>CM075879.1:9706559-12659059 GCA_038021265.1 Cyprinella venusta | reverse complement strand
TGATTCAGTTTAGTCTGTCCGGGAATATGATTTTCACTTCGCTCCTCATAAATCAAGAGCGGAGCTGTTTTACTTCGAGTGATGCCATATCACTGTTGACATCGCGAAGCTGTTTAGAGTCACGGTCACATTTGCAAACACAATTTGGACAAGAATGCAGTCGCTGCTCTTGTTTATGAAATATGAGAATGTGCAAAGACATCGTATTGTTTCTGTGAAGCTACCCATAACGAACAAAATACAAGAGTGTCTCAAACGATTTAATGAACAAAGAATGAGTACAGTTACGGTTTCTTTGTGAAGGACATCACTTTGTTTTCTTTCTTTCAGTCTTTTTCGTGTGCAGCATAGGTTATTTGTAGCAAGTAAGCGGGTGCTATATTGGGAATGGTAGAGATTGTTGACTAGGTGACTAGTTGTCAAACAGCCAAAGTCAGTTAATGAGTTTTAGTTTTGTCTATAGGTTTTTACTACATTATAATGAATAGCAGCAGTGCTTAAATTATTGTGTATTGTATGACGACCACATCATGCACCTTGACCATTGCATTTCACACTGCTTTTGAACATTTGAAATGGCCTGAAACAACCCTAATTAATACAGGACTTTGATTTTGATTGGTTGATTCGTCAACACATATCCCTGGGATGGAGTGCTCAGAAAGTCAGGGGTCTGCTGTTCTGTTCTGCTAAAGAACGGACAACTAAAGTCATCTCAAATCATCTCGGTCTGTAGCTTTGAAACATTTTTCATGGGTTCAGCGCAGAAAAGTTGACTGAAGGCCCCTCTGAGGTGGTCCGCTTGCTTCCCTCACCTCCTCTGAACAGGTTACTCTCCTGCCATAGGATTAGATTTCTTCAAGCCAAAGTTCTCTGCCTTTTTGATGGAGGAGTGTAGCCTGTTAGACTTTTCTCTGCAGATAGGTCCGCTCGAAGCTTTAAGAGAGCTTTGCAGCTGTTTTCTACTTAGCATATGCTCTCTGGACTGGTTCTTGGCTGCAGGAGAAGAAACATTCAGATATTTGATGGACAGTGGCCTAAAAGGGCCACTTTCCAAACCAACATGTGTTACATTAGAGTCACTTGGACACAAATTAGGTACTATGTATCTATCCTCAAAGGTTCAATACTTTGTAGTGCCTTTTTTTCCCTTTTCTTTGTGTTGTCAAGTCAGCTTTACATAGATGACAAGAAAATAATGCAAAAAAAGTTTGTTTCCAGAAGAAAATAGTCACTGTCTAGTTTAACTAATTTCAGTGATGTTTCATTTTTGTTTTAAAAAAGTTATTAATTTAGTTCATGTATGTATTCATAGTCATGTTCTCATATATATATATATATAATCTCGTCCAGCTCAGTTCAGTTCTTGTGTATTCATGGGTTTGAGGGTTGAATGAGGATTACCTAATTGTCATTTAAGTGAAATTACTGAACTTGAATATATAAGCTTGATAAAAATGATCATTTTAGAAGAAAATTTCAAATGGCACTTAGGGGCTTTTGCATCTGAACTCTTCATACATATATATATATATATATATATATATATATATATATAATCTCGTCCAGCTCAGTTCAGTTCTTGTATAATAGTGTCAATACAGGCAGATCAATGTTATTGTTGAGTATTAAATTAAATGTTACATCTTATGTCCCCAAACTAAGCAAGCCAAGCCAATGGCAACCAAGGTGGAAAAAGGCAACAGTGGAAAGGAACCAAAACTCCATCAAATGGCAGGAAAAAAAAAAAAAAAAAAACGCTCAGTCAGGGGGCCAGTTCTCCAGTTCTCAGTATGATTCAGGCAGGCAACGTTATAGGTCAGAAGTCAGATTGGACTGGAACAATCAGAATATTATCCAGTATCATCTGGTTGAAGATCGGAGACACGCCGGTATGGAGACGGGTTTGTTGAGGATCAGTGCTGATGGCTGTCGTGTCGATGAGGCCTTCACAGGGGAGCGTCTAGTTGACACAATATCTGCTGACACTTCAGGGATGCATTGTGGTCGTGTTTAGGTGCAGGTCTTCCATCAGAGGTTTCGTTTCTTTTTCTTTTTCTTTTGGTTAATTTCATGTTATTTTAAATGTTAACAGTATGGATTTTTCTAAATATCAACATTTTTATAATTTTGTTTATATTTATAAGTTATACATTATATATACATTTATTTAAATCAATTCAAATGTATTTATTTATTTATGGAAGGGATCTGGGGCCAATGAGATTAAAGGGGCACTTCCCTGTTTAGGAGACATAACTGTCTCCCTACCCTTCTGTCCAGGGATGGGGACGCGAGGACCCTCTCTACCAACTGCCCCTCTGTCATCTCAGGGGTCAAAGTTTAAGCTGAGTGCCCACTCATCTGGAACCAGCAGCCCTCACCAGATGCCTTTGCTGATACCATGGTTTCCTCTGCTCAAACACACACATACACAGCAGCGGTGTTGCTGAAGGCCATTCATAGCTGTTTTTAAGAGGCGCCCAGCTGTTGGAGAAGTAGTTGGAATCTCACATTCTCTCACCTCTGCTTAGAGCTCAGTCGGAGCTTAGTTAATTGTTTAACCAGATTCATCAGCTGACTTGGGCCCCTTTGTGCTGGTTTTGTGGTAAATCCACTCATTGAAAAAGACTGTTGAAAGCTACAAAGCGGAGAACACCTCAGACAGCACTTTTAATGTCAAGGATTTGTGCATGGTTTAAACGTATTGTAAGGGGTTGAATACTTATATGTGTGTGTGTTGTGGGGCCAGGTTTTACCAGGGAATGTTCTTAATACAAAAACAAAATATTTTTGTAGGGAAAATCTTAAAATGTAGACTGTTTGAGGTAGGCAGTATTAAACTCGAGCATATAGAGTTTGTACAATGCATCAATATATATATATATATATATATATATATATATATATTATCAACGATATAGAATGAGGCAATACTGTTTGTGTCGATATGAAGTTGTTTGATGTGACGAGCACATCTGAAAAGACAGATTAAGCTGTTGTTGGGAAATGCATTATCCAATTTGTCTTAAACATGAGATGCTTTATATTAAGAACTTCAAAATAAGGCGTATAGGATATAGTTGCTGTATATGGTTTAAAGCGGCTTGTGCTGTTGAATGCGTTTGAGATGTGGTGCTTTTCTAAGAGCAGAACTTACATTTCACAGCTATATTTTCAATCTGTAAATGAAAGAAGATCTTGCAAATATTTCCATGTCGAAAATATCAACTACTTATATATTCAATAAAAGCAATTCCCTACATCGTACAAAGTATTTCTTTGTCCGTGTTTGTGAGATTATAGATTGCATTCCTAAAATTAGAGCAGTTCACATTGAATCTAAATAGTATATTTTGTATTTTTTAAATAAATGAATACTTTTATTTAGCAAAGATGTATTAAATTAAATGTGATAATACAAACATTTATACTATTACAGTTTATTTAGCAACTGTTTTTAACATTGGCAATAATAGAAATGTTTATGGAAGGATCGTGACACTGAAGACTGTGGAGGAATGGCTGCTGAAAATTCAGCTTTGCCATTACATGAATAATAAAAAAAAAATATTTATGTGTAAATCCCTCCCTGTAAATGCCTCCTTGTTGCTCCTCTGTGGATCAGCGTTACACTGAGGATGTGTGGATAGTGAGGACGTAGTAAAGTGCTGATCACCTGAAGCACAAGACATCCTCAGTGAGTCCTGTGAACATGCTTGTGTGTGTTTGTGAATGTCTCAAAGGACGGTGAAACACAGATCGCCTTTCATCCCCTCTTCAGGGCATCCTTCAACCTCTCTCTCCATAGGTGGGTTAATCGTCCCAATCACTGGCCGTGACACTGTTTGTCTGTGGGCTTTGCATGAAATGTTAATGAGTGATGGGATTAAAATGGCTATAGGGCCATGCTTCCAGCAGTCTGTAGCATGTAATCCCTGCCGTGGCAGGCTAGTGATAAGGGCACGTACTGGCCCAGTGCGAGCAAAACCCCAGAACAGCCAAGAGCAGCAGCGCAGACACCCAGATACAAGGATGCACAAATCCTTCTCTGATTGGCCATGCTTAGAGGTTGCAGCTTTTTCATTGGCTCACCAAAAACCTTTTTTGGAAAATCACTTCAGTGGTTCAGTGGTACTGCGCCATTCACTATCTTAATAGTTAATTTTCCTTCTGTATGGAAGAGAAGAAAGGAGAAGAACAAAGTAGAAGTATAGGAGAAATCCACATTTGTTTTTCTTTTTATCGGGGCTTTGTCTGTTTTATTTAGCACCCATTATGCTCATTATATATATATATATATATATTTTTTTTTAATTCAGCTAACTGACCCACTTTCAGAGAGCACAGATAAAAGGGTAGTCAAAATCTTTTACTGTTAATCTGTTAAATTTGAATGTCCCAGTTTAACATATACTATATATCAGACTATTAAATATTTTACATATTGTGACAAATATTGTATTAATTCTATGTGTGTGTGTATATATATATATATATATATATATATATATATATATATATACTGCATTAGACTATAAAAAAATATGTTTTAGTGCTGTTTTAGGGATATATGTGATAAGAAAAGAGAAATGTAATTTTAAATTTCAAATAAAAAGAGAGAAAAAAAAGTTTAGAGAATTTAGGCTTTTGGTCACCTCTTATTTTTCAAACATTTCTCCCAACTCAAACTCCAGGTGTCTGCTATAGTATGCAAATGCTACTTGGGGGAAATCCTTGCCCTTTTCAATAATAAAAAAAAAGTATCTCAGAGAGAGTTTATTGTTGTCCAGCCTCTTTGATTGTCCTTCCATATCCAGGACTGACAGGCGGCCACCTCAGGGGCTGTGTGAATACAGCAGACATGCACCCAAGCAGAACAAATCTTCCCTCCCTCTGCCCCCCTCATAGCACTGTACCTTAGGACACTTTAAAAGTAACCTGACCATTACACACATTCACAATATAGTGAAAAAAAGTACATCAAAAAGAAAGAGGGGAGATGGTGTTACACAATGGCTCTCACACTGAACATGGACTTTTTATTTGAATTTTCTCTGGTTTTGAGGCCAAGCTCCTCGCCGATAAATCGAAAAGTGGCCTTGGAATACAGTTTACTCAGCAGAACTGATTTAAACTCCTTTCCTTGGAAAGTTAATATTTCCTTGTGCAGTGGCCACAGCCATCCTTTGTTCCTCCTGGTTGTAAGAACCAGGATGACCTACAGATAGAAAAATAAAACATAACCATGTTATTTCCAGAGCCCAATGCTGTTAAATAGTTCCATAGAGCCTGAAATGCAATAAAGTTCACGGCATGTGTTCATCACTGTGAATCGGTAAAGGTGTTTTTCTCCATTCCTCATGTTTCTGCTTCTAAAACCCAGATGAGATTGAATTGCCCATGGAACTTTGCCACAAATATGCAACTTTTTTCCCGCTCTTTTAGTTTTCTTTTCCTTTCATAATGGCTCCCCTCTGTGAAGTTCTCCCATTAACACTCAGAACAAGACAGGGCTGGGAACAGGTTAACCTGACCATGTTGCAGCACACTATCGCTAGTTCCCTGTAGTCCTCCATGCTGAACCTGTAACGTCATGTTCTACATAGGAGGGATCACGTGGAGTACAAATTAATCTCTCGCATGGCACATCGTAGTTTGTTAATCTTTAAAGATTTTTGCCTGATGGTGAACAATACAGATCACTAATCTAGCTGCTCATAGCAAAGAGAACGCGCTCTAGCATTAAGAGCATTTGCTCTACGGTGTACGTTTCAGTATATAATATTCATGCATTCCTAATGAGTGACCGAGAGAGGAAATATAAGCGTTGATGGAGTTCATTGAGACAGTGGAAATCATCCAGTCCACTGGCAAAACGATTGAGGCCTATTTGCAGACCAGGCAGGGCTTTTAAGAGCTACGATACTGAAATCCAAACTGCATTTGTAAAAATAAATAAATAAATCAGATACCATCTTTTTCTTAATTTTTTTTTGATTTGTGGCCAAGATTTTCTTCAGGGTTTATTGGAAAATTACAATGTATCCATGTAGAGGCTTTTAGCTGAGCTGGATTTCTGAAATTAATACCAGGGGTATTTCTAGTTCAATATATCATTGACATGTCAATTGTTATCTATGAATTTCAAATATAAATAAAAAACTGCTTGCATAAACTTGAGATTTTTTTAAGCTTTGTCTGGTCACACTGGTATGTCATTAGGTGTCTTTTTACTACTGTGAATAGTCCAAAACAAGAGCCTTGTCGTCTGTGTTTGGCTGTCTGGTAAATACACTCCTGTATGTCATTCACTTGAGAGGTGTTATAGGCATTGGATTTCAGAGTTTGAAGAGCTACAAATCAATGACATTGACCTGTGACTTTTATTACCTGCTGAGCTGAACTGATAGACAAGTTCTTTACTGAGTGTCTTGTTTGATCAGACGTTGGCAGGGCACATGTCTCCTGATTTGTTCATGTCTCTCTTCAGCATGTTCTGTAAGCTTTCCACCCATTCTTTCTGCGATTTAAGAAAGCTTTTGTTTAGTTTTACTGTTGTTATTGTTGTTGTTGTTTTTTTCCCTGTTGCAGAATTTTTTGGGGATTTAGAACTATTTAAAAAAAAAATAATGGTCATCAGCAGCTCAGACTTCTCCACTTTCCAACTGTACTAAACAAATTGATTGAAACATCTGAAGACAGTTTTAAAACTGGGTTAAAAATAAATAAATAAGGTGTTATTTTTAAATCTCATATTTTTTTTTTTTTACTTATTTATCATATTTTCAGCTTCTAGTCTCCCAGTTGTGACTGGGACTTTATTTTTCATATTTAAAACTCTTGAGACTCTTACTGTTTAGGTGAAACCTTGTCCTTTGTGTGACGGTAAGTGAAACGTTCTTGTGGTGAACATGCATTGATGGCTCTTCACATTCAGCATACTGGATTGAAGAGGGCCCATGTGGAAACTTTTTAAGTGATTAAAAGTCATAACCGATAATTTCTCAAGCTGTTTTATGTCTGAGCTCCACAAATTCTTTCCCAGAAAAATTAGAGAAAGGGGCATTTCCAAAAATATATTTTTGCGTCTGCCCCTAAATCAGAACCAAGTGACATTTTCCCTAACCTGCTCCTTTCTGTTGCTTGGATCGATTTTCCCCGCTTCACAATTGACAGATGCAGTCTGTATGTGAGACGTTTTTTGAAGAACTCAATGGGAGAGCACCTCTCTAAAGAGTCAGACCTCTAGACTTAATGCATGGCATTCTGTGAAAATCTTTTTTATGGGCTTCTGCCCCCTTCAGACCTGCCTCACATTCACAAGCTTACATGAAAAATAGGAGAGGAATTGGCCCTTCATTTATTTACGCAAACAAATGGATTGGGAAAGAGGGGTGTAACTGGTGGGGGAACGAAAAAGAAAGCGGTCCAGAAGCGGAATGCAACGACATAGCCAAAGTGAGAGCGGGCGGGGGTTTGAGACAGGGCTGTCCTGGCTACACGCTGGGATCCTCAAAAGCATTTGCCCTCCTATTTTCATTACCCCGCCCACACGTGGAAGATGAGGCAACGTCCGGGCCTGCTTTGTGCAATCAATTGGTTACGGCCGAAGGGCGGGTTAAACAGCTTGTGGGGCTCATGCGGTGCCCTTCTCCCCCTTGGCAGATGTCTGGGAATCTTGGTAATGGAGGTGGCCGCGCTAAGGCACAGATGCATGGCTGTGATAAGTTAGCAATGACATAGCTTAGACTAATTTTTGGGGGGCAGAAGCCTTGTGGGGGCTCGGATTGGCTCAGAGTCAAGTTTGGGTCACTGGTTCTCCTGAGTTGCGAATACTGGGCCGTGCTCTCTGACAGCGCTAATTGAGTTGCTCGCTTCCTTAACGAGAACTCTCTGAGTTGCATATCTCCCACTGTCTGTGTAGAACATGACCACAAAATATCATTAAACAAAGACTGACAGCAGAGGTGAGGGGCCACTAATTCGACTGTGCAGAAAAACTGCAGTACTTAATGAGAGACTGTTTGTGTGGCTATGTCAGGCATTATTAGGGACAGAGGGCTGGAAAGTGCTCATGTTCACTACAGGCTTTGTTACTTGCTAAGTGAAATAAGCACAATTATTTTATCACACCTCAGGTTGCTTTGGAGGAGTGGAATCAGTCCAAAATAAAGATGTCAGACCCCTGTTGTGTTCCTTTAACTGTTGTTTTTTCTTCTTCTTCTTCTAATTAAAATCTTCTCTGCTTTTGAAATCGTCAAACTGGCTGACGAGATCTGTGATGCCATCCAAATATTTGCCATTTACTCTTCTTGGGAAAACTTCCAAATATGTATTAAATACGGATCACAGCAACTATTGAATTTTGAGATTATAAATCCCCTTGTGATGCTATTCCATTCACACTTATTTTAACATTTATTAAACTATGGGCTCCACACAGTGGTGGAAATTACATTTTTGGAATAAAATGACCATCTTGCTTAGACTAATTTCACAGCTAGCATTTTATGTATCTGAAATGCATGCAATGACACAGAATTTCTGAATACTTTTTGAATACTTATACGAAATAACAGAAATAAATGGATAATATATATATATATATATATATATATATATATATATATATATATATATATATATGTGTGTGTGTGTGTGTGTGTGTGTGTGCATGTATATGCATATGTATATATGAAGAGTTCAGATGCAAAAGCCTCTAAGTGCCATTTGAAATTTTCTTCTAAAATGATCATTTTTATCAAGCTTTTATATTTAAGTTCAGTAATTTCACTTAAATGACAATTAAGATACATATTAATTGTCATTTAAGGGAAATTACTGAACTTAAATATACAAGCTTGGTAAAAATGGGCATTTTAGAAGAAAATTTCAAATGGCACTTAGAGGCTTTTGCATCTGAACTCTTCATATATATGCATATATATATATATATATATATATAATGATATGGCTCACCTATTAGATACATTGACTGTTTTTGCTGTTGATCTATATGTTAAAAATTGATGTTCATTTTTCAGAGTATTATATTTGTCTTCGTGCGCTGGCACACTTGATGATTTAATTACACAAACTTTATTTGTGTCTCACGAAGAGAAACACGGACAGAAAATACATTACCAACCAAAGACAAAAACACTTTGGGCCCTACAGCCGGTGCAATGAGCCAGGCATGACGGAATTGTTTTTTGCTAGTTTCAGCCCTATGCAGTTATCATTTTCACGTCCTGCACCACGTTGTTTATCTAGCAAATGCATTTGTGCCATTGGGCAAGCTGGTCTGAAAACAAGCCTATACTAACTTTGTTTGTAATATGCGCAAACTATCTGCTTATTAAACACAGGGATGCCCAGCAGCACACAAACATGCCAAATATTTCAAATAAAAGGATTGCAATGTAAAAGATTATTATTGTGTACATAAAGATATGGTGGTATCCTGCTCGTGATTGTCTGCTCGTGCGCTTTAACCTCACGCACAAGCAGATTAATTTCCTCTTTGTTCAGTCTTTCCGCTTGCAAATTTCACCATATAAATATCAATCCACCATGGCACGAGTGCAACTGGCTTTTAAAGGGAATGAGAGATGAGACTCTGATTGGTTTATTGCATGTAAAGCCCAAAACACACCCATTACTCATAAAGAGAATGGGGATAACCCTTGTATATCATGCGCCTGGCGCGCAGACAATTTTTCCCGTCGTTAAACTCGCAAAAGTGGATTCGGAGCCTAGTGCGCTTACGCCATGCGCTTTAGACCATGTGCAGAATGTTAAAATAGGACTCATTATTTCCATGTTGTCGCGAGTTGTTCACCCGCTGATATACCTGATGATTTTGCAGTTAATTATTAAAATTAGTGCTGTCAAACGATTAAAATATCTAATCACAATAATGTCATGGTTAACTCATGATTAATTACAATTAATTAGACATTTTTATCTGTTCTAAGTGTCTCTTGATTTCTTTTTATTCCATTATTATTATTTTTTTTTTTCATTTTAATGCTCATCAACATGGAAAAGTAGATGTGCTCAAATGTTTTTTTGTTTTTTTTTATTGAAAACAACATTGGCATATACAGTACAGTGTTCAATTTCACACTAACATTCTCACTTGGAGCAAATAATCTCTCACGCAATGTAACACTGTCCATCAATAAAAGGGTGAAAGAAATACTGACGAGGTCCTTATATTGACGAGGGGGCGGAGAAATTACATCAGCTGTGTGTGTGTTTGGCCATCATTAAGTGGTATTTCAGACTGGACGTGCTGCGATGATGATAGCTCAGTTCATAACGACACTACACACAGATCACTTTGGTCTTGTCAATGGAACCATTTGGCAACTTTTTAAAAGTAAACTTTCCAGTCAGAAACTTATTGGCATCCATTTCGGCGTCGCACTCGTCATCCTCTCAAAACGTCGTAATGTTAATCTACTATTTGGCACGCTCACAAGCCTAAACAAGTGTGCGCGGCGTGCCTGTTTTGTGTCCGGTCTAGCTCCGCATGCCGCGCCCTGTTGCAAAAGCATGTGAAGAAAGAAGAAAAAAAAACTACAAAGTTTGCAAGGCAAAAAAGACCATTAATTGCGCGATAAAAAAAAATTGATGCCGTTAAAATGGGTTTGCGTTAATGCCATTAATAACGTGTTAAACTGACAGCCCTACTGAAAATACATTTTATCATTGTGCAAAAAACAGAAAGCACATTATTTTGTGTCAGATTGTAATGTTAAACATAATGGTTAAATTGTGTGTATTATGATGACTAAAGAGCTCTAACACTTTTTACCATTTGTGGAAAAAAAACTTGCTGTCAGTCAGTCCATAATAAAGCTTCTGTTTAAGGTTAATGCTTTTTTAGCATCTCTCAATGGCCTGTCTTTTGTATATGTTGAGAAAAATAATTAAACATGGTTTTGAATTGATGTATGCGTTAGTAGAACTCAATAAAAAAAATACAGGGGCCTAATTGTGAACCGATGTAAAGTGACAGGGAAAAGTGTAAATCAACCATTTAGCTTGGGCTGTGCTGGCACACAACAACATCTTTGATGGAGACTTGTAATTGGGAAAATCTGGCTGTGGTTTATGGCTCCAGTTCCCCCCTCGACAGCCCCTCCTCACCCTTATCCACCAACTCCACCAATCCCCTCAGAGCTTTCAAATCATCCAAATCAAACAGGCATGTAATTTCCAGCAATTGTGGTATGCTCTGTGCAGAATGTGTGCTTCATGAAACCTGACGCTTTGGTGAGAGTGTCTAGGTACAAAAAAACGCAAAGGGTTTAAATTTAACCTACAGCTTCATGCTAGAGTTAGCCAGCCACACCATTAAAAGTTTTTTTCACCCTATAGTCTTGGCGCTAAGCGGTATTTTCCAAGGTATGGGTCCTGTGTATTAAATTGGACCAACTAATCTATCTATCTATATGCACTATATCGCAAAATGCAAAAATTATCAAGAAACTGTGTTCTAAGGATCAACATATGCAAGTTTCTGTTGCTGTAATACAAGTCTGTTTCATACTGTTGTTGGTTTCGGACTAGATTCTAACTAGCTTGCAGTTGCAAGGGTTCTCATTTTGTTATTTTTGCAGTTTGGGGCAGTTGTCATGACTCCTGTTTGGTGTCTGAAATGTTGCTGACCTCTTTCAGGCCCGGCTGCCTGCCCTGGGCACTTTCCCAGCAGGTAAGAGTGCATTATTAGCGGTGGGATAATTAATTGTCTGGCACACAAAAGGCAGGTCCTGGCCCTTTCAGGACCCCTGAAGGACCTCTTGTCTACTGGAACCTTGTAAATCACACAGGCTGCTAGGGATAGCCTGGCGGCCTTTTCTTCATATGGTCTCCAATACAACACTAAGACTTGATTCATGTGAAGAAAAGCCTCTTTCAGCAGCAAGTAATATATTTTATATGTATTCGCTTGCTTGCTGTCGCAAGTCCCTCATAATCAGATAAGATCCACTTGTTTTTACAATGAAAGATCTGAATGTCACAGTGGCCTTGAGCGAGAACCTGGATGCTGTGGATAGAATCTTCTAGATAAACGCAATTACACATGCAGCGTAGCCGTGCCCACAGCCTGCGAACGGGAGTGTACATGTATTCAAGATGTATTTCATGGTTACACTTTGACATTTTTAGGTTAATTTATCTGAAACTTAAAAATTATAGTTTTGAAAACAAAATGAATGCACAGTGTATATTAACTATCGATACTAATTCAACAAATTACAAAAAAGTAAATTTTCATTTTTTTAGAAGTACAAAAGAGAAACCCCAATATCTTATAATAGTAAAATAATAAATAAAATAGATATTTATAATAAATGTTAATAATAAAAATAATAATAGCAATCATTTAAATGACCAAGATTTTTCTTTTTTTTATCATGAACAATCTTTGTAATAATCTGCATGTATTCGTGTGAATGGAAATTTAGGATTTTAGATTCATGATGTACATGATCGTGTAATTGAAGGAGTCTGGGATCAGTGTTGTTTTCTTGTTTTAGTAGCCAATTCACTTAAGGAATAATGCAAATGAGATAACTGCACAATGCAATTCAAATCAATGACTGCTAAATAATTTAACTACTCACTGCACAAAGCTATACCAGCAAAGATAGCCCCTGGTTAAACTGTACTGTAGATATAATTTGCCGGGTTTGCCTCTGACTGTAGTTTTTAAATGTGAGGAGGATGACAAGCTTTTGTCTTGTGGCACGGCTTTAATAACATACATATGTACACATGATGAAATCATGCACACATACAGACACACATTGGTGTGAAGGTGAGGAGAAGGGAGATTGTGGCACACAGGGCAGATGGCAGGAGGCAATGTGTCACCATCCACTTGAGGAAACGCCAGATACAAGGGCTGTGGGAGCTTGAGTCTCCAGTGGGCAGATGGGAGTTCTCTTCAGAGAGGGCTAAGCAGACAGTGTCGTCTCATTAGCCAAGCTCATTACCAGTAGAACCAGATCACTATCTGCCTTGCTCTACATTACCAACCTTGAGCTTCAGTGTCTAAATGTCAACACAGACTGAGACTCAATCATCAAATCCAGAGCCAATAGACAGTTGGGTTGGATCAATACCAACATTTTGCCTTCGGTGTAATACCAGCCTTACGTACCTCACTATTGGCACTTAAGGCTACAAAGAATAACAAATATAAAAATATTTATTTTGCCCCTAGTCCCTGAAATGAATAAATTGTATCCTTAGATGCAATGAAAGCAGAACGGAGAAAATCCAAATTATTTAATTTAATTAAATTTTATTATTTATTTATTTTTTTAGTTTTATATGATGATATTTCGACAATTTAAATGATTAACATTTATATACTGGTAATGATAATAGAAAGCTGTTATTATTATTGTATTATTATTATTATTATTATTTACACCCTATTTGTCGGAGACTTCATATTGCAATCCAGATTTGGTGCAAAATTATCAATTTTATCGCTTTAAAGGTTTGGTACCCCTTTTTTAATTTCCAGTATTCAATGCAACTCTAAAAACAGTAGAAAAGTAAATATGAACAACAAAGGCATTTATTTTGACTATTAACTCTTATTTCCCTGGATTTGTTGTTGTTACTTTCATCCCGTATACAGATGGCTGTTTTGATTCTTTTGGCACATACTCACAAATACTGAAAAATATGCAGCGAATTAACCAAGAAACTGTACTAGAATGCCCCCTCCCCCTTGGAATTATGTACTTGTCAGGATCAGTTGTTTATTGATAAAGCTTATGAATATGTCTCATGTTTGTGGTATGTGGTTGCTGGAGATCTCTCTCCGTTGTTTGTGTGTGTAAGCATGCGTGTGTATGTGTGTGTGTGTGTGTGTGTCTTGCTTTAGATGTGTTGCAGAAGAGTGTATTGACGTTTTCAGGGGCCCGTGGGAGGCTCACACTTGGAGCATCCTGCTCTTTCATCTGCTGCTCATGGAGAAACGTGGCGAGAGAGAACTCACAAACAGAACTGAGCAAAGGAGCCTGTCATCCTCATGAAGTGTGTGCATGGGACGGCTGTATGTTTTTTTACTCTTCCATGATTGCCCTGGGCTCCAGGCTTCTTTTTTTTCTTCATGTTTTATTCTTCGTCCTCTTGTACGGAGAAGAACGAGGATCAGGCAAACATAGTGGCCTAATTTTGTCTCAGGGATCCACTGATTCTTTCCAACTGCAAGAGAACTTCCTGTGTGGAATTCTAACTGTGTCCTATAGATGAGATACGCCATAGTTTACAGAGCTCTGTTAGAGTAATTCATCATAAAGGTCTACACAAGATAAAGAGTGAATAAACGCTATAAGCATCCTTTGTACGATACAATTATAGATGGTATTCAACCACACATGTAGACGTGAGCTTTCTGTGAATGGGGATTTGAATAGGATAAATGTTCACAACCACAGTAAGTCTTACCAATTATTCAGGGCGAAAAATGTTTGACAGTAATGGGAAGATACATTAAACTCAACTGAGATTCATAACTGATACATAATTTTTGTCAGTGATACAGAATTTTTGTCAATATATAATAGAAAAATCAAATCAAATCAGTGAATCAAAAACTAGAAAAACAACAAATAGAAAGAATACAATTAGAAGAGATCACTATGTAACAGAACAGAATAAACAGAAAAGAGTCAAACTGAATTGAATAGGCGAGAAAGGATCAGACCAGATGAATTGAATACAGTCTAGACGGGAATAAAATATAACAGAATAAATTGAAAAAAATATATACAAATAATTTTTAACAAATAGAAATAGAAAGAATCTATAATGGAATAGAATAGGTAATTGTGCAAAATGATAGAATTGGATGATAAAATAGTCTTGAACTTTAGTAGAAAATGTAAGTCTAGCTGAAATTAAGTTAATTGGATTGATGGGAATAGAGCTGAAATGAATACAGTAGAATAGATAATACAGCAAAATTGGAAAGATCATTCTAGAACATTGAATTGAATACAAGAAAAAAGAACTGACTGAGAAGAATAGATAATTTTGCAGAATTATTAGTGTGGAATATATAAGGGATAATCCACGGCTAGCCATGCATTAAAGGATTTTAATGCACGGCGTAGAGGCGAAGAACCACCCGACGCGAAGCGGAGGGTGGTTGCCTCTACGTCGTGCATTAAAATCATTTAATGCATGGCTAGCCGTGGATTATCCCGCTTATACCTCGGTTATTTGCCAAGTTAAAAAGAAGTTAAAGCTATAACTGATGTTAACAGTGTAATTTTTTAACAGACGTGTAAAAATGATGGTTATTTTCTTAAGTTACAGCTCGTTAGTTTTACTCCATCCACTTTAAATAAAGTAGAGCCATCGGATTGCATTTATTTGAATGAATTATGAATCTGTTTGCAAGCGTAACTGTTACTATGGTTACCAATGTTTTTTTTTTTTTTTTTACAGTCTATGGTTTATAGAAGCGGATTCATTCCAAACTGTAATCAAACTGACTGGAACTACCTGTGCATTAAACGGTTTTACTGCACACCTTCCAGCCAATCAGAATCGAGTATTTAAACAGTCCGTGGTATAAAACAAAATTAAATAGAAAATTTCAGACTAGAACTGAACTAAACCCAATAGAGTTGAATGAACTTTAATACAGCGGGTCTGCATACAATGGATCATAATAATTATGCAGAATATAGAAAGGATAGTTAAAGGATAAAAGGATAATTCTCACATATATGAATAAAATAGAATGTATCAGTCTAAAACCATATAGACTATAACAGATTAGAACAGAATTGAATAGAACAAAATAAAAACGGAACGGAATAGAAAATATTATTCTACCATAGAATGGTTATAAAATAGAACTGAATATAATATAAGGAAACAGCTAAGAACTGAACAGTTAATTTTGCAGGTGAAAAGAATAGAATACAGTGTAGGACTGAACAAAAATGTAGAATAGAATGGAATAGATAAGACTAGAAGAAGATAAAACCAGTGTAAAATAATAGATCAGGCTGGAAAATAACTAAATATAATCGATTATGAGCAGACCGGAATCTAACAGAACAGAATAGAGAACGGGTTATCGACAGTATTGTGACTAATATATCAACAGACTGGGTGGATGGAGAACAGGGCAGCATATTGCTGTCTGAGTGCCAGTGTCCCACATCCCATATGTGTCCTGTTGGAGTAGATTCCAGCAAAGGAAGGATGATGTGTGTGCAGATACAGGTGGCACAGGGACACAGCACAGATTACATGAAGGGTGCCGTTCTGTTGTGTGAAACACGCCTGCAAACTCTCAGCCTGATAATCAAATGCAGTTTGAGCTTTCAGAACCAGATGCACTAAGGCCTGGCATAGGAGGGGTTCAAGAATGATTTGAATTTCTTAAAGGCATAGTTCACCCAAAAATTATAACTCTATCCATTCACTGAAAGTCAGTGGGGCCCAAAACAACTTGAGACAATATGCATTTCAGTCCATACAATGCCTACTTTAGCTAGAATTCGGGTGATCTTTGTGTTGGTTTATTACGGTGGCCGAGAAAGCTCAACGCGCTGCAACTGAAGAAAACACATACAAAAAAACAAACAAAAAAAACGCATGCAAATAGAAAACAGAACACCTGCAAATTAAGAAAACATCTTCATCAGTTTCACAACACACGTGAGCTCCAAATACTCACAACACCACCCCAAAACACGCTGCAAATAACACATACCACAACAGAAACGTTTCCAGAGGAACCAAATAAGTGACGAACCCGGCTGGGTCTTGCTGGCGCTTACAGCTCAAAATTCTACTTTATGTATTTATTTATTAATGCAAAACATACAGAGATTACATTTTTATGACATACAACTTGTGTACAATATACAAAATGTATTAACAATATGTGCAATGTCATCAGAATACAAATGAGAACAATGAGCTGAAAACGAAAATAAATAAATAAGATAGAGAAGAAGAACATGAAGGAAATATATTTATCTTTCATCAGTTACACCGTACAAATTGTTTCGTGTTATGTTTGAATTTTCATAAAGAAAAGTTTCATAAGAAATGTAGAGTCCAAAGTTTTAAAGTTGAGACACACATTCACGCATATTTTAAAAGCTTTTTTTTACAGTAAAAATACAAATGTATTTGCAACCGTTACGTTAACAGCATTATATTTCTGTAGTAAAACCAGCTCTTCAGCTGATGGACACCATGCTGCGTTGTCATGGGACTATAGTGTCCTGCTCACTCCAAAGTACCTACTTCAGCGACTCTGCCGTCTGCCCTTCGAAAGAAGTATGGCATACACTGTAAAAAACAATAAGTAAAATTTACTTAATTTATTCAAGGCAAGTTTTTGCACTGATATTTTTTAAGTAAATTTCACACATATAATTTATTTAACTATACTTAACTAAGTTAAGTGAAAGTAACAATAAGAAATTAAGTCATTTTTATTTAGCTAATTAAAGACGAAGTAACATCTATTCGGTTTAATTTAATTTTTCTTAGTACAACATTTCACTCAAACAATATAACATTGAATTAGACCACACTGTTTAAGTAATTAATACTTGCAGTGTGTCTCATCATGTCTTCACATTTGATAAAGCATGTGTGAATGCAGACCTCAATACTTGGTAGACAATACATAATGACGGTAACATATGATAGATCGTTTTTGTGTTTGAATGTGTAATTTTAAGTAGAAAATGGACTCCAAATGTCACAAAATGGCAAATTACTAATCCTAACAACAAAAGTAATGATAAAACAGTGTAAATATAGCTGGAAAACAGTGACAAATCAACCTCATTAATTATTCATGGCCCAGTGCATGATGGGAACACCAGTATCAGAAAAGTTGAGTAATTTTTACTTAATTTTATAATGTTAATATGTACGCTTTCATTTCTACACGATTGAATTGAGTTCTACTATAGAATTTACTTTTTTTTTTAATTCTTGCCTGAACTAACTTTTTTCATGTAAATTACATTGTTTTTTTCTGTAGTATTTACTTCACCACAAAATCATTTTTATCAGTGTAGGGAAGCTCACGTCCCAGCCAGGTTCGTCACTTATTTGGTTCCCCTACGGAAACATTTCCATTGTGGTCTGTGTTATTTGCAGCGCTTTTTTGTATTTGGTTGTGTTGTGAACTTTTGCAGCGTGTTTCTGTATTTGGAGCAGATGTGTGTTGTGAAACTGATGATGATGTTTTTTTTTTAATTTGCAGGTGGGTTTTTTTCTGTTTGCATGTGGGGTTTTTTTCTATTTGCATGTGTTTTTTCTTTCTTTTTGCATGTTTGTTCTCTATTTGCACGTTTTGTTTTGTTGTTAATTTTTTGCTTTAATTGTTTGCTTCTGTTGCAGCGCGTTGAGCTCTCTCGGCCACCGTAGTACAGCAATTAGAAAATGTACATTTTGTGTCAAATAAAAATCCTCCATGTACTTTTGATGAGTGAAAGGATGGTTAGTTTATATTATTTAATGCACAAAATAAATAGACAAGAAAATTATTACGAATCTGTCAACCCGGTCTCACCCCAAGACGTCATATAACTGACGTTTTGGGGCGTCTTTTGACCATACGTCAATATTCGCCTTTTTAGGGCCCCCTTAAATGTCGGTAGATGAGGTTATGGGATCCTAACTCTACCCCATACCTAAACCTAACCCTAAACCTAACCCGTCACCTAACTGACGTTAAAGGTAAAGCGTCAGTTGTATGACGGCCCGGGATCGCCATCTAGCGACGTTTAAGGGGGCCCTAAAAAGGCTAATATTGACGTATGGTCAAAAGACACCCCAAAACGTCAGTTATATGACTTTTTGGGATGAGACCGTGTTAAATCTGTATTATAGGTCAGTTTTCTTTTGTTAAGGAGTAGACGACAGAATACTTTTGACCTGAGTGCGCATCTTTTCATTTCACTATGACCAGCTGTAATTAACGTTGTAGTGAGTGCCATTTCCTAATGTTTACTCCATGCAAACATATTACAATAATGGGAAAATGTATTATTTATTTTCTATGGGAGTGAATCTGCACGAGTCATCAGAGAGCAACGGTTTGAGGCTGGGTGGCCAAATTGTTGCTCAGGTAATTTTAGCTGTTTACGTTTGGTTCATTATTCTGGGCTCCCTGCATTCTATCTCCAACCGAAATTACCCTCCATTACGGCCATTTGATATTGACTTTAATTTGAGTGCATGTTATTTTTGTATATATCTGATTGATTTGATTTGGCTTTGTAGATTCATTTAAATACACCCACGCCCTAGTATAGACGCACATGCGTAAACACACAACAAAACACCTACAGCAAATACACACTTGTGTGCCTCCAGAGACTGTAGAGATGAGACGGCTCTAATTATTGTAATGTGTCTATTTGTGTCATTGTAACTGACTTTCAGAGAGGTGGCAGAATGTTTTTTTTCCAACAGGGATCTTTTCTTTCTCAAACATCTCTCTTTATGAGACCCCTGGGTAACATCTCCAGTGTACAGGGTTATGGTCATGCGGTGCATTGAGGGAGTGAAGCTCTGAAAAACTGAGATGTTTGAACAGGCAGCCTGTTCCATGTTGAGACCTCAGTGGGTCTCCAGAGGAACCTGGATGGGACCGTGCCTCCATGGACACCTGATGTTTCACTAATTGGCCATGGGTGAGTGGTGTGAATCTGCAGGCAGGGCTCCGAGGCATCAGAGACGAGCAAAACAGGCTTTGCGTGAAAGGCCTTGGTATGATTTTATTAAATTATATTTGATGCTTAATGGAAACTCTTTACCTGTGGAACAGCGTCCATTACCACACACAAGGGCTTCGGGGCTCTTTAGAAACTTGACAAAAAGCTATGCACCCAAGACCTGCTTAAAGACACAAAAATGGGGCTGCGAACCTGTGTTCTTGAAAGATAAGAGCATATTTTCATAAGCCTTTTTAATGAAATGGAAATTGATGAACAAGAAATGCAGGAGACACCCCCCCCATCCCCCCCCCCCCCCCCCCCCCCCCCAAAACCCCCAACCCATGTCACCAATCTTGTCCAAAACATGTCAGGGTAAGGACAACGCTCATAGGGTTTTGGCACTCACGTTTCTGGGTTTATGTTTTATTATTCGTCCGCCATGTCTCTCAGTCCGACTGAAAAGCAGATGAGGCCCAGTGTGTTTCATTTACTGGTTTATTTATTTATTCATTATTTATTTTTTTTGTTCATATTGTTCATAATTTTCTTATTGGTTATAACAACGCTCCCTTTTGATTCTCTTTTGATGTGCTTAAGACTGACAGCATCTCAAGGATTGTTAAATATATATCTCTTTTGATAACGCTCCTCCACACATATATATACATGTATAGACTAAACACGTAAATGCATGTCCACGCCATCACGTTTTTGAAGTTTACACACTTGTAGTTTTTTTTCAAAACTTGTACATTGTTGGAACCTATTTTAAAGTTTGCATTGAAACGCATTAAAAGTTTTCAGTTTTCAGTTAAAACGGTGTTGTGTAAGCTGCCCCTAAATTAATAACTGATGTTTTTTTACAACGGAAGTGAATCGATCAAAAAGCTTACTTTAGCTGGACAATAACGTGGACTAGAATGAACTACAGCTGCTGTAAAGCCAAAACAATGTCTGTTCCATTGATTTCCTATTATCACTGTAAAGCTGCTTTGATACAATCTGTTTTGTTAAAAGCACTATATAAGTAAATGTAACTTAACTTACTTGATCTAAAATCCGCCCGTCTGTCCGCCATCCATCCATCCATCCATCCATCCATCCATCCATCCATCCATCCATCCATCCATCCATCCATCCATCCATCCATCCATCCATCCATCCATCCATCCAACCACTTTTTGTTTTTAATGTATAATTTATTTTTAATGCATTTTTTTTATAATGCACTGAATGATTATATTTAGACAGATATTAAAACTAAGTGTAAAATAATAATAATATTGGCTTGAAAATGTTCAAATGTTAAAGTACTAAAATAACTAAAACTAAATTAGACCTAAAAGTTAATAAAAACTGCATTGAAATAAAAACGTTTTAACCAAATTAAAAGGACAGAACACAACAAAACGAACTTTAAAATGAAAATAAAAACAGAAAATGTAAAAGAAAAATCTATAAAAGTATATCAATGATACTAAAATAACACTGCAGCGGCTAGTAAATATTTATGTTCTCGTCAACAACAGATGATAGCTTTACAGTGAACTACAACATGTGGCCTTAAGTATGCAAGTATGATATCCCTTGCTGACCATGTAAGCAATTTAGATTGGTGAAAAACAAACCATCCACCGAAGAAAACATGACACAACTTGCACGTCTTCTAACTTTTACTTCAGTGTAAGTTTTCTAAACTACCTGAAGTTGTTTTCTCCGGAACTCCTTGTGGTGACACATATGTGAAATATCCTTCACATTTAGCCACCAAAATGAATAAACTAAGACCTAAATCACGACGGGTTGTCTCTACATTTTTGTGACGGGTGCACTTTTACTGAGAGACCGAGATAGCTGAAAATGATCCTGAAAGTTTCACAATAACCTTACGCTTTGTCATTAATTTTCAGGAGAAATAACAACTAAAATAATCCTGTTTTCATAAGGACAAGTCTGCATTATTTTGCAGTGATTATTTTAGTAGAAAACTATTACAGTACATTTTCCCATCACCCACCATAGGTTTGGCAAAACTTACATTTTAAGCCTAGCATGTGGCTTCAAATCTTCACTCTCTGTCCCATATTTGCAGCCGTTGAAGACAGAGAGAGAGGTGCTAATGCGAGCTGACTGGAATTAATGGCTGCTGACTCGACCATGTGTTGCCCACAAGTTGACAAGCAGCAGGCAGCGTGCTCGTCCAGGGCCGGCGGTCCGACAGACAAACTAAGATTGGGGAGAAAAGCACCCCACTTTCTCCCCTGAGCCCCACTCCTCCCTCTCTTCTCAGCAACTCTGATTGATCCAGACGTTGGGTGACCTGTACTGTCAGTCAAATCTGCCCACAAGGTGCTTCCTGTCATGGGCTTGCACGTTTAGTCCACAAACACTCCAGAGTGATCAGCGCTCTCTGAATGTCTCGACACACTCACCTGAAGGCTTTAGTAGCATATTAGATTAAAAACTAAATCAGAAGTGTAAAGCTTGATGTTATACACCACATCTGCTCATAAATATTTAAATTGAATGATAATGACATTGCTGTTATGCACATTAGTTCAATTACTTAGACAACGTCATAGATGTGCACTCGACACGAAGACTGTTCTAAAAGCCCATCGTTAATGCTACCTTATTTTGGCAGCATTGCATGTATCCTTTGTGGAGATAAAAATCCCAGAATGGATTGTGATAAAAAATGGCGGATGAGTTAAGAAAATAAATGTATTATTTCATTAGTGGAAAAAAAAACTTTTTCTTTTTCCTGCATTTTTAAAACTAGCCAGTTTAAACTTTCAAGCGATCATATGTGATATGTAAAAATGTGCAATAAGCAGGGCTTGACATTACAGCCACCAACCCGTCAAATGTGGGTGGATTTCACGCGTGGCGGGTAACATAGACACTCCCACTAGCCACTTTGGCATGTTGAAAGATTGTAGTCTTGTCAAAATACATCTGACATAACAAACATATTGCTATCTATCACTATGACACTACAACTCCCATGAGTACCTGCACACAGTCTAGTGTTTGCTCTTTGGTCCGTTCGTGAATCCTCTTGAACGACACGCGGTCGCAGAGATTAAACTCGCGGACTGGCCGTCGGACTGAGGGCTGTTTTAGTCTGCCCTTAATTACCCTTAATAATGCCCTTAGTGATGATATAGCGATCTTTTTTAATTGCATGAGAATCCAGAACATAGGCGCGTCTCACGCTCTCCTGCAGTGCCGCTGCGCGAGGGTGCGCGCGCCAAATATGATATCGCAAAATGATATCCAGAATTTTGTCAAACAATCATCACACCACTGGTCGCGTTCACACACACATCAACACAGCGTTCAGTCCGTTTTTGAGTGTGCGTGGCGGCCGATATATAGAAAAAATAATCTTCATGATGAAGGGACACGGTGGCAGGGCTGCTCTTATGTCACGTCATATCACAACTATCTTTCCAGAGTTAATTCTGTTTTAATAAAGTTAATCATGCCATGAAAGAAAGCAGGAGATGCGTTTTTGGGAATAATCTGGAAAACAAAGACCTGTATGTCTATACTTGTTGATGATAATTAATAAGTCAGAGCTCCGAGGAAATGCTGATGCAAAACAAACAATCCAAAGTCCCCAAAAACTGTCAAATAGACTATATAAAGTTTTAATCCCGTTGCCTTAATTGTGGATTTTTTCTTAGAAATAAATAATTATTCTTTGCTCGTTGCTCGATAATTGTTCTACTCTGTATTACAGTATTTACTGCTGTAAAAAAAAATGATGCAGCACTTTTATTAAATACAATAAGAAGCTATTTCATGTGTTTATCTTAATAGACATGATGTTTTCAAAAAAAAGGAGCTTTAGGCCTACAACCTTATCAGAGCTAATGATAATATTAGTACATTTTAGCAAGTTTTAAGCCCCATTGTCAACTTTAATCATATAAAATCTAATTTTCCAACAATAAAAATGTGGCTAGTAAAAGTGCTGCGTGGCTAGTAACTTTGGAAAACCACTAGCCACATTGGCTAGTGAGCAAAAAAGTTAATGTCAAGCCCTGGCAATAAGACTGAGAGACGGTTTCTGTGTGCTCACACCCGAAGCACACAAAGCCGTCGGTCACACATAATTTGAGAACTGAATTGAGTTCTTTTTCATGGCTTGTTGTTCTTAAAAGGCTGAAAATAGGCACTGATTTTTGATTGACATAAACAGTCTGTTATGTATGTAAATATCAGATATGCATCAATACGTATATTGGTCTTAAAGTGACATCAGCCAAATACCTTTTAGTCAACCTTATTAATGTTAAGCAAACAACAAAAGATCACTCACTGCACTTGACTAAATAAGTTTTGTAATAATAATAATAATAAAAAAATAATTGTATATTTAATTCATGCAGTGAATAATATGTAATAATATGTACATTTTGATTATTCAATTTCTTTAGTATTTCTTATTTCTGATGGAAAGGCCTACAGTACCTGAAAAACTGCAAGTACTGCTTAATTGTATCTTTGTTCTGCTGTTTTTATTTGCCCTATTGCTTGTAATTAGTTTCTTTGTTCTTATTTTATTACTGACTGTTCATATTGCCCACCCCTATTGTGGACAACAGTATGTCCAAGTGATTGAAGTGACCACCAGATGTGTCCATCCGTGCTCATGGCCAATAGAGTATACTTAGTCTTGAGTATGAAATGAAGTAAAACAATTTCTGGAATGTAACAAAAAGAACATTTTTGTTAACAGAACCATAAAAATAAATAAAACACACATTAATGGAGTACATTTTATAAGGAAAAGCTAATTTGGTCGTTCTACTTCAAAATGTCATGTTTAATTCAACGTGTTACAAAAAATAGTTTCAAAGTAAATCCTGCACCAGTTGTTTTCAGTGTCTGTATATGGAGCTTTAGAAGATGGCATCAGTAGAGAAAGGCAGCATGCTAGGTGTTGGAGCAGAGCTATTGTCTGACGAGTGTGAAAAGTCTTTGCATAAGGCATGAAAGGATTTTTTGTGTGATTCATTATTTATGTTACATTCATCTTTGTGTCAATATCAAGCATTATGACACCAGGTCTGTATTTACAATGGCAGCATGTGTTTCTCAGAAAGATGACTATTTTTTCCAAGCACTTTTAGTCATATTTGATTGTAAGTGATACAAGCTGAAGTGCCAGCCTCATCACCCCTGTGAAGGCCTCATTGACACGACAGCCATCGGCACTGATCCTCAACAAACTCGTCTCCATACCGACGTGATGACTCCGACTTCCAACAAGATGGAACTGGATAATATTCTGAATGTTCTGATCCAATCTGACTTCTGACCTGTAATGCTGCCTGGATCATAATCATACACTGCCCGTTTCATTGGCCAGAGGAGAACTGGCCCCCGACTGAGCCCGGTTTCTCCCAAGGTTTTTATTCTTCTCCATTCTGTCACCTGATGGAGTTTTGGTTTCTTGCCACCACTGTTGCCTTGGCTTTTGGCTTGCTTAGTTGGGGGCATTTAATATTCAACAATATTATTGATCTGCCTTACTCAAGGTGGACGATGGCGCAATTTTCTTCTAGAAACAAATTGTTGTATTATTTTCATGTTATCACTGTGAAGCTGCTTTGATACAATCTGTATTGTAAAAAGCGCTATATAAATAAATTTGACTTGACTTGACAAGCTGGGAATTGAGGTCCCAGGTACATTACAACCGAACCTTGTTTAACTTTCTTCATTTGATAATACAGCATGTGTGCCTCTTTTTGACTCTGCAACCAGGCGATCGAGAAACTGTAGTATAGTATCAGTCTGAATGTTTAGTCGATAACTCCGAGATGGACGAGGAATGAGCGATTTTAAACCAGTGGAGCTGGACTCATGGGTTTTGACTGCTGCCCTGTAATAAGGTGTCAAGTGTGTAAACAGGTATGACAGATCCAGATTTGAGGTGACAGCTGGAGAGAGGGTGAGTGAGCCATGCTGCGTTCTGACAGAGTTCCATCCCTTCCGAAATACGCACACTCCCTTCAGCCCGTCCACGGATCACGGAACGCTCCACAGGATCGTTGGCCAATCTAAGTCAGCCACTGTGACATGTACACCTGCTTCGCCTTGATAGGCAGTTGAACCTCAAGACTGTTGGATGTGGCCACCCCCTACCTGCCTTGATATGTGTGCCACTCTTGGATACCCACCAAAGCTGGCAGCCACCAATGCTTCGTCACCCCCCGCCACATCAGTCAGTCTCAATTGGAGGGGTCCGTCCTGACGCGGATCGACCAGGCACAAGCACCACCTTTCTGCTGACAGTCCGTCACATGCAGAGGGCACGTCAGTCACGGCCGCACCACCCCATTCTGCCATCAGCGCCTCTCTGCACATGGCTAACCACAGTCCCTGCTGCCACATGGTGCGGGAGCTCATGTTTTAATACATTTTGGAACACTTATAACACACTACATACACACTCTCAACCTCTGGAAGTTCGACAGGTCTCGCCTATCCTAGCTGTTTACATTAGCTTTACTACTGTTTTAGAGGGTTTTAGCTGTCCAGATAAATGTTTTGTCTGCTGCATGACAGATTTGTTTTTGTGTATTTTAGCTACATGCTACATGAGGTTAGCTATAAAACCTTTAGCCTATTGAGTGCTATGGGTCGAAGCAGGCCGTCAGTAAGTTTGGTATTAATGGATCATGGCAGTGTAGTGCCTCAGGGATCAACAACCCTAGAGGCCTTGAGAATTAATACATGATAACTGCTGTCCAGATTTGGATTTTTAGTGCAGAGAGCTGTCAGTACCAATGTTAACAATGAGTAACAAACAATCAGTGACTGAAATTTCAACATTTTCTAAAAAAAAAAAAAAAAGCTGATGGTACTTGCAAAAGTTGCCAACAAAGCTACAATGTTGCTGGTGGTTGACAAGGTTTTGCTTGTTAGATTTGTGTTCAGTTCAGAATTTGATTTTGAATTTCTTATTAGGTAGCACATGACGTAGATTCGTGACAGGTTGAGGGCTGGGGACCAGAATGGGAGTCCTCCATTGCGATACCTATTATGCGGTGGGCCAAGGAGGCGCTGGCAGCATTTCTGAGGAATATTAGCCCATGCGTCATGAGCAACGGCCTCCAGTTCAGTAATATTCTTGGATTTATATGCTGCAACCGCCACGTTCAAATACCACCAGAGATTTTGAGAAGTCAGGTGACTGTGATGGCCACTGTAGGATCTTCCAGGACTTCTTCTGCAACCAAGCCGCATGGAATTTGAGGTATGCATGGGATAATTGCCCTGTTGGAAGGCCCAATGACGCCCAAGCTTCAGCTTTCTCACTGACGCCATGACATTTTCTCCTAGGATTTCCTGATACTCTGATGGATCCATCTTGCCTTTATGGTTTTGCTGACAAGGGTGTTTGCAGGCAGGTACAGGTGAATGTGTGCAGACGGGAACCAGGGAGGATGATGAGAAACGTAGCGACAGTTGAGATTGTGACACTTTTTTTAACAATTAACTAATGATTTAACTTAATTTTTTAATGAACAAAGAACATAGAAAAACACATAATTTTCCAAAATGCATAACCTGTGTTAAATATATTTAAATTACCATTAGAATTCAATAAATTCCTCCTCCTGGCATTCTAATTCAATTTTCAATTTTAATGTGGCCTGAATTCCAAAAATAACAGGTCAGATTAATTCAAGTACTGTAATACACTTTCCCACACCAAGATGTGCGCTAAAGAGGTTAATACAATTGTCTAAAGCATAACTAGTATGGGATGAGTTGAGGACCAAACACTACTAATTAAACTGCAACAGCAAATATATAATCTGGTCAGGAAACTTTATTTACAATGTTGTCCCATTATATATCTAAAAACCTCAGCCCAAAATAATCTTTCAAAAAACAAGAGCAGAGTTTACCTGTCCTTGAGTAAAAGCCTACTGAAAAAATGAACCCCGAGTACCTTGCCAAGAGGCAAGTTCAACCTGCCCGGCTCTGCTTGTGAGGACAGACGACAGTGCCGACTTTGATGTGGAAATGAATGGATTTATTTTTAAATTTCTTGACAAGGTGTAGCGGGTGCTCTCAGTGGCCTGTGACAGTGGCAGTTGGCGGGTGCCGCAGGTAGAGACCTCAATAGATGTCTATGTTTGATCCACATTTACCCACTGGCACTCAGACACTAGAGGAGATCCTACCCAGGAATACATGATCACTATAGAATAGAGAAGTGAGGAGAAGGAAAGGATGCAACCTTGAAAGTTGTCCTCCATACAGATGATTTACCTTAGCTCATATTCCGGTTTAATCCAGTTGGTTTTGTACAATGATATTGACTACTCGTGGTTAATATTTCCTAGTTTTTCTAGTATTTTTTTCCTGTGTGTACAGTATACTTAGAAACCAAGCAATGTAAATCATATCTACGCCCATGAACCACCCACAACAGCCTAGTATCTTCAGAAAAGTTAATATTTTACCTATTTGAAATTTTAACAAAGTTACTCCATCTTTGTTGAAGCATTAATACAGAAATACCCACATACAACAATTTCATAGCCCTTCACTGACAGACAAGTGAAATGGAATCTGGAAAAACCCTTGCAAAGTGATGATGGCACTGAATACTCCCACATCCCTCTTCACGCAGAGGAACAGGGCGAATTTAATTTCGTGACAGTCTTGAATTGCAAATGTGGAAGAAATGCTTGGCAGATCTCCAGAAGAGTGAGAGTGCACAGTGCCTGACAGGCTGGTGTGTCACATTAGTCAAATGAGATGTGAAGGCTGAACCAATCATCTATTGCAGGTAAAAAGCTCCTCACAGTGTCATCCTGACAGCTCCAGCCAATGAGAAAAGCAGGAAAGTTGCTGGCACTCTAGCCAAAAAAACAAAGACCTTGATCAATACAATCTATTACCAATTAAAGGCCTTAATGAAATAATCTGTTTATGTGAAACAGGGATTCCTCAGCTGTGAACGGAAACAATCCATCATCCAGAACTATTAAAGTCCGTCCTGCTGGCGATATTTCAAATTCCTGGCCATTTTTAATCTCCTGATTTGAAGCAGTTGTGAAAACCTAATGCTTTAATTCGTCTGGTTGGTGGTGGAAATGCTCAAGATGAGGCTCTGTGCTGCAGGTGGGAGAGAAACAATTTAGTAGGTCTTGTGGTAACGCTGGACATGGTAAGGCCGAAACCTGACTCGACCGAGTGCTTCTGTGCACGAAAGGTAATTGAAGTGATAAACTGCTGACCATCTGCCACAAGAGAGCATCTTCAGAGTGAAACCGAACACGCGGGGCTCATTGATCCACGCTAATTCCACAGGAGATGCTATTAGGCGAACGCTCGGTGGCGTGTGTGTGGAAACGAGCTTGTGCTGATGGAGAAACCGGGACGTAATGGACCCCTTCACTTACATTCTCACACCCACATTACTTTTCATCTCATGAACGCATGTAAAGCCTCTCAGAGCCAAGGAAGAAATTAGCCCCAGTGCTTCGCTGTGCCTCAGAGAAGATTGACCCCCGAGTCGCTCGCACCATCTCCTGATGTACATTTCATTTTATCGGCCAGCTGTCAGTGCTGGCTAGGCGAACGATAGCCTGTCAGAATGAAATGAGGATTGACAGGGCAACTCAAGCACCTCAGGTCACTTGGTTTAGACTGAAGCAACTAACTCACGTTTATCTCTTTAGAAGACTTAAGTCTGTGAAAACATACCTGAGTTGGTGGAAACTGGTGGGGTGTTGTAAACACATTTTATACACCGTACAAAATTATTTTTCCAGTGTTTGACTGAAACAAATATTATTGGAATACGTTTTAAAGATGCTACAGTATTTCAGACTTTCTACTTGGAAATATCGCATTTAATTCAATCTGTTATTACTGACTAACTGTCATTATTTTGGAGTGAGATTGTAAACCAAAGTAAATCCTACACTTTTTGTTAAGTGTATAACTCATGTTTTAAGTTCCATTTCTGAAACTTTGAAAATATATTCATACATTAGTCTGATACATTTTCATGAATTTTTATTTAATAATCAAATTAATTTTCTTGGATCTTTTTTTCTCTTTTCTGTAAATAGGTCAGAATTTTATTAGTTTACTTGAAAAAACACATTCATTCATACAAGAACGTGTATATATATATATATATATATATATATATATATATATATATATTATTATTATTATTATTATTATATTACTTTATTATTATATATAATAAACTTTAGTCTGCCGAACCAAAAGTCATGTGGTCCAACTAAATAATATTTTATTTATTTATTTTTTAAAATAAACTGTTTTTTTTTATATATATATATATATATTAAGAAGCAATGTTACAATGTTACTGTCTGGTTGTAAAATGGCGTGTGATGCGACTCTTCAAAAACTTGATTAATTATATTTATATAAAGTAAATTATTTATAATTTAAGATAAAAAAGCATTTTATCTTAAATAATACTTTTAAAAATAAATTTGAAAAAAAAATAAGATATGAACACTTATTTTCAAGGTGTACAAAAATATTTTACAATTTTACATTTTTAGTGACATTACATTTTCTTCGACAAGGGTCTGTTTTAAAAAAATGAAACTCGCAAGAATACAAAGAGTACATTTATAAGAACTCGTAACGTGTTTTAATCTAGATTATTTTTTTGTGAGTGTGTTTAGACTCTTATTTATCATTGACTTTTATATACTATATTTATATAAGGCTTCCTATAAATCTACTGTCACCTCACATGGGTGGTGATCATGCATAAAGTAGTTTCACCCTGTATCTCATTTCTAATTGATTAAACTGATGGACAGCCCACCCCGTGTAACAACACTGCCCAGTCTCTCCTACTTATTACAAAAGAGAGATTCTTGAGTGTTTAAATGTGTATTTGACTTAAAAGACATCAGTGATTATTAGTAGCAGAACACTTGGTCTACCACATCATTTAAGAGGGCCGTTTGAGGATTTGCTGCATTAGTTGCCTCCTTAATTAGGATTTTAAACTGATGTATATTAAACTGTACGTACAGTGTGCTTGTGTATATTTTCTCTCCAGTAATGGCTCAAGTGGGACCTTCTGATCTCTGCCCGCTCTAGCACTCCATGACACATCCAGAAGAGCTGACTGCATGTTTGCTGACGTGGCATGTCGTTAAAAAGTATTCATTCTCCAAACCAGTAAACAGCCAGAGCTGGAACGTATTAGTAGATTTGGGAAAATTTCAAGCAGAATGCTGCCCTACTCCAGAGCCACGGAGCTGTTTATTTGTGAGGCGGGCACTTTGCTGGTGCCATGATTCATATTCTGAAAGATTCTTATTTTTACTTTTGAGATTTTCTGATTGCACATGCCGAAGGTTTTGAGGGTGCCGAGCATAGTTGTGCAGGAATTTGCATTACAAAATTCAGTTTTCTGGAAGAGCTAATTAAAGTGTGTTCCACTGACACCAATTAAATCACTGGAGGTCGTCAAGTCGCTGTACAGTTGTTAGTAAGCGTTCATACTCGAAGGAATGGATGGTTGTCAGAGAAACGCCGTCTAGATTTACCCTCGTTTTGGAGATTTTCACATTGTGTTACTGCAGATTTACTTAAAAAAAAAAAAAACATATCACCTTAAAGGACAAGTTTGGTATTGTTCACTTAAAGCCCTGTTTTAAGATAGTTTCTGATGAAATAGAACAATTAAGATTAAAATTTGGACACATGCTGCTGGCCCGAGAAATTTCGGTTTCTGTGGTTTCGCCCCCCACCTCCACAATGTTTGCAAACAATCCTTCCTAAAACGCATTAAACTTTAGTTTACAAAGACGTGAAACTCACCGAGTGGTCAGGGGTGTTCACTGATATGTTCACACTTTCCAACAGGTTTTATCGTAGTTTAGTCCAAGTCAAGTCAAATGAATACACAAATATAATATATAATATATTTTTACTTCTTTAGGAAAGTCATGGAAACGCTATCACTGTTTATTTTTTCTTTTGGTTTCAGGGTAAATGCAAATCCAAAATCATCTCCCAAGTTAACCCAATTATTATGGTCTTCCTCTTCTGAGAACCTGGAAAGGGTCAACTTTTTTCTTGAAGTCCCCTGTGAGTGTGTTTAGGTGTGTTGGTCATGGTCTGAGGGAGTTCTCGTGTGAATAAAAGGTCTGGGTGGAGCTTAACATCAGATAAGTGGAGCGACTACTCAATTCAAGCCATCGGCTCCTTCAGAAACAGCAACTCATTAGAGCAGCGCAGAGACCAATCAATACAGCCATTAACCAAGAGCAGCACTTGAACAGAATCAAACCTGCTCAATTGGTCAGCATTGCTGCACTTTGTCGTCGCCCCCTGCTTCACTCCCTTTCGAAATTTCTATTCCTCTCATATTGATAAATCACTTCATCTGTGTATTACTAAAGGACTGGTAGGACTCTCATTCTTGGACTTTATTTTTTGCTGAAAATGACTTTATGATAAGTTTGATACCTAAAGACAAAACACATAATATGCATGTGCATGCCATCAGCGTTTTCACAGATTCGTGTTTTTGAAGTTTACGCAGAGATAAACTATTAACGCTTGAGAAAAAAATTAAACGCTTGCACATCGGAACCTATTTCAAGGTTTGCATTCTCGAGCCATCAGGCACTGTTTTTGTGCAGATGAGCAGGCCCGAGTGTGTTAAGGGTTTTCTGTTAGAACGGTGTCATATAAGCGGCCCCTGATTAATAACTAACGCCGCCTTCACACTGGTAGTTGAAATCATCTCCGATGCGGCTGCGAAACGACCGGAAGTCATTCATTTCCTATGGAGATTCGCAGACCGCATGCGAAAGGGTCTGAAACGGGTCCGACCGAGTGCGGTGCGAAGAAAATCGTGTCCGTCGGTCATCCGCATGCGTTCAAAAATTTGAACTCTTGCGAAAAGCTACGGACGGTTCCTATCCGACAATTCCAGCGGAAGTTGAGCGTTGCTATGGTACTGATAAACAAACCCGAATTATTAACTTTTAATAAAATAAATAATGATTTTATAACGATAAGTTGTCATGTCATTTTTTATTTCCATGACTTTCTAACATTTATAAGGGCAGTTAATACAATTAAATTGAAGGTAGATATTAAACTATTGACCACTATATCACATTTTTAGCCGACCTGACTGTTGCGTTTGATAATGACCACACTGACACAGAGAGTCGTATCAACTTATCGTCAGCTTTACTTTTCATCAACCCCCCCGTCTGTCTAGACCCAAGTAGATGACTCCATCCATTTCTCAGACAGAACCAAAAGATTCAGCCCAATCGAACTCTATGCATCACTGAACATTAACTCAATGCATTTATAAACCCCACTTCAGAGAACACAACATTTCCCCCCCTCCTACAGGTTTTCAAACATGAAATGTTGACACAAAGTCCTTTAGGTGTCCAGGCCGAGAACGAGTGCGAACAGGTCGCGGTGAAAGACAAGGATGAGGCTGGGCAGCCTGTGATGGATAAGCACACATCTCAGCTGGGGGGTTAATGGAGATGCTTGGAACCTGTGCAGGATCTATCTGAGGTCTAGGCTGACTCGCTGGGTTGTCCTGCCAAGCTGAGGATGTGGCTTGAGATGTGACACCTGTCGTATGTGCCGGGGCCCGTACTTTGCGGAGACGGCTTGCATGCCACCGCGTGCCATCACTGAGCAAGAAGGTGGCTGGCCCCAGCTGGTGACTAACTTTGATAGGGGAAGACCAGTGTGAAGCGAGTTTGTGATCTCTGTGTGGCCTGCGGACCCTGACCCAATCCGCAGCCTGTATGTCAGGGACCTTTGCGTGCGCTGAGAGGTCGAATTTCTGCTTCATCCGCCTCTGCCGGCGTTCAACTGAGGCCCTAACCTGTGGTAGTGGGCCCTGAGGCAGTGCTGGGCTAAGCCTGTCGAGGGGGAGGTGGAGCTCACGGCCAAGCATGAGGAAAGCTGGAGAGACCCCCGTTGTAGAGTGGTGGGTGGCCCTGTAGTGCAGCAGTGTGTGGCGAATGGCCTGTGAGAATGTCCATCCCTGGAACAGGTGTGCTCTGAGGCTGTTTTTCAGGGACTGGTGAAAGCGTTCAACACCACCGTTAGCTTGGGGATGATAGTATGCCGTGCGGATGTGGCGAATACCCTTGTTTTTGAGGTATGTGGTGAACTCGGCCGAGATCAGTTGCGGGCCATTGTCCGTAGTGATAGTATTTGGGAGGCCCCAGCAGGAGAACAGGGAGTCCAGAAAGTTGATTATGACCAAAGAGGTCACAGAGCCGGTGGCAATAAGCTCAGGCCATTTCGAGTGCAGGTCATAGACAACCACTAGGAAGCGTTGGTGATGAGGAACTCCCTGTATCTCACCACATATGTCCAGCTGCAGGTGATCCCAAGGCTGTGATGGCCAAGCAAGTGGTTGTAAGGGTGGGGGGGCCTGGTGACCTGTCTTTCCGCTCAAAAGGCAGGCGGCACAGTCTTTCACCAGGGCCTCTATATCTTTATCAATCCCCGGCCACCAAACCCGGTCTCTGCAGCGCTGTTTCAGCTTCACGATACCAAGGTGGCCCTCGTGAGCCATTGCCAAGACCCGTGCACGTAGGGTGCTGGGGATGACTGTGCAGAGGCCGCGTGCCACACAGGTGTCGTTCCAGCAGGACAACTCCTGCTTTATTCTGGAAAATGGGGCAAGCTCCTCCGATATCTCATGAGGCCAACCGTTCAGTATATAGACACGGAGCTGAGAGAGAATTGGGTCCTGTTCCGATGCATTCTTCAGTTCTTGTAATGATACGACAGCCTGGAGGGGTGTGTGTAACATCTGAACAATGTCCCGTTCCACCTGGTCTGTGTCGGTGGATGTGTGTATGACAGGGTGGGATGGAGCAGCGCGGGACAGAAGATCAGCCACAACATTGTCTCTGCCTGGGGTGAACTTCAAGTCAAAGTTATACTGGCGAAGTCGGTCGGACCAGCGGTGTAGTCGCAGTGGTCTGTGGCCTGTCCCAGATGTAGAAAGCAGTGCGGTCAGGGCCTGGTGATCTGTCCTCAGGGTGAAAGCGCGGCCATAGAGGTACAAGTGCCACCTCTCGCAAGCCCAGATGCAGGCTAATGCTTCACGTTCCCCCACCGAGTACCGCTGCTCTGTCTGATTGAGGGCCCGTGATGCAAAGGCAATGGGCTTCTCGACGCCCTGCTGAGTCTGTGACAGAACTGCTCCTATGGCTGTAGCCGACGCATCGCAGGTCACCAAAGTGGGGCTAGAGATATCGAAATGAGCCAACACTGGAGCTGTAGTGAGCTGCACCTTGAGCGCCTGCACCGCCTCAGAGCATGCCTGTGACCATATCCAGGGCTCATCCTTACGCAGCAGATGCCGTAGTGGGGCGGTGGTAGCAGAATAATGTGGGAGGAACTTTAGATAGTAACCCGTCATGCCCAAGAAGGAGGCAACCTGTGCAGCTGAGCTGGGTTCGGGAATTGCCAGTATAGCGTCTACATTTGACTGAAGTGGTGTGACGCCATCCGCCGACAGTCGGAAACCCACATACTCAATGGATGGTGAGGAGAACACACATTTTTCAGCATTGAGGGTTAGTTTGTGTTCTGCTAGGGCTGCGAAAACTCTGCTGAGGCGTTCATCATGACTCGCTGTAGAAGGCCCATGGATAACCACATCGTCCAGGTATATGGCCACCCCCGGTATACCAGCCAATACTGACACCATGATTTTTTGAAAGCAGCTGGGTGCGGAGCTAAGTCCAAACGGCATGCGCGTGTAGCGAAACACACCGTCATGGGTCACGAAGGCTGTGAGATTTCTGCTGCTGGGGTGGAGGGGCACTTGTAAGTAACCCTGTCTGAGATCCAGTTTGGAGAACACGGTTGAGCCATGGAACTGAGCAGTGAGCTCTTCTGAGGTAGGGAGTGGAAACTTGTCCGGGATCACTGCCTTATTCACTGCTCGCAGGTCGACACACACTCGTAGTGCCCCTGATTTCTTCTGAGCCACCACCAGGTTTGAGACCCAGGGCGATGCATCCACTGGTTCGATAATGCCAGAGTCCAGTAATGACTTAAGTTCAACTGAGACACCATCACGGAAAGCCAGAGGGATGCGGCGAAGTGGTTGAATGACTGGTGTAACAGCCGGGTTCAAGAGAGGTTGGTGGGCAAAAGCGGTGAGACACCCCAAGCCTTCAAACAGAGACGGCCATTTCTGTTGCCAAGACGTAGAGACTGTCAGGATCGCAGCTCCCTTTGTGTCCACCAGGGAGAACCCCAGAGCCGAGAACAAATCCAGACCCATCAGATTGGCCCCACGACGGGCAACATGGAAAGTAAAACTGGGTACCAATTTGGTGCCATACCCAACAGCCACTTGCAGGGAACCAACTAGGTCAATTTTTGAGTCACCATAGCCACAGAGTGAGGCAGAGGGTGGCGACAGTGGCAGCGCTCCGAAAAAACAACCGTATGTGTGCATGTTCAAGAGAGACACACTGGCACCAGTATCCAAAAGCAGTGGGATACACACATCATTTAGGCGCACTGAGCATGCTTTAAATGAAACTGGCCCAGAGTAGACATTGTGAATGATAGTGGGCGACTCAACTGGAGCAGAACGGCAGACTGAAGCAAAATGGTTGCGTTTGCCACAGTTACGACACGTTTGACCACGAGCTGGGCAGCTCTGCGCTCTAGACTGATGAGAGGAAGATCCACAATTATCACAGGGCCGCGACGCTGGTGTTTGTGGGCGTGGCCGAGACCGCCGCGGGCGTCTCAGTAACATAACTGCAGAGGAATCTGCTGCAGCCGATGTGTCGTTCTGATTGGGCTGTAATATAGATGTGGGCGTGGGGGAGGGGGCTGGGTAGTCCGTGATTGTTTGCTGTTTAGTCAACGCTGACGCACATGCAGCTGCACTCTCTATTTGTAATGCAATCGTGATCGCTCGGGGCAGTGATAAATCATCCGGTTCTAATAGCAGAGTTTCACGTACTTTTGCATTGTTGGTATGTTCAATTAACTGGTCGCGAATCATTTCGTCCTGCAACGCACCGAACTTGCATGTGCTGGCCAATCCCCGCAAGTTGGCTACGTATTGTTGCACTGACTCACCGGGCAGCTGTTTTCTTTGGCGGAACAGAAAACGGCGTAAGAGCGCGCTCTGCGTAGGCGTGAAGTGTGCGGTAAGCAGTTCCACGGCCGTATCATAATCGCTTGTGGCGCCCGACTCAAGCGTTCCCAGCACACGATGACCCTCAGCTCCCAAGCAGTGTAGTAACAGCGCCTTTTTGCGGGCTGTGCTCACATCCGTCAGCCCCACTGCCAAGATGAAAGTCTCGAAAGACTGCAACCAGCGAGTCCAGGGAATCGGAGGCTCACCAGGTAGCGCGAGGAAAGGAGCAGGCGGTGGCAGTGCAATATCAGCCATCCTCGTCGCCAAATGTTGCGTTTGATAATGACCACACTGACACAGAGAGTCGTATCAACTTATCGTCAGCTTTACTTTTCATCAACCCCCCCGTCTGTCTAGACCCAAGTAGATGACTCCATCCATTTCTCAGACAGAACCAAAAGATTCAGCCCAATCGAACTCTATGCATCACTGAACATTAACTCAATGCATTTATAAACCCCACTTCAGAGAACACAACACTGACATGTCAACATCCTCAGCAACTTTCCTCACGCAGCATAACCCTCTCATCAGAGAGATCATACAAAACTTTCAGAATAAAACTTTAATCTCTCCGCCATTTTTGTTCTACCCGCGTCCGACGCTTTTCACTGTGTAGTACGTGAAGGCAGCGTAATGATCTTTGCAACGGAAGTGAATCAATCAAAACTAACTTTAGCTTTACAATAACTTTATTCTAGAGCTGCTGTAAAGTCAAAACAATCTCTGTTACTTTAAAGGGGTGGTTTACTGCTTTTTTCTTTGCATTATTGTGTTTATGGGGTGCAATATAACATGTATTCGTGGTTTTTCTTTTTAAAAAGTCTTATTTTTCATAAATTTCTCATTTATTGTAAGCCGCTTTCTCCTCTGCCATTTGAACGACCAGTTTACGTCCTGATTCTATGAAACCACTCCCTCAGAAACAGGCAATGGGCTCAGATTGGTTAGTTTGGGCCGGTGTGTTGTAGTTGGCTAAACTGCTTGTAATTGGCTAAACTGCATGTTGTCCGGAAACTTGACACCCATTACCTTTACGGGCAAAAGTTGCATGTGTTCCTGTCAAATGTAAATAATGGTGCCAATACTGCCGAATCAGTTTGAGCCAGAATCAGACCCAGAGAGCGGCGATGAAGAGAGTCAAGCAGAACCTCCCCAAACACGGCTCTTACAAAACGTTTTCTGATTGGTATTTTTTTTAAATTATTATTATTCTATTCTATTCTACTATTATTATAAGAATTTCGATACGTTGTTACTTGAAAATGCTACTGCTGATTGTTAGCTTTTGAGATACAGTTTTCTCCTGATTAAACATTTAATATATCTGAATAAATGTTTTTTAAAGTTATTGTTTTATCGATATAATTAACAACTGTTTATCTATTCACAAAACTTAGTTTACTCAGTGTATCATTTTATTTAGGTGTAACCTACATGTGGTAACTGTGTTAAAACCATACTGTACAATAATAATAGCAACTGAAGTTTGCTGCGATTACATAGCCTATAATGTTTTGAACTTTATACACATTTGTCTTACACAAAATAGCATCGAAATTAACTGGCTATATACACAAACAGCATTGGCATTGGTTTACATTCTTGATCAAATAAAAAAATACCTCATATACATGAAAAATACATTTACAAAATTAGAACATATACAAAATCAGGTCCAAAATGTTTGTACATGTTTTGTGTCATTGACAGGAAATAGCATAACTAAGTGGCTATAAAGCCAGTGCTGGCATTTGATAAAACTAAAATATTACATCTGAAATTATACACTCACCTAAAGGATTATTAGGAACACCATACTAATACTGTATTTGACCCCCTTTCACCTTCAGAACTACCTTAATTCTACATGGCATTGATTCAACAAGTTGCTGAAAGCATTCTTTTGAAATGTTGGCCCATATTGATAGCATCTTGCAGTTGATGGAGATTTGTGGGATGCACATCCAGGGCACAAAGCTCCCGTTCAACCACATCCCAAAGATGCTCTATTGGGTTGAGATCTGGTGACTGTGGGGGCCATTTTAATACAGGGAACTCATTGTCATGTCCAAGAAACCAATTTGAAATGATTTGACCTTTGTGACATGGTGCATTATCCTGCTGGAAGCATGGTGGCCATAAAAGGGATGGACATGGTCAGAAACAATGCTCAGGTAGGCCGTGACATTTAAACAATGCCCAATTGGCACTAAGGGGCCTAAAGTGTGCCAAGAAAACATCCCCCACACCATTACACCACCACCACCAGCCTGCACAGTGGTAACAAGGCATAATGGAGCCATGTTCTCATTCTGTTTATGCCAAATTCTAACTCTACCATCTGAATGTCTCAACAGAAATTGAGACTCATCAGACCAGGCAACATTTTTTCATCTTCAACTGTCCAATTTTGGTGAGCTCTTGCAAATTGTAGCCTCTTTTTCCTATTTGTAGTGGAGATGATTGGTACCCGGTGGAGTCTTCTGCTGTTGTAGCCCATCCACCTCAAGGTTGTGCGTGTTGTGGCTTCACAAATGCTTTGCTGCATACCTCGGTTGTAACGAGTGGTTATTACAGTCAAAGTTGCTCTTCTATCAGCTTGAATCAGTCAGCCCATGCTCCTCTGACCTCTAGCATCAACAAGGCATTTTCGCCCACAGGACTGCCGCATACTGGATGCTTTTCCCTTTTCACACCATTCTTTGTAAACCCTAGAAATGGTAAACTGAGCAGATTGCCTAACTGCCTAACTGAGCAGATTGTGAAATACTCAGACTGGCCCGTCTGACACCAACAACCATGCCACGCTCAAAATTGCTTAAATCACCTTTCTTTCCCATTCTGACATTCAGTTTGGAGTTCAGGAGATTATCTTGACCAGTACCAGATTCTGGAAGCTGTCTTTCGTAAAATGCGAAGGATAGAGAGCTAAATTACGATTGCATTTTTCAGGTACATAATCAAACGAATTGTATCCATTGTTGACGAACTACAACGTCCATGGGAAGACCGAACATGAAGACCTGGCATCTGGGTGAAAATAACACACTTTCGATGAGCCACAGAAATATGACCATGCCCTTTTTTGCATATTCCGGAGGGAGAATCGATGCAAATGTAGGGGTTAGTTGCGTATAAACCAGTTGGAGTCCCATTCGAGACGTTTTTGTAGGCATTAAACTTTGTGATTTTTAAAAGACGATATCTCTGCTTACATTGAACTTTCTGCGCTGCAACTTTGCAGATACTAATCATGCCCCAACAGCAAAATTACACACAATTTAAAATGAAAAAAAGTGAAATCGCAATCAACCACCCCTTTAATTTCCTATTTTCACTGTAAAGCTGCTTTGAAACAATCTTTAATTTTAAAAGCACTATATAAATAAAAGGCACTTGAGGCATCCAAAAGGTTTTTTTTTTTTTTTTTTTTTTTGTAATCAGAGGTTAAGATTTATTCATTAATCTGTTCTTGAGGAGTACAACCAAAATGTTTACTTGTGCACAGCACATTTTACAGAGGACAGCTTCCTGGGCGGTGGCTATATACAAAGACTACTTACCACTGTGAAATGTTTTGCTCATGTCATACTTGCAAAGATCAATCGGCTTGATCGATCATCCACATTTTCAGAATCCGACTTCAGGGCTCAAACTGATATTGTCTGATGTTCTGAAATGCAATGAGATGACGTACAAATGCATGAAATAGAAGTGCTTTATTCCATTTAGACACAGGCCAAACTCCCTGTAGTCATATTCTCCCTTCTCGATTAATTGTTTATTTTGGTATTGCATTATTTTAACTTTTCCTTTCAATTCCATCTGGAAAAAAAGAGCCAAGGCTCACCAACCTCATTAACACACTTCAAATAGAATTATTAGGAAACAATTAAAGGGGTGATGAACTGAGAAATCAATTTTCCTTGAGCTTTTGATATCTAAGAGGTCATCATATTATAAGAATATCCTGTAAGTTTCGGAACTGAAAACATCCTTGTTAGTCCAATAAAAGCTTTTACTGACACCAGGCTCAGCAAACGACTCGTTTTTTTCAAAGTTGGGAACTATGACGTCAAAGAGGATAAAACACCACCCCCGCAGAAGAAGATCAACGCCTACTTCAACACGGCCGGTTTTGCCCCGAACACCGATTCGTGCATTACACGCATAGCTAAATAAGGTAGGCCTGCCTACCTCGTGATGACTAACCGAGTCAAGAGTGAAACTCATTATAATATGCACAACTGTTATCCACTCGCAGGAGTGGGTGTTTACTTCCTGCAAGACGCCCATAAAAGTCTTCACTGCAAGACGTCCATAAAAACCAAGCGTTTTTGAGCTGGGCTCAAATGTAGGGTAGAAAATAGCTACTTAGAATAGTTACTTATTCATTTTGATGTTTTTTAATGTAAAAAACAAGAGAACGTCATAAGTTGACCTCAGACAACAATTTAAAAAAAATTAAAAAGACAGTTCATGACCCCTTTAATATGTTAGCAACAGTTTGTGAAAAAAAAAATAATTCAGTTGTTCTGCTTAGTTATAATTCCTCAGGATTTCATTAGGAAGTGTAGAGACACCTTAGAAGAAAATCACTCTTTTATTTGGCTTCATGCATATTGTATTTTAATGCGTGGTATTTTTGCGCTGGAACGCTGTGATGGTTCTGCATGTAATACTGTACGTCACGGTTCTGCATATAACACAGGATGTGAATGGAGAGAATGTGTGAATAGTGTGGTATTAACGCACAGCTCATCTGGGACCTGAGTGGCAAGAGAGTTTATTGTAACTGCAGAAAACCACAGATTTTTTCACAGAGTTTTATGCATTCTGCTTATGGGCTTGTAGTCATTTACAAAATGTAGAATTTCTTATTTAATGCTGGCTTCAAGTTTCTTTTAGTTTAGGGTTATATTATAGAGGGATAAAAGTGGCAGGACAGATCTTAAATATTTGATTGGCACTTTTTTTTTCATTTTAAATGGCGAGAGCTGACCTCTGGGTGTTTTAAGAGACTGGAGAAGCTTGCTCTCACCCCTCTGACCTTTGACCTTCATCTCATTAGGTTTTTTGTCCATTACTGACAGGAAGGTCAAAGGGTTTTTGCCCCAGCTGTGGTTCATGAGCTGAGCATCAAATTCTTTCCATCTTAGAATTGTTTTTGTTTCACCTCTCAAAGTTTTTCATCAAAACACTTACTGGGTAATGTAGTTGGACACAAAAATAATGTAACCAGCCAGGCTGTTGTCCCTTCAAATAAATCAGGATTTCCATATCATGTTTTTATAGTTTTTGCTTTTTTATGTTTTTTTTATGCTACATTATTCGATTTACAATCATAACATATTAATATTCAGCATTGTAAACTATACATTAGGGACAGAAATCGCATGAAATGGTCACACTATCGAATTAAACTGGTTTCCTTAACTATGAGCCTTTTCCTTTTTCAATCAGCATGATCACAAACCCCCCTCCCACCGAAAAAATACAGCATATTTTTCATCCTGAAGCAGAAATGCGAGAAGGTTTGTGTTCCAGTCCGAGTACAGGTTTCCTACTGTAGGCAGCATCTAATAAGAGCCCCATATGGGGGAAGGAGGGGTGGGGGGCCTCTGAAATATTTAACCCAAGCTAATTGGAGAGCACTTCCCATTTCAGGACTCCTCAACCTCTGAAAAAAGCAAGACCAGATCAAAGAATTCTGCTCTTTCCCTCAGGATATTGATGAGAGAGAGAGAGAGAGAGAGAGAGAGAGAGAGAGAGAGAGAGAGAGAGAGAGAGAGAGAGAGAGAGAGAGGGGGGGGGGGGGGGTTTGAAGGAGAAGATGCAAATAGAGGAGGGCAGTGCAAAAAAAAGGAGATGTATCCTCAAGAGATGGACAAAGAAAAAGAGAGAGGGGCATGTAACCAGCAGAAAATGGGAGAGAGTGGATGGTGAGGCAGGAGAAGGACGGATGTCGTAATGAGATGATGCTTGAGTGTTTGACTTAGAGAAACAAACAGGACAACCGCTATGCACAAGTCTTTTCCCTTCAAAACAGTTTGATTCAATGAGAAATTCCAAAAACATTTCAGTGTTGTTTCATGTTATCAATAGGGGAGTTAATTTCGCACAATAATTTAGTGTGATTATTTATATTAAGAAAACAAGATAACAAAAAACACACTTGACTCCCTTGTTTTCTTCCTGACGCATGTACAGTACCTTTGAAACTTTTGGGGTATGATTTATTTGAAAGAAATTAAGTATCTTTAATATTAATAATCAGCAAGGATGCATTACATTGATCAAAAATGACAGTAAAGACATTTATAAATATTATCTCCAATTCAAATAAATGGTGCTCTTTTGAATTCTTGAATTTGAATTAAATTGAAGTATTCTGAACAATCATTCCACAAACATATTAAGCGGCACATTTTTTTTTTAATATTGCAAATAATACAGAATGTTTGAGCAGCAAATTGACATTTTAGGTAGCCTAGAAATCTAGATGCACCCTAGCAGCAGCAAAAATTATTTCGCAGCCAGTGTGGTCTAGCAATAGCCTGGTAATACCAGACTCTGCTACTTCACTTTGCTTCGTAGACAGTCTGGAATGGCATAATAGAGAAGTGTTTTCTCTCTCGCAAGGGGGCGCTTCTCTGAAGTTTAAAATCATTGGTTACCCGTAAGCCATTCATATAAGTTTATTTATGACATGTTATGCGCCGACACAGCCTCATCATCGAGACATTATGCATCGAACTTAAATCTATGATCGAACTTCCACTGTAAACAGGGAGCGGCGCTTTTGTAAGGACTGCAAAATGTGTACCAACCGGGAATGAGTAATTCACAAACTAGGTTATTTATATGATTAACTGAGTTGCGGCAGCCAGCAGCGTCGGCGCGTGCCCTGCTCTCACGAGTCATGACTGATTTAGCTTCCGCCGCCCCGCCCCGCAGAGACGACTGTCCCAAATCGCGCACTTCACGCGGACTTGCGGTCTCGTGGACTTTGATTGCGCGTGCTCGCCGAGTCCACGAGTCCGCAGGGTGTCCCATTTGGCATTTTAACGCTCTGAAGTGTGCTCAGCAGCGCCCCCTTTGTACCCTTGAAGCGGTCTTCCGCGAAGCCCGCATAGATGCAGGCTCCGCGCACTTCAACTACCCAGGAATCCTTGCGAAAGGCCAATCAGACAACAGATGGGAGGAGATTTCACTCACGGACTGTAAACATGACTGAGAAGAGAACATTTAAGGGTTTAATTATGTTTTTTTATGACATAGGCGAACATTTTACCAGTTGTTACTTACAGTTTATACAAACATACTATCAACCAGTGGTTGTATCTCAAACGTAATAGCTGTTGAATATACGATTGCATTATGATTCATTACATAAATAGAACCGTCATATAAACATAGTATAAATTTTGAAACCTATACATTTTTCTTAAACTCGTCTTCATTTTGTGTTAAATTGAATATTATGTAGTTCACATGGATACGATTTTGGAAAATAAAATAAGTCCTGTTTTCGATGCTAAAGAATGGAATTTTTTAATGATATGTTTGTGTCATTAAAAAAATAAATATTATATATTTCTAATAAAGGGACTGATGAGATGATCTTTAAGTTTATTCAGCTCCGTATGGAGAGGGATAACTGTTAGGGCTTTCAGAGGCGTGAGGAACGAGTTCCTGTTTCCGGCGTGACGATCGAGTCTGTCCCAAAAATACCTCTCAATGCACCCTCGCGGACTCGCGCTAAGGGCCCTATAGGTCTGCACTGCATGACATCACCGAAGTGTGGACTCTGAGGAAGTCCACAAGTCCGGAGTGTGCCATTTGGGACAGGGCCAGCCCCTGCTTTCACGAGCCATGACTGATTTAGCGTCCGACGCCCCGCAGCGCCGCGAGGGCGAGCCCTGCTCTCGCGAGGCATGAATAGGAAGTTAATTTTACTGATTCTCTGAGTCATTTTGTTTATTTAAGTGGCTTAATGTTATAATTTTAACAGCCAAATTCCCCGATCACATCCACCTATGCAATGTTGATCATATTCTGAAATCATAATGCGGTAAAGAATGATTTACAGAGAACATAAATAATCACTTTACCTTCCGAGTCTTACGTTCATTTGTCACATGACATACGCAATGAACAGATTGTTCATGAATCACATATCTGGGACTAATGCAGCAGGATGTCGAAACGAAATATGGTGGATTGTTGTTATTATTATGATAATAATAATATGATAAGAGCGCGCCAGGAGCGTTCACTGCCGAGGAGACTGACGTTCTTGTCATGGCCATAAAAGACAGAAGTGACGTTGAATGGGGGTAAGTTATGTCCTTATAGTTATGCATATAGTTACGGCCAAACAGGTCTGATCGGTCATTACTACAATTAGCCTGAAAAATTGGGTAGCCTAAATACTAATCTTGAAGTGTTAATATTTTTCCTTGTTATAATGATTTGCAAAAATAAAAACGGCTGCATCTGTGTTGATGAGAGAATGAAAGCGTATGTGCGTTGTGCAAGCTACATAAGTTAATAGCCAAGCGTGCTAGATTTTGCTGGTATACGTTGCAAATAGAGGGGCAGCTTGTTTTTTGCCTAGAGCGGCAGAATTGCACGCGCCGGTCCTGGCTATAAACACTTGATGATGCGAGCGAAATACCGGAGTGAACATGGCTGTAAACGACTTTTGCTTCAGTTTGAAAAACCCCGGAATGTTCTCCATAACAGAGCGAATTGCATCCCGTGTCTTGTTTCCCAAATCTGCGGTCGTTTCGGTTTTCGATTTCTCTTACCTACAATGTAAAACTCGGCGCTTAGCGTCTACGTCACGGCTCTCAGCCCGCCCTCTGTTCGTTGATTGGCCGGCTGTTTTCAGGCCGGTGGAAAACTGAAAGATAGGCTGCTATCTCAGACGGACTACAGGAGCGAAATGAAATTAGCGGAAGTAGGAAGTCTGACGTAGTCAGGCTAGTCTAGCAACTCTCCATTGACGTTTTAGCTGGATAAACCAAACTCTTTTCAGGCCAATCACATCATGACTAAAGTCGGTGGGCGGGCTTAACATAATGACGACAGAACTGCGACGGTTCACTGCTAACAAAGAATGGCTGCTGCTGTCTTTCGATTCGGACTTGACAGCTACTCTGGATGATTTGAACATAAGCTTTCCTTTGAAACCAGAACAAAGAACGACACTTGAATCATTTAAAAAAAAAAAAAAAGATGTGTTCGTAGTTTTGGCGACTGGATATGGTAAAAGTTTATTATATCAACTTGCTCCACTGGTGGGAAAACGCAAGGGACTCAGTCGTCACCTTCTTCGTTGCTCTGATTGGTTGTAGCTCTATCCAACTGCGTGCAGAGAGAAAGACAACCGTTTGTCCCGCCCCTCGGATTGAGCCCTGTCAATGATGAGTTCCCAGACCTAACATCTTGATGTAGGTCTGGCATGCCAGGCTATATTTTAAAATTATTTTCAAAGAGAAAACAGCTATTTATATTGTAACATTTAACATTACTTTCACTGTATTTTTAATCAATAAGATACAATTTACTGACCCCAAATGTTTGAACTGTGTTGAGAATAAACATTTTTGGTCCTTGACACAAATATAGACTAATTTCAAGTGGTTTTCAACCAATTCAATCTGTTGACAACAAAACAATTCACTCTGATTTTACTGCTCTTTACGATTCACTTTGATTCCCAAACCAAATGTTACATCTAATTCATAAACCTCAGTGCGGTTGGTTCTTTGACAAGAATCATGTCATCTGAGTGATTCGTTCACAAAGCAAACTGTCAACCACGTGTGTTTGTCCATGGACCTCCATCTACTGGAGTGGTTTGTTTTATTCACTTGCTCAAAACTGATCTCCCAGATTCATCGTTAATATCAAACACACCACTGTAGGAATGAAGGTCAAAGTTCATTGTCATTATTGCTTCAATAGGCACAAGCATAGTGACGAACTTCCGCTATTGTCAGAAGTTGGCATATCAGGTTCCGGTTTACGACTGTTCATCCGCATCCGCTAATAAGCAAACAAGATGAGTGCTGCTGTTGTATTTGTTCTTTAACACATCTAAGTTTTTAAGACCTGTCGGTGGATCTAATGCCCGTTTCACATGTTCACACACAGTGCGTGTTGCGGTGCAGGAGCAACGCGTGCTATAGTGCTTTCACATATTATGATGTGTTTGCAGTGAATAACTGATCCGCGGCTGTACCACAAACACATACTTACTATTTTTATTTAAAATTCAGAAGTTATGCTGTAACTTTTATTTTGTAACTCAGCATTGCGATTCTTTGTATGCACGTTTAAACACAATTTAAACAACGTAAGTTAGGACTAGTATTACATGCTTTACTTATACTTATTAGTTGCTCAAGCAAGTTGTCAAATATTTACTACATTAAAATCGCAAATACTTTAAATTAAAACTTAAAATTGACAAAATTTCACTTTAATTCAGCGTTTGCAGCACAGCAAAAATAGACTCGCTGTGCTGCTGTTATACGTACCACACCAGTGAAAAGTGAAAGCCCTAACCTGTTAACATGGTGCGTTAGGAGCACTGCTGTGTGGCACTTTGCTCTGCTTCAAGTCACTAACAGCCATTCGAGCTTTCACAGCTTCCTGAAAAACACCAACCTTCGTACACAGTGGCTGCACAAAATAGACATTTTGGGTGACGTGCAAAAGAATAGTAAACATAGTAAGTACGTGTTTGTGGTACAGCCGCGGATCAGTTATTCACTGCAAACGCATCATAATATGTGAAAGCACTTTAGCACGCATTGCTCCTGCACGGGGTATGTGAGAAACAGGCGTTAGATCCACCTACCGTTCTTAGAAACTTAGATGTGTTTAAGAACTCGTACAACAGCAGGACTCATCTTGTTTATTAGCGGATGCGGATGAACAGTCGTAAACTGGAAACTGATATACCGACTTCTGACAATAGCGTAAGTTCATCACTACGCTTGTGCGCATAACCAATAGCCAATCATCAGAGCCTTATTCTAATAATAGAGGCAATTCTTTCTAGGTTTTTGCCATTTTTGCAATAGATCCGGAACTTAAAGGTATAGCGGAGGATTTTCTTTTTCCGGGTGGGTAGTCTATACTATTGGTCCACCTAAGTGTCAATCATTCTGGTGATATGTTTACGTAAGGCCGTCGTACGTGCTCATCTCTATGTAGTTTTCACTTTCTGGTGTATTATGTCAGAGTTACGGTTTCAGCCATTCCTTTGAAAATGACTGAGGGTCGAAAGAGAAAAAATGTATACGAAGTGTATGATAAGAAGAGAAAGGCCGCAGAATATAGAAACAAGACCAGAGTGATTTTGGGTGGATATCACATGATGGCATGCGCTAAAAGCACAGGTTGGGCTTCTCACTGATGCCGCAGTCGCGAAGATTCTACTAGACAGGTAAAGTTTGTCATGCTATTTGGAGAAATCCATTTAAAATCACTAGTAAAAGTTAATGCAAGCGACTTAGCAATGCTAGCCCTGGCACAAGTCATGCACCGCATAGACACGGTAAACATCTCAATTTGTCTAAAGTAGCCTTTTGACCAAATGGTAAATGGTATCGCGCTGAAATATTCTAAAACCGTGTGTGTTCATGTGTTCATATTCTAAAACCGTGTGTGTTTATTATTACACAAACGCAACAAGCTACTTCTCCATATGCAACCATGTATAAAAATAACGTATTAATACCTATGTATTAACAATGAGACATGTTAGGTTAAGGACCAACGTAATAGCACTGCTCATATGTTGCCATGTAACATTTGCGATTTGCAAAATAGTTTCCTCAGAACGTATTTCGTGTGATACAGGGTTGCACATATCATGTCTTGAGCCCTCGGTCACTCAATCGATCAGTATAATAAGTAAATAAAACACGGACGGGCATTTGACATTTGCATTTTTTTAAAAAAATTGAAGAGGGCGGGTCTTCTCTAAATTTCGGAAAGATCCTCCGCTATACCTTTAAACAGTCCCCAGTCGCATCCCACCCACCACCACCTCCATACAGATTGACAGCTGGGGCTAATTTCATAATCTGGCCAACACTGACTCCATATCTTTACTTGGTCAATAAAAAAAAAAAAAAATACAATTCTCATTTGTAATCGGTCTCTTGTGCTGCTTTCATCCCAGCCTCATTAGAAGGACCCAAAGCCCTACTTTCAGCTGTACCTGTTTAAGAACAGCTCTGATCTGCCATTAAATGCTCATCTCGTAGCATCACTGTGCGCCCTCCAATAAAAGCGTGGGCTGGGGTTTTAAAGGGCCCTGTGACCGCAGGTGTTTGTCCTTGAGAGGTGTAGCATCGGGATCGGACCTCCCCTAATCTCAAACTGATTTTCTCAACGCTACAGTATCCACCTGTGATGTTTTTATCCACTTTCTCCTTGCTTCAGTTTCCTCCCTTATTGTCTGACTTGGAGGAATAATGTGGGAGAAAATATTAGGGTTTTGCTGTTTCCCCCTGGGCAGATACCTATTTGCAGATCGTTCATAAGGGTCACAATTCATGCAGAGACGGAAGACGGAAAAAGGCGTCCTTGTTTCAGAAATGAGTGTCGTCCTGTGTGAGGGCATATTTATTTGCTGCGTATCCAGCAGAACAACCTCTCTGGTGTTTGTCCGTGTGTGCCTGCCTGGCATAGAGAAAACTTATGACTGAAGAACATGTTGAGCCTCTATTAGCATACAATTCTGACACTTTCATACAGTTGTCTGGCTAGTCGCTTTTTAATCTCCTACAATTCCCAATGAGGTCCTGTTGCCTTCTTAAAGGCATAGTTCACCCCAAAATGAAAAAAAAAAATTTTTCTTTACTTATTGTTTTAAAGTCCCCTTATTATGGATTTTTGAAAATGACCTTTCATGCAGTGTAATGTAGCTGTATGTGAATGTAAATGTAGCATGTATAAGTGCTGCAGTTGTGTATAAAAATAGTGGACCAGTATCAGAAGATCTTGGTTCAGCTCAAAGAGGAAAAGGTGGAGTTCAATGAACACACAGACTCATTGCTGCAGTGCAATTGTGAATTGTATTACATAAATATAGAAACATAACAATACAACAACAATACAATATTTACATGTGCACATAGGTAGTGTTCAGTTCAAAGTTATTAATGAGCATACAACAGTCAGCGTTTCACTCAATAAGCAGTACTTGAAGCCACAGCAGTTCACAACACACAATCTGTAAAACAGGAGTCAAATGAGTCCGTAATGGAATGGTCCATGGAATCAGTTCAATAAATATGGTCTGAAAGTGTGTGCAGATGTAAAATGTCCAAAGTTGTGTGCAGGTGTTTCAATTAAGCAGCTGCACCGCCTCCTACCACACCGGCAGATGCATAACTCCACAGAATCAGTTCGGGCCAAGGGGGTAATCCATCGACCGGAAGTTGAAGCCTCGCGGGAGTTGACATCTTGTAGCAGAACTTCACTTGCGTTAGCATTCCCATTGACTCCCATTCATTTTGAGGCGTTTGAACACCCCATTTGTCCTTTATTTATTTCTAAAGAAACACGACAATGCATAAATAGCTCCATTACCTTGTAGCTTATGTTATGGCCCCGTAGAAGCAGGTTTAGTGAAAGTAGGCTAACGATTGCGTCATACCCACGCGACTCTCTGTCGCACAGTAGCGAGATTACCGTATGGACAGGAGGAGAAGCTCACTGGCAATCGGGGAAACGTGGAGGCAAAATGACAAAATAATTAATCAGAATACCTAGCAAAATTGTCTCCTGCTCCTCGCTCATGGACAGCTCCTATTCACACTCTCCGCCTCTGCATGTTTCGGAAGGGAATGATTCAGATTTCTCATGCTACAGCACTAGATGACAGACGGGTGGCTCTCGTCACATCTACGTCGTCAAGCTCTGTTTGAGTCTGCGCGTCAGGGACGGAAGTGCTAAAAAAAAAAAATCACCAAAAACGGGCTTCAATCGTCTCAATGGAGTTCCAATGAGATGGCTCTGTCCATTTCTTTTACTGTCTATGGTTCGGGCCTAGCGGCTTGCCATCCGTACATGGAACCTGGCCCGTACAAACAGGACCAATTAATTAACAATGATTCCAAGCATCACAACTATATCACCATAATCATAATACCATGAAGTCTTCATATCACAATCATAATCTCAGTTCATTCATTTGATCAAATACATGATTCAATTTAAATACTGAATGTAGCAATATAAAATCAATTAACAAACAGCAAGAGTACTCCTATAATAAACAATATCAATAATAGCTTCAAAATATGATCAACGAGTAATTGACAACTTCATAACATCAATGTTAAGATAAGATGCATTGTTCATAGAAATAGGCACAGTATATAGTCAAACTCAGTACAAATAAACAAGTACAGCCAGCACCAGTTAGCCAATCCATATACACTATTAGCTGTACCATATAGTACAAACAGTGAACTCACCAGTTCCCGTATCATTAAGTCACTCAAACAGCAGTCAAATGAATAGTAGTGGCATCTAAAAAGTTAGCAGGCATATTAAACCAGCAGTGTAATGCAGGAAATGTTTACAGGGCTAAATGCCTACCTGCAACAGCTCAACACTCGCGACTCACTCGCGGCGCGCGCACGCACGCACGCACGCACGCACGCACGCACGCACGCACGCACACACACACACCAAACAAAAGCGCGGTGCCATATTTAAAGGAAAATGATGCAACTCCGTGTCAAGTCTCGCGATACCGACACGAAGTCTCGCGACAACGCGCACACAGTGCGGAGCCGTGAGAAGAAAGAAACAAGGCAGAAAACATCTTGGTTACATAAACAGTCTGCAAAGTTTTAAAGCTGAAGTGCATCATAACTAAAGTTAATCTCAAAAGAAAGAGTCGACTCTGAACCGCTCAAAGGAGTCGCTTGGAAGTTGAAACTATTTTCGTGAACTTCACACATCATGACTTACATTTGTATAATGCCCGTCTGCGTTCTGTGTGGACAAGACATCTTGCTGTAGCTCGTTTGTGTGGACATCATGTTGTCAAGACGCTATGCACTCTGCTGTGAAAGTAAATTTGGTTTATTTTTACCTCCAAAGGTTGAGGCTGTGAAGAATCAGTGGTTAAAATTCATCTTTTCCATGATAGCTACCATGATCACAAACCTTTGCTGAGTTCCGTTTATTTTACTGATGACTGCTTCTCAAATCTCGGATTTCAATGTGGGATTCGCAAATCGCTTGCAAGCTTTGTATTGTGTAGGTCTCCTGCTAACTGGCTAACTGCTAACTCACATTTTTACTGTCTTACTAAAATAATTCTGCTAATGAGTTGTGGGCCACTTTTACCTAAAACATCAGTCGATCAGACTAGAGCTCGACTAATGTAGCTATGCACCATTTTTGATACAGTTCCCACATGTTCACCGCAATAAATTAGATAGAGGCTGGGTCTGTTTTTTTTAGTTTCGGTTTGTATTTAATCTTCTAAAACTCAGATTGTCCGCTTTTTGGCGCCCGCCAAATGTGATGTAGAATAGAAACTGCTGCACTTGACAGGGCGCATAACGAGCAGAGAGAGCGCATAATGGGCAGAGAGAGAGAGAGAGAGAGAGAGAGAGAGAGAGAGAGAGAGAGAGAGAGAGAGAGAGAGAGAGAGAGAGAGAGGGACGCGTGCTCGCACTCTCACATCTTCAAACAACACGAGCGGTGTCTTGCTCTCTCTCCCTCGCGTATATTATATTATTTATTTATTTATTTTTATTTTTGTTATTATTTGTTTATTTGACAGGGACATTGCACAACAAATGTGTTGCACAGACCAGAAATAGCTAGAAGCTAATTTTCATCTGTAGTCCCTGGACAGAGGCAAGGTGACAGCAGGTTACAGAGGACAATAGCATTCCCAATGATAAATCCTTTCACAATACAAAATACAGTTAAACACCTTCAGAATAATCATCTCAGCAAAACATACAATTGCACTAATAGTATTATTTAAAACTATTTACAGTTCTCTTTTAAATTTACCTTCTTACATTTTTAACCAAACCCCAATTAACCAGTATTGTGCTAATGATCACAAATCTGACAGTCTTTCAACCATTTCTTCAGGTTAAGTCCTACCTCTTCAAACGATTTCACAAACAAAACACGATTTTCTTTTCACAAACACGATTTTCCAAATCATGAAAAATTTTAAATTAACATTCGAAAACAAAACAAAATTTTCAAAGGTTAATAATCTGTATTTTTTCACAATATTACAGTAATGGTATGAAACAGTTTTTTTGTCTAAAATGTTCAGTGCCTGTTTGTACAAGCTTTGAAGCAGCTGTAAAGCAGAGTTGGTTGATAAAGACCAAATTGTTATGCAGTATGTAAAATGGGACAATGTCATCACATGCAAATAAAGCTTGGCTGCATCTGTGCTCATTTGCGGGTGAATATATAGATGAACTAAATTAAACGATAAATTAAATTTTACAGTTTTTATCAGTTTTAAAACATGCTTTTTGAATGACAATGTCCTGTGGAACACTACGCCTAAATACTTAACGGATTCTGCTTCGTGAATTCTATTTCCTTTTACAATAATTTCTGGCGCAGAGTGAGAAGTATTCCTTAATGAAAAAACGTGCTGACAGTTTTGCTAAAATTTAGTGTCAAGCATGATTGCGCCATCCAATCTGAAATTTTTCCATCGCTCCCTGGAGCACAGCTGCTGCTTTCTGTCTTTGTTTTGCAAGGACATAAACCACGGCGTCATCGGCGTACATTTGTACGTGAACTTCCAGCCTGGTCTCATCGTTAATACGTAGGTATTTTACGTTTTTGCAAAGGTAGAAAACGTACTTTCACGTACGTTTGGATAGATGCTGAAACGTATAATATCGACGTATCTGCAACATTTAAATGTAACATTAGGCCTATTACGTTTTTACAGCTAAAAAACACGTATATTCCATATATACATATCTGTATAATTTCCCTTTTAACCATTTTATAGATAAATGTAAGATCCCGTAACCCTAATCCCAAACCTAAACATAACCATTTTATACATAATATAAAAAAGAATAAAAAGTAATGGACAGATGTGTTGAGAATTAACAATATTATAGCATTAAAATATATTTCGAGCCACAAATCCTTCTCCTACCCCTAAAAATTCCTTAAAACAACGTAACAAACTACAATTAATTATGAAGAAAAAACATAACTAACAGACAAGTAGCAGTATAATCACAATAATTTATTTATTGCGAAAATGTCAAAACCGATACCAAAAGCCGTTCACATGATGAAGCGTTGCAGTCGCAGTCTTCTCTGGCAGTATTGTAATAGTTTTGTATGAAGTACAGAGCATAAATTAAATTACTAGCAATGAAAATGTTAATCTGGCTTCGGTTCGCGCTTCTCCTGCATTTCAAATCAAATGAACTAAATGGGCGGATCGATCCTGAAGTATTGATACTTCGATACTGACGTGGTATCGAAAAGGATCGATCCTCACATAAAAATATCGATCCTGTGTATTTTTTTAACCAGTAATTTTTTATTAATTTAGAACGCAATTAAGTGCGAAAAATAAGCTTCTAAGTGGAAAATTAAGCTAATGTTAGCGGGTAATTGTGTAGGATAGAACCTTTTCTACTAGTCATCTGTATACAAGACGAAACCAATCAATCACAGAGAACGTTCGATGCTGGTACTTCACTGAGCTCACAGGCCCAGTGCCTTTGGGAAACGAAGCCTTGCTTAGATGACAGAGAAACAATCGGGAGTTGAAACTGTACATAACGGTTTAAAATGTCGACGTCGTCAGTAAGATCTTTTTTATGAAATTAATATTTTTATACAACAAGGATCGATGCATTAAATTGATCAAAAGTGAAAGTCAAGGGTTTTACACTGTTAAAAAAATCTACTTCATATAAATGCTGTTCTTTCAACTTTGTTTATCAAATAATTCTGCATAAAATGTATCATGGTTTCCAACAAAATATGAAACTGTTTTCAACATTGATAATAAAAAGAAATGTTTCCTGAGTAGCAAATCAGCATATTAAAATGAATTATCATCATGACTGGAGTAATGATGCCGAAAATTCTGCTTTGATCGCATGAATAAATTACAGTTTACTATGGCATAGAAAACAGATAGCCTTTGTTAAATTGTAATATTATAGTTTTTACTAAGAGAAATAAAAATCTTAAAGACCCCAAACTTTTGAACAGTAGGCTAGTACTTTAATTAGGGTAGTTTTGTAAAAGTCACTGACTAATTAAAGGGGAGTTGAGAGCACAATTCACAAAATAGCTATTTAGGCCTATAGTAGTCATGAAAACGTGTTCAGATTTAACAAGTTCAAATGCATGCTTTTAAAATGAAAAAGTATCGGTATCGATATCAGCGATACTGGCCCTGTATTTACTTGGTATCGGATCGATACAGAAATTTGCAGTATCGCCCATCACTAAGCCAACCGTCTCACACAGTCTTTCATGTCGCAATCTGTGACGAAGCAGGGAAGAGCCAATGAACGTTTGATATCACTGCCGTAAAACATGACGTATTGACGTATTTTGAATTTGAATTCATCACCAGCGCGGGGTTTGACATGTACGGTCGCTGCTGAGAATGGAGACGATCACGACTGGATAAAAGGTTGAATTAGGAGTTGTTTCTTGCAAACAACTATGGATTCTAAAGATTTGGATTACATCAAACTAATAAAATTGATGTCTTTTGTGAATTTTGTTGTGTTTTATAGGAGAAAATGCTTCATGTGTCTCAAGGTAAATTAACTATTACAAAACGGTTAAACGAGTAACGTTAAAGAATGTATTTTTAAGGTTTTATATTGTATTGTTTAACACCATGCAGGCGAAGCGAGCAAAATGTTAATATTTATGAGTATTATATCAATAAATGCGACTGAAAACTTAATAAGACAGTGGAATGCAATAGAGACAAAACATAATGCTACGATAGTAATATGCATAAATTGCGATACGTACAAATGTGTACATTGGTGGATTTGTTCATACGTAAATAAATTACGTTTTTTTGCTGTCAATACGTAAATATTTTACGTTTTAGAACTGTAAATACGTCTGTATTATACGTTTCTGTGAATATAAAACGTAATTATATATACGTATGATAGAACGACACTTTACGTACAAATACAAACTTATTCTCATGAGATCACGTTGGAACTTCAGGACAAACAGCTGGAAGATCATTTATATAAACACTGAATAAGAGAGGGCCCAAAATGGAGCCTTGTGGCACCCCAACTTAGCAGTCTAAAAATGAAGACATAGTGCTCTTAATTCTAGTGCAGTGCATCCTATTGTCTAAATAAGATTTAATCATAATCAATTAATCAAAATCAATTGACACAATCGTAAAAGGTCGGAAGACCACAGTTTCACGTTTGGACATTTTTAGAGATTAGAGACTTACATTCGATGAACAACATCTCAACACTAAATTATAAAGGCCTGTCTCATATAGACACCTGTCTCAAATACAAGCCAGTGCAGTTCGACGATTTGGGAAAATAAAAGCCCGGGCTACTATTTGAAGTTTTACGGTACACTTGTTAATGCTGATGGTGGGGAATTGCAGTTGCAACATCTCATAATGTACCTCAAACTGAGTTGTGTATCACTGTGAAACGTCCTGCTCATGTCGTTCTTGCAATGTAGGTTCGGGTTGAACTAGTTGTTTCAATGTTTCATCGTTGGACTCGCGCTCAGATTGATAAGGTAAAATCAACTTCATCATTTGTTACTGTCTATGGTGTGTATTCGCTGAGCTGTAGTAAGCCTCTGGATGGAGCTGAAGTTCAGTTATGGCAATGGGTGTTTTTTTTTTTTCTGACTCACCCGCTGTACATGGTCAACCTATCACAACAGACTGAGCTTTCTGGCCAATCACAGCAGAGTAGCTCGCGGAAAGGATGGATTTAGAGAGAGACATTCATCCATGGATTCGTTTGAGAATGTGGTGATGTGCAATGTTTTTTATGAGAAAATGAAACAGTTTCTGCCCTTTGATGCATGCAAACCTGTTGTAGAGACCTCCAAAACAAAATGAAGAGACTTTAAAATCGCATAGGCCTACTAGGGGCACTTTAACACAGTGGTTCTCAGCTTCAATCCTTGATACCCACCGCTCTGCACATTTTGTATGTGTTCTTTTAACATGCCTGATTCAGATCATTCGAAATTTGAATAAATGTGTCCCAAATAGTAGTATGTTGAAGTGAGTTTTCCAAAGATACCCGGATGGGTCTACTTTTTCCGGTTAGAATCCGAAGTGTAGATCCATGCACACTCTAACGGCTAATATTACCCACAAACCATTGCATGTCGGATGAGGATTCGATTAGAACTATTAACACAAATAAAGTGTTAAAAAAAACACAAACATGGCAGATATGCTAGACCGGTGGTATAGTAGAGAGGTTTAGATATGAGTGATTAATAATCAATATTTAACCTGACGAAAATATATTTATTCAGTGTTTTCCACATTATACTTAATTTGCAACAGTATTGTGAACTTTCATAAAAATAAGTTTGGTCATACAACTTTTAAATGCATCATTATGCAAACACATGAGTAGAGATCTCTGCATGAAAGACACGTGACCAGCAGATCAACATACTACAACAGTTTTCTCTTATATGGTAAGAAATTAAATTAAATTTAATGTAGAGAATTTGAACTGAAATGCTGATTGAAAGGGTAGTTTAAACGGTGACAGGATGCATGTAACTAAGTGACAGAGCAGTCCATGCAGGGCTCAATGCTAAGAATCTTTTCTACAGATAAGTAAATTACAAGCAATAATAAATAAAATATAAAAAAGACACGTGGAATAAACAGCTATTTTCTGTTTTTTTTTTTTTTTTTTTTTTTTTTTTTTTTGTAGGCCGTACAGTGGTTTTCTGGTACAGACATTGAATAATCAAATGTAAAATAACTGCACAGTCTTCACTGTATAAATGGAATATAGATTTATTCTTATTAAAGTTATTAATCAGTCAAAAGCCGTTAGAAATGTATTTTCTTTGTCTTAACCTTAATGACACAGATGGCAGCAGGTTTATTAGGCTGCTGTCACTTTAAGACCGAATGCATGGATCCAATATACTGATACACATTCTTTCTCAACTATTTGAATTTTTACCTTAAAGCTGCCGTCGGTAACCCTGGCCGATTGAGTGGATTTGGCAACATTTTGAATGTTTACAACTCATATGGCCCTTCCCCACTATCAACGAATACCCTCCCACAGAGTTCGTGCGCAAGTGCGTGCACACCAGGTTATCTGGGAACGTGACCGTCTCATCAGCATTCATCAACACCATGGATTATTTGGAGGTATGCTGCCCTGGCTAATATACCAATATATTGCAATTGCTAACGTCATTTATACTCTAAATGAGCTTACTTGGTTTGTTAGTGTTCCGCCATCACTCTTCCTTACTGCGCGAACTTCAGGCGTGTGCATGTGATTGTAACGTGCGCGAGGGGTGGCGTGTGCCCGATCTGTGACTGACAGTCAGATCTCACACCCCCCTGCGCTGATTTGATACAGTGAACAGGGAGCGCAGTATTTTTGCAAAACAAATAACATGCTCCAGATGGAGTTAGAAGCTCGGGTTTTTTCTAAAACCACTTTATTTATGTTGTTCTGTCGGATTATAGTGTCGATTTCACTGAATATGATCAAAAAAATGTTGCCGACGGCAGCTTTAAGACATAACCGACTGTTTACTAGGACATTTGCCAAAATGGGCATTTTGACATAGCCTGTATGTGTCCTTCATTATATTATAATAAGATCCCCTTCCTACGTCAGATGGAATTATTTTTTGACATGCTTGCAGGCACACCAAAACAAAGTTACTGGGTTGTCACTTTTCACGTTTTCTGGGTTGAAAACGAATGTCGTGACGCCAAAACCCCTCATGGAAGAAGAAAGCCGTCGTGTTCACAACTGTGACAATGAGCACTTACCAGGATCAACTAAACGCTGGACTTTCAAAAGTGTGTGAAGTTTGTGGCTTCATTGTTGCAGTAAACTTGCATAATGTACTTGAATGATTAATTTATAGATGCACACTTGTCTGTTATTGTAGGGACATGGACATTATATTTTCACACTCCTAAACATGATGTGAATTAAAATAAACTGTGATTGGTTGCGTTACATGTCAGTCAAATGTCCTCTTGGGCAATCCTTGGCCAAGATAGAGCTGCGATAGAGTCCAGACCTTCTGCCGTCAGTCTGAAAGTCTGGCTACGCGAGACTACTTCTGACCTTACTCGTAAAAATTGATCAAATCTGGTTAAACGTGCTAATCAAAATATAGTTCTGGATTTACTGTTCCATTTTCTCATTGCACTGCTATTTGTTGTGGTGCTAAAATTGTCTCGTTTTAATGGGCAGATTGAGACATTCTTGGAAAGCATGCAGAGTGCAGCAGGCTCTCTCCATGCTCTGATGACACAAAACACCATGCTCAATTAGCCATACAGTTGGCTTAATGACCACCGAGAGTCAAAGACACGGTTTCTGCAGGATTCAGGAAAGAGGTGTGAACCTGGACAGAAAAAAAGATGTCACCCAGCTTTCTGGGATTTCCCTTTCCAGTTCACTGCTCGAAGTTTTGACGTAAGGGATCATAACTGTTTCAAACCACTGACATTTCGAATGCCAAAAACATCTATATGGTTAATAATTAATAAATTAAAATTATATTATTGAATAGCTTGAAAATGAAATGAATAAAATACACATTTTCTGTTATCAGCTCGTTTTAATGTCTTAATTGAAATTTTGAATCTTTTACACACTTTTAGTCATTCGATTTATTTGTTTTGTTGAAAATGGCATAAAAGTTTTATTTAAAACCATATGAAACCAACATGAAAATATTTGGTCTTTTATCCATCATGGACATTCTTGTTCATTTACCCAAAATAAGACTTAAGGCGAGACACTGCAGGTGAATAGGATAACAATTTTAACTCACAGATGTCACCATGAAACTTTACCAGTTGATTACTCTCATAAATAGGATAAAAAAATGTATTGCAATTTTTTCATATAATTTTATGTTTTAATATGCTAATCAGGCTATATCTAATTAAATATGCTCTAATTTCCATATATTTTGAAGTGATGAATCTGACCATTGAAAAAAAGCAAGGTTCAAAAATATGTTTGCATTTTGTTGATATATTCAATGAAAAGACATTTTCAGATGGGGATTATGAATATTTCCTTTTGTTAAATCAGAAAATACTGCCAATAGCCTTAGAAAAAAATAGATTTCCACTCTATTTTTAGGCATAAAATGTCATATAAATCAGGCATTATATATCAACAAATCCCTCTGAACAAACCTTTAAAGGGGTGGTTGATTCCAGTTTCACTTTTTTGATTTTAAATAGTGTGTAATGTTGCTGATGGTGCATTAATAGTATCTGCAAAGTTGCAGCGCTGAAAGTTCAATGTAAGCAGAGATATCGTCTTTTAAACGTATTTTTCATGTATATATGCTTTATGACGTTATTTTCGATTTGATCAAGAACGTAAACTTGCCAACGCTGTTTGTGCTTAACATTAGTAGCCAGTCAGTTGCTATCGTTGCCAGTCAGATGCTATTGTGTAAAACAAACGTGTATATGGTTAAAAAAATATGGCAAATTATCATTCAGAAACGTTTAGTAAGAGCCGTGTGTGGTGTGGTTCTGTTTGACTCGCTTCATCGCGGCTTTCTCGGTCTGATTCTGCCTCAAACTGATACTGCAGTTCGACACCATCGGTGTCACATCTGGACCGGAGCTGGCGTTTCCCCGTTAAGGTAATAGGCGTTAACCTTCTGGACAACGTGAGCGACAGTTTAGCCAATCACAACACACCCGCCCAAGCTAACCAATCTGAGCCCACAACGTGTTTCTGAGGGAGTGTTTTCATAGAATCAGGAAGTAAACCGCTCGTTCAGGGGACAGAGGAGAGCGCGGCTGACGATAAAGGTGAAGTTTATGAAAAATAAGACTTGACTAATTTGGATCCGATAGCATTGAAGAGGAGAGAGCACTTTCTAACGGTGTGTGCGATGACAGGGTGCGGATCGCGATCACGGAGCAGCGGGATGATTTAGAATGCCAACTTTTGAGGAATTTAGGCGAAATCTACACACGCAAACAGACAAAGTGTAGTAAAATAAAAACCTAAATGTCTATTTTGGACTTTTTTTCAGCACAAGTCTGAAAAACGACATGTATTGAATACAAATAGCCCAAAATCACAAAATTGACCAGTGAAAAAAAACAAAAAAAAAAAACATGTTTTTGCCTGCTGTGTCTCGCCTTAAGAAATTAAAATTCTCTCAAAAAACTGTGCTCCAAGATGATTTTTTGTAGATTCCATTTAAAAACGTGTAGTTAGTTGTCAGACATGTTCAACAACCATAGCATTGAGTTTCTTTGTGTTGATGGACTGTTGTGCCTCTCCATTATTTGTGAGTATTTTCGTGGCCAAGAGCAGCTTGCAGTGAGCTCAGAATGACGTTTCCTTAGAGATGAGAAAATGGACAGATGGAGGGTTTGGATGCTGTTGGCTCAATTAGCACACATTTCAGTCCCGCTGCAGCCCTCTTTTGCGGACAGCCAGTCCCAACCTTTTATAATTATGGGGTTCCAGCCAAACAAGGGCCAGCCTGAAATATCACTGAGCTGCTTGCAAAAAGAACTACCATTTTTTGATGGAGCGTTATTTACGCTGAATGGCGTCTCTGTTAAATACTGCAGTATGGGGTTACCCACTGATGATTGTCTTGAGGGGAAAGACACTTCTCTCTGACTGTGATTAGCACCTCCCTTTGGGATATAGACTAGCTCAAGCACACCCTAGGTTGGATAAATGGGTTCATTCAAGTCTTGCCTGTCAAGCGGCAGAAGGACCTTAGCTAATGTCATTAATTGTCTGTTGTTGTTGATGCTGAGGGAAGATGGTGGAACTCTGGGAATTATAACTGCTCCCTAAAAAACACACAGCAGAGAAATGACGCTCCTGACCCCAGACGTCTGGAAAGCCACTGGGATCACCTTGCTATGATTAACACGGAAGCTGAAATTCACAAAGATGGCTTGACTAACAAAGAGAGCTAAATGTATCGCTTCTTTCCTTTCATTCTTCCGTGTGCCCCTTACTTCTGTCATTCCGAATCGATGGGTAAATCTTGACTGTCACTCTCTCTCAACCAGCTTCACAGGGTGCAGAGCTGGAGGTCATGGCCCCCATCGATCCATCAGCCTAGTTGCCGTCTGGCTCGCTGATGGATTCTGCCCCCCCAGCTTGGACGACTAACACAGGCTTCTGAGAGGCGAGATTTGTCCATAGCAAAATACTTCAAGCTTGTGTTTAGCTGTGGCTTTAGACTTGCTCTGTCAACTCTTATCCAAGTTGGTCTGTTCTTTTTTTTTTTTTCGGATCCAAAACGGATCCAAAGTAATTTTTAATCAGTGAAAAACTATTTTGTTCCCGCAAACACTTGCTGTCAGCGTGCCAAAGGTGTGTCAGAATCAGTATCATGTAGTATCATGTTCAAGCCATAAAGTGCATTGTTGTACCATGCTGGTGCTCTGCCTAGAAGGGTTCAGGAAGAGTTCAGAAAGGTTGGACTAGATCTAGACATTGTGCGACTTCGTGATTGGGTTTCATGTAGCATGTGGCACTGAGCTATAGTCTGTTACACTGAAGCTGATCTGGCTGTCTTTATTTCCATGACATCCAACTCTGTCTCACTCAGCTTAACCAAAAACAGCTGAAAGCTTCTGCACATCGAGCCCTGAAGAGTTCTTAAGGGTGACAAGGTTAGATTTTTTGGTAAAATTTTGGGCGGTGCTTTAATTGCTCTTATTTTTGTTGTTATGGAAAGAGCGCATCTAATGGGAGTTGGGTATTCTAACCAGCACAGTCAAATTCGCTTATGTATTTTTGCTCTTTTGTGCAGATGTAAGTTGTAGTATTACATTTACGTTGTTTCTATCTAACTAATCACATAGGATGTGTTTGATTGAATTACAGGAGTAGTTCACTTTAAAAAAAACTTTTGCTGATAATTTACTGCGTTCGTGATTATGCGCGTTCGTGACTCTCCTGTTCGAACTCGTTTATCAAAATGAACAAATCTTTTTTGTGTGTCATTTGGTTCATTCAACGAACGAAATGAACAAATTGACTCGGGAAAAGATTTGTTCATTTTGATGAACGAGTTTGAACAGGAGAGTCACAAACACACATCACAGAACAGAGCAAGGCAACAATTTGAGCTTATAAAACGTTTTTATTTGTTTGTTTGTTTTTAAATGAGCGATCGTTTTGCTTGATAAGACCCTTATTCATCGCATGTAATCGTTTAAAGCCCTTCGAACAGTTTGCTGTTTGCACTGAAACTGTCTTTTGGACATTGAACCATTTGGTTACCGCAAAGTGCTTTATATGGAGAAAAATCCTGGAATGTTTTCATCAAAAACCTTTATTTCTTTTCAACTGAAGAAAGAAAGACATGGACATCTTGGATGAATGGGGGGTGAGTAAATTATCAGCATTTTTTTTTTTTTAAGTGAACTACTCCCTTAATTAACCCACTAGAAAAGCATTTCAGTTTACAGGTCATCATTCACTCTTTGGCTTTAGCTCACACAGTTGAAATGACAATATGACTATGATTTGATTATTTTAATTAATTATTATTTTAGATGTTTCCTCTACAAAAACATATAGGGGAGCGCGGGGCACAACCTAACGCGGGGTTAAATGTAACACAGACTTTTTACATAGTTCGTCAGGATCAAGCCGGCCGTCTTTCCGCTCTTTTTCTCTTGCTGCCAGAAGATTCGTCTCCTGCGAATTTGCGGAAAGTTTTGATTATATTTCGTGAAGATACTGGACAAAGAGTGTTTTGACACCATGAAAGTAAATTTTTTTATCATAGATTTTTTTTTTTTTTTTGGTTTCTGAGTTGGGTGTATACGCTTCCAAATCTAACTTTATATTGCCTTAATCACTGTCTTGTTGGCTCAAACATAGCACCGTTTTGAAACATGTCAGCAATTCCTAGCGACTGTTAGCTAGGCTTAAAATAGGTAATACACAGCGGGGTTGGTTGTAACGCAGTGTTTCAACTAAGCCGCCAAGTGTGCAATGATAATCAAATGAAAACGGAGCCACACAACTTTTCAGGTTTTTCAGGATTTAACTTTGTTGGACTTTCACAAACAATGTTGGAATTTAAAATGTTTAAAATTTAGTGTACTATGAATGATAAATTGTTTATTTATTAAAAATATGGCCTGTTTTTAATTCAATAAACCCTTTAAAAATTTTATTTTAAGCTCATTTGTATTATTACTGTTATTATTATTAACTATGATCATGCAGCTGCCACACACAAATCTAATTTAATTGCAATTACAATATTTTATCATTTTATTTATTATTATTTATTGCAAAACTGTGCAGCCCTTTTCTATGTATTTATCCATGATATTGATCCATAACAAAAGGATGATTGGATGAGGGATGGATGTATGGATATCTGTCTATACAGATGCACAAACAATATCAAACTATACAAATAAAATAGTACTGAATTATGTGTGTTAAACACAAGTGTTACAACTAACCCCTCTGCCTGTTAAAATTAACCCTGCATATGGGGTAAGTGTAATGAACTGCTCTGAGGCTTGTAGATGAAGATCCAAATGCAGCTTTATTTAAGAGTAGTCATACAGGCAGGGTCGAGAATCAGCAGACAGGACAAATGAGAAAACACAGTGGGAATCCAAGAAACAGGCAGAGGTCAGGGCAGGCAGCAATAATCAGAATCCAAGAACAATCAAAAATCAAAAACCAGAAAACAAACACGGAAACCACTCAGAATTGCAGACACACAATACAACAAGAACTCGCCCACAGTGAATGTGAACACAAGGTATATATAGACAGACTAACAGGATGAGACACAGGTGAATGCAATCAGTGAATGAGGTACAGGTGAATGTGATCAGTGATGAGTCTGGGCAGTGAGTTCTGGGAAATGTAGTTTGTGAGTGATAAGTCTTATCTGGAGTGCACTCTGCTGGCTCAAAAGGGCACTCCAGCTGGTGACCGTTACAGTAAGTTGTAACATTTGCACTTCTGTCACTTTCAGTCCAACTGTACGAAAATGGTAGGTCCTAGAAAAAAACTTTAAGTGTTCATTTGTAGCAGAGATGTGTATGTTGCTTGTGTAAAATATATATATATACAGTATATAATAATATTAATCTAACCTAATTACTTTTTAATTAATTGAGCCAAAACCAAAATGTGTTAGGTTGTGCCCCGCTCTCCCCTATATTTATATTTTTAATAACCTGCAGTTATTTTTCATTGTCCTATTTTCACAGTATTTCAGTATTGTTTTTAATGAAACAAAATTTGAGTACTTGTTGTACTGAGCTATCGAAAGGAAAATTTGTCAAAAATGGCCATTCCTAGTGTAGACTCAGAAATGGGAACATGTTCCATTCACCCCCTCCTTCTCTGACAGTCACTTTACAGTGCCGCCTGCTCAAAATGGCTTTTTGGAGTTTTGCTTGGATCCAGGCACACCTTTGATTCCAAAGCCTTTACAGAGCACTATTACGAAGGTAAACAATGTACATCAGAATGTTGCTTGGTAGTAGTGTCCTGTTGACAGTAGAGGCCTTATAGGCTAAAAATTAGCTCCACACCATCTCCTTAATCCTGCTGGTTTCGAACCAGCAACCACCAATGTCAGTGACCACCCATAGGAAAAATGTGTTGCTCATCTGTTGTTCAATCTCATCTCTTGAGATCAATTTGAGCTTCTCATATTCATATCATTCTGTGATCATTTGTTTCTGAGTTACTTCTCCTAAGGGTCGCTTAGGAGCAAGACATAAGCTACATGAGCAATACTTGAGAATATATTGAGAACATATTGAGACTAATTTGAGAGCTTGCACTACTCTATTTTTTCTTTTTGCTGAAAGAGACAGCTGTAAGAGAATCTGAGAACTCAAATAGTGAGCAGTACGAGACATATTTCTCACTAAGATATAACTGAGATCAAATTGAGACATATTTGATAGCGGCACAGTATGTCTCGTTTTTCTCTTAGTTGAGATCTGGAAAAGAGACAGCTGTGAGAGAATTTAGAGAGCTTGCACTGTGCTCAATGTGAGACTTAATTCTCAGGAGAGACATTTGAGAAGAATGAGAAAACCACTTTGGTCTCAATTAGTGCTCATTTATATCTAGGAGATGTAAATGTGACATAAAGGAGATCTCATCTTCAATTTTGCTTTGCTATGGGCAGGTGGTGGAATAATATCCTCAACATATAACTAGATCAATCCCATTACAATCAGTCATCCAGCTACATTGGAAGCACCCAGTGTACTGTGATGCATCCTGTTGCATTGTAACGCTACTCCAGAATCAGTCTAAAATACTGCTGCTGGGATTTGTTTTTGTTCCTTTTTAAGGAGGTTCTCTTCTGCTACAGCTCTCCTCATGTGTCTATGCTGTCTGCCAATATCTGGTAGATTTCAAGACACTTCCTGGTTGAAACTATATTGCTAGTTCCTTGGCCTACTATACTTTCAATCCTTCATAAATCTGTCAACACCAGCCCAGCCGCATTAGATTTCTAATCAGTCTTTCCCTCCACATGAAGGGATTCCACATTATCCGGTCCAAAACTGGTGGAACAGTGATGAACATCTCTGGATAAATAAAGCAATAAGAGTCATGTTTTACATTGAATTTAGAACAGCTAAGGGGGTTTTAGGCACGACACAGGCCCCTTAGATGTTCTAAATTCAATGTAAAACACAGCTTCGCTGGGCTTATTGCTTTTATAAAATGGTTACTCCATAAAAATATTCTTTTAATATCTATTTTATTCATAAAATAAAAACCAGCAACAAAAAATAAAAAATTATAACACATTTATTCCTCCGCCAAGCAATGTAGTTTCAAAGAGGTTGCCAAGCAACACATGCAGCAACAAAGAATCACAAAAGGCAGTTGCGCAGTAATACTAATGTAATGCGGTCACAGATGTATTGTTGAGCAACTTACAACGGCTTCTAACGAGGCTCAGGCAATCAGAATCAAGGACCGGAACTGTCCGTTTAATGGAAACCTTATTCCATTGCTAGATTCCAACAAATCCTAAAGACACACATCTTTACTATTTTCACTACTGATCGCAAGTGAACTGATCATCTCTTCCTCTTCCTCAACTAGTTCCAGCGTAAAATAAACAGGAATGAACAATGGAAGGCATGTTGAAAGAAATAGTACTTACCTACTTAATAAAATCTGTATAATGTCTCATAATCGCAATCTGTGTTTCAACCGTGGCACCCTTCAGAAAACTCAAGGTCGCTTTACAATAAAGTACAAATAACCCTAACTATGTATCACACGAAATACGTTCTGAGGAAACTATTTTGCAAATCGCAATTACGTTACATGCCAACATATAAGCAGTGCTATTACGTTCGTCCTTAACCTAATACTATTGCAGTGCTATTACGTTTCTCCTGAACATAATACATCCAAAGCAGGTTTCTTTTCAATTTATGCATAATCGTTCGTGGCATTAAATTTTTGACTTTGATACACTTTTAACCTTAAAAATACCTTGTTTAACCATTTTGTAGTATTTAGTGTATTTACACAAAAAGCATTTTCTCCAATAAAACGCAACATACTGATACATTCACAAAAGACATACATTTTATTAACTTGATGTAAACCAAATTCAAGAATCCATACGTTGGTTGCAAGAAACAGATCCAAATTCACTATTTTATCCAGTGATCTCATCTTCATTTCTCAGCAGCGACCGCAAATCCGCGTTGGTGATGAATTTAAATTAAAAAAATGCGCCTTCAAGAAGCGTTACGACATGTTTTACGGCAGTGATATCAAACGCTCATTGGCTCTCGCCTGCTTCGTCACAGATATGTGACATGTCGTGTTTCAGTCGGTGTAGTACATTTGAAATGGAGAAGAGTGCGCGCCTTCAGAGAGCGAACCGAAATCAGATTAATATTTTCATGGATTAATATCAATAACTTTAATTCTGCACTGTACCTCATACACAACTACTATAATACTGCCAGAGGACTGCGATGCGAACGACTTTTGGTAATGTTAACGTTACCGGTTTTGACATTTTCCCAATAAATAAATTATTGTAAAATGTATACTTCTGTCTGTTATGTTTTTTTCTGTATAATTGCGTAGTTTTAGGAATGGTTATGTTTAGGTCTGGGAGTAGGATTAGTGGCTCAAAATATATTGTCATGCTAAAAGTCATCTACATTATGTTTTATCCTTTTTATATTCTGTATAAAATGAATATGTTTAGGTTTTGGGAGTAGGATTAAGGGATCTTGTTACATTTATCTTTAAAAGTGAAAGTATACAGATATCGTTATGATATGAAATAGACGTAAATAGTTAACGTTTTATAGCTGTAAAAACGTAATAATGTTACGTTTAAATGTTACAAATACGTCCATATTATACGTTTTTGCATCCAAACGTACAATACGTACGTTTTACATATTTGAAAATTACGTATTAGCATCTACGTATTAACAATGAGACATATTACGTTAAGGACCAACGTAATAGCACTGCTTATATGTTGGCATGTAATGTAATTGCGATTTACAAAATAGTTTCCTCAGAACGTATTTCGTGTGATACAGGGTTGAAATAACCATGACTTATGGTGCGTTCTATTATAGCCAACGAACCGACTCGGACCTCGGATTTGACGTCACGTCCACACTTCAAGCGTTCTATTTGTTTTGCGCGTCCGAGTCGGAGAAAAAAAAAATGTACGCCACCCGGAAAGCTGTTATAATGGTAGCACTGGCCGAGTACCAGGCACTTACATTAAAAAAAAAATTATTATGACTACACCTTATTAAAACGCAGCCATTTGAACTTGAAAATGTTCACTTTATTAATGTTTTTCATGTTTATCTTTTGTTAGCAACGCAAACAACGTCAGTATTTGCACTCACAACAACTGATTCCCATACCCACAGGGGACGCAGTAATACGAGTGATTATAACCGTCATTTCAAATACCAAAGCGGTTCAAAAACAATGAAAACAATTCATTCGTACAAGTCACAGGGCGCAGCCATCTTGAATTCCGAAACGGAATTCTTGCTCGGTGTCCTCACGGTGGTCCGACGTCCGAGAGGAGAAATCCGAGGAAAGGGGGCGTGTTGCTAGGCAACGTCTGTCGTCCGATTCGGATCTCCGAGACGGATGAATAATAGAACGCACCAATAGACAAGTTCGTGAGCCGTTTCCGCTCTACATCCTAAACTCCTCCCATTTATGCAACCTACTTCCGTTCTGGCGGGCTGGGTTTGTTTTGCTAGCTAGCTCAGTCGTGCCGACATACCGCTGATATCGCAGTGACAAAGAAGATAACAATTACAACATGAAGAAAGGTTGTGTTCGGGAATGATGTGTGCGGTAGTCGGTTGCAAACACTCGAGAAAGCACCTGAACGAGTGGTTAGATAGAGAGTGCTACGACCGCAAACCAGCTACGAAGAGGCAATGTGAATGTCCATGCGCTCCATTGTTTACACACAAACACACACACAGTATCGCGTCTCTCTCTCTCCCACACACACACACACACACAGTTCGATCGCGCCCCTAATTATTATCATCATGGCACACACACACTTTGCACTCTAAGTAGCCTTTGATATGGTTTGGATACCAACGTCAGGAGGACATTCACTGACAGCGCGTTCTCTTTTGTCTTGTCGCGCATGAGTGGTTTATTTGCGTGAATAAGACCATGATCATAAACCTAGCTAAAGGATGACAGAAAGAACAGATGCTGTGTTTGCATTAAATATTTTAACACGTTAAAGCTGGACAAAAATGAATCGCGAAAATATTTTTTTTCCGCACGCCGGAGATCCGACACGGTGCCGGTGTCCTGCCGAAAATTGATTGCCTTTATTTATTGCAATAAGTAACGTTAGGGGCTTCAATCGTTTTGTTGTTAAGAGGTAAAAGGGTACACAGCAGGAAAACAATGCAGTCATAAGGATAATTGGAAAATAGATCATATTAAGAGCTCAGCAGTAAGTCATGTTATTATAGGTTACAGTCGGTTTTACAAATACGTATTCCATCGGCAACAACAGGCTTCTATTATTTCCTATAATCTTGTAAATGTCATACCTGATTAAGCTATAAACTGCAAACACTTATTTGGCCACAATTGTTTTATTATGTTAAAAGAAACATTAAAATATCACACAGATACATTTGCTATTACCACGGACATAAACTGATAGTTATTTGCACGCTATGTCTGTTTGATCTAGCTTTGACACAACCGACTTTGTTGCCGTGCAGATATTGATATGCCTTGGAGGCTTTCAGCTTGTCCAATAGCTTTTCCATCTATTGCCATGGATTGCACGAAGTAGGAGAAAAACTTGCTGCACGTTATGCTGGGCCACGTCGTCCTGTAAGTCTTCTGCACTGAATTCGGGTGGGGGATAGTAACGCCATCTCCACACAAAGTAGTGGAACCGTCGCTGTGTTTACACCGGCAGACGCTTTGCAAACCACTTCCGGCGGAAAAGAAATGCATTTGAGTAGAGTTATGGCGGCGCCCATCATTTGGCGCGAAAACTTGTCTATAGATACAGTCGGCAACGCGTCATACTTGGGGGGCGTGGTCGGCGTGGGGGAAAGCAGCGCGACCATCCTATGTATTTGAATGACAAAAATGTCATATTGCGAGTCATTTATGCCTGCCGACCGGCAATGTTACATTGCAAAATGAACTGTAATAGGTTATGATAGCCCTTATTTAATTAAAAACTGGGTCAATGACCCAACCAAATGGCCGGAGGTGTCGTTTCCATACTATTATATCTGGTTGAATCTCCAGGTAAGACAGCGTGGAAGCTACCGGCAACAAGCCTGTAACTCAATCAACTTGCGGATAAGTTACTATAAGTCCATAAAACCATGTCACTCAACAACTGTACGTATGCTTCACTCCAAACTATTAATCCTTTTGTAAAACGGTGATCAGTAGTAGCTACGAATTTGCAGAGAGACTTTGCTGACAGTTATCCGAATTCTCACAGACTGCAGTCTGATAACCTTCAGCTGATCACGCTAATGTGAATGAGACATCCCTTATGAAAAACAACTAAAGGAATCTTGTAGTATTTTAGGACAAAATATTATAGTAATGTTAATCCTATAGGAATGCTATAGTATTTTGGGACATAGCCTAGAAGTATAGAGGTATTAAAGAACATCACAGAAGTATTATACACTAGTACTATAAAATACTAATACATAGGATTACTATAGTTCTTTTTCGTAAGGGATGTAACTTCAGACAAATCTGGCCCACTGTCTAATACGAGTTAAACATCTACTACTATATCACACAGGGATCTACTCACACAGTAATCTAACAAGATATAATTAATTTTGCCATTTTGTCCTCCTATCCGGTTCTGTATGTATGTAAGAAAGGATGTAGAACTTCAATTTATAATTTGTTAGTTTTTTGGCGGTACAGAAAACGAAACAGCAACTCTATAGCATGATTGTCCTATGTATTTCAATGAGCGCCAATGCAATGTTTTCCCCCACGGGCTAAATTCTCATCACGTGACGGGGCGTTCCCGGGGGCGTTCCCAGACCAACCGACTGTATCTATAGAAACGATACAAATAAACTGACTAACATTAAAAACACTTTGTGTAAAAAAAAAAACAAAAAAACTTTTGTGTAATTTAACTGATTTCCATATGGCTACTTACATTTAATGTTAACTTTTAATATTATAGTAATATGTATTATAGTAATTTAATTTTTTTTAAGTAATTTAATATGTGTACCAAGTGGGGTTCCCTGTATATACAGAATTTTATACAGGGAACCCCAGTTTTCCCTGTTTTTACAGAAATAGTTCAGAGATGTTTTTTTTTCCCTTGAGACTGTTTTCCGTGCATTCTACCTGACACACCCCAATTAACCAGTAATGAATCTAATCGCAAGCTAGTGCTTCAAAATCAAATCATAAATTTTGTGTCAATACCCAACCATAGTGTGTTGGATTTACTCATCATTAACTCATCTGTAGCATTAACGTTAATGACATGACTCTATTTTTTCATCCTGTCTATTTAAGTATTCAAAGATACATTAAAATGCTTTTATAATATATATCCTCTATGATGAGTATGATTGTAAATTTTTAGTAATTTTTGTTTGAAGAGTATTTGATCAAAATGAAGAAAAAACACAAAATGGACAACCATCATGCAGAAACATGGAGGGGAAAAACAGGAAGTGATACAGAATCAAAGAAAGTATACCTTCATGAGTTTGTGTCAAGGTCAATACAGTTTCTTAAAATATAATTTTACATTTTTATGAAAAGGCAAGGCTAGTTCATGTGGTGTGACATTTATGAATTGTTATCTCATAATATTTGTAATAAATAAAAACTATTTGCCATGAAAAAGGAATTGAAAAGCTTTGATGTACACATTTTCAAGGTGCAAAATATAATTGGGTAAATATTTAATTACATTTTACTTGGTTAAAATTTTGACATTTTTAGTCTTTAAAAAGAGCACATTTCTAAGAACTTGGCACATTTTTTTTTCTTTTGACTGTTATTGACCCATGTGTAAAAAACACTGAACATGTATTATTTTAGCAGTAATCTGATATTTTTTGTAATCATGGTAATTTGAAATTATTACGTTGTATTATGTTTCGTTTTTACTGTAAGGTATAGCCTAGCTTGCAGCAGGCATTCTCATCCTATCCCAGGAATAACCATTAACATGATTTGTGCTATTTATTGTAAGCCAGATTCACAAGCATCTGCTAAGAACATAAATGTAAATGTAGACGTGTCATGTACAAGGTCATGAAAAATGCATTACCTCTGTCGGCTAAGCACTCGCCCTTTTCATCAGATCTGACCGCCTCAGTGCTCTGTAAGAAATATAAAATAGCCCTTTAAAAAGAGGACCATATTTTCTCTGGCTCAGATAGAAGCATTAGGATGATTTCTTTTTTTTTTTTTACATAGTTTACATATCCTTTCCATGCATTTTCCAGCTCGCCATTTTTGCATGACATTATAAACCTCTGATCATTACTTTTCATAAAAAGGTTTTGCCCTGTGATGTGACCGCAAACAGAAACTGGGGGACTCCACGGGGATCCATTCTCACTCTGTCACTTTTCACAAAAAAAAACACAGCTAATGCATGACTACTACATGAAAGGGTAAGACGAAGTGGACGAGTCTGGTGACAACAGACATATCTCCTAGCCAAGTCTGTCATCTCATCACTGTAGAATAGTGTTTGGAAAAGAAAACCTAAGCAGACCCTGTTGGGATGGCGGTTGGGGGTGTGGAGGATGGGGATCCTGGGAAATGGGCGGTAGTCTGGGCTTGGATTACCTGTGTTTTGGCCCTCTCCACCCAGGGGGCTGCACTGCACTGCCACCGTCTTCTACTCCTGTGGGCGTTTCAGACACACTGATCCAGTCGCCTCAATAGGCTCAGGTTTCCCGTTTCCCCACTGGCCGATGCAGGCTGCAGATAACTTTGTCTCCATGCTTGTATCTTTTATCTCACATCTGGGAGACTTGCCTGGGAGCTGGATGGTGACTACACTGCCTGCTTTGTCTCGGCCCTTGTCATTACAAGGCTCAGGTTGCGGGCGGAGCTGGCAGACCTCCACCTGAGCCGACCCATCGCGCGCACTCCCAAACATGCTCGACTGTTGGGTTTTATAGGGGTGTGGCCCACATTACCTGATGTAAGTTAAAGTGGGGAAAAAAACACACGGGTCTTGATGACTCTGCAAGTTCTGATGGTTATCTAAGAAAGTATTCGTCTGTAATTGCTATGAAAGAATTGTTGCCTGAATGTTTGGATGGATTTCACTTCACCTCCGCAGCTCACTGTGCCCGCTTGCCCATGCGGAATGCTTCCGGGGTTTGCTTGTCCATTAGCTTTTCAATGTACTGATAAACTAAACTGTTAAATGTCATTTTTTTTAAATCTGGCTGTGGTAATAAAATACAGTATGGTATGGTGTATTGTTGTTGTCTGTACATATATTTAGCAACTTATAACCCTATTACATTAGGTGATAAATCTAATCTGTCTACTAATCTATGATATGTCTACTAGTATCAAAATATCTTTTTGAACAGCTCTCTTTGAACAAAACTACTGTAGTTAGACAAAAGTACATTTTTGGGTTAGCACATCACGTTGAGGAAAACCTTCTCTTAAGAAAAAAAATAGATGGATAACCGTGGTCATTGCTTTTAGGGGAAAGGATTCAGTGCAAGATGCTTAACTGGGTGTAAATGGCAAGAAAGAAAAGAATGCATCAGTCCCTTTTAAAAGAAGCCGGGCAAGATGAGAGCAGCAAGTGGATGAGAGTCTGTCACCCAATCCTTCTCTTGTGGGCCGGGACGGGCTTATAATGTTATTACACTGCACTTTGCTAATGGTGTTAAAAAAGACAAAGAGGGCAGGTCAGGGAGAGTGGGACGGGTGATACACTTAGCTTTAGAGTACATGGTATTACCATCATTTTCTGTTTGATGCCCTCTGACAACCCCCTTTTTTTACGCTGAGAATTAGAAACCTTCTCAAACTCTTTTGTGTGTGTGTGTGTGTGTGTGTGTGTGTGTTTGTAATGGGAGTGACAATTAGGCAGATGGTATTAAAGTGTGTGTGTTAATGTTTTGTTGTTGTTGGTTTTTTTTAACATGCAGGAAGTTATCTGTGATAACCTGTGTGTGTGTGTGTGTGTGTGTGTGTGTGTGTGTGAGTGTGAGTGGCGTTTACAGGGTTTCCTGCATTAAGCATGTGTTTAGTCTTACATGCATGTGTACACGCGTCAGTACGCAAAAGCGTGCCCCACTTCCAGAGTATCTTGCTGCGCTCTTGTTTGTTTGTTTGCGATGGTGTATTTTCTAAGACAGGTGTTTACTCACTCCATGATGAGAAAAACAGCATGTTATCACACTATGGAGAAAAGCACTCACAATCAGACAGCGCAGATCCCAGAAGCCCTCTAGAGGACGTAACATGCAAAGAGAATGAATTTCATTCCTTTTAATCACAGTATCTGGTACTACGCCATGACATACACATTGTATTTAACCTGAAAATTATTACATATGGCTGAGGTAAAAAAGGGTTAACACTGCACTTAACCTCTCTGTATGTTTTCCATGTTTCACTTTTTTTTATGTGTACATACATTCGAGCGGGTGAACATGTGTTAAATTTCAGTAAAATGTCTCTGCTCATTTACTTTTACTTATAGTTTTAAAATTGAATGATAATTCAGGATTTAATCCTATTTGGTTTGCATTATTCTCTTATTATTGATGTCAGGTGTCAGAATGAAAACAAGCAGCCTGAATTTGAGCTACTTTTATTATTATAAAATATGTAAATGTTTATGGTTATATATAACCAGATATATATGTATAGATATGGGTGTGTATACAGTGGGTATAGCATCTGTGAATGTAACCTTTAATGTAAATAAATATTACCTCTTAGGGATTGTGATGATAATTATAATAAACTTAGTAAGTTAGACGTGTGCAGGTACACTGTTTTTTTTTTTTTTACGTTTCTAAATCACTCTACTTCAAAATGCCATGTTTAATACAATGTTATACTTGCTTTTTCTAATTATTTGTGAAATGTGGCAATTTCTGAGTGAAAATTGTCCCATAGTAAATCCTACACCAGGTGTTTTTTTTTTATTGTATTTATTTATTTTATTGTGTTGTATTGCGTGATGAAGGTGAATGTGCGTTTTTGCTTCAGGTAAACCTTGTTTTTAAGGTGTGTGTGCCAGAAAAATCCATTTTAATCTCTCTCGTCTGCCATTACCACCCACAAACTACTGCTGTTTCTCTCTCTCTCACACACACACAGGCCTACAAATGTGTACATTTTTCCTGTTTCCACAACCCTGCAGATTGTTGTTTTTTGTTGGATTTGGGAGGAAATAAATAGTTTCTTCACTCAGAAGAATATGTATTTTGGGTGAGAGTGTCTGTGTTGTAGTGAAGCATGTGTCGTGGGTGGTTTGTGGTTTGTTGGTGTGTTAAGTGTTATGTGTTGTGGAAAGTGGAACGACCGGTGTGCATTGTTTTAGGCAGTGTGTGTTTAGGGGGGTGGTGAGGGATAAAGATGGGATAAAGAGTGTCTTCTCAACAGGAATCTGCAGGTATGAGGAAGTTTCTTAGCTGAGCCATTAAATCCCATAAGCCTCATTACACTCGCCGTCACAGCTTGTGGTGACAATGAGATCCAAACATGCAAACTGAAAATGAATGCCAGACATCCTCAACTCCTAATAAAACGAAGAAAGAGAAACGAAGATCTGTGTAGATCTACATTTGGGGAGTGATATTTTTTTTCCTAGGATGGTAGGGGAAGACTAATTAATGGTATTAACCCCAGTGACGGGTATGTTCAGGGACGGGGTTGGGGTAGGTCATTGATTTTTATATACAGTAATGTAACGTTAAGTCAACGGCGTTCATAAACACGCTGAAAAGCGATTATGCGTGTTGATAGCACGCCAAAAATGGGAATACGAATTGGCGTGTCATACATACGCCATTTCATGAGAACAGTCTGTATTTATAACAAAATATCATCTTTTTGTTTTCATTTTAAAAATATGAAACAATTTTTATTGACATTTAACAAACAGAGACAGGGTTGTGTCATTTTATTTTATTGTACATATAGTGAAGAGAATGTTAAAGGGGTGGTTTACTCCTCTTTTTCTTTGCATGATTGTGTTTATGGGGTGCAATATAACATGTATTCGTGGTTTTTCTTTTTTTAAAAGTCTTATTTTTCATAAACTTCACCTTTATTGTAAGCCGCGCTCTCCTCTGTCCCCTGAACGAGCGGTTTACTTCCTGATTCTATGAAAACACTCCCTCAGAAACACGTCGTGGGCTCAGATTGGTTCGTTTGGGCGGGTGTGTTGTGATTGGCTAAACTGTCGCTCACGTTGTCCGGAAGGTTACCGCCTATTACCTTTACGGGGAAACGCCAGATCCGGTCCAGATGTAAATAATGGTGTCGAACTGCAGTATCAGTTTGAGGTAGAATCAGACCGAGAAAGCCGCGATGAAGCGAGTCAAACAGAACCACACCACACACGGCTCTTACTAAACGTTTCTGAATGATAATTTGACATATTTTTTTAACCATATACACGTTTGTTTTACTCAATAGCATCTGACTGGCAACGATAGCAACTGACTGGCTACTAATGTTAAGCACAAACAGCGTTGGCAAGTTTACGTTCTTGATCAAATCGAAAATAACGTCATAAAGCATATATACATGAAAAATACGTTTAAAACATTAGTACTTATACAAAATTCAGGTCCATAATGTTTGTACGCGTTTGTCGTAGACACAAAATACTAGCATAACTAGTAGCCTAGTGGCTATAAAGCCAGCGCTGGCATTTGGAAAAAATAAAACATAAATAAAACACAGGCTAACGTTACGTCTGGAATTATACATGCAAATACATTTAAAACGATTAAGTCTTAGCCTACTTACAGGTTGTGGTCCAACAACTGCTGCCTCTGGTTTTAAAGTTGGATCTGCTTCATTGTTTATTAACAGTTTCTTGCTGCATTGAACTCGTGGAGATTCTGGAAGCTGTCTTCCGTAAAATGCGCAGCACAGAGAGCTAGATTATGATCGTCACTTTCAGGAATATAATCAAACATAAATTGTATCCATTGTTGATGAAGTATAGCATCCGTGGGAAGCTCGAACACAGAAGACCTGACAGCTGCGTGAACACAACTCACTCGACGTGCTGCAGAAATATGCATGCCCTTTCCTGCATATTCCGAAGGGAGTGGTTGATGCAAATGTGCGGGTTAGTGACGTGCCATAACCCGTTGTAGTCCCAATCGAGTCGTTTTTGTAGGCGTTTACACTTTCTGGTTTTTAAAAGACGATATCTCTGCTTACATTGAACTTTCAGCGCTGCAACTTTGCAGATACTGTTAATGCACCATCAGCAACATTACACACTATTTAAAATCAAAAAAGTGAAACCGGAATCAACCCCCCCTTTAAAATAAATGTGTATATATGGGGTGGTGATGGCCCGGGTTCGAATCCACTGTGAGACACCAATGTGTCCCTGAGCAAGACACTTAACCCTAGTTGCTCCAGAGGCAACCCTCTCTCTTTTTCTTAAATGTCAGTTTTAATGAACAAGAATATCTAGCCTAAAAGGTATAGAAGCTTCAATGAGAAATAAGGCGAACAATTCAAACTCTCTAATAGACTACAAAGTTAAAGGAACACTCCGACTTTTTGGGACTTTTGCCTATTCACCTTATCCCCCAGACTTAGATAAGTACATGCATACCTTTTTCATCTCCGTGCATGCTATAAGTCTGTTTGACGCACCCACCACTAGCCTAGCTTAGCACAAAGACCGGATGTAAATGGTTGCAGCTAGCATACTAATCCAAATAAGTGACAAAATAACGCAAAATGTTTTCCCATTTACAAGTTGTGATTTGTATAGTCACAGAGTGTACAAATAACAAAGTCACATGAGACACAGACATCTTTTAACCATTTAAAAACTGGGAACTATATTCTCAGAAGGTGAAGCACTGCTACTTGGGCAGAGTGATAACCGCAGTACCTGAGACGCGTTGTGGTGAGGAGCAGAGAGTTCGTTCAGAGTTTGGGTAACAGAGTCAGCAATTTATACATAGCCAAAGCGTAGTTTACAATCATGGGTTTTCGCTGTACTGTAAAGAGCTGCGACAATAAACAGGGGAGACCAGGTAATACCATGATGTTTCACAGAATTCCAACTAAAAACGCTGACCGGATGAAGATATACATAAACTATGCTTTTCTGTCTAGTAATTGCTGACTCTATTACTCCAACTCTGAACAAACTCTCTGCTCCTCGTCACGGTGCGTCTCAGGTGATGCGGTTATCACCCCGGCCAAGTAGCAGTGCTTTGCCTTCAGAAAATATAGTTCCCAGTATTTATATGGTTAAAAGATGTCTGTGTCTCATGTGACCTTGTTTTTTTTGTACACTCTGTGACTATACAAATCACAACATGTAAATAGGAAAATGTTTGCGATATTTTGTCACTTAGTTGCATTAGAATGCTAGCTGCAACCGTTTACATCCAGTCTTTGTGCTAAGCTAGGCTAGTGGTGGGTGCGTCAAACAGACTTATATGCACGGAGATGAAACAGGTATGTATGGACTTATCCAACTCTAGGGGATTAGGTGAATAGGCTAAAGTCCCAAAAAGTCAGAGTGTTCCTTTAAAGTTAAATAGCCTAAATAAATATAGTTATGAAACTTCACTTTGCCCTCAGCCAAAACGATTTTTTTTTTTTTTTGCCATGGAACAAACTATAGTTTAATGAGAATAGATGACGTGAGAATGAGAATGACAAAGATAGACTTATATGAAATTGTATGAATTATACGTCAAGTTTATCCACTAGACTAGAGACATCAGAGCCAACAGAAAACGTCAGAAGCCTGGATGTCACAACTCCGAAAATGTCAGATACATTTTTCAAATAGGCGCCATCTTTATAAATAAGATTTCACCACAGATTTGAGCTTTAAACAACCACATTTTCACCTGAAACACACTTAAAATTGCATTTCATGAAAAAATAACTGTAGTATTTTGATCAGGATTGGAGCTTAACTCTCCAGGGACAGTGAACCTCCAGGACCGAGTTTGGGGAACCCTGTCATAGAGTCTATCCTAATGAGCTTCTGAATCTGGTGTGTTAAATAAGGGAGAGCCGTTAGACTGATCAAAACGAAACCACCGTAGGTTTGGAAATATAGGTCGATGGCTATATTTTGATAGGAAGTAGCAAAGAAATCTAATCAAAGTTGCCCATGGGTCATTTTTTATGCTTTCATACATATAAATGTCTATAACTCCACAACAAAATGAGACCTTTTCACCAAATTTGGCACACACACATGTATGGGCTCACTCTGCGAACACATAAAAAATGGGTGGAACTGTGCCACTTGGTGGCGCTATAATACAACAAAACCAGGACATTGCCATTAATTAGTCAAGTCAAGTCACCTTTTAACAGTAAGGATTGTTTCAAAGCAACTTCACAGTTATAATAGAAATTACCATAACAGAGTGTTTAGGCTTTACAACAGCATTAGAATAAAGTTAGTTCAGACTGATCTCATGAAGTAGCGTGTGTATGACATGCCAATTCGTATTTGCATTTTTGGCGTGCTATCAAGACGCATAATCGCTTTTCAGCGTGTTTATGAACGCCGTTGACTTAACGTTATATAAATATATGACTTACCTCAACCCTGTCCCTATACTTAACCGTCACTGAGGTTAATGGCATTTATGACTGTTCCCTTACCATCCTAGTGAAAAAAAAAGATATGACTTACCTCAACCCTATCCCTAAACGTAACCGTCACTGGGGTTAATGGCATTTATGACTGGACATTTGACGTGCGTGTACAAACACGCGGAATGACGCGGACGTTAATGGCGTAGACATACACGCATACACGCGGATAGCTCAAAATGCGTAGAGATGCCACTTGACTCGAAAGTGGCGTGTATGTTTACGCAAAAGTCGTGATGTCATGTTGGTTGGTTAGTTAGTTAGTTTTGATTGACATTTCTGTTGTGAAGATCATTAGTTAATAACTTAGGGGGCGCTAACACGATACCGTTCTAACAGAAAAACCCTTAATGCGCAAAACTGCCTGGTGTCACGAGAACGCACTCCCTGAAATAGGTTTGAAGGTGCAGATGATTATCCGTTATCTCTGCGCAAACCTCAAAAACGCAACCCCGCGAAAACGCAGACATATGCATCACATGTTCAGTCCATAGGTATGCACGTTTGAATGTGTGTGTGTATATATATATATATATATATATACCTTCAGCGTCCTTTTTCACAAATCAAGCCTCAACAAACTACTTGTCTGGTCTTAAAAATGTATAATACAGACTTTTTGGTCGCGTCTGCATAACCAAGCACATTGACTCATTTGTTTATTATATCACAATTTTGATCTCAATAATCATAATATGACATTTTCCCCAAATCGTGCAGCCCTAGATATAATTAAAAATAATTATCAGTATCTGTAGACAGCATTATTAATATCAATGCAACCCTAAATTTCACTAATGGTAGTGGTCTTAGACTTTTTGTCCTCATCCAGAAGAGCTTAAAGGGGTGGTTGATTATGATTTCAATTGTTTGTACTGTTTGAGCATAAACAACACCTGCAAAGTTACAATGCTCAAAATTCAAAGCAAAGGGAGATATTTTCTTTTAAAGAAAGAACTTCAACAAAATGCTGGTTTGGACTACAATACATTCCTCCTGAGTTAGTGACATCACAAACCCAGAAATGTACATAAAACCGATTTATAGATTATCATGACAGAATATGCTAATCAATGACTAGAAGATATCTACACATAAGCTACATAAATTAATCAACTAACCATTTGGAAATTGTCTTCAAGTTGTCACTTTTTCTTAAGTCTCTCCATCTTTGTCTGACTCCGGTTTGAACATGAAAGGCTAAAAGTTTTTTTTTTTTTTTAATTTTCAGGTCACACACTGTTGTAGCTCCACCCCCTGTGCTCATTTGCATTTAAAGGGACAGACATAAAAACTGTGTTTTTGCTCACCCTTAAAAAGTGACAATTTTAACATGCTATATAAAAATATATGTGGGGTATTTTGAGCTAAAACTTACACACATACACACTCTGGGGACATCAGAGACTTATTTTACATCTTGTGAAAAGGACATTACACCACCTTTTTAAAGTAGGAGGCCTGGCAGTGTTCATGCTACCACACAAGCACATAGCCTGGATGCCAGCCCAAACTCCGCCCACAACATTTTTTGGACGGGAAGTTCGGTCTGGACTCCATTGAGGAGTAATTATGATCGGTTCAGAAATCATCGGGCCAATCAAATTGCCAGGGCGGGCTTTATACGATGATGGACAGATTGATCTGCAAGTAATCATAACGTTATCAACAAACGCTTAACTGATTGCCCTCAGAGATGACTGCAGCTGGAGAATTAATGTCGCGTCTGTTGTAAAATAAATCGACAGCACATTAATTTTAAAAGACAAACAGAGAACTGCAATCAAGGCATTTGTCGATCAGAAAGATATTTTGCCGTCCTTCCCACATGATTCGGGAAAAGTGTAACTTATCAGCTGGCTCCGATGGTCACTAAGAAGATGGGACGTAATGAAAAGCCTGTGGTCGTTGTGGTTTTTCCTTTGGTGGCACTCATGGAGAAGTAAGTAAAAGAAGCAACAATCGTTATTTAACTTCTAAAATAAATAAGTCCTGTAGTTGAAAACTGCGCTATGCAAAGGAGTTGACTTACTGCGTTGCTCTGATTGGTTGTAGGTTTACCGACTATCCAATTGAGTGCAGAGTTGTTGTTTTTTCCTGGTTCGGTTACGACACGCCTCATAATCAAAGCTTAATGGAGCGGTCTCAGACTCATATTCTCATTAGAATATGAGTATAACGAAGTCAGGCTACACAAGCACAGGTAACCTGGGTCTGAATCCATATCAGGCCATTTCCTGATCCATTTCCTGTTACTTCTATACTCTTCTGGTTGATTCAAGGCAAATACTCTTTATATGTATTGCAGTTCTTACTTACAAGGATGAAAGCATGCAGAGTAGCTGAACTGAGGTTGTAAAGCCGCTGAGTGTGTAAACATTCTCCATTAGTAGCCCATTAGAGCTACAGTACAATGATACAGAGAGCATCCCAGCGCAGCTGCTTTGGCTTTTGTTCTGCTTTGATGATAGAACACAGATTTGTTTGCGGATCTTTCATTTGCCGGACTGCACTGGTCCCTTCTATTTTCTCGCACTGTGTTTTCATTGACTAAAAGGTCTTACAAAGCTGGCTGAGGCATACAAATGTAATTAACCAAGTGTCCCTGCAAGGAAGGGGCACTTTTATCTAATGATGGCCCAGAGTAAATGAGGACACATGTGAAGAGAAGGTGGATGTGGACATGGACCTTTCAGCAATACACACAGCACCTGGATAATTACACACACACACACACACACACACACACACAGAGAGAGAGAGAGAGAGAGAGAGAGAGAGAGAGAGAGAGAGAGAGAGAGAGAGAGAGAGAGAGAGAGAGAGAGAGAGAGAGAGAGAGAGAGAGACCTACACATATGAACGTATAACTTTGTGTTAAAGAAGGGTTAAAATAGGCGAACAAAACAACTATTACTTTTTCTCTCGAGGCACATGTGTTTTGTCATCTGAGGCTTCTTTCCTATTTTTTTTCTTTTTTATTTGTTTCATTTTTCTCAACCACCCCCTATGACAAGTTTTTTTTTTTTCAGCCCCGGCTAAACGTCAGCTGGGATAACGTTTGCATAAATGCTGTGATAGAAAAATTGCTCAAATAGAGTTGGAATAACAGGAGAGATTGCAGGGAGATGTGGAGGGAAGAGGGGGCCACGGAGGTCTCGGCGTCTGCCTGACACAAAGAACAATAAACATGTTCCACATGGGGAGAGGTGGTCCAAAGACCAAGCCCAAGCTGAGCATGTGGAAATGGGTTCCAGACCTAGAGCCGTCGGCACAAAGGGCCATTCTCGTGCAAATACACACAAACACACACCCATGCTAAACTCTATGCTGAACTAAGGGGGAGGGCAGACAAACACTGGCATAAAACTCATGCGGGCCTAACATATAGCCCTGCAGCACGCTGGAGGTAGTGATGCATTTGAAGGAGAATTACCCCGAAGTGTGTGATGCTTGTGGTTATTAGCTGGCTTTATTTGCCCTAAACTATTATTGCCTGGTCACTGGTTAATTGCTAAATAAACGCACATATTTGTTTTGGCTGAAACTCAACTAAGGGTTGAGGACAGAAAAAACCAACAAGAACTTCTAAATGAGGGCCAAACTCCAGAAGACCTTCACAAACTCATCATTTTTGTTTGACCTGAAAGAACTTGGCAAAATTAAGCATCTGCTCTGTGGCAAGTTGTGGTGCAAAATATAATAAGTGACTTGCACAGAGTCTATGGCTTTCTAAAGACCGACAGAGTTGTCTTATTTCTTTTTCCTTACAAATAGCTGGACTGTCTTTATCCAGTTGTACAGAGGTAGAACCCCTCCAACCCCAAATTTCAGTGGTTGTAGAAATATAATCGATAGATTTCTAATTTATTAAATACTCAAAACCACTTTTCCACTTCATTAATCCAACTCTGAAATTTGCAACATTGATTTGAGGGACACATTAAAGGCTCAAATAGTCAAAGTGGCTCTGTTTGTACCAGCCAGGAGCGTCTAAACATCATGATAAATCATGAATTTTGTCTTATCTGATCTACCTTCTTGGTTTTAACCTCTTCCATTAGAGATGCTTCCTACTATGGGCCTGGAAAACAGTCTCTTCTTCAGGCAAACATTGACTAAAGGAAGTTCTGAAATCTGGATCAGAGGCTCTCTCCCGGCCAGACACTGACGTAAATCACATCACTTCAAACCCCTTCTTTAACCGCAACCGCCAGGAAAGTTCACACAGAGAGTCACCCTCCTTCTAAACACGCCAAACAAGAGTGGTTTGGTCTGATTAATTGATGTCCTGTTGAAATGATAGAGGCTGAAGAATGAACTAAAGCCCAAAGCACCAAAAATCCAGAGTTGGATTTCTGCACACATATATTTTCTCCAGACAGAGAGAGCAAGAAACTTAGAACAGGTTTTGCACTTTCTATGATGTAATATCTTACAGCCTTGCTGATTGCACACATTCGAATTAAATTAAATCATGAAGAAAAGTGTATTAGCCCTAAAATACATGTTTCATTTTTTTTTTCTGCAAAGAACCCTACTTCCATTATTATGTTGAGTTGGCCTCTTGGTTTATTAGAGTTTAAAAATATTGATGTTACATTATAGGTTCAGATCTGTTCCTGTGTTATTTTCAGGAGAACTTGCATTGCATTGTAGAATCTACTTAGATGATTGTAGTTATAATATATATATATTTTTAAATAAGTGAAGTAGATAGCAATGCTCAGATCATTTGGTTTCCATGAGTTCATACATTCAGACTTTTGATTACACAGTTTATCTTGACACGTCAGCTCATATTATTGAGATATCTTCTGAAGAGACGTGTGATGTTGAGGGTATTTTTCTGAGGAGAATTTTCTGAGAAGAAAACTTTAGCAAAGGTCCCATTTTGTTTTCCATTCAATTTTAAAATGAGAATATGTAAAGTAAAAGAAAGAAATTGTTCTTTCTAAAACCAACAAAGGGTTTTTTTTGGCATCAGACTATAGAACCTTTTCAGGGTTTTATCTGGATTGTTGACATGATGAAAATATTACACTGAGAATGGGAGGTTATATAGCTCATTTAGATATGATATGAGATCTGCTGTTGATGTAGAAGTGGAGGAGGAGTTCAGAGGGGTCTGACCAGGACTGTGCTCAAATGACTTGAGGAGGTAGACTGGTGAATACAGTATGATTGATGAAGTGAGCTCACTTAACTGCATGTATTAGCTCTCTCTAAATATTCTGGGCTCACTTATTGATATTTCCATCTGTCATCTCCTCCCTCCACCACCCTGTACCCACAAGCCACTGGCTGTAAGGTCATTTTTTATAACAAGATACTTTTGAATCAAAGGGAATGCCATATTGCCTCAGTGTGTTGGATCATTTGGCCAACAACTCCAGATTTTAATGACATATGGGAGTGAAAAGGAGGAAGGGGCATTGATATCGATTTGTAAAGGCATAATGCACCATATAAATCTGAAAGAGATATGTCTGACCCATGAAATGTGTAGTAATAATAACGCATTTTGTATTAAAGGGCGGTTAACACGTGTTTTTTTTTTTGTCAGGATGATTAAATTTAAGGCTTTGTAAACATCAGGAGGGTCCTTTGGCGAAGTTCTGCTTCCATTACTCTTCGCTGAGCTTTCAATATCGTTTACTGGAAAGCAGAGGCAAACTGACACAAAAACACACATGAAGAAAATAAGATGGAGTTTGTGCATCTCTGCAGAGAATGGAGCGTTTTTCTTTCCAGGAAGAGAAATATCAAGGTTTTTTTTTTTTATGTTTCATTGAGCTTTTTGTCTATGAGGCGAACTAGGACAACATCATTGATGTAGTCCATGTAGCCATTTATATAAGCGCTGGGGTTTAAAGTATTGCTGATGGACAAAGAAAAAAAGTGACAGAAAAAATGGAGAAAGGGATAGGGAAGTCATGCAGTGTGAATGAGGTTGTTCTCTGGGCCACTATGACAAGGAAAGGAGATGTCTGGGGGAGCTTCATGTGCTACTACAGCTGGTGTTTGGCTTGGCTTGGCTTTTTGACAATAATTCCAGACCTAGATTAGCTGTCATCTTATGCCAAATCACACTCCAAACCCCCTGCCTACTGCCCCCTCACCCCCTGGCCCTGTCCCTGCCCTCTCTGCCCTAAAAAAGATCATGTGATGTTCTGATTTAGACTAAACTCACAGTCGACAAAGTGAAGCTTTTTAATTGTGTGTGTGTGTGTGTGTGTGTGTGCGCGCGCGTGTGTGTGTGTGTGTGTGTGTATCATGTGATTTGCTTTTTTGGGGGAGGATGTTTTACAACGTCTTTAGTTCCATTCCAAAACCTGCCTCTGGTTCATAGACGCTCCAATCTAAAAGATAGACAGTTTAATGCTCCTTCTTTCGGCCAAATTCAAAAGCAATGCATTTGTTTTGCGAAAAATTGTAGTTTAGTGAAAAATAAATGGTGGATGCAATAAATTAAATTCTGAATTTAAATGAATTTTGATAAAAAAATGGTAGGGTTTTACAACTGTTCTGATACAGTATGATGATGAAAAAAGCCTCATTAAAGGAGAACTCCGGTGAACAATGAACCTTTGGTCTAAGAAAACATCGGTACCTAGTCAACCGTTCTCTGAGATTTGTTTTCATGATAATCGAATGTAAAGAGTTTTATCTCTAAAAACTGTTTAGCGTATAATGCTAGCAATGGGGACATTGACTAAGTAAAAAGGAATCGCTAGTTTATACCACTAACAAGGCTCAAAATAGCCCCACACTAACACAGTAACATAATAAGGGTCCATACATGCAAAATGAAGCATTGAGAACTTTGTAAGTGTACAGACCTAATACAGACCTTCTGAACTTCTGAACTGTATGAACGGCGTTCGGGGATCGACTTATCGAGACTATTTTCTAAGATGGCTCCTGTCTGTATACGTGAAGTGAACTGTCTTCATTAAGTATCCTCTTATTAAACATTTTATTAGACCAAAGGTTCATTGTTCAACGGAGTTCTCCTTTGAAAGAATAAAATTATTGAAAAGAAACCAAGAAGTAAGTAGTTAGCATAAACTTTTTATTGTTTATCAGAAAAAAAAAAGTTTTAACAAAACTTATGCACTGCTTACTAGTGTCATGTGTCTGTCCTGTCGTGTTAGCACATGGGTGGTTTTGTTATGTTGAGCCATGTGCTCCTGTCATTGTTTGATCCTTCCCCTCGTTACTTGATTAGTGTTTGAGTTCTCCCACCTGTTCCCTCTTGATTTGTTCCCTATTTTAGGCCCCGTTTACACGAGAACGCTCGCGGGTGAAACGTAAAAATATTTTATCGGATGTGCCTTTCGTTTACACGGCCACGGCGTTTTTGAGGCTCAAAAACGCAAAAAAGTGAAACCACCCTCCAGAGTGGAAATCTTAAAAACGCTCCACTGCCGCGTTCCCGTGTAAACGGTAAAAACGCAAAAGTCTGCTTCACAGTGAAGGTTGTACGCAGGCGCGTGGACTTGGTGTTATTGTAATATGCACTCCTAGCCGCCTAAAGTGCATACTACATTGAATTTCACACACTTTTGCGTCTCCGTTTGCACGTGGATTTCACACACAAAACGCTCGTCTAAACGCAGAATAAAAAAAGATGACGCAACGCCACTTTTGCGTTTTCTCTTCTGAATCGTTTCCGTGTAAACATAGCCTTAGTCTCCTCTTGTTTGCAGTCTTTGTCGGTTCGTTGTCATATGTCTTCCCAGTTCTTTGTGGATATCTTCATGTTCAGAGTTAGTGTTTGTTTCATGGTCATTTATTGTGTTTTCCCCCTTGTGGGTTTTTGCTTTGTGTTTTGGTTTTCTTTTTGTTAATAAATCCTCCTTGTTTTTGCATTTGAGTTCTCCCTTCCTGTTTGTACCGTGACAACTAGTATTTGGAAAACATTTGTAATGTGATGTGGTGCAACTAACATACAGAAACATCTAATAATTTGACCTTTTAATGGCAAAGGAAGGTTAGATCAGCTTGTTCTAACCCTAACAATAGCCTAACACTTCCAAGACGGTTTCAGGTCCACTGGGCACTGTGTGTCGAAAGGACAGCAGCATATTCAGCATATTACTGAATCGGGAATAAACATCACAGTCAGATTATCTGTTTCTATGAAGAGTTAGTGCCCCAGCCACACCACTGAGAATGGCCGAAGTTACACGTACGGTGTTATACTCAATTGAGGCTAAAGCAAAGGTTTTTTGATTACTCGCTCACTCTTGAGCATCTGTCGCGAGTGATTTCAATGTTAAGTCAATGTAAAGACGCGTTTACGCACGTCTAGATGTCCTGCGGCACGATTGAGGCAAATTGACTACCACAGATAATTATACTGTAATGGTTTAACTTTGCAATCAATCCATGTTCTGTAGAGGCTGATATATTTCCTTCATTTATTAATAGCAAGTTCCCTTTCGAAGGGAACTCAACAATATGTCGAATGACGCAATGGGGAACGCCTTAGGTGTGACAGGTGTCTGAAATGAAATATCAACTCACAGTAATCAGGTTGACCGGCGACAGCCCGTGCATCATCAGCTTGAAATGATGAGCGCATCAATCTGGATGTATAAGAAGGGCGCCTTGAAACCGTGACAACATCTTTTCGTCTTCAGGGACTGTTTGTCTGTGTGATAGTATCAACGATTAAGCGCGCAGAGACGTGGAGAAACACTTTGCGCGAGTGTGCCGACTTGTGTCCTGATTTTTGACACTGGAGGATTCACACGGTCTGTGCGTGTTCTGCCTGAGAGAAGAGCACGCGCGGGAAGCTCTCGAGGGAGTTTTCTGCGCAAACTGAGAGTTTTCCTTTCAGAATTCTCTGCTCTCGTCTGTCTCACTTCTCGAGGGAAGTGGGCACGGCATCTGAACCCCGCGGTTCCGGTTCCTGCTCGGTCTGAGGCTCAGTGGCGGTTGAGCTCGTGGAGTTTTCAGATGGAGCTGGCAGATTATCAGGAGAGCGGCGTTAACCTCGCGGATGATCTACCAGCTGACGAGGGTGTGTTACAGATTAGTGTTGAACATCTAAGAAGAGAGAAAAGGAGCGCTCTCTCTCTCTTTGGTGAATCTGTAACTGTTCTCTTCGGGCAGGGCAGGAGTTGGCTGTCTGTTGCAGTGGAGGCGCGTCTGGGAGGAACCCGCTCATGGTATTTTGGATGGCTGGTTCCTCCCCACCCATAAGCCACCAGCCCGGATGAGCCTTCTATTCCTTTTCGATCTCCACGCTGGATCGAGAGGGTATGGAAGAATCCGTTCTCCTCACGTCTCTATCTGCATCAGCGGGCTAGTTTCGCTGCTGTGGAGGGAGCCGTGGAGCACGGATATATGTCGATGCCGCCAGTGGACGAGACGTTGGCTAACTATCTCGCCTCTGGTTGGTCCTCTTCACTAAGAGCTCTGACCCTGTCATCCAAGCTGCTCAAGACATCTTCATGCTTGAATGACAGAGCGTACACGGCAGCAGGTCAGGCAGGTGCGGTTCTGCACACCCTTGTGGTCCTCAGGCCTACCAGACCGATCTGCTGTGGGACTCCGGGCCACCAAGCAATCTGCTGTTCCGTCGGTGCTATGGTGGCCACGGAGAAACATCTGTGGGAGCTCCCACATACTGTGGTTGCCGGGTTACAGGTCTCACCAGGCCTTCCTGGTTATGAGCTCCCACATGCTGTGGTCGCTGGGTTACAGGCCTCACCAGGCCTTCCTGGTTATGAGCTCCCACATGCTGTGGTTGCTGGGTTACAGGCTTCACCAGGCCTTCCTGGTTATGAGCTCCCACATGCTGTGGTCACCAGGATACGAGCTCTCACATACTGTGGTCGCCAGGTTAAAGGCCTCACCAGGCCTTCCTGGTTATGAGCTCCCACATACTGTGGTCGCCAGGTTACAGGCCTCAGCAGGCCTTCCTGGTTATGAGCTCCCACATATTGTGGTCGCTAGATTACAGGCCTCAAAGGGGCCTTCCTGGTTATGAGTTCCCACATACTGTGGTCGTTATGAGATCCCACATACTGTGGTGGTCAGGTTATAGGCCTCACCAGGCCTTCCTGGTTATGAGCTCCCACACATTGTGGTTGCTAGGTTACAGGCCTCGAAGGGGCCTTCCTGGTTATGAGCTCCCACATACTGTGGTAGTCAGTTTACAGGCCTCACCCAGCGTTCCTGAATGTGGGCTCCCACATGCTACGGTAGCCAGACTACAGCCTCACCACATTTTCTGAGCACTTTTCTCCCACTCTGTGGTCACCAGGCTTCAGGCTTCATTGGCCTTCCTGGTTGTGAGTTGTCACAACCAGGAAGGCCTTCCTGAATGTGAAACCCCCACTTATCGTGGTTGCTAAGGTGCAGTTGTGAGTCTTCACATGTCAGGCTGCAGGCCTCAGTGGCCTTCCTGAATGTGAGCTCCCCACGCATTGGGACTATCGGATGTTGGGCCTTGTCAGGCCTTCCTGATTATGGGTTCCCACATGTTGTGGCTGCCAGGTTACAGGCCTCAAGTTCGGCCTTCCTGAATTCAGAGTGAAGTACACAAACCCATACTTCACCTATTATTGTGGTAACTCACCCGACGAGATGTCTTGTGCACTTTTTAAAATCCATTTCTTATGGTGAGGGTCACGCGGGGTATGCTTCGGTCCCTTCTTATGTGGTTCAGACCCTGGTCTTTCCTCGGGTCCCACTTTAAGAGTTCTTAAGAGCTAACTTTTGGAAGTAGCTCCCACTTGGTGTGGTTTTTCAGGTACACCAGGCTGGGTCTCACTGACCTTCCTGAGTACAAGCTCCCACCTGATGTGGTCACCAGGTTACAGGCCTTACCAGGCCTTCCTGGTCACGAGCTCCCACACACTGTGGTCGCCAGGTTACAGGCCTCACTAGGCCTTCCTGGTTATGAGCTCCCACATACTGTGGTCGCCAGGTTACGAGCTCCCACACACTGTGGTCGTCAGGTTACAGGCTTTACCAGGCCTTCCTGGCCATGAGCTCCCACACACTGTGGTCGCCAGGTTACAGGCCTCAACCGGCCTTCCTGAATTCAGAGTGAAGTACACAAACCCATACTTCACCTATTATTGTGGTAAGTCACCCGACGAGATGTCTTGTGCACTTTTTAAAATCCATTTATTATGGTGAGGGTCACGCGCAGTATGCTTCGATCCCTTCTTTTGTGGTTCGGTTCTTCACTTTGGGTCCCACTCTACATGTGTCTTTGTTGCAATACATTACGACAGGCACTTCCCTTGTTCAAGCTATCTCCCACAACTGGTGATTTTAGGTCTCATTAGACCTTTTTCGAAGGTAGCCCCACATTGTGGGTCTGTCAGGTTTCTAGCCTCTGGCTTTCCTGAAGGATGAGCTTCCACATGCTGTGGTCGTTGGGTTTCAGGCCGCACAATATACGACCTTCCTGACATGAGCCCTCATGTTTCGGAGCTCCCCACACAGGGGGTCATCAGGTCTTAGGTCTCATTGACCTTCCTGATTTTGATCCCTCTCTTACTTCCTCAGTGCTCAAAAGCAAGCACTGGGTGGAAACTCGTGGATTGAGTGTACGATTCCCGTTGTTTTGAGGTTGAGTCACACTCTCCAGAGGATCCCATCTCTGTGATCCAAAACTCAATGGTTCTGCCAGCTTCGCGGGCCTTCAGTTTTTGGATGCCTTTCCAAGGCAATTTCCAGAGGCTCTGTCTTGGACGGGCAGGCTATGGCCAGACTGTGTGTCTTTGTCAGATCACCAGGCCAGCCTGGGGGCATTTCAGGAGGAGTGTTCTCCTAAATAGTGACTGGCTGGGGGTCCCTTTGGCCCCCTAGCCACACTCCCTTCAAGGGACCCCTTCTATTTTGAAGTTGTGGTCCTAAAGCCTTTGAGCTGGCCCAGATTTACCCACGTTATTACGTTCTGGTTTTTCTTGGTTCATTAGCTTGGGCTATGACCGGTAGGGAGTGCTGTCACTGACAGCCCGATGTGACATAGGGTGAGTAGTTTCAGTGTTCCTTACTGGTTCTCACAGTGGTCACTGCCTTTTCGGCATGCACTACCCTCAGCATGGCAGAGTGGGTATTTCGTTCCCCATTGCGTCATTCTCAGGGAACATAGGTTACAGTCGTAACCTGAGACGTTCCCTTTCGAAGGGAACTCAACAATACGTCTCGTTGCCATGCCTCGGGGCCTGCCTGCAACAGTCCCTTCAGACAATAGGATGTTGTCACGGTTTCAAGGCACCCTTCTTATACATCCAGATTGACGCGCTCATCATTTCAAGCTGATGATGCACGGGCTGTCGCCGGTCAACCTGATTACTGTGAGTTGATATTTGATTTCAGACACCTGTCACGCCTGAGGCGTTCCCCATTGCGTCATTCGACGTATTGTCTCGTTCCCTGTTCTCAGGGAACATAGGTTACAGTCGTAACCTGAGACGTTTTTTTTTTGTGCATGATCACAGTTCATATGTGTGGGGAAAGATAAGCAATTAGAGTAAAATATTGTGTTAGGCCATTTCATGAGTAATTAAGAAAATCTTTTTTTTTTACAATTTCTGATGAAGTTCATGTTCTCATGATTTATTTTTATGAATTAAAACGTTTCAAAACAAGTTTTTTTTTTCCTCCACAAATCACACCCTGTATATATACCCTGAATGTATGTAAAGGTCTGTGCCAAAATCTAGTGAGGTGCCTCTCTGTGTACATCCCTACTAAAATGGAAACTCATAATGGAATATATATATATACATATATATATATATATATATATATATATATATATATATATATATATATATATATATATATATGTTCACATTTACATATAAAAGTCTCTCACATGAAAGGCATGTGTCTTAACCACTGAGCCATCATCACCCCTTATTATATATATATATATATATATATATATATATCATAATGTTTCTTAAATCAACTGTATTTTGTATAAGAGTTTGGTTCCAAACCGCTAAATCCATTTTGATGAATTTGAGTAAAACTGTGTTTTCTTTAGCAAGAAAATGGGAAGATGAAAACACTATTTTCAGTTTCAAATTTTCACATAGCATTTGTAGGTTATAATATCAATAAAAAAAATTAAATCCATGTTTTGATTTTCAAAGATTTATTATAAAAACAGATTATTTTTTCCCCAAAATGCAATAAATCCATTAACTTGTTTTTTTCAAAATACAATTAATCAAAAAACTTGTATACACATTGAATTTCTTGTGTAATCCTATAAATCCATTGCTTTAATATAACAATATTCTGTAACACTTTAAGGGTACAGGTCATGAATTATCATGAATTCACGAATAAAATGAATCATGCATGAATTATGCATTCATTCATTATTTTCATCAGGAACTAACAACATTTTTTTTAAAACAGTTCAACGTTTTTCATTCATGACTTCATGGATGAACAACACCTTAATTAAAACATTAACTAAGATGAGCACATCATCATGAATTATGATTTATTATGATCTAACGTAAGTTTCTGCATATCGCTGTTGTTAACCTTGGGATGTCGCCGCTGAGCTTTTTTTTTTGACGGCGATCAGCTGTAAAATGGCTTGGTCCTGCTCGGTTTTCGTTGACTTTGAATAAAACAACTGAAAGTTTTTCAAAAGATCCCTGGGGTCAGTGTGCCAGCGTGACAGAAGTTTGATGCTGTCGCGTGAGAACAAGCAACAGCCGGCATTTCCGTTACTGTAACATTGCGTGAATGGTGCGTTGTGATCGGTTAAGCGGATATGTTGCATTTTGCAGAAAAGGGAGACTGGCGTTTGTCGCGGTTTGGAAAGAAAGGGAGAAAACATTACATAATAACACGGCGGATATCGCATTTTACGTCAAATTAAACATTGTTTTGTATCTGGTCGGTATTGAAAAGTCCGATTTTTGCAGTAGGCTAACTCTTTTTTTTTTTTTTTTTAAATGGCGTTTATCGCGTTTTGGAACCAAACTGCCTAATGTGCCTATTTAGAATGTTTCAAATCATTTATGAGTGTAATGATTCACGTAACACAGAGGAATCCATTATGCAGCTTTATTAATCGTAGTCGTACAGGCAGGATCAAGACGGGCAGACAGAGCAATAAGGGCAAGGCAAAGGGATGATCCAAATAACAGGCAGAGATCGGGGCAGGCAGCAATAATCACAGTCCAGGAAACAGTTCAAAAGTCAGGCCAGGCAGAGATCAATCACAGAATCAGAGACAGTCCAAGTTCACAACCAGAATACCAGAAACAGGGAATAACGCTCAGAAATGATCACCGGGGCAAATCAAGACTTCGCACTGGTGTGGTGTGTGGACGTGGCTTTTATGTGTGTGTGTTAATGGCGTGCAGGTGTGTGACGCAATCAGTCCCAGGTAAGAGGCATGATGGGAATTTGAGTTTAACGCCAATGATCAATACTCGGGTGAAGGCTCCCTCTGGTGGCGGAGAGGAGGCGGAACGGGAGCTTCCACTGTAACAATGAGCTTCCATTTTAGTACGAATGTACACAGAGTCAGCTCACTAGATTTTGGCTCAGACCTTTTTGTGTAGGCTTTTGTTAACCCAGTGCATTTCTTCTGATTTCATCTCATCTTTGTGTCACTTTGATATCCTGTTAAATTGGATGAAGCGCCTTGGTATGGCTTCTCGTAGTGTGAACACTTGATTTGAGATTGCTGGCTTATGTTCTGTAGTGTCTATAGTGAAGAGGACTGCTTTGATGGTGTGGAGAATGGAGGATGGAGCAGGTGTGTCAACCGCACTGGTGACAAACCATTAGAGTCTCTCGGCTGGAGCCGTTAGATCTTATTCATCTTCACACTGTGGATAGAACAAGAGGATCTGAAGAACTCGCACACGCACACACACACGTTTGCTTTGCGGTGTTTGTTTTCTTGTGAGATGGAAAGCTGATGCATATTTAGTTAAGGCTAGATCATATCAAAATAAAAATTAAATACCTATCTTATAGAACAATTTTATTATCAATATCAGTAAATAAAAAAATGCCTCACTTTTCACGCCGAACCGTGTTTTTTTTTCTTTTTTCTGTTTTCTGTAATTTGATGCAAGGATGAGTAAACAATGACAGAATTTAGATTTGTGGGTGAACTATCCCTTTAGTGTACAAATGCTTTTTAGGTCCACAGTATATCCACACTGTACTTTGTCTGCATATGAAGTCCCAGTTTCTAGCCAATGGACTGCTGTTTCTGTGTTTTGATACTTTCCTGCAGGTGCTCAATTTGTGTCTAAATTGCCCCATCCAGCAAACTCATTTCAGAAGACCTGGGTTGAAGCCATAACGTGTGAAAACTCTTAATGAAGTGGCTTTCTCTCTCTCTGAACCCCTGTCAATCTCTCCTCATCCACTTCCACTTGGTCATTCCAGTCTGTTCAGCCTTTAGCGCCAAAGCCACCTTGACCAATCCTATCCTGTCACATACAACATGGAGAATATCTTCAGTATGAGTGACAGGAGCTATACTAGCAATTTATTTTTTTGTCTGATAAAAGTTTTGTGTTAAAAGACGTTACATTCTCAATCTTCGGCCTGTCAAGTTGAGATCTGTTGCAATTTTGTGAATCTCAAGTAAGTTGTTTGTGTTTGTTTTGCAGATTCTTGCATGGTGAATACACAGTGGAGGTGGCCATCAACGACTACCTGGACATCTACTGTCCGCACTACGAGGACCATCTTCCTCAGGAGCGCATGGAACGTTACATTCTTTTTATGGTCAACTATGACGGCTACACCACCTGCAACCACCATATGAAAGGCTTCAAGCGCTGGGAATGCAACCGCCCAATGAGTCCAAACGGGCCCCTTAAGTTCTCAGAGAAGTTCCAGCTCTTCACACCCTTCTCTCTGGGCTTTGAGTTTCGCCCAGGCCACGAATACTACTACATCTGTGAGTAACTTTCTCCTTTCTAATTCTCAGACGTCAACTTCAAATCCCTCATCTGTGTTTTCTTGTGACCAGGTGTCAGTATGGCCCCAGGGTACAATCATTCCTTGAACTGATGGTTCTTGGGTTACAGGAACTAGGGTGTAGAGGGTAACGAAAGACTTAATAAGGACGCGTAGACTTCACAACAACATCTGATCAATAGCATGTGCCACATGATTCAGTCTGCTGAAACTGTTATGTGGTCTCTAGAGACATATGGCAGAAAGAACAAAAAACTATGTGCCAGTCAGTGTTTGGTTTATGATATAAAGATATGGTTTATGGAACCAAATGGAAATTGTTACAGAAACTTAAAATTACAGGTTACACATCTTTAATTTACATGGAACCAATTTGTTATTCACAATGTTGCATTTGAAGCAGAATGTTGTTTGTAAATGGTTATTAAACAGTGACTCATCCACAGTAGCCAGGTTTTCCCAAAGTAAACAGAGAGAAACACACTTCTCCTGAAATCTCCCTGATTTGATATCACAAGAATAACATTTTTTTTTCTTCTTCCCTCTCGTTTTTTGTTGTTGTTGTTATTTCCCTGGTGTTTGTTTCTGAAGGAAAATTGAATCAGGTTTGACAATGGCTGAAGGAATGGGTCTTCGCATCAGCAGGAGCTTAAAGGATAGTTTACCCAAAACTCTACCATCGCCTTCTTTTCCCATTCCAAACCTGTAAGATATTCTTTCATGGAACATAAAAAGAGATATTTAGCAGACATTTTCCTACTGTTCTTTTCTATAGACCATTTCAAAAGATGTAAACAACTCTGGTCCAGAAGCACTTCCTGTTTCAGTTTGTAACTGTTTTCTTTATTTCACATGTAAAGAAAACCTCTTAAACAAGTTTGTTTAACTTTTTGATTCAGTTTTAAATGTTCTGTTGGTTGTATTTTATCCCAGCTTTTATGTAGTGTTAAAAAACTGAAACAGGAAGTGCTTCTGGACCAGTGTTGTTTACATCTTTTGAAATGGTCTATACAATGAAAGTGAATGGGGACCAAGGGCTGTTATAAATATTGCATTATTATTTCAGAAATTCAGTATTGTTTTACTAATTGTGTAATTCAAAATCTTTAAGGTCCCTGGTCAAATTTGCTTTTATTTTATGCTACACTTCACATTCGTGTTCCAAAGCAAGCCTTTTCGTCCTTGGAATTTAATGCCAGGTGGACCACTCTTTTCCAATGCCAATATTGGAGATATTTCTTATAGCAATTTGAATGTCTAGGAGTTTAATCGGAGTCGTCAGGGCACTCCTGTTCTACTCCTGAACTCCCTGGGAGCAGAGTTTGGCAGTATCCTGATGTCTCTGTCTGATGAAAATGTCAATTTGTTGAATGGCATGTGCACTATTAGCTGTGCACTTTGCCACTCTGGGTGAGATCGGTGCAAAAGCAGTTACCAAGGCCATCATGCGTAACTGTCCAAATTATGCTGATTGGTCAAATCATATTTAACAGAAGGATCCTGGTGGGAGTAATTGCATCTCCAGCTTCTGGGGTGCCATCCATTACCATTTTTCAGATAACAACAGCTAAAAGCCATTAACCTGGAGGGGGAGTTTTTGGCTCGGGATTGTGCCCGGATGACAGGCCTGACACTTCGTCCTACGGAGGCAGCCCGCCCACCGCCTCAAGGTCAGGCCTTCGCCTGGCCAGATGAATCAAGTGGGGTTCTGCTTTATCCCCTTCTTTCGCTCTCACTTTCATGACAGGGGGGAATTTGCTGGGGTGCATCTGTCCCAGTTTCACTAATGGTCTTCTGAAAGGTGTCCTTTGGCCTGATAAAAAGGGCTCCCGCTGGGCACAGGCAAAAGGAAAATGCTCAGGGCAACACGACGGATGCATTAATGAGGCAATTTCTCTTTTTTTTCTCCTCACTTATGCTTTTTTGTCTGCATGTGTGTGTGTGTGTTTATTCTGACTTTTAGAAGATAGAAGGGAGTTTGAGAGAAAAGTTTCCTCTGATAAAAGAATGCAGCTTTAAGTAGTGTCAAGCGTTTGTATGACTGTATGTTTTCCCCACACTTGAAAGAGATAGGTTGAAGCTATCAACTGGATTCCACTCAATGATTAGGCCTTTTGAATTATTTCCATCCATTTATTTACTTGTAGGTAAAAAACCTTTAAAGACAAACAGTATTAATCACAAGAAAATCCAATAAAGTGCATTAGTTGGCAGGTTTAACAGGTTTGCACAGTCACAAATACATCAGTACTTTAAGTTAATGAACCATTTAAACATGAACATTGCATCAAACCCAAAATACATTGCACATTGGTTTTAGTTGGTAAGTATTAAACATTCAATTCAAGATGGTAAGTATTATACAGCTCAATAACAATAAATTACATTTATTCTACATTTTAAAAGTACAAAATAAATGCATTCCTAGTTTCATCAATAGCATGAAACAACATATACCTTTAACCATATTTATAAATGAATTGCTATTTTAATAAATTAAACAAATCACTTAAGTTATTTTCTTTATTTGTGTCCAATGGCTTTAAGCAGTATTTCATGACTAAATATTTAATGATTAAAGCATTTACAATTTCAAACACTGAGCTACTAGACTAAACCAGGCAAATTAGAAAAACTAAGTCGATTCATTCAAATGCACACAATTTCATTCACACTAAATCAATAAACACCATATTAAAATAGCTATACTTAAGGACAACAGCGGGATTTACAGAGAGCTTCACATGCTAATAGCAGCAACTAAGCATAACACAGTTCAGAGTTACTTGATTCAGCACAGCAGAGCTTCAATTTTACCGGCTGTCACTTCAGAGTTCTTTTGGTGAGTACCCAGTCCCGCACAGTGTTCAAAACAGACGCCAAGCTCTACTTCTTGAGCCAGCGCTGCTGTCTGCCGTAGCATTAGTTCCCAGTGCATACAAACAATGGAAGCGGCGCGTTGCCTTATCCAGCCTGTGCACGCGCAACTGATCTCAGATTAGCTTCACCTGGTACTAATGAGGGCATGCGGAGTGACGCGCGGTTTGCCGCAACAAGTAGATTGGCGTGATTTTTACTTAATCTAAATATTTTTTTTTTAATCATCTAAAACAAAGAGTAAATTAGGTGAGAGATTTTTGCCGTCAAGATCACGTCCTCCAAAGCAGGGCTTAGGCTACCGTACTTTCCCAACGTTCATAAGGAAGTATCAAAGTCGTGGGTTAGACCATCATCATTTAGAGTATTTAACCCAGCGACAACTGAATATTCAAATATAGTAGGGTTAAAGAAACATGGTTATGCGGCGATACCGCGGGTGGAAGAGACGCTCGCGGGCTATCTCTCCCCCGAGTCTGCATCGTCGCTAAAAGCCCCGCAGCTGCCCACTAAACCTGTTAGGACTACAAGGTTGCATTGTCTGCGAAAACTAAGGTCTTTTAATGTGGATAAAACACTGATGTGTATGTTCTATAGATCCTATATTGAGTCGTGTATATCCTATTCATTGTTGTGCTGGTTCAATTCTCTGAGTGTGAAAAATAAAAACCGAATTGAGAGGATAGTAAATCAAGGAAATAAAATAACGGGGAGGAAGCAGATGACCATGGCTCAGTTATATCAGAGACAGGCTTTGGGTAAAGCAAATAACATTCTGTCTGAAGTTTCTCACCCCCTCTACCATGAGTTTGAACTTCTTCCGTCTGGTAGTCGGTATAGAATGCCGCTTAGTAAAACGAATCGTTTTAAAAATTAATTTGTTCCATCAGCTGTAAAGTTTTTAAATTCTATGTAAATGTATTTATTTGTGAATGTGTATGACAGTGTTTTTATGTGTATGCCTGTTTTGCTTCAACCAAATTGCCTTCGGGACATAAATAAAGAGGAACTGAACTGAACTGAACTGAATCTGTGTTAGTGGGCAGGGCATACTCGGCAGCAGGTCAGGCGGCCGCCAGTCTAAATACTATGGTGGTCCTCCAAGCATATCAGTCTGATTTATTAAAGGACATAGATGACGAGTGTGAGGAAGTGGGGAGAGAGACAGTAGCGGAGGTCAGGAAAGCAGTTGATCTGTCTCTCCGGGCCACCAGAGAAGCGGCAAAATCCATCGGCCACTCAATGGCAGCTCTGGTGGCCACGGAGAGACATCTCTGGTTAAACTTATCTGACATTAAGGAGAAAGAAAAGATTCTTACTAGACGCTCCTGTCTCACCTGATGGTCTGTTTGGCGATTCAGTGAATTTGGTCGATGAGAGATTTCAGGAAGCAAAAAAACAAGCAGCTGCTTTTCAAAGATTTCTTCCTCGCAAAGTCTATGCCTTTGGGGTTGCTGGGCGGGAGCAGCCCCAGCCGAGTATGTCCTCCTCGCATAGAGCCCAGCAAAAGATGAGTGTGGCTGTTCGTGCCCCCCCACAGAGAGACTGGGGGTTGGGACAGCGCGCTCAGCCGAGGACTTCCCGAGGCAGAGCAGATCTGAGGACTGTTATTGTCTCGAGGAAGGCCTCGGCAAAGAAGTCCTGACGCCAAGGGCGTGAGGATTTCAGTGGTAGCCCCCTCCGTGGGGATTCGGTGTGTCGAGGCACCCGTTTCCTCTCGGTAGCGGTCTTCACGTCCGCCCGGAGACGTAGCGGCGTGGGGAAACTGGGTCAATTCGGTTGCTTCCTGTCGGCGCGCCGTTTCGGGGCTGACTGCTCAATTAACACCAGAGACCAGCCTCGCGAGGCTGGTTCCCTTAGTAGAGTATCTGGCAGCGTGGAAACTTCTGCTAAATGTCTTAGATTGGGTCCTGCGTACAGTAGAAAACGGGTACAGAATTCAGTTCGGGTTATGCCCGCCCAGGTTCAATGGGGTAGTACACACAGTAGTAAACTCCGACCAGGCTCTGGTGATGGAAGAAGAAGTACAGACACTTCTGCAAAAAGAGGCTATAGAGAGGGTTCCTCCCCACAGCAGAGAGTCAGGGTTTTACAGCCCGTACTTCATAGTTCCAAAGAAGGGTGGGGGGCTGCGGCCCATTTTAGATCTGGGCAGTCAAAAGGTTAAGATTCAAAATGCTCACATTAAAACAGATTGTATGTCAAATCAGATCTGAGGACTGGTGTGTCACAATAGACCTAAAGGACGCATACTTTCACGTCTCCATCCTTCCGCAACACTCCTCAGGTTCGCTTTCGGGGGCGAAGCATACCAGTACCGGGTCCTTCCATTTGGCCTAGCACTAGCACCCCGCACGTTCACAAAATGCGTGGATGCAGCTTTGGCTCCTTTAAGACTCCAGGGCATCCGCTTGCTGAACTATATAGACGACTGGCTCATCCTGGCACAGTCAGAACTTCAGGGGACTCAGTATCGAGATGCTGTGCTAAGGCTAAATGTAAAGAAAAGTGTGTTAGTTCCACAGCAGAGCACCACTTTTCTGGGCGTAGTATGGGATACAAGGACCATGAGAGCCCGTTTGGCGCCTGGCAGGATAAAATCGATCCAGGAAGCCGTGCGCAGGATAAGACTAGGCCAGTCACTCACTGTAGTACAGTTTCAGAGAACTTTGGGTTTGATGGCAGCAGCATCCAACGTAATTCCTTTTGGCCTGCTGTACATGAGACCCTTACAGTGGACCAAGGGGTTCTCCCTGAGGGGAAATCCTTTTCCCATGATCATGGTCACGCGTCGGTGTCTACGTGCCTTGGTGATGTGGAAGGACCCTTGGTTCTTGTCCCAGGGTCCAGTGTTGGGAGCTCCTTGTCGTCGATTAACGCTAACGACAGATGCGTCCCTCACCGGTTGGGGGGCGACCATGAGTGGTCACTCAGCTCGGGATCTGTGGAGCGGCCACCATCTTTCCTGGCACATAAACCAGTCGGAGATGATGGCCGTGTTTCTGGCACTCAGACACTTTCTCCCAGACCTCAGGGGCCACCATGTGTTGGTTCGCACAGACAACACATCGGTGGTCTCCTACATAAATCGCCAGGGGGGTGTACGATCTCGCAAACTATGGAAGTTGGCACATCAGGTTCTGGTCTGGGTCCAGGGAAAGTTATTGTCAGTTCGAGCAATGTATATTCCGGATTGCATGAACAAGATGGCAGACTCTCTGTCGAGACAGGGAGTGGTGCCGGGGGAATGGAGACTTCACCCCGAGGTGGTGGAGCTCCTTTGGAGTCGCTTCGAGCGTGGCCGAGGCTACGTCTGTATGCCTTTCCCCCCTGGCATTACTACCAGGAGTTCTGGAAAGAATTTGCCGGGACGGGGTTCAGCTCTTACTGATAGCCCCGTTCTGGCCGGGCCGAGTGTGGCTCTCAGACATTGTGTCTCTCCTCGAGGGTCATCCGTGGGAAATCCCGGTCAGGAGGGACCTTCTTTCCCAGGCGTCGGGGTCAATATGTCATCCACGCCCGGAGTTATGGAAACTGTGGGCCTGGCCTCTGAGGGGGACCGGCTCATACACTGAAAAAAATGATTCTGAGTGCATGTAAATGTTATGTAATTAAAATGTGTAATATTAACAATAAAATGTTACGTTTGTATCTTTACATAATATATCTGGTTTTGAATTTATCTTCATTTGTTCAAAACACAAGACAATGTGCATATTTTTACCTTACAAAATTAATCTAAGTAATCCCAGCCAATCTTTTTAGATACACGCACTCAACAAACAATACCTTGTTTAATTTACTCAGTGCAAAAAATTACTCCCCTTCCTGTTTTTTCTGGTTTGGAAACCCCATTTCAAATGAAGAGGAAGCCTACACGTGGACTGAACCCCAGGTAAGAATAAAGTTAGAAAAGTAGGCTAACAATTAATGTTACTTGGGTTTGTACATTCTTTACAGTGTTCCAATTGTTGTACAAAAATTAGGCTTTAAATGTAATTTGAAGATTGCTTTGTTGTACGTGGATTTTCTGTTGATTACCATGTGGCAACGCTGGGATGGCTAACGTTATATGTTGCTTTACGTGTAGTCTAACATTAATTGAAACTTTGCAAGTGGCCATAGAATGGTTTGTTCTAGTGTAATTGAAAGCCGTTATAATCTGGCAATAAGATAATGTATATGTTAGTGCAAGCACGTCGATTTTTAGAGCAGCCATGAATAAATTAGGGTAACATCATTCGTTTTTTTCCAAACCTGGGCCTAATTTTATTCTTTAAAAAATATGTATTTGTGTTTAAGTGACCGATGGGAACAACAATCTTTCAAATTGGCCAGGCTTAGACCGCTTCAGTGTGCAGATTAACGTTATGCCTAGGCAAATCGTACGTTATATGGGCAATTGCGTTCTTTTACATACAAAACCTGCTTGTTTTACCACTGACATGCTATTCTAAGCGTCTGACAACATTACCTAAGATCGCGGACAGCTCCTTGCCTTAAAATTCACACGTTAAAACATTTTAAAAACTGACTATCGATTCATATTAGAAAGATTTAAGATTCCAGCTTGGATATTTGGCCACTATTTATGACAAAACTGAGTTGCAATGACTTTCCGTCTTTCTTTCTTTCTTTTTTTTTTTGTCAAATAGTGCAAATAACCATTATAATATCATTATAATTTATTTGTGTTCACATCTATGGAATTGACAGCATCCGCGAATGACTCCAACGTGGGCGCATTTTTTGAAATATTGATTTAGTTTGCGCGCGCTCTGTTTTTCTTCTGTTAGTAATGTGATGTTTTTTACGTTCTATGGTTAGAGCGGTTTTCAGCTGTCAATCATCTCGTGACCATAGTCCCGCGTTCAGCATGACGCGGTTCGCTGCACGCTTCCCCATCTGAGCTCCGACGGAAAACAAACCCAAAGTAACAATTAAACTGAAACTGAAGAAAATGTGCTTTCTGATAAGCAGGTCAACTAATTGCAGTGTTGTGGAGAGAGTAAAATGTTAAACTTTTTAATTAGGCTATATTTGTAGTTACAATTTTTTGCTATGTTTTTGGTTTCTTGCATTGGTCAGTTAACCATAACACTGTGTCCTTACCAGGTGATTCTCCTGACAAGTAGGCTACACTGGATAAAGGTTTGTAAATTTCTCTAAATTGGTTTATTGTAGTGAGAAAACTGGGGGTATAGTTATAATGTCAAATGGCAAAATTCCTGTTGTCCTGTTTATATAGAAAGTTTTAGTGCACTTCTATACAGTACATATATGTGACACACTTACTCATGACCAGTGATGCTGGTATTTCTACTAAAAAAATGACAAAAACAGTAATGCACAGTAACTTGGATAAGTAACTGAAATCTGAACACGTTTGTCAGTCACAAGCAATAATGCGCTACTATTTCCAAAAATGTAATCAGATTAAATTTACTTATCCAAGTTACTGTGCGTTACTATTTTTGTCATTTTCTTTAGTAGAAATGATGGCTGATATGCGATATGAAACCGAAATTGCGACACTCCCTGTGTCACTGTGTGAGAAGGCAGAATCACGACAGTTATCAGTTATCCTTCCTGTCCAGATCCAATGCTACCACATTTTTAAATTACTATTAGTATTCTTTGAAGTTAACATTATAAAATACATAGACCTACACAACACTACACATTCTTCGAGCACATGCTTGCACAAATGTACAAAAGTATAGAACAATTCTACCACAGTGACAGCAACCATGTAATCCCACAAAGATTTCTGTTTAGAGCAAAGAGCTGTATGCATTTTTCACATTAGCAGACAAAAAGTAGGCTAAATTCTCTCTTGTATATTTCACAGTTTTGTGATGACAACGATTCTGCAGCCATCCAAGAGGACATCACTTCATTTGTACTCAACATGTTTGTGGTCACCAAAGCCAGGGATGGAGGTCTCGAGAAACAAGCTGGAATAGCCATCAAGGGAGAAGAGGTCCTTTTTGGAATTCCCAGTGTAGCACATGCTTGCACCTATACCTTATGGGCATTATTTATGCCTTGGAACTAAGCTATCCAAATAAACTAAAATACACTTTTGGAGGATGTTAACAAAAACATGCCCTCCAAAATCCAGCTTACTGGCCTAAAAGTATGACAGACGTTGTTGTTTATCGTTGTTTAATCCACGTATACCCTTCTCATCTCTGTGCGTGCCGTAACAGTCAGACGCACCCACTGTTAGCCTAGCTTAGCACAAAGACTGGAGGTAAACAGATCCAGCTAGCGTACTAATCTTAAAAATTTAACAAAATAACACCAACATCTCTTATTTACATGTTGTGTTTTTTATAGTCACAGTGTGTACAAATAACAAGGTCATATGTGACACAGCCATCTTCAAAACCGTATACATACAAGGAACTATATTCTCAGAAGGTGAATCACTTCTACTTGGTCGGAGTGATTAGCGCAACTCTCTAAACGAACTCTCTGCTCCTCAGCACGGGGCTTCTCAGGTGCTGTGAGAAAATCACTGCATAGAAGTAGAAGTACTTCACCGTCTGAGAATATAGTATCCAGTGTGTATACGGTTAGAAGATGGCTGTGTCTCATGTGACTTTGTTATTTGAACACTCTGTGATTATACAAATCACAACATTTAAATAGGAAAATGTTGGTGTTATTTTGACACTTATTAGGATAAGTATGCTAGTAGGACTGCTGACTTACTGACTAGGTTACTTAGGTAAACTGCTGTTTACCTCCAGTCTTTGTGCTAAGCTTGGCTAGCAGTGGGTGGGTCAGACAGAGTTACGGCACGCACGTAGATGAGAAAGGTATGTATGGACTTATCAGACTCCGGGGGATAAGGTGAATAAGCTTAAGTCCCAAAAAGTCGGAGTGTTCCTTTAAAGTCTTAGAATATGTTACTGTACATGACTGAAAAACACAAATGTATAGAAAATATTCTGTAAATGGTTATTTTTATTGAAAAGTCGTTACTGAGAGTGTTGAAATATAGTTAAACTTCTGGTTGGTTGGTTGAGACTGACATAGTACGTTTAAAGGTTTAGTTCACCCAAAAATGAAAATGAAGTCATTAATTACTCACCCCCATGCTGTACCAACCCAGTAAGACCTTCGTTCATCTTCAGAACACAAATAAAGATATTTTGATTAAATTTGAGAGGTGGATCACTGCTATATAGGCTGCCTAAGACATTGAAACTTGACGGCCCAGAAAATCAATTAAGAAAATGTTTAAATATTCTATGTGACTACAGTGGTTCAAGTATAAGTTTATATAGATCTTGAAGATCACAGTTCTCGCGCATACGTCGTGGAAATCTCTTGAACTCTCGTCTCAGGCCCACAAGGAAGAAAAGGAATAGTCGAATAAAGTTGTTATTTTTGTTTGTTTTTTCCGCACAAAAAGTAGTCTCGTCGCTTGATAAACTTATACTTGAGCCACTGTAGTCACATGGAATATTTCAACATTTTCTTCATTTATTTTCTGGGCCGTCAAGTTTCAATGTCTTAGGCAGCCTATGTAGCAGTGATCCACCTCTCAAATTTAATCAAAAATATCTTCATTTGTGTTCTGAAGACGAACGAAGGTCTTACGGGGTTGGTACAGCTTGGGGGTGAGTAATTAATGACTTAATTTTGATTTTTGGGTGAACTAACCCTTGGTCACAGCATGCATATCTTGAAGTATTGAAGGGGAATTTTGTTACCATATTCCTGAAGACAATAAAGCCTGTCAACATCCACTTAATGTTCCACTTCCATTCCTTTAGCACCACCATAAAGCACAATTTTCTATTGTACACAATGTTTCAACCTGTGAGGTGAATATATTTTATTATATACTTTAAAACATTTTATACTGACCTTATCAGTTTTTACTATTAAATGGTGAAAATGTCAACTATTTGATTAGCACATTCCACGTGGATAGTACCAGTGTTGAACTAGTAGTAGTAAAAAATAACTATTTGCATTTATACTTTCAGTAAAAAAATAAGTTTTTAATAATGAGTAAATGTAACTTTAAAATACACTAACATTTAGTCTAATATCAAACAAAATAGATCCCACTTGAAATTTGTAGTATGGAAATGAAAAAATGTTGTTGGATTCAATCAAAATTACTCATTCTGAACTCTTAAAGTTATGTAGATCACACTCATAAACAAATTACTAGAGCAATGCTAAAATTAAGTTAACTTTATGTGAAAATTCTATTTCAACAAACAGAAAAATTAAGTAGTTTCAACAAAGACTTGTCTTGTTGGATCTACGTAATAAAGTTATGCAAAAAAATTCATCATATTTTTTAAGTAAATCAAGCAGATTATTTTTATCAGTGTAGACTTGGGTCTCTCTACTGAGGTGGTGGAGACCATGTTACACTCGAGAGCTCCTTCCACGAGGAGACTTTATGCCCTAAAATGGAGAGTTTTTACAGCCTGGTGTGCAGGTCAGTCTGTGAATCCAGTTAACTGCCCTGTTGGTTCAGTGCTAGATTTCCTTCAAGAGAAGTTTTCTTCAGGATTGTCTCCCTCTACTTTGAAAGTATACGTGTCAGCTACTGCTGTTTATCACATCCCTATACAGTAGATGGGGCATCAGTGGGTGGGAAGACACCCATGGGTAACTCGCTTCCTCCGTGGTACTCTGAGGCTGAGGCCTGCAGCACGCTCGAGGGTGCTGACTTGGGATTTGGCCATTGTATTGGAAGGTCTGGCCTTGGCCCCCTTTGAGCCCATTGAAGAGGTTTCAGAGAAATTTCTGACATTAAAAACTTTGTTTCTTCTTTCTATCTCGTCTATTAAAAGAATCGGTGACTTACAAGCACTGTCTATGGCTCCCTCGTGCCTTGAGTTCGCGCCTGGTATGGTGAAAGCATTCCTATTTCCAAAAGAGGGTTATGTGCCGAAAGTCCCCACAAATGTTGCAGGTCCCATAATGTTGCAGGCCTTTTCTCCACCTCCATTCCAGAACCAGGACCAAGAGAATTTAAATCTGCTTTGCCCAGTGAGGGCATTGGATGCATATGTCCACAGAACTGCCCTGTGGCAAAAGTCTGATCAACTGTTTGTGTGTTTTGGGTCCCCAAGTAAGGGGAAGCCCGCATCCAAGCAGATGTTGAGTAAGTGGATAGTTGAGGCTATTTCACTTGCGTATGAGTCGGCTGGTCACCCATCACCACTAAAGGTCCGAGCCCACTCGACCAGGAGTATGGCTGCGTCTATGGCCCTATTGTCGGGGGTCTCGCTTCAGGAGGTTTGTTATGCGGCTGGGTGGTCCTCCCCGCACACCTTCGTAAAATTCTATAACCTGGATGTGGCTTCCACTCCGGGTTCTCGAGTGTTTCTTGTGTAATGTGCGTTACGATTTCACATATACAGGCACTTGAGGACTATGGCGACGTGGGCATTCAGTTCCCAAAGCGTTATACGCAGCGTTGAGTTCCCTTGAAAGGGAACATCTCAGGTTACCTGCATGCCTGTGACCGACTTTTTCGACCTATCAGAAGCTAGTGTTTGTCGGTTCAGGGGTGCTTTATAGGTTCCTGGTCAATGACGTCACCCGCCGTAGGACGTCTCGTTATGCCATTGGACTGATTTCACGAGTGCTTCATGGCGCAATCACGCAGGGGTGTTCCCGAAGCGTTATACGCAGCGTCTCGTTCCCTCTCAGGGAACCAGGGTTACATGCGTAACCTGAGACGTTCTCTCATCCTAGTGTGCGCAACAATTTCACAAAGACAGGTTCATGCTAGTATGGTGGCATGGGTATAAGGTTCCTACAGTGTCTAAACGCAGCTTGAGTTCCCTTGAAAGGTAATGTCTCAGTTAGGGACGTCACGGTACCAAGATTCCAGTAGTCGGTACGATACCATTCAAATTTTACGTTTCTCTGTACCAATTTCGGTACCACAGCAAAATCAGTTTGAACTATTTTTCAGATTTATTTAACTATTTGAAGAAAATATTAAATTCAATTCAATGACTTTATTATTTATGACGGTAAATGTATGAAATGTATTGAAGGCTACATGATGTTTAAACGAAAAAATAAAAATAAAAAATATAAAAAATACACTACACACACATTATTAGTAGTAGCAGTAGTAGTATTTTTAATTAATGGAGATGTAGTTAAATCTATCATACAGTAACCTGATATCATTATTTTTGTCAATTTCTTTGTTTAAACTTTTATTTTGACGGGTTGCGGCGAAGACCTTTGAGTTTCTGTGCCTGTACGCTATGACGATAGTTTTTCTCAACCAAAATGATAAAATTCTCATGAAGTCCCTCTTGGAGATGAATGGAATCATGAATCATGTCATCATATCATGAGGCAGCAGAGACTGAACAGTCTCTTCAGTTTGTGTGTCTGTGTGTGTGTGAGGTAACGTTAAATGAAACCGCTCGTCTGCGCCGTTCATTCACACAGAGACAAGCAGAACATGCAGGGTTCATATTTAAATAGTCTCTTTGCAGTTTAATACACACAGACACCACATCAGCAACGCCGCGGGTCACCATGTCTCAGCACTTTCATGAAGAGGTCGCAACTTGCGCATGGTGCATGCATGCGCATCCAGAACCAGGTTTGACCGGGTACTTGGTACGACTGGTACTTGGTAGTGATGCGCGGGTTGATCCGAAATGAACGGGTGCCTGCGGTCACCCGCGGTTACCCGCAGTTACGGGTCATCCAAAAATGCTTTTAATGATATTCGGGTCGCGGTCGGTCGGGTCGTTTGAAAAAAGATGGCAATTAAACATTTATATTAATATAGTATTAGACACAATTTTTGATGAAATATACATCCCATTCCCTACACATTATTGGCTGAATAACTGGCACGAAGATAACACACAAGCTCAGTCGAAACAGTTCTCGGTTCTAAACTGGTGATTCGAGAACCGCTGTCCCTATGCGTTCGGTAGAACGCAGATCTATGCGCAGTATCAGCTGCTCGTGCTCATCACTTCTCTCAACAGTGGCACCAACATGTCTCGGTTCAGTGAACTGTTGGAGTTACTGGAGTAAAATATAATTCAGGATATTGATTTATTTCGATTCGGAGGGACTGTCAGGCATGTCTGAAAGTGAGTAACTTTAGTAACTTGTGGATCAGCACTGACGCAAGACGCGAACTGTTTCGAACGATTCAGTTCGATTTAGTGTACTGGTTCGACCGGTTCACTAAAAAGAACCGGTTCAAAAGAACGATTCGTTCACGAACCGGCCATGTCTATGATCACTACAGTCTGCAGAGAGATGGAGGCGGCAAGAGAAAAGGTGAAGACTGGGGAGTGGAAGCTCCGCAAATACACAAATAGAAAGAGTAAAAGTGTGGGAGACATTTGCTGAAATAATGAAAGATGATGACCAAAGTGCTGGCTTTGCCTTTGTTATGTGTAGGCCTACGTCTTCTTGCGATGCTGTGTTGTTACACGTCTATGGCCCAATAGCGCTCCGATGAGCATTTACTACTTTTTAAAAAATGCGATCAGGAAGCGGGTCGGGTACAATATTTTTTTACTTTTTTTGCGGTCCGAGTTGCGGGCGGGTAGTTGAAAACGTCGGTCGGTTGCGGGTTGTTTATACATTGACCCGCGCATCACTGGTAAGGTGACGTTTAAAAATTCTAGTACCAACTTGGTACCGAAGTACCGAATATTTTGACAACACTAGATTCAGTTTACTACTGTAAGTCCTGCATGCCTGTGATCGACTTGCTTCAGCCTATCAGAAGCTAGTGCTGTTTAGTTTTCCGGGCATGCTTTATAGTTTCCTGGTCGATGACGTCACCCACCTATGACGTTCCGTCAAACCATTGGACTGATTTCACATGTACTTTACAACGCAACAGTGCATTCCCACAGACTCCGAGTCTCGATGCACTCAACGTTTTTGTGTGAATTATTCTTTCAAAGTTAGCGTGATTCGTAAATGTGGAGATATAGTTTTTACGGATGCTAGTCTGACCAAAAGCAGGCACAGAGTGTCTCAAATGAGAATCGCTTTAAATATCATGGCTGTTCAGGAATTCGATATGGTGGGTGTCACAGAATTGTTACTAAACCTATAGGGCGTCCTAAACCTTCCTTCCAACCATGGGACATTTTCACCCAAGTTGCGAGGGGAAAATGGAGACACAGAAGAGGGTCAGTCAAAGGAAAAAGAAAGGAAAGAAAGAACCTAGGGTTCAAAGTTTGCACTCGAGGCTGGGGGTTTCTTATGCCTGTCCTGGGCTATTTTTAATGCAGTCCGCCCTGTCGCTTGGTCCAAGACCCGCTATTATGCACCTTTTGTTCAAGACAGCGACCTGGGCTGCGAAGTACTTAGTATGGCTATTCATCAGACGAGGCCATCTCCTCCTCCAGAGAAGTGTTTGGCTACTATCAATATTGTTGCTGTCATGGCCCCTGGGGTTATGAGGCAAAGGGGAGTGGGGTGGGAAGGGAGAGGGGCTTAACTAAGGCTTAGTTTCGTATCCCACTACAATAGAGGATGTCCATCACCTTTGGGTCAACCCCGTCTCGACCCACCAGAGAGGGTGACTGAGTGAATGGCAACTGTGACATTTTCACAGGCCTGTGTGCTTGAACACGGCAAATGGGAATTTCAGAGACTCCCAACTCACACCCACTCTCTCTCACACACACACATGCACACACACACACACGCACACACACACACACACACACACACACACACACACACACACACACAATACGCCAGATCTCTAATAGCCCCGTTTATACAAAAAAACTCTTCTTTGTGAGTCCAAAATCATAGCACAAGTTTTTTTTTTTTTTTTGGTTTTGTTTTTTGTTTATTTAGTCGGAAAATTTCCTTTTACCAAACATTTTACATTTTAATGGTGATTTGTGATTTTTTTTTAAATATTAAAATCCTTTCTTGGTAACACTTTAGTTTAGGGTCCAGTTGAATTCTGACCAGCCCAACATAGTAACAGTGACTCAAGCAATGGTGTAAGTTTGGAGCAGGACTTAGTTCTTTTCCTGACCAATAAAAGAAAGGGGAGGAGAGTTTGAGATTTTTTTTTAATTAATAGTTCAATTTCAGACTATGATGATAGTTGTACAGAAAACACACTTCAGCTATGAGATGTTTTTTTTTAACAAACACAAAATTTTATATATTTTTCAACATTTTAGATTTAGATTTTTGTCTTTCTCTTAAAACCGAATGATATTGTATTACCATATTCATTTGCCATTGTATTTACATGGTACTTCATAATATTTCAAAGAATACCTCAGTACTAAAATTGTATGGAAAAATATGGTTGTACAATGCATCGTTGTGATATTTTTTTTGTCTTTAAAGTGAATTAACATTTCTATATAAAATAATTGTCTGAATAAGATTGATTTATGTTGTTCACTAAAGTAAAATGTAACCTCAGACTTTGATATAGTATCTTTCGACTGCATGAGAATACCCTGTGCCAATTTTATGTACACACTTAAGAACACCTGTTAGAGCAGAATTCACTCTAAAGAAGCTTTTTGTGCAGAACACATCAGCTCTCCATTAGCTGAGCTGCTGAGTGATTTGTGGTAATTGCTGAAGGAATTTTTATGTATCTGAAGAGCAAGCTGAAACTGTGTCATGGCAAAATCATGATTTGTTTTCCATTTGCAATCTTAAAAAAAATTAGCCAAAAATCCATTTGTATGCTTTTGAAGGAGATGAGGGGAAACGAGTGCCTGAATGAAGTTAGGCTTTTAAATGGAGAACAGACTCTTAAGTGCTTTTTCTTAGCCGTGTGTTGATGGGTGAGGGTAAGAGAGGGAGAGACTCACATGGCAGAGTAAAGGAAATTTGTTCATTGCTCTCCAAGCAAATGTTTTGTCTGGTTCAGAGAGTACAAGAGCTCCTGCTTTCCATGATGTCAGTAGACATGGCCTTACCGACGACACTGAATCTCACATGTGTTTACTGTCAGAGGACCATATGGTCTTTGTCTTGACTTTTTCTACCTTGCAATGCTACAGAGCACAACAGTAAAGTTTTAGAAGTTAAATATTCTTCTAGTGCGTTCTAAGGGTCAACCAGCCTAACCAATATATTTGGGATGTGCCTGAAACCGAAATACCTTATTTGGAAAGGAACGGATAAAGACTTCAAAGCTAATGATGAATTCTACTGAATAGTAGGAAAAAATATTTGGCAGACACAGTCACTTTTAATGTTTGCTGGATAACAGGTGAGCCAAGAGATAGCATGATATACATAAACCTCTAAAATCACTATGCAATAAGTGTTTGAAGTGAATGAGTGTAAACTCTATGAATGAAATGAGAACAGAATCTCAGTGCATCTCTCAAAAATCAGAGCTTTTTCAAGACAAATATAAAGTTAAATACTATATCATGCATATTTTCTACTATTTAATGTCTATTTTAATGTTTTAAACATGACTAAGTCTAAACACTACATTTGAAAGTAGCACAGGTATCACAAATCTAATAACCGTGTTGCCTTTTCTGTGCAGCTCTAGTAATCAGAGCTTTGTCAAGAATAATATCTACTAAAATATTACATTTTATATCTTTTCTATGACTATCTATTTAAATGTATATGCTCCCAGAGCCAGCAAGCATTTATTTATTATTTATAAATTGTTAACAGATTTACATTTGTATGCATTTCAAATGTTGTTTTAGCAATTTTCAACCATATTTTCTTCAAGCTTCCATTTTTTCTGATCAGATATTTTATAAAGTCCTCTCATTTGAGGTTGTGGATGATTGTCCTGACATAACTCAAAGTTTGTATGGAAAATGGAAAAAAAAAAAAAAAAAAAAGATTTTTTAAAGAAAAAAATATAAGAAATTTTGTAATAAAAAACATAATTTTGAGTTATACAAGGTGTATTTTTCTATATCTTTCCATATTCTAACTTTTCATCATGTTGAACTATATAACATTGATTAGTTCTATATGATTTGCTCACCTGTTTGCTCAAGTAACATGCAACACTCTCTGTCAAGTCAAAGTTAGTCACGGGCATGGAGCTCTCGGCATCTCGAAAGATGTTGATCTTCGTTTTAGTCCTCTTTTCGTCTCAAAGTCTGCTTTCCATGGTCCATAATGTTTGAACAAAACCCTGCTAGAGACGCTCACGCTGTTGAGCACGCATAACGGGCATAACCGACTCAGTTGTCCATGTCTGTCGCCATGGTTACTATTGCAGTACAAGGTCAAACCTGGCAGAAACTGAGGATAACACGGATATGACATCATTGACTGGCGACTCATCACCCCTGCTCACACGCCTGTTTCCTCGGTTGAAAATCGCAATTTTCTCACGATTTACAAATAGTTGGAAACATTTGGGATATTGTAAGTAATCAACTAAACAAAAATATATAACATTGGCCTAGTGGTTTTTTGATATTTACTGCATAAAAATCCTGCATATTGTACCTTTAAGGCCACGTTTACAAAAATCTGGGTATTTGGAGAAATAAATAATTCCCCTGCCTCCGTTTTCAATAATAACATCATGCACACACCCGCATAAATACGCCATTAAGCACCATCATAACTATTCCAAACCTATAGACGGCAGTTTAGGGAGAAGAATAAAGCTATGCAAGCCAGACAGAACCCTCAGAATCGACAAGAGAGAACCTAAAACCCAGTTTCTCCCAGTTGACATGACAACACATAACGGGCGTTTTTAGAATTTCCACTTTGGCCGGAGTTTTTAGAAATAATCGTTTTCTGTGATAAAAAAAAATGGGTTTTCGTGTAAACGAGAGGCCAAACCACAAGGAAATATCTGCGTTAAAAATGAATCAGGAAAAGTACTTCCACAATGATCAATGTTGTGCTTTATTGGTTGAACTTGGTGATTTGGGTTTCTTTGTGATTTAGGTAAACAGTAAAATTACATCATAGATGTACTTTTAAGCCATTTCTAGCTAAATCATGTCAAGTCACATAGATTTATGTGAGGAACATTAACTGTAATTTTCACTTTCTCTGTCTCTTCACAGCTTCACCACACCCCAACCTTGGTGGGAAGCCGTGTTTGAAACTGAAGGTGTACGTCAAGCCTACAAGTGAGTGTGTTCCAGAATCTGTCCGCCATTATGTTATTTATGGTTATACTTGCAAATAGGTACCAGGAATCTCACATCCAAATCCTTGTGTCCAGTTTGATTTAAGAAACTCAACCCTGGGAATTCTGTGAACACATGTATTAACTCCAGTGATGGGTGAAATGCTTAGCTTAATTTATTTGTAGGAACTTTGATCTGTGCACTCTGGACCTCCACTGATGTCTAAGACAGCTTTTTTATGGGGCTGATCATTCGTGTACCATAAACTGTAGAGCGATAGTGTTGCCCCTCGGGGACACTTGCTGTAGGAAGCTATTCATCTCACACAGGGCAGATAACAATCAAAAAATGTTGACCTTCAACTAATCAAGGCAGGCAGGTTCAGACGTTAAGAGACCTACAGGGGTTCCCACACACAAGCCACAAACACCAGGATAGCCTGCAGTTAAACACAGAGGTCTTGGTTTATTTAACCCCTCATCCCAGGTAGACATGTCATATGGGTAACACTGCTTAAATCGCTCTCCCTCATGTCAGAATAGTCCATAAAATATACTCATTAAGCTTGACTTTAATGTACAACATTTGCATTCATCACACATAGACCTGCTCATTATCAAGGATGACAGGGCACTGAAAAATAGTCAGAAATAAAAAAAAATATTGTGCTGCAAGAGGTGGACATTTTGAATGCTGTATATTTGCTCTATATTTACACATACTGTACAATTTTTAGGGGCCAAGCCCCGAAGGGGCAGAGGCCCCTATTGTATCTGTTGGTTTTCTTCTTATTATTATTATTATAATTCCCCAAATGGAAGTCTATGGCAGCCCTATGAACCGTAAGGAGGAAAATGGTGACATTTGGCACACTTGTAGTGATGCTAATGAGTAGTAATTGGACCAATTTTTTACCCTCTAGGACCAACTCTATAGCGCCACCAGCAGTTCAAAAATTCAACATTGAAATGGTTATAACTTTTGAACCCTTTGCTCTAGAGACATGGGACTTAGTACACCTGATTCCTCTCATCATGCTGATTACAACCAATACTGTACATTAAGACCCCGCCCATTACAGTAGTGGCCATTTTGAAATGTACAGTTCTCAGTTTTTTCACTACTCCTCCTTCAAATTTTGTCCAATTTTCTCCAAACGTGCACTCAAATGATCTTCGGACTGAGCCGCATAAAAGTACTGTCTCCGATGTTTTTTATTCATCTTTGTTCAAAAGTTACGGTGTCGCAAACTTAACGAGGTCCACCCAAAATTGGCTAAGAGGCTGTATCTCGGCCAAAGTTTGATCAATCGAAACGAAAATTGGTACGCTTCATCGGAAGCATGCTCTGAGCTTCCATGCCAAAGTTGGGAACAGCGCCACCTAGGGGTCATGAGATATGCAAAATTTCTATTTTTGCCAATAACTTTTGAACAGTTTTTTAGAAAATCATAAATGTGGTATCTATGGATTCCTTGGATCATGCCGAATCCGTGGATATCAGTTTTGCCATGATGGGATGTACCATGTGTCCGCCATTTTGAATTTTGTCATAATTTGTAATATCTTTTAAACTATTTGAAATTTCTTCACCAAATTTGGTATGGATTACCATTAGCATGGCCCGGAAGTACCTGAGAAGTTTGGTCACAGCGCCACCTAGTGTTTCAGAGATATCATTGGTTTTTGAAAAAAGGCTTATAACTTTTGCTAACATTGCTTGAAATTTCTATATGTCAAAAATATTCCTTGGGTTATGCCGATTTCAATGATATCTCATATGTTACTTTTGAACAATCTGACTGGCCTCAATATTGGAGCGAATGTGAAACAGTTTTTTCGCTACTCCTCCTTCAAATTTTGTCAAATTTTCTCCAAACATGCACTCAAATGATGTTTGGACTGAGCCGCATAAAAGTACTGTCTCCGATGTTTTTTATTCATCTTTGTTCAAAAGTTATGGTGTCGTAAACTTAACAAGGTCCACCCAAAATTGGCTAAGAGGCTGTATCTCAGCCAAAGTTTGATCAATCGAAACGAAAATTGGTACGCTTCATCAGAACCATGTTCTGAGGTTCCATGCCAAAGTTGGGAACAGCGCCACCTAGGGGTCATGAGATATGCAAAATTGCTATTTTTGCCAATAACTTTTGAACAGTTTCTCAGAAAATCATAAATGTAGTATCTATGGATTCCTTGGATCATGAGGAATACGTGGATATCAGTATGGTAAGATATTTGTAATATCTTTTAAACTATTTGAAATTTCTTCATCAAATTTTGTATGGATTACCATTAGCATGGCCCGGAAGTACCTGAGAAGTTTGGTCACAGCGCCACCTAGTGTTCCAGTTATAATGTTCTGTCGAATCCGAGGATATGCATTTTAGCAGGATTGGATGTACCAAGTCATAAGATACATTAGCATTGAGCTAGCTTAGCATGCTAATCTGGATAACATGTCACGGAACTTTTTGGTGAATCATTCTCACACTGAACCCTCTATCCTGCTGCTTTGAAATTCACAACCTCTGAGTAGTGCAATATGTTAAACCATGTATCTCAAATACTGAACCACTCTGGTTGTGGGTTCGAGTCCCACGTGTGGCAACTTTATAATTGTGTAATAAGTTTTCATTTCAATTCCTTCCTGCTCTGCAATGCTCTTGGTGCTAAAATGCTCACTGTGCTTCATTTACATGTGTATTCAATTTGTGCTGTTTTTGTTCTTGTGGCTCTGCACTGCTATTGGTGCTTAAATGCTTGCTGCTCTGCTGTGTTTAAATTACTTGATGTACTTGATGTGCTTGAAGAACATTTACATGTACGTTTAATTTCTGATGTTTTGTTCTTCAGGCTCTGCACTGCTCTTGGTGCTTAAATGCTTGCTGCGCTGCTGTACTTGATGTGCTGGCTCTGTGCCGCACTTGGTCTGCTTGCTGCGGCTTGCTGGGCTTGGCCCCTGTATCGCTGCTTGCAGCTATATTTTAGATTTAGTTTTGTTTAGAACTTTTTTTTTAGTTGACAATGATATTTGCTAGTTCTTAATTCTCAGTAGACAACATATTTTTTAGGTCCGGTCTTACAATGTATCTGTCATAATCTTTATTATTATTATTATTTAGAAAAATAATTATCACTATAAACTTGTTGCTTATTAGCATGCATATTACTAGAATATTGGCTGTTTATTAGTACTTATAAAGCACATATTAATGCCTTATTCTGCTTGACGTTATTCTACATCTCTTTAAACCTACCCACTGAAAGCTACAAAAAACACCTTACTAACTATTAATAAGCAGTAAATTAGGAGTTTTTTGAGGTAAAGTCATAGTTAATACTCAGTGTTTATGCATATTTTAATTTTCGCTTCGGAGCCGAGTGGTTCTATTGTTCCTGCTCTGCAATCTTCGATGAGAGAGTGTTCTACGAGGCTTCTGTTCTTTGGGGAAGAAGCCTCTTCAGTCTGTGTTGGCATAACGGCGATTCAGTGGTGGTCACGGTCTTTTAAAGAGCAGGCAAGAAACAGCTGTTTTCACAGCTCTTTAAAGAGGTCGCACACACAGCGCCAATGTGGTGCCAATGAGTGTGAGTGCACACAGATGACCTTCTCAGTGTTGTGGTCAAGACTCGACAGGGTTTCCGCGGGTCTTAAAAAGTCTTAATTTGACCTTATACAATTTAAAGACTTAAAAATTTTAATTTAAAGACTTTTTTTAAATCAGAGCAGCAAGTCTTAAATTCAACATCATGGCATTAAATTAGAGCCCTCTTATTTCTGTGATGTGTGTACAGGTAGTGTACGGAATCACAGAATTAATTCATAAAATGGATGTAAACCCGGATAAGTTCACAGAACTCAAAAATTATTTTGTAACAGATTACACAAAAAATTTTGAGTGATATTTTTAAAAGTTTTAAGTTTACTTAACTTAAAAATTATATTTAATGTTGCTTTAAATTATCTCAATGTTAACTTAAAAATATTGATATTCCTCAACTTAAAATTAGTGAGTAATTCACTCAAAAATTTCAATTATCTTCAAATCATAAAATGTTGGAAATACACTCAAAATTTTCACTTTTCTTAAACTCTAATGTAGGAAATGCACTAAATTTCCTATAGTTTTCTACTCATAAAGTGGGATATGCACTCAACATTTACTCTAAACTAAAATACTGATGTCAGCCAAGTACACAATTTAACTCAGCTAATAATGTCAGAAAAGATGAAGTGACACCACAGTGACAATTTAGCAACTTTTTTTTATTCAACAATGTGCTTCAAAAAAGACACAAAAGGAGCTTGCAAGTATTTTATCCTCCACAACAGATGCTCTCAGGGCAGAAGAGGGCTGCATCAGTAGCGTTATCCGTTAGGACTGTCAGGAGAGCCACTGGAGTGTCGGTGAGGTCTGGACCAACTCCTGACTATAAAACACAAATAATACAAGAATGAGTTTAGACCCTCAAGGATACAAATCATGCCAATGATCTCTAAACATTAATAACACTTAGACTACTACTAAGCTACATGTTTAAACTATTTTCTTTACATATGCTTATATCTTATGTTAGTTTCACACCTATGTTTGGCATACTTTTTGTGGAAAGCTTTATACTTCCATTTTCATTTATAATAACTTGAGAATAACCGTTTACTTAAGAATAACAACTCAGGTCCTGAGGGCTATTCCAGAAAGGAGGTTCAACAAACTCTAAGCCTAACCCTGAACTCTGCGTTAACTTACCATGAGTTTTCAGTTGCAGTCAGAATAGCTGATCTGAGTTAGGTACTCTAAAATATTGTTATTATAGTATAATTAGTTATTTCTCTTTTTCTGCCGGCTGGTGAAAAAAAAAAAGCTAAAACAAAGACGATTGTTCTGATCTGAGAGCACATCAGCAATGACTTGTAGTCCGATATTCACTGTGCGACCGAAGTATATAAATTACGGACTGATGAGAGAGCGGTCTACTATTCGGTTCAGTCCTTGTCAGGGAGTGAGAGCTCATCAAAATGAATCAAACTATGTGAATTATTTCTGCTTCAACATGATTGGACTGAAAAAGAAAGGACAGCTGCTGTCGGGCAGCTCCGGGTTTCTTCAAGCAAATCTTTAGGTTCACAGCGTAAGTTACCACAGTAACAGACCCAGAGATTAAGTTAAATCTATGCTTCCTGATTGCCACGAAGAATCACAGTATCAGAGCTCCATTGATGGCTTTATACTGCTCGTGAAGCACAATCTCAACTCAAGAGTTAACATACTCGGAGTTGAATTACCTAACTCAGATCAGCTATTCTGCAACTAAAAACTCAGGGTAAGTCAACTCAGAGTTCAGGGTTAGGCTTAGAGTTTGCTGGACCTCCTTTCTGGAATAGCCCTCTGGAATGGAAAAGTCAAGAGTTTTCACATAACCTGCTTTCTGAAATACTTGCCTGGTTTTCCTATAGTTTTTGGAGAGATATGTTTAAGCTGACTGAATAGCTAGGCAAAGGGATTGATAGTGAGGACAGTACACTTACATTACAGGTCCTGAAGAACTTAAAGAATCTTCATGCAGGTACACAGGAAATTCACCAAGGATGAGGTCCCGTCTTATATTTACATCACGTTGTTCCTAGATGGACAAAAAATATACATTACAAAAGTAATTACACAAATGCAGAACAAACACTTAAAAAAAAAGAAGGCAGGGAAAAAAATATGTTAAATAGCTCCATATTCTGATGGTGGTCTTTGCTATAGAATGGTAGATTCAGTGTTTTTGGTTCACCATTTCTTCATTAAAACATTTTTCAAATAAATTACTTTCTATTGTAAATACTTGAATATAACACAAAAAAGGAAAAAAACTTAAAATTGTAAACAAAATTTCATGAAAACAGTAGTTATTTGGATATCTTCAAATTGAAACTGAGAGTATCTTTTAAAGGTACCTCTTTCTGATAGAATACATCTTGTCAGGATGTATATCTCTGATGAGATGACAATATTTTTCATGGAATAATCTATTAGCCTCAGGGCACAGTCCAGGCAATTCACTATGGTTTCTTATAGTTGTCTGACTATAATCTGTAAATAATCTGTTTCTGAATTATGTTAAGTTTAAAATTCACCTGAAGGTCATAAATCCTCATGAGTTTGGCTAGCTCCTCAGCTGTCTTGACAGTCTTGTTGGCCTCTGAACAAGGTGATGAGTTTAGGCATGTGTCTGTTCCAGCTCCTTGTAGAATTGATTACGCAGGTTAATGTTGTTTATTCGGTGAAACTCTGCAATACATGGAGAGACTTGTGAAGTTTTCAGTTGCCAGGTAGGAAAAACAAGGGCAATTCAACTAGGGATGAGTCAGAACCAATGTCAAAATAGAAAGTTAATTGTCATTCTTTAATTTAAAACAGGGTGTATGTTATCAAATAGAGAATACTACTTTTCATTTCAATCTGCTTTAAAAAAACATATCAGTAAACAATTTACAAATCTCACCTATTGGCAACTGTCTGAAAGACTCTCTGTTGCACTCAAGTCCAATATCTATACACAACATGCACACAAAGATGATAAGTCAATGTTCTAAAAATTTTTTTTTAAATGATACATAATGATAAATTAAATTCAAAAAAGTAAATTTACAGATAAAAATCCAAAATTTTCAAATCTATCAAAAACATTCATTGTACAGTAATTATAGTAAAATGAAAAGTTTAAAAGACGAGTAAGTTAATTACTAACAAGCACAGCATCAAAGTTATGTGTATATGCTATTTCTGTTGATGTTTTGTTTTATTAATACTAACAAAGTATTAATAAAGGGTTCAAGTGATAAAAAACATCTAAAGAAATGGCAAAGGAATGACAGAGGAAACACAAAATAAAACCAATTGTTAATAACATTATTTCATAATACAACCTACCTGAACTTTTAAAAAAAAAAATTCCTAGATGATCATCTCATAACCAAACACTCGAGCCTGGAAAGAAATACACACAAAGACCTTGTTGGTTTCATAATAACACACTAACATTATGTTGTTTAGCATTGCTAGATTCACACAGCACACAAACACACAGCTCGTCAACGTAAAATACTTACTGTTTAACGCGGACACTTACAAATAAGTAAAACGTTACTTTACATGCATTACCAGCGAACACAACAGCCGACAGAAACTGGGAAGCAGGGATAAGTTAACGTTACAGTAGGAGCTTTTCGGACTCCACGAGAAAATTCAAACTTACGGTCGTTACTCTACGTCAATGTACCGGGAAAACATGCATTATATGAAATGTAGCGGAAACCCGCCAACTGTACACCGTTGTTAGATTCAAACATTTTTAGTTAAAATTACTCGAATTTGTAAATTATTTACAACAAATATTCACTGTGCATATTATATACATGTATTCCCAGTTCCAAATGTAAGACTATTTAATCGAAATTCAATTAAAAACAACAACAACAAAAAATGTTAGCATTACTTACCAAATCAGGGCTGATAAGACGGCACTGAAATGATGGCAGGCCAAAGATGAAAAAACTGAAGTCGTAGTTTGAAGTGAGGGGATAAAAAATGCATTGCAAACGAATAAAAACAAATTAAACTGTAAAAACTTCCATGAAAACTTCTCCGCATGAAGGCAAATTCAAGATGGCTGACTCAACTTTCCTGAGGCAGAGATAAGACCCACCCACCACGTCATGACGTCATTAACGTCATGACAATACTCCTAAACTTTTTGAGTGATCCACACAAATTAACTATCAAATTTTGAGCCCTATTCAATTAAAGTGGCATAAATGTCAACAGAGCTCAATACTTTATAGTTTGTTCAACTGCTTAAGGACATTTGACTGTAACGAGCTCATTAGTTATGAGCTAGTACAGCTGTTAGGTTTTACAGTGCTGTATCGGAATGTCGCAGAATTTGTCCACTTTTTGCCGAATAAATCAAAAGTAGGCCAGGGCTCGACATTTCCGCTTGTCCAGGATAAGTGGATATATTGAAGTATTGAAGTGATAGAGAATTTTACTTGCCTGGCTAGACATATAGCCTGATTAAAATGTCAATAGCGAAGACAAACAAACTAGTGAATCACCAAACTGTGGGAATTACTCAGATTTTATAACATGATAGGTGACGGTAACAATGTTGCGCTGTTGAGGCTCGTGCAGACTCTCGAGAAGAAATGGAAAAAAAATGAGCACATCACACACAAAGAAACTCAGGCTATGAGCAAAAGTGTGTGAAATTCGATGTAGTATGCACTCCAGGCGGCTAAGTGACAATGTGAAGCACCTCCATACAACAACACCAAGTCTGCGTGCCTCTCACCTGCGTACAACCTTAACTGTCTAGCAGACTTTTGGATTTTTACCCTTTAGACAGGAACTTCTTTGGGGCGTTTTTAAGATTTAACAGTTTTAAGATTTAACCGGTGGAGCATTTTTAAGATCCACTCTGGAGGAAATATTTTTTTCTCTCTCGTTTTTTAGCACCAAAAACGCCGTCGCCGTGTAAACAAAAAGCACATCTGATAATATATTTTTACATTTTCACCTGCGAGCGTTCTTGTATAAACAGGGCTTCTGTTAACATACTGTGGTAAAAAATCTAAATCGAATTTTTCCATAATATATATGATACAGTTAAACAATTAAACATCGACACAAGGGTTAATCTAAACCCCAGACCCCATTATAATGTCTTTAGATATCAAGATACTGGAATTGTTAGACCTGACACAAAAGCTCAATGAAGGGCAGGCTGGGAAAAAGGATGGGCCAGGGGCTAGAGGTGGCTGCAATGAGAGAGTAAACAATGCACAGTAGCTGCATCCTTTTTACATATGACTGATTCTAACTAAATCTGATTGAAAATAGTATATGTGTATATATATATATATATATATATATATATATATATATATATATATATATATATATATATATATATATATATATATATATATATATATATGGGAGATCTGAGTATGTGATGAAGAAAGAAGTCTTGTGACGGTTCTCTTACACTGAAATATGAAAAATAATATTAGCAAATAACTTAAATTATAATGTGTGTTCAATTAGAAAAGAAATCAACAGAGGCTATATAAATATGTACAAAATATTAAATATATTTAAAATATAAATACAAAAAATAGACTTTAAAAAATGTGTATATGTACACACTCTCTAAAATATATACACTACTGTTCAAAAGTTTGGGATTGTGAAGATTTCATAATGTGTTGTGGAAGCGAAAAGTGGAAGCGATTAGGAACAGCAGCAAATCAAGACCACATAGTCACAGAGTGGGGTCACCATGTACTGAGGGGCATGGTGATTCCAAATATGAAGAGGTCCAATCTTCCACTGGCATTAATATCAGCAAAAAAAATGCAGCAGGATGTGTGTTTCCATGGCTGAGCAGCTCCTTGCAAGTCTTATATCACCAAGTACAATGCCAATGCCAAGAGTGGGATGGGAGTGGTGTAAAGCACACTGCCACTGGACACTGGAGCAGTGGAAACCTGTTCTGTGGAGTGAAAAATCACACTTCTCTGTTTGGCAGTCTGGTGGGTGATTCTGGATTTGCCGGATACCAGGAGAATGTTACCTGCCTGAATGTGTTGTGCCATCTGTAACATTTGGTGGAGAATGGATAATGGATTATGGCTGTTTTTCAGGGGGGCATTACTAATCCCCTTACTTCCAGTGAAGGGAAATCTTAATGGTTCACCATACCAAGACATTTTGGACAATGCTATGGTTCCAAATTTCTGGGAACAGATTGTAGAAGGCCCTTTTCTATTCCAGCAGGACTGTGCCCTAGTGCTAAAAAAAAAAAAAAAGGTCATAAAGACATGGAGTTTGGTGTGGACGAACTTGACTGGCCTGACCTAAATCCCATCGAACAAATGCTCTACTGGATGAAGGGGCAAAAATTCTGACAGAAACACTCCAAAATCTTGTGGAAAGCCTTCCCGGAAGAGTAGACGCTGTTATAGCTGCAAAGGGGGACCAACTGTCAGGAAATAATGGGAGGATGCAAGATGCAAAGAAAACTCAGTTTAATGGTAGTCAGATATGATAAGTGATGGACACAGGTCGGGGACAACACTCAGGTGGTTGATGAAGCAGGGATGAGATGGCGATCCGGTGGTGTGAACAGGTGATGACGTGCTCGAGTGAAACCCAGGGAAGTGGAACATCCAGACGACACAGAGAACTGACGAAAATCCAGGAAACACGAAGAGCTGATGAGATCCAGACGAGAACAGACGAGGCACGAGCACAGGAACAGGAACACACCAAAACAACCACAACGATCTGACAACAAGAGGGAGAAAATATATATGGAAAGTATATATGGGGAACTGAAATGAATGGCAGCTGGTGACACTAATCAACACAACGAGTAACCACACCCACACAATTACACTCACACAGACACATCAGCAAGAGACAGCCGATTCATGAACCGTGACACCAACTCCATAGTAATGTCTATGTATTTAGAATGCATTGTCATTTCAGCCCCTGTTGGTAATAAGTCAAGTGTCCCAATACTTTTGTCCATACAATTATATATATACAGTTTTTTCATATATTATGCAGATTCTATAATAAAATAATGTTTCTAATTATGAATATAGTGAGTCTAAAATGATTAGTCTAAAATAACATAAAAACATGCCACTAAACCAAATCATATGATCTGAATGAGGACTCAGTACCCCTGTGGCAGAAACTGTTCCTGCACTGAATATTTTCAATGATCAATATATACAATACTATAATCACTCCTGTGCCGAAGATTTCTGAAATGCACATTGCTGTTGTCAAGTTTGTTTTCTACTGTTTATAAGTAATCTAGAGCAGACAGAAAAAGGCAAAGGTGCAACATGATTATTGATATGCATTATTTCTCTTCCTTTCTCTCTCAGATGACTCTCTGTACGAGTCTCCAGAGCCTTTCCTGACAGATGACTCCAGCAGTGGTTGGGCATTAACGCCCAGCCTGTGGCTCATGCTTCCATTGCTTCTGCTTTTGTGTCCCTCATAGCATTATAATCCACTGAGCCTGACCACGCCCAACCTGCCCCACCCCATCATACATCACAATGACATGCCCTGCCCCATGAGATCTGGTGTCTAGTGAACAAACATTGCTCCTCACCTGCTCTCTGCACTGTTGAAATCTGCACTGTTTTTACCAACCCTGCAATCCGGCTGGACAACCGAAAACCATCTCTAATAACAATATGCCTCGCCCAAATGCCGAAATTTTGGCATTCTTGCATAGGCTTTCTTGCTCAACATACAAAAGACGTGAAGCGGCCAGCATTTTTGAATGTGCTGTACTTTTCTGCTGACATCCCACTATCATCCTCGTGTCAAGATTCAAGCGACTGTCCTCTGAATCTCTGTCTCTGCGTTAACCACCTACCTGAGCCTTTACTGTCACCTGAGCTGTTTTCACAATTGTGAGATCATAAAAGTGTGCAAGTGAGTTGTGCAAGTGCACATATGCCAATGTTCGCATATGAACAGATGTACAGAGCAGTCACAGTCCCTTAAAATATTACTAGAAAAAAAAATGTTCTATTACTCATTGAGTGAAGGAGACAAATCTGTGAATCTGCCAAAGACACTACTTAAAACTTTTTTTAATAGGGGGAGTGGGGCAAATACTGGCTTTGGAAAGAGATTACATGCAACCATGGAACATTTCAAAAATGCTTTTAAAAACATGGGAGTGGAGTGACAGATGACAGTGTAGATTATTCTATAGAATTATCTTTTTTTGTCATACAAAAAACAAGAATGTTGCTTAGATTTAAAAAGAAAAAAGCTAAATATGGCCTTTTTTCACTGGTGCTCAATCTGAAATGAGTTTATCTGTCTCAAACTGAAAAAAAAATAATAATAATTTTCTTAGTGAGTATTTTTGACTTGTTTTCCAGTAAAAATATCAAAATCTTATTTTTTTTATTTACCCCATTAGAAAATTATGCAGCCCCTAAAGTGACAGGGAAAAAAATACTTTCACATGAGAAATATTTTGCATATGCACAAGAAAATCTTTCTCTGAAAATCTGTCAAGAGAACAGAAATGTTCTTGTTTTTTCACACAAGTATTCCATATATCCATATTTCCGACTGGATTTTTTTTTTCTTTTTTTGCAAAACTGAACAAAAAAGTTTTATAAAGTGTTTTTCATGAACACAATACATTTTTCATCAACATGTGCAACACACAGAGAAAAGAAAACGTAAATTTGAAAGTTTTGCACACAAGTTTTTTGTACACACATAGAACATTTGTGTGCATGGCGCAAATGCCACTTAAGGGGTTCCATAACAAATAATTTTCTGTTTTTATTTGTTTTTATAAAGCATAAATCTAACAAACTTTTGTGAGGTTTACACTTAAACAAAAAAAGATATATATCCTATGAAAACATCCTCTTAATATCTTACGCAGTTTTACACAACACAAAAATACATAATAAGAGAATGAATTTTTGCAGTGTATACAGTGCCAAGTGGAAGAGGGATGTCTGTGTCAAAGAAGTGTTTGTTGTCAGGTCTACTTTCTAACTTTTGTCCCAGCCTCTCTCTCTCTCCCACACTTGCTCTTGTGACCTATATTTGTGCTGAGAAGGACCGCTGAATAAGAGGCCCCAGGACCCTGAACATCAGGTAACTGTGACATCATTATGACATCACAGGCTTTGGCATAAAGACTGATGGACCGAGGCCTTGCACTGCAAATAGAAATGCTACATAACATGACTCCATATGAGGGATTAAAATCCACATAGCACTTCTGTTTTGTGACAATTTCATGAAAAAAATAAATAAATAACAGAAAGGAGAAACTATAAAGATGTGGGAATATTAGTGCGTTGGAATTGTTTCGTGACTGTAATAATATATGTCATGAAGATTTCAAGGCAAGTCGGCATGGATTGTCTGAGTGAATGAAAAAGTTTTTTTTTTATGTCTGTTGGAACTTTTCTATTTTACTTATTCCTGTGTTATTTTTAACTTTGCAAAAGAGCAAAAGAAATTATTCATATGTGATATGAAATTATAATGTAGACCCTTGCATTATTAGAGCAATGATGGTACCAGTTCTGCAGTTAAATGAGTCTAGACAAGTCAGATGTTGCTGTTGTTGTTGTTGTTGTTGTTGTTGTTGTTGTTTCCTGATGTATCATGATGCATTCTGGTACATGTAGTCCTGAATATTTTTTTTCTCTCCAAGTGCTACTATGAGATTATTTTTATTTGTTATTCATGTGGATAAAACATATTTTGAGTTTCTATAAAATGTTCAAATGCTCTGGCAAAGGACAACTACAAGAAAAAAAAGAAAAACTGAAATAAAGCTTTTTTTGTTTAAAAGAGAATCTTTTATTTACAGATTTTAAAATGTGAGTTTGTATAAATATATGTGTAATTAAATGCTTTATTTTATTGTTTTGAAAACTGTGTATTTAAAAGTTTGGGATTTTTTTGAAAGACAATACTTTCAGTAGCAATGATGCATTAAATTGCTATTTATCATCATTTAAAAAAGCTGTTCCTCTAAACTTTCCATTCTTCACTGAATTCTGAAAAAAAAAACACGGTTTCTAAAACAGCACAACTGTTTCAGCAATGACAATAATAAGAAATGTTTCTTGATCACCATATTATAATTATGTAGGATCATGTGACACTGAAGACTGCTGAAAATGAAGCTTAGCCATCACGGTCCGTGTTGCGTTCATTCGTTTTTCGATTTGATATTGAAAGTAGAAAAATGAGAAAACGGCTCATTTATTTATTTATTTATTTATTTATTTTTTAATAAATAAATAATAAAAAATGAGAATTCGGCTTGATTTTTATATTTTTATGTTCAGGTATAGAAAATGGATAAATGGCTTGAATATTCGATTTCCACTTGTGGGCGCGCATGAAACGCCCCTTTCTGCTGATTGGTCAACCTTTCCATTCTTACAGTCCTCCGCTGCTGGATGGATTCTTAAAGTGTTTATTACAAATAAACTCTCTCTAATCCAACAACCGGACTAATGCTTGACACAAATCGTGCTGGGCATTGCCTAGAAAGGGTTTTCTTCTCTATAGGCATGGATTCGACAATCTACACTAGAGAAATATGAGCTGATTATTTCAGAAATATTATGTAGATTATCTCGCATCTGCACCCAAATGACCCATCATTACTTCAAAGCTGGGTAACCCACTGGACAGCGCGCAGACCAGTATCCATTTAAGTGTACTGTAAATATGCAGCAGTCATAACTATTATTTTAGACTGCACATTGTGTTTTGGACGAGGGACGAAGCTTAAATATGATAGATATGAAAAGATATAAATTGCATTATTTAGTGTCAATGTCACAGAGCATCTATTTTGTTTGTTATTCTATTCCTTTTTTTGTTGTTTGTTTGTTTGTTTTTCATAGCTTATAGCTTTCATAGCTCATGTTTACCTTTGCAAGGGCAATTATTCTAATATTTATTTTTTTTGTAAAATAGGCTATTTGTCATCTCTTATAAAATGAATGGAAATTTAATCGACAAATTCAATTAGAATAATGAGACAATAAGCTGTTACCAATCAAATTAAATTACTATCTTTTTTTTTTACAGTCTATGGTATCAACCAAAGAAGCTGCATCTGAATTCTGAACTGGCATGTAGGCTTGTCCTAGCCTGGCTGCACCCTCCTACGCACTTCCGCTCAATTTCATTTTCCTTCAGTACTACATCTGGGACTGCTGTGTATCCTTAGGTTTCCAGAAATCATCTTTTTGTCGGACCAATCAGCGAATAGAGGGAGTGGCTGAGAACGATGACATTGATGTAAGCGCGTCAGTTTGAGTTCAGTAATGGCAGCGGAGAAAGACGTGAGTAAAGCAATTCAGTCCGTTGTTGGAAAAGAAACTGCCGAATATACAGAATTTAAAGCTGGATTGTTATCGTCTCACCTCTTCTTGCACAACGGAGGACCAAGTGAAGGAGGCAGAAAGTTTGGAAGTTTGTGCTGGGCAGCTCGTGCACGATGACCGTGACATTTTGGACGGACGGTTTAGCCTGGTGTTTGCGGTGTTCGGAAGGCCCGAGTCCTGGCTGCTAAACTATTGAAGATCCGCTCAGGAGTCATGTCAGTCCCTCATATTCCCAACTGTAAATTTACTGATTCTTGTGATGAATAGAACATTTTGAGCCTCTTTGTGTACTTGTGCAGGAGGTTGGTGTGTCAGTTTTATAAATCATACAGATTGGTTGTGATTTTTTAAAAATAATTGTCATAAATAAAAACGTGAAAACCCATACTTTGAAGATATTTGATTTTCAGTTTTAGATGGCAATGGTTAATTTGTTTAAACAAAAAAAATGTACATACTTTGAAGACCATAATTAAGGTAATTAAGAAACAATAAGACATAATATGAAAAATTGTTGTTTATTACACATCTGCAGATAGAGACAGACTGATCATTCACTGTAGCTGCTACAGCATTTGTGGCAAATCAGAAAACGACCACAGCGGCGTATTTGTAATGATTAAAGGGTCATGAAACCCCAAACCAAATTTTCTGAGATTATAACAGGGGTATGTGTGTTGAACACCATTGAAGACAATTAGCATCTGTTAGATTTAATAATAAGGTTAAAATGGTTAAATTTGAGTTTTTTTTCCGCTTTTTTCGTCTTCCGGGTTTAAAATCTTCATTGTAGCGGGTGACGTGGCAGTGCCCTGCACAGTGCGTTGACGACTCATCGGTCTTATCCTATGAGAAGACACGGCTTCTTAATTATTCATGACCCCACGTGGATCTTTCCAACGACAGACATGACAAACTGTGATATCGCGTAATAACGTTTGATGAGAGAGGCAATCATGGGACGCAAACTACTTGTTTTCATGGTGCAAAGTCCAAGTGCGTTGAATATGTTCCCCGCGATGCTGCCAGGGCTAGACGGTTGGTTTGCCATAAAACACGGACACGGCTAAACCTGATCTGTGTACCGCGAACATTTTCGCGAGAGAGCTGCGACAAGTGGAGAATGATGGACTTCGCTTTGTTGACAACTAATCCAAGTTGCGTCTTGCGAGTGATGCGGTATCCCGAGGACTTTCTACCCCTTCAGAGGTGTGTCTGCGCTGGTGTGTGTGTGTGTGTATGTGTGTGTGTCTAAAATGAGAAGTCATTTATTATGAGGGTTCAGAGGCCGCGTAGACTATGCACTTTCTTTTACTGTCTATGACTATGCACGGAACGATTTTTTTAAGCGGAAAATTAATAATTTTTTTCTGAAATGTATTTATAGTGTCTATATAAACCACTATATATTTTATAATGACATTATAATTATACATGTAGCCTACATTAATATGTTTTAATTAGAATTACGATTACTGTAGGTTAATATTTGTAGCAGGACATTCAGTTACTTTTGAAAGGACAATAATAAAGTGTCAGTGCTTCATAAGACTTTAACTTTGCCAGCTATATAAAAATCTAGCATTTCCTCACGTTTTACCATTGCTTTTTAGTGACAGTCGAAATGACAGTGACAGTTATGGTCATTCAACACCCACTCCCTCCCTTCCTCTCACAGCTAGCCACGCCCATTTCAGTTGCATTTTTCAAAAAGATTTTGAGCTAGACTTGAGCTGAAAGAGGGGGGTTTCATGACCCTTTAAACGCAGCTTCCACCGTTGAATGACTATACCACTGTCCTTCGTGTCAAATATACATTTCGAATAAATAATTGTTCCTAGATTAACAAAACCTGCAGCTCTCGTTGACTGAAATCCTCTTGTAAACATAATCCTCTGATCATTCGGACTTGTTGTTTCCAGCCAGTTCGGCGCGTGACATACGTCACTCACAACCACACGTTAGCGATTGGCTATGGCAGATCGTGAGTGACTCTGGGCAGATCCAATAGATTTGAACTTTAATAGTGAACCCGCCTGCAAGGAATTAAACGTTTCTCAATGGAGAGCATAGACAGTAAAAGAAATGGACAGAGCGATCTCATTGGAACTCCATTGAGACGACTGAAGCCCGTTTTTGGCGAATTTTTAGCACTTCCGTCCCTGACGCGCAGACTCATTTTTTTTTTTTTTTTTTTTTTTTTTTTTTTTTTTTTTGACGCGCAGACTCATACAGAGCTAGTCTACGTAGATGTGACGTGAGTGACCCGTTTGATTTCTAGTGCGGTGGCATGATAAATTTGAATCATTCCCTTCCGAAACATGCGCAGAGGCGGAGAGTATGAATAGGAGCTGTCCACGGGCTAGGATAAGGACACAAGTTTGCTAGGTATTCTGATTAATTATTTTGTCATTCTGCCTCCACGTTTCCCGATTGCGCGCGAGCTTCTTCTTGTGTCCATACGGTAATCTCAAAACTGCGCGACAGAGAGTCGCGCGGGTATGACGCAATCGTTAGCCTACTTTCACTAAAACTGCTTCTACGGGGCCATAACATAAGCTACAAGGTAATGGAGCTATTTATACATTGTCGAGTTTCTTTAGAAATAAATAAAGGACAAATGGGGTCTTCAAACGCCTCAGATGTAAAGTTATTCACTGTCAAAGTGACGCCAAAATGAACGGGAGTCAATGGGAATACTAACGCAAGTGAAGTTCTGCAACAATATGTCAGCTCCCACGAGGCTTCAACTTCCGGTCGATGGATTACCCCCTTGATGGAGAGGGGCCAGACTATGTGCAAATGAAATGTACTAGAGTCTGGTTGAATCAGGCTAGGCTTGTCCTATTAGCCTACTATTAACTGTTTAATGCTGCTCAGAGGAATTACACAATAATTACAATTACATAGTATTATGTTATTAACGTTTAAAATAATAGCCTTTTAAATATGAAATTAATTACAAAATGAAACAATAGAGTAAGACCCCCAGTAGGTGGCAGCACGTAACTGTCTAGTCAGTCAGTGAGTCATTCATTCAACCGATTTGTTCAAAACGCTGATTCATTCATGAACCACTTGGCTATATTTGGGACATTGAATCATTGAATCAAGAAAACCCTTTCTAGTCCCCGCTCAGCGCAATTTGTGTTAAAGAACCAGTCCAGCAGCGGAGGACTGTATTCTGTGGAAACTGTTAACCCCCTGGGGACCAAAAACGCGCCCCCGCGTTTTGATCGTTTTTTTTCACACAGCTGCAACATAGACTTAAAATACTCCGTCATTGATGGTCATATAAATAAAATCGATACATGATTATAAACTATAGAGGGTCTTCTTTTTTTTCTGTACACTCTTATTAATATCAAAACCTTGTGTTTTTTTAAATAAATAAATTAAACAGGGTGCGCTTTCAGCTCACTCTGTCTCCGCAAAAATCTTTCTGAAACGCGTCCGAAAAAAGAGCTGTAACTCATTAAATACTTGTCACAGACACATGAAAGATCTCTCTTTATGAAGCTGAGATTTTCTTCTTTTAATTTAAGTCATTTATATAAAAAGCAACTACTCTCAGTTGATGTAATCTGTATGAAAAGAAAGAGATGTCAGGATTTTCCCTTTCACCTCATTACAGCAAATGAGGTGCTAATCTAACCGCGCCCACTGGAGCGCGTGCTATTCAAATTCTAATGTTGAAGCAAGCCATGAAAACGCCCTCATCGCAGTGAGGAGATCCTGGAAAAAAGTTACCTTATAGTTTCATTTTGAGGAGCACGCACGGATTCAGCTGATGCAGTAAGTCATTTATTATAAGTGCTTTGTTCGAATCGCGTTATTGAATAGTGTCCACAAAGACTGTAAATATCATATGCATGTCTGATAGGGAAGAATAGACGAATTCACTGACGCGCGCTGTGCGTTAATTCACTTTCGCTTTCATTTGAACAAGAATCTCATGAGACATCCTTACATTAGTAAGATAACATTATTTATCTGTACCTATAACCAAAAAGTGTGTTTAAATATGATTCGGGTGTGTGGACGGATGTACGAACGAACGTTCATTTAGTTAGACTGTTAGAGTTCTGCTCATATTATTTTATTAGCCACACACACGAATCATATTTAAACACACTTTTGGTTAGAGTTTAAAACATCTTGAACCAATTCTACATGGCCCATATAAAAATTGACCAGGATTTGTTTCCAGGTATGACAAAAAATGGGTTTTGACTTTCATTTATACTTTGATTTTATACATACATGTATATATTTGAAGCGTTCAGATGCAAAAGCCTCCAAGTGCCATTTGAATTTTTTCTAGAATGATCATTTTTATCAAGCTTGTATATATAAGTTCAGTAATTTCACATAATGGCAATGAAGATTACCTATTAATTGTCATTTAATTGAAATTACTGAACTTAAATATACAAGCTTGATAAAAATGATCATTCTAGAAGAATTTAAAATGGAACTTAGAGGCTTTTGCATCTGACCTTCTGTTATATATATATATATATATATATATATATATATATATATATATATATATATATATATATATATATATATTGTCCTTTCATTTTTTTCTTGTCTGACTCACCTGAATGAAAGGCTCATTATTATGCATGTCTTTGTCTCTCTCAGGTGTGAATCACCTAATTATACATGATGAGGGCTGGCCTGTTCACGCCCATTCGCATATTGCCTTGGCAAACAAAAAAAAGTTTTTCACAATATAACCCAATTCACAGTTTTATGTGAATGATTAGGTGGATGATTTTCAGATCATTGTGAAGAAAAAACCCTAGGCAACAACATCAATTAGTCAAAAGTCTTGTGGACGCATATTTAGTATGTGTTTTCTGGCCTTATTTCAGAAACTTTCATTTTTAGTTTTTACAATAACCACGCATAAACAATATTCTCTCAAAAATGCAAACATGTACAAACATGTTGCCCATATGTCATGGTTGCCCTGTTTCTGCTAAATATAGTGTAATTTCACCTGTGCCATTAATATGTTTATAAGCAGCTGAAAAAAACACAGATGTCAGGGCATGTCAGAACCTCTCAAGGACCCCAAATACACCTTGGTCCCCAGGGGGTTAAAGGGCACCTATTATGTAAAATTCACTTTTACATGGTGTTTGAACATAAATGTGTGTCGGCAGTGTGTGAGCAAAACCACCCTAGAATGATAAAAATCCACCCAGTGTTTTTTTTACAATCTCAATAAATCATATTCACTGTCTCAGAACGAGCTGTTCTGAGATCCAGCTCTTTGTGACGTAGAAAATGAGAAAGGGGTTTGATTGACAGTGTGGTTGTGGCCAAGACCCCTCCCTCGGTGATCTGTACACGCATCCTGCATTGTTTCAACGACGACAGCCGGTAATGTCTCTTGGAAACATAAATGTTTGTGGGTTAATCCTGTTGTTGTAGCTTAAAAGTTAATCCTCAACTGTGGATCGTCATCTACTGTTTGCGATCCACCGTCACATCCAGTAACAGTAAGTGTATTTTATGAATTTTTAGCAAATAGTCTTCAGTCAATGTTAGCCAATTCAACAACAAATGCGTCTAAAGTTGTTGTCGTCGTAGGATGTAGGCTATATAATTTAAACCTTGTTTGTATAGTGTGTAACCACACGTTTATATATATTTAAAGATATTGTATTAAAAATAAAACTTAAAAATTAAAAATTAAAAATACAATACAATATACTGCATATATGTTGTTGTTCTGTAAGTTAGCCATCTCCTCACATTTGCCACAGAAGCAGCGGTATGACAAGTAAACGTGACGCCACAGGTCCCTGCATAACTGTAATTTCGTTCGTACGCAGCAAACTTTATCACAGTATGTGTATGTAATTTCAAAAAAATTGCGCTAGCATTAGTGTTTGTGTGTGTTTGTGTGTGTGCCGTATGCCCATCATTTCAAAGGGGACGCGATTACAACGCTATAAGTACATAAATGTATAAAATACCGAGACGTACTGGTCCATTCTCATTTGTGTTTATTCTGCCGGAGTCTTTTTGTAGTATTTATATATTCCGATTCAAACGTACGCTGCTGAATGACATTCCAAACTGCGGTTTCTCCGGTTTCTCTCAGTCTCTCAGTACCGACTGCCATTGATATCAAGTTACACCCTCATCCAAAGGCAGGGCGGGGATATGCAGCTCATTTGCATTTAAAGCCATACACCTCCGAAACGGGTCATTTTTAAGCAGGCCCCAAAATTACATTTTCAAATGGTTAAAATAAATTAACTGTGGGGTATTTTGAGCTGAAACTTCACAAATACATTCTTGGGACACCAGAGACCAATATTACATCTTGTAAAAAGGGGCAAAATAGGTGCCCTTTAAAAACTGTGGAAGAGCTGAAAGTGTTGATATTTGGTTGACCAATCAGCAGAAAGGGGCGTTTCATGCGCGCCCACACGTGGAAATCGAATATTCAATCCATTTTCTATTCCTGTACAAAGAATATAAAATCAAGGCGAATTCTCGTTTTGTTTTTTTTTTGTTTTATTTTGTTTTTTAAAGAAAAATGAATAAATTAGCCATTTTCTAATTCAATATTAAATCAAAAAACGTATGAACACAACATACATGGACCCATCACAAATATAAATTCCATTTTTACATATATAAAAAATAAAAAAGTTCACTTTCTTGTAGTGGATTCTGGGATTGCCTTCTCAAATGATTTCAGAACAGATTTTATGTCTTGTTGAAATGCTCCCTCTGTAGGCAGCTCACTTGGTTTGGACTTTGAAGTATCCCAAAACCCAAATTCAGAGAAAGTCTAATCTGTTTGATCAACTTTTTTTTTTTATGATAGAATTTGATATTTTTCATCAGTGTTACTTGTATTTTGATAAAAGCAAAGGATCTCAGACCAGGCCAAATGAGCTCCAGAGACATCCTCAAAGATATGGTAATGTATCAATCACACAGAAATGAGACAACATGAAAGATCTTCCTTTAATTTTTATGTTTCCAACTTGCGGGGGATTAGGGGGGTGGGGGGGGGATTATCCATCAATTTAGCAGTGTAATTGAATAACTTAATCCCTGCTGGCCTTGTTACCCTCCAGAAGGATTCTGAAAACTTCACTTTGCACTGCCAACAAATTTTCTATTTCTAAATGTCTTGTTCTTGTTCTGTTTGTATCTCACTGACACACATGGACACCTTGTGTCCAAAGGCTTTACTATTTAAGAAGGGATGGCAGTAAATGCACCTGAACGGCTGTAGTTTACAGTAATGTTTGTAAGAGGGTCAGAAAATGGAGGCTGATAGGACTGAGTGCTGAGCTTGGTCTCATGCAGCGATGGAAACCACAGTGCCATGGGAGTCTTACTGAGCAGAGATGGGGGTAATTGTGCACAGATTTGGACAATTTTCCCCCAATTTGGTATTATCTGTTTCCTACCAGACAGCTGAAACAGAAAATGATGGAAGATTCTAGAAAATACCCCTTTCCGTGACACTAGGGCCTCCTGGAAATTACACATCATATCATTCATAATGCATCACATTATGGAATAAGAAGTATTTATACATTACTAAATATGGTATGTATGAATGGCTTATAATTCACCATGTGGAAAACATTTTGTGTAAGTCAAATCTTATTAACATCAAGTAAAAGTGTCTGACATTGATGTTTTTGTAATATAGGCATTCATAGCCAAGAAAAACTAACAATAACATGCTATTTTTTTCATTTGTGTGGGACCTATATTCATAATCTTTTAAACAATCATAGTAAACTACAAGAAAATGAAAAAAAAAAAAACATTTCGCACCACAGGTGATGAAGTTCATTTAAAATAATAAAGGTTTAATTCAATTATCCGCTTCATTTGCAAGAGGTCAAATGTTAAACTGGGGTAAACCAATGTGGGATTGGTTTGGAAAAGCATACTTCCTAGCACTGCACTAAATATAAACTATGCACAGAAATGGTATGCATGAAATATCTACATAAGTGGTAAATAACTAGAGAGCACTCTGTGGAATATTGTATCCAGCATTGCAATGATGTAGACATGACCGTCCATTTTATGACAAATTGGTCATCTTTGTTTTTCAGACTGCAAAGAGTTGGTAACAATTTAGAATATACTTTATCTTACATACTGCATAACTAATATAAGAAATTATTAAAGAACTAGTAAGTAATTCTTCATTAACTACTTCTTCACTGCTGTTAATGTCTCAGTTACGTATGTAACCCTCGTTCCCTGAGTAGGGAATGGAAATGTTACGTCAGCCGACGAATGGGTTTTTGCTGAGAAAGCCTATCGACTTTGAGTATTACAAAATGAGCCAATGTCAAAGAAATGCAGTGGGTCTGCAGATATTGCATGGTGCAACTCTGCCCCACCTCGTGGGTATAAAAGGAGGATTCCGGCAATATGCAGATATGTTTCTTTGCGGAGGAGCCAAGACTGAGCTCAGGTGATCCATGCGGTTCAGCTGAAGTGGCAGGCAGACGTAACATATCCATTCCCTACTCGGGGAACGAGGGTTACATACGTAACGGAGACGTTCCTTTCGTTGTCACTCCGAGTTATGCCGTTATGATGATGAAGAATGGGGTTACCAGTCTAATCACGCCACCTCACAGCTGTCTTCCAGTGCCCTGCGCAAATCTGAGATCCCTGTCATGAGACTTGCATGGATGAAGGACTCCTATTTTGCAGGCTTGTTCACAATTCAGAATTGAATTGAGAATGACTACTAAATTCCAATTCAATTCTAGAATTTGAACTGAATTTGAATTTATGTCAAAAACAGGATTTAGAATTACAATTTGAATTGTAGGAATTGAGGGAGCAGAATTGCAATTCAATAAAAATTCTAAGAAATTCATATAGATATTTTAAGTGACGTGTTTAAAAATGTAGCTTTACAATATATGTCAGATATGATTGCATTATATTATATAAATTATATTAGTTTGAACTACCAGCATTGTTTTCCCCCAGCAATGAATGTTAAAAGCTCTAGTCACAGAACAAATAATAAGTTTGATTTATTGTAATTGTAACGCCAAATATAGCTGCAAGCAGCCATTACCGGGGCCAAGCGCAAGAAGCGGCAACATATGCCAAAATGGCAAGGAGTGGCAGAACAACTGCAGCAAGGAGCAATTAAGGGCATTTTGAGACAACTTTGGGCAAATGGCTAAAAAAATCACATAAACATTGACTTATAAGATGATTTAATGGCTTATCACTTTCGAACAATAGGTGGCGCAGTTACGAAATAGATGTGATGTGGTGAGAGTGAGGTGACAATGACACATGTAAAGTTTGGTGTCAAAATGTGAAGGCATTGCAGAGATAAAGCCTAAATAGTCATTTTGGCAGCATGCCTCAAATTTGATGCTGTGGTATACAAAAACGGTTTTGTCTATCGTCACGCAATCCATAACTTTTAGTCGGCACGGTCTGGAGATGATACGATTCAATTTTCGTAATAATCGGACACACGGTCTAGGAGGAGTTCGAAAAAGAAGGTTTTACAAAGAAATAAAGATGACGGACAGGAAGTTTGGCTGATTATGGAAAACCTGATATCTATGTTTTCGGCATAACCCAAGGAATCTATTAAGATCAGTTTCATTGCAATAGGCAAATTTATTCAAAAGATATTAGCATTTTCAGAAATTAATTATAACATTTGACCAACAGGTGGCGCTGTCTCAAAATCTTTTTAGTACCTTCGGGGCATGCTGCTTATGGCACAAACTGAGTTTCGTAATATTACACCAATGCATTTGTTTAATATAGCATTTAAATCACAAAACTGTATTGAAGTCAATGGGAATTTCACGTTTTGTTCTATTATAGCGCCACCAAGAGGCTCAGTCCCACAATTTTTTTCATGTGTCCTCAGAGTGAGCCCATACATATGTCTGTCAATTTTGGTGAAAATATCTCAATTCGCTTCCGAGTTATAAACATTTATATGAAAGAACACAAAAAAAATGACCGACACATGACTTTGTTTGAATTTTACTACCCCTTACTATCAATATTTTCGCATTTGGGCATTAGCGTATAGTTAACAAGCTATGGTTCCGTGTTTCTGGCGGTGGTTTCGTCTCGATCGGAACAGCGGTTTCGAAGATATCGCCAAGTGTTTTTTTCGCGCTAAATCGCTACGCTACACCAACCGTAAGACGAAACCCAACATATTTGGTATCGTTGGACTCGGCAACGATTCAGGACCTCAAAAAGATGACTCCCGTGAAAATAAGTGTATCACACCCAAAGTTATAAGCGTTTGAAAAAAAAAGTTCACCACTAGGTGGCGCTGTTTCGAAACTTCTCAGGCTCCTTTAGGGCATCGTACTGATGAACCATACCGAGTTTCGTAACAATTCGTTCATGCGTTCAAAAAATACAGCATTTTAGCACATAATTCAAAATGGCCGACAGCCAAAATGGCCGATCTGGGAAAATTGGATATCAGTCGACTCGGCATGACGCCCTGAATCTAACGAGACCAAGTTTTTGATTTTTGGACAAACCGTTCAGAAGTTACGAGCAAAAATAGCCATTTTTCATATCTCCGGACCACTAGGTGGCGCTGCGCCGAAACGCTGCATGTAGCCTCAGGTCATGCTTGTGACAACACGTACCAAGTTTGGTCTGAATACGATGAAGCGTTGCGGAGATACAGCCTTACGTCTGTTTTTGCAAGCGCTACGTAAAATTAGTTTGTGCGTTTATCGAAAACGGCTAATCGAATCAACTTGAATTCCATAACTTTTTGTCAGCACTGCCTGGAGATGATCCGGTGCAATTTTGGTGAAAATCGGACAAACGGCCTAGGACGAGTTCGCAAAAGTAGGTTTTTTGGACAATTCAAAATGGCGGCCATTTTTAATGACACAAAATGACGTCACAGGGTGCAATCAAATCGGCATGAGCTCAGGAACAAGAGGAAAAAAGAATTTCGTTGATAGGCCTTACGGTTCAAAAGTTATTAGCATAATAAAAGTGAAACTTTGGACAGTTGGTGGCGCTAGAGGGAATGAGTTAGAGACACCAAAATTGGTGTATTTAATGGTGGGACTGTCCTCTATCAGAATGTCAAACCAAAACAACTTTCCCGCAAAGCGGTCTATGGGCTGCCATAGACGCCCAGTCGGAAGAAGAATAATAATAATAATAAATATAGCTGCAAGCAGCCATTACCGGGGCCAAGCGCAAGAAGCGGCAACATATGCCAAAATGGCAAGGAGTGGCAGACCAACTGCAGCAAGGAGCAATTAAGGGCATTTTGAGAGAACTTTGGGCAAATGGCTAAGAAAATCACATAAACATTAAATTATAAGATGATTTAATGGGTTATCACTTTCGAACAATAGGTGCCGCAGTTACGAAATAGATGTGATGTGGTCAGAGTGAGGTGACAATGACACATGCAAAGTTTGGTGTCAAAATGTGAAGGCATTGCAGAGGTAAAGCCTAAATAGTAATTTTGGCTGCATGCCTAAATTTTGATGCTGTGGTATACGAAAACGGTTTTGTCTATCATCATGCAATTCATAACTTTTAGTCGGCACGGTCTGGAGATGATACGATTCAATTTTCGTGAAAATCGGACAAACGGTCTAGGAGGAGTTCGAAAAAGAAGGTTTTTCAAAGAAATAAAGACGGCGGACAGGAAGTTTGGCTGATTATGGCAAACCTGATATCTATGTTTTCGGCATAACCCAAGGAATCTATTAAGATCAGTTTCATTGCAATAGGCAAATTTGTTCAAAAGTTATTAGCGTTCTCAGAAATTAATTATAACTTTTGACCAACAGGTGGCGCTGTCTCAAAATCTTTTCAGTACCTTCAGGGCATGCTGATTATGGCACAAACTTAGTTTCGTAATGTTAGACCAAAGCATTTGTTTAGTATAGCATTGTATTTCACAAAACTGTATTGAAGTCAATGGGAATTTCACGTTTTGTTCTATTATAGCGCCACCAAGAGGCTCAGTCTTACAATTTTTTTTATGTGTCCTCAGAGTGACCCCATAAATATGTGTGTCAATTTTGGTGCAAATATCTCAATTCGCTTCCGAGTTATAAACATTTATTTGAAGAAACACGTAAAAAATGACTGACACATGACTTTGTTTGAATTCTACTACCCCTTACTATCAATATTTTCGCATTTGGGCATTAGCATATAGTTAACGAGCTATGATTCCGTGTTTCTGGCGGTGGTTTCGTCTCGATCGGAACAGCGGTTTCGAAGATATCGCCAAGTGTTTTTTTTGCGCTAAATCGCTACGCTACACCAACCGTAAGACGAAACCTAACATATTTGGTATCGTTGGACTCGGCAACGATTCAGGACCTCAAAAAGATGACTCCCTTGAAAATAAGTGTACCACACCCAAAGTTATAAGCGTTTGAAAAAAAAAGTTCACCACTAGGTGGTGCTGTTTCGAAACTTCTCAGGCTCCTTTAGGGCATCGTACTGATGAACCATACCGAGTTTCGTAACAATTCGTTCATGCGTTCAAAAAATACAGCATTTTAGCACATAATTCAAAATGGCCGACAGCCAAAATGGCCGATCTGGATAAATTTGATATCAGTCGACTCGGCATGACGCCCTGAATCTAACGAGACCAAGTTTATGATTTTTGGACAAACCGTTCAGAAGTTACGAGCAAAAATAGCCATTTTTCATATCTCCGGACCACTAGGTGGCGCTGCGCTGAAACGCTGCATGTAGCCTCAGGTCATGCTTGTGACGACACGTACCGAGTTTGGTCTGAATACGATGAAGCGTTGCGGAGATACAGCCTTACGTCTGTTTTTGCAAGCGCTACGTAAAATTAGTTTGTGCGTTTATCAAAAACGGCTAATCGAATCAACTTGAATTCCATAACTTTTTGTCAGCACTGCCTGGAGATGATCCGGTGCAATTTTGGTGAAAATCGGACAAACGGCCTAGGACGAGTTCGCAAAAGTAGGTTTTTTGGACAATTCAAAATGGCGGCCATTTTTAATGACGCAAAATGACGTCATAGGGTGCAATCAAATTGGCATGAGCTCAGGAACAAGAGGAAAAAAGAATTTCGTTGATAGGCCTTACGGTTCAAAAGTTATTAGCATAATAAAAGTGAAACTTTGGACAGTTGGTGGCGCTAGAGGGAATGAGTTAAAGACACCAAAATTGGTGTATTTAATGGTGGGACTGTCCTCTATCAGAATGTCAAACCAAAACAACTTTCCCGCCAAGCGGTCTATGGGCTGCCATAGACGCCCAGTCGGAAGAAGAATAATAATAATAATAATAATAATAATAATAAGAACCGGAACAGATACAATAGGTGCCTCGCACCTTCGGTGCTTGGCCCCTAATAAGAACCGGAACAGATACAATAGGTGCCTCGCACCTTCGGTGCTTGGCCCCTAATTCCCAGAATTAAAAGGAAATTGCTTTACATTGATAAAGTAATCCAGATAAATTAATCTAAACCACATTTTTAGTGGGTAACTTATAATAGTGAGCAATTACATTTCCAAAGTAACCTTCCTAACCCTGAATGTAGGGGAGCGCGGGGCACAACGTAATGTTATGGCCCCGTAGAAGCAGTTTTAGTGAAAGTAGGCTAACGATTGCGTCATACCCGCGCGACTCCCTGTCGCGCAGTTTTGAGATTACCGTATGGACACGAGAAGAAGCTCGCGTGCAATCGGGAAACGTGGAGGCAGAATGACAAAATAATTTATCAGAATACCTAGCAAACTTGTCTCCTTCTCCTAGCCCGTGGACAGCTCCTATTCATACTCTCCGCCTCAGCGCATGTTTCAGGAGGGAATGATTCAGATTTCTCATGCCACCGCACTAGAAATCAAACGGGTCACTCACGTCACATCTACGTAGCCTAGCTCTGTATGAGTCTGCGCGTCAGGGACGGAAGTGCTAAAAAATCGCCAAAAACGGGCTTCAGTCGTCTCAATGGAGTTTCAATGAGATCGCTCTGTCCATTTCTTTTACTGTCTATGGACCTAACTTCGAAAAAATATTGAATGGGAGTCAATGGCAAGAGACAACAAATATTTTGATCTGGTTTGAATTGTGCCCTGAATTACACATATGATGTTTGTCAATTTAAAAGATAAATTTTAAAGTAAAGAAAGTCGCAGTTTGATGTAAAACCGTTGAGGTATAAGACTGTGAAAATACGTAATTACAAAGACTACAACCCCCAAAGGCGCACATTTTCTCTCAATGAATAAAGCTAACTTTACTGAGGCTGTCTGTCATTATTTCTACGGTCTTACGTTATAATCGTAACGTTACGCCGTCCTACCTGAGTGTTTTGTACCAGACTGCACACACACGAGCAGCTGATCTCGTTTCTCTTCCCGGGAGATGTAGTTCACAGAGCGATTTTCACATAAAACTAAATGTTACTCTTCTGCTGTATGACAAACTGCGACGTTTTTGACTTTGAGAATCATCTTTTAAATTGACAAACATCATATGTGTAATTCAGGGCACAGTTCAGACGGAATAAAAAGATAAGTTGTCTCTCCCCATTGACTTCCATTCATATTTTTTCCGAAATAAGGTCCCATGAGCCGGAAGCGAAGGGGCGGGACTTAGGCTCTCTATAGACGCGCTGCTGCTGGTGCGTGGCGATTACGTCACAGATAGGCAGACTGAATCGAGCAACGTTTAACGCCTGTGTCATTAAAACTAAAGTTCAAAGAAAAAAAAAACATCCATAAAGTCTGACGTGCTTAAATTAAATGCGTTATTTCCTAGTATCGATACAATCGATTGATAAACTTTTAAAACGATTTTATATCGATATTATGCCGATCTTAGATCGACTAGCAGAGCACAAATCGATGTAGTTGGATCGTAGGAATATAAATCGATACATCGATGTAGTCGATGAATCGTTACACCCCTATTATATATATATATATATATATATATATATATATATATATATATATATATAATTTATATTATATATATATCACTATTTTATATATAATTAATAATAATAATAGTTATTAATTAATAATAATTTTCTTAAATATACATGTATGTGTGTGTGTGTGTATATATATATATATATATATATATATATATATATATATATACAAAATAATTATACACAGTGCACCCACATATATTATGTAAACACAAACTTTTATGTTGGATGGAGGCGATTAATTGCGATTAATCTTTGACAGCCCTAAAAAATAGTCATCAAACTTTTCAGCAATTTTTATCATATTTTACTGCTGTTTCTATGCATTAGTGATGGCCAAATGAAGCTTTTCGAAGCATTATTGCTTTCTGATACTATTGTGTAGAAAATGGTTCATTACTTTTTTTTTTTTTTAATTTTTTTTATTATTTTTTTTTATTGCATTTTAATAATAACATTTTACATACAAGAGTACATATAACCATACATGTCAGGGGTAGAGAGAGGAAAAAAAAATACAAATACAAATAAAGTAAATAATAATAATAAAAAAAATAAATAGGCTGCTGAAAGACTTTTTACAAAAAAAGCTTGTACTTATCAAACAGTTGTTTAGTTTTTATAGCTTTCAGATTGTTACTTTTGGAAATAGTTTCTAAATATGTTTTAACATCAATTTTAAAATGTTCAAAATTTGGTATTTTTCCATTCCATTTGACCTTATGAATATAGTAACGGGAGATTATAATAATTAAATCAAAAATAAACAAAATGTTTTTTTCACCGTCAAAAGAGAAACATTTCAACATAACATCAATTTCTTCAAAGTTAACAGGAGTCATAACTTTACTTTGCAAGTAATTACAAAGTTCTTTCCAAAACATTTGGGTCTTGGGACATTCCCAAAATAAATGCTTAATAGTCTCAGGGGTAGTTTTACAAAAAGCACAGATATCTTCAATGTCCACTTTAAAACGTTGTACCACAAGTGACTTAACTGAGTAAATTCGATGGAAAATTTTGAAACCTCTTTTACTTTGTTTGTAATGCAGTACTTGTGAAGTGTCATCCAAACTTTACTCCATTCAATATGTTTCTTAAATAAAGAATTCCATTGAATAGTAACAGCAAGTATACATTTAGATTGAAGGAGGGACCGCAAAAAATATTATTACATCCAGAACTTGTGAAATCCTTACCCTGCAATTTAATACAAGAAGTAAATTCTTCAACTGTTGTTTGTAAAGAACAATTATTGTGACCTTCCAATAATCTCAAAATTTCCTTGGGAATTGCATTTAAAACCAAAGAATATTGGATAGGATCAACTGAAAAGTTATATATTTGAACAAACTCATTGTAACTATATAAGACACCATCATTTTTTATTAACTGTTTAACCCAAACAATTCCCTTTACGAACCAATTCTCAAAAAAAAAAAAATGGATTTGTTTCTAATCCTTATACATCTATTATTCCAAATGGTACATTTATGAGGGGAAAAATTGTGACTATACATTAGAGTCCATGAAAGTAAAGCTTGTTTGTAGAAATTTGCAAGTTTGATGGGTATTTTGTTAGCATCATAATCACATTTTAGTATAAATTCTATACCACCTACTTTTTGAAAAATATAATTAGGTACTGTATACCATATACTTTGTTTATTTTTTAAATAATTTTGGAGCCATTTTATTTTAAATATCATATTAGAAGTCTTAAAATCCAAAACATTCAGTCCTCCATTGACTTTTGATCTACAAATATTTTCTTTTTTAATATAATGTGATTTGTTCTTCCAAATAAATTTAAAGAGTTTAGTGTCTATACTTTTAATTAGTGAAGGGGGTACCTCTAACACTTGAGCATTATAAACCAACCTGGATAAGCCTTCAGCTTTAACCAATAACACACGACCAGTACCCATTCAGGAAGGCAAATGTACCAGGCAGTTTATAATGTTTGCAGATACGTTGGACAGGGTTATTATAAGCGAGATGCTCGCGACAGAGAGTTAATCTATTACTCAATTGCTTACTCATGATGTTATAGCAACAGCTAAAAGTAACCTAATATGCTGGACCTTTGAAAGTAGCCTACTTTTACCTGTTGAAACATGCGTTCACAAGCGCCCGTGAGCTGTATTGTGTATTATTTTTTTTAAACAGACCAGCAATACATTTTTGGGTTGCGACCAACCAGTACAGAGGACCATTAGACCGCAGGAGACAAATGTCAAAACAAAACAAAACCACAAGGTGTCACTGTGGCCTCAAAGCTTCAGCACTGCCACTCTGAGCTCGATTGCTGATGTCTGATTTAAAACACAGCCACCTCATTTGCATACGGAGAAAGAAATGTTGGAATGAGTAAATGTGGAAATAAATAAATGCGGAAATTAATAAATGTATAAATAAATAAATTAATGTGAAAATAAATAAATGTAGACATAAAAGCATATATGAATACATACATACATAATATGAATGTGGAAATAAATAAATGAATAAATGTATAAATAAATAAATAAATAAATGTGTGAAAAAATACAATTATACATAAATATGGGAATAAAAAGTTTGTATTTGAAAACAACAACAACAAAGAAACAATCAAATAACAGTGTGAACCAAAAACTGAGCTGAGCGTTCATTTTAAACTAAAGGGACTTTTCCAAATATCTTTTATTTATTTTTTTTGTTATAATCAGTGTAGGTCAAATTACTTTAAGAAAGTAATAGGCCGATGTCACACTTCCTGCTTCCGGAACGCGGAGAAGGGATACAGAACTTCCAGTCAACAGTATTCTATAAGTATTTAGATTATCAAACCTAATGTCTAAACCATCCGAGGTAGACTGACCACGAGCTATGAGGTTGTGAAACAAAGGTTCCCTTTCGAGGAAACTCAACACTGCATCGAGAAATCGACACTTTGGGGATGCTCCCTAAGCTTGCGGCTCTGAAGTATGAATGAGGGAAGCCGGAAGCATAAAAGTGACGCTGACACAACACATACCAGCTTCCGCTCTCCAGCAAGCGCTCTGTGTTGAAACTGTTTGTTTTATTTGGTGTTGTTTGTCACTCAGTATTATGGCCAGCGAACAATTCAAAAGATGTGTGCATCCCTGTCCTTGTTATATCATGGGTGGGGACACGCATGCTTTATGTGTGAATTGTTTGGCAACAAAGCATGCACAAGCAGCTCCCTCGAGCAGCTCTCGAGGGAGCTGCTTGTGCAGACTGTGAAGCACTACCCATAAGAGTGCTGTGCTCCCGGCTGGCTTGCTTTGATGAGCATGGTCAGGCTCACGTTCCCCATGTTTCTCGTCCCGCGTTCGTTGAGGCGGCGCTTGGATTGAGATCATGGGGTTTGCAGCAGGATCTTTCCTCTAGAGGCAGCCAGTTGGGCTACCCCACACACTTTTATTAGGTTTTACAGTCTACACCTTCCTAGCTCGCCTTGCGCACACGTGCTTAGTCCTAGCTGAGTGCCTAGATAGTTTCACTCCGGGACAGGCCTATTCGGTTCGTGGCCTAGTGGCCTACTGTCACCTGTTGCTTGACTACTTCCTTCTGGTTTAAGGATTAAAGGTTCTATTGGTGGAGTTGGGGTTGGAGGAGGGAGTTTCAATCCGAGCAGTGATGCAATGGAGGAAATGCTGAAGGAATGGGAGCTTATATGTGCTACTGTGATAGATGTCGACACTGGATTGGTACAGGTCAGGAACAGCTGGCTATCAGCTGATGCGAGCTTGGCTGATGCGGCTTGCCTGAACTAGCGCAGGCTCTATTTTTGTTCCGTTTATAATGGCTCCTCCCTCTCCCACCACTTCTCCAAACCACTTCTTATGACTTGGTATTTATCCTGAGTATGTCCCTGCAGTCTGTTCTTCAGTCCTCAACTAATCATATCCTATTGGTTAAGACAGAAATTACACTTTTTTGAGTTTTTATAGTGCATATATTTTTGTGTTAACATAGTGCATAATTAAAATCCACCTAATGTAAAGTTGGACTAGTTAGATTGTCGTCTTGTTGGATCTCAGTATGCTGTGTCCTTTCATGTAAAATACCACATCTAGATGTGTATTTATGATTATAATAATAAAAAAATAGCATCTCCATAACCCATCCACCATCCCACACTGTTTCCTCCAGAGTTTGGGTAGTGGAAAGGTCGCTATAAAAGAAACAAAATATCACTATGCAGATTATTTGCTTTACTCACACCAGTAGACCAGCACTTTTGGGAAAGAAAGCCTAAATATCACAAAATTGGTTTTCGTCCTTTGCATTAGCGGAGGCTGATAAAATTCCATCGTTGCAGAGGTGACCTTGGTTAATTATAGTTCTTAAGATGTGTGGATGGGGCCTGTGGTTTGGCTTTCAGGGACACAAAATCTTTCTGTGGCCTAGTGGTATGATATAATTACGTGTCCTGTGACTTTGATAGCACGGCCAGTTTGCCCTTTTCAAAAAACATAACATAATACTTTACAAATATAATCAGATCGAAAAGGTAATTGGATTATTGCAAAAGAGGAACAGGCAATTACAGCATCTCTGGAGGACATATCATGTTTTTTCGCCCCATTCTGTGCTTTGTGATTTAAGGGTCGTGATCTTCAGCGTTTTGTGTTTACAGAGCATTCATGGGTGTACAAAGGATGTTCTATTTGCGTGTTTTATGCATGTGTGTTTTTTTTCAGTTATTTCGCTTCTCAGTTAGTTTCTGAGGTATTTTTGTATTACATATAAACATTAATGTGTCACATTTTTTTATTAGATTTTGAATTTTGACAATAAACATGCCAAAAAGAAACAGAACAAACAACAACCTATGTACCAATCCCTCCCGCCCACCCCGCAATCTCTTTATAATGGGGTACAAAATGGACAGATAAGTCAACAGAAAAACAGTCACTGGAATGATAAAACATTTAAAAATAAATAAATTAATTAATAAAAAATAGAGATAGGGGATAAAGTGTTAAAGTGTTCAAACTGAGTCCTGAACATTGCTTTGCGCAATATACTTGGAGACCTTATCAGCGGCTGTTGTCCAAATTTTTAGTGTTGAGATTTGAGCCAAGTTCACCCGAGCTGAGCATATTTCTAACATTATAATGTCCTGAAGTTGAAACAACCACTTGAATATATCCAAGGTATGTGGGGAGCCAGTGTTGAGCTAAGAGTTTTTTTGCAGACGTTAAACCTGCCAGGTAGACAATTTTTTGCAGCTTAGAGAAGACAAACTGAGAGTCATCATTCAGTAATAATACAGAGGGTATCACCGGAATCGGACACTCAATGATTTTCGATAAGATACCACATACCTCAGGCCAAAAATGTTTAACCTTTTCACATTCCCACATCATATGGAAAATGGAACCAAGTTGTTGGTCAGGACATTTATCGCAAAAAGGATTGAAGGAGGAGTCAATACGATGTCTTTTCAGTGGGGTCCAATAAGTTCTGTGACAGAAGTTATAGTGAATCATTTGGTGATTGGGATTCCTAGATGAAGTGAAAATGTTATGCCATACTCTTCCCCAGTCGGTGACATCCTCCTGTTGTTCACAGTCTCTTTGCCATGCACGCTTTATAGCTAGGCGATTTGCTGAAGCCTCTAAGGCCTTCCCATACATCCAAGAAGTGAAGTGACTAGAAGAGGACGACTCAAACCGAGCAATGATCGGATGTATAGAGAGTGTTTCCCCCCAGGGCACCCCATAGGCCTTCATGGCCGACCTTAGGCGCAGATATAAAAACAAAGAAGAGGGTTTTGGTCCATACCTCTCACACAGTTCTTGAAAGCTTAACATGTGTTTAGGACCAGCAATATCGTTCAATGTATAAATGTCCTTCTGCATCCAGTCTCTAGAGAAAAAGGGTGTACCTCCCGAACGGATATTATTATACCAAATAGGTGTATGGGTGTGCCAAATGTGCGAAAAATTAATAAATTTTTCCATAAGTTTGAAATTGACTACGGTGTAGGCTATGATTGGACCAAAGGCTTGCAAACATTGCTTGTTGTTTAAGCCAGAAAACAGTATATCTTGTAATCTGTGTTTGCCGGCTAAGCTCTCCTCTATCTCTCTTCAAGAAACCCTAGAGAGCGGGTCTAGCCAATCCTTAATGAATTTGATTTGAGAGGACCTATGATACAATTCGAAATTTGGAAGCGCTAATCCCCCATTATGTTTTGCACGCTGCAGTGTTTCAAATTTCAATCTGGGTTGCTTACCATTCCAGATGAATTTACGAATTTTAGAATTGAGTTTGTGCCAAAACAATTTAGGCACATGTAACAGAATCATGGAGCTAAGAAAATTGATTCGTGGCACAACATTCATTTTAACGATCGCTATTCTGGCATGTAATAATGGATAATGGAAACGAGGTCCATTTTTGGAGATCTTGTTCAACCTTAGTAAGAATTTGTAGATAATAGTCCGTGAGGCAGACCCCCAAATTTCCTAAATTAGTATCATAAGAGGGCACCAATTCTACTCTTTTTTATTCAACAGAGGGATGTCCCTGGACCACAAAAATGCAGGATGGCAATTCTTAATTGGGTAGCTTAAGGTGCAAAAATCACCAATTTTATGTATGACAGCCCCAAAATTTGGCGAATTCCATAGAAGGTCATTAAAATTATTTTATTTTTATTTTTTGGTATCAAAACAATTATACTTTCAAATCTACATTGGAATATTGTCAAAACTTTAAATTGTTTTAATAATATTGTTATTATGATGAAAATTATGCAGAAAACATAGCAGTGTTAAGCTTTCATTCATTGTTTTAAACTGTACCAGTCTGTATATCAGTCTGTATGCTTCCATGTAACAGGTAAGAATGGATTGCAATATTATATATTATACAATTATTGATTAATCTATCAAGTCAATGTATCGATGTGATTGAGATATCTTTATAATAGATGCACACACATGTGTGCAGAAACGCACATAAGCAGAAATTTACTATATTACACTCCTGAAGGCAGACAATAAATATCAGATTAATTTACTGCTGGCAGAAATATATAAGGCTCAAAAAGAGAGATCTCAAAAGAAAGGGCCTAAAATTCAAAACAAGTGTTTAATACAAAACAAGTGCTTTGTATTAAACACAAGTGCTTGTATACAAAACGTCTCTGGTTACGCATGTAACCTTAGTTCCCTGAAGGGAACGAGACGCTGCGTGTAACCGCTATGGGAACGCCCCTGCGTGACGAGTCATGAAGCACATATGAAATCAGTCCAATGGCGAGACGGAACGTCATAGGCGGGGTGACGTATCGACCAGGAAACTATAAAGCCCACTAGAAACACAAGCGCGACAGTTTCGAAGAGACTGAAGCAAGCGCTCACGGGCATGCTGGGAGTATGGCATGGACACACAGCGTCTCGTTCCCTTCAGGGAACTAAGGTTACATGCGTAACGAGAGACGTTCCCATTCAGGGAACTTCGAGCTGCGTGTAACCGCTATGGGAATGCTAATACCAATGCCGCCATGCGAGCAGGTTTCCGTTGTATGAAATCAGAGCGCATATTCAGACGAAAGCACCTGCGCCCCCGGAGTGGAGCTAAAGTCAAGATGATAAAGTTTTACAAATGTGTGCGGTGATGACCATCCTGCCGCATCCCAAATGTAGTTACAGTAATAGGAACTCCTGACAGAAAGCCTTAGAGGCAGCCATACCCCTGGTTGAGTGAGCCCGGACAGCCAAAGGAGAAGGCTGACCGGCAGACTCATATGCAAGTGAGATGGCCTCAACCACCCACTTGCTCAACCTCTGCTTAGATGCGGGACAACCTTCCTCGGAGGTCCAAAACAAACAAATAACTGTTCAGACTTTCTCCACAGGGCAGCTCTGTGGACATAAGCATCTAGAACCCTCACAGGGCAGAGCAGATATAGTTTCTCTTGGTCTGTTAGCAGAGGAGGACAGAAAGCCTCAGGATACCACGAAGGAAATGAATCACAAGTGGTAGTCTACCGAGAGAAGCTCCACTCAAAGGGACGTGGTAAGCAGAAAAGGCCGCCACATACACCTTTAGTGTGGAGTGGGATAACCCTGTGGAGAAACGCTCCTGAAGGAATCCCAGCACTGCCAACACCGGACAGTTAACAGGGTCCAACTGGTGTTCTCCACACCAAGAGGTGAACAATTTCCACCTCGAGGCATAAAATATCCTCGTGGACGGAGCTCTGGACTGGAGGATGGTCTCCGCGACCTCAGTCGAGAGACCCGATTCTATGAACTGGGCCCTCTCAAAGGCCCAGCCCACAACCTCCATAGATCTGAGCGGGGGTGAAGTATCGACCCACATGCTAGAGATAGAAGGTCCTTCCTGAACGGAAACTCCAAAGGAGAACCGTCGAGGAGAGAAATTAGGTCCGCAAACCATACTCGGGCCGGCCAATATGGGGCTACTAACAGTAGACTGACCCCGTCTCGGCGAACCCTCTCCAGGGTGACCTCGGCCACTCCTGTACCATCGCATCCAACCCCAGAGGGGCTGGTGGATGCAAATAGGTCTACCTCGGCACGACCGAAATGACTCCATAGGAGCTCAACCACCTCGAGGTGGAGTCTCCACTCTCCGGGCCTCGGCCCCTGCCTCGACAGGATGTCTGCTCCCGATATAACTATCCTGGGATATAAGTCGCCCTTGATGGTTTAAATAAGAGATCACCGATGTGTTGTCTGACCGGACAAGATCATGGTGACCCCTCAGGTCTGGGAGGAAGTGCTTCAGAGCCTGAAACACCGCCATCATTTCTAGACAATTTATATGCAAATGAAGATGATGACCCTGCCACAGAGCCCGACCGAGCGAAAACTCATGATCGCCCCCCAGTCCGTGAGGGAGGCGTTTGTCGTTAGAGTTACAGGACGACACGGAACTCCCAGCACAGGTCCCAGGGACAGGAACCACATAGCCAGGTGGTTCTTTCCACATAGCCAGGGCACAGAGACAATGTCGCATGACCCTGATCTTGCGGAGCGGGTTTCCCCTCGGGGCGAACCCCTTGGTCCTGAGCCACCTCTGCAGTAGTCTCGTGTACAACAGGCCGCATGGTAACACGTTGGATGCTGCTGCCATCAGAACCAGAACTCTCTGATATTCTTTTACAGTGTGTGACTGGCCTAACTTAGCTTGCTTGACAGCTGAGAGAATCGAAGCTATACGAGCAGCCGACAGACGTGCCTGCACCGTCGTCGAATCTCAAGCCACGCCCAGAAAAGTGGTCCTCTGTACTGGAGAAAGCACACTCTTCTTGGCGTTGAGTCTTAACCCCAACCTTCTGATATGGGCGAGAGCGACACCTCGATGCCGAACCGCCCGATGCTCCGATTGAGCCAGGATCAACCAATCGTCGATATGGTTAAAATGCGAATGTGCTGGAGTCGCAGCGGAGCCAGAGCTGCGTCCGTGCATTTCGTGAAGGTTCGGGGAGACAGAGCTAGGCCGAACGGAAGAACCCGATATTGGTACGCTTTGCCCCCGAAAGCGAACCTCAGGAATTTCCACTCCACCAAAAATTCTATTAAGGGTACCAGTCTCTCGAGACTGGCCTCTGGAGATGTTTGAGTGACAGACACAGTGCCCTGTAATGGCGCACTGGCAGGGAATAACCGGCCTGACTGTTCTATATCGCTCCTCGGAGCGAGCAAGCTTCCCTCGGGAAAACACTCGCTGGGACCGTCTACGCCCCAACACGCAGGTGGGGTTGGCAGAACGGGCCCCTGAGGGCACCGAGAGAGAGCGGGCACCGTATTCAGTGGTGAACACCTCTCTCTCACGGTGGGAGTTTTGAACTTGAGCTTCCTCACTGAACGATTTAACAGGCGCCGGTCTAAAACCGGAGGGTTTAACGACCGTTCTGTATCGCTCCTCGGAGCAAACGAGCGTCCCTCGGGAAAACACTCGCTGGGATCATCTACGCCCCACCGTACCGGCAGGGTTGGCAGAACAGGCCCCTGAGGGCACCGAGAGAGAGTGGGCGGCGTATTAGCGGCGAACACCCCTCTCTCGCGGTGGGGACCACCCTCAGCATCCTGACACCTGTGGCGCCAGGACCTCTTCGACGAGGCCTCCCTGGCGACAATAACCGTCCTCAGATCGTTTTTTTCCCGTGATGACCCCGCCCGAGAACGCCGCGTCTCAGCCCAGTTTTGCTGGGGAGGAGCGCGAGACGCAACACTCTTCTTCTGCTGCGCCCTATGTGAAGAGGTACCCGACGGGCGGGGCTGCTGGGCGGGACATGCACACGGAGGGGGAGATATTTATGGAGCGCCGCTGCCTGCTTTTTTTTTTTTTTTTTTTGAAGTCTTTCGATGACCGAATTCACAGAGCCACCAAAAAGACCACCGGTCGACAGCAGCGCATCCAAAAGAAGAGCTTTGTCTTTTTTTTTTTTTTTGATCTGGCCATCTCCTAGGTGGCACAGAGAGAAATATCTGCAGCCTTACGCAGTTATTTAATAACATCAGTGTTCACAACCTCCCCCTCACTCATGTCTTTTAATAGATCTGCTTGATACACTTGGAAGATAACCATCGTATGCAAATGATGCTGCTTGTCCCGCCGCCGTATAAGCTTTGCCCACCAAAGCCGATGTATTTCTAAGTGGCTTGGTGGGCAACGCCGGTGTTTTAAAAGACGATGCCGTATTAGGAGAAAGATGGCTCACCAAAACTTCCTCCATCCTCGGCATCGCCCCATAACCCTGACTCTTAGACATTTTTTTCTTCCAACAATATCAGAGTACATAGATGTCTGGTGCATTAGAATTCTCGCTGACACTGGTTTATTCCACGATCGGGAAAATAGTGATGTGAGAAATGCATCAAAGCGACGGAGAAAAAATGTAACACAACAGTGACTGTTCTCTGATAACTATTTGAGTGAAGGGGAAGATTTTAACCGACAAATTTACAAATTATTGTGGAAAGAAAGGAGACCATTCAATTGTTGGCTGTTACTTTTACATTTACACATTTGGAGTTTGAAATTAGATGTCAGTAACATGAATATTCAATTTGACTTTCTCTCTCTACAACTCCAACATTTCATAACTGTTTAGTGTTAAATCAGAAATATATATTTCAGTTGAACATGTTAAACTCATTTGTATTTCTCTCTCTCTCTCTCTCTCTCTGCGCATGTGCGAGTGTGGTAGGGCGAGTGAGCGTAGCGTGTAGAGCGAGTGTGGACTTTGACAACTTTGAAAGTTTTTCCTATTTTTTTCTTCCCTCTATGGTCTTTATTTTTCTATGGTTTAAGGGTTTAAAGTTTTGAAGCCGCTCGCGGCTTTTGTCGCGTGTTGGTATGGCCTCTGAAGTTAGGCAGGGAGTCTCAAACCTGTCGATGCGTAATGGTTGCAGGTGTGTGCCTGATATTGGCGTGAGCGTGGAAGATGTTCTCGTGGTGGTGGGAGAAATTATAGGTTTTGAAAATATTCTCTCAGCATCGCGTATGAACAAAGCCGTTATTGTGTTTTTAAAAACAGAACAGATGGTTAATCAAGTGAGTGAGAATGGATTATGGATTAAGGAAACCTTTGTGCCTGTTACTCCATTAACGGCTCCGGCAACTAAAGTCACTGTTTCTAACGTACCGCCCTTTGTCTCAAATGACGCGATTGTTAAAGAGTTATCCCGTTATGGTAAAATCCCAAGTCCTGTAAGGAACATTCCATTGGGATGTAAAAATGCTGATCTCAAACACATTTTGTCGTTTAGGAGACAGGTGTTAATGTTTCTGACTTCAACAGAGAGTAGGCCTACATTAGAGATCTCGTTTCGTGTAAATCATGACGATGGATCATATATGCTGTATGCAAGTACAGATAACCTAAAGTGCTTTGAATGTGGAAATATTGGCCACAAACGTTTCACCTGTCCTAAAAAAAAACGGATGTTGAGCAACAGCTGCCTGTTGATCTTACTGAAAACGGATTAGTGCATCACAATGATACAAGTGACATTGAGGATAATACGGAAAAAACACAGGATGAACGAGTATCTGAGAAAAAGGCCCTTGGAGGAGGTACACGGGCACAAAGAGGTGAGTAAAAGCGATGATGGTATGGATGTGGAGAGAAGTGAGAAGGCCGAATGTAGTTCTGCGCTTGTCATGATGATGTTGAAGAAGAAAAAGAAAATGAGGTTGTAACACAGACTGCGATAGAAATGGCTGATGAATGCTCAGTGGGTGAGCTAGATGGGCTATCTCAGTGTACAGATGATTGTATGAAAGATGATGGACACTGGTCTGAAGGGTCAGAAATGTCAAAAATAGATACAGAAGATCTGTACACTGTGGGACAAATCAATTACTTTCTGGATGAGACAAAAGGTAAAAGTATAGAAGTGAGTGATTTTTTCCCAGATCTGGAAAAGTTTATCTCATCTGTAATGTGGGCAAGGAAAATTTGCAGTACTGATGAGTTGTCACAACAGAAACATTTTAGGTTAAAGAAACATATAACTGAAATTATGAAAAAGTTTAAGACAGGGAAAGGGAAAAGGGGAAAACATACCTAATTGCTATGGCTAATACACATCTCTGTCTGTTTGGTTTTTTTCTAATCTTCTTCTTTCTCATGGAAACCCTACGTGTGGGATCCTTAAATGTCAACGGAATGAGGGATAAGAGTAGCTGATACAGTGATTAATTTTATCAAGCTAAAGAAATTAGATGTTATTTTCTTACAAGAGACTCATAGTGATTCAAACAATGAGGTTGACTGGCGATTGTGGTGGAAGAATGAATGTGCGCTCACACATGGTACTAATCTGAGTGCAGGAACTGCTATTCTTTTCTCGCCTTCTATAAAAGCCAAAGTTTTGGAAAAAAGTGAAATTGAACCAGTTTTAGCAGTTAAGGTTGAATTAAATGGTCTTGTCTTTATGTTTATAAGTGTATATGCACCTAAAATAGGAGCTGAGAGAATAATTCTTTTTGATAAATTAAAAGGTTTTTTAGGTAAGCAGGAAGGTAATATGTTTACTATCTTAGCTGGGAATTGGAATTGTACATTTAATGCTTTGCTTGATAGAAATGGAGAGGAACCTCATTTTCAGTCTTCTACATTACTTGATAATGTCATTAAAACATCTAATCTCACTGATATATGGAGAGAAAATAATCCTTCTGTTAAGCAATATACATGGGTAAAGGTTAGTGACGGGAGGATTTCAGCAGCTCGACTAGACAGACTGTACTTATCAAATAGTATGAAAAGTAGAATTTTTTAATACATCCATCGTCCCCACATCCTTCACTGATCACAAATTAATCACTATTGATTGCAACTTGAGCTCTAAGAAAAATAGACGTGTTTACTGGCACTTTAATATCAAGTTGCTACAAGATAAGTTTTTTTGTGATTCTTTTAAGCACTTTTGGGAGACATGGAGAAAAGAAAAAACAAGATTTGATAATGTTATTCTTTGGTGGGAAATTGGTAAAGCTCACATAAGAGACTTTTGTCAGCAGTATACATCTTGCTCTAATTTTAGTTTGAAACAATCTCTGGAACAGCTTGAAAGAGAAATCATTGCCATTGAGAAAAACATGATGGGTGATCTTTCTCCTAATGTGAATGAGTGGTCTGAGAAGAAATTAAAATTAAGCTCCATTTTAAATGAAAACGTTAAAGGAGCTCTTGTGAGAAATAGATTCTTATCTATAAAGGATATGGATGGTCCCCCCTCTTTTTTTCAATCTAGAACGTAACCCCCAATTTCCACCAACTGCGGAACGGCTGCGGATCCGCTCAGGAACGGCGGCGGAGTCAATAGGTTTCCATTAAAGTCAGTGGCTGCGTTCCAAACCGCATACTTCCCTACTATTTAGTATGGGAAAAAGAGTAGGCGAGCAAAAAAGTATGAATGAATCCAAAAGAGTAGGCGAGAATTACCTGGGTGACGTAATAATTGTCGCGAGATTCGGACCTAAGTGCGTTCCAATATGCCTACTTTCCTATTATATAGTAGGCGAAAACAGTACGTGAAGGAAGCAGTATGTTCGAAACATCAGTTTTCATAAAAAGAGTAGGGGAGAAGTTCCCGGATGGCTTACTGCTTCCGCCCAGATTTTTGAGTGCTTTTCCATGGGTACTCATGATACTCATCTATCCCAGGATGCCACGCGAGAGGATACGTTAATATCAACATCGCGGAGATCAGCGATGTTTAACAGTTTTCTCCAAAAGAGATCTTCGAGCAGCTGCCTGGCTCCTTTGTGCAAACATTACAAACGCAGAGGAAAACTGTTCTAGGATGTGCTTATGATGTGTTAGTGCACCTGTCGCTCATATAATTTAAACTTATTACATGCAAGATCATGGAAAGATACTATAGTTTATGTAACAATCATAATGACAAAACAGAAAATATAAAGATCATTGGTTTGTGTACTTCACAATATGACATAAAATTATATTTATACACAGGAAAAAAGAACAAAAAAAAGGCTAAATATCTTCATTATAGTTCTTCATAATACATAAAAAAGTTGTTATATGTCTGAGTGATGAAACGAGTTAAATTCATTAAGAAAAAGGAAAACTTAAAGGAGAAACTTTTTGGGTATAAAATAAAGAAATTAACAACATAGTCAAGAAATGACGATTTTGGGGTTTCTTAAAAAAAAATATCGTTATAAGAATAACACTGTTGGTCACATTAGTAGCCTAGGGTTTATAATAACAACTTAAATCAACCCAAATGTATTCACAAAATAAATGGGCAGCTGTTTCTTCAACAATACCACAACAAAATGAGCAAGTTTAATCAATATCAAGATATTTATCGATATATGAATTAAACGTATCGTTCATATATTTTATGGTGTTGCGCTTGAGATAACGCGTCGTAGGTCACATGATAACGTCAACATGGCAGATGACCGGTTCGCATTCATACTCAACGAGATTTGGCTATAAAGTACCTACTCTTTTAGCGCTCGATGAGTAAGTACTTATTGAAATTAAGTACCTACTCATTGAGTATGCGGTTTGGAACGCAGCCAATGTGTGCATTTTCACTGACTGCGGAACGGCTGCATTCCAACTCCGTCCCAGCTCCGGTGACGCACAGCCCTCTGGAGAAGATACGCAGAGTTTCTATTTTTGCCGTATGCCGGAGAGCGCCGCAGGAAGTCGAGCACAGAAACTAAATAAAACATCCGGTAATTTCCAAAATAAAAATATAGTTTTCCCTTTTCCAACAAGAAAAATAGTTAACTTTATTTAAACAGCCTACTACCACTACATTCAAAAATGAACCCAAATAAACATTAAGCATTTTATAAGTTGATTATATTTAATTATAAATATTGTACTAGAATCACTATAATCTCCAAAAAAAGGGAGATCAGCATGTCAGCACATAATTGTTTCCCCTGTACTCCTCTGGATGGAAACAAACTGTTGCTGGTTTTGTGGTTCTGTTTATAGACCATTTCAAAAGATGTAAACAACACTGGCCCAGAAGCACTTCCTGTTTCAGTTTTTTAACACTACATAAAAGCTGGGATAAAATACAACCAACAGAACATTTAAAACTGAATCAAAAAGTTAAACAAACATCTTTAAGATGTTTTCTTTACATGTGAAATAAAGAAAACAGTTACAAACTGAAACAGGAAGTGCTTCTGGACCAGTGTTGTTTACATCTTTTGAAATGGTCTATAGAAACTAAATCCTGTTATATCAAACGTAAATTCGCGAGATATCGTGTGTCCTCGTGACTTCAGCTGTCAGTCATGGCCGCAGCCGTTCCGCAACAAATCCGTATCTGGTAGGTATTGAAGGACGGCGAAGCACGGATCCGACACGCAGCGGAGGCGATCCGCGGCCGTTCTGCACTTGGTGGAAATCCGGGGTAAGAGTGTACAAGTTAACCAAATGCATAACCTGAAAGATGACAATGGACAATGTACATCTGACCCTTTGGAAATGCGCAGACTAGCAGTGAATTTTTATTCACGCTTATACTCACCTGAGGATATAGACATCCCGATACAAAATGGATTTTTACAAGATCTTCCTCGGCTAAATGAAGACGATAAACAAGCATTGGAGTCTGGATTAACTTTTGTGGAATTAAGTGATGCTGTAACAGGTCTTTCGTTGGGTCGCACCCCTGGTATAGATGGACTTCCTGGTGAATTTTATAAACATTTCTGGACAATAGTTGGATCTGATTTATTTGAGGTGCTTAAGGAATGTGATCGTACTGGCTTTCTACCCAAGAGCTGTCAACGGGCTGTTTTAACATTGCTTCCAAAAAAAGGTGATCTTACCATACTAAAGAACTGGAGACCTTTGGCAATTCTTTGCACTGATTATAAAATTTTATCAAAGTGCCTTGCCAATAGATTGAACAAAATATTGTTTAAAATAATACACAAAGATCAATCATACTGTATAAAAGATAGATGTAGGCTATTGCTGATAATTTACACTTTAGTACGTGATGTTATTGATTATGCAATGTGTTATAATATTGATGTAGGAATATTGTCACTTGATAAGGAAAAAAGCTTTTGATCGTGTTGATCATCAATATCTTTTTAAAGTATTAGAAGCTTTTGGGTTCGGAGAGAAATTTAGGAAAATGATAAAGTTGTTGTACAATAATGCAGTATGTATGGTAAAGATAGCAGGAGGTTTGAGTGTCCCTGTTAAGGTACAGAGAGGTATCAGACAGGGATGCCCACTTTCTGGTCAACTTTATAGTTTGGCTATAGAACCTCTTCTATGTAAATTAAGAGAGAGTCTAATGGGTTTGAAGGTGAAATGTGATATTGTTAATGAGTATGTAAAGGTTTCAGCTTACGCTGATGATATTACTGTTGTTCTAAGGGATGCTAAAGATGTTCAGGTTTTAAAAGAGATTTTATTAAGTTATGGTAAAGCTTCATCTGCAAAGGTTAACTGGGCAAAAAGTGATGCTTTGTGGTGTGGTTTAGACCACAACACTCCAGCTCTCCCAAGTAATCAAAAATGGGGAAAATCTGGGTTAAAATATTTGGGGGTGTTTTTAGGAAGGGAGGATTACAAGAGACAGAATTGGGAGGGCCTGGTGGAGAAGGTATGTGCTCGGTTGTCTTGCTGGCGTTGGTTGCTACCACAGTTATCCTATAGGGGAAGAGCCCTGGGGCTCATTCTTCGTACGTTGCTTAAAACATCCGAGATCAAATGAGACATCTAAGATAATATCATCGTGCTAATCATGATCCGGCTAATTGGGTTCTTCGAACACACCTGTTGTTTAAGATTAGTATCGCTGGATTGAGTTATCTGAGATAACTGCGCGTTCTCGCGTTGGTTTAAAAGGGTACACGTATCGATAGCAGAACCAGTGATCAGCAACGCTGCTATTGGCTGTTCAGCATGGCCAAAGAACACGCCCAGTTTTTCTCCCAAGCAGAGCAAGAGCTTTTAATGCAAGGTTATGCCGAATTTCAGTCTTTTATTAAAACGCCAGGGAACACAAAGTGTGAAAAAGCCAGGAGAGAGTGCTGGCAAAAGTAGAAGACAAATTAAATGTGTTTGTGGTGGCCATTTTAGATGTTTTAATAACTTATTATTATTATTTTATTTTCATAATTTCATAATTAGCCTACTTTGTTCATTGTAATGTGAACAAAGTGAAAGTGATGACATGGTGACATGGAATCACATGGTGAAAGTGAAGTACATAAATATTCTACTTAATGGTAATTTTACTAGGCCTTATAGGCCTACTAGTCTCTTTTAAAAAGGCACTGTTAAATAAATGATTGTCTGTTTATAAAAGCAACCAGGAAAAAGGCTGAGAAAAAAATAATAGCCTAATAGGCCTTTTTCACGGAAGTTAGAACGCACATCCGGTTCAGCGTTTGTTGTGTAAAGACACTTCCGGTGAAATGGAGTCAGGCGCTCTCTTCACAACTTCCCTGAGAAATATACCGTAAATGACTTCAGCGGATGTTTTTCGTCTTGTCGAACTGAATTCAATCGCCCCGCACTCAAAACTCAACAAAGGGTACAAATTCTTCCACGAAAATTACATCTTTAATTACGAAGGTAAGGAACGAAGCATACACTCGCATGCGTTTGCTAAAGTGATATTTCTATACATACCTTTATAACATTGTCAAGTTAAGGCATCTTCATTTATATAGCGCTTTTAACAATGCAGATTGTTCCAAAGCGGGTTTACAGAAATACAAGGATAGGCTAGTTTAAAATAATAGAGATTGTTTTGCCTTTACAAGCAGTTCTTGAATAAATTATTTACCAGCTTATAGACTGAAGAGTACTTTAAACAGATAAAAATAGTCCGAAAATGTGTCTTTTAATAATCTTTAATGTGATTGTTCATTTTTGTCATGCAATATTCAGCGTCGAGTGTGAGAAACAGGGAGATTATCGTGAGATGTGTTATAGGTCGATGAGGAAGCGTGAGGAGCCACATTCTCTGCAGGTTTGATAAGAAATGAAGGCTTGGTTTCACAGACAGGGTTTAGCCAGGCTTTAGTTCAGAACGTTTAAGTAGCTTTTCTTCTTTTAATTAATATGCCTTAGAAAGAAAAACCTTACTGGTATGCATCTTGAGACAAAAGACTGAGTGACACTGGCTTATTTTAAGATTTGCTTTTAGTTAAAACAGCTCAAACATACATTTTAGTCTGAGACTGAATTGTATAATGTCTTGTCTGTGAAACTATAAAGCTTACAGTGAAAGGGGAAGTTTTTATTTTCTTACTGCGGTTGCAATTTTCTATTTTGAGGGTTTTTTTCCTATACATTCATTTTTTCATGATGTTCTCATGAATGTTCTATAATCTAGTATTAAACTTGCTATATTGAAATATACTGATATTGGACTTTGTCTTTTTCTTTAGATCACTTTGAATGTTGACACAGTGCCTGTTGAGTTCACTAGCTCGTCATGCACATGTACTGCAGGCAAAGCTTTATGCAATCATCTGGTTGCAATGCTTTTTCAAACTGCGCACTTCAGCATGATGCAGATGCAGACAGTACCACCAACTACAGCATGCACAGACACTCTGCAAACATGGCATAGACCAAGAACACAGGTAACATTACAACTAGTTTAGCAAATTACTGACAGTTAATTAAAATATACTTATAACGTTTCGGTTTCAGGGGATTTCTGCAGAGACTACAGATCAGTTGGTGGTCAGAAAGCCAAAGACGTCTTCCAGAAGTGTATGCAAATCTACACTCTACAGAGCATACACTGCTAACAAAGAAACTTTTCATTTAATAAATATGTATATTTTAGATTACATAAGAAATAATTAAGCTGTGCATAAAACTATAATATATAACATGGAGGTTCACAGTTTTTTACATTAATTATAGTATGTATTTTAATTGAGAAAGACTTTTAGTAATTAAATTTGGTGTGATAGAGATCTCCTATCTGTGGTTTATCAACCCGATCACACTAAATGCGTCTTTATAGCACGCATGTGTATTGTCGTGTAATATATACGCTAAAGTGAGTTTTTACGTGCATATAATACGCATTGGTTGTGTAAAAATGTTGGCTAGTTGAAGCTGATTTTGCCGGTTGATAACAGACCCACTACAGAGCGTCCGGTGAGAGACTTTTACCAGAGATGATCAGGTATTCGGGAATAACCCATTTATTGTCACCACAACTCAGTACACTGAACAACTTCAACTTTGCGTATGTGTGTGGTTTTCTATTGATAAAGATATAAGAAAAATTAGATAAGTACAAATAACAATAACAAATAATAAAAGTAAACAGTAATCTCCAAAATGAATATTAAATTGCTATGACTAATACAGTACAATAGGCACAAATGTGCTATTATATAAAAAAATACACTAATAGAAATTACGAATACAGAGCGGTTGTAATTCGACACCTTTGCGCACTGAGGAAAGAAAAAAGGAGCTGCGCTGGGTAACACTTTAGAATACGGTTCCTTCGTTAATGAATAACTACACAAGAACTAATGAGTAACACAATATTAACAATCTATTAATTAACAAGAAACTCTGATTAACGAACTAGTAAGTAATTGCGCACAGACGAAAGTAGTAGTTCACTATTAAGTAATCAATAACTACTATTTTTTAATACTTCCCAGAGAACTACTGAAAAAGTTTATTAACAATCTAGTAACTACAAGAAATTCTTATTAACAAATTAGTAAGTAATAGCTCACAGATGAAAGTGTTACTAGATACTTCTGTGGGAATTACTAATTATTTGGATTCGTATTATAAAGTGAAGATCATTGGAACTAACTAGTAATTACTCAAGTGTTACTAAAGACATTTTCTAAAAGTATACTAAACTTCACCAAAAATCTCAAACGTTTGCACAAATCATGACTAGATCATGTAGTAACACTTGAGTCATTACTAGTTAGTTCCAATGATCTTCACTTTATAATACGGATCCAAATAATTAGTAAGTAATAGCTCACAGATGAAAGTGTTACTAGATACTTCTGTGGGAATTACTAATTATTTGGATCCGTATTATAAAGTGAAGATCATTGGAACTAACTAGTAATTACTCAAGTGTTACTACATGTTTTAGTCATGATTTGTGCAAATGTTTGAGATTTTTGGTGAACTTTAGTATACTTTTAGAAAATGTCTTTAGTAACACTTGAGTAATTACTAGTTAGTTCCAATGATCTTCACTTTATAATACGAATCCAAATAATTAGTAATTCCCACAGAAGTATCTAGTAACACTTTCATCTGTGAGCTATTACTTACTAATTCGTTAATAAGAATTTCTTTTAGTTAATAGTAGTTACTAGATTGTTAATAAACTTTTTCAGTAGTTCTCTGGGAAGTATTAAAAAAATAGTAGTTATTGATTACTTAATAGTGAACTACCACTTTCGTCTGTGCGCTATTACTTACTAGTTCGTTAATCAGAGTTTCTTGCTAGTTAATAATAGTTACTAGATTGTTAATATTGTGTTACTCATTAGTTCTTGTGTAGTTATTCATTAACTAAGGAACCGTATTCTAAAGTGTTACCCTGCGCTGTAGCACATTAGTGCGCATGCGCCCAAAGAGTGCGTTAACTCTAGAAAGTGAGCTATATATACATTAAATAACCCTTATAATTGACCAAAGGCACGTAGATAATGTCTTCTTAATGTTACAATGAAATACCTGAGGAAACCAGTATGCAAATATACACACAAACATATTTACGAGCTAGTTCGCATCGTCACTCGCATACATTAACTTTTTACATGCCAGGCTATTCCAACATTTATAAACTAAATAAAGAACAATGTATAAACAGGCTTCTACTTACTTTCCAGGCACGCACACAACTTTAGCAAAGATAAACGCTACAGTATATCCTGCGTCTGCTCTCCCGTTCATCAGACTCAATTCAGTGGGCGGGAGTATTGACCTGCACGTCTTTCCCGTGACGCTGATTGGCTCGTTAGACAGATGCTGAGACGAAGGCACAAGTTTTGCCATATAGTAGAGAAACTAAAACACTTGAATATAAACATAATAGTGGCCTTTTGTACAGGTTGGTTAGGTTAAGTTTAGGCAGGGCTGGACTGGGACAAAAAATCAGCCCTGGACACTTCATCCAGACCGGCCCACTATGCAAACACACACACACACGTGCATTAATCTATACGTGCATTAATCTGCATGTAAAATTACTGATTAGATTTCATTTACTATCAAAACCAAGAAAAAACTATTAAAATAATAAACAAAGGGAATGGAAATGATTTTATAAGGCTTTATTGTAAATAACTGGTCTGAATTTATGTGCCACTTAATATTTTAATAGAATATTCTTAGGCTATACTACATATATTTCATGAAGTGCAACATCACGGTGAGGACCTACAGAAATATATATTCTGTAGCTCCTGGCAGTGATGTTTCACCTCATGAAATATAGTTTATATAATATAGCATAAGAATATTCTGTTACAATATTATGTTCACATATATGACACAGACAGTATAGGCTTCTGCCAGGCACTTTCAGGGAGACAAATTGAAAAAATATGTATTTATGTGCATATTTATATGCAAAATACTCCTTTTTCACATCAACTATGTGCTATGGTCATTAAATGGCTATCCTTTTCACTTAAGTCCAGCAAATAATTCATTTATTTTAACACATTTGGTGGCATCTGCCTCAAGTTATTGTCGTTGTTATGAAATACAGTCGTATGTTTGCATAGAATTCATTTTGAACACTATAATATTACATGCTTTCAAAATCTGAGGTAAATTATCCGTTATGGCTTGTGGCACAGTGACCTATTTTTAACTAAAAATAAATAATGTGTACTCATAACCAGTGTAATTTCTTCATTCTGTCAGCCGCGACATCGCAGAAATAGGAACCGTTTCTAAATTAGAAACTTCGCATGTCGCCGTCGCGTCTGGTTAGGACAAAAACTCTGATTTACATGGAAAAGATACCTTTTATCGCGTGTCGCGGCGTCGTGTGTAGTTAGGACATATTGTACTGTAACGGTAGTCGATACGCGTTCTTCTGATCATTAAAAAGAATGAGGTTATATTGACAGATGAATAGGCTACGCTCAGTTTATCAAATACGCTCAGTTTATTAAATGTCTCTTGCAAACTATGAAGAGACAATGATGAATCAATACACACTGACATGGCGATGCTGGACTGATTCTTTATTTACACCATCATACAGTAATTTTGTCGGTTGTTTATTACAGATATTAGCATGCATTTTATTGATCATCAGCTAATTTCATCAATAGACATCAATAAGAGAGAGTGGCAACAGCCCTTGTAAGAGTCAAGAGATCATTTCTTTCTTTACTTGAAGATGATTGTGTAGATGATTAAGCGTCTCTGACTTACTTTCACTTTTATTTGCGATGTTTGCACGTTAGTTTGACGCTCAGCTGCTGCTCATCTGCGGCGGTGATGCGTGTCGCAGTAGCGCCGTCATGTCTGACTATAACAGCCTGTAAACGCTCTCACTCGTTTATTTTTTAGCATTTTTGGGAGGAGTAAAATATACATGTGTGATATCAACAACCAGATTGCGTTTACACGTAAAGATCCGAACACAATGCGAGCCAGACTACCTCCAGATGGTCAGGCAAATCGATCACAATCCGATCACAACGTAATACCTTGCATTGATATTTCTTTTTTATTATCCGGATAACTTATCTGGATACAGATCGCATTTTAATACCAGGTGTAGGGGTCTCAGAGACGAGACCGGCGAGAAACTTCACGAGACCGGCGGAATGCCTCCACAGGGCGGGGAGATACTATACTGCCTATGGGAGCGGCCGCTTCTCCGCTCTTGATTCCGATTGGCCAGTGTCAGACAGTCAGACCTGTCAGTCTCGCAGCTGGACCAAGTTTATGGACCAAGTTAATTTAATTAATAAACTAATTATATAAAACTATTGTCAATGCACTACAATTTAACTGGTTATATTATGCATTCACTTATAAAAATTAAAATAAAAACTTATTTAAAACATACCAGGCTTAAGAAATGTATTAAAAAATTACACACCAGAAAAAAACACACAGCACTGAAATGGTTAAGTTAAGCCCGTCCCCCTACTAACACACAGAGACAGAGATGTAGGCTCAAAGGGAGCATGACCAGATTCAAACAAACATATCTTACTTTCTGTGGGTCCTAGTTAAAGAGTGTCAATTAGAAAGTTGTCCGGCTCGAGGAGTACAATATACATACTGATTTTTGTAACTGTAGATAAAATTAACAACCCAACTTTTGTCAAAAGGTGGCGCTACTGAGCCCTCACCACGCCCGTTTCTGAAACTTTGCACATGTCTACTGGCTAATAAATGTGATGTGTCTGAGGAGTTTCATGCAATTTGAAGCATGCTAAGGGTCTCAAAAGCATCCTAAAAGAATGGTAAAGTTTGATGCGTCACCATGGCAACAGTTTCAAAGATATTAAGAATCCATTCACAGGTCTACATCTGCCGTATGTTTACATTATACAGATGAAGTTTGAAGCAAATCGGGTTAAAATAAGAGGGTGATTTCAAAGCATTTTGAAAGTGACACACTTCCTGCTGCCAGTTGGTGGCGCTATAACTTTGACACACAATAGTCACATCCATGTGATCGTCCTCTTACGGCAAACACACTCCTGAAGTTTCATCAAGATCGGTTAATGTATGCTGAAGTTAGGACACACTTCCTGTTTCACGTTTCTCACCATAATTTTGTTTCCTTGCCACAGCCAAACTGTTCGAGATATCAAAAATCCCCTCGCAATTTTTGATCCTCTATGTCTTGACTTCAGGCTGACCGAGTTTCGTTCCATGCGGATGAATGCTCTAGGAGGAGTACATTAAATTCCATTGCAAGCGTTTTAAAAACAACCGTAAATATCTGACTTCCTGTTGGGCTGGGGTAAAAAGTAAAAGTGCGATGAATATATGAAACGATGAGATTGACATGTGTACCGAGTTTCATATTATTACATGCAAGCGTGTTTGATTTATGGACAAAGTGTTCAGACCCTGTTCCAGGGGGCGCTGACGAGCCGCCCTGCCGCGTCCGGGTACCAGCTTCAGCCCGGCTCTGATGGCCGCGGGTTCTGACCTGTGTGCAAAGTTTCAAGAGTTTTTGAGCATGTTAAGGGCCCCAAAAGTGCCCGGATAGTCGTTAGAAAAAAAAATATATATATAGCTGCGAGCAGCGATTGCGGGCCCAAGCCGGTGGCACCGCAACCCCGGTGACTTTAGTTACCTAAAGGCACCGGGATGGCGGTACCGCCGGCTTTGGCCCGCAATCGCTGCTCGCAGCTATATTTATATATATATATATATATATATATATATATATATATATATATATATATATATTTAGCCGGTGGCACCGCCACCTTGGTGCTTTTAGGGTTATTCTACATGACGTGCAAAAACGTAACCCCCGCTTTGACTGTCAAAAAGAAGTGTGCTGAAGAGCTTGCAGCAGTGAAGGCTCTGCAAAAGTGCGGATCGAGGGCACATTTTAACCACAAAGTATGCATGAGCAACCTTCTGAAAGGTCAGGTGTACATCAAGGTCTACATCTGTACTTTGTTTACATTATAGTATGTAGGGATGCGCCGATCCGATACTCAGGATCGTTATCAGCTCCGATACTGCCATCTTTGCCGGATCGGGTATATTTACACCACTTTAATCAAACCACTCTTCTTTAAAACATTACGATGTGATTTTTTCCACATGTATTTTGTTACTCTTATTGAGCTATTTTGTCCGCATAAAGGATTCACTGCCAATCGTACGTGCTCACATCATTCTCTTTCTGTGAAAGCTGTATACTGCACTCACCAGTTTTCACTCTACAGCTGTTGACCAGAGCACTGAAATTATTTCTCACTTAAACTACAATCAAATGGATTTTCCCACACATTTTGCATTAGTCCTCTGCATGGCATTTTATTATTTTCTGAGCAGCTTCAGAAGTGCATGCACACAGCCTAGAACACATGACACGCACACACAGTCACGAGAGAGGCGCGATCGAACTCTGTGTGTGTTTGTGTGTGAACAATGGAAACTCCATTTTGTTCATACAGGAAAATATTCAGACTAATGTCTTGTGGGAGCAACAGAATACATGTAACAGCATTATGTAATCAGGAAACAAAAATCCAGTAACTGTATCTTGTTACAGTGAGTTACATCAAAAAAAGTAATCAGATTGCAGTTACTTTTTGAAAAAGTATATAGTACTTAAAGCCAATTAATATAAAGTGGGACCCTTTTTTATTAAATAATTTGTAACTGTATCGGAATACATTTTTTAAAGTAACCCTCCCAAGCTTGGTCTTGTGTGGACGTCGTGAAATTAGAAAATAGATATCGTTCATTTAGTTCTTTAGCCTATATACATGTTTTTATATCCACATATTTTGTTCTAATGTCACAAATAATAATCTTAGGGTTTACTATAGCCTACATTTCACTCAAATATTTTTGTACTTTCGAGCAATAAACTGAAAGTAATGTGAATATTGCCATTCAGGGCTGGACTGGGACAAAAAATCAGCCCTGGACACTTCATCCAGACCGGCCCACTATGCAAACACACACACACACACGTGCATTAATCTATACGTGCATTAATCTGCATGTAAAATTACTGATTAGATTTTATTTACTATCAAAACCAAGAAAAAACTATTAAATAATAAACAAAGGGAATGGGAATGATTTTATAAGGCTTTATTGTAAATAACTGGTCTGAATTTATGTGCCACTTAATATTCTAATAGAATATTCTTAGGCTATACTATATATATTTCATGAAGTGCAACATCACGGTGAGGACCTACAGAAATATATATTCTGTAACTCCTGGCAGTGATGTTTCACCTCATGAAATATAGTTTATATAATATAGCAAAAGAATATTATGTTACAATATTATGTTCACATTTATGACACAGACAGTAGATAATATTATGTTCACATTTATGACACAGACAGTATAGGCTTCTGCCAGGCACTTTCAGGGAGACAAATTGAAAAAATATGTATTTATGTGCATATTTATATGCAAAATACTCCTTTTTTCACATCAACTATGTGCTATGGTCATTAAATGGCTATCCTTTTCACTTAAGTCCAGCAAATAATTCATTTATTTTAACACATTTGGTGGCTTCTGCCTCAAGTTATTGTCGTTGTTATGAAATGTCGTATGTTTGCATAGAATTCATTTTGAACACTATAATGCTTTCAAAATCTGAGGTAGGCTAAATTATCCGTTATGGCTTGTGGCACAGTGACCTATTTTTAACTAAAAATAAATAATGTGTACTCATAACCAGTGTAATTTCTTCATTCTGTCAGCCGCGACGTCGCAGAAATAGGAACCGTTTCTAAATTAGAACCTTCGCATGTCGCTGTCGCGTCTGGTTAGGACAAAAACTCTGATTTACATGGAAAAGATACCTTTTATCGCGTGTCGCGGCGTCGTGTGTAGTTAGGACATATTGTACTGTAACGGTGGTCGATACGCGTTCTTCTGATCATTAAAAAGAATGAGGTTATATTGACAGATGAATAGGCTACGCTCAATTTATCAAATACGCTCAGTTTATTAAATGTCTCTTGCAAACTATGAAGAGACAATGATGAATCAATACACACTGACATGGCGATGCTGGACTGATTCTTTATTTACACCATCATACAGAGTAATTTTGTCGGTTGTTTATTACAGATTTTAGCATGCATTTTATTGATCATCAGCTAATTTCATCAATAGACATCAATAAGAGAGAGTGGCAACAGCCCTTGTAAGAGTCAAGAGATCATTTATTTCTTTACTTGAAGATGATTGTGTAGATGATTAAGCGTCTATGACTTACTTTCACTTTTATTTGCGATGTTTGCACGTTGGTTTGACGCTCAGCTGCTGCTCATCTGCGGCGGTGATGCGTGTCGCAGTAGCGCCGTCATCTCTGACTATAACATAGCCTGTAAACGCTCTCACTCGTTTATTTTTTAGCATTTTTGGGAGGAGTAAAATATACAGGTGTGATATGAACAACCAGATTGCGTTTACACGTAAAGATCCGAACACAATGCGAGCCAGACTACCTCCAGATGGTCAGGCAAATCGATCACAATCCGATCACAACGCAATACCTTGCATTAACATTTCTTTTTTATTATCCGGATAACTTATCTGGATACAGATCGCATTTTAATACCAGGTGTAGGGGTCTCAGAGACGAGACCGGCGAGAAACTTCACGAGACCGGCGGAATGCCTCCACAGGGCGGGGAGATACTGCCTATGGGAGCGGCCGCTTCTCCCCTCTTGATTCCGATTGGCCAGTGTCAGACAGTCAGACCTGTCAGTCTCGCAGCTGGACCAAGTTTATGGACCAAGTTAATTTAATTAATAAACTAATTATATAAAACTTTTGTCAATGCACTACAATTTAACGGGTTATAGACCATTTCAAAAGATGTAAACAACACTGGTCCAGAAGCACTTCCTGTTTCAGTTTGTAACTGTTTTCTTTATTTCGCATGTAAAGAAAACATCTTAAAGATGTTTGTTTAACTTTTTGATTCAGTTTTAAATGTTCTGTTGGTTGTATTTATCCCAGCTTTTATGTAGTGTTGAAAAACTGAAACAGGAAGTGCTTCTGGGCCAGTGTTGTTTACATCTTTTGAAATGGTCTATATTATGCCTTCACTTATAAAAAATAAAATAAAAACTTATTTAAAACATACCAGGCTTAAGAAATGTATTAAGAAATTACACAGCAGAAAAAAACACACGGCACTGAAATGGTTAAGTTAAGCCCCTCCCCCTACTAACACACACACACACACACACACACAGAGAGAGACAGAGATGTAGGCTCAAAGGGAGCATGACCAGATTCAAACAAACATATCTTACTTTCTTTGGGTCCTAGCTAAAGAGTGTCAATTAGAAAGTTGTCCGGCTCGAGGAGTACAATATACATACTGATTTTTGTAACTGTAGATAAAACTAACAACCCAACTTTTGTCAAAAGGTGGCGCTACTGAGCCCTCACCACGCCCGTTTCTGAAACTTTGCACATGTCTACTGGCTAATAAATGTGATGTGTCTGAGGAGTTTCATGCAATTTGAAGCATGCTAAGGGTCTCAAAAGCATCCTAAAAGAATGGTAAAGTTTGATGCGTCGCCACGGCAACAGTTTCAAAGATATTAAGAATCCATTCACAGGTCTACATCTGCCGTATGTTTACATTATACAGATGAAGTTTGAAGCAAATCGGGTTAAAATAAGAGGGTGATTTCAAAGCATTTTGAAAGTGACACACTTCCTGCTGCCAGTTGGTGGCGCTATAACTTTGACACACAATAGTCACATCCATGTGATCGTCCTCTTACGGCGAACACACTCCTGAAGTTTCATCAAGATCGGTTGATGTATGCTGAAGTTAGGACACACTTCCTGTTTCACGTTTCTCACCATAATTTTGTTTCCTCGCCACAGCCAAACCGTTCGAGATATCAAAAATCCCCTCGCAATTTTTGATCGTCTATGTCTTGACTTCAGGCTGACCGAGTTTCGTTCCATGCGGATGAATGCTCTAGGAGGAGTACATTAAATTCCATTGCAAGCGTTTTAAAAACAACCGTAAATATCTGACTTCCTGTTGGGCTGGGGTAAAAAGTAAAAGTGCGATGAATATATGAAACGATGAGATTGACATGTGTACCGAGTTTCATATTATTACATGCAAGCGTGTTTGATTTATGGACAAAGTGTTCAGACCCTGTTCCAGGGGGCGCTGACGAGCCGCCCTGCCACGCCCGGGTACCAGCTTCAGCCCGGCTCTGATGGCCGCGGGTTCTGACCCGTGTGCAAAGTTTCAAGAGTTTTTGAGCATGTTAAGGGCCCCAAAAGTGCCCGGATAGTCGTTAGAAAAAAAAGAAAAAAATATAGCTGCGAGCAGCGATTGCGGGCCCAAGCCGGTGGCACCGCAACCCCGGTGCCTTTAGTTACCTAAAGGCACCGGGATGGCGGTACCGCCGGCTTTGGCCCGCAATCGCTGCTCGCAGCTATATTTATATATATATATAAAGCCGGTGGCACCGCACCCTTGGTGCTTTTAGGGTTATTCTACATGACGTGCAAAAACGTAACCCCCGCTTTGACTGTCAAAAAGAAGTGTGCTGAAGAGCTTGCAGCAGTGAAGGCTCTGCAAAAGTGCGGATCGAGGGCACATTTTAACCACAAAGTATGCATGAGCAACCTTCTGAAAGGTCAGGTGTACATCAAGGTCTACATCTGTACTGTGTTTACATTATAGTATGTAGGGATGCGCCGATCCGATACTCAGGATCGTTATCAGCTCCGATACTGCCATCTTTGCCGGATCGGGTATATTTACACCACTTTAATCAAACCACTCTTCTTTAAAACATTACGATGTGATTTTTTCCACATGTATTTTGTTACTCTTATTGAGCTATTTTGTCCGCATAAAAGATTCACTGCCAATCGTACGTGCTCACATCATTCTCTTTCTGTGAAAGCTGTATACTGCATTCACCAGTTTTCACTCTACAGCTATTGACCAGAGCACTGAAATTATTTCTCACTTAAACTACAATCAAATGGATTTTCCCACACATTTTGCATTAGTCCTCTGCATGGCATTTTATTATTTTCTGAGCAGCTTCAGAAGTGCATGCACACAGCCTAGAACACATGACACGCACACACAGTCACGAGAGAGGCGCGATCGAACTCTGTGTGTGTTTGTGTGTGAACAATGGAAACTCCATTTTGTTCATACAGGAAAATATTCAGACTAATGTCTTGTGGGAGCAACAGAATACATGTAACAGCATTATGTAATCAGGAAACAAAAATCCAGTAACTGTATATTATTACAGTGAGTTACATCAAAAAAAGTAATCAGATTGTAGTTACTTTTTGAAAAAGTATAAAGTACTTAAAGCCAATTAATATAAAGTGGGACCCTTTTTTATGAAATAATTTGTAACTGTATCGGAATACATTTTTTAAAGTAACCCTCCCAAGCCTGGTCTTGTGTGGACGTCGTGAAATTAGAAAATAGAGATCGTTCATTTAGTTCTTTAGCCTATATACATGTTTTTATATCCACATATTTTGTTCTAATGTCACAAATAATAATCTTAGGGTTTACTATAGCCTACATTTCACTCAAATATTTTTGTACTTTCGAGCAATAAACTGAAAGTAATGTGAATATTGCCATTCAGGGCTGGACTGGGACAAAAAATCAGCCCTGGACACTTCATCCAGACCGGCCCACTATGCAAACACACACACACGTGCATTAATCTATACGTGCATTAATCTGCATGTAAAATTACTGATTAGATTTCATTTACTATCAAAGCCAAGAAAAAACTATTAAAATAATAAACAAAGGGAATGGAAATGATTTTATAAGGCTTTATTGTAAATAACTGGTCTGAATTTATGTGCCACTTAATATTTTAATAGAATATTCTTAGGCTATACTACATATATTTCATGAAGTGCAACATCACGGTGAGGACCTACAGAAATATATATTCTGTAGCTCCTGGCAGTGATGTTTCACCTCATGAAATATAGTTTATATAATATAGCATAAGAATATTCTGTTACAATATTATGTTCACATATATGACACAGACAGTAGATAATATTATGTTCACATATATGACACAGACAGTATAGGCTTCTGCCAGGCACTTTCAGGGAGACAAATTTAAAAAATATGTATTTATGTGCATATTTATATGCAAAATACTCCTTTTTTCACATCAACTATGTGCTATGGTCATTAACACTAGAACTACCGGAATTCCATAACTACTACAACGACCATAGCGGTCATTCTGACCGTTCAAACTTTAACGTTCATTTGGCTGTACTGAACGTCATTTTCGTCATGTCATATCTGCATTTGAACCTTTCTCTTTAAGTTTTCCAGTGACACTTATAATTCCTGTTGTCATGTTATAATGCCATCGCCCTTAAAACAAGCAAAATATTATATCATATTATAAAGCCAATACAAAAATATTTCCCGACAGGTGCTGCCGAGGAAAGTTTTGCGTCAAAAATATTTTTTCACCGCACTCTCCACGTGAATAGACATGCAAAAAATCTAGGAAACGTCAAAGCTTCATACAGTAGCCTACAGCCCTGTTATACAAATACAATCAATGTGAAATCTAAAAATAAATAGATATACAATGTTAAGATAGATGATAATAAAGATGTGGGCTCATTTGAACGGTGGAAACCCCCCTATTCATTCACTGACGTTACGCACACACACATAGGAAAACACCGCTTCGCGTGCAGCTTCAGTCCCTCACACTACTTTGTGACATTTGGCACATGACTCCTTGATTTAATTTTTGCAGTTTCTCCTTACTTGGCACTGCCTTCATCATCTTCGTCCCGGACCGCCTACCCGACTCTCGCACCAGTTGAGTGGCTTTTGATTTCATGTTGTCGGAGCGAAATTCGCTTGCCAGTTGCGTGATGGACGCGAAACTTGCTCATTTGTGCACTTCTACAATATGTGCGTGTTGATCGCGGGAAATATAGCGGACTTATGATATTTATAATGCGTGCGGTCAAAATGACCGCCATGGCCATTCTAGGTAGAAATAGGACGCAACTGTTTTGTGTTTTGTGTTTTGTGATTGTAATAAAATAACAGTGCCAGAATAAAATATACACATATTTAGGAAAAGTCAGAGTCCTACAGCCACATTGATTTTATTTTAACAAATAAGTTATTACACTGTAAATTTTAAAAACGGTCAAAATGACCGCCTTGGGAGTTCTGGTGTTAAATGGCTATCCTTTTCACTTAAGTCCAGCAAATAATTCATTTATTTTAACACATTTGGTGGCATCTGCCTCAAGTTATTGTCGTTGTTATGAAATACAGTCGTATGTTTGCATAGAATTCATTTTGAACACTATAATATTACATGCTTTCAAAATCTGAGGTAAATTATCCGTTATGGCTTGTGGCACAGTGACCTATTTTTAACTAAAAATAAATAATGTGTACTCATAACCAGTGTAATTTCTTCATTCTGTCAGCCGCGACATCGCAGAAATAGGAACCGTTTCTAAATTAGAAAAAACTTCGCATGTCGCCGTCGCGTCTGGTTAGGACAAAAACTCTGATTTACATGGAAAAGATACCTTTTATCGCGTGTCGCGGCGTCGTGTGTAGTTAGGACATATTGTACTGTAACGGTAGTCGATACGCGTTCTTCTGATCATTAAAAAGAATGAGGTTATATTGACAGATGAATAGGCTACGCTCAGTTTATCAAATACGCTCAGTTTATTAAATGTCTCTTGCAAACTATGAAGAGACAATGATGAATCAATACACACTGACATGGCGATGCTGGACTGATTCTTTATTTACACCATCATACAGTAATTTTGTCGGTTGTTTATTACAGATATTAGCATGCATTTTATTGATCATCAGCTAATTTCATCAATAGACATCAATAAGAGAGAGTGGCAACAGCCCTTGTAAGAGTCAAGAGATCATTTCTTTCTTTACTTGAAGATGATTGTGTAGATGATTAAGCGTCTCTGACTTACTTTCACTTTTATTTGCGATGTTTGCACGTTGGTTTGACGCCCAGCTGCTGCTTATCTGCGGTGGTGATGCGTGTCGCAGTAGCGCCGACATGTCTGACTATAACAGCCTGTAAACGCTCTCACTCGTTTATTTTTTAGCATTTTTGGGAGGAGTAAAATATACATGTGTGATATCAACAACCAGATTGCGTTTACACGTATAAGATCCGAACACAATGCGAGCCAGACTACCTCCAGATGGTCAGGCAAATCGATCACAATCCGATCACAACGTAATACCTTGCATTGATATTTCTTTTTTATTATCCGGATAACTTATCTGGATACAGATCGCATTTTAATACCAGGTGTAGGGGTCTCAGAGACGAGACCGGCGAGAAACTTCACGAGACCGGCGGAATGCCTCCACAGGGCGGGGAGATACTATACACTGCCTATGGGAGCGGCCGCTTCTCCGCTCTTGATTCCGATTGGCCAGTGTCAGACAGTCAGACCTGTCAGTCTCGCAGCTGGACCAAGTTTATGGACCAAGTTAATTTAATTAATAAACTAATTATATAAAACTATTGTCAATGCACTACAATTTAACTGGTTATATTATGCATTCACTTATAAAAATTAAAATAAAAACTTATTTAAAACATACCAGGCTTAAGAAATGTATTAAGAAATTACACAGCAGAAAAAAACACACAGCACTGAAATGGTTAAGTTAAGCCCCTCCCCCTACTAACACACACACACAGAGAGAGACAGAGATGTAGGCTCAAAGGGAGCATGACCAGATTCAAACAAACATATCTTACTTTCTGTGGGTCCTAGTTAAAGAGTGTCAATTAGAAAGTTGTCCGGCTCGAGGAGTACAATATACATACTGATTTTTGTAACTGTAGATAAAACTAACAACCCAACTTTTGTCAAAAGGTGGCGCTACTGAGCCCTCACCACGCCCGTTTCTGAAACTTTGCACATGTCTACTGGCTAATAAATGTGATGTGTCTGAGGAGTTTCATGCAATTTGAAGCATGCTAAGGGTCTCAAAAGCATCCTAAAAGAATGGTAAAGTTTGATGCGTCACCACGGCAACAGTTTCAAAGATATTAAGAATCCATTCACAGGTCTACATCTGCCGTATGTTTACATTATACAGATGAAGTTTGAAGCAAATCGGGTTAAAATAAGAGGGTGATTTCAAAGCATTTTGAAAGTGACACACTTCCTGCTGCCAGTTGGTGGCGCTATAACTTTGACACACAATAGTCACATCCATGTGATCGTCCTCTTACGGCGAACACACTCCTGAAGTTTCATCAAGATCAGTTAATGTATGCTGAAGTTAGGACACACTTCCTGTTTCACGTTTCTCACCATAATTTTGTTTCCTCGCCACAGCCAAACCGTTCGAGATATCAAAAATCCCCTCGCAATTTTTGATCGTCTATGTCTTGACTTCAGGCTGACCGAGTTTCGTTCCATGCGGATGAATGCTCTAGGAGGAGTACATTAAATTCCATTGCAAGCATTTTAAAAAAAAACGTAAATATCTGACTTCCTGTTGGGCTGGGGTAAAAAGTAAAAGTGCGATGAATATATGAAACGATGAGATCGACATGTGTACCGAGTTTCATATTATTACATGCAAGCGTGTTTGATTTATGGACAAAGTGTTCAGACCCTGTTCCAGGGGGCGCTGACGAGCCGCCCTGCCACGCCCGGGTACCAACTTCAGCCCGGCTCTGATGGCCGCGGGTTCTGACCCGTGTGCAAAGTTTCAAGAGTTTTTGAGCATGTTAAGGGCCCCAAAAGTGCCCGGATAGTCGTTAGAAAAAAAAAAAATAAAAAAAAAAAAAAAATAATCCTAAGGAAAACAATAGGGCCTTCGCCCTTTCAGGGCTTGGGCCCTAATAATCCTAAGGAAAACAATAGGGCCTTCGCCCTTTCAGGGCTTGGGCCCTAATAATAAATATAGCTGCGAGCAGCGATTGCGGGCCCAAGCCGGTGGCACCGCAACCCCGGTGCCTTTAGTTACCTAAAGGCACCGGGATGGCGGTACCGCCGGCTTTGGCCCGCAATCGCTGCTCGCAGCTATATTTATATATATATATATATATATATATATATATATATATAAAGCCGTTGGCACCGCACCCTTGGTGCTTTTAGGGTTATTCTACATGACGTGCAAAAACGTAACCCCCGCTTTGACTGTCAAAAAGAAGTGTGCTGAAGAGCTTGCAGCAGTGAAGGCTCTGCAAAAGTGCGGATCGAGGGCACATTTTAACCACAAAGTATGCGTGAGCAACCTTCTGAAAGGTCAGGTGTACATCCAGGTCTACATCTGTACTGTGTTTACATTATAGTATGTAGGGATGCGACGATCCGATACTCAGGATCGTTATCAGCTCCGATACTGCCATCTTTGCCGGATCGGGTATATTTACACCACTTTAATCAAACCACTCTTCTTTAAAACATTACGATGTGATTTTTTCCACATGTATTTTGTTACTCTTATTGAGCTATTTTGTCCGCATAAAAGATTCACTGCCAATCGTACGTGCTCACATCATTCTCTTTCTGTGAAAGCTGTATACTGCATTCACCAGTTTTCACTCTACAGCTATTGACCAGAGCACTGAAATTATTTCTCACTTAAACTACAATCAAATGGATTTTCCCACACATTTTGATTAGTCCTCTGCATGGCATTTTATTATTTTCTGAGCAGCTTCAGAAGTGCATGCACACAGCCTAGAACACATGACACGCACACACAGTCACGAGAGAGGCGCGATCGAACTCTGTGTGTGTTTGTGTGTGAAAAATGGAAACTCCATTTTGTTCATACAGGAAAATATTCAGACTAATGTCTTGTGGGAGCAACAGAATACATGTAACAGCATTATGTAATCAGGAAACAAAAATCCAGTAACTGTATATTATTACAGTGAGTTACATCAAAAAAAGTAATCAGATTGTAGTTACTTTTTGAAAAAGTATAAAGTACTTAAAGCCAATTAATATAAAGTGGGACCCTTTTTTATGAAATAATTTGTAACTGTATCGGAATACATTTTTAAAGTAACCCTCCCAAGCCTGGTCTTGTGTTGACGTCGTGAAATTAGAAAATAGAGATCGTTCATTTAGTTCTTTAGCCTATATACATGTTTTTATATCCACATAATTTGTTCTAATGTCACAAATAATAATTTTAGGGTTTACTATAGCCTACATTTCACTCAAATATTTTTGTACTTTCGAGCAATAAACTGAAAGTAATGTGAATATTGCCATTCAGGGCTGGACTGGGACAAAAAATCAGCCCTGGACACTTCATCCAGACCGGCCCACTATGCAAACACACACACACGTGCATTAATCTATACGTGCATTAATCTGCATGTAAAATTACTGATTAGATTTCATTTACTATCAAAACCAAGAAAAAACTATTAAAATAATAAACAAAGGGAATGGAAATGATTTTATAAGGCTTTATTGTAAATAACTGGTCTGAATTTATGTGCCACTTAATATTTTAATAGAATATTCTTAGGCTATACTACATATATTTCATGAAGTGCAACATCACGGTGAGGACCTACAGAAATATATATTCTGTAGCTCCTGGCAGTGATGTTTCACCTCATGAAATATAGTTTATATAATATAGCATAAGAATATTCTGTTACAATATTATGTTCACATTTATGACACAGACAGTAGATAATATTATGTTCACATTTATGACACAGACAGTATAGGCTTCTGCCAGGCACTTTCAGGGAGACAAATTGAAAAAATATGTATTTATGTGCATATTTATATGCAAAATACTCCTTTTTTCACATCAACTATGTGCTATGGTCATTAAATGGCTTTCCTTTTCACTTAAGTCCAGCAAATAATTCATTTATTTTAACACATTTGGTGGCATCTGCCTCAAGTTATTGTCGTTGTTATGAAATACAGTCGTATGTTTTGCATAGAATTCATTTTGAACACTATAATATTACATGCTTTCAAATCTGAGGTAAATTACCCGTTATGGCTTGTGGCACAGTGACCTATTTTTAACTAAAAATAAATAATGTGTACTCATAACCAGTGTAATTTCTTCATTCTGTCAGCCGCGACATCGCAGAAATAGGAACCGTTTCTAAATTAGAAACTTCGCATGTCGCCGTCGCGTCTGGTTAGGACAAAAACTCTGATTTACATGGAAAAGATACCTTTTATCGCGTGTCGCGGCGTCGTGTGTAGTTAGGACATATTGTACTGTAACGGTAGTCGATACGCGTTCTTCTGATCATTAAAAAGAATGAGGTTATATTGACAGATGAATAGGCTACGCTCAGTTTATCAAATACGCTCAGTTTATTAAATGTCTCTTGCAAACTATGAAGAGACAATGATGAATCAATACACACTGACATGGCGATGCTGGACTGATTCTTTATTTACACCATCATACAGTAATTTTGTCGGTTGTTTATTACAGATATTAGCATGCATTTTATTGATCATCAGCTACTTTCATCAATAGACATCAATAAGAGAGAGTGGCAACAGCCCTTGTAAGAGTCAAGAGATCATTTCTTTCTTTACTTGAAGATGAATGTGTAGATGATTAAGCGTCTCTGACTTACTTTCACTTTTATTTGCGATGTTTGCACGTTGGTTTGACGCTCAGCTGCTGCTTATCTGCGGTGGTGATGCGTGTCGCAGTAGCGCCGTCATCTCTGACTATAACATAGCCTGTAAACGCTCTCACTCGTTTATTTTTTAGCATTTTTGGGAGGAGTAAAATATACATGTGTGATATCAACAACCAGATTGCGTTTACACGTAAAGATCCGAACACAATGCGAGCCAGACTACCTCCAGATGGTCAGGCAAATCGATCACAATCCGATCACAACGTAATACCTTGCATTGATATTTCTTTTTTATTATCCGGATAACTTATCTGGATACAGATCGCATTTTAATACCAGGTGTAGGGGTCTCAGAGACGAGACCGGCGAGAAACTTCACGAGAATGCCTCCACAGGGCGGGGAGATACTATACACTGCCTATGGGAGCGGCCGCTTCTCCGCTCTTGATTCCGATTGGCCAGTGTCAGACAGTCAGACCTGTCAGTCTCGCAGCTGGACCAAGTTTATGGACCAAGTTAATTTAATTAATAAACTAATTATATAAAACTATTGTCAATGCACTACAATTTAACTGGTTATATTATGCCTTCACTTATAAAAATTAAAATAAAAACTTATTTAAAACATACCAGGCTTAAGAAATGTATTAAGAAATTACACAGCAGAAAAAACACACAGCACTGAAATGGTTAAGTTAAGCCCCTCCCCCTACTAACACACACACAGAGAGAGACAGAGATGTAGGCTCAAAGGGAGCATGACCAGATTCAAACAAACATATCTTACTTTCTGTGGGTCCTAGTTAAAGAGTGTCAATTAGAAAGTTGTCCGGCTCGAGGAGTACAATATACATACTGATTTTTGTAACTGTAGATAAAACTAACAACCCAACTTTTGTCAAAAGGTGGCGCTACTGAGCCCTCACCACGCCCGTTTCTGAAACTTTGCACATGTCTACTGGCTAATAAATGTGATGTGTCTGAGGAGTTTCATGCAATTTGAAGCATGCTAAGGGTCTCAAAAGCATCCTAAAAGAATGGTAAAGTTTGATGCGTCACCATGGCAACAGTTTCAAAGATATTAAGAATCCATTCACAGGTCTACATCTGCCGTATGTTTACATTATACAGATGAAGTTTGAAGCAAATCGGGTTAAAATAAGAGGGTGATTTCAAAGCATTTTGAAAGTGACACACTTCCTGCTGCCAGTTGGTGGCGCTATAACTTTGACACACAATAGTCACATCCATGTGATCGTCCTCTTACGGCGAACACACTCCTGAAGTTTCATCAAGATCGGTTAATGTATGCTGAAGTTAGGACACACTTCCTGTTTCACGTTTCTCACCATAATTTTGTTTCCTCGCCACAGCCAAACCGTTCGAGATATCAAAAATCCCCTCACAATTTTTGATCGTCTATGTCTTGACTTCAGGCTGACCGAGTTTCGTTCCATGCGGATGAATGCTCTAGGAGGAGTACATTAAATTCCATTGCAAGCGTTTTAAAAACAACCGTAAATATCTGACTTCCTGTTGGGCTGGGGTAAAAAGTAAAAGTGCGATGAATATATGAAACGATGAGATTGACATGTGTACCGAGGTTCATATTATTACATGCAAGCGTGTTTGATTTATGGACAAAGTGTTCAGACCCTGTTCCAGGGGGCGCTGACGAGCCGCCCTGCCGCGCCCGGGTACCAGCTTCAGCCCGGCTCTGATGGCCGCGGGTTCTGACCTGTGTGCAAAGTTTCAAGAGTTTTTGAGCATGTTAAGGGCCCCAAAAGTGCCCGGATAGTCGTTAGAAAAAAAAAAAAAATAATAATCCTAAGGAAAACAATAGGGCCTTCGCCCTTTCAGGGCTTGGGCCCTAATAATCCTAAGGAAAACAATAGGGCCTTCGCCCTTTCAGGGCTTGGGCCCTAATAATCCTAAGGAAAACAATAGGGCCTTCGCCCTTTCAGGGCTTGGGCCCTAATAATCCTAAGGAAAACAATAGGGCCTTCGCCCTTTTATGGCTTGGGCCCTAATAATCCTAAGGAAAACAATAGGGCCTTCGCCCTTTCAGGGCTTGGGCCCTAATAATAAATATAGCTGCGAGCAGCGATTGCGGGCCCAAGCCGGTGGCACCGCAACCCCGGTGCCTTTAGTTACCTAAAGGCACCGGGATGGCGGTACCGCCGGCTTGGGCCCGCAATCGCTGCTCGCAGCTATATTTATATAAATATATATATATATATATATATATATATATATATATATATATATATATATATATATATATATATAAAGCCGGTGGCACCGCCACCTTGGTGCTTTTAGGGTTATTCTACATGACGTGCAAAAACATAACCCCCGCTTTGACTGTCAAAAAGAAGTGTGCCGAAGAGCTTGTTTATGTGTCACTTAATATTCTAATAGAATATTCTTAGGCTATACTACGTATATTTCATGAAGTACAACATCACGGTGAGGACCTACAGAAATATATATTCTGTAGCTCCTGGCAGTGATGTTTCACCTCATGAAATATAGTTTATATAATATAGCATAAGAATATTCTGTTACAATATCATGTTCACATTTATGACACAGACGGTAGATAATATTATGTTCACATTTATGACACAGACAGTATAGGCTTCTGCCAGGCACTTTCAGGGATACAAATTGAAAAAATATGTATTTATGTGCATATTTATATGCAAAATACTCCTTTTTCACATCAACTATGTGCTATGGTCATTAAATGGCTATCCTTTTCACTTAAGTCCAGCAAATAATTCATTTATTTAACACATTTGGTGGCATCTGCCTCAAGTTAGCGTTGTTATGAAATACAGTCGTATGTTTGCATAGAATTCATTTTGAACACGATAATATTACATGCTTTCAAAATCTGAGGTAAATTATCCGTTATGGCTTGTGGCACAGTGACCTATTTTTAACTAAAAATAAATAATGTGTAGCTACTCATAACCAGTGTAATTTCTTCATTCTGTCAGCCGCGACGTCGCAGAAATAGGAACCGTTTCTAAATTAGAAACTTCGCATGTCGCCGTCGCGTCTGGTTAGGACAAAAACTCTGATTTACATGGAAAAGATACCTTTTATCGCGTGTCGTGGCGTCGTGTGTAGTTAGGACACGGTGTAAGCGGCCGCTTCTCAGGTCTAGAATCTGAACTTGATTTTTGATTGGCCAGTGTCAGACAGTCAGACCTGTCAGTCTCTCAGCTCGCGTCAGCTTCATGCGGCTTCATGAGAGAGACGCATAAGTCCGGAATTGGACAATTTAACAATATACTTACGATAGAATATATTTACAATTAATAATGATTTAAAAACAAAATACATAACGCGCCGGGCCGCCGGCCCAACCAGACCGCGGCCCACCGGGAATCTCCCGGTAGTCCCGATGGCCAGTACATGCCTGATTTAGTATCTTTAATATATCGTCGCTGCCCGATGAAACTCAAGTATGTCCAAAACGGTTACTTTTCAGGAAGTGGAAAAAAACATGTTATTTCAAAAGCAGCTGAACGTAGCATTCTCATGCTTGGCACAACATCTTTAAATGTAACCATATTCTTGCCAGTGTCATGATATAATCCATATTTGACCCAAAATCGAGTTTAAATGGACATACGTCCATATTGTACTGTAACGGTGGTCGATAAGCGTTCTTCCGTTCATTAAAAGAATGAGGTTAGCCTATATATATTGATAGATGAATAGGCTACGCTCAGTTTATCAAATACGCTCAGTTTATTAAATGTCTCTTGCAAACTATGAAGAGACAACCCAGCAAGCAATAGCCATCATTTCACCGTCTAGGTTAAACAGAGACCCGATATAGTCCGGCTATGTGTAACCCACTTCTAGCCAAAATAACATTGAATCATGGCTAAATGTATTTTTTCCAAAATAACTTGCAAAATGTATTATATTCCATCATGTAAGCAAAGTCAACTGTGATTACAAGGTGTTTGGTTTGATTTCTTTGACATTTTCTATGTGTAGGCTGTGTGAAGACGCGATCTAGCTCGTATAGTCTGTCCGGCTATTTATAGCCCACTTCTAGTCGAAACTGATTAATTGTCGTTTTAATGAATTGTTGGGCAGGCAACGCATGAGATAGTTGATATCCCATCATGTTCGCATTGGTAAACATATCTACAAGGTGCCAGTGTCATATCATGACATGGTCGATTTGTAGTCACGATCCTCTGAATTGGATGGGCTATGTGCAGTCTGCTTTTAGCCCACTGGCGAAATCGAGGCTATCAGTGGTCTACGTTTAACGGCTTGGCTATAGCCCTGATTTAGACCAGCGATTAGTAGGCTATTGCCAAAATAAATCTTAAAATTGTTTTCTTGTTTTTCACCCACGCAGCTTCATGTTTGCTGTCACAGTCACACATTAATTAAAAATCTATGGTTTTATTTGACTGTTTTTCATTTTAAATTAAATAAAAATGCAATTACATTTATCAACCGCTAGATGGCAACAGCCCTACTGAGACATGACTGCTGACAACGCGAGTCTTGATAGCACAGATCACCGGTCACGCGATCGCCGATCGACCATTCTCAAATATTTTAAACGAGGCAGAGCATTGCATTCAGCTGACGGTCGACGACAACAGGTAAAATACATTCCCACTTTTGTCTTTTAAGCATATGTGTTTTCATTTTGACGTGTTAATTTTTTAGATAAATTATTTGTTATCATGTGTTGTTGGAATCGTGACATTTTAGCGGGTGTGTCATGGTACATGCACGTGTAGGCCTAACGTTACTGAATCCAAAGCTGTAAACATGAAACACATGCAATCTATTATAAAGTGTTATGAAAGCCACACTTATATTTGGCTCTTTTCTTTAGATCATTGTGATATAAAAATAGCATTTCCTCACTAAATCTCTCGTCTTTGACAAAGTCCATCATTGATATAAATTATAAAATTGAATTTGTCTGAACATTGGCTTGTTGGAGAGCATAAGCAAATAGAGTAGAATAATATTTGTTATTGTACAAGCAAAGTAAGATGAAGTTTCATTCAAAATGCCTTCATTAATTCAAGTTTGAAACTTTCAAATTAATTTTATAATACAGCATAAAAATACAAATGATTGGCTATATAAAATAAGCAAATCTAAAAAGTCTCCGCCAGTATATCAATAATGCAAATAGCTCCGATGTGCATTAAAACCTAAACAGAACACAAGAACACACACACACACACACACACACACACACACACACAAAACGTACATGTACTTTCAACAATGCTTTTCTTGTGCTAATTATTTTATTCTTATTTGGCAGATGCTGTGATGACCAACTTCCCAGCAGCAACAGAGTTTTCTATTTTATTAGCCTATCTTAAGTTGTTCATGTTAAAATAATTTTATATTTTTAATTTTAATATTGGTGTGGTAATTTTTATGTTTTGAAGTTACGTAATGTTGTTCTTTTGCTAAATAAAGCCTTTTATATATATATATATATATATATATATATATATTTGGAATGGCTTGTTATTTATGTGAACCTGTTATATTTGAGTGAAAAGAATCTTTTAACCATTTTGTTGTCTATTGCATGTATATGTAGTCGTTTAATAGTTGTCTAATTGATGACTAGTCTATTCTTGGGCTTAGACGTCTATTAGATTTTCACTGACAGCCCAAATTTAGCCTTGTTTTAGCCTAGACCCATATGCACTGCCTATTAGACGTATAAATGTAGTCGTTCAATAGCCGTCTAATTGTTGACCATAGTCTGTTCTTGGGCTATGGTTAGATGTCTATTCTTGGGCTATGGTTAGACGTCTATTAGATTTTCACTGACAGCCCAAATTTAGCCTTGATTTAGCCTAGACGTCTGGGCTATGTTTTGACGGCTATTAGACGTCTTTTGGACGTAAAATTGCTTGCTGGGAATGATGAATCAATACACACTGACATGGCGATGCTGGACTGATTCTTTATTTACACCATCATACAGTAATTTTGTCGGTTGTTTATTACAGATATTAGCATGCATTTTATTGATCATCAGCTAATTTCATCAATAGATATCAATAAGAGAGAGTGGCAACAGCCCTGGTAAGAGTCAAGAGATCATTTCTTTCTTTACTTGAAGATGAATGTGTAGATGATTAAGTGTCTATGACTTACTTTCACTTTTATTTGCGATGTTTGCAGTTAGTTTGACGCTCAGCTGCTGCTCATCTGCGGCGGTGATGCGTGTCGCAGCGCCGTCATTTCTGACTATAACATAGCCTGTAAACGCTCTCACTCGTTTATGTTTTAGCATTTTTGGGAGGAGTAAAATATACATGTGTGATATCAACAACCAGATTGCGTTTACACGTAAAGATCCGAACACAATGCGAGCCAGACTAGCCTACCTCCAGATGGTCAGGCATATCGATCACAATCCGATCACAACGTAATACCTTGCATTGATATTTCTTTTTTATTATCCGGATAACTTATCTGGATACAGATCGCATTTTAATACCAGGTGTAGGGGTCTCAGAGACTAGACCGGCGAGAAACTTCACGAGAACGGCGGAAAGCCTCCACAGGGCGGGGAGATACTGCCTATGGGAGCGGCCGCTTCTCCGCTCTTGATTCCGATTGGCCAGTGTCAGACAGTCAGACCTGTCAGTCTCTCAGCTCGCGTCCGCTTCATGCGGCTTCATGAGAGAGACGCATAAGTCCGGAATTGGATGATTTAACAAATACTTACGATAGAATATATTTAAAAATAATAATGATTTAAAAACAAAATACATAACGCGCCGGGCCGCCGGCCAAACCAGACCGCGGCCCACCGAGAATCTCCCGGTAGTCCCGATGGCCAGTACATATGCCTGATTTAGTATCTTTAATATATTTTCATAATTTTGAAGAAGTTTGGTGTGGGAATAATTAAAAATTACTTAAGAGGGGGGAAATAAAAATGTAAAGGCTGGTTTTGCAAAACATTCACATACAGTGACCGAAACAACCGACATCCTGTTGGGCTGGCTTAAAGTTGTTTGGGCTAATGAGATCTATAAGTGTACCGAGTTTAATATTATTATATGCAAGTGTGTTTGATTTATGGACCCAATTTTCAGATCAAGTTTATGGACCAAGTTAATTTAATTAATAAACTAATTATATAAAACTATTGTCAATGCACTACAATTTAACGGGTTATATTATGCCTTCACTTATAAAAATTAAAATAAAAACTTATTTAAAACATACCAGGCTTAAGAAATGTATTAAGAAATTACACAGCAAAAAACACACAGCAGTGAAATGGTTAAGCCCCTCCCCTACTAACACACACACAGACAGAGACAGAGATGTAGGTTCAAAGGGAGCATGACCAGATTCAAACAAACATATCTTACTTTCTGTGGGTCCTAGGTAATGAGTGTCAATTAGAAAGTTGTCCGGCTCGAGGAGTACAATATACATACCGATTTTTGTAACTGTAGATAAAACTAACAACCCAACTTTTGTCAAAAGGTGGCGCTACTGAGCCCTCACCACGCCCGTTTCTGAAACTTTGCACATGTCTACTGGCTAATAAATGTGATGTGTCTGAGGAGTTTCATGCAATTTGAAGCATGCTAAGGGTCTCAAAAGCATCCTAAAAGAATGGTAAAGTTTGATGCGTCGCCACGGCAACAGTTTCAAAGACATCAATAATCCATTCACAGGTCTACATCTGCCGTATGTTTACATTATACAGATGAAGTTTGAAGCAAATCGGGTTAAAATAAGAGGGTGATTTCAAAGCATTTTGAAAGTGACACACTTCCTGCTGCCAGTTGGTGGCGCTATAACTTTGACACACAATAGTCACATCCTAGTGATCGTCCTCTTACAGCGAACACACTCCTGAAGTTTCATCAAGATCGGTTGATGTATGCTGAAGTTAGGACACACTTCCTGTTTCACGTTTCTCACCATAATTTTGTTTCCTCGCCACAGCCAAACCGTTCGAGATATCAAAAATCCCCTCGCAATTTTTGATCCTCTATGTCTTGACTTCAGGCTGACCGAGTTTCGTTCCATGGGGATGAATGCTCTAGGACGAGTACATTAAATTCCATTGCACGCGTTTTAAAAACAACCGTAAATATCTGACTTCCTGTTGGGCTGGGGTAAAAAGTAAAAGCGCGATGTATATATGAAACGATGAGATCGACATGTGTACCGAGTTTCATATTATTACATGCAAGCGTGTTTGATTTATGGACAAAGTGTTCAGACCCCGTTCCAGGGGGCGCTGACGAGCCGCCCTGCCGCGCCCGTGTACCAGCTTCAGCCCGGCTCTGATGGCCGCGGGTTCTGACCCGTGTGCAAAGTTTCAAGAGTTTTTGAGCATGTTAAGGGCCCCGAAAGTGCCCGGATAGTCGTTAGAAAAAAAAAAAAAAAAAAAAAAAAAAAAAAAAAAAAAAAAATAATCCTAAGGAAAACAATAGGGCCTTCGCCCTTTCAGGGCTTGGGCCCTAATAATCCTAAGGAAAACAATAGGGCCTTCGCCCTTTCAGGGCTTGGGCCCTAATAACCCTAACAGTTTCAAGAGGGCCTCGCACCGTTGGGTGCTCGGGCCCTAACGGGCCCTAAAAATATTGCGTGCTGTGCGCCTGCGTCAGACTGGCCGACAGGATTCAGTGAGTTATTAAAATCACGATAATCAAACACGGTTTTATTGATAATTAAATTTTAAACAATAATACTAACCATCAGTACATTTTATCACGGTTTATCACGAAACCGGTTATCGTCTAGTCCCTACTTGGAGCGATGCCCTAAACTCAAACATGAAGTCGGCCATTTCTAATTTTACCGCCATTGTTGAATGGCGTTTTCATTTACTCATTACGTACTTTAACGAACTCCTCCTAGGGATTTAGTCAGATCGACTTCACATTTCTGCTGTGCCTTCTAAAGCCATTGACGATGTAAAGTTGTGCTATCTGCAGGTGCGAGGGCTAGGCTTGCCGCGGTAGTCGGTGTTACCGGCATGTGAAAAAAAAAAGTTTAAAGCCTTAAAAATATTGAACGCAATTATGCAGTAGTCGTTAAATCCTGCCTATTAAAACACACACACAACCCACAGAAAAGACGCGCGTCGGTATCGAGTTCTCTTTCAGGCTTGAACAAACCATAACACACAAATTATGCCAAAATGTCCATAGGAGCAGTCTTAAACGAACGTAGAGATTTGTGAGAAAATGGGACGCGTGTCAGATCGCGTCTCTCTCAGCAACGGCTGTCCGAATTCGCTCACTCGTTTTTACTTACTCCTTCTCATTCACTCCTTCAAGTGAACAGTATTAGTGGACTAATGTAGGGAATATGCCTAGTAAATGAGGGTTTTGGGGGCGATTTCGGATTCAACCCATGTTCTCAAGCAGTGAAAAAAAGAGGACACTGACAACGCGTTTACAGACAGGAACGAGCAGGTAATATTTAATATGAAACAGTCTCAACTTTCAAATTTGGTCAGTAAAAGAAAACCAAACAATAAATAGGCGTACCGTTTTGTGGCTCGTTAATGTGTCGTGACAGATTGCCTGATATAAAGCCAAGTTCCACCGAAGTATCTACTCTCCTGACTGCTTTCTGACTGATCCTGTCAGATCACATGTCTGTCAATCAAACTCCAAGCGAAGGATGAATTGACGCTAATTTAAAAGTGAAAGTTAGTTTCGTTTTCAAACTAGCGCATATTCAGGGCACAATAACAAAACAGTTCTTTCCCGCACTACCGCACCGTTATGTATGCCAGTGAAAACGTGCGCATTTTACGTTTGCCTTTAAATTAGCGATTTAAAAGCCCCCGCCGGTGAGACACCGGTATTACCAGTGTTGTCACACGTCGATTAACCGGTGAGAAAAAATCCTCACCGTCACAACACTAGCGAGGGCCCGCCCATCGCTGCTTGCAGCTTTAATTTTCGTCTTCTATTTGATTCAATTCTCTCGGTGTTATCTCTTTGGGTCGTTTCTCTGTTTATTTGCATTTTTTCTTTCTTCAACAGCATACCAGTCGTCAAAGTTGCCATATTCTCCAAAAATGTTAAAAGAAATAGCATGAAGTCGCTCATTGTTGTATTGGGCTATAATATCTAACAGATGTTTGTTTTGATAGAGCATGTGATTGCCTGTTGCTATGGTTACTCACAGCTGTTGTAGGCAGCGCATTTATTTATTAATTTCGAATGGTAAACAGGCAGTTTCACCAGAACTACTTTACTAGGTGTTCTCTATCACTTTTTAATGGACACCCTGCAGCCAATCAGAATCGAGTATTCACCCAGACCATGGTATAACAACATATAATAGATAGCACAGAACAAGAAAGTTAATAATCTGTCATTGCGTCACTGCATTATGATATGCATTATAATTGCGGTGCCACCGGCTTGGGCCCTTCATCTCTGCTCGCAGTTATATTTATTATTTTACTACCTTTTGGGCATTTTTGGGGCCCTTAACATGCTCAAAAAATCTTAAAACTTTGCACACGGGTCAGAACCCGTGGCCATCAGGGCTGTGCTGAAGATAGTACCCGGGCATGGCAGCGGGCTCGACAGTGCCCCCTGGAACGTTGTCCGACAACTTGGTCCATAAATCAAACATGCTTGCATGTAATAATATGAAACTCGGTACACATATAGAGCTCATCGGTTCATCTATACTTCGCACTTTTACTTTTTACCCCAGCCCAACAGGAAGTGGGCAATTTAGGGTTGTTTGTAAAACACATGCAATGGAATTTGAAGTACTCCTCCTAGAGCGCTGATCCAAATTCGATGAAACTCGGTCAGCGTGAAGTCAAGACGTTAAGGATGAAAGTTTGTGAGGGGATTTTTGATATCGTGAACGGTTTGGCCATGGCGAGAGAACGAATTTATGGCGAGAAACATTAAACAGGAAGTGTGTCATAACTTCAGCATACATTAACTGATCTTGATGAAACTTCAGCAGTGTGTTTGTTGTAAGAGGCCGATCATATGGATGTGACTATTGTGATTCAAAGTTATAGCGCCACCAACTGGCAGCAGGAAGTGTGTCACTTTTAAAATGCTTTGAAATAACCCTCTTATTTTTACCCGATTTGCTTCAAACTCAGATCAGTCAGTCAGATATTTTGGTTTGAATATGGTGAGCCTCTCTCTGAACCTACGTCCCTGTATGGCAAGCCTTTTAACATTTAAAAGCTAAGTTTTCCTATCCGGAATTAACATTGTAGATATCAACAACGTCTTTCTGACTAGTCGTAATAGGCTCTATGCACAACTTACTTCCGCATTCTGTGAAACAGGTCGCATCGCTTCCGGTCCAGGTCTTTTGTATGTGCTTCATGAATTTTTTTGCGATTTTACTTAAGATAACTTAAAAGGAACGAGCAAAGATTAGCATAACCAATGTTCCTCACATGTGCAGATTGATATTTAAACGTTTTTAAATTATTATTATTATTATTATTATTATTATTAAAACAATATTTTTTCTTCTTCACAGTAACGTTTAGGTATTTAAATGGAATAAATGCCAATAACAAAGTGAACTAGGTAGATTAGCTGATTACCTTAAAAATCCATAAATATCGTAGTCAGGTCTTACGGCCGTTAACACTTTCTCTAACAAGCGGATGCGATGAGACCTGTTTTCCGGTTTGGTCACGTGACGCTCTACATAAAGCCTATTACATTTTGGATAGTTTGTATTATCATTTAAGATATCTGTAATTGTGACGTAATAGTCGAAACGACAGATAGAGTATGGCAAGCCGTTTTAACATTTAATCATTTAATCATGAAAGGGCCAAAGCCTGCGGCAAAACCTTTAGGTAACTAAAGGAACCAGGGTTGCGGTGCCACCGGCTTGGGCCCGCCATTGCAGCTATATATATATATATATATATATATATATATATATATATATATATTTCTAAATAGGAATGCTTACTGAAATTTTTCAGTGCATTTCATAGTTTCAAATGTGATGCTAGCACTTTGATAAAATAAATCAAGGTTTGAAACCCTATGAACAGCCCGTGAATAGCCAGTCGTTAGTAGCTATAATGCAGACAAAAAATGCATATTTATGGCCATATCCAGTCTGGAGAGGTGTGAATGTGTGCATGGGGAGACTGAGACTGAACGGGGCTTGTTTGCACTACAAAACAATAAGGGCAATAGAGTGAATAGATGACTTAGAAGATGACTAAACATCAGTTTGCATTTTAGAGTCTAAAAAATAAAGTAATTTGACATGATCTTAAAAAACATGTAACTAAATACAGAGTTTTAGACTTATCGTTTTCAGATTTTAAATAGAAAATGGTCACACATATGACTTTAGCTGCAGTGTATTTCTAGATTGCTACAGGGCCAACTTCAATTTTATTTTCATGAAGCTGTTTCATAAAAATAAATTTCTAATAACTTTACAAAACTTTGAAGCTATTTAAAAATATTTTTCATTATGATAACAATTAATTCTACATTTACAATAAACTACCAGGTGTCAGCTTTCAAATGAGATCATACTTGTTGTAAGAAAAAATGAAGTGGACGTAGAAGATCTCAAAAATGAAGTTTATTTACAGCATAGCAGTGGCAAGGCACACGAAGCACCTTGGGTTCACCGGCGTCAGAATGAACCCAGAACTCATCCCAGCGCAAACATTTTATACAGTATTCTTCGTCTTCCCCCTCAACATGTAAATGAAGCTTTCTCTTACATGTAAATCAAGACAATCAAGTTCGTCGTCTCTTTCAGCGTGGAGCTGAAACTCTGTCTTTAAATGTAAATTGAAGAGAACGATACAAGCAATGCTTCCGTGCTAGGTCTTTGTTATTCCAAATTCTGTCCTTAAATGTAAATCGAAGAGAACAATAAGTGTTAGAGTAATACGGTCAAGTGTTTAAAGGTGATAATATTTCTCCGAAACTCCCTAATCAAGATGGTTCTTGAATATCTGCTGTCGCTCCCACACTATAGGTGATAACCACGACTCTGTGATTTTGTTTAAGATTGTATGGAATTGATTCTATTATAAATACGCTCTTTCAAGTGAAGGAACATTTTAATATAATTTATATTGGAGTGGAAGTTTGATCGGAGCAGACTGTAATTTCTTACAGATTTCCCCCCTTTGATGCTCTTGGCCACAAGTAGCATCACAACCACTCCCTTTTCCTAGATAACACCTCCCTTTCCTGGTGGGCAGGTGCCCAGTGGCAGTGCCACCCTGGCTTAGGTTGTCCCCCTATGGCCATCGGAGAATCTTACCCGTCATCTGAATGACACCTCATGCACACTGGTTACAGCTCTACTTCACTTGAGCATACTTATCATAGTTTGTGTAATTTTTTTTTTTTTTTTTGAAAAAAAATATTTGGGTTTGACAGAGGTAATCAGGAACCATCACATCCAACGGGAACGTTCAAAATATATCAGAGAATTATCTTCAGCCTAACGTTTCAACATGGAACACAAACAACATAATGCACTGACCGATAATAAGAATGATACATACACAAACAGCAGTTTTTAAAGGTTACATAGACAATATAGTGTGTGTGTGTGTGTGTGTGTGTGTGGATTTTCATTTTCTCAGTGTGGACATCCTTTATCCACATGTGTGCATCCACTTGACAACAATATTTCTAATGCAAATAAGTATGCATATACTTGTCTCTACATGTTCAGTCTTTGTGTCTTTGTGCATTTCTTAGAGTGGGTATGTCCTCTGCCCACTTGTTTTCCATCTATGTGCAAAGACTGTCCATAGCCTCTGAAAAGGTTTGATCTCTTCTCGTTTCTTTTCTCATTGTCCATTCTTTTCCACATGGACCATAAGTCTTTGCATAAGAAGCAGTCACTGGTGTTGTTCGAGTCTGTGCCTCTTCATCAGTTCCATCCAAAGCATGGTGGGTCTCAGGGTTTCTAGATATTTTAGGCCTGGATTTCTGGATCTTGTAGGTCTGGAAATCTCTGTACTCTGTTCTTTTCTTGAGAGAATCCCCTGGCTCCACTGGTTCTACTTCCTTCTCGTCTTTCAAACGACCATGTCATCTTTCTCCAGGATATTACATGTTTCAGGCAAACATCTCGATGCTTATATCTGAAACACTGATCAAAAGAAGAGGTTGCCCCCCTTTCCCCCACAATCATCTTTTCACATTCAAACATCAAATTCACTGAAGTTTAATCTTAGAACATCAAACATCGGTAACGTTTTTTAAAAAATTATTTCTAAACATAATGCCATTAAAACAATGTGTTATAAACAACTACATAGCAATGCAAATAAAACATGTTTATAAATCATAAAGAATCACTACCCTTTTGATAGTAAACCCTTTTCTAAAACGTGTTACTATCATAAACCTAATTGTAATCTGCATCAGCATCTGCTTGTGACTAAGCTACAGTCCTGTTGCTCATGCAGTGATTCATTGGACAAGGTGTGAATCTTTTTCTTTATTTCCTTTCAACATTGCCAACTGGGGTTCTAAATTGCCTATTTTCTTAAGCAAACCATGGTAGCCCATCTTTCTTTTGTGTGACAAGTGACACCTTCTTGCCTTGTGCCCCATCAGTCCACAAGCAAAACAAACAACTTCCTGATCTTCCTTTCTTTTCTCCAAACAGTTCCTTGCAATGTGACCTTCCTTTCCACATGCATGACAGACAAAGCTTTGCAGAGGTCTCTCATTGTCTTGACAATGTCTAGCAATGTGACCAGCTTTTCCACATGCATAGCAAACAATAACACCTTCTGAATTTATTCTTGCAAATCTCCTCGGTCTATGATGGAAACCTTTAGACCATGTACTAGAACATTCTCTCCTGCCAACAGCAGCAACTGGATGACTAGATTTGACAGTTTTCATTTGACTATTTGCATTAGCATTATTGTTGTAAAACTGTGTCATTTTACCAATAATGTCACTGTATTCAGAGAGTGGTGTCACCAGCATTGTCACAGCAGACCGGGTGAGTGGGATACATTTGTTAATCAAGGCAGTCTTGAAACTGACATCATTCTTAGTAATGTCAGGATTGCCACTGAAAGTTTTAAACATCTCCAATAATCGTTCTGAAAATGCTGCTGGATGCTCCCCTTTCCTCATGTGCACCTCAGATATTCTATCCCAATTGACTGACATCAGACCTAAGACTTCAAGCAGTGCCTTTTTCCTCTCTGACTTATTAGCATTTCTGTCCTTTACATTCTGAGTTAAGGCTCCAGACAAGGTGTCAGGCAAGCACATTCTTAACACAACACACACATCACCATCGGTTAAATTGTACACTTCAGCATATTCCTCCAAGTTTTTCAGAAAATCTGTGGATCTTGTTTGGCAGGATCAAATTTACCAATATTCTTTATCATAGCTTCTAGTTCAGTTGGATTAAATCCTCTGACTGTGGTAGAGGTCATTGGTTCTTCTCTTTCTTCACTAGCACGCATAGTCATCGTAGTATGGACTGGTGCCATGGGAAATCTGACTCTACAGTCTGAGTATTGGCTACTGAATGACTGAGAATCTTTTTCCCAACCCTCAGCTCTGTCTTCCTGTAAATCTGACATTTCTGGAACTGGGTTACACAATCTGACACCTAACAATGTCTTACTATGTTTTTTCTCAGTTGTGTCACTCTTTATCATAAACTGACAAGCCTTGGCTTCCTCCAAATTTTTGGACAATGTTTCCACAGATGATTTAAGCATGCTATTGTTAGTTCTAAGAAGTGCGATCTCATTCTGCATCTTGACCTTTTCTTCTTTCCATATTGTTTCACTAGCCAGGTAATTTTTTGTAGAAACTACCCCAACACTGAGTCGCTCATTTTCAGCCTCTAACTCATCTACTCTCCTCCTAGTTACTTTGTATGAAGCAAAAAGCGCTTGAAGAGCATTAGCAAATTTCCCATTTTTGTTCTTAGGCATTTTGGGAGCATTTTCAAACTTAGAGATCGCCCACTTGTACGGCTTATCAACAATATTCTCTATTCCATCAAACATTCCCTGTGTACCGTGTTTAGCGATGTATTTAACAATCAATTCTTCCATATTCAAAGGCATTATCTGGCTTTAGACTATCTCGTGATCTAATAGTTATTCACAAAGTTTGATTTTAAATAACTACGATTCGTCTAATTATTCACAGCTCCAAGTACTTCAGACGCAAATTAACAAAATAGCCACACTACCTGAGGCTTAACTTAACCATGGCCACAGTCTACCAAAAATTTCACTGGACAAAACAGTTAAAAAAAAATAAAATAACACTGGCACAGTACGTCGGACAAAACCACACTACGTCGGGTTTTTATGTTACTTTCTTAAATCAGTTTATGCTCCTTCAGGCTTAATATTTATCCAATTCAAAACACTGCCACAGTACGTCGGGCAAAACCACACTGCTTCAGGTTCCTATTTTAAATTTCACAAAGTTGCAGTGTCAGACTAATCTTCTATACTATAAAACACAGTCGTTGTGAAATTTCTGTGACCACACTGCGTCGGGTCTATTCAATTACTTGAGAATTTTTTCAGAATTATTACGACTTCACAATCGGTTTCAAGTAGGCTGTATACTTTTGTTTCGGATGCTTTAGAAACAACTGATCTAATATAATTCTGCCACCACACTACTTCGGGTTTATTCACTTACTTTAGAATCTCAACAGAATTATAAGAGGCCAACACTAAGTTTCAGTTACTTTAGAAACTTTACACTTAAGCACTTTGTTTCAATTACTTTAGAAACAACAATTCCGAAACAACTCTGCCGCCACACTGCTTCGGGCTGATTCAATTCCGTTAGAATCTTAAAAAAAATCGTACAGAATAGGCTTAACAACTCCTCCTAACACCCGATAGTTGTGAAATAATTCTGTGACCACACTGCGTCGGGTCTATTCAATTACTTTAGAATTTCCTCAGAATCATAACAACTTCACCATCAGTTTCAAAAACGTTAGAAACACACACAATTGTTTCAGTTACTTTAGAAACAACAAATCTAATATAGCCTAATTCTGCCACCACACTACTTCGGGTTTATTCACTTACTTTAGAATCTCAACAGAATTATAAGAGACCGATCCCAAGTTTCAGTTACTTTATAAACTTTACACTTAAGCACTTTGTTTCAATTACTTTAGAAACAACAATTCTAATACAACTCTGTCACCACATTACTTCGGGTTGATTCAGTTCCGTTAGAATCTTAAACAAAATCGTACAGAATAGGCTTAACAACTCCTCCTGCTAAGACTGAATAAACACAATTCTTCTGTCCTTAGATTTTTCCTCTTCTAGATTTTTTAAAACAAGGGATTTCCTGACAAAACAGCATTTAGATGGAAGAAAACAGCTTTTTCTTACCTTTTTCCCGCTTTTTGTTGGAAACCTCCTGGAAGGGTGGCTCGCCAGTGTAAGAAAAAATGAAGTGGACGTAGAAGATCTCAAAAATGAAGTTTATTTACAGCATAGCAGTGGCAAGGCACACAAAGCACCTTGGGTTCACCGGCATCAGAATGAACCCAGAACTCATCCCAGCGCAAACATTTTATACAGTATTCCATCCGTCTTCCCCCTCAACATGTAAATGAAGCTTTCTCTTACATGTAAATCAAGACAATCAAGTTCGTCGTCTCTTTCAGCGTGGAGCTGAAACTCTGTCTTTAAATGTAAATTGAAGAGAACGATACAAGCGGTGCTTCCGTGCTAGGTCTTTGTTATTCCAAATTCTGTCCTTAAATGTAAATCGAAGAGAACGATAAGTGTTAGAGTGATACGGTCAAGTGTTTAAAGGTGATAATATCTCTCCGAAACTCCCTAATCAAGATGGTTCTTGAATATCCGCCGTCGCTCCCACACTATAGGTGATAACCACGACTCTGTGATTTTGTTTAAGATTGTATGGAATTGATTCTATTATAAATACGCTCTTTCAAGTGAAGGAACATTTCAATATAATCTATATTGGAGTGGAAGTTTGATCAGAGCAGACTGTAATTTCTTACATTGTGCTTATAGTGCAAAGGGTTCATGAACTGTATCTGTTTCAGTTTGGGTATGTCATTTCTTGGGATTTTTCAAAAGTGGGGTTGAAGCTTAACAGGTTATGGTTTTTGATGAAAACATTCCAGGATTTTCTCCATATAATGGACTTCAACGGGAACCAAATGGTTCAAGGTCCAAATGAGAGTTTCAGTGCAGCTTCAAAGTCAAAGTTGTTGAAGATTTTATTATGGGAAAATAAGTCTAGAGGACAGCCAAGGTATATTTTACCAGGATACAAATTGGATTTTACAAGCATTGGATAAGGACTCAAGTACCTCAATTGAGGACGAAACAGATGATTGATGAGCCAGACCCTGGTTGTAAGTACTAGCCTGCCCTCTCCCCAGTGGTGGCCCTCTACGATACGCAAAGTATCTGGGTTGAAGACAAAGTCTACGCTGCAAGAAAAACTTTAATAGTATATTGCATACGCTGCAAGAAAAACTTTAATAGTATATTGCATGGTTTGATGTTGGATGTATTCTACATAAGTGTAACAAACACAGGCAAGGCTAAACAAAGTACACGCTCACGCTTATAACAAGGTTTAATTTTTTATTTTTGTTAGGGAGAACTCGAGTCTTTTACTTTTTCCATGAAGAAAAAAGAAAAAGAAATGAAAGAACAACTAAAAGAAATGAGAAAAAAAAATGGAGAAAGATGTTTGGCTCGAGGACTCCTCCGGAGTGTGGTGGCATAATCTAGTCATTGGAAAGGAGACTGGGTGACTCAGTTTGAGTCACTAGATAGTATAACTGAGGGGGCTGGATTTTGAAACTACACTCTGGAAAAGGAAAGTGGGGCTTGAGTAAGCCCCAGAGAGGGGAATGTTGAAGATTTTATTATTTAGAAAGTAAGTAACTTAGTTAAATATCTGGACACTATTAGTTCTGAGTGTGTGTGTGTGTGTGTGTGTGTGTGTGTGTGTGTGTGTGTGTGTGTGTGTGTGTGTGTGTGTGTGTGTGTGTGTGTGTGTGTGTGTCCTTGGGTTTGACTTTTGGAAGCCCAAAAGGGCTGATGCTGATACAACAGAGAGTGCTATTTCAGTGTGTCACATGGTACAGGGTATTTTTAAAATACCTATAGAATGTGTTACCATTTGTGGAAAAGATGAAAGGTATATATGGGAAGAAAGCCATTGAGAGGGAGCGTCTGGTCTGCAGACACCGCTCGGCTTTGTTTGCGAATAAAGTCTAATATTTTTGGCATCCGAGATCTCTGAGAAGTCATTTCAGAAAGGAAGAAACCACTAGAAAGTCAAAGTTTATTTATAAAGCACTTTTAAGAACAAGAAGTGTTTGACAAAGTGCTGTACACTTGTATCCTATTTCACAACTACATACAGTCAACAACACAAAATAAAAGCTAAAAACAAACAATCAACAATACAAAGTAAAAACCAAAAAAAACAACTCTCACCTAGCTTCAAAACCCAAACAGTAGTAGTTAGGTTTTTAGACTGGATTTAAAAGCAGCAAGAGTTTGCTTCAAAGGGCTTTAAATGACACCAGACGATGAATAAGGGTCTTATCTAGCCAAACGATCGGCCATTTAAAAAATAAATAAAAAGCTTAAGTTTTATAAGCACAAATACTCACCTTGCTCTGTTCTGTGATGAGCATTCCTGACTCTCCTGTTCAAACTCATTCATCAAAATGAACAAATCTTTTTTTCGAGTTCATGATTCAAAGGGTCCTAGGTAACAACCTTATTCATCATCTGGTGACGTTTAAAGCCCTTTGAAGCGGCACTGAAGCATTGTCATTTGGACCTTGAACAGTGTGGTTCCCAATGAAATCCATTATATGGAGAAAATACTGGAATGTTTTCATCAAAAACCTTAATTTCTTTTCGACTGAAGAAAGAAAGACGTGGACATCTTGCATGACATGGGGGTGAGTAAATTATCAGTAAAGGTTTTTTTTTTTTTTTTTTTTTTTTTTTTTTTTTTAAGTGAACTACTCCTGAACTACTCTTTTAAGTGAAGTGCCGGCCTCATCGACACGACAGCCATTGGCACTGATCCTCAACAACTCGTCTCCATCCCGGCATGATTACTTCATCTTCCAAACAGATGGAAATGGATAAATACTCTAAATGTTCCGATCCAAACTGACTTGTAATGCAGCCCGAATCATATACTGTTCCTTTGTTGGCCAGTGGAGAAATGGCCCCTGACAGAGTCTAGTTTTCCCCAAGGTTTTTTTTTTTTTTTTTTTTTTTTTTTCATTCTATCACCTGATGGAGTTTTGGTTCCTTTCCACTGTTGCCTTGGTTTTTGGCTTGCATAGTTGGGGACATTTAATATTCAACTATATTATTGCTCTGCCTTACTTAAGGTGGACATTGACACATTTTTTTTCTAGAAACAAACTTGTTGTATTATTTTCATGTTATCATAACTGTGCTTTGATACAATCTGTATTGTAAAAATACCAATACAAGCAACCAAACGCACCCAAATACAATGAAGCTAACACAATTGTTTTCTAATTTTATCATCTTGACTTGTCAGTACATGTAGAGTTTCTAAGAAAACTGGTCCCAAGGCCTTTCACTTTTAGTCAGCACTCATCATCCTGGGTTTAAGATGCTGTTCAACAGATAAAACATTTCAAGGCATCCTTCAATGTACAGGCTTCAACTGTTTAAACTTGTAAGGGTGGATTTCCTGCAGAGGTTCAGGCTGCAAGACTGACGAATGACTAAAGAAACGTTATAAGCAAGATGGTAGAAAACGGCACATTTCTTGTCTATTCCACCCACTGCCACTTATACCAACGACGGAAATAAGCACAGTTACAATATATGTGGGAGAGCTTTGCTATATAGAGTGACAGTATTGTATTGCAATATGTAGCACTTCAAAGTCAATACCAAATCAAAACTAGATAGTATCTTAGTTGAAATTGAAAAGGTTTAATGACAAAATATGGTTATGGTTACACTTAAAATAGTTACAAAATAGATGTATGAGATGATGATAACTTATACCAATATTCTTACCCAGCATGTAAAATATTACCACAGAGAGAGAGAGAGAGAGAGAGAGAGAGAGAGAGAGAGAGAGAGAGAGAGAGAGAGAGAAGAGGAGGCCAAGGAAGAGAACCCCCAAGAAAGGGAGAGAGCCAGAGCATAGAAAGAGACAGAGCAACAGTTATGGTCTTCTTTTATCCTTTCCCTGACCATGTGACTAAAACCCAAAAATGTGAGACATTCAAACTGACCAATCAGATAATTACACTTCCCCCAGTGTTCTAAAGGTGTGACAATTTATTGACCCCCAAAGTACACAATTCTTGGCCTACAGGCCTTGATCACTATCAGCTCATCTGTCTTTGATCCTCCAAATAGTCTTTGTGGTTAAAAGGAGGGGTGGAACACTGTAAAGATCATTTCAAATGTCTTGGATTATTTTCAATCCTACAAACTTAACAACAACTGAAGAGAGAAAAAGGGGGCAGAAATGATAACTAGATAGATAAGCTTGAGCGAGGCAGGTGGACTTTAGAAACTTCCCCAAGTTTAGTTCTACCAGCACATTGGTCTCTTTTATAGAGAGTAATGATGCAAAGAGAATGGTCGATGTCGTGCTCGTAGAGTGTGAAGACATGAAAAGCAGGAGTAGGAATACTGCATTCCAATAATGACACACACGGCTGCCTCTACCTCATGCGATCAATGGCTGCTGTGTGGTCCGCTGCTCCCCAGAGCCGACCAAGGGCTTCGATTGTCGAGGAGAAAGTAGATAGGTGACAGGGGCCAAGAGGAGCGCTGGGATCAGGCCACACACCGGCCTGACAGACTGCAGATGCTAGGCCAGTCTTTATTGCTTCACAATCTGCTTTATTTAAACTAAATCTAGACTCTTTGTTAATGCATCCTAATGAGAGGTGAGACTGGGTGTAATTGGAATCCTCTAGAGTGTCCCGCTGAGGTAAAGGTAGGCCTACTGTATGTGTATTTATGTGTGTGTATGCGTGCATGTGTGTGTGTGTGTGTGTGTGTGTGTGTGTGTGTGTGTGTGTGTGTGTGTGTGTGTGTGTGTGTGTGTGCGTGTGAGAGAGAGAAATAATCTCTGAGAGATTTCCTTACACACTCCAAATCAGTTCCTTTTCCGAAGCTGCATGAAAAGAGAACATTCATTGACAGTGGTGGTTTAATGCTCTTGAAGAGAATAACATTAGCATTATGTGCATCCAGTTTTAGCCGAATGAGTAGTAGATTTAGAATACACTGCATTAGTTGCATTAGCAGCTGTTGCTAATTACAGTATTACGTCAGTTGAAAAGTGTTACAATATTGAAAAGTTGCATTCTAGTGAAATGACAGATGCAGCCTGCAAAAAGTTTCATGCCTACTTAAGCATTCATACCTGTGAAAAAGGCTCTGTTTCAAAATCGAGTGAACTGCATTGGCTATAACAGTAACTGACTGATTTGGAACACTATTATACAGGTAGCATCACTCAAATAGGTCTAAAATTATTATCTGGAAATATTTATGTCATGGTGCAATATAACACAGGAAGCAATAGCGAGTGAACAGTAATTTATTAAACTCAGTCCAATGCAGTAAGCCAGAGACACGGTGACGCAGGGACTTCGATGGTCAACTCGATGAAGTGAAGACAGGCGGTGAAATCCACAAGACACACGAAGAACAGTCACTCAAAGCACGATCGAAACTTCACGAGGGACGAGACGATCAGGAATACAGGAACCAGGACACGAACACACCAACACCGAACAATGATCTGACAAAGATGAGAGAACAGTGGTGAGTATATATGCGTGGTGGTGATCGATTGCAGCTGGTGATGATTGATGATGAGCAGCTGGAGTGGATCAGGTAATGCCACACAGACACGCCCCTCACACATGTGCATTCATACAACAACATAAACACGAGACTAGAAGGAAATAGAGGAGCTGTCCACCGTGACAGTACCCCTCTCTCTAAGAACGCCTCCTGGCGTTCCCAGACTCCCTTACCTGTCGATTGTAATCATCGATAAGAGAATGATCCAGTATGTCTCTAGCAGGAACCCAACTTCTCTCCTCCGGACCGTAACCTTCCCAGTCCACCAAGTACTGGAATCCGCGTCCCCTCCGTCTAGAATCCAAAATACGATTGACCGAATAGGATGGTTCCCCATCTACGAGTCGCGGCGGTGGGGGAACCGGGGCTGGCGGATTAATATGAGCATAAAACACGGGTTTGACTTTGGAAACATGGAACACGGGATGAATTCTCTTGTACGCAAGAGGAAGTTTGAGGCGGACTGCCACCGGACTAACGATCTTGGTGACAGGAAACGGGCCAATAAATTTCGGAGCAAGTTTATTCGAGACGGACCGGAGAGGAATGTTCTTAGTAGAAAGCCACACTTTGGAACCGACGACGTATACGGGAGGCTTCCGCCGGTGGCGATCGGCTTTGGCCTTGGTGCGGGCTCCCACTTGGAGTAAAGTCTCACGGGCTCTAGTCCAAGTGCGATGGCACCTCTGGATGAAGGCGTGGGCAGAGGGGACCGCGACTTCAGATTCCAGACTGGGAAAAATTGGTGGCTGGTAACCTATGCTACACTCAAACGGAGATAGACCCGTAGATGACACTGGTAACGTATTGTGGGCGTACTCCACCATAGACAGTTGCTGACTCCAAGAGGAGGGGTTCTTGGCAACCATACATCGCAACGTTCTCTCCAAATCTTGGTTGGCTCTCTCAGTTTGACCATTGCTCTGGGGATGAAACCCAGAGGATAGGCTAACAGTCGCCCCCAGTAATTTACAAAATTCTCGCCAAAATTTGGACACAAACTGGGGACCCCTGTCGGAAACCACGTCCTTAGGGAGGCCATGTAACCGAAAGACGTGATCAACGACAGTTACCGCTGTCTCCTTAGCTGAAGGTAATTTGGGTAAGGGGATGAAATGTGCTGCCTTCGAGAATCGGTCCACCACAGTTAAAATCACTGTGTTACCTTGAGAGGGTGGGAGGGCGGTGATGAAATCTAGAGCGATATAGGACCAGGGTCTCGAAGGCACCGGCAGCGGTTGAAGTAACCCATCTGGAGATCGATTGGAAGACTTACCAATGGCACAAATTGAGCAAGCCAAAACAAAATCGTGAATGTCGCGAGCCATACGTGGCCACCAAAACCTCTGTCTAACTGAAAACCCAGTGCGTGTGACTCCTGGATGACAAGCAATGTTGGAACTGTGGCCCCACTGGATAACGTTGGACCGCAATCCCTCCGGCACGAACAAACAGTTCGGTGGGCAACCGGGCGGAGGCGTTACCCCTTCTAAGGCTCTCTTAACCTTCGTTTCGATCTCCCATGTGAGTGTTGAAATGAATACAGTTTCGGGTAAAATACACTCGGGAGTAGACGGGCGATCGGAAAATTCAAACATGCGAGATAATGAGTCCGGTTTGATGTTTTTAGAACCAGGACGGTAAGTGAGAGTGAAATCAAAACGACCGAAAAAAAGTGCCCACCGAGCCTGCCTGGAGTTCAGTCTTTTGGCAGTTCTGATGTATTCGAGATTCTTGTGATCAGTCCAGACAATAAAAGGTACCCCCGACCCTTCTAACCAGTGACGCCACTCCTCCAACGCTAACTTGACTACCAACAACTCTCTGTTACCAATGTCATAATTGCGTTCGGCCGGGGATAAACGATGTGAAAAAAACGCGCAAGGATGCATCTTGTCATCCACAGGTGAACGCTGGGATAACACTGCTCCTACTCCCACCTCCGACGCGTCGACCTCCACCACGAACTGACGTGTTGGATCAGGGGCTATTAGAATGGGAGCTGAAACGAAGCGGCTTTTCAGTTTGGCGAACACAGCCTCAGCTGTGTCGGTCCACCTGAACGCAGTTCGGGGGGAGGTCAAGGCAGGCAGAGGCGCGACCAGCTGGCTGAAATTGCGAATAAAACGCCGGTAAAAATTGGCGAACCCCAGAAACCTCAACAGGGCCTTGCGTGAATCTGGACTTGGCCAATTTACCACAGCCTTGATCTTCTCAGGGTCCATCCGCATCCCCTCGGACGACACGATGTATCCTAAGAGACTGTGCATGAAAATCGCATTTCTCCGCCCTGACAAAAAGCCCATTCTCTAACAGCCTCTGAAGCACTCGACGGACGTGCTGCACATGTTCCTGGAGAGACGACGAAAAAATCAATATGTCATCCAGGTAAACATATATGAATTGGTCGAACATGTCTCGCAGCATGTCATTGACCAGTGCCTGGAAAACTGCTGGGGAGTTGGACAAACCGAAAGGCATGACCAAATATTCAAAGTGCCCCCTGGGGGTGTTAAAAGCAGTTTTCCCATTCATCTCCCTCCCTAATGCGGACCAAATGATAAGCGTTACGTAAATCCAATTTTGTGAAGATAGATGCTCCCTGCAACCTCTCGAAGGCTGAAGACATCAACGGCAAAGGATAGGTATTCTTTACCGTGATGTTATTCAACCCTCGGTAGTCAATGCAAGGTCGCAAAGATCCATCCTTCTTCCCCACAAAAAAAGAACCCCGCCCCCGCTGGAGAAGAGGAAGGGCGGATGAACTTGGCTGTTAAAGAATCAGAAATATATTTCTCCATAGCCTCTCTTTCAGGAATCGAAAGTGAATATAATTTGCCCTTAGGCGGAGACTTACCTGGCAGTAAATCTATTGCACAGTCATAGGGACGATGCGGAGGGAGAGAAGCAGCACGAGACTTACTGAACACTTCCTTCAGATCCAGATACTCTGCGGGCACGTTAGACAAATCCCCTGCTTCCTCCTGTAACACAGAAACAGGTACAGACGAACAAGCAGACACAAGACAAGACTTATGACATTCCTTATTCCACTCCAGCACGGCTTTATGAATCCAGTCCACACGAGGGTTGTGTTTGATGAGCCAGGGATGTCCAAGAACGATGGGTGCCAGGGGTGAGTCCAAAATCAGAAAAGAAATAGTCTCGGTGTGGTTGCCAGAGGTGATAAGTGTAATGTCTTCAGTGCTGTGTGAGATGGTGGGGAGTTCTTGGCCATTTAGTGCGTGAACAGAAATCCGGTGATCGAGGGAACGGAGGGGAATCTGAAAAGTGCGTGCAAAATTGAAATCCATAAAATTACCTTCCGCCCCTGAGTCCAGAAGTGCCAGACAGTCGTGCTGAGGGGAACGGCAGGTGTGGGGGGCGCAGTGGGAACACGAAGACGTTGGATCTGCTGAGTGAGCTCGGACACCTGCGTCACCAAGGCTTGAACTGCGCGACCTGTGTCGCCAATCTCCTTCTCCTGAGAATTCATTCTCTGAATGCTGTGATGTACAAACTCCTCGATGGACGTGGCAGATGCACTCGCTGCTCCCATTTGACGGTCAGATCGTTCTGTCATGGTGCAATATAACACAGGAAGCAATAGCGAGTGAACAGTAATTTATTAAACTCAGTCCAATGCAGTAAGCGAGAGACACGGTGACGCAGGGACTTCGATGGTCAACTCGATGAAGTGAAGACAGACGGTGAAATCCACAAGACACACGAAGAACAGTCACTCAAAGCACGATCGAAACTTCACGAGGGACGAGACGATCAGGAATACAGGAACCAGGAACCAGGACACGAACACACCAACACCGAACAACGATCTGACAAAGATGAGAGAACAGTGGTGAGTATATATGCGTGGTGGTGATCGACTGCAGCTGGTGATGATTGATGATGAGCAGCTGGAGTGGATCAGGTAATGCCACACAGACACGCCCCTCACACACGTGCATTCATACAACAACATAAACACGAGACTAGAAGGAAACAGAGGAGCTGTCCACCGTGACAATTTATTTACAGACTATTACAATAATATACTAGCATTTTTATAAGCAATAGTATTTTAGTTAAAGTTTATTATTATTATTATTATTATTTCAGTTTTAGTTACCTTATTATATCAAGTTAAATTAAATGAAAATATTAATCATTGTCTTGGAAACTACTAAAATGAAATAAGTTTAATGTATGTATGATAAGTGCCCAATATTTTGAGCTAACTGAAAAAAAGTAAACTCAAAATGTAATGCACTTTATCATAGCAACAACTGGTGACAAGCCAGTAGTACATGTCTGGGACTAGACAGTATATGATGTTTAGTGAAAGATTTTTGCCAATCTTTTGGAAAATACCGTTTTAAAAGTAACAAATTATCACTTTAACCAGTAGATGGCTGCAGAGATCCACTATTTGCGATTTGCTATTTGACTAAATGAAAGACATATTTTTACAAGTTTTTCCAGTTGTATTCATACCTAGATATTATGAAATCACAATTATAACAATAAAAGTAACTTTTTGTCGAAGTTTAGGCATTTTTTGTGTTGGAAAAAAAATCTGTTTTTCAATAATGTTATATGATTAGAATCAAATGATTTTGTCAATGGACAAAATTCATCCTCAAAATCAGTAAGAACACAGAAATTTGGTGGCACACTTCACACAATTTTTAGAATTATATGAAAAACAGATGTTTGAAATAAATTATAAACTCTAAAGACTTTTCTCTTTGTAACATCCTGATCGGGTTTGATTCTAATCATAATGTAACATTATTGAAAAACTGATTTTTTTCAGTACAAAAACTGCTAAACTTTGACAAAAAGTAACTTATATTGTTATAATTATGATTTCATAATATGTAGATATTCATATATCAAAAATATAATTTGTTACAAAATGTAAAAAATTACACAAATTTTACACAAAAAAATAACAAAATTTTTACAAAATTTGTACAAAATTTGTTACAAAATTACATTTTGTTGCCTGGGGTCTCTGAGACCACAAACAGCCCGGCTGTAAACCTCAAATGAACAGTGCACAAGGGTTAAGGTGTAGAGTGCAGAACAAAGTGCAGCCATAACAGGGCATTGTGTATCAAAAAGTTAAATGAAAATAAATAAATACAAATTAATAGAAAGAAGTAAAAATTATGTAAGGGTGCATCAAATTTGAATGGGAAAATTTAATTTCAAAATATCAATTTGGCTGGCATTGCATTTTGTTCCAATTAATATAAAAATGACTTTTGCAAAGTTTTGCGGAATTCCATTGAGATTTAGGGGTGCCACCTAACACATGAACTTTGGCGAAATTTTGAAAAATTAGCAATTTTTTGCTTAATTGCCAAAAGGTTGACCTAGAAATGATGAGTACAGTGAACTTTTATACAGTAACATGTTCTATAGGGTTATCAAAGTAAAAGTTGTTTGTTTGCCCTTTGGGCAACATGGACATTTCTCAGAATTCAACTTTCAAGATTCTCTATTCATTTGTCCAATAGACAAAATGAATGGAGGTCAATGGGACATGTTCACGTGGCCTTACCCTGAATTGTGTGCAGCAGTGATGGATGTCGGACACACATATAAAGTTTAATTGTGCACGGCACGGCTCGGTTCGCTTTTCCACTGCAGTTAGTACCGCTTCAAAGTAGGTGGGATTATGACTGATTGTTATAGTTTATACGCTCCTCGGCAACCAACAAGATGAACGTCTACACTTTGTCCACTGCACACGATTCAGCAATTTCTTTTTTGAATTTCTTTTTTTATTTCTTTTTTTCTTCAAGCAAGTAGTTTTAAAACTGGTGCTACAGCGGTGGCTGTTACTGGCTATTTACATCTAGCGGGTTTGATGTCTCACAAATACAATGACGCTGGTAGTGACGATTCTGTCTGACCAGTCAGTGATCTGCAGTGTTTTCACATCACATTTTAGTATTGGTATGGTACGCTTGGAACCTCAACAGAGATGGTACCATTTAAAGCAAGCCGTACCATACCATGCAGTGGAAAAACGTCACAAGTGAGCCGTACCGAGCCGAGCAGTACCATGCAGTGGAAAAGTGCCAAAGCGTGCTGTACCAGACCAAAGCAGTGGTCGGCCCAGTGAGAGCTGTATGGCAATGCAAGCTGCTGTGAGATGGCCGGTGTTTTAAGCAGTGGTGTCAAATGCCATGTTGATAACCTGATCAGCGCAGCACCAGTCATGCAGAAACTTGCATGTCAATCGGGCAATGACCACTCTACATGTCTAATTGGTCTGCTTCTTATACGCCGGGACACCAAGCAGTTTCAACTGCTCTGCATCTCCAACCACCACTGGTTGGAGCTCCTCCAACTGGTGCACATGAGCATCGGAGTTAACTTGCTGTCCCAGTGTAGGGTGCAGAATGGAGGTGGTGTCCACTGCTTGTTAGTATCCTCCTCTGACTCCTCATCACCCTCTGACATTGCCGTCATCATTAAGTCTAACTTCATAACAACTTACAGTTACATCAATACCAGTAGCTAGCTGTGCATGCGAATATACTTGTATTTAAAATGTTAATTTACTGTAACAACTACAATGCTACTCTCAATAAACATGAGATATCTATACTCTGAATATGATATTGTCCACTCTAGAATACAGTTGATGTTAAGCTTAATAGCTTAGCTAACATAGATAGCTAGAGTTAGCTATGTAATAAGCACCAAATGCCTATAAATATGACTTAAATGTCTTATGATAAATAAGTATACAGTACAAAGACACAACTACAGATGTGATAGTAATATGTAATAATACATACCCAACACAGAAAGATTAACTCAAACAGAAAGATCACCGCAGTTTTCATGAGCTGTAGTATTGTTTACCTCAGATCTCGATGGCTAACATTGAGCACCTTTAATCACTTTATCCAACAAAAACAGATGTGCGGTGGCACCCCTAAATCATCATGTACTGGAAAAATATTTTGCATCTGTTGTTTCTACATATATTGGAACACTTTTAGCACCCAGCCATATCAAAATTCAAGAATTGTGTTTTTTGATGCACCCCATATATACATATATTGTCATGATATCACAGACGGAAGCAATTGCAGTAAACTCTATTTATTAAAGTGAACAAAGTACAATCTCAGTCCAGGCAAACAGGTTAGTGACGCAGGGACACCAATGGTCAGGTGCAGCGTGACCCGCATCTCGCCCTGCATCACTAATCCCACCCGCATGGCTCAGCGTTGGTGTCAAGTTGCTGATACACCTGCCTCCATAATACGTATCAGAAACGAAGAGTGAAGTGCATGTGTGCAGATAAATGTGACTGTTTTAAAACCTGTTATGTATGCAGCTCTGTTTAATTGGTTTATCTATTTGCAGAAGTATATTAGCGTTTTGGATTAGGCTATGTGCACTCTTGCGGATGGCAAGGTTTTTGTTCGTCTTTGCCAAGATAATGGACTCGTATTTGATCTCATCACACTGAGTCTTTTTCTTCTGTTTTCGTTGTTCCGCTATTTGGGAGAAGGTCTGATTTATGTAGGCCTACATCCAAATAAGAGTTTTTATTATGGCATTGCTTATTGATGAAATCCCTGATTCACAGAAGGCAAACTGAGCACGACACCATCTTAACTGATAAAACCCAAGACAACCCTCACAAAAATTCACTTGTTTCCTCATCCATCTTGTTCTCTGCCTAAGAATATAGTGGACATGTTAAATGCACATAGCTCAACATGTTTTGTATTTGTTAGAGTAAACTAGGGCATTCGACACTTAAGATTTTATTTATTTTTATTTTATTTTTCATTAATTAGTTTAGAGGTTTAATTAAAAGTTAGACAGTTCTGTTTTGTTCTTTTCTTTTCTTTGGCATTGCTATTTGCATATAACCCCCCTTTTTTTCTTTTTTTTAAAAATCTGATATACTAAATGAATCTAAAAAAGACTAAATGAGTCAGGTCAAAAATCTAAAAAACAAGGAACTCCCGTACACTATCAATTCTCGCAAATGAGTATCAAAATTTTAAAGGTGCCCTATAATGTGAAATTGAATTTATGTTGGCATAGTTAAATAACAAGAGTTCAGTACATGGACATGACATACAGTGAGTCTCAAACATCATTGTTTTCTCCTTCTTACTTAAATCTCGTTTTTGAAAAACACCCCTGAAAAACAGGCAAATCTCCACATAATACCGACTCTGACGTAAAAGTCGGGATCATTAATATGTATGACTCCAAACATTTGCATATGCCAGCCCATAGACCTTATTCAGAGCAGCGCCATGACAGGTATGAAAGTGAGGCTGTGAGGGATAGACTTACCGTGTTTCCAATGGAATCCGCTGTACAAAGCTGAAAAAAGTGGCTAGATTACTTACAATTTTCCACAGTTTAAATTGTCGGGAGATTTTTGTCAACTGACATTTCTTGGAAATATATTTTTCCAGTGTTTCATGGGCAGAACAATCTGAAAACACATTAAATAACAGTACAGCCCATTGAAGAGATGCAAGTCTATCCCTCACAGCCTCGCTTTCATTCTCATTAAAAATCAAAGATGGCGCTGCCGTGAATAAGGCGTATGTTCAGTGATAGATGAGACGGAGCTGCGCAGCCAAAGCATGGCAGTTGATCAGTGTTCGGATGTACACATGAACACAAAAGTATATTTTAGTTCCTTCGTCCGAGCCTCTGAAGAAACAATGGATTAATTTTATTTTCTCTGGAAATTTTCAAACATTTCACCGACGACTTTCCTCAACTTGCCAAGAGCTGGCCTCGGATCGAGCTGATGTGTTGTTGTTCAAGTTCAGACAGGTAATCTTTCACTTTAAAATCGTTCAATACTGTTTTTGCATCAGTAAGTCAGGCCAGTGATTAAAAAAACAACTTCACATCGTTTCTTTTAGTAGGATGGAAAAAAAATCTTATTTAAATTGTGAATTATAAACAGAAAGAAATTAAGCGATCAAAGAACAATCACAGCGCAAGTTTATCTGGACACTTGCCAAACTCGTTATGAATTCAATGATGCACGTTACACTGCACAACGAAGCTCTAACGTTAACTGTATTTACATCGTGTCTGCTGCATTAGAGAGTAGAGAGACTGCATTGCAATGATAAGATCACCACTCTTTATTCTTGCGATCGACACACTCACTGTCCTTTGCTTGCTCAATCACAGCAACACTTTTTGTGATGGGAATCAGTGATGCGCGGGTCAATGTATAAACAACCCGCAACCGACCGACGTTTTCAACTACCCGCCCGCAACTCGGACCGCAAAAAAAAAAAAAAAAAAAAAAAAGTAAAAAAAAAAAATATTCTACCCGACCCGCTTCCTGACCGCATTTTTTAAAAGTAGCCTAGTAAATGCTCATCGGAGCGTTATTGAAAGCCGTTTCATGTTTAAATGTATTGATTTCACTATTTGTGTTTGCTAGGAGCATTTCTATGATGCGCCAAGTGGCTAAGGGTACCAGGCTTGGTGTTTAAAGGCTGAACAGACTAGAACCTGTTGATGGTAAGATTTTACAGATAACATATGAGAGAATGGATAACTAGCAATTTGTGATAACTAGATATTCTGTATTTCATAACACTTATTTTGAATTTGTCCAATTTGTATATAACTAGATACTTAAAATGAGTTTTTAAGTTTGTAACTATATACTTAAAATAAGTTTTCAAACCAATTGTTTTCATGATTTGACATGTAGATGTTTTCTTGCTGTGTAATTTTAGACTCCACTGATTGGGAAATCTCTGCCCATCACCTGCCCTGAACATCACAAAGCCTCAAGAAAGGAACAAAGATTCTTCCGGCGGCTGACTATTTAGTGAGATTTCTTAAGGTGCATGTCTTAATTTATTCTTAAAGGGTTAGTTCACCCACAAATGGAAATTCTGTCATTAATTACTAGGGATGGGGCCGATCCGATCCAGTATCGGTATCGGGACCGATACCAGCGTAATTCACGTATCGGATTTTTCCGATCCAACCTGCGGAGAAATCCGATATTTATGATCCATGTCTGCGCTTTAACGTTGTCTGCTGAAATGACTCCAAAAGGGACTCCTCGGGCCTGCTAGTCTGCTAGCTGGCTGCAAACTGTGGAATGGATACCTGAATGGAGGTGCAGCTCAATCATAGACTGTAAAAAATAGGGCTCAATGAGACACACAGACCCCCGCTCAGGAAATCCATTCCGCAGTTTGCAGCCAGCTAGCAGGATAGCATGAGCTACCAACATGTTCGCTGTATGGAAATCCTATGGTGGAAATACTTCACACTGGAAACACCGCAGCAGACCAAGACCAATGTTTGCAAAGCCGTATTAATTAAACTATTTGTTTGTGATGCATGTTTGCAATTCGCAGTCCAGAAGAGAAAGAGAGGGATCTCTCACGCGGTGCCACAGCACGCACAACACGACAGCCCTGCTAATGAGTGATGACAGAGGAAAGCCTAGTTACACTTTAGATATGTGATATTAGTCTGATTTCCAAAGATTAAAGAATATATTGAGGTAAAAAAAAACATTAAAAACAATAGCCGCATTCTGTCTAGCCAACTTCCTTCCCATCGCGGCGGTGCACTGTCATTTCTCCTTAAAACTAAAACTTTAAGACAGAATCAGCACGATCGGTGATTGTTGTAAAATGCAGTCTCTGATGTTGCTAAATTGCGGGACGCTTTTAATAATAAAAAGAGCTATTAAAAGCACAACATTTGCGCAAGAGATGCTGTTCTCAGTGCGGCGCGCGCTCCGAAACAGACCGCAACAAAACAAGCAAATTATACTTTGGGCTTCATATGCGCGTCTAAACGATCAAATGTAGCCTGCACAAAAATGTCAAAACGACCGGCTTGGAGATTAACACTTAAACCACCGTTTATGTCTCAAATGAACGTAGTTTTGGAAATAGTTGGGAGAAAATATGATGCATCAGTAGAAGAAATCTGCACTTTTTCTTAAAGGGGCAGCAGTATAAACATATGACGATTGCGACATTACTGAGAATCAAACAACAAAAGGCAAAGAGAAAATCACTCGCAGCTCTTGAATGAATAACTTCAGCTTTAATAAGCATAAATCTATCTATGATAAACTTTGCAGTGCTATTTTACTTCTGATTACTTTATTATAATTCTTTTTAGACCATACCTGAATAATGTTAGTAGACCTTCCTGAAATTAAAGCACTGTGTAGGCCCGTATAATGTGTATCTTTGTTTAATTGTCTATCTATTGTTTAATATATATATATATATATATATATATATATATATATTGACATACATACGTATATATCATCCTTGCTTGTAGAGAGGAGTTCATTTCAGCATCATATAAAATCAACAATAATGATAAATAATGTTAAAGCAAACACAGCTCTGGTATCGGAAAAGTATTGGTATCGGCCGATATCCAAAGTCGGGTATCGGGATCGGATCGGAAGTAAAAAAATGTGGATCGGTGCATCCCTATTAATTACCCAACCTCATGTCGTTCCAAACATGTAAGACTTTCATCTTCACAACACAAATTAAGATATTTTTAATGAAATCTGAGAGCTTCCTGTGCCTCCACTGACAGTCTGCGCAACTACTTTCAACCCCCAGAAAGATATAAAGGTACATCATTAAAGTACTCCCTTCGACTCCCGTGGTTTAACATTAGGGCTGGGCGATATGGCCCAAAAAAATTATCACGATAATTTTTTTTATATCAGTCGATATCGATAATTATCACGATATATGTCAAATATTTATTTTTTTAAGTTTAAAGGCAGATTTTTGAAACTAAGTGAAAGTTGTATAAACCAGAGTGTTAATTGTGTTTTAAACTACTCTTTAAATTTAAGTTCATTAACAAAAACAGTAACATCTGTTTTTTTTTGTTTGTTTGTTTTTTTTGTCTGTTTTTTCACTATGTAACAACCACATTTTTATTTGGTAAAAAGTAATATTCTGACTGTTTGAGTTGTATTCAAATTAACCATTGGTCATCCAGTATCATGCCTTTAGATCATGATAACTACAGATAAAACCAGGTATATAAAACCAGGTATAGCCTATAACTTAGCTCCTCACTATCATGGCATAACTTTATGGTTTCTGTATTTTTTGTATGAAAAACAATAGCCTAACAGTTAAATACATTATTAAATACTGTACTTATATTCCATTAGTCATAATACACATATTGAATTGTATAATATTATTAATGTAGACATGTCTACATTAATAATATTATACAATTCAATATGTATATCCCACATTTCATGGTGCAGTTAATATTACCAGGCTAACCTTACAGTAAATCCATGGTAGGCCAAATGGATTCAGTATCAATTCAGATTCTGACTGGATTGTTGCACGCAACGTTTCTCCTTTTTGTCAGCGGTGTTTCATCTGCCTTTAAACTGGTTTAAACTTGACATTTGTGTTCTTCGCTGAACTCAAGTGCTTTTCACAGGATCTCGTGAACAAAATGATCAGAGGCGGGTCTGCGTGAGTTCACGCTCCGCTCAATGCACTGCCATTTGGACTTTGACCTGAGCGGATAAATGCTCCGTGTGGCGCGCGCGGTTAAATGAGTTTCGTTCCGCTTTTGACGCATAAACATTATCGGACATTTATCGACCTCTTGATCGAGGAAAATTATATCGCGCTAATTATCGTTATCGTTTTATCGCCCAGCCCTATTTAACATACACTTTATTAAACTACGCAAGTGCTGTGTTTAATTTATAAAATATTAATTATATTTCCAACTATTAAATATTTAAATATTTCCAACATGCGTTTCTTGAGAACATTACAACTTGTGTATGTTGTTGATGCAAGAGCAGATGTTCTTGTGTGAACGTGCATTGAAGATTAACATTTTGTAAATAAATTTTAGTTAAAATTGTCGTAAAAAAGTCACATGTAGTAGTTACATGGATTACTTATGATTTCCTTTTTACCTTTCCGTGGCTTTGGAAGTGGTAGTTGAATAGCTGATGAGGGACAGAAATCTCTTGTATTTCATTAAAATTAAGTGTTCCAAAGATGAACAAACTCAAGAAAGTCTTTTTTCCACCATAAACTTGCTGTATTTATAAAACACAAATGGTATTGATTGTAATCGGTCTGGCTTTGTGTTGTCTAGGGAACCAGTACTCCAGGATTTTTCGAGAAAGTTGGATCTGTACAGCCTTTCCTGCTCTGTGAAACTACCATGCACTGAACTTTACTGTTGGCAACTGGACACAACTGATTCACTCATATCCTGCAACCGTTTTTCATCTGCTGAATGTTGTTGAATCGAGCACTGCTGTACTGTTGCAAAGTCAAAGGTACTGAATCAACTTACTGACACAGGACTTACATTCACTGGCATGTACAGGACTTGAAGTATTACAGACCATTTGATAAGCAACTTTCATATAATTCTGATGACAGAAATTCCTATATTGTGCCTTCATTTATTTTAAAAGTTAACCTATGATGTAAAGGGACTTGGTTGTTAATAAAAAATGAGTTTGTTAAAACAACTGTTTGCATTTTGTCTTTATTTTTTTACTTTACAATGAATACATAATTCTACTATGATCCCAGACTAAGGTTACAATTTAACTTTCTGGATGGTTTTGAAATAAAGTTTAGAAAGAGTAATATACAGTGATGTGTTTATTTCAAAGTGAATTTATTCTTTTCAGATTAAATGATTTGTCAGTTTATTTTACAGTTATTTAAAGTAGGTAATACAGAACCCTAATAAGGTTGAGAAGATTGTGATATCCATTTTTTGAATGGATCTTAATCGTATTAACATATAATTAATCTGAAAATGTTAATACATATGTTAATACAACTCAACATGTTTAGTTTCAGCTTGTGTAAAAGGTTAGGGTTCCATGTTAATACAACTTAACATGTTAAGTTTCAGCTTGTGTAAAAGGTTAGGTTCCGTGTTAATACAACTTAACATGTTTAGTTTCAGCTTGTGTAAAAACTAAAGTGGTTTAAGGCAACGGGTTTCCACGCGATTTGCTAGTAAAGTTAACTAATTCGGGTTAAGAGTGTAGATCTCACCCGTATTAAGTGGCCCTAATACCTGTGAACTTACATGGTTACTAGATATGTGTGTAAGTACAGTGTAAATACACATTGGTACATAGTATTTACAGCTGTAATATATGTGTAACTACACATATGCAACAACACACTGAAAGGTATGGGTAAGTACAAATGTGTAACAGGACATTGGTAACAACACTTTTTTTTACTAGAGTAAGTACACATGTGTAACAGGAATTATGTAACTACATTTTGTAACAACAATCTACACACGTTCTTCCACTTCCACACAGTCTTCAATACTGTAGTTACCAGTTTGGAAGGCACTGAAACTCCACTGAAATCTTGATGATTCCTATGTGTATACCATGTATTTACTGTACGACTGGCAGGACTCGCGCTGAATTACAGCTAAAGTTTTCCCTTGTGGTATCAGTGTACTGTACTTACACGGTAACTCCTCAGTAACTCTACACTTGATACAATGCGTTAAACTATCATAACTTACTGTGTATAATAACAAAACCCAAACCTCTGTACAACACTGTATTAACAGTGTACTTACATGGTAATTCCTCAGGAACTGTCTACTTAATATAAAGTGTAAAACTGTCATTACTTACTGTGTATAATAAAAAACCCAAACCTCTGTACAACACTGTATTAACAGTGTACTTACACGGTAACTCCTCAGTAACTCTGCACTTGATACAATGCGTTAAAGTGTCATAACTTACAATGAAAAAACCTCTGTACAACACTGTATAGACAGTGTACTTACATGGTAATTCCTCAGGAACTGTCTACTTAATATAAAGTGTAAAACGGCCATAACTTACTGTAAAAAACCCAAAACCTCTGTACAACACTGTATTAACAGTGTACTTACATGGTAATTCCTCAGGAAGTGTCTACTTAATATAACGTGTAAAACGGCCATAACTTACTGTGTATAATAAAAACCCCAAACCTCTGTACAACACTGTATTAACAGTGTACTTACACGGTAACTCCTCAGGAACTGTCTATTTAATATAAAGTGTAAAACGGCCATAACTTACTGTAAAAAACCCAAACCTCTTTACAACACTGTATTAACAGTGTACTTACATGGTAATTCCTCAGGAACTGTTAATATAAAGTGTAAAACTGGGTAACACTTTATTTTACGGTGTCCTTGATACAGAGTAATTACTTAGTTAATTACTTTGTAACAAACAGTGTAATTACATGTAATAAAATGTAATTAACATGTAACTAAGTTATTGTACAGCCTGTACTTACAGATTGTAATTACACACATGTAATAGGCAGCTACTGTTACACATGTGTAACAATACAAGTCTGTTACACACGTGTTACAAATTTGGTACACTGTAACTATGTAAGAAACTACTTAGTACCACACAATGTAACAAGAAGTACTTGACTATATTAGGCTACTAAGGTCTGCAGTTACACATGGCAAATGTGTACATTTTGTAGCAATACATGTGTGTAACATAAAATAAAGTGTATCAAGATTGTACTTGAGTGCAATTCATGTGTACTACATACCTTCTCCATCTTAAATAACCCAATAGTTCACCACTAAAATACATGCATTAGCTTCTTTATTACATTGCAACTACAGAATAATACACAGGTATAAGCTACGTAAAATAAAGTGTATCAAGACTGTACTTAAGTGTACTTCATGTGTACTTACAAACCTTGACCATATGTACCTTAGTTTGGATCAACTCTCTAGTTCACAGCTTAAATACATGCACTAGCTTCTTAATTACATTGCAACTACAGAATATTACACAGGTAAGCTACGTAAAATAAAGTGTATCAAGACTGTACTTAACTGGACTTCATGTGTATCTACATACCTTGACCATATGTACCTTAGTTTGAATTAACTCTCTAGTTCACAGCTTAAATACATGCATTAGCTTCCTAATTACATTGCAACTACAGAATATTACACAGGTATAAGCTACTAAAATAAAGTGTATCAAGACTGTACTTAAGTGGACTTCATGTGTATCTACATACCTTGTCCATATGTACCTTAGTTTCAATTAACTCTCTAGTTCACAGCTTAAATACATGTATTAGCTTCCTAATTACATTGCAATTACAGAATATTACACAGGTATAAGCAACGTAAAATAAAGTGTATCAAGACTGTACTTAAATGTACTTCATGTGTATCTACATACCTTGTCCATATGAAACTTAGTTTGGGTAAACGCACTAGTTCACAACATAAATACAAGCAGTAGCTTCCTAATTACATTGCAACTACAGAATACTGTATTTTAACTCAATAGTGTAGAGTTGAATTGATGAGGTGTTACCTGCCTCCACACAAAATGTGACATTATCAAAATGACAAGTCAAAAATGGTAAATTTATTTTGCCCTTTCAAATACAACATATAATTAACTGCTAAAATGTACAATTTTTCACAAACATTAATGAGAATACATATTTTATAAATGAAATCTACACTCTAAAGTGTATTCTTGAAAGTTCACTGAGGTCATTGGACATATGTCAAAACTAATGGACTCACACTCTGTATTTTTGACTTATGTCGTGAATGAGCCTTCCAAAGATGCCTTTCTTGTGTTTCTTTCCTAGCCAATATGTCCATTCAATAAACTTCAAGTGGCTCTTCAGCATTTTCTCAGTAAGGTTCCCCCTTAATCTCCACACTTGTCCTTTAATTGTTTGCCAGTATCTCTCAATGTGTTGAGTGTGGCTGCCAGTCTGTGGATCCACAAAGTTTTTCTTGTGGTTTACCGGATAGTGATGATATCCTTCTGTAGTGAGGGACTGCACACATGCCCGCCAGGAATCACTGTAGATTGTTGAACTGCTTCTAACATGCCGTTTAATGATTGGGATCAGAGTTGTGCGTGCTCGTGAAGGGACCAGCTTAAGAACAGGTCTTCGGCTACTGTGGTGTACTTCTAACAGACCAAACACCCATCCATGTCTTGCCCAAGTACCACCATACCGTCCACGGTTATACTATAAGAAATACATAATTTCAGTCATGTATACACAATACATCTTATAGCACATAAAATCTTAAACAAATGCAGTTCTGTTATGCTAAATTACTAATTACTAACTCTATTTGAGATGACTTTTTTTACCTTTCTTTTATCAGTGAATTTTGACTCATCGATTACAACGAAACGATATCTTGATCGCCCTCCAATTTTGAATTGATGCTTTCTTTTCATCCTTCTCAATGCATTTGTGCACACCTTATAATTAAAAGCCATTGTTAGAAAGCATAAAAAACAAAATACACCAGATTAAGTTTCAAGCATATATACTCTGAACTTGATTTATTTACAATTTTTTCAACAATCCCAGGATGCACACCAGAGCGGTATTCAACAAAATGGGAATTTGCATTATAATAGAACAGAATCCAAAACTAATCAAGTCAAACCTAACACTTAAGCTTACCTTTCTGAGCTTTTTGTTCATTTTTGAGAGTGTTGTTGAACTGGATGCCACTCCATCTTCCATCATGTCAATCTGGCGTAGTCTCAATCCTTGAGCAAACCTATAAAACAAGAAGTTAGTATTTACAAAACTGAAAACCTACCAATGTCAGAAATGAAAGTTTGTGACATTTTCCCAATGAAAATTATTTCCAGGGGATTTGTTTTCACTAACATTCAGAGCCGGACAGTATTGGAGTACATTTATTTGAGTACGGTACTTAAGTACAATTTTGAGGGATCTGTACTTTACTCGAGTATCATTTTTGGGGAGTACTCAAGACTTTACTCAAGTACATTTGAGAGGGAAATATTGTACTCTTTACTCCACTACATTTCTATTCATTACCATGAGTAAAAAGCAGGGTCGGCGCTATGGTGGGGCATTCGAGGGCCGTGCCCCCCCTAGCGGTCATTGATGCCCCTCCTACCACAGTTTCTAATACAATGCTAAATCATAAATCAGATGTAGGCTATACAATACCAAATGTCCAGCAATCTATTTGAATAGTACATTGTATTTAATTCATTGTCTAATTGGATCTAACATGTGTTGGTGCCAAGATTTTCACGTGAAGAAATAGATGTATCCATTTCTATTCTCTGTTGCAAATGCTGTTGGTCCAGTGGCACCGCTATAGACTGGCATGCATGAGAGTCTGGTTTCGAATCCACATTCGTGGTATTGTTTTTTTCCCATCATTATAACCGATTATGTTTATCAGTGGTTGTCAAGCAGCGACATTGAGTGCATTTTACTTTGTGATTTCACCGGTACGAATAGAGATTTCGCCGCAAAAGATCAAGCGCGCGTCCGTGTGAAGATGTTTATTGTGGCAGCGCGAGCCACAAGAGAACACTTTATCAGCAAGACAGCACCACGGATCGAGTCAACGAGCACTTTGGTCTCTTGATTTAAAAACAACACATTTCAGCGTGCTATATCGCCTCTATTTAACAAATGAATACTCTGCTTGGTAACCGGATATTTATTTGTATTGGTACATCCCCGTGCCGCGAGATGTATAAAAGTGCTGGGACAACATAGGACCCTGGCAAAAAGTGGTGGGGAAATTCGCAAATAATAATTATAATAATAAAAGGTGTTATGTTTTTTTTTTTTTTTTTTTTTTGCTTAAAAATAGTTCTTAAACGGCAGTGCCCCTCCGCTGATGACCTAATGCCCCTCCAGTAGATCTGTTCTGGCGCCGACTCTGGTAAAAAGTAACTACTTAAAAAAAATGGAAATAAGAAAAATCTCGGAAACCCTCAATTTGTTGTTTCGCTCTCAAACGTGATTGGAACTATGTTTTCAGTGGTGTATAAAGAACTTACTTAATAAACCGTAATGTTTTTATTACCTTAGAATGAGACATTTATATCTACATAACCGAGGGCACCCCCTTCTATGAAGGTCGCCATATTGTGACGTCATGTTTCTACCGTAGCCAAAACCGAACAAATGGTGCTACAGAACGCATTTCGTCACTACCATGAAAGAGAAGCAGCAGAAAGCTTGAAGCTAGCCCTAAACTCCCTGTGTAGAGACTTTTCCCTTGTGAGTGGTGTAAAATATGTAGTTGGGATTGTTTCATGCAACTAAGTTCTCCCTCGCTGTGTTATGGGGGGATAAATGTGCTGTTACGTTTGTGAGACCGCTGATTAGTACTCATGTCAATGACCGTAAAACAGTATGTTACAGGAATCACAAACCCGTCGATCTTGTAAGAGATCTAAGTCGATCGCGAAAAGTTTTCAAAATCAGAGAAAAAGCCTATTGTGTGTAGTAAATGGTGTCAGTGATGCACTGCGGTCAAGCCAGCCTCCACCTTGAAATGAGCGGTCAAACTAGCCGCCCCTATATTTCTCTATGCGCGTATACACTAGCTATTACGGTAAGACCGTCAACCTTTCTGAAGCTGGAAACATGATCTTCCAGCGAAGGCTATTTCAGTTATTCCGTCTATCTATCTATCTATCTATCTATCTATCTATCTATCTATCTATCTATCTATCTATCTATCTATCTATCTATCTATCTATCTATCTATCTATCTATCCATCTATCCATCTATCTATCTATCTATCTATCTATCTATCTATCTATCTATCTAATCTATCTGATGTTGTTTTACAAAATAAGAGCCCCCCTAAACTCATATATTACCTGCTGTCTCCATACATTCAGAAAATCATAAAAATAAAAGTTCTAGCTTCCACAGACCAATTCCACCTCAGATGGACCAGGCACCTTCTCAAGGTGTCCCCTGCAAAGTTTCAGGACATTCTGATGTTGTTTTACAAAATAAGAGCCCCCCAAATCTCATATATTACCTGTTGTCTCCATACATTCAGAAATTCATAAAAATAAAAGTCCTAGCTTCCACAGACCAATTCCACCTCAGATAGATAAGACACCTTCTCGTGGTGTCCCCTGCAAAGTTTCATGACATTCTGATGTTGTTTTACAAAATAAGAGCTCCCCAAAATTATTTTTTTACCTGTTGTCTCCAAACATTTAAAAAAAATCATAAAAATAAAAGTCCTAGCTTCCACAGACCGATTCCACCTCAAATGGACCAGGCACCTTCTCAAGGTGTCCCCTGCAAAGTTTCAGGACATTCTGATGTTGTTTTACAAAATAAGAGCTCCCCAAAACTAATTTTTTACCTGTTGTCTCCAAACATTCAAAAAAAAAAATCATAAAAATAAAAGTCCTAGCTTCCACAGACCAATTCCACCTCAGACGGAGAGGACACCTTCTCCAGGTACCCACTGCAAAGTTTCAGGACATTCTGATGTTGTTTTACAAAATAAAAGCCCACAAAAAATCATATATTGCCTATTTTCTCCATACATTCAAAAAATCATAAAAATAAAAGTCCTAGCTTCCACAGACCAATTCCACCTCGGATGGAGAGGACAACTTCTCAAGGTATCCCCTGCAAAGTTTCAGGGCGTTCTGATGTTGTTTTTCAAAATAAAAGCCCCCCAAATCTCATATATTACCTGTTGTCTCCATACATTCAGGAAATCATAAAAATAAAAGTCATAGCTTCCACAGACCAATTCCCCCTCAGATGGAGAGGACACCTTCTCAAGGTGTCCACTGCAAAGTTTCAGGACATTCTGATGTTGTTTTATAAAATAAGAGCCCCCCAAATCTCATATATTACCTGTTGTCTCCATACATTCAGGAAATCATAAAAATAAAAGTCCTAGCTTCCACAGACCAATTCCCCCTCAGATGGAGAGGACACCTTCTCAAGGTGTCCACTGCAAAGTTTCAGGACATTCTGATGTTGTTTTATAAAATAAGAGCCCCCCAAATCTCATATATTACCTGTTGTCTCCATACATTCAGAAATTCATAAAAATAAAAGTCCTAGCTTCCACAGACCAAGTCCACCTCAGATGGACAAGGCACCTTCTCAAGGTGTCCCCTGCAAAGTTTCAGGACATTCTGATGTTGTTTTACAAAATAAGAGCTCCCCAAAACTCATTTTTTACCTGTTGTCTCCAAACATTCAAAAAAAAAAAATCATAAAAATAAAAGTCCTAGCTTCCACAGACCAATTCCACCTCAGATAGATAAGACACCTTCTCCTGGTGTCCCCTGCAAAGTTTCAGGACATTCTGATGTTCTTTTACAAAATAAGAGCTCCCCAAAACTAATTTTTTACCTGTTTTCTCCAAACATTTAAAAAAAATCATAAAAATAAAAGTCCTAGCTTCCACAGACCGATTCCACCTCAAATGGACCAGGCACCTTCTCAAGGTGTCCCCTGCAAAGTTTCAGGACATTCTGATGTTGTTTTACAAAATAAGAGCCCCCCAAATCTCATATATTACCAGTTGTCTCCATACATTCAAAAATTCATAAAAAATAAAAGTCCTAGCTTCCACAGACCAATTCCACCTCAGATGGAGAGGACACCTCCAGGTACATACTGCAAAGTTTCAGGACATTCTGATGTTGTTTTACAAAATAAAAGCCCACAAAAAATCATATATTGCCTATTTTCTCCATACATTCAAAAAATCATAAAAATAAAAGTCCTAGCTTCCACAGACCAATTCCCCCTCAGATGGAGAGGACACCTTCTCAAGGTGTCCCCTGCAAAGTTTCAGGACATTCTGATGTTTTTCAAAATAAAAGCCCCCCCAAATCTCATATATTACCTGTTGTCTCCATACATTCAGGAAATCATAAAAATAAAAGTCCTAGCTTCCACAGACCAAATCCACCTCAGATGGACAAGACACCTTCTCAAGGTGTCCACTGCAACAGGCAAATATATAAGAGATTTGGGGGGCTCTTATTTTGTAAAACAACATCAGAATGTCCTGAAACTTTGCAGGGGATACCTTGATAAGGTGTCCTCTCCATCTGAGGTAGAATTGGTCTGTGGAAGCTAGGACTTTTATTTTTATGATTTTCAGAATGTATGGAGACAACAGGTAATGTATGAGATTTGGGGGGGGCTTTTATTTTGAAAAACAACATCAGAATGTCCTGAAACTTTGCAGGGGATACCTTGATAAGGTGTCCTCTCCATCTGAGGGGGAATTGGTCTGTGGAAGCTAGGACTTTTATTTTTATGATTTTTTGAATGTATGGAGAAAATAGGCAATATATGATTTTTTTGTGGGCTTTTATTTTGTAAAACAACATCTGAATGTCCTGAAACTTTGCAGTGGGTACCTGGAGAAGGTGTCCTCTCCATCTGAGGTGGAATTGGTCTGTGGAAGCTAGGACTTTTATTTTTATTATTATTTTTTTTTTTTGAATGTTTGGAGACAACAGGTAAAAAATTAGTTTTGGGGAGCTCTTATTTTGTAAAACAACATCAGAATGTCCTGAAACTTTGCAGGGGACACCTTGAGAAGGTGCCTGGTCCATTTGAGGTGGAATCGGTCTGTGGAAGCTAGGACTTTTATTTTTATGATTTTTTTTTTAAATGTTTGGAGACAACAGGTAAAAAATTAGTTTTGGGGAGCTCTTATTTTGTAAAACAACATCAGAATGTCATGAAACTTTGCAGGGGACACCACGAGAAGGTGTCTTATCTATCTGAGGTGGAATTGGTCTGTGGAAGCTAGGACTTTTATTTTTATGAATTTCTGAATGTATGGAGACAACAGGTAATATATGAGATTTGGGGGGCTCTTATTTTGTAAAACAACATCAGAATGTCCTGAAACTTTGCAGGGGACACTTTGAGAAGGTGCCTGGTCCATCTGAGGTGGAATTGGTCTGTGGAAGCTAGGACTTTTATTTTTATGATTTTCTGAATGTATGGAGACAACAGGTAATATATGAGTTTGGGGGGCTCTTATTTTGTAAAACAACATCAGACAGACAGACAGACAGACAGACAAATAGACAGATAGACAGATAGATAGATAGATAGATAGATAGATAGATAGATAGATAGATAGATAGATAGATAGATAGATAGATAGATAGATAGATAGATAGATAGATAGATAGATAGATAGATAGATAGATAGATAGATAGATAGATAGAATAACTGAAATAGCCTTCGCTGGAAGATCATATTTCCAGCTTCAGAAAGGTTGACGGTCTTACCGTAATAGCGAGTGTATACGCGCATAGAGAAATATAGGGGCGGCTAGTTTGACCGCTCATTTCGAGGTGGAGGCTGGCTTGACCGCAGTTAGGATGCGGAGGTGCGCGCTGTTACAATCATGTCATTTTTGCCGCACGCACCTTTGGACTCATGCGGAAGCGTCGAGTGTAGTACTGTCCACAGTAACAGCTCATATTAGCCAGCTCAACTTTTACTACCCTGTTAGAAAAAAAATGTATAGCTGCATAGTTTCATGGTTCTTCGCCCTCGCTGTATTATGGGTTTGCTACGTGGGGGAAAATGTGCTGCTGTGCTGGTTACGTTTGTGAGACAATCAGCTGATTACTATTATTATATTAAATTATATATTAACCCCCTGGGGACCAAGGTGTATTTGGGGTCCTTGAGAGGTTCTGACATGCCCTGACATCTGTGTTTTTTTCAGCTGCTTATAAACATATTAATGGCACAGGTGAAATTACACTATATTTAGCAGAAACAGGGCAACCATGACATATGGACAACATGTTTGTACATGTTTGCATTTTTGAGAGAATATTGTTTATGCGTGGTTATTGTAAAAACTAAAAATGAAAGTTTCTGAAATAAGGCCAGAAAACACATACTAAATATGCGTCCACAAGACTTTTGACTAATTGATGTTGTTGCCTAGGGTTTTTTCTTCACAATGATCTGAAAATCATCCCCCTAATCATTCACATAAAACTGTGAATTGGGTTATATTGTGAAAAAGATTTTTTTGTTTGCCAAGGCAATATGCGAATGGGCGTGAACAGGCCAGCCCCATCATGTATAATTAGGTGATTCACACCTGAGAGAGACAAAGACATGCATAATAATGAGCCTTTCATTTAGGTGAGTCAGACAAGAAAAAAATGAAAGGACAACACACATATATATATATATATATATATATATATATATATATATATATATATATATATATAACAGAAGGTCAGATGCAAAAGCCTCTAAGTTCCATTTTAAATTATTCTAGAATTATCATTTTTATCAAGCTTGTATATTTAAGTTCAGTAATTTCACTTAAATGACAATTAATAGGTAATCTTCATTGCCATTATGTGAAATTACTGAACTTATATATACAAGCTTGATAAAAATTATCATTCTAGAAAAAATTCAAATGGCACTTAGAGGCTTTTGCATCTGAACGCTTCAAATATATACATCTATGTATAAAATCAAAGTATAAATGAAAGTCAAAACCCATTTTTTGTCATACCTGGAAACAAATCCTGGTCAATTTTTATATGGGCCATGTAGAATTGGTTCAGAGTTAGAGTTTCAAACATCAAGATGTTTTAAACTCTAACCAAAAGTGTGTTTAAATATGATTCGTGTGTGTGGCTAATAAAATAATATGAGCAGAACTCGAACAGTCTGTAACTAAATGAACGTTCGCTCGTATCCGTCCACACACCCGAATCATATTTAAACACACTTTTTGGTTATAGGTACAGATAAATAATGTTATCTTACTAATGTAAGGATGTCTCATGAGATTCTTGTTCAAATGAAAGCGAAAGTGAATTAACGCACAGCGTGCGTCAGTGAATTCGTCTATTCTTCCCTATCAGACGCGCATTTGATATTTAAACAGTCTTTGTGGACACTATTCAATAACGCGATTCGAACAAAGCACTTATAATAAATGACTTACTGCATCAGCTGAATCCGTGCGTGCTCCTCAAAATGAAACTATAAGGTAACTTTTTTTTTCCAGGATCTCCTCACTGCGCATGCAAGACTAAAGAATATGACGAGGTTATCCGTAATAAACTGTGTTTTATCGATATGGGCATAAACTGTATGTTTTTACCCATGTGGGCGTTTTCATGGCTTGCCTCAACATTAGAATTTGAATAGCACGCGCTCCCAGTGGGCGCGGTTACATTAGCACCTCATTTGCTGTAATGAGGTGAAAGGGAAAATCCTGACATCTCTTTCTTTTCATACAGATTACACCAACTGAGAGTAGTTGCTTTTTGTATATATGACTTAAATTAAAAGAAGAAAATCTCAGTTTCATAAGAGAGATTTTTCGTGTGTCTGTGATAAGTATTTAATGAGTTACAGCTCTTTTTTCGGACGCGTTTCAGAAAGATTTTTGCGGAGACAGAGTGAGCTGAAAGCGCACCCATGTTTAATTTATTTATTTTACAAAAACACAAGGTTTTGATAGTAATAAGAGTGTACATAAAAAAAGAAGACCCTCTATAGTTTATAATCATGTATCGATTTTATTTTTATGACCATCAATGACGGAGTATTTTAAGTCTATGTTGCAGCTGTGTGAAAAAAAACGATCAAAACGCGGGGGCGCGTTTTTGGTCCCCAGGGGGTTAAAAAACCCTTGATCCTCACCTGGCTATGGCTTTGTAAACTTTATCCATGATGTGGTTTATAATGGACTGTGGTACAGAAACAATGACAATGTTACACACTCTTGTTTTACTCTGGCTATTCTCTGCTATCTCAGCCAACGAGATGTTTGTCCCGTTTTAGCAACCGTAGCTTCTTCGAAAGGGAGGGGTGAGCAGTGGGCTGAGCCCTTAGGGCAAATCTGGTGCAAACTTGCAATCGAACCGCTAGATGTCGCAAAAAATCCCACACTGCACCTTTAAGTAAAGCAAAATGGTAAAAAGATGAATATGAGTACGGTGGCCGAGAGAGCTAACCGCGCTGCAACCTGATTAAGACGAATGCAATTTCAAAAAAACGTATTCAACTTTAAAAACGCGTGCAAATTCAAAAAAGACATCGCAAATTAATAAAAACATCTTCATCAGTTCCACAACACACGTGTGCTCCAAGTACTCACAACACAACCAAATACAGAAACGCGCTGCAAACGTTCACAACACCACCAAATACAGAAACGCGCTGCAAATAAAACGGTCCACAACGGAAATGTTTCCGGGGAACTAAATAAGTGACGGACCCAACTGGGACTTGTTTTATTGTGAGCTTCCCTATGCCCTACTCCCTTCAAAGGGCAGACGGCAAAGCTCTTCAAGTGGGAATTTGGCGTGAGCATGACACCTAGTGGGTCATTTTTGTAGCCGTTTGGACCTTGGTGAAGGGAGCAACAACAGACAACTTAATGTAATTATTTTTACCTTGGATGTTCCTATGACAACGCAGCACTTTGTCCATCAGCTGGCTGTTCTGACGACAGAAATATAATGATTAACATAACGGTTGCAAATAAATTATTTTTTTTTTATTTTTACTTTATAAAAATCTGTTAAAATATCTGTTTTATATATCTGTATGTCAGTGCCATACATTACCTAACATTTTAAGGAAACTTTTCTTATAAAAATTTAAACATAAAATGAAACTATTTGTATAGTGTAACTGATGTATAGATTAATATCTTGCCTTCATTTCTTCTAGATCTTTTTTTATTTATTTAGTTTAGTTTTCAGATCATTGTTCTTTTCTCATGTGTATTGTGATGACATTGAACATATTGTTAACACATGTTGTATATTGTACACAAGTTGTATGTCATAATAATTTGAATCTCGGTGTTTTGCAGGGGAAAGTCAAAAGAAATTAAATAAAACAAAGTAGAATTTTGAGTAAGCAAGGAGAACTATAAAAATATCATATTATAATATTATTTATATATGCAATATTATTTTAATAGTATAGTTTATTTATTAAAAAAAATATAGGCTTTGACTTCTTGTCAATAAAGGTTTTTTGCTTTAAGCACGTCCTGTGGTTCCAATCGGGTACGTCACTTATTTGGTTCCCCGGAAACATTTCCGTTGTGGATATTTGCAGCGCGTTTCTGTATTTGGTGGTGTTGTGAACGTTTGCAGCGCGTTTCTGTATTTGGTTGTGTTGTGAGTACTTGGAGCACACGTGTGTTGTGGAACTGATGAAGATGTTTTTATTAATTTGCGATGTCTTTTTTGAATTTACACGCGTTTTTAAAGTTGAATACGTTTTTTTGAAAATGCATTCGTCTTCATCAGGTTGCAGCGCGGTTAGCTCTCTCGGCCACCGTAAATATGACTTGATTTTACTTTAAATTCCGTTTACATTCTCCAAGGTATTGACATTAACATTTTTCATAACTCCATGACGTTTCTGTTCATTAATGTAAGCAGCTGTGGCAGTAGTATTGCAATATTTAGAAAATGTACTGTTGTACTCTTGATACTCAAGTACTTTTAAAAACAAGTACTTCAGTACTTTTACTCAAGTAGAAATCTGACTGTAGTACTTTTACTTGTACTTGAGTAAAATTTAGCAAGGGGTATCTGTACTTTTACTCAAGTAATAAAGCTGTGTACTCTGTCCGCCTCTGCTAACATTATATAATGTATCTGTCCCATCTTTTATGTAAAAACAAAATACTTAAAATTGCATCTGTAGTGGCAAATTGTATGCCCAGGTGTGGCATAAATGCATTTACACACCAGTTAAAATCACACAAGTAAAATAATGAAATTTCTTTATTCCTAATTTTATAATAAATAAAATGACCGGAAAAAGGCCAATGATATCTTTAAATAATCTAAATTATGAGGCATGTTATTGTAACGCCACGCCAGCAGAGGGAGCCCTCTCCTGAATATTGACTGGTTACCGCTCCCTCTGCTTCTACTTTCATTTCCTGTTTGGATGGTATTTCAGAGGAGTTTGTGAGTTTGCACATTGCGAAGTTTTGCCAGTTCATCTGCCATACCAAGCGTTACCTTTGTTCTCTGCATTCTGACCTTGTGTATGATTTATCTGATTCACGCCCTTTGGATTATCCTTCTGATCTGGTTGCCTGTTTTTTGGACTGATGAGTAGTGATGGTGAAATGAAGCTTTCTGAAGCACTGAGGCTTTCCCCTCAAGTGTATCGTAAATTGGTTCATTACTCGAAGCTTTTCAACACGGTGCACTAACGACATCTTGTGGTCAAAAGGTGGAAAAGCTACCTTTCCCAATTTTTTTAATTGTTAAATGTAATAAATCACTTTGTGCTATGAAAACCACTAAGCAATTATAAAATCATCAGTGTTAGAGTTAATTTTTACACAATGTATGAACAAAATGAGTCTATGAATTAATTTATGAAATAATACATAGGACAAATTAACTCTGTTCAACAACGCAGCCTTATAAAACTTTAGCCGTAGTCCTACACCTTATGAGTTCATAGGCAAGGCTCATATATAATCAAAATAAAATAAAATTTTGTGGAATAGTGAAGTGCTGTGAAAGTGCTTGTGAACTGTGAATCTCAGTCGGTCTCAATTCACTAAAGCACCATATTTGGAGAATTATCCAGACAGGATCGAAAAACAGACCCCACTTTGAAGAACAAACAGTCATGCTCCAGCACACCAGTATGCAGATGATATGACACCACATTTCGATCTTGATTCACTCCTCCACGTTCAAGTTCACCAAGCGAGTCTCAATTAGAACCATGCAATCCGACTCATTGAACCAAGTGATGAAGGAATACCCAACAATAATCAGGTGAGATCTCCTCGATCAAAGGGCATCAAACATCTGATTTTTAAAATAAAACAATAAAATAATAAAACCAGAGAGCAGCGGCAGTCAAACACGCCGGCGTTCGCTCAGACCGGAAGTGAATCTGGCAAGTTTATTAAAAAGAAAAGCAGGCACTGCGACAGTGACTATTCCAGAAAAGGTGGTGACAGAAATCGCCATCTATGCTCAGGAGTCCCCTATTCACGTAGAGCAGGATCCTCTGGCCTGGTGGAAAGAGAACCAAAGTAGGTTCCCCCTGTTGGCAAAGATAGCTAAAAAGTATCTTTGCGTGTGTGCAACAAGCTGTGCATCCGAGCAGGGCCGTTCATAAGGGGGGAAAAAGGGGAAAGCTTTCTGGGGCCCAGCCGCTAGGGGGGGGGGCCCATGCAGTCCAACGATAATTATGTTCATCCTAAATATCAGGTTACCATATTTTCTGTTGTTGAACCAAAAAACACCATTAATTGTTAAAAATGCATTTTATTTAATGCTGCTTAAGTAAAACGTAGCCAGTGTCATTATGAAACATCCCTCTCCTGAAAATGAGTCGGGTTTTTTCTTTTTTTTTTCTTTTTTTTTTTTTACCTAACGTCAAAACCGCTAGTGCTTCGCGACACTTTGCGGTCAGCAGAAAAGTGTCAAGAACAAAATAATTAACTTTATATTGTAGCAGTAGTACATTAAGTTGGTATGCCAATGCCAGTTAATAAATCAGGGTGCCAGAAGAGAAAGGAGAAGAAGAGGAAGCAGGCAAGGTCTTTAGACCCAAACAATATTCGACTGACCAACTTTTTTCAGTCAGCTCAGAAACATATCAGTGCTCCCAGTCAGGCTAACGATAGCCAGGAGGGTATTAGCGACAGAACCACCACCAATGAATTGCAAAGATGTTTTGCATTTAACCAGACGTGGGTAGTCACCAAAGCTGCATTTCACGTTTCTTCGTTACATTTACTTGAGTATTTTTGGGGGGAACATTTTACTTTTAAGTGTAGCTACATTTGGCTTTTTTAATTTGAGGACATTTCTAATAATAAAAAAACAACTTTTTACTTCGTTACGTTGGGTGACGTTTCTCTCGTTTCTTTATTTTTATGCAACACGTGTTGTTGTTAAATGCGTTTACCAAGCGAGCTGTATTTATTTTATTTTTTTTTCTGGGCACAAGCGACTCTCAATTCACAAATGAATCACTCCTTTGAGTCGATTCTGTTCAAACACTTCATTAAATAAGTTGGCAGATCTGTCTAAATCGGTTCGCGAATCAGTTTGAATGATCTGTTCAGTTTCCTGCACGCACTAAATCGTCTGACTGAAGCGCTTTCAATTCACACACTCGACTCGAAGTCGTCTAACAGGAAGATTTGAACATGCGTTGGTCAAGTCTCTGTTAAATGCATGATCCCAGTTAACAATTTTAAGTTCTGGGAACGTTAGTTTTTGGTTATAAAAAGAGAACCTAAAAAATAACCTACAGGGAACGTTCTTAGAACGTTCCTATTTGGTTCCCAAAAAATTAGTCAAATAGGAACCATATGGGAACATTAAGGGAATAAGAACATTCTGTATTTGCTGGGTTAGTGTGTGTGTGTGTGTGCGAGAGAGAGAAAATACACATGATAGATAGCATGATAGCTTAGCAGATTTGCGGAGGGTCCATTCACTGGACCTTTTCAGGGGCCCAGTCATTTCTGTGGGCGGGCCTGCATCCGAGAGGGTGTTCAGCACGATGGGGAACATAGTCACCCCCAAAAAATCTCATCTTAAGCCAGAGATGGTCAACATGCTCGGTTTTCTGGCAAAGAACATGTAGATTAAGTCTAAATGTTCTTGACTGCTGGACTGTCTTTGTCATGAAGTCGGTCTTTGTCTCAACTGTCATGTTCTTTGACACTAGCAAGCAATGTTAATAAATGCCAATTTATAGTGTTTTACTTTTTTTAGAGTGCTGTCATTTATGTAGGCTAAGATCCTTTATCTTGAGTTTTTATTTTATATTCGCGTCTCTTTTTATTTGGTTTTATCTTATTTAAACTTTGTGTAATTTATTTAGGCCTATTTTATTTTCTTATTCGTTAATAAACGTTTTATGGTTCTTCTTTGTTTGGGCCCACAATTTGCCGATTTTCACTTTTTTCACCCTATGCATGGGGTTATTTTTATTCGTTCGTTATGCTAATAAAAGTTCTGTCTATAAATAAAAGTTTGTCAGCGAGTTTTTTTTTCCATTCCAGCAATTGACGCTGAATTGCAATTGACGCTTATTTCGAAAGTGAAAGTATGTCATTTATGTAGGCTAAGGTCCTTTTTGAAGTTTTTATTTTATATTCGTCTCTTTTTAAAGGGTTTTATCTTATTTAAACTTTGTGTAATTTATTTAGGCCTATTTTATTTTCTTATTCGTTAATAAATGTTTTATGGTTCTTATTTGTTTGGGCCCACAGTTTGCCGATTTTCACTTTTTTCAGCCAATATGGGGTTATTTTTATTCGTTCCTTATGCTAATAAAAGTTCTGTCTATTATATTCGTTCGTTATGCTAATAAAAGTTCTGTGTCTATAAATAACAGCGAGTTGTTTTTTTTTGTCCATTCAAGCAATTGACGCTTATTTCGAAAGTGAAAGTATAACGCGCATGCGTTTAAAAGCTATTTACCCCCCCCCCAATCCCCCCCCCGCCCCCCCCCCCCCCCCCCCACCCGCCCCGCCCCGCCCCGCCCTCCACGGTGACACCGTGATTACCGGTGTTGTCACACGTCGATTAACCGGTGGGAAATTTTCCTCACCGCGGCAACCCTAGTTTCCATCACCTCCCAAAAGACGACGAATCTTCATTTGTTTAAATTCTTAATATTCTATGTATTCAGCACATTCATTTATAATTTTGAATAAACTCCAAAGCACAATGACTAAGTGTGTTTTTATTTTATTTTAATTGTTTGTCAGCTCGCACAACTGTCTGTCACCATGCCTTGATGAGTATTGATTATAATGTTATTATACTCCCAATCAACTACTGCGGAGGGTGAAGGTACTGTTATTTCACCCTTTTTAATTTCATTGAGGTTGTGTTCCCACATCGTTAGCTAGTTTGGATCGCTATAACTTGAATGACTGTCAACTGTTGAATAAAGGAGTGTCAAGCACGTCAAGTCGCGCTTTTACTTCGAACCGGAAGTCGCGCCCACTTTTGACGCAAGGCCTAATGGGGCGTAGGAAACTTGTGGATAAAGAAAAAAAAAAAAAAAAAAAAAAAAAAAAACAATTACAATCACCAAATCAAAAAAGCGCCCAGCAACTCGATGCCCTAACGTTAACGTTTACTATTCGAAAGACATTTCCTGCAGCTATGAACGCAAGCTACAACCCTCCAAAGACCATTGATACGGCTTTGGACAGGAAACCTGGTTGTGAATGGAATTTTCTTTCTACCAAACTCAAATTCCCCAGGTAACGTTCTTTCTTTCTTTCTTTCTTTTTTTTTCTGAAGCCGATTGACTTGAGCCGTTGAAGGCAGAGAAACATCATCTATTCTCGTGAACGACGTTATGTTCTCTTGGCCATAACTTTTGTTAACCCTCTACGCATTTCTCCAGAAAGAAACAAATAAATATGTTAATTCTAATTTGAATCTTATCAACGGCTAACGTTATATAACTTAAGCACCCACACTACTCAGCTAACAACATAGAAACTGTATGGGCTGAAACAGGTGTTTGGCAATAAATGCTAAGTTTATACTTCTCTGCCACCGCAATATCCATCTCCAGATAAAAAAAAAAAAAAAAAAAACCCTACTAATAAATATAAAATTAGGAATACTTACGACTGGTGATAAGTAGGACTTAGAGGATCTCCAATGCTGATATCGCAATTTTAAATCCCAGCCGCTATCTTTCGGCCCGAAACTTCATCGGATAATGTCAAGCGTCAGGCAGATGACGTCATCAACTACGGAGCGCTGTAGCGGCCAATCGGCAGTGCAGCAGCAGAAATGATTGGCTTCAAATTTATTAACCACTGTGAATTTCTCAGATAGATGTGGGATGATGATGATGATGATGATTACTTAAATGCACGTTCTATTAACTTTTTTTTAACACTTTTACAAAATATATTATAAAATATAATATATTATACAGAAGAATAAATATGATTTGAAAAAGATCGGAAAAACTACAAGATTTCATATAATTATAATACTCATAGAATATTATTCTATTTTTTTATTATATTCATCCAATGTGAAGACGAGTCAGAGACGTTCAGATCCATATTCAGTATATTTATTAAGAGTAATCAAACAGGCAGGGGTCACAGCACAGCAGCAAACACAGAGCAGGTAGTCCAAGAACATAAACAATACCAGGCTAGGGTCAGGGCAGGCGGCAATGTTCAAAGTCCAAGGAGAGCAGGCAAGGGTCGTGGCAGGCGGCAAACAGGGAATCGTGGAGATAAACAGTCACAGGTCAATACAGGGGTAATCCAGAAAACAATAGATAAACGCTCAGAAATGTCGCCGGGGCAAAACAAGACTTCGCACTGATTGAGAGTGAACGGCCTGTTTATACAGGGAGGTTGATGAGAAACACCTGTGCCGGTGATTAGACCGAGGTACGGGGCTTGAAATGCAGTTCAGTACTCAGGAGACGGAGCTCTAGGATGAGTGGAGAGAACCACAGAAGCACGATTCCTGATAGAGCCCCCCTCCTCCGAGCAGATCCTGAAGCGAGGACCCGTGCGACGCCGAGGTCTTCCACGGGGTCTGGGAGCAGGTCTGGTGGGGTGATGTTGATGGAAGATTAGTGTGGGGTCCAGTATATCCTGAGGCTTAACCCAGGATCTCTCCTCAGGACCGTACCCCTCCCAGTCGATCAGGTACTGTAACTCCCTGCCTCGGCATCTAGAATCGAGAATCTCTCTCACACGGTAAGCCTCCTCGCCCTCGATGATGATGGGAGGGGAGCTCATCTCCGCAGCTTCGTCCTGGTCCCTCTCTCCACTCGGAGCTCCAGCGGGTTTGAGTAATGAGACATGGAAAGTGGGAGATATGCGGTAAGTGGATGGCAATGCAAGACAGTCTGATAGAGGGCAATGACACTTAGACCTGAGTGCAAAAATGGAGGTTCTAGACCCTTCCAGAGCTGAGATATTGAAACTCAAAATTTTGTCCAGAAAAAAAACCCGACAGTGTTACCCCTTATGTTTTTTTTTATTTTTTTGGCGAAAAATTAAGTTTTCCCAATCTTCTCAAAACTCCGGATTCTGATAGAGGGCCATGACACTTAGACCTGAGTGCAAAAATGGAGGCTCTAGACCCTTCCAGAGCTGAGACATCGAAACTCAAAATTTTGTCCAGAAAAAAAAATGACAGTGTTACCCCTTATGTTTTTTTATTTTTGTGGCGACAAATTAAGTGTCCCCAATCTTCTCAAAACCCTGGATTCTGATAGAGGGCCATGACACTTAGACCTGAGTGCAAAATGGAAGCTCTAGACCCTTCCAGAGCTGAGATATCGAAACTCAAAATTTTGTCCAGAAAAAAAAAAAAAAAAAACGACAGTGTTACCCCTTACGTTTTTTTTTATTTTTTGGCAAAAATTTAAGTTTCCCCAATCTTCTCAAAACTCTGGATTCTGATAGAGGGCCATGACACTTAGACCTGAGTGCAAAAATGGAGGCTCTAGACCCTTCCAGAGCTGAGATATTGAAACTCAAAATTTTGTCCAGAAAAAAAACCCCGACAGTGTTACCCCTTATGTTTTTTTATTTTTTTGGTGAAAAATTAAGTTTCCCCAATCTTCTCAAAACTCTGGATTCTGATAGAGGGCCATGACACTTAGACCTGAGTGCAAAAATTGAGGCTCTAGACCCTTCCAGAGCTGAGATATTGAAACTCAAAATTTTGTCCAGAAAAAAAAAACGACAGTGTTACCCCTTATGTTTTTTTTTATATTTTTTTTGGCAAAAAAATAAGTTTCCCCAATCTTCTCAAAACTCTGGATTCTGATAAAGGTCCATGACACTTGGACCTGAGTGCAAAAATGGAGGCTCTAGACCCTTCCAGAGCTGAGATATCGTAACTCAAAATTTTGTCCAGAAAAAAAACGACCGTGTTACCCCTTATGTTTTTTTTTTTTTTTTTGGCAAAAAATTAAGTTTCCCCAATCTTCTCAAAACTCTGGATTCTGATAGAGGGCCATGACACTTAGACCTGAGTGCAAAAATGGAGGCTCTAGACCCTTCCAGAGCTGAGATATTGAAACTCAAAATTTTGTCCAGAAAAAACCCCCGACAGTGTTACCCCTTATGTTTTTTTATTTTTTTGGTGAAAAATTAAGTTTCCCCAATCTTCTCAAAACTCTGGATTCTGATAGAGGGCCATGACACTTAGACCTGAGTGCAAAAATTGAGGCTCTAGACCCTTCCAGAGCTGAGATATTGAAACTCAAAATTTTGTCCAGAAAAAAAAAAACGACAGTGTTACCCCTTATGTTTTTGTTTTTTTTTTGGCGAAAAATTAAGTTTCCCCAATCTTCTCAAAACTCCGGATTCTGATAGAGGGCCATGACACTTAGACCTGAGTGCAAAAATTGAGTCTCTAGACCCTTCCAGAGCTGAGATATTGAAATTCAAAATTTTGTCCAGAAAAAAAAACGACAGTGTTACCCCTTATGTTTTTTTATATTTTTTGGCAAAAAAATAAGTTTCCCCAATCTTCTCAAAACTCTGGATTCTGATAGAGGGCCATGACACTTAGACCTGAGTGCAAAAATGGAGGCTCTAGACCCTTCCAGAGCTGAGATATCGTAACTCAAAATTTTGTCCAGAAAAAAAAACGACCGTGTTACCCCTTGTTTTTTTTGGGGTTTTTTTTGGCAAAAAATAAAGTTTCCCCAAACTTCTCAAAACTCTGGATTCTGATAGAGGGCCATGACACTTAGACCTGAGTGCAAAAATGGAGACTCTAGACCCTTCCAGAGCTGAGATATCGAAACTCAAAATTTTGTCCAGAAAAAAAACTACAGTGTTACCCCTTACATTTTTTTTTTATTTTTTGGCAAAAAATTAAGCTTCCCCAATCTTCTCAAAACTCTGGATTCTGATAGAGGGCCATGACACTTAGACCTGAGTGCAAAAATGGAGGCTCTAGACCCTTCCAGAGCTGAAATATCGAAACTCAAAATTTGGTCCAGAAAAAAAAAAACGACAGTGTTACCCCTTATGTTTTTTTCATTTTTGTCCCGAAAAATTAAGTTTCCCCAATCTTCTCAAAACTCTGGATTCTGATAGAGGGCCATGACACTTAGACCTGAGTGCAAAAAGGGAGGCTCTAGACCCTTCCAGAGCTGAGATATCGAAACTCAAAATTTTGACCAGAAAAAAAACTACAGTGTTACCCCTTACATTTTTAAAAAAATTTTTGCAAAAAATTAAGTTTCCCCAATCTTCTCAAAACTCTGGATTCTGATAGAGGGCCATGACACTTAGACCTGAGTGCAAAAATGTAGGCTCCAGACCCTTCCAGAGCTGAGATATCAAAACTCAAAATTTTGTCCAGAAAAAAAACCACAGTGTTACCCCTTATGTTTTTATATTTTTTTGGCGAAACATTAAGTTTCCCCAATCTTCTCAAAACTCTGGATTCTGATAGAGGGCCATGACACTTAGACCTGAGTGCAAAAATTGAGGCTCTAGACCCTTCCAGAGCTGAGATATCGAAACTCAAAATTTTGTCCAGAAAAAAAAACCCGACAGTGTTACCCCTTATGTTTTTTTTTATTTTTTGGCGAAAAATTAAGTTTCCCCAATCTTCTCATAACTCTGGATTCTGATAGAGGGCCATGACACTTAGACCTGAGTGCAAAAATGGAGGCTCTAGACCCTTCCAGAGCTGAGATATCGAAACTCAAAATTTTGTCCAGAAAAAAAAAACGACAGTGTTACCCCTTATGTTTTTTTTTATTTTTTTGGCGAAAAATTAAGTTTCCCCAATCTTCTCAAAACTCTGGATTCTGATAGAGGGCCATGACACTTAGACCTGAGTGCAAAAATGGAGGCTCTAGACCCTTCCAGAGCTGAGATATTGAAACTCAAAATTTTGTCCAGAAAAAACCCCCGACAGTGTTACCCCTTATGTTTTTTTATTTTTTTTGGCGAAAAATTAAGTTTCCCCAATCTTCTCAAAACTCCGGATTCTGATAGAGGGCCATGACACTTAGACCTGAGTGCAAAAATGGAGGCTCTAGACCCTTCTAGAGCTGAGATTTTGAAACTCAAAATTTTGTCCAGAAAAAAAAAAATGACAGTGTAACCCCTATTGTTTTTTTTATTTTTTGGCAAAAAATTAAGTTTCCCCAATCTTCTCAAAACTCTGGATTCTGATAGAGGGCCATGACACTTAGACCTGAGTGCAAAAATGGAGGCTCTAGACCCTTCCAGAGCTGAGATATCGTAACTCAAAATTTTGTCCAGAAAAAAAACGACCGTGTTACCCCTTATGGTTTTTTAAATTTTTTTGGCGAAAAGTTAAGTTTCCCCAATCTTCTCAAAACTCTGGATTCTGATAGAGGGCCATGACACTTAGACCTGAGTGCAAAAATGGAGACTCTAGACCCTTCCAGAGCTGAGATATTGAAACTCAAAATTTTGTCCAGAAAAAAAAAACGACCGTGTTACCCCTTATGTTTTTTTTATTTTTTTGGCGAAAAATTAAGTTTCCCCAATCTTCTCAAAACTCTGGATACTGATAGAGGGCCATGACACTTAGACCTGAGTGCAAAAATGGAGTCTCTAGACCCTTCCAGAGCTGAGATATTGAAACTCAAAATTTTGTCCAGAAAAAAAAAATAACGACAGTGTTACCCCTTATGTTTTTTTTTATTTTTTTGGCAAAAAATTAAGTTTTCCCAATCTTCTCAAAACTCTGGATTCTGATAGAGGACCATGACACTTAGAACTGAGTGCAAAAATGGAGGCTCTAAACCCTCCCAGAGCTGAGATATCGAAACTCAAAATTTTGTCCAGAAAAAAAAAACGACAGTGTTACCCCTTATGTTTTTTTTTATTTTTTTGGCGAAAAATTAAGTTTCCCCAATCTTCTCAAAACTCTGGATTCTGATAGAGGGCCATGACACTTAGACCTGAGTGCAAAAATGGAGGCTCTAGACCCTTCCAGAGCTGAGATATCGAAACTCAAAATTTTGTCCAGAAAAAAAAAACGACAGTGTTACCCCTTATGTTTTTTTTTATTTTTTTGGCGAAAAATTAAGTTTCCCCAATCTTCTCAAAACTCTGGATTCTGATAGAGGGCCATGACACTTAGACCTGAGTGCAAAAATGGAGGCTCTAGACCCTTCCAGAGCTGAGATATTGAAACTCAAAATTTTGTCCAGAAAAAAACCCCGACAGTGTTACCCCTTATGTTTTTTTATTTTTTTTGGCGAAAAATTAAGTTTCCCCAATCTTCTCAAAACTCCGGATTCTGATAGAGGGCCATGACACTTAGACCTGAGTGCAAAAATGGAGGCTCTAGACCCTTCTAGAGCTGAGATATTGAAACTCAAAATTTTGTCCAGAAAAAAAAAAATGACAGTGTAACCCCTATTGTTTTTTTTATTTTTTGGCAAAAAATTAAGTTTCCCCAATCTTCTCAAAACTCTGGATTCTGATAGAGGGCCATGACACTTAGACCTGAGTGCAAAAATGGAGGCTCTAGACCCTTCCAGAGCTGAGATATCGTAACTCAAAATTTTGTCCAGAAAAAAAAAACGACCGTGTTACCCCTTATGGTTTTTTAAATTTTTTTGGCGAAAAATTAAGTTGCCCCAATCTTCTCAAAACTCTGGATTCTGATAGAGGGTCATGACACTTAGACCTGAGTGCAAAAATGGAGACTCTAGACCCTTCCAGAGCTGAGATATTGAAACTCAAAATTTTGTCCAGAAAAAAAAAAACGACCGTGTTACCCCTTATGTTTTTTTTATTTTTTTGGCGAAAAATTAAGTTTCCCCAATCTTCTCAAAACTCTGGATACTGATAGAGGGCCATGACACTTAGACCTGAGTGCAAAAATGGAGTCTCTAGACCCTTCCAGAGCTGAGATATTGAAACTCAAAATTTTGTCCAGAAAAAAAAAAACGACAGTGTTACCCCTTATGTTTTTTTCATTTTTTGGTGAAAAATTAAGTTTCCCCAATCTTCTCATAACTCTGGATTCTGATAGAGGGCCATGACACTTAGACCTGAGTGCAAAAATGGAGGCTCTAGACCCTTCCAGAGCTGAAATATCGAAACTCAAAATTTGGTCCAGAAAAAAAAAACGACAGTGTTACCCCTTATGTTTTTTTCATTTTTGTCCCGAAAAATTAAGTTTCCCCAATCTTCTCAAAACTCTGGATTCTGATAGAGGGCCATGACACTTAGACCTGAGTGCAAAAAGGGAGGCTCTAGACCCTTCCAGAGCTGAGATATCGAAACTCAAAATTTTGACCAGAAAAAAAACTACAGTGTTACCCCTTACATTTTTAAAAAATTTTTTGCAAAAAATTAAGTTTCCCCAATCTTCTCAAAACTCTGGATTCTGATAGAGGGCCATGACACTTAGACCTGAGTGCAAAAATGTAGGCTCCAGACCCTTCCAGAGCTGAGATATCGAAACTCAAAATTTTGTCCAGAAAAAAAACGACAGTGTTACCCCTTATGTTTTTATATTTTTTTGGCGAAACATTAAGTTTCCCCAATCTTCTCAAAACTCTGGATTCTGATAGAGGGCCATGACACTTAGACCTGAGTGCAAAAATTGAGGCTCTAGACCCTTCCAGAGCTGAGATATCGAAACTCAAAATTTTGTCCAGAAAAAAAAACCCGACAGTGTTACCCCTTATGTTTTTTTTTATTTTTTGGCGAAAAATTAAGTTTCCCCAATCTTCTCATAACTCTGGATTCTGATAGAGGGCCATGACACTTAGACCTGAGTGCAAAAATGGAGGCTCTAGACCCTTCCAGAGCTGAGATATCGAAACTCAAAATTTTGTCCAGAAAAAAAAAACGACAGTGTTACCCCTTATGTTTTTTTTATTTTTTTGGCGAAAAATTAAGTTTCCCCAATCTTCTCAAAACTCTGGATTCTGATAGAGGGCCATGACACTTAGACCTGAGTGCAAAAATGGAGGCTCTAGACCCTTCCAGAGCTGAGATATTGAAACTCAAAATTTTGTCCAGAAAAAACCCCCGACAGTGTTACCCCTTATGTTTTTTTTATTTTTTTTGGCGAAAAATTAAGTTTCCCCAATCTTCTCAAAACTCCGGATTCTGATAGAGGGCCATGACACTTAGACCTGAGTGCAAAAATGGAGGCTCTAGACCCTTCTAGAGCTGAGATTTTGAAACTCAAAATTTTGTCCAGAAAAAAAAAAAATGACAGTGTAACCCCTATTGTTTTTTTTATTTTTTGGCAAAAAATTAAGTTTCCCCAATCTTCTCAAAACTCTGGATTCTGATAGAGGGCCATGACACTTAGACCTGAGTGCAAAAATGGAGGCTCTAGACCCTTCCAGAGCTGAGATATCGTAACTCAAAATTTTGTCCAGAAAAAAAACAACCGTGTTACCCCTTATGGTTTTTTAAATTTTTTTGGCGAAAAATTAAGTTTCCCCAATCTTCTCAAAACTCTGGATTCTGATAGAGGGCCATGACACTTAGACCTGAGTGCAAAAATGGAGACTCTAGACCCTTCCAGAGCTGAGATATTGAAACTCAAAATTTTGTCCAGAAAAAAAAAACGACCGTGTTACCCCTTATGTTTTTTTTATTTTTTTGGCGAAAAATTAAGTTTCCCCAATCTTCTCAAAACTCTGGATACTGATAGAGGGCCATGACACTTAGACCTGAGTGCAAAAATGGAGTCTCTAGACCCTTCCAGAGCTGAGATATTGAAACTCAAAATTTTGTCCAGAAAAAAAAAATAACGACAGTGTTACCCCTTATGTTTTTTTTTTATTTTTTTGGCAAAAAATTAAGTTTTCCCAATCTTCTCAAAACTCTGGATTCTGATAGAGGACCATGACACTTAGAACTGAGTGCAAAAATGGAGGCTCTAAACCCTCCCAGAGCTAAAATATCGAAACTCAAAATTTTGTCCAGAAAAAAAAAACGACAGTGTTACCCCTTATGTTTTTTTTATTTTTTTGGCGAAAAATTAAGTTTCCCCAATCTTCTCAAAACTCTGGATTCTGATAGAGGGCCATGACACTTAGACCTGAGTGCAAAAATGGAGGCTCTAGACCCTTCCAGAGCTGAGATATCGAAACTCAAAATTTTGTCCAGAAAAAAAAAACGACAGTGTTACCCCTTATGTTTTTTTTTATTTTTTTGGCGAAAAATTAAGTTTCCCCAATCTTCTCAAAACTCTGGATTCTGATAGAGGGCCATGACACTTAGACCTGAGTGCAAAAATGGAGGCTCTAGACCCTTCCAGAGCTGAGATATTGAAACTCAAAATTTTGTCCAGAAAAAAACCCCGACAGTGTTACCCCTTATGTTTTTTTATTTTTTTTGGCGAAAAATTAAGTTTCCCCAATCTTCTCAAAACTCCGGATTCTGATAGAGGGCCATGACACTTAGACCTGAGTGCAAAAATGGAGGCTCTAGACCCTTCTAGAGCTGAGATATTGAAACTCAAAATTTTGTCCAGAAAAAAAAAAATGACAGTGTAACCCCTATTGTTTTTTTTATTTTTTGGCAAAAAATTAAGTTTCCCCAATCTTCTCAAAACTCTGGATTCTGATAGAGGGCCATGACACTTAGACCTGAGTGCAAAAATGGAGGCTCTAGACCCTTCCAGAGCTGAGATATCGTAACTCAAAATTTTGTCCAGAAAAAAAAAACGACCGTGTTACCCCTTATGGTTTTTTAAATTTTTTTGGCGAAAAATTAAGTTGCCCCAATCTTCTCAAAACTCTGGATTCTGATAGAGGGTCATGACACTTAGACCTGAGTGCAAAAATGGAGACTCTAGACCCTTCCAGAGCTGAGATATTGAAACTCAAAATTTTGTCCAGAAAAAAAAAACGACCGTGTTACCCCTTATGTTTTTTTTTATTTTTTTGGCGAAAAATTAAGTTTCCCCAATCTTCTCAAAACTCTGGATACTGATAGAGGGCCATGACACTTAGACCTGAGTGCAAAAATGGAGTCTCTAGACCCTTCCAGAGCTGAGATATTGAAACTCAAAATTTTGTCCAGAAAAAAAAAATAACGACAGTGTTACCCCTTATGTTTTTTTTATTTTTTTGGCAAAAAATTAAGTTTTCCCAATCTTCTCAAAACTCTGGATTCTGATAGAGGACCATGACACTTAGAACTGAGTGCAAAAATGGAGGCTCTAAACCCTCCCAGAGCTGAGATATCGAAACTCAAAATTTTGTCCGGAAAAAAAAAACGACAGTGTTACCCCTTATGTTTTTTTTATTTTTTTGGCGAAAAATTAAGTTTCCCCAATCTTCTCAAAACTCTGGATTCTGATAGAGGGCCATGACACTTAGACCTGAGTGCAAAAATGGAGGCTCTAGACCCTTCCAGAGCTGAGATATCGAAACTCAAAATTTTGTCCAGAAAAAAAACGACAGTGTTACCCCTTATGTTTTTTTATTTTTTGGCTTAAAATTAAGTTTCCCCAATCTTCTCATAACTCTGGATTCTGATAGAGGGCCATGACACTTAGACCTGAGTGCAAAAATTGAGTCTCTAGACCCTTCCAGAGCTGAGATATTGAAACTCAAAATTTTGTCCAGAAAAAAAAACGACAGTGTTACCCCTTATGTTTTTTTTTATATTTTTTTGGCAAAAAAATAAGTTTCCCCAATCTTCTCAAAACTCTGGATTCTGATAGAGGGCCATGACACTTAGACCTGAGTGCAAAAATGGAGGCTCTAGACCCTTCCAGAGCTGAGATATCGTAACTCAAAATTTTGTCCAGAAAAAAAAAACGACCGTGTTACCCCTTGTTTTGTTTTTTTTGGCAAAAAATAAAGTTTCCCCAAACTTCTCAAAACTCTGGATTCTGATAGAGGGCCATGACACTTAGACCTGAGTGCAAAAATGGAGACTCTAGACCCTTCCAGAGCTGAGATATCGAAACTCAAAATTTTGTCCAGAAAAAAACTACAGTGTTACCCCTTACATTTTTTTTTATTTTTTGGCAAAAAATTAAGCTTCCCCAATCTTCTCAAAACTCTGGATTCTGATAGAGGGCCATGACACTTAGACCTGAGTGCAAAAATGGAGGCTCTAGACCCTTCCAGAGCTGAAATATCGAAACTCAAAATTTTGTCCAGAAAAAAAAAACGACAGTGTTACCCCTTATGTTTTTTTCATTTTTGTCCCGAAAAATTAAGTTTCCCCAATCTTCTCAAATCTCTGGATTCTGATAGAGGGCCATGACACTTAGACCTGAGTGCAAAAAGGGAGGCTCTAGACCCTTCCAGAGCTGAGATATCGAAACTCAAAATTTTGACCAGAAAAAAAAACTACAGTGTTACCCCTTACATTTTTAAAAAAAAATTTGCAAAAAATTAAGTTTCCCCAATCTTCTCAAAACTTTGGATTCTGATAGAGGGCCATGACACTTAGACCTGAGTGCAAAAATGTAGGCTCCAGACCCTTCCAGAGCTGAGATATCGAAACTCAAAATTTTGTCCAGAAAAAAAACGACAGTGTTACCCCTTATGTTTTTATATTTTTTTGGCGAAACATTAAGTTTCCCCAATCTTCTCAAAACTCTGGATTCTGATTGAGGGCCATGACACTTAGACCTGAGTGCAAAAATGGAGGCTCTAGACCCTTCCAGAGCTGAGATATCAAAACTCAAAATTTTGTCCAGAAAAAAAACCCGACAGTGTTACCCCTTATGTTTTTTTATTTTTTGGCGAAAAATTAAGTTTCCCCAATCTTCTCCTAACTCTGGATTCTGATAGAGGGCCATGACACTTAGACCTGAGTGCAAAAATGGAGGCTCTAGACCCTTCCAGAGCTGAGATATCGAAACTCAAAATTTTGTCCAGAAAAAAAAACGACAGTGTTACCCCTTATGTTTTTTTATTTTTTTGGCGAAAAATTAAGTTTCCCCAATCTTCTCAAAACTCTGGATTCTGATAGAGGGCCATGACACTTAGACCTGAGTGCAAAAATGGAGGCTCTAGACCCTTCCAGAGCTGAGATATTGAAACTCAAAATTTTGTCCAGAAAAAACCCCGACAGTGTTACCCCTTATGTTTTTTTATTTTTTTTGGCGAAAAAATAAGTTTCCCCAATCTTCTCAAAACTCTGGATTCTGATAGAGGGCCATGACACTTAGACCTGAGTGCAAAAATGGAGGCTCTAGACCCTTCTAGAGCTGAGATATTGAAACTCAAAATTTTGTCCAGAAAAAAAAAAAAAAAAACGACAGTGTAACCCCTTATGTTTTTTTTTTATTTTTTTGGCAAAAAATTAAGTTTCCCCAATCTTCTCAAAACTCTGGATTCTGATAGAGGGCCATGACACTTAGACCTGAGTGCAAAAATGGAGACTCTAGACCCTTCCAGAGCTGAGATATTGAAACTCAAAATTTTGTCCAGAAAAAAAAAAACGACCGTGTTACCCCTTATGTTTTTTTTATTTTTTTTGGCGAAAAATTAAGTTTCCCCAATCTTCTCAAAACTCTGGATACTGATAGAGGGCCATGACACTTAGACCTGAGTGCAAAAATGGAGTCTCTAGACCCTTCCAGAGCTGAGATATTGAAACTCAAAATTTTGTCCAGAAAAAAAAAAATAACGACAGTGTTACCCCTTATGTTTTTTTTATTTTTTTGGCAAAAAATTAAGTTTTCCCAATCTTCTCAAAACTCTGGATTCTGATAGAGGACCATGACACTTAGAACTGAGTGCAAAAATGGAGGCTCTAAACCCTCCCAGAGCTGAGATATCGAAACTCAAAATTTTGTCCAGACAAAAAAAACCGACAGTGTTACCCCTTATGTTTTTTTTATTTTTTTGGCGAAAAATTAAGTTTCCCCAATCTTCTCAAAACTCTGGATTCTGATAGAGGGCCATGACACTTAGACCTGAGTGCAAAAATGGAGGCTCTAGACCCTTCCAGAGCTGAGATATCGAAACTCAAAATTTTGTCCAGAAAAAAAACGACAGTGTTACCCCTTATGTTTTTTTATTTTTTGGCTTAAAATTAAGTTTCCCCAATCTTCTCATAACTCTGGATTCTGATAGAGGGCCATGACACTTAGACCTGAGTGCAAAAATTGAGTCTCTAGACCCTTCCAGAGCTGAGATATTGAAACTCAAAATTTTGTCCAGAAAAAAAACGACAGTGTTACCCCTTATGTTTTTTTATATTTTTTTGGCAAAAAAATAAGTTTCCCCAATCTTCTCAAAACTCTGGATTCTGATAGAGGGCCATGACACTTAGACCTGAGTGCAAAAATGGAGGCTCTAGACCCTTCCAGAGCTGAGATATCGTAACTCAAAATTTTGTCCAGAAAAAAAAACAACCGTGTTACCCCTTGTTTTTTTTTGGCAAAAAATAAAGTTTCCCCAAACTTCTCAAAACTCTGGATTCTGATAGAGGGCCATGACACTTAGACCTGAGTGCAAAAATGGAGACTCTAGACCCTTCCAGAGCTGAGATATCGAAACTCAAAATTTTGTCCAGAAAAAAAACTACAGTGTTACCCCTTACATTTTTTTTTATTTTTTGGCAAAAAATTAAGCTTCCCCAATCTTCTCAAAACTCTGGATTCTGATAGAGGGCCATGACACTTAGACCTGAGTGCAAAAATTGAGTCTCTAGACCCTTCCAGAGCTGAGATATTGAAACTCAAAATTTTGTCCAGAAAAAAAAAACGACAGTGTTACCCCTTATGTTTTTTTTATATTTTTTTGGCAAAAAAATAAGTTTCCCCAATCTTCTCAAAACTCTGGATTCTGATAGAGGGCCATGACACTTAGACCTGAGTGCAAAAATGGAGGCTCTAGACCCTTCCAGAGCTGAGATATCGTAGCTCAAAATTTTGTCCAGAAAAAAAAAAACGACCGTGTTACCCCTTATGTTTTTTTTATTTTTTTGGCGAAGAATTAAGTTTCCCCAATCTTCTCAAAACTCTGGATACTGATAGAGGGCCATGACACTTAGACCTGAGTGCAAAAATGGAGGCTCTAGCCCCTCCCAGAGCTGAGATATCGAAACTCAAAATTTTGTCCAGAAAAAAACCCCGACAGTGTTACCCCTTATATTTTTTTATTTTTTGGCGAAAAATTAAGTTTCCCCAATCTTCTCATAACTCTGGATTCTGATAGAGGGCCATGACACTTAGACCTGAGTGCAAAAATGGAGGCTCTAGACCCTTCCAGAGCTGAGATATCGAAACTCAAAATTTTGTCCAGAAAAAAAACTACAGTGTTACCCCTTACATTTTTTTTATTTTTTGGCAAAAAATTAAGCTTCCCCAATCTTCTCAAAACTCTGGATTCTGATAGAGGGCCATGACACTTAGACCTGAGTGCAAAAATTGAGTCTCTAGACCCTTCCAGAGCTGAGATATTGAAACTCAAAATTTTGTCCAGAAAAAAAAAACGACAGTGTTACCCCTTATGTTTTTTTTTACATTTTTTTGGCAAAAAAATAAGTTTCCCCAATCTTCTCAAAACTCTGGATTCTGATAGAGGGCCATGACACTTAGACCTGAGTGCAAAAATGGAGGCTCTAGACCCTTCCAGAGCTGAGATATCGTAGCTCAAAATTTTGTCCAGAAAAAAAAAACGACCGTGTTACCCCTTATGTTTTTTTTATTTTTTTGGCGAAGAATTAAGTTTCCCCAATCTTCTCAAAACTCTGGATACTGATAGAGGGCCATGACACTTAGACCTGAGTGCAAAAATGGAGGCTCTAGCCCCTTCCAGAGCTGAGATATCGAAACTCAAAATTTTGTCCAGAAAAAAACCCTGACAGTGTTACCCCTTATGTTTTTTATTTTTTGGCGAAAAATTAAGTTTCCCCAATCTTCTCATAACTCTGGATTCTGATAGAGGGCCATGACACTTAGACCTGAGTGCAAAAATGGAGGCTCTAGACCCTTCCAGAGCTGAGATATCGAAACTCAAAATTTTGTCCAGAAAAAAAAAACGACAGTGTTACCCCTTATGTTTTTTTTTTATTTTTTTGGCGAAAAATTAAGTTTCCCCAATCTTCTCAAAACTCTGGATTCTGATAGAGGGCCATGACACTTAGACCTGAGTGCAAAAATGGAGGCTCTAGACCCTTCCAGAGCTGAGATATTGAAACTCAAAATTTTGTCCAGAAAAAAACCCCGACAGTGTTACCCCTTATGTTTTTTTATTTTTTTTGGCGAAAAATTAAGTTTCCCCAATCTTCTCAAAACTCCGGATTCTGATAGAGGGCCATGACACTTTGACCTGAGTGCAAAAATGGAGGCTCTAGACCCTTCTAGAGCTGAGATATTGAAACTCAAAATTTTGTCCAGAAAAAAAAAAAAAAACGACAGTGTTACCCCTTATGTTTTTTTTATTTTTTTGGCAAAAAATTAAGTTTCCCCAATCTTCTCAAAACTCTGGATTCTGATAGAGGGCCATGACACTTAGACCTGAGTGCAAAAATGGAGGCTCTAGACCCTTCCAGAGCTGAGATATCGTAACTCAAAATTTTGTCCAGAAAAAAAAAACGACCGTGTTACCCCTTATGGTTTTTTTAAATTTTTTTGGCGAAAAATTAAGTTTCCCCAATCTTCTCAAAACTCTGGATTCTGATAGAGGGCCATGACACTTAGACCTGAGTGCAAAAATGGAGACTCTAGACCTGTTACGAAGCGGTAGACAAGATAAGATCCAAATGCAGCTTTATTGAGAATCTTCAAACAGGCAAGGGTCAGGCAACAGCAAAACAGGGTTTTCAGAGAATCAGCACAGAGAGTAGTCAGGTCACAGGCAAGAGTTCGGGGCAGGCAGCAAACAGGCAGGAGTCAAGAAACAATCCGGGTTCAGAATACAGACAAGGCAGGCACGGGAGAAACGCTCAGAAATTACAGCCGGGGCAATGTAATACTTCGCAATGAACCAGTGTATGGGTGTGGTTTAAATAGGAAGTCCGATGAGGTTCAGGTGTGTGCGTAATCAGTCCAGGGAGGTGTATGATGGGAAACAGAGTTCTTGAACGAAGTGAACAGTTCTGATGTGGAGTGCCCTCTGGTGGTTTTCTCGGGCACTCCACCTGGTGATCGTCACATAGCCCCACCCCAAAGAGCGGCTTCCAGACGCTCAAAATAAGAAAAACAAAACTGTCCAGGTGGGCGGTGGAGCGGAGGCGGATCTGGGGGTGGGATGGAGGGCCAGGTCCGCGGAACAGAAGAGGTGTAGGTGACCAGAGCAAAGCAGGCTGTGCAGGCGACCTGGGTGGAGCAGGCTGTGCAGACGACCAGGGCGGAGTTGGCTGTGCAGGCGAAGGCTAGGGCGGAGCTGGACGAGGTGAAGGCCAGGGTGGAGCTGTCGGACCCTCGGGCGTCCAAGGCGAAGCAGACTGTGGGCATGGCCAGGGCAGAGCTGTCAGACCCTCGGGCGTCCAAGGCGGAGCAGACTGTGGGCATGGCCAGGGCAGAGCTGTCGGACCCTCGGGCGTCCAAGGCGGAGCAGACTGTGGGCATGGCCAGAGCAGAGCTGTCAGACCCTCGGGCGTCCAAGGCGGAGCAGACTGTGGGCATGGCCAGGGCAGAGCTGTGGAACCCACAAGCGTCCACGGCGGTAAAGACCTCTCAGGCGACCACGGCGGTGAAGAGCTCTCAGATGGCCACAGCGGTGAAGACCTCTCAGGCGGCCACGGCGGGGAAGAGCTCTCAGATGGCCACAGCGGTGAAGACCTCTCAGGCGGCCACGGCGGTGAAGAGCTCTCAGATGGCCACGGCAGTGAAGACCTCTCAGGCGGCCACGGTGGTGAAGACCTTTCAGGAGACCACAGCAGTGAAGACCTCTCAGGAGACCATGGTGATGAAGACCTCTCAGAAGACCTTTCCGGAGACCACGGCAGTGAAGACCTCTCAGGAGACCACGGTGATGAAGACTTCTCAGAAGACCACAGTGGTGACGACCCCTCAGCTGGCCACGGCGGTGCAGACCCCTCAGACGGCCACGGCGGTGAAGAGCTCTCAGATGGCCACAGCGGTGAAGACCTCTCAGGAGACCACGGCGGTGGAGGATGAGATGAAGGCCATGTCTGCAACGCCTTCATGGCCCTCACAGAGTGCCTACTGCCCCCCCCCCCCAAAAAAAAATACTTGGGAAAATCCCCAGGGATCTGAAGGGCACAGCTTGAACAGAGCTTGAAGGGCACTGGTAAGGCGAGGCGCAGAGGCGGGGCCGGCAGAGCGAGGCGCAGAGGCGGGGCCGGCAGAGCGAGGCGCAGAGGCGGGGCCGGCAGAGCGAGGCGCAGAGGCGGGGCTGGCAGGGCGAGGCGCTGAGGCGAGGCCGGTAGAGCGAGGCGCAGAGGCGGGGCCGGCAGGGCTAGGCGCTGAGGCGGGGCCGGCAGAGCGAGGCGCAGAGGCAGGACCGGCAGGACGAGGAGTCCTGGTACGCTCACCGGAGCCTGGCGAGCCGAACGATTCCTCCTTCTCCTTCTGCGGCGGCGTATCACAGGGTTAGACACACTCACTGGGCTAGACGATTCACTCATTGGACTTGATGATTCACTCACAGGATTCAATGGTTTATTCACTGGACTCCGTGGTTCACTCAGACTCAATGATTCACTTACTTGACTCAATGGTTCACTCACTGGACTCAGTGACTCACTCACAAGGCTGAGGTGAATCGTGTGCTCGGCTGAACTAACGTGAACCTTGGGCTCGTTAAAGTTCATGTGGAGCGCGGGCTCGGCAGGGCTGACGGTGAGCGCAGGCTCGGCAGGGCTGACGGTGAGCGCAGGCTCGGCAGGGCTGACGGTGAGCGCAGGCTCGGCAGGGCTGACGGTGAGCGCAGGCTCGGCAGGGCTGACGGTGAGTGCAGGCTCGGCAGGGCTGGCGGTGAGCGCGGGCTCGGCATGAAGCTCAGGCATGTTGTGGTGAAGCTCTGGCTGGACGGTCTCTAGCTGAACGATCTCTGGCTGAACGGTCTCTGGCTGAACGGTCTCTGGCTGAGCGGTCTCTGGCAACACCCCCTCGGCCTTATCCTCAAAGCCCACAGTAAATGATGAACCACTAATCCTCAGGGCGAATTCAATATATTGACATAAAGTCCATTGAGGGGTATTGTCAGGCATGAGATAATGTACTATGTCCTTAAGTCCATATCGGAAGGCATCTTTTAGTACTGAATCGTCCTCGTCAACACCATAGCATAGCTCACAAAACTCCTCAACATATTCTTCTATGGAACCATTACCTTGACTGAGACGGAAGAGACTGATCAGTGGGTCCATGATGGATCTCGATTCTCTCTCGGCTGCTGGATCTGAAGTGGCGAAGTATTCTGTTACGAAGCGGTAGACAAGATAAGATCCAAATGCAGCTTTATTGAGGATCGTCAAACAGGCAAGGGTCAGGCAACAGCAAAACAGGGTTTTCAGAGAATCAGCACAGAGAGTAGTCAGGTCACAGGCAAGAGTTCGGGGCAGGCAGCAAACAGGCAGGAGTCAAGAAACAATCCGGGTTCAGAATACAGACAAGGCAGGCACGGGAGAAACGCTCAGAAATTACAGCCGGGGCAATGTAGTACTTCGCAATGAACCAGTGTATGGGTGTGGTTTAAATAGGAAGTCCGATGAGGTTCAGGTGTGTGCGTAATCAGTCCAGGGAGGTGTATGATGGGAAACAGAGTTCTTGAACGAAGTGAACAGTTCTGATGTGGAGTGCCCTCTGGTGGTTTTCTCGGGCACTCCACCTGGTGATCGTCACAAGACCCTTCCAGAGCTGAGATATTGAAACTCAAAATTTTGTCTAGAAAAAAAAAAGACCGTGTTACCCCTTATGTTTTTTTTTATTTTTTTGGCGAAAAATTAAGTTTCCCCAATCTTCTCAAAACTCTGGATTCTGATAGAGGGCCATGACACTTAGAACTGAGTGCAAAAATGGAGGCTCTAAACCCTTCCAGAGCTGAGATATCGAAACTCAAAATTTTGTCCAGAAAAAAAAACGACAGTGTTACCCCTTATGTTTTTTTTTTATTTTTTTGGCGAAAAATTAAGTTTCCCCAATCTTCTCAAAACTCTGGATTCTGATAGAGGGCCATGACACTTAGACCTGAGTGCAAAAATGGAGGCTCTAGACCCTTCCAGAGCTGAGATATCGAAACTCAAAATTTTGTCCAGAAAAAAAACGACAGTGTTACCCCTTATGTTTTTTTTATTTTTTGGTGAAAAATTAAGTTTCCCCAATCTTCTCATAACTCTGGATTCTGATAGAGGGCCATGACACTTAGACCTGAGTGCAAAAATGGAGGCTCTAGACCCTTCCAGAGCTGAGATATCGAAACTCAAAATTATGTCCAGAAAAAAAAAACGACAGTGTTACCCCTTATGTTTTTTATTTTTTTGGCGAAAAATTAAGTTTCCCCAATCTTCTCAAAACTCTGGATTCTGATAGAGGGCCATGACACTTAGACCTGAGTGCAAAAATGGAGACTCTAGACCCTTCCAGAGCTGAGATATTGAAACTCAAAATTTTGTCCAGAAAAAAAAAAACTACAGTGTTACCCCTTATGTTTTTTTTTTTTTTTTTTTTGGCGAAAAATTAAGTTTCCCCAATCTTCTCAAAACTATGGATTCTGATAGAGGGCCATGACATTTAGACCTGAGTGCAAAATGGAAGTTCTAGACCCTTCCAGAGCTGAGATATTGAAACTCAAAATTCTGAACAGAAAAAAAAAAACGACAGTGTTACCCCTTACGTTTTTTTTATATTTTGGCAAAAAATTAAGTTTCCCCAATCTTCTCAAAACTCTGGATTCTGATAGAGGGCCATGACACTTAGACCTGAGTGCAAAAATGGAGGCTCTAGACCCTTCCAGAGCTGAGATATTGAAACTCAAAATTTTGTCCAGAAAAAAAAAAAACCTGACAGTGTTACCCCTTATGTTTTTTTATTTTTTTGGCGAAAAATTAAGTTTCCCCAATCTTCTCAAAACTCTGGATTCTGATAGAGGGCAATGACACTTAGACCTGAGTGCAAAAATGGAGGCTCTAGACCCTTCCAGAGCTGAGATATTGAAACTCAAAATTTTGTCCAGAAAAAAAACCCGACAGTGTTACCTCTTATGTTTTTTTAATTTTTTTGGCGAAAAATTAAGTTTTCCCAATCTTCTCAAAACTCTGGATTCTGATAGAGGGCCATGACACTTAGACCTGAGTGCAAAAATTGAGGCTCTAGACCCTTCCAGAGCTGAGATATCGAAACTCAAAATTTTGTCCAGAAAAAAAAAATAACGACAGTGTTACCCCTTATGTTTTTTTTATTTTTTTGGCAAAAAATTAAGTTTTCCCAATCTTCTCAAAACTCTGGATTCTGATAGAGGACCATGACACTTAGAACTGAGTGCAAAAATGGAGGCTCTAAACCCTCCCAGAGCTGAGATATCGAAACTCAAAATTTTGTCCAGACAAAAAAACCCGACAGTGTTACCCCTTATGTTTTTTTTATTTTTTTGGCGAAAAATTAAGTTTCCCCAATCTTCTCAAAACTCTGGATTCTGATAGAGGGCCATGACACTTAGACCTGAGTGCAAAAATGGAGGCTCTAGACCCTTCCAGAGCTGAGATATCGAAACTCAAAATTTTGTCCAGAAAAAAAACGACAGTGTTACCCCTTATGTTTTTTTATTTTTTGGCTTAAAATTAAGTTTCCCCAATCTTCTCATAACTCTGGATTCTGATAGAGGGCCATGACACTTAGACCTGAGTGCAAAAATTGAGTCTCTAGACCCTTCCAGAGCTGAGATATTGAAACTCAAAATTTTGTCCAGAAAAAAAACGACAGTGTTACCCCTTATGTTTTTTTATATTTTTTTGGCAAAAAAATAAGTTTCCCCAATCTTCTCAAAACTCTGGATTCTGATAGAGGGCCATGACACTTAGACCTGAGTGCAAAAATGGAGGCTCTAGACCCTTCCAGAGCTGAGATATCGTAACTCAAAATTTTGTCCAGAAAAAAAAACAACCGTGTTACCACTTGTTTTTTTTTTGGCAAAAAATAAAGTTTCCCCAAACTTCTCAAAACTCTGGATTCTGATAGAGGGCCATGACACTTAGACCTGAGTGCAAAAATGGAGACTCTAGACCCTTCCAGAGCTGAGATATCGAAACTCAAAATTTTGTCCAGAAAAAAAACTACAGTGTTACCCCTTACATTTTTTTTTATTTTTTGGCAAAAAATTAAGCTTCCCCAATCTTCTCAAAACTCTGGATTCTGATAGAGGGCCATGACACTTAGACCTGAGTGCAAAAATTGAGTCTCTAGACCCTTCCAGAGCTGAGATATTGAAACTCAAAATTTTGTCCAGAAAAAAAAACGACAGTGTTACCCCTTATGTTTTTTTTTTATATTTTTTTGGCAAAAAAATAAGTTTCCCCAATCTTCTCAAAACTCTGGATTCTGATAGAGGGCCATGACACTTAGACCTGAGTGCAAAAATGGAGGCTCTAGACCCTTCCAGAGCTGAGATATCGTAGCTCAAAATTTTGTCCAGAAAAAAAAAACGACCGTGTTACCCCTTATGTTTTTTTCATTTTTTTGGCGAAGAATTAAGTTTCCCCAATCTTCTCAAAACTCTGGATACTGATAGAGGGCCATGACACTTAGACCTGAGTGCAAAAATGGAGGCTCTAGCCCCTCCCAGAGCTGAGATATCGAAACTCAAAATTTTGTCCAGAAAAAAACCCCGACAGTGTTACCCCTTATATTTTTTTTATTTTTTGGCGAAAAATTAAGTTTCCCCAATCTTCTCATAACTCTGGATTCTGATAGAGGGCCATGACACTTAGACCTGAGTGCAAAAATGGAGGCTCTAGACCCTTCCAGAGCTGAGATATCGAAACTCAAAATTTTGTCCAGAAAAAAAACTACAGTGTTACCCCTTACATTTTTTTTATTTTTTGGCAAAAAATTAAGCTTCCCCAATCTTCTCAAAACTCTGGATTCTGATAGAGGGCCATGACACTTAGACCTGAGTGCAAAAATTGAGTCTCTAGACCCTTCCAGAGCTGAGATATTGAAACTCAAAATTTTGTCCAGAAAAAAAAACGACAGTGTTACCCCTTATGTTTTTTTTTACATTTTTTTGGCAAAAAAATAAGTTTCCCCAATCTTCTCAAAACTCTGGATTCTGATAGAGGGCCATGACACTTAGACCTGAGTGCAAAAATGGAGGCTCTAGACCCTTCCAGAGCTGAGATATCGTAGCTCAAAATTTTGTCCAGAAAAAAAAAACGACCGTGTTACCCCTTATGTTTTTTTTATTTTTTTGGCGAAGAATTAAGTTTCCCCAATCTTCTCAAAACTCTGGATACTGATAGAGGGCCATGACACTTAGACCTGAGTGCAAAAATGGAGGCTCTAGCCCCTTCCAGAGCTGAGATATCGAAACTCAAAATTTTGTCCAGAAAAAAACCCTGACAGTGTTACCCCTTATGTTTTTTATTTTTTGGCGAAAAATTAAGTTTCCCCAATCTTCTCATAACTCTGGATTCTGATAGAGGGCCATGACACTTAGACCTGAGTGCAAAAATGGAGGCTCTAGACCCTTCCAGAGCTGAGATATCGAAACTCAAAATTTTGTCCAGAAAAAAAAAACGACAGTGTTACCCCTTATGTTTTTTTTTATTTTTTTGGCGAAAAATTAAGTTTCCCCAATCTTCTCAAAACTCTGGATTCTGATAGAGGGCCATGACACTTAGACCTGAGTGCAAAAATGGAGGCTCTAGACCCTTCCAGAGCTGAGATATTGAAACTCAAAATTTTGTCCAGAAAAAAACCCCGACAGTGTTACCCCTTATGTTTTTTTATTTTTTTTGGCGAAAAATTAAGTTTCCCCAATCTTCTCAAAACTCCGGATTCTGATAGAGGGCCATGACACTTTGACCTGAGTGCAAAAATGGAGGCTCTAGACCCTTCTAGAGCTGAGATATTGAAACTCAAAATTTTGTCCAGAAAAAAAAAAAAAAAAAACGACAGTGTTACCCCTTATGTTTTTTTTATTTTTTTGGCAAAAAATTAAGTTTCCCCAATCTTCTCAAAACTCTGGATTCTGATAGAGGGCCATGACACTTAGACCTGAGTGCAAAAATGGAGGCTCTAGACCCTTCCAGAGCTGAGATATCGTAACTCAAAATTTTGTCCAGAAAAAAACAACAACCGTGTTACCCCTTATGGTTTTTTTTAAATTTTTTTGGCGAAAAATTAAGTTTCCCCAATCTTCTCAAAACTCTGGATTCTGATAGAGGGCCATGACACTTAGACCTGAGTGCAAAAATGGAGACTCTAGACCTGTTACGAAGCGGTAGACAAGATAAGATCCAAATGCAGCTTTATTGAGAATCTTCAAACAGGCAAGGGTCAGGCAACAGCAAAACAGGGTTTTCAGAGAATCAGCACAGAGAGTAGTCAGGTCACAGGCAAGAGTTCGGGGCAGGCAGCAAACAGGCAGGAGTCAAGAAACAATCCGGGTTCAGAATACAGACAAGGCAGGCACGGGAGAAACGCTCAGAAATTACAGCCGGGGCAATGTAATACTTCGCAATGAACCAGTGTATGGGTGTGGTTTAAATAGGAAGTCCGATGAGGTTCAGGTGTGTGCGTAATCAGTCCAGGGAGGTGTATGATGGGAAACAGAGTTCTTGAACGAAGTGAACAGTTCTGATGTGGAGTGCCCTCTGGTGGTTTTCTCGGGCACTCCACCTGGTGATCGTCACATAGCCCCACCCCAAAGAGCGGCTTCCAGACGCTCAAAATAAGAAAAACAAAACTGTCCAGGTGGGCGGTGGAGCGGAGGCGGATCTGGGGGTGGGATGGAGGGCCAGGTCCGCGGAACAGAAGAGGTGTAGGTGACCAGAGCAAAGCAGGCTGTGCAGGCGACCTGGGTGGAGCAGGCTGTGCAGACGACCAGGGCGGAGTTGGCTGTGCAGGCGAAGGCTAGGGCGGAGCTGGACGAGGTGAAGGCCAGGGTGGAGCTGTCGGACCCTCGGGCGTCCAAGGCGAAGCAGACTGTGGGCATGGCCAGGGCAGAGCTGTCAGACCCTCGGGCGTCCAAGGCGGAGCAGACTGTGGGCATGGCCAGGGCAGAGCTGTCGGACCCTCGGGCGTCCAAGGCGGAGCAGACTGTGGGCATGGCCAGAGCAGAGCTGTCAGACCCTCGGGCGTCCAAGGCGGAGCAGACTGTGGGCATGGCCAGGGCAGAGCTGTGGAACCCACAAGCGTCCACGGCGGTAAAGACCTCTCAGGCGACCACGGCGGTGAAGAGCTCTCAGATGGCCACAGCGGTGAAGACCTCTCAGGCGGCCACGGCGGGGAAGAGCTCTCAGATGGCCACAGCGGTGAAGACCTCTCAGGCGGCCACGGCGGTGAAGAGCTCTCAGATGGCCACGGCAGTGAAGACCTCTCAGGCGGCCACGGTGGTGAAGACCTTTCAGGAGACCACAGCAGTGAAGACCTCTCAGGAGACCATGGTGATGAAGACCTCTCAGAAGACCTTTCCGGAGACCACGGCAGTGAAGACCTCTCAGGAGACCACGGTGATGAAGACTTCTCAGAAGACCACAGTGGTGACGACCCCTCAGCTGGCCACGGCGGTGCAGACCCCTCAGACGGCCACGGCGGTGAAGAGCTCTCAGATGGCCACAGCGGTGAAGACCTCTCAGGAGACCACGGCGGTGGAGGATGAGATGAAGGCCATGTCTGCAACGCCTTCATGGCCCTCACAGAGTGCCTACTGCCCCCCCCCCCCAAAAAAATACTTGGGAAAATCCCCAGGGATCTGAAGGGCACAGCTTGAACAGAGCTTGAAGGGCACTGGTAAGGCGAGGCGCAGAGGCGGGGCCGGCAGAGCGAGGCGCAGAGGCGGGGCCGGCAGAGCGAGGCGCAGAGGCGGGGCCGGCAGAGCGAGGCGCAGAGGCGGGGCTGGCAGGGCGAGGCGCTGAGGCGAGGCCGGTAGAGCGAGGCGCAGAGGCGGGGCCGGCAGGGCTAGGCGCTGAGGCGGGGCCGGCAGAGCGAGGCGCAGAGGCAGGACCGGCAGGACGAGGAGTCCTGGTACGCTCACCGGAGCCTGGCGAGCCGAACGATTCCTCCTTCTCCTTCTGCGGCGGCGTATCACAGGGTTAGACACACTCACTGGGCTAGACGATTCACTCATTGGACTTGATGATTCACTCACAGGATTCAATGGTTCATTCACTGGACTCCGTGGTTCACTCAGACTCAATGATTCACTTACTTGACTCAATGGTTCACTCACTGGACTCAGTGACTCACTCACAAGGCTGAGGTGAATTGTGTGCTCGGCTGAACTAACGTGAACCTTGGGCTCGTTAAAGTTCATGTGGAGCGCGGGCTCGGCAGGGCTGACGGTGAGCGCAGGCTCGGCAGGGCTGACGGTGAGCGCAGGCTCGGCAGGGCTGACGGTGAGCGCAGGCTCGGCAGGGCTGACGGTGAGTGCAGGCTCGGCAGGGCTGGCGGTGAGCGCGGGCTCGGCATGAAGCTCAGGCATGTTGTGGTGAAGCTCTGGCTGGACGGTCTCTAGCTGAACGGTCTCTGGCTGAACGGTCTCTGGCTGAACGGTCTCTGGCTGAGCGGTCTCTGGCAACACCCCCTCGGCCTTATCCTCAAAGCCCACAGTAAATGATGAACCACTAATCCTCAGGGCGAATTCAATATATTGACATAAAGTCCATTGAGGGGTATTGTCAGGCATGAGATAATGTACTATGTCCTTAAGTCCATATCGGAAGGCATCTTTTAGTACTGAATCGTCCTCGTCAACACCATAGCATAGCTCACAAAACTCCTCAACATATTCTTCTATGGAACCATTACCTTGACTGAGACGGAAGAGACTGATCAGTGGGTCCATGATGGATCTCGATTCTCTCTCGGCTGCTGGATCTGAAGTGGCGAAGTATTCTGTTACGAAGCGGTAGACAAGATAAGATCCAAATGCAGCTTTATTGAGAATCGTCAAACAGGCAAGGGTCAGGCAACAGCAAAACAGGGTTTTCAGAGAATCAGCACAGAGAGTAGTCAGGTCACAGGCAAGAGTTCGGGGCAGGCAGCAAACAGGCAGGAGTCAAGAAACAATCCGGGTTCAGAATACAGACAAGGCAGGCACGGGAGAAACGCTCAGAAATTACAGCCGGGGCAATGTAGTACTTCGCAATGAACCAGTGTATGGGTGTGGTTTAAATAGGAAGTCCGATGAGGTTCAGGTGTGTGCGTAATCAGTCCAGGGAGGTGTATGATGGGAAACAGAGTTCTTGAACGAAGTGAACAGTTCTGATGTGGAGTGCCCTCTGGTGGTTTTCTCGGGCACTCCACCTGGTGATCGTCACAAGACCCTTCCAGAGCTGAGATATTGAAACTCAAAATTTTGTCTAGAAAAAAAAAAAGACCGTGTTACCCCTTATGTTTTTTTTATTTTTTTGGCGAAAAATTAAGTTTCCCCAATCTTCTCAAAACTCTGGATTCTGATAGAGGGCCATGACACTTAGAACTGAGTGCAAAAATGGAGGCTCTAAACCCTTCCAGAGCTGAGATATCGAAACTCAAAATTTTGTCCAGAAAAAAAAACGACAGTGTTACCCCTTATGTTTTTTTTTATTTTTTTGGTGAAAAATTAAGTTTCCCCAATCTTCTCAAAACTCTGGATTCTGATAGAGGGCCATGACACTGAGACCTGAGTGCAAAAATGGAGGCTCTAGACCCTTCCAGAGCTGAGATATCGAAACTCAAAATTTTGTCCAGAAAAAAAACGACAGTGTTACCCCTTATGTTTTTTTTATTTTTTGGTGAAAAATTAAGTTTCCCCAATCTTCTCATAACTCTGGATTCTGATAGAGGGCCATGACACTTAGACCTGAGTGCAAAAATGGAGGCTCTAGACCCTTCCAGAGCTGAGATATCGAAACTCAAAATTATGTCCAGAAAAAAAAAAACGACTGTGTTACCCCTTATGTTTTTTATTTTTTTGGCGAAAAATTAAGTTTCCCCAATCTTCTCAAAACTCTGGATTCTGATAGAGGGCCATGACACTTAGACCTGAGTGCAAAAATGGAGACTCTAGACCCTTCCAGAGCTGAGATATTGAAACTCAAAATTTTGTCCAGAAAAAAAAAAAAACTACAGTGTTACCCCTTATGTTTTTTTTGTTTTTTTTTTGGCGAAAAATTAAGTTTCCCCAATCTTCTCAAAACTATGGATTCTGATAGAGGGCCATGACATTTAGACCTGAGTGCAAAATGGAAGTTCTAGACCCTTCCAGAGCTGAGATATTGAAACTCAAAATTCTGAACAGAAAAAAAAAAACGACAGTGTTACCCCTTACGTTTTTTTTTATATTTTGGCAAAAAATTAAGTTTCCCCAATCTTCTCAAAACTCTGGATTCTGATAGAGGGCCATGACACTTAGACCTGAGTGCAAAAATGGAGGCTCTAGACCCTTCCAGAGCTGAGATATTGAAACTCAAAATTTTGTCCAGAAAAAAAAAAAAACCTGACAGTGTTACCCCTTATGTTTTTTTATTTTTTTGGCGAAAAATTAAGTTTCCCCAATCTTCTCAAAACTCTGGATTCTGATAGAGGGCAATGACACTTAGACCTGAGTGCAAAAATGGAGGCTCTAGACCCTTCCAGAGCTGAGATATTGAAACTCAAAATTTTGTCCAGAAAAAAAACCCGACAGTGTTACCTCTTATGTTTTTTTAATTTTTTTGGCGAAAAATTAAGTTTTCCCAATCTTCTCAAAACTCTGGATTCTGATAGAGGGCCATGACACTTAGACCTGAGTGCAAAAATTGAGGCTCTAGACCCTTCCAGAGCTGAGATATCGAAACTCAAAATTTTGTCCAGAAAAAAAAAATAACGACAGTGTTACCCCTTATGTTTTTTTTATTTTTTTGGCAAAAAAATAAGTTTTCCCAATCTTCTCAAAACTCTGGATTCTGATAGAGGACCATGACACTTAGAACTGAGTGCAAAAATGGAGGCTCTAAACCCTCCCAGAGCTGAGATATCGAAACTCAAAATTTTGTCCAGAAAAAAATAACGACAGTGTTACCCCTTATGTTTTTTTTATTTTTTTGGCGAAAAATTAAGTTTCCCCAATCTTCTCAAAACTCTGGATTCTGATAGAGGGCCATGACACTTAGACCTGAGTGCAAAAATGGAGGCTCTAGACCCTTCCAGAGCTGAGATATCGAAACTCAAAATTTTGTCCAGAAAAAAAACGACAGTGTTACCCCTTATGTTTTTTTATTTTTTGGCTTAAAATTAAGTTTCCCCAATCTTCTCATAACTCTGGATTCTGATAGAGGGCCATGACACTTAGACCTGAGTGCAAAAATTGAGTCTCTAGACCCTTCCAGAGCTGAGATATTGAAACTCAAAATTTTGTCCAGAAAAAAAAAACGACAGTGTTACCCCTTATGTTTTTTTATATTTTTTTGGCAAAAAAATAAGTTTCCCCAATCTTCTCAAAACTCTGGATTCTGATAGAGGGCCATGACACTTAGACCTGAGTGCAAAAATGGAGGCTCTAGACCCTTCCAGAGCTGAGATATCGTAACTCAAAATTTTGTCCAGAAAAAAAAAACGACCGTGTTACCCCTTGTTTTTTGTTTTTTTTTTGGCAAAAAATAAAGTTTCCCCAAACTTCTCAAAACTCTGGATTCTGATAGAGGGCCATGACACTTAGACCTGAGTGCAAAAATGGAGACTCTAGACCCTTCCAGAGCTGAGATATCGAAACTCAAAATTTTGTCCAGAAAAAAAACTACAGTGTTACCCCTTACATTTTTTTTTTTTGGCAAAAAATTAAGCTTCCCCAATCTTCACAAAACTCTGGATTCTGATAGAGGGCCATGACACTTAGACCTGAGTGCAAAAATTGAGTCTCTAGACCCTTCCAGAGCTGAGATATTGAAACTCAAAATTTTGTCCAGAAAAAAAAAAACGACAGTGTTACCCCTTATGTTTTTTTTTATATTTTTTTGGCAAAAAAATAAGTTTCCCCAATCTTCTCAAAACTCTGGATTCTGATAGAGGGCCATGACACTTAGACCTGAGTGCAAAAATGGAGGCTCTAGACCCTTCCAGAGCTGAGATATCGTAGCTCAAAATTTTGTCCAGAAAAAAAAAACGACCGTGTTACCCCTTATGTTTTTTTTATTTTTTTGGCGAAGAATTAAGTTTCCCCAATCTTCTCAAAACTCTGGATTCTGATAGAGGGCCATGACACTTAGACCTGAGTGCAAAAATGGAGGCTCTAGACCCTTCCAGAGCTGAGATATCGTAACTCAAAATTTTGTCCAGAAAAAAAAAAACGACCGTGTTACCCCTTATGGTTTTTTAAATTTTTTTTGGTGAAAAATTAAGTTTCCCCAATCTTCTCAAAACTCTGGATTCTGATAGAGGGCCATGACACTTAGACCTGAGTGCAAAAATGGAGACTCTAGACCCTTCCAGAGCTGAGATATTGAAACTCAAAATTTTGTCCAGAAAAAAAAAACGACCGTGTTACCCCTTATGTTTTTTTTATTTTTTTTGGCGAAAAATTAAGTTTCCCCAATCTTCTCAAAACTCTGGATACTGATAGATGGCCATGACACTTAGACCTGAGTGCAAAAATGGAGTCTCTAGACCCTTCCAGAGCTGAGATATTGAAACTCAAAATTTTGTCCAGAAAAAAAAAATAACGACAGTGTTACCCCTTATGTTTTTTTTTATTTTTTTGGCAAAAAATTAAGTTTTCCCAATCTTCTCAAAACTCTGGATTCTGATAGAGGACCATGACACTTAGAACTGAGTGCAAAAATGGAGGCTCTAAACCCTCCCAGAGCTGAGATATCGTAGCTCAAAATTTTGTCCAGAAAAAAAAAACCGACAGTGTTACCCCTTATGTTTTTTTTATTTTTTTGGCGAAAAATTAAGTTTCCCCAATCTTCTCAAAACTCTGGATTCTGATAGAGGGCCATGACACTTAGACCTGAGTGCAAAAATGGAGGCTCTAGACTCTTCCAGAGCTGAGATATCGAAACTCAAAATTTTGTCCAGAAAAAAAACGACAGTGTTACCCCTTATGTTTTTTTATTTTTTGGCTTAAAATTAAGTTTCCCCAATCTTCTCATAACTCTGGATTCTGATAGAGGGCCATGACACTTAGACCTGAGTGCAAAAATTGAGTCTCTAGACCCTTCCAGAGCTGAGATATTGAAACTCAAAATGTTGTCCAGAAAAAAAAACGACAGTGTTACCCCTTATGTTTTTTTTATATTTTTTTGGCAAAAAAATAAGTTTCCCCAATCTTCTCAAAACTCTGGATTCTGATAGAGGGCCATGACACTTAGACCTGAGTGCAAAAATGGAGGCTCTAGACCCTTCCAGAGCTGAGATATCGTAACTCAAAATTTTGTCCAGAAAAAAAAACAACCGTGTTACCACTTGTTTTTTTTTTGGCAAAAAATAAAGTTTCCCCAAACTTCTCAAAACTCTGGATTCTGATAGAGGGCCATGACACTTAGACCTGAGTGCAAAAATGGAGACTCTAGACCCTTCCAGAGCTGAGATATCGAAACTCAAAATTTTGTCCAGAAAAAAAACTACAGTGTTACCCCTTACATTTTTTTTTATTTTTTGGCAAAAAATTAAGCTTCCCCAATCTTCTCAAAACTCTGGATTCTGATAGAGGGCCATGACACTTAGACCTGAGTGCAAAAATTGAGTCTCTAGACCCTTCCAGAGCTGAGATATTGAAACTCAAAATTTTGTCCAGAAAAAAAAACGACAGTGTTACCCCTTATGTTTTTTTTTATATTTTTTTGGCAAAAAAATAAGTTTCCCCAATCTTCTCAAAACTCTGGATTCTGATAGAGGGCCATGACACTTAGACCTGAGTGCAAAAATGGAGGCTCTAGACCCTTCCAGAGCTGAGATATCGTAGCTCAAAATTTTGTCCAGAAAAAAAAAACGACCGTGTTACCCCTTATGTTTTTTTCATTTTTTTGGCGAAGAATTAAGTTTCCCCAATCTTCTCAAAACTCTGGATACTGATAGAGGGCCATGACACTTAGACCTGAGTGCAAAAATGGAGGCTCTAGCCCCTCCCAGAGCTGAGATATCGAAACTCAAAATTTTGTCCAGAAAAAAACCCCGACAGTGTTACCCCTTATATTTTTTTTATTTTTTGGCGAAAAATTAAGTTTCCCCAATCTTCTCATAACTCTGGATTCTGATAGAGGGCCATGACACTTAGACCTGAGTGCAAAAATGGAGGCTCTAGACCCTTCCAGAGCTGAGATATCGAAACTCAAAATTTTGTCCAGAAAAAAAACTACAGTGTTACCCCTTACATTTTTTTTATTTTTTGGCAAAAAATTAAGCTTCCCCAATCTTCTCAAAACTCTGGATTCTGATAGAGGGCCATGACACTTAGACCTGAGTGCAAAAATTGAGTCTCTAGACCCTTCCAGAGCTGAGATATTGAAACTCAAAATTTTGTCCAGAAAAAAAAACGACAGTGTTACCCCTTATGTTTTTTTTACATTTTTTTGGCAAAAAAATAAGTTTCCCCAATCTTCTCAAAACTCTGGATTCTGATAGAGGGCCATGACACTTAGACCTGAGTGCAAAAATGGAGGCTCTAGACCCTTCCAGAGCTGAGATATCGTAGCTCAAAATTTTGTCCAGAAAAAAAAAACGACCGTGTTACCCCTTATGTTTTTTTTTATTTTTTTGGCGAAGAATTAAGTTTCCCCAATCTTCTCAAAACTCTGGATACTGATAGAGGGCCATGACACTTAGACCTGAGTGCAAAAATGGAGGCTCTAGCCCCTTCCAGAGCTGAGATATCGAAACTCAAAATTTTGTCCAGAAAAAAACCCTGACAGTGTTACCCCTTATGTTTTTTATTTTTTGGCGAAAAATTAAGTTTCCCCAATCTTCTCATAACTCTGGATTCTGATAGAGGGCCATGACACTTAGACCTGAGTGCAAAAATGGAGGCTCTAGACCCTTCCAGAGCTGAGATATCGAAACTCAAAATTTTGTCCAGAAAAAAAAAACGACAGTGTTACCCCTTATGTTTTTTTTTATTTTTTTGGCGAAAAATTAAGTTTCCCCAATCTTCTCAAAACTCTGGATTCTGATAGAGGGCCATGACACTTAGACCTGAGTGCAAAAATGGAGGCTCTAGACCCTTCCAGAGCTGAGATATTGAAACTCAAAATTTTGTCCAGAAAAAAACCCCGACAGTGTTACCCCTTATGTTTTTTTATTTTTTTTGGCGAAAAATTAAGTTTCCCCAATCTTCTCAAAACTCCGGATTCTGATAGAGGGCCATGACACTTTGACCTGAGTGCAAAAATGGAGGCTCTAGACCCTTCTAGAGCTGAGATATTGAAACTCAAAATTTTGTCCAGAAAAAAAAAAAAAAAAAACGACAGTGTTACCCCTTATGTTTTTTTTATTTTTTTGGCAAAAAATTAAGTTTCCCCAATCTTCTCAAAACTCTGGATTCTGATAGAGGGCCATGACACTTAGACCTGAGTGCAAAAATGGAGGCTCTAGACCCTTCCAGAGCTGAGATATCGTAACTCAAAATTTTGTCCAGAAAAAAACAACAACCGTGTTACCCCTTATGGTTTTTTTTAAATTTTTTTGGCGAAAAATTAAGTTTCCCCAATCTTCTCAAAACTCTGGATTCTGATAGAGGGCCATGACACTTAGACCTGAGTGCAAAAATGGAGACTCTAGACCTGTTACGAAGCGGTAGACAAGATAAGATCCAAATGCAGCTTTATTGAGAATCTTCAAACAGGCAAGGGTCAGGCAACAGCAAAACAGGGTTTTCAGAGAATCAGCACAGAGAGTAGTCAGGTCACAGGCAAGAGTTCGGGGCAGGCAGCAAACAGGCAGGAGTCAAGAAACAATCCGGGTTCAGAATACAGACAAGGCAGGCACGGGAGAAACGCTCAGAAATTACAGCCGGGGCAATGTAATACTTCGCAATGAACCAGTGTATGGGTGTGGTTTAAATAGGAAGTCCGATGAGGTTCAGGTGTGTGCGTAATCAGTCCAGGGAGGTGTATGATGGGAAACAGAGTTCTTGAACGAAGTGAACAGTTCTGATGTGGAGTGCCCTCTGGTGGTTTTCTCGGGCACTCCACCTGGTGATCGTCACATAGCCCCACCCCAAAGAGCGGCTTCCAGACGCTCAAAATAAGAAAAACAAAACTGTCCAGGTGGGCGGTGGAGCGGAGGCGGATCTGGGGGTGGGATGGAGGGCCAGGTCCGCGGAACAGAAGAGGTGTAGGTGACCAGAGCAAAGCAGGCTGTGCAGGCGACCTGGGTGGAGCAGGCTGTGCAGACGACCAGGGCGGAGTTGGCTGTGCAGGCGAAGGCTAGGGCGGAGCTGGACGAGGTGAAGGCCAGGGTGGAGCTGTCGGACCCTCGGGCGTCCAAGGCGAAGCAGACTGTGGGCATGGCCAGGGCAGAGCTGTCAGACCCTCGGGCGTCCAAGGCGGAGCAGACTGTGGGCATGGCCAGGGCAGAGCTGTCGGACCCTCGGGCGTCCAAGGCGGAGCAGACTGTGGGCATGGCCAGAGCAGAGCTGTCAGACCCTCGGGCGTCCAAGGCGGAGCAGACTGTGGGCATGGCCAGGGCAGAGCTGTGGAACCCACAAGCGTCCACGGCGGTAAAGACCTCTCAGGCGACCACGGCGGTGAAGAGCTCTCAGATGGCCACAGCGGTGAAGACCTCTCAGGCGGCCACGGCGGGGAAGAGCTCTCAGATGGCCACAGCGGTGAAGACCTCTCAGGCGGCCACGGCGGTGAAGAGCTCTCAGATGGCCACGGCAGTGAAGACCTCTCAGGCGGCCACGGTGGTGAAGACCTTTCAGGAGACCACAGCAGTGAAGACCTCTCAGGAGACCATGGTGATGAAGACCTCTCAGAAGACCTTTCCGGAGACCACGGCAGTGAAGACCTCTCAGGAGACCACGGTGATGAAGACTTCTCAGAAGACCACAGTGGTGACGACCCCTCAGCTGGCCACGACGGTGCAGACCCCTCAGACGGCCACGGCGGTGAAGAGCTCTCAGATGGCCACAGCGGTGAAGACCTCTCAGGAGACCACGGCGGTGGAGGATGAGATGAAGGCCATGTCTGCAACGCCTTCATGGCCCTCACAGAGTGCCTACTGCCCCCCCCCCCCAAAAAAATACTTGGGAAAATCCCCAGGGATCTGAAGGGCACAGCTTGAACAGAGCTTGAAGGGCACTGGTAAGGCGAGGCGCAGAGGCGGGGCCGGCAGAGCGAGGCGCAGAGGCGGGGCCGGCAGAGCGAGGCGCAGAGGCGGGGCCGGCAGAGCGAGGCGCAGAGGCGGGGCTGGCAGGGCGAGGCGCTGAGGCGAGGCCGGTAGAGCGAGGCGCAGAGGCGGGGCCGGCAGGGCTAGGCGCTGAGGCGGGGCCGGCAGAGCGAGGCGCAGAGGCAGGACCGGCAGGACGAGGAGTCCTGGTACGCTCACCGGAGCCTGGCGAGCCGAACGATTCCTCCTTCTCCTTCTGCGGCGGCGTATCACAGGGTTAGACACACTCACTGGGCTAGACGATTCACTCATTGGACTTGATGATTCACTCACAGGATTCAATGGTTCATTCACTGGACTCCGTGGTTCACTCAGACTCAATGATTCACTTACTTGACTCAATGGTTCACTCACTGGACTCAGTGACTCACTCACAAGGCTGAGGTGAATTGTGTGCTCGGCTGAACTAACGTGAACCTTGGGCTCGTTAAAGTTCATGTGGAGCGCGGGCTCGGCAGGGCTGACGGTGAGCGCAGGCTCGGCAGGGCTGACGGTGAGCGCAGGCTCGGCAGGGCTGACGGTGAGCGCAGGCTCGGCAGGGCTGACGGTGAGTGCAGGCTCGGCAGGGCTGGCGGTGAGCGCGGGCTCGGCATGAAGCTCAGGCATGTTGTGGTGAAGCTCTGGCTGGACGGTCTCTAGCTGAACGGTCTCTGGCTGAACGGTCTCTGGCTGAACGGTCTCTGGCTGAGCGGTCTCTGGCAACACCCCCTCGGCCTTATCCTCAAAGCCCACAGTAAATGATGAACCACTAATCCTCAGGGCGAATTCAATATATTGACATAAAGTCCATTGAGGGGTATTGTCAGGCATGAGATAATGTACTATGTCCTTAAGTCCATATCGGAAGGCATCTTTTAGTACTGAATCGTCCTCGTCAACACCATAGCATAGCTCACAAAACTCCTCAACATATTCTTCTATGGAACCATTACCTTGACTGAGACGGAAGAGACTGATCAGTGGGTCCATGATGGATCTCGATTCTCTCTCGGCTGCTGGATCTGAAGTGGCGAAGTATTCTGTTACGAAGCGGTAGACAAGATAAGATCCAAATGCAGCTTTATTGAGAATCGTCAAACAGGCAAGGGTCAGGCAACAGCAAAACAGGGTTTTCAGAGAATCAGCACAGAGAGTAGTCAGGTCACAGGCAAGAGTTCGGGGCAGGCAGCAAACAGGCAGGAGTCAAGAAACAATCCGGGTTCAGAATACAGACAAGGCAGGCACGGGAGAAACGCTCAGAAATTACAGCCGGGGCAATGTAGTACTTCGCAATGAACCAGTGTATGGGTGTGGTTTAAATAGGAAGTCCGATGAGGTTCAGGTGTGTGCGTAATCAGTCCAGGGAGGTGTATGATGGGAAACAGAGTTCTTGAACGAAGTGAACAGTTCTGATGTGGAGTGCCCTCTGGTGGTTTTCTCGGGCACTCCACCTGGTGATCGTCACAAGACCCTTCCAGAGCTGAGATATTGAAACTCAAAATTTTGTCTAGAAAAAAAAAAAGACCGTGTTACCCCTTATGTTTTTTTTATTTTTTTGGCGAAAAATTAAGTTTCCCCAATCTTCTCAAAACTCTGGATTCTGATAGAGGGCCATGACACTTAGAACTGAGTGCAAAAATGGAGGCTCTAAACCCTTCCAGAGCTGAGATATCGAAACTCAAAATTTTGTCCAGAAAAAAAAACGACAGTGTTACCCCTTATGTTTTTTTTTATTTTTTTGGTGAAAAATTAAGTTTCCCCAATCTTCTCAAAACTCTGGATTCTGATAGAGGGCCATGACACTGAGACCTGAGTGCAAAAATGGAGGCTCTAGACCCTTCCAGAGCTGAGATATCGAAACTCAAAATTTTGTCCAGAAAAAAAACGACAGTGTTACCCCTTATGTTTTTTTTATTTTTTGGTGAAAAATTAAGTTTCCCCAATCTTCTCATAACTCTGGATTCTGATAGAGGGCCATGACACTTAGACCTGAGTGCAAAAATGGAGGCTCTAGACCCTTCCAGAGCTGAGATATCGAAACTCAAAATTATGTCCAGAAAAAAAAAACGACTGTGTTACCCCTTATGTTTTTTATTTTTTTGGCGAAAAATTAAGTTTCCCCAATCTTCTCAAAACTCTGGATTCTGATAGAGGGCCATGACACTTAGACCTGAGTGCAAAAATGGAGACTCTAGACCCTTCCAGAGCTGAGATATTGAAACTCAAAATTTTGTCCAGAAAAAAAAAAAAACTACAGTGTTACCCCTTATGTTTTTTTTGTTTTTTTTTTGGCGAAAAATTAAGTTTCCCCAATCTTCTCAAAACTATGGATTCTGATAGAGGGCCATGACATTTAGACCTGAGTGCAAAATGGAAGTTCTAGACCCTTCCAGAGCTGAGATATTGAAACTCAAAATTCTGAACAGAAAAAAAAAAACGACAGTGTTACCCCTTACGTTTTTTTTTATATTTTGGCAAAAAATTAAGTTTCCCCAATCTTCTCAAAACTCTGGATTCTGATAGAGGGCCATGACACTTAGACCTGAGTGCAAAAATGGAGGCTCTAGACCCTTCCAGAGCTGAGATATTGAAACTCAAAATTTTGTCCAGAAAAAAAAAAAAACCTGACAGTGTTACCCCTTATGTTTTTTTATTTTTTTGGCGAAAAATTAAGTTTCCCCAATCTTCTCAAAACTCTGGATTCTGATAGAGGGCAATGACACTTAGACCTGAGTGCAAAAATGGAGGCTCTAGACCCTTCCAGAGCTGAGATATTGAAACTCAAAATTTTGTCCAGAAAAAAAACCCGACAGTGTTACCTCTTATGTTTTTTTAATTTTTTTGGCGAAAAATTAAGTTTTCCCAATCTTCTCAAAACTCTGGATTCTGATAGAGGGCCATGACACTTAGACCTGAGTGCAAAAATTGAGGCTCTAGACCCTTCCAGAGCTGAGATATCGAAACTCAAAATTTTGTCCAGAAAAAAAAAATAACGACAGTGTTACCCCTTATGTTTTTTTTATTTTTTTGGCAAAAAAATAAGTTTTCCCAATCTTCTCAAAACTCTGGATTCTGATAGAGGACCATGACACTTAGAACTGAGTGCAAAAATGGAGGCTCTAAACCCTCCCAGAGCTGAGATATCGAAACTCAAAATTTTGTCCAGAAAAAAATAACGACAGTGTTACCCCTTATGTTTTTTTTATTTTTTTGGCGAAAAATTAAGTTTCCCCAATCTTCTCAAAACTCTGGATTCTGATAGAGGGCCATGACACTTAGACCTGAGTGCAAAAATGGAGGCTCTAGACCCTTCCAGAGCTGAGATATCGAAACTCAAAATTTTGTCCAGAAAAAAAACGACAGTGTTACCCCTTATGTTTTTTTATTTTTTGGCTTAAAATTAAGTTTCCCCAATCTTCTCATAACTCTGGATTCTGATAGAGGGCCATGACACTTAGACCTGAGTGCAAAAATTGAGTCTCTAGACCCTTCCAGAGCTGAGATATTGAAACTCAAAATTTTGTCCAGAAAAAAAAAACGACAGTGTTACCCCTTATGTTTTTTTATATTTTTTTGGCAAAAAAATAAGTTTCCCCAATCTTCTCAAAACTCTGGATTCTGATAGAGGGCCATGACACTTAGACCTGAGTGCAAAAATGGAGGCTCTAGACCCTTCCAGAGCTGAGATATCGTAACTCAAAATTTTGTCCAGAAAAAAAAAACGACCGTGTTACCCCTTGTTTTTTGTTTTTTTTTTGGCAAAAAATAAAGTTTCCCCAAACTTCTCAAAACTCTGGATTCTGATAGAGGGCCATGACACTTAGACCTGAGTGCAAAAATGGAGACTCTAGACCCTTCCAGAGCTGAGATATCGAAACTCAAAATTTTGTCCAGAAAAAAAACTACAGTGTTACCCCTTACATTTTTTTTTTTTGGCAAAAAATTAAGCTTCCCCAATCTTCACAAAACTCTGGATTCTGATAGAGGGCCATGACACTTAGACCTGAGTGCAAAAATTGAGTCTCTAGACCCTTCCAGAGCTGAGATATTGAAACTCAAAATTTTGTCCAGAAAAAAAAAAACGACAGTGTTACCCCTTATGTTTTTTTTTATATTTTTTTGGCAAAAAAATAAGTTTCCCCAATCTTCTCAAAACTCTGGATTCTGATAGAGGGCCATGACACTTAGACCTGAGTGCAAAAATGGAGGCTCTAGACCCTTCCAGAGCTGAGATATCGTAGCTCAAAATTTTGTCCAGAAAAAAAAAACGACCGTGTTACCCCTTATGTTTTTTTTATTTTTTTGGCGAAGAATTAAGTTTCCCCAATCTTCTCAAAACTCTGGATTCTGATAGAGGGCCATGACACTTAGACCTGAGTGCAAAAATGGAGGCTCTAGACCCTTCCAGAGCTGAGATATCGTAACTCAAAATTTTGTCCAGAAAAAAAAAAACGACCGTGTTACCCCTTATGGTTTTTTAAATTTTTTTTGGTGAAAAATTAAGTTTCCCCAATCTTCTCAAAACTCTGGATTCTGATAGAGGGCCATGACACTTAGACCTGAGTGCAAAAATGGAGACTCTAGACCCTTCCAGAGCTGAGATATTGAAACTCAAAATTTTGTCCAGAAAAAAAAAACGACCGTGTTACCCCTTATGTTTTTTTTATTTTTTTTGGCGAAAAATTAAGTTTCCCCAATCTTCTCAAAACTCTGGATACTGATAGATGGCCATGACACTTAGACCTGAGTGCAAAAATGGAGTCTCTAGACCCTTCCAGAGCTGAGATATTGAAACTCAAAATTTTGTCCAGAAAAAAAAAATAACGACAGTGTTACCCCTTATGTTTTTTTTTATTTTTTTGGCAAAAAATTAAGTTTTCCCAATCTTCTCAAAACTCTGGATTCTGATAGAGGACCATGACACTTAGAACTGAGTGCAAAAATGGAGGCTCTAAACCCTCCCAGAGCTGAGATATCGTAGCTCAAAATTTTGTCCAGAAAAAAAAAACCGACAGTGTTACCCCTTATGTTTTTTTTATTTTTTTGGCGAAAAATTAAGTTTCCCCAATCTTCTCAAAACTCTGGATTCTGATAGAGGGCCATGACACTTAGACCTGAGTGCAAAAATGGAGGCTCTAGACTCTTCCAGAGCTGAGATATCGAAACTCAAAATTTTGTCCAGAAAAAAAACGACAGTGTTACCCCTTATGTTTTTTTATTTTTTGGCTTAAAATTAAGTTTCCCCAATCTTCTCATAACTCTGGATTCTGATAGAGGGCCATGACACTTAGACCTGAGTGCAAAAATTGAGTCTCTAGACCCTTCCAGAGCTGAGATATTGAAACTCAAAATGTTGTCCAGAAAAAAAAACGACAGTGTTACCCCTTATGTTTTTTTTATATTTTTTTGGCAAAAAAATAAGTTTCCCCAATCTTCTCAAAACTCTGGATTCTGATAGAGGGCCATGACACTTAGACCTGAGTGCAAAAATGGAGGCTCTAGACCCTTCCAGAGCTGAGATATCGTAACTCAAAATTTTGTCCAGAAAAAAAAACAACCGTGTTACCCCTTGTTTTTTTTTTTTTTGGCAAAAAATAAAGTTTCCCCAAACTTCTCAAAACTCTGGATTCTGATAGAGGGCCATGACACTTAGACCTGAGTGCAAAAATGGAGACTCTAGACCCTTCCAGAGCTGAGATATCGAAACTCAAAATTTTGTCCAGAAAAAAAACTACAGTGTTACCCCTTACATTTTTTTTTATTTTTTGGCAAAAAATTAAGCTTCCCCAATCCTCTCAAAACTCTGGATTCTGATAGAGGGCCATGACACTTAGACCTGAGTGCAAAAATTGAGTCTCTAGACCCTTCCAGAGCTGAGATATTGAAACTCAAAATTTTGTCCAGAAAAAAAAAAACGACAGTGTTACCACTTATGTTTTTTTTATATTTTTTTGGCAAAAAAATAAGTTTCCCCAATCTTCTCAAAACTCTGGATTCTGATAGAGGGCCATGACACTTAGACCTGAGTGCAAAAATGGAGGCTCTAGACCCTTCCAGAGCTGAGATATCGTAGCTCAAAATTTTGTCCAGAAAAAAAAAACGACCGTGTTACCCCTTATGTTTTTTTTATTTTTTTGGCGAAGAATTAAGTTTCCCCAATCTTCTCAAAACTCTGGATACTGATAGAGGGCCATGACACTTAGACCTGAGTGCAAAAATGGAGGCTCTAGCCCCTCCCAGAGCTGAGATATAGAAACTCAAAATTTTGTCCAGAAAAAAACCCCGACAGTGTTACCCCTTATATTTTTTTATTTTTTGGCGAAAAATTAAGTTTCCCCAATCTTCTCATAACTCTGGATTCTGATAGAGGGCCATGACACTTAGACCTGAGTGCAAAAATGGAGGCTCTAGACCCTTCCAGAGCTGAGATATCGAAACTCAAAATTTTGTCCAGAAAAAAAAAAAAACGACAGTGTTACCCCTTATGTTTTTTTTTATTTTTTTGGCGAAAAATTAAGTTTCCCCAATCTTCTCAAAACTCTGGATTCTGATAGAGGGCCATGACACTTAGACCTGAGTGCAAAAATGGAGGCTCTAGACCCTTCCAGAGCTGAGATATTGAAACTCAAAATTTTGTCCAGAAAAAAAACCCCGACAGTGTTACCCCTTATGTTTTTTTATTTTTTTTGTCGAAAAATTAAGTTTCCCCAATCTTCTCAAAACTCCGGATTCTGATAGAGGGCCATGACACTTTGACCTGAGTGCAAAAATGGAGGCTCTAGACCCTTCTAGAGCTGAGATATTGAAACTCAAAATTTTGTCCAGAAAAAAAAAAAAAAAAAAACGACAGTGTTACCCCTTATGTTTTTTTTATTTTTTTGGCAAAAAATTAAGTTTCCCCAATCTTCTCAAAACTCTGGATTCTGATAGAGGGCCATGACACTTAGACCTGAGTGCAAAAATGGAGGCTCTAGACCCTTCCAGAGCTGAGATATCGTAACTCAAAATTTTGTCCAGAAAAAAAAAACGACCGTGTTACCCCTTATGGTTTTTTTAAATTTTTTTGGCGAAAAATTAAGTTTCCCCAATCTTCTCAAAACTCTGGATTCTGATAGAGGGCCATGACACTTAGACCTGAGTGCAAAAATGGAGACTCTAGACCTGTTACGAAGCGGTAGACAAGATAAGATCCAAATGCAGCTTTATTGAGAATCTTCAAACAGGCAAGGGTCAGGCAACAGCAAAACAGGGTTTTCAGAGAATCAGCACAGAGAGTAGTCAGGTCACAGGCAAGAGTTCGGGGCAGGCAGCAAACAGGCAGGAGTCAAGAAACAATCCGGGTTCAGAATACAGACAAGGCAGGCACGGGAGAAACGCTCAGAAATTACAGCCGGGGCAATGTAATACTTCGCAATGAACCAGTGTATGGGTGTGGTTTAAATAGGAAGTCCGATGAGGTTCAGGTGTGTGCGTAATCAGTCCAGGGAGGTGTATGATGGGAAACAGAGTTCTTGAACGAAGTGAACAGTTCTGATGTGGAGTGCCCTCTGGTGGTTTTCTCGGGCACTCCACCTGGTGATCGTCACATAGCCCCACCCCAAAGAGCGGCTTCCAGACGCTCAAAATAAGAAAAACAAAACTGTCCAGGTGGGCGGTGGAGCGGAGGCGGATCTGGGGGTGGGATGGAGGGCCAGGTCCGCGGAACAGAAGAGGTGTAGGTGACCAGAGCAAAGCAGGCTGTGCAGGCGACCTGGGTGGAGCAGGCTGTGCAGACGACCAGGGCGGAGTTGGCTGTGCAGGCGAAGGCTAGGGCGGAGCTGGACGAGGTGAAGGCCAGGGTGGAGCTGTCGGACCCTCGGGCGTCCAAGGCGAAGCAGACTGTGGGCATGGCCAGGGCAGAGCTGTCAGACCCTCGGGCGTCCAAGGCGGAGCAGACTGTGGGCATGGCCAGGGCAGAGCTGTCGGACCCTCGGGCGTCCAAGGCGGAGCAGACTGTGGGCATGGCCAGAGCAGAGCTGTCAGACCCTCGGGCGTCCTAGGCGGAGCAGACTGTGGGCATGGCCAGGTCAGAGCTGTGGAACCCACAAGCGTCCACGGCGGTAAAGACCTCTCAGGCGACCACGGCGGTGAAGAGCTCTCAGATGGCCACAGCGGTGAAGACCTCTCAGGCGGCCACGGCGGGGAAGAGCTCTCAGATGGCCACAGCGGTGAAGACCTCTCAGGCGGCCACGGTGGTGAAGAGCTCTCAGATGGCCACGGCAGTGAAGACCTCTCAGGCGGCCACGGTGGTGAAGACCTTTCAGGAGACCACAGCAGTGAAGACCTCTCAGGAGACCATGGTGATGAAGACCTCTCAGAAGACCTTTCCGGAGACCACGGCAGTGAAGACCTCTCAGGAGACCACGGTGATGAAGACTTCTCAGAAGACCACAGTGGTGACGACCCCTCAGCTGGCCACGGCGGTGCAGACCCCTCAGACGGCCACGGCGGTGAAGAGCTCTCAGATGGCCACAGCGGTGAAGACCTCTCAGGAGACCACGGCGGTGGAGGATGAGATGAAGGCCATGTCTGCAACGCCTTCATGGCCCTCACAGAGTGCCTACTGCCCCCCCCCCCAAAAAAATACTTGGGAAAATCCCCAGGGATCTGAAGGGCACAGCTTGAACAGAGCTTGAAGGGCACTGGTAAGGCGAGGCGCAGAGGCGGGGCCGGCAGAGCGAGGCGCAGAGGCGGGGCCGGCAGAGCGAGGCGCAGAGGCGGGGCCGGCAGAGCGAGGCGCAGAGGCGGGGCTGGCAGGGCGAGGCGCTGAGGCGAGGCCGGTAGAGCGAGGCGCAGAGGCGGGGCCGGCAGGGCTAGGCGCTGAGGCGGGGCCGGCAGAGCGAGGCGCAGAGGCAGGACCGGCAGGACGAGGAGTCCTGGTACGCTCACCGGAGCCTGGCGAGCCGAACGATTCCTCCTTCTCCTTCTGCGGCGGCGTATCACAGGGTTAGACACACTCACTGGGCTAGACGATTCACTCATTGGACTTGATGATTCACTCACAGGATTCAATGGTTCATTCACTGGACTCCGTGGTTCACTCAGACTCAATGATTCACTTACTTGACTCAATGGTTCACTCACTGGACTCAGTGACTCACTCACAAGGCTGAGGTGAATCGTGTGCTCGGCTGAACTAACGTGAACCTTGGGCTCGTTAAAGTTCATGTGGAGCGCGGGCTCGGCAGGGCTGACGGTGAGCGCAGGCTCGGCAGGGCTGACGGTGAGCGCAGGCTCGGCAGGGCTGACGGTGAGCGCAGGCTCGGCAGGGCTGACGGTGAGCGCAGGCTCGGCAGGGCTGACGGTGAGTGCAGGCTCGGCAGGGCTGGCGGTGAGCGCGGGCTCGGCATGAAGCTCAGGCATGTTGTGGTGAAGCTCTGGCTGGACGGTCTCTAGCTGAACGGTCTCTGGCTGAACGGTCTCTGGCTGAACGGTCTCTGGCTGAGCGGTCTCTGGCAACACCCCCTCGGCCTTATCCTCAAAGCCCACAGTAAATGATGAACCACTAATCCTCAGGGCGAATTCAATATATTGACATAAAGTCCATTGAGGGGTATTGTCAGGCATGAGATAATGTACTATGTCCTTAAGTCCATATCGGAAGGCATCTTTTAGTACTGAATCGTCCTCGTCAACACCATAGCATAGCTCACAAAACTCCTCAACATATTCTTCTATGGAACCATTACCTTGACTGAGACGGAAGAGACTGATCAGTGGGTCCATGATGGATCTCGATTCTCTCTCGGCTGCTGGATCTGAAGTGGCGAAGTATTCTGTTACGAAGCGGTAGACAAGATAAGATCCAAATGCAGCTTTATTGAGAATCGTCAAACAGGCAAGGGTCAGGCAACAGCAAAACAGGGTTTTCAGAGAATCAGCACAGAGAGTAGTCAGGTCACAGGCAAGAGTTCGGGGCAGGCAGCAAACAGGCAGGAGTCAAGAAACAATCCGGGTTCAGAATACAGACAAGGCAGGCACGGGAGAAACGCTCAGAAATTACAGCCGGGGCAATGTAGTACTTCGCAATGAACCAGTGTATGGGTGTGGTTTAAATAGGAAGTCCGATGAGGTTCAGGTGTGTGCGTAATCAGTCCAGGGAGGTGTATGATGGGAAACAGAGTTCTTGAACGAAGTGAACAGTTCTGATGTGGAGTGCCCTCTGGTGGTTTTCTCGGGCACTCCACCTGGTGATCGTCACAAGACCCTTCCAGAGCTGAGATATTGAAACTCAAAATTTTGTCTAGAAAAAAAAAAAGACCGTGTTACCCCTTATGTTTTTTTTATTTTTTTGGCGAAAAATTAAGTTTCCCCAATCTTCTCAAAACTCTGGATTCTGATAGAGGGCCATGACACTTAGAACTGAGTGCAAAAATGGAGGCTCTAAACCCTTCCAGAGCTGAGATATCGAAACTCAAAATTTTGTCCAGAAAAAAAAACGACAGTGTTACCCCTTATGTTTTTTTTTATTTTTTTGGTGAAAAATTAAGTTTCCCCAATCTTCTCAAAACTCTGGATTCTGATAGAGGGCCATGACACTTAGACCTGAGTGCAAAAATGGAGGCTCTAGACCCTTCCAGAGCTGAGATATCGAAACTCAAAATTTTGTCCAGAAAAAAAACGACAGTGTTACCCCTTATGTTTTTTTTATTTTTTGGTGAAAAATTAAGTTTCCCCAATCTTCTCATAACTCTGGATTCTGATAGAGGGCCATGACACTTAGACCTGAGTGCAAAAATGGAGGCTCTAGACCCTTCCAGAGCTGAGATATCGAAACTCAAAATTATGTCCAGAAAAAAAAAACGACAGTGTTACCCCTTATGTTTTTTATTTTTTTGGCGAAAAATTAAGTTTCCCCAATCTTCTCAAAACTCTGGATTCTGATAGAGGGCCATGACACTTAGACCTGAGTGCAAAAATGGAGACTCTAGACCCTTCCAGAGCTGAGATATTGAAACTCAAAATTTTGTCCAGAAAAAAAAACTACAGTGTTACCCCTTATGTTTTTTTTGTTTTTTTTTTGGCGAAAAATTAAGTTTCCCCAATCTTCTCAAAACTATGGATTCTGATAGAGGGCCATGACATTTAGACCTGAGTGCAAAATGGAAGTTCTAGACCCTTCCAGAGCTGAGATATTGAAACTCAAAATTCTGAACAGAAAAAAAAAAACGACAGTGTTACCCCTTACGTTTTTTTTATATTTTGGCAAAAAATTAAGTTTCCCCAATCTTCTCAAAACTCTGGATTCTGATAGAGGGCCATGACACTTAGACCTGAGTGCAAAAATGGAGGCTCTAGACCCTTCCAGAGCTGAGATATTGAAACTCAAAATTTTGTCCAGAAAAAAAAAAAAACCTGACAGTGTTACCCCTTATGTTTTTTTATTTTTTTGGCGAAAAATTAAGTTTCCCCAATCTTCTCAAAACTCTGGATTCTGATAGAGGGCAATGACACTTAGACCTGAGTGCAAAAATGGAGGCTCTAGACCCTTCCAGAGCTGAGATATTGAAACTCAAAATTTTGTCCAGAAAAAAAACCCGACAGTGTTACCTCTTATGTTTTTTTAATTTTTTTGGCGAAAAATTAAGTTTTCCCAATCTTCTCAAAACTCTGGATTCTGATAGAGGGCCATGACACTTAGACCTGAGTGCAAAAATTGAGGCTCTAGACCCTTCCAGAGCTGAGATATCGAAACTCAAAATTTTGTCCAGAAAAAAAAAATAACGACAGTGTTACCCCTTATGTTTTTTTTATTTTTTTGGCAAAAAATTAAGTTTTCCCAATCTTCTCAAAACTCTGGATTCTGATAGAGGACCATGACACTTAGAACTGAGTGCAAAAATGGAGGCTCTAAACCCTCCCAGAGCTGAGATATCGAAACTCAAAATTTTGTCCAGAAAAAAAAAACGACAGTGTTACCCCTTATGTTTTTTTTATTTTTTTGGCGAAAAATTAAGTTTCCCCAATCTTCTCAAAACTCTGGATTCTGATAGAGGGCCATGACACTTAGACCTGAGTGCAAAAATGGAGGCTCTAGACCCTTCCAGAGCTGAGATATCGAAACTCAAAATTTTGTCCAGAAAAAAAACGACAGTGTTACCCCTTATGTTTTTTTATTTTTTGGCTTAAAATTAAGTTTCCCCAATCTTCTCATAACTCTGGATTCTGATAGAGGGCCATGACACTTAGACCTGAGTGCAAAAATTGAGTCTCTAGACCCTTCCAGAGCTGAGATATTGAAACTCAAAATTTTGTCCAGAAAAAAAAACGACAGTGTTACCCCTTATGTTTTTTTATATTTTTTTGGCAAAAAAATAAGTTTCCCCAATCTTCTCAAAACTCTGGATTCTGATAGAGGGCCATGACACTTAGACCTGAGTGCAAAAATGGAGGCTCTAGACCCTTCCAGAGCTGAGATATCGTAACTCAAAATTTTGTCCAGAAAAAAAAAACGACCGTGTTACCCCTTGTTTTTTGTTTTTTTTTTTTGGCAAAAAATAAAGTTTCCCCAAACTTCTCAAAACTCTGGATTCTGATAGAGGGCCATGACACTTAGACCTGAGTGCAAAAATGGAGACTCTAGACCCTTCCAGAGCTGAGATATCGAAACTCAAAATTTTGTCCAGAAAAAAAACTACAGTGTTACCCCTTACATTTTTTTTTTTTTTGGCAAAAAATTAAGCTTCCCCAATCTTCTCAAAACTCTGGATTCTGATAGAGGGCCATGACACTTAGACCTGAGTGCAAAAATTGAGTCTCTAGACCCTTCCAGAGCTGAGATATTGAAACTCAAAATTTTGTCCAGAAAAAAAAAACGACAGTGTTACCCCTTATGTTTTTTTTTATATTTTTTTGGCAAAAAAATAAGTTTCCCCAATCTTCTCAAAACTCTGGATTCTGATAGAGGGCCATGACACTTAGACCTGAGTGCAAAAATGGAGGCTCTAGACCCTTCCAGAGCTGAGATATCGTAGCTCAAAATTTTGTCCAGAAAAAAAAAACGACCGTGTTACCCCTTATGTTTTTTTTATTTTTTTGGCGAAGAATTAAGTTTCCCCAATCTTCTCAAAACTCTGGATTCTGATAGAGGGCCATGACACTTAGACCTGAGTGCAAAAATGGAGGCTCTAGACCCTTCCAGAGCTGAGATATCGTAACTCAAAATTTTGTCCAGAAAAAAAAAACGACCGTGTTACCCCTTATGGTTTTTTAAATTTTTTTTGGCGAAAAATTAAGTTTCCCCAATCTTCTCAAAACTCTGGATTCTGATAGAGGGCCATGACACTTAGACCTGAGTGCAAAAATGGAGACTCTAGACCCTTCCAGAGCTGAGATATTGAAACTCAAAATTTTGTCCAGAAAAAAAAAAAACGACCGTGTTACCCCTTATGTTTTTTTTATTTTTTTTGGCGAAAAATTAAGTTTCCCCAATCTTCTCAAAACTCTGGATACTGATAGATGGCCATGACACTTAGACCTGAGTGCAAAAATGGAGTCTCTAGACCCTTCCAGAGCTGAGATATTGAAACTCAAAATTTTGTCCAGAAAAAAAAAATAACGACAGTGTTACCCCTTATGTTTTTTTTTATTTTTTTGGCAAAAAATTAAGTTTTCCCAATCTTCTCAAAACTCTGGATTCTGATAGAGGACCATGACACTTAGAACTGAGTGCAAAAATGGAGGCTCTAAACCCTCCCAGAGCTGAGATATCGTAGCTCAAAATTTTGTCCAGAAAAAAAAAACCGACAGTGTTACCCCTTATGTTTTTTTTATTTTTTTGGCGAAAAATTAAGTTTCCCCAATCTTCTCAAAACTCTGGATTCTGATAGAGGGCCATGACACTTAGACCTGAGTGCAAAAATGGAGGCTCTAGACTCTTCCAGAGCTGAGATATCGAAACTCAAAATTTTGTCCAGAAAAAAAACGACAGTGTTACCCCTTATGTTTTTTTATTTTTTGGCTTAAAATTAAGTTTCCCCAATCTTCTCATAACTCTGGATTCTGATAGAGGGCCATGACACTTAGACCTGAGTGCAAAAATTGAGTCTCTAGACCCTTCCAGAGCTGAGATATTGAAACTCAAAATGTTGTCCAGAAAAAAAAACGACAGTGTTACCCCTTATGTTTTTTTTATATTTTTTTGGCAAAAAAATAAGTTTCCCCAATCTTCTCAAAACTCTGGATTCTGATAGAGGGCCATGACACTTAGACCTGAGTGCAAAAATGGAGGCTCTAGACCCTTCCAGAGCTGAGATATCGTAACTCAAAATTTTGTCCAGAAAAAAAAACAACCGTGTTACCCCTTGTTTTTTTTTTTTTGGCAAAAAATAAAGTTTCCCCAAACTTCTCAAAACTCTGGATTCTGATAGAGGGCCATGACACTTAGACCTGAGTGCAAAAATGGAGACTCTAGACCCTTCCAGAGCTGAGATATCGAAACTCAAAATTTTGTCCAGAAAAAAAACTACAGTGTTACCCCTTACATTTTTTTTTTATTTTTTGGCAAAAAATTAAGCTTCCCCAATCTTCTCAAAACTCTGGATTCTGATAGAGGGCCATGACACTTAGACCTGAGTGCAAAAATTGAGTCTCTAGACCCTTCCAGAGCTGAGATATTGAAACTCAAAATTTTGTCCAGAAAAAAAAAAACGACAGTGTTACCACTTATGTTTTTTTTATATTTTTTTGGCAAAAAAATAAGTTTCCCCAATCTTCTCAAAACTCTGGATTCTGATAGAGGGCCATGACACTTAGACCTGAGTGCAAAAATGGAGGCTCTAGACCCTTCCAGAGCTGAGATATCGTAGCTCAAAATTTTGTCCAGAAAAAAAAAAACGACCGTGTTACCCCTTATGTTTTTTTTATTTTTTTGGCGAAGAATTAAGTTTCCCCAATCTTCTCAAAACTCTGGATACTGATAGAGGGCCATGACACTTAGACCTGAGTGCAAAAATGGAGGCTCTAGCCCCTCCCAGAGCTGAGATATCGAAACTCAAAATTTTGTCCAGAAAAAAACCCCGACAGTGTTACCCCTTATATTTTTTTATTTTTTGGCGAAAAATTAAGTTTCCCCAATCTTCTCATAACTCTGGATTCTGATAGAGGGCCATGACACTTAGACCTGAGTGCAAAAATGGAGGCTCTAGACCCTTCCAGAGCTGAGATATCGAAACTCAAAATTTTGTCCAGAAAAAAAAAAACGACAGTGTTACCCCTTATGTTTTTTTTTATTTTTTTGGCGAAAAATTAAGTTTCCCCAATCTTCTCAAAACTCTGGATTCTGATAGAGGGCCATGACACTTAGACCTGAGTGCAAAAATGGAGGCTCTAGACCCTTCCAGAGCTGAGATATTGAAACTCAAAATTTTGTCCAGAAAAAAAACCCCGACAGTGTTACCCCTTATGTTTTTTTATTTTTTTTGGCGAAAAATTAAGTTTCCCCAATCTTCTCAAAACTCCGGATTCTGATAGAGGGCCATGACACTTTGACCTGAGTGCAAAAATGGAGGCTCTAGACCCTTCTAGAGCTGAGATATTGAAACTCAAAATTTTGTCCAGAAAAAAAAAAAAAAAACGACAGTGTTACCCCTTATGTTTTTTTTATTTTTTTGGCAAAAAATTAAGTTTCCCCAATCTTCTCAAAACTCTGGATTCTGATAGAGGGCCATGACACTTAGACCTGAGTGCAAAAATGGAGGCTCTAGACCCTTCCAGAGCTGAGATATCGTAACTCAAAATTTTGTCCAGAAAAAAAAAACGACCGTGTTACCCCTTATGGTTTTTTTAAATTTTTTTGGCGAAAAATTAAGTTTCCCCAATCTTCTCAAAACTCTGGATTCTGATAGAGGGCCATGACACTTAGACCTGAGTGCAAAAATGGAGACTCTAGACCTGTTACGAAGCGGTAGACAAGATAAGATCCAAATGCAGCTTTATTGAGAATCTTCAAACAGGCAAGGGTCAGGCAACAGCAAAACAGGGTTTTCAGAGAATCAGCACAGAGAGTAGTCAGGTCACAGGCAAGAGTTCGGGGCAGGCAGCAAACAGGCAGGAGTCAAGAAACAATCCGGGTTCAGAATACAGACAAGGCAGGCACGGGAGAAACGCTCAGAAATTACAGCCGGGGCAATGTAATACTTCGCAATGAACCAGTGTATGGGTGTGGTTTAAATAGGAAGTCCGATGAGGTTCAGGTGTGTGCGTAATCAGTCCAGGGAGGTGTATGATGGGAAACAGAGTTCTTGAACGAAGTGAACAGTTCTGATGTGGAGTGCCCTCTGGTGGTTTTCTCGGGCACTCCACCTGGTGATCGTCACATAGCCCCACCCCAAAGAGCGGCTTCCAGACGCTCAAAATAAGAAAAACAAAACTGTCCAGGTGGGCGGTGGAGCGGAGGCGGATCTGGGGGTGGGATGGAGGGCCAGGTCCGCGGAACAGAAGAGGTGTAGGTGACCAGAGCAAAGCAGGCTGTGCAGGCGACCTGGGTGGAGCAGGCTGTGCAGACGACCAGGGCGGAGTTGGCTGTGCAGGCGAAGGCTAGGGCGGAGCTGGACGAGGTGAAGGCCAGGGTGGAGCTGTCGGACCCTCGGGCGTCCAAGGCGAAGCAGACTGTGGGCATGGCCAGGGCAGAGCTGTCAGACCCTCGGGCGTCCAAGGCGGAGCAGACTGTGGGCATGGCCAGGGCAGAGCTGTCGGACCCTCGGGCGTCCAAGGCGGAGCAGACTGTGGGCATGGCCAGAGCAGAGCTGTCAGACCCTCGGGCGTCCTAGGCGGAGCAGACTGTGGGCATGGCCAGGTCAGAGCTGTGGAACCCACAAGCGTCCACGGCGGTAAAGACCTCTCAGGCGACCACGGCGGTGAAGAGCTCTCAGATGGCCACAGCGGTGAAGACCTCTCAGGCGGCCACGGCGGGGAAGAGCTCTCAGATGGCCACAGCGGTGAAGACCTCTCAGGCGGCCACGGTGGTGAAGAGCTCTCAGATGGCCACGGCAGTGAAGACCTCTCAGGCGGCCACGGTGGTGAAGACCTTTCAGGAGACCACAGCAGTGAAGACCTCTCAGGAGACCATGGTGATGAAGACCTCTCAGAAGACCTTTCCGGAGACCACGGCAGTGAAGACCTCTCAGGAGACCACGGTGATGAAGACTTCTCAGAAGACCACAGTGGTGACGACCCCTCAGCTGGCCACGGCGGTGCAGACCCCTCAGACGGCCACGGCGGTGAAGAGCTCTCAGATGGCCACAGCGGTGAAGACCTCTCAGGAGACCACGGCGGTGGAGGATGAGATGAAGGCCATGTCTGCAACGCCTTCATGGCCCTCACAGAGTGCCTACTGCCCCCCCCCCCAAAAAAATACTTGGGAAAATCCCCAGGGATCTGAAGGGCACAGCTTGAACAGAGCTTGAAGGGCACTGGTAAGGCGAGGCGCAGAGGCGGGGCCGGCAGAGCGAGGCGCAGAGGCGGGGCCGGCAGAGCGAGGCGCAGAGGCGGGGCCGGCAGAGCGAGGCGCAGAGGCGGGGCTGGCAGGGCGAGGCGCTGAGGCGAGGCCGGTAGAGCGAGGCGCAGAGGCGGGGCCGGCAGGGCTAGGCGCTGAGGCGGGGCCGGCAGAGCGAGGCGCAGAGGCAGGACCGGCAGGACGAGGAGTCCTGGTACGCTCACCGGAGCCTGGCGAGCCGAACGATTCCTCCTTCTCCTTCTGCGGCGGCGTATCACAGGGTTAGACACACTCACTGGGCTAGACGATTCACTCATTGGACTTGATGATTCACTCACAGGATTCAATGGTTCATTCACTGGACTCCGTGGTTCACTCAGACTCAATGATTCACTTACTTGACACAATGGTTCACTCACTGGACTCAGTGACTCACTCACAAGGCTGAGGTGAATCGTGTGCTCGGCTGAACTAACGTGAACCTTGGGCTCGTTAAAGTTCATGTGGAGCGCGGGCTCGGCAGGGCTGACGGTGAGCGCAGGCTCGGCAGGGCTGACGGTGAGCGCAGGCTCGGCAGGGCTGACGGTGAGCGCAGGCTCGGCAGGGCTGACGGTGAGCGCAGGCTCGGCAGGGCTGACGGTGAGTGCAGGCTCGGCAGGGCTGGCGGTGAGCGCGGGCTCGGCATGAAGCTCAGGCATGTTGTGGTGAAGCTCTGGCTGGACGGTCTCTAGCTGAACGGTCTCTGGCTGAACGGTCTCTGGCTGAACGGTCTCTGGCTGAGCGGTCTCTGGCAACACCCCCTCGGCCTTATCCTCAAAGCCCACAGTAAATGATGAACCACTAATCCTCAGGGCGAATTCAATATATTGACATAAAGTCCATTGAGGGGTATTGTCAGGCATGAGATAATGTACTATGTCCTTAAGTCCATATCGGAAGGCATCTTTTAGTACTGAATCGTCCTCGTCAACACCATAGCATAGCTCACAAAACTCCTCAACATATTCTTCTATGGAACCATTACCTTGACTGAGACGGAAGAGACTGATCAGTGGGTCCATGATGGATCTCGATTCTCTCTCGGCTGCTGGATCTGAAGTGGCGAAGTATTCTGTTACGAAGCGGTAGACAAGATAAGATCCAAATGCAGCTTTATTGAGAATCGTCAAACAGGCAAGGGTCAGGCAACAGCAAAACAGGGTTTTCAGAGAATCAGCACAGAGAGTAGTCAGGTCACAGGCAAGAGTTCGGGGCAGGCAGCAAACAGGCAGGAGTCAAGAAACAATCCGGGTTCAGAATACAGACAAGGCAGGCACGGGAGAAACGCTCAGAAATTACAGCCGGGGCAATGTAGTACTTCGCAATGAACCAGTGTATGGGTGTGGTTTAAATAGGAAGTCCGATGAGGTTCAGGTGTGTGCGTAATCAGTCCAGGGAGGTGTATGATGGGAAACAGAGTTCTTGAACGAAGTGAACAGTTCTGATGTGGAGTGCCCTCTGGTGGTTTTCTCGGGCACTCCACCTGGTGATCGTCACAAGACCCTTCCAGAGCTGAGATATTGAAACTCAAAATTTTGTCTAGAAAAAAAAAAAGACCGTGTTACCCCTTATGTTTTTTTTATTTTTTTGGCGAAAAATTAAGTTTCCCCAATCTTCTCAAAACTCTGGATTCTGATAGAGGGCCATGACACTTAGAACTGAGTGCAAAAATGGAGGCTCTAAACCCTTCCAGAGCTGAGATATCGAAACTCAAAATTTTGTCCAGAAAAAAAAACGACAGTGCTACCCCTTATGTTTTTTTTTATTTTTTTGGTGAAAAATTAAGTTTCCCCAATCTTCTCAAAACTCTGGATTCTGATAGAGGGCCATGACACTTAGACCTGAGTGCAAAAATGGAGGCTCTAGACCCTTCCAGAGCTGAGATATCGAAACTCAAAATTTTGTCCAGAAAAAAAACGACAGTGTTACCCCTTATGTTTTTTTTATTTTTTGGTGAAAAATTAAGTTTCCCCAATCTTCTCATAACTCTGGATTCTGATAGAGGGCCATGACACTTAGACCTGAGTGCAAAAATGGAGGCTCTAGACCCTTCCAGAGCTGAGATATCGAAACTCAAAATTATGTCCAGAAAAAAAAAACGACAGTGTTACCCCTTATGTTTTTTATTTTTTTGGCGAAAAATTAAGTTTCCCCAATCTTCTCAAAACTCTGGATTCTGATAGAGGGCCATGACACTTAGACCTGAGTGCAAAAATGGAGACTCTAGACCCTTCCAGAGCTGAGATATTGAAACTCAAAATTTTGTCCAGAAAAAAAAAACTACAGTGTTACCCCTTATGTTTTTTTTTTTTTTTTTTTTTTGGCGAAAAATTAAGTTTCCCCAATCTTCTCAAAACTATGGATTCTGATAGAGGGCCATGACATTTAGACCTGAGTGCAAAATGGAAGTTCTAGACCCTTCCAGAGCTGAGATATCGAAACTCAAAATTCTGAACAGAAAAAAAAAACGACAGTGTTACCCCTTACGTTTTTTTTATATTTTGGCAAAAAATTAAGTTTCCCCAATCTTCTCAAAACTCTGGATTCTGATAGAGGGCCATGACACTTAGACCTGAGTGCAAAAATGGAGGCTCTAGACCCTTCCAGAGCTGAGATATTGAAACTCAAAATTTTGTCCAGAAAAAAAAAAACCTGACAGTGTTACCCCTTATGTTTTTTTATTTTTTTGGCGAAAAATTAAGTTTCCCCAATCTTCTCAAAACTCTGGATTCTGATAGAGGGCAATGACACTTAGACCTGAGTGCAAAAATGGAGGCTCTAGACCCTTCCAGAGCTGAGATATTGAAACTCAAAATTTTGTCCAGAAAAAAAACCCGACAGTGTTACCTCTTATGTTTTTTTAATTTTTTTGGCGAAAAATTAAGTTTTCCCAATCTTCTCAAAACTCTGGATTCTGATAGAGGGCCATGACACTTAGACCTGAGTGCAAAAATTGAGGCTCTAGACCCTTCCAGAGCTGAGATATTGAAACTCAAAATTTTGCCCAGAAAAAAAAAACGACAGTGTTACCCCTTATGTTTTTGTTTTTTTTTTTTTCGCAAAAAATTAAGTTTCCCCATTCTTCTCAAAACTCTGGATTCTGATAGAGGGCCATGACACTTAGACCTGAGTGCAAAAATGGAGGCTCTAGACCCTTCCAGAGCTGAGATATTGAAACTCAAAATTTTGTCCAGAAAAAAACCCCGACAGTGTTACCCCTTATGTTTTTTTATTTTTTTTGGCGAAAAATTAAGTTTCCCCAATCTTCTCAAAACTCTGGATTCTGATAGAGGGCCATGACACTTAGACCTGAGTGCAAAAATGGAGACTCTAGACCCTTCCAGAGCTGAGATATTGAAACTCAAAATTTTGTCCAGAAAAAAAAAAACGACAGTGTTACCCCTTATGTTTTTTTTGTGTTTTTTTCGCGTAAAATTAAGTTTCCCCAATCTTCTCAAAACTCTGGATACTGATATAGGGCCAAGACACTTAGACCTGAGTGCAAAAATGGAGGCTCTAGACCCTTCCAGAGCTGAGATATTGAAACTCAAAATTTTGTCCAGAAAAAAAAAACGACAGTGTTACCCCTTATGTTTTTTTTGTTTTTTTTTGCAAAAAATAAAGTTTCCCCAATCTTCTCAAAACTCTGGATTCTGTTAGAGGGCCATGACACTTAGACCTGAGTGCAAAAATGGAGGTTCTAGACCCTTCCAGAGCTGAGATATCGAAACTCAAAATTTTGTCCAGAAAAAAAAATGACAGTGTTACCCCTTATGTTTTTTTATTTTTGTGGCGACAAATTAAGTGTCCCCAATCTTCTCAAAACCCTGGATTCTGATAGAGGGCCATGACACTTAGACCTGAGTGCAAAATGGAAGCTCTAGACCCTTCCAGAGCTGAGATATCGAAACTCAAAATTTTGTCCAGAAAAAATAAACGACAGTGTTGCCCCTTACGTTTTTTTTATTTTTTGGCAAAAAATTAAGTTTCCCCAATCTTCTCAAAACTCTGGATTCTGATAGAGGGCCATGACACTTAGACCTGAGTGCAAAAATGGAGGCTCTAGACCCTTCCAGAGCTGTGATATTGAAACTCAAAATTTTGTCCAGAAAAAAACCCCGACAGTGTTACCCCTTATGTTTTTTTATTTTTTTGGTGAAAAATTAAGTTTCCCCAATCTTCTCAAAACTCTGGATTCTGATAGATGGCCATGACACTTAGACCTGAGTGCAAAAATTGAGGCTCTAGACCCTTCCAGAGCTGAGATATTGAAACTCAAAATTTTGCCCAGAAAAAAAAACGACAGTGTTACCCCTTATGTTTTTTTATATTTTTTTGGCAAAAAAATAAGTTTCCCCAATCTTCTCAAAACTCTGGATTCTGATAGAGGGCCATGACACTTAGACCTGAGTGCAAAAATGGAGGCTCTAGACCCTTCCAGAGCTGAGATATCGTAACACAAAATTTTGTCCAGAAAAAAAACGACCGTGTTACCCCTTGTTTTTTGTTTTTTTTTGGCAAAAAATAAAGTTTCCCCAAACTTCTCAAAACTCTGGATTCTGATAGAGGGCCATGACACTTAGACCTGAGTGCAAAAATGGAGACTCTAGACCCTTCCAGAGCTGAGATATCGAAACTCAAAATTTTGTCCAGAAAAAAAAAACGACAGTGTTACCCCTTATGTTTTTTTTTTATTTTTTTGGCGAAAAATTAAGTTTCCCCAATCTTCTCAAAACTCTGGATTCTGATAGAGGGCCATGACACTTAGACCTGAGTGCAAAAATTGAGGCTCTAGACCCTTCCAGAGCTGAGATATTGAAACTCAAAATTTTGTCCAGAAAAAAAAACCGACAGTGTTACCCCTTATGTTTTTTTTTATATTTTTTTGGCAAAAAAATAAGTTTCCCCAATCTTCTCAAAACTCTGGATTCTGATAGAGGGCCATGACACTTAGACCTGAGTGCAAAAATGGAGGCTCTAGACCCTTCCAGAGCTGAGATATCATAGCTCAAAATTTTGTCCAGAAAAAAAAAACGACCGTGTTACCCCTTATGTTTTTTTTATTTTTTTGGCGAAGAATTAAGTTTCCCCAATCTTCTCAAAACTCTGGATACTGATAGAGGGCCATGACACTTAGACCTGAGTGCAAAAATGGAGGCTCTAGCCCCTTCCAGAGCTGAGATATCGAAACTCAAAATTTTGTCCAGAAAAAAACCCCGACAGTGTTACCCCTTATGTTTTTTTATTTTTTGGCGAAAAATTAAGTTTCCCCAATCTTCTCATAACTCTGGATTCTGATAGAGGGCCATGACACTTAGACCTGAGTGCAAAAATGGAGGCTCTAGACCCTTCCAGAGCTGAGATATCGAAACTCAAAATTTTGTCCAGAAAAAAAAACGACAGTGTTACCCCTTATGTTTTTTTTTTTATTTTTTTGGCGAAAAATTAAGTTTCCCCAATCTTCTCAAAACTCTGGATTCTGATAGAGGGCCATGACACTTAGACCTGAGTGCAAAAATGGAGGCTCTAGACCCTTCCAGAGCTGAGATATCGTAACTCAAAATTTTGTCCAGAAAAAAAACGACCGTGTTACCCCTTGTTTTTTGTTTTTTTTTGGCAAAAAATAAAGTTTCCCCAAACTTCTCAAAACTCTGGATTCTGATAGAGGGCCATGACACTTAGACCTGAGTGCAAAAATGGAGACTCTAGACCCTTCCAGAGCTGAGATATCAAAACTCAAAATTTTGTCCAGAAAAAAACCCCGACAGTGTTACCCCTTATGTTTTTTTATTTTTTGGCGAAAAATTAAGTTTCCCCAATCTTCTCAAAACTCTGGATTCTGATAGAGGGCCATGACACTTAGACCTGAGTGCAAAAATGGAGGCTCTAGACCCTTCCAGAGCTGAGATATCGTAACTCAAAATTTTGTCCAGAAAAAAAAAACGACCGTGTTACCCCTTATGGTTTTTTAAATTTTTTGGGCAAAAAATTAAGTTTCCCCAATCTTCTCAAAACTCTGGATTCTGATAGAGGGCCATGACACTTAGACCTGAGTGCAAAAATGGAGACTCTAGACCCTTCCAGAGCTGAGATATTGAAACTCAAAATTTTGTCCAGAAAAAAAAAAAAACGACCGTGTTACCCCTTATGTTTTTTTTATTTTTTTGGTGAAAAATTAAGTTTCCCCAATCTTCTCAAAACTCTGGATACTGATAGAGGGCCATGACACTTAGACCTGAGTGCAAAAATGGAGTCTCTAGACCCTTCCAGAGCTGAGATATTGAAACTCAAAATTTTGTCCAGAAAAAAAAAAATAACGACAGTGTTACCCCTTATGTTTTTTTTTTTATTTTTTTGGCGAAAAATTAAGTTTCCCCAATCTTCTCAAAACTCTGGATTCTGATAGAGGGCCATGACACTTAGACCTGAGTGCAAAAATGGAGGCTCTAGACCCTTCCAGAGCTAAGATATTGAAACTCAAAATTTTGTCCAGAAAAAAAACAAAAAACGACAGTGTTACCCCTTATGTTTTTTTTATTTTTTTGGCAAAAAATTAAGTTTCCCCAATCTTCTCAAAACTCTGGATTCTGATAGAGGGCCATGACACTTAGACCTGAGTGCAAAAATGGAGGCTCTAGACCCTTCCAGAGCTGAGATATCGTAACTCAAAATTTTGTCCAGAAAAAAAAACGACCGTGTTACCCCTTGTTTTTTGTTTTTTTTTTTGGCAAAAAATAAAGTTTCCCCAAACTTCTCAAAACTCTGGATTCTGATAGAGGGCCATGACACTTAGACCTGAGTGCAAAAATGGAGACTCTAGACCCTTCCAGAGCTGAGATATCAAAACTCAAAATTTTGTCCAGAAAAAAACCCCGACAGTGTTACCCCTTATGTTTTTTTATTTTTTGGCGAAAAATTAAGTTTCCCCAATCTTCTCATAACTCTGGATTCTGATAGAGGGCCATGACACTTAGACCTGAGTGCAAAAATGGAGGCTCTAGACCCTTCCAGAGCTGAGATATCGAAACTCAAAATTTTGTCCAGAAAAAAAAAAACGACAGTGTTACCCCTTATGTTTTTTTTTTATTTTTTTGGCGAAAAATTAAGTTTCCCCAATCTTCTCAAAACTCTGGATTCTGATAGAGGGCCATGACACTTAGACCTGAGTGCAAAAATGGAGGCTCTAGACCCTTCCAGAGCTGAGATATTGAAACTCAAAATTTTGTCCAGAAAAAAACCCCGACAGTGTTACCCCTTATGTTTTTTTATTTTTTTTGGCGAAAAATTAAGTTTCCCCAATCTTCTCAAAACTCCGGATTCTGATAGAGGGCCATGACACTTTGACCTGAGTGCAAAAATGGAGGCTCTAGACCCTTCTAGAGCTGAGATATTGAAACTCAAAATTTTGTCCAGAAAAAAAAAAAAAAACGACCGTGTTACCCCTTATGTTTTTTTTATTTTTTTGGCAAAAAATTAAGTTTCCCCAATCTTCTCAAAACTCTGGATTCTGATAGAGGGCCATGACACTTAGACCTGAGTGCAAAAATGGAGGCTCTAGACCCTTCCAGAGCTGAGATATCGTAACTCAAAATTTTGTCCAGAAAAAAAAACGACCGTGTTACCCCTTATGGTTTTTTAAATTTTTTTGGCAAAAAATTAAGTTTCCCCAATCTTCTCAAAACTCTGGATTCTGATAGAGGGCCATGACACTTAGACCTGAGTGCAAAAATGGAGACTCTAGACCCTTCCAGAGCTGAGATATTGAAACTCAAAATTTTGTCCAGAAAAAAAAAAAACGACCGTGTTACCCCTTATGTTTTTTTTATTTTTTTGGTGAAAAATTAAGTTTCCCCAATCTTCTCAAAACTCTGGATACTGATAGAGGGCCATGACACTTAGACCTGAGTGCAAAAATGGAGTCTCTAGACCCTTCCAGAGCTGAGATATTGAAACTCAAAATTTTGTCCAGAAAAAAAAAATAACGACAGTGTTACCCCTTATGTTTTTTTTATTTTTTTGGCAAAAAATTAAGTTTTCCCAATCTTCTCAAAACTCTGGATTCTGATAGAGGACCATGACACTTAGAACTGAGTGCAAAAATGGAGGCTCTAAACCCTCCCAGAGCTGAGATATCGAAACTCAAAATTTTGTCCGGAAAAAAAAAAACGACAGTGTTACCCCTTATGTTTTTTTTATTTTTTTGGCGAAAAATTAAGTTTCCCCAATCTTCTCAAAACTCTGGATTCTGATAGAGGGCCATGACACTTAGACCTGAGTGCAAAAATGGAGGCTCTAGACCCTTCCAGAGCTGAGATATCGAAACTCAAAATTTTGTCCAGAAAAAAAACGACAGTGTTACCCCTTATGTTTTTTTATTTTTTGGCTTAAAATTAAGTTTCCCCAATCTTCTCATAACTCTGGATTCTGATAGAGGGCCATGACACTTAGACCTGAGTGCAAAAATTGAGTCTCTAGACCCTTCCAGAGCTGAGATATTGAAACTCAAAATTTTGTCCAGAAAAAAAAACGACAGTGTTACCCCTTATGTTTTTTTTTATATTTTTTTGGCAAAAAAATAAGTTTCCCCAATCTTCTCAAAACTCTGGATTCTGATAGAGGGCCATGACACTTAGACCTGAGTGCAAAAATGGAGGCTCTAGACCCTTCCAGAGCTGAGATATCGTAACTCAAAATTTTGTCCAGAAAAAAAAACGACCGTGTTACCCCTTGTTTTTTTTTTTTTTGGCAAAAAATAAAGTTTCCCCAAACTTCTCAAAACTCTGGATTCTGATAGTGGGCCATGACACTTAGACCTGAGTGCAAAAATGGAGGCTCTAGACCCTTCCAGAGCTGAGGTATTGAAACTCAAAATTTTGTCCAGAAAAAAAACCCGACAGTGTTACCTCTTATGTTTTTTTAATTTTTTTGGCGAAAAATTAAGTTTTCCCAATCTTCTCAAAACTCTGGATTCTGATAGAGGGCCATGACACTTAGACCTGAGTGCAAAAATTGAGGCTCTAGACCCTTCCAGAGCTGAGATATTGAAACTCAAAATTTTGCCCAGAAAAAAAAAACGACAGTGTTACCCCTTATGTTTTTGTTTTTTTTTTTTCGCAAAAAATTAAGTTTCCCCATTCTTCTCAAAACTCTGGATTCTGATAGAGGGCCATGACACTTAGACCTGAGTGCAAAAATGGAGGCTCTAGACCCTTCCAGAGCTGAGATATTGAAACTCAAAATTTTGTCCAGAAAAAAACCCCGACAGTGTTACCCCTTATGTTTTTTTATTTTTTTTGGCGAAAAATTAAGTTTCCCCAATCTTCTCAAAACTCTGGATTCTGATAGAGGGCCATGACACTTAGACCTGAGTGCAAAAATGGAGACTCTAGACCCTTCCAGAGCTGAGATATTGAAACTCAAAATTTTGTCCAGAAAAAAAAAAAACGACAGTGTTACCCCTTATGTTTTTTTTTGTGTTTTTTTCGCGTAAAATTAAGTTTCCCCAATCTTCTCAAAACTCTGGATACTGATATAGGGCCAAGACACTTAGACCTGAGTGCAAAAATGGAGGCTCTAGACCCTTCCAGAGCTGAGATATTGAAACTCAAAATTTTGTCCAGAAAAAAAAAACGACAGTGTTACCCCTTATGTTTTTTTTGTTTTTTTTGGCAAAAAATAAAGTTTCCCCAATCTTCTCAAAACTCTGGATTCTGTTAGAGGGCCATGACACTTAGACCTGAGTGCAAAAATGGAGGTTCTAGACCCTTCCAGAGCTGAGATATCGAAACTCAAAATTTTGTCCAGAAAAAAAAATGACAGTGTTACCCCTTATGTTTTTTTATTTTTGTGGCGACAAATTAAGTGTCCCCAATCTTCTCAAAACCCTGGATTCTGATAGAGGGCCATGACACTTAGACCTGAGTGCAAAATGGAAGCTCTAGACCCTTCCAGAGCTGAGATATCGAAACTCAAAATTTTGTCCAGAAAAAAAAAACGACAGTGTTGCCCCTTACGTTTTTTTTATTTTTTGGCAAAAAATTAAGTTTCCCCAATCTTCTCAAAACTCTGGATTCTGATAGAGGGCCATGACACTTAGACCTGAGTGCAAAAATGGAGGCTCTAGACCCTTCCAGAGCTGTGATATTGAAACTCAAAATTTTGTCCAGAAAAAAACCCCGACAGTGTTACCCCTTATGTTTTTTTATTTTTTTGGTGAAAAATTAAGTTTCCCCAATCTTCTCAAAACTCTGGATTCTGATAGAGGGCCATGACACTTAGACCTGAGTGCAAAAATTGAGGCTCTAGACCCTTCCAGAGCTGAGATATTGAAACTCAAAATTTTGCCCAGAAAAAAAAAACGACAGTGTTACCCCTTATGTTTTTTTATATTTTTTTGGCAAAAAAATAAGTTTCCCCAATCTTCTCAAAACTCTGGATTCTGATAGAGGGCCATGACACTTAGACCTGAGTGCAAAAATGGAGGCTCTAGACCCTTCCAGAGCTGAGATATCGTAACACAAAATTTTGTCCAGAAAAAAAACGACCGTGTTACCCCTTGTTTTTTGTTTTTTTTGGCAAAAAATAAAGTTTCCCCAAACTTCTCAAAACTCTGGATTCTGATAGAGGGCCATGACACTTAGACCTGAGTGCAAAAATGGAGACTCTAGACCCTTCCAGAGCTGAGATATCGAAACTCAAAATTTTGTCCAGAAAAAAAAAACGACAGTGTTACCCCTTATGTTTTTTTTTATTTTTTTGGCGAAAAATTAAGTTTCCCCAATCTTCTCAAAACTCTGGATTCTGATAGAGGGCCATGACACTTAGACCTGAGTGCAAAAATTGAGGCTCTAGACCCTTCCAGAGCTGAGATATTGAAACTCAAAATTTTGTCCAGAAAAAAAAACCGACAGTGTTACCCCTTATGTTTTTTTTTATATTTTTTTGGCAAAAAAATAAGTTTCCCCAATCTTCTCAAAACTCTGGATTCTGATAGAGGGCCATGACACTTAGACCTGAGTGCAAAAATGGAGGCTCTAGACCCTTCCAGAGCTGAGATATCGTAGCTCAAAATTTTGTCCAGAAAAAAAAAACGACCGTGTTACCCCTTATGTTTTTTTTATTTTTTTGGCGAAGAATTAAGTTTCCCCAATCTTCTCAAAACTCTGGATACTGATAGAGGGCCATGACACTTAGACCTGAGTGCAAAAATGGAGGCTCTAGCCCCTTCCAGAGCTGAGATATCGAAACTCAAAATTTTGTCCAGAAAAAAACCCCGACAGTGTTACCCCTTATGTTTTTTTATTTTTTGGCGAAAAATTAAGTTTCCCCAATCTTCTCATAACTCTGGATTCTGATAGAGGGCCATGACACTTAGACCTGAGTGCAAAAATGGAGGCTCTAGACCCTTCCAGAGCTGAGATATCGAAACTCAAAATTTTGTCCAGAAAAAAAAACGACAGTGTTACCCCTTATGTTTTTTTTTTTTATTTTTTTGGCGAAAAATTAAGTTTCCCCAATCTTCTCAAAACTCTGGATTCTGATAGAGGGCCATGACACTTAGACCTGAGTGCAAAAATGGAGGCTCTAGACCCTTCCAGAGCTGAGATATCGTAACTCAAAATTTTGTCCAGAAAAAAAACGACCGTGTTACCCCTTGTTTTTTGTTTTTTTTTGGCAAAAAATAAAGTTTCCCCAAACTTCTCAAAACTCTGGATTCTGATAGAGGGCCATGACACTTAGACCTGAGTGCAAAAATGGAGACTCTAGACCCTTCCAGAGCTGAGATATCAAAACTCAAAATTTTGTCCAGAAAAAAACCCCGACAGTGTTACCCCTTATGTTTTTTTATTTTTTGGCGAAAAATTAAGTTTCCCCAATCTTCTCAAAACTCTGGATTCTGATAGAGGGCCATGACACTTAGACCTGAGTGCAAAAATGGAGGCTCTAGACCCTTCCAGAGCTGAGATATCGTAACTCAAAATTTTGTCCAGAAAAAAAAACGACCGTGTTACCCCTTATTGTTTTTTAAATTTTTTTGGCAAAAAATTAAGTTTCCCCAATCTTCTCAAAACTCTGGATTCTGATAGAGGGCCATGACACTTAGACCTGAGTGCAAAAATGGAGACTCTAGACCCTTCCAGAGCTGAGATATTGAAACTCAAAATTTTGTCCAGAAAAAAAAAAAAAACGACCGTGTTACCCCTTATGTTTTTTTTATTTTTTTGGTGAAAAATTAAGTTTCCCCAATCTTCTCAAAACTCTGGATACTGATAGAGGGCCATGACACTTAGACCTGAGTGCAAAAATGGAGTCTCTAGACCCTTCCAGAGCTGAGATATTGAAACTCAAAATTTTGTCCAGAAAAAAAAAAATAACGACAGTGTTACCCCTTATGTTTTTTTTTTTATTTTTTTGGCGAAAAATTAAGTTTCCCTAATCTTCTCAAAACTCTGGATTCTGATAGAGGGCCATGACACTTAGACCTGAGTGCAAAAATGGAGGCTCTAGACCCTTCCAGAGCTAAGATATTGAAACTCAAAATTTTGTCCAGAAAAAAAACAAAAAACGACAGTGTTACCCCTTATGTTTTTTTTATTTTTTTGGCAAAAAATTAAGTTTCCCCAATCTTCTCAAAACTCTGGATTCTGATAGAGGGCCATGACACTTAGACCTGAGTGCAAAAATGGAGGCTCTAGACCCTTCCAGAGCTGAGATATCGTAACTCAAAATTTTGTCCAGAAAAAAAAACGACCGTGTTACCCCTTGTTTTTTGTTTTTTTTTGGCAAAAAATAAAGTTTCCCCAAACTTCTCAAAACTCTGGATTCTGATAGAGGGCCATGACACTTAGACCTGAGTGCAAAAATGGAGACTCTAGACCCTTCCAGAGCTGAGATATCAAAACTCAAAATTTTGTCCAGAAAAAAACCCCGACAGTGTTACCCCTTATGTTTTTTTATTTTTTGGCGAAAAATTAAGTTTCCCCAATCTTCTCATAACTCTGGATTCTGATAGAGGGCCATGACACTTAGACCTGAGTGCAAAAATGGAGGCTCTAGACCCTTCCAGAGCTGAGATATCGAAACTCAAAATTTTGTCCAGAAAAAAAAAAACGACAGTGTTACCCCTTATGTTTTTTTTTTATTTTTTTGGCGAAAAATTAAGTTTCCCCAATCTTCTCAAAACTCTGGATTCTGATAGAGGGCCATGACACTTAGACCTGAGTGCAAAAATGGAGGCTCTAGACCCTTCCAGAGCTGAGATATTGAAACTCAAAATTTTGTCCAGAAAAAAACCCCGACAGTGTTACCCCTTATGTTTTTTTATTTTTTTTGGCGAAAAATTAAGTTTCCCCAATCTTCTCAAAACTCCGGATTCTGATAGAGGGCCATGACACTTTGACCTGAGTGCAAAAATGGAGGCTCTAGACCCTTCTAGAGCTGAGATATTGAAACTCAAAATTTTGTCCAGAAAAAAAAAAAAAAAAAAACGACCGTGTTACCCCTTATGTTTTTTTTATTTTTTTGGCAAAAAATTAAGTTTCCCCAATCTTCTCAAAACTCTGGATTCTGATAGAGGGCCATGACACTTAGACCTGAGTGCAAAAATGGAGGCTCTAGACCCTTCCAGAGCTGAGATATCGTAACTCAAAATTTTGTCCAGAAAAAAAAACGACCGTGTTACCCCTTATGGTTTTTTAAATTTTTTTGGCAAAAAATTAAGTTTCCCCAATCTTCTCAAAACTCTGGATTCTGATAGAGGGCCATGACACTTAGACCTGAGTGCAAAAATGGAGACTCTAGACCCTTCCAGAGCTGAGATATTGAAACTCAAAATTTTGTCCAGAAAAAAAAAAAACGACCGTGTTACCCCTTATGTTTTTTTTATTTTTTTGGTGAAAAATTAAGTTTCCCCAATCTTCTCAAAACTCTGGATACTGATAGAGGGCCATGACACTTAGACCTGAGTGCAAAAATGGAGTCTCTAGACCCTTCCAGAGCTGAGATATTGAAACTCAAAATTTTGTCCAGAAAAAAAAAATAACGACAGTGTTACCCCTTATGTTTTTTTTATTTTTTTGGCAAAAAATTAAGTTTTCCCAATCTTCTCAAAACTCTGGATTCTGATAGAGGACCATGACACTTAGAACTGAGTGCAAAAATGGAGGCTCTAAACCCTCCCAGAGCTGAGATATCGAAACTCAAAATTTTGTCCGGAAAAAAAAAACGACAGTGTTACCCCTTATGTTTTTTTTATTTTTTTGGCGAAAAATTAAGTTTCCCCAATCTTCTCAAAACTCTGGATTCTGATAGAGGGCCATGACACTTAGACCTGAGTGCAAAAATGGAGGCTCTAGACCCTTCCAGAGCTGAGATATCGAAACTCAAAATTTTGTCCAGAAAAAAAACGACAGTGTTACCCCTTATGTTTTTTTATTTTTTGGCTTAAAATTAAGTTTCCCCAATCTTCTCATAACTCTGGATTCTGATAGAGGGCCATGACACTTAGACCTGAGTGCAAAAATTGAGTCTCTAGACCCTTCCAGAGCTGAGATATTGAAACTCAAAATTTTGTCCAGAAAAAAAAACGACAGTGTTACCCCTTATGTTTTTTTTTATATTTTTTTGGCAAAAAAATAAGTTTCCCCAATCTTCTCAAAACTCTGGATTCTGATAGAGGGCCATGACACTTAGACCTGAGTGCAAAAATGGAGGCTCTAGACCCTTCCAGAGCTGAGATATCGTAACTCAAAATTTTGTCCAGAAAAAAAAAACGACCGTGTTACCCCTTGTTTTTTTTTTTTTTTTTGGCAAAAAATAAAGTTTCCCCAAACTTCTCAAAACTCTGGATTCTGATAGAGGGCCATGACACTTAGACCTGAGTGCAAAAATGGAGACTCTAGACCCTTCCAGAGCTGAGATATCGAAACTCAAAATTTTGTCCAGAAAAAAAACTACAGTGTTACCCCTTACATTTTTTTTTTTTTTTTGGGCAAAAAATTAAGCTTCCCCAATCTTCTCAAAACTCTGGATTCTGATAGAGGGCCATGACACTTAGACCTGAGTGCAAAAATGGAGGCTCTAGACCCTTCCAGAGCTGAAATATCGAAACTCAAAATTTTGTCCAGAAAAAAATAAACGACAGTGTTACCCCTTATGTTTTTTTCATTTTTGTCCCGAAAAATTAAGTTTCCCCAATCTTCTCAAAACTCTGGATTCTGATAGAGGGCCATGACACTTAGACCTGAGTGCAAAAAGGGAGGCTCTAGACCCTTCCAGAGCTGAGATATCGAAACTCAAAATTTTGACCAGAAAAAAAAACTACAGTGTTACCCCTTACATTTTTAAAAAAAATTTTGCAAAAAATTAAGTTTCCCCAATCTTCTCAAAACTTTGGATTCTGATAGAGGACCATGACACTTAGACCTGAGTGCAAAAATGTAGGCTCCAGACCCTTCCAGAGCTGAGATATCGAAACTCAAAATTTTGTCCAGAAAAAAAACGACAGTGTTACCCCTTATGTTTTTATATTTTTTTGGCGAAACATTAAGTTTCCCCAATCTTCTCAAAACTCTGGATTCTGATTGAGGGCCATGACACTTAGACCTGAGTGCAAAAATGGAGGCTCTAGACCCTTCCAGAGCTGAGATATCGAAACTCAAAATTTTGTCCAGAAAAAAAACCCGACAGTGTTACCCCTTATGTTTTTTTATTTTTTGGCGAAAAATTAAGTTTCCCCAATCTTCTCCTAACTCTGGATTCTGATAGAGGGCCATGACACTTAGACCTGAGTGCAAAAATGGAGGCTCTAGACCCTTCCAGAGCTGAGATATCGAAACTCAAAATTTTGTCCAGAAAAAAAAAACGACAGTGTTACCCCTTATGTTTTTTTATTTTTTTGGCGAAAAATTAAGTTTCCCCAATCTTCTCAAAACTCTGGATTCTGATAGAGGGCCATGACCAGGGACGTGCACAGGAATTTTGAGGGGCAGTTGCTCTGGCCTGAAAAAAGGGCACCCCCCCCCCCCCTCTTCCCCCCTCACGGGCTATATGAAGGAATATAAGTCAGAGATGAGACACATGATAACAAGAGTTCCACATATTATTTTTTTTTTATTACTTATTTATTTTATTTTATTTTTAATTTGAAAAGAAATAATCTGGATTGAATGAAAAAAACTTGCTTCTAATTAAAAAAAAACAAAAAAAAAACGAGATTTTGTGAAAAAATAATAATAATACAATCCTTTTGTAACCTTTTGGCTTCCCGTACATTCAGTTGTGCTTCTTGCTCCTATTCAGTTCTGATGGCAGGCTACGGGCAACTACGCATGATTTGTAGTATGATTGCGTAAAGGGAACAGGAATTCAGGTAGGGAACAGAATCAACTGCTAAACCCAGTGCCGATCTTGACCTCCCCCTTGGGCCCTAAGCAAAATTCTGCTAAGGGGCCCTCTACCTGATCTGTGATGCTGTGAGCTATGTAAACCATTTGCCATTGCCACACAGTCACACCTGACTCTTCAATGCTTCAATACAATCCTACCTCCTTTAAACAAAACAGTCAAAGAATAAGTACAACAATATAGAAAAGAATTAGGTTCAAACAAACGATATTTATTGAATAGAGTATTTTTTTATAGAATGTTAAGATAACAAGTGAATTAACGTAAACATAAATAAGAAGAAAATAAAGTATTATCTGAGCTTTGGCTTTTAGGATTAACTTTGTTTCTCTCTAACGTCCGGGTATTTTCAGCATCAGTATGATTTTTTTTTTTTTTTAATGCATGTTGAAGCAATTCTTGATTTATGGTTATTATTTACTGAGGGATGTGCATCCATATTGGTCAGTATGTCCAGCTAATCAACATTTTAAATTCAATATAGCCTATAAATCAATAGTCAATCAATGTCAAATTGTCAACATTGCATTCTGCATAAATAGTGCAGTTGTTTAGAGTTTTTAACTACACTGAGACTAGATAATCAGTGTCTTTATAATGTATACGTTGATTGGGAGTGCCATCATTCACGTGCATGTATTGTAAAGTATGTCTGGTCTCCACATATTTTTGCTTGAAAAATGCGAGTTTAATTTTGTGACGCGCGTTTGAACGCACGACACGCGACGCGGTTATGTTTTCGGAGCTGCAGTAAACAAACACCGTTGTCGTTTATCAAAAACAAACGTAGGCTAATAAATTTGTATTTTGCTCTCTTGTCAGGCACAAAGTGATGCAAGAGATGCACTGCCTGCTAGGTTAGCAAGACAGAAAAACATTAAAATTTGCTGAAATCAAACTTAGAAAGGAGAGAACACAAGTTTACCTGATGTTGTTCCCGCAATTCACTCTCATGTTTTTCTTTTCTTCTTCTTCCTCTTTTCGCGACTAGAAGGATAGTTTCGCTTCGTTTTGTCATGGATGTTGTACACATTAATTGGCGCGGTAGGCTACACACGAGATGGAGGCGGCGCCTTAAGTCATTTGCGCACCGGTTGCGCGAACTTGTCTATGGTCGCGTGCAGCGCTGCAGCCATGTAAACAGTTTGATCTTCCCTTACACTGACTTTCACTTTCGGTGCCCGAATGGAATTGAATGAGGCTTTGAGACTTTTTAATTTTTTATCTAGGCCGCAGAAGATGCCGCATTCTATATGAAATTCTGAATCCACTGTAGGATTTTTTTTTCCTCGGAAGGGCAACCTGAGTGCAGAAGGGCATATGGGCAGTTGCCCGGGCAACCTGAGCAACCCCCCTGTGCACGTCCCTGGCCATGACACTTAGACCTGAGTGCAAAAATGGAGGCTCTAGACCCTTCCAGAGCTGAGATATTGAAACTCAAAATTTTGTCCAGAAAAAAACCCCGACAGTGTTACCCCTTATGTTTTTTTATTTTTTTTGGCGAAAAATTAAGTTTCCCCAATCTTCTCAAAACTCCGGATTCTGATAGAGGGCCATGACACTTAGACCTGAGTGCAAAAATGGAGGCTCTAGACCCTTCTAGAGCTGAGATATTGAAACTCAAAATTTTGTCCAGAAAAAAAAAACCGACAGTGTAACCCCTTATGTTTTTTTTATTTTTTTGGCAAAAAATTAAGTTTCCCCAATCTTCTCAAAACTCTGGATTCTGATAGAGGGCCATGACACTTAGACCTGAGTGCAAAAATGGAGGCTCTAGACCCTTCCAGAGCTGAGATATCGTAACTCAAAATTTTGTCCAGAAAAAAAAAACGACCGTGTTACCCCTTATGGTTTTTTAAATTTTTTTTGGCGAAAAATTAAGTTTCCCCAATCTTCTCAAAACTCTGGATTCTGATAGAGGGCCATGACACTTAGACCTGAGTGCAAAAATGGAGACTCTAGACCCTTCCAGAGCTGAGATATTGAAACTCAAAATTTTGTCCAGAAAAAAAAAACGACCGTGTTACCCCTTATGTTTTTTTTTATTTTTTTGGCGAAAAATTAAGTTTCCCCAATCTTCTCAAAACTCTGGATACTGATAGGGCCATGACACTTAGACCTGAGTGCAAAAATGGAGGCTCTAGACCCTTCCAGAGCTGAGATATCGAAACTCAAAATTTTGTCCAGAAAAAAAAATAACGACAGTGTTACCCCTTATGTTTTTTTTATTTTTTTGGCAAAAAATTAAGTTTCCCCAATCTTCTCAAAACTCTGGATTCTGATAGAGGGCCATGACACTTAGACCTGAGTGCAAAAATGGAGGCTCTAGACCCTTCCAGAGCTGAGATATCGTAACTCAAAATTTTGTCCAGAAAAAAAAACGACCGTGTTACCCCTTATGGTTTTTTTTAATTTTTTTTGGCGAAAAAATAAGTTTCCCCAATCTTCTCAAAACTCTGGATTCTGATAGAGGGCCATGACACTTAGACCTGAGTGCAAAAATGGAGACTCTAGACCCTTCCAGAGCTGAGATATTGAAACTCAAAATTTTGTCCAGAAAAAAAAAAAACGACCGTGTTACCCCTTATGTTTTTTTTATTTTTTTGGCGAAAAATTAAGTTTCCCCAATCTTCTCAAAACTCTGGATACTGATAGAGGGCCATGACACTTAGACCTGAGTGCAAAAATGGAGTCTCTAGACCCTTCCAGAGCTGAGATATTGAAACTCAAAATTTTGTCCAGAAAAAAAAAATAACGACAGTGTTACCCCTTATGTTTTTTTTATTTTTTTGGCAAAAAATTAAGTTTTCCCAATCTTCTCAAAACTCTGGATTCTGATAGAGGACCATGACACTTAGAACTGAGTGCAAAAATGGAGGCTCTAAACCCTCCCAGAGCTGAGATATCGAAACTCAAATTTTTTTCCAGAAAGAAAAACGACAGTGTTACCCCTTATGTTTTTTTTATTTTTTTGGCGAAAAATTAAGTTTCCCCAATCTTCTCAAAACTCTGGATTCTGATAGAGGGCCATGACACTTAGACCTGAGTGCAAAAATGGAGGCTCTAGACCCTTCCAGAGCTGAGATATCGAAACTCAAAATTTTGTCCAGAAAAAAACGACAGTGTTACCCCTTATGTTTTTTTATTTATTGGCTTAAAATTAAGTTTCCCCAATCTTCTCATAACTCTGGATTCTGATAGAGGGCCATGACACTTAGACCTGAGTGCAAAAATTGAGTCTCTAGACCCTTCCAGAGCTGAGATATTGAAACTCAAAATTTTGTCCAGAAAAAAAAAACGACAGTGTTACCCCTTATGTTTTTTTTATATATTTTTTTGGCAAAAAAATAAGTTTCCCCAATCTTCTCAAAACTCTGGATTCTGATAGAGGGCCATGACACTTAGACCTGAGTGCAAAAATGGAGGCTCTAGACCCTTCTAGAGCTGAGATATTGAAACTCAAAATTTTGTCCAGAAAAAAAAAAAAAAAACGACAGTGTAACCCCTTATGTTTTTTTTTATTTTTTTGGCAAAAAATTAAGTTTCCCCAATCTTTTCAAAACTCTGGATTCTGATAGAGGGCCATGACACTTAGACCTGAGTGCAAAAATGGAGGCTCTAGACCCTTCCAGAGCTGAGATATCGTAACTCAAAATTTTGTCCAGAAAAAAAAACGACCGTGTTACCCCTTATGGTTTTTTTAAATTTTTTTGGCGAAAAATTAAGTTTCCCCAATCTTCTCAAAACTCTGGATTCTGATAGAGGGCCATGACACTTAGACCTGAGTGCAAAAATGGAGGCTCTAGACCCTTCCAGAGCTGAGATATCGTAACTCAAAATTTTGTCCAGAAAAAAAAAACGACCGTGTTACCCCTTGTTTTTTTTTTTTTGGCAAAAAATAAAGTTTCCCCAAACTTCTCAAAACTCTGGATTCCGATAGAGGGCCATGACACTTAGACCTGAGTGCAAAAATGGAGACTCTAGACCCTTCCAGAGCTGAGATATCGAAACTCAAAATTTTGTCCAGAAAAAAAACTACAGTGTTACCCCTTACATTTTTTTTTATTTTTTGGCAAAAAATTAAGCTTCCCCTATCTTCTCAAAACTCTGGATTCTGATAGAGGGCCATGACACTTAGACCTGAGTGCAAAAATTGAGTCTCTAGACCCTTCCAGAGCTGAGATATTGAAACTCAAAATTTTGTCCAGAAAAAAAAAACGACAGTGTTACCCCTTATGTTTTTTTTATATTTTTTTGGCAAAAAAATAAGTTTCCCCAATCTTCTCAAAACTCTGGATTCTGATAGAGGGCCATGACACTTAGACCTGAGTGCAAAAATGGAGGCTCTAGACCCTTCCAGAGCTGAGATATCGTAGCTCAAAATTTTGTCCAGAAAAAAAAACGACCGTGTTACCCCTTATGTTTTTTTTATTTTTTTGGCGAAGAATTAAGTTTCCCCAATCTTCTCAAAACTCTGGATTCTGATAGAGGGCCATGACACTTAGACCTGAGTGCAAAAATGGAGGCTCTAGACCCTTCCAGAGCTGAGATATCGTAACTCAAAATTTTGTCCAGAAAAAAAAAAAAACGACCGTGTTACCCCTTATGGTTTTTTTAATTTTTTTTGGCGAAAAATTAAGTTTCCCCAATCTTCTCAAAACTCTGGATTCTGATAGAGGGCCATGACACTTAGACCTGAGTGCAAAAATGGAGACTCTAGACCCTTCCAGAGCTGAGATATTGAAACTCAAAATTTTGTCCAGAAAAAAAAAAAACGACCGTGTTACCCCTTATGTTTTTTTTTATTTTTTTGGCGAAAAATTAAGTTTCCCCAATCTTCTCAAAACTCTGGATACTGATAGAGGGCCATGACACTTAGACCTGAGTGCAAAAATGGAGTCTCTAGACCCTTCCAGAGCTGAGATATTGAAACTCAAAATTTTGTCCAGAAAAAAAAAATAACGACAGTGTTACCCCTTATGTTTTTTTTATTTTTTTGGCAAAAAATTAAGTTTTCCCAATCTTCTCAAAACTCTGGATTCTGATAGAGGACCATGACACTTAGAACTGAGTGCAAAAATGGAGGCTCTAAACCCTCCCAGAGCTGAGATATCGAAACTCAAAATTTTGTCCAGAAAAAAAACCGACAGTGTTACCCCTTATGTTTTTTTTTATTTTTTTGGCGAAAAATTAAGTTTCCCCAATCTTCTCAAAACTCTGGATTCTGATAGAGGGCCATGACACTTAGACCTGAGTGCAAAAATGGAGGCTCTAGACCCTTCCAGAGCTGAGATATCGTAACTCAAAATTTTGTCCAGAAAAAAAAAAAACGACCGTGTTACCCCTTATGGTTTTTTTAATTTTTTTTGGCGAAAAATTAAGTTTCCCCAATCTTCTCAAAACTCTGGATTCTGATAGAGGGCCATGACACTTAGATCTGAGTGCAAAAATGGAGGCTCTAGACCCTTCCAGAGCTGAGATATCGAAACTCAAAATTTTGTCCAGAAAAAAAAACCGACAGTGTTACCCCTTATGTTTTTTTTTATTTTTTTGGCGAAAAATTAAGTTTCCCCAATCTTCTCAAAACTCTGGATTCTGATAGAGGGCCATGACACTTAGACCTGAGTGCAAAAATGGAGGCTCTAGACCCTTCCAGAGCTGAGATATCGTAACTCAAAATTTTGTCCAGAAAAAAAAAAAACGACCGTGTTACCCCTTATGGTTTTTTTATTTTTTTTTGGCGAAAAATTAAGTTTCCCCAATCTTCTCAAAACTCTGGATTCTGATAGAGGGCCATGACACTTAGACCTGAGTGCAAAAATGGAGACTCTAGACCCTTCCAGAGCTGAGATATTGAAACTCAAAATTTTGTCCAGAAAAAAAAAAAAACGACCGTGTTACCCCTTATGTTTTTTTTTATTTTTTTGGCGAAAAATTAAGTTTCCCCAATCTTCTCAAAACTCTGGATACTGATAGAGGGCCATGACACTTAGACCTGAGTGCAAAAATGGAGTCTCTAGACCCTTCCAGAGCTGAGATATTGAAACTCAAAATTTTGTCCAGAAAAAAAAAATAACGACAGTGTTACCCCTTATGTTTTTTTTATTTTTTTGGCAAAAAATTAAGTTTTCCCAATCTTCTCAAAACTCTGGATTCTGATAGAGGACCATGACACTTAGAACTGAGTGCAAAAATGGAGGCTCTAAACCCTCCCAGAGCTGAGATATCGAAACTCAAAATTTTGTCCAGAAAAAAAAACCGACAGTGTTACCCCTTATGTTTTTTTTTATTTTTTTGGCGAAAAATTAAGTTTCCCCAATCTTCTCAAAACTCTGGATTCTGATAGAGGGCCATGACACTTAGACCTGAGTGCAAAAATGGAGGCTCTAGACCCTTCCAGAGCTGAGATATCGAAACTCAAAATTTTGTCCAGAAAAAAAAACGACAGTGTTACCCCTTATGTTTTTTTATTTTTTGGCTTAAAATTAAGTTTCCCCAATCTTCTCATAACTCTGGATTCTGATAGAGGGCCATGACACTTAAACCTGAGTGCAAAAATGGAGGCTCTAGACCCTTCCAGAGCTGAGATATCGTAACTCAAAATTTTGTCCAGAAAAAAAAAAACGACCGTGTTACCCCTTATGGTTTTTTAAAATTTTTTTGGCGAAAAATTAAGTTTCCCCAATCTTCTCAAAACTCTGGATTCTGATAGAGGGCCATGACACTTAGACCTGAGTGCAAAAATGGAGACTCTAGACCCTTCCAGAGCTGAGATATTGAAACTCAAAATTTTGTCCAGAAAAAAAAAAAACGACCGTGTTACCCCTTATGTTTTTTTTTATTTTTTTGGCGAAAAATTAAGTTTCCCCAATCTTCTCAAAACTCTGGATACTGATAGAGGGCCATGACACTTAGACCTGAGTGCAAAAATGGAGTCTCTAGACCCTTCCAGAGCTGAGATATTGAAACTCAAAATTTTGTCCAGAAAAAAAAAAAAATAACGACAGTGTTACCCCTTATGTTTTTTTTTTTATTTTTTTGGCGAAAAATTAAGTTTCCCCAATCTTCTCAAAACTCTGGATTCTGATAGAGGGCCATGACACTTAGACCTGAGTGCAAAAATGGAGGCTCTAGACCCTTCCAGAGCTAAGATATTGAAACTCAAAATTTTGTCCAGAAAAAAAAACAAAAAACGACAGTGTTACCCCTTATGTTTTTTTTATTTTTTTGGCAAAAAATTAAGTTTCCCCAATCTTCTCAAAACTCTGGATTCTGATAGAGGGCCATGACACTTAGACCTGAGTGCAAAAATGGAGGCTCTAGACCCTTCCAGAGCTGAGATATCGTAACTCAAAATTTTGTCCAGAAAAAAAAACGACCGTGTTACCCCTTGTTTTTTGTTTTTTTTTTGGCAAAAAATAAAGTTTCCCCAAACTTCTCAAAACTCTGGATTCTGATAGAGGGCCATGACACTTAGACCTGAGTGCAAAAATGGAGACTCTAGACCCTTCCAGAGCTGAGATATCAAAACTCAAAATTTTGTCCAGAAAAAAACCCCGACAGTGTTACCCCTTATGTTTTTTTATTTTTTGGCGAAAAATTAAGTTTCCCCAATCTTCTCATAACTCTGGATTCTGATAGAGGGCCATGACACTTAGACCTGAGTGCAAAAATGGAGGCTCTAGACCCTTCCAGAGCTGAGATATCGAAACTCAAAATTTTGTCCAGAAAAAAAAAACGACAGTGTTACCCCTTATGTTTTTTTTTTTATTTTTTTGGCGAAAAATTAAGTTTCCCCAATCTTCTCAAAACTCTGGATTCTGATAGAGGGCCATGACACTTAGACCTGAGTGCAAAAATGGAGGCTCTAGACCCTTCCAGAGCTGAGATATTGAAACTCAAAATTTTGTCCAGAAAAAAACCCCGACAGTGTTACCCCTTATGTTTTTTTATTTTTTTTGGCGAAAAATTAAGTTTCCCCAATCTTCTCAAAACTCCGGATTCTGATAGAGGGCCATGACACTTTGACCTGAGTGCAAAAATGGAGGCTCTAGACCCTTCTAGAGCTGAGATATTGAAACTCAAAATTTTGTCCAGAAAAAAAAAAAAAAAACGACCGTGTTACCCCTTATGTTTTTTTTATTTTTTTGGCAAAAAATTAAGTTTCCCCAATCTTCTCAAAACTCTGGATTCTGATAGAGGGCCATGACACTTAGACCTGAGTGCAAAAATGGAGGCTCTAGACCCTTCCAGAGCTGAGATATCGTAACTCAAAATTTTGTCCAGAAAAAAAAACGACCGTGTTACCCCTTATGGTTTTTTAAATTTTTTTGGCAAAAAATTAAGTTTCCCCAATCTTCTCAAAACTCTGGATTCTGATAGAGGGCCATGACACTTAGACCTGAGTGCAAAAATGGAGACTCTAGACCCTTCCAGAGCTGAGATATTGAAACTCAAAATTTTGTCCAGAAAAAAAAAAAACGACCGTGTTACCCCTTATGTTTTTTTTATTTTTTTGGTGAAAAATTAAGTTTCCCCAATCTTCTCAAAACTCTGGATACTGATAGAGGGCCATGACACTTAGACCTGAGTGCAAAAATGGAGTCTCTAGACCCTTCCAGAGCTGAGATATTGAAACTCAAAATTTTGTCCAGAAAAAAAAAATAACGACAGTGTTACCCCTTATGTTTTTTTTATTTTTTTGGCAAAAAATTAAGTTTTCCCAATCTTCTCAAAACTCTGGATTCTGATAGAGGACCATGACACTTAGAACTGAGTGCAAAAATGGAGGCTCTAAACCCTCCCAGAGCTGAGATATCGAAACTCAAAATTTTGTCCGGAAAAAAAAAACGACCGTGTTACCCCTTATGTTTTTTTTATTTTTTTGGCGAAAAATTAAGTTTCCCCAATCTTCTCAAAACTCTGGATTCTGATAGAGGGCCATGACACTTAGACCTGAGTGCAAAAATGGAGGCTCTAGACCCTTCCAGAGCTGAGATATCGAAACTCAAAATTTTGTCCAGAAAAAAAACGACAGTGTTACCCCTTATGTTTTTTTATTTTTTGGCTTAAAATTAAGTTTCCCCAATCTTCTCATAACTCTGGATTCTGATAGAGGGCCATGACACTTAGACCTGAGTGCAAAAATTGAGTCTCTAGACCCTTCCAGAGCTGAGATATTGAAACTCAAAATTTTGTCCAGAAAAAAAAAACGACAGTGTTACCCCTTATGTTTTTTTTTATATTTTTTTGGCAAAAAAATAAGTTTCCCCAATCTTCTCAAAACTCTGGATTCTGATAGAGGGCCATGACACTTAGACCTGAGTGCAAAAATGGAGGCTCTAGACCCTTCCAGAGCTGAGATATCGTAACTCAAAATTTTGTCCAGAAAAAAAAACGACCGTGTTACCCCTTGTTTTTTTTTTTTTTTGGCAAAAAATAAAGTTTCCCCAAACTTCTCAAAACTCTGGATTCTGATAGAGGGCCGTGACACTTAGACCTGAGTGCAAAAATGGAGACTCTAGACCCTTCCAGAGCTGAGATATCGAAACTCAAAATTTTGTCCAGAAAAAAAACTACAGTGTTACCCCTTACATTTTTTTTTTTTTTTTGGCAAAAAATTAAGCTTCCCCAATCTTCTCAAAACTCTGGATTCTGATAGAGGGCCATGACACTTAGACCTGAGTGCAAAAATGGAGGCTCTAGACCCTTCCAGAGCTGAAATATCGAAACTCAAAATTTTGTCCAGAAAAAAATAAACGACAGTGTTACCCCTTATGTTTTTTTTCATTTTTGTCCCGAAAAATTAAGTTTCCCCAATCTTCTCAAAACTCTGGATTCTGATAGAGGGCCATGACACTTAGACCTGAGTGCAAAAAGGGAGGCTCTAGACCCTTCCAGAGCTGAGATATATCGAAACTCAAAATTTTGACCAGAAAAAAAAACTACAGTGTTACCCCTTACATTTTAAAAAAAAAATTTGCAAAAAATTAAGTTTCCCCAATCTTCTCAAAACTTTGGATTCTGATAGAGGACCATGACACTTAGACCTGAGTGCAAAAATGTAGGCTCCAGACCCTTCCAGAGCTGAGATATCGAAACTCAAAATTTTGTCCAGAAAAAAAACGACAGTGTTACCCCTTATGTTTTTATATTTTTTTGGCGAAACATTAAGTTTCCCCAATCTTCTCAAAACTCTGGATTCTGATTGAGGGCCATGACACTTAGACCTGAGTGCAAAAATGGAGGCTCTAGACCCTTCCAGAGCTGAGATATCGAAACTCAAAATTTTGTCCAGAAAAAAAACCCGACAGTGTTACCCCTTATGTTTTTTTATTTTTTGGCGAAAAATTAAGTTTCCCCAATCTTCTCCTAACTCTGGATTCTGATAGAGGGCCATGACACTTAGACCTGAGTGCAAAAATGGAGGCTCTAGACCCTTCCAGAGCTGAGATATCGAAACTCAAAATTTTGTCCAGAAAAAAAAAACGACAGTGTTACCCCTTATGTTTTTTTATTTTTTTGGCGAAAAATTAAGTTTCCCCAATCTTCTCAAAACTCTGGATTCTGATAGAGGGCCATGACCAGGGACGTGCACAGGAATTTTGAGGGGCAGTTGCTCTGGCCTGAAAAAAGGGCACCCCCCCCCCCCCTCTTCCCCCCTCACGGGCTATATGAAGGAATATAAGTCAGAGATGAGACACATGATAACAAGAGTTCCACATATTATTTTTTTTTTATTACTTATTTATTTTATTTTATTTTTAATTTGAAAAGAAATAATCTGGATTGAATGAAAAAAACTTGCTTCTAATTAAAAAAAAACAAAAAAAAAAACGAGATTTTGTGAAAAAATAATAATAATACAATCCTTTTGTAACCTTTTGGCTTCCCGTACATTCAGTTGTGCTTCTTGCTCCTATTCAGTTCTGATGGCAGGCTACGGGCAACTACGCATGATTTGTAGTATGATTGCGTAAAGGGAACAGGAATTCAGGTAGGGAACAGAATCAACTGCTAAACCCAGTGCCGATCTTGACCTCCCCCTTGGGCCCTAAGCAAAATTCTGCTAAGGGGCCCTCTACCTGATCTGTGATGCTGTGAGCTATGTAAACCATTTGCCATTGCCACACAGTCACACCTGACTCTTCAATGCTTCAATACAATCCTACCTCCTTTAAACAAAACAGTCAAAGAATAAGTACAACAATATAGAAAAGAATTAGGTTCAAACAAACGATATTTATTGAATAGAGTATTTTTTTATAGAATGTTAAGATAACAAGTGAATTAACGTAAACATAAATAAGAAGAAAATAAAGTATTATCTGAGCTTTGGCTTTTAGGATTAACTTTGTTTCTCTCTAACGTCCGGGTATTTTCAGCATCAGTATGATTTTTTTTTTTTTTTAATGCATGTTGAAGCAATTCTTGATTTATGGTTATTATTTACTGAGGGATGTGCATCCATATTGGTCAGTATGTCCAGCTAATCAACATTTTAAATTCAATATAGCCTATAAATCAATAGTCAATCAATGTCAAATTGTCAACATTGCATTCTGCATAAATAGTGCAGTTGTTTAGAGTTTTTAACTACACTGAGACTAGATAATCAGTGTCTTTATAATGTATACGTTGATTGGGAGTGCCATCATTCACGTGCATGTATTGTAAAGTATGTCTGGTCTCCACATATTTTTGCTTGAAAAATGCGAGTTTAATTTTGTGACGCGCGTTTGAACGCACGACACGCGACGCGGTTATGTTTTCGGAGCTGCAGTAAACAAACACCGTTGTCGTTTATCAAAAACAAACGTAGGCTAATAAATTTGTATTTTGCTCTCTTGTCAGGCACAAAGTGATGCAAGAGATGCACTGCCTGCTAGGTTAGCAAGACAGAAAAACATTAAAATTTGCTGAAATCAAACTTAGAAAGGAGAGAACACAAGTTTACCTGATGTTGTTCCCGCAATTCACTCTCATGTTTTTCTTTTCTTCTTCTTCCTCTTTTCGCGACTAGAAGGATAGTTTCGCTTCGTTTTGTCATGGATGTTGTACACATTAATTGGCGCGGTAGGCTACACACGAGATGGAGGCGGCGCCTTAAGTCATTTGCGCACCGGTTGCGCGAACTTGTCTATGGTCGCGTGCAGCGCTGCAGCCATGTAAACAGTTTGATCTTCCCTTACACTGACTTTCACTTTCGGTGCCCGAATGGAATTGAATGAGGCTTTGAGACTTTTTAATTTTTTATCTAGGCCGCAGAAGATGCCGCATTCTATATGAAATTCTGAATCCACTGTAGGATTTTTTTTTCCTCGGAAGGGCAACCTGAGTGCAGAAGGGCATATGGGCAGTTGCCCGGGCAACCTGAGCAACCCCCCTGTGCACGTCCCTGGCCATGACACTTAGACCTGAGTGCAAAAATGGAGGCTCTAGACCCTTCCAGAGCTGAGATATTGAAACTCAAAATTTTGTCCAGAAAAAAACCCCGACAGTGTTACCCCTTATGTTTTTTTATTTTTTTTGGCGAAAAATTAAGTTTCCCCAATCTTCTCAAAACTCCGGATTCTGATAGAGGGCCATGACACTTAGACCTGAGTGCAAAAATGGAGGCTCTAGACCCTTCTAGAGCTGAGATATTGAAACTCAAAATTTTGTCCAGAAAAAAAAAACCGACAGTGTAACCCCTTATGTTTTTTTTATTTTTTTGGCAAAAAATTAAGTTTCCCCAATCTTCTCAAAACTCTGGATTCTGATAGAGGGCCATGACACTTAGACCTGAGTGCAAAAATGGAGGCTCTAGACCCTTCCAGAGCTGAGATATCGTAACTCAAAATTTTGTCCAGAAAAAAAAAACGACCGTGTTACCCCTTATGGTTTTTTAAATTTTTTTTGGCGAAAAATTAAGTTTCCCCAATCTTCTCAAAACTCTGGATTCTGATAGAGGGCCATGACACTTAGACCTGAGTGCAAAAATGGAGACTCTAGACCCTTCCAGAGCTGAGATATTGAAACTCAAAATTTTGTCCAGAAAAAAAAAACGACCGTGTTACCCCTTATGTTTTTTTTTATTTTTTTGGCGAAAAATTAAGTTTCCCCAATCTTCTCAAAACTCTGGATACTGATAGGGCCATGACACTTAGACCTGAGTGCAAAAATGGAGGCTCTAGACCCTTCCAGAGCTGAGATATCGAAACTCAAAATTTTGTCCAGAAAAAAAAATAACGACAGTGTTACCCCTTATGTTTTTTTTATTTTTTTGGCAAAAAATTAAGTTTCCCCAATCTTCTCAAAACTCTGGATTCTGATAGAGGGCCATGACACTTAGACCTGAGTGCAAAAATGGAGGCTCTAGACCCTTCCAGAGCTGAGATATCGTAACTCAAAATTTTGTCCAGAAAAAAAAACGACCGTGTTACCCCTTATGGTTTTTTTTAATTTTTTTTGGCGAAAAAATAAGTTTCCCCAATCTTCTCAAAACTCTGGATTCTGATAGAGGGCCATGACACTTAGACCTGAGTGCAAAAATGGAGACTCTAGACCCTTCCAGAGCTGAGATATTGAAACTCAAAATTTTGTCCAGAAAAAAAAAAAACGACCGTGTTACCCCTTATGTTTTTTTTATTTTTTTGGCGAAAAATTAAGTTTCCCCAATCTTCTCAAAACTCTGGATACTGATAGAGGGCCATGACACTTAGACCTGAGTGCAAAAATGGAGTCTCTAGACCCTTCCAGAGCTGAGATATTGAAACTCAAAATTTTGTCCAGAAAAAAAAAATAACGACAGTGTTACCCCTTATGTTTTTTTTATTTTTTTGGCAAAAAATTAAGTTTTCCCAATCTTCTCAAAACTCTGGATTCTGATAGAGGACCATGACACTTAGAACTGAGTGCAAAAATGGAGGCTCTAAACCCTCCCAGAGCTGAGATATCGAAACTCAAATTTTTTTCCAGAAAAAAAAACGACAGTGTTACCCCTTATGTTTTTTTTATTTTTTTGGCGAAAAATTAAGTTTCCCCAATCTTCTCAAAACTCTGGATTCTGATAGAGGGCCATGACACTTAGACCTGAGTGCAAAAATGGAGGCTCTAGACCCTTCCAGAGCTGAGATATCGAAACTCAAAATTTTGTCCAGAAAAAAACGACAGTGTTACCCCTTATGTTTTTTTATTTATTGGCTTAAAATTAAGTTTCCCCAATCTTCTCATAACTCTGGATTCTGATAGAGGGCCATGACACTTAGACCTGAGTGCAAAAATTGAGTCTCTAGACCCTTCCAGAGCTGAGATATTGAAACTCAAAATTTTGTCCAGAAAAAAAAAACGACAGTGTTACCCCTTATGTTTTTTTTATATATTTTTTTGGCAAAAAAATAAGTTTCCCCAATCTTCTCAAAACTCTGGATTCTGATAGAGGGCCATGACACTTAGACCTGAGTGCAAAAATGGAGGCTCTAGACCCTTCTAGAGCTGAGATATTGAAACTCAAAATTTTGTCCAGAAAAAAAAAAAAAAAACGACAGTGTAACCCCTTATGTTTTTTTTTATTTTTTTGGCAAAAAATTAAGTTTCCCCAATCTTTTCAAAACTCTGGATTCTGATAGAGGGCCATGACACTTAGACCTGAGTGCAAAAATGGAGGCTCTAGACCCTTCCAGAGCTGAGATATCGTAACTCAAAATTTTGTCCAGAAAAAAAAACGACCGTGTTACCCCTTATGGTTTTTTTAAATTTTTTTGGCGAAAAATTAAGTTTCCCCAATCTTCTCAAAACTCTGGATTCTGATAGAGGGCCATGACACTTAGACCTGAGTGCAAAAATGGAGGCTCTAGACCCTTCCAGAGCTGAGATATCGTAACTCAAAATTTTGTCCAGAAAAAAAAAACGACCGTGTTACCCCTTGTTTTTTTTTTTTTGGCAAAAAATAAAGTTTCCCCAAACTTCTCAAAACTCTGGATTCCGATAGAGGGCCATGACACTTAGACCTGAGTGCAAAAATGGAGACTCTAGACCCTTCCAGAGCTGAGATATCGAAACTCAAAATTTTGTCCAGAAAAAAAACTACAGTGTTACCCCTTACATTTTTTTTTATTTTTTGGCAAAAAATTAAGCTTCCCCTATCTTCTCAAAACTCTGGATTCTGATAGAGGGCCATGACACTTAGACCTGAGTGCAAAAATTGAGTCTCTAGACCCTTCCAGAGCTGAGATATTGAAACTCAAAATTTTGTCCAGAAAAAAAAAACGACAGTGTTACCCCTTATGTTTTTTTTATATTTTTTTGGCAAAAAAATAAGTTTCCCCAATCTTCTCAAAACTCTGGATTCTGATAGAGGGCCATGACACTTAGACCTGAGTGCAAAAATGGAGGCTCTAGACCCTTCCAGAGCTGAGATATCGTAGCTCAAAATTTTGTCCAGAAAAAAAAACGACCGTGTTACCCCTTATGTTTTTTTTATTTTTTTGGCGAAGAATTAAGTTTCCCCAATCTTCTCAAAACTCTGGATTCTGATAGAGGGCCATGACACTTAGACCTGAGTGCAAAAATGGAGGCTCTAGACCCTTCCAGAGCTGAGATATCGTAACTCAAAATTTTGTCCAGAAAAAAAAAAAAACGACCGTGTTACCCCTTATGGTTTTTTTAATTTTTTTTGGCGAAAAATTAAGTTTCCCCAATCTTCTCAAAACTCTGGATTCTGATAGAGGGCCATGACACTTAGACCTGAGTGCAAAAATGGAGACTCTAGACCCTTCCAGAGCTGAGATATTGAAACTCAAAATTTTGTCCAGAAAAAAAAAAAACGACCGTGTTACCCCTTATGTTTTTTTTTATTTTTTTGGCGAAAAATTAAGTTTCCCCAATCTTCTCAAAACTCTGGATACTGATAGAGGGCCATGACACTTAGACCTGAGTGCAAAAATGGAGTCTCTAGACCCTTCCAGAGCTGAGATATTGAAACTCAAAATTTTGTCCAGAAAAAAAAAATAACGACAGTGTTACCCCTTATGTTTTTTTTATTTTTTTGGCAAAAAATTAAGTTTTCCCAATCTTCTCAAAACTCTGGATTCTGATAGAGGACCATGACACTTAGAACTGAGTGCAAAAATGGAGGCTCTAAACCCTCCCAGAGCTGAGATATCGAAACTCAAAATTTTGTCCAGAAAAAAAACCGACAGTGTTACCCCTTATGTTTTTTTTTATTTTTTTGGCGAAAAATTAAGTTTCCCCAATCTTCTCAAAACTCTGGATTCTGATAGAGGGCCATGACACTTAGACCTGAGTGCAAAAATGGAGGCTCTAGACCCTTCCAGAGCTGAGATATCGTAACTCAAAATTTTGTCCAGAAAAAAAAAAAACGACCGTGTTACCCCTTATGGTTTTTTTAATTTTTTTTGGCGAAAAATTAAGTTTCCCCAATCTTCTCAAAACTCTGGATTCTGATAGAGGGCCATGACACTTAGATCTGAGTGCAAAAATGGAGGCTCTAGACCCTTCCAGAGCTGAGATATCGAAACTCAAAATTTTGTCCAGAAAAAAAAACCGACAGTGTTACCCCTTATGTTTTTTTTTATTTTTTTGGCGAAAAATTAAGTTTCCCCAATCTTCTCAAAACTCTGGATTCTGATAGAGGGCCATGACACTTAGACCTGAGTGCAAAAATGGAGGCTCTAGACCCTTCCAGAGCTGAGATATCGTAACTCAAAATTTTGTCCAGAAAAAAAAAAAACGACCGTGTTACCCCTTATGGTTTTTTTATTTTTTTTTGGCGAAAAATTAAGTTTCCCCAATCTTCTCAAAACTCTGGATTCTGATAGAGGGCCATGACACTTAGACCTGAGTGCAAAAATGGAGACTCTAGACCCTTCCAGAGCTGAGATATTGAAACTCAAAATTTTGTCCAGAAAAAAAAAAAAACGACCGTGTTACCCCTTATGTTTTTTTTTATTTTTTTGGCGAAAAATTAAGTTTCCCCAATCTTCTCAAAACTCTGGATACTGATAGAGGGCCATGACACTTAGACCTGAGTGCAAAAATGGAGTCTCTAGACCCTTCCAGAGCTGAGATATTGAAACTCAAAATTTTGTCCAGAAAAAAAAAATAACGACAGTGTTACCCCTTATGTTTTTTTTATTTTTTTGGCAAAAAATTAAGTTTTCCCAATCTTCTCAAAACTCTGGATTCTGATAGAGGACCATGACACTTAGAACTGAGTGCAAAAATGGAGGCTCTAAACCCTCCCAGAGCTGAGATATCGAAACTCAAAATTTTGTCCAGAAAAAAAAACCGACAGTGTTACCCCTTATGTTTTTTTTTATTTTTTTGGCGAAAAATTAAGTTTCCCCAATCTTCTCAAAACTCTGGATTCTGATAGAGGGCCATGACACTTAGACCTGAGTGCAAAAATGGAGGCTCTAGACCCTTCCAGAGCTGAGATATCGAAACTCAAAATTTTGTCCAGAAAAAAAAACGACAGTGTTACCCCTTATGTTTTTTTATTTTTTGGCTTAAAATTAAGTTTCCCCAATCTTCTCATAACTCTGGATTCTGATAGAGGGCCATGACACTTAAACCTGAGTGCAAAAATGGAGGCTCTAGACCCTTCCAGAGCTGAGATATCGTAACTCAAAATTTTGTCCAGAAAAAAAAAAACGACCGTGTTACCCCTTATGGTTTTTTAAAATTTTTTTGGCGAAAAATTAAGTTTCCCCAATCTTCTCAAAACTCTGGATTCTGATAGAGGGCCATGACACTTAGACCTGAGTGCAAAAATGGAGACTCTAGACCCTTCCAGAGCTGAGATATTGAAACTCAAAATTTTGTCCAGAAAAAAAAAAAACGACCGTGTTACCCCTTATGTTTTTTTTTATTTTTTTGGCGAAAAATTAAGTTTCCCCAATCTTCTCAAAACTCTGGATACTGATAGAGGGCCATGACACTTAGACCTGAGTGCAAAAATGGAGTCTCTAGACCCTTCCAGAGCTGAGATATTGAAACTCAAAATTTTGTCCAGAAAAAAAAAAAATAACGACAGTGTTACCCCTTATGTTTTTTTTTTTATTTTTTTGGCGAAAAATTAAGTTTCCCCAATCTTCTCAAAACTCTGGATTCTGATAGAGGGCCATGACACTTAGACCTGAGTGCAAAAATGGAGGCTCTAGACCCTTCCAGAGCTAAGATATTGAAACTCAAAATTTTGTCCAGAAAAAAAAACAAAAAACGACAGTGTTACCCCTTATGTTTTTTTTATTTTTTTGGCAAAAAATTAAGTTTCCCCAATCTTCTCAAAACTCTGGATTCTGATAGAGGGCCATGACACTTAGACCTGAGTGCAAAAATGGAGGCTCTAGACCCTTCCAGAGCTGAGATATCGTAACTCAAAATTTTGTCCAGAAAAAAAAACGACCGTGTTACCCCTTGTTTTTTGTTTTTTTTTTGGCAAAAAATAAAGTTTCCCCAAACTTCTCAAAACTCTGGATTCTGATAGAGGGCCATGACACTTAGACCTGAGTGCAAAAATGGAGACTCTAGACCCTTCCAGAGCTGAGATATCAAAACTCAAAATTTTGTCCAGAAAAAAACCCCGACAGTGTTACCCCTTATGTTTTTTTATTTTTTGGCGAAAAATTAAGTTTCCCCAATCTTCTCATAACTCTGGATTCTGATAGAGGGCCATGACACTTAGACCTGAGTGCAAAAATGGAGGCTCTAGACCCTTCCAGAGCTGAGATATCGAAACTCAAAATTTTGTCCAGAAAAAAAAAACGACAGTGTTACCCCTTATGTTTTTTTTTTATTTTTTTGGCGAAAAATTAAGTTTCCCCAATCTTCTCAAAACTCTGGATTCTGATAGAGGGCCATGACACTTAGACCTGAGTGCAAAAATGGAGGCTCTAGACCCTTCCAGAGCTGAGATATTGAAACTCAAAATTTTGTCCAGAAAAAAACCCCGACAGTGTTACCCCTTATGTTTTTTTATTTTTTTTGGCGAAAAATTAAGTTTCCCCAATCTTCTCAAAACTCCGGATTCTGATAGAGGGCCATGACACTTTGACCTGAGTGCAAAAATGGAGGCTCTAGACCCTTCTAGAGCTGAGATATTGAAACTCAAAATTTTGTCCAGAAAAAAAAAAAAAAAACGACCGTGTTACCCCTTATGTTTTTTTTATTTTTTTGGCAAAAAATTAAGTTTCCCCAATCTTCTCAAAACTCTGGATTCTGATAGAGGGCCATGACACTTAGACCTGAGTGCAAAAATGGAGGCTCTAGACCCTTCCAGAGCTGAGATATCGTAACTCAAAATTTTGTCCAGAAAAAAAAACGACCGTGTTACCCCTTATGGTTTTTTAAATTTTTTTGGCAAAAAATTAAGTTTCCCCAATCTTCTCAAAACTCTGGATTCTGATAGAGGGCCATGACACTTAGACCTGAGTGCAAAAATGGAGACTCTAGACCCTTCCAGAGCTGAGATATTGAAACTCAAAATTTTGTCCAGAAAAAAAAAAAACGACCGTGTTACCCCTTATGTTTTTTTTATTTTTTTGGTGAAAAATTAAGTTTCCCCAATCTTCTCAAAACTCTGGATACTGATAGAGGGCCATGACACTTAGACCTGAGTGCAAAAATGGAGTCTCTAGACCCTTCCAGAGCTGAGATATTGAAACTCAAAATTTTGTCCAGAAAAAAAAAATAACGACAGTGTTACCCCTTATGTTTTTTTTATTTTTTTGGCAAAAAATTAAGTTTTCCCAATCTTCTCAAAACTCTGGATTCTGATAGAGGACCATGACACTTAGAACTGAGTGCAAAAATGGAGGCTCTAAACCCTCCCAGAGCTGAGATATCGAAACTCAAAATTTTGTCCGGAAAAAAAAAACGACCGTGTTACCCCTTATGTTTTTTTTATTTTTTTGGCGAAAAATTAAGTTTCCCCAATCTTCTCAAAACTCTGGATTCTGATAGAGGGCCATGACACTTAGACCTGAGTGCAAAAATGGAGGCTCTAGACCCTTCCAGAGCTGAGATATCGAAACTCAAAATTTTGTCCAGAAAAAAAACGACAGTGTTACCCCTTATGTTTTTTTATTTTTTGGCTTAAAATTAAGTTTCCCCAATCTTCTCATAACTCTGGATTCTGATAGAGGGCCATGACACTTAGACCTGAGTGCAAAAATTGAGTCTCTAGACCCTTCCAGAGCTGAGATATTGAAACTCAAAATTTTGTCCAGAAAAAAAAAACGACAGTGTTACCCCTTATGTTTTTTTTTATATTTTTTTGGCAAAAAAATAAGTTTCCCCAATCTTCTCAAAACTCTGGATTCTGATAGAGGGCCATGACACTTAGACCTGAGTGCAAAAATGGAGGCTCTAGACCCTTCCAGAGCTGAGATATCGTAACTCAAAATTTTGTCCAGAAAAAAAAACGACCGTGTTACCCCTTGTTTTTTTTTTTTTTTGGCAAAAAATAAAGTTTCCCCAAACTTCTCAAAACTCTGGATTCTGATAGAGGGCCGTGACACTTAGACCTGAGTGCAAAAATGGAGACTCTAGACCCTTCCAGAGCTGAGATATCGAAACTCAAAATTTTGTCCAGAAAAAAAACTACAGTGTTACCCCTTACATTTTTTTTTTTTTTTTGGCAAAAAATTAAGCTTCCCCAATCTTCTCAAAACTCTGGATTCTGATAGAGGGCCATGACACTTAGACCTGAGTGCAAAAATGGAGGCTCTAGACCCTTCCAGAGCTGAAATATCGAAACTCAAAATTTTGTCCAGAAAAAAATAAACGACAGTGTTACCCCTTATGTTTTTTTTCATTTTTGTCCCGAAAAATTAAGTTTCCCCAATCTTCTCAAAACTCTGGATTCTGATAGAGGGCCATGACACTTAGACCTGAGTGCAAAAAGGGAGGCTCTAGACCCTTCCAGAGCTGAGATATATCGAAACTCAAAATTTTGACCAGAAAAAAAAACTACAGTGTTACCCCTTACATTTTAAAAAAAAAATTTGCAAAAAATTAAGTTTCCCCAATCTTCTCAAAACTTTGGATTCTGATAGAGGACCATGACACTTAGACCTGAGTGCAAAAATGTAGGCTCCAGACCCTTCCAGAGCTGAGATATCGAAACTCAAAATTTTGTCCAGAAAAAAAACGACAGTGTTACCCCTTATGTTTTTATATTTTTTTGGCGAAACATTAAGTTTCCCCAATCTTCTCAAAACTCTGGATTCTGATTGAGGGCCATGACACTTAGACCTGAGTGCAAAAATGGAGGCTCTAGACCCTTCCAGAGCTGAGATATCGAAACTCAAAATTTTGTCCAGAAAAAAAACCCGACAGTGTTACCCCTTATGTTTTTTTATTTTTTGGCGAAAAATTAAGTTTCCCCAATCTTCTCCTAACTCTGGATTCTGATAGAGGGCCATGACACTTAGACCTGAGTGCAAAAATGGAGGCTCTAGACCCTTCCAGAGCTGAGATATCGAAACTCAAAATTTTGTCCAGAAAAAAAAAACGACAGTGTTACCCCTTATGTTTTTTTATTTTTTTGGCGAAAAATTAAGTTTCCCCAATCTTCTCAAAACTCTGGATTCTGATAGAGGGCCATGACCAGGGACGTGCACAGGAATTTTGAGGGGCAGTTGCTCTGGCCTGAAAAAAGGGCACCCCCCCCCCCCCCCCCCCTCTTCCCCCCTCACGGGCTATATGAAGGAATATAAGTCAGAGATGAGACACATGATAACAAGAGTTCCACATATTATTTTTTTTATTACTTATTTATTTTATTTTATTTTTAATTTGAAAAGAAATAATCTGGATTGAATGAAAAAAACTTGCTTCTAATTAAAAAAAACAAAAAAAAAAAGCGAGATTTTGTGAAAAAATAATAATAATACAATCCTTTTGTAACCTTTTGGCTTCCCGTACATTCAGTTGTGCTTCTTGCTTCTATTCAGTTCTGATGGCAGGCTACGGGCAACTACGCATGATTTGTAGTATGATTGCGTAAAGGGAACAGGAATTCAGGTAGGGAACAGAATCAACTGCTAAACCCAGTGCCGATCTTGACCTCCCCCTTGGGCCCTAAGCAAAATTCTGCTAAGGGGCCCTCTACCTGATCTGTGATGCTGTGAGCTATGTAAACCATTTGCCATTGCCACACAGTCACACCTGACTCTTCAATGCTTCAATACAATCCTACCTCCTTTAAACAAAACAGTCAAAGAATAAGTACAACAATATAGAAAAGAATTAGGTTCAAACAAACGATATTTATTGAATAGAGTATTTTTTTATAGAATGTTAAGATAACAAGTGAATTAACGTAAACATAAATAAGAAGAAAATAAAGTATTATCTGAGCTTTGGCTTTTAGGATTAACTTTGTTTCTCTCTAACGTCCGGGTATTTTCAGCATCAGTATGATTTTTTTTTTTTTTTTAATGCATGTTGAAGCAATTCTTGATTTATGGTTATTATTTACTGAGGGATGTGCATCCATATTGGTCAGTATGTCCAGCTAATCAACATTTTAAATTCAATATAGCCTATAAATCAATAGTCAATCAATGTCAAATTGTCAACATTGCATTCTGCATAAATAGTGCAGTTGTTTAGAGTTTTTAACTACACTGAGACTAGATAATCAGTGTCTTTATAATGTATACGTTGATTGGGAGTGCCATCATTCACGTGCATGTATTGTAAAGTATGTCTGGTCTCCACATATTTTTGCTTGAAAAATGCGAGTTTAATTTTGTGACGCGCGTTTGAACGCACGACACGCGACGCGGTTATGTTTTCGGAGCTGCAGTAAACAAACACCGTTGTCGTTTATCAAAAACAAACGTAGGCTAATAAATTTGTATTTTGCTCTCTTGTCAGGCACAAAGTGATGCAAGAGATGCACTGCCTGCTAGGTTAGCAAGACAGAAAAACATTAAAATTTGCTGAAATCAAACTTAGAAAGGAGAGAACACAAGTTTACCTGATGTTGTTCCCGCAATTCACTCTCATGTTTTTCTTTTCTTCTTCTTCCTCTTTTCGCGACTAGAAGGATAGTTTCGCTTCGTTTTGTCATGGATGTTGTACACATTAATTGGCGCGGTAGGCTACACACGAGATGGAGGCGGCGCCTTAAGTCATTTGCGCACCGGTTGCGCGAACTTGTCTATGGTCGCGTGCAGCGCTGCAGCCATGTAAACAGTTTGATCTTCCCTTACACTGACTTTCACTTTCGGTGCCCGAATGGAATTGAATGAGGCTTTGAGACTTTTTAATTTTTTATCTAGGCCGCAGAAGATGCCGCATTCTATATGAAATTCTGAATCCACTGTAGGATTTTTTTTTTCCTCGGAAGGGCAACCTGAGTGCAGAAGGGCATATGGGCAGTTGCCCGGGCAACCTGAGCAACCCCCCTGTGCACGTCCCTGGCCATGACACTTAGACCTGAGTGCAAAAATGGAGGCTCTAGACCCTTCCAGAGCTGAGATATTGAAACTCAAAATTTTGTCCAGAAAAAAACCCCGACAGTGTTACCCCTTATGTTTTTTTATTTTTTTTGGCGAAAAATTAAGTTTCCCCAATCTTCTCAAAACTCCGGATTCTGATAGAGGGCCATGACACTTAGACCTGAGTGCAAAAATGGAGGCTCTAGACCCTTCTAGAGCTGAGATATTGAAACTCAAAATTTTGTCCAGAAAAAAAAAACCGACAGTGTAACCCCTTATGTTTTTTTTATTTTTTTGGCAAAAAATTAAGTTTCCCCAATCTTCTCAAAACTCTGGATTCTGATAGAGGGCCATGACACTTAGACCTGAGTGCAAAAATGGAGGCTCTAGACCCTTCCAGAGCTGAGATATCGTAACTCAAAATTTTGTCCAGAAAAAAAAAAACGACCGTGTTACCCCTTATGGTTTTTTAAAATTTTTTTGGCGAAAAATTAAGTTTCCCCAATCTTCTCAAAACTCTGGATTCTGATAGAGGGCCATGACACTTAGACCTGAGTGCAAAAATGGAGACTCTAGACCCTTCCAGAGCTGAGATATTGAAACTCAAAATTTTGTCCAGAAAAAAAAAAACGACCGTGTTACCCCTTATGTTTTTTTTTATTTTTTTGGCGAAAAATTAAGTTTCCCCAATCTTCTCAAAACTCTGGATACTGATAGGGCCATGACACTTAGACCTGAGTGCAAAAATGGAGGCTCTAGACCCTTCCAGAGCTGAGATATCGAAACTCAAAATTTTGTCCAGAAAAAAAAATAACGACAGTGTTACCCCTTATGTTTTTTTTATTTTTTTGGCAAAAAATTAAGTTTCCCCAATCTTCTCAAAACTCTGGATTCTGATAGAGGGCCATGACACTTAGACCTGAGTGCAAAAATGGAGGCTCTAGACCCTTCCAGAGCTGAGATATCGTAACTCAAAATTTTGTCCAGAAAAAAAAACGACCGTGTTACCCCTTATGGTTTTTTTTAATTTTTTTTGGCGAAAAATTAAGTTTCCCCAATCTTCTCAAAACTCTGGATTCTGATAGAGGGCCATGACACTTAGACCTGAGTGCAAAAATGGAGACTCTAGACCCTTCCAGAGCTGAGATATTGAAACTCAAAATTTTGTCCAGAAAAAAAAAAACGACCGTGTTACCCCTTATGTTTTTTTTATTTTTTTGGCGAAAAATTAAGTTTCCCCAATCTTCTCAAAACTCTGGATACTGATAGAGGGCCATGACACTTAGACCTGAGTGCAAAAATGGAGTCTCTAGACCCTTCCAGAGCTGAGATATTGAAACTCAAAATTTTGTCCAGAAAAAAAAAATAACGACAGTGTTACCCCTTATGTTTTTTTTATTTTTTTGGCAAAAAATTAAGTTTTCCCAATCTTCTCAAAACTCTGGATTCTGATAGAGGACCATGACACTTAGAACTGAGTGCAAAAATGGAGGCTCTAAACCCTCCCAGAGCTGAGATATCGAAACTCAAAATTTTTTCCAGAAAAAAAAACGACAGTGTTACCCCTTATGTTTTTTTTATTTTTTTGGCGAAAAATTAAGTTTCCCCAATCTTCTCAAAACTCTGGATTCTGATAGAGGGCCATGACACTTAGACCTGAGTGCAAAAATGGAGGCTCTAGACCCTTCCAGAGCTGAGATATCGAAACTCAAAATTTTGTCCAGAAAAAAACGACAGTGTTACCCCTTATGTTTTTTTATTTATTGGCTTAAAATTAAGTTTCCCCAATCTTCTCATAACTCTGGATTCTGATAGAGGGCCATGACACTTAGACCTGAGTGCAAAAATTGAGTCTCTAGACCCTTCCAGAGCTGAGATATTGAAACTCAAAATTTTGTCCAGAAAAAAAAACGACAGTGTTACCCCTTATGTTTTTTTTTATATTTTTTTGGCAAAAAAATAAGTTTCCCCAATCTTCTCAAAACTCTGGATTCTGATAGAGGGCCATGACACTTAGACCTGAGTGCAAAAATGGAGGCTCTAGACCCTTCTAGAGCTGAGATATTGAAACTCAAAATTTTGTCCAGAAAAAAAAAAAAAAAACGACAGTGTAACCCCTTATGTTTTTTTTATTTTTTTGGCAAAAAATTAAGTTTCCCCAATCTTTTCAAAACTCTGGATTCTGATAGAGGGCCATGACACTTAGACCTGAGTGCAAAAATGGAGGCTCTAGACCCTTCCAGAGCTGAGATATCGTAACTCAAAATTTTGTCCAGAAAAAAAAACGACCGTGTTACCCCTTATGGTTTTTTTAAATTTTTTTGGCGAAAAATTAAGTTTCCCCAATCTTCTCAAAACTCTGGATTCTGATAGAGGGCCATGACACTTAGACCTGAGTGCAAAAATGGAGGCTCTAGACCCTTCCAGAGCTGAGATATCGTAACTCAAAATTTTGTCCAGAAAAAAAAAACGACCGTGTTACCCCTTGTTTTTTTTTTTTGGCAAAAAATAAAGTTTCCCCAAACTTCTCAAAACTCTGGATTCTGATAGAGGGCCATGACACTTAGACCTGAGTGCAAAAATGGAGACTCTAGACCCTTCCAGAGCTGAGATATCGAAACTCAAAATTTTGTCCAGAAAAAAAACTACAGTGTTACCCCTTACATTTTTTTTTTATTTTTTGGCAAAAAATTAAGCTTCCCCTATCTTCTCAAAACTCTGGATTCTGATAGAGGGCCATGACACTTAGACCTGAGTGCAAAAATTGAGTCTCTAGACCCTTCCAGAGCTGAGATATTGAAACTCAAAATTTTGTCCAGAAAAAAAAAAACGACAGTGTTACCCCTTATGTTTTTTTTTATATTTTTTTGGCAAAAAAATAAGTTTCCCCAATCTTCTCAAAACTCTGGATTCTGATAGAGGGCCATGACACTTAGACCTGAGTGCAAAAATGGAGGCTCTAGACCCTTCCAGAGCTGAGATATCGTAGCTCAAAATTTTGTCCAGAAAAAAAAACGACCGTGTTACCCCTTATGTTTTTTTTATTTTTTTGGCGAAGAATTAAGTTTCCCCAATCTTCTCAAAACTCTGGATTCTGATAGAGGGCCATGACACTTAGACCTGAGTGCAAAAATGGAGGCTCTAGACCCTTCCAGAGCTGAGATATCGTAACTCAAAATTTTGTCCAGAAAAAAAAAAAAACGACCGTGTTACCCCTTATGGTTTTTTTAATTTTTTTTGGCGAAAAATTAAGTTTCCCCAATCTTCTCAAAACTCTGGATTCTGATAGAGGGCCATGACACTTAGACCTGAGTGCAAAAATGGAGACTCTAGACCCTTCCAGAGCTGAGATATTGAAACTCAAAATTTTGTCCAGAAAAAAAAAAAACGACCGTGTTACCCCTTATGTTTTTTTTTATTTTTTTGGCGAAAAATTAAGTTTCCCCAATCTTCTCAAAACTCTGGATACTGATAGAGGGCCATGACACTTAGACCTGAGTGCAAAAATGGAGACTCTAGACCTGTTACGAAGCGGTAGACAAGATAAGATCCAAATGCAGCTTTATTGAGAATCTTCAAACAGGCAAGGGTCAGGCAACAGCAAAACAGGGTTTTCAGAGAATCAGCACAGAGAGTAGTCAGGTCACAGGCAAGAGTTCGGGGCAGGCAGCAAACAGGCAGGAGTCAAGAAACAATCCGGGTTCAGAATACAGACAAGGCAGGCACGGGAGAAACGCTCAGAAATTACAGCCGGGGCAATGTAATACTTCGCAATGAACCAGTGTATGGGTGTGGTTTAAATAGGAAGTCCGATGAGGTTCAGGTGTGTGCGTAATCAGTCCAGGGAGGTGTATGATGGGAAACAGAGTTCTTGTACGAAGTGAACAGTTCTGATGTGGAGTGCCCTCTGGTGGTTTTCTCGGGCACTCCACCTGGTGATCGTCACATAGCCCCACCCCAAAGAGCGGCTTCCAGACGCTCAAAATAAGAAAAATAGGGATGGGGCCGATCCGATCCAGTATCGGTATCGGGACCGATACCAGCGTAATTCACGTATCGGATTTTTCCGATCCAACCTGCGGAGAAATCCGATATTTATGATCCATGTCTGCGCTTTAACGTTGTCTGCTGAAATGACTCCAAAAGGGACTCCTCGGGCCTGCTAGTCTGCTAGCTGGCTGCAAACTGTGGAATGGATACCTGAATGGAGGTGCAGCTCAATCATAGACTGTAAAAAATAGGGCTCAATGAGACACACAGACCCCCGCTCAGGAAATCCATTCCGCAGTTTGCAGCCAGCTAGCAGGATAGCATGAGCTACCAACATGTTCGCTGTATGGAAATCCTATGGTGGAAATACTTCACACTGGAAACACCGCAGCAGACCAAGACCAATGTTTGCAAAGCCGTATTAATTAAACTATTTGTTTGTGATGCATGTTTGCAATTCGCAGTCCAGAAGAGAAAGAGAGGGATCTCTCACGCGGTGCCACAGCACGCACAACACGACAGCCCTGCTAATGAGTGATGACAGAGGAAAGCCTAGTTACACTTTAGATCTGTGATATTAGTCTGATTTCCAAAGATTAAAGAATATATTGAGGTAAAAAAAAAACATTAAAAACAATAGCCGCATTCTGTCTAGCCAACTTCCTTCCCATCGCGGCGGTGCACTGTCATTTCTCCTTAAAACTAAAACTTTAAGACAGAATCAGCACGATCGGTGATTGTTGTAAAATGCAGTCTCTGATGTTGCTAAATTGCGGGACGCTTTTAATAATAAAAAGAGCTATTAAAAGCACAACATTTGCGCAAGAGATGCTGTTCTCAGTGCGGCGCGCGCTCCGAAACAGACCGCAACAAAACAAGCAAATTATACTTTGGGCTTCATATGCGCGTCTAAACGATCAAATGTAGCCTGCACAAAAATGTCAAAACGACCGGCTTGGAGATTAACACTTAAACCACCGTTTATGTCTCAAATGAACGTAGTTTTGGAAATAGTTGGGAGAAAATATGATGCATCAGTAGAAGAAATCTGCACTTTTTCTTAAAGGGGCAGCAGTATAAACATATGACGATTGCGACATTACTGAGAATCAAACAACAAAAGGCAAAGAGAAAATCACTCGCAGCTCTTGAATGAATAACTTCAGCTTTAATAAGCATAAATCTATCTATGATAAACTTTGCAGTGCTATTTTACTTCTGATTACTTTATTATAATTCTTTTTAGACCATACCTGAATAATGTTAGTAGACCTTCCTGAAATTAAGGCACTGTGTAGGCCCGTATAATGTGTATCTTTGTTTAATTGTCTATCTATTGTTTAATATATATATATATATTTATATATATATATATATATATATATATTGACATACATACGTATATATCATCGTTGCTTGTAGAGAGGAGTTCATTTCAGCATCATATAAAATCAACAATAATGATAAATAATGTTAAAGCAAACACAGCTCTGGTATCGGAAAAGTATTGGTATCGGCCGATATCCAAAGTCGGGTATCGGGATCGGATCGGAAGTAAAAAAATGTGGATCGGTGCATCCCTAAAGAAAAACAAAACTGTCCAGGTGGGCGGTGGAGCGGAGGCGGATCTGGGGGTGGGATGGAGGGCCAGGTCCGCGGAACAGAAGAGGTGTAGGTGACCAGAGCAAAGCAGGCTGTGCAGGCGACCTGGGTGGAGCAGGCTGTGCAGACGACCAGGGCGGAGTTGGCTGTGCAGGCGAAGGCTAGGGCGGAGCTGGACGAGGTGAAGGCCAGGGTGGAGCTGTCGGACCCTCGGGCGTCCAAGGCGAAGCAGACTGTGGGCATGGCCAGGGCAGAGCTGTCAGACCCTCGGGCGTCCAAGGCGGAGCAGACTGTGGGCATGGCCAGGGCAGAGCTGTCGGACCCTCGGGCGTCCAAGGCGGAGCAGACTGTGGGCATGGCCAGAGCAGAGCTGTCAGACCCTCGGGCGTCCAAGGCGGAGCAGACTGTGGGCATGGCCAGGGCAGAGCTGTGGAACCCACAAGCGTCCACGGCGGTAAAGACCTCTCAGGCGACCACGGCGGTGAAGAGCTCTCAGATGGCCACAGCGGTGAAGACCTCTCAGGCGGCCACGGCGGTGAAGAGCTCTCAGATGGCCACGGCAGTGAAGACCTCTCAGGCGGCCACGGTGGTGAAGACCTTTCAGGAGACCACAGCAGTGAAGACCTCTCAGGAGACCATGGTGATGAAGACCTCTCAGAAGACCTTTCCGGAGACCACGGCAGTGAAGACCTCTCAGGAGACCACGGTGATGAAGACTTCTCAGAAGACCACAGTGGTGACGACCCCTCAGCTGGCCACGGCGGTGCAGACCCCTCAGACGGCCACGGCGGTGAAGAGCTCTCAGATGGCCACAGCGGTGAAGACCTCTCAGGAGACCACGGCGGTGGAGGATGAGATGAAGGCCATGTCTGCAACGCCTTCATGGCCCTCACAGAGTGCCTACTGCCCCCCCCCCAAAAAAAATACTTGGGAAAATCCCCAGGGATCTGAAGGGCACAGCTTGAACAGAGCTTGAAGGGCACTGGTAAGGCGAGGCGCAGAGGCGGGGCCGGCAGAGCGAGGCGCAGAGGCGGGGCCGGCAGAGCGAGGCGCAGATGCGGGGCCGGCAGAGCGAGGCGCAGAGGCGGGGCTGGCAGGGCGAGGCGCTGAGGCGAGGCCGGTAGAGCGAGGCGCAGAGGCGGGGCCGGCAGGGCTAGGCGCTGAGGCGGGGCCGGCAGAGCGAGGCGCAGAGGCAGGACCGGCAGGACGAGGAGTCCTGGTACGCTCACCGGAGCCTGGCGAGCCGAACGATTCCTCCTTCTCCTTCTGCGGCGGCGTATCACAGGGTTAGACACACTCACTGGGCTAGACGATTCACTCATTGGACTTGATGATTCACTCACAGGATTCAATGGTTCATTCACTGGACTCCGTGGTTCACTCAGACTCAATGATTCACTTACTTGACTCAATGGTTCACTCACTGGACTCAGTGACTCACTCACAAGGCTGAGGTGAATCGTGTGCTCGGCTGAACTAACGTGAACCTTGGGCTCGTTAAAGTTCATGTGGAGCGCGGGCTCGGCAGGGCTGACGGTGAGCGCAGGCTCGGCAGGGCTGACGGTGAGCGCAGGCTCGGCAGGGCTGACGGTGAGCGCAGGCTCGGCAGGGCTGACGGTGAGCGCAGGCTCGGCAGGGCTGACGGTGAGCGCAGGCTCGGCAGGGCTGACGGTGAGTGCAGGCTCGGCAGGGCTGGCGGTGAGCGCGGGCTCGGCATGAAGCTCAGGCATGTTGTGGTGAAGCTCTGGCTGGACGGTCTCTAGCTGAACGGTCTCTGGCTGAACGGTCTCTGGCTGAACGGTCTCTGGCTGAGCGGTCTCTGGCAACACCCCCTCGGCCTTATCCTCAAAGCCCACAGTAAATGATGAACCACTAATCCTCAGGGCGAATTCAATATATTGACATAAAGTCCATTGAGGGGTATTGTCAGGCATGAGATAATGTACTATGTCCTTAAGTCCATATCGGAAGGCATCTTTTAGTACTGAATCGTCCTCGTCAACACCATAGCATAGCTCACAAAACTCCTCAACATATTCTTCTATGGAACCATTACCTTGACTGAGACGGAAGAGACTGATCAGTGGGTCCATGATGGATCTCGATTCTCTCTCGGCTGCTGGATCTGAAGAGGCGAAGTATTCTGTTACGAAGCGGTAGACAAGATAAGATCCAAATGCAGCTTTATTGAGAATCGTCAAACAGGCAAGGGTCAGGCAACAGCAAAACAGGGTTTTCAGAGAATCAGCACAGAGAGTAGTCAGGTCACAGGCAAGAGTTCGGGGCAGGCAGCAAACAGGCAGGAGTCAAGAAACAATCCGGGTTCAGAATACAGACAAGGCAGGCACGGGAGAAACGCTCAGAAATTACAGCCGGGGCAATGTAGTACTTCGCAATGAACCAGTGTATGGGTGTGGTTTAAATAGGAAGTCCGATGAGGTTCAGGTGTGTGCGTAATCAGTCCAGGGAGGTGTATGATGGGAAACAGAGTTCTTGAACGAAGTGAACAGTTCTGATGTGGAGTGCCCTCTGGTGGTTTTCTCGGGCACTCCACCTGGTGATCGTCACAAGACCCTTCCAGAGCTGAGATATTGAAACTCAAAATTTTGTCTAGAAAAAAAAAAGACCGTGTTACCCCTTATGTTTTTTTTATTTTTTTGGCGAAAAATTAAGTTTCCCCAATCTTCTCAAAACTCTGGATTCTGATAGAGGGCCATGACACTTAGAACTGAGTGCAAAAATGGAGGCTCTAAACCCTTCCAGAGCTGAGATATCGAAACTCAAAATTTTGTCCAGAAAAAAAAACGACAGTGTTACCCCTTATGTTTTTTTTTATTTTTTTGGTGAAAAATTAAGTTTCCCCAATCTTCTCAAAACTCTGGATTCTGATAGAGGGCCATGACACTTAGACCTGAGTGCAAAAATGGAGGCTCTAGACCCTTCCAGAGCTGAGATATCGAAACTCAAAATTTTGTCCAGAAAAAAAACGACAGTGTTACCCCTTATGTTTTTTTTATTTTTTGGTGAAAAATTAAGTTTCCCCAATCTTCTCATAACTCTGGATTCTGATAGAGGGCCATGACACTTAGACCTGAGTGCAAAAATGGAGGCTCTAGACCCTTCCAGAGCTGAGATATCGAAACTCAAAATTATGTCCAGAAAAAAAAAAACGACAGTGTTACCCCTTATGTTTTTTATTTTTTTGGCGAAAAATTAAGTTTCCCCAATCTTCTCAAAACTCTGGATTCTGATAGAGGGCCATGACACTTAGACCTGAGTGCAAAAATGGAGACTCAGACCCTTCCAGAGCTGAGATATTGAAACTCAAAATTTTGTCCAGAAAAAAAAAAACTACAGTGTTACCCCTTATGTTTTTTTTTTTTTTTGGCGAAAAATTAAGTTTCCCCAATCTTCTCAAAACTATGGATTCTGATAGAGGGCCATGACATTTAGACCTGAGTGCAAAATGGAAGTTCTAGACCCTTCCAGAGCTGAGATATCGAAACTCAAAATTCTGAACAGAAAAAAAAACGACAGTGTTACCCCTTACGTTTTTTTTATATTTTGGCAAAAAATTAAGTTTCCCCAGTCTTCTCAAAACTCTGGATTCTGATAGAGGGCCATGACACTTAGACCTGAGTGCAAAAATGGAGGCTCTAGACCCTTCCAGAGCTGAGATATTGAAACTCAAAATTTGTCCAGAAAAAAAAAACCTGACAGTGTTACCCCTTATGTTTTTTTATTTTTTTGGCGAAAAATTAAGTTTCCCCAATCTTCTCAAAACTCTGGATTCTGATAGAGGGCAATGACACTTAGACCTGAGTGCAAAAATGGAGGCTCTAGACCCTTCCAGAGCTGAGATATTGAAACTCAAAATTTTGTCCAGAAAAAAACCCCGACAGTGTTACCCCTTATGTTTTTTTATTTTTTTTGGCGAAAAATTAAGTTTCCCCAATCTTCTCAAAACTCTGGATTCTGATAGAGGGCCATGACACTTAGACCTGAGTGCAAAAATGGAGACTCTAGACCCTTCCAGAGCTGAGATATTGAAACTCAAAATTTTGTCCAGAAAAAAAAACGACAGTGTTACCCCTTATGGTTTTTTTTTTTTGTTTTTTTCGCGTAAAATTAAGTTTCCCCAATCTTCTCAAAACTCTGGATACTGATATAGGGCCAAGACACTTAGACCTGAGTGCAAAAATGGAGGCTCTAGACCCTTCCAGAGCTGAGATATTGAAACTCAAACTTTTGTCCAGAAAAAAAAAACAACAGTGTTACCCCTTATGTTTTTTTTTTTTTTGGCAAAAAATAAAGTTTCCCCAATCTTCTCAAAACTCTGGATTCTGATAGAGGGCCATGACACTTAGACCTGAGTGCAAAAATGGAGGCTCTAGACCCTTCCAGAGCTGAGATATCGAAACTCAAAATTTTGTCCAGAAAAAAAAAATGACAGTGTTACCCCTTATGTTTTTTTATTTTTGTGGCGACAAATTAAGTGTCCCCAATCTTCTCAAAACCCTGGATTCTGATAGAGGGCCATGACACTTAGACCTGAGTGCAAAATGGAAGCTCTAGACCCTTCCAGAGCTGAGATATCGAAACTCAAAATTTTGTCCAGAAAAAAAAAACGACAGTGTTACCCCTTACGTTTTTTTATTTTTTGGCAAAAAATTAAGTTTCCCCAATCTTCTCAAAACTCTGGATTCTGATAGAGGGCCATGACACTTAGACCTGAGTGCAAAAATGGAGGCTCTAGACCCTTCCAGAGCTGTGATATTGAAACTCAAAATTTTGTCCAGAAAAAAACCCCGACAGTGTTACCCCTTATGTTTTTTTATTTTTTTGGTGAAAAATTAAGTTTCCCCAATCTTCTCAAAACTCTGGATTCTGATAGAGGGCCATGACACTTAGACCTGAGTGCAAAAATTGAGGCTCTAGACCCTTCCAGAGCTGAGATATTGAAACTCAAAATTTTGCCCAGAAAAAAAAAAACGACAGTGTTACCCCTTATGTTTTTTTTATATTTTTTTGGCAAAAAAATAAGTTTTTCAATCTTCTCAAAACTCTGGATTCTGATAGAGGGCCATGACACTTAGACCTGAGTGCAAAAATGGAGGCTCTAGACCCTTCCAGAGCTGAGATATCGTAACTCAAAATTTTGTCCAGAAAAAAAACGACTGTGTTACCCCTTGTTTTTTGTTTTTTTTGGCAAAAAATAAAGTTTCCCCAAACTTCTCAAAACTCTGGATTCTGATAGAGGGCCATGACACTTAGACCTGAGTGCAAAAATGGAGACTCTAGACCCTTCCAGAGCTGAGATATCGAAACTCAAAATTTTGTCCAGAAAAAAACCCCGACAGTGTTACCCCTTATGTTTTTTTATTTTTTGGCGAAAAATTAAGTTTCCCCAATCTTCTCATAACTCTGGATTCTGATAGAGGGCCATGACACTTAGACCTGAGTGCAAAAATGGAGGCTCTAGACCCTTCCAGAGCTGAGATATCGAAACTCAAAATTTTGTCCAGAAAAAAAAAACAACAGTGTTACCCCTTATGTTTTTTTTTTATTTTTTTGGCGAAAAATTAAGTTTCCCCAATCTTCTCAAAACTCTGGATTCTGATAGAGGGCCATGACACTTAGACCTGAGTGCAAAAATGGAGGCTCTAGACCCTTCCAGAGCTGAGATATTGAAACTCAAAATTTTGTCCAGAAAAAAACCCCGACAGTGTTACCCCTTATGTTTTTTTATTTTTTTTGGCGAAAAATTAAGTTTCCCCAATCTTCTCAAAACTCCGGATTCTGATAGAGGGCCATGACACTTTGACCTGAGTGCAAAAATGGAGGCTCTAGACCCTTCTAGAGCTGAGATATTGAAACTCAAAATTTTGTCCAGAAAAAAAAAAAAAAAACGACAGTGTTACCCCTTATGTTTTTTTTTATTTTTTTGGCAAAAAATTAAGTTTCCCCAATCTTCTCAAAACTCTGGATTCTGATAGAGGGCCATGACACTTACACCTGAGTGCAAAAATGGAGGCTCTAGACCCTTCCAGAGCTGAGATATCGTAACTCAAAATTTTGTCCAGAAAAAAAAAACGACCGTGTTACCCCTTATGGTTTTTTTAAATTTTTTTGGCGAAAAATTAAGTTTCCCCAATCTTCTCAAAACTCTGGATTCTGATAGAGGGCCATGACACTTAGACCTGAGTGCAAAAATGGAGACTCTAGACCTGTTACGAAGCGGTAGACAAGATAAGATCCAAATGCAGCTTTATTGAGAATCTTCAAACAGGCAAGGGTCAGGCAACAGCAAAACAGGGTTTTCAGAGAATCAGCACAGAGAGTAGTCAGGTCACAGGCAAGAGTTCGGGGCAGGCAGCAAACAGGCAGGAGTCAAGAAACAATCCGGGTTCAGAATACAGACAAGGCAGGCACGGGAGAAACGCTCAGAAATTACAGCCGGGGCAATGTAATACTTCGCAATGAACCAGTGTATGGGTGTGGTTTAAATAGGAAGTCCGATGAGGTTCAGGTGTGTGCGTAATCAGTCCAGGGAGGTGTATGATGGGAAACAGAGTTCTTGAACGAAGTGAACAGTTCTGATGTGGAGTGCCCTCTGGTGGTTTTCTCGGGCACTCCACCTGGTGATCGTCACATAGCCCCACCCCAAAGAGCGGCTTCCAGACGCTCAAAATAAGAAAAACAAAACTGTCCAGGTGGGCGGTGGAGCGGAGGCGGATCTGGGGGTGGGATGGAGGGCCAGGTCCGCGGAACAGAAGAGGTGTAGGTGACCAGAGCAAAGCAGGCTGTGCAGGCGACCTGGGTGGAGCAGGCTGTGCAGACGACCAGGGCGGAGTTGGCTGTGCAGGCGAAGGCTAGGGCGGAGCTGGACGAGGTGAAGGCCAGGGTGGAGCTGTCGGACCCTCGGGCGTCCAAGGCGAAGCAGACTGTGGGCATGGCCAGGGCAGAGCTGTCAGACCCTCGGGCGTCCAAGGCGGAGCAGACTGTGGGCATGGCCAGGGCAGAGCTGTCGGACCCTCGGGCGTCCAAGGCGGAGCAGACTGTGGGCATGGCCAGAGCAGAGCTGTCAGACCCTTGGGCGTCCAAGGCGGAGCAGACTGTGGGCATGGCCAGGGCAGAGCTGTGGAACCCACAAGCGTCCACGGCGGTAAAGACCTCTCAGGCGACCACGGCGGTGAAGAGCTCTCAGATGGCCACAGCGGTGAAGACCTCTCAGGCGGCCACGGCGGGGAAGAGCTCTCAGATGGCCACAGCGGTGAAGACCTCTCAGGCGGCCACGGCGGTGAAGAGCTCTCAGATGGCCACGGCAGTGAAGACCTCTCAGGCGGCCACGGTGGTGAAGACCTTTCAGGAGACCACAGCAGTGAAGACCTCTCAGGAGACCATGGTGATGAAGACCTCTCAGAAGACCTTTCCGGAGACCACGGCAGTGAAGACCTCTCAGGAGACCACGGTGATGAAGACTTCTCAGAAGACCACAGTGGTGACGACCCCTCAGCTGGCCACGGCGATGCAGACCCCTCAGACGGCCACGGCGGTGAAGAGCTCTCAGATGGCCACAGCGGTGAAGACCTCTCAGGAGACCACGGCGGTGGAGGATGAGATGAAGGCCATGTCTGCAACGCCTTCATGGCCCTCACAGAGTGCCTACTGCCCCCCCCCCCCCCCCCCCCAAAAAAAAAAATACTTGGGAAAATCCCCAGGGATCTGAAGGGCACAGCTTGAACAGAGCTTGAAGGGCACTGGTAAGGCGAGGCGCAGAGGCGGGGCCGGCAGAGCGAGGCGCAGAGGCGGGGCCGGCAGAGCGAGGCGCAGAGGCGGGGCCGGCAGAGCGAGGCGCAGAGGCGGGGCTGGCAGGGCGAGGCGCTGAGGCGAGGCCGGTAGAGCGAGGCGCAGAGGCGGGGCCGGCAGGGCTAGGCGCTGAGGCGGGGCCGGCAGAGCGAGGCGCAGAGGCAGGACCGGCAGGACGAGGAGTCCTGGTACGCTCACCGGAGCCTGGCGAGCCGAACGATTCCTCCTTCTCCTTCTGCGGCGGCGTATCACAGGGTTAGACACACTCACTGGGCTAGACGATTCACTCATTGGACTTGATGATTCACTCACAGGATTCAATGGTTCATTCACTGGACTCCGTGGTTCACTCAGACTCAATGATTCACTTACTTGACTCAATGGTTCACTCACTGGACTCAGTGACTCACTCACAAGGCTGAGGTGAATCGTGTGCTCGGCTGAACTAACGTGAACCTTGGGCTCGTTAAAGTTCATGTGGAGCGCGGGCTCGGCAGGGCTGACGGTGAGCGCAGGCTCGGCAGGGCTGACGGTGAGCGCAGGCTCGGCAGGGCTGACGGTGAGCGCAGGCTCGGCAGGGCTGACGGTGAGCGCAGGCTCGGCAGGGCTGACGGTGAGTGCAGGCTCGGCAGGGCTGGCGGTGAGCGCGGGCTCGGCATGAAGCTCAGGCATGTTGTGGTGAAGCTCTGGCTGGACGGTCTCTAGCTGAACGGTCTCTGGCTGAACGGTCTCTGGCTGAACGGTCTCTGGCTGAACGGTCTCTGGCTGAGCGGTCTCTGGCAACACCCCCTCGGCCTTATCCTCAAAGCCCACAGTAAATGATGAACCACTAATCCTCAGGGCGAATTCAATATATTGACATAAAGTCCATTGAGGGGTATTGTCAGGCATGAGATAATGTACTATGTCCTTAAGTCCATATCGGAAGGCATCTTTTAGTACTGAATCGTCCTCGTCAACACCATAGCATAGCTCACAAAACTCCTCAACATATTCTTCTATGGAACCATTACCTTGACTGAGACGGAAGAGACTGATCAGTGGGTCCATGATGGATCTCGATTCTCTCTCGGCTGCTGGATCTGAAGTGGCGAAGTATTCTGTTACGAAGCGGTAGACAAGATAAGATCCAAATGCAGCTTTATTGACAATCGTCAAACAGGCAAGGGTCAGGCAACAGCAAAACAGGGTTTTCAGAGAATCAGCACAGAGAGTAGTCAGGTCACAGGCAAGAGTTCGGGGCAGGCAGCAAACAGGCAGGAGTCAAGAAACAATCCGGGTTCAGAATACAGACAAGGCAGGCACGGGAGAAACGCTCAGAAATTACAGCCGGGGCAATGTAGTACTTCGCAATGAACCAGTGTATGGGTGTGGTTTAAATAGGAAGTCCGATGAGGTTCAGGTGTGTGCGTAATCAGTCCAGGGAGGTGTATGATGGGAAACAGAGTTCTTGAACGAAGTGAACAGTTCTGATGTGGAGTGCCCTCTGGTGGTTTTCTCGGGCACTCCACCTGGTGATCGTCACAAGACCCTTCCAGAGCTGAGATATTGAAACTCAAAATTTTGTCTAGAAAAAAAAAAAAGACCGTGTTACCCCTTATGTTTTTTTTATTTTTTTGGCAAAAAATTAAGTTTCCCCAATCTTCTCAAAACTCTGGATTCTGATAGAGGGCCATGACACTTAGAACTGAGTGCAAAAATGGAGGCTCTAAACCCTTCCAGAGCTGAGATATCGAAACTCAAAATTTTGTCCAGAAAAAAAAACGACAGTGTTACCCCTTATGTTTTTTTTATTTTTTTGGCGAAAAATTAAGTTTCCCCAATCTTCTCAAAACTCTGGATTCTGATAGAGGGCCATGACACTTAGACCTGAGTGCAAAAATGGAGGCTCTAGACCCTTCCAGAGCTGAGATATCGAAACTCAAAATTTTGTCCAGAAAAAAAACGACAGTGTTACCCCTTATGTTTTTTTTATTTTTTGGTGAAAAATTAAGTTTCCCCAATCTTCTCATAACTCTGGATTCTGATAGAGGGCCATGACACTTAGACCTGAGTGCAAAAATGGAGGCTCTAGACCCTTCCAGAGCTGAGATATCGAAACTCAAAATTATGTCCAGAAAAAAAAAACGACAGTGTTACCCCTTATGTTTTTTATTTTTTTGGCGAAAAATTAAGTTTCCCCAATCTTCTCAAAACTCTGGATTCTGATAGAGGGCCATGACACTTAGACCTGAGTGCAAAAATGGAGACTCTAGACCCTTCCAGAGCTGAGATATTGAAACTCAAAATTTTGTCCAGAAAAAAAAAAAAACGACAGTGTTACCCCTTATGTTTTTTTTTTTTTTTTTTTGGCGAAAAATTAAGTTTCCCCAATCTTCTCAAAACTATGGATTCTGATAGAGGGCCATGACATTTAGACCTGAGTGCAAAATGGAAGTTCTAGACCCTTCCAGAGCTGAGATATCGAAACTCAAAATTCTGAACAGAAAAAAAAAACGACAGTGTTACCCCTTACGTTTTTTTTATATTTTGGCAAAAAATTAAGTTTCCCCAATCTTCTCAAAACTCTGGATTCTGATAGAGGGCCATGACACTTAGACCTGAGTGCAAAAATGGAGGCTCTAGACCCTTCCAGAGCTGAGATATTGAAACTCAAAATTTTGTCCAGAAAAAAAAAAACCTGACAGTGTTACCCCTTATGTTTTTTATTTTTTTGGCGAAAAATTAAGTTTCCCCAATCTTCTCAAAACTCTGGATTCTGATAGAGGGCAATGACACTTAGACCTGAGTGCAAAAATGGAGGCTCTAGACCCTTCCAGAGCTGAGATATTGAAACTCAAAATTTTGTCCAGAAAAAAAACCCGACAGTGTTACCTCTTATGTTTTTTTAATTTTTTTGGCGAAAAATTAAGTTTTCCCAATCTTCTCAAAACTCTGGATTCTGATAGAGGGCCATGACACTTAGACCTGAGTGCAAAAATTGAGGCTCTAGACCCTTCCAGAGCTGAGATATTGAAACTCAAAATTTTGCCCAGAAAAAAAAACGACAGTGTTACCCCTTATGTTTTTGTTTTTTTTTTTTTTTCGCAAAAAATTAAGTTTCCCCAATCTTCTCAAAACTCTGGATTCTGATAGAGGGCCATGACACTTAGACCTGAGTGCAAAAATGGAGGCTCTAGACCCTTCCAGAGCTGAGATATTGAAACTCAAAATTTTGTCCAGAAAAAAACCCCGACAGTGTTACCCCTTATGTTTTTTTATTTTTTTTTTTGGCGAAAAATTAAGTTTCCCCAATCTTCTCAAAACTCTGGATTCTGATAGAGGGCCATGACACTTAGACCTGAGTGCAAAAATGGAGACTCTAGACCCTTCCAGAGCTGAGATATTGAAACTCAAAATTTTGTCCAGAAAAAAAAAAACGACAGTGTTACCCCTTATGTTTTTTTTTTGTTTGTTTTTTTCGCGTAAAATTAAGTTTCCCCAATCTTCTCAAAACTCTGGATACTGATATAGGGCCAAGACACTTAGACCTGAGTGCAAAAATGGAGGCTCTAGACCCTTCCAGAGCTGAGATATTGAAACTCAACATTTTGTCCAGAAAAAAAAAAAACGACAGTGTTACCCCTTATGTTTTTTTTTTTTTTGGCAAAAAATAAAGTTTCCCCAATCTTCTCAAAACTCTGGATTCTGATAGAGGGCCATGACACTTAGACCTGAGTGCAAAAATGGAGGCTCTAGACCCTCCCAGAGCTGAGATATCGAAACTCAAAATTTTGTCCAGAAAAAAAAATGACAGTGTTACCCCTTATGTTTTTTTATTTTTGTGGCGACAAATTAAGTGTCCCCAATCTTCTCAAAACCCTGGATTCTGATAGAGGGCCATGACACTTAGACCTGAGTGCAAAATGGAAGCTCGAGACCCTTCCAGAGCTGAGATATCGAAACTCAAAATTTTGTCCAGAAAAAAAAAAACGACAGTGTTACCCCTTATGTTTTTTTTTATTTTTTGGCAAAAAATTAAGTTTCCCCAATCTTCTCAAAACTCTGGATTCTGATAGAGGGCCATGACACTTAGACCTGAGTGCAAAAATGGAGGCTCTAGACCCTTCCAGAGCTGTGATATTGAAACTCAAAATTTTGTCCAGAAAAAAACCCCGACAGTGTTACCCCTTATGTTTTTTTATTTTTTTGGTGAAAAATTAAGTTTCCCCAATCTTCTCAAAACTCTGGATTCTGATAGAGGGCCATGACACTTAGACCTGAGTGCAAAAATTGAGGCTCTAGACCCTTCCAGAGCTGAGATATTGAAACTCAAAATTTTGCCCAGAAAAAAAAAAACGACAGTGTTACCCCTTATGTTTTTTTATATTTTTTTGGCAAAAAAATAAGTTTCCCCAATCTTCTCAAAACTCTGGATTCTGATAGAGGGCCATGACACTTAAGGCCTGTTCACACCGGGACGAATATCAGCGCGCGTTATTCGTCAGCGTTTTTCAACGCGTTTTTTGTGTTCACACCCAAGCGTTTTTCGCTGACGATGAGCTGAGTGAACATGCAAATTCATTCCCTGACATTAGATGGCGCTTAATGTAAAACAGATAATAGAATACTATATACTAGGGTGATCATATTCATGTCTCAATGTTTTATTATGACAGATTAAAAAAAACCCGAATGAAATAATGATAGAAAAAATGTCTTCTGTATTAGAAAAATAAATATATAAATAATAAATAACTAAAAGAAATGCCTCCAAATGTAACAAAAAATAGCTCTCACAAACCTTTGTCTTTAGTTAGAAACACTTAAATCTTTAGTTTTCATCTTCTTTATCCTGTTTTTCTTCATCATCCACCTTGTTTGCCCATCTATATTTTGCAGTAGAACTGATTTTTGCAGCAGTTTTTTTGAAAACCAGGACATTTTCATCACTTAAAAACAGCCAGGACAGGACGTGAAAACAGGACATGTTTAACGCAAAGTTGAGATGTTGCCCAGAGATAAAAACATATATTTGCACTGGATGAACAGATGCAGCTAGAGACGAGAGTTGTCGTATTTCCCCGCGTTTAATAAAACCACTCAAACGTTACACTCGTCCTCATACATGGGGATCGAGCGAGGAAAAAAACACAAACAAACATCTGGTCACAATAGAAAAATAAAATAAAAGAAAGAATACAAAGAGTCGGCAGAGCGGTTATCTCATCTCCTCATTTAATCTCAAAATCTAATTAACTGACACTACACATATGCGCAGTTCTCATCTCAACTCAGATTTCTATAAAGCACAAAGTGACCGTTACATGTCCCGGGAAAACAGGACTTATGATCACCCTACTATACTTTTTTTACAGAAATACTAATTATCATATAGCTCTTTATGCTCCGAGACCAGGAGCTCAACTTGCCTTGTAGGCTATCTCTTCTTCACCGTATGTGTGCTCGGCAAGAACGTTTTGTGTTTGAGCGCCCCCAAGTTGTGTTTTACTGTAACTTCAGAAGCACCAGACACGTGAGCAAACCCGCCAATCTCGTTGGTCGGATAGGTTTTGACGCGGCGCGTCAAACCAAAAAAACGAACCCGAGGCGTTTTTTTAAAAATGACGCTTTTACGCGTGGCGTTTTTCGCGTCGGTGTGAACACTCACATTGGCGCCCATTGTTTAGTCACGAGGCGTTAAACGTCGACGAATATCGCGCGCGAAATTCGTCCCGGTGTGAACAGGCCTTTAGACCTGAGTGCAAAAATGGAGGCTCTAGACCCTTCCAGAGCTGAGATATCGTAACTCAAAATTTTGTCCAGAAAAAAAACGACCGTGTTACCCCTTGTTTTTTGTTTTTTTTGGCAAAAAATAAAGTTTCCCCAAACTTCTCAAAACTCTGGATTCTGATAGAGGGCCATGACACTTAGACCTGAGTGCAAAAATGGAGACTCTAGACCCTTCCAGAGCTGAGATATCGAAACTCAAAATTTTGTCCAGAAAAAAAAACGACAGTGTTACCCCTTATGTTTTTTTTATTTTTTTGGCGAAAAATTAAGTTTCCCCAATCTTCTCAAAACTCTGGATTCTGATAGAGGGCCATGACACTTAGACCTGAGTGCAAAAATGGAGGCTCTAGACCCTTCCAGAGCTGAGATATTGAAACTCAAAATTTTGTCCAGAAAAAAACCCCTTATGTTTTTTTATTTTTTTTTTTGGCGAAAAATTAAGTTTCCCCAATCTTCTCAAAACTCCGGATTCTGATAGAGGGCCATGACACTTAGACCTGAGTGCAAAAATGGAGGCTCTAGACCCTTCTAGAGCTGAGATATTGAAACTCAAAATTTTGTCCAGAAAAAAAAAAAAAAACGACAGTGTAACCCCTATTGTTTTTTTTATTTTTTTGGCAAAAAATTAAGTTTCCCCAATCTTCTCAAAACTCTGGATTCTGATAGAGGGCCATGACACTTAGACCTGAGTGCAAAAATGGAGGCTCTAGACCCTTCCAGAGCTGAGATATCGTAACTCAAAATTTTGTCCAGAAAAAAAAAACGACAGTGTTACCCCTTATGGTTTTTTTAAATTTTTTTGGCGAAAAATTAAGTTTCCCCAATCTTCTCAAAACTCTGGATTCTGATAGAGGGCCATGACACTTAGACCTGAGTGCAAAAATGGAGACTCTAGACCCTTCCAGAGCTGAGATATTGAAACTCAAAATTTTGTCCAGAAAAAAAAAACGACCGTGTTACCCCTTATGTTTTTTTTTATTTTTTTGGCGAAAAATTAAGTTTCCCCAATCTTCTCAAAACTCTGGATACTGATAGAGGGCCATGACACTTAGACCTGAGTGCAAAAATGGAGTCTCTAGACCCTTCCAGAGCTGAGATATTGAAACTCAAAATTTTGTCCAGAAAAAAAAAAATAACGACAGTGTTACCCCTTATGTTTTTTTTTGTTTTTTTTCGCGTAAAATTAAGTTTCCCCAATCTTCTCAAAACTCTGGATACTGATATAGGGCCAAGACACTTAGACCTGAGTGCAAAAATGGAGGCTCTAGACCCTTCCAGAGCTGAGATATTGAAACTCAACATTTTGTCCAGAAAAAAAAAAACGACAGTGTTACCCCTTACGTTTTTTTTATTTTTTGGCAAAAAATTAAGTTTCCCCAATCTTCTCAAAACTCTGGATTCTGATAGAGGGCCATGACACTTAGACCTGAGTGCAAAAATGGAGGCTCTAGACCCTTCCAGAGCTGTGATATTGAAACTCAAAATTTTGTCCAGAAAAAAACCCCGACAGTGTTACCCCTTATGTTTTTTTTATTTTTTTGGTGAAAAATTAAGTTTCCCCAATCTTCTCAAAACTCTGGATTCTGATAGAGGGCCATGACACTTAGACCTGAGTGCAAAAATTGAGGCTCTAGACCCTTCCAGAGCTGAGATATTGAAACTCAAAATTTTGCCCAGAAAAAAAAAACGACAGTGTTACCCCTTATGTTTTTTTATATTTTTTTGGCAAAAAAATAAGTTTCCCCAATCTTCTCAAAACTCTGGATTCTGATAGAGGGCCATGACACTTAGACCTGAGTGCAAAAATGGAGGCTCTAGACCCTTCCAGAGCTGAGATATCGTAACTCAAAATTTTGTCCAGAAAAAAAACGACCGTGTTACCCCTTGTTTTTTGTTTTTTTTGGCAAAAAATAAAGTTTCCCCAAACTTCTCAAAACTCTGGATTCTGATAGAGGGCCATGACACTTAGACCTGAGTGCAAAAATGGAGACTCTAGACCCTTCCAGAGCTGAGATATCGAAACTCAAAATTTTGTCCAGAAAAAAAAACGACAGTGTTACCCCTTATGTTTTTTTTATTTTTTTGGCGAAAAATTAAGTTTCCCCAATCTTCTCAAAACTCTGGATTCTGATAGAGGGCCATGACACTTAGACCTGAGTGCAAAAAATGGAGGCTCTAGACCCTTCCAGAGCTGAGATATTGAAACTCAAAATTTTGTCCAGAAAAAAACCCCTTATGTTTTTTTATTTTTTTTGGCGAAAAATTAAGTTTCCCCAATCTTCTCAAAACTCCGGATTCTGATAGAGGGCCATGACACTTAGACCTGAGTGCAAAAATGGAGGCTCTAGACCCTTCTAGAGCTGAGATATTGAAACTCAAAATTTTGTCCAGAAAAAAAAAAACGACAGTGTAACCCCTATTGTTTTTTTTATTTTTTTGGCAAAAAATTAAGTTTCCCCAATCTTCTCAAAACTCTGGATTCTGATAGAGGGCCATGACACTTAGACCTGAGTGCAAAAATGGAGGCTCTAGACCCTTCCAGAGCTGAGATATCGTAACTCAAAATTTTGTCCAGAAAAAAAAAAACGACCGTGTTACCCCTTATGGTTTTTTTTAAATTTTTTTGGCGAAAAATTAAGTTTCCCCAATCTTCTCAAAACTCTGGATTCTGATAGAGGGCCATGACACTTAGACCTGAGTGCAAAAATGGAGACTCTAGACCCTTCCAGAGCTGAGATATTGAAACTCAAAATTTTGTCCAGAAAAAAAAAACGACCGTGTTACCCCTTATGTTTTTTTTTATTTTTTTGGCGAAAAATTAAGTTTCCCCAATCTTCTCAAAACTCTGGATACTGATAGAGGGCCATGACACTTAGACCTGAGTGCAAAAATGGAGTCTCTAGACCCTTCCAGAGCTGAGATATTGAAACTCAAAATTTTGTCCAGAAAAAAAAAATAACGACAGTGTTACCCCTTATGTTTTTTTTATTTTTTTGGCAAAAAATTAAGTTTTCTCAATCTTCTCAAAACTCTGGATTCTGATAGACAGTAGCGGTTCTAGGCACGGGCGAACCGGGCAGTCGCCCGGGGCGGCATTTCTTCATGTCACATGGGGGGCGGCACGAGCAGTTAAAAAATATCCTCGGTGCCGCGAAGGTTTTCTATTTTTCATAATTTCGAATCAATTATTGGCAATGGCGCCCCTGCTTGCTGAGAAGATGCCGCGCACAGAAGCGATGTCAAGGGGGTCTCTTGATAAGTTCACGTATCGCGTCTTTTGCGCGCTGGAGGTCGTTACCTCAAATAGGCGATTAGGCGCACGGGAAGCGCGCTCATTGCGCGCTCGCGGGAGGCGCGCTCATAAACTTTTCAGTATGGAAGTGCACGTGCACCCAAACACTTGGGTGTTTTTTCTCTTCTCCGTAAATAAATCTTTTAGCAGAGCTTCAGCAAGCGTTTTTCTGTGGTGGAAATACATTACTAAAACTTCTTTGTCATTGTGGAGAGCGCAGTGCATGGTTGTATATAGCAACGACAGCCATGGGGAAATCGGACCGAATTTTACTATTAATAATAAAAGATAAGCTGTGCATTATAAATGTCAGGAATGTATCTTTATTGATGTATTCTTTTTATAGAGATGATTTAAATGCTGAAATATGAGGTATTTTTATAAAATCTTTTTTGTGTAAGCTTAACCTTCAAGTTTAGTATAGGTAAAAGACACTCATTTAAAACAAATCTTTAATGTTATTAACTTGGTGAATTGATTTCATTGTGTATTGGGCTTTTTGAACAAGATTCTGTGTATGTGATCATGTTGGTCAATATTCATGAAATGAAAATAATTTACATAATGATCAACTTTATGAGTTTTTACTGTAGCCTATAATATTCAAAGTACAATTTTCTATTTTCTAAATAATCTCTGATTCTGTCCTTTTCTCTGACATTTTAAGAGTGGCATAGGGCTACAAAAGCTATTTTAGGTCTAGTTTGGATAGTTGTTAATATGAGAGCTGTTCAAAATTATTTAAGAGATAAGTATAGTGTTACTAAATAAGTAACTCTCTCTGACCCTTTTACTTTTAAAAACTCCATCATGACAAAGTATAGTTTAACTAGTCCAAACTCAAAGTGTGGCATGCATATAATTCAAGGCCAATGTGCTAATGGTTACTTCCTCCCTTTAAAGTTAGAAAAATCTAGCAAAATAACTGGATTATATTAACTTTTTTTTTTCTTCAAATGAACGTAATGTAAATTTATTGTTGTTGGGTTTTTTTTTTGGGGGGGGGGGGGGGGGGGGCGCTCAAAGGGGGTCTCGCCCTGGGCGTAGTTCAAGGTAGAACCGCCACTGCTGATAGAGGACCATGACACTTAGAACTGAGTGCAAAAATGGAGGCTCTAAACCCTCCCAGAGCTGAGATATCGAAACTCAAAATTTTGTCCAGAAAAAAAAAACGACAGTGTTACCCCTTATGTTTTTTTTTTTTTTGTTTTTTTGGCGAAAAATTAAGTTTCCCCAATCTTCTCAAAACTCTGGATTCTGATAGAGGGCCATGACACTTAGACCTGAGTGCAAAAATGGAGGCTCTAGACCCTTCCAGAGCTGAGACATCGAAACTCAAAATTTTGTCCAGAAAAAAAAATGACAGTGTTACCCCTTATGTTTTTTTATTTTTGTGGCGACAAATTAAGTGTCCCCAATCTTCTCAAAACCCTGGATTCTGATAGAGGGCCATGACACTTAGACCTGAGTGCAAAATGGAAGCTCTAGACCCTTCCAGAGCTGAGATATCGAAACTCAAAATTTTGTCCAGAAAAAAAACCCGACAGTGTTACCCCTTACGTTTTTTTTATTTTTTGGCAAAAAATTAAGTTTCCCCAATCTTCTCAAAACTCTGGATTCTGATAGAGGGCCATGACACTTAGACCTGAGTATAAAAATGGAGGCTCTAGACCCTTCCAGAGCTGAGATATTGAAACTCAAAATTTTGTCCAGAAAAAAACCCCGACAGTGTTACCCCTTATGTTTTTTTATTTTTTTAGTGAAAAATTAAGTTTCCCCAATCTTCTCAAAACTCTGGATTCTGATAGAGGGCCATGACACTTAGACCTGAGTGCAAAAATTGAGGCTCTAGACCCTTCCAGAGCTGAGATATTGAAACTCAAAATTTTGTCCAGAAAAAAAAAAAACGACAGTGTTACCCCTTATGTTTTTGTTGTTTTTTTTTTGGCGAAAAATTAAGTTTCCCCAATCTTCTCAAAACTCCGGATTCTGATAGAGGGCCATGACACTTAGACCTGAGTGCAAAAATTGAGTCTCTAGACCCTTCCAGAGCTGAGATATTGAAACTCAAAATTTTGTCCAGAAAAAAAAACGACAGTGTTACCCCTTATGTTCTTTTATATTTTTTTGGCAAAAAAATAAGTTTCCCCAATCTTCTCAAAACTCTGGATTCTGATAGAGGGCCATGACACTTAGACCTGAGTGCAAAAATGGAGGCTCTAGACCCTTCCAGAGCTGAGATATCGTAACTCAAAATTTTGTCCAGAAAAAAAAAACGACCGTGTTACCCCTTGTTTTTTTTTTTTTTTTGGCAAAAAATAAAGTTTCCCCAAACTTCTCAAAACTCTGGATTCTGATAGAGGGCCATGACACTTAGACCTGAGTGCAAAAATGGAGACTCTAGACCCTTCCAGAGCTGAGATATCGAAACTCAAAATTTTGTCCAGAAAAAAAACTACAGTGTTACCCCTTAAATTTTTTTTATTTTTTGGCCAAAAATTAAGTTTCCCCAATCTTCTCAAAACTCTGGATTCTGATAGAGGGCCATGACACTTAGACCTGAGTGCAAAAATGGAGGCTCTAGACCCTTCCAGAGCTGAAATATCGAAACTCAAAATTTGGTCCAGAAAAAAAAAACGACAGTGTTACCCCTTATGTTTTTTTCATTTTTGTCCCGAAAAATTAAGTTTCCCCAATCTTCTCAAAACTCTGGATTCTGATAGAGGGCCATGACACTTAGACCTGAGTGCAAAAAGGGAGGCTCTAGACCCTTCCAGAGCTGAGATATCGAAACTCAAAATTTTGACCAAAAAAAAACTACAGTGTTACCCCTTACATTTTTAAAAAAATTTTTGCAAAAAATTAAGTTTCCCCAATCTTCTCAAAACTCTGGATTCTGATAGAGGGCCATGACACTTCGACCTGAGTGCAAAAATGGAGGCTCTAGACCCTTCCAGAGCTGAGATATTGAAACTCAAAATTTTGTCCAGAAAAAAAAAAAACCCGACAGTGTTACCCCTTATGTTTTTTTTATTTTTTTGGCAAAAAATTAAGTTTCCCCAATCTTCTCAAAACTCTGGATTCTGATAGAGGGCCATGACACTTAGACCTGAGTGCAAAAATGGAGGCTCTAGACCCTTCCAGAGCTGAGATATCGTAACTCAAAAATTTGTCCAGAAAAAAAAAAAACGACCGTGTTACCCCTTATGTTTTTTTATTTTTTTTGGCGAAAAATTAAGTTTCCCCAATCTTCTCCTAACTCTGGATTCTGATAGAGGGCCATGACACTTAGACCTGAGTGCAAAAATGGAGGCTCTAGACCCTTCCAGAGCTGAGATATCGAAACTCAAAATTTTGTCCAGAAAAAAAAAACGACAGTGTTACCCCTTGTGTTTTTTTTTTATTTTTTTGGCGAAAAATTAAGTTTCCCCAATCTTCTCAAAACTCTGGATTCTGATAGAGGGCCATGACACTTAGACCTGAGTGCAAAAATGGAGGCTCTAGACCCTTCCAGAGCTGAGACATCGAAACTCAAAATTTTGTCCAGAAAAAAAAATGACAGTGTTACCCCTTATGTTTTTTTATTTTTGTGGCGACAAATTAAGTGTCCCCAATCTTCTCAAAACCCTGGATTCTGATAGAGGGCCATGACACTTAGACCTGAGTGCAAAATGGAAGCTCTAGACCCTTCCAGAGCTGAGATATCGAAACTCAAAATTTTGTCCAGAAAAAAAACCCGACAGTGTTACCCCTTACGTTTTTTTTTATTTTTTGGCAAAAAATTAAGTTTCCCCAATCTTCTCAAAACTCTGGATTCTGATAGAGGGCCATGACACTTAGACCTGAGTATAAAAATGGAGGCTCTAGACCCTTCCAGAGCTGAGATATTGAAACTCAAAATTTTGTCCAGAAAAAAACCCCGACAGTGTTACCCCTTATGTTTTTTTATTTTTTTAGTGAAAAATTAAGTTTCCCCAATCTTCTCAAAACTCTGGATTCTGATAGAGGGCCATGACACTTAGACCTGAGTGCAAAAATTGAGGCTCTAGACCCTTCCAGAGCTGAGATATTGAAACTCAAAATTTTGTCCAGAAAAAAAAAAAACGACAGTGTTACCCCTTATGTTTTTTTTTTGTTTTTTTTTGGCGAAAAATTAAGTTTCCCCAATCTTCTCAAAACTCCGGATTCTGATAGAGGGCCATGACACTTAGACCTGAGTGCAAAAATTGAGTCTCTAGACCCTTCCAGAGCTGAGATATTGAAACTCAAAATTTTGTCCAGAAAAAAAAAACGACAGTGTTACCCCTTATGTTCTTTTATATTTTTTTGGCAAAAAAATAAGTTTCCCCAATCTTCTCAAAACTCTGGATTCTGATATACCCCTTTTCCACCGAAAAAAGAACTGGTTCGGAACTGGTGCTGGTTCAAAGTTGGTTCGGAGCTGGTTCAACTTGCGAACCCGTTCAGAACCTGTTTGATTTTCCACTGACTAGAGCGCCCGGGGAACAACGTCGTTACGTCACTGTTTACGTCGCTTGCAAGTAGGCTACATTGCTTTGGGATTATCTGTAACTCGTGTACCAAGAAAACTTTAAAAACAATTGAAATATGTAAGTCTTTTAATCTTTTCGTTTGATATGTAATCTTTTCTGATAAGTTATGTACCCCTGTCTTGTTTCTTTTTCTTTCCATTTATTTGTTCAATCGCGACTGTTTTCGTCTTTGCTTATGTTTAAAAAAAAAAAATAAATAAAAACGCTTGCGTGTTTCTGCAGTTTCTCATTGCTTTGCGTTGGTCAGAAAATATGTTTAGAACACATCTGAAGCCGCCCCAGCCCCCGACGTAAACATGACGTGCTAAAAGAAAGGTTCTAGTCCAGCAAATAGTTGGTGCCGCTTTGGAACCAGTTCTCGCGGCCGCGAACCGGTTCTTTGGCTGTCGAAACACAAGGATCTGGTTCGCGCGCAGGCACCGGCTCCGAACCGGCTCTCAAAATGCGTTGGTGGAAAAGGGGCTATAGAGGGCCATGACACTTAGACCTGAGTGCAAAAATGGAGGCTCTAGACCCTTCCAGAGCTGAGATATCGTAACTCAAAATTTTGTCCAGAAAAAAAAAACGACCGTGTTACCCCTTGTTTTTTTTTTTTTTGGCAAAAAATAAAGTTTCCCCAAACTTCTCAAAACTCTGGATTCTGATAGAGGGCCATGACACTTAGACCTGAGTGCAAAAATGGAGACTCTAGACCCTTCCAGAGCTGAGATATCGAAACTCAAAATTTTGTCCAGAAAAAAAACTACAGTGTTACCCCTTACATTTTTTTTATTTTTTGGCAAAAAATTAAGCTTCCCCAATCTTCTCAAAACTCTGGATTCTGATAGAGGGCCATGACACTTAGACCTGAGTGCAAAAATGGAGGCTCTAGACCCTTCCAGAGCTGAAATATCGAAACTCAAAATTTGGTCCAGAAAAAAAAAAACGACAGTGTTACCCCTTATGTTTTTTTTCATTTTTGTCCCGAAAAATTAAGTTTCCCCAATCTTCTCAAAACTCTGGATTCTGATAGAGGGCCATGACACTTAGACCTGAGTGCAAAAAGGGAGGCTCTAGACCCTTCCAGAGCTGAGATATCGAAACTCAAAATTTTGACCAGAAAAAAAAACTACAGTGTTACCCCTTACATTTTTAAAAAAATTTTGCAAAAAATTAAGTTTCCCCAATCTTCTCAAAACTCTGGATTCTGATAGAGGGCCATGACACTTAGACCTGAGTGCAAAAATGTAGGCTCCAGACCCTTCCAGAGCTGAGATATCGAAACTCAAAATTTTGTCCAGAAAAAAAACGACAGTGTTACCCCTTATGTTTTTATATTTTTTTGGCGAAACATTAAGTTTCCCCAATCTTCTCAAAACTCTGGATTCTGATAGAGGGCCATGACACTTAGACCTGAGTGCAAAAATGGAGGCTCTAGACCCTTCCAGAGCTGAGATATCGAAACTCAAAATTTTGTCCAGAAAAAAAACCCGACAGTGTTACCCCTTATGTTTTTTTTTATTTTTTGGCGAAAAATTAAGTTTCCCCAATCTTCTCATAACTCTGGATTCTGATAGAGGGCCATGACACTTAGACCTGAGTGCAAAAATGGAGGCTCTAGACCCTTCCAGAGCTGAGATATTGAAACTCAAAATTTTGTCCAGAAAAAAACCCCGACAGTGTTACCCCTTATGTTTTTTTATTTTTTTTGCGAAAAATTAAGTTTCCCCAATCTTCTCAAAACTCCGGATTCTGATAGAGGGCCATGACACTTAGACCTGAGTGCAAAAATGGAGGCTCTAGACCCTTCTAGAGCTGAGATATTGAAACTCAAAATTTTGTCCAGAAAAAAAAAATGACAGTGTAACCCCTATTGTTTTTTTTATTTTTTGGCAAAAAATTAAGTTTCCCCAATCTTCTCAAAACTCTGGATTCTGATAGAGGGCCATGACACTTAGACCTGAGTGCAAAAATGTAGGCTCTAGACCCTTCCAGAGCTGAGATATCGTAACTCAAAATTTTGTCCAGAAAAATAAACGACCGTGTTACCCCTTATGGTTTTTTAAAAATTTTTTGGCGAAAAATTAAGTTTCCCCAATCTTCTCAAAACTCTGGATTCTGATAGAGGGCCATGACACTTAGACCTGAGTGCAAAAATGGAGACTCTAGACCCTTCCAGAGCTGAGATATTGAAACTCAAAATTTTGTCCAGAAAAAAAAAACGACCGTGTTACCCCTTATGTTTTTTTTATTTTTTTGGCGAAAAATTAAGTTTCCCCAATCTTCTCAAAACTCTGGATACTGATAGAGGGCCATGACACTTAGACCTGAGTGCAAAAATGGAGTCTCTAGACCCTTCCAGAGCTGAGATATTGAAACTCAAAATTTTGTCCAGAAAAAAAAAAATAATGACAGTGTTACCCCTTATGTTTTTTTATTTTTTTGGCAAAAAATTAAGTTTTCCCAATCTTCTCAAAACTCTGGATTCTGATAGAGGACCATGACACTTAGAACTGAGTGCAAAAATGGAGGCTCTAAACCCTCCCAGAGCTGAGATATCGAAACTCAAAATTTTGTCCAGAAAAAAAAAACGACAGTGTTACCCCTTATGTTTTTTTTATTTTTTTGGCGAAAAATTAAGTTTCCCCAATCTTCTCAAAACTCTGGATTCTGATAGAGGGCCATGACACTTAGACCTGAGTGCAAAAATGGAGGCTCTAGACCCTTCCAGAGCTGAGATATCGAAACTCAAAATTTTGTCCAGAAAAAAAACGACAGTGTTACCCCTTATGTTTTTTTTATTTTTTGGCTTAAAATTAAGTTTCCCCAATCTTCTCATAACTCTGGATTCTGATAGAGGGCCATGACACTTAGACCTGAGTGCAAAAATTGAGTCTCTAGACCCTTCCAGAGCTGAGATATTGAAACTCAAAATTTTGTCCAGAAAAAAAAACGACTGTGTTACCCCTTATGTTTTTTTTTATATTTTTTTGGCAAAAAAAATAAGTCTCCCCAATCTTCTCAAAACTCTGGATTCTGATAGAGGGCCATGACACTTAGACCTGAGTGCAAAAATGGAGGCTCTAGACCCTTCCAGAGCTGAGATATCGTAACTCAAAATTTTGTCCAGAAAAAAAACGACCGTGTTACCCCTTATGGTTTTTTTTTTTTTTTGGCAAAAAATAAAGTTTCCCCAAACTTCTCAAAACTCTGGATTCTGATAGAGGGCCATGACACTTAGACCTGAGTGCAAAAATGGAGACTCTAGACCCTTCCAGAGCTGAGATATCCAAACTCAAAATTTTGTCCAGAAAAAAAAAAATACAGTGTTACCCCTTACATTTGTTTTTTATTTTTTGGCAAAAAATTAAGCTTCCCCAATCTTCTCAAAACTCTGGATTCTGATAGAGGGCCATGACACTTAGACCTGAGTGCAAAAATGGAGGCTCTAGACCCTTCCAGAGCTGAAATATCGAAACTCAAAATTTTGTCCAGAAAAAAAAACGACAGTGTTACCCCTTATGTTTTTTTCATTTTTGTCCCGAAAAATTAAGTTTCCCCAATCTTCTCAAAACTCTGGATTCTGATAGAGGGCCATGACACTTAGACCTGAGTGCAAAAAGGGAGGCTCTAGACCCTTCCAGAGCTGAGATATCGAAACTCAAAATTTTGACCAGAAAAAAAAACTACAGTGTTACCCCTTACATTTTTAAAAAATTTTTTGCAAAAAATTAAGTTTCCCCAATCTTCTCGAAACTTTGGATTCTGATAGAGGGCCATGACACTTAGACCTGAGTGCAAAAATGGAGGCTCTAGACCCTTCCAGAGCTGAGATATCGTAACTCAAAATTTTGTCCAGAAAAAAAACGACCGTGTTACCCCTTATGGTTTTTTTTTTAATTTTTTTGGCGAAAAATTAAGTTTCCCCAATCTTCTCAAAACTCTGGATTCTGATAGAGGGCCATGACACTTAGACCTGAGTGCAAAAATGGAGACTCTAGACCCTTCCAGAGCTGAGATATTGAAACTCAAAATTTTGTCCAGAAAAAAAAAAACGACCGTGTTACCCCTTATGTTTTTTTTTTTTTATTTTTTTTGGCGAAAAATTAAGTTTCCCCAATCTTCTCAAAACTCTGGATACTGATAGAGGGCCATGACACTTAGACCTGAGTGCAAAAATGGAGTCTCTAGACCCTTCCAGAGCTGAGATATTGAAACTCAAAATTTTGTCCAGAAAAAAAAAATAACGACAGTGTTACCCCTTATGTTTTTTTATTTTTTTGGCAAAAAATTAAGTTTCCCCAATCTTCTCAAAACTCTGGATTCTGATAGAGGGCCATGACACTTAGACCTGAGTGCAAAAATGGAGGCTCTAGACCCTTCCAGAGCTGAGATATCGTAACTCAAAATTTTGTCCAGAAAAAAAAACGACCGTGTTACCCCTTATGGTTTTTTTAAATTTTTTTGGCGAAAAATTAAGTTTCCCCAATCTTCTCAAAACTCTGGATTCTGATAGAGGGCCATGACACTTAGACCTGAGTGCAAAAATGGAGACTCTAGACCCTTCCAGAGCTGAGATATTGAAACTCAAAATTTTGTCCAGAAAAAAAAAAAACGACCGTGTTACCCCTTATGTTTTTTTTTATTTTTTTGGCGAAAAATTAAGTTTCCCCAATCTTCTCAAAACTCTGGATACTGATAGAGGGCCATGACACTTAGACCTGAGTGCAAAAATGGAGTCTCTAGACCCTTCCAGAGCTGAGATATTGAAACTCAAAATTTTGTCCAGAAAAAAAAAATAACGACAGTGTTACCCCTTATGTTTTTTTTATTTTTTTGGCAAAAAATTAAGTTTTCCCAATCTTCTCAAAACTCTGGATTCTGATAGAGGACCATGACACTTAGAACTGAGTGCAAAAATGGAGGCTCTAAACCCTCCCAGAGCTGAGATATCGAAACTCAAAATTTTGTCCAGAAAAAAAAAACGACAGTGTTACCCCTTATGTTTTTTTTATTTTTTTGGCGAAAAATTAAGTTTCCCCAATCTTCTCAAAACTCTGGATTCTGATAGAGGGCCATGACACTTAGACCTGAGTGCAAAAATGGAGGCTCTAGACCCTTCCAGAGCTGAGATATCGAAACTCAAAATTTTGTCCAGAAAAAAAACGACAGTGTTACCCCTTATGTTTTTTTATTTTTTGGCTGAAAATTAAGTTTCCCCAATCTTCTCATAACTCTGGATTCTGATAGAGGGCCATGACACTTAGACCTGAGTGCAAAAATGGAGTCTCTAGACCCTTCCAGAGCTGAGATATTGAAACTCAAAATTTTGTCCAGAAAAAAAAATAACGACAGTGTTACCCCTTATGTTTTTTTTATTTTTTTGGCAAAAAATTAAGTTTCCCCAATCTTCTCAAAACTCTGGATTCTGATAGAGGGCCATGACACTTAGACCTGAGTGCAAAAATGGAGGCTCTAGACCCTTCCAGAGCTGAGATATCGTAACTCAAAATTTTGTCCAGAAAAAAAAAAACGACCGTGTTACCCCTTATGGTTTTTTTTAAATTTTTTTGGCGAAAAATTAAGTTTCCCCAATCTTCTCAAAACTCTGGATTCTGATAGAGGGCCATGACACTTAGACCTGAGTGCAAAAATGGAGTCTCTAGACCCTTCCAGAGCTGAGATATTGAAACTCAAAATTTTGTCCAGAAAAAAAAAATAACGACAGTGTTACCCCTTATGTTTTTTTTATTTTTTTGGCAAAAAATTAAGTTTTCCCAATCTTCTCAAAACTCTGGATTCTGATAGAGGACCATGACACTTAGAACTGAGTGCAAAAATGGAGGCTCTAAACCCTCCCAGAGCTGAGATATCGAAACTCAAAATTTTGTCCAGAAAAAAAAAACGACAGTGTTACCCCTTATGTTTTTTTTATTTTTTTGGCGAAAAATTACGTTTCCCCAATCTTCTCAAAACTCTGGATTCTGATAGAGGGCCATGACACTTAGACCTGAGTGCAAAAATGGAGGCTCTAGACCCTTCCAGAGCTGAGATATCGGAACTCAAAAATTTGTCCAGAAAAAAAACGACAGTGTTACCCCTTATGTTTTTTTATTTTTTGGCTTAAAATTAAGTTTCCCCAATCTTCTCATAACTCTGGATTCTGATAGAGGGCCATGACACTTAGACCTGAGTGCAAAAATGGAGTCTCTAGACCCTTCCAGAGCTGAGATATTGAAACTCAAAATTTTGTCCAGAAAAAAAAAATAACGACAGTGTTACCCCTTATGTTTTTTTTTATTTTTTTGGCAAAAAATTAAGTTTCCCCAATCTTCTCAAAACTCTGGATTCTGATAGAGGGCCATGACACTTAGACCTGAGTGCAAAAATGGAGGCTCTAGACCCTTCCAGAGCTGAGATATCGTAACTCAAAATTTTGTCCAGAAAAAAAAAAACGACCGTGTTACCCCTTATGGTTTTTTTTAAATTTTTTTGGCGAAAAATTAAGTTTCCCCAATCTTCTCAAAACTCTGGATTCTGATAGAGGGCCATGACACTTAGACCTGAGTGCAAAAATGGAGACTCTAGACCCTTCGAGAGCTGAGATATTGAAACTCAAAATTTTGTCCAGAAAAAAAAAAACGACCGTGTTACCCCTTATGGTTTTTTTAAATTTTTTTGGCGAAAAATTAAGTTTCCCCAATCTTCTCAAAACTCTGGATTCTGATAGAGGGCCATGACACTTAGACCTGAGTGCAAAAATGGAGTCTCTAGACCCTTCCAGAGCTGAGATATTGAAACTCAAAATTTTGTCCAGAAAAAAAAAAAACGACCGTGTTACCCATTATGTTTTTTTTTATTTTTTTGGCGAAAAATTAAGTTTCCCCAATCTTCTCAAAACTCTGGATACTGATAGAGGGCCATGACACTTAGACCTGAGTGCAAAAATGGAGTCTCTAGACCCTTCCAGAGCTGAGATATTGAAACTCAAAATTTTGTCCAGAAAAAAAAAATAACGACAGTGTTACCCCTTATGTTTTTTTTTTTTTGTTTTTTTCGCGTAAAATTAAGTTTCCCCAATCTTCTCAAAACTCTGGATACTGATATAGGGCCAAGACACTTAGACCTGAGTGCAAAAATGGAGGCTCTAGACCCTTCCAGAGCTGAGATATTGAAACTCAACATTTTGTCCAGAAAAAAAAAAACGACAGTGTTACCCCTTACGTTTTTTTTTATTTTTTGGCAAAAAATTAAGTTTCCCCAATCTTCTCAAAACTCTGGATTCTGATAGAGGGCCATGACACTTAGACCTGAGTGCAAAAATGGAGGCTCTAGACCCTTCCAGAGCTGTGATATTGAAACTCAAAATTTTGTCCAGAAAAAAACCCCGACAGTGTTACCCCTTATGTTTTTTTATTTTTTTGGTGAAAAATTAAGTTTCCCCAATCTTCTCAAAACTCTGGATTCTGATAGAGGGCAATGACACTTAGACCTGAGTGCAAAAATTGAGGCTCTAGACCCTTCCAGAGCTGAGATATTGAAACTCAAAATTTTGCCCAGAAAAAAAAAAAACGACAGTGTTACCCCTTATGTTTTTTTATATTTTTTGGCAAAAAAATAAGTTTCCCCAATCTTCTCAAAACTCTGGATTCTGATAGAGGGCCATGACACTTAGACCTGAGTGCAAAAATGGAGGCTCTAGACCCTTCCAGAGCTGAGATATCGTAACTCAAAATTTTGTCCAGAAAAAAAACGACCGTGTTACCCCTTGTTTTTTGTTTTTTTTGGCAAAAAATAAAGTTTCCCCAAACTTCTCAAAACTCTGGATTCTGATAGAGGGCCATGACACTTAGACCTGAGTGCAAAAATGGAGACTCTAGACCCTTCCAGAGCTGAGATATCGAAACACAAAATTTTGTCCAGGAAAAAAAACGACAGTGTTACCCCTTATGTTTTTTTTATTTTTTTGGCGAAAAATTAAGTTTCCCCAATCTTCTCAAAACTCTGGATTCTGATAGAGGGCCATGACACTTAGACCTGAGTGCAAAAAATGGAGGCTCTAGACCCTTCCAGAGCTGAGATATTGAAACTCAAAATTTTGTCCAGAAAAAAAAATAACGACAGTGTTACCCCTTATGTTTTTTTTATTTTTTTGGCAAAAAATTAAGTTTCCCCAATCTTCTCAAAACTCTGGATTCTGATAGAGGACCATGACACTTAGAACTGAGTGCAAAAATGGAGGCTCTAAACCCTCCCAGAGCTGAGATATCGAAACTCAAAATTTTGTCCAGAAAAAAAAAAACGACAGTGTTACCCTTTATGTTTTTTTTTTATTTTTTTGGCGAAAAATTAAGTTTCCCCAATCTTCTCAAAACTCTGGATTCTGATAGAAGGCCATGACACTTACACCTGAGTGCAAAAATGGAGGCTCTAGACCCTTCCAGAGCTGAGATATCGAAACTCAAAATTTTGTCCAGAAAAAAAAAACGACAGTGTTACCCCTTGTGTTTTTTTTTTTTTTTTTGGCAAAAAATTAAGTTTGCCCAATCTTCTCATAACTCTGGATTCTGATAGAGGGCCATGACACTTAGACCTGAGTGCAAAAATGGAGGCTCTAGACCCTTCCAGAGCTGAGATATCGAAACTCAAAATTTTGTCCAGAAAAAAAAACGACAGTGTTACCCCTTATGTTTTTTTTTTATTTTTTTGGCGAAAAATTAAGTTTCCCCAATCTTCTCAAAACTCTGGATTCTGATAGAGGGCAATGACACTTAGACCTGAGTGCAAAAATTGAGGCTCTAGACCCTTCCAGAGCTGAGATATTGAAACTCAAAATTTTGTCCAGAAAAAAAACCCGACAGTGTTACCCCTTATGTTTTTTTTATTTTTTTGGCGAAAAATTAAGTTTTCCCAATCTTCTCAAAACTCCGGATTCTGATAAAGGGCCATGACACTTCGACCTGAGTGCAAAAATGGAGGCTCTAGACCCTTCCAGAGCTGAGATATTGAAACTCAAAATTTTGTCCAGAAAAAAAAAAACCCGACAGTGTTACCCCTTATGTTTTTTTTTATTTTTTTGGCAAAAAATTAAGTTTCCCCAATCTTCTCAAAACTCTGGATTCTGATAGAGGGCCATGACACTTAGACCTGAGTGCAAAAATGGAGGCTCTAGACCCTTCCAGAGCTGAGATATCGTAACTCAAAAATTTGTCCAGAAAAAAAAAAACGACCGTGTTACCCCTTATGTTTTTTTATTTTTTTTGGCGAAAAATTAAGTTTCCCCAATCTTCTCCTAACTCTGGATTCTGATAGAGGGCCATGACACTTAGACCTGAGTGCAAAAATGGAGGCTCTAGACCCTTCCAGAGCTGAGATATCGAAACTCAAAATTTTGTCCAGAAAAAAAAAACGACAGTGTTACCCCTTATGTTTTTTTTTATTTTTTTGGCGAAAAATTAAGTTTCCCCAATCTTCTCAAAACTCTGGATTCTGATAGAGGGCCATGACACTTAGACCTGAGTGCAAAAATGGAGGCTCTAGACCCTTCCAGAGCTGAGACATCGAAACTCAAAATTTTGTCCAGAAAAAAAATGACAGTGTTACCCCTTATGTTTTTTTATTTTTGTGGCGACAAATTAAGTGTCCCCAATCTTCTCAAAACCCTGGATTCTGATAGAGGGCCATGACACTTAGACCTGAGTGCAAAATGGAAGCTCTAGACCCTTCCAGAGCTGAGATATCGAAACTCAAAATTTTGTCCAGAAAAAAAACCTGACAGTGTTACCCCTTACGTTTTTTTTATTTTTGGCAAAAAATTAAGTTTCCCCAATCTTCTCAAAACTCTGGATTCTGATAGAGGGCCATGACACTTAGACCTGAGTATAAAAATGGAGGCTCTAGACCCTTCCAGAGCTGAGATATTGAAACTCAAAATTTTGTCCAGAAAAAAACCCCGACAGTGTTACCCCTTATGTTTTTTTATTTTTTTAGTGAAAAATTAAGTTTCCCCAATCTTCTCAAAACTCTGGATTCTGATAGAGGGCCATGACACTTAGACCTGAGTGCAAAAATTGAGGCTCTAGACCCTTCCAGAGCTGAGATATTGAAACTCAAAATTTTGTCCAGAAAAAAAAACGACAGTGTTACCCCTTATGTTTTTGTTTTTTTTTTTTTGGCGAAAAATTAAGTTTCCCCAATCTTCTCAAAACTCCGGATTCTGATAGAGGGCCATGACACTTAGACCTGAGTGCAAAAATTGAGTCTCTAGACCCTTCCAGAGCTGAGATATTGAAACTCAAAATTTTGTCCAGAAAAAAAAAACGACAGTGTTACCCCTTATGTTCTTTTATATTTTTTTGGCAAAAAAATAAGTTTCCCCAATCTTCTCAAAACTCTGGATTCTGATAGAGGGCCATGACACTTAGACCTGAGTGCAAAAATGGAGGCTCTAGACCCTTCCAGAGCTGAGATATCGTAACTCAAAATTTTGTCCAGAAAAAAAAAAACAACCGTGTTACCCCTTGTTTTTTTTTTTTTGGCAAAAAATAAAGTTTCCCCAAACTTCTCAAAACTCTGGATTCTGATAGAGCGCCATGACACTTAGACCTGAGTGCAAAAATGGAGACTCTAGACCCTTCCAGAGCTGAGATATCGAAACTCAAAATTTTGTCCAGAAAAAAAACTACAGTGTTACCCCTTACATTTTTTTTATTTTTTGGCAAAAAATTAAGCTTCCCCAATCTTCTCAAAACTCTGGATTCTGATAGAGGGCCATGACACTTAGACCTGAGTGCAAAAATGGAGGCTCTAGACCCTTCCAGAGCTGAAATATCGAAACTCAAAATTTGGTCCAGAAAAAAAAAACGACAGTGTTACCCCTTATGTTTTTTTTTTCATTTTTGTCCCGAAAAATTAAGTTTCCCCAATCTTCTCAAAACTCTGGATTCTGATAGAGGGCCATGACACTTAGACCTGAGTGCAAAAAGGGAGGCTCTAGACCCTTCCAGAGCTGAGATATCGAAACTCAAAATTTTGACCAGAAAAAAAAAAACTACAGTGTTACCCCTTACATTTTTAAAAAAAATTTTTGCAAAAAATTAAGTTTCCCCAATCTTCTCAAAACTCTGGATTCTGATAGAGGGCCATGACACTTAGACCTGAGTGCAAAAATGTAGGCTCCAGACCCTTCCAGAGCTGAGATATCGAAACTCAAAATTTTGTCCAGAAAAAAAACGACAGTGTTACCCCTTATGTTTTTATATTTTTTTGGCGAAACATTAAGTTTCCCCAATCTTCTCAAAACTCTGGATTCTGATAGAGGGCCATGACACTTAGACCTGAGTGCAAAAATGGAGGCTCTAGACCCTTCCAGAGCTGAGATATCGAAACTCAAAATTTTGTCCAGAAAAAAAACCCGACAGTGTTACCCCTTATTTTTTTTTATTTTTTGGCGAAAAATTAAGTTTCCCCAATCTTCTCATAACTCTGGATTCTGATAGAGGGCCATGACACTTAGACCTGAGTGCAAAAATGGAGGCTCTAGACCCTTCCAGAGCTGAGATATCGAAACTCAAAATTTTGTCCAGAAAAAAAAACGACAGTGTTACCCCTTATGTTTTTTTTATTTTTTTGGCGAAAAATTAAGTTTCCCCAATCTTCTCAAAACTCTGGATTCTGATAGAGGGCCATGACACTTAGACCTGAGTGCAAAAATGGAGGCTCTAGACCCTTCCAGAGCTGAGATATTGAAACTCAAAATTTTGTCCAGAAAAAAAACCCGACAGTGTTACCCCTTATGTTTTTTTATTTTTTTTGCGAAAAATTAAGTTTCCCCAATCTTCTCAAAACTCCGGATTCTGATAGAGGGCCATGACACTTAGACCTGAGTGCAAAAATGGAGGCTCTAGACCCTTCTAGAGCTGAGATATTGAAACTCAAAATTTTGTCCAGAAAAAAAAAAAAATGACAGTGTAACCCCTATTGTTTTTTTTATTTTTTGGCAAAAAATTAAATTTCCCCCAATCTTCTCAACTCTGGATTCTGATAGAGGGCCATGACACTTAGACCTGAGTGCAAAAATGGAGGCTCTAGACCCTTCCAGAGCTGAGATATCGTAACTCAAAATTTTGTCCAGAAAAATAAACGACCGTGTTACCCCTTATGTTTTTTTAAAATTTTTTTGGCGAAAAATTAAGTTTCCCCAATCTTCTCAAAACTCTGGATTCTGATAGAGGGCCATGACACTTAGACCTGAGTGCAAAAATGGAGACTCTAGACCCTTCCAGAGCTGAGATATTGAAACTCAAAATTTTGTCCAGAAAAAAAAAAAACGACCGTGTTACCCCTTATGTTTTTTTTTATTTTTTTGGCGAAAAATTAAGTTTCCCCAATCTTCTCAAAACTCTGGATACTGATAGAGGGCCATGACACTTAGACCTGAGTGCAAAAATGGAGTCTCTAGACCCTCCCAGAGCTGAGATATCGAAACTCAAAATTTTGTCCAGAAAAAAAAAATAATGACAGTGTTACCCCTTATGTTTTTTTTATTTTTTTTGGCAAAAAATTAAGTTTTCCCAATCTTCTCAAAACTCTGGATTCTGATAGAGGACCATGACACTTAGACCTGAGTGCAAAAATGGAGGCTCTAGACCCTTCCAGAGCTGAGATATCGAAACTCAAAATTTTGTCCAGAAAAAAAACGACAGTGTTACCCCTTATGTTTTTTTTATTTTTTGGCTTAAAATTAAGTTTCCCCAATCTTCTCATAACTCTGGATTCTGATAGAGGGCCATGACACTTAGACCTGAGTGCAAAAATGGAGGCTCTAGACCCTTCCAGAGCTGAGATATCGTAACTCAAAATTTTGTCCAGAAAAAAAAACGACCGTGTTACCCCTTGTTTTTTTTTTTTTTTGGCAAAAAATAAAGTTTCCCCAAACTCCTCAAAACTCTGGATTCTGATAGAGGGCCATGACACTTAGACCTGAGTGCAAAAATGGAGACTCTAGACCCTTCCAGAGCTGAGATATCCAAACTCAAAATTTTGTCCAGAATAAAAAATACAGTGTTACCCCTTACATTTTTTTTTTATTTTTTGGCAAAAAATTAAGCTTCCCCAATCTTCTCAAAACTCTGGATTCTGATAGAGGGCCATGACACTTAGACCTGAGTGCAAAAATGGAGGCTCTAGACCCTTCCAGAGCTGAAATATCGAAACTCAAAATTTTGTCCAGAAAAAAAAACGACAGTGTTACCCCTTATGTTTTTTTCATTTTTGTCCCGAAAAATTAAGTTTCCCCAATCTTCTCAAAACTCTGGATTCTGATAGAGGGCCATGACACTTAGACCTGAGTGCAAAAAGGGAGGCTCTAGACCCTTCCAGAGCTGAGATATCGAAACTCAAAATTTTGACCAGAAAAAAAAACGACAGTGTTACCCCTTACGTTTTTTTTATTTTTTGGCAAAAAATTAAGTTTCCCCAATCTTCTCAAAACTCTGGATTCTGATAGAGGGCCATGACACTTAGACCTGAGTGCAAAAATGGAGGCTCTAGACCCTTCCAGAGCTGTGATATTGAAACTCAAAATTTTGTCCAGAAAAAAACCCCGACAGTGTTACCCCTTATGTTTTTTTATTTTTTTGGTGAAAAATTAAGTTTCCCCAATCTTCTCAAAACTCTGGATTCTGATAGAGGGCCATGACACTTAGACCTGAGTGCAAAAATTGAGGCTCTAGACCCTTCCAGAGCTGAGATATTGAAACTCAAAATTTTGCCCAGAAAAAAAAAAACGACAGTGTTACCCCTTATGTTTTTTTATATTTTTTGGCAAAAAAATAAGTTTCCCCAATCTTCTCAAAACTCTGGATTCTGATAGAGGGCCATGACACTTAGACCTGAGTGCAAAAATGGAGGCTCTAGACCCTTCCAGAGCTGAGATATCGTAACTCAAAATTTTGTCCAGAAAAAAAACGACCGTGTTACCCCTTGTTTTTTGTTTTTTTTTTGCAAAAAATAAAGTTTCCCCAAACTTCTCAAAACTCTGGATTCTGATAGAGGGCCATGACACTTAGACCTGAGTGCAAAAATGGAGACTCTAGACCCTTCCAGAGCTGAGATATCGAAACTCAAAATTTTGTCCAGGAAAAAAAACGACAGTGTTACCCCTTATGTTTTTTTTATTTTTTTGGCGAAAAATTAAGTTTCCCCAATCTTCTCAAAACTCTGGATTCTGATAGAGGGCCATGACACTTAGACCTGAGTGCAAAAAATGGAGGCTCTAGACCCTTCCAGAGCTGAGATATTGAAACTCAAAATTTTGTCCAGAAAAAAAAATAACGACAGTGTTACCCCTTATGTTTTTTTTATTTTTTTGGCAAAAAATTAAGTTTCCCCAATCTTCTCAAAACTCTGGATTCTGATAGAGGACCATGACACTTAGAACTGAGTGCAAAAATGGAGGCTCTAAACCCTCCCAGAGCTGAGATATCGAAACTCAAAATTTTGTCCAGAAAAAAAAACGACAGTGTTACCCTTTATGTTTTTTTTATTTTTTTGGCGAAAAATTAAGTTTCCCCAATCTTCTCAAAACTCTGGATTCTGATAGAAGGCCATGACACTTACACCTGAGTGCAAAAATGGATGCTCTAGACCCTTCCAGAGCTGAGATATCGAAACTCAAAATTTTGTCCAGAAAAAAAAAACGACAGTGTTACCCCTTGTGTTTTTTTTTTTTTTTTTGGCGAAAAATTAAGTTTGCCCAATCTTCTCATAACTCTGGATTCTGATAGAGGGCCATGACACTTAGACCTGAGTGCAAAAATGGAGGCTCTAGACCCTTCCAGAGCTGAGATATCGAAACTCAAAATTTTGTCCAGAAAAAAAAACGACAGTGTTACCCCTTATGTTTTTTTTTTATTTTTTTGGCGAAAAATTAAGTTTCCCCAATCTTCTCAAAACTCTGGATTCTGATAGAGGGCAATGACACTTAGACCTGAGTGCAAAAATGGAGGCTCTAGACCCTTCCAGAGCTGAGATATTGAAACTCAAAATTTTGTCCAGAAAAAAAACCCAACAGTGTTACCCCTTATGTTTTTTTTATTTTTTTGGCGAAAAATTAAGTTTTCCCAATCTTCTCAAAACTCCGGATTCTGATAAAGGGCCATGACACTTCGACCTGAGTGCAAAAATGGAGGCTCTAGACCCTTCCAGAGCTGAGATATTGAAACTCAAAATTTTGTCCAGAAAAAAAAAAACCCGACAGTGTTACCCCTTATGTTTTTTTTTATTTTTTTGGCAAAAAATTAAGTTTCCCCAATCTTCTCAAAACTCTGGATTCTGATAGAGGGCCATGACACTTAGACCTGAGTGCAAAAATGGAGGCTCTAGACCCTTCCAGAGCTGAGATATCGTAACTCAAAAATTTGTCCAGAAAAAAAAAAACGACCGTGTTACCCCTTATGTTTTTTTATTTTTTTTGGCGAAAAATTAAGTTTCCCCAATCTTCTCCTAACTCTGGATTCTGATAGAGGGCCATGACACTTAGACCTGAGTGCAAAAATGGAGGCTCTAGACCCTTCCAGAGCTGAGATATCGAAACTCAAAATTTTGTCCAGGAAAAAAAACGACAGTGTTACCCCTTATGTTTTTTTTATTTTTTTGGCGAAAAATTAAGTTTCCCCAATCTTCTCAAAACTCTGGATTCTGATAGAGGGCCATGACACTTAGACCTGAGTGCAAAAAATGGAGGCTCTAGACCCTTCCAGAGCTGAGATATTGAAACTCAAAATTTTGTCCAGAAAAAAAAATAACGACAGTGTTACCCCTTATGTTTTTTTTATTTTTTTGGCAAAAAATTAAGTTTCCCCAATCTTCTCAAAACTCTGGATTCTGATAGAGGACCATGACACTTAGAACTGAGTGCAAAAATGGAGGCTCTAAACCCTCCCAGAGCTGAGATATCGAAACTCAAAATTTTGTCCAGAAAAAAAAACGACAGTGTTACCCTTTATGTTTTTTTTATTTTTTTGGCGAAAAATTAAGTTTCCCCAATCTTCTCAAAACTGTGGATTCTGATAGAAGGCCATGACACTTACACCTGAGTGCAAAAATGGAGGCTCTAGACCCTTCCAGAGCTGAGATATCGAAACTCAAAATTTTGTCCAGAAAAAAAAAACGACAGTGTTACCCCTTGTGTTTTTTTTTTTTTTTTGGCGAAAAATTAAGTTTGCCCAATCTTCTCATAACTCTGGATTCTGATAGAGGGCCATGACACTTAGACCTGAGTGCAAAAATGGAGGCTCTAGACCCTTCCAGAGCTGAGATATCGAAACTCAAAATTTTGTCCAGAAAAAAAAACGACAGTGTTACCCCTTATGTTTTTTTTTTATTTTTTTTGGCGAAAAATTAAGTTTCCCCAATCTTCTCAAAACTCTGGATTCTGATAGAGGGCAATGACACTTAGACCTGAGTGCAAAAATGGAGGCTCTAGACCCTTCCAGAGCTGAGATATTGAAACTCAAAATTTTGTCCAGAAAAAAAACCCGACAGTGTTACCCCTTATGTTTTTTTTATTTTTTTGGCGAAAAATTAAGTTTTCCCAATCTTCTCAAAACTCCGGATTCTGATAAAGGGCCATGACACTTCGACCTGAGTGCAAAAATGGAGGCTCTAGACCCTTCCAGAGCTGAGATATTGAAACTCAAAATTTTGTCCAGAAAAAAAAAACCCGACAGTGTTACCCCTTATGTTTTTTTTTATTTTTTTGGCAAAAAATTAAGTTTCCCCAATCTTCTCAAAACTCTGGATTCTGATAGAGGGCCATGACACTTAGACCTGAGTGCAAAAATGGAGGCTCTAGACCCTTCCAGAGCTGAGATATCGTAACTCAAAAATTTGTCCAGAAAAAAAAAAAACGACCGTGTTACCCCTTATGTTTTTTTATTTTTTTGGGCGAAAAATTAAGTTTCCCCAATCTTCTCCTAACTCTGGATTCTGATAGAGGGCCATGACACTTAGACCTGAGTGCAAAAATGGAGGCTCTAGACCCTTCCAGAGCTGAGATATCGAAACTCAAAATTTTGTCCAGAAAAAAAAAAAACGACAGTGTTACCCCTTATGTTTTTTTTTATTTTTTTGGCGAAAAATTAAGTTTCCCCAATCTTCTCAAAACTCTGGATTCTGATAGAGGGCCATGACACTTAGACCTGAGTGCAAAAATGGAGGCTCTAGACCCTTCCAGAGCTGAGACATCGAAACTCAAAATTTTGTCCAGAAAAAAAAATGACAGTGTTACCCCTTATGTTTTTTTATTTTTGTGGCGACAAATTAAGTGTCCCCAATCTTCTCAAAACCCTGGATTCTGATAGAGGGCCATGACACTTAGACCTGAGTGCAAAATGGAAGCTCTAGACCCTTCCAGAGCTGAGATATCGAAACTCAAAATTTTGTCCAGAAAAAAAACCTGACAGTGTTACCCCTTACGTTTTTTTTATTTTTTGGCAAAAAATTAAGTTTCCCCAATCTTCTCAAAACTCTGGATTCTGATAGAGGGCCATGACACTTAGACCTGAGTATAAAAATGGAGGCTCTAGACCCTTCCAGAGCTGAGATATTGAAACTCAAAATTTTGTCCAGAAAAAAACCCCGACAGTGTTACCCCTTATGTTTTTTTATTTTTTTAGTGAAAAATTAAGTTTCCCCAATCTTCTCAAAACTCTGGATTCTGATAGAGGGCCATGACACTTAGACCTGAGTGCAAAAATTGAGGCTCTAGACCCTTCCAGAGCTGAGATATTGAAACTCAAAATTTTGTCCAGAAAAAAAAAACGACAGTGTTACCCCTTATGTTTTTGGTTTTTTTTTTTTTTGGCGAAAAATTAAGTTTCCCCAATCTTCTCAAAACTCCGGATTCTGATAGAGGGCCATGACACTTAGACCTGAGTGCAAAAATTGAGTCTCTAGACCCTTCCAGAGCTGAGATATTGAAACTCAAAATTTTGTCCAGAAAAAAAAAACGACAGTGTTACCCCTTATGTTCTTTTATATTTTTTTGGCAAAAAAAATAAGTTTCCCCAATCTTCTCAAAACTCTGGATTCTGATAGAGGGCCATGACACTTAGACCTGAGTGCAAAAATGGAGGCTCTAGACCCTTCTAGAGCTGAGATATTGAAACTCAAAATTTTGTCCAGAAAAAAAAAAAAATGACAGTGTAACCCCTATTGTTTTTTTTATTTTTTGGCAAAAAATTAAATTTCCCCCAATCTTCTCAACTCTGGATTCTGATAGAGGGCCATGACACTTAGACCTGAGTGCAAAAATGGAGGCTCTAGACCCTTCCAGAGCTGAGATATCGTAACTCAAAATTTTGTCCAGAAAAATAAACGACCGTGTTACCCCTTATGTTTTTTTAAAATTTTTTTGGCGAAAAATTAAGTTTCCCCAATCTTCTCAAAACTCTGGATTCTGATAGAGGGCCATGACACTTAGACCTGAGTGCAAAAATGGAGACTCTAGACCCTTCCAGAGCTGAGATATTGAAACTCAAAATTTTGTCCAGAAAAAAAAAAAACGACCGTGTTACCCCTTATGTTTTTTTTTATTTTTTTGGCGAAAAATTAAGTTTCCCCAATCTTCTCAAAACTCTGGATACTGATAGAGGGCCATGACACTTAGACCTGAGTGCAAAAATGGAGTCTCTAGACCCTCCCAGAGCTGAGATATCGAAACTCAAAATTTTGTCCAGAAAAAAAAAATAATGACAGTGTTACCCCTTATGTTTTTTTTATTTTTTTTGGCAAAAAATTAAGTTTTCCCAATCTTCTCAAAACTCTGGATTCTGATAGAGGACCATGACACTTAGACCTGAGTGCAAAAATGGAGGCTCTAGACCCTTCCAGAGCTGAGATATCGAAACTCAAAATTTTGTCCAGAAAAAAAACGACAGTGTTACCCCTTATGTTTTTTTTATTTTTTGGCTTAAAATTAAGTTTCCCCAATCTTCTCATAACTCTGGATTCTGATAGAGGGCCATGACACTTAGACCTGAGTGCAAAAATGGAGGCTCTAGACCCTTCCAGAGCTGAGATATCGTAACTCAAAATTTTGTCCAGAAAAAAAAACGACCGTGTTACCCCTTGTTTTTTTTTTTTTTTGGCAAAAAATAAAGTTTCCCCAAACTCCTCAAAACTCTGGATTCTGATAGAGGGCCATGACACTTAGACCTGAGTGCAAAAATGGAGACTCTAGACCCTTCCAGAGCTGAGATATCCAAACTCAAAATTTTGTCCAGAATAAAAAATACAGTGTTACCCCTTACATTTTTTTTTTATTTTTTGGCAAAAAATTAAGCTTCCCCAATCTTCTCAAAACTCTGGATTCTGATAGAGGGCCATGACACTTAGACCTGAGTGCAAAAATGGAGGCTCTAGACCCTTCCAGAGCTGAAATATCGAAACTCAAAATTTTGTCCAGAAAAAAAAACGACAGTGTTACCCCTTATGTTTTTTTCATTTTTGTCCCGAAAAATTAAGTTTCCCCAATCTTCTCAAAACTCTGGATTCTGATAGAGGGCCATGACACTTAGACCTGAGTGCAAAAAGGGAGGCTCTAGACCCTTCCAGAGCTGAGATATCGAAACTCAAAATTTTGACCAGAAAAAAAAACGACAGTGTTACCCCTTACGTTTTTTTTATTTTTTGGCAAAAAATTAAGTTTCCCCAATCTTCTCAAAACTCTGGATTCTGATAGAGGGCCATGACACTTAGACCTGAGTGCAAAAATGGAGGCTCTAGACCCTTCCAGAGCTGTGATATTGAAACTCAAAATTTTGTCCAGAAAAAAACCCCGACAGTGTTACCCCTTATGTTTTTTTATTTTTTTGGTGAAAAATTAAGTTTCCCCAATCTTCTCAAAACTCTGGATTCTGATAGAGGGCCATGACACTTAGACCTGAGTGCAAAAATTGAGGCTCTAGACCCTTCCAGAGCTGAGATATTGAAACTCAAAATTTTGCCCAGAAAAAAAAAAACGACAGTGTTACCCCTTATGTTTTTTTATATTTTTTGGCAAAAAAATAAGTTTCCCCAATCTTCTCAAAACTCTGGATTCTGATAGAGGGCCATGACACTTAGACCTGAGTGCAAAAATGGAGGCTCTAGACCCTTCCAGAGCTGAGATATCGTAACTCAAAATTTTGTCCAGAAAAAAAACGACCGTGTTACCCCTTGTTTTTTGTTTTTTTTGGCAAAAAATAAAGTTTCCCCAAACTTCTCAAAACTCTGGATTCTGATAGAGGGCCATGACACTTAGACCTGAGTGCAAAAATGGAGACTCTAGACCCTTCCAGAGCTGAGATATCGAAACTCAAAATTTTGTCCAGGAAAAAAAACGACAGTGTTACCCCTTATGTTTTTTTTATTTTTTTGGCGAAAAATTAAGTTTCCCCAATCTTCTCAAAACTCTGGATTCTGATAGAGGGCCATGACACTTAGACCTGAGTGCAAAAAATGGAGGCTCTAGACCCTTCCAGAGCTGAGATATTGAAACTCAAAATTTTGTCCAGAAAAAAAAATAACGACAGTGTTACCCCTTATGTTTTTTTTATTTTTTTGGCAAAAAATTAAGTTTCCCCAATCTTCTCAAAACTCTGGATTCTGATAGAGGACCATGACACTTAGAACTGAGTGCAAAAATGGAGGCTCTAAACCCTCCCAGAGCTGAGATATCGAAACTCAAAATTTTGTCCAGAAAAAAAAACGACAGTGTTACCCTTTATGTTTTTTTTATTTTTTTGGCGAAAAATTAAGTTTCCCCAATCTTCTCAAAACTCTGGATTCTGATAGAAGGCCATGACACTTACACCTGAGTGCAAAAATGGATGCTCTAGACCCTTCCAGAGCTGAGATATCGAAACTCAAAATTTTGTCCAGAAAAAAAAAACGACAGTGTTACCCCTTGTGTTTTTTTTTTTTTTTTTTGGCGAAAAATTAAGTTTGCCCAATCTTCTCATAACTCTGGATTCTGATAGAGGGCCATGACACTTAGACCTGAGTGCAAAAATGGAGGCTCTAGACCCTTCCAGAGCTGAGATATCGAAACTCAAAATTTTGTCCAGAAAAAAAAACGACAGTGTTACCCCTTATGTTTTTTTTTTATTTTTTTGGCGAAAAATTAAGTTTCCCCAATCTTCTCAAAACTCTGGATTCTGATAGAGGGCAATGACACTTAGACCTGAGTGCAAAAATGGAGGCTCTAGACCCTTCCAGAGCTGAGATATTGAAACTCAAAATTTTGTCCAGAAAAAAAACCCGACAGTGTTACCCCTTATGTTTTTTTTATTTTTTTGGCGAAAAATTAAGTTTTCCCAATCTTCTCAAAACTCCGGATTCTGATAAAGGGCCATGACACTTCGACCTGAGTGCAAAAATGGAGGCTCTAGACCCTTCCAGAGCTGAGATATTGAAACTCAAAATTTTGTCCAGAAAAAAAAAAACCCGACAGTGTTACCCCTTATGTTTTTTTTTATTTTTTTGGCAAAAAATTAAGTTTCCCCAATCTTCTCAAAACTCTGGATTCTGATAGAGGGCCATGACACTTAGACCTGAGTGCAAAAATGGAGGCTCTAGACCCTTCCAGAGCTGAGATATCGTAACTCAAAAATTTGTCCAGAAAAAAAAAAACGACCGTGTTACCCCTTATGTTTTTTTATTTTTTTTGGCGAAAAATTAAGTTTCCCCAATCTTCTCCTAACTCTGGATTCTGATAGAGGGCCATGACACTTAGACCTGAGTGCAAAAATGGAGGCTCTAGACCCTTCCAGAGCTGAGATATCGAAACTCAAAATTTTGTCCAGGAAAAAAAACGACAGTGTTACCCCTTATGTTTTTTTTATTTTTTTGGCGAAAAATTAAGTTTCCCCAATCTTCTCAAAACTCTGGATTCTGATAGAGGGCCATGACACTTAGACCTGAGTGCAAAAAATGGAGGCTCTAGACCCTTCCAGAGCTGAGATATTGAAACTCAAAATTTTGTCCAGAAAAAAAAATAACGACAGTGTTACCCCTTATGTTTTTTTTATTTTTTTGGCAAAAAATTAAGTTTCCCCAATCTTCTCAAAACTCTGGATTCTGATAGAGGACCATGACACTTAGAACTGAGTGCAAAAATGGAGGCTCTAAACCCTCCCAGAGCTGAGATATCGAAACTCAAAATTTTGTCCAGAAAAAAAAACGACAGTGTTACCCTTTATGTTTTTTTTTATTTTTTTGGCGAAAAATTAAGTTTCCCCAATCTTCTCAAAACTGTGGATTCTGATAGAAGGCCATGACACTTACACCTGAGTGCAAAAATGGAGGCTCTAGACCCTTCCAGAGCTGAGATATCGAAACTCAAAATTTTGTCCAGAAAAAAAAAACGACAGTGTTACCCCTTGTGTTTTTTTTTTTTTTTTTGGCGAAAAATTAAGTTTGCCCAATCTTCTCATAACTCTGGATTCTGATAGAGGGCCATGACACTTAGACCTGAGTGCAAAAATGGAGGCTCTAGACCCTTCCAGAGCTGAGATATCGAAACTCAAAATTTTGTCCAGAAAAAAAAACGACAGTGTTACCCCTTATGTTTTTTTTTTTATTTTTTTGGCAAAAAATTAAGTTTCCCCAATCTTCTCAAAACTCTGGATTCTGATAGAGGGCAATGACACTTAGACCTGAGTGCAAAAATGGAGGCTCTAGACCCTTCCAGAGCTGAGATATTGAAACTCAAAATTTTGTCCAGAAAAAAAACCCGACAGTGTTACCCCTTATGTTTTTTTTATTTTTTTGGCGAAAAATTAAGTTTTCCCAATCTTCTCAAAACTCCGGATTCTGATAAAGGGCCATGACACTTCGACCTGAGTGCAAAAATGGAGGCTCTAGACCCTTCCAGAGCTGAGATATTGAAACTCAAAATTTTGTCCAGAAAAAAAAAAACCCGACAGTGTTACCCCTTATGTTTTTTTTTATTTTTTTGGCAAAAAATTAAGTTTCCCCAATCTTCTCAAAACTCTGGATTCTGATAGAGGGCCATGACACTTAGACCTGAGTGCAAAAATGGAGGCTCTAGACCCTTCCAGAGCTGAGATATCGTAACTCAAAAATTTGTCCAGAAAAAAAAAAAACGACCGTGTTACCCCTTATGTTTTTTTATTTTTTTTGGCGAAAAATTAAGTTTCCCCAATCTTCTCCTAACTCTGGATTCTGATAGAGGGCCATGACACTTAGACCTGAGTGCAAAAATGGAGGCTCTAGACCCTTCCAGAGCTGAGATATCGAAACTCAAAATTTTGTCCAGAAAAAAAAAAAACGACAGTGTTACCCCTTATGTTTTTTTTTATTTTTTTGGCGAAAAATTAAGTTTCCCCAATCTTCTCAAAACTCTGGATTCTGATAGAGGGCCATGACACTTAGACCTGAGTGCAAAAATGGAGGCTCTAGACCCTTCCAGAGCTGAGACATCGAAACTCAAAATTTTGTCCAGAAAAAAAAATGACAGTGTTACCCCTTATGTTTTTTTATTTTTGTGGCGACAAATTAAGTGTCCCCAATCTTCTCAAAACCCTGGATTCTGATAGAGGGCCATGACACTTAGACCTGAGTGCAAAATGGAAGCTCTAGACCCTTCCAGAGCTGAGATATCGAAACTCAAAATTTTGTCCAGAAAAAAAACCTGACAGTGTTACCCCTTACGTTTTTTTTATTTTTTGGCAAAAAATTAAGTTTCCCCAATCTTCTCAAAACTCTGGATTCTGATAGAGGGCCATGACACTTAGACCTGAGTATAAAAATGGAGGCTCTAGACCCTTCCAGAGCTGAGATATTGAAACTCAAAATTTTGTCCAGAAAAAAACCCCGACAGTGTTACCCCTTATGTTTTTTTATTTTTTTAGTGAAAAATTAAGTTTCCCCAATCTTCTCAAAACTCTGGATTCTGATAGAGGGCCATGACACTTAGACCTGAGTGCAAAAATTGAGGCTCTAGACCCTTCCAGAGCTGAGATATTGAAACTCAAAATTTTGTCCAGAAAAAAAAAACGACAGTGTTATCCCTTATGTTTTTGGGTTTTTTTTTTTTTGGCGAAAAATTAAGTTTCCCCAATCTTCTCAAAACTCCGGATTCTGATAGAGGGCCATGACACTTAGACCTGAGTGCAAAAATTGAGTCTCTAGACCCTTCCAGAGCTGAGATATTGAAACTCAAAATTTTGTCCAGAAAAAAAAAACGACAGTGTTACCCCTTATGTTCTTTTATATTTTTTTGGCAAAAAAATAAGTTTCCCCAATCTTCTCAAAACTCTGGATTCTGATAGAGGGCCATGACACTTAGACCTGAGTGCAAAAATGGAGGCTCTAGACCCTTCCAGAGCTGAGATATCGTAACTCAAAATTTTGTCCAGAAAAAAAAAACGACCGTGTTACCCCTTGTTTTTTTTTTTTTTGGCAAAAAATAAAGTTTCCCCAAACTTCTCAAAACTCTGGATTCTGATAGAGGGCCATGACACTTAGACCTGAGTGCAAAAATGGAGACTCTAGACCCTTCCAGAGCTGAGATATCGAAACTCAAAATTTTGTCCAGAAAAAAAACTACAGTGTTACCCCTTACATTTTTTTTATTTTTTGGCAAAAAATTAAGCTTCCCCAATCTTCTCAAAACTCTGGATTCTGATAGAGGGCCATGACACTTAGACCTGAGTGCAAAAATGGAGGCTCTAGACCCTTCCAGAGCTGAAATATCGAAACTCAAAATTTGGTCCAGAAAAAAAAAACGACAGTGTTACCCCTTATGTTTTTTTTCATTTTTGTCCCGAAAAATTAAGTTTCCCCAATCTTCTCAAAACTCTGGATTCTGATAGAGGGCCATGACACTTAGACCTGAGTGCAAAAAGGGAGGCTCTAGACCCTTCCAGAGCTGAGATATCGAAACTCAAAATTTTGACCAGAAAAAAAAAAAACTACAGTGTTACCCCTTACATTTTTAAAAAAATTTTTGCAAAAAATTAAGTTTCCCCAATCTTCTCAAAACTCTGGATTCTGATAGAGGGCCATGACACTTAGACCTGAGTGCAAAAATGTAGGCTCCAGACCCTTCCAGAGCTGAGATATCGAAACTCAAAATTTTGTCCAGAAAAAAAACGACAGTGTTACCCCTTATGTTTTTATATTTTTTTGGCGAAACATTAAGTTTCCCCAATCTTCTCAAAACTCTGGATTCTGATAGAGGGCCATGACACTTAGACCTGAGTGCAAAAATGGAGGCTCTAGACCCTTCCAGAGCTGAGATATCGAAACTCAAAATTTTGTCCAGAAAAAAAACCCGACAGTGTTACCCCTTATTTTTTTTTATTTTTTGGCGAAAAATTAAGTTTCCCCAATCTTCTCATAACTCTGGATTCTGATAGAGGGCCATGACACTTAGACCTGAGTGCAAAAATGGAGGCTCTAGACCCTTCCAGAGCTGAGATATCGAAACTCAAAATTTTGTCCAGAAAAAAAAACGACAGTGTTACCCCTTATGTTTTTTTTATTTTTTTGGCGAAAAATTAAGTTTCCCCAATCTTCTCAAAACTATGGATTCTGATAGAGGGCCATGACACTTAGACCTGAGTGCAAAAATGGAGGCTCTAGACCCTTCCAGAGCTGAGATATTGAAACTCAAAATTTTGTCCAGAAAAAAAACCCGACAGTGTTACCCCTTATGTTTTTTTATTTTTTTTGCGAAAAATTAAGTTTCCCCAATCTTCTCAAAACTCCGGATTCTGATAGAGGGCCATGACACTTAGACCTGAGTGCAAAAATGGAGGCTCTAGACCCTTCTAGAGCTGAGATATTGAAACTCAAAATTTTGTCCAGAAAAAAAAAAAAAATGACAGTGTAACCCCTATTGTTTTTTTTATTTTTTGGCAAAAAATTAAGTTTCCCCAATCTTCTCAAAACTCTGGATTCTGATAGAGGGCCATGACACTTAGACCTGAGTGCAAAAATGGAGGCTCTAGACCCTTCCAGAGCTGAGATATCGTAACTCAAAATTTTGTCCAGAAAAATAAACGACCGTGTTACCCCTTATGTTTTTTTAAAAAATTTTTGGCGAAAAATTAAGTTTCCCCAATCTTCTCAAAACTCTGGATTCTGATAGAGGGCCATGACACTTAGACCTGAGTGCAAAAATGGAGACTCTAGACCCTTCCAGAGCTGAGATATTGAAACTCAAAATTTTGTCCAGAAAAAAAAAAACGACCGTGTTACCCCTTATGTTTTTTTTATTTTTTTGGCGAAAAATTAAGTTTCCCCAATCTTCTCAAAACTCTGGATACTGATAGAGGGCCATGACACTTAGACCTGAGTGCAAAAATGGAGTCTCTAGACCCTCCCAGAGCTGAGATATCGAAACTCAAAATTTTGTCCAGAAAAAAAAAATAATGACAGTGTTACCCCTTATGTTTTTTTTATTTTTTTGGCAAAAAATTAAGTTTTCCCAATCTTCTCAAAACTCTGGATTCTGATAGAGGACCATGACACTTAGACCTGAGTGCAAAAATGGAGGCTCTAGACCCTTCCAGAGCTGAGATATCGTAACTCAAAATTTTGTCCAGAAAAAAAAACGACCGTGTTACCCCTTGTTTTTTTTTTTTTTTTTGGCAAAAAATAAAGTTTCCCCAAACTCCTCAAAACTCTGGATTCTGATAGAGGGCCATGACACTTAGACCTGAGTGCAAAAATGGAGACTCTAGACCCTTCCAGAGCTGAGATATCCAAACTCAAAATTTTGTCCAGAATAAAAAATACAGTGTTACCCCTTACATTTTTTTTTTATTTTTTGGCAAAAAATTAAGCTTCCCCAATCTTCTCAAAACTCTGGATTCTGATAGAGGGCCATGACACTTAGACCTGAGTGCAAAAATGGAGGCTCTAGACCCTTCCAGAGCTGAAATATCGAAACTCAAAATTTTGAACAGAAAAAAAAACGACAGTGTTACCCCTTATGTTTTTTTCATTTTTGTCCCGAAAAATTAAGTTTCCCCAATCTTCTCAAAACTCTGGATTCTGATAGAGGGCCATGACACTTAGACCTGAGTGCAAAAAGGGAGGCTCTAGACCCTTCCAGAGCTGAGATATCGAAACTCAAAATTTTGACCAGAAAAAAAAACTACAGTGTTACCCCTTACATTTTTAAAAAATTTTTTGCAAAAAATTAAGTTTCCCCAATCTTCTCGAAACTTTGGATTCTGATAGAGGGCCATGACACTTAGACCTGAGTGCAAAAATGGAGGCTCTAGACCCTTCCAGAGCTGAGATATCGTAACTCAAAATTTTGTCCAGAAAAAAAACGACCGTGTTACCCCTTATGGTTTTTTTTTTAAATTTTTTTGGCGAAAAATTAAGTTTCCCCAATCTTCTCAAAACTCTGGATTCTGATAGAGGGCCATGACACTTAGACCTGAGTGCAAAAATGGAGACTCTAGACCCTTCCAGAGCTGAGATATTGAAACTCAAAATTTTGTCCAGAAAAAAAAAAAACGACCGTGTTACCCCTTATGTTTTTTTTTTTTTTTTTTGGCGAAAAATTAAGTTTCCCCAATCTTCTCAAAACTCTGGATACTGATAGAGGGCCATGACACTTAGACCTGAGTGCAAAAATGGATTCTCTAGACCCTTCCAGAGCTGAGATATTGAAACTCAAAATTTTGTCCAGAAAAAAAAAAATAACGACAGTGTTACCCCTTATGTTTTTTTTATTTTTTTGGCAAAAAATTAAGTTTCCCCAATCTTCTCAAAACTCTGGATTCTGATAGAGGGCCATGACACTTAGACCTGAGTGCAAAAATGGAGGCTCTAGACCCTTCCAGAGCTGAGATATCGTAACTCAAAATTTTGTCCAGAAAAAAAAACGACCGTGTTACCCCTTATGGTTTTTTTAAATTTTTTTGATGAAAAATTAAGTTTCCCCAATCTTCTCAAAACTCTGGATTCTGATAGAGGGCCATGACACTTAGACCTGAGTGCAAAAATGGAGACTCTAGACCCTTCCAGAGCTGAGATATTGAAACTCAAAATTTTGTCCAGAAAAAAAAAAAAAACGACCGTGTTACCCCTTATGTTTTTTTTATTTTTTTGGCGAAAAATTAAGTTTCCCCAATCTTCTCAAAACTCTGGATACTGATAGAGGGCCATGACACTTAGACCTGAGTGCAAAAATGGAGTCTCTAGACCCTTCCAGAGCTGAGATATTGAAACTCAAAATTTTGTCCAGAAAAAAAAAATAACGACAGTGTTACCCCTTATGTTTTTTTTATTTTTTTGGCAAAAAATTAAGTTTTCCCAATCTTCTCAAAACTCTGGATTCTGATAGAGGACCATGACACTTAGAACTGAGTGCAAAAATGGAGGCTCTAAACCCTCCCAGAGCTGAGATATCGAAACTCAAAATTTTGTCCAGAAAAAAAAAACGACAGTGTTACCCCTTATGTTTTTTTTATTTTTTTGGCGAAAAATTAAGTTTCCCCAATCTTCTCAAAACTCTGGATTCTGATAGAGGGCCATGACACTTAGACCTGAGTGCAAAAATGGAGGCTCTAGACCCTTCCAGAGCTGAGATATCGAAACTCAAAATTTTGTCCAGAAAAAAAACGACAGTGTTACCCCTTATGTTTTTTTATTTTTTGGCTTAAAATTAAGTTTCCCCAATCTTCTCATAACTCTGGATTCTGATAGAGGGCCATGACACTTAGACCTGAGTGCAAAAATGGAGGCTCTAGACCCTTCCAGAGCTGAGATATTGAAACTCAAAATTTTGTCCAGAAAAAAAAAAATAACGACAGTGTTACCCCTTATGTTTTTTTTATTTTTTTGGCAAAAAATTAAGTTTCCCCAATCTTCTCAAAACTCTGGATTCTGATAGAGGGCCATGACACTTAGACCTGAGTGCAAAAATGGAGGCTCTAGACCCTTCCAGAGCTGAGATATCGTAACTCAAAATTTTGTCCAGAAAAAAAAAACGACCGTGTTACCCCTTATGGTTTTTTTTAAATTATTTTGGCGAAAAATTAAGTTTCCCCAATCTTCTCAAAACTCTGGATTCTGATAGAGGGCCATGACACTTAGACATGAGTGCAAAAATGGAGACTCTAGACCCTTCCAGAGCTGAGATATTGAAACTCAAAATTTTGTCCAGAAAAAAAAACGACCGTGTTACCCCTTATGTTTTTTTTATTTTTTTGGCGAAAAATTAAGTTTCCCCAATCTTCTCAAAACTCTGGATACTGATAGAGGGCCATGACACTTAGACCTGAGTGCAAAAATGGAGTCTCTAGACCCTTCCAGAGCTGAGATATTGAAACTCAAAATTTTGTCCAGAAAAAAAAAATAACGACAGTGTTACCCCTTATGTTTTTTTTATTTTTTTGGCAAAAAATTAAGTTTTCCCAATCTTCTCAAAACTCTGGATTCTGATAGAGGACCATGACACTTAGAACTGAGTGCAAAAATGGAGGCTCTAAACCCTCCCAGAGCTGAGATATCGAAACTCAAAATTTTGTCCAGAAAAAAAAAACGACAGTGTTACCCCTTATGTTTTTTTTTATTTTTTTGGCGAAAAATTAAGTTTCCCCAATCTTCTCAAAACTCTGGATTCTAATAGAGGGCCATGACACTTAGACCTGAGTGCAAAAATGGAGGCTCTAGACCCTTCCAGAGCTGAGATATCGTAACTCAAAATTTTGTCCAGAAAAAAAAACGACCGTGTTACCCCTTGTTTTTTTTTTTTTTTTGGCAAAAAATAAAGTTTCCCCAAACTTCTCAAAGCTCTGGATTCTGATAGAGGGCCATGACACTTAGACCTGAGTTCAAAAATGGAGACTCTAGACCCTTCCAGAGCTGAGATATCGAAACTCAAAATTTTGTCCAGAAAAAAAACTACAGTGTTACCCCTTACATTTTTTTTTTTATTTTTTGGCAAAAAATTAAGCTTCCCCAATCTTCTCAAAACTCTGGATTCTGATAGAGGGCCATGACACTTAGACCTGAGTGCAAAAATGGAGGCTCTAGACCTTTCCAGAGCTGAAATATCGAAACTCAAAATTTTGTCCAGAAAAAAAAAACGACAGTGTTACCCCTTATGTTTTTTTCATTTTTGTCCCGAAAAATTAAGTTTCCCCAATCTTCTCAAAACTCTGGATTCTGATAGAGGGCCATGACACTTAGACCTGAGTGCAAAAAGGGAGGCTCTAGACCCTTCCAGAGCTGAGATATCGAAACTCAAAATTTTGACCAGAAAAAAAAACTAGAGTGTTACCCCTTACATTTTTAAAAAAAATTTTGCAAAAAATTAAGTTTCCCCAATCTTCTCAAAACTTTGGATTCTGATAGAGGGCCATGACACTTAGACCTGAGTGCAAAAATGTAGGCTCCAGACCCTTCCAGAGCTGAGATATCGAAATTCAAAATTTTGTCCAGAAAAAAAACGACAGTGTTACCCCTTATGTTTTTATATTTTTTTGGCGAAACATTAAGTTTCCCCAATCTTCTCAAAACTCTGGATTCTGATAGAGGGCCATGACACTTAGACCTGAGTGCAAAAATGGAGGCTCTAGACCCTTCCAGAGCTGAGATATCGAAACTCAAAATTTTGTCCAGAAAAAAAACCCGACAGTGTTACCCCTTATGTTTTTTATTTTTTGGCGAAAAATTAAGTTTCCCTAATCTTCTCCTAACTCTGGATTCTGATAGAGGGCCATGACACTTAGACCTGAGTGCAAAAATGGAGGCTCTAGACCCTTCCAGAGCTGAGATATCGAAACTCAAAATTTTGTCCAGAAAAAAAAAACGACAGTGTTACCCCTTATGTTTTTTTTATTTTTTTGGCGAAAAATTAAGTTTCCCCAATCTTCTCAAAACTCTGGATTCTGATAGAGGGCCATGACACTTAGACCTGAGTGCAAAAATGGAGGCTCTAGACCCTTCCAGAGCTGAGATATCGAAACTCAAAATTTTGTCCAGAAAAAAAACGACAGTGTTACCCCTTATGTTTTTTTATTTTTTGGCTTAAAATTAAGTTTCCCCAATCTTCTCATAACTCTGGATTCTGATAGAGGGCCATGACACTTAGACCTGAGTGCAAAAATGGAGTCTCTAGACCCTTCCAGAGCTGAGATATTGAAACTCAAAATTTTGTCCAGAAAAAAAAAATAACGACAGTGTTACCCCTTATGTTTTTTTTATTTTTTTGGCAAAAAATTAAGTTTCCCCAATCTTCTCAAAACTCTGGATTCTGATAGAGGGCCATGACACTTAGACCTGAGTGCAAAAATGGAGGCTCTAGACCCTTCCAGAGCTGAGATATCGTAACTCAAAATTTTGTCCAGAAAAAAAAAAACGACCGTGTTACCCCTTATGGTTTTTTTTAAATTTTTTTGGCGAAAAATTAAGTTTCCCCAATCTTCTCAAAACTCTGGATTCTGATAGAGGGCCATGACACTTAGACCTGAGTGCAAAAATGGAGTCTCTAGACCCTTCCAGAGCTGAGATATTGAAACTCAAAATTTTGTCCAGAAAAAAAAATAACGACAGTGTTACCCCTTATGTTTTTTTTATTTTTTTGGCAAAAAATTAAGTTTTCCCAATCTTCTCAAAACTCTGGATTCTGATAGAGGACCATGACACTTAGAACTGAGTGCAAAAATGGAGGCTCTAAACCCTCCCAGAGCTGAGATATCGAAACTCAAAATTTTGTCCAGAAAAAAAAAACGACAGTGTTACCCCTTATGTTTTTTTTATTTTTTTGGCGAAAAATTAAGTTTCCCCAATCTTCTCAAAACTCTGGATTCTGATAGAGGGCCATGACACTTAGACCTGAGTGCAAAAATGGAGGCTCTAGACCCTTCCAGAGCTGAGATATCGAAACTCAAAAATTTGTCCAGAAAAAAAACGACAGTGTTACCCCTTATGTTTTTTTATTTTTTGGCTTAAAATTAAGTTTCCCCAATCTTCTCATAACTCTGGATTCTGATAGAGGGCCATGACACTTAGACCTGAGTGCAAAAATGGAGTCTCTAGACCCTTCCAGAGCTGAGATATTGAAACTCAAAATTTTGTCCAGAAAAAAAAAATAACGACAGTGTTACCCCTTATGTTTTTTTTATTTTTTTGGCAAAAAAATAAGTTTCCCCAATCTTCTCAAAACTCTGGATTCTGATAGAGGGCCATGACACTTAGACCTGAGTGCAAAAATGGAGGCTCTAGACCCTTCCAGAGCTGAGATATCGTAACTCAAAATTTTGTCCAGAAAAAAAAAACGACCGTGTTACCCCTTATGGTTTTTTTTTAATTTTTTTGGCGAAAAATTAAGTTTCCCCAATCTTCTCAAAACTCTGGATTCTGATAGAGGGCCATGACACTTAGACCTGAGTGCAAAAATGGAGACTCTAGACCCTTCCAGAGCTGAGATATTGAAACTCAAAATTTTGTCCAGAAAAAAAAACGACCGTGTTACCCCTTATGGTTTTTTTAAATTTTTTTGGCGAAAAATTAAGTTTCCCCAATCTTCTCAAAACTCTGGATTCTGATAGAGGGCCATGACACTTAGACCTGAGTGCAAAAATGGAGACTCTAGACCCTTCCAGAGCTGAGATATTGAAACTCAAAATTTTGTCCAGAAAAAAAAAAAAACGACCGTGTTACCCCTTATGTTTTTTTTTTATTTTTTTGGCGAAAAATTAAGTTTCCCCAATCTTCTCAAAACTCTGGATACTGATAGAGGGCCATGACACTTAGACCTGAGTGCAAAAATGGAGTCTCTAGACCCTTCCAGAGCTGAGATATTGAAACTCAAAATTTTGTCCAGAAAAAAAAAATAACGACAGTGTTACCCCTTATGTTTTTTTTTTGTTTTTTTCGCGTAAAATTAAGTTTCCCCAATCTTCTCAAAACTCTGGATACTGATATAGGGCCAAGACACTTAGACCTGAGTGCAAAAATGGAGGCTCTAGACCCTTCCAGAGCTGAGATATTGAAACTCAACATTTTGTCCAGAAAAAAAAAAACGACAGTGTTACCCCTTACGTTTTTTTTATTTTTTGGCAAAAAATTAAGTTTCCCCAATCTTCTCAAAACTCTGGATTCTGATAGAGGGCCATGACACTTAGACCTGAGTGCAAAAATGGAGGCTCTAGACCCTTCCAGAGCTGTGATATTGAAACTCAAAATTTTGTCCAGAAAAAAACCCCGACAGTGTTACCCCTTATGTTTTTTTATTTTTTTGGTGAAAAATTAAGTTTCCCCAATCTTCTCAAAACTCTGGATTCTGATAGAGGGCCATGACACTTAGACCTGAGTGCAAAAATTGAGGCTCTAGACCCTTCCAGAGCTGAGATATTGAAACTCAAAATTTTGCCCAGAAAAAAAAAAAACGACAGTGTTACCCCTTATGTTTTTTTATATTTTTTTGGCAAAAAAATAAGTTTCCCCAATCTTCTCAAAACTCTGGATTCTGATAGAGGGCCATGACACTTAGACCTGAGTGCAAAAATGGAGGCTCTAGACCCTTCCAGAGCTGAGATATCGTAACTCAAAATTTTGTCCAGAAAAAAAACGACCGTGTTACCCCTTGTTTTTTGTTTTTTTTTTGGCAAAAAATAAAGTTTCCCCAAACTTCTCAAAACTCTGGATTCTGATAGAGGGCCATGACACTTAGACCTGAGTGCAAAAATGGAGACTCTAGACCCTTCCAGAGCTGAGATATCGAAACTCAAAATTTTGTCCAGAAAAAAAAACGACAGTGTTACCCCTTATGTTTTTTTTATTTTTTTGGCGAAAAATTAAGTTTCCCCAATCTTCTCAAAACTCTGGATTCTGATAGAGGGCCATGACACTTAGACCTGAGTGCAAAAAATGGAGGCTCTAGACCCTTCCAGAGCTGAGATATTGAAACTCAAAATTTTGTCCAGAAAAAAACCCCTTATGTTTTTTTATTTTTTTTGGCGAAAAATTAAGTTTCCCCAATCTTCTCAAAACTCCGGATTCTGATAGAGGGCCATGACACTTAGACCTGAGTGCAAAAATGGAGGCTCTAGACCCTTCTAGAGCTGAGATATTGAAACTCAAAATTTTGTCCAGAAAAAAAAAAACGACAGTGTAACCCCTATTGTTTTTTTTATTTTTTTAGCAAAAAATTAAGTTTCCCCAATCTTCTCAAAACTCTGGATTCTGATAGAGGGCCATGACACTTAGACCTGAGTGCAAAAATGGAGGCTCTAGACCCTTCCAGAGCTGAGATATCGTAACTCAAAATTTTGTCCAGAAAAAAAAACGACCGTGTTACCCCTTATGGTTTTTTTAAATTTTTTTGGCGAAAAATTAAGTTTCCCCAATCTTCTCAAAACTCTGGATTCTGATAGAGGGCCATGACACTTAGACCTGAGTGCAAAAATGGAGACTCTAGACCCTTCCAGAGATGAGATATTGAAACTCAAAATTTTGTCCAGAAAAAAAAAAAACGACCGTGTTACCCCTTATGTTTTTTTTTATTTTTTTTGGCGAAAAATTAAGTTTCCCCAATCTTCTCAAAACTCTGGATACTGATAGAGGGCCATGACACTTAGACCTGAGTGCAAAAATGGAGTCTCTAGACCCTTCCAGAGCTGAGATATTGAAACTCAAAATTTTGTCCAGAAAAAAAAATAAAGACAGTGTTACCCCTTATGTTTTTTTAATTTTTTTGGCAAAAAATTAAGTTTTCTCAATCTTCTCAAAACTCTGGATTCTGATAGAGGACCATGACACTTAGAACTGAGTGCAAAAATGGAGGCTCTAAACCCTCCCAGAGCTGAGATATCGAAACTCAAAATTTTGTCCAGAAAAAAAACGACAGTGTTACCCTTTATGTTTTTTTTATTTTTTTGGCGAAAAATTAAGTTTCCCCAATCTTCTCAAAACTCTGGATTCTGATAGAAGGCCATGACACTTACACCTGAGTGCAAAAATGGAGGCTCTAGACCCTTCCAGAGCTGAGATATCGAAACTCAAAATTTTGTCCAGAAAAAAAAACGACAGTGTTACCCCTTGTGTTTTTTTTTTTTTTTTGGCGAAAAATTAAGTTTGCCCAATCTTCTCATAACTCTGGATTCTGATAGAGGGCCATGACACTTAGACCTGAGTGCAAAAATGGAGGCTCTAGACCCTTCCAGAGCTGAGATATCGAAACTCAAAATTTTGTCCAGAAAAAAAAACGACAGTGTTACCCCTTATGTTTTTTTTTTATTTTTTTTGGCGAAAAATTAAGTTTCCCCAATCTTCTCAAAACTCTGGATTCTGATAGAGGGCAATGACACTTAGACCTGAGTGCAAAAATGGAGGCTCTAGACCCTTCCATAGCTGAGATATTGAAACTCAAAATTTTGTCCAGAAAAAAAACCCGACAGTGTTACCCCTTATGTTTTTTTTATTTTTTTGGCGAAAAATTAAGTTTTCCCAATCTTCTCAAAACTCCGGATTCTGATAAAGGGCCATGACACTTCGACCTGAGTGCAAAAATGGAGGCTCTAGACCCTTCCAGAGCTGAGATATTGAAACTCAAAATTTTGTCCAGAAAAAAAAAAATAACGACAGTGTTACCCCTTATGTTTTTTTTATTTTTTTGGCAAAAAATTAAGTTTCCCCAATCTTCTCAAAACTCTGGATTCTGATAGAGGGCCATGACACTTAGACCTGAGTGCAAAAATGGAGGCTCTAGACCCTTCCAGAGCTGAGATATCGTAACTCAAAATTTTGTCCAGAAAAAAAAACGACCGTGTTACCCCTTATGGTTTTTTTAAATTTTTTTGGTGAAAAATTAAGTTTCCCCAATCTTCTCAAAACTCTGGATTCTGATAGAGGGCCATGACACTTAGACCTGAGTGCAAAAATGGAGACTCTAGACCCTTCCAGAGCTGAGATATTGAAACTCAAAATTTTGTCCAGAAAAAAAAAAAAAACGACCGTGTTACCCCTTATGTTTTTTTTATTTTTTTGGCGAAAAATTAAGTTTCCCCAATCTTCTCAAAACTCTGGATACTGATAGAGGGCCATGACACTTAGACCTGAGTGCAAAAATGGAGTCTCTAGACCCTTCCAGAGCTGAGATATTGAAACTCAAAATTTTGTCCAGAAAAAAAAAATAACGACAGTGTTACCCCTTATGTTTTTTTTATTTTTTTGGCAAAAAATTAAGTTTTCCCAATCTTCTCAAAACTCTGGATTCTGATAGAGGACCATGACACTTAGAACTGAGTGCAAAAATGGAGGCTCTAAACCCTCCCAGAGCTGAGATATCGAAACTCAAAATTTTGTCCAGAAAAAAAAAACGACAGTGTTACCCCTTATGTTTTTTTTATTTTTTTGGCGAAAAATTAAGTTTCCCCAATCTTCTCAAAACTCTGGATTCTGATAGAGGGCCATGACACTTAGACCTGAGTGCAAAAATGGAGGCTCTAGACCCTTCCAGAGCTGAGATATCGAAACTCAAAATTTTGTCCAGAAAAAAAACGACAGTGTTACCCCTTATGTTTTTTTATTTTTTGGCTTAAAATTAAGTTTCCCCAATCTTCTCATAACTCTGGATTCTGATAGAGGGCCATGACACTTAGACCTGAGTGCAAAAATGGAGGCTCTAGACCCTTCCAGAGCTGAGATATTGAAACTCAAAATTTTGTCCAGAAAAAAAAAAATAACGACAGTGTTACCCCTTATGTTTTTTTTATTTTTTTGGCAAAAAATTAAGTTTCCCCAATCTTCTCAAAACTCTGGATTCTGATAGAGGGCCATGACACTTAGACCTGAGTGCAAAAATGGAGGCTCTAGACCCTTCCAGAGCTGAGATATCGTAACTCAAAATTTTGTCCAGAAAAAAAAAACGACCGTGTTACCCCTTATGGTTTTTTTTAAATTATTTTGGCGAAAAATTAAGTTTCCCCAATCTTCTCAAAACTCTGGATTCTGATAGAGGGCCATGACACTTAGACATGAGTGCAAAAATGGAGACTCTAGACCCTTCCAGAGCTGAGATATTGAAACTCAAAATTTTGTCCAGAAAAAAAAACGACCGTGTTACCCCTTATGTTTTTTTTATTTTTTTGGCGAAAAATTAAGTTTCCCCAATCTTCTCAAAACTCTGGATACTGATAGAGGGCCATGACACTTAGACCTGAGTGCAAAAATGGAGTCTCTAGACCCTTCCAGAGCTGAGATATTGAAACTCAAAATTTTGTCCAGAAAAAAAAAATAACGACAGTGTTACCCCTTATGTTTTTTTTATTTTTTTGGCAAAAAATTAAGTTTTCCCAATCTTCTCAAAACTCTGGATTCTGATAGAGGACCATGACACTTAGAACTGAGTGCAAAAATGGAGGCTCTAAACCCTCCCAGAGCTGAGATATCGAAACTCAAAATTTTGTCCAGAAAAAAAAACGACAGTGTTACCCCTTATGTTTTTTTTTATTTTTTTGGCGAAAAATTAAGTTTCCCCAATCTTCTCAAAACTCTGGATTCTAATAGAGGGCCATGACACTTAGACCTGAGTGCAAAAATGGAGGCTCTAGACCCTTCCAGAGCTGAGATATCGTAACTCAAAATTTTGTCCAGAAAAAAAAACGACCGTGTTACCCCTTGTTTTTTTTTTTTTTTTTGGCAAAAAATAAAGTTTCCCCAAACTTCTCAAAGCTCTGGATTCTGATAGAGGGCCATGACACTTAGACCTGAGTTCAAAAATGGAGACTCTAGACCCTTCCAGAGCTGAGATATCGAAACTCAAAATTTTGTCCAGAAAAAAAACTACAGTGTTACCCCTTACATTTTTTTTTTTATTTTTTGGCAAAAAATTAAGCTTCCCCAATCTTCTCAAAACTCTGGATTCTGATAGAGGGCCATGACACTTAGACCTGAGTGCAAAAATGGAGGCTCTAGACCTTTCCAGAGCTGAAATATCGAAACTCAAAATTTTGTCCAGAAAAAAAAAACGACAGTGTTACCCCTTATGTTTTTTTCATTTTTGTCCCGAAAAATTAAGTTTCCCCAATCTTCTCAAAACTCTGGATTCTGATAGAGGGCCATGACACTTAGACCTGAGTGCAAAAAGGGAGGCTCTAGACCCTTCCAGAGCTGAGATATCGAAACTCAAAATTTTGACCAGAAAAAAAAACTAGAGTGTTACCCCTTACATTTTTAAAAAAAATTTTGCAAAAAATTAAGTTTCCCCAATCTTCTCAAAACTTTGGATTCTGATAGAGGGCCATGACACTTAGACCTGAGTGCAAAAATGTAGGCTCCAGACCCTTCCAGAGCTGAGATATCGAAATTCAAAATTTTGTCCAGAAAAAAAACGACAGTGTTACCCCTTATGTTTTTATATTTTTTTGGCGAAACATTAAGTTTCCCCAATCTTCTCAAAACTCTGGATTCTGATAGAGGGCCATGACACTTAGACCTGAGTGCAAAAATGGAGGCTCTAGACCCTTCCAGAGCTGAGATATCGAAACTCAAAATTTTGTCCAGAAAAAAAACCCGACAGTGTTACCCCTTATGTTTTTTATTTTTTGGCGAAAAATTAAGTTTCCCCAATCTTCTCCTAACTCTGGATTCTGATAGAGGGCCATGACACTTAGACCTGAGTGCAAAAATGGAGGCTCTAGACCCTTCCAGAGCTGAGATATCGAAACTCAAAATTTTGTCCAGAAAAAAAAAACGACAGTGTTACCCCTTATGTTTTTTTTATTTTTTTGGCGAAAAATTAAGTTTCCCCAATCTTCTCAAAACTCTGGATTCTGATAGAGGGCCATGACACTTAGACCTGAGTGCAAAAATGGAGGCTCTAGACCCTTCCAGAGCTGAGATATCGAAACTCAAAATTTTGTCCAGAAAAAAAACGACAGTGTTACCCCTTATGTTTTTTTATTTTTTGGCTTAAAATTAAGTTTCCCCAATCTTCTCATAACTCTGGATTCTGATAGAGGGCCATGACACTTAGACCTGAGTGCAAAAATGGAGTCTCTAGACCCTTCCAGAGCTGAGATATTGAAACTCAAAATTTTGTCCAGAAAAAAAAAATAACGACAGTGTTACCCCTTATGTTTTTTTTATTTTTTTGGCAAAAAATTAAGTTTCCCCAATCTTCTCAAAACTCTGGATTCTGATAGAGGGCCATGACACTTAGACCTGAGTGCAAAAATGGAGGCTCTAGACCCTTCCAGAGCTGAGATATCGTAACTCAAAATTTTGTCCAGAAAAAAAAAAACGACCGTGTTACCCCTTATGGTTTTTTTTAAATTTTTTTGGCGAAAAATTAAGTTTCCCCAATCTTCTCAAAACTCTGGATTCTGATAGAGGGCCATGACACTTAGACCTGAGTGCAAAAATGGAGTCTCTAGACCCTTCCAGAGCTGAGATATTGAAACTCAAAATTTTGTCCAGAAAAAAAAATAACGACAGTGTTACCCCTTATGTTTTTTTTATTTTTTTGGCAAAAAATTAAGTTTTCCCAATCTTCTCAAAACTCTGGATTCTGATAGAGGACCATGACACTTAGAACTGAGTGCAAAAATGGAGGCTCTAAACCCTCCCAGAGCTGAGATATCGAAACTCAAAATTTTGTCCAGAAAAAAAAAACGACAGTGTTACCCCTTATGTTTTTTTTATTTTTTTGGCGAAAAATTAAGTTTCCCCAATCTTCTCAAAACTCTGGATTCTGATAGAGGGCCATGACACTTAGACCTGAGTGCAAAAATGGAGGCTCTAGACCCTTCCAGAGCTGAGATATCGAAACTCAAAAATTTGTCCAGAAAAAAAACGACAGTGTTACCCCTTATGTTTTTTTATTTTTTGGCTTAAAATTAAGTTTCCCCAATCTTCTCATAACTCTGGATTCTGATAGAGGGCCATGACACTTAGACCTGAGTGCAAAAATGGAGTCTCTAGACCCTTCCAGAGCTGAGATATTGAAACTCAAAATTTTGTCCAGAAAAAAAAAATAACGACAGTGTTACCCCTTATGTTTTTTTTATTTTTTTGGCAAAAAAATAAGTTTCCCCAATCTTCTCAAAACTCTGGATTCTGATAGAGGGCCATGACACTTAGACCTGAGTGCAAAAATGGAGGCTCTAGACCCTTCCAGAGCTGAGATATCGTAACTCAAAATTTTGTCCAGAAAAAAAAAACGACCGTGTTACCCCTTATGGTTTTTTTTTAATTTTTTTGGCGAAAAATTAAGTTTCCCCAATCTTCTCAAAACTCTGGATTCTGATAGAGGGCCATGACACTTAGACCTGAGTGCAAAAATGGAGACTCTAGACCCTTCCAGAGCTGAGATATTGAAACTCAAAATTTTGTCCAGAAAAAAAAAACGACCGTGTTACCCCTTATGGTTTTTTTAAATTTTTTTGGCGAAAAATTAAGTTTCCCCAATCTTCTCAAAACTCTGGATTCTGATAGAGGGCCATGACACTTAGACCTGAGTGCAAAAATGGAGACTCTAGACCCTTCCAGAGCTGAGATATTGAAACTCAAAATTTTGTCCAGAAAAAAAAAAAAACGACCGTGTTACCCCTTATGTTTTTTTTTTATTTTTTTGGCGAAAAATTAAGTTTCCCCAATCTTCTCAAAACTCTGGATACTGATAGAGGGCCATGACACTTAGACCTGAGTGCAAAAATGGAGTCTCTAGACCCTTCCAGAGCTGAGATATTGAAACTCAAAATTTTGTCCAGAAAAAAAAAATAACGACAGTGTTACCCCTTATGTTTTTTTTTTGTTTTTTTCGCGTAAAATTAAGTTTCCCCAATCTTCTCAAAACTCTGGATACTGATATAGGGCCAAGACACTTAGACCTGAGTGCAAAAATGGAGGCTCTAGACCCTTCCAGAGCTGAGATATTGAAACTCAACATTTTGTCCAGAAAAAAAAAAACGACAGTGTTACCCCTTACGTTTTTTTTATTTTTTGGCAAAAAATTAAGTTTCCCCAATCTTCTCAAAACTCTGGATTCTGATAGAGGGCCATGACACTTAGACCTGAGTGCAAAAATGGAGGCTCTAGACCCTTCCAGAGCTGTGATATTGAAACTCAAAATTTTGTCCAGAAAAAAACCCCGACAGTGTTACCCCTTATGTTTTTTTATTTTTTTGGTGAAAAATTAAGTTTCCCCAATCTTCTCAAAACTCTGGATTCTGATAGAGGGCCATGACACTTAGACCTGAGTGCAAAAATTGAGGCTCTAGACCCTTCCAGAGCTGAGATATTGAAACTCAAAATTTTGCCCAGAAAAAAAAAAAACGACAGTGTTACCCCTTATGTTTTTTTATATTTTTTTGGCAAAAAAATAAGTTTCCCCAATCTTCTCAAAACTCTGGATTCTGATAGAGGGCCATGACACTTAGACCTGAGTGCAAAAATGGAGGCTCTAGACCCTTCCAGAGCTGAGATATCGTAACTCAAAATTTTGTCCAGAAAAAAAACGACCGTGTTACCCCTTGTTTTTTGTTTTTTTTTTGGCAAAAAATAAAGTTTCCCCAAACTTCTCAAAACTCTGGATTCTGATAGAGGGCCATGACACTTAGACCTGAGTGCAAAAATGGAGACTCTAGACCCTTCCAGAGCTGAGATATCGAAACTCAAAATTTTGTCCAGAAAAAAAAACGACAGTGTTACCCCTTATGTTTTTTTTATTTTTTTGGCGAAAAATTAAGTTTCCCCAATCTTCTCAAAACTCTGGATTCTGATAGAGGGCCATGACACTTAGACCTGAGTGCAAAAAATGGAGGCTCTAGACCCTTCCAGAGCTGAGATATTGAAACTCAAAATTTTGTCCAGAAAAAAACCCCTTATGTTTTTTTATTTTTTTTGGCGAAAAATTAAGTTTCCCCAATCTTCTCAAAACTCCGGATTCTGATAGAGGGCCATGACACTTAGACCTGAGTGCAAAAATGGAGGCTCTAGACCCTTCTAGAGCTGAGATATTGAAACTCAAAATTTTGTCCAGAAAAAAAAAAACGACAGTGTAACCCCTATTGTTTTTTTTATTTTTTTAGCAAAAAATTAAGTTTCCCCAATCTTCTCAAAACTCTGGATTCTGATAGAGGGCCATGACACTTAGACCTGAGTGCAAAAATGGAGGCTCTAGACCCTTCCAGAGCTGAGATATCGTAACTCAAAATTTTGTCCAGAAAAAAAAACGACCGTGTTACCCCTTATGGTTTTTTTAAATTTTTTTGGCGAAAAATTAAGTTTCCCCAATCTTCTCAAAACTCTGGATTCTGATAGAGGGCCATGACACTTAGACCTGAGTGCAAAAATGGAGACTCTAGACCCTTCCAGAGATGAGATATTGAAACTCAAAATTTTGTCCAGAAAAAAAAAAAACGACCGTGTTACCCCTTATGTTTTTTTTTATTTTTTTTGGCGAAAAATTAAGTTTCCCCAATCTTCTCAAAACTCTGGATACTGATAGAGGGCCATGACACTTAGACCTGAGTGCAAAAATGGAGTCTCTAGACCCTTCCAGAGCTGAGATATTGAAACTCAAAATTTTGTCCAGAAAAAAAAATAAAGACAGTGTTACCCCTTATGTTTTTTTAATTTTTTTGGCAAAAAATTAAGTTTTCTCAATCTTCTCAAAACTCTGGATTCTGATAGAGGACCATGACACTTAGAACTGAGTGCAAAAATGGAGGCTCTAAACCCTCCCAGAGCTGAGATATCGAAACTCAAAATTTTGTCCAGAAAAAAAACGACAGTGTTACCCTTTATGTTTTTTTTATTTTTTTGGCGAAAAATTAAGTTTCCCCAATCTTCTCAAAACTCTGGATTCTGATAGAAGGCCATGACACTTACACCTGAGTGCAAAAATGGAGGCTCTAGACCCTTCCAGAGCTGAGATATCGAAACTCAAAATTTTGTCCAGAAAAAAAAACGACAGTGTTACCCCTTGTGTTTTTTTTTTTTTTTTTGGCGAAAAATTAAGTTTGCCCAATCTTCTCATAACTCTGGATTCTGATAGAGGGCCATGACACTTAGACCTGAGTGCAAAAATGGAGGCTCTAGACCCTTCCAGAGCTGAGATATCGAAACTCAAAATTTTGTCCAGAAAAAAAAACGACAGTGTTACCCCTTATGTTTTTTTTTTATTTTTTTTGGCGAAAAATTAAGTTTCCCCAATCTTCTCAAAACTCTGGATTCTGATAGAGGGCAATGACACTTAGACCTGAGTGCAAAAATGGAGGCTCTAGACCCTTCCATAGCTGAGATATTGAAACTCAAAATTTTGTCCAGAAAAAAAACCCGACAGTGTTACCCCTTATGTTTTTTTTATTTTTTTGGCGAAAAATTAAGTTTTCCCAATCTTCTCAAAACTCCGGATTCTGATAAAGGGCCATGACACTTCGACCTGAGTGCAAAAATGGAGGCTCTAGACCCTTCCAGAGCTGAGATATTGAAACTCAAAATTTTGTCCAGAAAAAAAAAACCCGACAGTGTTACCCCTTATGTTTTTTTTTATTTTTTTGGCAAAAAATTAAGTTTCCCCAATCTTCTCAAAACTCTGGATTCTGATAGAGGGCCATGACACTTAGACCTGAGTGCAAAAATGGAGGCTCTAGACCCTTCCAGAGCTGAGATATCGTAACTCAAAAATTTGTCCAGAAAAAAAAAACGACCGTGTTACCCCTTATGTTTTTTTATTTTTTTTGGCGAAAAATTAAGTTTCCCCAATCTTCTCCTAACTCTGTATTCTGATAGAGGGCCATGACACTTAGACCTGAGTGCAAAAATGGAGGCTCTAGACCCTTCCAGAGCTGAGATATCGAAACTCAAAATTTTGTCCAGAAAAAAAAAACGACAGTGTTACCCCTTATGTTTTTTTTTATTTTTTTGGCGAAAAATTAAGTTTCCCCAATCTTCTCAAAACTCTGGATTCTGATAGAGGGCCATGACACTTAGACCTGAGTGCAAAAATGGAGGCTCTAGACCCTTCCAGAGCTGAGATATCGTAACTCAAAATTTTGTCCAGAAAAAAAAAAACGACCGTGTTACCCCTTGTTTTTTTTTTTTTGGCAAAAAATAAAGTTTCCCCAAACTTCTCAAAACTCTGGATTCTGATAGAGGGCCATGACACTTAGACCTGAGTGCAAAAATGGAGACTCTAGACCCTTCCAGAGCTGAGATATCGAAACTCAAAATTTTGTCCAGAAAAAAAACTACAGTGTTACCCCTTACATTTTTTTTATTTTTTGGCAAAAAATTAAGCTTCCCCAATCTTCTCAAAACTCTGGATTCTGATAGAGGGCCATGACACTTAGACCTGAGTGCAAAAATGGAGGCTCTAGACCCTTCCAGAGCTGAAATATCGAAACTCAAAATTTGGTCCAGAAAAAAAAAACGACAGTGTTACCCCTTATGTTTTTTTCATTTTTGTCCCGAAAAATTAAGTTTCCCCAATCTTCTCAAAACTCTGGATTCTGATAGAGGGCCATGACACTTAGACCTGAGTGCAAAAAGGGAGGCTCTAGACCCTTCCAGAGCTGAGATATCGAAACTCAAAATTTTGACCAGAAAAAAAAACTACAGTGTTACCCCTTACATTTTTAAAAAAATTTTTGCAAAAAATTAAGTTTCCCCAATCTTCTCAAAACTCTGGATTCTGATAGAGGGCCATGACACTTAGACCTGAGTGCAAAAATGTAGGCTCCAGACCCTTCCAGAGCTGAGATATCGAAACTCAAAATTTTGTCCAGAAAAAAAACGACAGTGTTACCCCTTATGTTTTTATATTTTTTTGGCGAAACATTAAGTTTCCCCAATCTTCTCAAAACTCTGGATTCTGATAGAGGGCCATGACACTTAGACCTGAGTGCAAAAATGGAGGCTCTAGACCCTTCCAGAGCTGAGATATCGAAACTCAAAATTTTGTCCAGAAAAAAAACCCGACAGTGTTACCCCTTATTTTTTTTTTATTTTTTGGCGAAAAATTAAGTTTCCCCAATCTTCTCATAACTCTGGATTCTGATAGAGGGCCATGACACTTAGACCTGAGTGCAAAAATGGAGGCTCTAGACCCTTCCAGAGCTGAGATATCGAAACTCAAAATTTTGTCCAGAAAAAAAAACGACAGTGTTACCCCTTATGTTTTTTTTATTTTTTTGGCGAAAAATTAAGTTTCCCCAATCTTCTCAAAACTCTGGATTCTGATAGAGGGCCATGACACTTAGACCTGAGTGCAAAAATGGAGGCTCTAGACCCTTCCAGAGCTGAGATATTGAAACTCAAAATTTTGTCCAGAAAAAAACCCCGACAGTGTTACCCCTTATGTTTTTTTATTTTTTTTGTGAAAAATTAAGTTTCCCCAATCTTCTCAAAACTCCGGATTCTGATAGAGGGCCATGACACTTAGACCTGAGTGCAAAAATGGAGGCTCTAGACCCTTCTAGAGCTGAGATATTGAAACTCAAAATTTTGTCCAGAAAAAAAAAAAAATGACAGTGTAACCCCTATTGTTTTTTTTATTTTTTGGCAAAAAATTAAGTTTCCCCAATCTTCTCAAAACTCTGGATTCTGATAGAGGGCCATGACACTTAGACCTGAGTGCAAAAATGGAGGCTCTAGACCCTTCCAGAGCTGAGATATCGTAACTCAAAATTTTGTCCAGAAAAATAAACGACCGTGTTACCCCTTATGGTTTTTTAAAAATTTTTTGGCGAAAAATTAAGTTTCCCCAATCTTCTCAAAACTCTGGATTCTGATAGAGGGCCATGACACTTAGACCTGAGTGCAAAAATGGAGACTCTAGACCCTTCCAGAGCTGAGATATTGAAACTCAAAATTTTGTCCAGAAAAAAAAAAACGACCGTGTTACCCCTTATGTTTTTTTTATTTTTTTGGCGAAAAATTAAGTTTCCCCAATCTTCTCAAAACTCTGGATACTGATAGAGGGCCATGACACTTAGACCTGAGTGCAAAAATGGAGTCTCTAGACCCTCCCAGAGCTGAGATATCGAAACTCAAAATTTTGTCCAGAAAAAAAAAATAATGACAGTGTTACCCCTTATGTTTTTTTTTATTTTTTTGGCAAAAAATTAAGTTTTCCCAATCTTCTCAAAACTCTGGATTCTGATAGAGGACCATGACACTTAGACCTGAGTGCAAAAATGGAGGCTCTAGACCCTTCCAGAGCTGAGATATCGAAACTCAAAATTTTGTCCAGAAAAAAAACGACAGTGTTACCCCTTATGTTTTTTTTTATTTTTTGGCTTAAAATTAAGTTTCCCCAATCTTCTCATAACTCTGGATTCTGATAGAGGGCCATGACACTTAGACCTGAGTGCAAAAATTGAGTCTCTAGACCCTTCCAGAGCTGAGATATTGAAACTCAAAATTTTGTCCAGAAAAAAAAACGACAGTGTTACCCCTTATGTTTTTTTTATATTTTTTTGGCAAAAAAATAAGTTTCCCCAATCTTCTCAAAACTCAGGATTCTGATAGAGGGCCATGACACTTAGACCTGAGTGCAAAAATGGAGGCTCTAGACCCTTCCAGAGCTGAGATATCGTAACTCAAAATTTTGTCCAGAAAAAAAAACGACCGTGTTACCCCTTGTTTTTTTTTTTTTTGGCAAAAAATAAAGTTTCCCCAAACTTCTCAAAACTCTGGATTCTGATAGAGGGCCATGACACTTAGACCTGAGTGCAAAAATGGAGACTCTAGACCCTTCCAGAGCTGAGATATCCAAACTCAAAATTTTGTCCAGAAAAAAAAATACAGTGTTACCCCTTACATTTTTTTTTTATTTTTTGGCAAAAAATTAAGCTTCCCCAATCTTCTCAAAACTCTGGATTCTGATAGAGGGCCATGACACTTAGACCTGAGTGCAAAAATGGAGGCTCTAGACCCTTCCAGAGCTGAAATATCGAAACTCAAAATTTTGTCCAGAAAAAAAAACGACAGTGTTACCCCTTATGTTTTTTTCATTTTTGTCCCGAAAAATTAAGTTTCCCCAATCTTCTCAAAACTCTGGATTCTGATAGAGGGCCATGACACTTAGACCTGAGTGCAAAAAGGGAGGCTCTAGACCCTTCCAGAGCTGAGATATCGAAACTCAAAATTTTGACCAGAAAAAAAAACTACAGTGTTACCCCTTACATTTTTAAAAAAATTTTTGCAAAAAATTAAGTTTCCCCAATCTTCTCGAAACTTTGGATTCTGATAGAGGGCCATGACACTTAGACCTGAGTGCAAAAATGGAGGCTCTAGACCCTTCCAGAGCTGAGATATCGTAACTCAAAATTTTGTCCAGAAAAAAAACGACCGTGTTACCCCTTATGGGTTTTTTTTAATTTTTTTGGCGAAAAATTAAGTTTCCCCAATCTTCTCAAAACTCTGGATTCTGATAGAAGGCCATGACACTTACACCTGAGTGCAAAAATGGAGGCTCTAGACCCTTCCAGAGCTGAGATATCGAAACTCAAAATTTTGTCCAGAAAAAAAAAATAACGACAGTGTTACCCCTTATGTTTTTTTTATTTTTTTGGCAAAAAATTAAGTTTTCCCAATCTTCTCAAAACTCTGGATTCTGATAGAGGACCATGACACTTAGAACTGAGTGCAAAAATGGAGGCTCTAAACCCTCCCAGAGCTGAGATATCGAAACTCAAAATTTTGTCCAGAAAAAAAAAACGACAGTGTTACCCCTTATGTTTTTTTTATTTTTTTGGTGAAAAATTAAGTTTCCCCAATCTTCTCAAAACTCTGGATTCTGATAGAGGGCCATGACACTTAGACCTGAGTGCAAAAATGGAGGCTCTAGACCCTTCCAGAGCTGAGATATCGAAACTCAAAATTTTGTCCAGAAAAAAAATGACAGTGTTACCCCTTATGTTTTTTTATTTTTTGGCTTAAAATTAAGTTTCCCCAATCTTCTCATAACTCTGGATTCTGATAGAGGGCCATGACACTTAGACCTGAGTGCAAAAATGGAGTCTCTAGACCCTTCCAGAGCTGAGATATTGAAACTCAAAATTTTGTCCAGAAAAAAAAAATAACGACAGTGTTACCCCTTATGTTTTTTTTATTTTTTTGGCAAAAAATTAAGTTTCCCCAATCTTCTCAAAACTCTGGATTCTGATAGAGGGCCATGACACTTAGACCTGAGTGCAAAAATGGAGGCTCTAGACCCTTCCAGAGCTGAGATATCGTAACTCAAAATTTTGTCCAGAAAAAAAAAACGACCGTGTTACCCCTTATGGTTTTTTTTTAAATTTTTTGGCGAAAAATTAAGTTTCCCCAATCTTCTCAAAACTCTGGATTCTGATAGAGGGCCATGACACTTAGACCTGAGTGCAAAAATGGAGACTCTAGACCCTTCCAGAGCTGAGATATTGAAACTCAAAATTTTGTCCAGAAAAAAAAAAACGACCGTGTTACCCCTTATGTTTTTTTTATTTTTTTGGCGAAAAATTAAGTTTCCCCAATCTTCTCAAAACTCTGGATACTGATAGAGGGCCATGACACTTAGACCTGAGTGCAAAAATGGAGTCTCTAGACCCTTCCAGAGCTGAGATATTGAAACTCAAAATTTTGTCCAGAAAAAAAAAATAACGACAGTGTTACCCCTTATGTTTTTTTTTATTTTTTTGGCAAAAAATTAAGTTTTCCCAATCTTCTCAAAACTCTGGATTCTGATAGAGGACCATGACACTTAGAACTGAGTGCAAAAATGGAGGCTCTAAACCCTCCCAGAGCTGAGATATCGAAACTCAAAATTTTGTCCAGAAAAAAAAAAAACGACAGTGTTACCCCTTATGTTTTTTTTATTTTTTTGGCGAAAAATTAAGTTTCCCCAATCTTCTCAAAACTCTGGATTCTGATAGAGGGCCATGACACTTAGACCTGAGTGCAAAAATGGAGGCTCTAGACCCTTCCAGAGCTGAGATATCGAAACTCAAAATTTTGTCCAGAAAAAAAACGACAGTGTTACCCCTTATGTTTTTTTATTTTTTGGCTTAAAATTAAGTTTCCCCAATCTTCTCATAACTCTGGATTCTGATAGAGGGCCATGACACTTAGACCTGAGTGCAAAAATGGAGTCTCTAGACCCTTCCAGAGCTGAGATATTGAAACTCAAAATTTTGTCCAGAAAAAAAAAATGACGACAGTGTTACCCCTTATGTTTTTTTTTATTTTTTTGGCAAAAAATTAAGTTTCCCCAATCTTCTCAAAACTCTGGATTCTGATAGAGGGCCATGACACTTAGACCTGAGTGCAAAAATGGAGGCTCTAGACCCTTCCAGAGCTGAGATATCATAACTCAAAATTTTGTCCAGAAAAAAAAACGACCGTGTTACCCCTTATGGTTTTTTTTAAATTTTTTTGGCGAAAAATTAAGTTTCCCCAATCTTCTCAAAACTCTGGATACTGATAGAGGGCCATGACACTTAGACCTGAGTGCAAAAATGGAGGCTCTAGACCCTTCCAGAGCTGAGATATCGTAACTCAAAATTTTGTCCAGAAAAAAAAAACGACCGTGTTACCCCTTATGGTTTTTTTTTAAATTTTTTGGCGAAAAATTAAGTTTCCCCAATCTTCTCAAAACTCTGGATTCTGATAGAGGGCCATGACACTTAGACCTGAGTGCAAAAATGGAGACTCTAGACCCTTCCAGAGCTGAGATATTGAAACTCAAAATTTTGTCCAGAAAAAAAAAAACGACCGTGTTACCCCTTATGTTTTTTTTATTTTTTTGGCGAAAAATTAAGTTTCCCCAATCTTCTCAAAACTCTGGATACTGATAGAGGGCCATGACACTTAGACCTGAGTGCAAAAATGGAGTCTCTAGACCCTTCCAGAGCTGAGATATTGAAACTCAAAATTTTGTCCAGAAAAAAAAAATAACGACAGTGTTACCCCTTATGTTTTTTTTTATTTTTTTGGCAAAAAATTAAGTTTTCCCAATCTTCTCAAAACTCTGGATTCTGATAGAGGACAATGACACTTAGAACTGAGTGCAAAAATGGAGGCTCTAAACCCTCCCAGAGCTGAGATATCGAAACTCAAAATTTTGTCCAGAAAAAAAAAAACGACAGTGTTACCCCTTATGTTTTTTTTATTTTTTTGGCGAAAAATTAAGTTTCCCCAATCTTCTCAAAACTCTGGATTCTGATAGAGGGCCATGACACTTAGACCTGAGTGCAAAAATGGAGGCTCTAGACCCTTCCAGAGCTGAGATATCGAAACTCAAAATTTTGTCCAGAAAAAAAACGACAGTGTTACCCCTTATGTTTTTTTATTTTTTGGCTTAAAATTAAGTTTCCCCAATCTTCTCATAACTCTGGATTCTGATAGAGGGCCATGACACTTAGACCTGAGTGCAAAAATGGAGTCTCTAGACCCTTCCAGAGCTGAGATATTGAAACTCAAAATTTTGTCCAGAAAAAAAAAATAACGACAGTGTTACCCCTTATGTTTTTTTTTTATTTTTTTGGCAAAAAATTAAGTTTCCCCAATCTTCTCAAAACTCTGGATTCTGATAGAGGGCCATGACACTTAGACCTGAGTGCAAAAATGGAGGCTCTAGACCCTTCCAGAGCTGAGATATCGTAACTCAAAATTTTGTCCAGAAAAAAAAACGACCGTGTTACCCCTTATGGTTTTTTTAAATTTTTTTGGCGAAAAATTAAGTTTCCCCAATCTTCTCAAAACTCTGGATACTGATAGAGGGCCATGACACTTAGACCTGAGTGCAAAAATGGAGTCTCTAGACCCTTCCAGAGCTGAGATATTGAAACTCAAAATTTTGTCCAGAAACAAAAAATTACGACAGTGTTACCCCTTATGTTTTTTTTATTTTTTTGGCAAAAAAATAAGTTTTTCCAATCTTCTCAAAACTCTGGATTCTGATAGAGGACCATGACACTTAGAACTGAGTGCAAAAATGGAGGCTCTAAACCCTCCCAGAGCTGAGATATCGAAACTCAAAATTTTGTCCAGAAAAAAAAAACGACAGTGTTACCCCTTATGTTTTTTTTTATTTTTTTGGCGAAAAATTAAGTTTCCCCAATCTTCTCAAAACTCTGGATTCTAATAGAGGGCCATGACACTTAGACCTGAGTGCAAAAATGGAGGCTCTAGACCCTTCCAGAGCTGAGATATCGTAACTCAAAATTTTGTCCAGAAAAACAAACGACCGTGTTACCCCTTGTTTTTTTTTTTTTTTTTTGGCAAAAAATAAAGTTTCCCCAAACTTCTCAAAGCTCTGGATTCTGATAGAGGGCCATGACACTTAGACCTGAGTGCAAAAATGGAGACTCTAGACCCTTCCAGAGCTGAGATATCGAAACTCAAAATTTTGTCCAGAAAAAAAACTACAGTGTTACCCCTTACATTTTTTTTTTATTTTTTGGCAAAAAATTAAGCTTCCCCAATCTTCTCAAAACTCTGGATTCTGATAGAGGGCCATGACACTTAGACCTGAGTGCAAAAATGGAGGCTCTAGACCTTTCCAGAGCTGAAATATCGAAACTCAAAATTTTGTCCAGAAAAAAAAAACGACAGTGTTACCCCTTATGTTTTTTTCATTTTTGTCCCGAAAAATTAAGTTTCCCCAATCTTCTCAAAACTCTGGATTCTGATAGAGGGCCATGACACTTAGACCTGAGTGCAAAAAGGGAGGCTCTAGACCCTTCCAGAGCTGAGATATCGAAACTCAAAATTTTGACCAGAAAAAAAAACTAGAGTGTTACCCCTTACATTTTTAAAAAAAATTTTGCAAAAAATTAAGTTTCCCCAATCTTCTCAAAACTTTGGATTCTGATAGAGGGCCATGACACTTAGACCTGAGTGCAAAAATGTAGGCTCCAGACCCTTCCAGAGCTGAGATATCGAAATTCAAAATTTTGTCCAGAAAAAAAACGACAGTGTTACCCCTTATGTTTTTATATTTTTTTGGCGAAACATTAAGTTTCCCCAATCTTCTCAAAACTCTGGATTCTGATAGAGGGCCATGACACTTAGACCTGAGTGCAAAAATGGAGGCTCTAGACCCTTCCAGAGCTGAGATATCGAAACTCAAAATTTTGTCCAGAAAAAAAACCCGACAGTGTTACCCCTTATGTTTTTTATTTTTTGGCGAAAAATTAAGTTTCCCCAATCTTCTCCTAACTCTGGATTCTGATAGAGGGCCATGACACTTAGACCTGAGTGCAAAAATGGAGGCTCTAGACCCTTCCAGAGCTGAGATATCGAAACTCAAAATTTTGTCCAGAAAAAAAAAACGACAGTGTTACCCCTTATGTTTTTTTATTTTTTTGGGCGAAAAATTAAGTTTCCCCAATCTTCTCAAAACTCCGGATTCTGATAGAGGGCCATGACACTTAGACCTGAGTGCAAAAATGGAGGCTCTAGACCCTTCTAGAGCTGAGATATTGAAACTCAAAATTTTGTCCAGAAAAAAAAAAAAAAACGACAGTGTAACCCCTTATGTTTTTTTTATTTTTTTGGCAAAAAATTAAGTTTCCCCAATCTTCTCAAAACTCTGGATTCTGATAGAGGGCCATGACACTTAGACCTGAGTGCAAAAATGGAGGCTCTAGACCCTTCCAGAGCTGAGATATCGTAACTCAAAATTTTGTCCAGAAAAAAAACGACCGTGTTACCCCTTATGGTTTTTTTTTTACATTTTTTTGGCGAAAAATTAAGTTTCCCCAATCTTCTCAAAACTCTGGATTCTGATAGAGGGCCATGACACTTAGACATGAGTGCAAAATGGAAGTTCTAGACCCTTCCAGAGCTGAGATATCGAAACTCAAAATTCTGACCAGAAAAAAAAAAACGACAGTGTTACCGCTTACGTTTTTTTATATTTTGGCAAAAAAATAAGTTTCCCCAATCTTCTCAAAACTCTGGATTCTGATAGAGGGCCATGACACTTAGACCTGAGTGCAAAAATGGAGGCTCTAGACCCTTCCAGAGCTGAGATATTGAAACTCAAAATTTTGTCCAGAAAAAAAACCCGACAGTGTTACCCCTTATGTTTTTTTATTTTTTTGGCGAAAAATTAAGTTTCCCCAATCTTCTCAAAACTCTGGATTCTGATAGAGGGCAATGACACTTAGACCTGAGTGCAAAAATGGAGGCTCTAGACCCTTCCAGAGTTGAGATATTGAAACTCAAAATTTTGTCCAGAAAAAAAACCCGACAGTGTTACCCCTTATGTTTTTTTTATATCCCCAATCTTCTCAAAACTCCGGATTCTGATAGAGGGCCATGACACTTAGACCTGAGTGCAAAAATGTAGGCTCCAGACCCTTCCAGAGCTGAGATTTTGAAACTCAAAATTTTGTCCAGAAAAAAAAAACGACAGTGTTACCCCTTATGTTTTTTTTTTTTTTTTTTTGGCAAAAAATAAAGTTTCCCCAATCTTCTCAAAACTCTGGATTCTGATAGAGGGCAAAGACACTTAGAACTGAGTGCAAAAATGGAGGCTCTAGACCCTTCCAGAGCTGAGATATCGAAACTCAAAATTTTGTCCAGAAAAAAAACGACAGTGTTACCCCTTATGTTTTTTTTTTTTTTTTTTTGGCGAAAAATTAAGTTTGCCCAATCTTCTCATAACTCTGGATTCTGATAGAGGGCCATGACACTTAGACCTGAGTGCAAAAATGGAGGCTCTAGACCCTTCCAGAGCTGAGACATCGAAACTCAAAATTTTGTCCAGAAAAAAAAAAATGACAGTGTTACCCCTTATGTTTTTTTATTTTTGTGGCGACAAATTAAGTGTCCCCAATCTTCTCAAAACCCTGGATTCTGATAGAGGGCCATGACACTTAGACCTGAGTGCAAAAATTGAGTCTCTAGACCCTTCCCGAGCTGAGATATTGAAACTCAAAATTTTGTCCAGAAAAAAAAAAAACGACAGTGTTACCCCTTATGTTTTTTTATATTTTTTTGGCAAAAAAACAAGTTTCCCCAATCTTCTCAAAACTCTGGATTCTGATAGAGGGCCATGACACTTAGACCTGAGTGCAAAAATGGAGGCTCTAGACCCTTCCAGAGCTGAGATATCGTAACTCAAAATTTTGTCCAGAAAAAAAAACGACCGTGTTACCCCTTGTTTTTTTTTTGGCAAAAAATAAAGTTTCCCCAATCTTCTCAAAACTCTGGATTCTGATAGAGGGCCATGACACTTAGACCTGAGTGCAAAAATGGAGGCTCTAGACCCTTCCAGAGCTAAGATATCGAAACTCAAAATTTTGTCCAGAAAAAAAAAACGACAGTGTTACCCCTTATGTTTTTTTTATTTTTTTGGCGAAAAATTAAGTTTGCCCAATCTTCTCATAACTCTGGATTCTGATAGAGGGCCATGACACTTAGACCTGAGTGCAAAAATGGAGGCTCTAGACCCTTCCAGAGCTGAGACATCGAAACTCAAAATTTTGTCCAGAAAAAAAAATGACAGTGTTACCCCTTATGTTTTTTTTATTTTTGTGGCGACAAATTAAGTGTCCCCAATCTTCTCAAAACCCTGGATTCTGATAGAGGGCCATGACACTTAGACCTGAGTGCAAAATGGAAGCTCTAGACCCTTCCAGAGCTGAGATATCGAAACTCAAAATTTTGTCCAGAAAAAAAAAAACGACAGTGTTACCCCTTACGGTTTTTTTATTTTTTGGCAAAAAGTTAAGTTTCCCCAATCTTCTCAAAACTCTGGATTCTGATAGAGGGCCATGACACTTAGACCTGAGTGCAAAAATGGAGGCTCTAGACCCTTCCAGAGCTGAGATATTGAAACTCAAAATTTTGTCCAGAAAAAAACCCCGACAGTGTTACCCCTTATGTTTTTTTATTTTTTTGGTGAAAAATTAAGTTTCCCCAATCTTCTCAAAACTCTGGATTCTGATAGAGGGCCATGACACTTAGACCTGAGTGCAAAAATTGAGGCTCTAGACCCTTCCAGAGCTGAGATATTGAAACTCAAAATTTTGTCCAGAAAAAAAAACCCCGACAGTGTTAACCCTTATGTTTTTGTTTTTTTTTTTTTTGGCGAAAAATTAAGTTTCCCCAATCTTCTCAAAACTCCGGATTCTGATAGAGGGCCATGACACTTAGAGCTGAGTGCAAAAATTGAGGCTCTAGACCCTTCAAGAGCTAAGATATCGAAACTCAAAATTTTGTCCAGAAAAAAAACGACAGTGTTACCCGTTATGTTTTTTTTTTTATATTTTTTTGGCAAAAAAATAAGTTTCCCCAATCTTCTCAAAACTCTGGATTCAGATAGAGGGCCATGACACTTAGACCTGAGTGCAAAAATGGAGGCTCTAGACCCTTCCAGAGCTGAGATATTGAAACTCAAAATTTTGTCAAGAAATAAACCCCGACAGTGTTACCCCTTATGTTTTTTTTATTTTTTTGGTGAAAAATTAAGTTTCCCCAATCTTCTCAAAACTCTGGATTCTGATAGAGGGCCATGACACTTAGACCTGAGTGCAAAAATTGAGGCTCTAGACCCTTCCAGAGCTGAGATATTGAAACTCAAAATTTTGTCCAGAAAAAAAAACCCGACAGTGTTACCCCTTATGTTTTTTTTTTTGTTTTTTTTTTGGCGAAAAATTAAGTTTCCCCAATCTTCTCAAAACTCCGGATTCTGATAGAGGGCCATGACACTTAGACCTGAGTGCAAAAATTGAGTCTCTAGACCCTTCCAGAGCTGAGATATTGAAACTCAAAATTTTGTCCAGAAAAAAAAACGACAGTGTTACCCCTTATGTTTTTTTTATATTTTTTTGGCAAAAAATTAAGTTTCCCCAATCTTCTCAAAACTCTGGATTCTGATAGAGGGCCATGACACTTAGACCTGAGTGCAAAAATGGAGGCTCTAGACCCTTCCAGAGCTGAGATATCGTAACTCAAAATTTTGTCCAGAAAAAAAAAAAACGACCGTGTTACCCCTTATGTTTTTTTTTATTTTTTTAGCGAAGAATTAAGTTTCCCCAATCTTCTCAAAACTCTGGATACTGATAGAGGGCCATGACACTTAGACCTGAGTGCAAAAATGGAGGCTCTAGACCCTTCCAGAGCTGAGATATTGAAACTCAAAATTTTGTCCAGAAAAAAAAACCCCGACAGTGTTACCCCTTATGTTTTTTTTTATTTTTTTGGCAAAAAATTAAGTTTCCCCAATCTTCTCAAAACTCTGGATTCTGATAGAGGGCCATGACACTTAGACCTGAGTGCAAAAATGGAGGCTCTAGACCCTTCCAGAGCTGAGATATCGAAACTCAACATTTTGTCCAGAAAAAAAAAACGACAGTGTTACCCCTTATGTTTTTTTTATTTTTTTTGGCGAAAAATTAAGTTTCCCCAATCTTCTCAAAACTCTGGATTCTGATAGAGGGCCATGACACTTAGACCTGAGTGCAAAAATGGAGACTCTAGACCCTTCCAGAACTGAGATATTGAAACTCAAAATTTTGTCCAGAAAGAAAAAAAACGACAGTGTTAACCCTTATGTTTTTTTATTTTTTTGGCAAAAAATTAAGTTTCCCCAATCTTCTCAAAACTCTGGATTCTGATAGAGGGCCATGACACTTAGACCTGAGTGCAAAAATGGAGGCTCTAGACCCTTCCAGAGCGGAGATATCGAAACTCAAAATTTTGTCCAGAAAAAAAAAACGACAGTGTTACCCCTTATGTTTTTTTTATTTTTTTGGCGAAAAATTAAGTTTGCCCAATCTTCTCGTAACTCTGGATTCTGATAGAGGGCCATGACACTTAGACCTGAGTGCAAAAATGGAGGCTCTAGACCCTTCCGGAGCTGAGATGTTGAAACTCAAAATTTTGTCCAGAAAAAAAAAATGACAGTGTTACCCCTTATGTTTTTTTTATTTTTGTGGCGAAAAATAAAGTTTGCCCAATCTTCTCAAAACTCTGGATTCTGATTGAGGGCCATGACACTTAGACCTGAGTGCAAAAATGGAGGCTCTAGACCCTTCCAGAGCTGAAATATCGAAACTCAAAATTTTGTCCAGAAAAAAAAAACGACAGTGTTACCCCTTATGTTTTTTTCATTTTTGTGGCGAAAAATAAAGTTTCCCCAATCTTCTCAAAACTCTGGATTCTGATAGAGGGCCATGACACTTAAACCTGAGTGCAAAAAGGGAGGCTCTAGACCCTTCCAGAGCTGAGATATCGAAACTCAAAATTTTGACCAGAAAAAAAAATTACAGTGTTACCCCTTACATTTTTTAAAAAAATTTTTGCAAAAAATTAAGTTTCCCCAATCTTCTCAAAACTCTGGATTCTGATAGAGGGCCATGACACTTAGTCCTGAGTGCAAAAATGTAGGCTCCAGACCCTTCCAGAGCTGAGATATCGAAACTCAAAATTTTGTCCAGAAAAAAAAAAAAACGACAGTGTTACCCCTTATGTTTTTATATTTTTTTGGCGAAACATTAAGTTTCCCCAATCTTCTCAAAACTCTGGATTCTGATAGAGGGCCATGACACTTAGACCTGAGTGCAAAAATGGAGGCTCTAGACCCTTCCAGAGCTGAGATATCGAAACTCAAAATTTTGTCCAGAAAAAAACCCCGACAGTGTTACCCCTTATGTTTTTTTATTTTTTGGCGAAAAATTAAGTTTCCCCAATCTTCTCATAACTCTGGATTCTGATAGAGGGCCATGACACTTAGACCTGAGTGCAAAAATGGAGGCTCTAGACCCTTCCAGAGCTGAGATATCGAAACTCAAAATTTTGTCCAGAAAAAAAAACGACAGTGTTACCCCTTATGTTTTATTTTATTTTTTGGCGAAAAATTAAGTTTCCCCAATCTTCTCAAAACTCTGGATTCTGATAGAGGGCCATGACACTTAGAACTGAGTGCAAAAATGGAGGCTCTAGACCCTTCCAGAGCTGAGATATTGAAACTCAAAATTTTGTCCAGAAAAAAACCCCGACAGTGTTACCCCTTATGTTTTTTTATTTTTTTTGGCGAAAAATTAAGTTTCCCCAATCTTCTCAAAACTCCGGATTCTGATAGAGGGCCATGACACTTAGACCTGAGTGCAAAAATGGAGGCTCTAGACCCTTCTAGAGCTGAGATATTGAAACTCAAAATTTTGTCCAGAAAAAAAAAAAAAAACGACAGTGTTACCCCTTATGTTTTTTTTATTTTTTTTGGCAAAAAATTAAGTTTCCCCAATCTTCTCAAAACTATGGATTCTGATAGAGGGCCATGACACTTAGACCTGAGTGCAAAAATGGAGGCTCTAGACCCTTCCAGAGCTGAGATATCGTAACTCAAAATTTTGTCCAGAAAAAAAAACGACCGTGTTACCCCTTATGGTTTTTTTAATTTTTTTGGCGAAAAATTAAGTTTCCCCAATCTTCTCAAAACTCTGGATTCTGATAGAGGGCCATGACACTTAGACCTGAGTGCAAAAATGGAGACTCTAGACCCTTCTAGAGCTGAGATATTGAAACTCAAAATTTTGTCCAGAAAAAAAAAACCCGACAGTGTTACCCCTTATGTTTTTTTATTTTTTTGGTGAAAAATTAAGTTTCCCCAATCTTCTCAAAACTCTGGATTCTGATAGAGGGCCATGACACTTAGACCTGAGTGCAAAAATTGAGGCTCTAGACCCTTCCAGAGCTGAGATATTGAAACTCAAAATTTTGTCCAGAAAAAAAAACCTGACAGTGTTACCCCTTATGTTTTTGTTTTTTTGTTTTTTTGGCGAAAAATTAAGTTTCCCCAATCTTCTCAAAACTCCGGATTCTGATAGAGGGCCATGACACTTAGACCTGAGTGCAAAAATTGAGTCTCTAGACCCTTCCAGAGCTGAGATATTGAAACTCAAAATTTTGTCCAGAAAAAAAAAACGACAGTGTTACCCCTTATGTTTTTTTTTATATTTTTTTGGCAAAAAAATAAGTTTCCCCAATCTTCTCAAAACTCTGGATTCTGATAGAGGGCCATGACACTTAGACCTGAGTGCAAAAATGGAGGCTCTAGACCCTTCCAGAGCTGAGATATCGTAACTCAAAATTTTGTCCAGAAAAAAAAACGACCGTGTTACCCCTTATGTTTTTTTTATTTTTTTGGCGAAGAATTACGTTTCCCCAATCTTCTCAAAACTCTGGATACTGATAGAGGGCCATGACACTTAGACCTGAGTGCAAAAATGGAGGCTCTAGACCCTTCCAGAGCTGAGATATTGAAACTCAAAATTTTGTCCAGAAAAAAACCCCCCGACAGTGTAACCCCTTATGTTTTTTTTTATTTTTTTGGCAAAAATTAAGTTTCCCCAATCTTCTCAAAACTCTGGATTCTGATAGAGGGCCATGACACTTAGACCTGAGTGCAAAAATGGAGGCTCTAGACCCTTCCAGAGCTGAGATATCGAAACTCAAAATTTTGTCCAGAAAAAAAAAACGACAATGTTACCCCTTATGTTTTATTTTATTTTTTTGGCGAAAAATTAAGTTTCCCCAATCTTCTCAAAACTCTGGATTCTGATAGAGGGCCATGACACTTAGAACTGAGTGCAAAAATGGAGGCTCTAGACCCTTCCAGAGCTGAGATATTGAAACTCAAAATTTTGTCCAGAAAAAAACCCCGACAGTGTTACCCCTTATGTTTTTTTATTTTTTTTGGCGAAAAATTAAGTTTCCCCAATCTTCTCAAAACTCCGGATTCTGATAGAGGGCCATGACACTTAGACCTGAGTGCAAAAATGGAGGCTCTAGACCCTTCTAGAGCTGAGATATTGAAACTCAAAATTTTGTCCAGAAAAAAAAAAAAAAACGACAGTGTTACCCCTTATGTTTTTTTTATTTTTTTTTGGCAAAAAATTAAGTTTCCCCAATCTTCTCAAAACTATGGATTCTGATAGAGGGCCATGACACTTAGACCTGAGTGCAAAAATGGAGGCTCTAGACCCTTCCAGAGCTGAGATATCGTAACTCAAAATTTTGTCCAGAAAAAAAAACGACCGTGTTACCCCTTATGGTTTTTTTAATTTTTTTGCCGAAAAATTAAGTTTCCCCAATCTTCTCAAAACTCTGGATTCTGATAGAGGGCCATGACACTTAGACCTGAGTGCAAAAATGGAGGCTCTAGACCCTTCCAGAGCTGAGATATTGAAACTCAAAATTTTGTCCAGAAAAAAAACCCCCGACAGTGTAACCCCTTATGTTTTTTTTTTATTTTTTTGGCAAAAATTAAGTTTCCCCAATCTTCTCAAAACTCTGGATTCTGATAGAGGGCCATGACACTTAGACCTGAGTGCAAAAATGGAGGCTCTAGACCCTTCCAGAGCTGAGATATCGAAACTCAAAATTTTGTCCAGAAAAAAAAAACGACAATGTTACCCCTTGTTTTTTTTTTATTTTTTTGGCGAAAATTAAGTTTCCCCAATCTTCTCAAAACTCTGGATTCTGATAGAGGGCCATGACACTTAGACCTGAGTGCAAAAATGAAGACTCTAGACCCTTCCAGAGCTGAGATATTGAAACTCAAAATTTTGTCCAGAAAGAAAAAAAACGACAGTGTTAACCCTTATGTTTTTTTATTTTTTTGGCAAAAAATTAAGTTTCCCCAATCTTTTCAAAACTCTGGATTCTGATAGAGGGCCATGACACTTAGACCTGAGTGCAAAAATGGAGGCTCTAGACCCTTCCAGAAAGGAGATATCGAAACTCAAAATTTTGTCCAGAAAAAAAACGACAGTGTTACCCCTTATGTTTTTTTTTTATTTTTTTGGCGAAAAATTAAGTTTACCCAATCTTCTCATAACTCTGGATTCTGATAGAGGGCCATGACACTTAGACCTGAGTGCAAAAATGGAGACTCTAGACCCTTCCAGAGCTGAGATATCCAAACTCAAAATTTTGTCCAGAAAAAAAAATACAGTGTTACCCCTTACATTTTTTTTTTATTTTTTTGGCAAAAAATTAAGCTTCCCCAATCTTCTCAAAACTCTGGATTCTGATAGAGGGCCATGACACTTAGACCTGAGTGCAAAAATGGAGGCTCTAGACCCTTCCAGAGCTGAAATATCGAAACTCAAAATTTTGTCCAGAAAAAAAAACGACAGTGTTACCCCTTATGTTTTTTTCATTTTTGTCCCGAAAAATTAAGTTTCCCCAATCTTCTCAAAACTCTGGATTCTGATAGAGGGCCATGACACTTAGACCTGAGTGCAAAAAGGGAGGCTCTAGACCCTTCCAGAGCTGAGATATCGAAACTCAAAATTTTGACCAGAAAAAAAAACTACAGTGTTACCCCTTACATTTTTAAAAATTTTTTTGCAAAAAATTAAGTTTCCCCAATCTTCTCGAAACTTTGGATTCTGATAGAGGGCCATGACACTTAGACCTGAGTGCAAAAATGGAGGCTCTAGACCCTTCCAGAGCTGAGATATCGTAACTCAAAATTTTGTCCAGAAAAAAAAACGACCGTGTTACCCCTTATGGGTTTTTTTTAATTTTTTTGGCGAAAAATTAAGTTTCCCCAATCTTCTCAAAACTCTGGATTCTGATAGAAGGCCATGACACTTACACCTGAGTGCAAAAATGGAGGCTCTAGACCCTTCCAGAGCTGAGATATCGAAACTCAAAATTTTGTCCAGAAAAAAAAAATAACGACAGTGTTACCCCTTATGTTTTTTTTATTTTTTTGGCAAAAAATTAAGTTTTCCCAATCTTCTCAAAACTCTGGATTCTGATAGAGGACCATGACACTTAGAACTGAGTGCAAAAATGGAGGCTCTAAACCCTCCCAGAGCTGAGATATCGAAACTCAAAATTTTGTCCAGAAAAAAAAAACGACAGTGTTACCCCTTATGTTTTTTTTATTTTTTTGGTGAAAAATTAAGTTTTCCCAATCTTCTCAAAACTCTGGATTCTGATAGAGGGCCATGACACTTAGACCTGAGTGCAAAAATGGAGGCTCTAGACCCTTCCAGAGCTGAGATATCGAAACTCAAAATTTTGTCCAGAAAAAAAATGACAGTGTTACCCCTTATGTTTTTTTATTTTTTGGCTTAAAATTAAGTTTCCCCAATCTTCTCATAACTCTGGATTCTGATAGAGGGCCATGACACTTAGACCTGAGTGCAAAAATGGAGTCTCTAGACCCTTCCAGAGCTGAGATATTGAAACTCAAAATTTTGTCCAGAAAAAAAAAATAACGACAGTGTTACCCCTTATGTTTTTTTTATTTTTTTGGCAAAAAATTAAGTTTCCCCAATCTTCTCAAAACTCTGGATTCTGATAGAGGGCCATGACACTTAGACCTGAGTGCAAAAATGGAGGCTCTAGACCCTTCCAGAGCTGAGATATCGTAACTCAAAATTTTGTCCAGAAAAAAAAAAACGACCGTGTTACCCCTTATGGTTTTTTTTAAATTTTTTTGGCGAAAAATTAAGTTTCCCCAATCTTCTCAAAACTCTGGATTCTGATAGAGGGCCATGACACTTAGACCTGAGTGCAAAAATGGAGACTCTAGACCCTTCCAGAGCTGAGATATTGAAACTCAAAATTTTGTCCAGAAAAAAAAAACGACCGTGTTACCCCTTATGTTTTTTTTTATTTTTTTGGCGAAAAATTAAGTTTCCCCAATCTTCTCAAAACTCTGGATACTGATAGAGGGCCATGACACTTAGACCTGAGTGCAAAAATGGAGTCTCTAGACCCTTCCAGAGCTGAGATATTGAAACTCAAAATTTTGTCCAGAAAAAAAAAATAACGACAGTGTTACCCCTTATGTTTTTTTTTATTTTTTTGGCAAAAAATTAAGTTTTCCCAATCTTCTCAAAACTCTGGATTCTGATAGAGGACCATGACACTTAGAACTGAGTGCAAAAATGGAGGCTCTAAACCCTCCCAGAGCTGAGATATCGAAACTCAAAATTTTGTCCAGAAAAAAAAAAAAACGACAGTGTTACCCCTTATGTTTTTTTTTATTTTTTTGGCGAAAAATTAAGTTTCCCCAATCTTCTCAAAACTCTGGATTCTGATAGAGGGCCATGACACTTAGACCTGAGTGCAAAAATGGAGGCTCTAGACCCTTCCAGAGCTGAGATATCGAAACTCAAAATTTTGTCCAGAAAAAAAACGACAGTGTTACCCCTTATGTTTTTTTATTTTTTGGCTTAAAATTAAGTTTCCCCAATCTTCTCATAACTCTGGATTCTGATAGAGGGCCATGACACTTAGACCTGAGTGCAAAAATGGAGTCTCTAGACCCTTCCAGAGCTGAGATATTGAAACTCAAAATTTTGTCCAGAAAAAAAAAATAACGACAGTGTTACCCCTTATGTTTTTTTTTATTTTTTTGGCAAAAAATTAAGTTTCCCCAATCTTCTCAAAACTCTGGATTCTGATAGAGGGCCATGACACTTAGACCTGAGTGCAAAAATGGAGGCTCTAGACCCTTCCAGAGCTGAGATATCGTAACTCAAAATTTTGTCCAGAAAAAAAAACGACCGTGTTACCCCTTATGGTTTTTTTAAATTTTTTTGGCGAAAAATTAAGTTTCCCCAATCTTCTCAAAACTCTGGATACTGATAGAGGGCCATGACACTTAGACCTGAGTGCAAAAATGGAGTCTCTAGACCCTTCCAGAGCTGAGATATTGAAACTCAAAATTTTGTCCAGAAACAAAAAATTACGACAGTGTTACCCCTTATGTTTTTTTTATTTTTTTGGCAAAAAAATAAGTTTTTCCAATCTTCTCAAAACTCTGGATTCTGATAGAGGACCATGACACTTAGAACTGAGTGCAAAAATGGAGGCTCTAAACCCTCCCAGAGCTGAGATATCGAAACTCAAAATTTTGTCCAGAAAAAAAAATACAGTGTTACCCCTTACATTTTTTTTTTATTTTTTGGCAAAAAATTAAGCTTCCCCAATCTTCTCAAAACTCTGGATTCTGATAGAGGGCCATGACACTTAGACCTGAGTGCAAAAATGGAGGCTCTAGACCCTTCCAGAGCTGAAATATCGAAACTCAAAATTTTGTCCAGAAAAAAAAACGACAGTGTTACCCCTTATGTTTTTTTCATTTTTGTCCCGAAAAATTAAGTTTCCCCAATCTTCTCAAAACTCTGGATTCTGATAGAGGGCCATGACACTTAGACCTGAGTGCAAAAAGGGAGGCTCTAGACCCTTCCAGAGCTGAGATATCGAAACTCAAAATTTTGACCAGAAAAAAAAACTACAGTGTTACCCCTTACATTTTTAAAAAATTTTTTGCAAAAAATTAAGTTTCCCCAATCTTCTCGAAACTTTGGATTCTGATAGAGGGCCATGACACTTAGACCTGAGTGCAAAAATGGAGGCTCTAGACCCTTCCAGAGCTGAGATATCGTAACTCAAAATTTTGTCCAGAAAAAAAAACGACCGTGTTACCCCTTATGGGTTTTTTTTAATTTTTTTGGCGAAAAATTAAGTTTCCCCAATCTTCTCAAAACTCTGGATTCTGATAGAAGGCCATGACACTTACACCTGAGTGCAAAAATGGAGGCTCTAGACCCTTCCAGAGCTGAGATATCGAAACTCAAAATTTTGTCCAGAAAAAAAAAATAACGACAGTGTTACCCCTTATGTTTTTTTTATTTTTTTGGCAAAAAATTAAGTTTTCCCAATCTTCTCAAAACTCTGGATTCTGATAGAGGACCATGACACTTAGAACTGAGTGCAAAAATGGAGGCTCTAAACCCTCCCAGAGCTGAGATATCGAAACTCAAAATTTTGTCCAGAAAAAAAAAACGACAGTGTTACCCCTTATGTTTTTTTTATTTTTTTGGTGAAAAATTAAGTTTTCCCAATCTTCTCAAAACTCTGGATTCTGATAGAGGGCCATGACACTTAGACCTGAGTGCAAAAATGGAGGCTCTAGACCCTTCCAGAGCTGAGATATCGAAACTCAAAATTTTGTCCAGAAAAAAAATGACAGTGTTACCCCTTATGTTTTTTTATTTTTTGGCTTAAAATTAAGTTTCCCCAATCTTCTCATAACTCTGGATTCTGATAGAGGGCCATGACACTTAGACCTGAGTGCAAAAATGGAGTCTCTAGACCCTTCCAGTGCTGAGATATTGAAACTCAAAATTTTGTCCAGAAAACAAAAATAACGACAGTGTTACCCCTTATGTTTTTTTTATTTTTTTGGCAAAAAATTAAGTTTCCCCAATCTTCTCAAAACTCTGGATTCTGATAGAGGGCCATGACACTTAGACCTGAGTGCAAAAATGGAGGCTCTAGACCCTTCCAGAGCTGAGATATCGTAACTCAAAATTTTGTCCAGAAAAAAAAAACGACCGTGTTACCCCTTATGGTTTTTTTTAAATTTTTTTGGCGAAAAATTAAGTTTCCCCAATCTTCTCAAAACTCTGGATTCTGATAGAGGGCCATGACACTTAGACCTGAGTGCAAAAATGGAGACTCTAGACCCTTCCAGAGCTGAGATATTGAAACTCAAAATTTTGTCCAGAAAAAAAAAACGACCGTGTTACCCCTTATGTTTTTTTTATTTTTTTGGCGAAAAATTAAGTTTCCCCAATCTTCTCAAAACTCTGGATACTGATAGAGGGCCATGACACTTAGACCTGAGTGCAAAAATGGAGTCTCTAGACCCTTCCAGAGCTGAGATATTGAAACTCAAAATTTTGTCCAGAAAAAAAAAATAACGACAGTGTTACCCCTTATGTTTTTTTTTATTTTTTTGGCAAAAAATTAAGTTTTCCCAATCTTCTCAAAACTCTGGATTCTGATAGAGGACCATGACACTTAGAACTGAGTGCAAAAATGGAGGCTCTAAACCCTCCCAGAGCTGAGATATCGAAACTCAAAATTTTGTCCAGAAAAAAAAAAAACGACAGTGTTACCCCTTATGTTTTTTTTATTTTTTTGGCGAAAAATTAAGTTTCCCCAATCTTCTCAAAACTCTGGATTCTGATAGAGGGCCATGACACTTAGACCTGAGTGCAAAAATGGAGGCTCTAGACCCTTCCAGAGCTGAGATATCGAAACTCAAAATTTTGTCCAGAAAAAAAACGACAGTGTTACCCCTTATGTTTTTTTATTTTTTGGCTTAAAATTAAGTTTCCCCAATCTTCTCATAACTCTGGATTCTGATAGAGGGCCATGACACTTAGACCTGAGTGCAAAAATGGAGTCTCTAGACCCTTCCAGAGCTGAGATATTGAAACTCAAAATTTTGTCCAGAAAAAAAAAATAACGACAGTGTTACCCCTTATGTTTTTTTTTATTTTTTTGGCAAAAAATTAAGTTTCCCCAATCTTCTCAAAACTCTGGATTCTGATAGAGGGCCATGACACTTAGACCTGAGTGCAAAAATGGAGGCTCTAGACCCTTCCAGAGCTGAGATATCGTAACTCAAAATTTTGTCCAGAAAAAAAAACGACCGTGTTACCCCTTATGGTTTTTTTAAATTTTTTTGGCGAAAAATTAAGTTTCCCCAATCTTCTCAAAACTCTGGATACTGATAGAGGGCCATGACACTTAGACCTGAGTGCAAAAATGGAGTCTCTAGACCCTTCCAGAGCTGAGATATTGAAACTCAAAATTTTGTCCAGAAACAAAAAATTACGACAGTGTTACCCCTTATGTTTTTTTTTATTTTTTTGGCAAAAAAATAAGTTTTTCCAATCTTCTCAAAACTCTGGATTCTGATAGAGGACCATGACACTTAGAACTGAGTGCAAAAATGGAGGCTCTAAACCCTCCCAGAGCTGAGATATCGAAACTCAAAATTTTGTCCAGAAAAAAAAAACGACAGTGTTACCCCTTATGTTTTTTTTTATTTTTTTGGCGAAAAATTAAGTTTCCCCAATCTTCTCAAAACTCTGGATTCTAATAGAGGGCCATGACACTTAGACCTGAGTGCAAAAATGGAGGCTCTAGACCCTTCCAGAGCTGAGATATCGTAACTCAAAATTTTGTCCAGAAAAACAAACGACCGTGTTACCCCTTGTTTTTTTTTTTTTTTGGCAAAAAATAAAGTTTCCCCAAACTTCTCAAAGCTCTGGATTCTGATAGAGGGCCATGACACTTAGACCTGAGTGCAAAAATGGAGACTCTAGACCCTTCCAGAGCTGAGATATCGAAACTCAAAATTTTGTCCAGAAAAAAAACTACAGTGTTACCCCTTACATTTTTTTTTTTATTTTTTGGCAAAAAATTAAGCTTCCCCAATCTTCTCAAAACTCTGGATTCTGATAGAGGGCCATGACACTTAGACCTGAGTGCAAAAATGGAGGCTCTAGACCTTTCCAGAGCTGAAATATCGAAACTCAAAATTTTGTCCAGAAAAAAAAAACGACAGTGTTACCCCTTATGTTTTTTTCATTTTTGTCCCGAAAAATTAAGTTTCCCCAATCTTCTCAAAACTCTGGATTCTGATAGAGGGCCATGACACTTAGACCTGAGTGCAAAAAGGGAGGCTCTAGACCCTTCCAGAGCTGAGATATCGAAACTCAAAATTTTGACCAGAAAAAAAAACTAGAGTGTTACCCCTTACATTTTTAAAAAAAAATTTGCAAAAAATTAAGTTTCCCCAATCTTCTCAAAACTTTGGATTCTGATAGAGGGCCATGACACTTAGACCTGAGTGCAAAAATGTAGGCTCCAGACCCTTCCAGAGCTGAGATATCGAAATTCAAAATTTTGTCCAGAAAAAAAACGACAGTGTTACCCCTTATGTTTTTATATTTTTTTGGCGAAACATTAAGTTTCCCCAATCTTCTCAAAACTCTGGATTCTGATAGAGGGCCATGACACTTAGAACTGAGTGCAAAAATGGAGGCTCTAGACCCTTCCAGAGCTGAGATATCGAAACTCAAAATTTTGTCCAGAAAAAAAACCCGACAGTGTTACCCCTTATGTTTTTTATTTTTTGGCGAAAAATTAAGTTTCCCCAATCTTCTCCTAACTCTGGATTCTGATAGAGGGCCATGACACTTAGACCTGAGTGCAAAAATGGAGGCTCTAGACCCTTCCAGAGCTGAGATATCGAAACTCAAAATTTTGTCCAGAAAAAAAAAACGACAGTGTTACCCCTTATGTTTTTTTATTTTTTTGGGCGAAAAATTAAGTTTCCCCAATCTTCTCAAAACTCCGGATTCTGATAGAGGGCCATGACACTTAGACCTGAGTGCAAAAATGGAGGCTCTAGACCCTTCTAGAGCTGAGATATTGAAACTCAAAATTTTGTCCAGAAAAAAAAAAAACGACAGTGTAACCCCTTATGTTTTTTTTATTTTTTTGGCAAAAAATTAAGTTTCCCCAATCTTCTCAAAACTCTGGATTCTGATAGAGGGCCATGACACTTAGACCTGAGTGCAAAAATGGAGGCTCTAGACCCTTCCAGAGCTGAGATATCGTAACTCAAAATTTTGTCCAGAAAAAAAACGACCGTGTTACCCCTTATGGTTTTTTTTTTAAATTTTTTTGGCGAAAAATTAAGTTTCCCCAATCTTCTCAAAACTCTGGATTCTGATAGAGGGCCATGACACTTAGACATGAGTGCAAAATGGAAGTTCTAGACCCTTCCAGAGCTGAGATATCGAAACTCAAAATTCTGACCAGAAAAAAAAAAACGACAGTGTTACCGCTTACGTTTTTTTATATTTTGGCAAAAAATTAAGTTTCCCCAATCTTCTCAAAACTCTGGATTCTGATAGAGGGCCATGACACTTAGACCTGAGTGCAAAAATGGAGGCTCTAGACCCTTCCAGAGCTGAGATATTGAAACTCAAAATTTTGTCCAGAAAAAAAACCCGACAGTGTTACCCCTTATGTTTTTTTATTTTTTTGGCGAAAAATTAAGTTTCCCCAATCTTCTCAAAACTCTGGATTCTGATAGAGGGCAATGACACTTAGACCTGAGTGCAAAAATGGAGGCTCTAGACCCTTCCAGAGTTGAGATATTGAAACTCAAAATTTTGTCCAGAAAAAAAACCCGACAGTGTTACCCCTTATGTTTTTTTTATATCCCCAATCTTCTCAAAACTCCGGATTCTGATAGAGGGCCATGACACTTAGACCTGAGTGCAAAAATGTAGGCTCCAGACCCTTCCAGAGCTGAGATTTTGAAACTCAAAATTTTGTCCAGAAAAAAAACGACAGTGTTACCCCTTATGTTTTTATATTTTTTTGGCGAAACATTAAGTTTCCCCAATCTTCTCAAAACTCTGGATTCTGATAGAGGGCCATGACACTTAGACCTGAGTGCAAAAATGGAGGCTCTAGACCCTTCCAGAGCTGAGATATCGAAACTCAAAATTTTGTCCAGAAAAAAAACCCGACAGTGTTACCCCTTATGTTTTTTTTATTTTTTGGCGAAAAATTAAGTTTCCCCAATCTTCTCAAAACTCTGGATTCTGATAGAGGGCCATGACACTTAGACCTGAGTGCAAAAATGGAGACTCTAGACCCTTCCAGAGCTGAGATATTGAAACTCAAAATTTTGTCCAAAAAAAAAAAAAAACGACAGTGTTACCCCTTATGTTTTTTTTTTTTTTTTCGCGTAAAATTAAGTTTCCCCAATCTTCTCAAAACTCTGGATACTGATATAGGGCCAAGACACTTAGACCTGAGTGCAAAAATGGAGGCTCTAGACCCTTCCAGAGCTGAGATATTGAAACTCAAAATTTTGTCCAGAAAAAAAAAACGACAGTGTTACCCCTTATGTTTTTTTTTTTTTTTTTTTTGGCAAAAAATAAAGTTTCCCCAATCTTCTCAAAACTCTGGATTCTGATAGAGGGCAAAGACACTTAGAACTGAGTGCAAAAATGGAGGCTCTAGACCCTTCCAGAGCTGAGATATCGAAACTCAAAATTTTGTCCAGAAAAAAAACGACAGTGTTACCCCTTATGTTTTTTTTTTTTTTTTTTTTTTGTCGAAAAATTAAGTTTCCCCAATCTTCTCATAACTCTGGATTCTGATAGAGGGCCATGACACTTAGACCTGAGTGCAAAAATGGAGGCTCTAGACCCTTCCAGAGCTGAGACATCGAAACTCAAAATTTTGTCCAGAAAAAAAAAAATGACAGTGTTACCCCTTATGTTTTTTTATTTTTGTGGCGACAAATTAAGTGTCCCCAATCTTCTCAAAACCCTGGATTCTGATAGAGGGCCATGACACTTAGACCTGAGTGCAAAATGGAAGCTCTAGACCCTTCCAGAGCTGAGATATCGAAACTCAAAATTTTGTCCAGAAAAAAAAAAACGACAGTGTTACCCCTTACGTTTTTTTTTATTTTTTGGCAAAAAATTAAGTTTCCCCAATCTTCTCAAAACTCTGGATTCTGATAGAGGGCCATGACACTTAGACCTGAGTGCAAAAATGGAGGCTCTAGACCCTTCCAGAGCTGAGATATTGAAACTCAAAATTTTGTCCAGAAAAAAACCTTGACAGTGTTACCCCTTATGTTTTTTTTTATTTTTTTGGTGAAAAATTAAGTTTCCCCAATCTTCTCAAAACTCTGGATTCTGATAGAGGGCCATGACACTTAGACCTGAGTGCAAAAATTGAGGCTCTAGACCCTTCCAGAGCTGAGATATTGAAACTCAAAATTTTGTCCAGAAAAAAAAAAACGACAGTGTTACCCCTTATGTTTTTGTTTTTTTTTTTGGCGAAAAATTAAGTTTCCCCAATCTTCTCAAAACTCCGGATTCTGATAGAGGGCCATGACACTTAGACCTGAGTGCAAAAATTGAGTCTCTAGACCCTTCCCGAGCTGAGATATTGAAACTCAAAATTTTGTCCAGAAAAAAAAAAAACGACAGTGTTACCCCTTATGTTTTTTTATATTTTTTTGGCAAAAAAACAAGTTTCCCCAATCTTCTCAAAACTCTGGATTCTGATAGAGGGCCATGACACTTAGACCTGAGTGCAAAAATGGAGGCTCTAGACCCTTCCAGAGCTGAGATATCGTAACTCAAAATTTTGTCCAGAAAAAAAAAACGACCGTGTTACCCCTTGTTTTTTTTTTTTGGCAAAAAATAAAGTTTCCCCAATCTTCTCAAAACTCTGGATTCTGATAGAGGGCCATGACACTTAGACCTGAGTGCAAAAATGGAGGCTCTAGACCCTTCCAGAGCTAAGATATCGAAACTCAAAATTTTGTCCAGAAAAAAAAAACGACAGTGTTACCCCTTATGTTTTTTTTTATTTTTTTGGCGAAAAATTAAGTTTGCCCAATCTTCTCATAACTCTGGATTCTGATAGAGGGCCATGACACTTAGACCTGAGTGCAAAAATGGAGGCTCTAGACCCTTCCAGAGCTGAGACATCGAAACTCAAAATTTTGTCCAGAAAAAAAAATGACAGTGTTACCCCTTATGTTTTTTTTATTTTTGTGGCGACAAATTAAGTGTCCCCAATCTTCTCAAAACCCTGGATTCTGATAGAGGGCCATGACACTTAGACCTGAGTGCAAAATGGAAGCTCTAGACCCTTCCAGAGCTGAGATATCGAAACTCAAAATTTTGTCCAGAAAAAAAAAAACGACAGTGTTACCCCTTACGGTTTTTTTATTTTTTGGCAAAAAGTTAAGTTTCCCCAATCTTCTCAAAACTCTGGATTCTGATAGAGGGCCATGACACTTAGACCTGAGTGCAAAAATGGAGGCTCTAGACCCTTCCAGAGCTGAGATATTGAAACTCAAAATTTTGTCCAGAAAAAAACCCCGACAGTGTTACCCCTTATGTTTTTTTATTTTTTTGGTGAAAAATTAAGTTTCCCCAATCTTCTCAAAACTCTGGATTCTGATAGAGGGCCATGACACTTAGACCTGAGTGCAAAAATTGAGGCTCTAGACCCTTCCAGAGCTGAGATATTGAAACTCAAAATTTTGTCCAGAAAAAAAAACCCCGACAGTGTTAACCCTTATGTTTTTGTTTTTTTTTTTTTTTTGGCGAAAAATTAAGTTTCCCCAATCTTCTCAAAACTCCGGATTCTGATAGAGGGCCATGACACTTAGAGCTGAGTGCAAAAATTGAGGCTCTAGACCCTTCAAGAGCTAAGATATCGAAACTCAAAATTTTGTCCAGAAAAAAAACGACAGTGTTACCCGTTATGTTTTTTTTTTATATTTTTTTGGCAAAAAAATAAGTTTCCCCAATCTTCTCAAAACTCTGGATTCAGATAGAGGGACATGACACTTAGACCTGAGTGCAAAAATGGAGGCTCTAGACCCTTCCAGAGCTGAGATATTGAAACTCAAAATTTTGTCCAGAAATAAACCCCGACAGTGTTACCCCTTATGTTTTTTTTATTTTTTTGGTGAAAAATTAAGTTTCCCCAATCTTCTCAAAACTCTGGATTCTGATAGAGGGCCATGACACTTAGACCTGAGTGCAAAAATTGAGGCTCTAGACCCTTCCAGAGCTGAGATATTGAAACTCAAAATTTTGTCCAGAAAAAAAAACCCGACAGTGTTACCCCTTATGTTTTTTGTTTTTTTTTTTTTGGCGAAAAATTAAGTTTCCCCAATCTTCTCAAAACTCCGGATTCTGATAGAGGGCCATGACACTTAGACCTGAGTGCAAAAATTGAGTCTCTAGAGCCTTCCAGAGCTGAGATATTGAAACTCAAAATTTTGTCCAGAAAAAAAAACGACAGTGTTACCCCTTATGTTTTTTTTATATTTTTTTGGCAAAAAATTAAGTTTCCCCAATCTTCTCAAAACTCTGGATTCTGATAGAGGGCCATGACACTTAGACCTGAGTGCAAAAATGGAGGCTCTAGACCCTTCCAGAGCTGAGATATCGTAACTCAAAATTTTGTCCAGAAAAAAAAAACGACCGTGTTACCCCTTATGTTTTTTTTTATTTTTTTAGCGAAGAATTAAGTTTCCCCAATCTTCTCAAAACTCTGGATACTGATAGAGGGCCATGACACTTAGACCTGAGTGCAAAAATGGAGGCTCTAGACCCTTCCAGAGCTGAGATATTGAAACTCAAAATTTTGTCCAGAAAAAAAAACCCCGACAGTGTTACCCCTTATGTTTTTTTTTATTTTTTTGGCAAAAAATTAAGTTTCCCCAATCTTCTCAAAACTCTGGATTCTGATAGAGGGCCATGACACTTAGACCTGAGTGCAAAAATGGAGGCTCTAGACCCTTCCAGAGCTGAGATATCGAAACTCAACATTTTGTCCAGAAAAAAAAAAAAAACGACAGTGTTACCCCTTATGTTTTTTTTATTTTTTTGGCGAAAAATTAAGTTTCCCCAATCTTCTCAAAACTCTGGATTCTGATAGAGGGCCATGACACTTAGACCTGAGTGCAAAAATGGAGACTCTAGACCCTTCCAGAACTGAGATATTGAAACTCAAAATTTTGTCCAGAAAGAAAAAAAACGACAGTGTTAACCCTTATGTTTTTTTATTTTTTTGGCAAAAAATTAAGTTTCCCCAATCTTCTCAAAACTCTGGATTCTGATAGAGGGCCATGACACTTAGACCTGAGTGCAAAAATGGAGGCTCTAGACCCTTCCAGAGCGGAGATATCGAAACTCAAAATTTTGTCCAGAAAAAAAAAACGACAGTGTTACCCCTTATGTTTTTTTTATTTTTTTGGCGAAAAATTAAGTTTGCCCAATCTTCTCGTAACTCTGGATTCTGATAGAGGGCCATGACACTTAGACCTGAGTGCAAAAATGGAGGCTCTAGACCCTTCCAGAGCTGAGATGTTGAAACTCAAAATTTTGTCCAGAAAAAAAAATTACAGTGTTACCCCTTATGTTTTTTTTATTTTTGTGGCGAAAAATAAAGTTTGCCCAATCTTCTCAAAACTCTGGATTCTGATTGAGGGTCATGACACTTAGACCTGAGTGCAAAAATGGAGGCTCTAGACCCTTCCAGAGCTGAAATATCGAAACTCAAAATTTTGTCCAGAAAAAAAAAACGACAGTGTTACCCCTTATGTTTTTTTCATTTTTGTGGCGAAAAATAAAGTTTCCCCAATCTTCTCAAAACTCTGGATTCTGATAGAGGGCCATGACACTTAAACCTGAGTGCAAAAAGGGAGGCTCTAGACCCTTCCAGAGCTGAGATATCGAAACTCAAAATTTTGACCAGAAAAAAAAATTACAGTGTTACCCCTTACATTTTTTAAAAAAATTTTTGCAAAAAATTAAGTTTCCCCAATCTTCTCAAAACTCTGGATTCTGATAGAGGGCCATGACACTTAGTCCTGAGTGCAAAAATGTAGGCTCCAGACCCTTCCAGAGCTGAGATATCGAAACTCAAAATTTTGTCCAGAAAAAAAAAAAAACGACAGTGTTACCCCTTATGTTTTTATATTTTTTTGGCGAAACATTAAGTTTCCCCAATCTTCTCAAAACTCTGGATTCTGATAGAGGGCCATGACACTTAGACCTGAGTGCAAAAATGGAGGCTCTAGACCCTTCCAGAGCTGAGATATCGAAACTCAAAATTTTGTCCAGAAAAAAACCCCGACAGTGTTACCCCTTATGTTTTTTTATTTTTTGGCGAAAAATTAAGTTTCCCCAATCTTCTCATAACTCTGGATTCTGATAGAGGGCCATGACACTTAGACCTGAGTGCAAAAATGGAGGCTCTAGACCCTTCCAGAGCTGAGATATCGAAACTCAAAATTTTGTCCAGAAAAAAAAACGACAGTGTTACCCCTTATGTTTTATTTTATTTTTTGGCGAAAAATTAAGTTTCCCCAATCTTCTCAAAACTCTGGATTCTGATAGAGGGCCATGACACTTAGAACTGAGTGCAAAAATGGAGGCTCTAGACCCTTCCAGAGCTGAGATATTGAAACTCAAAATTTTGTCCAGAAAAAAACCCCGACAGTGTTACCCCTTATGTTTTTTTATTTTTTTTGGCGAAAAATTAAGTTTCCCCAATCTTCTCAAAACTCCGGATTCTGATAGAGGGCCATGACACTTAGACCTGAGTGCAAAAATGGAGGCTCTAGACCCTTCTAGAGCTGAGATATTGAAACTCAAAATTTTGTCCAGAAAAAAAAAAAAACGACAGTGTTACCCCTTATGTTTGTTTTATTTTTTTTGGCAAAAAATTAAGTTTCCCCAATCTTCTCAAAACTATGGATTCTGATAGAGGGCCATGACACTTAGACCTGAGTGCAAAAATGGAGGCTCTAGACCCTTCCAGAGCTGAGATATCGTAACTCAAAATTTTGTCCAGAAAAAAAAACGACCGTGTTACCCCTTATGGTTTTTTTAATTTTTTTGGCGAAAAATTAAGTTTCCCCAATCTTCTCAAAACTCTGGATTCTGATAGAGGGCCATGACACTTAGAACTGAGTGCAAAAATGGAGACTCTAGACCCTTCTAGAGCTGAGATATTGAAACTCAAAATTTTGTCCAGAAAAAAACCCCGACAGTGTTACCCCTTATGTTTTTTTATTTTTTTTGGCGAAAAATTAAGTTTCCCCAATCTTCTCAAAACTCCGGATTCTGATAGAGGGCCATGACACTTAGACCTGAGTGCAAAAATGGAGGCTCTAGACCCTTCTAGAGCTGAGATATTGAAACTCAAAATTTTGTCCAGAAAAAAAAAAAACGACAGTGTTACCCCTTATGTTTTTTTTATTTTTTTGGCAAAAAATTAAGTTTCCCCAATCTTCTCAAAACTATGGATTCTGATAGAGGGCCATGACACTTAGACCTGAGTGCAAAAATGGAGGCTCTAGACCCTTCCAGAGCTGAGATATCGTAACTCAAAATTTTGTCCAGAAAAAAAAACGACCGTGTTACCCCTTGTGGTTTTTTTTAAATTTTTTTGGCGAAAAATTAAGTTTCCCCAATCTTCTCAAAACTCTGGATTCTGATAGAGGGCCATGACACTTAGACCTGAGTGCAAAAATGGAGACTCTAGACCCTTCTAGAGCTGAGATATTGAAACTCAAAATTTTGTCCAGAAAAAAAAACCTGACAGTGTTACCCCTTATGTTTTTGTTTTTTTTGTTTTTTGGCGAAAAATTAAGTTTCCCCAATCTTCTCAAAACTCCGGATTCTGATAGAGGGCCATGACACTTAGACCTGAGTGCAAAAATTGAGTCTCTAGACCCTTCCAGAGCTGAGATATTGAAACTCAAAATTTTGTCCAGAAAAAAAAAACGACAGTGTTACCCCTTATGTTTTTTTTTTATATTTTTTTGGCAAAAAAATAAGTTTCCCCAATCTTCTCAAAACTCTGGATTCTGATAGAGGGCCATGACACTTAGACCTGAGTGCAAAAATGGAGGCTCTAGACCCTTCCAGAGCTGAGATATCGTAACTCAAAATTTTGTCCAGAAAAAAAAACGACCGTGTTACCCCTTATGTTTTTTTTATTTTTTTGGCGAAGAATTAAGTTTCCCCAATCTTCTCAAAACTCTGGATACTGATAGAGGGCCATAACACTTAGACCTGAGTGCAAAAATGGAGGCTCTAGACCCTTCCAGAGCTGAGATATTGAAACTCAAAATTTTGTCCAGAAAAAAAACCCCCGACAGTGTAACCCCTTATGTTTTTTTTTTATTTTTTTTGGCAAAAATTAAGTTTCCCCAATCTTCTCAAAACTCTGGATTCTGATAGAGGGCCATGACACTTAGACCTGAGTGCAAAAATGGAGGCTCTAGACCCTTCCAGAGCTGAGATATCGAAACTCAAAATTTTGTCCAGAAAAAAAAACGACAATGTTACCCCTTGTTTTTTTTTATTTTTTTGGCGAAAAATTAAGTTTCCCCAATCTTCTCAAAACTCTGGATTCTGATAGAGGGCCATGACACTTAGACCTGAGTGCAAAAATGAAGACTCTAGACCCTTCCAGAGCTGAGATATTGAAACTCAAAATTTTGTCCGGAAAGAAAAAAAACGACAGTGTTAACCCTTATGTTTTTTTATTTTTTTGGCAAAAAATTAAGTTTCCCCAATCTTTTCAAAACTCTGGATTCTGATAGAGGGCCATGACACTTAGACCTGAGTGCAAAAATGGAGGCTCTAGACCCTTCCAGAACTGAGATATCGAAACTCAAAATTTTGTCCAGAAAAAAAACGACAGTGTTACCCCTTATGTTTTTTTTTATTTTTTTGGCGAAAAATTAAGTTTGCCCAATCTTCTCATAACTCTGGATTCTGATAGAGGGCCATGACACTTAGACCTGAGTGCAAAAATGGAGGCTCTAGACCCTTCCAGAGCTGACATGTTGAAACTCAAAATTTTGTCCAGAAAAAAAATGACAGTGTTACCCCTTATGTTTTTTTTATTTTTGTGGCGAAAAATAAAGTTTGCCCAATCTTCTCAAAACTCTGGATTCTGATAGAGGGCCATGACACTTAGACCTGAGTGCAAAAATGGAGGCTCTAGACCCTTCCAGAGCTGAAATATCGAAACTCAAAATTTTGTCCAGAAAAAAAAAACGACAGTGTTACCCCTTATGTTTTTTTCATTTTTGTCCCGAAAAATTAAGTTTCCCCAATCTTCTCAAAACTCTGGATTCTGATAGAGGGCCATGACACTTAGACCTGAGTGCAAAAAGGGAGGCTCTAGACCCTTCCAGAGCTGAGATATCGAAAATCAAAATTTTGACCAGAAAAAAAAAACGACCGTGTTACCCCTTACATTTTTTAAAAAAATTTTTGCAAAAAATTAAGTTTCCCCAATCTTCTCAAAACTCTGGATTCTGATAGAGGGCCATGACACTTAGACCTGAGTGCAAAAATGTAGGCTCCAGACCCTTCCAGAGCTGAGATATCGAAACTCAAAATTTTGTCCAGAAAAAAAAAACGACAGTGTTACCCCTTATGTTTTTATATTTTTTTGGCGAAACATTAAGTTTCCCCAATCTTCTCAAAACTCTGGATTCTGATAGAGGGCCATGACACTTAGACCTGAGTGCAAAAATGGAGGCTCTAGACCCTTCCAGAGGTGAGATATCGAAACTCAAAATTTTGTCCAGAAAAAAACCCCGACAGTATTACCCCTTATGTTTTTTTATTTTTTGGCGAAAAATTAAGTTTCCCCAATCTTCTCATAACTCTGGATTCTTATAGAGGGCCATGACACTTAGACCTGAGTGCAAAAATGGAGGCTCTAGACCCTTCCAGAGCTGAGATATCGAAACTCAAAATTTTGTCCAGAAAAAAAAAAACGACAGTGTTACCCCTTATGTTTTTTTTATTTTTTTGGTGAAAAATTAAGTTTCCCCAATCTTCTCAAAACTCCGGATTCTGATAGAGGGCCATGACACTTAGACCTGAGTGCAAAAATGGAGGCTCTAGACCCTTCCAGAGCTGAGATATTGAAACTCAAAATTTTGTCCAGAAAAAAAAAAAAAAACGACAGTGTTACCCCTTATGTTTTTTTTTATTTTTTTGGCAAAAAATTAAGTTTCCCCAATCTTCTCAAAACTATGGATTCTGATAGAGGGCCATGACACTTAGACCTGAGTGCAAAAATGGAGGCTCTAGACCCTTCCAGAGCTGAGATATCGTAACTCAAAATTTTGTCCAGAAAAAGAAACGACCGTGTTACCCCTTATGGTTTTTTTTAAAAATTTTTTTGGCGAAAAATTAAGTTTCCCCAATCTTCTCAAAACTCTGGATTCTGATAGAGGGCCATGACACTTAGACCTGAGTGCAAAAATGGAGACTCTAGACCCTTCTAGAGCTGAGATATTGAAACTCAAAATTTTGTCCAGAAAAAAAAAACGACCGTGTTACCCCTTATGTTTTTTTTATTTTTTTGGCGAAAAATTAAGTTTCCCCAATCTTCTCAAAACTCTGGATACTGATAGAGGGCCATGACACTTAGACCTGAGTGCAAAAATGGAGTCTCTAGACCCTTCCAGAGCTGAGATATTGAAACTCAAAATTTTGTCCAGAAAAAAAAAATAACGACAGTGTTACCCCTTATGTTTTTTTTATTTTTTTGGCAAAAAATTAAGTTTTCCCAATCTTCTCAAAACTCTGGATTCTGATAGAGGGCCATGACACTTAGAACTGAGTGCAAAAATGGAGGCTCTAAACCCTTCCAGAGCTGAGATATCGAAACTCAAAATTTTGTCCAGAAAAAAAAAACGACAGTGTTACCCCTTATGTTTTTTTTATTTTTTTTGCGAAAAATTAAGTTTCCCCAATCTTCTCAAAACTCTGGATTCTGATAGAGGGCCATGACACTTAGACCTGAGTGCAAAAATGGAGGCTCTAGACCCTTCCAGAGCTGAGATATCGAAACTCAAAATTTTGTCCAGAAAAAAAACGACAGTGTTACCCCTTGTTTTTTTATTTTTTGGCGAAAAATTAAGTTTCCCCAATCTTCTCATAACTCTGGATTCTGATAGAGGGCCATGACACTTAGACCTGAGTGCAAAAATGGAGGCTCTAAACCCTTCCAGAGCTGAGATATCGAAACTCAAAATTTTGTCCAGAAAAAAAAAATGACAGTGTTACCCCTTATGTTTTTTTTATTTTTTTTTTGCGAAAAATTAAGTTTCCCCAATCTTCTCAAAACTCTGGATTCTGATAGAGGGCCATGACACTTAGACCTGAGTGCAAAAATGGAGACTCTAGACCCTTCTAGAGCTGAGATATTGAAACTCAAAATTTTGTCCAGAAAAAAAAAAACCCGACAGTGTTACCCCTTATGTTTTTTTATTTTTTTGGTGAAAAATTAAGTTTCCCCAATCTTCTCAAAACTCTGGATTCTGATAGAGGGCCATGACACTTAGACCTGAGTGCAAAAATTGAGGCTCTAGACCCTTCCAGAGCTGAGATATTGAAACTCAAAATTTTGTCCAGAAAAAAAAGCCCGACAGTGTTACCCCTTATGTTTTTGGTTTTTTTTTTGGCGAAAAATTAAGTTTCCCCAATCTTCTCAAAACTCCGGATTCTGATAGAGGGCCATGACACTTAGACCTGAGTGCAAAAATTGAGTCTCTAGACCCTTCCAGAGCTGAGATATTGAAACTCAAAATTTTGTCCAGAAAAAAAAACGACCGTGTTACCCCTTATGTTTTTTTCATTTTTTTGGCGAAGAATTAAGTTTCCCCAATCTTCTCAAAACTCTGGATACTGATAGAGGGCCATGACACTTAGACCTGAGTGCAAAAATGGAGGCTCTAGACCCTTCCAGAGCTGAGATATTGAAACTCAAAATTTTGTCCAGAAAAAAAAAAAAAAACGACAGTGTTACCCCTTATGGTTTTTTTTATTTTTTTGGCAAAAAATTAAGTTTCCCCAATCTTCTCAAAACTATGGATTCTGATAGAGGGCCATGACACTTAGACCTGAGTGCAAAAATGGAGGCTCTAGACCCTTCCAGAGCTGAGATATCGTAACTCAAAATTTTGTCCAGAAAAAAAAACGACCGTGTTACCCCTTATGTTTTTTTTTTAAATTTTTTTGGCGAAAAATTAAGTTTCCCCAATCTTCTCAAAACTCTGGATTCTGATAGAGGGCCATGACACTTAGACCTGAGTGCAAAAATGGAGACTCTAGACCCTTCTAGAGCTGAGATATTGAAACTCAAAATTTTGTCCAGAAAAAAAAAAACGACCGTGTTACCCCTTATGTTTTTTTTATTTTTTTGGCGAAAAATTAAGTTTCCCCAATCTTCTCAAAACTCTGGATACTGATAGAGGGCCATGACACTTAGACCTGAGTGCAAAAATGGAGTCTCTAGACCCTTCCAGAGCTGAGATATTGAAACTCAAAATTTTGTCCAGAAAAAAAAAATAACGACAGTGTTACCCCTTATGTTTTTTTTATTTTTTTGGCAAAAAATTAAGTTTTCCCAATCTTCTCAAAACTCTGGTTTCTGATAGAGGGCCATGACACTTAGAACTGAGTGCAAAAAAGGAGGCTCTAAACCCTTCCAGAGCTGAGATATCGAAACTCAAAATTTTGTCCAGAAAAAAAAAACGACAGTGTTACCCCTTATGTTTTTTTTATTTTTTTTTTGTGAAAAATTAAGTTTCCCCAATCTTCTCAAAACTCTGGATTCTGATAGAGGGCCATGACACTTAGACCTGAGTGCAAAAATGGAGGCTCTAGACCCTTCCAGAGCTGAGATATCGAAACTCAAAATTTTGTCCAGAAAAAAAACGACAGTGTTACCCCTTGTTTTTTTATTTTTTGGCGAAAAATTAAGTTTCCCCAATCTTCTCATAACTCTGGATTCTGATAGAGGGCCATGACACTTAGACCTGAGTGCAAAAATGGAGGCTCTAGACCCTTCCAGAGCTGAGATATCGAAACTCAAAATTTTGTCCAGAAAAAAAAAATAACGACAGTGTTACCCCTTATGTTTTTTTTATTTTTTTGGCAAAAAATTAAGTTTTCCCAATCTTCTCAAAACTCTGGATTCTGATAGAGGGCCATGACACTTAGAACTGAGTGCAAAAATGGAGGCTCTAAACCCTTCCAGAGCTGAGATATCGAAACTCAAAATTTTGTCCAGAAAAAAAAAACGACAGTGTTACCCCTTATGTTTTTTTTATTTTTTTTGCGAAAAATTAAGTTTCCCCAATCTTCTCAAAACTCTGGATTCTGATAGAGGGCCATGACACTTAGACCTGAGTGCAAAAATGGAGACTCTAGACCCTTCTAGAGCTGAGATATTGAAACTCAAAATTTTGTCCAGAAAAAAAAAACCCGACAGTGTTACCCCTTATGTTTTTTTATTTTTTTGGTGAAAAATTAAGTTTCCCCAATCTTCTCAAAACTCTGGATTCTGATAGAGGGCCATGACACTTAGACCTGAGTGCAAAAATTGAGGCTCTAGACCCTTCCAGAGCTGAGATATTGAAACTCAAAATTTTGTCCAGAAAAAAAAACCCGACAGTGTTACCCCTTATGTTTTTGTTTTTTTTTTTGGCGAAAAATTAAGTTTCCCCAATCTTCTCAAAACTCCGGATTCTGATAGAGGGCCATGACACTTAGACCTGAGTGCAAAAATTGAGTCTCTAGACCCTTCCAGAGCTGAGATATTGAAACTCAAAATTTTGTCCAGAAAAAAAAACGACAGTGTTACCCCTTATGTTTTTTTTTATATTTTTTTGGCAAAAAAATAAGTTTCCCCAATCTTCTCAAAACTCTGGATTCTGATAGAGGGCCATGACACTTAGACCTGAGTGCAAAAATGGAGGCTCTAGACCCTTCCAGAGCTGAGATATCGTAACTCAAAATTTTGTCCAGAAAAAAAAATGACCGTGTTACCCCTTATGTTTTTTTTATTTTTTTTGGCGAAGAATTAAGTTTCCCCAATCTTCTCAAAACTCTGGATACTGATAGAGGGCCATGACACTTAGACCTGAGTGCAAAAATGGAGGCTCTAGACCCTTCCAGAGCTGAGATATTGAAACTCAAAATTTTGTCCAGAAAAAAAAAAAAAACGACAGTGTTACCCCTTATGTTTTTTTTTATTTTTTTGGCAAAAAATTAAGTTTCCCCAATCTTCTCAAAACTATGGATTCTGATAGAGGGCCATGACACTTAGACCTGAGTGCAAAAATGGAGGCTCTAGACCCTTCCAGAGCTGAGATATCGTAACTCAAAATTTTGTCCAGAAAAAAAAACGACCGTGTTACCCCTTATGGTTTTTTTTTAAATTTTTTTGGCGAAAAATTAAGTTTCCCCAATCTTCTCAAAACTCTGGATTCTGATAGAGGGCCATGACACTTAGACCTGAGTGCAAAAATGGAGACTCTAGACCCTTCTAGAGCTGAGATATTGAAACTCAAAATTTTGTCCAGAAAAAAAAAAAACGACCGTGTTACCCCTTATGTTTTTTTTATTTTTTTGGCGAAAAATTAAGTTTCCCCAATCTTCTCAAAACTCTGGATACTGATAGAGGGCCATGACACTTAGACCTGAGTGCAAAAATGGAGTCTCTAGACCCTTCCAGAGCTGAGATATTGAAACTCAAAATTTTGTCCAGAAAAAAAAAATAACGACAGTGTTACCCCTTATGTTTTTTTTATTTTTTTGGCAAAAAATTAAGTTTTCCCAATCTTCTCAAAACTCTGGATTCTGATAGAGGGCCATGACACTTAGAACTGAGTGCAAAAATGGAGGCTCTAAACCCTTCCAGAGCTGAGATATCGAAACTCAAAATTTTGTCCAGAAAAAAAAAACGACAGTGTTACCCCTTATGTTTTTTTTATTTTTTTTTGCGAAAAATTAAGTTTCCCCAATCTTCTCAAAACTCTGGATTCTGATAGAGGGCCATGACACTTAGACCTGAGTGCAAAAATGGAGGCTCTAGACCCTTCCAGAGCTGAGATATCGAAACTCAAAATTTTGTCCAGAAAAAAAACGACAGTGTTACCCCTTGTTTTTTTATTTTTTGGCGAAAAATTAAGTTTCCCCAATCTTCTCATAACTCTGGATTCTGATAGAGGGCCATGACACTTAGACCTGAGTGCAAAAATTGAGGCTCTAGACCCTTCCAGAGCTGAGATATTGAAACTCAAAATTTTGTCCAGAAAAAAAAACCCCGACAGTGTTAACCCTTATGTTTTTGTTTTTTTTTTTTTTTTGGCGAAAAATTAAGTTTCCCCAATCTTCTCAAAACTCCGGATTCTGATAGAGGGCCATGACACTTAGAGCTGAGTGCAAAAATTGAGGCTCTAGACCCTTCAAGAGCTAAGATATCGAAACTCAAAATTTTGTCCAGAAAAAAAACGACAGTGTTACCCGTTATGTTTTTTTTTTATATTTTTTTGGCAAAAAAATAAGTTTCCCCAATCTTCTCAAAACTCTGGATTCAGATAGAGGGCCATGACACTTAGACCTGAGTGCAAAAATGGAGGCTCTAGACCCTTCCAGAGCTGAGATATTGAAACTCAAAATTTTGTCCAGAAATAAACCCCGACAGTGTTACCCCTTATGTTTTTTTTATTTTTTTGGTGAAAAATTAAGTTTCCCCAATCTTCTCAAAACTCTGGATTCTGATAGAGGGCCATGACACTTAGACCTGAGTGCAAAAATTGAGGCTCTAGACCCTTCCAGAGCTGAGATATTGAAACTCAAAATTTTGTCCAGAAAAAAAAACCCGACAGTGTTACCCCTTATGTTTTTTGTTTTTTTTTTTTTGGCGAAAAATTAAGTTTCCCCAATCTTCTCAAAACTCCGGATTCTGATAGAGGGCCATGACACTTAGACCTGAGTGCAAAAATTGAGTCTCTAGAGCCTTCCAGAGCTGAGATATTGAAACTCAAAATTTTGTCCAGAAAAAAAAACGACAGTGTTACCCCTTATGTTTTTTTTATATTTTTTTGGCAAAAAATTAAGTTTCCCCAATCTTCTCAAAACTCTGGATTCTGATAGAGGGCCATGACACTTAGACCTGAGTGCAAAAATGGAGGCTCTAGACCCTTCCAGAGCTGAGATATCGTAACTCAAAATTTTGTCCAGAAAAAAAAAACGACCGTGTTACCCCTTATGTTTTTTTTTATTTTTTTAGCGAAGAATTAAGTTTCCCCAATCTTCTCAAAACTCTGGATACTGATAGAGGGCCATGACACTTAGACCTGAGTGCAAAAATGGAGGCTCTAGACCCTTCCAGAGCTGAGATATTGAAACTCAAAATTTTGTCCAGAAAAAAAAACCCCGACAGTGTTACCCCTTATGTTTTTTTTTATTTTTTTGGCAAAAAATTAAGTTTCCCCAATCTTCTCAAAACTCTGGATTCTGATAGAGGGCCATGACACTTAGACCTGAGTGCAAAAATGGAGGCTCTAGACCCTTCCAGAGCTGAGATATCGAAACTCAACATTTTGTCCAGAAAAAAAAAAAAACGACAGTGTTACCCCTTATGTTTTTTTTATTTTTTTGGCGAAAAATTAAGTTTCCCCAATCTTCTCAAAACTCTGGATTCTGATAGAGGGCCATGACACTTAGACCTGAGTGCAAAAATGGAGACTCTAGACCCTTCCAGAACTGAGATATTGAAACTCAAAATTTTGTCCAGAAAGAAAAAAAACGACAGTGTTAACCCTTATGTTTTTTTATTTTTTTGGCAAAAAATTAAGTTTCCCCAATCTTCTCAAAACTCTGGATTCTGATAGAGGGCCATGACACTTAGACCTGAGTGCAAAAATGGAGGCTCTAGACCCTTCCAGAGCGGAGATATCGAAACTCAAAATTTTGTCCAGAAAAAAAAAACGACAGTGTTACCCCTTATGTTTTTTTTATTTTTTTGGCGAAAAATTAAGTTTGCCCAATCTTCTCGTAACTCTGGATTCTGATAGAGGGCCATGACACTTAGACCTGAGTGCAAAAATGGAGGCTCTAGACCCTTCCAGAGCTGAGATATCGAAACTCAAAATTTTGTCCAGAAAAAAAACGACAGTGTTACCCCTTGTTTTTTTATTTTTTGGCGAAAAATTAAGTTTCCCCAATCTTCTCATAACTCTGGATTCTGATAGAGGGCCATGACACTTAGACCTGAGTGCAAAAATTGAGGCTCTAGACCCTTCCAGAGCTGAGATATTGAAACTCAAAATTTTGTCCAGAAAAAAAAACCCCGACAGTGTTAACCCTTATGTTTTTGTTTTTTTTTTTTTTTTGGCGAAAAATTAAGTTTCCCCAATCTTCTCAAAACTCCGGATTCTGATAGAGGGCCATGACACTTAGAGCTGAGTGCAAAAATTGAGGCTCTAGACCCTTCAAGAGCTAAGATATCGAAACTCAAAATTTTGTCCAGAAAAAAAACGACAGTGTTACCCGTTATGTTTTTTTTTTATATTTTTTTGGCAAAAAAATAAGTTTCCCCAATCTTCTCAAAACTCTGGATTCAGATAGAGGGCCATGACACTTAGACCTGAGTGCAAAAATGGAGGCTCTAGACCCTTCCAGAGCTGAGATATTGAAACTCAAAATTTTGTCCAGAAATAAACCCCGACAGTGTTACCCCTTATGTTTTTTTTATTTTTTTGGTGAAAAATTAAGTTTCCCCAATCTTCTCAAAACTCTGGATTCTGATAGAGGGCCATGACACTTAGACCTGAGTGCAAAAATTGAGGCTCTAGACCCTTCCAGAGCTGAGATATTGAAACTCAAAATTTTGTCCAGAAAAAAAAACCCGACAGTGTTACCCCTTATGTTTTTTGTTTTTTTTTTTTTGGCGAAAAATTAAGTTTCCCCAATCTTCTCAAAACTCCGGATTCTGATAGAGGGCCATGACACTTAGACCTGAGTGCAAAAATTGAGTCTCTAGAGCCTTCCAGAGCTGAGATATTGAAACTCAAAATTTTGTCCAGAAAAAAAAACGACAGTGTTACCCCTTATGTTTTTTTTATATTTTTTTGGCAAAAAATTAAGTTTCCCCAATCTTCTCAAAACTCTGGATTCTGATAGAGGGCCATGACACTTAGACCTGAGTGCAAAAATGGAGGCTCTAGACCCTTCCAGAGCTGAGATATCGTAACTCAAAATTTTGTCCAGAAAAAAAAAACGACCGTGTTACCCCTTATGTTTTTTTTTATTTTTTTAGCGAAGAATTAAGTTTCCCCAATCTTCTCAAAACTCTGGATACTGATAGAGGGCCATGACACTTAGACCTGAGTGCAAAAATGGAGGCTCTAGACCCTTCCAGAGCTGAGATATTGAAACTCAAAATTTTGTCCAGAAAAAAAAACCCCGACAGTGTTACCCCTTATGTTTTTTTTTATTTTTTTGGCAAAAAATTAAGTTTCCCCAATCTTCTCAAAACTCTGGATTCTGATAGAGGGCCATGACACTTAGACCTGAGTGCAAAAATGGAGGCTCTAGACCCTTCCAGAGCTGAGATATCGAAACTCAACATTTTGTCCAGAAAAAAAAAAAAACGACAGTGTTACCCCTTATGTTTTTTTTATTTTTTTGGCGAAAAATTAAGTTTCCCCAATCTTCTCAAAACTCTGGATTCTGATAGAGGGCCATGACACTTAGACCTGAGTGCAAAAATGGAGACTCTAGACCCTTCCAGAACTGAGATATTGAAACTCAAAATTTTGTCCAGAAAGAAAAAAAACGACAGTGTTAACCCTTATGTTTTTTTATTTTTTTGGCAAAAAATTAAGTTTCCCCAATCTTCTCAAAACTCTGGATTCTGATAGAGGGCCATGACACTTAGACCTGAGTGCAAAAATGGAGGCTCTAGACCCTTCCAGAGCGGAGATATCGAAACTCAAAATTTTGTCCAGAAAAAAAAAACGACAGTGTTACCCCTTATGTTTTTTTTATTTTTTTGGCGAAAAATTAAGTTTGCCCAATCTTCTCGTAACTCTGGATTCTGATAGAGGGCCATGACACTTAGACCTGAGTGCAAAAATGGAGGCTCTAGACCCTTCCAGAGCTGAGATGTTGAAACTCAAAATTTTGTCCAGAAAAAAAAATGACAGTGTTACCCCTTATGTTTTTTTTATTTTTGTGGCGAAAAATAAAGTTTGCCCAATCTTCTCAAAACTCTGGATTCTGATTGAGGGTCATGACACTTAGACCTGAGTGCAAAAATGGAGGCTCTAGACCCTTCCAGAGCTGAAATATCGAAACTCAAAATTTTGTCCAGAAAAAAAAAACGACAGTGTTACCCCTTATGTTTTTTTCATTTTTGTGGCGAAAAATAAAGTTTCCCCAATCTTCTCAAAACTCTGGATTCTGATAGAGGGCCATGACACTTAAACCTGAGTGCAAAAAGGGAGGCTCTAGACCCTTCCAGAGCTGAGATATCGAAACTCAAAATTTTGACCAGAAAAAAAAATTACAGTGTTACCCCTTACATTTTTTAAAAAAATTTTTGCAAAAAATTAAGTTTCCCCAATCTTCTCAAAACTCTGGATTCTGATAGAGGGCCATGACACTTAGTCCTGAGTGCAAAAATGTAGGCTCCAGACCCTTCCAGAGCTGAGATATCGAAACTCAAAATTTTGTCCAGAAAAAAAAAAAAACGACAGTGTTACCCCTTATGTTTTTATATTTTTTTGGCGAAACATTAAGTTTCCCCAATCTTCTCAAAACTCTGGATTCTGATAGAGGGCCATGACACTTAGACCTGAGTGCAAAAATGGAGGCTCTAGACCCTTCCAGAGCTGAGATATCGAAACTCAAAATTTTGTCCAGAAAAAAACCCCGACAGTGTTACCCCTTATGTTTTTTTATTTTTTGGCGAAAAATTAAGTTTCCCCAATCTTCTCATAACTCTGGATTCTGATAGAGGGCCATGACACTTAGACCTGAGTGCAAAAATGGAGGCTCTAGACCCTTCCAGAGCTGAGATATCGAAACTCAAAATTTTGTCCAGAAAAAAAAACGACAGTGTTACCCCTTATGTTTTATTTTATTTTTTGGCGAAAAATTAAGTTTCCCCAATCTTCTCAAAACTCTGGATTCTGATAGAGGGCCATGACACTTAGAACTGAGTGCAAAAATGGAGGCTCTAGACCCTTCCAGAGCTGAGATATTGAAACTCAAAATTTTGTCCAGAAAAAAACCCCGACAGTGTTACCCCTTATGTTTTTTTATTTTTTTTGGCGAAAAATTAAGTTTCCCCAATCTTCTCAAAACTCCGGATTCTGATAGAGGGCCATGACACTTAGACCTGAGTGCAAAAATGGAGGCTCTAGACCCTTCTAGAGCTGAGATATTGAAACTCAAAATTTTGTCCAGAAAAAAAAAAAAAACGACAGTGTTACCCCTTATGTTTTTTTTATTTTTTTTTGGCAAAAAATTAAGTTTCCCCAATCTTCTCAAAACTATGGATTCTGATAGAGGGCCATGACACTTAGACCTGAGTGCAAAAATGGAGGCTCTAGACCCTTCCAGAGCTGAGATATCGTAACTCAAAATTTTGTCCAGAAAAAAAAACGACCGTGTTACCCCTTATGGTTTTTTTAATTTTTTTGGCGAAAAATTAAGTTTCCCCAATCTTCTCAAAACTCTGGATTCTGATAGAGGGCCATGACACTTAGAACTGAGTGCAAAAATGGAGACTCTAGACCCTTCTAGAGCTGAGATATTGAAACTCAAAATTTTGTCCAGAAAAAAACCCCGACAGTGTTACCCCTTATGTTTTTTTATTTTTTTTGGCGAAAAATTAAGTTTCCCCAATCTTCTCAAAACTCCGGATTCTGATAGAGGGCCATGACACTTAGACCTGAGTGCAAAAATGGAGGCTCTAGACCCTTCTAGAGCTGAGATATTGAAACTCAAAATTTTGTCCAGAAAAAAAAAAAAACGACAGTGTTACCCCTTATGTTTTTTTTATTTTTTTGGCAAAAAATTAAGTTTCCCCAATCTTCTCAAAACTATGGATTCTGATAGAGGGCCATGACACTTAGACCTGAGTGCAAAAATGGAGGCTCTAGACCCTTCCAGAGCTGAGATATCGTAACTCAAAATTTTGTCCAGAAAAAAAAACGACCGTGTTACCCCTTGTGGTTTTTTTAAATTTTTTTGGCGAAAAATTAAGTTTCCCCAATCTTCTCAAAACTCTGGATTCTGATAGAGGGCCATGACACTTAGACCTGAGTGCAAAAATGGAGACTCTAGACCCTTCTAGAGCTGAGATATTGAAACTCAAAATTTTGTCCAGAAAAAAAAACCTGACAGTGTTACCCCTTATGTTTTTGTTTTTTTTGTTTTTTGGCGAAAAATTAAGTTTCCCCAATCTTCTCAAAACTCCGGATTCTGATAGAGGGCCATGACACTTAGACCTGAGTGCAAAAATTGAGTCTCTAGACCCTTCCAGAGCTGAGATATTGAAACTCAAAATTTTGTCCAGAAAAAAAAAAAACGACAGTGTTACCCCTTATGTTTTTTTTTTATATTTTTTTGGCAAAAAAATAAGTTTCCCCAATCTTCTCAAAACTCTGGATTCTGATAGAGGGCCATGACACTTAGACCTGAGTGCAAAAATGGAGGCTCTAGACCCTTCCAGAGCTGAGATATCGTAACTCAAAATTTTGTCCAGAAAAAAAAACGACCGTGTTACCCCTTATGTTTTTTTTATTTTTTTGGCGAAGAATTAAGTTTCCCCAATCTTCTCAAAACTCTGGATACTGATAGAGGGCCATAACACTTAGACCTGAGTGCAAAAATGGAGGCTCTAGACCCTTCCAGAGCTGAGATATTGAAACTCAAAATTTTGTCCAGAAAAAAAAAAAACGACAGTGTTACCCCTTATGTTTTTTTTTTATATTTTTTTGGCAAAAAAATAAGTTTCCCCAATCTTCTCAAAACTCTGGATTCTGATAGAGGGCCATGACACTTAGACCTGAGTGCAAAAATGGAGGCTCTAGACCCTTCCAGAGCTGAGATATCGTAACTCAAAATTTTGTCCAGAAAAAAAAACGACCGTGTTACCCCTTATGTTTTTTTTATTTTTTTGGCGAAGAATTAAGTTTCCCCAATCTTCTCAAAACTCTGGATACTGATAGAGGGCCATAACACTTAGACCTGAGTGCAAAAATGGAGGCTCTAGACCCTTCCAGAGCTGAGATATTGAAACTCAAAATTTTGTCCAGAAAAAAAACCCCCGACAGTGTAACCCCTTATGTTTTTTTTTTATTTTTTTTGGCAAAAATTAAGTTTCCCCAATCTTCTCAAAACTCTGGATTCTGATAGAGGGCCATGACACTTAGACCTGAGTGCAAAAATGGAGGCTCTAGACCCTTCCAGAGCTGAGATATCGAAACTCAAAATTTTGTCCAGAAAAAAAAACGACAATGTTACCCCTTGTTTTTTTTTATTTTTTTGGCGAAAAATTAAGTTTCCCCAATCTTCTCAAAACTCTGGATTCTGATAGAGGGCCATGACACTTAGACCTGAGTGCAAAAATGAAGACTCTAGACCCTTCCAGAGCTGAGATATTGAAACTCAAAATTTTGTCCGGAAAGAAAAAAAACGACAGTGTTAACCCTTATGTTTTTTTATTTTTTTGGCAAAAAATTAAGTTTCCCCAATCTTTTCAAAACTCTGGATTCTGATAGAGGGCCATGACACTTAGACCTGAGTGCAAAAATGGAGGCTCTAGACCCTTCCAGAACTGAGATATCGAAACTCAAAATTTTGTCCAGAAAAAAAACGACAGTGTTACCCCTTATGTTTTTTTTTATTTTTTTGGCGAAAAATTAAGTTTGCCCAATCTTCTCATAACTCTGGATTCTGATAGAGGGCCATGACACTTAGACCTGAGTGCAAAAATGGAGGCTCTAGACCCTTCCAGAGCTGACATGTTGAAACTCAAAATTTTGTCCAGAAAAAAAATGACAGTGTTACCCCTTATGTTTTTTTTATTTTTGTGGCGAAAAATAAAGTTTGCCCAATCTTCTCAAAACTCTGGATTCTGATAGAGGGCCATGACACTTAGACCTGAGTGCAAAAATGGAGGCTCTAGACCCTTCCAGAGCTGAAATATCGAAACTCAAAATTTTGTCCAGAAAAAAAAAACGACAGTGTTACCCCTTATGTTTTTTTTTCATTTTTGTCCCGAAAAATTAAGTTTCCCCAATCTTCTCAAAACTCTGGATTCTGATAGAGGGCCATGACACTTAGACCTGAGTGCAAAAAGGGAGGCTCTAGACCCTTCCAGAGCTGAGATATCGAAAATCAAAATTTTGACCAGAAAAAAAAAACGACCGTGTTACCCCTTACATTTTTTAAAAAAATTTTTGCAAAAAATTAAGTTTCCCCAATCTTCTCAAAACTCTGGATTCTGATAGAGGGCCATGACACTTAGACCTGAGTGCAAAAATGTAGGCTCCAGACCCTTCCAGAGCTGAGATATCGAAACTCAAAATTTTGTCCAGAAAAAAAAAACGACAGTGTTACCCCTTATGTTTTTATATTTTTTTGGCGAAACATTAAGTTTCCCCAATCTTCTCAAAACTCTGGATTCTGATAGAGGGCCATGACACTTAGACCTGAGTGCAAAAATGGAGGCTCTAGACCCTTCCAGAGGTGAGATATCGAAACTCAAAATTTTGTCCAGAAAAAAACCCCGACAGTATTACCCCTTATGTTTTTTTATTTTTTGGCGAAAAATTAAGTTTCCCCAATCTTCTCATAACTCTGGATTCTTATAGAGGGCCATGACACTTAGACCTGAGTGCAAAAATGGAGGCTCTAGACCCTTCCAGAGCTGAGATATCGAAACTCAAAATTTTGTCCAGAAAAAAAAAAACGACAGTGTTACCCCTTATGTTTTTTTTATTTTTTTGGTGAAAAATTAAGTTTCCCCAATCTTCTCAAAACTCCGGATTCTGATAGAGGGCCATGACACTTAGACCTGAGTGCAAAAATGGAGGCTCTAGACCCTTCCAGAGCTGAGATATTGAAACTCAAAATTTTGTCCAGAAAAAAAAAAAAAAAACGACAGTGTTACCCCTTATGTTTTTTTTTATTTTTTTGGCAAAAAATTAAGTTTCCCCAATCTTCTCAAAACTATGGATTCTGATAGAGGGCCATGACACTTAGACCTGAGTGCAAAAATGGAGGCTCTAGACCCTTCCAGAGCTGAGATATCGTAACTCAAAATTTTGTCCAGAAAAAGAAACGACCGTGTTACCCCTTATGGTTTTTTTTAAAAATTTTTTTGGCGAAAAATTAAGTTTCCCCAATCTTCTCAAAACTCTGGATTCTGATAGAGGGCCATGACACTTAGACCTGAGTGCAAAAATGGAGACTCTAGACCCTTCTAGAGCTGAGATATTGAAACTCAAAATTTTGTCCAGAAAAAAAAAACGACCGTGTTACCCCTTATGTTTTTTTTATTTTTTTGGCGAAAAATTAAGTTTCCCCAATCTTCTCAAAACTCTGGATACTGATAGAGGGCCATGACACTTAGACCTGAGTGCAAAAATGGAGTCTCTAGACCCTTCCAGAGCTGAGATATTGAAACTCAAAATTTTGTCCAGAAAAAAAAAATAACGACAGTGTTACCCCTTATGTTTTTTTTATTTTTTTGGCAAAAAATTAAGTTTTCCCAATCTTCTCAAAACTCTGGATTCTGATAGAGGGCCATGACACTTAGAACTGAGTGCAAAAATGGAGGCTCTAAACCCTTCCAGAGCTGAGATATCGAAACTCAAAATTTTGTCCAGAAAAAAAAAACGACAGTGTTACCCCTTATGTTTTTTTTATTTTTTTTGCGAAAAATTAAGTTTCCCCAATCTTCTCAAAACTCTGGATTCTGATAGAGGGCCATGACACTTAGACCTGAGTGCAAAAATGGAGGCTCTAGACCCTTCCAGAGCTGAGATATCGAAACTCAAAATTTTGTCCAGAAAAAAAACGACAGTGTTACCCCTTGTTTTTTTATTTTTTGGCGAAAAATTAAGTTTCCCCAATCTTCTCATAACTCTGGATTCTGATAGAGGGCCATGACACTTAGACCTGAGTGCAAAAATGGAGGCTCTAAACCCTTCCAGAGCTGAGATATCGAAACTCAAAATTTTGTCCAGAAAAAAAAAATGACAGTGTTACCCCTTATGTTTTTTTTATTTTTTTTTTGCGAAAAATTAAGTTTCCCCAATCTTCTCAAAACTCTGGATTCTGATAGAGGGCCATGACACTTAGACCTGAGTGCAAAAATGGAGACTCTAGACCCTTCTAGAGCTGAGATATTGAAACTCAAAATTTTGTCCAGAAAAAAAAAAACCCGACAGTGTTACCCCTTATGTTTTTTTATTTTTTTGGTGAAAAATTAAGTTTCCCCAATCTTCTCAAAACTCTGGATTCTGATAGAGGGCCATGACACTTAGACCTGAGTGCAAAAATTGAGGCTCTAGACCCTTCCAGAGCTGAGATATTGAAACTCAAAATTTTGTCCAGAAAAAAAAGCCCGACAGTGTTACCCCTTATGTTTTTGGTTTTTTTTTTGGCGAAAAATTAAGTTTCCCCAATCTTCTCAAAACTCCGGATTCTGATAGAGGGCCATGACACTTAGACCTGAGTGCAAAAATTGAGTCTCTAGACCCTTCCAGAGCTGAGATATTGAAACTCAAAATTTTGTCCAGAAAAAAAAACGACCGTGTTACCCCTTATGTTTTTTTCATTTTTTTGGCGAAGAATTAAGTTTCCCCAATCTTCTCAAAACTCTGGATACTGATAGAGGGCCATGACACTTAGACCTGAGTGCAAAAATGGAGGCTCTAGACCCTTCCAGAGCTGAGATATTGAAACTCAAAATTTTGTCCAGAAAAAAAAAAAAAAACGACAGTGTTACCCCTTATGGTTTTTTTTATTTTTTTGGCAAAAAATTAAGTTTCCCCAATCTTCTCAAAACTATGGATTCTGATAGAGGGCCATGACACTTAGACCTGAGTGCAAAAATGGAGGCTCTAGACCCTTCCAGAGCTGAGATATCGTAACTCAAAATTTTGTCCAGAAAAAAAAACGACCGTGTTACCCCTTATGTTTTTTTTTTAAATTTTTTTGGCGAAAAATTAAGTTTCCCCAATCTTCTCAAAACTCTGGATTCTGATAGAGGGCCATGACACTTAGACCTGAGTGCAAAAATGGAGACTCTAGACCCTTCTAGAGCTGAGATATTGAAACTCAAAATTTTGTCCAGAAAAAAAAAAACGACCGTGTTACCCCTTATGTTTTTTTTATTTTTTTGGCGAAAAATTAAGTTTCCCCAATCTTCTCAAAACTCTGGATACTGATAGAGGGCCATGACACTTAGACCTGAGTGCAAAAATGGAGTCTCTAGACCCTTCCAGAGCTGAGATATTGAAACTCAAAATTTTGTCCAGAAAAAAAAAATAACGACAGTGTTACCCCTTATGTTTTTTTTATTTTTTTGGCAAAAAATTAAGTTTTCCCAATCTTCTCAAAACTCTGGTTTCTGATAGAGGGCCATGACACTTAGAACTGAGTGCAAAAAAGGAGGCTCTAAACCCTTCCAGAGCTGAGATATCGAAACTCAAAATTTTGTCCAGAAAAAAAAAACGACAGTGTTACCCCTTATGTTTTTTTTATTTTTTTTTTGCGAAAAATTAAGTTTCCCCAATCTTCTCAAAACTCTGGATTCTGATAGAGGGCCATGACACTTAGACCTGAGTGCAAAAATGGAGGCTCTAGACCCTTCCAGAGCTGAGATATCGAAACTCAAAATTTTGTCCAGAAAAAAAACGACAGTGTTACCCCTTGTTTTTTTATTTTTTGGCGAAAAATTAAGTTTCCCCAATCTTCTCATAACTCTGGATTCTGATAGAGGGCCATGACACTTAGACCTGAGTGCAAAAATGGAGGCTCTAGACCCTTCCAGAGCTGAGATATCGAAACTCAAAATTTTGTCCAGAAAAAAAAAATAACGACAGTGTTACCCCTTATGTTTTTTTTATTTTTTTGGCAAAAAATTAAGTTTTCCCAATCTTCTCAAAACTCTGGATTCTGATAGAGGGCCATGACACTTAGAACTGAGTGCAAAAATGGAGGCTCTAAACCCTTCCAGAGCTGAGATATCGAAACTCAAAATTTTGTCCAGAAAAAAAAAACGACAGTGTTACCCCTTATGTTTTTTTTATTTTTTTTTGCGAAAAATTAAGTTTCCCCAATCTTCTCAAAACTCTGGATTCTGATAGAGGGCCATGACACTTAGACCTGAGTGCAAAAATGGAGACTCTAGACCCTTCTAGAGCTGAGATATTGAAACTCAAAATTTTGTCCAGAAAAAAAAAACCCGACAGTGTTACCCCTTATGTTTTTTTATTTTTTTGGTGAAAAATTAAGTTTCCCCAATCTTCTCAAAACTCTGGATTCTGATAGAGGGCCATGACACTTAGACCTGAGTGCAAAAATTGAGGCTCTAGACCCTTCCAGAGCTGAGATATTGAAACTCAAAATTTTGTCCAGAAAAAAAAACCCGACAGTGTTACCCCTTATGTTTTTGTTTTTTTTTTTGGCGAAAAATTAAGTTTCCCCAATCTTCTCAAAACTCCGGATTCTGATAGAGGGCCATGACACTTAGACCTGAGTGCAAAAATTGAGTCTCTAGACCCTTCCAGAGCTGAGATATTGAAACTCAAAATTTTGTCCAGAAAAAAAAACGACAGTGTTACCCCTTATGTTTTTTTTTATATTTTTTTGGCAAAAAAATAAGTTTCCCCAATCTTCTCAAAACTCTGGATTCTGATAGAGGGCCATGACACTTAGACCTGAGTGCAAAAATGGAGGCTCTAGACCCTTCCAGAGCTGAGATATCGTAACTCAAAATTTTGTCCAGAAAAAAAAATGACCGTGTTACCCCTTATGTTTTTTTTATTTTTTTTGGCGAAAAATTAAGTTTCCCCAATCTTCTCAAAACTCTGGATACTGATAGAGGGCCATGACACTTAGACCTGAGTGCAAAAATGGAGGCTCTAGACCCTTCCAGAGCTGAGATATTGAAACTCAAAATTTTGTCCAGAAAAAAAAAAAAAACGACAGTGTTACCCCTTATGTTTTTTTTTATTTTTTTGGCAAAAAATTAAGTTTCCCCAATCTTCTCAAAACTATGGATTCTGATAGAGGGCCATGACACTTAGACCTGAGTGCAAAAATGGAGGCTCTAGACCCTTCCAGAGCTGAGATATCGTAACTCAAAATTTTGTCCAGAAAAAAAAACGACCGTGTTACCCCTTATGGTTTTTTTTTAAATTTTTTTGGCGAAAAATTAAGTTTCCCCAATCTTCTCAAAACTCTGGATTCTGATAGAGGGCCATGACACTTAGACCTGAGTGCAAAAATGGAGACTCTAGACCCTTCTAGAGCTGAGATATTGAAACTCAAAATTTTGTCCAGAAAAAAAAAAAACGACCGTGTTACCCCTTATGTTTTTTTTATTTTTTTGGCGAAAAATTAAGTTTCCCCAATCTTCTCAAAACTCTGGATACTGATAGAGGGCCATGACACTTAGACCTGAGTGCAAAAATGGAGTCTCTAGACCCTTCCAGAGCTGAGATATTGAAACTCAAAATTTTGTCCAGAAAAAAAAAATAACGACAGTGTTACCCCTTATGTTTTTTTTATTTTTTTGGCAAAAAATTAAGTTTTCCCAATCTTCTCAAAACTCTGGATTCTGATAGAGGGCCATGACACTTAGAACTGAGTGCAAAAATGGAGGCTCTAAACCCTTCCAGAGCTGAGATATCGAAACTCAAAATTTTGTCCAGAAAAAAAAAACGACAGTGTTACCCCTTATGTTTTTTTTATTTTTTTTTGCGAAAAATTAAGTTTCCCCAATCTTCTCAAAACTCTGGATTCTGATAGAGGGCCATGACACTTAGACCTGAGTGCAAAAATGGAGGCTCTAGACCCTTCCAGAGCTGAGATATCGAAACTCAAAATTTTGTCCAGAAAAAAAACGACAGTGTTACCCCTTGTTTTTTTATTTTTTGGCGAAAAATTAAGTTTCCCCAATCTTCTCATAACTCTGGATTCTGATAGAGGGCCATGACACTTAGACCTGAGTGCAAAAATGGAGGCTCTAGACCCTTCCAGAGCTGAGATATCGAAACTCAAAATTTTGTCCAGAAAAAAAAATAACGACAGTGTTACCCCTTATGTTTTTTTATTTTTTTGGCAAAAAATTAAGTTTTCCCAATCTTCTCAAAACTCTGGATTCTGATAGAGGGCCATGACACTTAGAACTGAGTGCAAAAATGGAGGCTCTAAACCCTTCCAGAGCTGAGATATCGAAACTCAAAATTTTGTTCAGAAAAAAAAACGACAGTGTTACCCCTTATGTTTTTTTTATTTTTTTTTTTTGCGAAAAATTAAGTTTCCCCAATCTTCTCAAAACTCTGGATTCTGATAGAGGGCCATGACACTTAGACCTGAGTGCAAAAATGGAGACTCTAGACCCTTCTAGAGCTGAGATATTGAAACTCAAAATTTTGTCCAGAAAAAAAAAAAACCCGACAGTGTTACCCCTTATGTTTTTTTATTTTTTTGGTGAAAAATTAAGTTTCCCCAATCTTCTCAAAACTATGGATTCTGATAGAGGGCCATGACACTTAGACCTGAGTGCAAAAATTGAGGCTCTAGACCCTTCCAGAGCTGAGATATTGAAACTCAAAATTTTGTCCAGAAAAAAAAAACCCGACAGTGTTACCCCTTATGTTTTTGGTTTTTTTTTGGCGAAAAATTAAGTTTCCCCAATCTTCTCAAAACTCCGGATTCTGATAGAGGGCCATGACACTTAGACCTGAGTGCAAAAATTGAGTCTCTAGACCCTTCCAGAGCTGAGATATTGAAACTCAAAATTTTGTCCAGAAAAAAAAACGACAGTGTTACCCCTTATGTTTTTTTTTATATTTTTTTGGCAAAAAAATAAGTTTCCCCAATCTTCTCAAAACTCTGGATTCTGATAGAGGGCCATGACACTTAGACCTGAGTGCAAAAATGGAGGCTCTAGACCCTTCCAGAGCTGAGATATCGTAACTCAAAATTTTGTCCAGAAAAAAAAACGACCGTGTTACCCCTTATGTTTTTTTTATTTTTTTGGCGAAGAATTAAGTTTCCCCAATCTTCTCAAAACTCTGGATACTGATAGAGGGCCATGACACTTAGACCTGAGTGCAAAATTGGAGGCTCTAGACCCTTCCAGAGCTGAGATATTGAAACTCAAAATTTTGTCCAGAAAAAAAAAAAAAAACGACAGTGTTACCCCTTATGTTTTTTTTTATTTTTTTGGCAAAAAATTAAGTTTCCCCAATCTTCTCAAAACTATGGATTCTGATAGAGGGCCATGACACTTAGACCTGAGTGCAAAAATGGAGGCTCTAGACCCTTCCAGAGCTGAGATATCGTAACTCAAAATTTTGTCCAGAAAAAAAAAACGACCGTGTTACCCCTTATGGTTTTTTTTTAAATTTTTTTGGCGAAAAATTAAGTTTCCCCAATCTTCTCAAAACTCTGGATTCTGATAGAGGGCCATGACACTTAGACCTGAGTGCAAAAATGGAGACTCTAGACCCTTCTAGAGCTGAGATATTGAAACTCAAATTTTTGTCCAGAAAAAAAAAAACGACCGTGTTACCCCTTATGTTTTTTTTATTTTTTTGGCGAAAAATTAAGTTTCCCCAATCTTCTCAAAACTCTGGATACTGATAGAGGGCCATGACACTTAGACCTGAGTGCAAAAATGGAGTCTCTAGACCCTTCCAGAGCTGAGATATTGAAACTCAAAATTTTGTCCAGAAAAAAAAATAACGACAGTGTTACCCCTTATGTTTTTTTTTATTTTTTTGGCAAAAAATTAAGTTTTCCCAATCTTCTCAAAACTCTGGATTCTGATAGAGGGCCATGACACTTAGAACTGAGTGCAAAAATGGAGGCTCTAAACCCTTCCAGAGCTGAGATATCGAAACTCAAAATTTTGTCCAGAAAAAAAAAACGACAGTGTTACCCCTTATGTTTTTTTTATTTTTTTTTGCGAAAAATTAAGTTTCCCCAATCTTCTCAAAACTCTGGATTCTGATAGAGGGCCATGACACTTAGACCTGAGTGCAAAAATGGAGGCTCTAGACCCTTCCAGAGCTGAGATATCGAAACTCAAAATTTTGTCCAGAAAAAAAAACGACCGTGTTACCCCTTATGTTTTTTTCATTTTTTTGGCGAAGAATTAAGTTTCCCCAATCTTCTCAAAACTCTGGATACTGATAGAGGGCCATGACACTTAGACCTGAGTGCAAAAATGGAGGCTCTAGACCCTTCCAGAGCTGAGATATTGAAACTCAAAATTTTGTCCAGAAAAAAAAAAAAAAACGACAGTGTTACCCCTTATGGTTTTTTTTATTTTTTTGGCAAAAAATTAAGTTTCCCCAATCTTCTCAAAACTATGGATTCTGATAGAGGGCCATGACACTTAGACCTGAGTGCAAAAATGGAGGCTCTAGACCCTTCCAGAGCTGAGATATCGTAACTCAAAATTTTGTCCAGAAAAAAAAACGACCGTGTTACCCCTTATGTTTTTTTTTTAAATTTTTTTGGCGAAAAATTAAGTTTCCCCAATCTTCTCAAAACTCTGGATTCTGATAGAGGGCCATGACACTTAGACCTGAGTGCAAAAATGGAGACTCTAGACCCTTCTAGAGCTGAGATATTGAAACTCAAAATTTTGTCCAGAAAAAAAAAAAACGACCGTGTTACCCCTTATGTTTTTTTTATTTTTTTGGCGAAAAATTAAGTTTCCCCAATCTTCTCAAAACTCTGGATACTGATAGAGGGCCATGACACTTAGACCTGAGTGCAAAAATGGAGTCTCTAGACCCTTCCAGAGCTGAGATATTGAAACTCAAAATTTTGTCCAGAAAAAAAAAATAACGACAGTGTTACCCCTTATGTTTTTTTTATTTTTTTGGCAAAAAATTAAGTTTCCCCAATCTTCTCAAAACTCTGGTTTCTGATAGAGGGCCATGACACTTAGAACTGAGTGCAAAAAAGGAGGCTCTAAACCCTTCCAGAGCTGAGATATCGAAACTCAAAATTTTGTCCAGAAAAAAAAAACGACAGTGTTACCCCTTATGTTTTTTTTATTTTTTTTTTGCGAAAAATTAAGTTTCCCCAATCTTCTCAAAACTCTGGATTCTGATAGAGGGCCATGACACTTAGACCTGAGTGCAAAAATGGAGGCTCTAGACCCTTCCAGAGCTGAGATATCGAAACTCAAAATTTTGTCCAGAAAAAAAACGACAGTGTTACCCCTTGTTTTTTTATTTTTTGGCGAAAAATTAAGTTTCCCCAATCTTCTCATAACTCTGGATTCTGATAGAGGGCCATGACACTTAGACCTGAGTGCAAAAATGGAGGCTCTAGACCCTTCCAGAGCTGAGATATCGAAACTCAAAATTTTGTCCAGAAAAAAAAAATAACGACAGTGTTACCCCTTATGTTTTTTTTATTTTTTTGGCAAAAAATTAAGTTTTCCCAATCTTCTCAAAACTCTGGATTCTGATAGAGGGCCATGACACTTAGAACTGAGTGCAAAAATGGAGGCTCTAAACCCTTCCAGAGCTGAGATATCGAAACTCAAAATTTTGTCCAGAAAAAAAAAACGACAGTGTTACCCCTTATGTTTTTTTTATTTTTTTTGCGAAAAATTAAGTTTCCCCAATCTTCTCAAAACTCTGGATTCTGATAGAGGGCCATGACACTTAGACCTGAGTGCAAAAATGGAGACTCTAGACCCTTCTAGAGCTGAGATATTGAAACTCAAAATTTTGTCCAGAAAAAAAAAACCCGACAGTGTTACCCCTTATGTTTTTTTATTTTTTTGGTGAAAAATTAAGTTTCCCCAATCTTCTCAAAACTCTGGATTCTGATAGAGGGCCATGACACTTAGACCTGAGTGCAAAAATTGAGGCTCTAGACCCTTCCAGAGCTGAGATATTGAAACTCAAAATTTTGTCCAGAAAAAAAAACCCGACAGTGTTACCCCTTATGTTTTTGTGTTTTTTTTTTTTGGCGAAAAATTAAGTTTCCCCAATCTTCTCAAAACTCCGGATTCTGATAGAGGGCCATGACACTTAGACCTGAGTGCAAAAATTGAGTCTCTAGACCCTTCCAGAGCTGAGATATTGAAACTCAAAATTTTGTCCAGAAAAAAAAACGACAGTGTTACCCCTTATGTTTTTTTTTATATTTTTTTGGCAAAAAAATAAGTTTCCCCAATCTTCTCAAAACTCTGGATTCTGATAGAGGGCCATGACACTTAGACCTGAGTGCAAAAATGGAGGCTCTAGACCCTTCCAGAGCTGAGATATCGTAACTCAAAATTTTGTCCAGAAAAAAAAATGACCGTGTTACCCCTTATGTTTTTTTTATTTTTTTTGGCGAAGAATTAAGTTTCCCCAATCTTCTCAAAACTCTGGATACTGATAGAGGGCCATGACACTTAGACCTGAGTGCAAAAATGGAGGCTCTAGACCCTTCCAGAGCTGAGATATTGAAACTCAAAATTTTGTCCAGAAAAAAAAAAAAAACGACAGTGTTACCCCTTATGTTTTTTTTTATTTTTTTGGCAAAAAATTAAGTTTCCCCAATCTTCTCAAAACTATGGATTCTGATAGAGGGCCATGACACTTAGACCTGAGTGCAAAAATGGAGGCTCTAGACCCTTCCAGAGCTGAGATATCGTAACTCAAAATTTTGTCCAGAAAAAAAAACGACCGTGTTACCCCTTATGGTTTTTTTTTAAATTTTTTTGGCGAAAAATTAAGTTTCCCCAATCTTCTCAAAACTCTGGATTCTGATAGAGGGCCATGACACTTAGACCTGAGTGCAAAAATGGAGACTCTAGACCCTTCTAGAGCTGAGATATTGAAACTCAAAATTTTGTCCAGAAAAAAAAAAAAACGACCGTGTTACCCCTTATGTTTTTTTTATTTTTTTGGCGAAAAATTAAGTTTCCCCAATCTTCTCAAAACTCTGGATACTGATAGAGGGCCATGACACTTAGACCTGAGTGCAAAAATGGAGTCTCTAGACCCTTCCAGAGCTGAGATATTGAAACTCAAAATTTTGTCCAGAAAAAAAAAATAACGACAGTGTTACCCCTTATGTTTTTTTTATTTTTTTGGCAAAAAATTAAGTTTTCCCAATCTTCTCAAAACTCTGGATTCTGATAGAGGGCCATGACACTTAGAACTGAGTGCAAAAATGGAGGCTCTAAACCCTTCCAGAGCTGAGATATCGAAACTCAAAATTTTGTCCAGAAAAAAAAAACGACAGTGTTACCCCTTATGTTTTTTTTATTTTTTTTTGCGAAAAATTAAGTTTCCCCAATCTTCTCAAAACTCTGGATTCTGATAGAGGGCCATGACACTTAGACCTGAGTGCAAAAATGGAGGCTCTAGACCCTTCCAGAGCTGAGATATCGAAACTCAAAATTTTGTCCAGAAAAAAAACGACAGTGTTACCCCTTGTTTTTTTATTTTTTGGCGAAAAATTAAGTTTCCCCAATCTTCTCATAACTCTGGATTCTGATAGAGGGCCATGACACTTAGACCTGAGTGCAAAAATGGAGGCTCTAGACCCTTCCAGAGCTGAGATATCGAAACTCAAAATTTTGTCCAGAAAAAAAAATAACGACAGTGTTACCCCTTATGTTTTTTTTATTTTTTTGGCAAAAAATTAAGTTTTCCCAATCTTCTCAAAACTCTGGATTCTGATAGAGGGCCATGACACTTAGAACTGAGTGCAAAAATGGAGGCTCTAAACCCTTCCAGAGCTGAGATATCGAAACTCAAAATTTTGTTCAGAAAAAAAAACGACAGTGTTACCCCTTATGTTTTTTTTATTTTTTTTTTGCGAAAAATTAAGTTTCCCCAATCTTCTCAAAACTCTGGATTCTGATAGAGGGCCATGACACTTAGACCTGAGTGCAAAAATGGAGACTCTAGACCCTTCTAGAGCTGAGATATTGAAACTCAAAATTTTGTCCAGAAAAAAAAAAAACCCGACAGTGTTACCCCTTATGTTTTTTTATTTTTTTGGTGAAAAATTAAGTTTCCCCAATCTTCTCAAAACTATGGATTCTGATAGAGGGCCATGACACTTAGACCTGAGTGCAAAAATTGAGGCTCTAGACCCTTCCAGAGCTGAGATATTGAAACTCAAAATTTTGTCCAGAAAAAAAAAACCCGACAGTGTTACCCCTTATGTTTTTGGTTTTTTTTTTGGCGAAAAATTAAGTTTCCCCAATCTTCTCAAAACTCCGGATTCTGATAGAGGGCCATGACACTTAGACCTGAGTGCAAAAATTGAGTCTCTAGACCCTTCCAGAGCTGAGATATTGAAACTCAAAATTTTGTCCAGAAAAAAAAACGACAGTGTTACCCCTTATGTTTTTTTTTATATTTTTTTGGCAAAAAAATAAGTTTCCCCAATCTTCTCAAAACTCTGGATTCTGATAGAGGGCCATGACACTTAGACCTGAGTGCAAAAATGGAGGCTCTAGACCCTTCCAGAGCTGAGATATCGTAACTCAAAATTTTGTCCAGAAAAAAAAACGACCGTGTTACCCCTTATGTTTTTTTTATTTTTTTGGCGAAGAATTAAGTTTCCCCAATCTTCTCAAAACTCTGGATACTGATAGAGGGCCATGACACTTAGACCTGAGTGCAAAAATGGAGGCTCTAGACCCTTCCAGAGCTGAGATATTGAAACTCAAAATTTTGTCCAGAAAAAAAAAAAAAAAACGACAGTGTTACCCCTTATGTTTTTTTTTATTTTTTTGGCAAAAAATTAAGTTTCCCCAATCTTCTCAAAACTATGGATTCTGATAGAGGGCCATGACACTTAGACCTGAGTGCAAAAATGGAGGCTCTAGACCCTTCCAGAGCTGAGATATCGTAACTCAAAATTTTGTCCAGAAAAAAAAAACGACCGTGTTACCCCTTATGGTTTTTTTTTTAAATTTTTTTGGCGAAAAATTAAGTTTCCCCAATCTTCTCAAAACTCTGGATTCTGATAGAGGGCCATGACACTTAGACCTGAGTGCAAAAATGGAGACTCTAGACCCTTCTAGAGCTGAGATATTGAAACTCAAATTTTTGTCCAGAAAAAAAAAAACGACCGTGTTACCCCTTATGTTTTTTTTATTTTTTTGGCGAAAAATTAAGTTTCCCCAATCTTCTCAAAACTCTGGATACTGATAGAGGGCCATGACACTTAGACCTGAGTGCAAAAATGGAGTCTCTAGACCCTTCCAGAGCTGAGATATTGAAACTCAAAATTTTGTCCAGAAAAAAAAAATAACGACAGTGTTACCCCTTATGTTTTTTTTTATTTTTTTGGCAAAAAATTAAGTTTTCCCAATCTTCTCAAAACTCTGGATTCTGATAGAGGGCCATGACACTTAGAACTGAGTGCAAAAATGGAGGCTCTAAACCCTTCCAGAGCTGAGATATCGAAACTCAAAATTTTGTCCAGAAAAAAAAAACGACAGTGTTACCCCTTATGTTTTTTTTATTTTTTTTTTGCGAAAAATTAAGTTTCCCCAATCTTCTCAAAACTCTGGATTCTGATAGAGGGCCATGACACTTAGACCTGAGTGCAAAAATGGAGGCTCTAGACCCTTCCAGAGCTGAGATATCGAAACTCAAAATTTTGTCCAGAAAAAAAACGACAGTGTTACCCCTTGTTTTTTTATTTTTTGGCGAAAAATTAAGTTTCCCCAATCTTCTCATAACTCTGGATTCTGATAGAGGGCCATGACACTTAGACCTGAGTGCAAAAATGGAGGCTCTAGACCCTTCCAGAGCTGAGATATCGAAACTCAAAATTTTGTCCAGAAAAAAAAATAACGACAGTGTTACCCCTTATGTTTTTTTTATTTTTTTGGCAAAAAATTAAGTTTTCCCAATCTTCTCAAAACTCTGGATTCTGATAGAGGGCCATGACACTTAGAACTGAGTGCAAAAATGGAGGCTCTAAACCCTTCCAGAGCTGAGATATCGAAACTCAAAATTTTGTCCAGAAAAAAAAAATGACAGTGTTACCCCTTATGTTTTTTTTATTTTTTTTTTTTGCGAAAAATTAAGTTTCCCCAATCTTCTCAAAACTCTGGATTCTGATAGAGGGCCATGACACTTAGACCTGAGTGCAAAAATGGAGACTCTAGACCCTTCTAGAGCTGAGATATTGAAACTCAAAATTTTGTCCAGAAAAAAAAACCCGACAGTGTTACCCCTTATGTTTTTTTATTTTTTTGGTGAAAAATTAAGTTTCCCCAATCTTCTCAAAACTCTGGATTCTGATAGAGGGCCATGACACTTAGACCTGAGTGCAAAAATTGAGGCTCTAGACCCTTCCAGAGCTGAGATATTGAAACTCAAAATTTTGTCCAGAAAAAAAAACCCGACAGTGTTACCCCTTATGTTTTTGGGGTTTTTTTTGGCGAAAAATTAAGTTTCCCCAATCTTCTCAAAACTCCGGATTCTGATAGAGGGCCATGACACTTAGACCTGAGTGCAAAAATTTAGTCTCTAGACCCTTCCAGAGCTGAGATATTGAAACTCAAAATTTTGTCCAGAAAAAAAAAACGACAGTGTTACCCCTTATGTTTTTTTTTTTATATTTTTTTGGCAAAAAAATAAGTTTCCCCAATCTTCTCAAAACTCTGGATTCTGATAGAGGGCCATGACACTTAGACCTGAGTGCAAAAATGGAGGCTCTAGACCCTTCCAGAGCTGAGATATCGTAACTCAAAATTTTGTCCAGAAAAAAAAACGACCGTGTTACCCCTTATGTTTTTTTTATTTTTTTGGCGAAGAATTAAGTTTCCCCAATCTTCTCAAAACTCTGGATACTGATAGAGGGCCATGACACTTAGACCTGAGTGCAAAAATGGAGGCTCTAGACCCTTCCAGAGCTGAGATATTGAAACTCAAAATTTTGTCCAGAAAAAAAAAAAAAAACGACAGTGTTACCCCTTATGTTTTTTTTTATTTTTTTGGCAAAAAATTAAGTTTCCCCAATCTTCTCAAAACTATGGATTCTGATAGAGGGCCATGACACTTAGACCTGAGTGCAAAAATGGAGGCTCTAGACCCTTCCAGAGCTGAGATATCGTAACTCAAAATTTTGTCCAGAAAAAAAAACGACCGTGTTACCCCTTATGTTTTTTTTTTAAATTTTTTTGGCGAAAAATTAAGTTTCCCCAATCTTCTCAAAACTCTGGATTCTGATAGAGGGCCATGACACTTAGACCTGAGTGCAAAAATGGAGACTCTAGACCCTTCTAGAGCTGAGATATTGAAACTCAAAATTTTGTCCAGAAAAAAAAAAACGACCGTGTTACCCCTTATGTTTTTTTTTATTTTTTTGGCGAAAAATTAAGTTTCCCCAATCTTCTCAAAACTCTGGATACTGATAGAGGGCCATGACACTTAGACCTGAGTGCAAAAATGGAGTCTCTAGACCCTTCCAGAGCTGAGATATTGAAACTCAAAATTTTGTCCAGAAAAAAAAAATAACGACAGTGTTACCCCTTATGTTTTTTTTTATTTTTTTGGCAAAAAATTAAGTTTTCCCAATCTTCTCAAAACTCTGGATTCTGATAGAGGGCCATGACACTTAGAACTGAGTGCAAAAATGGAGGCTCTAAACCCTTCCAGAGCTGAGATATCGAAACTCAAAATTTTGTCCAGAAAAAAAAAACGACAGTGTTACCCCTTATGTTTTTTTTATTTTTTTTTTTGCGAAAAATTAAGTTTCCCCAATCTTCTCAAAACTCTGGATTCTGATAGAGGGCCATGACACTTAGAACTGAGTGCAAAAAAGGAGGCTCTAAACCCTTCCAGAGCTGAGATATCGAAACTCAAAATTTTGTCCAGAAAAAAAAAACGACAGTGTTACCCCTTATGTTTTTTTTATTTTTTTTTGCGAAAAATTAAGTTTCCCCAATCTTCTCAAAACTCTGGATTCTGATAGAGGGCCATGACACTTAGACCTGAGTGCAAAAATGGAGGCTCTAGACCCTTCCAGAGCTGAGATATCGAAACTCAAAATTTTGTCCAGAAAAAAAACGACAGTGTTACCCCTTGTTTTTTTATTTTTTGGCGAAAAATTAAGTTTCCCCAATCTTCTCATAACTCTGGATTCTGATAGAGGGCCATGACACTTAGACCTGAGTGCAAAAATGGAGGCTCTAGACCCTTCCAGAGCTGAGATATCGAAACTCAAAATTTTGTCCAGAAAAAAAAAATAACGACAGTGTTACCCCTTATGTTTTTTTTATTTTTTTGGCAAAAAATTAAGTTTTCCCAATCTTCTCAAAACTCTGGATTCTGATAGAGGGCCATGACACTTAGAACTGAGTGCAAAAATGGAGGCTCTAAACCCTTCCAGAGCTGAGATATCGAAACTCAAAATTTTGTCCAGAAAAAAAAAACGACAGTGTTACCCCTTATGTTTTTTTATTTTTTTTTGCGAAAAATTAAGTTTCCCCAATCTTCTCAAAACTCTGGATTCTGATAGAGGGCCATGACACTTAGACCTGAGTGCAAAAATTGAGGCTCTAGACCCTTCCAGAGCTGAGATATTGAAACTCAAAATTTTGTCCAGAAAAAAAAACCCGACAGTGTTACCCCTTATGTTTTTGTTTTTTTTTTTGGCGAAAAATTAAGTTTCCCCAATCTTCTCAAAACTCCGGATTCTGATAGAGGGCCATGACACTTAGACCTGAGTGCAAAAATTGAGTCTCTAGACCCTTCCAGAGCTGAGATATTGAAACTCAAAATTTTGTCCAGAAAAAAAAACGACAGTGTTACCCCTTATGTTTTTTTTTATATTTTTTTGGCAAAAAAATAAGTTTCCCCAATCTTCTCAAAACTCTGGATTCTGATAGAGGGCCATGACACTTAGACCTGAGTGCAAAAATGGAGGCTCTAGACCCTTCCAGAGCTGAGATATCGTAACTCAAAATTTTGTCCAGAAAAAAAAATGACCGTGTTACCCCTTATGTTTTTTTTATTTTTTTGGCGAAGAATTAAGTTTCCCCAATCTTCTCAAAACTCTGGATTCTGATAGAGGGCCATGACACTTAGACCTGAGTGCAAAAATGGAGGCTCTAGACCCTTCCAGAGCTGAGATATTGAAACTCAAAATTTTGTCCAGAAAAAAAAAAAAAACGACAGTGTTACCCCTTATGTTTTTTTTTTATTTTTTTGGCAAAAAATAAAGTTTCCCCAATCTTCTCAAAACTATGGATTCTGATAGAGGGCCATGACACTTAGACCTGAGTGCAAAAATGGAGGCTCTAGACCCTTCCAGAGCTGAGATATCGTAACTCAAAATTTTGTCCAGAAAAAAAAACGACCGTGTTACCCCTTATGGTTTTTTTTTAAATTTTTTTGGCGAAAAATTAAGTTTCCCCAATCTTCTCAAAACTCTGGATTCTGATAGAGGGCCATGACACTTAGACCTGAGTGCAAAAATGGAGACTCTAGACCCTTCTAGAGCTGAGATATTGAAACTCAAAATTTTGTCCAGAAAAAAAAAAAACGACCGTGTTACCCCTTATGTTTTTTTTATTTTTTTGGCGAAAAATTAAGTTTCCCCAATCTTCTCAAAACTCTGGATACTGATAGAGGGCCATGACACTTAGACCTGAGTGCAAAAATGGAGTCTCTAGACCCTTCCAGAGCTGAGATATTGAAACTCAAAATTTTGTCCAGAAAAAAAAAATAACGACAGTGTTACCCCTTATGTTTTTTTTATTTTTTTGGCAAAAAATTAAGTTTTCCCAATCTTCTCAAAACTCTGGATTCTGATAGAGGGCCATGACACTTAGAACTGAGTGCAAAAATGGAGGCTCTAAACCCTTCCAGAGCTGAGATATCGAAACTCAAAATTTTGTCCAGAAAAAAAAACCGACAGTGTTACCCCTTATGTTTTTTTTATTTTTTTTTGCGAAAAATTAAGTTTCCCCAATCTTCTCAAAACTCTGGATTCTGATAGAGGGCCATGACACTTAGACCTGAGTGCAAAAATGGAGGCTCTAGACCCTTCCAGAGCTGAGATATCGAAACTCAAAATTTTGTCCAGAAAAAAAACGACAGTGTTACCCCTTGTTTTTTTATTTTTTGGCGAAAAATTAAGTTTCCCCAATCTTCTCATAACTCTGGATTCTGATAGAGGGCCATGACACTTAGACCTGAGTGCAAAAATGGAGGCTCTAGACCCTTCCAGAGCTGAGATATCGAAACTCAAAATTTTGTCCAGAAAAAAAAATAACGACAGTGTTACCCCTTATGTTTTTTTTATTTTTTTGGCAAAAAATTAAGTTTTCCCAATCTTCTCAAAACTCTGGATTCTGATAGAGGGCCATGACACTTAGAACTGAGTGCAAAAATGGAGGCTCTAAACCCTTCCAGAGCTGAGATATCGAAACTCAAAATTTTGTTCAGAAAAAAAAACGACAGTGTTACCCCTTATGTTTTTTTTATTTTTTTTTTGCGAAAAATTAAGTTTCCCCAATCTTCTCAAAACTCTGGATTCTGATAGAGGGCCATGACACTTAGACCTGAGTGCAAAAATGGAGACTCTAGACCCTTCTAGAGCTGAGATATTGAAACTCAAAATTTTGTCCAGAAAAAAAAAAACCCGACAGTGTTACCCCTTATGTTTTTTTATTTTTTTGGTGAAAAATTAAGTTTCCCCAATCTTCTCAAAACTCTGGATTCTGATAGAGGGCCATGACACTTAGACCTGAGTGCAAAAATTGAGGCTCTAGACCCTTCCAGAGCTGAGATATTGAAACTCAAAATTTTGTCCAGAAAAAAAAAACCCGACAGTGTTACCCCTTATGTTTTTGGGGTTTTTTTTGGCGAAAAATTAAGTTTCCCCAATCTTCTCAAAACTCCGGATTCTGATAGAGGGCCATGACACTTAGACCTGAGTGCAAAAATTGAGTCTCTAGACCCTTCCAGAGCTGAGATATTGAAACTCAAAATTTTGTCCAGAAAAAAAAACGACAGTGTTACCCCTTATGTTTTTTTTTATATTTTTTTGGCAAAAAAATAAGTTTCCCCAATCTTCTCAAAACTCTGGATTCTGATAGAGGGCCATGACACTTAGACCTGAGTGCAAAAATGGAGGCTCTAGACCCTTCCAGAGCTGAGATATCGTAACTCAAAATTTTGTCCAGAAAAAAAAACGACCGTGTTACCCCTTATGTTTTTTTTATTTTTTTGGCGAAGAATTAAGTTTCCCCAATCTTCTCAAAACTCTGGATACTGATAGAGGGCCATGACACTTAGACCTGAGTGCAAAAATGGAGGCTCTAGACCCTTCCAGAGCTGAGATATTGAAACTCAAAATTTTGTCCAGAAAAAAAAAAAAAAAACGACAGTGTTACCCCTTATGTTTTTTTTTATTTTTTTGGCAAAAAATTAAGTTTCCCCAATCTTCTCAAAACTATGGATTCTGATAGAGGGCCATGACACTTAGACCTGAGTGCAAAAATGGAGGCTCTAGACCCTTCCAGAGCTGAGATATCGTAACTCAAAATTTTGTCCAGAAAAAAAAACGACCGTGTTACCCCTTATGGTTTTTTTTTAAATTTTTTTGGCGAAAAATTAAGTTTCCCCAATCTTCTCAAAACTCTGGATTCTGATAGAGGGCCATGACACTTAGACCTGAGTGCAAAAATGGAGACTCTAGACCCTTCTAGAGCTGAGATATTGAAACTCAAATTTTTGTCCAGAAAAAAAAAAACGACCGTGTTACCCCTTATGTTTTTTTTATTTTTTTGGCGAAAAATTAAGTTTCCCCAATCTTCTCAAAACTCTGGATACTGATAGAGGGCCATGACACTTAGACCTGAGTGCAAAAATGGAGTCTCTAGACCCTTCCAGAGCTGAGATATTGAAACTCAAAATTTTGTCCAGAAAAAAAAAATAACGACAGTGTTACCCCTTATGTTTTTTTTTATTTTTTTGGCAAAAAATTAAGTTTTCCCAATCTTCTCAAAACTCTGGATTCTGATAGAGGGCCATGACACTTAGAACCAGGCCCGCCCACAGAAATGACTGGGCCCCTGAAAAGGTCCAGTGAATGGACCCTCCGCAAATCTGCTAAGCTATCATGCTATCTATCATGTGTATTTTCTCTCTCTCGCACACACACACACACACTAACCCAGCAAATACAGAATGTTCTTATTCCCTTAATGTTCCCATATGGTTCCTATTTGACTAATTTTTTGGGAACCAAATAGGAACGTTCTAAGAACGTTCCCTGTAGGTTATTTTTTAGGTTCTCTTTTTATAACCAAAAACTAACGTTCCCAGAACTTAAAATTGTTAACTGGGATCATGCATTTAACAGAGACTTGACCAACGCATGTTCAAATCTTCCTGTTAGACGACTTCGAGTCGAGTGTGTGAATTGAAAGCGCTTCAGTCAGACGATTTAGTGCGTGCAGGAAACTGAACAGATCATTCAAACTGATTCGCGAACCGATTTAGACAGATCTGCCAACTTATTTAATGAAGTGTTTGAACAGAATCGACTCAAAGGAGTGATTCATTTGTGAATTGAGAGTCGCTTGTGCCCAGAAAAAAAAATAAAATAAATACAGCTCGCTTGGTAAACGCATTTAACAACAACACGTGTTGCATAAAAATAAAGAAACGAGAGAAACGTCACCCAACGTAACGAAGTAAAAAGTTGTTTTTTTATTATTAGAAATGTCCTCAAATTAAAAAAGCCAAATGTAGCTACACTTAAAAGTAAAATGTTCCCCCCAAAAATACTCAAGTAAATGTAACGAAGAAACGTGAAATGCAGCTTTGGTGACTACCCACGTCTGGTTAAATGCAAAACATCTTTGCAATTCATTGGTGGTGGTTCTGTCGCTAATACCCTCCTGGCTATCGTTAGCCTGACTGGGAGCACTGATATGTTTCTGAGCTGACTGAAAAAAGTTGGTCAGTCGAATATTGTTTGGGTCTAAAGACCTTGCCTGCTTCCTCTTCTTCTCCTTTCTCTTCTGGCACCCTGATTTATTAACTGGCATTGGCATACCAACTTAATGTACTACTGCTACAATATAAAGTTAATTATTTTGTTCTTGACACTTTTCTGCTGACCGCAAAGTGTCGCGAAGCACTAGCGGTTTTGACGTTAGGTAAAAAAAAAAAAAGAAAAAAAAAAGAAAAAACCCGACTCATTTTCAGGAGAGGGATGTTTCATAATGACACTGGCTACGTTTTACTTAAGCAGCATTAAATAAAATGCATTTTTAACAATTAATGGTGTTTTTTGGTTCAACAACAGAAAATATGGTAACCTGATATTTAGGATGAACATAATTATCGTTGGACTGCATGGGCCCCCCCCCCTAGCGGCTGGGCCCCAGAAAGCTTTCCCCTTTTTCCCCCCTTATGAACGGCCCTGCTTAGAACTGAGTGCAAAAATGGAGGCTCTAAACCCTTCCAGAGCTGAGATATCGAAACTCAAAATTTTGTCCAGAAAAAAAAAACGACAGTGTTACCCCTTATGTTTTTTTTATTTTTTTTTTGCGAAAAATTAAGTTTCCCCAATCTTCTCAAAACTCTGGATTCTGATAGAGGGCCATGACACTTAGACCTGAGTGCAAAAATGGAGGCTCTAGACCCTTCCAGAGCTGAGATATCGAAACTCAAAATTTTGTCCAGAAAAAAAACGACAGTGTTACCCCTTGTTTTTTTATTTTTTGGCGAAAAATTAAGATTCCCCAATCTTCTCATAACTCTGGATTCTGATAGAGGGCCATGACACTTAGACCTGAGTGCAAAAATGGAGGCTCTAGACCCTTCCAGAGCTGAGATATCGAAACTCAAAATTTTGTCCAGAAAAAAAAAATAACGACAGTGTTACCCCTTATGTTTTTTTTATTTTTTTGGCAAAAAATTAAGTTTTCCCAATCTTCTCAAAACTCTGGATTCTGATAGAGGGCCATGACACTTAGAACTGAGTGCAAAAATGGAGGCTCTAAACCCTTCCAGAGCTGAGATATCGAAACTCAAAATTTTGTCCAGAAAAAAAAAATGACAGTGTTACCCCTTATGTTTTTTTTATTTTTTTTTTGCGAAAAATTAAGTTTCCCCAATCTTCTCAAAACTCTGGATTCTGATAGAGGGCCATGACACTTAGACCTGAGTGCAAAAATGGAGACTCTAGACCCTTCTAGAGCTGAGATATTGAAACTCAAAATTTTGTCCAGAAAAAAAAAACCCGACAGTGTTACCCCTTATGTTTTTTTTATTTTTTTGGTGAAAAATTAAGTTTCCCCAATCTTCTCAAAACTCTGGATTCTGATAGAGGGCCATGACACTTAGACCTGAGTGCAAAAATTGAGGCTCTAGACCCTTCCAGAGCTGAGATATTGAAACTCAAAATTTTGTCCAGAAAAAAAAACCCGACAGTGTTACCCCTTATGTTTTTGGGGTTTTTTTTGGCGAAAAATTAAGTTTCCCCAATCTTCTCAAAACTCCGGATTCTGATAGAGGGCCATGACACTTAGACCTGAGTGCAAAAATTTAGTCTCTAGACCCTTCCAGAGCTGAGATATTGAAACTCAAAATTTTGTCCAGAAAAAAAAACGACAGTGTTACCCCTTATGTTTTTTTTTTATATTTTTTTGGCAAAAAAATAAGTTTCCCCAATCTTCTCAAAACTCTGGATTCTGATAGAGGGCCATGACACTTAGACCTGAGTGCAAAAATGGAGGCTCTAGACCCTTCCAGAGCTGAGATATCGTAACTCAAAATTTTGTCCAGAAAAAAAAAACGACCGTGTTACCCCTTGTTACAGTGGAAGCTCCCGTTCCGCCTCCTCTCCGCCACCAGAGGGAGCCCTCACCCGAGTATTGATCATTGGCCTTAAACTCAAATTCCCATCATGCCTCGTACCTGGGACTGATTGCGTCACACACCTGCACGCCATTAACACACACACATAAAAGCCACGTCCACACACCACACCAGTGCGAAGTCTTGATTTGCCCCGGTGATCATTTCTGAGCGTTTATTCCCTGTTTCTGGTTTTCTGGTTTTGACTTTGGACTGTTTGACTATTCTACGAGTGATATCTGCCTGGCCTGATCTTGGACTGTCTTTGGATTGTGTTTATTGCTGCCTGCCCCGAACTCTGCCTGTTATCTGGATTTTCCCATCGTCTTGTCTGCATTGCTCTGTTTGCCCGTTTTGACCCTGCCTGTACGACATTGCTTAATAAAGCTGCAAATGGATTCTTCTGTGTACCGTGAGTCATTACAGAAGACTTCGCCACCAACTAATCCAGCAGCCGTCATGCAACTGACCACCGAGCTTACATCCCAAGCTTCTCGTCTGGATTTACACCATCAGCAGCTCAGCCACCTGACTACTATCACGGAGCAGCTCGTGCAGGGGATTCTGGAGCTTCGCACCGCTGTTTGCACTGCTCCCAGCACACCCGCTGCACCACCACCGCAGAGTGTCTCTCCTGCTACTGTGAGTACAGCAGTAAATCCCCGACTCGCATTTCCTGACAAATTCGACGGTAATCCGACTAAATGCAAGGGATTTCTGTTGCAATGCACACTCTTCGTCGACCAGCAACCGACATTGTACTCCACTCAAGCCAGTCGCATCGCATTTGTTTGTTCCCTGCTCACGGGCAAAGCATTGGAGTGGGCTACGGCAGTCTGGAAACCAGAGGGATCTTCATTCACCACATTTCAAGAATTCCTTCAACAGTTCCGTCAAGTCTTCGAACACTCCTCTGAGAAAGGGAGCGCTGGAGAGCAGCTTCTAAACCTCACCCAGGGAAAGAGTACCGCCGCCGAGTATGCACTCACGTTTCGCACCCTCGCTGCACAGACGAACTGGGTCGAAGACACTTTAAAGACGCTGTTCAGGAAGGGACTCTCTATTGAACTTCAATCTGAATTAGCCTGTCGAGATGAAGGAAAGAGCTTGAACGAGTATGTAAGTCTGGCCATTCAAGTCGATAATCTCGTGCGTTCCAGACGCATCACCCGGGCACCTATCCGCCAATCACTCGAGGCAGCTCCCGCTCACGAACCTATGCAGATCGGGTTCACGCACATCACCCCAGAAGAACGGGAACGCAGATTTCAACTTCGGCTCTGCATGTATTGCGGCCAATCCGGACACATGAAGCTCTCCTGTCCCGTACGACCTTCCAACCGAAACCACTCAGTGAGTTCTCGAGAGAAAGCTCAAAATTCTGCCACCAGTTTCTCACTCCCAGTTCGTTTAACTGTCCAAAACCAATCCATTGACACATCTGCTTTCATAGACTCAGGAGCTGCAGGAAATTTCATATCACAGACATTCGCCAAGCAATGCAACATCCAATTACATCCGTGTCATTCTTCCCTGACAGTAGAGGCGCTAGATGGACATCCCATCGGAGAAGGAAGAATACAGAGCATCACGGAGAAGGTTCAGTTGCACGTTGGGTCTCTTCACTCAGAAAACATCCAGTTTTACGTCATTCACGCTCCACATCACTCCATCATTTTGGGACACCCATGGTTACAAACTCACAATCCTCACATCTCCTGGAAAGAGGGTCAAATTGTTCGCTGGGGTGAGGCTTGTAACAATCACTGTCTGTCCAAAGTCACCCGAGTAAACAGTCCCAAACCAGAATCCGTTGCTTCAGTGCCTGAACCAGAGAATTTACCTTCTGTTTATGAGGATTTAACCGAGGCCTTCAGCAAGGAAAAAGCTGCGCAGCTCCCTGAACATCGATCAACGGATTGTGCTATAGATTTAATTCCCGGTACCACTCCACCTAAAGGAAGAATTTTTCCCCTGTCTAAGCCTGAATCTGACGCTATGAAGCAATACATAGAAGAAGAACTCGCTAAAGGTTTCATTCGTCCCTCAACCTCACCAGCATCCGCCGGGTTCTTCTTCGTGAAGAAGAAGGATGGAGGACTCAGACCCTGCATTGACTATCGAGGCTTAAATGATATAACTATTAAGTATCGTTATCCCCTACCTCTGGTTCCAGCTGCCCTAGAACAACTCCGCCAGGCCAAGTATTACACCAAGCTCGATCTACGTAATGCCTACAATTTGATTCGCATACGAGAAGGTGATGAATGGAAAACTGCATTTTCCACCACTAGTGGGCACTATGAATACCTCGTTATGCCTTTCGGTTTGTCCAACAGTCCTTCCGTCTTCCAGGCCTTCATGAATGATGTGTTTCGCGACATGCTGGACAAATGGGTAATTGTTTACATTGATGACATCCTGATTTACTCCAATTCACTCGAAGAACACATTCAACACGTCCGTGCCGTCCTCCAACGTCTGATCCAGTTTCACCTCTACGCCAAAATGGAGAAATGTGAGTTCCACCAAACAAGCATCTCTTTCCTGGGTTATATCATTAGCCAAGAAGGAGTTGCAATGGATGAGAAGAAGGTAAAGGGTGTCGTAGACTGGCCCTTACCGCAAACCATAAAAGAACTGCAAAGATTCCTAGGATTTGCAAACTTCTATCGGAGATTCATCAGAAATTTCAGCCTCATAGCCGCCCCCTTAACAGCCCTAACCAAACGTCACAGCCACCGCATATCCTGGAACCCCGAAGCACAACAGGCATTCCAAGATTTAAAAACACGTTTCACTACTGCACCCATTCTACATCATCCAGATCCTGAACGACAATTTATTGTTGAAGTCGATGCTTCTAATACAGGAGTGGGGGCCATACTATCACAACGCCAGGGTAATCCAGCCAAAATGTATCCATGTGCCTTTTTCTCTCGCAAACTGTCTCCAGCCGAACGTAACTATGATGTAGGAAACCGCGAGCTGCTAGCCATGAAGTTGGCCTTGGAAGAGTGGCGTCATTGGTTGGAGGGAGCAGCTGAACCGTTCATTATTCTCACAGATCACAAGAACCTGGAATATCTCCGATCTGCCAAGCGTCTCAACCCCCGTCAAGCCAGATGGGCTCTGTTCTTCACCCGATTCAATTTCACCGTTACTTACCGTCCAGGCACCAAGAACACTAAAGCTGATGCTCTCTCTCGTCAATCCGAAGAAACCACCCAGAACCTCAACCCCGAAAATATCCTTGGTGAGAAATTGTTAGTTGCCCCTGTCCAGTGGGATATTATAACCGAGATCCAGCAAGCCAATCTTCAAGCTCCCGTCCCTGCAGAATGTCCGGCCAATCTCCTCTTTGTACCCGAAATACTACGACCACGTCTCATCGATCAAGTCCATTCAACCCCCAGCTCTGGTCATCCTGGAATTAATGCCACAGTCCAGCTACTCCAGAACCGATTCTGGTGGCCCACACTTACCTCAGATACCATCAACCACGTCCAAAACTGTTCCAGCTGTCAGACCTCGAAAACACCCCGAAAATTACCCGCTGGTTTGCTATGTCCTCTTCCCACTCCTCAACGCCCATGGTCACACATTGCCGTCGATTTCATCACTGATCTCCCTAATTCTCAAGGTTACACCACCATCTTCACCATCGTAGACCGATTCTCAAAAGCCTGCCGATTAGTCCCTCTCACCAAACTTCCCACCGCCTTTGAAACCGCCGAACTCCTGTGCAATCAAGTGTTTCGTTTTTATGGATTGCCTGAAGACATCGTGTCCGACAGGGGACCACAGTTCACATCTCGAGTATGGACGGCCTTTTTCAAGAATCTCAACGTGAACATCAGTCTCACTTCCGGGTACCATCCACAATCTAATGGGCAAACTGAGCGTCTGAACCAGGATGTGATCCGCTTTCTGCGAACCTACTGCCAACAACATCAGCAGGATTGGAGCAGATACCTGTTCTGGGCCGAATATGCTCAAAATTCTCTGATTAAACCAGCAACTGGCATCACTCCATTCAAATGCATCCTCGGTTTTCAACCTCCTCTCTTTCCTTGGTCCGGCGAACCCACTGAACTTCCATCTGTTACGGAATGGTTACACAAGAGTGAGGAGGTCTGGGATCAGGCACACACACACCTAAGGCACGCTGTAAGACGTCAGGAACAGCAGGCCAATCGTCACCGCCGACCGGCTCCAGAATACCAGATCGGTCAGTGGGTTTGGCTGTCCACCAGAGATCTTCGACTCAGACTTCCATGTCGCAAGCTCAGTCCCAGGTATGTTGGTCCCTTCCAAATTATTAGACAAATTTCACCTGTATCATTCCGTTTAGACCTGCCCGCTAATTACCGTATTTCTCCCACATTTCATGTGTCTCTGTTGAAACCCGCTGGGGGTCCGAGGGGAGAAGCGGAGGAGGGGTCCACTTCTCAGAGTCCTCCACCCATTCTGGTCGATGGCGAGGAGGCGTACCGTGTGCACCAGTTGCTTGACTCCAGACGTCGGGGTAACGTTCTCCAGTATCTGGTCGATTGGGAGGGTTACGGTCCGGAGGAACAGTCCTGGGTCAATGCAAGTGATATCCTGGACCCCACTCTCACGGAAGAGTTTCATAGGACACACCCGGAGAAGCCGGCCCCCAGACCTCGTGGGAGACCTCGTAGGAGACCCCGACGTCAATTGCCTCCTCGCGTCGGGAGCCGCTCGCAGGGGGGGGGCTCTGTTACAGTGGAAGCTCCCGTTCCGCCTCCTCTCCGCCACCAGAGGGAGCCCTCACCCGAGTATTGATCATTGGCCTTAAACTCAAATTCCCATCATGCCTCGTACCTGGGACTGATTGCGTCACACACCTGCACGCCATTAACACACACACATAAAAGCCACGTCCACACACCACACCAGTGCGAAGTCTTGATTTGCCCCGGTGATCATTTCTGAGCGTTTATTCCCTGTTTCTGGTTTTCTGGTTTTGACTTTGGACTGTTTGACTATTCTACGAGTGATATCTGCCTGGCCTGATCTTGGACTGTCTTTGGATTGTGTTTATTGCTGCCTGCCCCGAACTCTGCCTGTTATCTGGATTTTCCCATCGTCTTGTCTGCATTGCTCTGTTTGCCCGTTTTGACCCTGCCTGTACGACATTGCTTAATAAAGCTGCAAATGGATTCTTCTGTGTACCGTGAGTCATTACACCCCTTATGTTTTTTTTATTTTTTTGGCGAAGAATTAAGTTTCCCCAATCTTCTCAAAACTCTGGATACTGATAGAGGGCCATGACACTTAGACCTGAGTGCAAAAATGGAGGCTCTAGACCCTTCCAGAGCTGAGATATTGAAACTCAAAATTTTGTCCAGAAAAAAAAAAAAAAAACGACAGTGTTACCCCTTATGTTTTTTTTTATTTTTTTGGCAAAAAATTAAGTTTCCCCAATCTTCTCAAAACTATGGATTCTGATAGAGGGCCATGACACTTAGACCTGAGTGCAAAAATGGAGGCTCTAGATCCTTCCAGAGCTGAGATATCGTAACTCAAAATTTTGTCCAGAAAAAAAAACGACCGTGTTACCCCTTATGTTTTTTTTTTAAATTTTTTTGGCGAAAAATTAAGTTTCCCCAATCTTCTCAAAACTCTGGATTCTGATAGAGGGCCATGACACTTAGACCTGAGTGCAAAAATGGAGACTCTAGACCCTTCTAGAGCTGAGATATTGAAACTCAAAATTTTGTCCAGAAAAAAAAAAACGACCGTGTTACCCCTTATGTTTTTTTTATTTTTTTGGCGAAAAATTAAGTTTCCCCAATCTTCTCAAAACTCTGGATACTGATAGAGGGCCATGACACTTAGACCTGAGTGCAAAAATGGAGTCTCTAGACCCTTCCAGAGCTGAGATATTGAAACTCAAAATTTTGTCCAGAAAAAAAAAATAACGACAGTGTTACCCCTTATGTTTTTTTTATTTTTTTGGCAAAAAATTAAGTTTTCCCAATCTTCTCAAAACTCTGGATTCTGATAGAGGGCCATGACACTTAGAACTGAGTGCAAAAATGGAGGCTCTAAACCCTTCCAGAGCTGAGATATCGAAACTCAAAATTTTGTCCAGAAAAAAAAAACGACAGTGTTACCCCTTATGTTTTTTTTATTTTTTTTTTTTGCGAAAAATTAAGTTTCCCCAATCTTCTCAAAACTCTGGATTCTGATAGAGGGCCATGACACTTAGAACTGAGTGCAAAAAAGGAGGCTCTAAACCCTTCCAGAGCTGAGATATCGAAACTCAAAATTTTGTCCAGAAAAAAAAAACGACAGTGTTACCCCTTATGTTTTTTTTATTTTTTTTTGCGAAAAATTAAGTTTCCCCAATCTTCTCAAAACTCTGGATTCTGATAGAGGGCCATGACACTTAGACCTGAGTGCAAAAATGGAGGCTCTAGACCCTTCCAGAGCTGAGATATCGAAACTCAAAATTTTGTCCAGAAAAAAAACGACAGTGTTACCCCTTGTTTTTTTATTTTTTGGCGAAAAATTAAGTTTCCCCAATCTTCTCATAACTCTGGATTCTGATAGAGGGCCATGACACTTAGACCTGAGTGCAAAAATGGAGGCTCTAGACCCTTCCAGAGCTGAGATATCGAAACTCAAAATTTTGTCCAGAAAAAAAAAATAACGACAGTGTTACCCCTTATGTTTTTTTTATTTTTTTGGCAAAAAATTAAGTTTTCCCAATCTTCTCAAAACTCTGGATTCTGATAGAGGGCCATGACACTTAGAACTGAGTGCAAAAATGGAGGCTCTAAACCCTTCCAGAGCTGAGATATCGAAACTCAAAATTTTGTCCAGAAAAAAAAAAACGACAGTGTTACCCCTTATGTTTTTTTTATTTTTTTTTGCGAAAAATTAAGTTTCCCCAATCTTCTCAAAACTCTGGATTCTGATAGAGGGCCATGACACTTAGACCTGAGTGCAAAAATTGAGGCTCTAGACCCTTCCAGAGCTGAGATATTGAAACTCAAAATTTTGTCCAGAAAAAAAAACCCGACAGTGTTACCCCTTATGTTTTTGTTTTTTTTTTTTGGCGAAAAATTAAGTTTCCCCAATCTTCTCAAAACTCCGGATTCTGATAGAGGGCCATGACACTTAGACCTGAGTGCAAAAATTGAGTCTCTAGACCCTTCCAGAGCTGAGATATTGAAACTCAAAATTTTGTCCAGAAAAAAAAACGACAGTGTTACCCCTTATGTTTTTTTTTATATTTTTTTGGCAAAAAAATAAGTTTCCCCAATCTTCTCAAAACTCTGGATTCTGATAGAGGGCCATGACACTTAGACCTGAGTGCAAAAATGGAGGCTCTAGACCCTTCCAGAGCTGAGATATCGTAACTCAAAATTTTGTCCAGAAAAAAAAATGACCGTGTTACCCCTTATGTTTTTTTTATTTTTTTGGCGAAGAATTAAGTTTCCCCAATCTTCTCAAAACTCTGGATACTGATAGAGGGCCATGACACTTAGACCTGAGTGCAAAAATGGAGGCTCTAGACCCTTCCAGAGCTGAGATATTGAAACTCAAAATTTTGTCCAGAAAAAAAAAAAAAACGACAGTGTTACCCCTTATGTTTTTTTTTATTTTTTTGGCAAAAAATAAAGTTTCCCCAATCTTCTCAAAACTATGGATTCTGATAGAGGGCCATGACACTTAGACCTGAGTGCAAAAATGGAGGCTCTAGACCCTTCCAGAGCTGAGATATCGTAACTCAAAATTTTGTCCAGAAAAAAAAACGACCGTGTTACCCCTTATGGTTTTTTTTTAAATTTTTTTGGCGAAAAATTAAGTTTCCCCAATCTTCTCAAAACTCTGGATTCTGATAGAGGGCCATGACACTTAGACCTGAGTGCAAAAATGGAGACTCTAGACCCTTCTAGAGCTGAGATATTGAAACTCAAAATTTTGTCCAGAAAAAAAAAAAACGACCGTGTTACCCCTTATGTTTTTTTTATTTTTTTGGCGAAAAATTAAGTTTCCCCAATCTTCTCAAAACTCTGGATACTGATAGAGGGCCATGACACTTAGACCTGAGTGCAAAAATGGAGTCTCTAGACCCTTCCAGAGCTGAGATATTGAAACTCAAAATTTTGTCCAGAAAAAAAAAATAACGACAGTGTTACCCCTTATGTTTTTTTTATTTTTTTGGCAAAAAATTAAGTTTTCCCAATCTTCTCAAAACTCTGGATTCTGATAGAGGGCCATGACACTTAGAACTGAGTGCAAAAATGGAGGCTCTAAACCCTTCCAGAGCTGAGATATCGAAACTCAAAATTTTGTCCAGAAAAAAAAACCGACAGTGTTACCCCTTATGTTTTTTTTATTTTTTTTTTGCGAAAAATTAAGTTTCCCCAATCTTCTCAAAACTCTGGATTCTGATAGAGGGCCATGACACTTAGACCTGAGTGCAAAAATGGAGGCTCTAGACCCTTCCAGAGCTGAGATATCGAAACTCAAAATTTTGTCCAGAAAAAAAACGACAGTGTTACCCCTTGTTTTTTTATTTTTTGGCGAAAAATTAAGTTTCCCCAATCTTCTCATAACTCTGGATTCTGATAGAGGGCCATGACACTTAGACCTGAGTGCAAAAATGGAGGCTCTAGACCCTTCCAGAGCTGAGATATCGAAACTCAAAATTTTGTCCAGAAAAAAAAATAACGACAGTGTTACCCCTTATGTTTTTTTTTATTTTTTTTGGCAAAAAATTAAGTTTTCCCAATCTTCTCAAAACTCTGGATTCTGATAGAGGGCCATGACACTTAGAACTGAGTGCAAAAATGGAGGCTCTAAACCCTTCCAGAGCTGAGATATCGAAACTCAAAATTTTGTTCAGAAAAAAAAACGACAGTGTTACCCCTTATGTTTTTTTTATTTTTTTTTTGCGAAAAATTAAGTTTCCCCAATCTTCTCAAAACTCTGGATTCTGATAGAGGGCCATGACACTTAGACCTGAGTGCAAAAATGGAGACTCTAGACCCTTCTAGAGCTGAGATATTGAAACTCAAAATTTTGTCCAGAAAAAAAAAAACCCGACAGTGTTACCCCTTATGTTTTTTTATTTTTTTGGTGAAAAATTAAGTTTCCCCAATCTTCTCAAAACTCTGGATTCTGATAGAGGGCCATGACACTTAGACCTGAGTGCAAAAATTGAGGCTCTAGACCCTTCCAGAGCTGAGATATTGAAACTCAAAATTTTGTCCAGAAAAAAAAAACCCGACAGTGTTACCCCTTATGTTTTTGGGGTTTTTTTTGGCGAAAAATTAAGTTTCCCCAATCTTCTCAAAACTCCGGATTCTGATAGAGGGCCATGACACTTAGACCTGAGTGCAAAAATTGAGTCTCTAGACCCTTCCAGAGCTGAGATATTGAAACTCAAAATTTTGTCCAGAAAAAAAAACGACAGTGTTACCCCTTATGTTTTTTTTTATATTTTTTTTGGCAAAAAAATAAGTTTCCCCAATCTTCTCAAAACTCTGGATTCTGATAGAGGGCCATGACACTTAGACCTGAGTGCAAAAATGGAGGCTCTAGACCCTTCCAGAGCTGAGATATCGTAACTCAAAATTTTGTCCAGAAAAAAAAACGACCGTGTTACCCCTTATGTTTTTTTTATTTTTTTGGCGAAGAATTAAGTTTCCCCAATCTTCTCAAAACTCTGGATACTGATAGAGGGCCATGACACTTAGACCTGAGTGCAAAAATGGAGGCTCTAGACCCTTCCAGAGCTGAGATATTGAAACTCAAAATTTTGTCCAGAAAAAAAAAAAAAAAACGACAGTGTTACCCCTTATGTTTTTTTTTATTTTTTTGGCAAAAAATTAAGTTTCCCCAATCTTCTCAAAACTATGGATTCTGATAGAGGGCCATGACACTTAGACCTGAGTGCAAAAATGGAGGCTCTAGACCCTTCCAGAGCTGAGATATCGTAACTCAAAATTTTGTCCAGAAAAAAAAAACGACCGTGTTACCCCTTATGGTTTTTTTTTAAATTTTTTTGGCGAAAAATTAAGTTTCCCCAATCTTCTCAAAACTCTGGATTCTGATAGAGGGCCATGACACTTAGACCTGAGTGCAAAAATGGAGACTCTAGACCCTTCTAGAGCTGAGATATTGAAACTCAAATTTTTGTCCAGAAAAAAAAAAACGACCGTGTTACCCCTTATGTTTTTTTTATTTTTTTGGCGAAAAATTAAGTTTCCCCAATCTTCTCAAAACTCTGGATACTGATAGAGGGCCATGACACTTAGACCTGAGTGCAAAAATGGAGTCTCTAGACCCTTCCAGAGCTGAGATATTGAAACTCAAAATTTTGTCCAGAAAAAAAAAATAACGACAGTGTTACCCCTTATGTTTTTTTTTATTTTTTTGGCAAAAAATTAAGTTTTCCCAATCTTCTCAAAACTCTGGATTCTGATAGAGGGCCATGACACTTAGAACTGAGTGCAAAAATGGAGGCTCTAAACCCTTCCAGAGCTGAGATATCGAAACTCAAAATTTTGTCCAGAAAAAAAAAAACGACAGTGTTACCCCTTATGTTTTTTTTATTTTTTTTTGCGAAAAATTAAGTTTCCCCAATCTTCTCAAAACTCTGGATTCTGATAGAGGGCCATGACACTTAGACCTGAGTGCAAAAATGGAGGCTCTAGACCCTTCCAGAGCTGAGATATCGAAACTCAAAATTTTGTCCAGAAAAAAAACGACAGTGTTACCCCTTGTTTTTTTATTTTTTGGCGAAAAATTAAGATTCCCCAATCTTCTCATAACTCTGGATTCTGATAGAGGGCCATGACACTTAGACCTGAGTGCAAAAATGGAGGCTCTAGACCCTTCCAGAGCTGAGATATCGAAACTCAAAATTTTGTCCAGAAAAAAAAAAAATAACGACAGTGTTACCCCTTATGTTTTTTTTATTTTTTTGGCAAAAAATTAAGTTTTCCCAATCTTCTCAAAACTCTGGATTCTGATAGAGGGCCATGACACTTAGAACTGAGTGCAAAAATGGAGGCTCTAAACCCTTCCAGAGCTGAGATATCGAAACTCAAAATTTTGTCCAGAAAAAAAAAATGACAGTGTTACCCCTTATGTTTTTTTTATTTTTTTTTTTTTGCGAAAAATTAAGTTTCCCCAATCTTCTCAAAACTCTGGATTCTGATAGAGGGCCATGACACTTAGACCTGAGTGCAAAAATGGAGACTCTAGACCCTTCTAGAGCTGAGATATTGAAACTCAAAATTTTGTCCAGAAAAAAAAAACCCGACAGTGTTACCCCTTATGTTTTTTTTATTTTTTTGGTGAAAAATTAAGTTTCCCCAATCTTCTCAAAACTCTGGATTCTGATAGAGGGCCATGACACTTAGACCTGAGTGCAAAAATTGAGGCTCTAGACCCTTCCAGAGCTGAGATATTGAAACTCAAAATTTTGTCCAGAAAAAAAAACCCGACAGTGTTACCCCTTATGTTTTTGGGGGTTTTTTTGGCGAAAAATTAAGTTTCCCCAATCTTCTCAAAACTCCGGATTCTGATAGAGGGCCATGACACTTAGACCTGAGTGCAAAAATTTAGTCTCTAGACCCTTCCAGAGCTGAGATATTGAAACTCAAAATTTTGTCCAGAAAAAAAAACGACAGTGTTACCCCTTATGTTTTTTTTTTATATTTTTTTGGCAAAAAAATAAGTTTCCCCAATCTTCTCAAAACTCTGGATTCTGATAGAGGGCCATGACACTTAGACCTGAGTGCAAAAATGGAGGCTCTAGACCCTTCCAGAGCTGAGATATCGTAACTCAAAATTTTGTCCAGAAAAAAAAACGACCGTGTTACCCCTTATGTTTTTTTTATTTTTTTGGCGAAGAATTAAGTTTCCCCAATCTTCTCAAAACTCTGGATACTGATAGAGGGCCATGACACTTAGACCTGAGTGCAAAAATGGAGGCTCTAGACCCTTCCAGAGCTGAGATATTGAAACTCAAAATTTTGTCCAGAAAAAAAAAAAAAAAAAAACGACAGTGTTACCCCTTATGTTTTTTTTTATTTTTTTGGCAAAAAATTAAGTTTCCCCAATCTTCTCAAAACTATGGATTCTGATAGAGGGCCATGACACTTAGACCTGAGTGCAAAAATGGAGGCTCTAGACCCTTCCAGAGCTGAGATATCGTAACTCAAAATTTTGTCCAGAAAAAAAAACGACCGTGTTACCCCTTATGTTTTTTTTTTAAATTTTTTTGGCGAAAAATTAAGTTTCCCCAATCTTCTCAAAACTCTGGATTCTGATAGAGGGCCATGACACTTAGACCTGAGTGCAAAAATGGAGACTCTAGACCCTTCTAGAGCTGAGATATTGAAACTCAAAATTTTGTCCAGAAAAAAAAAAACGACCGTGTTACCCCTTATGTTTTTTTTATTTTTTTGGCGAAAAATTAAGTTTCCCCAATCTTCTCAAAACTCTGGATACTGATAGAGTGCCATGACACTTAGACCTGAGTGCAAAAATGGAGTCTCTAGACCCTTCCAGAGCTGAGATATTGAAACTCAAAATTTTGTCCAGAAAAAAAAAATAACGACAGTGTTACCCCTTATGTTTTTTTTATTTTTTTGGCAAAAAATTAAGTTTTCCCAATCTTCTCAAAACTCTGGATTCTGATAGAGGGCCATGACACTTAGAACTGAGTGCAAAAATGGAGGCTCTAAACCCTTCCAGAGCTGAGATATCGAAACTCAAAATTTTGTCCAGAAAAAAAAAACGACAGTGTTACCCCTTATGTTTTTTTTATTTTTTTTTTGCGAAAAATTAAGTTTCCCCAATCGTCTCAAAACTCTGGATTCTGATAGAGGGCCATGACACTTAGACCTGAGTGCAAAAATGGAGGCTCTAGACCCTTCCAGAGCTGAGATATCGAAACTCAAAATTTTGTCCAGAAAAAAAACGACAGTGTTACCCCTTGTTTTTTTATTTTTTGGCGAAAAATTAAGTTTCCCCAATCTTCTCATAACTCTGGATTCTGATAGAGGGCCATGACACTTAGACCTGAGTGCAAAAATGGAGGCTCTAGACCCTTCCAGAGCTGAGATATCGAAACTCAAAATTTTGTCCAGAAAAAAAAAAATAACGACAGTGTTACCCCTTATGTTTTTTTTATTTTTTTGGCAAAAAATTAAGTTTTCCCAATCTTCTCAAAACTCTGGATTCTGATAGAGGGCCATGACACTTAGAACTGAGTGCAAAAATGGAGGCTCTAAACCCTTCCAGAGCTGAGATATCGAAACTCAAAATTTTGTCCAGAAAAAAAAAACGACAGTGTTACCCCTTATGTTTTTTTTATTTTTTTTTTTGCGAAAAATTAAGTTTCCCCAATCTTCTCAAAACTCTGGATTCTGATAGAGGGCCATGACACTTAGACCTGAGTGCAAAAATGGAGACTCTAGACCCTTCTAGAGCTGAGATATTGAAACTCAAAATTTTGTCCAGAAAAAAAAAAACCCGACAGTGTTACCCCTTATGTTTTTTTATTTTTTTGGTGAAAAATTAAGTTTCCCCAATCTTCTCAAAACTCTGGATTCTGATAGAGGGCCATGACACTTAGACCTGAGTGCAAAAATTGAGGCTCTAGACCCTTCCAGAGCTGAGATATTGAAACTCAAAATTTTGTCCAGAAAAAAAACCCGACAGTGTTACCCCTTATGTTTTTGGTTTTTTTTTTTGGCGAAAAATTAAGTTTCCCCAATCTTCTCAAAACTCCGGATTCTGATAGAGGGCCATGACACTTAGACCTGAGTGCAAAAATTGAGTCTCTAGACCCTTCCAGAGCTGAGATATTGAAACTCAAAATTTTGTCCAGAAAAAAAAACGACAGTGTTACCCCTTATGTTTTTTTTTATATTTTTTTGGCAAAAAAATAAGTTTCCCCAATCTTCTCAAAACTCTGGATTCTGATAGAGGGCCATGACACTTAGACCTGAGTGCAAAAATGGAGGCTCTAGACCCTTCCAGAGCTGAGATATCGTAACTCAAAATTTTGTCCAGAAAAAAAAACGACCGTGTTACCCCTTATGTTTTTTTTATTTTTTTGGCGAAGAATTAAGTTTCCCCAATCTTCTCAAAACTCTGGATACTGATAGAGGGCCATGACACTTAGACCTGAGTGCAAAAATGGAGGCTCTAGACCCTTCCAGAGCTGAGATATTGAAACTCAAAATTTTGTCCAGAAAAAAAAAAAAAAAACGACAGTGTTACCCCTTATGTTTTTTTTTATTTTTTTGGCAAAAAATTAAGTTTCCCCAATCTTCTCAAAACTATGGATTCTGATAGAGGGCCATGACACTTAGACCTGAGTGCAAAAATGGAGGCTGTAGACCCTTCCAGAGCTGAGATATCGTAACTCAAAATTTTGTCCAGAAAAAAAAAAACGACCGTGTTACCCCTTATGGTTTTTTTTTAAATTTTTTTGGCGAAAAATTAAGTTTCCCCAATCTTCTCAAAACTCTGGATTCTGATAGAGGGCCATGACACTTAGACCTGAGTGCAAAAATGGAGACTCTAGACCCTTCTAGAGCTGAGATATTGAAACTCAAAATTTTGTCCAGAAAAAAAAAAACGACCGTGTTACCCCTTATGTTTTTTTTATTTTTTTGGCGAAAAATTAAGTTTCCCCAATCTTCTCAAAACTCTGGATACTGATAGAGGGCCATGACACTTAGACCTGAGTGCAAAAATGGAGTCTCTAGACCCTTCCAGAGCTGAGATATTGAAACTCAAAATTTTGTCCAGAAAAAAAAAATAACGACAGTGTTACCCCTTATGTTTTTTTTTATTTTTTTGGCAAAAAATTAAGTTTTCCCAATCTTCTCAAAACTCTGGATTCTGATAGAGGGCCATGACACTTAGAACTGAGTGCAAAAATGGAGGCTCTAAACCCTTCCAGAGCTGAGATATCGAAACTCAAAATTTTGTCCAGAAAAAAAAAACGACAGTGTTACCGCTTATGTTTTTTTTTATTTTTTTTTGCGAAAAATTAAGTTTCCCCAATCTTCTCAAAACTCTGGATTCTGATAGAGGGCCATGACACTTAGACCTGAGTGCAAAAATGGAGGCTCTAGACCCTTCCAGAGCTGAGATATCGAAACTCAAAATTTTGTCCAGAAAAAAAACGACAGTGTTACCCCTTGTTTTTTTATTTTTTGGCGAAAAATTAAGTTTCCCCAATCTTCTCATAACTCTGGATTCTGATAGAGGGCCATGACACTTAGACCTGAGTGCAAAAATGGAGGCTCTAGACCCTTCCAGAGCTGAGATATCGAAACTCAAAATTTTGTCCAGAAAAAAAAAATAACGACAGTGTTACCCCTTATGTTTTTTTTATTTTTTTGGCAAAAAATTAAGTTTTCCCAATCTTCTCAAAACTCTGGATTCTGATAGAGGGCCATGACACTTAGAACTGAGTGCAAAAATGGAGGCTCTAAACCCTTCCAGAGCTGAGATATCGAAACTCAAAATTTTGTCCAGAAAAAAAAAACGACAGTGTTACCCCTTATGTTTTTTTTATTTTTTTTTGCGAAAAATTAAGTTTCCCCAATCTTCTCAAAACTCTGGATTCTGATAGAGGGCCATGACACTTAGACCTGAGTGCAAAAATGGAGACTCTAGACCCTTCTAGAGCTGAGATATTGAAACTCAAAATTTTGTCCAGAAAAAAAAAACCCGACAGTGTTACCCCTTATGTTTTTTTATTTTTTTGGTGAAAAATTAAGTTTCCCCAATCTTCTCAAAACTCTGGATTCTGATAGAGGGCCATGACACTTAGACCTGAGTGCAAAAATTGAGGCTCTAGACCCTTCCAGAGCTGAGATATTGAAACTCAAAATTTTGTCCAGAAAAAAAAACCCGACAGTGTTACCCCTTATGTTTTTGGGGTTTTTTTTTGGCGAAAAATTAAGTTTCCCCAATCTTCTCAAAACTCCGGATTCTGATAGAGGGCCATGACACTTAGACCTGAGTGCAAAAATTGAGTCTCTAGACCCTTCCAGAGCTGAGATATTGAAACTCAAAATTTTGTCCAGAAAAAAAAACGACAGTGTTGCCCCTTATGGTTTTTTTTATATTTTTTTGGCAAAAAAATAAGTTTCCCCAATCTTCTCAAAACTCTGCATTCTGATAGAGGGCCATGACACTTAGACCTGAGTGCAAAAATGGAGGCTCTAGACCCTTCCAGAGCTGAGATATCGTAACTCAAAATTTTGTCCAGAAAAAAAAACGACCGTGTTACCCCTTATGTTTTTTTTATTTTTTTGGCGAAGAATTAAGTTTCCCCAATCTTCTCAAAACTCTGGATACTGATAGAGGGCCATGACACTTAGACCTGAGTGCAAAAATGGAGGCTCTAGACCCTTCCAGAGCTGAGATATTGAAACTCAAAATTTTGTCCAGAAAAAAAAAAAAAAAACGACAGTGTTACCCCTTATGTTTTTTTTTATTTTTTTGGCAAAAAATTAAGTTTCCCCAATCTTCTCAAAACTATGGATTCTGATAGAGGGCCATGACACTTAGACCTGAGTGCAAAAATGGAGGCTCTAGACCCTTCCAGAGCTGAGATATCGTAACTCAAAATTTTGTCCAGAAAAAAAAACGACCGTGTTACCCCTTATGGTTTTTTTTTAAATTTTTTTGGCGAAAAATTAAGTTTCCCCAATCTTCTCAAAACTCTGGATTCTGATAGAGGGCCATGACACTTAGACCTGAGTGCAAAAATGGAGACTCTAGACCCTTCTAGAGCTGAGATATTGAAACTCAAAATTTTGTCCAGAAAAAAAAAAACGACCGTGTTACCCCTTATGTTTTTTTTATTTTTTTGGCGAAAAATTAAGTTTCCCCAATCTTCTCAAAACTCTGGATACTGATAGAGGGCCATGACACTTAGACCTGAGTGCAAAAATGGAGTCTCTAGACCCTTCCAGAGCTGAGATATTGAAACTCAAAATTTTGTCCAGAAAAAAAAAATAACGACAGTGTTACCCCTTATGTTTTTTTTTATTTTTTTGGCAAAAAATTAAGTTTTCCCAATCTTCTCAAAACTCTGGATTCTGATAGAGGGCCATGACACTTAGAACTGAGTGCAAAAATGGAGGCTCTAAACCCTTCCAGAGCTGAGATATCGAAACTCAAAATTTTGTCCAGAAAAAAAAAACGACAGTGTTACCCCTTATGTTTTTTTTATTTTTTTTTTTGCGAAAAATTAAGTTTCCCCAATCTTCTCAAAACTCTGGATTCTGATAGAGGGCCATGACACTTAGACCTGAGTGCAAAAATGGAGGCTCTAGACCCTTCCAGAGCTGAGATATCGAAACTCAAAATTTTGTCCAGAAAAAAAACGACAGTGTTACCCCTTGTTTTTTTATTTTTTGGCGAAAAATTAAGTTTCCCCAATCTTCTCATAACTCTGGATTCTGATAGAGGGCCATGACACTTAGACCTGAGTGCAAAAATGGAGGCTCTAGACCCTTCCAGAGCTGAGATATCGAAACTCAAAATTTTGTCCAGAAAAAAAAAATAACGACAGTGTTGCCCCTTATGTTTTTTTTATTTTTTTGGCAAAAAATTAAGTTTTCCCAATCTTCTCAAAACTCTGGATTCTGATAGAGGGCCATGACACTTAGAACTGAGTGCAAAAATGGAGGCTCTAAACCCTTCCAGAGCTGAGATATCGAAACTCAAAATTTTGTCCAGAAAAAAAAACGACAGTGTTACCCCTTGTTTTTTTTATTTTTTTTTGCGAAAAATTAAGTTTCCCCAATCTTCTCAAAACTCTGGATTCTGATAGAGGGCCATGACACTTAGACCTGAGTGCAAAAATGGAGACTCTAGACCCTTCTAGAGCTGAGATATTGAAACTCAAAATTTTGTCCAGAAAAAAAAAAACCCGACAGTGTTACCCCTTATGTTTTTTTATTTTTTTGGTGAAAAATTAAGTTTCCCCAATCTTCTCAAAACTCTGGATTCTGATAGAGGGCCATGACACTTAGACCTGAGTGCAAAAATTGAGGCTCTAGACCCTTCCAGAGCTGAGATATTGAAACTCAAAATTTTGTCCAGAAAAAAAAACCCGACAGTGTTACCCCTTATGTTTTTGGGGTTTTTTTGGCGAAAAATTAAGTTTCCCCAATCTTCTCATAACTCTGGATTCTGATAGAGGGCCATGACACTTAGACCTGAGTGCAAAAATGGAGGCTCTAGACCCTTCCAGAGCTGAGATATCGAAACTCAAAATTTTGTCCAGAAAAAAAAATAACGACAGTGTTACCCCTTATGTTTTTTTTATTTTTTTGGCAAAAAATTAAGTTTTCCCAATCTTCTCAAAACTCTGGATTCTGATAGAGGGCCATGACACTTAGAACTGAGTGCAAAAATGGAGGCTCTAAACCCTTCCAGAGCTGAGATATCGAAACTCAAAATTTTGTCCAGAAAAAAAAAACGACAGTGTTACCCCTTATGTTTTTTTTATTTTTTTTTTGCGAAAAATTAAGTTTCCCCAATCTTCTCAAAACTCTGGATTCTGATAGAGGGCCATGACACTTAGACCTGAGTGCAAAAATGGAGACTCTAGACCCTTCTAGAGCTGAGATATTGAAACTCAAAATTTTGTCCAGAAAAAAAAAACCCGACAGTGTTACCCCTTATGTTTTTTTATTTTTTTGGTGAAAAATTAAGTTTCCCCAATCTTCTCAAAACTCTGGATTCTGATAGAGGGCCAGGACACTTAGACCTGAGTGCAAAAATTGAGGCTCTAGACCCTTCCAGAGCTGAGATATTGAAACTCAAAATTTTGTCCAGAAAAAAAAACCCGACAGTGTTACCCCTTATGTTTTTGGTTTTTTTTTTTGGCGAAAAATTAAGTTTCCCCAATCTTCTCAAAACTCCGGATTCTGATAGAGGGCCATGACACTTAGACCTGAGTGCAAAAATTGAGTCTCTAGACCCTTCCAGAGCTGAGATATTGAAACTCAAAATTTTGTCCAGAAAAAAAAAAACGACAGTGTTACCCCTTATGTTTTTTTTTATATTTTTTTGGCAAAAAAATAAGTTTCCCCAATCTTCTCAAAACTCTGGATTCTGATAGAGGGCCATGACACTTAGACCTGAGTGCAAAAATGGAGGCTCTAGACCCTTCCAGAGCTGAGATATCGTAACTCAAAATTTTGTCCAGAAAAAAAAAACGACCGTGTTACCCCTTATGTTTTTTTTATTTTTTTGGCGAAGAATTAAGTTTCCCCAATCTTCTCAAAACTCTGGATACTGATAGAGGGCCATGACACTTAGACCTGAGTGCAAAAATGGAGGCTCTAGACCCTTCCAGAGCTGAGATATTGAAACTCAAAATTTTGTCCAGAAAAAAACCCCCGCCAGTGTAACCCCTTATGGTTTTTTTTTTTTTTTTTGGCAAAAAATTAAGTTTCCCCAATCTTCTCAAAACTCTGGATTCTGATAGAGGGCCATGACACTTAGACCTGAGTGCAAAAATGGAGGCTCTAGACCCTTCCAGAGCTGAGATATCGAAACTCAAAATTTTGTCCAGAAAAAAAAAACGACAATGTTACCCCTTGTTTTTTTTTTTTATTTTTTTGGCGAAAAATTAAGTTTCCCCAATCTTCTCAAAACTCTGGATTCTGATAGAGGGCCATGACACTTAGACCTGAGTGCAAAAATGGAGGCTCTAGACCCTTCCAGAAAGGAGATATCGAAACTCAAAATTTTGTCCAGAAAAAAAACGACAGTGTTACCCCTTATGTTTTTTTTTATTTTTTTGGCGAAAAATTAAGTTTGCCCAATCTTCTCATAACTCTGGATTCTGAGGGCCATGACACTTAGACCTGAGTGCAAAAATGGAGGCTCTAGACCCTTCCAGAGCTGATATGTTGAAACTCAAAATTTTGTCCAGAAAAAAAAATGACAGTGTTACCCCTTATGTTTTTTTTATTTTTGTGGCGAAAAATAAAGTTTGCCCAATCTTCTCAAAACTCTGGATTCTGATAGAGGGCCATGACACTTAGACCTGAGTGCAAAAATGGAGGCTCTAGACCCTTCCAGAGCTGAAATATCGAAACTCAAAATTTTGTCCAGAAAAAAAAAAACGACAGTGTTACCCCTTATGTTTTTTTCATTTTTGTCCCGAAAAATTAAGTTTCCCCAATCTTCTCAAAACTCTGGATTCTGATAGAGGGCCATGACACTTAGACCTGAGTGCAAAAAGGGAGGCTCTAGACCCTTCCAGAGCTGAGATATCGAAACTCAAAATTTTGTCCAGAAAAAAAAAAAACGACAGTGTTACCCCTTATGTTTTTTTTATTTTTTTGGCGAAAAATTAAGTTTCCCCAATCTTCTCAAAACTCTGGATTCTGATAGAGGGCCATGACACTTAGACCTGAGTGCAAAAATGGAGGCTCTAGACCCTTCCAGAGCTGAGATATTGAAACTCAAAATTTTGTCCAGAAAAAAACCCCGACAGTGTTACCCCTTATGTTTTTTTATTTTTTTTTTTTGGCGAAAAATTAAGTTTCCCCAATCTTCTCAAAACTCCGGATTCTGATAGAGGGCCATGACACTTAGACCTGAGTGCAAAAATGGAGGCTCTAGACCCTTCTAGAGCTGAGATATTGCAACTCAAAATTTTGTCCAGAAAAAAAAAAAAAAACGACAGTGTTACCCCTTATGTTTTTTTTTTATTTTTTTGGCAAAAAATTAAGTTTCCCCAATCTTCTCAAAACTATGGATTCTGATAGAGGGCCATGACACTTAGACCTGAGTGCAAAAATGGAGGCTCTAGACCCTTCCAGAGCTGAGATATCGTAACTCAAAATTTTGTCCAGAAAAAAAAACGACCGTGTTACCCCTTATGGTTTTTTTTTTTTTAATTTTTTTGGCGAAAAATTAAGTTTCCCCAATCTTCTCAAAACTGATAGAGGGCCATGACACTTAGACCTGAGTGCAAAAATGGAGACTCTAGACCCTTCTAGAGCTGAGATATTGAAACTCAAAATTTTGTCCAGAAAAAAAAAAACGACCGTGTTACCCCTTATGTTTTTTTTATTTTTTTGGCGAAAAATTAAGTTTCCCCAATCTTCTCAAAACTCTGGATACTGATAGAGGGCCATGACACTTAGACCTGAGTGCAAAAATGGAGTCTCTAGACCCTTCCAGAGCTGAGATATTGAAACTCAAAATTTTGTCCAGAAAAAAAAAATGACGACAGTGTTACCCCTTATGTTTTTTTTATTTTTTTGGCAAAAAATTAAGTTTTCCCAATCTTCTCAAAACTCTGGATTCTGATAGAGGGCCATGACACTTAGACCTGAGTGCAAAAATGGAGGCTCTAGACCCTTCCAGAGCTGAGATATCGAAACTCAAAATTTTGTCCAGAAAAAAAACTACAGTGTTACCCCTTATGTTTTTTTTTTTTTTTTGGCGAAAAATTAAGTTTCCCCAATCTTCTCAAAACTATGGATTCTGATAGAGGGCCATGACACTTAGACCTGAGTGCAAAAATGGAGGCTCTAGACCCTTCCAGAGCTGAGATATCGTAACTCAAAATTTTGTCCAGAAAAAAAAAAAACGACCGTGTTACCCCTTATGTTTTTTTATTTTTTTTTGGCGAAAAATTAAGTTTCCCCAATCTTCTCAAAACTCTGGATTCTGATAGAGGGCCATGACACTTAGACCTGAGTGCAAAAATGGAGACTCTAGACCCTTCCAGAGCTGAGATATTGAAACTCAAAATTTTGTCCAGAAAAAAAAAAAAACGACAGTGTTACCCCTTATGTTTTTTTTTTTTTTTTCACATAAAATTAAGTTTCCCCAATCTTCTCAAAACTCTGGATACTGATATAGGGCCAAGACACTTAGACCTGAGTGCAAAAATGGAGGCTCTAGACCCTTCCAGAGCTGAGATATTGAAACTCAAAATTTTGTCCAGAAAAAAAAAAACGACAGTGTTACCCCTTATGTTTTTTGTTTTTTTTTTGGCAAAAAATAAAGTTTCCCCAATCTTCTCAAAACTCTGGATTCTGATAGAGGGCAATGACACTTAGACCTGAGTGCAAAAATGGAGGCTCTAGACCCTTCCAGAGCTGAGATATCGAAACTCAAAATTTTTTCCAGAAAAAAAAACGACAGTGTTACCCCTTATGTTTTTTTTTTTTGTTTTTTTTTTTGGCGAAAAATTAAGTTTGCCCAATCTTCTCATAACTCTGGATTCTGATAGAGGGCCATGACACTTAGACCTGAGTGCAAAAATGGAGGCTCTAGACCCTTCCAGAGCTGAGATATTGAAACTCAAAATTTTGTCCAGAAAAAAAAAAAAACGACAGTGTTACCCCTTATGTTTTTTGTTTTTTTTTGGCAAAAAATAAAGTTTCCTCAATCTTCTCAAAACTCTGGATTCTGATAGAGGGCAATGACACTTAGACCTGAGTGCAAAAATGGAGGCTCTAGACCCTTCCAGAGCTGAGATATCGAAACTCAAAATTTTGTCCAGAAAAAAAAACGACAGTGTTACCCCTTATGTTTTTTTGTTTTTTTTTTTTTTGGCGAAAAATTAAGTTTGCCCAATCTTCTCATAACTCTGGATTCTGATAGAGGGCCATGACACTTAGACCTGAGTGCAAAAATGGAGGCTCTAGACCCTTCCAGAGCTGAGACATCGAAACTCAAAATTTTGTCCAGAAAAAAAAATGACAGTGTTACCCCTTATGTTTTTTTTATTTTTGTGGCGACAAATTAAGTGTCCCCAATCTTCTCAAAACCCTGGAGTCTGATAGAGGGCCATGACACTTAGACCTGAGTGCAAAATGGAAGCTCTAGACCCTTCCAGAGCTGAGATATCGAAACTCAAAATTTTGTCCAGAAAAAAAAAAAAATGACAGTGTTACCCCTTACGTTTTTTTTTATTTTTTGGCAAAAAATTAAGTTTCCCCAATCTTCTCAAAACTCTGGATTCTGATAGAGGGCCATGACACTTAGACCTGAGTGCAAAAATGGAGGCTCTAGACCCTTCCAGAGCTGAGATATTGAAACTCAAAATTTTGTCCAGAAAAAAAAACGACAGTGTTACCCCTTATGTTTTTGGGTTTTTTTGGCGAAAAATTAAGTTTCCCCAATCTTCTCAAAACTCCGGATTCTGATAGAGGGCCATGACACTTAGACCTGAGTGCAAAAATTGAGTCTCTAGACCCTTCCAGAGCTGAGATATTGAAACTCAAAATTTTGTCCAGAAAAAAAAAAAAAAAACGACAGTGTTACCCCTTATGTTTTTTTATATTTTTTTGGCAAAAAAATAAGTTCCCCAATCTTCTCAAAACTCTGGATTCTGATAGAGGGCCATGACACTTAGACCTGAGTGCAAAAATGGAGGCTCTAGACCCTTCCAGAGCTGAGATATTGAAACTCAAAATTTTGTCCAGAAAAAAACCCCGACAGTGTTACCCCTTATGTTTTTTTATTTTTTTTTTGGCGAAAAATTAAGTTTCCCCAATCTTCTCAAAACTCCGGATTCTGATAGAGGGCCATGACACTTAGACCTGAGTGCAAAAATGGAGGCTCTAGACCCTTCTAGAGCTGAGATATTGCAACTCAAAATTTTGTCCAGAAAAAAAAAAAAAAACGACAGTGTTACCCCTTATGTTTTTTTTTATTTTTTTGGCAAAAAATTAAGTTTCCCCAATCTTCTCAAAACTATGGATTCTGATAGAGGGCCATGACACTTAGACCTGAGTGCAAAAATGGAGGCTCTAGACCCTTCCAGAGCTGAGATATCGTAACTCAAAATTTTGTCCAGAAAAAAAAACGACCGTGTTACCCCTTATGGTTTTTTTTTTTAATTTTTTTGGCGAAAAATTAAGTTTCCCCAATCTTCTCAAAACTCTGGATTCTGATAGAGGGCCATGACACTTAGACCTGAGTGCAAAAATGGAGACTCTAGACCCTTCTAGAGCTGAGATATTGAAACTCAAAATTTTGTCCAGAAAAAAAAAAACGACCGTGTTACCCCTTATGTTTTTTTTATTTTTTTGGCGAAAAATTAAGTTTCCCCAATCTTCTCAAAACTCTGGATTCTGATAGAGGGCCATGACACTTAGACCTGAGTGCAAAAATTGAGTCTCTAGACCCTTCCAGAGCTGAGATATTGAAACTCAAAATTTTGTCCAGAAAAAAAAAAAAAAACGACAGTGTTACCCCTTATGTTTTTTTATATTTTTTTGGCAAAAAAATAAGTTCCCCAATCTTCTCAAAACTCTGGATTCTGATAGAGGGCCATGACACTTAGACCTGAGTGCAAAAATGGAGGCTCTAGACCCTTCCAGAGCTGAGATATCGTAACTCAAAATTTTGTCCAGAAAAAAAAACGACCGTGTTACCCCTTATGTTTTTTTTTTTTTTGGCAAAAAATAAAGTGTCCCCAATCTTCTCAAAACCCTGGATTCTGATAGAGGGCCATGACACTTAGACCTGAGTGCAAAATGGAAGCTCTAGACCCTTCCAGAGCTGAGATATCGAAACTCAAAATTTTGTCCAGAAAAAAAAAAAAAAACGACAGTGTTACCCCTTACGTTTTTTTTTTATTTTTTGGCAAAAAATTAAGTTTCCCCAATCTTCTCAAAACTCTGGATTCTGATAGAGGGCCATGACACTTAGACCTGAGTGCAAAAATGGAGGCTCTAGACCCTTCCAGAGCTGAGATATTGAAACTCAAAATTTTGACCAGAAAAAAAAACCCCGACAGTGTTACCCCTTATGTTTTTTTATTTTTTTGGTGAAAAATTAAGTTTCCCCAATCTTCTCAAAACTCTGGATTCTGATAGAGGGCCATGACACTTAGACCTGAGTGCAAAAATTGAGGCTCTAGACCCTTCCAGAGCTGAGACATCAAAACTCAAAATTTTGTCCAGAAAAAAAATGACAGTGTTACCCCTTATGTTTTTTTTATTTTTGTGGCGACAAATTAAGTGTCCCCAATCTTCTCAAAACCCTGGATTCTGATAGAGGGCCATGACACTTAGACCTGAGTGCAAAATGGAAGCTCTAGACCCTTCCAGAGCTGAGATATCGAAACTCAAAATTTTGTCCAGAAAAAAAAACGACAGTGTTACCCCTTACGTTTTTTTTTTATTTTTTGCCAAAAAATTAAGTTTCCCCAATCTTCTCAAAACTCTGAATTTTGATAGAGGGCCATGACACTTAGACCTGAGTGCAAAAATGTAGGCTCTAGACCCTTCCAGAGCTGATATATTGAAACTCAAATTTTTTTCCAGAAAAAAAAAAAACGACAGTGTTATCCCTTATGTTTTTTTATTTTTTTGGTGAAAAATTAAGTTTCCCCAATCTTCTCAAAACTCTGGATTCTGATAGAGGGCCATGACACTTAGACCTGAGTGCAAAAATTGAGGCTCTAGACCCTTCCAGAGCTGAGATATTGAAACTCAAAATTTTGTCCAGAAAAAAAACCCCGACAGTGTTACCCCTTATGTTTTTGTTTTTTTTTTTTTGCGAAAAATTAAGTTTCCCCAATCTTCTCAAAACTCCGGATTCTGATAGAGGGCCATGACACTTAGACCTGAGTGCAAAAATTGAGTCTCTAGACCCTTCCAGAGCTGAGATATTGAAACTCAAAATTTTGTCCAGAAAAAAAAAACGACAGTGTTACCCCTTATGTTTTTTTTATATTTTTTTGGCAAAAAAATAAGTTTCCCCAATCTTCTCAAAACTCTGGATTCTGATAGAGGGCCATGACACTTAGACCTGAGTGCAAAAATGGAGGCTCTAGACCCTTCCAGAGCTGAGATATCGTAACTCAAAATTTTGTCCAGAAAAAAACCCCGACCGTGTTACCCCTTATGTTTTTTTATTTTTTTGGCGAAAAATTAAGTTTCCCCAATCTTCTCAAAACTCTGGATACTGATAGAGGGCCATGACACTTAGACCTGAGTGCAAAAATGGAGGCTCTAGACCCTTCCAGACCTGAGATATTGAAACTCAAAATTTTGTCCAGAAAAAAAAACCCCGACAGTGTTACCCCTTATGTTTTTTTTTTTTTTTTTTGGCAAAAAATTAAGTTTCCCCAATCTTCTCAAAACTCTGGATTCTGATAGAGGGCCATGACACTTAGACCTGAGTGCAAAAATGGAGGCTCTAGTCCCTTCCAGAGCTGAGATATCGAAACTAAAAATTTTGTCCAGAAAAAAAAACGACAGTGTTACCCCTTGTTTTTTTTATTTTTTGGCGAAAAATTAAGTTTCCCCAATCTTCTCAAAACTCTGGATTCTGATAGAGGGTCATGACACTTAGACCTGAGTGCAAAAATGGAGACTCTAGACCCTTCCAGAGCTGAGATATTGAAACTCAAAATTTTGTCCAGAAAGAAAAAAAACGACAGTGTTAACCCTTATGTTTTTTTATTTTTTTGGCAAAAAATTAAGTTTCCCCAATCTTCTCAAAACTCTGGATTCTGATAGAGGGCCATGACACTTAGACCTGAGTGCAAAAATGGAGGCTCTAGACCCTTCCAGAGCGGAGATATCGAAACTCAAAATTTTGTCCAGAAAAAAAAACGACAGTGTTACCCCTTATGTTTTTTTTTATTTTTTTGGCGAAAAATTAAGTTTGCCCAATCTTCTCATAACTCTGGATTCTGATAGAGGGCCATGACACTTAGACCTGAGTGCAAAAATGGAGGCTCTAGACCCTTCCAGAGCTGAGATGTTGAAACTCAAAATTTTGTCCAGAAAAAAAAATGACAGTGTTACCCCTTATGTATTTTTATTTTTGTGGCGAAAAATAAAGTTTGCCCAATCTTCTCAAAACTCTGGATTCTGATAGAGGGCCATGACACTTAGACCTGAGTGCAAAAAGGGAGGCTCTAGACCCTTTCAGAGCTGAGATATCGAAACTCAAAATTTTGACCAGAAAAAAAAAAAACTACAGTGTTACCCCTTACATTTTTTTTTATTTTTTTGGCAAAAAATTAAGTTTCTCCAATCTTCTCTAAACTCTGGATTCTGATAGAGGGCCATGACACTTAGACCTGAGTGCAAAAATGGAGACTCTAGACCCTTCCAGAGCTGAGATATTGAAACTCAAAATTTTGTCCAGAAAAAAAACAAAACAAAACGACAGTGTTACCCCTGATGTTTTTTTTATTTTTTTGGCGAAAAATTAAGTTTCCCCAATCTTCTCAAAACTCTGGATTCTGATAGAGGGTCATGACACTTAGACCTGAGTGCAAAAAGGGAGGCTCTAGACCCTTCCAGAGCTGAGATATCGAAACTCAAAATTTTAACCAGAAAAAAAAAACTACAGTGTTACCCCTTACATTTTTTTTTCATTTTTTTTGCAAAAATTAAGTTTCCCCAATCTTCTCAAAACTGTGGATTCTGATAGAGGGCCATGACACTTAGACCTGAGTGCAAAAAGGGAGGCTCTAGACCCTTCCAGAGCTGAGATATCGAAACTCAAAATTTTGACCAGAAAAAAAACTACAGTGTTACCCCTTACATTTTTTTTTATTTTTTTGCAAAAAATTAAGTTTCCCCAATCTTCTCAAAACTGTGGATTCTGATAGAGGGCCATGACACTTAGGCCGTGTGTCCACCAAAGCGTTTTTTGCCTGCTGAAAACGCTACACGCTCTGCAGAAGACGCCGTGCTTTGGGCGCTCGAGAGCGTTTTGGCAGCGCAGCGTTTTTTCCGTTGATACGTTTCGTTGCTATGATACAGAATATCCACAGCAGTTTAAACGTTGTGACTGTTGGTCGTTGTGGTTTAGTCCCGCCCCTCCTCCACTGTGATTGGACAGCTGGGCAAGAACTGACAGTGATGAGCGCTGCGTTTTTTCCAAAGTTGAACATTTTTCAACTCTCGGCGACCAGTAAAAAACGCCGGGCGCTCGGCTCTTCAGCGTGAAAAAAACGCTCAGCGCCTCATCACGCTCATGGCGTTTAAAAAACGCGGCGTTCCCATTGGAAACAATTGAAAACATACGCCAGGTGCGTGGAAAAACGCTTTGGTGGACACATGACCTTACAGGGAAATGAAATGCAGCTGAACGAACACACTGCGTGTTTTAAATAGCATTAAAATTAAAGACATTTACAAAGACGAAAACTAAGGACATTTGCTCTATAATTTTATTTTATTTTAGTTTTGCAAACACACATTACAGTTTTAGTTAGTTATAGTTTTTTTGTAATGGCTCATTTTTTTTTCAGTTAACGACAATGTGTTTTCCCATCTAGTTTTCGTTTTTTCGTTAGTTTTCGTTAACGATTATAACCTTGTTTTGTACAGTCAATGAATTGTGTACAGGAAGCATTAAACCATCAAAGTTAAATGGTTGTTTGTTGCTTATGAATTTCTAATATTTTCTTTAGCAAGGGGTTTCAAACTTTTATTGGCAATGAGCCCTAAACAACCCTTGTGAGGTACTTTATTTAGCCTTAAAATATAATAAAATATAGGCCTAATATAACCTAAACAATACCTTTGTTGAATTCTTTATTCGGGCTCATAATATAATACAAAAGAGGCCTAATAAAATATAAAAAACGAATTGAAGTATTTGAAGTGAAATTATATATCAGTTCAAATGCTTCAATTTGTGCACATAATACATTATTATAATATGAAAACAAACTGAAGCATTTAAATAGATCTAATAGCTAAATATTTTCAAGAAAAGTGAATATGCGAACTCTTTAATAGTAATCATACCTACCCCCCACCCCCACACACAAAATCATCGATTTAAACAACCCTAAATAGCCAACTTCCTGTTGGGCTGGGGTAAAAAGTAAGAGTGTGAAGTATATATTAACCGATGAGATCTATATGTGTACCAAGTTTCATATTATTACATGCAAGTGTGTTTGATTTATGGACCAAATTTTCAGATCAAGTTTATGGACCAAGTTAATTTAATTAATAAACTAATTATATAAAACTATTGTCAATGCACTACAATTAAACTGGTTATATGCCTTTACTTATAAAAAAAAACGTATTTAAAACATACCAGGCTTAAGAAATGTATTTTCTTTTTCAGCAGGCGAGACACACAGCAGTGAAATAGTTAAGTCCAAGCCGGTGGCACCGCAACCCCGGTGCCTTTAGTTACCTAAAGGCACCAGGATGGCGGTACCGCCGGCTTTGGCCCGCAATCGCTGCTCGCAGCTATATTTATATATATATATATATATATATATATATATATATATATATAAAGCCGGTGGCACCGCACCCTTGGTGCTTTTAGGGTTATTCTACATGACGTGCAAAAACGTAATCCCCGCTTTGACTGTCAAAAAGAAGTGTGCTGAAGAGCTTGCAGCAGTGAAGGCTCTGCAAAAGTGCGGATCGAGGGCACATTTTAACCACAAAGTATGCATGAGCAACCTTCTGAAAGGTCAGGTGTACATCAAGGTCTACATCTGTACTGTGTTTACATTATAGTATGTAGGGATGCGCCGATCCGATACTCAGGATCGTTATCAGCTCCGATACTGCCATCTTTGCCGGATCGGGTATATTTACACCACTTTAATCAAACCACTCTTCTTTAAAACATTACGATGTGATTTTTTCCACATGTATTTTGTTACTCTTATTGAGCTATTTTGTCCGCATAAAAGATTCACTGCCAATCGTACGTGCTCACATCATTCTCTTTCTGTGAAAGCTGTATACTGCATTCACCAGTTTTCACTCTACAGCTATTGACCAGAGCACTGAAATTATTTCTCACTTAAACTACAATCAAATGGATTTTCCCACACATTTTGCATTAGTCCTCTGCATGGCATTTTATTATTTTCTGAGCAGCTTCAGAAGTGCATGCACACAGCCTAGAACACATGACACGCACACACAGTCACGAGAGAGGCGCGATCGAACTCTGTGTGTGTTTGTGTGTGAACAATGGAAACTCCATTTTGTTCATACAGGAAAATATTCAGACTAATGTCTTGTGGGAGCAACAGAATACATGTAACAGCATTATGTAATCAGGAAACAAAAATCCAGTAACTGTATATTATTACAGTGAGTTACATCAAAAAAAGTAATCAGATTGTAGTTACTTTTTGAAAAAGTATAAAGTACTTAAAGCCAATTAATATAAAGTGGGACCCTTTTTTATGAAATAATTTGTAACTGTATCGGAATACATTTTTTAAAGTAACCCTCCCAAGCCTGGTCTTGTGTGGACGTCGTGAAATTAGAAAATAGAGATCGTTCATTTAGTTCTTTAGCCTATATACATGTTTTTATATCCACATATTTTGTTCTAATGTCACAAATAATAATCTTAGGGTTTACTATAGCCTACATTTCACTCAAATATTTTTGTACTTTCGAGCAATAAACTGAAAGTAATGTGAATATTGCCATTCAGGGCTGGACTGGGACAAAAAATCAGCCCTGGACACTTCATCCAGACCGGCCCACTATGCAAACACACACACACGTGCATTAATCTATACGTGCATTAATCTGCATGTAAAATTACTGATTAGATTTTATTTACTATCAAAACCAAGAAAAAACTATTAAAATAATAAACAAAGGGAATGGAAATGATTTTATAAGGCTTTATTGTAAATAACTGGTCTGAATTTATGTGCCACTTAATATTTTAATAGAATATTCTTAGGCTATACTACATATATTTCATGAAGTGCAACATCACGGTGAGGACCTACAGAAATATATATTCTGTAGCTCCTGGCAGTGATGTTTCACCTCATGAAATATAGTTTATATAATATAGCATAAGAATATTCTGTTACAATATTATGTTCACATTTATGACACAGACAGTAGATAATATTATGTTCACATTTATGACACAGACAGTATAGGCTTCTGCCAGGCACTTTCAGGGAGACAAATTGAAAAAATATGTATTTATGTGCATATTTATATGCAAAATACTCCTTTTTTCACATCAACTATGTGCTATGGTCATTAAATGGCTATCCTTTTCACTTAAGTCCAGCAAATAATTCATTTATTTTAACACATTTGGTGGCATCTGCCTCAAGTTATTGTCGTTGTTATGAAATACAGTCGTATGTTTGCATAGAATTCATTTTGAACACTATAATATTACATGCTTTCAAAATCTGAGGTAAATTATCCGTTATGGCTTGTGGCACAGTGACCTATTTTTAACTAAAAATAAATAATGTGTACTCATAACCAGTGTAATTTCTTCATTCTGTCAGCCGCGACATTGCAGAAATAGGAACCGTTTCTAAATTAGAAACTTCGCATGTCGCCGTCGCGTCTGGTTAGGACAAAAACTCTGATTTACATGGAAAAGATACCTTTTATCGCGTGTCGCGGCGTCGTGTGTAGTTAGGACATATTGTACTGTAACGGTAGTCGATACGCGTTCTTCTGATCATTAAAAAGAATGAGGTTATATTGACAGATGAATAGGCTACGCTCAGTTTATCAAATACGCTCAGTTTATTAAATGTCTCTTGCAAACTATGAAGAGACAATGATGAATCAATACACACTGACATGGCGATGCTGGACTGATTCTTTATTTACACCACATCATACAGTAATTTTGTCGGTTATTTATTACAGATATTAGCATGCATTTTATTGATCATCAGCTAATTTCATCAATAGACATCAATAAGAGAGAGTGGCAACAGCCCTTGTAAGAGTCAAGAGATCATTTCTTTCTTTACTTGAAGATGATTGTGTAGATGATTAAGCGTCTCTGACTTACTTTCACTTTTATTTGCGATGTTTGCACGTTGGTTTGATGCTCAGCTGCTGCTTATCTGCGGTGGTGATGCGTGTCGCAGTAGCGCCGTCATGTCTGACTATAACAGCCTGTAAACGCTCTCACTCGTTTATTTTTTAGCATTTTTGGGAGGAGTAAAATATACATGTGTGATATCAACAACCAGATTGCGTTTACACGTAAAGATCCGAACACAATGCGAGCCAGACTACCTCCAGATGGTCAGGCAAATCGATCACAATCCGATCACAACGTAATACCTTGCATTGATATTTCTTTTTTATTATCCGGATAACTTATCTGGATACAGATCGCATTTTAATACCAGGTGTAGGGGTCTCAGAGACGAGACCGGCGAGAAACTTCACGAGACCGGCGGAATGCCTCCACAGGGCGGGGAGATACTATACTGCCTATGGGAGAGGCCGCTTCTCCGCTCTTGATTCCGATTGGCCAGTGTCAGACAGTCAGACCTGTCAGTCTCGCAGCTGGACCAAGTTTATGGACCAAGTTAATTTAATTAATAAACTAATTATATAAAACTATTGTCAATGCACTACAATTTAACTGGTTATATTATGCCTTCACTTATAAAAATTAAAATAAAAACTTATTTAAAACATACCAGGCTTAAGAAATGTATTAAGAAATTACACAGCAGAAAAAAACACACAGCACTGAAATGGTTAAGTTAAGCCCCTCCCCCTACTAACACACACACACAGAGAGAGACAGAGATGTAGGCTCAAAGGGAGCATGACCAGATTCAAACAAACATATCTTACTTTCTGTGGGTCCTAGTTAAAGAGTGTCAATTAGAAAGTTGTCCGGCTCGAGGAGTACAATATACATACTGATTTTTGTAACTGTAGATAAAACTAACAACCCAACTTTTGTCAAAAGGTGGCGCTACTGAGCCCTCACCACGCCCGTTTCTGAAACTTTGCACATGTCTACTGGCTAATAAATGTGATGTGTCTGAGGAGTTTCATGCAATTTGAAGCATGCTAAGGGTCTCAAAACCATCCTAAAATAATGGTAAAGTTTGATGCGTCACCACGGCAACAGTTTCAAAGATATTAAGAATCCATTCACAGGTCTACATCTGCCGTATGTTTACATTATACAGATGAAGTTTGAAGCAAATCGGGTTAAAATAAGAGGGTGATTTCAAAGCATTTTGAAAGTGACACACTTCCTGCTGCCAGTTGGTGGCGCTATAACTTTGACACACAATAGTCACATCCATGTGATCGTCCTCTTACGGCGAACACACTCCTGAAGTTTCATCAAGATCAGTTAATGTATGCTGAAGTTAGGACACACTTCCTGTTTCACGTTTCTCACCATAATTTTGTTTCCTCGCCACAGCCAAACCGTTCGAGATATCAAAAATCCCCTCGCAATTTTTGATCGTCTATGTCTTGACTTCAGGCTGACCGAGTTTCGTTCCATGCGGATGAATGCTCTAGGAGGAGTACATTAAATTCCATTGCAAGCATTTTAAAAACAACCGTAAATATCTGACTTCCTGTTGGGCTGGGGTAAAAAGTAAAAGCGCGATGAATATATGAAACGATGAGATCGACATGTGTACCGAGTTTCATATTATTACATGCAAGCGTGTTTGATTTATGGTCAAAGTGTTCAGACCCTGTTCCAGGGGGCGCTGACGAGCCGCCCTGCCACGCCCGGGTACCAGCTTCAGCCCGGCTCTGATGGCCGCGGGTTCTGACCTGTGTGCAAAGTTTCAAGAGTTTTTGAGCATGTTAAGGGCCCCAAAAGTGCCCGGATAGTCGTTAGAAAAAAAAAAAAAAAAAAATATAGCTGCGAGCAGCGATTGCGGGCCCAAGCCGGTGGCACCGCAACCCCGGTGCCTTTAGTTACCTAAAGGCACCGGGATGGCGGTACCGCCGGCTTTGGCCCGCAATCGCTGCTCGCAGCTATATTTATATATATATATATATATATATATATATATATATATATATATATATATATATATATATATATATATATATAAAGCCGGTGGCACCGCACCCTTGGTGCTTTTAGGGTTATTCTACATGACGTGCAAAAACGTAACTCCCGCTTTGACTGTCAAAATGAAGTGTGCTGAAGAGCTTGCAGCAGTGAAGGCTCTGCAAAAGTGCGGATCGAGGGCACATTTTAACCACAAAGTATGCATGAGCAACCTTCTGAAAGGTCAGGTGTACATCAAGGTCTACATCTGTACTGTGTTTACATTATAGTATGTAGGGATGCGCCGATCCGATACTCAGGATCGTTATCAGCTCCGATACTGCCATCTTTGCCGGATCGGGTATATTTACACCACTTTAATCAAACCACTCTTCTTTAAAACATTACGATGTGATTTTTTCCACATGTATTTTGTTACTCTTATTGAGCTATTTTGTCCGCATAAAAGATTCACTGCCAATCGTACGTGCTCACATCATTCTCTTTCTGTGAAAGCTGTATACTGCATTCACCAGTTTTCACTCTACAGCTATTGACCAGAGCACTGAAATTATTTCTCACTTAAACTACAATCAAATGGATTTTCCCACACATTTTGCATTAGTCCTCTGCATGGCATTTTATTATTTTCTGAGCAGCTTCAGAAGTGCATGCACACAGCCTAGAACACATGACACGCACACACAGTCACGAGAGAGGCGCGATCGAACTCTGTGTGTGTTTGTGTGTGAACAATGGAAACTCCATTTTGTTCATACAGGAAAATATTCAGACTAATGTCTTGTGGGAGCAACAGAATACATGTAACAGCATTATGTAATCAGGAAACAAAAATCCAGTAACTGTATATTATTACAGTGAGTTACATCAAAAAAAGTAATCAGATTGTAGTTACTTTTTGAAAAAGTATAAAGTACTTAAAGCCAATTAATATAAAGTGGGACCCTTTTTTATGAAATAATTTGTAACTGTATCGGAATACATTTTTTAAAGTAACCCTCCCAAGCCTGGTCTTGTGTGGACGTCGTGAAATTAGAAAATAGAGATCGTTCATTTAGTTCTTCAGCCTATATACATGTTTTTATATCCACATATTTTGTTCTAATGTCACAAATAATAATCTTAGGGTTTACTATAGCCTACATTTCACTCAAATATTTTTGTACTTTCGAGCAATAAACTGAAAGTAATGTGAATATTGCCATTCAGGGCTGGACTGGGACAAAAAATCAGCCCTGGACACTTCATCCAGACCGGCCCACTATGCAAACACACACACACGTGCATTAATCTATACGTGCATTAATCTGCATGTAAAATTACTGATTAGATTTTATTTACTATCAAAACCAAGAAAAAACTATTAAAATAATAAACAAAGGGAATGGAAATGATTTTATAAGGCTTTATTGTAAATAACTGGTCTGAATTTATGTGCCACTTAATATTTTAATAGAATATTCTTAGGCTATACTACATGTATTTCATGAAGTGCAACATCACGGTGAGGACCTACAGAAATATATATTCTGTAGCTCCTGGCAGTGATGTTTCACCTCATGAAATATAGTTTATATAATATAGCATAAGAATATTCTGTTACAATATTATGTTCACATTTATGACACAGACAGTAGATAATATTATGTTCACATTTATGACACAGACAGTATAGGCTTCTGCCAGGCACTTTCAGGGAGACAAATTGAAAAAATATGTATTTATGTGCATATTTATATGCAAAATACTCCTTTTTTCACATCAACTATGTGCTATGGTCATTAAATGGCTATCCTTTTCACTTAAGTCCAGCAAATAATTCATTTATTTTAACACATTTGGTGGCATCTGCCTCAAGTTATTGTCGTTGTTATGAAATACAGTCGTATGTTTGCATAGAATTCATTTTGAACACTATAATATTACATGCTTTCAAAATCTGAGGTAAATTATCCGTTATGGCTTGTGGCACAGTGACCTATTTTTAACTAAAAATAAATAATGTGTACTCATAACCAGTGTAATTTCTTCATTCTGTCAGCCGCGACATCGCAGAAATAGGAACCGTTTCTAAATTAGAAACTTCGCATGTCGCCGTCGCGTCTGGTTAGGACAAAAACTCTGATTTACATGGAAAATATACCTTTTATCGCGTGTCGCGGCGTCGTGTGTAGTTAGGACGTACTGTAACGGTAGTCGATACGCGTTCTTCTGATCATTAAAAAGAATGAGGTTATATTGACAGATGAATAGGCTACATTCAGTTTATCAAATACGCTCAGTTTATTAAATGTCTCTTGCAAACTATGAAGAGACAATGATGAATCAATACACACTGACATGGCGATGCTGGACTGATTCTTTATTTACACCATCATACAGTAATTTTGTCGGTTGTTTATTACAGATATTAGCATGCATTTTATTGATCATCAGCTAATTTCATCAATAGACATCAATAAGAGAGAGTGGCAACAGCCCTTGTAAGAGTCAAGAGATCATTTCTTTCTTTACTTGAAGATGATTGTGTAGATGATTAAGCGTCTCTGACTTACTTTCACTTTTATTTGCGATGTTTGCACGTTGGTTTGACGCCCAGCTGCTGCTTATCTGCGGTGGTGATGCGTGTCGCAGTAGCGCCGTCATGTCTGACTATAACAGCCTGTAAACGCTCTCACTCGTTTATTTTTTAGCATTTTTGGGAGGAGTAAAATATACATGTGTGATATCAACAACCAGATTGCGTTTACACGTAAAGATCCGAACACAATGCGAGCCAGACTACCTCCAGATGGTCAGGCAAATCGATCACAATCCGATCACAACATAATACCTTGCATTGATATTTCTTTTTTATTATCCGGATAACTTATCTGGATACAGATCGCATTTTAATACCAGGTGTAGGGGTCTCAGAGACGAGACCGGCGAGAAACTTCACGAGACCAGCGGAATGCCTCCACAGGGCGGGGAGATACTATACTGCCTATGGGAGCGGCCGCTTCTCCGCTCTTGATTCCGATTGGCCAGTGTCAGACAGTCAGACCTGTCAGTCTCGCAGCTGGACCAAGTTTATGGACCAAGTTAATTTAATTAATAAACTAATTATATAAAACTATTGTCAATGCACTACAATTTAACTGGTTATATTATGCCTTCACTTATAAAAATTAAAATAAAAACTTATTTAAAACATACCAGGCTTAAGAAATGTATTAAGAAATTACACAGCAGAAAAAAACACACAGCACTGAAATGGTTAAGTTAAACCCCTCCCCCTACTAACACACACACAGAGAGAGACAGAGATGTAGGCTCAAAGGGAGCATGACCAGATTCAAACAAACATATCTTACTTTCTGTGGGTCCTAGTTAAAGAGTGTCAATTAGAAAGTTGTCCGGCTCGAGGAGTACAATATACATACTGATTTTTGTAACTGTAGATAAAACTAACAACCCAACTTTTGTCAAAAGGTGGCGCTACTGAGCCCTCACCACGCCCGTTTCTGAAACTTTGCACATGTCTACTGGCTAATAAATGTGATGTGTCTGAGGAGTTTCATGCAATTTGAAGCATGCTAAGGGTCTCAAAAGCATCCTAAAAGAATGGTAAAGTTTGATGCGTCACCACGGCAACAGTTTCAAAGATATTAAGAATCCATTCACAGGTCTACATCTGCCGTATGTTTACATTATACAGATGAAGTTTGAAGCAAATCGGGTTAAAATAAGAGGGTGATTTCAAAGCATTTTGAAAGTGACACACTTCCTGCTGCCAGTTGGTGGCGCTATAACTTTGACACACAATAGTCACATCCATGTGATCGTCCTCTTACGGCGAACACACTCCTGAAGTTTCATCAAGATCAGTTAATGTATGCTGAAGTTAGGACACACTTCCTGTTTCACGTTTCTCACCATAATTTTGTTTCCTCGCCACAGCCAAACCGTTCGAGATATCAAAAATCCCCTCGCAATTTTTGATCGTCTATGTCTTGACTTCAGGCTGACCGAGTTTCGTTCCATGCGGATGAATGCTCTAGGAGGAGTACATTAAATTCCATTGCAAGCATTTTAAAAACAACCGTAAATATCTGACTTCCTGTTGGGCTGGGGTAAAAAGTAAAAGTGCGATGAATATATGAAACGATGAGATTGACATGTGTACCGAGTTTCATATTATTACATGCAAGCGTGTTTGATTTATGGACAAAGTGTTCAGACCCTGTTCCAGGGGGCGCTGACGAGCCGCCCTGCCACGCCCGGGTACCAGCTTCAGCCCGGCTCTGATGGCCGCGGGTTCTGACCTGTGTGCAAAGTTTCAAGAGTTTTTGAGCATGTTAAGGGACCCAAAAGTGCCCGGATAGTCGTTAGGAAAAAAAATAAATAAAAAAAAAAAAAATAATCCTAAGGAAAACAATAGGGCCTTCGCCCTTTCAGGGCTTGGGCCCTAATAAGAGTCATCCAAGATGTCCATGTCTGTCTTTCTTCAGTCGAAAAGAAATTAAAGATTTTGATGAAAACATTCCAGGATTTTTCTCCATACAGTGGACTTCAATTGGAACCGGTTCAAGGTCCAAAAGACAGTTTCAGTGCAAACTGCAAACTGTTCAAAGGGCTTTAAATGATTCCAGATGATGAATAAGGGTCTTATCAAGTGAAACGATAGCTCATTAAAAAAAATAATAAACAAAGTTTAAGTTTTATAAGCTCAAATGGTCGCCTTGCTCTGTTCTGTGATGCGTGTTCATGTGATGCGTGACTCTACTGTTCGAACTCATTTATCAAAATGAACAAATCTTTTTTCATGTCATTAGGTTCATTCAACGAAACAAAATGAACAAGTTGACATAGGGAAATATTTGTTTATTTTGATGAACGAGTTCGAATAGGAGAGTCACAAACGCACATCACACGCTAACCCTAACCCTAACAGAGCAAGGCGACCATTTGAGCTTATAAAACTTATACTTTGTAAAAAAAAAAAAATTAAAAAAAAAAATATATATATATAAAGCCGGTGGCACCGCACCCTTGGTGCTTTTAGGGTTATTCTACATGACGTGCAAAAACGTAACCCCCGCTTTGACTGTCAAAAAGAAGTGTGCTGAAGAGCTTGCAGCAGTGAAGGCTCTGCAAAAGTGCGGATCGAGGGCACATTTTAACCACAAAGTATGCATGAGCAACCTTCTGAAAGGTCAGGTGTACATCAAGGTCTACATCTGTACTGTGTTTACATTATAGTATGTAGGGATGCGCCGATCCGATACTCAGGATCGTTATCAGCTCCGATACTGCCATCTTTGCCGGATCGGGTATATTTACACCACTTTAATCAAACCACTCTTCTTTAAAACATTACGATGTGATTTTTTCCACATGTATTTTGTTACTCTTATTGAGCTATTTTGTCCGCATAAAAGATTCACTGCCAATCGTACGTGCTCACATCATTCTCTTTCTGTGAAAGCTGTATACTGCATTCACCAGTTTTCACTCTACAGCTATTGACCAGAGCACTGAAATTATTTCTCACTTAAACTACAATCAAATGGATTTCCCCACACATTTTGCATTAGTCCTCTGCATGGCATTTTATTATTTTCTGAGCAGCTTCAGAAGTGCATGCACACAGCCTAGAACACATGACACGCACACACAGTCACGAGAGAGGCGCGATCGAACTCTGTGTGTGTTTGTGTGTCAACAATGGAAACTCCATTTTGTTCATACAGGAAAATATTCAGACTAATGTCTTGTGGGAGCAACAGAATACATGTAACAGCATTATGTAATCAGGAAACAAAAATCCAGTAACTGTATATTATTACAGTGAGTTACATCAAAAAAAGTAATCAGATTGTAGTTACTTTTTGAAAAAGTATAAAGTACTTAAAGCCAATTAATATAAAGTGGGACCCTTTTTTATGAAATAATTTGTAACTGTATCGGAATACATTTTTTAAAGTAACCCTCCCAAGCCTGGTCTTGTGTGGACGTCGTGAAATTAGAAAATAGAGATCGTTCATTTAGTTCTTTAGCCTATATACATGTTTTTATATCCACATATTTTGTTCTAATGTCACAAATAATAATCTTAGGGTTTACTATAGCCTACATTTCACTCAAATATTTTTGTACTTTCGAGCAATAAACTGAAAGTAATGTGAATATTGCCATTCAGGGCTGGACTGGGACAAAAAATCAGCCCTGGACACTTCATCCAGACCGGCCCACTATGCAAACACACACACACGTGCATTAATCTATACGTGCATTAATCTGCATGTAAAATTACTGATTAGATTTTATTTACTATCAAAACCAAGAAAAAACTATTAAAATAATAAACAAAGGGAATGGAAATGATTTTATAAGGCTTTATTGTAAATAACTGGTCTGAATTTATGTGCCACTTAATATTTTAATAGAATATTCTTAGGCTATACTACATATATTTCATGAAGTGCAACATCACGGTGAGGACCTACAGAAATATATATTCTGTAGCTCCTGGCAGTGATGTTTCATGAAATATAGTTTATATAATATAGCATAAGAATATTCTGTTACAATATTATGTTCACATTTATGACACAGACAGTATAGGCTTCTGCCAGGCACTTTCAGGGAGACAAATTGAAAAAATATGTATTTATGTGCATATTTATATGCAAAATACTCCTTTTTTCACATCAACTATGTGCTATGGTCATTAACACTAGAACTACCGGAATTCCATAACTACTACAACGACCATAGCGGTCATTCTGACCGTTCAAACTTTAACGTTCATTTGGCTGTAGGCCTACTGAACGTCATTTTCGTCATGTCATATCTGCATTTGAACTTTTCTCTTTAAGTTTTCCAGTGACACTTATAATTCCTGTTGTCATGTTATAATGCCATCGCCCTTAAAACAAGCAAAATATTATATCATATTATAAAGCCAATACAAAAATATTTCCCCGACAGGTGCTGCCGAGGAAAGTTTTGCGTCAAAAATATTTTTTCACCGCACTCTCCACGTGAATAGACATGCAAAAAATCTAGGAAACGTCAAAGCTTCATACAGTAGCCTACAGCCCTGTTATACAAATACAATCAATGTGAAATCTAAAAATAAATAGATCTGCAATGTTACGATAGATGATAATAAAGATGTGGGCTCATTTGAACGGTGGAAACCCCCCGCTTCATTCACTGACTTTACGCACACACACATAGGAAAACACCGCTTCGCGTGCAGCTTCAGTCCCTCACACTACTTTGTGACATTTGGCACATGACTCTTTGATTTAATTTTGGCAGTTTCTCCTTACTTGGCACTGCCTTCATCATCTTCGTCCCGGACCGCCTACCCGACTCTCGCACCAGTTGAGTGGCTTTTGATTTCATGTTGTCGGAGCGAAATTCGCTTGCCAGTTGCGTGATGGACGCGAAACTTGCTCATTTGTGCACTTCTACAATATGTGCGTGTTGATCGCGGGAAATATAGCGGACTTATGATATTTATAATGCGTGCGGTCAAAATGACCGCCATGGCCATTCTAGGTAGAAATAGGACGCAACTGTTTTGTGTTTTGTGATTGTAATAAAATAACAGTGCCAGAATAAAATATACACATATTTAGGAAAAGTCAGAGTCCTACAGCCACATTGATTTTATTTTAACAAAGTTATTAGGCTACACTGTAAATTTTAAAAACGGTCAAAATGACCGCCTTGGGAGTTCTAGTGTTAAATGGCTATCCTTTTCACTTAAGTCCAGCAAATAATTCATTTATTTTAACACATTTGGTGGCATCTGCCTCAAGTTATTGTCGTTGTTATGAAATACAGTCGTATGTTTGCATAGAATTCATTTTGAACACTATAGGCTAATATTAGGCTACATGCTTTCAAAATCTGAGGTAAATTATCCGTTATGGCTTGTGGCACAGTGACCTATTTTTAAATAAATAATGTGTACTCATAACCAGTGTAATTTCTTCATTCTGTCAGCCGCGACATCGCAGAAATAGGAACCGTTTCTAAATTAGAAACTTCGCATGTCGCCGTCGCGTCTGGTTAGGACAAAAACTCTGATTTACATGGAAAAGATACCTTTTATCGTGTGTCGCGGCGTCGTGACTCGTGTGTAGTTAGGACGTAGCCTACTGTAACGGTAGTCGATACGCGTTCTTCTGATCATTAAAAAGAATGAGGTTATATTGACAGATGAATAGGCTACGCTCAGTTTATCAAATACGCTCAGTTTATTAAATGTCGCTTGCAAACTATGAAGAGACAATGATGAATCAATACACACTGACATGGCGATGCTGGACTGATTCTTTATTTACACCATCATACAGTAATTTTGTCGGTTGTTTATTACAGATATTAGCATGCATTTTATTGATCATCAGCTAATTTCATCAATAGACATCAATAAGAGAGAGTGGCAACAGCCCTTGTAAGAGTCAAGAGATCATTTCTTTCTTTACTTGAAGATGATTGTGTAGATGATTAAGCGTCTCTGACTTACTTTCACTTTTATTTGCGATGTTTGCACGTTGGTTTGACGCTCAGCTGCTGCTTATCTGCGGTGGTGATGCGTCATGTCTGACTATAACAGCCTGTAAACGCTCTCACTCGTTTATTTTTTAGCATTTTTGGGAGGAGTAAAATATACATGTGTGATATCAACAACCAGATTGCGTTTACACGTAAAGATCCGAACACAATGCGAGCCAGACTACCTCCAGATGGTCAGGCAAATCGATCACAATCCGATCACAACATAATACCTTGCATTGATATTTCTTTTTTATTATCCGGATAACTTATCTGGATACAGATCGCATTTTAATACCAGGTGTAGGGGTCTCAGAGACGAGACCGGCGAGAAACTTCACGAGACCAGAGGAATGCCTCCACAGGGCGGGGAGATACTATACTGCCTATGGGAGCGGCCGCTTCTCCGCTCTTGATTCCGATTGGCCAGTGTCAGACAGTCAGACCTGTCAGTCTCGCAGCTGGACCAAGTTTATGGACCAAGTTACTTTAATTAATAAACTAATTATATAAAACTATTGTCAATGCACTACAATTTAACTGGTTATATTATGCCTTCACTTATAAAAAATAAAATAAAAACTTATTTAAAACATACCAGGCTTAAGAAATGTATTAAGAAATTACACAGCAGAAAAAAAACACACAGCACTGAAATGGTTAAGTTAAGCCCCTCCCCCTACTAACACACACACAGAGAGAGACAGAGATGTAGGCTCAAAGGGAGCATGACCAGATTCAAACAAACATATCTTACTTTCTGTGGGTCCTAGTTAAAGAGTGTCAATTAGAAAGTTGTCCGGCTCGAGGAGTACAATATACATACTGATTTTTGTAACTGTAGATAAAACTAACAACCCAACTTTTGTCAAAAGGTGGCGCTACTGAGCCCTCACCACGCCCGTTTCTGAAACTTTGCACATGTCTACTGGCTAATAAATGTGATGTGTCTGAGGAGTTTCATGCAATTTGAAGCATGCTAAGGGTCTCAAAAGCATCCTAAAAGAATGGTAAAGTTTGATGCGTCACCACGGCAACAGTTTCAAAGATATTAAGAATCCATTCACAGGTCTACATCTGCCGTATGTTTACATTATACAGATGAAGTTTGAAGCAAATCGGGTTAAAATAAGAGGGTGATTTCAAAGCATTTTGAAAGTGACACACTTCCTGCTGCCAGTTGGTGGCGCTATAACTTTGACACACAATAGTCACATCCATGTGATCGTCCTCTTACGGCGAACACACTCCTGAAGTTTCATCAAGATCAGTTAATGTATGCTGAAGTTAGGACACACTTCCTGTTTCACGTTTCTCACCATAATTTTGTTTCCTCGCCACAGCCAAACCGTTCGAGATATCAAAAATCCCCTCGCAATTTTTGATCGTCTATGTCTTGACTTCAGGCTGACCGAGTTTCGTTCCATGCGGATGAATGCTCTAGGAGGAGTACATTAAATTCCATTGCAAGCATTTTAAAAACAACCGTAAATATCTGACTTCCTGTTGGGCTGGGGTAAAAAGTAAAAGTGCGATGAATATATGAAACGATGAGATTGACATGTGTACCGAGTTTCATATTATTACATGCAAGCGTGTTTGATTTATGGACAAAGTGTTCAGACCCTGTTCCAGGGGGCGCTAACGAGCCGCCCTGCCACGCCCGGGTACCAGCTTCAGCCCGGCTCTGATGGCCGCGGGTTCTGACCTGTGTGCAAAGTTTCAAGAGTTTTTGAGCATGTTAAGGGACCCAAAAGTGCCCGGATAGTCGTTAGAAAAAAAAAAAAAAAAAAAAATAATCCTAAGGAAAACAATAGGGCCTTCGCCCTTTCAGGGCTTGGGCCCTAAAAATAATCCTAAGGAAAACAATAGGGCCTTCGCCCTTTCAGGGCTTGGGCCCTAAATATAGCTGCGAGCAGCGATTGCGGGCCCAAGCCGGTGGCACCGCAACCCCGGTGCCTTTAGTTACCTAAAGGCACCGGGATGGCGGTACCGCCGGCTTTGGCCCGCAATCGCTGCTCGCAGCTATATATATATATATATATATATATAAAGCCGGTGGCACCGCCACCTTGGTGCTTTTAGGGTTATTCTACATGACGTGCCAAAAACATAACCCCCGCTTTGACTGTCAAAAAGAAGTGTGCTGAAGAGCTTGCATCAGTGAAGGCTCTGCAAAAGAGCACATTGAGGGCACATTTTAACAACAAAGTATGCGTGAGCAACCTTCTGAAAGGTCAGGTGTACATCCAGGTCTACATCTGTACTGTGTTTACATTATAGTATTTAGGGATGCTCCGATCCGATACTCAGGATCGGTATCAGCTCCGATACTGCCATCTTTGCCGAATCCGGTATATTTACACCACTTAATCAAACCACTCTTCCTTAAAACATTATGATGTGATTTTTTTCACATGTATTTTATTACTCTTATTGAGCTATTTTGTCCACAGGACTCACTGCCAATCGTACGTGCTCACATCATTCTCTTTCTGTGAAAGCTGCATACTGCACTCACCAGTTTTCACTCTACAGCTATTGACCAGAGCACTGAAATTATTTCTCACTTAAACTACAATCAAATGGATTTTCTCACACATTTTGCGTTAGTCCTCCGCATGGCATTTTATTATTTTCTGTGCAGCTTCAGAAGTGCATGCACACAGCCTAGAACACGACACGCACACACAGTCACGAGAGAGGCGCGATCGAACTCTCTGTGTGTTTGTGTGTGAACAATGGAAACTCCATTTTGTTACAGGAAAATATTCAGACTGTCTTGTGGGAGCAACAGAATACATGTAACGGCATTATATAATCAGGATACAAAAATCCAGTGAGTTACATCAAAAAAGTAGTAATCAGTTTGTAGTTACTTTTTGAAAAAGTATATAGTACTTAAAGCCATTTAATATAAAGTGGGACCCTTTTTTTATGAAATAATTTGTAACTGTATCGGAATACATTTTTAAAGTAACCCTCCCAAGCCTGGTCTTGTGTGCACGTCCGTTACTTTCACTTTTTAAGTTAGCGATTTTTAAGGCCCCAATCCTACTGTATTACCTAATGTGTGAAAATTGATCATATAGTTCTACCTAATTTTGAACACAAGAGGGCAGTATAGCACTATGAATGATTTTTTTTCTCTTTTGACTAAACCATTCTGGCTGTTTTTAAACTTAAACATAATTCTTAAATTTTAAAAAAGGAATAAAATGGCTAGTCCAATATTGGTATAGTCTTATACAGTGTTGGGGTAGTTACTCAAAAAAGTAATTAGTTACTAGTTACTAGTTACTTCTGTAAATTGTAATGAGATTACTTTACTAGTTACTGCGTTGGAAAAGTAACTTCACTACTTATTACTTTACATTCCCGTTTCTTAATTTACCGTGTAGCCTACATGGACAAACATCATATCAGTTTTTGCCCTATCATCTCTTTATTGTAAAAATGTATACAAAATGACATGAAAGAATAATATCCCTGTCTGCACAAATAAATATGCCGCACTGTAAAATTCACAAACAAAATGGGGTTCAAAATTCAAAATTTTAAAATGGTGTTTAACACAGAAGTTTCAAAACAGGCTGGGAGAATAAAACTCTTCTCCTGAGAACAAAACCAGCTTTTTATCCGACTCATGGTAATAATAATAATTAAAATAGAATAAAAGATGTCAATGAAAAATAATAAAATAAAGGTCACTTTATCCCATAAAATTCTTAAACCTAATTTAAAATGTATTTTTCTAAACCTGGGGGATTAATGGTCGACAGGGGAAGCATGTCTTCTACAATGAACCCTGCAACAATCCTGTTCATTTCGTTTTGTGTTATCCAAGACTTTCGAGCCTTGTTTTTACTTGACGCGTCCGAACGAGCGGAAAGGTGGGCGCGGCAAACAGCGCATGCGATGCCGCATCCGAGGATGAACGACAAGAAGCCGAACCTGCACCGAACATATAGCCTACATCTCCGCAACGGCACCCAGATTGCGCATCTAAATGAGCCTAAGATCCATGTTTTATAAAATGTCCACGAAACTTAATGAAATGTTTAGTGAAATTAGAAAATAGAGATCGTTCATTTAGTTCTTTAGCCTATATACATGTTTTTATATCCACATATTTTGTTCTAATGTCACAAATAATAATCTTAGGGTTTACTATAGCCTACATTTCACTCAAATATTTTTGTGCTTTCGAGCAATAAACTGAAAGTAATGTGAATATTGCCATAATGGCCTATATATAGCTACTACAGAATATAATATTCTGTAGCTCCTGGCAGTGATGTTTCACCTCATAAAATATAGTTTATATAATATAGCATAAGAATATTCTGTTACAATATTATGTTCACATTTATGACACAGACAGTAGATAATATTATGTTCACATTTATGACACAGACAGTAGATATAGGCTTCTGCCAGGCACTTTCAGGGATACAAATTGAAAAAATATGTATATATGTGCATATTTATATGCAAAATACTCCTTTTTTCACGTCAACTATGTGCTATGGTCATTAAATGGCTTTCCTTTTCACTTAAGTCCAGCAAATAATTCATTTATTTTAACACATTTGGTGGCATCTGCCTCAAGTTATTGTCGTTGTTCGTCTGTTTGCATAGAATTCATTTTGAACACTATAATATTACATGCTTTCAAAATCTGAGGTAAATGGCTTGTGGCACAGAGAACTATTTTTAACTAAAAATAAATAATTGTGTAGGCTACTCATAACCAGTGTAATTTCTTCATTCTGTCAGCCGCGACGTCGCAGAAATAGGAACCGTTGATAAATTAGAAACTTCGCATGTCGCCGTCGCGTCTGGTTAGGACAAAAACTCTGATTAACATGGAAAAGATACCTTTTATCGCGTGTTGCGGCGTCGTGTGTAGTTAGGACCATAGACATAAAATATACATAGACGCCCTATTGGCCGCTTTGGAACGTTGCTGCGATACGTCAACGGGTCCGCCATTTTGCGGAGGTCAAGACTGCATTATATGTAAACGGGTGCGCTGCGTTTTTATGGATAAAAACATTCTTGGATAAGAATGGTGAAGATCCCCATACTGAGATATTTAAGTTTGTTCATTGTGGAAGCATTTTATGTGATTTAGCAATAACATTGATAACTGATGGATCATTTATGATAATACATATATATTGCGGTACAACTGGGCATATGTGCAATGCAAATAGTAATTATAAAATAAAGTGAAAAGTAATAGTAAATAGTTTAGTCAATAAAATAAACAAATAGTATACAGCAAATAAAATGGTAATGAATACATGTAAAAATATTGATAATAGTTTATTAATAATTCTATAATAGCAATAGAATAAGACATTTCAACTACAGAATACACACACACACAAAATATATTTAATATTTAGCTCTTTGTGTTAAATTTCAGTTTTATTGAATAGGCTAGCCGTTATAACAGAAGCTTCAAACATACAATGTTAAAATAGCCTAAATGTAAAGTTATGAAACTTTACTTTGCCCTCAGACAAAACTATTTACCAGGGAACCATTTATAGATTAATGAGACCAAAGATAAACACAAATTATACGAATTATATCTAGTGTTTAACCTCTAGACTAGAGACATCCGAGGCAGCGGCAACAGTCAGAAGCACTGGCCGAGGTACGGCTGTTCCAGGTGGGGGAGACGAGCGCTGGGCGGGGGCGCAGCAACTCCGAAAACTTCAGATCAAATTTTTAAATAGGCGCTATCTTTATAAACAAACCACATATTTGAGCTTTAAACAACTACAGTGTCGACTGAAAAACTATCAAAACTACATTTCGTGACACAATAACAGTAGTATTTAATCTCTATAAATGTTACTTACTAATTGAATCATGACCAAATACAACCAAAAACAAACGTTCAGTCTTGCTTGTGAACGGTACTTCCTCGAAAGCTGTTTTCAGTTGTGTGGCGATTTTTACAGCACCAAGAAGCACACAAAAAAGACATTTTTCTCAATTCCTGGTATGAGAGGTATGGGAAAGTTGCTCTCCCCAATATGGCGGCGCCGTTGACGTACGCTCCAGTGGCCAATAGTATATTATGTCTATGGTTAGGACACGATGTAAGTGGCCGCTTCTCAAGTCTAGAATCTGAACTTGATTCCGATTGGCCAGTGTCAGACAGTCAGACCTGTCAGTCTCGCAGCTCACGTCAGCTTCATGCGGCTTCATGAGAGAGACGCATAAGTCCGGAATTGGACAATTTAACAATATACTTACGATAGAATATATTTACAAGTAATAATGATTTAAAAACAAAATACCTAACGCGCCGGGCCACCGGCCCAACCAGACCGCGGCCCACTGGGAATCTCCCGGTAGTCCCAATGGCCAGTACATTTAGTATCTTTAATATATTTTCATAATTTTGAAGAAGTTTGGTGTGGGAATAATTAAAAATTACTTAAGAGGGGGGAAATAAAAATGTAAAGGCTGGTTTTGCAAAACATTCACATACAGACCGAAACAACCGACTTCCTGTTGGGCTGGCTTAAAGTTGTTTGGGCTAATGAGATCTATAAGTGTACCGAGTTTAATATTATTATATGCAAGTGTGTTTGATTTATGGACCCAATTTTCAGACCAAGTTAATGGACCAAGTTAATTTAATTAATGAACTAATTATATAAAACTATTGTCAATGGCTATATGTCTTTACTTATAAAAAAATAAAATAAAAACTTATTTAAAAAAATCCCAGGCTTAAGAAATGTATTTTCTTTATGCTGGCCAGACACACAGCAGTTAAATGGGTAAGCCCCCTCCCACTGCAAACACACACACACACACACACACACAGACAGGCAAAGGCTCAGACATAGGCTCAGAGGGAGTATGACTACATTCAAACAAAAATATCTGACTTTCTGTGGGTCCTAGCTATTGAGTGTGAATTAGAAAGTTGTCCGGCTCGAAGAGTACAATATACATACCGATTTTTGTAACTGTAGATAAAACTAACAACCCCACTTTTGTCAAAAGGTGGCACTACTGAGCCCTCACCACGCCCGTTTCTGAAACTTTGCATGTGTCTACTGGCTAATAAATGTGATGTGTGTCGAGTTTCATGCAATTTCAAGCATGCTAAGGGTCTCAAAGGCATCCTAAAAGAATGGTAAAGTTTAATGCGTTGCCACGGAAACAGTATCAAAGATATCAAGAATCCATTCACAGGTCTACATCTGCCGTGTATTTACATTATACAGATGAAGATTGAAGCAAATCGGGTTAAAATAAGAGGGTGATTTCAAACCATTTTGAAAGTGACACACTTCCTGCTGCCAGTTGGTGGCGCTATAACTTTGACACACAATAGTCACATCCATGTGATCGTCCTCTTACAGCGAACACACTCCTGAAGTTTCATCAAGATCGGTTGATGTATGCTGAAGTTATGACACACTTCCTGTTTCACGTTTCTCGCCATAATTTTGTTTCCTCGCCACAGCCAAACCGTTCGAGATATCAAAAATCCCCTCGCAATTTTTGATTGTCTATGTCTTGACTTCAGGCTGACCGAGTTTCGTTCCATGTGGATGAATGCTCAAGAGGAGTATATTAATTTCCATTGCATGCGTTTTAAAAACAACCGTAAATATCTGACTTTCTGTTGGGCTGGGGTAAAAAGTAAAAGTGCGATGTATATATGAAACGATGAGATCGACATGTGTACCGAGTTTCATATTATTACATGCAAGCGTGTTTGATTTATGGACAAAGTGTTTAGACCCTGTTTCAGGGGGCGCTGACGAGCCACCCTGCCACGCCCGGGTACCAGCTTCAGCCCGGCTCTGATGGCCGCGGGTTCTGACCCGTGTGCAAAGTTTCAAGAGTTTTTAAGCATGTTAAGGGCCCCAAAAGTGCCCGAATAGTCGTTAGAAAAAAATAAAAAAATAAAAATAATCGCAAGGAAAACAATAGGGCCTTCGCCCTTTCAGGGCTTGGGCCCTAATAATCGCAAGGAAAACAATAGGGCCTTCGCCTTTTCAGGGCTTGGGCCCTAATAATAAATAATCCTAAGGAAAACAATAGGGCCTTCGCCCTTTCAGGGCTTGGGCCCTAATAATAATAATCCTAAGGAAAACAATAGGGCCTTCGCCCTTTCAGGGCTTGGGCCCTAATCAATAATCCTAAGGAAAACAATAGGGCCTTCGCCCTTTCAGGGCTTGGGCCCTAACAATAGGGTCTTCGCCCTTTCAGGGCTTGGGCCCTAATAATCCTAAGGAAAACAATAGTGCCTTCACCCTTACAGGGCTTGGGCCCTAATCATAGTGAAATTAACAACACATCTTTATGACAAAACAATGGAATTTATTCGAATGATATACATGGAACATCATGCTACAGGACTTTAGGTCACATTATCAATAATGACCCAAAGCATGATGTGTACAATTACTGATGTCAAACCTATTGTCATAAAAGAACATGCACATGAATATAGTGCTGGTATGCAATCTGATGTGTACTAGTACTGATATCTTGAGAATAATTAAATACAAATCTTCACCTTTGTGTGGCCTTTACACAACTTGACAAGGTCTCAAAGCACATCCAAATTTCACATTAAAATTTACAAAGCTGCATTTAGAGATTGACTAAGTACTGAGTAAAACACTACATTAAATGGATTAATGTTAATTCTGCAAGCACATCTGTAAGTGAACATTGTACATCTGTAACTAACCAACTCGTTATTAACAACCTGCAGCCATATGCCTAACAACTCTGCTCCTACCAGACTCAATCAATTTATCCAGAGACCTTTCCAAGACCTTACAAAGTGGAGAGTGAATTCAATGCTGGTTTAAAAAAAATTCATCTAAAATCAAATCTGCTCCTAACCACCCTCTAAATAAAACATAAAAAGAAATACGCAATTAAATGCAATACAAATTTTAATATGAAAACACAAAACCTGCGATAAAAAAAGCAAACTGCAAATGAGAAAAAAAAAAAAAAAAAAAAAAACACGACATCATACATGAAAATACTTGCGGATTAAATTTTTATCTTCCAACCATGAAAAATAAAAGATTTAAAGGCATATGCTTTACACTCTCTTTGGTCCTTCAAATGTTCTTTTACCTTACAGATGGGTGAGCTGGAACACTGAATAGGTGACCTATTTACAAAGATCTAGAAGAGGTGAGAATGTGTTGTTTTTAATGACAAAAAAGCTAAAAGCCTTCACATTATAATATAAAGAAAATGGGACCAACAAGTCCATTGTGATTAAGGGAAGAGGTGTTAGAAGGAAAGAGCAATAATGCCATGACATTAAGGTATCCCAAAAGTGTGCACAAACAAAAAACGATCCTCTGATATATCTGACACTTAAATTGACCAGGGTTTTACAGCCAGGCATCAGGGACAAATCACTTTTTCAAAATTCTAGCTTTTGATTAACCCCACAGTAAAACACTAACACAAATTTATTTCACCCCAAACATTGTACGAGTAGGTTTATGAAGAGAGTCAACAATAACTGAAACCTCAATTAACTTTCAGATTCTTGAGACAAAAAAAGTCCCTTTACTTGTGAGACTTGCTGGATTTGAAAGACACTTGTAGAACTTTGTCTCCCAGGCGGTATCCATTCAGGCTGGCAATGGCCATTGCTGCCTCCTCATAATTTGGCATGGTAACAAACCCAAACCCTTTGCATTTGTTGGTGTTAAAGTCACGGATGACCTTGACGTTGGTAACAGCACCGAACGGACCAAACATTTGCCACAGGATGCCTTCGTCTGCATCTTGACCCAAATTATAGATGAAAATACACCATCCAGAGGAAGAGCTGCCTGCCACATTCATTCCAGAGACACCACTCATATGGTCAACACTCATGGGTGAAAACCTGTGAAAGCAAGAGATTAATCAGGAGAGCAACTCTAGGACAGCTATAAGCTTTTCTCACAAACAGCCAAGTATCAAGATCATCCAATGCAAAAATTACAACATAAAATGAAGGACAATATTAAAGAGCATCTTGCAGGTAAAAAAAAAAATAAATCGAAATTTATAGATAACCTTGTATGAAAATACCATATGAAAAGTTAATGCAGAATTTAAAATGTTTTAAAACAACATAAGGGCACTAATTTAGAAGATAAAGTGAGCGTTTCTTGGACTGCTAGTAAAAACGGCTTTTTTTTCAACATTGCGTCATTTGACGTCATATCAGGGAGCCTCAGCCTCGGCTCAGTGCAGAGTAGGCTGCTATTCAGTGAGAACGGTCGTCAGTCAGTGTGCTTTAGGTACTTTTTTTATTTTAATTTATCATTGTCATGGTAAATTATTGTGTTTGTGGAAGCAGCAAAAACTCCGGCCTGTCAAGATCGAGTCCATAAGTTTCCATTACAAGAAAAGGGACGGTGCTATAGCATAGGTGCTATAGGTGCTATATCTTTCATTCCTGGTGCAGTTTTTGCAGGTGAAGAGACAGGATTTCTCTTCCGCATCGGCTTCAGAAAACGCGGCCGCGTGTAGCGTTCACTTCAGATCAAATGATTATCATCCCGGAAATGTGATGGAGTTCAACATGGGATGCCAAAGCAAGAATATTGATCGTCATATACTACACCACTGTCATCAAATAGTGTGATTTAGGTAACTAAGTCATGTCATGCCCCAAATAGAGGCAACTTGTTACTGAAAAACAAAATTGGTTGTTTCAATACTCAAATCTTTAATTTTCTGTTCATGTTATATAACCCAGGTGAAAAAATATGTATTAAAAAATGACTTTCTGGGCTGTCAAGTTTCAATCCCTTAGGATATTTTTTAGTGAGTAAAAAACTTTAATTTTCATTTTTGGGTGAATTAACCCTTTAAAAAATATCTCGTTTGGCATTAAACTTTGAGCTTTATAATTTTACAGATATTATGTATACTCTAACAACAACATTAGCCTAAACCTAACCCTAACCCAACATTACAAAAGTTAAAAAGTTTGAAACATGGGATCACGAAAAACTGGATCTTCAAAGGACAATCTTCAGAATGAAGGACAATATGAAATTAAAGCTGCAAGCAGCGATGGGCGGGCCCTCGCACCTGTAGCATGTCGACGTGTGAGGCGACCGCTTTGCATATTCTAGAGCTCTAAAATTGATGTAAAATTCAAAATGGTCACTTCCTGTTGCCAGCAGGTGGCGCTATGATTGTGGTCTAATTTTGGCATGTACATGTGTTCAGGGCGGGACTGTTGTATAACGTAAAAAATTTCGTGCAGGTCTGAAGATATACACTGAAGTTACAACAACTTCCTGTTTCATGGCGAATCAACGCCACGTACACGTCCATTGACGAAAATGCGCAGATAGCATAACTTTACATCGTCAATGCCTTTAGAAGGCAAAGCAGAAATTAAGTCGATCCGACTAAATCGCTAGGAGTTCGTTAAAGTATGGAGTGTGTAAATCATCCCAAAATGGCCTCCAAATTCAAAATGGCGGACTTCCTGTCAAGTTCTTGTCAAATGTGTAGAATTTCGTGCACATATGGGCATTTACAGCCAAGTTACTACAACTTCTTGTTTCATGGCGAATCATCGACGCCACGGACATAACCATCGGCGAAAATGCACAGATAGCACAACTTTACATCATCAATGCATTTAGAAGGCACAGCAGAAATGTGAAGTCGATCCAACTAAATCCCTAGGAGGAGTTTGTTAAAGTACATAATGAGTAAATCATCCAAAAATGGCGGTAAAATTAGAAATGGCCGACTTCCTGTTGAGTTTAGGGCATCGCTCCAAGAGACCTTTCTGTGCGTCTGGACATGGTAGATGTACCACAGAAATTTAGTACATGTCGGTCAAACATCCGGCGGGGGCTGCTTCGTTAAAGGTCACTTCCTGATGCCAGCAGATGGCGCTATGACTGTGGGTGAATGTCGGCATGTAGATTTGTTCAGGGCGGAACTCTTGTCAAATGTGTAAAATTTCTTGCATATATGGGCATTTACAACCAAGTTACTACAACTTCCTGTTTCATGGCGAATCAGATGCCATGGACACGCCCATCGAGGAAAACGCGCAGATAGCACAACTTTACATCGTCAATGCCTTTAGAAGACAGCAGAAATGTGAAGTCGATCTGACTAAATCCCTAGGAGGAGTTAGTTAAAGTATGTAATGAGTAAATCATCCAAAATGGGGGTAAAATTAGAAATGGCGGACCTCCCGTTGAGTTTGACATCGCTCCAAGAGACTTTTCTGTGCGTCTGGACATGGTAGATGTACCACAGAAATTTCGTACATGTCGGTCAAACATGCGGCGGGGGCTGCTTCGTTAAAGTTCACTTCCTGTTACCAGCAGGTGGCGCTATGACTGTGGGTGAATGTCGGCATGTAGATTTGTTCAGGGCAGGACTCTTGTAAAATCTGTAAAATTTCATGCAGATATGGGCATTTACCGCCAAGTTACTACAACTTCCTGTTTCATGGCGAATCATCGACGCCACGGACACGCCCATCGACGAAAACACGCAGATAGCACAACTTTACTTTGTCAATGCCTTTAGAAGGCACAGAAGAAATTTGAAGTCGATCCGACTAAATCCCAAGGAGGAGTTTGTTAAAGTACGGAGTGTGTAAATCGTCCCAAATCGGTCGCCAAATTCAAAATGGCGGACATCCTGCCGAGTTTAGGGTATGGGTTCTTGAGGCTTTTTTGTGCATCTTGACATGACACGTCCCCACCAAATTTCGTGCGTGTAGGTTGAACGTGGACGAGGGGCTAATTTTTTCCAATTTTCTAGGTACCGCTAATGAGCCATTTTGCCACGCCCATCCGAGAAACCCACAAAATACGAAATTTTTCACCAGTCCTGACATGCGTGCCAAATTTGGTGAGTTTTTGAGCATGTTGCGGCCTCGAACATTGCGCTTACTTTGCAGAAAAAAGAAAAATTAAAGCTGCAAGCAGCGATGGGCGGGCCCTCGCACCTGTAGCACGTCGGGGTGTGAGGCGGCCACGTTGCATATTCTGTAGCTCAGCCAGTGCGGCTGTGCATTTGCTACGTTGCTTCGTTAAAGGTCACTTCCTGTTGCCAGCAGGTGGCGCTATGACTGTGGGTGATTGTCGGTATGTAGATTTGTTCAGGGCGGGACTCTTGTCAAATGTGTAAAATTTCGTGCAGATCTGGGCATTTACAGCCAAGTTACTACAACTTCCTGTTTCATGGCGAATCATCGACGCCACGGACACGCCCATCGAGGAAAATGCACAGATAGCACAACTTTACATCGTCAATGCCTTTAGAAGGCGCAGTAGAAATTTGAAGTCGATCCGACTAAATCCCTAGGAGGAGTTAGTTAAAGTACGTAATGAGTAAATCATCCAAAAATGGCGGTAAAATTAGAAATGGCTGACTTCCTGTTGAGTTTAGGGCATCACTCCAAGAGACTTTTCTGTGTCTGGACACGGTAGATGTAGCACAGAAATTTCGTACCTGTCGGTCAAACATGCGGAGGGGGCTGCGTCTTTTAAGGTCACTTCCTCTTACCACTAGATGGTGCTATGACTGTGGGTGAATGTTGGCATGTAGATTTGTTCAGGGCGGGACTCTTGTCAAATGTGTAAAATTTCATGCAGATCTGGGCATTTATAGCCAAGTTATTACAACTTCCTGTTTCATGGCGAATCATGGACGCCACGGACACGCCCATTGACGAAAACGCGCAGATAGCACAACTTTACATCGTCAATGCCATTAGAAGGCACAGCAGAAATTTGAAGTCGATCCGACTAAATCCCTAGGAGGAGTTAGATAAAGTACGTAATGAATAAATCATCCAAAAATGGCGGTAAAATTAGAAATGGCCGACTTCCTGTTGAGTTTAGGGCATCGCTCCAAGAGGCTTTTTTGTACGTCTGGACATGGTAGATGTACCACAGAAATTTCGTACTTGTCGGTCAAACATGCGGCCGGGGCTGCTTCGTTAAAGGTCACTTCCTGTTGCCAGCAGGTGGCGCTATGACTGTGGGTGAATGTCGGCATGTAGATTTGCTCAGGGCGGGACTCTTGTCAAATGTGTAAAATTTCGTGCAGATCTGGGCATTTACAGCCAAGTTACTACAACTTCCTGTTTCATGGCGAATCTTCGATGCCACGGACATGCCCATCGACGAAAGCGCGCAGATAGCACAACTTTACATCGTCAATGCCTTTAGAAGGCACAGCAGAAATTTGAAGTCGATCCAAGTAAATCCCTAGGACGAGTTAGTTAAAGTACAGAGTGTGTAAATCGTCCCAAATCGGTCGCCAAATTCAAAATGGCGGACTTCCTGTCAAGTTTAGGATATGGGTTCTTGAGGCTTTTTTGTGCGTCTTGATATGATACACGTCCCCACCAAATTTCGTGCATATAGGTTGAACGTGGAGGAGGGGCTAATTTTTTCCAATTTTCTAGGTGGCGCTGGCGAGCCTTTTTGCCACGCCTATCCGCGAAACCAACAAAATACGAAATTTTTCACCAGTCCTGACATGCGTGCCAAATTTGGTGACTTTTTGAGCATGTTGCGGCCCCGAAAACGGCGCTTACTTCGCAGAAAAAAGAAATAATAATAATAATAAAAAAAAATAACCCTAACAGTTTCAAGAGGGCCTCGCACCGTTGGGTGCTCGGGCTCTAAAAATAAAGAAAAAAAAATTAAAGCTGCAGGCAGCGATGGGCGGGCCCTCGCACCTGTAGCGCGTTGGGGTGTGAGGCAGCCACGTTGCATATTCTGCAGCTCAGCAAGTGCGGCTATGAATTTGGTTCGCTGCTTCGTTAAAGGTCACTTCCTGTTGCCAGCAGGTGGCGCTATGACTTAGGGTGAATGTCGGCTTGAAGATTTGTTCAGGGCGTGATTCTTGTCAAATGTATAGAATTTGGTGCAGATCTGGGCATTTGCAGCCAAGTTACTACAACTTCCTGTGTTATGGCGAATCAGACGCCACGGACACGCCCATCGACGAAAACGCGCAGATAGCACAACTTTACATCGTCAATGCCTTTAGAAGGCACAGCAGAAATTTGAAGTCGATCCGACTAAATCCCTAAGAGGAGTTAGTTAAAGTACGTAATGAGTAAATCATCCAAAAATGGCAGTAAAATTAGAAATGGCCGACTTCCTGTTGAGTTTAAGGCATTGCTCCAAGAGACTTTTCTGTGCGTCTGGCCATGGTAGATGTACCACAGAAATTTCGTACATGTCGGTCAAACATGCGGCGGGGGCTGCTGCGTTAAAGGTCACTTACTGTTGCCAGCAGGTGGCGCTATTACTGTGGGTGAATGTCGGCATGTAGATTTGTTCAGGGCGGGACTCTTTTCAAATGTGTAAAATTCCGTGCAGATCTGGGCATTTACAGCCAAGTTACAACTTCCTGCTTCATGGCGAATCAGACGCCACGGACACGCCCATCGACGAAAACGTGCAGATAGCACAATTTTACATCGTCAATGCCTTTTTGCCACACCCATCCGCGAAACCCACAAAATACAACATTTTTCACCAGTCCTGACATGCGTGCCAAATTTGGTGAGTTTTTGAGCATGTTGCGGCCCCGAAAATGGCGCTTACTTTGCAAAAAAAAAGGAAAAAAAAAAAAAGAAAAAAGAAAAAAAAAATAACCCTTACAGTTTCAATAGGGTCCTCGCACTGTTAGTGCTCGGGCCCTAAAAAATAACCCTAACAATTTCAATAGGGTCCTCGCACTGTTCGTGCTCGGGCCCTAAAAATAACCCTAACAGTTTCAAGAGGGTCCTCACACTGTCAGTGCTCAGGCCCTAAAAATAACCCTAACAGTTTCAATAGGGTCCTCGCACTGTTAGTGCTCGGGCCCTAAAAAAATAATCCCAACAGTTTCAATAGGGCCTTGCACAGTTAGTGCTCGGGCCCTAAATATTTCCTTAAGTATTCCGCTTTCTCACCTGAAGCGCTGTGCCTGGTGGTGAACAGGTCCCCCAAACCGACGGGACTGAGTGTTGTAAAGCTGAGAAAGCAGTTGGGAATTCTTGGTCTGGTTTGGATTTGCAGCAAATTTCACTGTGATTGGTTCAGAGGTACCAGCTGGTTTGGATCCATTAAGATCTTTGATGGCTTCCTCCGCTTCAGACCTCTTATCAAAACGAATGAATGCAACTCCACGTGACAGCCCTGATGCAGGTAAGAAACCCCAAAGTAGTTGATACTCAGACTACATTCAAGAAGATAAATTACAAAATGCAGGACAGAAATCATTACCTGAGGCCTGATCGACTAGTACACGGGAGTTTATGATACGCCCATACTGGGTAAACATGTCCTCTACATCCTTCTGTGTCATGGTTTTGGGTAAACCACTGATGTAAAGGTTGGCATCTTTGATGCTGTCAGAGCTTGGCCGGGCATATGAGACCTGATTTAATGGAGAGATCACATTAAAAATGCGCCTTCTTGGAGATATATATATATATATATATATATATATATATATATATATATATATATATATATATATATATATATATATATATATACCCTTCCTTCTTGGATATATATATATATATATATATATGAAGAGTTCAGATGCAAAAGCCTCTAAGTGCCATTGGAAATTTTCTTCTAAAATTATAATTTTTATCAAGCTTATATATTCAAGTTCAGTAATTTCACTTAAATGACAATTAATAGTTAATCCTCGTTGCAATTTAAGTGAAATTACTGAACTTAAATATACAAGCTTGATAAAAATGATCATTCTAGAAGAAATTTTCAAATGGCACTTAGAGGCTTTTGCATCTTAACTCTTCATATATATATATATATATATATATAGCCATCATATTTACCCCCATTACTAATGGAACAATGTAGTTTGTACAACCAAAGCGGAACCTCACATTACACTTTTACAAATGAAAGAGCAACAACAACAACAACAAAAAAACTACAATAAAATTCTGTAGTTCATATATTAAACAGTTTTTGTAGTCTATGCTTCCAACACACACACACAAAAAAAGACAACTTTCAATTTGAAATAATCTACAATGCACAAAGTAAAGTAAAATAAAACTCTGGGACTTCAATGCAGGGCTTCTGTTCGGCACAATCTCATACTCAAGAAATTGACTTAATTTTACGCCTCCACTTCTACACCACAACATCACAATAAAAATGAAAGTAGCAGACTGATCATAAATGAACTTTAAAATTAAAAAGGTCACTGACTTCAGTATAATTCTGTACCGAATTTAAAACATGCTTAGACAGCCAATCATACAGATTATAAGGGCTAAAATCTAAAGACTTCAAATGTCAAGAAAAAGAAAATAAAAAAAGCAAAACAATTATGGAAAAAAAGAACAATAGTTGAAACAAAATAATAAAAAAAAATCATTCCTTACATTCCTTACGTTGTCCTTTATTGCTTTTATTCTAGTTTAACATGGCATCTACAACGTAACATGATACAAAAACACCTCTTAGCACGTTACCTTGATAGTTTTAGACTGTAGTCTCAGGCCATTGAGTGTATTGATTGCCCTTTCTGCATCACTAGGGTTAACATAGTTAACAAATCCGTACCCTAAACTGTGGCCTAGAGAAAACAAAAGGGGGGGGGAAAAAAACAATAAAAATAACAAACGTTCGTCCACATCCTGCAGACTATTCTTTCTGGACAAAAGAAGAAAATACAAGCTAATCTTGTGAATGACAATAGAGAAAAAAAAAATACATGTTCATCAAAAACAAGTAAAATTTGACATCAGACAAAGAAATGGTTAGGATACAGAAATAAAAAGTCAAACATCAAAAACTCGTTATAGAATAGTTTCTAAGAATAAACAAATACCTTCCTTCACACCTCCTTAAAAAAAAAAAAAAAAAAATTAGTAAACATTTACAAACATTTTCAAGTAAATAAAATACAGAACGTATACATTCAACGTCAACTATACATCACGTTTCTAAATAAAATCCACAGATAGTGACATGCTGTGGGCAGAAAATAAAAATAAAAGCTAATGGCAAAGATGCATGAAGATGGCACCACATCGACATCATTTGGCTACTCCAGGTTCTCCACACTTCAATTGGAAATCGATAATTGTACTCGAACAATAGGAAAACAAAAACAACCAAAAAAAAAAGAATGTACACTGTGCGTGCACGCAAGACAGGATGCCCACAGCATTAAAAGAACTGAGAAGTTTTTAAAAAGTCAAGAGTCAAGCTTTTTGTAGTCTCACACTAAAAAAAATATCTTTACAGAAAAAAACAAATGTGCTTGACATAACACATTGGGGTGACAACAAATCTAATCAAAAGCTAAATGAAATTGAATTTTACCACAATGAATAAATCCTTTAATCCAAATAGAGGAAAAAAAATTATAATTTGATCCAACTGTTTTAGAGCATAAAATACCACAGTAGACAGTGAAATTCTGCCACAAACCATGACCCAAGCTTCAATAAACTGCAAAAAGATTGGTTTTAATTTCAACCGTTCTTAAATATTGAAAATCACTCTATATACAACTTAACTATAAAAATAAATTATTCCTCAAAAAAAAAGAGCTGAAAATAAACAAGAACGTATGCAAAAAAAACTGCCTTTGCCAACACATACAGATATCACAGAAGAGAAAGCCACAGACTCATTGTGTTGAGCTCAAGTGAGACATACCTGCCATCTTGTCTCTTATGAGTTTGGCTGACTCCACCTCGCCAATGCTGCTGAAGAGACTGCGGAGCTCCTCCTGACTCATGTTCTGGGGCAGGTAGTTGACAATCAGGTTGGTTTTAGCATCACTTGGCTCATCACCCATGTGGTCCTCGTAACCGTTCGGCATATCGTATACTTCCTGCTTCACAGAAGAACATGCATTGTTTCCAATCATCAAATTTACATTGGCACACTTAAACTGAAACAAAAATAGCAAGTACAAATATCAATAATATCCAGCATTTGTCTACAGACAGAAATAAAGGCCAATTTTACCTTTACAGAGCTGGCACCCTTGTGTGAGTCTCTGTCATTACCCTGGTTCTGAACCTCACAAACCTGCATCAACAAATCAGTTGCAACATTATATAAAAATGGATCTAATAACACTATGCAATATACCGCTGTTTGCACGCTTCGGTTAGATGCTAACTACAATTCCTGGGCTTTATACTTGTACAGTAAGAGACAACCAGAATGTGGTTTTTACCGCCGCAGTTTTGCCGCGGCGGTAAAAGTTGAGGTGTATTTGCTGCCTTTGGCCGCTAAGAGGCGCTACAATCACAGACTTTGAAAAGTGTCCGTTTTTTGTGTAATCTACAGCTGCGCCGTGGCTCTTTCAGAGCGATTGAAAGTTGGTAGCAGATTAATTCAAGTGAAACGTAGTTAAATTAATTAATTAATCACAATACTGAAATTAAATTGAAAAAATAATGAAACCTTAAAATTCTCCAGTCGAAACATATTAGGCTACATCAATGAGGCTTTACAATCGTATAAGAAATAACTGCAATAGCAGTCTAACGATAGCTGTGTGGTTAACGTGTAATCCTCAACTTCATAGTCCTCCAAACTACGCGAGATCGAACCTCGTTACAAGCTGTTGGCAGACAGCTTTTATGTTTTAGGCTACAGTTCTTGAAGCTTAAATAGGTAGCTGTTTATTAGCGAGTTTATTAACTGTTTATTTACTTAAAGTGTCTGACATAATTTGCCACTTAATGAGAGCTGAGGTCGCAGATAAATTCAAGGTTAACACTGTAGCCTGTACTTTGGGACGGGTGGGACATGTCCCCACCACTTTTTGCCAGGGTCGATCGATATTGTCCCCACCACTTTTGAAATCTTAGCTAACAGCATGTTTCATTCGTTTGTTAAATTAGAGGCGATCTAGCGCTGAAATCTGTTGTCTTCACTTGGACGCGCGCTGCGATCCGTTGTGGAAGTTTCATTCGTTCCGGTAAAGTCACAAATCAAAATACACACAATGTCCCTGCTTCTCTGGGTTCTAATCCGCACTCGTACAGATTTTGTTACCCTCATCAAAACCGAGAATGTTTTTCAGTGGTAGTATGTCAATACACATACGGTTTTGATGAGGGGGAAAAAAAAAACTAGTAGCCTAGGATATACGAGTGCGGATCGGGTTGACGGAGCCCTAAAGTCACCTGTGGGGGAAAAAGAACAATCCGAGGCGACGGTTTTGCAATCCGTCCCCTCAGTTTATAAACTGTAAAAAAACGGATTCTTAAACTGTTCCCTCGGTTTAACAATTCGTGCCCACGGATTAATAAACCGTACCCACGAGTTCCTAATCCGTGCCCTCAGTTTTTGCAATCTGTACCCACAAATTCATAAACCGTGCTCACGCTTTCGCAATCCGTACTCACGGGTTTGTAATCTGGACTCACGGATTTGTGGCTTGTCCCCGAGAATGTGCCGCATGATTTAACCAGGCCTCCTGTTTAGATGCGGGATGCATTGTTTTTAAAAGGACTTCACATACAAAAAAAAATATATATATATATATATATATACTGTATATAGCCTAACACAAACACAAAGTTATAGGCCTATAAAAATAAAATGATTAACATATTCCTGTTTTAAGTGATCTCATTTAAAGTTATAAACACAAATAATAGGCCTAATAATAATAATAATAATATGCTATTATTATTACATTTAGGCTACATATTTAGATAAAAGAGGCATTTATCAAAAAAAAAGAAAAGAAATAAAGCAATTCGTCAAATGTCAGTCATAATACAGGTTAGACAATAATAAAACAGGGCTGAGATTATCACAAATAAACACAAGATTTTGACGCATAAGCTATCCAAGTGTTTGTGCACAAAAAATAAATCACAATGACTTTTTGCCTTTATTAAACACTTAAAATATTCGCATAATTAATATGGACAAAAAAATAGATTTTACTTTCTAAAACTATATTTTGCCCGCAGTGCTAAATGAGAAGAGCATGTCTCGGGAAACATAGAAAGAGATGATTTATAGGTGATTTATAGGCTAATCATTATAAATGTGCCTGAAAAATAACGATGGATTTGTATTGCTTAAATAAACAGTTTTCTAGTGTCGGGCTAAACCTCCATCTCCGCTGTAAAGCTGATGATGCACCTTTAGAGAAATGAGACGCGCTCCGGAGATCATGAAAGCACGCCTTATTTTATTTATTTATTTATTTTAATTATATAGGCTACACCTGTAGACAACATTTTTTATTTATTTATTTAAATACACTGTAGATTACGTAAAAATAGGAATACAGTACAATGTACCATACAAATTTGAAGGATTTTTCCATAGGGTATTTGTCTTTGTTTTTTGTCGAAGGTTGCGTTTTTTTTAAGCTGGATTTCAGGTGTGTGGATATTCTGACACTATGTGGTAAAACCCGAAAATTATGTTTTGCTAAATGTCAAATAAGCTGTTAACATGACGTTAACGTTATTTAGGCCTAGTTACCGTCTGGCATGTTAGGCAAATGAATGTCTGGAGTATTTTTACAGATAGCCTATTTCTTCCCGAGCACATCCTGTAACCAGTTGTGATAAAGTGCAGTAGCTAATCTTTCTAACGTTAGTGTTTTTGGAGCAATTAAATGCCGTCAAACAAAAGCTACCGAGGAACCGTCAAGAAAAGTAAAGGCCAGTTTTAAAGTTTTACAAAAAATAAACCATGTTCAATTTTTAGCCTATAGCCTATATTGTTCTTGAATTGTTCGAAGAAAAAACGACATACTAAAAACGCCAGCCTAATCTCAGGAGCTGCTTTGATTACGATCATGGTGTTTAAAAAAACGCGGCGCTCCCATTGAAAACAAACGCTAGGCGTGTGAAAAAAACGCTTTGGTGGACATACGGCCTTTCAAGTGGGGGAGGGCGCATATTTGCATTTGAATGTTGTGTTACATTCTAAACATTTAACGTGTGACGCACACACACACAACTGCACATCCACACACACACAGGGCTTACATTTTGTTTGACTGTGTTATCGTGTTATTGTTGCAAACATGCTGCTCTAAACTCTAGTAAACTAGTGTTTTCTGTCGGTGTCAGCAGCAAAGATAAAGTTGATGATGCTGACTCGCTATCTTCGCAGTGAACGTGCATAGGCCTAAACGCATACTTCGAATTAGCCTACATACGCAGAGTTGCCAATTTATTTTCGTTTTTAATTGTTTTGTTTAAAAGTAGAAATTTAAAGCTTTCTTTAGTTCTCAGGTCTGTGAGGCAATCATCGCGGTGTTTTGGTTCATGAGATGCGCTCTAGTTCACACGCGCGCCTCTGTGTCCTGATTATATTGTCTAATATTTAGGCTACTTCTAGTATTAATCCAGTCAATTTGTTGATGAAACATTTATTAAAATGAAGATACAATTTATCCGAAATGAAATTTACAAGCTTTCTACAAAACAAAACTTAATAAGTGGTCAAAATCACGTCTGACCGTTTTTATGAAAAGAACTCGTGTATAGCATACATATACATATATATATATATTTATATATATATATATATATATTTACAGAACTGCTTTTGAAATTACGATTGGTATTATTATAGATGTAAAGAAGTCATTCTGTTGGATACTATTTTGTTCCTTCCTTATGGAAATATATATAGACCATTTCACAAGATGTAAACAACACTGGTCCAGAAACACTTCCTGTTTCAGTTTGTAACTGTTTTCTTTATTTCACATGTAAAGAAAACATCTTAAAGATACTTGTTTAACTTTTTGATTCAATTTTAAATGTTCTGTTGGTTGTATTTTATCCCAGCTTTTATGTAGTGTTAAAAAACTGAAACAGGAAGTGCTTCTGGACCAGTGTTGTTTACATCTTTTGAAATGGTCTATAGCACACACGGCTACATAGCATGTGAGCAAAGTGGTGACACTTAAATATAAGTGTAAAAAAAAAAAAAAAAAAAAAAAAGGCTATACGTTTCACATTTGTGTTTAATAATATTACGTTACTTATTTTTATTATTTCATCTATGTTGAGTAGGCTATGAAAAGGGAACCGCATGAGATGGTTAAGATAGGATCAAAATTCAAAAGCTGCCCAATAGCGGAAAATATTTGGAGTGGGTCAGACACGATTTTGACCACTTATTCAGTTTTGTTTTGTAGAAAGCTTGTAAATTTCGTTTGATATAAATTGTATATTCATTTTAATAAATGTTTCATCAACAAATTGACTGGATTAAAACATTAGAAGCAAATATCAGACAATGTAATCAGGACAGAGAAGCACGCAGGTGAACCGGAGCGCGTCTCATATTATGAACCGAAACACCGCGATAAATGTCTTCTTTTAAACAAAACAAACTAAACGAAAATAAATTGGCAAATCTCTGCGAATGTAGGCTAACTCGAAGTACCTATGCGTTTCTATAGGCCTATGCGCGTTCATTGCGAAGATGGCAAGATAAGTAAGCATCATCAACTTTATCTTTGCTGCTGACACAGACAGAAAACACTAGTTTATTAATAAACAATTCAAATGTTTCATGCATAATCATTACTTTTGCCGGTACTTTGTGGCAAGCTTTATGCATGCGGAATAGGCAATTAAATACGCTCATGGTTTCTCACCCATTTAATTAAATCAATGTGATTACTGATTAGAAAAATGGCTTAAATGATCTACTTCTAGTCGACTAGAAAACTAGGACTCATTTCGAGGAATGAATGAACATAAACAAACCTCTGTTCAGAGTGCCGCCGTGCTGGATTGCGTAGAACGCTCATCGAATTCGAGGATTTATCGCGTTTTGGCTAAAAACAGGGCTGGCGCTTAACGCGTTTTGAAAAGAAACTGTATCTTGCAGTACATTTTAAACAAGGAAATATAGCGATTTGGCATGAAACGTTGATGGAGCAGCGAAGGGGTTATGTCCACAGCAGAATGACACAACAAACTCATTTTTTTTTTAAATGGCGTTTATCGCGTTTTGGAAAAGAGCTCTTCATATATAGGTAGGGTTGGGAACCGAGAACCGGTAGTGTTTTTGAAAAAATACCGGAACCGTGCGAAATTCCTAAGTTTCGGTTCCTTAAACGGTTCTGATGCGATATGAGGGCGAAGTCCTGGGAGTAGATTATCCTTTAGCATCTCACAACAAGGCGCAGACAGAGAGAGAGAGAGAGAAGAGCTGCATGGTTAAACTTTAAAAGATTTTGATTCAAACACCTACGCCGTCTTATTCCTAAATGACAAAAAACTTCACCACTGAAGTTGCGATTTGCAACACACACGCGCGCGCGCCGAGTCATGTGCATTCAAATCAGTTTGCGCTGAGAGAGAGAGAGAGCAGTTGTCGATATGAAACTGCTTTATAATCACACAGTATCAATATTTATGTTACACATATTCAAATGATTAACGTTACAGAAGTAGTGAGATTATAGTTTGAGTAAACATTGACGGTAGTAGTCAAAACAGATGCAGTCCGTAACTTTTTTGTGTTCAGAATTTACAACATGTATACAATGAGCGAGTGAATCATGAATGCTTTTTTTTTCAAACCGTGTTTTTGTTTTATCTTGAATCACAACGTAAAGCCCGTAATAAGCGTTAATACTCTGACTTGTTTAGACTGGATGGCGGATCGCAGCCGCGGCGGAGTAGCCCAATGCCTGCTTGACTCGTCATGGACATAAACAGAGAGAAGTAGCTCCGGCAACTATGTTCTTCCGCAAGATGCATGCACTGCAGTTCTGTTTATTAACTGCTATTTAGGGCCGATTTGTCCAGTAATAATGCAATAAGTCTTTATGAATCAATAATTCAAACCGTTTTTAAAAATAATCTGTTCTACACACACATGTGTGTTAAAGCATATTCTACCCCTTCTGAGAGGGTATGACTGTTGGAGATACAATAAAGGAGAGGTCCTAAATTATTCTAGAGAATGCAGAATTTTTTTTATTTCCTTTTTAATTATTATTATTATTTGCAAAGATTGATTTATAATATGTTGAATTTGTTTACATTACCAGTCTGTTAAACTCATTTGTCAAGTACTATAAGAAATAAACACAAAAGGGATTGTGGATTTTTCTCTTACTAATATTTTTAATTGAATGGGAACCGGAACCGGAATCGTTTGGCGGAACCGGAATCGGAAAATATCTCACGATTCCCAACCCTATATATAGGCTATACTCAATATATATTTGATATGGTCTATTTAGGCTAATTATAGCATTGATTAGCCTATTGTGGAGGGGTTTTTTTTAATTCTACATGGAACCCCATTAAGTTTTATTTTTACATAACTGCTTTTGAAGATGTAAATTCAGTCTGTTGGAAGATATTTGTTCCTTAGTGTAAAATAGAAATGCATGGTAATTTCATTTTATAAATATAGCCTAAGCAAAAAATCTAAACGCTGTAACAGAGTTTTAGAACAAATCTTTCTGGATTAATAGCCTAAATATAAAATACAATTAAAGTAATCCATGTTTGATCAAGCTTCGAACCCATGTCTTTGTAATGGTAGAATCGCAGGCCTATGTTTTACCACTCAGCCATGTGTTGGCTCAAATGACCGAGAAAACGTTTTGTCGTTATGCATTTTGTGAATGTAGGGCTGGGCTACATTACATGAAAAAAGAGACCTCTCACAGTTTTAAAAGATAATTTTATTCTAGCTGTGATAAGAAAAATAAATTAAAGTGCCCCGAAGTTCGGTTGTTCAGCAGTCAGTGTGCGCGCGAGAGAGAGAAGCGCTCTTCAGTCTTCGCATTCCTCAATAGAGTCATTGAAAGCACCCACTTTATTTTCGCTGACTGCTAGATAAGCCTATTTTAACTTTTGATTAATAAAATGTTCTCCTATAGCCTAAAAGTTTATATTCTAGTTAAAGCTATATTCTATTTAAAATGTAGGCTTTTACATAGGCCTAATTACGCTTCGCTTTCGCTAAATGTCCCTTTGCGCCACCTGGTGGTCATTTCGCCACCGACTTTGAAATACGGCTGGTTTATTTTTGCCGCTGTAGATTTACCGCGGCGGTAAGCGACATTCTGATTGTCCACCTACTGTATGTATAAAGGCCCGTACACACCGGGACGAATATCAGCGTGCGTTATTCGTCAGCGTTTTTCAACGCGTTTTTTGTGTTCACACCCAAGCGTTTTTCGCTGACGATGAGCCGAGTGAACATGCAAATTCATTCCCTGACATTAGATGGTGCTTAATGTAAAACAGAAATAATAATAGAATACTAATAGGCCTATACTAGGGTGATCATATTCATGTCTCAATGTTTTATTATGACAGATTAAAAAAAAACGAATGAAATAATGATAGAAATATTGTCTTCTGTATAGAAAAATAAATATATAAATAATAACTAAAAGAAATGCCTCCAAATGTAACAAAAATAGCTCTCACAAACTTACAAAAACGAACTAATAAAATCTATTTATATCTTTAGTTTTCATCCTCTTTATCCTATTTTTCTTCCTCATAGAGCTGTCGCGATAGTCAATATATCGACTTATCGCACGATATATGTAAATGAGCGCGATAATTTTTGGTGCCGCGATATATTGCAACAGATGATTTGTTTTATTATTAAAACAATAATTGGATTCATTTTCACAATAAAATTAATGTCATCAACATTTTAGTTGATCGCGCTGCCTCTGTCATCTTGTCTGCACTCTGTGTCGGAGGTGGGGCTCAGGCAACGTCTCCACATACACACACACACAGAGAGAGAGAGGGAGAGCGGACACCGTCAGGTGAAGAGAAGGCGTGAACCAACTGCATTTTAAAGTGTTCTATTTCGTGACAGCTAACGTTACCTCGACCCAGTTTAATAAGAACGAGTCCGTGGAATTGATTTCAAATCCACAATCTTCAGCTCCGGTGTGGGAACATAACATAAGCCGAACGAGAGAGGAGAGAAAATTAACGTGAACGAGCCGGTATGAAGCCGGTACGATGCCTTTTTTCAACAGTACAAATAACGTGACAGCGCGTTGGGAAAGTTTACTTTCTACATGAACTAGTTCAAAGTTCAGTTCACACATTTGAAACGAACTAGTTCAGTTCATAGCTCATACTTCAAAAACTGAACTAGTTCATTTATAGTTCTTTTTGTCCCTATGTTGTGAGTTTTTTTATTAGGCTACTATTGCCACAGCCCATATACAACCACAGACAACAATTATTTTATCGATGGGCAGTTTGCACAGAAATGTAAGATTTTTCCTATCCTCACCGACCTCGTCATAAAACCTGTTTGAATGATCATACATCTCACGCGCTGCTTTGTCGGCCTCGGCGCAACACTGCTGCCTGGTGTTGCCAGATTGGGTGTTTTTTCGCAACATATTAAGGCCTATTTACATGTGTTTTATCCGGGTTTTCGCCTGGAAGGCTCTATACAAATCTGGCACCCTTAAAGGACAAGTTCGGTCTTTTACAATTAAAGCCCTGTTTTAAGATCGACCCTGATGAAATAGAATAGTTAAGATTGTTTTTGAGACAAATGCTCCTGTCACGAGAATTTTTAAATTCTGTATTAGTACCCCCCCACCTTTATAATGAAAGCATAGGTGCACTCGAACAATCATTCATAAAAATGCATAAAACTTTAGTTTACAAAGACGTGAAACTCACCGAGTGGTCTGGGGTGTTCACTGATATGCCCACACAAAAATCGCTGCAAAAGATGCTTTCCAACAGGTTTTATCGTAGTTTATGTCCAAGTCCATGTTACTTCCTATTTTCGGTTGAAGTCCACAGTAGTCAATTGTCGAGTTCACATGCGCGATCATTGGTAACTAGATAACTAAGGATCGTGCATGTGAACTCAACAATTGACTATTGTGGACTTCAACCGAAAGCAGGAAGAAAGTGGACTTGGACAAAAACTATGATAAAACCTGTTGGAAAGCATCTTTTGCAGCGATTTTTAAGTGGGCATATCAGTGAACACCCCAGACCACTCGGTGAGTTTCACGTCTTTGTAAACTAAAGTTTTATGCATTTTTATGAATGATTGTTCGAGTGCACCTATGCTTTCATTATAAAGGTGGGGGGGGTACTAACACACAATCCAAAAATTCTCGTGACAGGAGCATTTGTCTCAAAAACAATCTTAACTATTCTATTTCATCAGGGACGATCTTAAAACAGGGCTTTAATTGTAAAAGACCGAACTTGTCCTTTAAGAGTTCATAGTAACGTTCATCAGGCAGTAATAGCTACAGTACGTTCAGTTCACCCAAATATGAACGCGTTCATGAACTATCGTTCATTGAACAGGTTCAGAATCGGGCACAACAGATGCAGCCATTATGCACGGTCGAAAAACCAGCATTTAAAAATATGAAATGTCCTGTTGATGCTGATGCCTGATCTGTGCCTTTTTTGTGAGACACTTTAAAAGTTTAAATTGACATATTAGCCTACTTTGTTTTGATCTAGTTCTTGATACCTTGCACTTTTTTAACAAATGTGCATTTATTTACTTGTTTTATTTATGTGGGATATATTTTTTCACATTTCACAATGTCTAAATATTGAATAGAAATAAGAAGAAAGGTTCTTTGTTCTTTGAAACAGTGTACTTGCATTATTATTGTCATTAGGTAATCAGTGGCATAAAATGCTCTGAAAATTGCAATAATATCGTTTATCGCAATTAATTTTGGTGCAATATATCGCACAACAAAAAGTAGTTATCGTGACAGCTCTACTTCCTCATCCACCTTGTTTGCCCATCTATATTTTGCTATAGAATTGATCTTTCCCAGCAGTTTTTTTTTTTTTTTTTTTTGAAAACCAGGACATTTTCATCACTTAAAAACAGCCAGGACAGGACGTGAAAACAGGACATGTGTAACGCAAAGTTGAGATGTTGCCCAGAGATAAAAACATAGCACTAGTTGTCGGATGAACAGATGCACGAGAGACGAGAGTTGTCATATTTCCCCGCGTTTAATAAAACCACTCAAACGTTACACTCGTCCTTATACATGGGGATCGAGCGAGAAAAACAAACAAACATCTGGTCACAATAGTAAAAAAATAAAATAACTGACACTATGCACACTATGCGCAGTTCCCATATCAACTCAAATTTCTATAAAAGCACAAAGTGACCGTTACCCATGTCCCGGGAAAACAGAACTGTTGGTCACCCTATACCAGCGGTTTTCAATAGGTGAGGCGCACCTCCCCTGGGGGGCGCCAAAGAGCGACAGGGGAGGCGCAAAGCAGTTTATAATACGCGACTTTTTTTTTTTTAAGTCGCGTTAAAAACAGCACGGGTTGAGGGTTATGTTTTTTGTGCTTATTAAAAAAAGGTTGTTTGTTAGGAAAATCTGACAAGCAACTTTGTTTTCTTTACATCTATGGTGACGGTTGCCGTTTTCTCAACCTCCAATACATTGATTGACACTGTCTGACGGTGTACTTTAGCGTCCATTTCTTTTCCCTTTTTTTAACTCGTAATTGAATAACGAAAAACATGCTTTCTTTATTCGTTTTTAGACTGGTGAAACGATATTCACAAACTTTTTTTTTTATATACAAGGCTTAGATATTTAACTTCACACAGGCCTATAAAGAACACCTAAAACAAAAACATTTCATAAACAGTAAAATGTTAAGCTATATAAAAATAAAACTTTATTAAAACATTAATAAATTATTTTATGATACACATGCCTATTACTGTCTTAAGTGAACTCATTTATAAATTCCAATAATAATTGTCATTAATATTATTATTAGTCTACATTTAGGCTAGATTCGAAGACGCTTTTATCCAAAAAAATGTGAGAAAATGGGACAAGTGTCAGATCGCGTCTCTGTCAGCAACAGCTGTCCGAATTCGCTCACTCGTTTTTATTTACTCCTCCTCATTCACTCCTTCAAGTGAACAGTATTAGTGGACTAACATAGGGGTTTAGGGGGCGATTTTGGATTCAACCCATGTTCTCAAGCAGTGAAAAATAGAGGACGCTTCAACGCATCGACAGACAGGACCGAGCAGGTAATATTTAATATGAAACAAAGTCTCAACTTTCAAATTTGGTCAGTCAAAGAAAATTAAAGGCCTACCGTTTTGTGGCTCTTTAATGTGTCGTGACAGATTGCCTGATAAAGCCAAGTTCCACCGACGTTAATCTACTAACTTTCCTGACTGTTTTTAATTTAAAAGTGAAAGTTAGTTTTGTTTTCAAACTAGCGCACATCAAGGCACAATAACAAAACAGTTCTATTCCGCATTACCGCACCATTATGAATGCCCATTGATGCCAGTGAAAACGCGCGCATTGTACGTTTACCTTTAAATTAGCGATTTACATGCCTCCACCGGTGACACCGGTATTACCGGTGTTGTGACACGTCGATTAACCGGTGAGAAAATATCCTCACCGTCACATCCCTACTGCGCATCAAAAGCGTGGCCTCTCATTGTTCCCACTAATATGGACGATTAAATTGAAACTCACGTGTTGTCTTGAATGCATAAATTGGTTGGGCCATAGAGGTTTTTTATTTTTTTATTTTATTTTTTATTGCTTTGCCGCTCTTGTAGCGTGAATGGCATATTTTGTTTGTTTAAACCTTTATGTTTAAAAAGGTTTTAGATCGTAAAAAAAAATTCATGGAAAATATGTGAATCTGTTCGATCTGATAACATGCCTTCAATGCAGTTGACTGTTAAATGTTCCGTGTTCCATTAACGAACAGCGTTGTCGTTCATTGATCAGGTAAAGCTGTCTGTAAGAGCCAATTTTATTATTTCAATAATTTGGGACCTAGGACTTTGCATTCACACTGTCCATTGTGCTGATTTTGTTGGAGACGCTTTTTCAGCCATCAGGTGTCGTCGTCGGTAGCTTTGGCACCGATTACACGTTAAAGGGATAGTTCACTTCAAAAAGAAAATTCTGTCATCATAGGCCTACTCACACTCAAGTTGTTTCAAACCTGTATGAATTTCTTTCTTCTGCTGAACACAAAGGAATATATTTTGAAGAATGTCAGTAACCAAACAGTTAACTGGAATCATTGACTTCCATAGTATTTTTAGTAAGTCAATGGGACCAGTTTACTGTTTGGTTACAGACATTCTTCAAAATATATTCCTTTGTGTTCAGCAGAAGAAAGACATTCATACAGGTTTGAAACAACTTGAGGGTGAGTATATGATGACAGAATTTTCATTTTGATTTGCATCTCTCTGGCATGGGATCACCGGTGATCCCAAGTTGTATTGTTTACATTGATCGCGAGTTTACAATATCTATTTGTCAAGTTATAAGGTTAACCAATACATTGTTGGAAAGCTACAACACTGTATATTAATTTCGGTATAAGCATTATACAATAAAGATAACTTAACAGCCGTTTTTTGTTACTCTGTATCAACAGTAACAACGTGATACAACTCTGAAGGGGGGTGGGGGGGGGCTTACTTTTTTATGTTGTGGAAATGTAATGCTTGGCACAATAATGATGACCTCGGTCTTTTTACCATGTGAAGAGTCCAGTATATGATGTCCATGGTAAAAAAATTGTCCAAAAACATGCAAACTGTTAAAAATATCCATATTACTTCTATTGTTTACATTCTGACATTTGCTAATCACATGGGGCGTTGTCCTGTTTATTCGACGAATTCTCCACATCTAGCGCATTATTCAATGAAAACAACATATCAGTGTTTTTAGTAGAGTGTCTGGAAATGAATGAGATAGGTCCAGAAGATGTCCGATGAAAACTGGCCATGTAATTATAGAAAAGATTGAAGGATGTCAGGCGCTTTTGGTGACGTGTGATCATGCATAATGCTAATATGTGTGGTAAAAAAATAAACCAATAGCAATGGGAAACTTTTCTGTTGTCACCCATTTGAAGCCTATACCATAACGAATACGACCATGTGCGGATCTTGCATAATCACGCGTTTATAACAGTGTTTCTTTGTGTGCGCAACTATTTGCTTCATGGAAATTTACGCACACGTGACGAGGTTGTCATGACACCCAGGCTCTTCTGCTCAATGCTACACCTGCTGTCTGGCGTTCACTCGCTCTGTTTACATTCGCCTGCTGCAATGGGTTCACGTCGAGGACAGAAGTTACTTTCTCCTACTGCTGCAATGGAATAACTCCCGCGAAGCTGTGATAAAGAAAACGTGTAATATTCAGAGGAGAGTTCTGTATCCAGCGCAGTCTATGATCCAGCGTCTCTGAAGAAGAGGATATGTTTTTGGCAGGTCGATCCAGTTTTAGATCGGTAAGTGTCTAAACATTTTAGTGTGTTTGTTACATTACTTTTTAGTTTTGATTTTCTGCACTATTGGGCCTTATAAGTACATTGAAATGCAGTGAAATTCCTTTGTTATTCAAGCGCTGAATTAGAAGTGTGATGAGCTATTAGGCTATTGTTTTGTATGTAGAACGCAAGACGAAGTTCAAACAAAACTTTTCATAGAACGAAATGTAATTTATATGTAAGATAATCAGTTGTGTTAGCCGTGTTTCTAACCCATTTTGTGTGATTCAACAGTGACAATGATGAGAGTGTACCAGAGGCCACTGGACAACAGACAAAGCGTCCATACAGTTGCTGCAACATCTACAGCTGCCTTCAGAGGTTCAAGAGGAAAGAGTCAGCCCAGGACTTTGTGGTAAGTAAATAATGTGAAGCAAGTAATGTTTAGTGAGAAAAAAAATTTGACATTCATCTTCATTCATCAACATTCATCTTGCCCATAGGATTCTTGTCTTGTAGGCTCTTTTTCGCCGGCAAGACCGTTTTGCGTTTGAGCGCCCCCAAGTTGTGTTTTACTGTAACTTCAGAAGTACCAGACACGTGAGAAACCCCACCAATCTCGCTGGTCGGATAGGTTTTGACGCGGCGCGTCAAACCAAAAAAAACTAACCCGAGGCGTTTTGTTAAAAATGACGCTTTTACGCGTGGCGTTTTTCGCGTCGGTGTGAACACTCACATTGGCGCCCATTGTTTAGTCACGAGGCATTAAACGTCGACGAATATCACGAGCAAAATTCGTCCCGGTGTGAACAGGCCTTAATACCAATAAATTTGAACCTAATAATAATACCCAAGACATTTACTGATGCAACAATTTTTACCTAAAAAAAAAAAAAAAAAAAAAAAAAAAAAAAATTTGAAAATAACGTTTCAGTAATTATACTTGGTATACATGCTGTTCAGGGGATTGTGTAAACAAGTGATAAATTAAAGCAGTCCCAGTAAAGTTATTTTTGTCATGGTGAAGTGCGTTCACACAGCCGACATTTTTACCTTTGGTAGCTTATCCACGTTGCGTGTATGACACGTTTAATTGAAGGATCTCTGATGCTTTTAACGATTACAGTTTAGGTTATGACGTCGGCCCTCCAAGCTATCAATTACTTTTTTGCTGTTTTTCGGACGAATTTTTTATTAGTCACTAAAATTTGTCCCAATAATCGATCAAATAAATAATAAAATGCATAGATCGATAGTATAGACCCCTTTTAAGTTGGTAAACATGGTGACGTTCTTTTTTAAGGGCGGAGCTTAGGTGGAGGCAGAACGATCCCTCTGGCCGCTTCACTAATGCTAGTTAGCAAGTATTGTTAGCTTTTTTTTTTTTTACAATGACAAGAGAAAATCCGATTTTATCTTAATGTGCAAGGTCACTCAGTGTCCAGGACCACGGTTGTTCTTTCCAAAAGTTATCTTTAATGGACGGAACCGGATTGGCCGACCCGTAGCCGCCTACACACTCACTCAATGCATGGAACCGAAATCATAACCTAAAACATTATAAAACGGTCTAACTAGTATAACTTCACGCTCACAGTAAGGTTAGAAGTAAAAAAGATGTGCTTGTTCTTTGCGGGGTTTAGCTGACTGAGGACATCCACACAGTTTAATTCAAAGACGACACTTGTCAGGATTTTACTTCGGTTTTGGGAAGGGAAAAACGGACACCCCCCTCCAACTTCTCTGGGAAACGCGTATCTGTGTTACAAATGTCCGAGGCACAATGTTTAACCATATTTTGGATAAAACTACGATGGTAATAGCTTGCCGAGACCAAAAATATGAGACACCTGTGTTGAAAGTCAATGGAGTGCTGTGAAGAAGTGTCGGACCACTGTGGAAGCTTGTTCTTGGCTGCACTGTGATTGGTCAATCTACATTCTAGGGCGTGGATTAGCCAAAGGTGAATTATATGGTCCTGTACAAGACTTGTGTGTACAATCCGCAGTTCTGCCAAGCCAGCGCCAAGATGACGACAATGTAAATAGTGACATTACGGTGCGATTTTAATGATGTGAATATTTTCTAGAAATAAAAAGTCCAGATACAGCATATTCATTTTTCATCAATTCTTGCACCAAACAACACAACAAGATGACATTTAATAATAGTAACAATAATTTAAGCTCCTTATGTAGCCGAATCTGTGCTGGTTTGTATTGGCCGCCTCCAGTTTTCACTTTGTTTTGCCTCCAGCTAGCGCCGTTACGTAACTGTGACGTCGGCGCAAAAGGGGTCTATTGGTGACGAATTTGCTCTGTGCACAAGAAAAATGCTAACTTCCGGCTTGAGGACGGATGTTGGGTACTTCGGTTCCAGTTGCCATTGTTTACATCAGTGGACCGGCTATCTAAAACTTAGCTATCTAAAAATATGTTTGTCTAAAACTATGTTCGTTTGTTCATTGTCAAGTCAATCAACACAGTTTTTACTTATATTTGGGTGGAGCCAGGCGCTGCTGCATTGTGAAAAGTAAACAATATTTCACATCTGCTTTTTTGTCACCGCACCCAAGCAGTAGCTTTACAGAGTGGAGCGTTGCGTATCCATGACAACTAGAAGGAAGTTTTTAGGCTACTAATTATTTATTATATTACACCCTTTAACCAGGAGAAGCCCCTGGGGTTAGAACCTATTTTGCAAGGGAGACCTGTTTAGAAATGTGTGAAAACAGCCTAACCTTATAACGAACGAACCAACGTCGGATACCTTTACTCCCTGTATGACATGTATAGAGGTTGTCAACACTGATCTATATAATGACATTCTACAAAGATCAGTGGTTGTCAACAACATAGCCTCCGAACATCATAAACAAAACAATGACTAACACAAACTGTTCTGGAAAATGCACTTTCCAACGCATGATTTAGACTTTTATAATGTATAGAGAGATTAACATAACAGCTACCAAATAGCATAGCTTGAGCACGTAGCATGGCAACATTAATGTCTGAGTGATTCCACGTGTATGTACACGCCGTCAAATGTCCGAGCGAAACAAAACAAATTGTAGATCTTCATCTGGGGAGCGATATTTTTTCCTAGGATGGTGGGACTGACGGGTAGGTTTAGGGACAGGGTTGAGGTAGGTCATATGCAATGTGTATATATATATATATATATATATATATATAGTAATAACGTTAAGTCAACAGCGTTCATAAACACACTGAAAAGATATTATGCGTGTTGATAGCATGCCAAAAATACGTGATACGTGTCATACATACGCAATTTCATGAGATCAGTCTGAGCATGGTTGTTGTTGTGACTTAACGTTCCCTTTAAAATTATGCAAATACTGAGAGATGTACGTTAATATTTAAATCCCTTCTCTCTTGCTCTGGGGAGCTGGAGAAAAATCACTAGCCAGTCGATGAACATAACTGACTGTAATGATTCAAGACATCTGGAGAAATATACATACTCTACGGCCATGTCCACACGGACAGGGGTATTTTTATAACCGTGACTTTTTTTACGCGGTTCGGCCGTTCATCCACACGGAAACGCAGTATCAGGACACTGAAACCGAACATTTTTGAAAACCCCTGCCAGGGTGAGTATTTTCTGAAACGCCGGTTGCAGTGTTGTCGTGTAAACAGCGAAACCAGAGTTTTTGCACTGCTGACGGCTTCTGATTGGCTAACGTGGCTTTACGGTTAGGTTTATATCGCCGCCTGCTGGTGTTGCATGCTCTTGACAGCGCTTGATGTCTTGTTTTTGCGTTTTCATGTGGACTGAGTTTTTTTTTTTTTTTTAAACGCAGGAGGGAAAAACTCCAGTTATAAAAATACCCGTGTCCGTCGTCCATCAGGCTACCGGAAACTAGACACCCCTATCGGTTTCACAGCCGGTGTTCTGACAATTCATGCTACCCATCGAGATTTGCTATTTACCGGTTATGCGCATGTGCAGACTCACAGACTTTTTTTTTTTTTACAAAAGGTACATTTTCCTGTTATAATATATAATTTCCCTTTAAAAAAATGCTTACTACCATATGAATATTTGTACGGTCAGCCAGCTGAAAAAGAATAACTGAAATTTTCAGTTACTATGAGGAAAGGTGTACATTGACAAGTCAAAGATGAATATTTTATGATAATTTTTACTTTTCACACCGTTTTAAAAGAAAAAAAAAGTCGTCTAGAGCAGTGGTTCCCAACCTTTTTTTGTCTGAGACCCCCTTTTTCCCAAGGAAATATTTTAGGGCCCCCCCTTACATTTAATGATATTATCGCTCTTGTAAGCTTGCAGCAAGGATGACAAAATATGTTTGTTTTTTTTCAAACAAACGGTATGTTTATGCACAAATAATAGCCTATAATATTGAAAATACAATGACTAAATCATCAGTAGGCCCTTTGTAATTTAACAACATAAGCCTAGGAGAAGCCTATTAATTGGCCATATTTGAAATGCAAAAATAAAAATATTCACACTGGTGTTTAGGTTAAAAAAAATAAATCTGCTATTAAATGACTGTTGTCTGGGGCCTCAATACTTGCATGTTATCTGTGAGGCTTTATCAATGTGAGGCTTTATTTTTTACACTTTTGGCGCTATAGCGAGTGATAATAAACTTGCATGAATTAACAGAATAATGCGTCTTTCGGAAAGAACAGTGTAGCCGGAACTACTTCTCTCTGTGTACGTCTATAACAAGTCACGCAGGTACTGTAGTACTCCGCAGCGGCAGCGATCCGAACCAGTGTAAAATAGTCCCAATGTGAACACTTATTATAGGTGTACCATAGTGGTTCAGGATAAGACAAAAACACGTATTGGAAAATGGATTCATGATGAACTCACTCATTATATACGTTTTGTAAATTTTGAACAGAAAAAAAGTTAAGGACTTTTATTTAATGCTCATTGCTCAAACCTTCAAAATATGCCGCGACCCCCCACAGAGCTCGCTGAGGCCCCCTTGTGGGCCGCGACCCCCCTGTTGGGAACCGATGGTCTAGAGTATAAAGTAGCTACTCATAACTTAGAATTGTATTATAATTGTATTTCATACGACTTTAATCGGCATTCTGTCATCAATTCGCGCTACGGTAGCATTTTTCGACAAGGAAGCAAAAATCAACAGAACACCGGAAGCAGCATATGCTAACGTGCACATAGAGAATGGGGATCTACGTCATGGCGCAGTGCACTCTGGGTAGCGGCGGCCATATTTTAGGACACAGTTGCCGTAACTAAGGTAAACAAACCCATATGGACCGTGCGAAGATCAAGCACAAGGTTCTCTACCGAGATAAGCTGAACAAGGAAGCAAAGGAGTGCTGCTTAGAGAAAATAAAGGCAATTAACGGGCTTGATCCGTACGAACGCAAAGAGTGATCGACTGATCTGAACAAGCTACCACAAACAACATTTCCTGACGTGTTTTCTTACCTTGTTTGTGGTGTGAGTGCATACACATTTGAACCAGACACACCCCTCTGTCAGCAACAACAACACTGCAAGTTAAACTCTGCGTCGGAACTGATATTGAGTCTCTTAAACGGGTTAAAAATAAGAAAGCTGTCAGCAATTGAATTATGCTCTAAAATGTTCAAGTGAAAATTAGGAAAATTACTTCTCTTTTTATAGATAATGAAGTTTGTAAGTCTGTCTATTTAAGCTATGTAATATTATTTTGATTTATTTTTTATTTTATTTATTTATAATTTTTTTCAGTTAATTTTATTCTGATGTTTATTTTTTTCTCAATAATATGTGTTTACGAACTGTGATGCTTGTATGTTTGTAACTTGCATTCTAATAAAAAAAAGTTAAACTCGTACTTGTGTCGTATATAATTTCTTTTTTACTTAGGAAACATTTTAGTTAAGTTGTTTACTTTTATTAAATGTAATTTCATAAAAGGCAAAAAGCTGTTGTTTTTATTGTTTCTGCAATGTTCTAGATTAGTTTCTGTAATAAATCAGAATCCGGTTTATTTCCAGGTTTTCACATACGAGGATTTTACCTTGGTATACTGGTGCTTAACATAAACATAAATAAAGAACTAAACATACACATAAACATAAATAAAGTACACATAAAAATAAATAAAGAACTAAATAGATCAAAAGTACATGTGTACAAAGAATATTCTGCAGATTTGACTATGATTTGACGTTTCTCACGCAACCTCCGTGTCCTAAAATCCCACAATGCCTTGCGTTACTGGGGTCCGCTGACGTCACGATCCCATTCTCTATAGTCTATTGTTGTATGATAACTGGGGGCGTGCCAAGATGGCCGAGTGAGTAGACGCTTTCTACCGAGCTCTGCAAACGAAAGTTTTGGAAACGGTAAAATTCATTTTTTTGTCTCCCCACGCACTAAATTTTATTTTCACAAATATTACACCAATCGAAAAACGAACCTTTGAGCAATGTCAAACCAGCGCGACAGGAAAAGAGGGAAAGAGAGCGCCGGACGGAAGCTAATTCCAGATGATAGCAATCCTACTCCTAAGGCTGGCAATGTTCTAGTTGACAATTGTCACGATTATTCCTCCGTTTCCCTTCCTTTTCCCACTGCGGAAAACCTCATGGATGAATTTCCACCGCTGCCCATCACTCCCAGTAAGTCATCACCTGTATCGAAGAAAATGATGTGCACAGTCGGGTCTGAACATGCTAACTCAAGCGATATCATAGCCAGCCTCTCAACTCTCATAAACACGCGGTCAGACAGCATCGAAAGCATGGTCAGTGCCAATGCACTTAAAATCGAAGGACTAAAAAAGACAATCGACTTTGTATGTGCTGAAGTTAAGGATGTAAAGAGCAAAGTGTGTACACTCGAAGTGAAAATGGTGAAAGAAGAGAAACGTGTAGACGCATGTCAGCAAAGGGTCTCGGAGTTAGAAAGATATTCGAGAAGATGGAACCTTAGACTTTACGGAGTTGAAGAAACAGAAAAGGAAAACATACGGCGAAAGGCCATCGAGATCTGTCAGGCTGTTTTGCCTGAGGAAAAGAACAGGCTGGCTGATACCATCGACACTGTACATCGGCTTGGCACTAAGCGGCAGAATGACCACAGACCCAGAGGCATCATCATCCAGTTCATCGCACGTGTCTGCAGGGATGCCGTGTGGAAAGCTGCCAAGACATCACCATACTTGCGCAACAACGGCTTACGATTTGCAGAGGATCTTTCTAAGGAAGACAGAGATCGAAGGAGCAAACCGTGGCCAGTGATAAAAAAAGCTCGAGAGGAGGGCAAACCAGCCTTCTTCATTGGAGGTCGCGGATTTATCAACGGTTCAGAAGTTCCCTTGCCCACTTGAGAAACAGACTTGCCTGCTGCCTTTTAACGCAAGGTCGCCTGCTGGTTTGATTTGCACTAACTTACATTCAGAGTTGATGGTGTATATTAGTCTTTGTTATCCTGCAACTAGGTCTTTATAGAGATTTTTCAATTTACAAAATCGCTGCCATTTCTTTTATGTTCTGTTTTTAAGGCCATTCAATATCTAAGGCAGCTGATGTGCTTTTTAGTTGGCCGGGACTAACAATTTTTTCCTTTCTTGTTTACCGATAGTTATTCCCTAGTTTACATTTCGTTCGTGTTCTTTAATAACTTTGTCTTTGTCCATTGTTTCTTTAAATGCCAGGGCCCGTATTCATAAAGAATCTTAATGCAAAAAGTAGCTCCTAGTGACAAAATTCTAAGAAAATTCTTAGAAATGTGGGCGTTTACTCTTAAAATTAAAGAAAAATTCATAATAAAGAAAAAAGTAATTCAGAAAGAATCTTAACCCTTAAAAGAGGTCTTAAGGTCAAAATTGTTAGTACAGATGAGGACTTTTTAGAGGCTTAAGAGTTTCTTTAGCTGAGGAGAAAATGGCAGAAAAACGATGAAGAGGGAGAAGAAATATGTTGCAATAGATGACAGTGAGTTAATAGACAATATATATATATATATATATATATATATATATATATATATATATATATAAACGATCGTGCAGGGATCATGTTTGTGACTGATCTTTTTAGAGACACGCTAATATCTCCGACACATCGCAATGCTATAACGGCTGAAATGAAAGTAGCCTAATCACTACATTAAGATATTTGGCAAATGGGAAAATGCAATAAAGCAGCGGTGATTTGGGTCTATCACAACCCTCTGTAAGCAGTGATCACACAAAGAGTTACAGCACTTTCAGAACCTCTTATTATGCCACCTTGCAGGCTCAAAAAACTGCATTTATGAATATAGCAGGCTTCCCTGATGCACACAAGCAGGGGAATGAACCGTTAATAATTTGCGCTATAAGCTCCCATGTCTGCTTCTTGCTTTGTGCCGTGACACCCGGCTCAGTTTTTTTTCTTTAATGATAGTGTTCATCCACTAACTTGGGCTAACAGCAAACACTTTTCTTCTGTCCAGTTGGGTTCTCTCATCTTTCTCGTTTTTTATTCAATGTTTGCTATATTAAAACCAACATTCAAACCACCACTTAAAAAGACAGTTTTTTGTAATTGGAAAGAGTGGGACATTTTTTATCATTCTAAGCCAATCAAATACCTTAGGATATTAACAGCATGGTAAAAAAATGATTTATATACACATAATGTGTGTGTGTGTGTATATGTGTGAGTAAACTCTATAGTTAAAATTGCTCCTTTTTTCCCTTCATGGACAACCAACCAATCACAGTCTTCAAAAGAGTGTGTCATACATAGCAACGGGGTCAGCCCCGCCTACTGACTGAGATAAAAGTTTGTAACTTTTCCTTACTCAGAGTTGCTCTCAGATCAGTCCCGAATCGCTCTTAAGCTAAGACTCCTATGTAAAAGTTTTTAAGCTAAATTAGGAGTTTTCTGAGAGGATTCTTAGAATCTTTATGAATACGGGCCCAGGGGTTTAAGACAGATTTGTAAAAGAAAAGCCTTATTTTTATTTGCTAAACAACTTCGTACGGATTTTTGTTTTTTTCAGGAAAGCCATTCCACATCTGCTGATGTCAATTTTTGGAAATCTCAATGGGGAAACGATATTTGGTTCTCTCAGGGTTCAGAGAGATCTGCTGGGGTAACCACTCTTAAAAATACTTTCACTGGTGATGTCCTGCACTCAGACTGTGATTCCTTAGGACACTACATATGTCTTATAATTAGAGTTGACAACATATATATTATAATTATTAATCTTTACGGTTATAATAACAAGCTCGAAAATGATAAATTACTTGATTCATTAGAGGAAAGAATTACATTCTGGCTCACTAAATATCCAAACTCTCTTCTCCTAATTGGTGGAGATTTTAATATTGCTCTAGATAATACTATTGACAGGTGGCCTCCTGGGCGGCCCTCCTCCATCAGCACAAACCTTAAAAGACTTATGGGAAAATTTAACATTGTGGATGTTTGGAGAGAAAAATTTCCTGATAAAAGATCGTTTACTTGGAACAACAGGACAGGTTCCAGCCAGTCTCGCATTGACTTCTGGCTATTATCCAATTACATTGATAGAGATAAAATTGCAGTAAATATCCTGACCACACCCCTCACTGACCATAGAGCAATTCATATAAGCATCCAATTAACTGCATCAAATACATTTCATAGATCTTGCTACTGGAAATTAAACAATTCATTGTTAAAACATGATAAGGCGAAGACTGAAATTATTAAGCTAATTACTTTTTTTTACAACAAGGCAAAAAAGGAAAAATCCTACAAAACTAACTGGGAACTACTTAAATTTAAGTCAGGAGCAATTTTGAGACAGTATGGGGCCTCTATTGCCAAAGCTAAAAGAGCAGAAGAAGAAGAAGTCATAAGTAAAATTTCTTCATTTTATCAGAAAGCCCCTGATGAGGTTTCAGAGGAGGATAAACTACGTCTTTTACAACTCCAAAACAAATTAGATGATTTATATCGACAAAAAGCAGAGGGAGCCTTTGTAAGGTCCAGGAAGAGATGGCTGGAGGAGGGGGAACAAAATTCAGCTTACTTTTTCCGTCTTGAAAGATACCGGTCTAAAATCAATTTCATTTATAATTTAAATATTAATGGGATTGTTACTGATAACGCTAAATTAATCTCAGATTTTTGTTCAAAATTTTATAGTAATTTATACAGTTCAAAATTTAATGAAGCAATTACATCTCAATTTCTTAACTCAATGAATAACATAAGACAGATTGATGAGGTAGACAAAGATTATTGTGACACCCCTCTTACATTGGAAGAGGTCACTGATTCAATTGCTCTACTCAAAAACAATAAATCCCCCGGCACTGACGGTTTAACTTCAGAATTTTACAAAATATTCTCTGATCATTTAGCCCCTTTTTTACTGCAAGTCTTTTTGGAAAGTATAGAGAATGAGACCCTTCCTCCTAGCCTCACTCAAGGGCTGGTCACTTTGATCCCCAAGCCTAGGAAAGATGTACTTTTTATTGACAGCTGGAGACCCATTTCTCTGTTAAACAATGACTACAAAATTATGGCGTTAATATTTGCTAGAAGAATTAAAGAAACTCTTGACACAATTATAGATGAGACACAATCCGGCTTTATGAGGAACAGACACATCTCTAATAATATTAGATTGGTGTTGGATGTTCTAGACTACTCTGACCTGATATCTGAAGATAGCTTTATCCTCCTCTTAGATTTCTATAAGGCTTTCGATACGATAGAACACAAATTTATTTTTTTGTCATTAGAGAAATTTGGTTTTGGGAATTTTTTTCTGCAAAGCAATTAAAACCTTATATGTTAATGGCAATAGTTCTATCAAATTGAAAAATGGAACCTCCCCCAGATTTAATCTGGAACGGGGCATTCGTCAGGGATGCCCGATTTCCCCCTCTTTTTTTGCTCTGTACGCAAATTCTCACAACTCATGTTGTCAATAGCTCTATACAAGGAATTTATATTGTGGGTAGGGATATCATCATCAGTCAGCTTGCTGACGATACTACAATCTTTTAAAAAAATTCAAGCCAGATCAAAGTCACCATTCAGGTTATTAGTCAGTTTTCAGAGGCTTCTGGTTTACGCCTAAATATTAATAAATGTGAGCTGTTGCCTTTAAAAGAGTGTAATATACAAACTATTTGTAACATTCCGGTCAAGGATGAAGTTACCTATTTGGGTATTGTCATCTCTAAAGATCAGAAAAAGAGATGTCCTGTAAACTTCTCATCGATTATTAAAAAAAACTCAAAACAAACTGAAATATAGCTGCGAGCAGCGATTGCGGGCCCAAGCCGGTGGCACCGCAACCCCGGTGCCTTTAGTTACCTAAAGGCACCGGGATGGCGGTACCGCCGGCTTTGGCCCGCAATCGCTGCTCGCAGCTATATTAATATATATATATAAAGCCGGTGGCACCGCCACCTTGGTGCTTTTAGGGTTATTCTACATGACGTGCAAAAACATAACCCCCGCTTTGACTGTCAAAAAGAAGTGTGCTGAAGAGCTTGCATCAGTGAAGGCTCTGCAAAAGTGCACATTGGGGGCACATTTTAACCACAAAGTATGCGTGAGCAACCTTCTGAAAGGTCAGGTGTACATCCAGGTCTACATCTGTACTGTGTTTACATTATAGTATTTAGGGATGCGCTGATCCGATACTCAGGATCGGTATCAGCTCCGATACTGCCATCTTTGCCGGATCGGGGATATTTACACCACTTTAATCAAACCACTCTTCTTTAAAACATTATGATGTGATTTTTTTCACATGTATTTTATTACTCTTATTGAGCTATTTTGTCCACACACAGGACTCACTGCCAATCGTACGTGCTCACATCATTCTCTTTCTGTGAAAGCTGTATACTGCACTCACCAGTTTTCACTCTACAGCTATTGACCAGAGCACTGAAATTATTTCTCACTTAAACTACAATCAAATGGATTTTCTCACACATTTTGCGTTAGTCCTCCGCATGGCATTTTATTATTTTCTTAGCAGCTTCAGAAGTGGATGCACACAGCCTAGAACACATGACACGCACACACAGTCAAGAGAGAGGCGCGATCGAATGTGTGTTTCTGTGCGAACAATGGAAACTCTATTTTGTTCATACAGGAAAATATTCAGACTAATGTCTTGTGGGAGCAACAGAATACATGTAACGGCATTATGTAATCAGGATACAAAAATCCAGTGAGTTACATCAAAAAAAGTAATAATCAGATTGTAGTTACTTTTTGAAAAAGTATATAGTACTTAAAGCCATTTAATATAAAGTGGGACCCTTTTTTTATGAAATAATTTGTAACTGTATCGGAATACATTTTTAAAGTAACCCATCCAAGCCTGGTCTTGTGTGCACGTCCGTTACTTTCACTTTTTAAATTAGCGATTTTTAAGGCCCCAATCCTACTGTATTACCTAATGTGGATATTGATCCAATAGTTCTACCTAATTTTGAACACAAGAGGGCAGTATAGCACTATGGATGATTTTTTTCTCTTTTGACTAAACCATTCTGTCTGTTTTTAAACTTAAACATAATTCTTAAATTTAAAAAAAGGAATAAAATGGCCATAGTTCCAATATTGGTATAGTCTTATACAGTGTTGGGGTAGTTATTCAAAAAAGTAATTAGTTACTAGTTACTTCTGTAAATTGTAATGAGATTACTTTACTAGTTACTTGGAAAAGTAACTTCACTACTTATTACTTTACTTTCCTGTTTCTTAATTTACCGTGTAGCCTACATGGACAAACATCATATCAGTTTTTGCCCTATCATCACTTTATTGTAAAAATGTATACAAAATGACATGAAAGAACAATATCCCTGTCTGCACAAATAAATATGCCGCACTGTAAAATTCACAAACAAAATGGGGTTCAAAATTCAAAATTTTAAAATGGTGTTTAACACAGAAGTTTCAAAACAGGCTGGGAGAATAAAATTCTTCTCCTGAGAACAAAACCAGCTTTTTAGTCGACTCATGGTAATAATAATAATTAAAAAAAAATAAAAGATGTCAATGAAAAATAATAAAATAAAGGTCACTTTATCCCATAAAATTCTTAATCCTAATTTAAAATGTATTTTTCTAAACCTGGGGGATTAATGGTCGACAGGGGAAGCATGTCTTCTACAATGAACCCTGCAACAATCCTGTTCATTTCGTTTTGTGTTATCCAAGACTTTCGAGCCTTGTTTTTACTTGACGGGTCCGAATGAGCGGAAAGGTGCGCGCGGCAAACAGCGCACGCGATGCCTCATCCGAGGATGAACGACAAGAAGCCGAACCTGCACCGAACATGGAGACTACATCTCCGCAACGGCACCCAGTTTGCGCATCTAAATCAGTTATTTATGTTTACAAAATGAGCCTAAGATCCATGTTTTATAAAATGTCCACGAAACTTAATGAAATGTTTAGTGAAATTAGAAAATAGAGATCGTTCATTTAGTTCTTTAGCCTATACATGTTTTTATATCCACATATTTTGTTCTAATGTCACAAATAATAATCTTAGGGTTTACTATAGCCTACATTTCACTCAAATATTTTTGTGCTTTCGAGCAATAAACTGAAAGTAATGTGAATATTGCCATTCAGGGCTGGACTGGGACAAAAAAATCAGCCCTGGACACTTCATCCAGACCGGCCCACTAAACACACACACACACGTGCATTAATCTATACGTGCATTAATCTGCATGTAAAATTACTGATTAGATTTTATTTACTATCAAAACCAAGAAAAAACTATTAAAATAATAAACAAAGGAAATGGAAATGATTTTATAAGGCTTTATTGTAAATAACTGGTCTTAATTTATGTGCCACTTAATATTCTTATAGAATATTCTTAGGCTATACTACATAAACTATATTTCATGAAGTGCAACATCACGGTGAGGACCTAAGAATATATATAGGGGAGAGCGGGGCACAAAGTAACGCATTTCGGTTTTGGCTCAATTAATTAAAAAATAATTAGGTTAGATTAATATTTTTTTTACACAAGCAACAGACACATCTCTGCTACAAATGAACACTTAAAGTTTTTTTCTAGGACCTACCATTTTTGTACAGTTGCACTGAAAGTGACAGAAGTGCAAATGTTACAACTTACCCCATATGCGGGGTTAATTGTAACAGACAGAGGGGTTAGTTGTAACACTTGTGTGTAACACACATAATTCAGTACTATTTTATTTTTATAGTTTGATATTCTTTGTGCATCTGTATGGGTAGATATCCATACATCTATCCCTCATCCAATCATCCTTTTGTTATGGATCAATATCATAGCTAGAGACGTAGAAAAGGGCTGCACGGTTTTGCAATAAATAATAATAAATAAAATAAAATAAACATATATAAATATTGTAATTGCAATTAAATTAGATTTGTGTGTGGCAGCTGCATGTACAATTATTATTATTAATAATAGCCTAATAACATTAATAATAATACAAATGAGCTTAGAATAAAAATTTAAATGGTTTATTACATTAAAAATAGGCCATATTTTTAATAAATAAATAAGTTATCATTCATAGTGCACTAAATTTTAAACATTTTAAATTACAACATTGTTTGTGAAAGTCCAACAAAGTTAAATGTATACTCAAACCTGAAAAGTTGTGTGGCTCCGTTTTCATTTGATTATCATTGTGGCAGCAGTTGGAACACTGTGTTACAACTAACCCCGCTGTGTATTACATATTTTAAACCTAGCTAACAGTCGCTAGGAATTACTGACACGTTTCAAAACGGTGCTGTGTTTGAGCCAACAAGACAGTGATTAAGGCAATATAAAGTTAGATTTGGACGCGTATACATCCAACCCGGAAACAGAAAAAAAAATCTACGATGAAAAAAATTACTTTCATGATGTCAAAACACTCTTTGTCCATTATCTTCACGAAATATAATCAAAACGTTCCGCAAATTCGCGGGAGACCGTCTTCTGGCAGCAAGAGAAAAAGAGCGGAAAGACAGCCGGCTAGATACTGACAAACTATGTAAAATGTCCGTGTTACATTTAACCCCGCGTTAGGCCTACATTTATCCCCGCGCTCCCCTATTCTGTAGCTCCTGGCAGTGATGTTTCACCTCATGAAATATAGTTTATGTTCACATTTATGACACAGACAGTAGATAATATTATGTTCACATTTATGACACAGACAGTAGATATAGGCTTCTGCCAGGCACTTTCAGGGATACAAATCGAAAAAATATGTATATATGTGCATATTTAGCCTATATGCAAAATACTCCTTTTTTCACGTCAACTATGTGCTATGGTCATTAAATGGCTTTCCTTTTCACTTAAGTCCAGCAAATAATTCATTTATTTTAACACATTTGGTGGCATCTGCCAGTTATTGTCGTTGTTATGAAGTAGCAGTCGTATGTTTGCATAATTCATTTTGAACACTATAATGCTTTCAAAATCTGAGGTAAATTATCCGTTATGGCTTGTGGCACAGTGACCTATTTTTAACTAAAAATAAATAATGTGTACTCATAACCAGTGTAATTTCTTCATTCTGTCAGCCGCGACGTCGCAGAAATAGGAACCGTTTCTAAATTAGAAACTTCGCATGTCGCCGTCGCGTATGGTTAGGACAAAAACTCTGATTTATTAACATGGAAAAGATACCTTTTATCGCGTGTCGCGGCGTCGTGTGTAGTTAGGACACGGTGTAAGCGGCCGCTTCTCAAGTCTAGAATCTGAACTTGATTCCGATTGGCCAGTGTCAGACAGTCAGACCTGTCAGTCTCGCAGCTCGCGTCAGCTTCATGCGGCTTCATGAGAGAGACGCATAAGTCCGGAATTGGACAATTTAACAATATACTTACGATAGAATATATTTACAATTAATAATGATTTAAAAACAAAATACATAACGCGCCGGGCCGCCGGCCCAACCAGAATCTCCCGGTAGTCCCGATGGCCAGTACATGCCTTAGTATCTTTAATATATTTTCATAATTTTGAAGAAGTTTGGTGTGGGAATAATTAAAAATTACTTAAGGGGGGGGGGGAATAAAAATGTAAAGGCTGGTTTTGCAAAACATTCACATACAGACTAAAACAACCGACTTCCTGTTTTGCTGGCTTAAAGTTGCTTGGGCTAATGAGATCTATAAGTGTACCGAGTTTAATATTATTATATGCAAGTGTGTTTGATTTATGGACCCAATTTTCAGACCAAGTTAATTTAATTAATAAACTAATTATATAAAACTATTGTCAATGCACTACAATTAAACTGGCTATGTGCCTTTACTTATAAAAAAATAAAATAAAAACTTATTTAAAAAATCCCAGGCTTAAGAAATGTATTTTATTTATGCTGGCCAGACACACAGCAGTTAAATGGTTAATTAAGCCCCCTCTCCCTGCTAACACACACACACACACACACACACACACACACACAGAGAGACAGGCAAAGGCTCAGACATATGCTCAGAGGGAGTATGACTACATTCAAACTAAAATATCTGACTTTCTGTGGGTCCTAGCTATTGAGTGTGAATTAGAAAGTTGTCCGACTCAAAGAGTACAATATATATACCGATTTTTGTAACTGTAGATAAAACTAACAACCCCACTTTTGTCAAAAGGTGGCGCTACTGAGCCCTCACCACGCCCGTTTCTGAAACTTTGCATGTGTCTACTGGCTAATAAATGTGATGCGTCTGTCGAGTTTCATGCAATTTCAAGCATGCTAAGGGTCTCAAAAGCATCCTAAAAGAATGGTAAAGTTTAATGCGTCGCCATGAAAACAGTTTCAAAGATATCAAGAATCCATTCACAGGTCTTCATCTGCCGTGTATTTACATTATACAGATGAAGATTGAAGCAAATTGGGTTAAAATAAGAGGGTGATTTCAAAGCATTTTGAAAGTGACACACTTCCTACTGCCAGTTGGTGGCGCTATAACTTTGACACACAATAGTCACATCCATGTGATCGTCCTCTTACAGCGAACACACTCCTGAAGTTTCATCAAGATCGGTTATGACACACTTCCTGTTTCACGTTTCTCACCATAATTTTGTTTCCTCGCCACAGCCAAACCGTTCGAGATATCAAAAATCCCCTCGCAATTTTTGATCCTCTATGTCTTGACTTCAGGCTGACCGAGTTTCGTTCCATGCGGATGAATGCTCTAGGAGGAGTACATTAAATTCCATTGCATGCGTTTTAAAAACAACCGTAAATATCTGACTTCCTGTTGGGCTGGGGTAAAAAGTAAAAGCGCGATGTATATATGAAACAATGAGATCGACATGTGTACCGAGTTTCATATTATTACATGCAAGCGTGTTTGATTTATGGACAAAGTGTTCAGACCCTGTTCCAGGGGGCGCTGACGAGCCGCCCTGCCGCACCCGTGTACCAGCTTCAGCCCGGCTCTGATGGCCGCGGGTTCTGACCTATGTGCAAAGTTTCAAGAGTTTTTGAGCATGTTAAGGGACCCAAAAGTGCCCGGATAGTCGTTAGAAAAAAAAAAAAAAAAAAAAAAAAAAAATAATCCTAAGGAAAACAATAGGGCCTTCGCCCTTTCAGGGCTTGGGCCCTAAAAATCCTAAGGAAAACAATAGGGCCTTCGCCCTTTCAGGGCTTGGGACCTAACCAGTGGTTGCAAAGGGACTTATCTCTAAAAGGCAGAGTGTTGCTTACCAAAGCTGAAGGTTTATCCCGGCTCACATACGCAGCTCTCTCTTTACACCTTGACAATAAAATTTGTAAAGACATTGATAGAATGCTTTTTGACTTCATTTGGAAAAATCGGACCCATTATATCAAAAAAAGTGTTATTATGAATAATTATGAATCTGGTGGCCTTAACTTTTTAGACTTCAATACTCTAAACAATACCTTTAAGATTAATTGGGCTAAGCATTTTCTTAAAAACCCTGTCTCAATTTGGAATTTTATCCCCCATTTTATTTTCTCTCGTTTTGGTGGTTTGAGCTTTATTTTGAATTGCAACTATAATGTGGACAAACTCCCTGTAAAACTGTCCAATTTTCACAAGCAGGTCTTTTTAGCTTGGTCTCTAATTTATAAGCATAATTTCTCACCTCACAGGTATCTAATCTGGAATAATAGAGATATTTTATATAAGAACAAATCCCTCTTTTTTGAGAATTGGGTAGGCAACAAGATTCTGCTGGTGGACCAGCTATTTAATGAAGAGGGGCGACTTTTTTCCTATAGAGAATTTCCGTCTACCTATAAAATTCCAGTTACACCAAGAGAATTTGCAATTGTATTTGACGCCATTCCATCAGGCGTTATCATGCTTTTTAGGTGTTCTAGTAGACTTCCACCAACTTCTGTCTCCCTCCCCAATGTGGCTGATTCACCAGTTGGGAAAATCTGTTTCTCCCAAATTCTTCAAAATAATAAGAACGTTCGTGCCTTATTTCAGAAAGAAATCGTCTCAATCCCTAATTTTACGTTTTATTGGAATCGATTTGTAAATACTATCGACTGGAAAAAAGTTTGGATGATCCCACAAAGATAACTGTTAGTAAACAAGGTGAAAGAAGTATCGTTCAGAACAATTCACAGATATTATCCTGCTAATCATTACATGGTTAAATTTAAGAGACATAAATACAAGCTGTTCATTTTGTCAGGACCACCATGAAACTGTTTTGCATCTATTTTGGTATTGCTCACACACCAGAAAATTTTGGCAAAACCTCAGCAGATTCATCATTGACAATATTTATAAAGACTTTTCTTTATTGTGGGAGGATGTTGTTTTTTGTTTTTATAGATATCATAGTAAAGAAAAGTCATATTTCATTATAAATTTGTTAATTATTTTGGCAAAATTTCATATTCATAAATGTAAATTCAGTGCTAAAAAACCTAACTTTGTACTTTTTTTCAACGAAGTTGAACATTATATTAATCTAATTTCTGGCTCCAACAACAAAAAGGCAATTAAAACTGTCAACATATGGTCCTTTTTTTCTTTGTAATGGCCCTTATGCTTCCCCTGGCAAAACTGTTTTGTATTTATTTTAATGTTTACTTTATATACTGTAATGTATATTTTGTTAAGTTTTTGTGATGTGATTTGTACTCTATTTTTGTAATAATAATAAAAAAAAATTGTATGATAACTTTCATTTCCTTGAAAAAACAGTAACGTTACTGTATATTATAAATAAATACTCACTTTTAAATACCTTATGTGTCCTCTTCTGACGGCCATGAAGACACTTTGCAGCTTCAAAATTTTAGTCTGAAAGAGAAATAGCAAGACACAGTAAAGAAATCTCTACGAGAGCGCCATGACGAACATTGTTTTGCAACAAACCGCACATATTTAGACCATTTCAATTTTTCGCAATGTTTGCACTGACTTACGGACAAAAAACACTCAAGTCAACTATACTGAATTAAATGTCTATTCGTCGACTTATTTCTATGCTTATGCTAGGCTAAGCTACAAACTAAGCTAAGGTGCATGGACAGCACGGATCTTTACAAATAAGTACATAAGTAACAACATTCTAATAATACCATTATCCACACATATATATTTGTTACTTGATTACCTAAATTCGTGTTGCACGTTATAATTGTACTTTTATCGCTTCAGGCCACTCTTTTTAGCCCTGCTACCATCAAAGCTATAAGAGAACGCTATGTGCGGTTGCGAGAGCGTGCTGCCCGCATATTTAAAGCAAATAATGCGCACAGAATATAACAGGAATGACATAATCATAATTTTCAGGACAAAAAAAATACCTCGGTGTCCTTCGTCCTCGACCGTCCTAGTAGCAAAACGAGTCAGAAAATGTTTAGGTAACAAAGCGAAGATCTGCTCTACCTACTTCGCACGCGCGGATCTCAACCAGACGGGGGTTCGCTCGGATGTGTCGCATTCAGGCGGAAGTGAAGCCACTCCTTCTTTTTTTTTTTTTTTTTTTTTTTTTTTTTTTTTTTTTTTTTATTGCAATTTCAAGATTTACAAACAAACATGGCTGCATAACTTTCTTTTCCCATATAGAGTACAGAGAAAATATAGCCAGAGGGAGCAGCACTCAATACAACAAGAAAATAAATTAAGTCTAAGTACAAAAAGGATATTTGTAAGGAAAATAAACATTAAAAGGAGAAGAAAAAAAACTGGTAAGAATTATGATATTACATGACAATTAAGGGGTAAATGCAATCTTTGTTCATCCATTGATCTCAGTTGGGAAGAGTTTTAGGGTATCATAGCCTATATTTTTTGTGCCTTAGGACCTTTCAAAGTTTTTAGGGATTTTATATACAGATTAAATTCATTCAAGAAAACTACAAATTTGGGAGATGATTTCACAATTCTACACTTATGAATGAAGAATTTGGCTAGACATACAATTGTATTAATACAAAGCTCGTCATCCTTGCTTTGCGATATCATCCCAAATGTAACATCGTCTCTGGATATAGAGGTTGGGAATGAAGATATCTGCTGCTTAACCCATTTGTGAACATCACACCAAAATATCTGAATCATTTTACATGAGAAAAACACATGGTCCGTCGTTTCAACATCATATTCACAGAATGTACATGTGTTATCATCTATACCAAATCAAAGTCTCAGTAATTCTTTAGAGGGATAAATGTCGTTCATTACTTTAAAGTGAGTTTCTTTCACTTTGGGAGGTATAGGGAGTGTTAGATACATTGTTCTTAGTTTAGTAATTGTTGCTTTATCAAATTTTTGTATTATATTATTTTTATTTTGCCTTTCAGGGAAAAGGTATTCAGTAAAACAATTTCTAATAAAATGGTTAGTGCATTTTCTATCTAGAACAGAGATCCCTTGAATTGATAGTGGGGCCAATTGTGGTTGTATTGGATAATATGCCAAAGTGTTTCTTATTAGAAAGACAAATTGTTGGGGTAAGGCTCTGTGTAATTTAGTGAAGTCTGATTTTAAGGGTTGGAAATTATGTTTGATGCAAAATTGATCATAATTTAAGAGATTACCATTGGCATCCATTAAGTCAGCTATGGACCATATATTTCTCTCATACCAGTCTTCAAAGAACAGAGATCTGTTACGATACAGAACATATCTGTTGTTCCAGAGCACAGATGTGTGGGGTGAGAAGTTGTGAACGTACAACAATTTCCAATACAAAAGTATTTGTGAAGCCACTCCTTCACTGCTCCTTCTGCCGGGAGGAAGAGAGATCTTCTTCTTCTTTGAGCTTATTGGCGGTTCGCATTCTTAAAAAGAGCATTACCGCCACCTACTGCAGGAATAGATCAGAGAAACTATATCACAACTCCCAGAACAATCAGGACTTGTGCTTTCAATGTTGCTGCGTGTTCAGCTCCTCCATTTACAGCCAAAGTCCATCATCTTCCAGAGAAGGATACTGATACTAATACTATTAATAGCCTATCTATATTCTAAAGATCAAATTTGTTCTACTTAAAAACTTTATTATGAGCCTACTCCCCTCTTATCTTTCAACTTAAATTCTTCAATCATTTTACTTCTTTCCTCAGAATATTTATTACACTTAATAAGTACATGTTCCACTGTTTCTCTGATTCCACACCATTCACATAATCCTGTAGGATGTTTTCCAATAATTTGCATTGTTGAATTAAGTCCTGTTAGCCTGACTTCGTCATACTCATATTCTAATGAGAATATGAGTCTGAAATCACTCAATTGAACTTTAATTATGAGGCGTGTCGTAACCGAACCAGGACAAAAAAAAAAACCTCTGCACTCAATTGGATAGTCGGTAGACCTACCAACCAATCAGAGCAACGCATAAGTCAACTCCTTTGCATAGCGCAGTTTTCAATACAGAACGTAGCCTACTTTATTTATTTTAGAAGTTAAATAACGAGTGTTACTTCTTTTACTTACTTCTCCATGAGTGCCACCAAAGGAGAAACCACAACGACCACAGGCTTTTCATTATGTTCCATCTTCTTAGCGACCTTCAGAGCCAGCTGATAAGTTACACTTTTCCCGAATCATGTAGGAAGGACGCCAAAAATATATTTCCGATCGACAAATGCCTTGATTGCAGTTCTCTGTTTGTTTATTAAAATGAATGCGCTGTCGATTTATTTTACAAAAGACTCGACAGCGGAATCTATACATCTCAATTCTCCAGCTGCACTCATCTTTGACAAGCGCTCTTTGACGACGTGAGGATTACGTTACTGAAGACCACCTGTCAATCATCGTATAAAGCCCGCCCTGGCAATTTGATTGGCCCGTTGATCTCTGAACCGATCATAATTACTCCTCAATGGATTGAGTCCAGACCGAACTTCCCGTCCAAAAAATGTTGTGGGCGGAGTTCGGGCTGGCATCCAGGCTAAAGTCCTGTATGTCCCAGTCTTAATCTAGAAATAATACAGTCTTCCTTCCTTCTCCCACTTGAATTCCTTCCTCTACCTACCACTGGTTGTATTAAATGGGAGGAAGAGATGATGATTTATCTCAGGCTTTATCTTAAAGCCACAATATGTACTTTTTCGGCTTTAAAAATAGCAAAAATAACTGTATCTATGTTATATATTTCTATTAGATGTGTAATTACATTATCCCGACAGTTTCCACCAACTTTCAAATACAGAGAAATTTTAATTCGAAGAAACGGGACGTTTCTACGGTGGCCGAGAGAGCTAACCGCGCTGCAACCTGATGAAGACGAATGCATTTTCAAAAAAACGTATTCAACTTTAAAAACGCGTGTAAATTCAAAAAAGACATCGCAAATTAATAAAAACATCTTCATCAGTTCCACAACACACGTGTGCTCCAAGTACTCACAACACAACCAAATACAGAAACGCGCTGCAAACGTTCACAACACCACCAAATACAGAAACGCGCTGCAAATATCCACAACGGAAATGTTTCCGGGGAACCAAATAAGTGACGTACCCGATTGGAACCACAGGACGTGCTTAAAGCAAAAAACCTTTATTGACAAGAAGTCAAAGGCTATATTTTTTTATAAATAAACTATACTATTAAAATAATATTGTATATATAAATAATATTATAATATGATATTTTTTATAGTTCTATACTCCTTGCTTACTCAAAATTCTACTTTGTTTTATTTAATTTCTTTTGACTTTCCCCTGCAAAACACTGAGATTCAAATTATTATGACATACAACTTGTGTACAATATACAACATGTGTTAACAATATGTTCAATGTCATCACAATACACATGAGAAAAGAACAATGATCTGAAAACTAAACTAAATAAATAAAAAAAAGATCTAGAAGAACATGAAGGCAAGATATTAATCTATACATCAGTTACACTATACAAATAGTTTCATTTTATGTTTAAATTTTTATAAGAAAAGTTTCCTTAAAATGTTAGGTAATGTATGGCACTGACATACAGATATATAAAACAGATATTTTAACAGATTTTTATAAAGTAAAAATAAAAAATAAATAATTTATTTGCAACCGTTATGTTAATCATTATATTTCTGTCATCAGAACAGCCAGCTGATGGACAAAGTGCTGCGTTGTCATAGGAACATCCAAGGTAAAAATAATTACATTAAGTTGTCTGTTGTTGCTCCCTTCACCAAGGTCCAAACGGCTACAAAAATGACCCACTAGGTGTCATGCTCACGCCAAATTCCCACTTGAAGAGCTTTGCCGTCTGCCCTTTGAAGGGAGTAGGGCATAGGGAAGCTCACAATAAAACAAGTCCCAGTTGGGTCCGTCACTTATTTAGTTCCCCGGAAACATTTCCGTTGTGGACCGTTTTATTTGCAGCGCGTTTCTGTATTTGGTGGTGTTGTGAACGTTTGCAGCGCGTTTTTGTATTTGGTTGTGTTGTGAGTACTTGGAGCACACGTGTGTTGTGGAACTGATGAAGATGTTTTTATTAATTTGCGATGTCTTTTTTGAATTTGCACGCGTTTTTAAAGTTGAATACGTTTTTTTGAAATTCCATTCGTCTTAATCAGGTTGCAGCGCGGTTAGCTCTCTCGGCCACCGTACGTTTCTTTATTTCCGTTTCGTCGCCCGTCTATGGCGTTATATAACCTTTGACTCCTCTATTTTCTCTAACTTCCTTGCGGAACCCGGCGAAACCACCAAACACAAAGGGGAACACTGGACTACCTCCAATAAAGCAAAGAAAATGACGAAGAAAAAAAAGTAAGACGTATTTTTATTCGTGTAAATCACGTGCCCGCTCACGAGCGCTCACTCAGACGAGACGCACTGTCCCCCGGTGCTGCTCGCGCATATAGCGCTCCCCGTTCACAGTAACCGGTCGTCTCATTCAAATCAGCCAACTGTTGCTGTTAGCGAGCCGCGCACATTGAATACTCATATGAGTCAGGTTGCGAATGTACGTGCCCGCTTTAGCGCGCTCATGCTTACTAAATAAACGCCTCACCTGAGGCGCAAGCTCTCACTACATTCCCTTTAGCCTTTAGCACATAGTGGATGCATAACGCAAACCCAGTCAAATGTTTGACTGCAGTATCTTACGTGCTTATAAAATCCGGTGTGCCCTATATATGAAAAATGTTCTAAAATATAGGTCATTCATTGAAGGAGCGTAATATAATATAGCTCAAACGTACGGGTGAAAGATATGACCCGAGAAGGGTTTGGGGACAGGAGAAGCATGACACAGGTAAACATTGGGGTTGCATTTAAAGCTTCTTGACAAGCTAAATCTACAGCGAGATGCCGTATCCGTATATTTTGTGAAACAATGATGTCATGTCATGAGCTGAGCTGGTTGTCGATTGACAGCGACAACAACTCCCGTGAGCCCACGCTCTTTCCTGACGTCATCAAAGTACGTCTTTTGTTATTATGTTAAATGAGTGACCCCTGGTGGCCAAAAAAATTACATATTGTACGTTTAATAGGTTCTGCCTTAAAGGGTTAGTTCACCCAAAAATGAAAAATAAGTCATTATTTACTCACCCCCATGCTGTTCCAACCCCGTAAGACCTTCGTTCATCTTCGGAACACAAATAAAGATATTTTTGATTTAATCTGAGAGCTGGATCAGTCTTGGATCAGCTGGATAGACTGCTTAAGGGACTGGCTCTTGACGGCCCATAAAGTCATTAAAGAAAAGGTCTAAATATTCCATGTGCATACAGCGTCTCCATTATATGTTTATCGAGCGACGAGAATAGTTTTTGTGCGAAAAAAACATAAATAACGACTTTATTCGACTATTCCATTACTTCCTTATGGGCGCATGCGCGAGAACTGAGAGGAGAACGTTCTCTTTCGAGTACTTCTTTTTACCGGTTGCTCACCACTTAGGAGTATTATCGCCCCCTGCTGTATAAGATGATGATAAGGCACACTGTCGTTTTTTGAGAAGATTAAAGGCTTTTAAGTGCACCTTGTAGCGCGGAAAATACGCTAATTGAAAAGCGTATGTACAGTGCGCATCTTCCCCTGCTTGTAAACAGAAAGTTTTGCACTTCCAGCTATATCAGCACATCATCTTATACAGCAGGGGGCGATAATACTCCTAAGCGGTGAGCAGCCGCCGGTCACAAGAAGCAAGCGAAGGAGAATGTCCTCCTCTTAGGCCCTGTCCCAAATGGCACACTCCGGACTTGTGGACTTCCTCAGAGTCCACACTTTGGTGACGTCATGCAGTGCAGACCTATAGGGCCCTTAGCGTGAGTCCGCGAGGGTGCATTGAGAGGTATTTTTGGGACAGACTCGATCGTCACGCCGGAAACGCCTGTGAAAGCCCTAACAGTTATCCCTCTCCATACGGAGCTGAATAAACTTAAAGATCATCTCATCAGTCCCTTTATTAGAAATATATAATATTTATTTTTTTAATGACACAAACATATCATTAAAAAAATTCCATTCTTTAGCATCGAAAACAGGATTTATTTTATTTTCCAAAATTGTATCCATGTGAACTAAACAGCCTGCTTTTACAGTTCTATAATTGTATATGCCACCTGGGCATTAGAGTAGATGTCATGGTTATGTAAATGATAAATACAGATGAACATAATAATAGCCTACATAATATTCAATTTAACACAAAATGAAGACGAGTTTAAGAAAAATGAATAGGTTTCAAAATTTATACTATGTTATATGACGGTTCTATTTATGTAATGAATCATAATGCAATCGTATATTCAACAGCTATTATTACGTTTGAGATACAACCACTGGTTGATAATATGTTTGTATAAACTGTAAGTAACAACTGGTAAAATGTACCTATGTCATAAAAAAAATAATTAAACTCTTAAATATTCTCTTCTCAGTCATGTTTACAGTCCGTGAGTGAAATCTCCTCCCATCTGTTGTCTGATTGGCCTTTCGCAAGGATTCCTGGGTAGTTGAAGTGCGCGGAGCCTGCATCTATGCGGGCTTCGCGGAAGACCGCTTCAAGGGTACAAAGGGGGTGCTGCTGAGCACACTTCAGAGCGTTAAAATGCCAAATGGGACACCCTACGGACTCGTGGACTCGGCGAGCACGCGCAATCGAAGTCCACGAGACCGCAAGTCCGCGTGAAGTGTGCGATTTGGGACAGGGCCTTAGTTCTCGTGCATACGCCAAAAAGGAAGTAATGGGATAGTCGAATAAAGTCGTTATTTATGTTTTTTCGCACAAAAAGTAGTGTCGTCGCTTGATAAACTTATAATTGAGCCGCTGTATGCACATGGAATATTTAAACATTTTCTTTAATGACTTTATGGGCCGTCAAGAGCCAGTCCCTTAGGCAGTCTATGGAAGACTGATCCAGCTCTCAGATTAAATCAAAAATATCTTTATTTGTGTTCCGAAGATGAACGAAGGTCTTACGGGGTTAGGGCTGTCGCGATAACCGCAATATTGCAGTACCGCGCTTCTGACGAGTCAACCGCAGAGGATTGCACGTAACCGCAGCAACCGCGATATTCAAGTTTTTTTTTTATTTTATTTTTTTTATATAAGGCTATATTCTTGTTTTGAACTTCATGAATGTGTATTGAATGTTAAACAAGTTCATAATGATAACAACAAGACTGTTTATCTTGGTGATGTGTATACATAGGCTTCACACAGACAGTGAATGAGAGATTTGCAGAGCGCGTGCGATTACCTGCGTCTGTCTTTGAAGTCGTGAAAAGGTTTCCGTGTCAAAGGAAAGCAAAATATTTGTCGTATCATCATTTTAACCTTCACGTCACGGGTATTTTCCACAAATGGTCAGCATCCCACAGCGCGAGGAAGCCGCGGAAAATAAAATCACCGAGTCAGAATTGAATCAATGCAATATTGGTCTCTAATAAGTGAAGCATCAGCTTCCGCGTTACCCATGCGACGCACTGCTGATCAGCTGAGCCTTGAAAAGTGGAACTCAAAGTTAAAAATAATTAACTTCTTGTTTCATTACATCTCTTTTAACGAATCAGCTTCTTTGAACGTGTTCGTGGAATGAACGGTGCAAAGTCCGTTGTCATAACAATATGCGCGCCGCGTGAAAGCCTTTCAATCATGCTTTCAATGCGCATATACAGTAGACGCCGTTTAGTTTCGGTTATTGGTTAAATGACCTCGTTTTTGTCCACTTCGTAAACTTTACTTATATAGCAACAAATACATATAAATTAAATAAATAAATGGCGGTAATACCGCATATCGCGCTATTGAGCCACTCAACATTACCGCAAGGGAAATTCCATAACCGCGACAGCCCTATACGGGGTTGGTACAGCATGGGGGTGAGTAAATAATGACTTAATTTTCATTTTTGGGTGAACTAACCCTTTAATAAACATAGTTCCTGATCACACTGTTGGTGTTAAAAGGGTAACGTTATATGTTATTACATTAGTGATTTAGTAGGTTCTCAGGTTAATAATCACTAAGGGAGGAAAAAACACGTTGTTCATTCAAAATCAGTGTTTACTTTAAAGCTTTACAACTTCAACAAAAGTTTTTTTTTCCCCAAAAAAGTAGGGAAGCTTGAAATTAAATTATTAAAGTATGTTCACTTTAGATTCTGAATTTAAGGAAGATAATGTTTGTTTTATTAGTTATTCTGATCACATTTAATAATGCTTGATAGGGGTCTTTTACTTTATTATTTACTTCCAGAAATCTAATTTTTTTTTTTATAATTCTTATTTCTTAATTCCTTTTATATGTTTTTTTTTTTCATAATGCTTTCTTTTGTTTCACTTAACACTAGGGGTCTAAGAGATTTTGTTAAAAGTAAATCAGTTTTTCTTTTTTGTAAAAATGAAATGGCACAATGCTTTCTTCTCCAAGAAACTCACTCTGTTGACATGGATGAAAAATTCTGGTCAAACCAGTGGGGAGATAAAATTCTTTTCTCTCATGGTTCTAACAGGTCAGCAGGCGTTGCTATACTTTTAAATAATTTTCCTGGGAAGATATTAGCCTCTATTAGGGACAGTTGCGGTCATTGGATAATATGCGTTTTTGGAATGGAGGATAGTTTTGTTATTTTGGGGAATATATATGGATTTAATAATCAAAACCAAAACAAAACATTGTTTGACAAGGTTATTAAAGTTGTTATTAACCCCTTAACGCCTGCATTTATATAGCTGTATATAAAAAAATGTTTTATGTGTGTTTTTGCCTTTAAGTAGATGGTAAATAATGTTGAGATTATCAATTTCACTTTTGCACAACAAATAAATAGAAATTTTGGTATGTTGCAAATTTGCAACAGTGGGCAATAAGGGGTCAATTTGGTATGTTGCAAATTTGCAACAACGGGCATAATGGTCAATAATAACATAAAAACACAGTAAAATAACAGTAAAAAAACAGTTTTATTTATTCACCCTTTTTTTTTTTTTACTTATTTATAAACTCCTCTTGGGTAGGCCCAGAGTTAACCTCCACACACACACACACGCATACATACAAACACACACATGCAAGCATTCACCCACACATGGACACACATGCATGCATACATACACACACACACACTCAGGCATGCATGCACGCACAACATCCCCTGGCTCAGGAACACATTCGCCATCGCTGCCCGCACTTCCTCACTGCTGCTGCTCCTCACACCTGCAGGTGTCAAAATGAGCTTTTAGAAATGTGAAAATCTATGGATAATCTACTGGATAAACTGGCGAAATTCACTAGCCATTCAATAGGAAATCAGCATTTTTCAGTCTAAAATCTAGCCAATCTGGCTGGCCTTCAATATTGCTGAGACAACTATCCTCTCTTTCCTCTGGGGAGTTCTGACGTGAAGTTGCGCATTTACGCGCTTGCCATAAACACGAAAGGTTTCATTCGGATCTGCATAAAAAATAGCTTTTGTATTCATATCCCAGCATGGTGTCTGTATACAGACTATTGAAAATAACTAAGTAAAATACAAAGGATTGCCTAGATAAGCTGTCACGAAAAGAGTTTTTCTATAAAGCGCTGGTTAGCGATCAACATTGGGCTTATGGTCCACTGTCGCAAATATGCTACAAACCTAAATATTACAATAACTTCAAAATTACTTGTCACACAAATTTCACCTCATTATGTTGAGTGTATAAGCACACCATAAGCAGGTGAATATTTTTATCTTAGCACAACTTACCTTATATACACCTCAGGATCAAACTTTCCCGACTCATATCCATATCTTCGCGACCGGAGTAATTCTTCGTGCATAAACAGGAAATAAGTCCTTCACTTTGCGGTCCCACTGGAAACAAGTGCTTGTCGAAGGTTCATAGGTCCGTAACGAATATGCGCAAACCGGCATTGGGGAAATGCATACGTTATTTTGGCTGGTTGATTGCGTCAAACGGTTTGTCGCATATATGCGACAGTGGGCGTTAAGGGGTTAAAGTTGTATTAAAGGATTTAGGTCAAAGGTATCCTACTGAAAACTTTATTTTTGGAGGTGATTTTAATATGGTAATAGTTGATTGGCTTGATAGGTCTCCTTCAAAATATACAAGACATCATTACAATGCCACATTGCTTAACTTTTGTAGTGTGTTTAATTTGATAGATGTATGGCGGACTAAAAACCCTTGTATCCAATTATTCACTTGGTTCAAACCTGATGGCTCAGCAAAATCTAGATTAGATTTCTGGCTAATCTCTGAAGTTGGATCTTGTCTGGAGTCAAGCTCTATGGTTTCTGCTGTGCCCTTAACTGACCATTGTTGTTATTAAACCTGCAAACACATATCAAAGGACAAAAGGGTACTGGAAATTTAACTCAAATCTTCTGAACAGTGAAACCTTTTGTCAAGAAATTATTGCAACAATTAATAATATAACTGGAGATTCATTATTCTCCTACAATTTTCTCTAGACAACATTTATGTTGATAAAGCCAAATGTGCGTATATAAGATCAAGGGCAAAGTGGATAGAGGAGGGTGAAAGGGGCTCTGCATATTTTTGTAGATTGGAGAAAAGGAGACCGGAGCGTAATTGTATTAAGTCTTTGGTAATTAATAACCAAGAATGCACAGATCCTGATGAGATTTCTAAGGAAATTTACGATTTCTATAGTAAACTGTATTCCTCCTCTTATTCACACAGATGCCCATACATTCTTTGATCTTATTAAAGATTGGATCCCCAAAGTAGATGAGAGTTTTAAAAATGTTTGTGATGCAGATATTAGTATGGTTGAAGTGGAAAAAGCCATGAAATGTTTATCATTGGACAAATCAACCGGTTCAGATGGATTAACGAGTAACTTTTATATGCATTTTTGGGAATATATTAAAGACCTTGTGTTTCATATGTTAAAAGAAATTTCTGAATCCCGCATTCTTCCAACTACTATGAAACAAGGGATTATCACTCTCATCCCCAAACCTGGGAAAAATCCTAAATTAATAGATAACCTTATAACCCTGCTTAATAATGATTATAAAATTTTAACTCATATTTATGCAAACAGATTAAAAACTGGAATATCTCAGATTATTTCAGAGACACAATCAGGCTTTTTAAAAGGGCGCTCAATTCACAATAATATACGACTTGTGCTTGATTTATTGGATTATAATTATTTGATTGAAGATTGTTTTTAGATTTTTTTTAAAGCTTTGACACTATCAAACACAATTTTATGTTTCACACTCTAGAATTATTTAGATTTGGAGAAAATTTTATTAATTTTGTCAAATTAATTTATAAGGACACTAACAGCTCAGTTATATTACCGCAGGGTACATCTTCTAGATTTTCAATTGATAAAGGAATCAAACAAGGTTGTCCCATTTCTCCTTTGCTCTTTATTGCTGCAGCAGAAATGCTTTCTATTCTTATAAAAAATTCTGATTTTGAAAAATTGACAGTTTTTGGCAAACAGTTTGTCATTAGCCAATTGGCTGATGACACAACTATTTTCATGAAAAACATTAACCAAATTCCAAAAATTCTCCAAACTATAGAGCTTTTCTCCAGGGCGTCCGGTTTAAATTTAAACTTAAAAAAATGTGAATTATTACCAATTCATAACTTCCCTCTTTCGACTTTTTGCAATATTCCTGTTAAAGATACTGTTAAATACCTAGGTATACACATTACAAAGGATAATGCCTCACTTAAAAATCTCAACATTTGGAATAATATAGATAAATGTAAATCTTTGTTGAACTTGTGGTCTCAAAGAGACATCTCTATTATTGGCCGAATTTTTTTACAAAAATGGAATGCCTTTCTAGACTTATTTACCCAGCTTACTCAATCTCATTTCCTAAGAATGCAATAAAATCTATAAATCAAGCCAACTTCAACTTTATTTGGAAAAGAAAAAACACACTACATTAGAAAAGGAATCTTGGTTAAGGAGTATGAAGAAGGAGGGTTAAAAGCAATAGACATTGAATGTATTAATGGTACTGTTAAAATGAATTGGCTAAGATCCTTCTTAAAAAATAAAAAAATAGTTTTTGATTTCATATCCCCAGTCAACTTTTTATGAAATTAGGAGGTGTCAATCTTCTACTTAGATGTGATTATGACCTTAAAAAAACTCCCTGTTAAGTTATCAATGTTTCATCAGCAGGTTTTGCTTTATTGGAAAATTATCTACAAGCATAATTTTAGTCCTCACAACATCCCTTTGTGGAACTGTAGGTACGTGGTATTTAGGAATAAGTCTTTATTTTATAAAAGTTGGTGGGAGAAAGGAATTTGGTCCATAATGCATATTTTAGATAGTACTGGAGTCATTATGTCTTTTGACACTTTCTGTTTAAAATTTTATTTATTTGACAAAAAACAGTATGATAAAATTATCAAAGCGATCCCACAATCTATAATTCAGATGTCTTTCAACATATCTCAAAGTAATGCAACCCCATGTCTTCCTCTGCTTTTGGTGAATGGTGTTTCTCTTACTCACATTAATTTACCCAATATTATAATTCGCCTTTGTGAGCCTTTGTGAAGGAATTATATCCTTATTCTTCAAATAAAAATTCAATTTCTCAATATTTTTCCAGTGCTGAAATTAAGAAATTAAGAACAAAATATAGCTGCGAGCAGCGATTGCGGGCCAAAGCCGGCGGTACCGCGGCACCGGGATGGCGGTACCGCCGGCTTTGGCCCGCAATCGCTGCTCGCAGCTATATTTTTATATATATATATATATATATATATATATATATATATATATATATATATATATAAACCCGGTGGCACCGCCACCTTGGTGCTTTTAGGGTTATTCTACTTGACATGCAAAAACATAACCCCCGCTTTGACTGTCAAAAAGAAGTGTGCTGAAGAGCTTGCATCAGTGAAGGCTCTGCAAAAGTGCACATTGAGGGCACATTTTAACCACAAAGTATGCGTGAGCAACCTTCTGAAAGGTCAGGTGTACATCCAGGTCTACATCTGTACTGTGTTTACATTATAGTATTTAGGAATGCGCCGATCCCATACTCAGGATCGGTATCAGCTCCGATACTGCCATCTTTGCCGGATCGGGTATATTTACACCACTTTAATCAAACCACTCTTCTTTAAAACATTATGATGTGATTTTTTTCACATGTATTTTATTACTCTTATTGAGCTATTTTGTCCACACACAGGACTCACTGCCAATCGTACGTGCTCACATCATTCTCTTTCTGTGAAAGCTGTATATTGCACTCACCAGTTTTCACTCTACAGCTGTTGACCAGAGCACTGAAATTTTTTCTCACTTAAACTACAATCAAATGGATTTTTCCACACATTTTGCGTTAGTCCTCCGCATGGCATTTTATTATTTTCTGTGCAGCTTCAGAAGTGCATGCACACAGCCTAGAACACATGACACGCACACACAGTCACGAGAGAGGCGCGATCGAATGTGTGTTTGTGTGCGAACAATGGAAACTCCATTTTGTTCATACAGGAAAATATTCAGACTAATGTCTTGTGGGAGCAACAGAATACATGTAACGGCATTATGTAATCAGGATACAAAAATCCAGTGAGTTACATCAAAAAAGTAGTAATCAGATTGTAGTTACTTTTTGAAAAAGTATATAGTACTTAAAGCCATTTAATATAAAGTGGGACCCTTTTTTATGAAATAATTTGTAACTGTATCGGAATACATTTTTAAAGTAACCCTCCCAAGCCTGGTCTTGTGTGCACGTCCGTTACTTTCACTTTTTAAGTTAGCGATTTTTAAGGCCCCAATCCTACTGTATTACTTAATGTGTGGATATTGATCCAATAGTTCTACCTAATTTTGAACACAAGAGGGCAGTATAGCACTATGAATGATTTTTTTCTCTTTTCTAAACCATTCTGTCTGTTTTTAAACTTAAACATAATTCTTCAATTTAAAAAAAGGAATAAAATGGCTATAGTTCCAATATTGGTATAGTCTTATACAGTGTTGGGGTAGTTACTCAAAAAAGTAATTAGTTACTAGTTACTTCTGTAAATTGTAATGAGATTACTTTACTAGTTACTTACTGCGTTGGAAAAGTAACTTCACTACTTATTACTTTACTTTCCTGTTTCTTAATTTACCGTGTAGCCTACATGGACAAACATCATATCAGTTTTTGCCCTATCATCACTTTATTGTAAAAATGTATACAAAATGACATGAAAGAACAATATCCCTGTCTGCACAAATAAATATGCCGCACTGTAAAATTCACAAACAAAATGGGGTTCAAAATTCAAAATTTTAAAATGGTGTTTAACACAGAAGTTTCAAAACAGGCTGGGAGAATAAAACTCTTCTCCTGAGAACAAAACCAGCTTTTTATTTGACTCATGGTAATAATAATAATTAAAAAAAAAATAAAAGATGTCAATGAAAAATAATAAAATAAAGGTCACTTTATCCCATAAAATTCTTAATCCTAATTTAAAATGTATTTTTCTAAACCTGGGGTATTAATGGTCGACAGGGGAAGCATGTCTTCTACAATGAACCCTGCAACAATCCTGTTCATTTCGTTTTGTGTTATCCAAGACTTTCGAGCCTTGTTTTTACTTGACGCGTCCGAACGAGCGGAAAGGTGCGCGCGGCAAACAGCGCACGCGATGCCGCATCCGAGGATGAACGACAAGAAGCCGAACCTGCACCGAACATGCAGCCTACATCTCCGCAACGGCACCCAGTTTGCGCATCTAAATCAGTTATTTATGTTTACAAAATGAGCCTAAGATCCATGTTTTATAAAATGTCCACGAAACTTAATGAAATGTTTAGTGAAATTAGAAAATAGAGATCGTTCATTTAGTTCTTTAGCCTATATACATGTTTTTATATCCACATATTTTGTTCTAATGTCACAAATAATAATCTTAGGGTTTACTATAGCCTACATTTCACTCAAATATTTTTGTGCTTTCGAGCAATAAACTGAAAGTAATGTGAATATTGCCATTCAGGGCTGGACTGAGACAAAAAATCACAAAAATCAGCCCTGGACACTTCATCCAGACGGCCCACTATGCATGTAAACACACACACATACACACACGCACACATGCATTAATCTATACGTGCATTAATCTGCATGTAAAATTACTGATTAGATTTTATTTATATCAAAACCAAGAAAAAACTATTAAAATAATAAACAAAGGAAATGGAAATGATTTTATAAGGCTTTATTGTAAATAACTGGTCTTAATTTATGTGCCACTTAATATTCTAATAGAATATTCTTAGGCTATACTACATAAACTATATTTCATGAAGTGCAACATCACGGTGAGGACCTACAGAATATATATTCTGTAGCTCCTGGCAGTGATGTTTCACCTCATGAAATATAGTTTATATAGCCTAATATAGCATAAGAATATTCTGTTACAATATTATGTTCACATTTATGACACATGCAGACAGTAGATAATATTATGTTCACATTTATGACACAGACAGTATATAGGCTTCTGCCAGGTACTTTCAGGGATACAAATTGAAAAAATATGTATATATGTGCATATTTATATGCAAAATACTCCTTTTTTCACGTCAACTATGTGCTATGGTCATTAAATGGCTTTCCTTTTCACTTAAGTCCAGCAAATAATTAATTTATTTTAACACATTGGTGGCATCTGCCAGTTATTGTCGTTGTTATGAAGTACAGTCGTATGTTTGCATAATTCATTTTGAACACTATAATGCTTTCAAAATCTGAGGTAAATTATCCGTTATGGCTTGTGGCACAGTGACCTATTTTTAACTAAAAATAAATAATGTGTACTCATAACCAATGTAATTTCTTCATTCTGTCAGCCGCGACGTCGCAGAAATAGGAACCGTTTCTAAATTAGAAACTTCGCATGTCGCCGTCGCGTATGGTTAGGACAAAAACTCTGATTTATTAACATGGAAAAGATACCTTTTATCGCGTGTCGCGGCGTCGTGTGTAGTTAGGACACGGTGTAAGCGGCCGCTTCTCAAGTCTAGAATCTGAACTTGATTCCGATTGGCCAGTGTCAGACAGTCAGACCTGTCAGTCTCGCAGCTCGCGTCAGCTTCATGCGGCTTCATGAGAGAGCATAAGTCCGGAATTGGACAATTTAACAATATACTTACGATAGAATATATTTACAATTAATAATGATTTAAAAACAAAATACATAACGCGCCGGGCCGCCGGCCCAACCAGACCGCGGCCCACCAGGAATCTCCCGGTAGTCCCGATGGCCAGTAGCCTACATGCCTTAGTATCTTTAATATATTTTCATAATTTTGAAGAAATTTGGTGTGGGAATAATTAAAAATTACTTAAGAGGGGGGAAATAAAAATGTAAAGGCTGGTTTTGCAAAACATTCACATACAGACTGAAACAACCGACTTCCTGTTTTGCTGGCTTAAAGTTGCTTGGGCTAATGAGATCTATAAGTGTACCGAGTTTAATATTATTATATGCAAGTGTGTTTGATTTATGGACCCAATTTTCAGACCAAGTTAATGGACCAAGTTAATTTAATTAATGAACTAATTATATAAAACTATTGTCAATGCACTACAATTAAACTGGCTATGTGCCTTTACTTATAAAAAAATAAAATAAAAACTTATTTAAAAAATCCCAGGCTTAAGAAATGTATTTTATTTATGCTGGCCAGACACACAGCAGTTAAATGGTTAATTAAGCCCCCTCCCCCTGCTAACACACACACACACACACACACACACACACACACACACACACACACACACACACACACACACAGACAGGCAAAGGCTCAGACATATGCTCAGAGGGAGTATGACTACATTCAAACTAAAATATCTGACTTTCTGTGGGTCCTAGCTATTGAGTGTGAATTAGAAAGTTGTCCGGCTCGAAGAGTACAATATACATACCGATATTTGTAACTGTAGATAAAACTAACAACCCCACTTTTGTCAAAAGGTGGCGCTACTGAGCCCTCACCATGCCCGTTTCTGAAACTTTGCATGTGTCTACTGGCTAATAAATGTGATGTGTCTGTCGAGTTTCATGCAATTTGAAGCATGCTAAAAGTTTCAAAGGCATCCTAAAAGAATGGTAAAGTTTAATGCGTTGCCACGGAAACAGTTTCAAAGATATCAAGAATCCATTCACAGGTCTACATCTGCCGTGTATTTACATTATACAGATGAAGATTGAAGCAAATCGGGTTAAAATAAGAGGGTGATTTCAAAGCATTTTGAAAGTGACACACTTCCTGCTGCCAGTTGGTGGCGCTATAACTTTGACACACAATAGTCACATCCATGTGATCGTCCTCTTACAGCGAACACACTCCTGAAGTTTCATCAAGATCGGTTGATGTATGCTGAAGTTATGACACACTTCCTGTTTCACGTTTCTCATCATAATTTTGTTTCCTCGCCACAGCCAAACCGTTCGAGATATCAAAAATCCCCTCGCAATTTTTGATCCTCTATGTCTTGACTTCAGGCTGACCGAGTTTCGTTCCATGCGGATGAATGCTCTAGGAGGAGTACATTAAATTCCATTGCATGCGTTTTAAAAACAACCGTAAATATCTGACTTCCTGTTGGGCTGGGGTAAAAAGTAAAAGCGCGATGTATATATGAAACAATGAGATCGACATGTGTACCGAGTTTCATATTATTACATGCAAGCGTGTTTGATTTATGGACAAAGTGTTCAGACCCTGTTCAAGGGGGCGCTGACGAGCCGCGCTGACGAGCCGCCCTCCCGCGCCCGTGTACCAGCTTCAGCCCGGCTCTGATGGCCGCGGGTTCTGACCCGTGTGCAAAGTTTCAAGAGTTTTTGAGCATGTTAAGGGCCCCGAAAGTGCCCGAATAGTCGTTAGAAGAAAAAAAAAATAAAAAAAAAATAATCCTAAGGAAAACAATAGGGCCTTCGCCCTTTCAGGGCTTGGGCCCTAAATATATATATATATATATATATATATATATATATATATATATAAATATAGCTGCGAGCAGCGATTGCGGGCCCAAGCCGGTGGCACCGCAACCCCGGTGCCTTTAGTTACCTAAAGGCACCGGGATGGCGGTACCGCCGGCTTTGGCCCGCAATCGCTGCTCGCAGCTATATTTATATATATATATATATATATATATATAAAGCCGGTGGCACCGCCACCTTGGTGCTTTTAGGGTTATTCTACTTGACATGCAAAAACATAACCCCCGCTTTGACTGTCAAAAAGAAGTGTGCTGAAGAGCTTGCATCAGTGAAGGCTCTGCAAAAGTGCACATTGAGGGCACATTTTAACCACAAAGTATGCGTGAGCAACCTTCTGAAAGGTCAGGTGTACATCCAGGTCTACATCTGTACTGTGTTTACATTATAGTATTTAGGAATGCGCCGATCCGATACTCAGGATCGGTATCAGCTCCGATACTGCCATCTTTGCCGGATCGGGTATATTTACACCACTTTAATCAAACCACTCTTCTTTAAAACATTATGATGTGATTTTTTTCACATGTATTTTATTACTCTTATTGAGCTATTTTGTCCACACACAGGACTCACTGCCAATCGTACGTGCTCACATCATTCTCTTTCTGTGAAAGCTGTATACTGCACTCACCAGTTTTCACTCTACAGCTATTGACCAGAGCACTGAAATTATTTCTCACTTAAACTACAATCAAATGGATTTTCTCACACATTTTGCGTTAGTCCTCCGCATGGCATTTTATTATTTTCTGCGCAGCTTCAGAAGTGCATGCACACAGCCTAGAACACATGACACGCACACACAGTCACGAGAGAGGCGCGATCGAATGTGTGTTTGTGTGCGAACAATGGAAACTCCTTTTTGTTCATACAGGAAAATATTCAGACTAATGTCTTGTGGGAGCAACAGAATACATGCAACTGCATTATGTAATCAGGATACAAAAATCTAGTGAGTTACATCAAAAAAAGTAGTAATCAGATTGTAGTTACTTTTTGAAAAAGTATATAGTACTTAAAGCCATTTAATATAAAGTGGGACCCTTTTTTTATGAAATAATTTGTAACTGTATCGGAATACATTTTTAAAGTAACCCTCCCAAGCCTGGTCTTGTGTGCACGTCCGTTAATTTCACTTTTTAAGTTAGCGATTTTTAAGGCCCCAATCCTACTGTATTACCTATTATACTGTATTGCCAACTGTATTAATGTGTGGATATTGATCCAATAGTTCTACCTAATTTTGAACACAAGAGGGCAGTATAGCACTATGAATGATTTTTTTCTTTTTTGACTAAACCATTCTGTCTGTTTTTAAACTTAAACATAATTCTTAAATTAAAAAAAGGAATAAAATGGCTATAGTTCCAATATTGGTATAGTCTTATACAGTGTTGGGGTAGTTACTCAAAAAAGTAATTAGTTACTAGTTACTTCTGTAAATTGTAATGAGATTACTTTACTAGTTACTGCGTTGGAAAAATAACTTCACTACTTATTACTTTACTTTCCTGTTTCTTAATTTACCGTGTAGCCTACATGGACAAACATCATATCAGTTTTTGCCCTATCATCACTTTATTGTAAAAATGTATACAAAATGACATGAAAGAACAATATCCCTGTCTGCACAAATAAATATGCCGCACTGTAAAATTCACAAACAAAATGGGGTTCAAAATTCAAAATTTTAAAATGGTGTTTATCACAGAAGTTTCAAAACAGGCTGGGAGAATAAAACTCTTCTCCTGAGAACAAAACCAGCTTTTTAGTCGACTCATGGTAATAATAATAATTTAAAAAAAAATAAAAGATGTCAATGAAAAATAATAAAATAAAGGTCACTTTATCCCATAAAATTCTTAATCCTAATTTAAAATGTATTTTTCTAAACCTGGGGAATTAATGGTCGACAGGGGAAGCATGTCTTCTACAATGAACCCTGCAACAATCCTGTTCATTTCGTTTTCCAAGACTTTCGAGCCTTGTTTTTACTTGACGCGTCCGAACGAGCGGAAAGGTGCGCGCGGCAAACAGCGCACGCGATGCCGCATCCGAGGATGAACGACAAGAAGCCGAACCTGCACCGAACATGGAGCCTACATCTCCGCAACGGCACCCAGTTTGCGCATCTAAATCAGTTATTTATGTTTACAAAATGAGCCTAAGATCCATGTTTTATAAAATGTCCACGAAACTTAATGAAATGTTTAGTGAAATTAGAAAATAGAGATCGTTCACTTAGTTCTTTAGCCTAGCCTATATACATGTTTTTATATCGACATATTTTGTTCTAATGTCACAAATAATAATCTTACGATTTACTATAGCCTACATTTCACTCAAATATTTTTGTGCTTTCGAGCAATAAACTGAAAGTAATGTGAATATTGCCATTAGTTGAAACCCGTCTGTATTAAAGGCTTTGACATTTTTGGGTCCCTGCCGCTTTAAGACTCTTCTTCTATGGTTACGGTAGAGGAAGTGTGACGTGTGAGTTGGCTAATGGGAGGAGAGAAGGAGTTCACGTTTAACAGTTGCAGTTTATCCCTCATACATGAGTAGATTAGTCTCTTTAGTTCATCCTGAGAAATCCAGCTTCCAATATTCCATGTGTTTAGTGAATGAAGAAAAGTAAGTGACTGTTATTTTGTTGTGTTTATGTTTCTATGTCGTTGATTTACCGTACAGTCACATATGCTCAGCGAGATGAGTGAGGTTTCTGTCGTTACAACAATGTTCATGCTGTAAAATGCTGTGGGAAATAATCAGCTAACTTGTGTGAGCCTTCTGATGTTCAAGTAACGTGCTAATGTTTATTCTACTGAGGTAAAGAGAGCTAATATCGTGCTCAGGAGACCATGTGCGATTTCCTTTGTGTAGTTGCCTTGTCTGGCCAGAGGATGTCGCTATTATTTCATCTGTAAACCCCTTTTAAACAGTTTTATGGGAACTGATTAGTGAAATGGGTAAAACTCTTTATATCTTTATAAGTAATAACATTTATGTAAGAATATCTCAATTGAGATATTCATGTTTGATGAGCCAGATTTGTATTGTGTGTGTGGATTTATTATTCATGCTGCATAATAATTTTGTACTGGAACTGTTTAAAACTACAGTAACTAATTGATTTATTTTTGTTTTATCAGACTGTAATGACTATTGGATATTGGAATGTTCTGATGAGTACGGCTGGACTTTAATACAGTTAAAGAAGGAATTTACCTCTCCTCGTCTTTATTCCTGTGTCCTGACCGATACACCATCCTGTTTACTGGCTGAAACCCTTTACGAGCTAGCCCTACTTGATTACCTCACTAACATTGGTCCTTCGAGCCGGATCAGTATTCAGGATGGAGTCAGATGAAGAGATGTATCCTGATGTGAGACCTAAACGTCGAATACGTCGACCTGCCAGACTTCAGGACTTCGAAGTGGACTATATGGGATATAGTCAACGAGATCAGATGGAATTGAATCTGCCATCACCTGCCTTGGATATGAGGGGGTTCCTCACTCAGCAGGGTCCACACCAGATGACCCCCTTCCAGACAGCTCACCACTCTAGTGGTTTCACTAGGAATGCTGCTCACCCTGAGATTCCTCAGCTAGCCCCAGACAACAGCCAGAGGAGAGATTTGGGTGGGTTTATACAGCCTGCACGAACCCCATCATTCCATCAGAGCCCATATCTGGATTCTCGTTTCTCTGAGGAAATCCGAGCTATTAGAGAGGAGAATACTAAGCTGATCCAAACACAACAGGCCTTCCAGACGGGGATAAAGGAACTCAATGAAGCACGGCGTGAGATGAAAGAGCTGCTGGAGGTAGCCCGCTCACTGAAAGCAGACCTGGCCCAAGTTAACAGCCCAGCCTCAAACTACAGTGACCCCGAATCTCCACAAGCCGATGCTGTAGCCTTAGGGAGTTTCGCTGTTGCAGCACACTCGAAGGAAATGGAGCAGGAGGACTGGCCTGATCCTCCACCCTGGCCTGAACCCTATGAGAACCTGTCGAGAGGCATGTGCAATCTGAGGGTCGAGGAACAAGGGCTAGACTGTGGTCAACTTGACTTTACCCCTAAAGCTAGAGTGCCTTGTAGACCTCCACTGATTCCTCAACAACCCAATCCTGCTTTTGATAAAGGGATATCACCATACCTCTCTACAAGACCCTCTCAGCCGCTCTCACACTCTGCCCCAGCCCATGCACCTTTAAGGCAATCAGCGCCTGCCCAAGCTTACCATCCCTTAGCAGCCACTCGAGCGGTACATAGCATGCCATCACCTAATCAGTTTATGCAGCCACCAGGGAACGAACAAGTGTATCGAGGGCCCCAACCCACTATTCCAAAGTTCATTCACCCGGATCCCAGTGAATTTGCACGACTTCGCATGGCTCTAGAAAACCTACTCCCATCTAATGCTACGGAACTCTTCAAGTACCAGATACTTGTGGATCACTTAAAGCTGGAGGAAGCAAAGCTAATAGCTGATGCCTATCTAAACTCACCAACCCCCTATAGTGACACTATGTCAGCCCTCCATGATAAATTTGGTCAGCCTCATCAGCTTGCCTTAAAGAAGATAGCAAGTGTTCTAGAAACTCCAGAAGTCAAGCGTGGTGATACTATGGCATTCCAGAAGTTCTCCCTCCAGATACAATCGTTAGTGGGCTTGTTGCAGACTTTGGGTCCTGAAGGGGAAATCGAACTTAACTGTGGCTCACATGTTGCACGTCTGCTGAGTAAGCTCCCTCCGGAACAGCGTGCTGATTTTCGCAGACATCAGTTCAAGCAGTTAGGGGTGACCCACACTCTACATGATTTGGCAGAATGGCTACGCTATGAATCATGGTGTCAGGGCTTCGACAGCCAGGCTACTGGACGCAGCATGAAGGAAAGGCAGAACGTGAAGGCTGATGGTCGTCCTGGAAGACAAACGGTGACCGTCCTACATGGAGCTGGTGAGTCTGCAGAGACAGCCTCTTTGTACCATAGAGAGAATTCAGCCAACGGAGGGGCCAAGCGTAAAGCCTACTGTGCCTACTGTGAGAGTACTGAACATTATCTCAGTCAATGCAGTGCCGTCACCAAACTCTCCAAAGACCAGCTTAAAGAATGGATACGGGTTAACAAGCGGTGCTGGCGCTGTGCACGAACTCATCAAGCAGCCCAGTGCACATTGAAGAAACCCTGTAATATTTGTCAGGGAAAACACCTGCTGGCTCTTTACGAGATAAATTCAAGAGCAGAGAAGGGCCCTAAAGATGTAGCTGCTAAAGAAGAGAGCTGCTTAACCAGCTCTGCGGCTGATTCGCTCTACCTGGACAGACCTGGAGCAGGGAATCGAGTCATGTTAAAGGTCGTCCCTGTGCTTGTACATTATGAGGACCGGACACTCGACACCTTTGCCGTCCTCGACGATGGGTCAGAGAGGACCATGTTGTTGCCAGCAGCGGCTAAATTTCTTGGCATAAAGGGTACTCCTGAAGTGCTTCCTCTGCGTACAGTCCGTCAGGACATCCAGACCCTCCATGGCCACACAGTGTCTTTCCATGTCTCACCAGCTGCAAACCCTCATACTACCTATAAGATCAATGGTGCCTTCACAGCTGGCCGCCTCAGTCTAGCTCAGCATACTTACCCTATTGACCGCCTTAAGAAGATATACAAATACCTAAGTGGCATTCCCCTACCTGCCTTAAGAGATGCTCAGCCAACACTCCTGGTAGGCTCCGACAATCCTCAGCTGATAACACCTGTCGAGCCAGTCAGACTTGGACCACGAGGTGGCCCAGCCGCAGTCCGCACCAGGCTTGGGTGGACTCTTCAAGGCCCTAGTCCATTCATGGGGCGGCCAGTCCAACCTGCACAATGTCTATTTACTTCATCTACGCCATCAATGGATGAGCTTTACAAGCATGTTGAGAGGCTCTGGCAAGTAGACACTGTACCTTACCGGCATGAAAGAGAGGTGACTCGGTCAAAGCAGGATCAGCAGGCAGTAGTATTGCTTGAAGCCAAGACTGTCCGTACGAATGTGGATGGAATTCTTAGGTATGCCACGCCATGCAAGCATGCCACCTCTGCACTCGCCAAAGGAGTCAGTTATGCCCTTGTTGCGTAGTACTGAGAGGCGACTCTTAAAGGACCCCAAGCTAGCGGACGCTTACAAGAAGGAAATGCAGAAGCTCATTGAAGCAGGTGCTGTAAGGGAAGTCACTGAGGAGACCTCTACCACAGAAGGATGGTACATCTCGCATCATCTCGTCAGCCATAACGGGAAGAACCGCCTCGTCTTTAATTGCTCCCACCAGTACCTTGGACAGACCCTGAACCAGTACCTACTACCTGGCCCTACCCTTGGTGCCCCTTTGCTGGGAGTCTTACTGAGATTTCGTGAACATCCCATAGCAGTTAGTGGAGACATCAAGGGGATGTTTCATCAAGTCCGCCTCCTTATTGAAGATCGCCCTCTTCTAAGGTTCCTGTGGCGGGACCTGAAGGTAGATGAGCCCCCAAGAACATTTGAGTGGCAAGTTTTGCCTTTTGGCGCAACCTGCAGCCCGTGCTGTGCGACCTACGCCCTGCAGCGCCATGTTGTTGACCACTGCCAGCCAGACGATGACCTGAGATTCTCAGTTGAGAACTGTTTTTACGTCGATAACTGCCTTCAGAGCACGTGTACGCCAGGCAAAGCCAAACTGCTGGTGGATCGACTCAGGGATCTTCTGGCTTCTGCAGGCTTTGAGTTGCGTCAATGGGCTTGCAATGATCCAGGCGTCCTGAGCCACTTGCCTCAGGAGGCCAGATCTGAAAGCCTGGACCTGTGGCTGGCACAGGACAAGTCCAACCCTCTGGAGTCAACACTCGGTCTCAGCTGGAATTGGGCAACTGACTCTTTGGGTTACAAACATAGGCCTGTAGCTTACGAGGTACCTACTCTTAGGAACATTTACAGAGTACTAGCTACTCAATATGATCCCTTGGGCTACATGTTACCTTTCTCTACCCGAGCAAAGATTATCATCCGGCAGCTGTGGGAAAGGAAGCGAGGTTGGGATGACTCTAACTTACCCATCGAACTCCTGCAAGCCTGGTCCAGTTGGGAGGCTGAACTTGAGTCCCTACCTCTTCTTACATTTCCGCGTGCATATGTTCCGCTGGATGCCAACCTGGAGGGTGCCACCCGTGAGGTGCACATCTTTGCAGATGCCTCTGAACAAGCTTATGGAGCTGTAGCTTACATGAGAACTGAGAACAAGGAAGGTCAGATCCACCTGTCTTTCATCCTTGCTCGTTCACGGGTAGCTCCAAGACGTCTGCATTCTATCCCACGCCTGGAGCTTTGTGGTGCTTTGGTCGCAGCGCAGCTGGCTCATATCCTCGAGAGGGAACTTACTTTAACAGTGACTCGAACAGTGTTGTGGTCAGACTCCACTACAGTACTAACCTGGCTACACTCCCAGTCTTGCCGTTACAAGATCTTCGTGGGTGCCAGAATAGCTGAGATACAGGAGTTAACAGAGAAGTGTACTTGGCGCTACGTGGACTCTGCAAACAATCCTGCCAATGATCTGACGAGAGGGAAGACCTTGGAGGCCCTAATAGTCCCCAACCGATGGTCTCAAGGACCCCCCTTCCTTCTACAAAATCCGACCAACTGGCCAGAAAGACCCAGCACCGAGCCGGTAGAGGACAAAGGTGAACTCCGGAAGGCCACCTTCTGTGGATTAATGATTACCTCACCAATGTCAATCAGCAGGGATGACAAGGTGTACCAAACCTGGCAAGAGCTCGTAGATGCCACTGCTCAAGAAATCCTAGGACAAACCCCTTCCAGTTCACCGCCTAATGCTGAAGAGTACAAACAGGCAGAGATAATCATTCTTCAACGAGCCCAACAACAGTCATTTCCAGAGGACTACAAACTCCTTGCAGCAGGTAAACCCGTCTCACCTGGGAGTCGATTACTTACCTTGGCTCCGGAGTTAGATAAATCCACGGTCGGCTCCGACGCTTGGAAGGTCAATATGACTTGACATTGCACCCTGTTGTTCTGGATGCCACACACCCAGTTACTCGCTTGCTTATCCAAAGGTATGATAGCAACCTGCAACATCCTGGTCCTGAGCGAGTATTTGCAGAGATGCGGCGATCATTCTGGATAATCCGTGGAAGAGAGGCGATTCGCAGATACCAGCGTTCTTGTGCGGAATGTCAACGCTGGAGAGCTCAGCCTTCCATTCCCCGAATGGCGGACCTTCCCGCTGCTCGTCTCAGATTACACAAACCTGCCTTCCACTCCACTGGTGTGGATTGTTTTGGGCCCATGTTTGTAAAGATGGGCAGGCGTCAGGAGAAACGCTGGGGAATAATATTTAAGTGTTTAACGACTAGGGCAGTACACTTGGATCTCCTCAGAAGTATGGATGCGGATGCCTACTTGATGGCCCTAAGACGTTTCATCGCCAGAAGAGGGACACCTGCCGAGTTGTTGTCAGATCAGGGGACCAATTTCAGAGGAGGAGAACGGGAACTTAGAGAGGCTTTTGCTAGTATGGAGCCAACCTTGCGGAAACAACTCGCACGTCAGAGGATTAAGTTCCAGTTTAACCCCCCAGCAGCTCCACACTTTGGAGGAGTGTGGGAGAGAGAGGTCCGCTCTGTCAAGTCTGCACTTTATACCTGTGTGGGAGCCCAACCTGTTCATGAAGATGTCCTTCTCACAGTACTCCTGGAAGTTGAAGCAATTCTCAACTCTAAACCATTGGGTTATGTATCTGCCGATGTTGCAGATATCGACCCTGTGACACCCAATAGTCTTCTCATGGGGCGGCCTGATGGATCCCTTCCCCAAGTAGTTTATCCTGAGACAGAGCTCCTGAGCCGTAGACACTGGCGGCATTCTCAAGTTCTCGCTGACCAATTCTGGTCCAGATTCATCAGAGAATACCTCCCTGGGCTGCAGACCAGACAGAAATGGCACTCTGCTTCTCCTGAACTACTGGATAAGGCTGTTGTCATGCTGGTGGACCCGCAGTTACCTCGAGCCCTGTGGCCCATTGGGCATGTAAACAAGATTCACCGCAGCGATGATGGGTGCATTAGATCTGCTGATGTGGATATCAAAGGACATGTATACACCCGACCGGTAGCTCGGTTGGTGATGTTGCCAGCTCTCCCATCTGGAGAGGACGATGCCTCTGTGACCCCCACTCAACCTGACTGATAAGCCTTTTAATGGAAACAAATGTGCTCGCACATTTGGGGGCGGCTGTATTAAAGGCTTTGACATTTTTGGGTGCCTGCCGCTTTAAGACTCTTCTTCTATGGTTACGGTAGAGGAAGTGTGACGTGTGAGTTGGCTAATGGGAGGAGAGAAGGAGTTCACGTTTAACAGTTGCAGTTTATCCCTCATACATGAGTAGATTAGTCTCTTTAGTTCATCCTGAGAAATCCAGCTTCCAATATTCCATGTGTTTAGTGAATGAAGAAAAGTAAGTGACTGTTATTTTGTTGTGTTTATGTTTCTATGTCGTTGATTTACCGTGCAGTCACATATGCTCAGCGAGATGAGTGAGGTTTCTGTCGTTACAACAATGTTCATGCTGTAAAATGCTGTGGGAAATAATCAGCTAACTTGTGTGAGCCTTCTGATGTTCAAGTAACGTGCTAATGTTTATTCTACTGAGGTAAAGAGAGCTAATATCGTGCTCAGGAGACCATGTGCGATTTCCTTTGTGTAGTTGCCTTGTCTGGCCAGAGGATGTCGCTATTATTTCGTCTGTAAACCCCTTTTAAACAGTTTTATGGGAACTGATTAGTGAAATGGGTAAAACTCTTTATATCTTTATAAGTAATAACATTTATGTAATTGGAGATTATGTTTAAAGGGGCAAAGCAATGTCAATTGAGATATTCATGTTTGATGAGCCAGATTTGTATTGTGTGTGTGGATTTATTATTCATGCTGCATAATAATTTTGTACTGGAACTGTTTAAAACTACAGTAACTAATTGATTTATTTTTGTTTTATCAGACTGTAATGACTATTGGATATTGGAATGTTCTGATGAGTACGGCTGGACTTTAATACAGTTAAAGAAGGAATTTACCTCTCCTCGTCTTTATTCCTGTGTCCTGACCGATACACCATCCTGTTTACTGGCTGAAACCCTTTACGAGCTAGCCCTACTTGATTACCTCACTAACACCGTCTCTCTCTCTCCACTTCCCTCTCTCAAATCGGTCTCTATGGCAACGGCGCGCACGCACCACTAGACGGAACTCTCCACACAGGCAAACACGGCTTGGGTAACGCAGGAAAGCGCGTTCCTTTATTATAGTAAAGTAGTGTAGTTACCAATATTTTCAGTGTAATGCGTTACTTTACTTACCCAAACTCGTTTGTAACTCGTTACCCCCAACACTGGTCTTATAGAAAATAAATGGTGAATAATAACATTTTTAATTCCTCATCCAATCATCCTTTTGTTATGGATCAATATCATAGCTAGAGACGTAGAAAAGGGCTGCACGGTTTTGCAATAAATAATAATAAATAAAATAAAATAAACATATAAATATTGTAATTGCAATTAAATTAGATTTGTGTGGCAGCTGCATGTACAATTATTATTAGGGGTTCAAGCACGAAGTGCTGAAACCCTATTGTAATTGTATTGATTTTTAGGGGTTCAAGCACGAAGTGCTGAAACCCTATTGTAATTGTAAGGATTTTTATTAGGGGTTCAAGCACGAAGTGCTGAAACCCTATTGTAATTGTACTGATTTTTATTATTAGGGGTTCAAGCACGAAGTGCTGAAACCCTATTGTTTTTGTACTGATTTTTATTATTATTATTATTATTATTATTATTATTATTCTCCCCTAAAACGCATCGTGCAGACCAAACCGTAAGTGCTGCAGATCTGAAACTTTGTCAGATGGTAGTACAAAAATCGAGGAGAGGTTATCAAATTATGAGCCCGATTGGCCCATAGGTGGCGCTATAACAACCAATTGCGCGAAACTGGTCATAACTCCTAGACCGTAAGTCGTACACTCAAGTGTCTTATATCATTGGAAAGCTGGTCACCTGACGAACAAAACGTATATCTCCGATTTCATTTCCGGTATTAAAATTTTTCCGCCATTTTGAATTTTGTTGAAAAACTACTTTTGCGAACTAGTCCCTGGTTTTTCGCCCGATCGGAACCAAACCAGTGCAGAAATATTCTCTGGAGTCTGAAGATCAATAATTATTGAAAAAATGTTGAAATTTCTATTTACGGTCGCTAGGAGGCGCAAAATAAACGCTGTGGGAGGAGCCTACTTTACTAAAATGGCTATAACTCGAGAAGTAAATGAGATATTTTCACCAAACTCGGTACACATGTGTATGAGTTCAATTTGAGGTCACAGTAAAAAAAATGTGACAATTGAACACTAGTTGGCGCTATAATATGAAAAAAACGTATAACTACCTGACCGTTAGTCTGATTGACTTGAAAATTGGAATGCACTGTCTTGGTCCAAGGCCCCATGTAAATGTATGAGGACATTGGCGTATCTCAAAAAACATGGCCGCCATCGACCAATGAAGTTTAAGCACCCATGAAACAAGGTTAACGAAGGCCGATCGGAACGAAACTCGATGGGCATGTTCGACTCATGGCCCTAGAGGTCTGTAAGAATTTTGAAAGGAATCGGCCACTAGTTGGCGCTAACGAGTTTTATGGCTCTGTAATCACGTGGTGTTGTACACATCCCCCCAATATGCATATCAATCGATAGATCTCCTCATGATGAACAACTTTGCCTCTAGAACCATTGCTGTCAATCAAATCGTTCATCAAATATTCACAAATATGTCAAAAACATACTTTTGCGAACTAGTCCCTGGTTTTTCGCCCGATCGGAACCAAACCAGTGCAGAAATGTTCTCTGGAGTCTGAAGATCAATAATTATTGAAAAAATGTTGAAATTTTTATTTACGGTCGCTAGGGGGCGCAAAATAAACTTTGTGGGAGGAGCCTACTTTACTAAAATGGCTATAACTCAAGAAGTAAATGAGATATCTTCACCAAACTCGGTACTCATGTGTAGGAGTTCAATTTGAGGTCACAGTAAAAAAAACGCGACGATTGAACGCTAGGTGGCGCTATAAATTGAAAAAAACATAAAAAGGGCTATAACCATGTGACCGTTAGTCCGATTGACTTGAAAATTGGTATGCAGTGTCTTGGTCCAAGGCCCCATGTTTGTGTATGAGGACATTGGCGTATCTCAAAAAACATGGCCGCCATCAACCAATGAATTTGAGCACCCATGAAACAAGGTTAACGAAGGCCGATCGGCACGAAACTCGTTGGGCACGTTCGACTCATGGCCCTAGAGGTCTGTAAGAATTTTGAAAGGAATCGGCCACTAGTTGGCGCTAACGAGTTTTATGGCTCTGTAATCACGTGGTGTTGTACTCACCCCCCCAATATGCATATCAATTGATAGATCTCCTCATGATGAACAACTTTGCCTATAGAACCATTGCTGTCAATCAAATCGTTCGTTAAATATTCACAAATATGTCAAAAACCTACTTTTGCAAACTAGTCCCTGGTTTTTCGCCCGATCGGAAGCAGACCAGTCTAGGATAATTCTTTGGACTCTCTAGATCAATAATTATCAAAAAAAGTTGAACTTTTTAAATTTTTGCATGGTCTTAAATGGTTATTTAGAAAAGGGGCGTGAAAAAGTGCACCCAAAAGCCTATAAATCCTAAATGAAAACTCAGAACTTCACAAACATTGATGAGCATATGTGTCATAACATGCCAAAGAAGCATGCAAAGTTTCATTGAGATCGGACTATAGGTGGTGCTATAACTGTTAAAAAGCTTTAAAACCATATGTTTCCAATGGTAAATTGCCAGTATTGACTGTAAAAAATTGAGCATCTATGAAACAAGGTTAACAAAGGCCGATCGCAACGAAACTCGATGGGCATGTTCAACTCATGGCCCTAAAGGTCTGTAACAATTTTGAAAGAAATTGGCCACTAGTTGGCGCTAACGAGTTTTGTGGCTCTGTAATCACGTGGTGTTGCGCACATCCCCACGAAATGCAATTTCATTTCATAGATCTCCTCATGATGAACAACTTTGCCTCTAGAACCATTGCTGTCAATCAAATTGTTTGTTAAATATTCACGAATATGTTAAAAACCTATTTTTGCGAACTAGTCCCTGGTTTTTTGCCCGATTGGAACCAGACTAGTCTAGGACAATTCTTTGGACTCTCTAGATCAATAATTATCAAAAAAAGTTGAACTTTGTCATTTGTTTTGCTTTCACATGGTCATTTACTAAAGGGGGCATGACAAAATGCACCCAAAAGCCTATAAATCCTAAAGGAAAGGTCAGAACTTCACAAAAATCGATGAGTACATGTGTCATAACGTATTCAAAAAGCATGGAAAGTTTCATGTAGATCGGACCATAGGTGGCGCTATAATTGTTAAAAATGTAAAATCATTGAAACTTAAAACTTAATGTCTTTTGATGCTTTTGTGCTTAAAGGCCTCAAAGGCCTAAACTGCTTGAACCCCGCTAAATGCTGCTTGCAGCTTTAATTAGGGGTTCAAGCACGAAGTGCTGAAACCCTATTGTAATTGTAAGGATTTTTATTATTATTATTATTCTGCCGTAAAACGCATCGTGCAGCCCAAACCGTAAGTGCTGGAGCTCTGAAACTTTGTCAGATGGTAGTACAAAAATCGAGGAGAGGTTATCAAATTATGAGCCTGATTGGCCCATAGGTGGCGCTATAACAACCAATTGCGCGAAACTGCTCATAACTCCTAGACCGTAAGTCGCACACTCAAGTGTCTTATATCATTGGAAAGCTGGTCACCTGACGAAAAAAACGTATATCTCCGATTTCATTTCCGGTATGCAAATTTTTCCGCCATTTTGAATTTTGTTGAAAACCTACTTTTGCGAACTAGTCCCTGGTTTTTTACCCGAACGGAACCAAACCAGTGAATACATGTTCTATGGAGTCTGAAGATCAATAATTATCGAAAAAAAGTTGAAATTTTTGTTCAGGGTCGCTAGGGGGCGCGAAATAAATATTGTGGGAGGAACCTATTTTACTAAAATGGCTATAACTCGAAAAGTAAATGAAATATCTCCACCAAACTCTGTATACATGTGTATGAGTACAATTTGAAGTCACAATAAAAAAATAGTGACGATTGAACACTAGGTGGCGCTATAAAACGAAAAAAACATAAAAAGGGCTGTAACCACCAGACCGTTAGTCCGTTTGACTTGAAAATTGGTATGCAGTGTCTTGATCCAAGGACCCATGTATGTGTATGAGGACATTGGCGTATCTCAAAAAACATGGCCGTCATTGGCCAATGAAGTTTGAGCATCTCTGAGACAAGGTTAACGGAGGTCGATCGGAACGAAACTCGTTGGACATGTTCGACTCATGGCCTTAGAGGTCTGTAAGAATTTTGAAAGAAATCGGCCACTAGTTGGCGCTAACGAGTTTTATGGCTCTGTAATCACGTGGTATTGCACATACCCCCACAATATGTATATCAATTGATAGATCTCCTCATGATGAACAACTTTGCCTCAAGAAGCATTGCTGTCAATTAAATCGTTCGTTAAATATTCACAAATATGTTAAAAACCTACTTTTGCGAACTAGTCCCTGGTTTTTCGCCCGATCGGAACCAGACCATTCTAGGATAATTCTTTGGACTCTCTAGATCAATAATTATCAAAAAAATGTTGAACTTTTTTGTTTTGCGCATGGTGTTAAATGGTTATTAATAAAAAGCACTGTGTCAAAATACACTTATAAGCCTATAAATCATGAATTAAAACTCAGAACTTCACAAAAATTGGTGAGCATATGTGTCATAACATCATTAATAAGCATGCAAAGTTTCATGGAGATCGGACTATAGGTGGCGCTATAGCTGTTAAAAATGTTAAAAACAATGTATTCCCTATGGTAAATTGCCATTATTGACTGTAAATGGTGTGTTCCATCTAAGATCATCTAATTTTCATATCTTAACATTCAAAACCAGTGCAGTACAATTATCTGGACTCTCTAGAGCAATAATTATTAGAAAAGGTTGAACTTCTACATTTTGATGGCTATAATAGGGTCACTTCAATATGTGACCTTGACCAAGTGTCCCCAAAAGCCTATTTCTATTCAATGAATGCTCAGATTTTCTTAAAAACAAGTGATAACATTTTCAATCATGAAATTTTTCAGACAGATTGGACAACATATGCCCATATAACAACTGAAAAGGTGAACATTATAAGAAAATACTGTAATGGCTTATAAAGTCAATAAATGCTGTTTTACTGCCCTCTGCTGTTTCAAAAAGTAATTTTGTCACACTGCTGAATTCATATTAAGACTTGTCATTTGTTTTGCTATAACAGGGTAATTTACAAAAGGGGGAGTGAAAAATGCACCCAAAAGCCTATAAATCCTAAAGGAAAACTCAGAACTTCACAAAAATTGATCAGAATATGTGTCATAACATCATTAACAAGCATGCAAAGTTTCATGGAGATCGGGCCATAGGTGGCGCTATAACTGTTAAAAATGTTTAAAACAATGTATTCCCTATATGGTAAATTGCCATTATTGACTGTAAATGGTGTTTTCCTTCTCTGATCATATCATAATGTTAAAACCAGTGCAGTACCATTCTCTGTACTCTCTAGATCAATGATTATAAGAAAAAGTTGAACTAGTTCATTTGGATGGCTATAATAGGATGGCTTCAACATGTACTGTGTTGAAGCCATGTTTTACAATACTCTCAGTGTCCCTGAAAGTGTTGATCACTTCAATAATCAAGTCACAACATGTTACACTAAATAATCATGAACATTTTCAGACATATCGGACAAAATATGCCTGTAGAACAGTTAAAAGGTGAAAATGATATCAATATGATGGTATATTATGCCAATAAGTGGTGTTTTACTGCCCTCTGCTGTTCAAAATAGTCATTGTTCAAAATGTCTGTAGAATGAGTGTGTGTAGATTAAATATGAAAAACACGGCATATTGTATAAGTAGGCTTTAACAGCACCGTTGTCCACACGATGAAGCAGCAGCAATAAACATTTTTAATCTTTTTCTCAGCTTTCAGCATTGGCTAACAAACAAATGCTTTAAGCATTTTCTTTAATTAGTTTTATATTGCATTGCAAAGAAATATGTGAAATGCTCATATCGCATAAAACAGATTTTCACAATAAATAAGTTATCTTTTACTGCCATCTTCTGGTCACTCTACTTACTAATAGTCAATCAAAAATCATCACTATTGTAAATCTATAGGAACATGGTAAACCATATTGGAACATAGTAAATCATGGTAAATAATGATAAATCATGCTAGAACATGGTTAATTAATGTACACTATGGTCAGAGGTGTAGTGGTAAAGAAAAAGGTGGGTAAACTCTGGTGGTAAATTCTGGTGGACCACGACGTGGTCACCAGGTGAGGTGGGCCACTGTCTACCGGTGTATGTGTATCCTGATAACATTGCTTTAGGGAGGCCTCGACATTAACCCTTTTAATACGCTTGTCCTTTGGACAATTAAATCTTCCATTAATTTGTCTGAGTAAAAAAGTTGCTTGACCGGATTTTTTATTTTTATTGTGTGTGTTGATTTATTCTGAAACAATATTTTCATCAGTGTTCAATCAGCTTTGATATTTAAATCACATCATTTTAATATCTGCACCTTTAAAGGGCATCCCCTCACCCAATATTATTAAATATATGCTTCATCTTTCATTTTAAATTGTTAAATTTGATCAATAAATTCATTTATTTCGAATAGTAAGACACTATGGGCTGTTACCCTAGGGGCTGATCAAATTAAATCACATACACTGAAAAATTACAATTGCATAAAATAATGTTATGAAATTTATTTTAATTTACATAAGAAACTTGAAAAGAATGATATTACTTTTAAACATTTAACACTAAATCGCCAGTAGGTGGTAGCATGCGACCGTCTTAATGAGTGAGTCATTGATTCATTCATTCAAACGATTCGTTCAAACGGCTGATCATTCAAGAATGAGACCGATGTTTATGAATGGGTCTTTGAATCTATGACTCAGTCGATTCCTTGAAAATGCTGAATCATTCAGTAATGAAAACACGTTGAGTGTTCCTGTGTCATGCGCCGTGGTTCTGCTGTGATTATTGTTTGGAACTATTTTCGCTGCTGAAACAGAACAAAAACAGCCAATATTGCATCTAAAATGTAAGTGATTTAATTTTTACTGTTTATTGAACTGTTGTAGGAAATCAGTGTCACATTTTCAATCGTGGTGGTGTTCAGGAAAAATAATTGAGGTTGTTTAACATATGTCAGAATTATAAAAATTCTGTTTAGATTTTTATAGGCAGTAGTCTATGTTGTTAACTGAGTGTGTTCTGACTCATGTTCTGACTCGCCCGTACGGGTTCGGGTTTATATTTTAAATGATCAGCCAGTTCTGGGTCAGGTCCAAATCTATTACTTCGGGTCCCGGGTCTGTTTAACATTGTGTGTAATGCCAACGCATTATCACCCTTTAGCGTCATATAGGACGCTATATGACAAAACGGCGAAATATTACTCACATGGCACCCGTTAACGTTAATATAACACGCGCTGAGAACGGGCTCTCAAGCGCGTGTCATGTTTCTATGGCAACCAGAGCTTCCCCCAAACCGCGCATTTCCTCCAATGTTTATAATAACATATTAAACCGTCTTGTTTAATCTTAAAGTTTTGGTGGTCAGATTCTGACTCAATGAAGAGCAGAGAGCACAGATATGATCAAGCTTAACAAGCAACAAGCAATCGTCATTAGTTCAAAAGGGCAAACAGTTATTATTTTTAGTTATTAAGTTAATGCGAGTCAGAATGTATATGTGCAAGGCTGCATTTGTCATCCATCACCGTGAAATCAAGTGGACTTTTAAAGCTGAAATAATGAGTGGATTAAGCTTGGAATAACGAGAGAAATAACATGGATAGAACTTTTTGTCGGTGGATCGGAATGGATCAGTCAGTCAGGCAACGTTACAAGGAAGTGAGATGACGTCTACTAAAATTAGGTAAGACAAAAAGTTTTATTCTTCACAACTCGTGTGAAATAATATGTGACAATCGGGTCCAGTCGGGTTTGTGTCTTCCTGTCGGTTTTGGGTCCAGTTTTCAAATAATAGACGGGTCCAGGTCGAGTCCGGGCAGTACATTTATGGCATTTCTCGGGTCTGTACGGGTCCGGGTCCAACTTTTGAAATGAACGACGGGTCCGGGTTGGTTCGGTGTAGGACATTACGGGTCTCTTCCGGGTCGGGCATGAATTTTTGGACCCGTGAAGACCTCTAATTGACAGTAATGCAGCGCAACCTATGTTACCTATAGGTTAACAACCTATGAATCTAATAATGAACAATATGAAACTAAAACGACACAAGCTTAATTTAAAATGTCTTAGGAACTACATGCAGGATATTTAGAGGTGGATAAACGCAATTGAGGGGTGAATAAACGCACTTTGGAGGTGGGTAAACGCTATTTCCGAATATTAAAAGGTGCATAAATGACATTTACGTGTGTTTAGCCTCCACAGATTCATGGCATACTGTATAAGTTAGCTGTAATAGCTCGGTTGTCAACTAGATGGAGAAGCAGCTTTAGACATTTTTGTTAACACTTTACAATAAGGTTCATTAGTTAACTACATTAGTTAACATGTACAATATGTAAACAATACTTCATCAGCATTTATTAATCTTAATTAATATTAATTCCAACATTTACTTATATGTTATTAAAATCAAAGGTTGTATTAGTTAACATTGGTTAATGAACTGTGAACTAACATGAATGCATAATGAACAGCTGTATTTGTATTAACTAACATTAACAAGATTAGTAAACACTAACTAATGCATTGTTCATCGTTAGTTCATGTTAGTTAATGCATTTACTAATGTTAACTAATGAACCTTATTGTAAAGTGTTACCACATTTTTTTATCTTTTTATCATCTTTCAACATTGGCTAACAAACAAATGCTTAAAGCATTTTCTTTAATTAGTTTTATATTATTACTTTGCAAAGAAATATGTGAAATGCTCATAAATGCACAGTGCAGAATACTAGTGAAAAAGTAGTTCAAAATGAAAGAGACACAATAAGTGGTCTTCTCCTGCTATCTCTGGGCCTTTTTTCAAGTGTGCTTTTGCATTCATATGTATATAGACACCATAAAATCACTTGTATAAAAATTACAGTTGGAAATGTAGGGTGATGGAAATGGTTCAGGTTGAGTGAGGTTTAGGGAGCAAACAGAGTCTCGGTCAGAAGACGTCAAATGATATGGAACAATGAATGAGGCAGGGAGGAAAGAAGTTTTATTTTTTTTCCAACACCAGTCTTAATTTATTGCATCATGCCTGTTGACTTTGGATCAAGGCATTGTTTGTGTGTTGTTGCATATGGAGATAAAGAAATAATACAATTGGTGACCGTGATCAATCAAGACAAAAAGAAAAATTATATAAATGAAGAAGATGTGAGTATTAATCACAATAAAAAAGGCTGTAAAAAATCATTCAAACAATCTTTCCACGTGGCTCAGGACACGTCTTGCAAACAAATTAATCAATTAGCAGTGCACAGGCTGACAGTGACAATAAATCATAAAAAGGCATAAAAAATGTAAACACAATCAAATGAATAGATGGACTCACGTAATTCATGAAGACACACACACAGTTATGCATCAGAGTGCCAGGAAAGAGTTCAAAGAATGAGCCAAAGGGTTCCCAATCAATTTATAGGCAACAGGTGAGTCATGCATGGTGAAGTGGCAGAGTCTCATTGAAAAAGCTAAATGGAGTTGTAAGAGATTAGAAAGGAAATCTTTTCAATTACTATTATAACACATTCATATTTTGTCAGAGTCTGTCAGTTCATTGGAAATCACACTTCACATCAATGCAAGCAATGTGGTCGTTTATGATGATAAATGGTAGAACATGCATTCATACTATACATATGATATACTCACTATATTTTGTATATTTAATTTATTTAACACATATTTCTTTTTGTTCATGTTTTGCATTCATACTATACATATACTGTTGGAACTGTAGGGTACTATAAATGTTAAAAATGTTAAAAACAATGTATTCCCTATAGTAAATTGCCATTATTCACTGTAAATGGTTTGTTCCATCTAAGATCATCTAATTTTCATATCTTAATGTTCAAAACCAGTGCAGTACAATTATCTGGACTCTTTAAAGCAATAATTATCAAAAAAGTTGAACTTTGTCATTTGTCTTGCTATAACAGTGCCATTTATAAAAGGGGGCTTAACAAAATGCACCCAAAAGCCTATAAATCCTAAAGGAAAACTCAGAACTTTACAAAAATTGATGAGCATATGTGTCATAACATGCTGAAGAAGCATGCACAGTTTCATGGAGATCGGACCATAGGTGGTGCTATAACTGTTAAAAAGCTTTAAAACCATATATTTCCTATGGTAAATTCCCAGTATTGGCTGTAAATAGTGTTTTCCATCTCTGATCAAATCATAATATTAAAACCAGTGCAGTACAATTCTCTGGACTCTCAAGATCCAGACTGATCTCATGAAGTAGCGTGTGTATGACACGCCAATTCATATTTCCATTTTTGGCGTGCTATCAAGACGCATAATCGCTTTTCAGCGTGTTTATGAACGCCATTGACTTAACGTTATATAAGTATATGACTTACCTCAACCCTGTCCCTAAACCTAACCGTCACTGGGGTTAATGGCATTTATGACTGTTCCCTTACCATCCTAGGTAAAAAAAGATATAACTTATGTCAACCCCATCCCTAAACTTAACCGTCACTGGGGTTAATGGCATTTATGACTGGACATTTGACGGCGTGTACAGACATGCAGAATGGCAGACATGCCACTCTTTTTCTTAATAGTCGTTTCATGTGTGCTTTTGCATTCAAATGTATATAGACATTATAAAATGACTTATATAACAATTTCTATTATAACACATTCATATTTTGTCAGACTGTATCAGTTGATTTGTACTGACACTTCACATCAATGCTCAATGTGGTAAATCAATGTAAAGTTAGGTGGTAGGACATGATTTTTCACAATAACATAACCCAAACGTGTATGTGTGTGTGTGTGTGTGTGTGTATGTAAGCATGCAATATACATCATCCTAGTGCATGGTAAATCATGGTAAACTGTAATAAATCATATTGGAACATGGTAAATCATGATAAATCATGCTAGAACATGGTAAATCAATGGAAAATCACCCTGAAATGTGGAAACATGGTCTATTTAATCTATGATCTCAGTGGTTAAATGCTTGCTACATAAGACAATGTCTTTTGATGCTTTGGTGCTTAAAGGCCTTAGCTGCTTGAACCCCGCTAAATGCTGCTTGCAGCTTTAATTATTATTATTATTTTTCTTCTGCCGTAAAACGCATCGTGCAGACCAAACCGTAAGGGCCAGAGCTCTGAAACTTTGTCAGATGGTAGTACAAAAATCGAGGAGAGGTTATCAAATTATGAGCCCGATTGGCCCATAGGTGGCGCTATAACAACCAATTGCGCGAAACTGGTCATAACTCCTAGACCGTAAGTCGTACACTCAAGTGTCTTATATCATTGGAAAGCTGGTCACCTGACGAACAAAACGTATATCTCCGATTTCATTTCCGGTATTAAAATTTTTCCGCCATTTTGAATTTTGTCGAAAAACCACTTTTGCGAACTAGTCCCTGGTTTTTTGCCCGATCGGAACCAAACCAATGCAGAAATGTTCTCTGGAGTCTGAAGATCAATAATTATTGAAAAAATGTTGAAATTTCTATTTACGGTCGCTAGGGGGAGCAAAATAAACGTTGTGGGATGAATCTATTTTACTAAAACGGCTATAACTCGAGAAGTAAATGAGATATCTTCACCAAACTCGGTACTCATGTGTAAGAGTTCAATTTGAGGTCACAGTAAAAAAACCGCGACGATTGAACGCTAGGTGGCGCTATAAAATGAAAAAAACATAAAAAGGGCTATAACCATGTGACCGTTAGTCTGATTGACTTTAAAATTGGTGTGCAGGGTCTTGGTCCAAGGCCCCATGTATGTGTATGAGGACATTGGCGTATCTAAAAAAACATGGCCGCCATCAACCAATGAATTTGAGCACCCATGAAACAAGGTTAACGAAGGCCGATCGGAACGAAACTCGTTGGGCATGTTCGACTCATGGCCCTAGAGGTCTGTAAGAATTTTGAAAGGAATCGGCCACTAGTTGGCGCTAACGAGTTTTATGGCTCTGTAATCACGTGGTGTTGCACACAACCCCACAATATGTATATCAATTGATAGATCTCCTCATGCTGAACAACTTTGCCTCAATAACCATTGCTGTCAATCGAATCGTTCGTCAAATATTCACAAATATGTCAAAAACCTACTTTTGCGAACTAGTCCCTGGTTTTTCGCCCGATCGGAACCAGACCAGCGCAGAAATGTTCTCTGGAGTCTGACAATCAATAATTATTGAAAAAATGTTGAAATTTCTATTTACGGTCGCTAGAGGGCGCAAAATAAACGTTGTGGGAGGAGCCTACTTTACTAAAATTGCTATAACTCAAGAAGTAAATGAGTTATCTTCACCAAACTCGGTACTCATGTGTAGGAGTTCAATTTGAGGTCACATTAAAAAAAACGCGACGATTGAACGCTAGGTGGCGCTATAAAATGAAAAAAACATAAAAAGGGCTATAACCATGTGACCGTTAGTCCGATTGACTTGAAAATTGGTATGCAGTGTCTTGGTCCAAGGCCCCATGTTTGTGTATGAGGATATTGGCGTATCTCAAAAAACATGGCCGCCATCAACCAATGAATTTGAGCACCCATGAAACAAGGTTAACGAAGGCCGATCGGAACGAAACTCGTTGGGCATGTTCGACTCATGGCCCTAGAGATCTGTAAGAATTTTGAAAGGAATCGGCCACTAGTTGGCGCTAACGAGTTTTATGGCTCTGTAATCACGTGGTGTTGTACTCACCCCCCCAATATGCATATCAATTGATAGATCTCCTCATGATGAACAACTTTGCCTCTAGAACCATTGCTGTCAATCAAATCGTTCATCAAATATTCACAAATATGTCAAAAACCTACTTTTGCGAACTAGTCCCTGGTTTTTTGCCCGATCGGAACCAAACCAGTGCAGAAATGTTCTCTGGAGTCTGAAGATCAATAATTATTGAAAAAATGTTGAAATTTCTATTTACGGTCGCTTGGGGGCGCAAAATAAACGTTGTGGGAGGAGCCTACTTTACTAAAATGGCTATAACTCAAGAAGTAAATGAGATATCTTCACCAAACCCGGTACTCATGTGTAGGAGTTCAATTTGAGGTCACATTAAAAAAAACCGCGACGATTGAACGCTAGGTGGCGCTATAAAATGAAAAAAACATAAAAAGGGCTATAACCATGTGACCGTTAGTCCGATTGACTTGAAAATTGGTATGCAGTGTCTTGGTCCAAGGCCCCATGTTTGTGTATGAGGACATTGGCGTATCTCAAAAAACATGGCCGCCATCAACCAATGAATTTGAGCACCCATGAAACAAGGTTAACGAAGGCCGATCGGAACGAAACTCGTTGGGCATGTTCGACTCATGGCCCTAGAGGTCTGTAAGAATTTTGAAAGGAATCGGCCACTAGTTGGCGCTAATGAGTTTTATGGCTCTGTAATCACGTGGTGTTGTACTCACCCCCCCCAATATGCATATCAATTGATAGATCTCCTCATGATGAACAACTTTGCCTCTAGAACCATTGCTGTCAATCAAATCGTTCATCAAATATTCACAAATATGTCAAAAACCTACTTTTGCGAACTAGTCCCTGGTTTTTTCGCACGATCGGAAGCAGACCAGTCTAGGATAATTCTTTGGACTCTCTAGATCAATAATTATCAAAAAAAGTTGAACTTTTTAAATTTGTGCATGGTCTTAAATGGTTATTTAGAAAAGGGGCGTGAAAAAATGCACCCAAAAGCCTATAAATCCTAAATGAAAACTCAGAACTTCACAAACATTGATGAGCATATGTGTCATAACATGCCAAAGAAGCATGCAAAGTTTCATTGAGATCGGACTATAGGTGGTGCTATAACTGTTAAAAAGCTTTAAAACCATATGTTTCCAATGGTAAATTGCCAGTATTGACTGTAAAAAAATTGAGCATCTATGAAACAAGGTTAACAAAGGCCGATCGCAACGAAACTCGATGGGCATGTTCAACTCATGGCCCTAAAGGTCTGTAACAATTTTGAAAGAAATTGGCCACTAGTTGGCGCTAACAAGTTTTGTGGCTCTGTAATCACGTGGTGTTGCGCACATCACCACGAAATGCAATTTCATTTCATAGATCTCCTCATGATGAACAACTTTGCCTCTAGAACCATTGCTGTCAATCAAATTGTTTGTTAAATATTCACGAATATGTTAAAAACCTATTTTTGCGAACTAGTCCCTGGTTTTTTGCCCGATTGGAACCAGACTAGTCTAGGACAATTCTTTGGACTCTCTAGATCAATAATTATCACAAAAAAGTTTAACTTTGTCATTTGTTTTGCTTTCACATGGTCATTTACTAAAGGGGGCATGACAAAATGCACCCAAAAGCCTATAAATCCTAAAGGAAAAGTCAGAACTTCACAAAAATCGATGAGTACATGTGTCATAACTTATTCAAAAAGCATGGAAAGTTTCATGTAGATCGGACCATAGGTGGCGCTATAATTGTTAAAAATGTAAAATCATTGAAACTTAAAACTTAATGTCTTTTGATGCTTTTGTGCTTAAAGGCCTCAAAGGCCTAAACTGCTTGAACCCCGCTAAATGCTGCTTGCAGCTTTAATTATTATTATTATTATTCTGCCGTAAAACGCATCGTGCAGCCCAAACCGTAAGTGCTGGAGCTCTGAAACTTTGTCAGATGGTAGTACAAAAATCGAGGAGAGGTTATCAAAATATGAGCCCGATTGGCACATAGGTGGCGCTATAACAACCAAAAGCGCAAAACTGCTAATAACTCCTAGACCGTAAGTCGTACCCTTAAGTGTCTTATATCATTGGAAAGCTGAATACCTGGAGAACAAGACCTATACCTTGGCTTTCATTTCCGGTATGCAAATTTTCGCGCCATTTTGATTTTTTTCGAAAAACTACTTTTGCAAACTAGTCCCTGGTTTTTCGCCCGATCGGAACCAAACCAGTGCAGAAATGTTCTCTGGAGTCTGAAGATCAATAATTATCAAAAAAATGTTGAAATTTCTATTTCCGGTTTCTAGGGGGCGCAAAATAAACCTTGTGGGAAGAGCCTAGTTTACTAAAATGGCTATAACTCGAGAAGTAAATGAGATATCTTCACCAAACTCGGTCCACATGTGTATGAGTTCAATTTGAGGTCAAAGTAGAAAAATCGCGACGATTGAACTCTAGGTGGCGCTATAAAACGAAAAAAACATAAAAAGTGCTATAACCATGTGACCGTTAGTCCGATTGACTTGAAAATTGGTATGCAGTGTCTTGGTCCAAGGCCCCATGTATGTGTATGAGGACATTGGTGTATATCGAAAAACATGGCCGCCATCGGCTATTGAAGTTTGAGCACCTATGAAACAAGGTTAACGAAGGCCGATCGGAACGAAACTCGTTGGGCACGTTCGACTCATGGCCCTAGAGGTCTGTAAGAATTTTGAAAGAAATCGGCCACTAGTTGGCGCTAACGAGTTTTATGGCTCTGTAATCACGTGGTGTTGCTCACATCCCCACAAAATGCATATCATTTGATAGATCTCCTCATGATGAACAACTTTGCCAATAGAACCATTGCTGTCAATCAAATCGTTCGTTAAATATTCATGAATATGTTAAAAACCTACTTTTGCAAACTAGTCCCTGGTTTTTTTCTCGATCGGAACCAGACCAGTCTAGGACAATTCTCTGGACTCTCTAGATCAATAATTATCAAAAAAAGTTGAACTTTGTCATTTTGTTTGTTATAACAGGGTAATTTACAAAAGGGGGCGTGAAAAAATGCACCCAAAGGCCTATAAATCATAAAGGAAAACTCAAAACTTCACAAAAATTGATGAGCATATGTGTCATAACATCATTAACAAGCATGCAAAGTTTCATGGAGATCGGACTATAGGTGGCGCTATAACTGTTAAAAAAGTTAAAAACAATGTATTCTCTATGGTAAATTGCCATTATTGACTGTTCCATCTAAGATCATCTAATTTAAATATTTTAACTTTCAAAACCAGTGAAGTACAATTATCTGGACTCTGTAGAGCAATAATTATTAGAAAAGGTTGAACTTCTACATTTTGATGGCTATAATAGGGTCACTTCAATATGTGACAATGACCGAGTGTCCTCAAAAGCCTATATCTCTTCAATGAATGCTCAGATCATCTTTAAAAGCAAGTGAGAACATGTTGCACATTAGTAAAAATAATCATGATTTTTTTTCAGACAGATTGGACAAAATGTGCCTATATAATAGCTAAAAAGGTGAAAATGATGGTATATTAAGCCAATAAGTGGTGTTTTACTGCCCTCTGCTGTTCAAAATAGTCATTGTCACACTACTCAACTATAATTAATATTATGACTTTATTAAATCACTATTTTAACATTTGTAATCACATTTAGTCAAATATTAATACGACAAATGCCCCATTGGAGCCTGAAGTTGAAAATTTGTAGTCTACACACTCATCCTGTTGTAGATAAATGATATTAATAACATGACATATTGTATTATGAAGGCTGTAATACCACTTTTGGCACTGGTTTTAATATAGTTTTATATCATTAGATTACACAGAAATATGGGAATGAATATGCTTATAGACCAAATAAAAAATAAACTATCCCAAATGTTTGTGTGTGTGTGTGTGTAAGCATGCATTATTTCAATATTGCTGAAAAAAAGATATAGAGTGAGTCAATTAGTGGTCTTGTACTGCCCTCTGCTGCTCATTTTGCACATTAATAGTCTTTTCACATGCGCTTTGCAAAGACACTAAAAAAATCCCTTAAATAACAATTACTATTACAACACAATCATATTTTGTCAGAATTTATCACTTCAGTTGTTCTGAATCTTCACCTTATTGCTATTAACTTGATAAATAGCTATACTATATTACCAGAATCACATTGAAAATCAACGTTGAATCTTCAACACATGAACATGCATTTCAACAGGCCCAATGACTCAGCAAAACCAGGATTTAGTCAAGAATCATCTATTGAAGTGACAATAGAGTCACATTGGATGCCGAAGTTCAAAATATCTGTAGAATGAGTGTGTGTAGATTAAATATGAACATTAAACATTAAAGACATTAAATAATCATGAACATTTTCAGACAGATCGGACAAAATATGCCTATATAACAGTTAAAAATGTGAAAATGATATCAATATGATGGTCTATTAAGCCAATAAGTGGTGTTTTACTGCCCTCTGCTGTTCAAAATAGTCATTGTCACACTACTCAACTATAATTCATACTATGAGTTTATTAATTCACTATTTTAACATTTGCAATCACATTTAGTCAATTATTAATATGACAACTCTCACATTATGTCCTGAATTAAAACAAATGTGTAATTTAAACACTCTCATTGTGTTGTAGATAAAAGACATTAATAAAATGATGTTGTGTATAAAGGCTGTAATACCACTGTTGTCACTGGTTTCAACATAGTTTTATATCATTAGATTAGAAATAAATATGTGAATGAATATGCTTATAGACCAAATAACAAATAAACTGTCCCAAACGTGTGTGTGTAAGCATGAAGCATGAATCATCTATTGAAGTGACAATTGAGTCACTTTGGATCCTTTTCAAAATGTCTGAAGAATGAGTTTGTGTAGATGATATTAGCACTGTTGTCCACTAGATGGAGCAGCAGCATTAGACATTTTTACTCTTTTTATCATTTTGCCATAAAACGCATCGTGCAGACCAAACCGTAAGGGCTGGAGCTCTGAAACTTTGTCAGATGGTAGTACAAAAATTGACGAGAGGTTATCAAATTATGAGCCCAATTTGGCCCATAGGTGGCGCTATAACAACCAATTGTGCGACACTGCTCATAACTCCTAGACCCTAAGTCGTACACTCAAGTGTCTTATATCATTAGAAAGCTGGTCACCTCACGAAAAAACGTATATCTCCGATTTCATTTCCGGTATGATGGATTTTCCGCCATTTTGAATTTTGTTGAAAAACTACTTTTGCAAACTAGTCCCTGGTTTTTTACCTGATCGGAACCAAACCACTGCAGAAATGTTCTCTGGAGACTGAAAATTAATAATTATCAAAAAACGTTGAAATTTCTCTTTCCGGTTGCTAGGGGCACAGAATAAACGTTGTGGGAGGAGCCTATTTTACTAAAATGGCTATATCTCAAGAAGTAAATGAGATATCTTCACCAAACTCAGTACACATATGTAAGAGTTAAATTTGAGGTCACAGTAAAAAAAATCGCGATGACTGAACACTAGGTGGCGCTATAAAATGAAAAAAAAAAACATATAACCACCTGACCGTTAGTACGATTGACTTGAAAATTGGTATGCAGTGTCTTGGTCCAAGGGCCCATGTATGTGTATGAGGACATTGGCGTATCTCAAAAAACATGGCCGCCATTGGCCAAATCTAAAAAAAATATGTATTTCTTATGGTAAATTGCCAGTATTGACTGTAAATGGTCTTACTAAATAAAAATTTTATTGAATAATGTTTTTCCTCTGAAAGGCCTTAACTGCTTGAACCCCGCTAAATGCTGCTTGCAGCTTTAATTATTATTATTATTAGGGGTTCAAGCACGAAGTGCTGAAACCCTATTGTAATTGTAAGGATTTTTAGGGGTTCAAGCACGAAGTGCTGAAACCCTATTGTAATTGTACTGATTTTTATTATTATTATTATTTTTCTTCTGCCGTAAAACGCATCGTGCAGACCAAACCGTAAGTGCTGGAGCTCTGAAACTTTGTCAGATGGTAGTACAAAAATCGAGGAGAGGTTATCAAATTATGAGCCCGATTGGCCCATAGGTGGCGCTATAATAATCAATTGCGCGAAACGGCTCATAGCTCCTAGACCGTAAGTCGTAGACTCAAGTGTCTTATATCATTGGAAAGCTGGTCACCTGACGAAAAAAACGTATATCTCCGATTTCATTTCCGTCTGGATAGATTTTCCGCCATTTTGAATTTTGTCGAAAAACTACTTTTGCGAACTAGTCCCTGGTTTTTTGCCCGATCGGAACCAAACCAGTGCAGAAATGTTCTCTGGAGTCTGAAGATCAATAATTATTAAAAAAATGTTGAAATTTCTATTTCCGGTCGCTAGGGGGTGCAAAATAAACGTTGCGTTAGGAGCCTATTTTACTAAATTGGCTATAACTCGAGAAGTAAATGAGATATCTTCACCAAACTCGGTACACATGTGTAAGAGTTCAATTTGAGGTCACTGTAAAAAAATCGCGACGATTGAACACTAGGTGGCGCTATAAAACGAAAAAAACATTTAAACACCTGACCGTTAGTCCGATTGACTTGAAAATTGGTATGCAGTGTCTTGGTCCAAGGCCCCATGTATGTGTATGAGGACATTGGCGTATCTCAAAAAACATGGCCGCCATTAGCCAATGAAGTTTGAGCACCTATGAAACAAGGTTAACGAAGGCCGATCGGAACGAAACTCGTTGGGCATGTTCGACTCATGGCCCTAGAGGTCTGTAAGAATTTTGAAAGGAATCGGCCACTAGTTGGCGCTAAAGAGTTTTATGGCTCTGTAATCACGTGGTTTGCACACACACCCACAATATGTATATCAATTGATAGATCTCCTCATGCTGAACAACTTTGCCAATAGAACCATTGCTGTCAATCAAATTGTTCGTTAAATATTCACGAATATGTTAAAAACCTACTTTTGCGAACTAGTCCCTGGTTTTTCGCCCGATCGGAACCAGACCAGTCTAGGATAATTCTTTGGACTCTCTAGATCAATAATTATCAAAAAAAGTTGAACTTTGTCATTTCTTTTGCTATAACAGGGTCATTTACAAAAGAGGGTTTGAAAAAATACACCCAAAAGCCTATAAATCCTAAAGGAAAACTCAGAACTTCACAAAAATTGATGGGCATATGTGTCATAACATCATTAACAAGCTTGCAAAGTTTCATAGAGATCGGACTATAGGTGGCGCTATAACTGTTAAAAATGTAAAAACAATGTATACCCTATGGTAAATTGCCATGATTGAAACTTAAAACTTAATGTCTTTTGATGCTTTTGTGCTTAAAGGCCTCAAAGGCCTAAACTGCTTGAACCCCGCTAAATGCTGCTTGCAGCTTTAATTATTATTATTATTATTCTGCCGTAAAACGCATCGTGCAGCCCAAACCGTAAGTGCTGGAGCTCTGAAACTTTGTCAGATGGTAGTACAAAAATCGAGGAGAGGTTATCAAATTATGAGCCCGATTGGCCCATAGGTGGCGCTATAACAACCAATTGCGCGAAACTGCTCATAACTCCTAGACCGTAAGTCGCACACTCAAGTGTCTTATATCATTGGAAAGCTGGTCACCTGACGAAAAAAACGTATATCTCCGATTTCATTTCCGGTATGCAAATTTTTCCGCCATTTTGAATTTTGTTGAAAACCTACTTTTGCGAACTAGTCCCTGGTTTTTTACCCGAACGGAACCAAACCAGTGAATACATGTTCTATGGAGTCTGAAGATCAATAATTATTGAAAAAAAGTTGAAATTTTTGTTCAGGGTCACTAGGGGGCGCGAAATAAACGTTGTAGGAAAAGCCTATTTTACTAAAATGGCTATAACTCGAAAAGTAAATGAGATATCTCCACCAAACTCGGTATACATGTGTAGGAGTTCAATTTGAGGTCACAGTAAAAAAATAGCGATGATTGAACACTAGGTGGCGCTATAACACGAAAAAAACATAAAAAGGGCTATAACCACCTGACCGTTAGTCCGATTGACTTGAAAATTGGTATGCAGTGTCTTGGTCCAAGGCCCCATGTATGTGTATGAGGACATTGGCGTATCTCAAAAAACATGGCCGCCATTGGCCAATGAAGTTTGAGCACCTCTGAGACAAGGTTAACGAAGGCTGATCGGAACGAAACTCGTTGGGCATGTTCGACTCATGGCCCTAGAGGTCTGTAAGAATTTTGAAAGAAATCGGCCACTAGTTGGCGCTAACGAGTTTTATGGCTCTGTAATCACGTGGTATTGCACACACCCCCACAATATGTATATCAATTGATAGATCTCCTCATGATGAATAACTTTGCCAATAGAACCATTGCTGTCAATCAAATTGTTCGTTAAATATTCATGAATATGTTAAAAACCTACTTTTGCGAACTAGTCCCTGGTTTTTTGCCCGATCGGAACCAGACCAGTCTAAGATAATTCTTTGGACTCTCTAGATCAATAATTATCAAAAAAATGTTGAACTTTTTTGTTTTGCGCATGGTGTTAAATGGTTATTAAGAAAAAGCGGTATGTCAAAATACACTTACAAGCCTATAAATCATGAATAAAAACTCAGAACTTCACAAAAATTGGTGAGCATATGTGTCATAACATCATTAATAAGCATGCAAAGTTCCCTGGAGATCGGACCATAGGTGGCGCTATAACTGTTAAAATTGTTAAAAACAATGTATTCCCTATGGTAAATTGCCATTATTGACTGTAAATGGTGTGTTCCATCTAAGATCATCTAATTTTCATATCTTAACGTTCAAAACCAGTGCAGTACAATTATCTGGACTCTCTAGAGCAATAATTATTAGAAAAGGTTGAACTTCTACATTTTGATGGCTATAATAGGGTCACTTCAATATGTGACCTTGACCAAGTGTCCCCAAAAGCCTATTTCTATTCAATGAATGCTCAGATTTTCTTAAAAACAAGTGAGAACATTTTCAATCATGAAATTTTTCAGACAGATTGGACAACATATGCCCATATAACAACTGAAAATGTGAACATTACATGAACATACTGTAATGGCTTATAAAGTCAATAAATGATGTTTTACTGCCCTCTGCTGTTTCAAAAAGTAATTTTGTCACACTGCTGAAGTATAATTCATATTAAGACTTGTCATTTGTTTTGCTATAACAGGGTAATTTACAAAAGGGCGAGTGAAAAATGCACCCAAAAGCCTATAAATCCTAAAGGAAAACTCAGAACTTCACAAAAAGCATCAGCATATGTGTCATAACATCATTAACAAGCATGCAAAGTTTCATGGAGATCGGACCATAGGTGGCGCTATAACTGTTAAAAATGTTTAAAACAATGTATTCCCTATGGTAAATTGCCATTATTGGCTGTAAATGGTGTTTTCCTTCTCTGATCATATCATATTGTTAAAACCAGTGCAGTACCATTCTCTGTACTCTATAGATCAATGATTATAAGAAAAAGTTGAACTAGTTCATTTGGATGGCTATAATAGGATGGCTTCAACATGTACTGTGTTGAAGCCATGTTTTACAATACTCTCAGTGTCCCTGAAAGTGTTGATCACTTCAATAATCAAGTCACAACATGTTACACTAAATAATCATGAACATTTTCAGACATATCGGACAAAATGTGCCTGTAGAACAGTTAAAAGGTGAAAATGATATCAATATGATGGTCTATTATGCCAATAAGTGGTGTTTTACTGCCCTCTGCTGTTCAAAATAGTCATTGTTCAAAATGTCTGTAGAATGAGTGTGTGTAGATTAAATATGAAAAACACGGCATATTGTAAAAGTAGGCTTTAACAGTAGCCTACCGTTGTCCACACGATGAAGCAGCAGCAATAAACATTTTTAATCTTTTTCTCAGCTTTCAGCATTGGCTAACAAACAAATGCTTTAAGCATTTTCTTTAATTAGTTTTATATTACATTGCAAAGAAATATGTGAAATGCTCACATCGCATAAAACAGATTTTCACAATAAATAAGTTATCTTTTACTGCCATCTTCTGGTCACTCTATTTACTAATAGTCAATCAAAAATCATCACTATTGTAAATCTATAGGAACATAGTAAATCATATTGGAACATAGTAAATCATGGTAAATAATGATAAATCATGCTAGAACATGGTTAATTAATGTACACTATGGTCAGAGGTGTAGTGGTAAAAAAAGAGGTGGGTAAACTATAAATTCTGGTGGACCACGGCGTGGTCACCAGGTGAGGTGGGCCACTGTCTACTGGTGTATGTGTATCCTGATAACATTGCTTTAGGGAGGCCTCGACATTAACCCTTTTAATACGCTTGTCCTTTGGACAATTAAATCTTCCATTAATTTGTCTGAGTAAAAAAGTTGCTTGACCGGATTTTTTATTTTTATTGTGTGTGTGTTGATTTATTCTGAAACAATATTTTCATCAGTGTTCAATCAGCTTTGATATTTAAATCACATCATTTTAATATCTGCACCTTTAAAGGACATCCCCTCACCCAATATTATTAAATATATGCTTCATCTTTCATTTTAAATTGTTAAATTTGATCAATAAATTCAATTATTTCGAATAGTAAAACACTATGGGCTGTTACCCTAAGGGCTGATCAAATTAAATCATATACACTGAAAACTTACAATTGCATAAAATAATGTTATGAAATTTATTTTAATTTACATAAGAAACTTGGAAAGAATGATATTACTTTTAAACATTTAACACTAAATCGCCAGTAGGTGGTAGGAGGCGACCGTCTTAATGACTGAGTCATTGATTCATTCATTCAAACGATTCGTTCAAATGGCTGATCATTCAAGATCGAGACCGATGTTTATGAATGGGTCTTTGAATCTATGACTCAATCGATTCATTGAAAATGCTGAATCATTCAGTAATGAAAACACGTTGAGTGTTCCTGTGTCATGCGCCATGGTTCTGCTGGGATTATTGTTTGGAACTATTTTCGCTGCTGAAACAGAACAAAAACAGCCAATATTGCATCTAAAATGTAAGTGATTTAATTTTTACTGTTTATTGAACTGTTGTAGGAAATCAATGTCACATTTTCAATCGTGGTGGTGTTCAGGAAAAATAATTGAGGTACATATGTCAGAATTATAAAAACTCTGTTTAGATTTTTATAGGCAGTAGTCTATGTTGTTAAATGAGTGTGTTCTGCGATCATTTGTGTAGATTTCTGCTCGAGAGGCTGCGCGAGCGTTAGGCAACCTTACCGTCAGTAATAGTCAACAACATTGACAGTAGATGTTTTCACAGTGCATCCGAGACCCCTCCGTCGGCCAGGGACCCGACCCACGGGTTCGGGTCTATATTTTTAATGATCAGCCGGGTCTGGGTCAGGTCCGAATCTATTACTTCGGCTCCCTGGTCTGTTTAACATTGTGTGTAATAACAACGCATTCTCATCCTTTAGCGTCATATAGGACGGTATATGACAAAACGGCAAAATACTACTCACATGGCACCGGTTAACGTTAATATAACACATGCTGTGAGAACGGGCTCTCAACCGCGTGTCATGTTTCTATGGCAACCAGAGCAGAGCTTCCGCCAAACCGCGCATTTCATCCAATGTTTATAATAATATATTAAACCGTCTTGTTTAATCTTAAAGCATTGGTGGTCAGATTCTGACTCAATGAAGAGCAGAGAGCACAGATATGATCAAGCTGAACAAGCAACAAGCAATCGTTATTAGTTCAAAAGGGCAAACAGTTATTATTTTTAGTTATTAAGTTATTATGCGAGTCAGAATGTACATGTGCAAGGCTGCATTTGTTATCCATCACCGTGAAATCAAGTGGACTTTTAAAGCTGAAATAATGAGTGGATTAAGCTTGGAATAACGAGAGAAATAACATGGATAGAACTTTTTGTCGTTACAAGGAAGTGAGATGACGGCTACTAAAATTGGGTAAGACAAAAAGTTTTATTCTTCGCAACTCGTGTGAAATAATATGTGACAATCGGGTCCAGTCGGGTTTGTGTCCTCCTGTCGGTTTCGGGTCCAGTTTTCAAATAATAGACGGGTCCAGGTCGGGTCCGGGCAGTACATTTATGGTATTTCTCGGGTTTGTACGGGTCCGGGACGGGTCCAACTTTTGAAATGAACTACGGGTCCGGGTCGGTTTGGTGTAGCACTTTACGGGTCTCTTCCGGGTCGGACATGAATTTTTGGACCCGTGAAGACCTCTGACCCCGTTTACACCTGGTATTAAAATGCGATCTGTGTCCAGATAAGTTATCCGGATAATAAAAAACGCATGTTAATGCAAGGTGTAAACGCGTTGTGATCGGATCGTGATCGGATCTGCCTGACCACATCTGGAGGTAGTCTGGCTCGCATTGTGTCCGGATCTTTACTAGGTGTAAACGCAATCTGGTTGTTGAAACCACATATGTATATTTTACTCCTCCCAAAAATGTTAAAAAATAAACGAGTGAGAGCGTGTTATATAGGCTATATGTCATGTTATAGCCTAGTCAGATGCGACACGCGACACGCATCACCGCAGATGAGCAGCTGAGCGTCTATTCAACGTGCAAACATCGCAAATAAAAGTGAAAGTAAGTCACAGACGCAGTTAACACATCTTCAAGTAAAGAAACGAAATTATCTTACCAGGCCTGTTGCCACTCTCTCTTATTGATGTCTCTGATTTGGAAATTAGCTGATGATCAATAAAATGCCGCTCAGATCTGTTGCTTTTGGTGGCGTGCAATCCATTAAATCTGCATATAACGCAGGAGGTGAAGATCGGATTTATATCCGTTTTGCAAAAACACATTTATGTGGCCAGGTGTAAATGGAATCAGTACTTATTATCCGGATAACTTATCTGGATACAGATCGCATTTTAATACCAGGTGTAAACGGGGTCTCTGACAGTAATGCAGCGCAATATGAAAGTTCGTCTAAGGTTTAACAACCTATGAATCTAATAATGAACAATATGAAACTAAAATGACACAAGTTTCACACGTTATTTTTACACAAACGACACACATTGTTTTATATCATTAGATTACAAATAAATGTGAATGAAAATGCTTATAAACCAAAAAAAATAAACTATCCCAAACGTGTGTGTGTGTGTGTGTGTGTGTGTGTGTGTGTGGGTGTATGCATGCATGTATGTGTGCGTGTGTGTAAACATGCATTGTGCAGTTAACATTCAAAAAAATGGTTTGCTTAGTGCAGACTACTGGTGAAACAAAATGAAAGTGAGCTAATAAGTAGGCTTCTACTGCCCTCTGCTGGCCAATCTTATTATTAAAAGTCTTGTCACATATGCTTTCGCATTTATATGTATATAGACACCATAAAATGACTTAAATAACAATTACTATTATAACACATTCATATTTTGTGAAAGTATATCAGTTTATTTGTACTCACTCATTTCACATCAATGCTAAATGTGGTAATTCAAGGTAAAAGTGAGTGGTAGGACATGGTTTATTTGGACTCTCTAGATCAATAATTATAAGAAAAAGTTGAATTACTTCATATGGATTGCTATAATAGGATGGCTTAAACATGTACTGTGTTGAAGCCATCTATTACTGCAGTTTCAGTGTCCCTGAAAGCGTGGATCTCTTCACTGAACAAGTCAGAACACGTTACATTAAATAATCATGAACATTTTCAGACATATCGGACAAAATATGCCTATATAAAAGTTAAAAAGGGTGAAAATGATATCAATATAATGGTCTATTAAGCCAATAAGTGGTGTTTTATTGCCCTCTGCTGTTCAAAATAGTCATTGTCACACTACTTAACTATAATTCATACTATGACTTTATTAATTCACTATTTTAACATTTGCAATAGCATTTAGTCAAATATTAATATGACAACTATCACATTAGGTCCTGAATTTAAAAAATGTGTAATCTACACACTCATTCTGTTGTAGATAAAAGAAATTAAGGGTTTTAACATAATTTTATATCATTAGATTACAAATAAATATGTGAATGTATATAGTTATAGACCAAATAACAAATAAACTATCCCAAACGTGTGTGTGTGTGTGTGTGTGTGTGTGTGTGTGTGTGTGTGTGTGTTTAAGCATGCATTGTTCAGTTAACATGAAAAAAAATGGTTTTCTTCAGTGCAGAATACTGGTGAAACAAAATGAAAGTGAGCCAATAAGTGGGCTTCCACTGCCCTCTGCTGGCCACTCTTCTTATTAAATGTCTTGTCACATATACCTTCACATTTATATGTATATACACAACATAAAATGACTTATATAACAATTACTATTGTAACAAATTCATATTTTGTCAGAGTGTATTAGGGGGCGCAAAATAAACGTTGTGGGAGGAGCCTATTTTACTAAAATGGCTATAACTCGAGAAGTAAATGAGATATCTTCACCAAACTCAGTACACATCTGTATGAGGTCACAGTAAAAAAAATCTCGACGATTGAACACTAGGTGGCGCTATAAAATGAAAAACACATATATCTGCCTGACCGTTAGTCCAATTGACTTGAAAATTGGTATGCAGTGTCTTGGTCCAAGGCCCCATGTATGTGTTTGATGACATTGGTGTATCTCGAAAAACATGGCCGCCATCGGCTATTGAAGTTTGAGCACCTATGAAACAAGGTTAACGAAGGCCGATCGGAACGAAACTCGTTGGGCACGTTCGACTCATGGCCCTAGAGGTCTGTAAGAATTTTGAAAGAAATCGGCCACTAGTTGGCGCTAACGAGTTTTATGGCTCTGTAATCACGTGGTGTTGCTCACATCCCCACAAAATGCATATCATTTGATAGATCTCCTCATGATGAACAACTTTGCTAACAGAACCATTGCTGTCAATTAAATCGTTCGTTAAATATTCACGAATATGTTAAAAACCTATTTTTGCGAACTAGTCCCTGGTTTTTTGCCCGATTGGAACCAGACTAGTCTAGGACAATTCTTTGGACTCTCTAGATCAATAATTATCAAAAAAACTTGAACTTTGTCATTTGTTTTGCTTTCACATGGTCATTTACTAAAGGGGGCATGACAAAATGCACCCAAAAGCCTATAAATCCTAAAGTAAAAATCAGAACTTCACAAAAATCGATGAGTACATGTGTCATAACTTTTTCAAAAAGCATGGAAAGTTTCATGGAGATCGGACTATAGGTGGCGCTATAATTGTTAAAAATGTAAAAACAATGTATACCCTATGGTAAATTGCCATGATTGAAACTTAAAACTTAATGTCTTTTGATGCTTTTGTGCTTAAAGGCCTCAAAGGCCTAAACTGCTTGAACCCCGCTAAATGCTGCTTGCAGCTTTAATTATTATTATTATTATTATTCTGCCGTAAAACGCATCGTGCAGACCAAACCGTAAGTGCTGGAGCTCTGAAACTTTGTCAGATGGTAGTACAAAAATCGAGGAGAGGTTATCAAATTATGAGCCCGATTGGCCCATAGGTGGCGCTATAACAACCAATTGCGCGAAACTGCTCATAACTCCTAGACCGTAAGTCGCACACTCAAGTGTCTTATATCATTGGAAAGCTGGTCACCTGACGAACAAAACGTATATCTCCGATTTCATTTCCGGTATGCAAATTTTTCCGCCATTTTGAATTTTGTTGAAAACCTACTTTTGCGAACTAGTCCCTGGTTTTTTACGCGATCGGAACCAAACCAGTGCATACATGTTCTATGGAGTCTGAAGATCAATAATTATCGAAAAAAAGTTGAAATTTTTATTCAGGGTCGCTAGGGGGCGCGAAATAAACGTTGTAGGAAAAGCCTATTTTACTAAAATGGCTATAACTCGAAAAGTAAATGAGATATCTCCACCAAACTCGGTATACATGTGTAGGAGTTCAATTTGAGGTCACAGTAAAAAAATAGCGATGATTGAACACTAGGTGGCGCTATAACACGAAAAAAACATAAAAAGGGCTATAACCACCTGACCGTTAGTCCGATTGACTTGAAAATTGGTATGCAGTGTCTTGGTCCAAGGCCCCATGTATGTGTATGAGGACATTGGCGTATCTCAAAAAACATGGCCGCCATTGGCCAATGAAGTTTGAGCACCTCTGAGACAAGGTTAACGAAGGCTGATCGGAACGAAACTCGTTGGGCATGTTCGACTCATGGCCCTAGAGGTCTGTAAGAATTTTGAAAGAAATCGGCCACTAGTTGGCGCTAACGAGTTTTATGGCTCTGTAATCACGTGGTATTGCACACACCCCCACAATATGTATATCAATTAATAGATCTCCTCATGATGAATAACTTTGCCAATAGAACCATTGCTGTCAATCAAATTGTTCGTTAAATATTCATGAATATGTTAAAAACCTACTTTTGCGAACTAGTCCCTGGTTTTTTGCCCGATCGGAACCAGACCAGTCTAAGATAATTCTTTGGACTCTCTAGATCAATAATTATCAAAAAAATGTTGAACTTTTTTGTTTTGCGCATGGTGTTAAATGGTTATTAAGAAAAAGCGGTGTGTCAAAATACACTTACAAGCCTATAAATCATGAATAAAAACTCAGAACTTCACAAAAATTGGTGAGCATATGTGTCATAACATCATTAATAAGCATGCAAAGTTCCCTGGAGATCGGACCATAGGTGGCGCTATAACTGTTAAAATTGTTAAAAACAATGTATTCCCTATGGTAAATTGCCATTATTGACTGTAAATGGTGTGTTCCATCTAAGATCATCTAATTTTCATATCTTAACGTTCAAAACCAGTGCAGTACAATTATCTGGACTCTCTAGAGCAATAATTATTAGAAAAGGTTGAACTTCTACATTTTGATGGCTATAATAGGGTCACTTCAATATGTGACCTTGACCAAGTGTCCCCAAAAGCCTATTTCTATTCAATGAATGCTCAGATTTTCTTAAAAACAAGTGAGAACATTTCAATCATGAAATTTTTCAGACAGATTGGACAACATATGCCCATATAACAACTGAAAATGTGAACATTACATGAACATACTGTAATGGCTTATAAAGTCAATAAATGATGTTTTACTGCCCTCTGCTGTTTCAAAAAGTAATTTTGTCACACTGCTGAAGTATAATTCATATTAAGACTTGTCATTTGTTTTGCTATAACAGGGTAATTTACAAAAGGGCGAGTGAAAAATGTACCATTCTCTGTACTCTATAGATCAATGATTATAAGAAAAAGTTGAACTAGTTCATTTGGATGGCTATAATAGGATGGCTTCAACATGTACTGTGTTGAAGCCATGTTTTACAATACTCTCAGTGTCCCTGAAAGTGTTGATCACTTCAATAATCAAGTCACAACATGTTACACTAAATAATCATGAACATTTTCAGACATATCGGACAAAATATGCCTGTAGAACAGTTAAAAGGTGAAAATGATATCAATATGATGGTCTATTATGCCAATAAGTGGTGTTTTACTGCCCTCTGCTGTTCAAAATAGTCATTGTTCAAAATGTCTGTAGAATGAGTGTGTGTAGATTAAATATGAAAAACACGGCATATTGTAAAAGTAGGCTTTAACAGTAGCCTACCGTTGTCCACACGATGAAGCAGCAGCAATAAACATTTTTAATCTTTTTCTCAGCTTTCAGCATTGGCTAACAAACAAATGCTTTAAGCATTTTCTTTAATTAGTTTTATATTACATTGCAAAGAAATATGTGAAATGCTCACATCGCATAAAACAGATTTTCACAATAAATAAGTTATCTTTTACTGCCATCTTCTGGTCACTCTATTTACTAATAGTCAATCAAAAATCATCACTATTGTAAATCTATAGGAACATAGTAAATCATATTGGAACATAGTAAATCATGGTAAATAATGATAAATCATGCTAGAACATGGTTAATTAATGTACACTATGGTCAGAGGTGTAGTGGTAAAAAAAGAGGTGGGTAAACTATAAATTCTGGTGGACCACGGCGTGGTCACCAGGTGAGGTGGGCCACTGTCTACTGGTGTATGTGTATCCTGATAACATTGCTTTAGGGAGGCCTCGACATTAACCCTTTTAATACGCTTGTCCTTTGGACAATTAAATCTTCCATTAATTTGTCTGAGTAAAAAAGTTGCTTGACCGGATTTTTTATTTTTATTGTGTGTGTGTTGATTTATTCTGAAACAATATTTTCATCAGTGTTCAATCAGCTTTGATATTTAAATCACATCATTTTAATATCTGCACCTTTAAAGGACATCCCCTCACCCAATATTATTAAATATATGCTTCATCTTTCATTTTAAATTGTTAAATTTGATCAATAAATTCAATTATTTCGAATAGTAAAACACTATGGGCTGTTACCCTAAGGGCTGATCAAATTAAATCATATACACTGAAAACTTACAATTGCATAAAATAATGTTATGAAATTTATTTTAATTTACATAAGAAACTTGGAAAGAATGATATTACTTTTAAACATTTAACACTAAATCGCCAGTAGGTGGTAGGAGGCGACCGTCTTAATGACTGAGTCATTGATTCATTCATTCAAACGATTCGTTCAAATGGCTGATCATTCAAGATCGAGACCGATGTTTATGAATGGGTCTTTGAATCTATGACTCAATCGATTCATTGAAAATGCTGAATCATTCAGTAATGAAAACACGTTGAGTGTTCCTGTGTCATGCGCCATGGTTCTGCTGGGATTATTGTTTGGAACTATTTTCGCTGCTGAAACAGAACAAAAACAGCCAATATTGCATCTAAAATGTAAGTGATTTAATTTTTACTGTTTATTGAACTGTTGTAGGAAATCAATGTCACATTTTCAATCGTGGTGGTGTTCAGGAAAAATAATTGAGGTACATATGTCAGAATTATAAAAACTCTGTTTAGATTTTTATAGGCAGTAGTCTATGTTGTTAAATGAGTGTGTTCTGCGATCATTTGTGTAGATTTCTGCTCGAGAGGCTGCGCGAGCGTTAGGCAACCTTACCGTCAGTAATAGTCAACAACATTGACAGTAGATGTTTTCACAGTGCATCCGAGACCCCTCCGTCGGCCAGGGACCCGACCCACGGGTTCGGGTCTATATTTTTAATGATCAGCCGGGTCTGGGTCAGGTCCGAATCTATTACTTCGGGTCCCTGGTCTGTTTAACATTGTGTGTAATAACAACGCATTCTCATCCTTTAGCGTCATATAGGACGGTATATGACAAAACGGCAAAATACTACTCACATGGCACCGGTTAACGTTAATATAACACATGCTGTGAGAACGGGCTCTCAACCGCGTGTCATGTTTCTATGGCAACCAGAGCAGAGCTTCCGCCAAACCGCGCATTTCATCCAATGTTTATAATAATATATTAAACCGTCTTGTTTAATCTTAAAGCATTGGTGGTCAGATTCTGACTCAATGAAGAGCAGAGAGCACAGATATGATCAAGCTGAACAAGCAACAAGCAATCGTTATTAGTTCAAAAGGGCAAACAGTTATTATTTTTAGTTATTAAGTTATTATGCGAGTCAGAATGTACATGTGCAAGGCTGCATTTGTTATCCATCACCGTGAAATCAAGTGGACTTTTAAAGCTGAAATAATGAGTGGATTAAGCTTGGAATAACGAGAGAAATAACATGGATAGAACTTTTTGTCGTTACAAGGAAGTGAGATGACGGCTACTAAAATTGGGTAAGACAAAAAGTTTTATTCTTCGCAACTCGTGTGAAATAATATGTGACAATCGGGTCCAGTCGGGTTTGTGTCCTCCTGTCGGTTTCGGGTCCAGTTTTCAAATAATAGACGGGTCCAGGTCGGGTCCGGGCAGTACATTTATGGTATTTCTCGGGTTTGTACGGGTCCGGGACGGGTCCAACTTTTGAAATGAACTACGGGTCCGGGTCGGTTTGGTGTAGCACTTTACGGGTCTCTTCCGGGTCGGACATGAATTTTTGGACCCGTGAAGACCTCTGACCCCGTTTACACCTGGTATTAAAATGCGATCTGTATCCAGATAAGTTATCCGGATAATAAAAAACGCATGTTAATGCAAGGTGTAAACGCGTTGTGATCGGATCGTGATCGGATCTGCCTGACCACATCTGGAGGTAGTCTGGCTCGCATTGTGTCCGGATCTTTACTAGGTGTAAACGCAATCTGGTTGTTGAAACCACATATGTATATTTTACTCCTCCCAAAAATGCTAAAAAATAAACGAGTGAGAGCGTGTTATATAGGCTATATGTCATGTTATAGCCTAGTCAGATGCGACACGCGACACGCATCACCGCAGATGAGCAGCTGAGCGTCTATTCAACGTGCAAACATCGCAAATAAAAGTGAAAGTAAGTCACAGACGCAGTTAACACATCTTCAAGTAAAGAAACGAAATTATCTTACCAGGCCTGTTGCCACTCTCTCTTATTGATGTCTCTGATTTAGAAATTAGCTGATGATCAATAAAATGCCGCTCAGATCTGTTGCTTTTGGTGGCGTGCAATCCATTAAATCTGCATATAACGCAGGAGGTGAAGATCGGATTTATATCCGTTTTGCAAAAACACATTTATGTGGCCAGGTGTAAATGGAATCAGTACTTATTATCCGGATAACTTATCTGGATACAGATCGCATTTTAATACCAGGTGTAAACGGGGTCTCTGACAGTAATGCAGCGCAATATGAAAGTTCGTCTAAGGTTTAACAACCTATGAATCTAATAATGAACAATATGAAACTAAAATGACACAAGTTTCACACGTTATTTTTACACAAACGACACACATTGTTTTATATCATTAGATTACAAATAAATGTGAATGAAAATGCTTATAAACCAAAAAAAATAAACTATCCCAAACGTGTGTGTGTGTGTGTGTGTGTGTGTGTGTGTGGGTGTATGCATGCATGTATGTGTGCGTGTGTGTAAACATGCATTGTGCAGTTAACATTCAAAAAAATGGTTTGCTTAGTGCAGACTACTGGTGAAACAAAATGAAAGTGAGCTAATAAGTAGGCTTCTACTGCCCTCTGCTGGCCAATTTTATTATTAAAAGTCTTGTCACATATGCTTTCGCATTTATATGTATATAGACACCATAAAATGACTTAAATAACAATTACTATTATAACACATTCATATTTTGTGAAAGTATATCAGTTTATTTGTACTCACTCATTTCACATCAATGCTAAATGTGGTAATTCAAGGTAAAAGTGAGTGGTAGGACATGGTTTATTTGGACTCTCTAGATCAATAATTATAAGAAAAAGTTGAATTACTTCATATGGATTGCTATAATAGGATGGCTTAAACATGTACTGTGTTGAAGCCATCTATTACTGCAGTTTCAGTGTCCCTGAAAGCGTGGATCTCTTCACTGAACAAGTCAGAACACGTTACATTAAATAATCATGAACATTTTCAGACATATCGGACAAAATATGCCTATATAAAAGTTAAAAAGGGTGAAAATGATATCAATATAATGGTCTATTAAGCCAATAAGTGGTGTTTTATTGCCCTCTGCTGTTCAAAATAGTCATTGTCACACTACTTAACTATAATTCATACTATGACTTTATTAATTCACTATTTTAACATTTGCAATAGCATTTAGTCAAATATTAATATGACAACTATCACATTAGGTCCTGAATTTGAAAAATGTGTAATCTACACACTCATTCTGTTGTAGATAAAAGAAATTAAGGGTTTTAACATAATTTTATATCATTAGATTACAAATAAATATGTGAATGTATATAGTTATAGACCAAATAACAAATAAACTATCCCAAACGTGTGTGTGTGTGTGTGTGTGTGTGTGTGTGTGTTTAAGCATGCATTGTTCAGTTAACATGAAAAAAAATGGTTTTCTTCAGTGCAGAATACTGGTGAAACAAAATGAAAGTGAGCCAATAAGTGGGCTTCCACTGCCCTCTGCTGGCCACTCTTCTTATTAAATGTCTTGTCACATATACCTTCACATTTATATGTATATACACAACATAAAATGACTTATATAACAATTACTATTGTAACAAATTCATATTTTGTCAGAGTGTATTAGGGGGCGCAAAATAAACGTTGTGGGAGGAGCCTATTTTACTAAAATGGCTATAACTCGAGAAGTAAATGAGATATCTTCACCAAACTCAGTACACATCTGTATGAGGTCACAGTAAAAAAAATCTCGACGATTGAACACTAGGTGGCGCTATAAAATGAAAAACACATATATCTGCCTGACCGTTAGTCCAATTGACTTGAAAATTGGTATGCAGTGTCTTGGTCCAAGGCCCCATGTATGTGTATGATGACATTGGTGTATCTCGAAAAACATGGCCGCCATCGGCTATTGAAGTTTGAGCACCTATGAAACAAGGTTAACGAAGGCCGATCGGAACGAAACTCGTTGGGCACGTTCGACTCATGGCCCTAGAGGTCTGTAAGAATTTTGAAAGAAATCGGCCACTAGTTGGCGCTAACGAGTTTTATGGCTCTGTAATCACGTGGTGTTGCTCACATCCCCACAAAATGCATATCATTTGATAGATCTCCTCATGATGAACAACTTTGCTTATAGAACCATTGCTGTCAATCAAATCGTTCGTTAAATATTCACGAATATGTTAAAAACCTATTTTTGCGAACTAGTCCCTGGTTTTTTGCCCGATTGGAACCAGACTAGTCTAGGACAATTCTTTGGACTCTCTAGATCAATAATTATCAAAAAAACTTGAACTTTGTCATTTGTTTTGCTTTCACATGGTCATTTACTAAAGGGGGCATGACAAAATGCACCTAAAAGCCTATAAATCCTAAAGTAAAAATCAGAACTTCACAAAAATCGATGAGTACATGTGTCATAACTTTTTCAAAAAGCATGGAAAGTTTCATGGAGATCGGACTATAGGTGGCGCTATAATTGTTAAAAATGTAAAAACAATGTATACCCTATGGTAAATTGCCATGATTGAAACTTAAAACTTAATGTCTTTTGATGCTTTTGTGCTTAAAGGCCTCAAAGGCCTAAACTGCTTGAACCCCGCTAAATGCTGCTTGCAGCTTTAATTGTAATGTGTTTTGTGCTTTGGGGATATTGTCTGGGTAATTAATTAAGGAGACTGATTGAGAAATGAGGAACACCGGGGCGGGAGTGGTGGATTGGGAGACGGGGAGAGGAAGAAGGGATATAGGGAACCAAAGAGACATTGGTAGGGGAGCCCAGACACCGTGTGGCGAACAGGACGGCGGTACTCACCTTTTGTTTGGGAGGGGGGTGTCGTTCGCGGTCGGTTAGGGCCGCCGGCGATGAAGATAGACAGAGAGTGGGTGTGGGAAAAGATTATATAGATGGGAGGGTAGGAGTGCCGTCGTCGCTACTGTTCATATCCTGAATACTGACATCATTGTATCATAAGAGCCGGCAACGTGGGTGTTAAAGTGACGACGTACTGCGGCGATTGCTCGTATTTCCCTAAACTGGACGGTGCGTGGCTTCCTCAACCCCCTCTCCCTCCCCCCCCCCCCCCCCCCCGCCCCGAAAGGGAGGAACGGGACGTCGCCGTGGGCGAGCTAGTGATGTGTTGTTTGGATGTTTTTAAACCTGTTATATTTATTAAATTGATGTAGTGAATAAAGTTATAGAGGGGGGTAGTAAGAGTGAGTTAGACTAAAACTGAGAAGGTTTAGGGAACCGCCGTGTGTACCCATTTTGTTGCACATGCATGAATTTGAGGGTTTTAAAAGATTTGAAGTGTCACTGTAATTTTGGGGTGTTGTTGCCATGCCATGATGTGAGTGAATGCACGTAGTACACTGTGTAGTTCTACGGCTTTTTAGGTTGAGTTGAGCTTGTCCTTCTGGTCCCCTCTGTTAATAAACCTGCTGGCTCTGATTGAAGTTGGTGGTGAGCTGTCTTTCTTTGCCAGACCACACTGGCTTAATAAAGGTGGTGGCAGCAGCCTATTAGTAAATCTAATATTACACTGGTGGCAGCGGTGGGATATTTGGATCCCTTATGCAGGACCAGGAAGGGGATAGCACACCATCAGCTTCTCGTGATAGGGTGCCAGTGGGGCAAGGTTCAAGGATGGCAGCAACACGACCAGTTTTTATGCCTGAAACATTTACAGGAGTCAATCGTGATTGGTCAGATTGGATAGGACAATTTGAAATGGCTGCTGAGGTGAATGGCTGGGATGACAGCTTGAAATTAAAGTTTCTGTCCTTATTGTTATCTGGTAGAGTTCGAGACATTTATTGTGGATTATCCGATGAGTCCCGAAGCAGTTATGCAGTATTAAAAGCGTCATTGGGGAGGTGTTTGGAGCCGTGTGATAGTGATGATTGGAACCGGGCCAGTTTTTTAGCCCGTCGGCGATTGCATAGCGAGACTGTAAGGGAGTTTGGGAATGCTTTGCGTCGTTTAATTACTAAAGCTTACCCCTCGGCTGATAATAATACACGTGATCTATTTGCTCGTGACCATTTTATAGAACACGTGGGGAGTGGGGATTTGCGTGTCCAACTTCCCAGTGCAAAACCATCCACCTTAGAAGAGGCTGTTAATTTGGCTTCTGAATTAGAACTAATTCGAAGTTTGGAGCGTAACTGCTCTGTTGCAGATACTAAAGTGCGAGTGGTGGCTGAAAGTGTTGCAGACAATAAACAAATGGAAACACTTTTGGGAGTGGTTGAAGGGCTGAGACAGGAAGTAAAAGCGTTGCAGCAGACAGTTCAGTCACTACAGGCTTGTGTTGAAAGGCCACCATCGGTGAGGCGAAATGTTGCTCCTGAGACTTGGGGACAGATAGGCGGGGCTATGGATCGGTCCTCTCCTGATCGGGAGGCTTGTTGGGAGTGTGGGTGTAACCGCCATTTACGACGGAATTGTCCCTATTTGCAGGGAAACTAGAGGGGGCGGACACAGAGGGCCAAATGTCTGCCCCCTCATTAGTGAAGTCCACGAGATTGGCCCTGTGTAACCAACCCAGCTCTGGAGTGTATCTCAATGCTAAAATAGGTGGGTCTGATGTACATTTGTTATTGGATACGGGGGCGCAGGCCTCAATTATCCCTAAGCATGTGTGGTTACAGTTAACCGAGGGGGGGTGTCAATTGTTTGATTATGAGGGGGAAGCTTCAGCTGCTAATGGGGGCACTATGTACATAATAGGCCGGTGGCAAATTATTTGTCAGTTTGGTTCCCTAGCGTTAATAAACGAGTTTCTTGTAGCAGACATATCTACTCCCGATATTTTGCTGGGGATGGATTTTCTGCTGAAGTATGGGGCAATCATTGATTTGAGGGAAAAGTGCTGTTTAGTCATGGGCAGGAAGTTCCCCTTAATTTTACCAGTTGATGCTTGTCAGCCCAAGGTTGTCACTGTTCAAACAGACTCCATAATACAGCCGCGTAGTGAAGCTATTATTGCTGGGGTGGTGGAAGGGCTCCTTGCAGGACCGGTTGCTGGGATGGTGGAGCCCTCCTCCTCTGTATTAAAACACTGTGACCTGTTAGTGGCTAGAGTTGTCTGTAATGTGGGGCAAGGGATTATTCCTGTTAGAGTGATTAATGTAACAGAGAATCCGCTCACTCTTAGGCAGGGGACAAAGATTGGGACCTTGTCTACCGAGGTAGTAGTTGGGTCTGAAGCAGTGGCGTTCAGCCAACAGAATGAGTTGGAGGTGCCTGGAGGGTGGTCTGTGGATGGTCTCTTAATGCAGCTAGGGCTAGATAAAAAGGGACTGTCTATGAATGAAATGCAGGCCATTCGGGAGGTGTTGGTGCAGTACTCTTCAGTGTTTAGCACCGGAGGTAATGACCTAGGGCGAACCCACTTGACCTTGCATCAGATTAATACCGGGGATGCAAAGCCGATTAAGATACCTCCACGTCGGGTTCCGTTGCATTTGCAAAAAGAGGTACATGACGATCATATTAAGCAAATGCAAGAAAACGGGATCATACAGCCCTCATGCAGTCCATGGGCCGCTCCGGTTGTCCCAGTGAGAAAGAAGGATGGTAGTTTGCGCTTTTGCGTAGACTACCGGAAGCTGAATGATGTTACCGTTAAAGATGCCTACCCCCTCCCTCGAATAGATGATGCCCTAGATTGTTTGACTAACGCAAAACTGTTCTCCACCCTGGACCTTGCCAGTGGTTACTGGCAGGTAGAGGTAGATGGTAAAGATAAGTGCAAGACTGCTTTTTCCACAAGACATGGGCTATTTGAATTTAATGTCTTAAGTTTCGGTCTGTGTAACTCACCTAGTACCTTTCAGCGCTTAATGGATTTGGTTTTAGCAGACTTGCAATGGACTACGTGTTTAGTATATTTGGATGACATTATAGTGTTTGGGCGTTCGTTTCAGGAACATTTATCGAGGTTGGGGGAGATATTGGCTAAATTGAAGGCTGCAAATCTGAAGGTAAAACCTTCTAAGTGTGATCTGTTTTCCTCCCGTGTGCAGTATTTAGGGCATGTCATTTCTGCCGAAGGAATAATGGCTGACCCTGTAAAGGTGGAGGCAGTGAGGGAGTGGCCTACCCCTAGGACAGCGGTTCCCAAACTTTTTTTCTTGTGTACCCCCTTCGATGTCCCAACCGGGTTGGCGTACCCCCAATCCCCACTTAAAAAAAACGCAACAAAACTTCGTTTTATTGCCATGTAAAGACTCATGTTTTAGCATGCACCAGAACACGCATGACAATTATAACATCAAAAAAGTTTCAATGTAATGCAAGAAAGCTATGCACAAGCTTCCACGTTTAACTCTTTCACTTGTAAGTTTAAAATATTCGAACTGACCCCCCAGCGTGAGTTTTTCTCACACAACCGTAGAACTTGTCATTTTAATGTTTTCATGGTGACGCGTCATTGCTTGTCACAGGACACAGCGCAACCACACAGCACTGAAAGAATCTGCTTTTGTCATTTGTCCTTTTTTATAAAAAATATTCACAAATGTATTAGCTAGCTATAGCATGAAACACGATTGTCAAATATGTGTAAGTGTAAGCGTGTTGTTGCTTAAACGCCTTCACAACGAGTTGAGCTGTATACACGATGGGCAGTTCAGAGAATCGGATCTGTTGGATTTACAACACGTCAGTTTCTCCTCTTCTCACGATTCACGAAATACATGAAAGTAAGAGGCCGGTGAACAGGGAGAAGAATATGGTAAAACTACACGCTGTTTATCTGAAATGATAAAACGTGTCGTCTTATTATAATGAAAAAGATTATTATTGCCACTTCCATATATCAGGAAAATCAAAATCATTGTTTTGCTATTACTTATGTGTTTTTAAATGTATGAAATTTAAAATAAACATTATGTGGTTGAAAACACTTAATAGTTGTGATATACGACAGCACTGGCTCAGTGCCAGCCAACCATAGACGCAGCCAACACTCGAAAGCACGTTTGAATTTAAAAGTTGATAATGCGGCAGCTATCTTCTACGTTCGATCAAAAACTGATAAATTACAGTTTATTCAAAATATAAGCGATTACAAAGGAAATGTTTACAGTTCATTTTTTTTTATTTATTTATTTTGTATGGAAAAATACCACTTAATAAAACAGACCGCCATTACATTTTTCCTCTCGCGCACCCCCTGGTGGCAGCTCGCGTACCCCTGGGGGTGCGCGTACCACAGTTTGGGAATCCCTGCCCTAGGACGCAGACTGAAGTGAGGAGCTTTTTAGGTTTGGCCTCTTATTATAGACGGTTCGTAAGAGGGTTTGCAGACATAGCCCGCCCATTGCATCAGCTGACTGAGAAGGGGAGGAGGTTTAGGTGGAGTGAGGAGTGTCAGGTAGCCTTCAATCAGTTGAAGACTAGGTTAATTACTTCCCCTGTGCTCGCTTATCCTGACCCACAAAAAACTTTTATATTGGATACTGATGCCAGTGATGTGGGGGTAGGAGCTGTGCTGTCACAAGAAGAGGGTGGGCTGGAACGCGTAATTGCTTACGCCAGTCGGGCCCTTACTAAAGAGGAACGCAAGTATGCTACTACAAAGAAAGAGTTGTTGGCAATGGTGACTTTCACAAAGTACTTTAAGCATTTTTTGCTTGGTAAAGAGTTTGTGTTTGGCACAGACCATAACTCCTTAAGATGGTTGCACAACTTCCAGGGCTTAGAGGGACAGCTAGCTCGATGGGTTGAGCAATTGGCAACTTTTCATTATAAAATTGTACATCGTTCGGGAAAGCAGCATGGCAATGCGGATGCCTTGTCGCGACTACCAGCCTACGGAGAAGCGAAGGAGAAGGAAGGCCCTAGTCAGGGACCAGCTATATCAGTGTGTGCTGTTAAGGAGGGCCCCCAGGTGGTACAGAAGAAAACTAATGTTGGGGTGGGTGATGATTTAGCACAGGCCCAGCGAGATGACCCAGAATTGGCCCTCTTAATTAATCTTAGACAGGACCCAAATGATAATGCTGTGGAAATACAACAGAATGTTGCCCTGAAGAAGTATAGTTCCGTTTGGGATCAATTGCAGTTGCGAGACCAGCGGTTGGTACGAGTGCCCCCTCCTTACACAGATGCATCCTCAAAAGTACAGGTGGTTCTCCCTAAGGCACTGGTAGCATCGGTGTTAAATCAACTGCATAGTTCGGTAACGGGAGGACATTTGGGTATTCAAAAATTGCAAGAGAAAGTAAGAGATCGTTTCTATTGGCCAGGTTGGTTTGCAGATGTAAGACAATGGTGCAGGCAATGTGCAGATTGTGCTTCACGAAAGACGCATGGAAAGGCCCCTTGTGCTCCAATGCATTCTTTAGTTACATCTCGTCCTCATGAACGTATTGCTTTGGACATTTTGGGGCCTTTACCTGAGACGCCAAGGAAGCATAAATACATCCTTGTTGTAAGTGATTACTTTTCTAAATGGACCGAGGCATTTCCCCTTCCCAACCAGGAGGCACAGTCAGTGGCTTGTGTCCTGGTGGAGGAGTGGATATGTCGCTTTGGCACTCCTCGTAGTATTCATTCAGATCAGGGGCGAAATTTTGAGTCTGCTCTGTTTAAGGAATTGTGCCGACTGCTGGATATGAGTAAGACTCGTAGCTCCCCATACCATCCCCAATCGAATGGTTTGGTGGAGCGGTTTAACCGAACTTTGCTGTCCATGTTGAGTTTGTTTGTTAATGAGAACCAATCTAATTGGGACCGCCTGTTGCCATATGTGTTGATGGCTTATCGGAGTAGTGTACATGCCAGTACAGGGTTTACACCTTACAAGATCTTGTTTGGACAGGAAATTGTTCTTCCTCTGGACGTGATGCTGAATGTAGGTTATCCTGAGAAGTTTGTGTCTGCCAGTGAGTATGTGACTGGGTTGGCAGACACATTATCCACAGTGGTAGAAGCAGTAAAGAAACATCAGTCCAAAGCCTCAGGACCGCAGAAGGGGTCATTTGATCTCCGGGCTAATTTTCAGTTTTATTCTGTGGGGGAATTGGTGTGGGTACGGAATAAGGCAAAGAAAAAAGGCATTTGCCCAAAATTGCAGAGGCGTTACAGAGGCCCTTATAAAGTTGTGGAACGCGTTTCTGATGTATTGTATCGCTTGGTGTTAGGAGATGGGGGGGCAGAGATTGTGGTGCATTTTAATAGAATTAAACCATATGTTCTCCCTTCTCTCTCAGAAACGACAGCACCCTTGGTCCTTCCGCAGGATGGAGCTGAGTCCCAATGTTTAAGTCAGAGGGTCGCCTGTCCGTTGGATGTCCCTTTGGGGGGCAGTTGGGTGCATCAAAGAGCACTTCTTCCTGCACAGCTCTCTCGGAAGGTGGAAACTGCAAAGGAAGAGTCTGTTTCAGAGGCTGCTGGTCTTGTACAACAGACTGTTCAAGAGGCGGATAATCAACCAAAGGACTCTGACGGACTGCAGGGTGGCGCTACGGGGGCAATGCATCAGCCAAAGTTACAACGGCCAGTGCGAGACCGGCGTCAACCTGGGTGGACACGGGACTATGAGATGGACTCAGTATGACTCAGGGACGAGTCTGTTCCATTAGGGGAGGGGATAGTGTAATGTGTTTTGTGCTTTGGGGATATTGTCTGGGTAATTAATTAAGGAGACTGATTGAGAAATGAGGAACACCGGGGCGGGAGTGGTGGATTGGGAGACGGGGAGAGGAAGAAGGGATATAGGGAACCAAAGAGACATTGGTAGGGGAGCCCAGACACCGTGTGGCGAACAGGACGGCGGTACTCACCTTTTGTTTGGGAGGGGGGTGTCGTTCGCGGTCGGTTAGGGCCGCCGGCGATGAAGATAGACAGAGAGTGGGTGTGGGAAAAGATTATATAGATGGGAGGGTAGGAGTGCCGTCGTCGCTACTGTTCATATCCTGAATACTGACATCATTGTATCATAACAGCCGGCAACGTGAGTGTTAAAGTGACGACGTACTGCGGCGATTGCTCGTATTTCCCTAAACTGGACGGTGCGTGGCTTCCTCAACCCCCTCTCCCCCCCCCCCCCCCCCCCCCCCGCCCCCGCCCCGAAAGGGAGGAACGGGACGTCGCCGTGGGCGAGCTAAGTGATGTGTTGTTTGGATGTTTTTAAACCTGTTATATTTATTAAATTGATGTAGTGAATAAAGTTATAGAGGGGGGTAGTAAGAGTGAGTTAGACTAAAACTGAGAAGGTTTAGGGAACAGTATAGGCTTCTGCCAGGCACTTTCAGGGATACAAATCGAAAAAATATGTATAGGCTATATGTGCATATTTATATGCAAAATACTCCTTTTTTCACGTCAACTATGTGCTATGGTTATTAAATGGCTTTCCTTTTCAGTTAAGTCCAGCAAATAATTAATTTATTTTAACACATTTGGTGGCATCTGCCAGTTATTGTCGTTGTTATGAAGTACAGTCGTATGTTTGCATAATTCATTTTGAACACTATAATGCTTTCAAAATATGAGGTAAATTATCCGTTATGGCTTGTGGCACAGTGACCTATTTTTAACTAAAAATAAATAATGTGTACTCATAACCAGTGTAATTTCTTCATTCTGTCAGCCGCGACGTCGCAGAAATAGGTGCGTGGCTTCCTCAACCCCCTCGCCCCCCCCCCCCCCCCCCCCCCGCCCCGAAAGGGAGGAACGGGACGTCGCCGTGGGCGAGCTAAGTGATGTGTTGTTTGGATGTTTTTAAACCTGTTATATTTATTAAATTGATGTAGTGAATAAAGTTATAGAGGGGGGTAGTAAGAGTGAGTTAGACTAAAACTGAGAAGGTTTAGGGAACCGCCGTGTGTACCCATTTTGTTGCACATGCATGAATTTGAGGGTTTTAAAAGATTTGAAGTGTCACTGTAATTTTGGGGTGTTGTTGCCATGCCATGATGTGAGTGAATGCACGTAGTACACTGTGTAGTTCTACGGCTTTTTAGGTTGAGTTGAGCTTGTCCTTCTGGTCCCCTCTGTTAATAAACCTGCTGGCTCTGATTGAAGTTGGTGGTGAGCTGTCTTTCTTTGCCAGACCACACTGGCTTAATAAAGGTGGTGGCAGCAGCCTATTAGTAAATCTAATATTACATTATTATTAATAATAATAACATTAATAATAATACAAATGAGCTTAGAATAAAAATTTAAATGGTTTATTACATTAAAAACAGGCCATATTTTTAATAAATAAATAAGCTATCATTCATAGTGCACTAAATTTTAAACATTTTAAATTACAACATTGTTTGTGAAAGTCCAACAAAGTTAAATGTATACTCAAACCTGAAAAGTTGTGTGGCTCCGTTTTCATTTGATTATCATTGTGGCAGCAGTTGGAACACTGTGTTACAACTAACCCCGCTGTGTATTACATATTTTAAACCTAGCTAACAGTCGCTAGGAATTACTGACATGTTTCAAAACGGTGCTGTGTTTGAGCCAACAAGACAGTGATTAAGGCAATATAAAGTTAGATTTGGACGCGTATACTGTACATCCAACCCGGAAACAGAAAAAAATCTACGATGAAAAAATTTACTTTCATGATGTCAAAACACTCTTTGTCCATTATCTTCACGAAATATAATCAAAACGTTCCGCAAATTCGCGGAAGACCGTCTTCTGACTGGCAGCAAGAGAAAAAGAGCGGAAAGACAGCCGGCTAGATACTGACAAACTATGTAAAATGTCCGTGTTACATTTAACCCCGCGTTAGGCCTACATTTATCCCCGCGCTCCCCTATTCTGTAGCTCCTGGCAGTGATGTTTCACCTCATGAAATATACTTTATGTTCACATTTATGACACAGACAGTAGATAATATTATGTTCACATTTATGACACAGACAGTAGATACAGTATAGGCTTCTGCCAGGCACTTTCAGGGATACAAATCGAAAAAATATGTATAGGCTATATGTGCATATTTATATGCAAAATACTCCTTTTTTCACGTCAACTATGTGCTATGGTTATTAAATGGCTTTCCTTTTCACTTAAGTCCAGCAAATAATTCATTTATTTTAACACATTTGGTGGCATCTGCCAGTTATTGTCGTTGTTATGAAGTACAGTCGTATGTTTGCATAATTCATTTTGAACACTATAATGCTTTCAAAATATGAGGTAAATTATCCGTTATGGCTTGTGGCACAGTGACCTATTTTTAACTAAAAATAAATAATGTGTACTCATAACCAGTGTAATTTCTTCATTCTGTCAGCCGCGACGTCGCAGAAATAGGAACCGTTTCTAAATTAGAAACTTCGCATGTCGCCGTCGCGTATGGTTAGGACAAAAACTCTGATTTATTAACATGGAAAAGATACCTTTTATCGCGTGTTGCGGCGTCGTGTGTAGTTAGGACACGGTGTAAGCGGCCGCTTCTCAAGTCTAGAATCTGAACTTGATTCCGATTGGCCAGTGTCAGACAGTCAGACCTGTCAGTCTCGCAGCTCGCGTCAGCTTCATGCGGCTTCATGAGAGAGACGCATAAGTCCGGAATTGGACAATTTAACAATATACTTACGATAGAATATATTTACAATTAATAATGATTTAAAAACAAAATACATAACGCGCCGGGCCGCCGGCCCAACCAGACCGCGGCCCACCAGGAATCTCCCGGTAGTCCCGATGGCCAGTACATGCCTTAGTATCTTTAATATATTTTCATAATTTTGAAGAAGTTTGGTGTGGGAATAATTAAAAATTACTTAAGAGGGGGGAAATAAAAATGTAAAGGCTGGTTTTGCAAAACATTCACATACAGACTGAAACAACCGACTTCCTGTTTTGCTGGCTTAAAGTTGCTTGGGCTAATGAGATCTATAAGTGTACCGAATTTAATATTATTATATGCAAGTGTGTTTGATTTATGGACCCAATTTTCAGACCAAGTTAATTTAATTAATGAACTAATTATATAAAACTATTGTCAATGCACTACAATTAAACTGGCTATGTGCCTTTACTTATAAAAAAATAAAATAAAAACTTATTTAAAAAATCCCAGGCTTAAGAAATGTATTTTATTTATGCTGGCCAGACACACAGCAGTTAAATGGTTAATTAAGCCCCCTCTCCCTGCTAACACACACACACACACACACACACACACACACACACACACACACACACACAGGCAAAGGCTCAGACATATGCTCAGAGGGAGTATGACTACATTCAAACTAAAATATCTGACTTTCTGTGGGTCCTAGCTATTGAGTGTGAATTAGAAAGTTGTCCGGCTCGAAGAGTACAATATACATACCGATTTTTGTAACTGTAGATAAAACTAACAATCCCACTTTTGTCAAAAGGTGGCGCTACTGAGCCCTCACCACGCCCGTTTCTGAAACTTTGCATGTGTCTACTGGCTAATAAATGTGATGTGTCTGTCGAGTTTCATGCAATTTGAAGCATGCTAAGGGTCTCAAAAGCATCCTAATAGAATGGTAAAGTTTAATGCGTCTCCACGGAAACAGTTTCAAAGATATCAAGAATCCATTCACAGGTCTACATCTGCCGTGTATTTACATTATACAGATGAAGATTGAAGCAAATCGGGTTAAAATAAGAGGGTGATTTCAAAGCATTTTGAAAGTGACACTTCCTGCTGCCAGTTGGTGGCGCTATAACTTTGACACACAATAGTCACATCCATGTGATCGTCCTCTTACAGCGAACACACTCCTGAAGTTTCATCAAGATCGGTTGATGTATGCTGAAGTTATGACACACTTCCTGTTTCACGTTTCTCACCATAATTTTGTTTCCTCGCCACAGCCAAACCGTTCGAGATATCAAAAATCCCCTCGCAATTTTTGATCCTCTATGTCTTGACTTCAGGCTGACCGAGTTTCGTTCCATGCGGATGAATGCTCTAGGAGGAGTACATTAAATTCCATTGCATGCGTTTTAAAAACAACCGTAAATATCTGACTTCCTGTTGGGCTGGGGTAAAAAGTAAAAGCGCGATGTATATATGAAACAATGAGATCGACATGTGTACCGAGTTTCATATTATTACATGCAAGTGTGTTTGATTTATGGACAAAGTGTTCAGACCCTGTTCCAGGGGGCGCTGACGAGCCGCCCTGCCGCGCCCGTGTACCAGCTTCAGCCCGGCTCTGATGGCCGCGGGTTCTGACCCGTGTGCAAAGTTTCAAGAGTTTTTGAGCATGTTAAGGGCCCCGAAAGTGCCCGAATAGTCGTTAGAAAAAAATATATATAATATAGCTGCGAGCAGCGATTGCGGGCCCAAGCCGGTGGCACCGCAACCCCGGTGCCTTTAGTTACCTAAAGGCACCGGGATGGCGGTACCGCCGGCTTTGGCCCGCAATCGCTGCTCGCAGCTATATTTATATATATATATATATATATATATATATATATATATATATATATATATATATAAAGCCGGTGGCACCGCCACCTTGGTGCTTTTAGGGTTATTCTACATGACGTGCAAAAACATAACCCCCGCTTTGACTGTCAAAAAGAAGTGTGCTGAAGAGCTTGCATCAGTGAAGGCTCTGCAAAAGTGCACATTGAGGGCACATTTTAACCACAAAGTATGCGTGAGCAACCTTCTGAAAGGTCAGGTGTACATCCAGGTCTACATCTGTACTGTGTTTACATTATAGTATTTAGGGATGCGCCGATCCGATACTCAGGATCGGTATCAGCTCCGATACTGCCATCTTTGCCGGATCAGGTATATTTACACCACTTAATCAAACCACTCTTCTTTAAAACATTATGATGTGATTTTTTTCACATGTATTTTATTACTCTTATTGAGCTATTTTGTCCACACACAGGACTCACTGCCAATCGTACGTGCTCACATCATTCTCTTTCTGTGAAAGCTGTATACTCTATTCACCAGTTTTCACTCTACAGCTATTGACCAGAGCACTGAAATTATTTCTCACTTATACTACAATCAAATGGATTTTCTCACACATTTTGCGTTAGTCCTCCGCATGGCATTTTATTATTTTCTGCGCAGCTTCAAAAGTGCATGCACACAGCAGACATGGGGACTTGTGACTTGGTGACTTGGACTCGAGTCGACTCGAGTCGCTATTTTTATGACTTGTGACTTGACTTGACAAAAAATAAAATACTTGAGACTTGACTCGGACTTGGAAGTTAAAGATTCGGGACTTGACTTGACTTGAGACACGATGACTTGAATGACTTGAGTGTTAATCACATCATGTTTTCAGTTTGAATATAAAATATATAAATTATGTAAAAAAAATAAAGTTGATCCAGCTGGAGCGCAGGCTGAGAATAGCGCTGTCATGACTGCATCACGATATCATCAGTCATACCCTCTCGTACCTTACGCACACCACGCCCACTTACATCAGATATCACATCAACATGTCAGCCGGAGGGATACCGAGGGTCGTCGCTTTCGGCTTCAAGAACTATTCTCAACAAGATGGCAAAAGAACAGCGCTTTGCAAGACATGCAACGTTAAAATCACGGACAGCAAGACGACAACCTCCAATTTCGTCCGTCATTTGAAGAGCCATTCTGCCCAGTAAGTGCTTATCAATTTGTTAATGTTATCTGGTTGGCTCGTTCGTAGTTAGCTAGCTAATGTAAGTTAAAGGAGAACTCCAGCGCAAAATTACACATTGTTACCTAGGCAACCGTTATCTGAGATTTGTTTTCATGATTTCCGAATGTAAATAGTTTTATCTATAAAAACAGTTTAGTGTATAACGCTAGTATATAGAGTAATGACAAATAAAAATCGCTTGTTATTACCACTAACAAGGCTCAAAATAGCCCCACACCAACATAATAAGGGTCCCTAGCTACATTCAAAACGAAGCATTGAGAACTTTGTCAGTGTCCATACAGTTTAATAATAAGATATTTTTTATACACACAGTCAACTTCGCGAACACAGGAAGAAGCTCAGAGAGTTCAGTTTTCCTGTCGGAACCCTTAGCAATGCTGCCCTACAAAGGCAAAGCACAGTAACTACACATTTGGTCAAAAATGAGTTAAGACTTGTAATGGGCTTTATGACATGTGTTCTGTCTTGTGTAAAAATATCTGGCTTAAATTATGTCCCATTTCGGAGATGCAATACCACATAATCTACCCATAACATGTTTTACTGGCTGGTATAAAAACTTTAAAGATCTTTTCCTTGCTTGAACAGTTCTATTCTATCCTGAAAACAAATTTTAAACACACACCAGTCAACAATAAACAGGTTTATATTAATATATTTTCTTAAATGCATTTTAATAATAAAAATAAACTAAAAATTTATTTTTATCAAACTTAACTGGGAGTAATTACTGGGAGTAAGTGAGTAATGTCTAATGCTTTTTGAAAACTTGAGGCTTTCTTCATAAAACAAGTCAGGACATCATCTCATTTTTGTATACATTTTTTATTTCTTTAAATTAGTAAGCTACAGGACATCGTCTTTCAAAACATGAAAAGAGAAAAGTAAATGAATGCGTCATTGTACCCAAATGCACTTCCGAATGCGCCTCTGTCCATTTCAAACCAAACTGATGCCCATGGATGCACGTTTAGAAGAGTTTCAATTGCATGGGAGGGAGTAGCCAGCTAGCTCTCTGTTTTGTTTGAACATCAACAGATGTGATGTTACCCCGCCATCGCTGATACAACCTTTAACAGTCATGTTTTTGCTTCTGTTTCACAGATATGCAGAGTATGAAAGGGCAAGAAACGCCCACACTGATGCTACACAGCCTGCAATTTCCCAGTTCCTCCAGTCTCGTCCTCAGGAAGCCTATTCAGCTAATCATCCAAGACAGAAGGCCATAACAAATGCCATTCTAAGAGACCTGGTGATAGGATGTAGCATGCCTCTTTCAATCACTGAGAATGGACATTTCCGACACTTCATGTCTGTGGCTGACTCCAAGTACCAGCCTGCCTGTCGTAGGACAATGACTTTAAAGATAGAATCCCTTGTTGCAGAGACTAAAGAGAAAATAAAAGTGCTTCTTGCTAGTGCAGACCATGTATCAGTTACAGTGGATATTTGGTCTGACAGGAGAATGCGTGGCTTTTTGGGAGTCACTGGCCATGTTTTGGCAACATCTGAGGGAGTTCAGCTGAAATCATACTTGCTTGCCTGCAACAGATTCAAAGGATCTCACACAGGAGAACGGATATCAGAAGCCTTTGATTCCATATGTGATGAATATGACATCAGACAAAAACTTGACTTTGTTATATGTGACAATGCTGCCAATATGAAGCGAGCATTTACTGTGTGTTTTCCAAAAGAGCAAGATGGTGAAGTAACTGATGATGACAATCTGGATGATGCAGAGTTGTGGGAAGACCTCTCCAGAGGTGAATGGGAGACTGTGGACCACATGATCAACAGAGGAATTCCTAAACGTCAGCAATGCTTTGCCCATACGCTGCAGTTAACTGTTGGTGATGGTCTCAAAGATGCACGGATCATGAACAGTACCTTTGCAAAATGCTCTAAACTGAGCTCTCTCCTGCATACATCCAGCACCTTTAAAGATGCATTTGAAGCAAAGTTTGGGCAGCGAGGGATACCCGCTACTGTGAATACACGGTGGAATTCAACTCTCCGCCAAGTTAAGGCAGTGCTCTCATTCACTCATCAGGAACTGTGCAGTGTTGTTCAGGACACAGGTCACAGTGAGCTGGTCTTCTCAATTAGGGAGTGGAATCTGATGAAGGAGCTTTGTGATGTGCTACAGCCATTTGCCGAGGCCACCGATCTTACGCAGGGAGAGAAGATTGTGACAGTCAGCTCTGTCCTTCCCTGTGTACTGTCACTAAACCACCATTTGGAAAAACTCAAACAACAAGTGCGCTTCCTGGGAAGCATGATTCATAGCCTGCAATGCTCTCTCAAGAAAAGATTCCGGGGAATCTTTGTTAATGTGAAAATGCTATCAGCAGCATCAGGAGAAGAGCTTCCATTTGCTGACCCACTCTACATTAGATCAGCTGTCCTGGACCCAGCTTTCTCCATGATGTGGCTTCAGCATGATGTGCTTGTCACTGATGACATAAAGAATGACATTGCTGACATGGTGAAAGGTGATTTGTTTTTATGCATGATATACAGTTAGGCATGTCACCATTATCAAATTATGGAAATTAAATACACAACAGTTGTATAAATAATATACCGGTAATACATTTTTAGAGCTGATTTTGCAAGTATATCAAACTGAGCTGTGAAATAATGAATGAGGAAGTCCACTTTCTAACAGTCATGGGCTTTTACACTTGCCCTTTAAATTAAATTAACTTTTTTTGTCTTTGTTTTTATTAGATCTGATTCTACGTGAGGTGCGACCTGACACAACATCCCAGAGTCCTGGATTCCAAGAGGTTGAAAGTGAAAACCAGGAGGAAGAGAGCACTGGCTTATTCTCAGAGTACAGAAAACGCCGCAAGCAGGACGCAACCACCAACCCAGAGACACAACTAAATAACTATTTTGGTCTTTGTTGTGGACAGGCTTGTCTGTCCTTCTGGGATGCAAACAGGGGTATCCTCCCTGCACTTTTTCCTGTTGCAATGAGAGCTTTGTCAGTGCCGGCTTCCAGTGCCCCAGTTGAAAGGGTCTTCAGTCATGGTGGGATCATCATGAGGCCACATCGTGCTCGGCTTGCAGACAAGACCCTCTCAAATCTTATATTTTGCAAGTGCAATACCTTGTAAAAGAGGTAATGACTTATGAGAGAGAGAGAGAGAGATAGAGTGTGAGAGTGATTGAAAGAGAGAGAGTGTGTATGTATGTGTGTGTGTGTGTGTGAGAGAGAGAGAGAGAGAGAGAGAGAAACTGTGTGTGTGTGAGTGAGAGAGAGAGAGAGAGAGACTGTGTGTGTGTGTGTGTGTGTGTGTGTGTGCGCGTGTGAGAGAGAGAGAGAGAGAAAGTGTGTGTGTGTGTGTGTGTGTGAGATAGAGAGAGAGAGAGTGTGAGAGAGAGAGAGTGTGTGTGTGTGTGTGTAGGAGAGAGAGCGAGAGAGAGAGAGAGGAGAAATGTAACAAAGTTTAATGTTGTTCGTAAACTGTGTTTGAGAGAGAGAGAGGGAGGTGTTGTTCAGAGAGGAGTCTGTAGGATGTTAAGCTGTTATTTGTTTTATGGACTCAATGTTGAAAATTTAAAACATTTCAAACACTGTTGGCAGAAGTGAAAAATAAATCTTTTTATGAAGTTACAATTTTGTTTGATTCCATGATGTATTTTACTGAACATGAGTATTTGCAATGCAAATCCAAATTATTGTAATTTACTGGCAAATACTTATCTTGTCTTTTCACTTTATTAAGATCAGATTCTGCATTTAAAATTACAATAATAAGGTGACTTGACTTGCACTTGACTTAATCTACTACAAGACTTGACTTGACTTGACTTGACATAGCCTGTGACTTGACTTGACTTGACTTGCCCCCCCAAAAAATACTTGGGACTTACTTGAGACTTGACGGTTAAGACTTGAGCCTTACTTGAGACTTGCACATGTGTGACTTGGTCCCATCTCTGGCACACAGCCTAGAACACATGACACGCACACTCAGTCACGAGAGAGGCGCGATCAAACTCTGTGTGTGTTTGTGTGTGAACAATGGAAACTCCATTTTGTTCATACAGGAAAATATTCAGACTAATGTCTTGTGGGAGCAACAGAATACATGTAACGGCATTATGTAATCAGGATACAAAAATCCAGTAACTGTAATTTGTTACAGTGAGTTACATCAAAAAAAGTAGTAATCAGATTGTACTTACTTTTTGAAAAAGTATAAAGCCACTTAATATAAAGTGGGACCCTTTTTTATGAAATAATTTGTAACTGTATCGGAATACATTTTTAAAGTAACCCTCCCAAGCCTGGTCTTGTGTGGACGTCCGTTACTTTCACTTTTTAAGTTAGCGCTTTTTAAGGCCCCAATCCTACTGTATTACTGTGTGGATATTGATCCAATAGTTCTACCTAATTTTGAACACAAGAGGGCACTATAGCACTATGAATGATTTTTTACTCTTTTGACTAAAACATTCTGGCTGTTTTTAAAATTAGACATAATTCTTAAATTTAAAAAAGGAATAAAATGGCTGTAGTTCCAATATTGGTATAGTCTTATAGAAAAATAAATGGTGAATAATAAAATTTTTAGAAGATATGAGACGTTTCCTGATTCTCTTTTTGACATAATCCCTCGCCATAGCAAAACTGTTTGACATAATAAATATCCGTTCACAATTTAGTATCTTTAATGTATTTTCATAATTTTTAAGAAGTTTGGTGGGAATAATTAAAAAACACTTTAGAGGGGGGAATAAAAATGTAAAGGCTGGTTTTGCAAAACATTCACATACAGACCAAAATAACCGACTTCCTGTTGGGCTGGCTTAAAGTTGTTTGGGCTAATGAGATCTATATGTGTACCGAGTTTAATATTATTACATGCAAGTGTGTTTGATTTATGGACCAAATTTTCAGACCAAGTTTATGGACCAAGTTAATTTAATTAATAAACTAATTATATAAAACTATTGTCAATGCAGTACAATTAAACTGGTTATATGCCATTACTTATACAAAATAAATAACTTATTTAAAAAAATACCAGGCTTAAGGCATTTATTTTCTTTTATGCAGGCTACACACACGTAAAACTGCTTTGACTGTCGAAAAGAAGTGTGCCGTACAGCTTGCAACAGTGTGGGCTCTGCAAAAGTGCGCATCGAGGATACTTATCAACCAAAATGTATGCGTGAGCAACCTTCTGAAACCTAAAATGAAAAATAAGACACCCTACAGACATTCATGGATTTTACGGACACATTACAGGCTCCGTTTGGGACAGGGCCTATATGATCGTGAACACAGTTCAATGTTCCCTCTAATATTTTTTCTATTTTTTCACCACCTGAGCAAAAATATTCTTTATACCTGACCTGTACATCATATGTAGAAACACAATGTTTTCAACATTCAGTTGTAACTTTTAACTTGAATATGCCATTTATATTTTTTTTGACCCTTAATTAGAGCTGTCACGATAACTACTTTTTGTTGTGCAATATATTGCACCAAAATTAATTGCGATAAACGATATTATTGTAATTTTCAGAGTATTTTATGCCACTGATTACCTAATGACAATAATAATGCAAGTACACTGTTTCAAAGAACAAAGAACCTTTCTTCTTATTTATATTCAATATTTAGACATTGTGAAATGTGAAAAAATATATCCCACATAAATAAAACAAGTAAATAAATCTGAACATTTGTTAAAAAAGTGCAAGGTACCAAGAACTAGATCAAAACAAAGTAGGCTAATATGTCAATTTAAACTTTTAAAGTGTCTCACAAAAAAGGCACAGATCAGGCATCAACAGGACATTTCATTTGGTTTTTCGACCGTGCATAATGGCGGCATCTGTTGTGCCCGATTCTGAACCAATGAACGATAGTTCATGAACGCGTTCATATTTGGATGAACTGAACTACTGTAGCTATTACTGCCTGATGAACGTTACTATGAACTCTTAAGGGTGCCAGATTTGTATAGAGCCTTCCAGGCGAAAACCCGGATGAAACACATGTAAATAGGTCTTAATACGTTGCGAAAAAATACCCAATCTGGCAACACCAGGCAGCAGTGTTGCGCCGCGGCCGACAAAGCAGCGCGTGAGACGTATGATCATTCAAACTGATTTTATGACGAGGTCTGTGAGGATGGGTAAAATCTTACATTTCTGTGCAAACTGCCCGTCGATAACATAATTGTTGTCTGTGGTTGTATATGGGCTGTGGCAATAGTAGCCTAAAAAAAAAACTCAACATATGGACAAAAAGAACTATAAATGAACTAGTTCAGTTTTTGAAGTATGAGCTATGAACTGAACTAGTTCATTTTGAAATGTGTGAACTGAACTTTGAACTAGTTCATGTAGAAAGTAAACTTTCCCAACGCGCTGTCAAGTTATTTGCACTGTCGGGAAAAGGCATCGTACCGGCAACATACCGGCTCGTTCACGTTATCTCCTCTCTCGTTCGGCTTATGTTCCCACACCGGAGCTGAAGATTGTGGATTTGAAATCAATTCCATGGACTCGTTCTTATTAAACTGGCTCGAGGTAACGTTAGATGTCACGAAATAGAACACTTTAAAATGCCGTTGGTTCACGCCTTCTCTTCACCTGACGGTGTCCGCTCTCCCTCTCTCTCTGTGTGTGTGTGTATGTGGAGACGCTGCCTGAGCCCCACCTCCGACACAGAGTGCAGACAATATGACAGAGGCAGCGCGATCAACTAAAATGTTGATGACATTCATTTTAATGTGAAAATGAATCTAATTATTACTTTAATAATAAAACAAATGATCTGTTGCAATATATCGCGGCACCAAAAATTATCGCGCTCATTTACATATATCGTGCGATAAGTCGATATATTGACTATCGCGACAGCTCTACCCTTAATGTAACATATTGGTATTAAATCATATTTGTGAAAAACAAGCAGTTAATTAAGAAGGCACTAAATGAAGCACATTTTAGGTTATCTGATATTTTTCCAGTGCTGTTAACTGTACAGTCTTTACCAATAAATACTATGAAAAATAATTTACAAAATCTTTTGCAGGACAGTTCAATTCTTTACAATAAAAGAATATAGTAAGAAAGAAAAGTAAGCTGTTACACTGAGATGGTTTGGGAAAACCATAAAGTGTTTTTGTACAGTCAATGAATTGTGTACAGGAAGCATTAAACCATCAAAGTTAAATGGTTGTTTGTTGCTTATGAATTTCCAATATTTTCGCAAGGGGTTTCAAACTTTTATTGGCAATGAGCCCTAAACAACCCTTGTGAGGTACTTTATTTTGCCTTAAAATATAATAAAATATAGGCCTAATATAACCTAAACAATACCTTTGTTAGCTTCTTTAATAAGGCTCATAATATAATACAAAAAAGGCCTAATATAATATAAAAAAATGAATTGAAGTATTTGAAGTGATATTTTATATCAGTTCAAATGCTTCATTTTGTGTACATAATATATTATTATAATATGAAAACCAACTGAAGCAATTAAATAGATCTAATAGCTAAATATTTTCAAGAAAAGTAAATATGCGAACTCTTTAATAGTAATTAAACTGGTTATATGCCTTTACTTATAAAAAAAAACTTATTTAAAACATACCAGGCTTAAGAAATGTATTTTCTTTTTCTGCAGGCGAGACACACAGCAGTGAAATGGTTAACCCCCTCCCCCTGCACACACACACACAGACATGCACACACACAGACAGGCAAACACACAGACAAAGACAGAGATGTAGGCTCAAACAGAGCATGACCAGATTTAAACAAACATATCTGATTTTCTTTGGGTCCCAGCTAATGAGTGTCAATTAGAAAGTTGTCCGGCTCGAGGAGTACAATATACATACTGATTTTTGTAACTGTAGATAAAACTAACAACCCCACTTTTTTCAAAAGGTGGCACTACTGAGCCCTCACCACGCCCGTTTCTGAAACTTTGCACATGTCTACTGGCTAATAAATGTGATGTATCTGATGAGTTTCATGCAATTTGAAGCATGCTAAGGGTCTCAAAAGCATCCTAAAAGAATGGTAAAGTTTGATGCATCGCCACGGCAACAGTTTCAAAGATATCAAGAATCCATTCACAGGTCTTCATCTGTCGTATGTTTACATTATACAGATGAAGTTTGAAGCAAATCGGGTTAAAATAAGAGGGTGATTTTAAAGCATTTTGAAAGTGACACACTTCCTGCTGCCAGTTGGTGGCGCTATAACTTTGACACACAATAGTCACATCCATGTGATCGTCCTCTTACAGCGAACACACTCCTGAAGTTTCATCAAGATCGGTTGATGTATGCTGAAGTTATGACACACTTCCTGTTTCACGTTTCTCGCCATGATTTCATTTCCTCGCCATAGCCAAACCGTTCGAGATATCAAAAATCCCCTCGCAAACTTTCATCCTCAATGTCTTGACTTCACGCTGACTGAGTTTTGTAGAATTTGGATAAGAACTCTAGGAGGAGTATTAAAAATTCCATTGCAAGTGTTTTACAAAGAACCTTAAATAACCGACTTCCTGTTGGGCTGGGGTAAAAAGTAAAAGTGTGACGTATATATGAAATGATGAGATCAACATGTGTACCGAGTTTCATATTAGTACATACAAGCCTGTTTGATTTATGGACCAAGTGTTCGGACCCCATTCCAGGTGGTGCTGTCGAGCCCCCCTGCCACGCCCGGGTACCATCTTCAGCCCGGCCCTAATGGCCGCGGGTTCTGACCCGTGTGCAAAGTTTCAAGAGTTTTCGAGCACGTTAAGGGCCCCAAAAGTGCCCAAATAGTCGTATAAATAATAATAATAATAATAAATATAGCTGCGAGCAGCGATTGCGGGCCCAAGCCGGTGGCACCGCAACCCCGGTGCCTTTAGTTACCTAAAGGCACCGGGATGGCGGTACCGCCGGCTTTGGCCCGCAATCGCTGCTCGCAGCTATATTTATATATATATATATATATATATATATATAAAGCCGGTGGCACCGCCACCTTGGTGCTTTTAGGGTTATTCTACATGACGTGCAAAAACATAACCCCCGCTTTGACTGTCAAAAAGAAGTGTGCTGAAGGGCTTGTTTATGTGTCACTTAATATTCTAATAGAATATTCTTAGGCTATACTACATATATTTCATGAAGTGCAACATCACGGTGAGGACCTACAGAAATATATATTCTGTAGCTCCTGGCAGTGATGTTTCACCTCATGAAATATAGTTTATATAATATAGCATAAGAATATTCTGTTACAATATTATGTTCACATTTATTACACAGACAGTAGATAATATTATGTTCACATTTATGACACAGACAGTATAGGCTTCTGCCAGGCACTTTCAGGGATACAAATTGAAAAAATATGTATTTATGTGCATATTTATATGCAAAATACTCATTTTTTCACATCAACTATGTGCTATGGTCATTAAATGGCTTTCCTTTTCACTTAAGTCCAGCAATTAATTCATTTATTTTAACACATTTGGTGGCATCTGCCTCAAGTTATCGTTGTTATGAAATACAGTCGTATGTTTGCATAGAATTCATTTTGAACACTATAATATTACATGCTTTCAAAATCTGAGGTAAATTATCCGTTATGGCTTGTGGCACAGTGACCTATTTTTAACTAAAAATAAATAATGTGTACTCATAACCAGTGTAATTTCTTCATTCTGTCAGCCGCGACGTCTCAGAAATAGGAACGTTTCTAAATTAGAAACTTCGCATGTCGCCGTCGCGTCTGGTTAGGACAAAAACTCTGATTTACATGGAAAAGATACCTTTTATCGCGTGTCGCGGAGTCGTGTGTAGTTAGGACACGGTGTAAGCGGCCGCTTCTCAGGTCTAGAATCTGAACTTGATTCCGATTGGCCAGTGTCAGACAGTCAGACCTGTCAGTCTCTTAGCTCGCGTCAGCTTCATGCGGCTTCATGAGAGAGACGCATAAGTCCGGAATTGGACAATTTAACAATATACTTACGATAGAATATATTTACAATTAATAATGATTTAAAAACAAAATACATAACGCGCCGGGCCGCCGGCCCAACCAGACCGCGGCCCACCGGGAATCTCCCGGTAGTCCCGATGGCCAGTACATGCCTGATTTAGTATCTTTAATATATCGTCGCTGCCCGATGAAACTCATGTATGTCCAAAACGGTTACTTTTCAGGAAGTGGAAAAAAACATGTTATTTCAAAAGCAGCTGAACGTAGCATTCTCATGCTTGGCACAACATCTTTAAATGTAACCATATTCTTGCCAGTGTCATGATATAATCCATATTTGACCCAAAATCGAGTTTAAATGGACATACATGCATATTGTACTGTAACGGTGGTCGATACGCGTTCTTCCGATCATTAAAAAGAATGAGGTTAGCCTATATATATTGATAGATGAATAGGCTACGCTCAGTTTATCAAATACGCTCAGTTTATTAAATGTCTCTTGCAAACTATGAAGAGACAACCCAGCAAGCAATAGCCCTCATTTCACCGTCTAGGTTAAATAGAGACCCGATATAGTCCGGCTATGTGTAACCCACTTCTAGCCAAAATAACATTGAATCATGGCTAAATGTATTTTTTCCAAAATAACTTGCAAAATGTATTATATTCCATCATGTAAGCAAAGTCAACTGTGATTACAAGGTGTTTGGTTTGATTTCTTTGACATTTTCTATGTGTAGGCTGTGTGAAGACGCGATCTAGCTCGTATAGTCTGTCCGGCTATTTATAGCCCACTTCTAGTCGAAACTGATTAATTGTCGTTTTAATGAATTGTTGGGCAGGCAACGCATGAGATAGTTGATATCCCATCATGTTCGCATTGGTAAACATATCTACAAGGTGCCAGTGTCATATCATGACATGGTCGATTTGTAGTCACGATCCTCTGAATTGGATGGGCTATGTGCAGTCTGCTTTTAGCCCACTGGCGAAATCGAGGCAATCAGTGGTCTACGTTTAACGGCTTGGCTATAGCCCTGATTTAGACCAGCGATTAGTAGGCTATTGCCAAAATAAATCTTAAAATTGTTTTCTTGTTTTTCACCCACGCAGCTTCATGTTTGCTGTCACAGTCACACATTAATTAAAAATCTACGGTTTTATTTGACTGTTTTATTATTTTAAATTAAATAAAAATGCAATTACATTTCTCAACCGCTAGATGGCAACAGCCCTACTGAGACATGACTGCTGACAACGCGAGTCTTGATAGCACAGATCACCGGTCACGCGATCGACCATTCTCAAATATTTTAAACGAGGCAGAGCATTGCATTCAGCTGACGGTCGACGACAACAGGTAAAATACATTCCCACTTTTGTCTTTTAAGCATCTGTGTTTTCATTTTGATGTGTTAATTTTTTAGATAAATTATTTGTTATCATGATTCATGTGTTGTTGGAATCGTGACATTTTAGCGGGTGTGTCATGGTACATGCACGTATAGGCCTAACGTTACTGAATCCAAAGCTGTAAACATGAAACACATGCAATCTATTATAAAGTGTTATGAAATCCACAATTATATTTGGCTCTTTTCTTTAGATCATTGTGATATAAAAATAGCATTTCCTCACTAAATCTCTTGTCTTTGACAAAGTCCATCATTGATATAAATTATAAAATTAAATTTGTCTGAACATTGGCTTGTTGGAGAGCATAAGCTAATAGAGTAGAATAATGTTTGTTATTGTACAAGCAAAGTAAGATGAAGTTTCATTCAAAATGCCTTCATTAATTCAAGTTTGAAACTTTCAAATTAATTTTATAATACAGCATAAAAATACAAATGATTGGCTATATAAAATAAGCAAATCTAAAAAGTATCCGCCAGTATATCAATAATGCAAATAGCTCCGATGTGCATTAAAACCTAAACAGAACACAAGAACACACACACACACACAAAACGTACATGTACTTTCAACAATGCTTTTCTTGTGCTAATTATTTTATTCTTATTTGGCAGATGCTGTGATGACCAACTTCCCAGCAGCAACAGAGTTTTCTATTTTATTATCTTAAGTTGTTCATGTTAAAATAATTTTATATTTTTAATTTTAATATTGGTGTGGTAATTTTTATGTTTTGAAGTTACGTAATGTTGTTCTTTTGCTAAATAAAGCCTTTTATATATGTTTTTTTTTTTTGGAATGGCTTGTTATTTATGTGAACCTGTTATATTTGAGTGAAAAGAATCTTTTAACCATTTTGTTGTCTATTGCATGTATATGTAGTCGTTTAATAGTTGTCTAATTGATGACTAGTCTATTCTTGGGCTACATTTAGACGTCTATTAGATTTTCACTGACAGCCCAAATTTAGCCTTGTTTTAGCCTAGACCCATATGCACTGCCTATTAGACGTATAAATGTAGTCGTTCAATAGCCGTCTAATTGTTGACTATTGTTACGAGGCGGTAGACGAGGTTAGATCCAAATGCAGCTTTATTGAGAATCGTCAAACAGGCAAGGGTCAGGCAACAGCAAAACAGGGTTTTCAGAGGATCAGCACAGAGAGTAGTCAGGTCACAGGCAAAAGTTCAGGGCAGGCAGCAAACAGGCAGAAGTCAGGAAACAAAACCAGGATCAAAACCAGAGACACAAGAAACAGGAAAATACGCTCAGAAATTACAGCCGGGGCAATGTAATACTTCGCCATGAACCGGTGTTTGGGTGTGGTTTAAATAGGAAGTCTGATGAGGTTCAGGTGTGTGCGTAATCAGTCCAATGAGGTGTATGATGGGAAACAGAGTTCTTGAAAGGAGTGAACAGTTCTGATGTGGAGTGCCCTCTGGTGGTTTTCTCGGGCACTCCACCTGGTGATCGTCACATCAGGCATATGTACTGGCCATCGGGACTACCGGGAGATTCCCGGTGGGCCGCGGTCTGGTTTGGCCGGCGGCCCGGCGCGTTATGTATTTTGTTTTTAAATCATTGTTAATTGTAAATATATTCTATCGTAAGTATTTGTTAAATCATCCAATTCCGGACTTCTGCGTCTCTCTCATGAAGCCGCATGAAGCGGACGCGAGCTGAGAGACTGACAGGTCTGACTGTCTGACACTGGCCAATCGGAATCAAGAGCGGAGAAGCGGCCGCTCCCATAGGCAGTATAGTATCTCCCCGCCCTGTGGAGGCTTTCCGCTGGTCTCGTGAAGTTTCTCGCCGGTCTAGTCTCTGAGACCCCTACACCTGGTATTAAAATGCGATCTGTATCCAGATAAGTTATCCGGATAATAAAAAAGAAATGTTAATGCAAGGTATTACGTTGTGATCGGATTGTGATCAATATGCCTGACCATCTGGAGGTAGTCTGGCTCGCATTGTGTTCGGATCTTTACGTGTAAACGCAATCTGGTTGTTGATATCACACATGTATATTTTACTCCTCCCAAAAATGCTAAAACATAAACGAGTGAGAGCGTTTACAGGCTATGTTATAGTCAGAAATGACGGCGCTGCGACACGCATCACCGCCGCAGATGAGCAGCAGCTGAGCGACAAACCAACGTGCAAACATCGCAAATAAAAGTGAAAGTAAGTCAGAGACGCTTAATCATCTACACATTCATCTTCAAGTAAAGAAAGAAATGATCTCTTGACTCTTACCAGGGCTGTTGCCACTCTCTCTTATTGATATCTATTGATGAAATTAGCTGATGATCAATAAAATGCATGCTAATATCTGTACAAAACAACCGACAAAATTACTGTATGATGGTGTAAATAAAGAATCAGTCCAGCGTCGCCATGTCAGTGTGTATTGATTCATCATTCCCAGCAAGCAATTTTACGTCCAAAAGACGTCTAATAGCCGTCAAAACATAGCCCAGACGTCTAGGCTAAATCAAGGCTAAATTTGGGCTGTCAGTGAAAATCTAATAGACGTCTAACATAGCCCAAGAATAGACATCTAACCATAGCCCAAGAATAGACTATAGTTGTGACGATCACCAGGTGGAGTGCCCGAGAAAACCACCAGAGGGCACTCCACATCAGAACTGTTCACTCCTTTCAAGAACTCTGTTTCCCATCATACACCTCATTGGACTGATTACGCACACACCTGAACCTCATCAGACTTCCTATTTAAACCACACCCAAACACCGGTTCATGGCGAAGTATTACATTGCCCCGGCTGTAATTTCTGAGCGTTATTTTCCTGTTTCTTGTGTCTCTGGTTTTGATCCTGGTTTTGTTTCCTGACTTCTGCCTGTTTGCTGCCTGCCCTGAACTTTTGCCTGTGACCTGACTACTCTCTGTGCTGATCCTCTGAAAACCCTGTTTTGCTGTTGCCTGACCCTTGCCTGTTTGACGATTCTCAATAAAGCTGCATTTGGATCTAACCTCGTCTACCGCCTCGTAACAGAATACTTCGCCCCTTCAGATCCAGCAGCCGAGAGAGAATCAAGATCCACCATGGACCCACTTATCAGTCTCTTCCGCCTCAGCCAAGGTAATAATTCTATAGAGGAATATGTTGAGGAATTTTGTGAGCTATGCCACGGGGTAGACTTGGACGATTCAGTCTTAAAGGATGCTTTCCGATATGGACTTAAGGATATGCTAAATTATCTCATGCCTGACAATACCCCTCAATGGACTTTATGTCAATATATTGAATTCGCCCTGAGGATTAGTGGCTCATCGTTTACTGTGGGCTTTGAGGAGAAGACCGAGGGGGTGTTGCCAGAGACCGTTCAGCCAGAGACCGTTCAGCCAGAGACCGTCAGCCCTACCGAGCCTGCGCTCACCGTCAGCCATGCCGAGCCCGCGCTCACCGTCAGCCCTGCCGAGCCCGCGCTCACCGTCAGCCCTGCCGAGCCCGCGCTCACCGTCAGCCCTGCCGAGCCCGCGCTCCACATGAACTTTAACGAGCCCAAGGTTCACGTCAGTTCAGCCGAGCACACGATTCACGTCAGCCCTGTGAGTGAGTCACTGAGTCCAGTGAGTGAACCATTGCGTCAAGTAAGTGAATCAGTGAGTCTGAGTGAACCACTGAGTCCAGTGAATGAACCATTGAATCCTGTGAGTGAATCGTCGAGTCCATTGAGTGAATCATTGAGTCTGAGTGAACCACTGAGTCCAGTGAATGAACCATTGAATCCTGTGAGTGAATCATCAAGTCCAATGAGTGAATCGTCTAGCCCAGTGAGTGTGTCTAACCCTGTGATACGCCGCCGCAGAAGGAGAAGGAGGAATCGTTCGGCTCGCCAGGCTCCGGTGAGCGTACCAGGACTCCTCGTCCTGCCTCAGCGCCTCGCTCTGCCGGCCCCGCCTCTGCGCCTCGCTCTACCGGCCTCGCCTCAGCGCCTCGCCCTGCCAGCCCCGCCTCTGCGCCTCGCTCTGCCGGCCCCGCCTCTGCGCCTCGCTCTGCCGGCCCCGCCTCTGCGCCTCGCCTTACCAGTGCCCTTCAAACTCTGTTCTAGCTGTGCCCTTCAGATCCCTGGGGATTTTCCCAAGTATTTTTTGGGGGGGGGCAGTAGGCACTCTGTGAGGGCCATGAAGGCGTTGCAGACATGGCCTTCGTCTCATCCTCCACCGCCGTGGTCTCCTAAAGGGTATTCACCGCCATGGTCACCCAAGGGGACTTCACCGCCGTGGTCGTCTGAGGGGTCTGCACCGCCGTGGCCAGCTGAGGGGTCGTCACCACTGTGGTCTTCTGAGAAGTCTTCACTGCCGTGGTCTCCTGAAAGGTCTTCTGAGAGGTTTTCACCACCGTGGCCGCCTGAGAGGTCTTCACTGCCGTGGCTATCTGAGAGCTCTTCACCGCCGTGGCCGCCTGAGAGCTCTTCACCGCTGTGGCCATCCGAGAGCTCTTCACCGCTGTGGCCATCTGAGAGCTCTTCACCGCCGTGGCCGCCTGAGAGCTCTTCACCGCTGTGGCCATCTGAGAGCTCTTCACCGCCGTGGTCGCCTGAGAGGTCTTTACCGCCGTGGACGCTTGTGGGTTCCACAGCTCTGCCCTGGCCATGCTCACAGTCTGCTCCGCCTTGGACGCCCGAGGGTCCGACAGCTCTGCCCTGGCCATGCCCACAGTCTGCTCCGCCTTGGACGCCCGAGGGTCCGACAGCTCTGCCCTGGCCATGCCCACAGTCTGCTCCGCCTGGAACGCCCGAGGGTCCAACAGCTCCGCCCTGGCCTTCACCTCGTCCAGCTCCGCCCTGGCCTTCGCCTGCACAACCAACTCCGCCCTGGTCGTCTGCACAGCCTGCTCCGCCCAGGTCCCCTGCACAGCCTGCTCCGCTCTGGTCGCCTGCTCAGCCTAATACGCTCTGGTCGCCTGCTCCTCGTCTGATCCATGGACCTGGCCCTCCACCCCACCCCCAGATCCGCCTCCGCTCCACCGCCCACCTGGACAGTTTTGTTTTTCTTATGTTGAGCGTCTGGAAGCCGCTCTTTGGGGTGGGGCTATGTGACGATCACCAGGTGGAGTGCCCGAGAAAACCACCAGAGGGCACTCCACATCAGAACTGTTCACTCCTTTCAAGAACTCTGTTTCCCATCATACACCTCATTGGACTGATTACGCACACACCTGAACCTCATCAGACTTCCTATTTAAACCACACCCAAACACCGGTTCATGGCGAAGTATTACATTGCCCCGGCTGTAATTTCTGAGCGTTATTTTCCCTGTTCCTGGTTTTCTGGTTTTGTACTTTGGACTGTTTTGGATTCTGTGATCGATCTCTGCCTGGCCTGACCTCGGACTGTTCCTGGACTTTGTTTATTGCTGCCTGCCCCGAACTCTTGCCTGTGACCTGACTACTCTCTGTGCTGATTCTCTGAATACCCTGTTTTGCTGTTGCCTGACCCGTGCCTGTTTGACGATTCTCAATAAAGCTGCATTTGGATCTAATCTCGTCTACCGCCTCGTAACACCTGATTTAGTATCTTTAATATATTTTCATAATTTTGAAGAAGTTTGGTGTGGGAATAATTAAAAATTACTTAAGAGGGGGGAAATAAAAATGTAAAGGCTGGTTTTGCAAAACATTCACATACAGTACAGACCGAAACAACCGACATCCTGTTGGGCTGGCTAAAGTTGTTTGGGCTAATGAGATCTATAAGTGTACCGAGTTTAATATTATTATATGCAAGTGTGTTTGATTTATGGACCCAATTTTCAGATCAAGTTTATGGACCAAGTTAATTTAATTAATAAACTAATTATATAAAACTATTGTCAATGCACTACAATTTAACGGGTTATATTATGCCTTCACTTATAAAAATTAAAATAAAAACTTATTTAAAACATACCAGGCTTAAGAAATGTATTAAGAAATTACACAGCAGAAAAAACACACAGCAGTGAAATGGTTAAGCCCCTCCCCTACTAACACACACACAGACAGAGACAGAGACAGAGATGTAGGTTCAAAGGGAGCATGACCAGATTCAAACAAACATATCTTACTTTCTGTGGGTCCTAGGTAATGAGTGTCAATTAGAAAGTTGTCCGGCTCGAGGAGTACAATATACATACCGATTTTTGTAACTGTAGATAAAACTAACAACCCAACTTTTGTCAAAAGGTGGCGCTACTGAGCCCTCACCACGCCCGTTTCTGAAACTTTGCACATGTCTACTGGCTAATAAATGTAATGTGTCTGAGGAGTTTCATGCAATTTGAAGCATGCTAAGGGTCTCAAAAGCATCCTAAAAGAATGGTAAAGTTTGATGCGTCGCCACGGCAACAGTTTCAAAGACATCAATAATCCATTCACAGGTCTACATCTGCCGTATGTTTACATTATACAGATGAAGTTTGAAGCAAATCGGGTTAAAATAAGAGGGTGATTTCAAAGCATTTTGAAAGTGACACACTTCCTGCTGCCAGTTGGTGGCGCTATAACTTTGACACACAATAGTCACATCCATGTGATCGTCCTCTTACAGCGAACACACTCCTGAAGTTTCATCAAGATCGGTTGATGTATGCTGAAGTTAGGACACACTTCCTGTTTCACGTTTCTCACCATAATTTTGTTTCCTCGCCACAGCCAAACCGTTCGAGATATCAAAAATCCCCTCGCAATTTTTGATCCTCTATGTCTTGACTTCAGGCTGACCGAGTTTCGTTCCATGCGGATGAATGCTCTAGGAGGAGTACATTAAATTCCATTGCAAGCATTTTAAAAACAACCGTAAATATCTGACTTCCTGTTGGGCTGGGGTAAAAAGTAAAAGCGCGATGTATATATGAAACGATGAGATCGACATGTGTACCGAGTTTCATATTATTACATGCAAGCGTGTTTGATTTATGGACAAAGTGTTCAGACCCTGTTCCAGGGGGCGCTGACGAGCCGCCCTGCCGCGCCCGTGTACCAGCTTCAGCCCGGCTCTGATGGCCGCGGGTTCTGACCCGTGTGCAAAGTTTCAAGAGTTTTTGAGCATGTTAAGGACCCCAAAAGTGCCCGGATAGTCGTTAGAAAAAAAAAAAAAAAAAAAAAAAAAAAAAAATAATCCTAAGGAAAACAATAGGGCCTTCGCCCTTTCAGGGCTTGGGCCCTAATAATAATCCTAAGGAAAACAATAGGGCCTTCGCCCTTTCAGGGCTTGGGCCCTAAATATATATATATATATATATATAAATATAGCTGCGAGCAGCGATTGCGGGCCCAAGCCGGTGGCACCGCAACCCCGGTGCCTTTAGTTACCTAAAGGCACCGGGATGGCGGTACCGCCGGCTTTGGCCCGCAATCGCTGCTCGCAGCTATATATATATATATATATATATATATATATATATATATATATATATATATATAAAGCCGGTGGCACCGCACCCTTGGTGCTTTTAGGGTTATTCTACATGACGTGCAAAAACGTAACCCCCGCTTTGACTGTCAAAAAGAAGTGTGCTGAAGAGCTTGCAGCAGTGAAGGCTCTGCAAAAGTGCGGATCGAGGGCACATTTTAACCACAAAGTATGCATGAGCAACCTTCTGAAAGGTCAGGTGTACATCAAGGTCTACATCTGTACTGTGTTTACATTATAGTATGTAGGGATGCGCCGATCCGATACTCAGGATCGTTATCAGCTCCGATACTGCCATCTTTGCCGGATCGGGTATATTTACACCACTTTAATCAAACCACTCTTCTTTAAAACATTACGATGTGATTTTTTCCACATGTATTTTGTTACTCTTATTGAGCTATTTTGTCCGCATAAAAGATTCACTGCCAATCGTACGTGCTCACATCATTCTCTTTCTGTGAAAGCTGTATACTGCATTCACCAGTTTTCACTCTACAGCTATTGACCAGAGCACTGAAATTATTTCTCACTTAAACTACAATCAAATGGATTTTCCCACACATTTTGCATTAGTCCTCTGCATGGCATTTTATTATTTTCTGAGCAGCTTCAGAAGTGCATGCACACAGCCTAGAACACATGACACGCACACACAGTCACGAGAGAGGCGCGATCGAACTCTGTGTGTGTTTGTGTGTCAACAATGGAAACTCCATTTTGTTCATACAGGAAAATATTCAGACTAATGTCTTGTGGGAGCAACAGAATACATGTAACAGCATTATGTAATCAGGAAACAAAAATCCAGTAACTGTATATTATTACAGTGAGTTACATCAAAAAAAGTAATCAGATTGTAGTTACTTTTTGAAAAAGTATAAAGTACTTAAAGCCAATTAATATAAAGTGGGACCCTTTTTTATGAAATAATTTGTAACTGTATCGGAATACATTTTTTAAAGTAACCCTCCCAAGCCTGGTCTTGTGTGGACGTCGTGAAATTAGAAAATAGAGATCGTTCATTTAGTTCTTTAGCCTATATACATGTTTTTATATCCACATATTTTGTTCTAATGTCACAAATAATAATCTTAGGGTTTACTATAGCCTACATTTCACTCAAATATTTTTGTACTTTCGAGCAATAAACTGAAAGTAATGTGAATATTGCCATTCAGGGCTGGACTGGGACAAAAAATCAGCCCTGGACACTTCATCCAGACCGGCCCACTATGCAAACACACACACACGTGCATTAATCTATACGTGCATTAATCTGCATGTAAAATTACTGATTAGATTTTATTTACTATCAAAACCAAGAAAAAACTATTAAAATAATAAACAAAGGGAATGGAAATGATTTTATAAGGCTTTATTGTAAATAACTGGTCTGAATTTATGTGCCACTTAATATTTTAATAGAATATTCTTAGGCTATACTACATATATTTCATGAAGTGCAACATCACGGTGAGGACCTACAGAAATATATATTCTGTAGCTCCTGGCAGTGATGTTTCACCTCATGAAATATAGTTTATATAATATAGCATAAGAATATTCTGTTACAATATTATGTTCACATTTATGACACAGACAGTAGATAATATTATGTTCACATTTATGACACAGACAGTATAGGCTTCTGCCAGGCACTTTCAGGGAGACAAATTTAAAAAATATGTATTTATGTGCATATTTATATGCAAAATACTCCTTTTTTCACATCAACTATGTGCTATGGTCATTAACACTAGAACTACCGGAATTCCATAACTACTACAACGACCATAGCGGTCATTCTGACCGTTCAAACTTTAACGTTCATTTGGCTGTATACTGAACGTCATTTTCGTCATGTCATATCTGCATTTGAACCTTTCTCTTTAAGTTTTCCAGTGACACTTATAATTCCTGTTGTCATGTTATAATGCCATCGCCCTTAAAACAAGCAAAATATTATATCATATTATAAAGCCAATACAAAAATATTTCCCGACAGGTGCTGCCGAGGAAAGTTTTGCGTCAAAAATATTTTTTCACCGCACTCTCCACGTGAATAGACATGCAAAAAATCTAGGAAACGTCAAAGCTTCATACAGTAGCCTACAGCCCTGTTATACAAATACAATCAATGTGAAATCTAAAAATAAATAGATATACAATGTTAAGATAGATGATAATAAAGATGTGGGCTCATTTGAACGGTGGAAACCCCCCTATTCATTCACTGACGTTACGCACACACACATAGGAAAACACCGCTTCGCGTGCAGCTTCAGTCCCTCACACTACTTTGTGACATTTGGCACATGACTCCTTGATTTAATTTTTGCAGTTTCTCCTTACTTGGCACTGCCTTCATCATCTTCGTCCCGGACCGCCTACCCGACTCTCGCACCAGTTGAGTGGCTTTTGATTTCATGTTGTCGGAGCGAAATTCGCTTGCCAGTTGCGTGATGGACGCGAAACTTGCTCATTTGTGCACTTCTACAATATGTGCGTGTTGATCGCGGGAAATATAGCGGACTTATGATATTTATAATGCGTGCGGTCAAAATGACCGCCATGGCCATTCTAGGTAGAAATAGGACGCAACTGTTTTGTGTTTTGTGATTGTAATAAAATAACAGTGCCAGAATAAAATATAGGCTACACATATTTAGGAAAAGTCAGAGTCCTACAGCCACATTGATTTTATTTTAACAAATAAGTTATTACACTGTAAATTTTAAAAACGGTCAAAATGACCGCCTTGGGAGTTCTGGTGTTAAATGGCTATCCTTTTCACTTAAGTCCAGCAAATAATTCATTTATTTTAACACATTTGGTGGCATCTGCCTCAAGTTATTGTCGTTGTTATGAAATACAGTCGTATGTTTGCATAGAATTCATTTTGAACACTATAATATTACATGCTTTCAAAATCTGAGGTAAATTATCCGTTATGGCTTGTGGCACAGTGACCTATTTTTAACTAAAAATAAATAATGTGTACTCATAACCAGTGTAATTTCTTCATTCTGTCAGCCGCGACATCGCAGAAATAGGAACCGTTTCTAAATTAGAAAAAACTTCGCATGTCGCCGTCGCGTCTGGTTAGGACAAAAACTCTGATTTACATGGAAAAGATACCTTTTATCGCGTGTCGCGGCGTCGTGTATAGTTAGGACATATTGTACTGTAACGGTAGTCGATACGCGTTCTTCTGATCATTAAAAAGAATGAGGTTATACTGACAGATGAATAGGCTACGCTCAGTTTATCAAATACGCTCAGTTTATTAAATGTCTCTTGCAAACTATGAAGAGACAATGATGAATCAATACACACTGACATGGCGATGCTGGACTGATTCTTTATTTACACCATCATACAGTAATTTTGTCGGTTGTTTATTACAGATATTAGCATGCATTTTATTGATCATCAGCTAATTTCATCAATAGACATCAATAAGAGAGAGTGGCAACAGCCCTTGTAAGAGTCAAGAGATCATTTCTTTCTTTACTTGAAGATGATTGTGTAGATGATTAAGCGTCTCTGACTTACTTTCACTTTTATTTGCGATGTTTGCACGTTGGTTTGACGCTCAGCTGCTGCTTATCTGCGGTGGTGATGCGTGTCGCAGTAGCGCCGACATGTCTGACTATAACAGCCTGTAAACGCTCTCACTCGTTTATTTTTTAGCATTTTTGGGAGGAGTAAAATATACATGTGTGATATCAACAACCAGATTGCGTTTACACGTAAAGATCCGAACACAATGCGAGCCAGACTACCTCCAGATGGTCAGGCAAATCGATCACAATCCGATCACAACGTAATACCTTGCATTGATATTTCTTTTTTATTATCCGGATAACTTATCTGGATACAGATCGCATTTTAATACCAGGTGTAGGGGTCTCAGAGACGAGACCGGCGAGAAACTTCACGAGACCTGCGGAATGCCTCCACAGGGCGGAGAGATACTATACTGCCTATGGGAGCGGCCGCTTCTCCGCTCTTGATTCCGATTGGCCAGTGTCAGACAGTCAGACCTGTCAGTCTCGCAGCTGGACCAAGTTTATGGACCAAGTTAATTTAATTAATAAACTAATTATATAAAACTATTGTCAATGCACTACAATTTAACTGGTTATATTATGCATTCACTTATAAAAATTAAAATAAAAACTTATTTAAAACATACCAGGCTTAAGAAATGTATTAAGAAATTACACAGCAGAAAAAACACACAGCACTGAAATGGTTAAGTTAAGCCCCTCCCCCTACTAACACACACACACAGAGAGAGACAGAGATGTAGGCTCAAAGGGAGCATGACCAGATTCAAACAAACATATCTTACTTTCTGTGGGTCCTAGTTAAAGAGTGTCAATTAGAAAGTTGTCCGGCTCGAGGAGTACAATATACATACTGATTTTTGTAACTGTAGATAAAACTAACAACCCAACTTTTGTCAAAAGGTGGCGCTACTGAGCCCTCACCACGCCCGTTTCTGAAACTTTGCACATGTCTACTGGCTAATAAATGTGATGTGTCTGAGGAGTTTCATGCAATTTGAAGCATGCTAAGGGTCTCAAAAGCATCCTAAAAGAATGGTAAAGTTTGATGCGTCACCACGGCAACAGTTTCAAAGATATTAAGAATCCATTCACAGGTCTACATCTGCCGTATGTTTACATTATACAGATGAAGTTTGAAGCAAATCGGGTTAAAATAAGAGGGTGATTTCAAAGCATTTTGAAAGTGACACACTTCCTGCTGCCAGTTGGTGGCGCTATAACTTTGACACACAATAGTCACATCCATGTGATCGTCCTCTTACGGCGAACACACTCCTGAAGTTTCATCAAGATCAGTTAATGTATGCTGAAGTTAGGACACACTTCCTATTTCACGTTTCTCACCATAATTTTGTTTCCTCGCCACAGCCAAACCGTTCGAGATATCAAAAATCCCCTCGCAATTTTTGATCGTCTATGTCTTGACTTCAGGCTGACCGAGTTTCGTTCCATGCGGATGAATGCTCTAGGAGGAGTACATTAAATTCCATTGCAAGCATTTAAAAAAAAAACGTAAATATCTGACTTCCTGTTGGGCTGGGGTAAAAAGTAAAAGTGCGATGAATATATGAAACGATGAGATCGACATGTGTACAGAGTTTCATATTATTACATGCAAGCGTGTTTGATTTATGGACAAAGTGTTCAGACCCTGTTCCAGGGGGCGCTGACGAGCCGCCCTGCCACGCCCGGGTACCAGCTTCAGCCCGGCTCTGATGGCCGCGGGTTCTGACCCGTGTGCAAAGTTTCAAGAGTTTTTGAGCATGTTAAGGGCCCCAAAAGTGCCCGGATAGTCGTTAGAAAAAAAAAAAAAAAAATAGCTGCGAGCAGCGATTGCGGGCCCAAGCCGGTGGCACCGCAACCCCGGTGCCTTTAGTTACCTAAAGGCACCGGGATGGCGGTACCGCCGGCTTTGGCCCGCAATCGCTGCTCGCAGCTATATTTATACATATATATATATATATATATATATATATATATATATATATATATATAAAGCCGGTGGCACCGCCACCTTGGTGCTTTTAGGGTTATTCTACTTGACATGCAAAAACATAACCCCCGCTTTGACTGTCAAAAAGAGGTGTGCTGAAGAGCTTGCATCAGTGAAGGCTCTGCAAAAGTGCACATTGAGGGCACATTTTAACCACAAAGTATGCATGAGCAACCTTCTGAAAGGTCAGGTGTACATCCAGGTCTACATCTGTACTGTGTTTACATTATAGTATTTAGGAATGCGCCGATCCGATACTCAGGATCGGTATCAGCTCCGATACTGCCATCTTTGCCGGATCGGGTATATTTACACCACTTTAATCAAACCACTCTTCTTTAAAACATTATGATGTGATTTTTTCACATGTATTTTGTTACTCTTATTGAGCTATTTTGTCCACACACAGGACTCACTGCCAATCGTACGTGCTCACATCATTCTCTTTCTGTGAAAGCTGTATACTGCACTCACCAGTTTTCACTCTACAGCTATTGACCAGAGCACTGAAATTATTTCTCACTTACACTACAATCAAATGGATTTTCTCACACATTTTGCGTTAGTCCTCCGCATGGCATTTTATTATTTTCTGCGCAGCTTCAGAAGTGCATGCACACAGCCTAGAACACATGACACGCACACACAGTCACGAGAGAGGCGCGATCGAATGTGTGTTTGTGTGCGAACAATGGAAACTCCTTTTTGTTCATACAGGAAAATATTCAGACTAATGTCTTGTGGGAGCAACAGAATACATGCAACGGCATTATGTAATCAGGATACAAAAATCTAGTGAGTTACATCAAAAAAAGTAGTAATCAGATTGTAGTTACTTTTTGAAAAAGTATATAGTACTTAAAGCCATTTAATATAAAGTGGGACCCTTTTTTATGAAATAATTTGTAACTGTATCGGAATACATTTTTAAAGTAACCCTCCCAAGCCTGGTCTTGTGTGGACGTCCGTTACTTTCACTTTTTAAGTTAGCGATTTTTAAGGCCCCAATTCTACTGTATTACCTATTATACTGTATTGCCAACTGTATTAATGTGTGGATATTGATCCAATAGGTCTACCTAATTTTGAACACAATAGGGCAGTATAGCACTATGAATGATTTTTTTCTTTTTTGACTAAACCATTCTGTCTGTTTTTAAACTTAAACATAATTCTTAAATTAAAAAAGGAATAAAATGGCTATAGTTCCAATATTGGTATAGTCTTATACAGTGTTGGGGTAGTTACTCAAAAAAGTAATTAGTTACTAGTTACTTCTGTAAATTGTAATGAGATTACTTTACTAGTTACTGAGTTGGAAAAATAACTTCACTACTTATTACTTTACTTTCCTGTTTCTTAATTTACCGTGTAGCCTACATGGACAAACATCATATCAGTTTTTGCCCTATCATCACTTTATTGTAAAAATGTATACAAAATGACATGAAAGAACAATATCCCTGTCTGCACAAATAAATATGCCGCACTGTAAAATTCACAAACAAAATGGGGTTCAAAATTCAAAATTTTAAAATGGTGTTTATCACAGAAGTTTCAAAACAGGCTGGGAGAATAAAACTCTTCTCCTGAGAACAAAACCAGCTTTTTAGTCGACTCATGGTAATAATAATAATTAAAAAAAAATAAAAGATGTCAATGAAAAATAATAAAATAAAGGTCACTTTATCCCATAAAATTCTTAATCCTAATTTAAAATGTATTTTTCTAAACCTGGGGAATTAATGGTCGACAGGGGAAGCATGTCTTCTACAATGAACCCTGCAACAATCCTGTTCATTTCGTTTTCCAAGACTTTCGAGCCTTGTTTTTACTTGACGCGTCCGAACGAGCGGAAAGGTGCGCGCGGCAAACACCGCACGCGATGCCGCATCCGAGGATGAACGACAAGAAGCCGAACCTGCACCGAACATGGAGCCTACATCTCCGCAACGGCACCCAGTTTGCGCATCTAAATCAGTTATTTATGTTTACAAAATGAGCCTAAGATCCATGTTTTATAAAATGTCCACGAAACTTAATGAAATGTTTAGTGAAATTAGAAAATAGAGATCGTTCATTTAGTTCTTTAGCCTAGCCTATACATGTTTTTATATCGACATATTTTGTTCTAATGTCACAAATAATAATCTTAGGATTTACTCTATAGCCTACATTTCACTCAAATATTTTTGTGCTTTCGAGCAATAAACTGAAAGTAATGTGAATATTGCCATGTTGAAACCCGTCTCTCTCTCTCTCCACTTCCCTCTCTCTCTCTCTCACTCAAATCGGTCTCTATGGCAACGGCGCGCACGCACCACTAGACGGAACTCTCCACACAGGCAAACACGGCTTGGGTAACGCAGGAAAGCGCGTTCCTTTAGTATAGTAAAGTAGTGTAGTTACCAATATTTTCAGTGTAATGCGTTACTTTACTTACCCAAACTCGTTTGTAACTCGTTACCCCCAACACTGGTCTTATAGAAAATAAATGGTGAATAATAACATTTTTATTCTTCATCCAATCATCCTTTTGTTATGGATCAATATCATAGCTAGAGACGTAGAAAAGGGCTGCACGGTTTTGCAATAAATAATAATAAATAAAATAAAATAAACATATAAATATTGTAATTGCAATTAAATTAGATTTGTGTGGCAGCTGCATGTACAATTATTATTATTAATAATAATAACATTAATAATAATACAAATGAGCTTAGAATAAAAATTTAAATGGTTTATTACATTAAAAACAGGCCATATTTTTAATAAATAAATAAGCTATCATTCATAGTGCACTAAATTTTAAACATTTTAAATTACAACATTGTTTGTGAAAGTCCAACAAAGTTAAATGTATACTCAAACCTGAAAAGTTGTGTGGCTCCGTTTTCATTTGATTATCATTGTGGCAGCAGTTGGAACCCTGTGTTAACCCCGCTGTGTATTACATATTTTAAACCTAGCTAACAGTCGCTATGAATTACTGACATGTTTCAAAACGGTGCTGTGTTTGAGCCAACAAGACAGTGATTAAGGCAATATAAAGTTAGATTTGGACGCGTATACATCCAACCCGGAAACAGAAAAAAATCTACGATGAAAAAATTTACTTTCATGATGTCAAAACACTCTTTGTCCATTATCTTCACGAAATATAATCAAAACGTTCCGCAAATTCGCGGGAGACCGTCTTCTGGCAGCAAGAGAAAAAGAGCGGAAAGACAGCCGGCTAGATACTGACAAGCTATGTAAAATGTCCGTGTTACATTTAACCCCGCGTTAGGCCTACATTTATCCCCGCGCTCCCCTATTCTGTAGCTCCTGGCAGTGATGTTTCACCTCATGAAATATAGTTTATGTTCACATTTATGACACAGACAGTAGATAATATTATGTTCACATTTATGACACAGACAGTAGATATAGGCTTCTGCCAGGCACTTTCAGGGATACAAATCGAAAAAATATGTATAGTCTATATGTGCATATTTATATGCAAAATACTCATTTTTTCACGTCAACTATGTGCTATGGTCATTAAATGGCTTTCCTTTTCACTTAAGTCCAGCAAATAATTCATTTATTTTAACACATTTGGTGGCATCTGCCAGTTATTGTCGTTGTTATGAAGTACAGTCGTATGTTTGCATAATTCATTTTGAACACTATAATGCTTTCAAAATCTGAGGTAAATTATCCGTTATGGCTTGTGGCACAGTGACCTATTTTTAACTAAAAATAAATAATGTGTACTCATAACCAGTGTAATTTCTTCATTCTGTCAGCCGCGACGTCGCAGAAATAGGAACCGTTTCTAAATTAGAAACTTCGCATGTCGCCGTCGCGTCTGGTTCGGACAAAAACTCTGATTTACATGGAAAAGATACCCTTTATCGCGTGTCGCGGCGTCGTGTGTAGTTAGGACATATTGTACTGTAACGGTAGTCGATACGCGTTCTTCTGATCATTAAAAAGAATGAGGTTATATTGACAGATGAATAGGCTACGCTCAGTTTATCAAATACGCTCAGTTTATTAAATGTCTCTTGCAAACTATGAAGAGACAATGATGAATCAATACACACTGACATGGCGATGCTGGACTGATTCTTTATTTACACCATCATACAGTAATTTTGTCGGTTGTTTATTACAGATATTAGCATGCATTTTATTGATCATCAGCTAATTTCATCAATAGACATCAATAAGAGAGAGTGGCAACAGCCCTTGTAAGAGTCAAGAGATCATTTCTTTCTTTACTTGAAGATGATTGTGTAGATGATTACGCGTCTCTGACTTACTTTCACTTTTATTTGCGATGTTTGCACGTTGGTTTGACGCTCAGCTGCTGCTCATCTGCGGCGGTGATGCGTGTCGCAGTAGCGCTGTCATGTCTGACTATAACAGCCTGTAAACGCTCTCACTCGTTTATTTTTTAGCATTTTTGGGAGGAGTAAAATATACATGTGTGATATCAACAACCAGATTGCGTTTACACGTAAAGATCCGAACACAATGCGAGCCAGACTACCTCCAGATGGTCAGGCAAATCGATCACAATCCGATCACAACGTAATACCTTGCATTGATATTTCTTTTTTATTATCCGGATAACTTATCTGGATACAGATCGCATTTTAATACCAGGTGTAGGGGTCTCAGAGACGAGACCGGCGAGAAACTTCACGAGACCAGCGGAATGCCTCTGGGAGCGGCCGCTTCTCCGCTCTTGATTCCGATTGGCCAGTGTCAGACAGTCAGACCTGTCAGTCTCGCAGCTGGACCAAGTTTATGGACCAAGTTAATTTAATTAATAAACTAATTATATAAAACTATTGTCAATGCACTACAATTTAACTGGTTATATTATGCCTTCACTTATAAAAATTAAAATAAAAACTTATTTAAAACATACCAGGCTTAAGAAATGTATTAAGAAATTACACAGCAGAAAAAAACACACAGCACTGAAATGGTTAAGTTAAGCCCCTCCCCCTACTAACACACACACAGAGAGAGACAGAGATGTAGGCTCAAAGGGAGCATGACCAGATTCAAACAAACATATCTTACTTTCTGTGGGTCCTAGTTAAAGAGTGTCAATTAGAAAGTTGTCCGGCTCGAGGAGTACAATATACATACTGATTTTTGTAACTGTAGATAAAACTAACAACCCAACTTTTGTCAAAAGGTGGCGCTACTGAGCCCTCACCACGCCCGTTTCTGAAACTTTGCACATGTCTACTGGCTAATAAATGTGATGTGTCTGAGGAGTTTCATGCAATTTGAAGCATGCTAAGGGTCTCAAAAGCATCCTAAAAGAATGGTAAAGTTTGATGCGTCACCATGGCAACAGTTTCAAAGATATTAAGAATCCATTCACAGGTCTACATCTGCCGTATGTTTACATTATACAGATGAAGTTTGAAGCAAATCGGGTTAAAATAAGAGGGTGATTTCAAAGCATTTTGAAAGTGACACACTTCCTGCTGCCAGTTGGTGGCGCTATAACTTTGACACACAATAGTCACATCCATGTGATCGTCCTCTTACGGCGAACACACTCCTGAAGTTTCATCAAGATCGGTTAATGTATGCTGAAGTTAGGACACACTTCCTGTTTCACGTTTCTCACCATAATTTTGTTTCCTCGCCACAGCCAAACCGTTCGAGATATCAAAAATCCCCTCGCAATTTTTGATCGTCTATGTCTTGACTTCAGGCTGACCGAGTTTCGTTCCATGCGGATGAATGCTCTAGGAGGAGTACATTAAATTCCATTGCAAGCGTTTTAAAAACAACCGTAAATATCTGACTTCCTGTTGGGCTGGGGTAAAAAGTAAAAGTGCGATGAATATATGAAACGATGAGATTGACATGTGTACCGAGTTTCATATTATTACATGCAAGCGTGTTTGATTTATGGACAAAGTGTTCAGACCCTGTTCCAGGGGGCGCTGACGAGCCGCCCTGCCACGCCCGGGTACCAGCTTCTGCCCGGCTCTGATGGCCGCGGGTTCTGACCTGTGTGCAAAGTTTCAAGAGTTTTTGAGCATGTTAAGGGCCCCAAAAGTGCCCGGATAGTCGTTAGAAAAAAAAAAAAAAAAAAAAAAAAAAAAAAAATAATCCTAAGGAAAACAATAGGGCCTTCGCCCTTTCAGGGCTTGGGCCCTAAAAAAAAAAAAATCCTAAGGAAAACAAAAGGGCCTTCGCCCTTTCAGGGCTTGGGCCCTAATAAATATAGCTGCGAGCAGCGATTGCGGGCCCAAGCCGGTGGCACCGCAACCCCGGTGCCTTTAGTTACCTAAAGGCACCGGGATGGCGGTACCGCCGGCTTTGGCCCGCAATCGCTGCTCGCAGCTATATTTATATATATATATATATATATATATATATATATATATATATATATATATATAAAGCCGGTGGCACCGCCGCCTTGGTGCTTTTAGGGTTATTAGGGCCCAAGCCCTGAAAGGGCGAAGGCCCTATTGTTTTCCTTAGGATTGTTTTTTTAGGGCCCAAGCCCTGAAAGGGCGAAGGCCCTATTGTTTTCCTTAGGATTATTATTTTTTAGGGCCCAAGCCCTGAAAGGGCGAAGGCCCTATTGTTTTCCTTAGGATTATTAGGGCCCAAGCCCTGAAAGGGCGAAGGCCCTATTGTTTTCCTTAGGATTATTATTAGGGCCCAAGCCCTGAAAGGGCGAAGGCCCTATTGTTTTCCTTAGGATTATTTTTTTTTTCTAACGACTATCCGGGCACTTTTGGGGCCCTTAACATGCTCAAAAACTCTTGAAACTTTGCACACAGGTCAGAACCCGCGGCCATCAGAGCCGGGCTGAAGCTGGTACCCGGGCGCGGCAGGGCGGCTCGTCAGCGCCCCCTGGAACAGGGTCTGAACACTTTGTCCATAAATCAAACACGCTTGCATGTAATAATAAGAAACTCGGTACACATGTCAATCTCATCGTTTCATATATTCATCGCACTTTTACTTTTTACCCCAGCCCAACAGGAAGTCAGATATTTACGGTTGTTTTTAAAACGCTTGCAATGGAATTTAATGTACTCCTCCTAGAGCATTCATCCGCATGGAACGAAACTCGGTCAGCCTGAAGTCAAGACATAGACGATCAAAAATTGCGAGGGGATTTTTGATATCTCGAACGGTTTGGCTGTGGCGAGGAAACAAAATTATGGTGAGAAACGTGAAACAGGAAGTGTGTCCTAACTTCAGCATACATCAACCGATCTTGATGAAACTTCAGGAGTGTGTTCGCCGTAAGAGGACGATCACATGGATGTGACTATTGTGTGTCAAAGTTATAGCGCCACCAACTGGCAGCAGAAAGTGTGTCACTTTCAAAATGCTTTGAAATCACCCTCTTATTTTAACCCGATTTGCTTCAAACTTCATCTGTATAATGTAAACATACGGCAGATGTAGACCTGTGAATGGATTCTTAATATCTTTGAAACTGTTGCCATGGTGACGCATCAAACTTTACCATTCTTTTAGGATGCTTTTGAGACCCTTAGCATGCTTCAAATTGCATGAAACTCCTCAGACACATCACATTTATTAGCCAGTAGACATGTGCAAAGTTTCAGAAACGGGCGTGGTGAGGGCTCAGTAGCGCCACCTTTTGACAAAAGTTGGGTTGTTAGTTTTATCTACAGTTACAAAAATCAGTATGTATATTGTACTCCTCGAGCCGGACAACTTTCTAATTGACACTCTTTAACTAGGACCCACAGAAAGTAAGATATGTTTGTTTGAATCTGGTCATGCTCCCTTTGAGCCTACATCTCTGTCTCTCTCTGTGTGTGTGTTAGTAGGGGGAGGGGCTTAACTTAACCATTTCAGTGCTGTGTGTTTTTTTCTGCTGTGTAATTTCTTAATACATTTCTTAAGCCTGGTATGTTTTAAATAAGTTTTTATTTTATTTTTTTTAAGTGAAGGCATAATATAACCAGTTAAATTGTAGTGCATTGACAATAGTTTTATATAATTAGTTTATTAATTAAATTAACTTGGTCCATAAACTTGGTCCAGCTGCGAGACTGACAGGTCTGACTGTTTGACACTGGCCAATCGGAATCAAGAGCGGGGAAGCGGCCGCTCCCATAGGCAGTATAGTATCTCCCCGCCCTGTGGAGGCATTCCGCCGGTCTCGTGAAGTTTCTCGCCGGTCTCGTCTCTGAGACCCCTACACCTGGTATTAAAATGCGATCTGTATCCAGATAAGTTATCCGGATAATAAAAAAGAAATATCAATGCAAGGTATTACGTTGTGATCGGATTGTGATCGATTTGCCTGACCATCTGGAGGTAGTCTGGCTCGCATTGTGTTCAGATCTTTACGTGTAAACGCAATCTGGTTGTTGATATCACACATGTATATTTTACTCCTCCCAAAAATGCTAAAAAATAAACGAGTGAGAGCGTTTACAGGCTGTTATAGTCAGACATGACATCGCTACTGCGACACGCATCACCGCCGCAGATGAGCAGCAGCTGAGCGTCAAACCAACGTGCAAACATCGCAAATAAAAGTGAAAGTAAGTCAGAGACGCTTAATCATCTACACAATCATCTTCAAGTAAAGAAAGAAATGATCTCTTGACTCTTACCAGGGCTGTTGCCACTCTCTCTTATTGATGTCTATTGATGAAATTAGCTGATGATCAATAAAATGCATGCTAATATCTGTAATAAACAACCGACAAAATTACTGTATGATGGTGTAAATAAAGAATCAGTCCAGCATCGCCATGTCAGTGTGTATTGATTCATCATTGTCTCTTCATAGTTTGCAAGAGACATTTAATAAACTGAGCGTATTTGATAAACTGAGCGTAGCCTATTCATCTGTCAATATATATAACCTCATTCTTTTTAATGATCAGAAGAACGCGTATCGACTACCGTTACAGTACAATATGTCCTAACTACACACGACGCCGCGACACGCGATAAAAGGTATCTTTTCCATGTAAATCAGAGTTTTTGTCCTAACCAGACGCGACGGCGACATGCGAAGTTTCTAATTTAGAAACGGTTCCTATTTCTGCGATGTCGCGGCTGACAGAATGAAGAAATTACACTGGTTATGAGTACACATTATTTATTTTTAGTTAAAAATAGGTCACTGTGCCACAAGCCATAACGGATAATTTACCTCAGATTTTGAAAGCATGTAATATTATAGTGTTCAAAATGAATTCTATGCAAACATACGACTGTATTTCATAACAACGACAATAACTTGAGGCAGATGCCACCAAATGTGTTAAAATAAATGAATTATTTGCTGGACTTAAGTGAAAAGGATAGCCATTTAATGACCATAGCACATAGTTGATGTGAAAAAAGGAGTATTTTGCATATAAATATGCACATAAATACATATTTTTTCAATTTGTCTCCCTGAAAGTGCCTGGCAGAAGCCTATACTGTCTGTGTCATAAATGTGAACATAATATTATCTACTGTCTGTGTCATAAATGTGAACATAATATTGTAACAGAATATTCTTATGCTATATTATATAAACTATATTTCATGAGGTGAAACATCACTGCCAGGAGCTACAGAATATATATTTCTGTAGGTCCTCACCGTGATGTTGCACTTCATGAAATATATGTAGTATAGCCTAAGAATATTCTATTAAAATATTAAGTGGCACATAAATTCAGACCAATTTTTTTACAATAAAGCCTTATAAAATCATTTCCATTCCCTTTGTTTATTATTTTAATAGTTTTTTCTTGGTTTTGATAGTAAATGAAATCTAATCAGTAATTTTACATGCAGATTAATGCACGTATAGATTAATGCACGTGTGTGTGTGTTTGCATAGTGGGCCGGTCTGGATGAAGTGTCCAGGGCTGATTTTTTGTCCCAGTCCAGCCCTGAATGGCAATATTCACATTACTTTCAGTTTATTGCTCGAAAGCACAAAAATATTTGAGTGAAATGTAGGCTATAGTAAACCCTAAAATTATTATTTGTGACATTAGAACAAAATATGTGGATATAAAAACATGTATATAGGCTAAAGAACTAAATGAACGATCTCTATTTTCTAATTTCACGACGTCCACACAAGACCAGGCTTGGGAGGGTTACTTTAAAAAATGTATTCCGATACAGTTACAAATTATTTCATAAAAAAGGGTCCCACTTTATATTAATTGGCTTTAAGTACTTTATACTTTTTCAAAAAGTAACTACAATCTGATTACTTTTTTTGATGTAACTCACTGTAATAATATACAGTTACTGGATTTTTGTTTCCTGATTACATAATGCTGTTACATGTATTCTGTTGCTCCCACAAGACATTAGTCTGAATATTTTCCTGTATGAACAAAATGGAGTTTCCATTGTTCACACACAAACACACACAGAGTTCGATCGCGCCTCTCTCGTGACTGTGTGTGCGTGTCATGTGTTCTAGGCTGTGTGCATGCACTTCTGAAGCTGCTCAGAAAATAATAAAATGCCATGCAGAGGACTAATGCAAAATGTGTGGGAAAATCCATTTGATTGTAGTTTAAGTGAGAAATAATTTCAGTGCTCTGGTCAATAGCTGTAGAGTGAAAACTGGTGAATGCAGTATACAGCTTTCACAGAAAGAGAATGATGTGAGCACGTACGATTGGCAGTGAATCTTTTATGCGGACAAAATAGCTCAATAAGAGTAACAAAATACATGTGGAAAAAATCACATCGTAATGTTTTAAAGAAGAGTGGTTTGATTAAAGTGGTGTAAATATACCCGATCCGGCAAAGATGGCAGTATCGGAGCAGATAACGATCCTGAGTATCGGATCGGCGCATCCCTACATACTATAATGTAAACACAGTACAGATGTAGACCTTGATGTACACCTGACCTTTCAGAAGGTTGCTCATGCATACTTTGTGGTTAAAATGTGCCCTCGATCCGCACTTTTGCAGAGCCTTCACTGCTGCAAGCTCTTCAGCACACTTCTTTTTGACAGTCAAAGCGGGGGTTATGTTTTTGCAGGTCATGTAGAATAACCCTAAAAGCACCAAGGGTGCGGTGCCACCGGCTTTATATATATATATATATATATAAATATAGCTGCGAGCAGCGATTGCGGGCCAAAGCCGGCGGTACCGCCATCCCGGTGCCTTTAGGTAACTAAAGGCACCGGGGTGGCGGTGCCACCGGCTTGGGCCCGCAATCGCTGCTCGCAGCTATATATATATTTTTTTTTTTCTAACGACTATCCGGGCACTTTTGGGTCCCTTAACATGCTCAAAAACTCTTGAAACTTTGCACACAGGTCAGAACCCGCGGCCATCAGAGCCGGGCTGAAGCTGGTACCCGGGCGTGGCAGGGCGGCTCGTCAGCGCCCCCTGGAACAGGGTCTGAACACTTTGTCCATAAATCAAACACGCTTGCATGTAATAATATGAAACTCGGTACACATGTCAATCTCATCGTTTCATATATTCATCGCACTTTTACTTTTTACCCCAGCCCAACAGGAAGTCAGATATTTACGGTTGTTTTTAAAATGCTTGCAATGGAATTTAATGTACTCCTCCTAGAGCATTCATCCGCATGGAACGAAACTCGGTCAGCCTGAAGTCAAGACATAGACGATCAAAAATTGCGAGGGGATTTTTGATATCTCGAACGGTTTGGCTGTGGCGAGGAAACAAAATTATGGTGAGAAACGTGAAACAGGAAGTGTGTCCTAACTTCAGCATACATTAACTGATCTTGATGAAACTTCAGGAGTGTGTTCGCCGTAAGAGGACGATCACATGGATGTGACTATTGTGTGTCAAAGTTATAGCGCCACCAACTGGCAGCAGGAAGTGTGTCACTTTCAAAATGCTTTGAAATCACCCTCTTATTTTAACCCGATTTGCTTCAAACTTCATCTGTATAATGTAAACATACGGCAGATGTAGACCTGTGAATGGATTCTTAATATCTTTGAAACTGTTGCCGTGGTGACGCATCAAACTTTACCATTCTTTTAGGATGCTTTTGAGACCCTTAGCATGCTTCAAATTGCATGAAACTCCTCAGACACATCACATTTATTAGCCAGTAGACATGTGCAAAGTTTCAGAAACGGGCGTGGTGAGGGCTCAGTAGCGCCACCTTTTGACAAAAGTGGGGTTGTTAGTTTTATCTACAGTTACAAAAATCAGTATGTATATTGTACTCCTCGAGCCGGACAACTTTCTAATTGACACTCTTTAACTAGGACCCACAGAAAGTAAGATATGTTTGTTTGAATCTGGTCATGCTCCCTTTGAGCCTACATCTCTGTCTCTCTCTGTGTGTGTTAGTAGGGGGAGGGGCTTAACTTAACCATTTCAGTGCTGTGTGTTTTTTTCTGCTGTGTAATTTCTTAATACATTTCTTAAGCCTGGTATGTTTTAAATAAGTTTTTATTTTAATTTTTATAAGTGAAGGCATAATATAACCAGTTAAATTGTAGTGCATTGACAATAGTTTTATATAATTAGTTTATTAATTAAATTAACTTGGTCCATAAACTTGGTCCAGCTGCGAGACTGACAAGTCTGACTGTCTGACACTGGCCAATCGGAATCAAGAGCGGAGAAGCGGCCGCTCCCATAGGCAGTATAGTATCTCCCCGCCCTGTGGAGGCATTCCGCTGGTCTCGTGAAGTTTCTCGCCGGTCTCGTCTCTGAGACCCCTACACCTGCATAGGCGGAAATCGCGGGGGGGTCGGGGGGGTCAGGACCCCCCCTATCTGAGGGTTGTCCCCCCCCAAAAAAAACTTAAAATATGTGTATTTTAATTAATGTAATGATATATTCTTAAAATAATTAAGAAATAAAATAACACAAATGCAAACGGGGAAATAACGGAAAAAGGCGTTCTAAACATTTTGAGACCCCCCTCCCTTGCCTCACAGTGCGCTGGTCCACTACCTCCGCACCTTTTACCTGAAGCCGCCTTTCCACTGCACACGACATTCGCATACGATTGTCGTATTTCGCCCCCTAGTGTCAGTCGCACGGAACTTTGAAATTGGTCGTGAAGCAACCGTTACCCTTGGATATTCACGATGGTAAAATTAATGATTTTAATGAATGTAATGCATATCTACACAAAACAAATGACCCTCAATACATCTCAAATAAAAACATAGTAGATTTTATAGAGCTAATCAATATAAATATTGATTTAATAATTATAAAATATATTTTTTTCTGCTATAGTTAATTATAACCAATATTTTACAAGAAGAGCGTTTACAGAAAAATATTAAAGAGTTAAAATATTTGTAATTCTAGCCTCGCGGTCATAGTTTGAATTAGAATACATCACATCCGGTTGCCCGGTCGCATACGGTTTAGCCGCAGAAGTTCAGATATTTCAACGGATCCAAAGCTCAAATCGGATCCGAATTTTCCGCAGACGCATATGATCGGAACTCCCCGCAGCTCCCGTACGACTCTCCATTGGAAATGAATGACTTCCGGTACGACGGCGGTCGTTTGTCGTGTGCAGTGGAAAGGCGGCTTCAGACACACACATTCCGGAGGCGGGCCGCGGGAGTGAAGAACATAGTTTTTGAGTAGTTGTGGAACTCCAGTAAAGGGGGTCGCACACCGGACGAGAAGCGCAGCGTCGCGCAGCCCCACGTCATTAAAATTCGAACACATTCTCTATGAGTGTACACACACACCTGCGGCGACATTCGGCGTCTGTCCGCGGCGCCCAGCGACGGCTCTCAGGGCCGTGTTCAAAACCCTGCTGCGCCACAGAGCGCCATTTACATATACAATTTAAATTATTTTTGTCTCAAATCGGTGGTGATAGATCCTGACTTCGCTCTGTGCTGCAATATACATTTAGTTTTGCATTCATTTACAGAAATCAGCTGCTTGAATGACATTTGCTGATATTATTGGATTTTTCAGGTGAGATTCTCAATTCATTCAGTTAACGGATGCTCTGAGGTAAAGTTTTCAGACTGCAGACTCAGCAACGATTGTATTTAATTGTACAGTAATAACATAGAACAGACATTATCTTCATTTCATGTCATTAAACATTACAATATTGCTGGCCATACACTGATGAGAAAGTGTGCAATACCGGTCTGCGATACGTTGTCCTAGACGCGACGTGGCGCAGCGCTTCTCGTCCGTGCGACCCCCTTTAGTCATTAATGTTATTTTATTCACTTTAAACATCGGATGAGGTGATTATTTTCTCTTTAATATAGATTATGCTGAGTCATTATAATAATGTCAAAAAACAAATACATGATTGTGTAACCAATGTAGCCTACTTTTGTCACTGATGCAGTCTGCTATGTTCGAGATTATAACGTTACCCTTCCTTGTTTATAATACTCTACGCGTTTACCTACTTTAGCTTGTTTAATAGCCTACAGTATATCCCCACACACAAACACACACAGTGTACACTACGTGATGTAACGTTAGTCTTGTAGATTAGACTAGTCCGGGTGCGCTGTGCATTTAGATTAACGCTTTCACTGTTATTTAGTCGGTTTATATCATTTAATATAGTTAAAGAGTGAGTCAATGAATGAAATGAAATGTCGCTCGCTGCGTGAGGAGAGTAGGCTACGTAAACAGATTCACCGCTGGCTTAAACCAGAAAGAAATTTTAAGAAGTATAATGAAATGGTCTCCATGCTACACTAATAATAGTAGTAAGGCTTTCTTCTGCATTTTTGCCTGTATTATTGGTGTCCCCTTCAAAATTTGCTCTTGAGAATTGTTATGTTTATTGTCCCCCCCAACATTTTGATTAAATTTTCGCCCCTGTACACCTGGTATTAAAATGCGATCTGTATCCAGATAAGTTATCCGGATAATAAAAAAGAAATATCAATGCAAGGTATTATGTTGTGATCGGATTGTGATCGATTTGCCTGACCATCTGGAGGTAGTCTGGCTCGCATTGTGTTCGGATCTTTACGTGTAAACGCAATCTGGTTGTTGATATCACACATGTATATTTTACTCCTCCCAAAAATGCTAAAAAATAAACGAGTGAGAGCGTTTACAGGCTGTTATAGTCAGACATGACGGCGCTACTGCGACACGCATCACCACCGCAGATAAGCAGCAGCTGGGCGTCAAACCAACGTGCAAACATCGCAAATAAAAGTGAAAGTAAGTCAGAGACGCTTAATCATCTACACAATCATCTTCAAGTAAAGAAAGAAATGATCTCTTGACTCTTACAAGGGCTGTTGCCACTCTCTCTTATTGATGTCTATTGATGAAATTAGCTGATGATCAATAAAATGCATGCTAATATCTGTAATAAACAACCGACAAAATTACTGTATGATGGTGTAAATAAAGAATCAGTCCAGCATCGCCATGTCAGTGTGTATTGATTCATCATTGTCTCTTCATAGTTTGCAAGAGACATTTAATAAACTGAGCGTATTTGATAAACTGAGCGTAGCCTATTCATCTGTCAATATAACCTCATTCTTTTTAATGATCAGAAGAACGCGTATCGACTACCGTTACAGTACGTCCTAACTACACACGACGCCGCGACACGCGATAAAAGGTATCTTTTCCATGTAAATCAGAGTTTTTGTCCTAACCAGACGCGACGGCGACATGCGAAGTTTCTAATTTAGAAACGGTTCCTATTTCTGCGATGTCGCGGCTGACAGAATGAAGAAATTACACTGGTTATGAGTACACATTATTTATTTTTAGTTAAAAATAGGTCACTGTGCCACAAGCCATAACGGATAATTTACCTCAGATTTTGAAAGCATGTAATATTATAGTGTTCAAAATGAATTCTATGCAAACATACGACTGTATTTCATAACAACGACAATAACTTGAGGCAGATGCCACCAAATGTGTTAAAATAAATGAATTATTTGCTGGACTTAAGTGAAAAGGATAGCCATTTAATGACCATAGCACATAGTTGATGTGAAAAAAGGAGTATTTTGCATATAAATATGCACATAAATACATATTTTTTCAATTTGTCTCCCTGAAAGTGCCTGGCAGAAGCCTATACTGTCTGTGTCATAAATGTGAACATAATATTATCTACTGTCTGTGTCATAAATGTGAACATAATATTGTAACAGAATATTCTTATGCTATATTATATAAACTATATTTCATGAGGTGAAACATCACTGCCAGGAGCTACAGAATATATATTTCTGTAGGTCCTCACCGTGATGTTGCACTTCATGAAATATATGTAGTATAGCCTAAGAATATTCTATTAAAATATTAAGTGGCACATAAATTCAGACCAGTTATTTACAATAAAGCCTTATAAAATCATTTCCATTCCCTTTGTTTATTATTTTAATAGTTTTTTCTTGGTTTTGATAGTAAATAAAATCTAATCAGTAATTTTACATGCAGATTAATGCACGTATAGATTAATGCACGTGTGTGTGTGTTTGCATAGTGGGCCGGTCTGGATGAAGTGTCCAGGGCTGATTTTTTGTCCCAGTCCAGCCCTGAATGGCAATATTCACATTACTTTCAGTTTATTGCTCGAAAGTACAAAAATATTTGAGTGAAATGTAGGCTATAGTAAACCCTAAGATTATTATTTGTGACATTAGAACAAAATATGTGGATATAAAAACATGTATATAGGCTAAAGAACTAAATGAACGATCTCTATTTTCTAATTTCATGACGTCCACACAAGACCAGGCTTGGGAGGGTTACTTTAAAAAATGTATTCCGATACAGTTACAAATTATTTCATAAAAAAGGGTCCCACTTTATATTAATTGGCTTTAAGTACTTTATACTTTTTCAAAAAGTAACTACAATCTGATTACTTTTTTTGATGTAACTCACTGTAATAATATACAGTTACTGGATTTTTGTTTCCTGATTACATAATGCTGTTACATGTATTCTGTTGCTCCCACAAGACATTAGTCTGAATATTTTCCTGTATGAACAAAATGGAGTTTCCATTGTTCACACACAAACACACACAGAGTTCGATCGCGCCTCTCTCGTGACTGTGTGTGCGTGTCATGTGTTCTAGGCTGTGTGCATGCACTTCTGAAGCTGCTCAGAAAATAATAAAATGCCATGCAGAGGACTAATGCAAAATGTGTGGGAAAATCCATTTGATTGTAGTTTAAGTGAGAAATAATTTCAGTGCTCTGGTCAATAGCTGTAGAGTGAAAACTGGTGAATGCAGTATACAGCTTTCACAGAAAGAGAATGATGTGAGCACGTACGATTGGCAGTGAATCTTTTATGCGGACAAAATAGCTCAATAAGAGTAACAAAATACATGTGGAAAAAATCACATCGTAATGTTTTAAAGAAGAGTGGTTTGATTAAAGTGGTGTAAATATACCCGATCCGGCAAAGATGGCAGTATCGGAGCTGATAACGATCCTGAGTATCGGATCGGCGCATCCCTACATACTATAATGTAAACACAGTACAGATGTAGACCTTGATGTACACCTGACCTTTCAGAAGGTTGCTCATGCATACTTTGTGGTTAAAATGTGCCCTCGATCCGCACTTTTGCAGAGCCTTCACTGCTGCAAGCTCTTCAGCACACTTCTTTTTGACAGTCAAAGCGGGGGTTACGTTTTTGCACGTCATGTAGAATAACCCTAAAAGCACCAAGGGTGCGGTGCCACCGGCTTTATATATATATATATATATATATATATATATATATATATATATATATATAAATATAGCTGCGAGCAGCGATTGCGGGCCAAAGCCGGCGGTACCGCCATCCCGGTGCCTTTAGGTAACTAAAGGCACCGGGGTTGCGGTGCCACCGGCTTGGGCCCGCAATCGCTGCTCACAGCTATATATATATATTTTTTTTCTAACGACTATTCGGGCACTTTCGGGGCCCTTAACATGCTCAAAAACTCTTGAAACTTTGCACACGGGTCAGAACCCGCGGCCATCAGAGCCGGGCTGAAGCTGGTACACGGGCGCGGCAGGGCGGCTCGTCAGCGCCCCCTGGAACAGGGTCTGAACACTTTGTCCATAAATCAAACACGCTTGCATGTAATAATATGAAACTCGGTACACATGTCGATCTCATTGTTTCATATATACATCGCGCTTTTACTTTTTACCCCAGCCCAACAGGAAGTCAGATATTTACGGTTGTTTTTAAAACGGATGCAATGGAATTTAATGTACTCCTCCTAGAGCATTCATCCGCATGGAACGAAACTTGGTCAGCCTGAAGTCAAGATATAGAGGATCAAAAATTGCGAGGGGATTTTTGATATCTCGAACGGTTTGGCTGTGGCGAGGAAACAAAATTATGGTGAGAAACGTGAAACAGGAAGTGTGTCATAACTTCAGCATACATCAACCGATCTTGATGAAACTTCAGGAGTGTGTTCGCTGTAAGAGGACGATCACATGGATGTGACTATTGTGTGTCAAAGTTATAGCGCCACCAACTGGCAGCAGGAAGTGTGTCACTTTCAAAATGCTTTGAAATCACCCTCTTATTTTAACCCGATTTGCTTCAATCTTCATCTGTATAATGTAAATACACGGCAGATGTAGACCTGTAAATGGATTCTTGATATCTTTGAAACTGTTTCCGTGGCGACGCATTAAACTTTACCATTCTTTTAGGATGCTTTTGAGACCCTTAGCATGCTTCAAATTGCATGAAACTCGACAGACACATCACATTTATTAGCCAGTAGACACATGCAAAGTTTCAGAAACGGGCGTGGTGAGGGCTCAGTAGCGCCACCTTTTGACAAAAGTGGGGTTGTTAGTTTTATCTACAGTTACAAAAATCGGTATGTATATTGTACTCTTCGAGCCGGACAACTTTCTAATTCACACTCAATAGCTAGGACCCACAGAAAGTCAGATATTTTAGTTTGAATGTAGTCATACTCCCTCTGAGCATATGTCTGAGCCTTTGCCTGTGTGTGTGTGTGTGTGTGTGTGTGTGTGTGTGTTAGCAGGGAGAGGGGGCTTAATTAACCATTTAACTGCTGTGTGTCTGGCCAGCATAAATAAAATACATTTCTTAAGCCTGGGATTTTTTAAATAAGTTTTTATTTTATTTTTTTATAAGTAAAGGCACATATCCAGTTTAATTGTAGTGCATTGACAATAGTTTTATATAATTAGTTCATTAATTAAATTAACTTGGTCCATTAACTTGGTCTGAAAATTGGGTCCATAAATCAAACACACTTGCATATAATAATATTAAACTCGGTACACTTATAGATCTCATTAGCCCAAGCAACTTTAAGCCAGCAAAACAGGAAGTCGGTTGTTTCAGTCTGTATGTGAATGTTTTGCAAAACCAGCCTTTACATTTTTATTTCCCCCCTCTTAAGTAATTTTTAATTATTCCCACACCAAACTTCTTCAAAATTATGAAAATATATTAAAGATACTAAGGCATGTACTGGCCATCGGGACTGCCGGGAGATTCCTGGTGGGCCGCGGTCTGGTTGGGCCGGCGGCCCAGCGCGTTATGTATTTTGTTTTTAAATCATTATTAATTGTAAATATATTCTATCGTAAGTATATTGTTAAATTGTCCAATTCCGGACTTATGCGTCTCTCTCATGAAGCCGCATGAAGCTGACGCGAGCTGCGAGACTGACAGGTCTGACTGTCTGACACTGGCCAATCGGAATCAAGTTCTACCAGAAAGACTCGGAAGATAAAATGAAATAACAAAGCATCCATTTATTGACAGCCCAGCAAGCAATTATTTGCAAAGTTCTTTGGCGTAGGCCCCGTCCATAGATCGTAATCCGAGGGTAGCGGATCAGCATTTCCTGCCTGAAGACGAAGGCAGGGGCATAGCCGACCCCCCGGGAAGTGTAGACGGGACCATCCTGGTGGTGGTGGGGAGGGTGGAGGTTGTTGTCGCGTCGGCATCTGCGAACTCAAACATGTGTAAGTACCTATCTTTTATACCACAAGAATAAGCACGTGATTGGATAACATGAAGGTAGAGTGTGACGCGGTAATTAAGTCTTCCTGGCAGAACTTATGCTAAAGCTTTCATTTCTACCAGAAAGACTCGGAAGATAAAATGAAATAACAAAGCATCCATTTATTGACAGCCCAGCAAGCAATTATTTGCAAAGTTCTTTGGCGTAGGCCCCGTCCATAGATCGTAATCCGAGGGTAGCGGATCAGCATTTCCTGCCTGAAGACGAAGGCAGGGGCACAGCCGACCCCCCAAAAGTAGGTGGATTGTAGATCCATCGGGACGGGGCCAGCCTTCCCCCCAAAATTGATGGACGAAAGTATACCCACCGGTCCTGAATCCTAAATGTTCCTAAAAGAAAAGGGAGATAACATAATTAGCATGATGAACATTAGTCATATACCTATGTATACACTAAGTAGACCACATGGATATGATCACGATAATCCAGACATGAACGGGTATCAATAGACCACAGATACAGGCATAGACAGATCTTGATAGACCGCACAGATACAGCCATGATAGCCAACATACGAAAATCTTGATAGACCATGGATATGCCACGATATGCCAGTCTTAGACTCGACTCGATAGACCACGTTTCGCCAATCTCTGCCCCGGAGGGCCACCAGAGCCCAGTTCCAACCCCGATCAAAACACACGCACCTGTGAGTTTCTACTGATCCTGAGACCTTGATTAGCTTGCTCAGGTGTGTTTGATCAGGGCCGGAGCCAAACTCTGCAGGGACAGCACCCCGCCAGGACTTAGACCGGCGAACCCCGTGATAGACTGTAGATACAGCCCCGAAAGCCAGACACATACTGGTCTCGTTAGACCACGCAGATATAGCCACTATGGCCAAACATGGACAGGACTTAATAGAACACGATAAAGCCACAATAGCCCAGACATAGACATGTCTCAAAAGACCACATATACAACCACGATAGGCCAGACATAGAGAAGTCTCAATAGACCACAGATACCGCCACAAGGCCAGACATAGACAGGTAAAATACACCACAGATACAGCCACGATAGGCCAGACACAGACAGGTCTCGATAGACCACAGATACAGCCACGATAGGCCAGACACGGACAGGTCTCGATAGACCACAGATACAGCCACGATAGGCCAGACGCAGACAGGTCTCGATAGACCACAGATACAGCCACGATAGGCCAGACATAGACCACAGATACAGCCACGATAGGCCAGACGCAGACAGGTCTCGATAGACTACAGATACAGCCACGATAGGCCAGACACAGACAGGTCTCGATAGACCACAGATACAGCCACGATAGGCCAGACACAGACAGGTCTCGATAGACCACAGATACAGCCACGATAGGCCAGACATAGACCACAGATACAGCCACGATAGGCCAGACATAGACCACAGATACAGCCACGATAGGCCAGACATAGACAGCCACGATAGGTCAGACACGGACAGGTCTCGATAGACCACAGATACAGCCACGATAGGCCAGACACGGACAGGTCTTGATAGACCACATATACAGCCACGATAGGCCAGACGCAGACAGGCCTCGATAGACCACAGATACAACACAATAGGCCAGACGCAGACAGGTCTCGATAGACCACAGATATGGCCACGATAGGCCAGGCATAGACAGGTCTCGATAGACCACAGATACAGCCACGATAGGCCAGACACTGACCGGTCTCGATAGACCACAGATACAGCCACGATAGGCCAGACGCAGAAAGGTCTCGATAGACCACAGATATGGCCACGATAGGCCAGGCATAGACAGGTCTCGATAGACCACAGATACAGCCACGATAGGCCAGACACTGACCGGTCTCGATAGACCACAGATACAGCCACGATAGGCCAGACGCAGACAGGTCTCGATAGACCGCAGATACAGCCACGATAGGTCAGACACGGACAGGTCTCGATAGACCACAGATACAGCCACGATAGGCCAGACACGGACAGGTCTTGATAGACCACAGATACAGCCACGATAGGCCAGACGCAGACAGGCCTCGATAGACCACAGATACGACCACAATAGGCCAGACGCAGACAGGTCTCGATAGACCACGGATATGGCCACGATAGGCCAGGCATAGACAGTCTCGATAGACCACAGATATTGCCACGATAGGCCAGGCATAGACAGGTCTCGATAGACCACAGATACAGCCACGATAGGCCAGACGCAGACAGGTCTCGATAGACCCCAGATACAACCACAATAGGCCAGACGCAAACAGGTCTCGATAGACCACAGATATGGCCACGATAGGCCAGGCATAGACAGGTCTCGATAGACCGCAGATACAGCCACGATAGGCCAGACACAGACAGGTCTCGATAGACCACAGATACAGCCACGATAGGCCAGACATAGGCAGGTCTTGATGGACCACGGATAAAACCACGATGGCCAGACATAGACAGGTCTTGATAGACCACAGATACAGCCACGATAGGCTAGACATTGACAGGTCTCGTTAGACCACACAGATATAGCCATGATGGCCAGGCATTGACAGGACTCGAAAGACCACAGAAACAGCCACGATAGGCTAGACATAGCCACGATAAGCCAGACATAGAAAAGGTCTCGATAGACCACAGATGCAGCCACAATAGGCCATACATAGAGAAGTCTCAATAGACCACAGATGCAGCCACGATGGGCTCTATGCATGGCGGGATTTCCGGTGAAGGTTTAAGGATGCTAAAAACTTCCGCCGATCGTAGAGTCAATGCAATACCGATACTTTATATTAAATTTTATACTCCATGATTTTACAAAAGGAACGTTAATCACAAAACAGACACCCACCACACTGTATACGTCTATGGCATCGCTGTCGAGGAGGTGAAGTGGATTACTTATTGTAGAGTTATCAAAAGTTATCATAAGCATTGTAATGTTGATCATAAGCATTGTAAAGCAGGTGTCTTAACATATGTCGACCGGTAATTATTTACGAGCAGTTCATTCATACCTTTGAAAGATCGCTGTAGAGATACAGACCGGAAGTCAAAAGACAACGGGGGCAGCGCTGAAAAGGGGCAGGGCTACATAAGGTCTATAGCCCAGACAGATGGTCTCCATAGACCACAAATACAACCACGATAGGCCAGACATAGAGAAATCTTGATAAACCGCGATACAGTGTAACGGGTCTTGATTGACCATAGATACAGCTAGATTGGCCAGACAAAGACAGGTCTCATTAGACCACGCAAATATAGCCACGATGGCCAGACATAGACAGGTCTCGAAAGACTACAGATACAGCCACATGACTTATGCGTAAACATACACTCCAATTTCGAGTGAAGTGGCGTGTTATCTCGATGCACTTTCAGCTATCCGTGTGTATCCGCGTATATGTCTATGCAATTAACGTCCGCGTCATTCTACGTGTCTGTCAAATGTCCGAGCAAAACAAAGCGAAATGTACATCTACATCTGGGGAGCTATCTTTTCCTTTCCTAGAATGGTAAGGGGACAGTCATAAATGCCGTTAACCTCAGTGACAATTAGGTTTAGGGACAGCGTTGAGGTAAGTCATATATTTATATATACAGTATTAACGTTAAGTCAACGGTGTTCATAAACACGCTGAAAAGCGAATATGCGTCTTGACCGCATGCCAAAATGGAAATACGAATTGGCGTGTCATACAAGCGCTTCATGAGATCAGTCTGGACATAGACCGGTCACGATAGACCACGCAGATATAGCCATGGTGGCCGGACATACTGTAAACCGGTCTCGATAGACCACACTTAGACTGGACTTGATATACCAGATATGGCCATGCTAGCTGGACATAGAAAGGTCTCAATATATACCATAGATACAGCCGCGTAAGCCAGACACATACCAGTCTCATTAGACCACACAGATATAGCCACGATTGCCAGACATAGACAAGTCTCCATAGACCACACGGATACAGCCATGATAGGCCAAACAAGACAAGGTTTAATTATATACAGTATGAATAAATATATGGCTACGGTGCCGCATGAAGACAATGCCACGCAAGGCCATTGCCTGATACCACCACCAGTAATTGTATAGAATTTACCTGAATATCACTGAAGAGCTTGCTGGGCTTCAAGGAAGCAGCCCCAGTCCTGTAGGAATGCCAGTACACTGGGAGGAGGGTAAACTGCAGCTATTGAGGTCGGAACTGATGAGTTCCGAAGCAGGTTTAGAAAGTACTGCTCCGTTAGTTATGATAAATCGAAATTTGACCATAGAGGAGAATGGATAGAATTTGCAAATTCCTAAATTTATAATGTGTAGCAGACCTTTGTAGTCATACTTAGTTCTTAAGAAAAAGAGGAAGGAAAGAAGGGATAGACCTAATTAGAAAAAACCATGGGGAAAATCGGAGTATTTGACTCCTGGAGAGAATCTCTTGAATGTATGAGCCATTGACGCTGTGACGGACAGTTACAATTGAGAACACTAGAAGAGACACCATTGCAGACAGACGTAATCGAAGGGGTTGAATGGATTTTGCTTCTTACTTGGAGTATAATGCTGCCGTTCAAGCATAACCAACACTGCAAGTTTACACACTCAAAGTTTAAAGAGTGGGAGAAATTCGCTTGAGAATTACTTGTAAAGATTATAACAGCGCTGATAGGAGCTAGTGATATCCTCCAGGTTAGTGCATCACGAACTAAAGTTACATGAATCCTGTCAACAGGACATGATTTACGATATATAGTTCTACAATCTACAATATAGATGATAACACAGATAACCTAATCAGTGACTAGAGATAGCAACGCATGAGCTACATATTTCATCTATGGAATGATGACTTTATGTTGACACTTTTGAGACTCCATCCTGTGTGATTCTGATTAAACAAAAATTTTAAAATTGCGGTGATAGTTAATCGAAGGTGCAAACGTGCTGTTGAAACTATGATCACTGTTATAAGTCATAGGTTTGCTGTGCCTTAAGCAACAAGAGAAGGTGCAGTGGACAGATTTGAAAAATTTAGAATTAAAATACTTGCGTAAATTTGGATACCTGTAAACAAACTACGAATAGAAGAATGTTAAATTACAATTTCATAATTGTATATAAGGAACAGCCGGCCATGATCGGTAGGTGAAAGAGAATCTAAGTGATACTTGCTCTGTTGCCTCTTGATTGTGGAATCCTTTTCTCAAGTGTGAAGCATATGACTGACATGGCTCCAGAGTTGCTCTTGCAAAATAACCTCATTCATAGCTGGGAGATCGCTGGCCACTGCCAGTTGAGACTCTTGAATAGAATGATAAATGAAAAAGTAAATCATACAGTTGAGCAAAGACAATGTTGCTGGAGCCTCCTTCACTGACTTCTCATAAATAATACTATGGAAATATGACTATTAGTTCTATTGAGTTAATAGTTTTGGCTAAGTATGTGGATTAACCAGAGCCACACAGCTGCTTTGATCCTTTAGACTGCATTTCTCTGAAAATTAATGTGAAAGCCCACCTCACATTAATTCTTATTCCAATCACACATATCAATAGATTACGTAGCCATCAGAAAGTTTGAGTATTACAGCGATTGTACACAATTTCAATGTTGTAATCTAGGCCATTTAAATATTAAATGATTTAAAATGAATTAAAAGTATAGCCTAATATGGTGAAAATAGTTGATTACTATTACACGATTGATATGTACTAGCTGCCATTGTAAATATGACCACAGCAGTATATGCATAACTGCCAAATGATAAACTTGCTCTATTTAGCCCATGTTCATTTATTATTTATTTACTTATTTATTTTTTAAACGCACACGCAACCGAACTTTGGTGAGTGAGCAAACGTGATGACGAGCGCGACCCGTGATATTGCATAAGTATAGAGCTCTTAAACTCAAAATCATAGCTACTTGATTTTTAAATCAACACAGCTGTTAGTGGGTATTTGTAAACTGCAATGAGAGCGTGTTATTGACAACGCTGATATTATTAGATCACAACTGAAATATGGAATATCGGACTGACGGAAACGCAAACTTTGCTTACACTTGGTGCGAGCATTAAGGCGATATCCGGCCCGTCTGCAGCTCAGCTGTAATGGTCAGATAGCGCCACGTCATCGACATCGTGGACGCCAATTTTTAACCATGATCTCAACTCGGACGTGTAGGAAGCCATGGAGAAATACTTACCTGAATGAAGTTTAATCATGTAGAGGACGCATAACAGTGCTGGTGGAGGTGCGGTGCCTACCAAACGAATTGAAAGCCTTAGAGTGGAATTTGAACTTGAACCAGTGAGAGCTAGAACGTCTCGTGACTTGCAGAGTTGTTGATTCATGTCGGTGGATCGGTGATTTGCGGGATAATGGCACCTGTGCAGACAGCGCAGTTCTGGAGTGCTTGTTTAGACTAAAGACAGCTGGAACTTCTCGTGAGAGGCCTTAGCTGATCAAAATTCTCCGAGGATCGCTGTGTCTATGGGAAGATGCGAAAACTGAGCGCAGGAACCTCGACGTGCGGTAGGAATTAGGGCGGGACATCGTCGGATCTCGCAAATTTGTGAGCAAAATATCCTGCAACATGTCGCCTGGCGACTGAACGAGAGCATGAATAAATGCGACTGCATCTACTTGTTGTCGCGTCGGCATCTGCGAACTCAAACATGTGTAAGTACCTATCTTTTATACCACAAGAATAAGCACGTGATTGGATAACATGAAGGTAGAGTGTGACGCGGTAATTAAGTCTTCCTGGCAGAACTTATGCTAAAGCTTTCATTTCAGATTCTAGACTTGAGAAGCTGCCGCTTACACCGTGTCCTAACTACACACGACGCCGCGACACGCGATAAAAGGTATCTTTTCCATGTTAATAAATCAGAGTTTTTGTCCTAACCATACGCGATGGCGACATGCGAAGTTTCTAATTTAGAAACGGTTCCTATTTCTGCGACGTCGCGGCTGACAGAATGAAGAAATTACACTGGTTATGAGTACACATTATTTATTTTTAGTTAAAAATAGGTCACTGTGCCACAAGCCATAACGGATAATTTACCTCAGATTTTGAAAGCATTATAGTGTTCAAAATGAATTATGCAAACATACGACTGTAGCCTACTTCATAACAATGACAATAACTGGCAGATGCCACCAAATGTGTTAAAATAAATGAATTATTTGCTGGACTTAAGTGAAAAGGAAAGCCATTTAATGACCATAGCACATAGTTGACGTGAAAAAAGGAGTATTTTGCATATAAATATGCACATATAGCCTATACATATTTTTTCGATTTGTATCCCTGAAAGTGCCTGGCAGAAGCCTATATCTACTGTCTGTGTCATAAATGTGAACATAATATTATCTACTGTCTGTGTCATAAATGTGAACATAAAGTATATTTCATGAGGTGAAACATCACTGCCAGGAGCTACAGAATAGGGGAGCGCGGGGATAAATGTAGGCCTAACGCGGGGTTAAATGTAACACGGACATTTTTAGGGGTATTGTTGGGCATTTCACAATTCGATTCGATTTCGATTCTTGAGGCTTCGATTCGATTCGATTTCGATTCGATTCAATATTGATTTATTAGCTTCGATATCGATTCAATAATAAGTAAATTCACAAGTAATTAAGTGCCTGAGTATATTTTTAAATAATGTGCGCAGTATTACCAATGTTAAAGAACAAATTGACCCCAGCATGTTTGTTTCCTGTCATTGTTTATTCATCAGAATAAACTGTACAATATTGTATGTGTTGAATACAAACACAACTGTGACAAGCACTGAACAGTGCTTTAACACCTCTAAAGTACATGTAACTAAGTAGTAGAAAGTATATTTCTTTCTTCCTATATATTCAAGTTATAAAAGAAATGTAAACAGAAGCACAAAATGTGCATACTCCAAAAAAGTCTAATATTATAATTATAATTTTGTAAACAATAACACTTAACAGCTGATCACTCTTAACAGCAATTGCGAGTTATCAGGGGGAAAAAGACTAACTTAACCTTATTCCCTCTCAGAATAGTTTATATCTCACAATTCTGAGTTTATATCATGCAATTCTGACTTTATATCCCGCAATTGTGACTTTATATCGTGCAATTCTGACTTTATAACTCGCAATTCTGAGAAATAAAGTCAGAATTGCGAGATGTAAACTCCCAATTGTGAGGAAAAAAGTCAGAATTGTGAGATAAAAAGTCGCAATTACCTTTTTTTATTTTACATTCTGTGGAGGAAACAAGCTTCCATAGTTCCCAGCTTACAGTGGAATCCAAAATGAGCCCAAACGTCGGCTTTTAATGTTAGTGGGGCAGGCTTGAACGGAGTGCAGCTGCTGCCCGTCATCGCGCTGTTTTGCTAAAGCGCGTCTTGTACAACGCTGAACGCTCTCACTAGAGTGTAGCCCACAGCGCCGCCACTGGCCTGGATGGCTGAATCGATTCATAGGATTTGATGAATCGATATTGAATTGAGAGGCAAAGAATTGCAATGCATTGATGAATCGATATTTTTACCCAGCCCTAGACATTTTGCATAGTTTGTCAGTATCTAGCCGGCTGTCTTTCCGCTCTTTTTCTCTTGCTGCCAGAAGACGGTCTCCCGCGAATTTGCGGAACGTTTTGATTATATTTCGTGAAGATAATGGACAAAGAGTGTTTTGACATCATGAAAGTAAATTTTTTCATCGTAGATTTTTTTCTGTTTCCGGGTTGGATGTATACGCGTCCAAATCTAACTTTATATTGCCTTAATCACTGTCTTGTTGGCTCAAACACAGCACCGTTTTGAAACATGTCAGTAATTCCTAGCGACTGTTAGCTAGGTTTAAAATATGTAATACACAGCGGGGTTAGTTGTAACACAGTGTTCCAACTGCTGCCACAATGATAATCAAATGAAAACGGAGCCACACAACTTTTCAGGTTTGAGTATACATTTAACTTTGTTGGACTTTCACAAACAATGTTGTAATTTAAAATGTTTAAAATTTAGTGCACTATGAATGATAGTTTATTTATTTATTAAAAATATGGCCTGTTTTTAATGTAATAAACCATTTAAATTTTTATTCTAAGCTCATTTGTATTATTATTAATGTTATTATTATTAATAATAATAATTGTACATGCAGCTGCCACACAAATCTAATTTAATTGCAATTACAATATTTATATGTTTATTTTATTTTATTTATTATTATTTATTGCAAAACCGTGCAGCCCTTTTCTACGTCTCTAGCTATGATATTGATCCATAACAAAAGGATGATTGGATGAGGAATTAAAAATGTTATTATTCACCATTTATTTTCTATAAGACCAGTGTTGGGGGTAACGAGTTACAAACGAGTTTGGGTAAGTAAAGTAACGCATTACACTGAAAATATTGGTAACTACACTACTTTACTATACTAAAGGAACGCGCTTTCCTGCGTTACCCAAGCCGTGTTTGCCTGTGTGGAGAGTTCCGTCTAGTGGTGCGTGCGCGCCGTTGCCATAGAGACCGATTTGAGTGAGAGAGAGGGGGAAGTGGAGAGAGAGAGACGGGTTTCAACAAATGGCAATATTCACATTACTTTCAGTTTATTGCTCGAAAGGACAAAAATATTTGAGTGAAATGTAGGCTATAGTAAATCCTAAGATTATTATTTGTGACATTAGAACAAAATATGTGGATATAAAAACATAGGCTAGGCTAAAGAACTAAATGAACGATCTCTATTTTCTAATTTCACTAAACATTTCATTAAGTTTCGTGGACATTTTATAAAACATGGATCTTAGGCTCATTTTGTAAACATAAATAACTGATTTAGATGCGCAAACTGGGTGCCGTTGCGGAGATGTAGGCTCCATGTTCGGTGCAGGTTCGGCTTCTTGTCGTTCATCCTCGGATGCGGCATCGCGTGCGCTGTTTGCCGCGCGCACCTTTCCGCTCGTTCGGACGCGTCAAGTAAAAACAAGGCTCGAAAGTCTTGGAAAACGAAATGAACAGGATTGTTGCAGGGTTCATTGTAGAAGACATGATTCCCCTGTCGACCATTAATTCCCCAGGTTTAGAAAAATACATTTTAAATTAGGATTAAGAATTTTATGGGATAAAGTGACCTTTATTTTATTATTTTTCATTGACATCTTTTATTTTTTTTAATTATTATTATTATTACCATGAGTCGAATAAAAAGCTGGTTTTGTTCTCAGGAGAAGAGTTTTATTCTCCCAGCCTGTTTTGAAACTTCTGTGATAAACACCATTTTAAAATTTTGAATTTTGAACCCCATTTTGTTTGTGAATTTTACAGTGCGGCATATTTATTTGTGCAGACAGGGATATTGTTCTTTCATGTCATTTTGTATACATTTTTACAATAAAATGATGATAGGGCAAAAACTGATATGATGTTTGTCCATGTAGGCTACACGGTAAATTAAGAAACAGGAAAGTAAAGTAATAAGTAGTGAAGTTATTTTTCCAACGCAGTAACTAGTAAAGTAATCTCATTACAATTTACAGAAGTAACTAGTAACTAATTACTTTTTTGAGTAACTACCCCAACACTGTATAAGACTATACCAATATTGGAACTATAGCCATTTTATTCCTTTTTTTTAATTTAAGAATTATGTTTAAGTTTAAAAACAGACAGAATGGTTTAGTCAAAAAAGAAAAAAATCATTCATAGTGCTATACTGCCCTCTTGTGTTCAAAATTAGGGAGAACTATTGGATCAATATCCACACATTAATACAGTTGGCAATACAGTATAATAGGTAATACAGTAGGATTGGGGCCTTAAAAATCGCTAACTTAAAAAGTGAAATTAACGGACGTGCACACAAGACCAGGCTTGGGAGGGTTACTTTAAAAATGTATTCCGATACAGTTACAAATTATTTCATAAAAAAAGGGTCCCACTTTATATTAAATGGCTTTAAGTACTATATACTTTTTCAAAAAGTAACTACAATCTGATTACTACTTTTTTTGATGTAACTCACTAGATTTTTGTATCCTGATTACATAATGCCGTTGCATGTATTCTGTTGCTCCCACAAGACATTAGTCTGAATATTTTCCTGTATGAACAAAAAGGAGTTTCCATTGTTCGCACACAAACACACATTCGATCGCGCCTCTCTCGTGACTGTGTGTGCGTGTCATGTGTTCTAGGCTGTGTGCATGCACTTCTGAAGCTGCGCAGAAAATAATAAAATGCCATGCGGAGGACTAACGCAAAATGTGTGAGAAAATCCATTTGATTGTAGTTTAAGTGAGAAATAATTTCAGTGCTCTGGTCAATAGCTGTAGAGTGAAAACTGGTGAGTGCAGTATACAGCTTTCACAGAAAGAGAATGATGTGAGCACGTACGATTGGCAGTGAGTCCTGTGTGTGGACAAAATAGCTCAATAAGAGTAATAAAATACATGTGAAAAAAATCACATCATAATGTTTTAAAGAAGAGTGGTTTGATTAAAGTGGTGTAAATATACCCGATCCGGCAAAGATGGCAGTATCGGAGCTGATACCGATCCTGAGTATCGGATCGGCGCATTCCTAAATACTATAATGTAAACACAGTACAGATGTAGACCTGGATGTAAACCTGACCTTTCAGAAGGTTGCTCACGCATACTTTGTGGTTAAAATGTGCCCTCAATGTGCACTTTTGCAGAGCCTTCACTGATGCAAGCTCTTCAGCACACTTCTTTTTGACAGTCAAAGCGGGGGTTATGTTTTTGCATGTCAAGTAGAATAACCCTAAAAGCAACAAGGTGGCGGTGCCACCGGCTTTATATATATATATATATATATATATATATATATATATATATATATATATATATATATATATATATAAATATAGCTGCGAGCAGCGATTGCGGGCCAAAGCCGGCGGTACCGCCATCCCGGTGCCTTTAGGTAACTAAAGGGCACCGGGGTTGCGGTGCCACCGGCTTGGGCCCGCAATCGCTGCTCGCAGCTATATCTTTCCTTAGGATTATTTATTTTTTATTTTTTTTTTAGGGCCCAAGCCCTGAAAGGGCGAAGGCCCTATTGTTTTCCTTAGGATTATTATTTAGGGCCCAAGCCCTGAAAGGGCGAAGGCCCTATTGTTTTCCTTAGGATTATTATTTTTTTTTTCTAACGACTATCCGGGCACTTTTGGGTCCCTTAACATGCTCAAAAACTCTTGAAACTTTGCACACGGGTCAGAACCCGCGGCCATCAGAGCCGGGCTGAAGCTGGTACCCGGGCGTGGCAGGGCGGCTCGTCAGCGCCCCCTGGAACAGGGTCTGAACACTTTGTCCATAAATCAAACACGCTTGCATGTAATAATATGAAACTCGGTACACATGTCGATCTCATCGTTTCATATATTCATCGCGCTTTTACTTTTTACCCCAGCCCAACAGGAAGTCAGATATTTACGGTTGTTTTTAAAATGCTTGCAATGGAATTTAATGTACTCCTCCTAGAGCATTCATCCGCATGGAACGAAACTCGGTCAGCCTGAAGTCAAGACATAGACGATCAAAAATTGCGAGGGGATTTTTGATATCTCGAACGGTTTGGCTGTGGCGAGGAAACAAAATTATGGTGAGAAACGTGAAACAGGAAGTGTGTCCTAACTTCAGCATACATTAACTGATCTTGATGAAACTTCAGGAGTGTGTTCGCCGTAAGAGGACGATCACATGGATGTGACTATTGTGTGTCAAAGTTATAGCGCCACCAACTGGCAGCAGGAAGTGTGTCACTTTCAAAATGCTTTGAAATCACCCTCTTATTTTAACCCGATTTGCTTCAAACTTCATCTGTATAATGTAAACATACGGCAGATGTAGACCTGTGAATGGATTCTTAATATCTTTGAAACTGTTGCCGTGGTGACGCATCAAACATTACCATTCTTTTAGGATGCTTTTGAGACCCTTAGCATGCTTCAAATTGCATTAAACTCCTCAGACACATCACATTTATTAGCCAGTAGACATGTGCAAAGTTTCAGAAACGGGCGTGGTGAGGGCTCAGTAGCGCCACCTTTTGACAAAAGTTGGGTTGTTAGTTTTATCTACAGTTACAAAAATCAGTATGTATATTGTACTCCTCGAGCCGGACAACTTTCTAATTGACACTCTTTAACTAGGACCCACAGAAAGTAAGATATGTTTGTTTGAATCTGGTCATGCTCCCTTTGAGCCTATATCTCTGTCTCTCTCTGTGTGTGTGTTAGTAGGGGGAGGGGCTTAACTTAACCATTTCAGTGCTGTGTGTTTTTTTCTGCTGTGTAATTTCTTAATACATTTCTTAAGCCTGGTATGTTTTAAATAAGTTTTTATTTTAATTTTTATAAATGAAGGCATAATATAACCAGTTAAATTGTAGTGCATTGACAATAGTTTTATATAATTAGTTTATTAATTAAATTAACTTGGTCCATAAACTTGGTCCAGCTGCGAGACTGACAGGTCTGACTGTCTGACACTGGCCAATCGGAATCAAGAGCGGAGAAGCGGCCGCTCCCATAGGCAGTATAGTATCTCCCCGCCCTGTGGAGGCATTCCGCTGGTCTCGTGAAGTTTCTCGCCGGTCTCGTCTCTGAGACCCCTACACCTGGTATTAAAATGCGATCTGTATCCAGATAAGTTATCCGGATAATAAAAAAGAAATATCAATGCAAGGTATTATGTTGTGATCGGATTGTGATCGATTTGCCTGACCATCTGGAGGTAGTCTGGCTCGCATTGTGTTCGGATCTTTACGTGTAAATGCAATCTGGTTGTTGATATCACACATGTATATTTTACTCCTCCCAAAAATGCTAAAAAATAAACGAGTGAGAGCGTTTACAGGCTGTTATAGTCAGACATGACGGCGCTACTGCGACACGCATCACCACCGCAGATAAGCAGCAGCTGGGCGTCAAACCAACGTGCAAACATCGCAAATAAAAGTGAAAGTAAGTCAGAGACGCTTAATCATCTACACAATCATCTTCAAGTAAAGAAAGAAATGATCTCTTGACTCTTACAAGGGCTGTTGCCACTCTCTCTTATTGATGTCTATTGATGAAATTAGCTGATGATCAATAAAATGCATGCTAATATCTGTAATAAACAACCGACAAAATTACTGTATGATGGTGTAAATAAAGAATCAGTCCAGCATCGCCATGTCAGTGTGTATTGATTCATCATTGTCTCTTCATAGTTTGCAAGAGACATTTAATAAACTGAGCGTATTTGATAAACTGAGCGTAGCCTATTCATCTGTCAATATAACCTCATTCTTTTTAATGATCAGAAGAACGCGTATCGACTACCGTTACAGTACGTCCTAACTACACACGACGCCGCGACACGCGATAAAAGGTATCTTTTCCATGTAAATCAGAGTTTTTGTCCTAACCAGACGCGACGGCGACATGCGAAGTTTCTAATTTAGAAACGGTTCCTATTTCTGCGATGTCGCGGCTGACAGAATGAAGAAATTACACTGGTTATGAGTACACATTATTTATTTTTAGTTAAAAATAGGTCACTGTGCCACAAGCCATAACGGATAATTTACCTCAGATTTTGAAAGCATGTAATATTATAGTGTTCAAAATGAATTCTATGCAAACATACGACTGTATTTCATAACAACGACAATAACTTGAGGCAGATGCCACCAAATGTGTTAAAATAAATGAATTATTTGCTGGACTTAAGTGAAAAGGATAGCCATTTAATGACCATAGCACATAGTTGATGTGAAAAAAGGAGTATTTTGCATATAAATATGCACATAAATACATATTTTTTCAATTTGTCTCCCTGAAAGTGCCTGGCAGAAGCCTATACTGTCTGTGTCATAAATGTGAACATAATATTATCTACTGTCTGTGTCATAAATGTGAACATAATATTGTAACAGAATATTCTTATGCTATATTATATAAACTATATTTCATGAGGTGAAACATCACTGCCAGGAGCTACAGAATATATATTTCTGTAGGTCCTCACCGTGATGTTGCACTTCATGAAATATATGTAGTATAGCCTAAGAATATTCTATTAAAATATTAAGTGGCACATAAATTCAGACCAGTTATTTACAATAAAGCCTTATAAAATCATTTCCATTCCCTTTGTTTATTATTTTAATAGTTTTTTCTTGGTTTTGATAGTAAATAAAATCTAATCAGTAATTTTACATGCAGATTAATGCACGTATAGATTAATGCACGTGTGTGTGTGTTTGCATAGTGGGCCGGTCTGGATGAAGTGTCCAGGGCTGATTTTTTGTCCCAGTCCAGCCCTGAATGGCAATATTCACATTACTTTCAGTTTATTGCTCGAAAGTACAAAAATATTTGAGTGAAATGTAGGCTATAGTAAACCCTAAGATTATTATTTGTGACATTAGAACAAAATATGTGGATATAAAAACATGTATATAGGCTAAAGAACTAAATGAACGATCTCTATTTTCTAATTTCACGACGTCCACACAAGACCAGGCTTGGGAGGGTTACTTTAAAAAATGTATTCCGATACAGTTACAAATTATTTCATAAAAAAGGGTCCCACTTTATATTAATTGGCTTTAAGTACTTTATACTTTTTCAAAAAGTAACTACAATCTGATTACTTTTTTTGATGTAACTCACTGTAATAATATACAGTTACTGGATTTTTGTTTCCTGATTACATAATGCTGTTACATGTATTCTGTTGCTCCCACAAGACATTAGTCTGAATATTTTCCTGTATGAACAAAATGGAGTTTCCATTGTTCACACACAAACACACACAGAGTTCGATCGCGCCTCTCTCGTGACTGTGTGTGCGTGTCATGTGTTCTAGGCTGTGTGCATGCACTTCTGAAGCTGCTCAGAAAATAATAAAATGCCATGGAGAGGACTAATGCAAAATGTGTGGGAAAATCCATTTGATTGTAGTTTAAGTGAGAAATAATTTCAGTGCTCTGGTCAATAGCTGTAGAGTGAAAACTGGTGAATGCAGTATACAGCTTTCACAGAAAGAGAATGATGTGAGCACGTACGATTGGCAGTGAGTCCTGTGTGTGGACAAAATAGCTCAATAAGAGTAATAAAATACATGTGAAAAAATCACATCATAATGTTTTAAAGAAGAGTGTTTTGATTAAAGTGGTGTAAATATACCCGATCCAGCAAAGATGGCAGTATCGGAGCTGATAACGATCCTGAGTATCGGATCGGCGCATCCCTACATACTATAATGTAAACACAGTACAGATGTAGACCTTGATGTACACCTGACCTTTCAGAAGGTTGCTCATGCATACTTTGTGGTTAAAATGTGCCCTCGATCCGCACTTTTGCAGAGCCTTCACTGCTGCAAGCTCTTCAGCACACTTCTTTTTGACAGTCAAAGCGGGGGTTACGTTTTTGCACGTCATGTAGAATAACCCTAAAAGCACCAAGGGTGCGGTGCCACCGGCTTTATATATATATATATATATATAAATATAGCTGCGAGCAGCGATTGCGGGCCAAAGCCGGCGGTACCGCCATCCCGGTGCCTTTAGGTAACTAAAGGCACCGGGGTTGCGGTGCCACCGGCTTGGGCCCGCAATCGCTGCTCGCAGCTATATTTTTAGGGCCCAAGCCCTGAAAGGGCGAAGGCCCTATTGTTTTCCTTAGGATTATTTTTTTTTTTATTTTTTTTTTTTCTAACGACTATCCGGGCACTTTTGGGGCCCTTAACATGCTCAAAAACTCTTGAAACTTTGCAAACAGGTCAGAACCCGCGGCCATCAGAGCCGGGCTGAAGCTGGTACCCGGGCGCGGCAGGGCGGCTCGTCAGCGCCCCCTGGAACAGGGTCTGAACACTTTGTCCATAAATCAAACACGCTTGCATGTAATAATATGAAACTCGGTACACATGTCAATCTCATCGTTTCATATATTCATCGCACTTTTACTTTTTACCCCAGCCCAACAGGAAGTCAGATATTTACGGTTGTTTTTAAAACGCTTGCAATGGAATTTAATGTACTCCTCCTAGAGCATTCATCCGCATGGAACGAAACTCGGTCAGCCTGAAGTCAAGACATAGACGATCAAAAATTGCGAGGGGATTTTTGATATCTCGAACGGTTTGGCTGTGGCGAGGAAACAAAATTATGGTGAGAAACGTGAAACAGGAAGTGTGTCCTAACTTCAGCATACATTAACCGATCTTGATGAAACTTCAGGAGTGTGTTCGCCGTAAGAGGACGATCACATGGATGTGACTATTGTGTGTCAAAGTTATAGCGCCACCAACTGGCAGCAGGAAGTGTGTCACTTTCAAAATGCTTTGAAATCACCCTCTTATTTTAACCCGATTTGCTTCAAACTTCATCTGTATAATGTAAACATACGGCAGATGTAGACCTGTGAATGGATTCTTAATATCTTTGAAACTGTTGCCATGGTGACGCATCAAACTTTACCATTCTTTTAGGATGCTTTTGAGACCCTTAGCATGCTTCAAATTGCATGAAACTCCTCAGACACATCACATTTATTAGCCAGTAGACATGTGCAAAGTTTCAGAAACGGGCGTGGTGAGGGCTCAGTAGCGCCACCTTTTGACAAAAGTTGGGTTGTTAGTTTTATCTACAGTTACAAAAATCAGTATGTATATTGTACTCCTCGAGCCGGACAACTTTCTAATTGACACTCTTTAACTAGGACCCACAGAAAGTAAGATATGTTTGTTTGAATCTGGTCATGCTCCCTTTGAGCCTACATCTCTGTCTCTCTCTGTGTGTGTGTTAGTAGGGGGAGGGGCTTAACTTAACCATTTCAGTGCTGTGTGTTTTTTTCTGCTGTGTAATTTCTTAATACATTTCTTAAGCCTGGTATGTTTTAAATAAGTTTTTATTTTAATTTTTATAAGTGAAGGCATAATATAACCAGTTAAATTGTAGTGCATTGACAATAGTTTTATATAATTAGTTTATTAATTAAATTAACTTGGTCCATAAACTTGGTCCAGCTGCGAGACTGACAGGTCTGACTGTCTGACACTGGCCAATCGGAATCAAGAGCGGAGAAGCGGCCGCTCCCATAGGCAGTATAGTATCTCCCCGCCCTGTGGAGGCATTCCGCCGGTCTCGTGAAGTTTCTCGCCGGTCTCGTCTCTGAGACCCCTACACCTGGTATTAAAATGCGATCTGTATCCAGATAAGTTATCCGGATAATAAAAAAGAAATATCAATGCAAGGTATTACGTTGTGATCGGATTGTGATCGATTTGCCTGACCATCTGGAGGTAGTCTGGCTCGCATTGTGTTCGGATCTTTACGTGTAAACGCAATCTGGTTGTTGATATCACACATGTATATTTTACTCCTCCCAAAAATGCTAAAAAATAAACGAGTGAGAGCGTTTACAGGCTGTTATACAGGCTGCGACACGCATCACCGCCGCAGATGAGCAGCAGCTGAGCGTCAAACCAACGTGCAAACATCGCAAATAAAAGTGAAAGTAAGTCAGACACGCTTAATCATCTACACAATCATCTTCAAGTAGGCCTAAAGAAAGAAATGATCTCTTGACTCTTACAAGGGCTGTTGCCACTCTCTCTTATTGATGTCTATTGATGAAATTAGCTGATGATCAATAAAATGCATGCTAATATCTGTAATAAACAACCGACAAAATTACTGTATGATGGTGTAAATAAAGAATCAGTCCAGCATCGCCATGTCAGTGTGTATTGATTCATCATTGTCTCTTCATAGTTTGCAAGAGACATTTAATAAACTGAGCGTATTTGATAAACTGAGCGTAGCCTATTCATCTGTCAATATAACCTCATTCTTTTTAATGATCAGAAGAACGCGTATCGACTACCGTTACAGTACAATATGTCCTAACTACACACGACGCCGCGACACGCGATAAAAGGTATCTTTTCCATGTAAATCAGAGTTTTTGTCCTAACCATACGCGACGGCGACATGCGAAGTTTCTAATTTAGAAACGGTTCCTATTTCTGCGATGTCGCGGCTGACAGAATGAAGAAATTACACTGGTTATGAGTAAACATTATTTATTTTTAGTTAAAAATAGGTCACTGTGCCACAAGCCATAACGGATAATTTACCTCAGATTTTGAAAGCATGTAATATTATAGTGTTCAAAATGAATTCTATGCAAACATACGACTGTATTTCATAACAACGACAATAACTTGAGGCAGATGCCACCAAATGTGTTAAAATAAATGAATTATTTGCTGGACTTAAGTGAAAAGGATAGCCATTTAATGACCATAGCACATAGTTGATGTGAAAAAAGGAGTATTTTGCATATAAATATGCACATAAATATATATTTTTTTCAATTTGTCTCCCTGAAAGTGCCTGGCAGAAGCCTATACTGTCTGTGTCATAAATGTGAACATAATATTGTAACAGAATATTCTTATGCTATATTATATAAACTATATTTCATGAGGTGAAACATCACTGCCAGGAGCTACAGAATATATATTTCTGTAGGTCCTCACCGTGATGTTGCACTTCATGAAATATATGTAGTATAGCCTAAGAATATTCTATTAAAATATTAAGTGGCACATAAATTCAGACCAGTTATTTACAATAAAGCCTTATAAAATCATTTCCATTCCCTTTGTTTATTATTTTAATAGTTTTTTCTTGGTTTTGATAGTAAATGAAATCTAATCAGTAATTTTACATGCAGATTAATGCACGTATAGATTAATGCACGTGTGTGTGTGTTTGCATAGTGGGCCGGTCTGGATGAAGTGTCCAGGGCTGATTTTTTGTCCCAGTCCAGCCCTGAATGGCAATATTCACATTACTTTCAGTTTATTGCCCGAAAGTACAAAAATATTTGAGTGAAATGTAGGCTATAGTAAACCCTAAAATTATTATTTGTGACATTAGAACAAAATATGTGGATATAAAAACATGTATATAGGCTAAAGAACTAAATGAACGATCTCTATTTTCTAATTTCACGACGTCCACACAAGACCAGGCTTGGGAGGGTTACTTTAAAAAATGTATTCCGATACAGTTACAAATTATTTCATAAAAAAGGGTCCCACTTTATATTAATTGGCTTTAAGTACTTTATACTTTTTCAAAAAGTAACTACAATCTGATTACTTTTTTTGATGTAACTCACTGTAATAATATACAGTTACTGGATTTTTGTCTCCTGATTACATAATGCTGTTACATGTATTCTGTTGCTCCCACAAGACATTAGTCTGAATATTTTCCTGTATGAACAAAATGGAGTTTCCATTGTTCACACACAAACACACACAGAGTTCGATCGCGCCTCTCTCGTGACTGTGTGTGCGTGTCATGTGTTCTAGGCTGTGTGCATGCACTTCTGAAGCTGCTCAGAAAATAATAAAATGCCATGCAGAGGACTAATGCAAAATGTGTGGGAAAATCCATTTGATTGTAGTTTAACCCATTTAAGCCCACCGGCAACTATAGTTGCCGCAGTGTATAGTTGTCATTTTCCTTGTGTAAGTATTTTTCTAGATGTTATCCATGTTGTATGCCTCAATGTCATGCAAGGAAACAACCAAATAAAGGATTTCAAGGGGGAAAAAAAGATATTCACTTCCTTCCTGTCACATGAGGTTGTCAACTTCCTACCCCTACTTCCAGGAAGCATGGCGAAGGCAAACCCTCCCAAAGAAAGCTAATTTTCATATTACTAATAAGTATTTTTTGTTGACATATGTATATCTAAATAATCATGAAGGTCTCTAGAATCCACTAAACAAAACATATCTTACAATAGATCTATAGTTTTTTGTATACTTAGTCAAAAGTCCAAGCGGCAACTATAGTTGCCGGTGGGCAAATGCCTTGTAAGTACATATATCATGGGGAAATGGGGTATACTGTGTTAATAGGTTAATAATTCTAGGTTATTGGACTTGTTTAGTGCATAAACATAACTTTACCCTTGTATGCACTGTTATTTTAGGTTTTTTTTTTACCATTTTGACATTTTGTTATATATGTGTATATGTATATATATATATATATAATTTTTACTTCTTTCTATTTATTTGTATTTATTTATTTTCATTTTACTTTTTGATACACAATGCCCTTTTATGGCTGCACTTTGTTCTGCACTCTACACTTTAACCCTTGTGCGCTGTTCATTTGAGGTTTACAGCTGGGCTGTTTGTGGTCTCAGAGACCCCAGGCAACAAAATGTAATTTTGTAACAAATTTTGTAAAAATTTTGTAAAAATGTAATTTGTTACATTTTTTAACAAATTACATTTTTGGTATATGCATATCTACATATTATGAAATCATAATTATAACAATATAAGTTACTTTTTGTCAAAGTTTAGGAGTTTTTGTACTGAAAAAAATCAGTTTTTCAATAATGTTACATTATGATTAGAATCAAACCTGATCAGGATGTTACAAAGAGAAAAGTTGGAGTCTTTAGAGTTTATGATTTATTTCAAACATCTGTTTTTCATATAGTTCTAAAAATTGTGTGAAGTGTGCCACCAAATTTCTGTGTTCTTTCTGATTTTGAGGATGAATTTTGTCCATTGACAAAAATCATTTGATTCTAATCATATAACATTATTGAAAAACATATTTTTTTTTCCAATACAAAAAAATTCCTAAACTTCGACAAAAAGTTACTTTTATTGTTATAATTGTGATTTCATTATATCTAGGTATGAATACAACTGGAAAAACTTGTGAAAATATGTATTTCATTTAGTCAAATAGCAAATCGCAAATAGTGGAGCTCTGCAGCCATCTACTGGTTAAAGTGATAATTTGTAACTTTTAAAACAGTATTTTCCAAAAGATTGGCAAAAATCTTACACTGAACCGTGTCAAATTATCCATGTTATCCCCATAAATGAAAGTTAGAAATGTGGGTCAAAAAGACCCCAAACAGCGCACAAGGTTTAAGAGAAATGGATTTGTTGTTTGTTGTGTTTTTATATTCAAGACATTATAAGCTATAGATTCCGCTTTTTTGGGTTCGCATCAAACATTCTTTGACTTTTATACACAATAAATTTGTTTATGAATAAAGATTGAAAGCAGTTATTTTGAGATAGATGCCAAATGTTCTCCTCCTATTCATATTTTACATTGATGGGGTGCATACAACATATTTGCCCACCGGCAACTATAGTTGCCGCACATTCAAATACAATTTTCAAGAAGAAAAAAAAAAAACCTGAGGAAAATAAATGCAGAACATGTTCACATAGGACATTGTTAACACGACTATATGCATGAAACCATTCAGAAAAATTTGGGCACAAATGGGTTAAGTGAGAAATAATTTCAGTGCTCTGGTCAATAGCTGTAGAGTGAAAACTGGTGAATGCAGTATACAGCTTTCACAGAAAGAGAATGATGTGAGCACGTACGATTGGCAGTGAATCTTTTATGCGGACAAAATAGCTCAATAAGAGTAACAAAATACATGTGGAAAAAATCACATCGTAATGTTTTAAAGAAGAGTGGTTTGATTAAAGTGGTGTAAATATACCCGATCCGGCAAAGATGGCAGTATCGGAGCTGATAACGATCCTGAGTATCGGATCGGCGCATCCCTACATACTATAATGTAAACACAGTACAGATGTAGACCTTGATGTACACCTGACCTTTCAGAAGGTTGCTCATGCATACTTTGTGGTTAAAATGTGCCCTCGATCCGCACTTTTGCAGAGCCTTCACTGCTGCAAGCTCTTCAGCACACTTCTTTTTGACAGTCAAAGCGGGGGTTACGTTTTTGCACGTCATGTAGAATAACCCTAAAAGCACCAAGGGTGCGGTGCCACCGGCTTTATATATATATATATATATATATATATATATATATATATATATATATATATATATATAAATATAGCTGCGAGCAGCGATTGCGGGCCAAAGCCGGCGGTACCGCCATCCCGGTGCCTTTAGGTAACTAAAGGCACCGGGGTTGCGGTGCCACCGGCTTGGGCCCGCAATCGCTGCTCGCAGCTATATATTTTTTTTTTTTCTAACGACTATTCGGGCACTTTCGGGGCCCTTAACATGCTCAAAAACTCTTGAAACTTTGCACACTGGTCAGAACCCGCGGCCATTAGAGCCGGGCTCAAGCTGGTACCCGGGCGTGGCAGGGCGGCTCGTCAGCGCCCCCTGGAACAGGGTCTGAACACTTTGTCCATAAATCAAACACGCTTGCATGTAATAATATGAAACTCGGTACACATGTCGATCTCATCGTTTCATATATACATCGCGCTTTTACTTTTTACCCCAGCCCAACAGGAAGTCAGATATTTACGGTTGTTTTTAAAACGCATGCAATGGAAATTAATGTACTCCTCCTAGAGCATTCATCCGCATGGAACGAAACTCGGTCAGCCTGAAGTTAAGACATAGAGGATCAAAAATTGCGAGGGGATTTTTGATATCTCGAACGGTTTGGCTGTGGCGAGGAAACAAAATTATGGCGAGAAACGTGAAACAGGAAGTGTGTCATAACTTCAGCATACATCAACCGATCTTGATGAAACTTCAGGAGTGTGTTCGCTGTAAGAGGACGATCACATGGATGTGACTATTGTTTGTCAAAGTTATAGCGCCACCAACTGGCAGCAGGAAGTGTGTCACTTTCAAAATGCTTTGAAATCACCCTCTTATTTTAACCCGATTTGCTTCAATCTTCATCTGTATAATGTAAATACATGGCAGATGTAGACCTGTGAATGGATTCTTGATGTCTTTGAAACTGTTGCCGTGGCGACGCATCAAACTTTACCATTCTTTTAGGATGCTTTTGAGACCCTTAGCATGCTTCAAATTGCATGAAACTCGACAGACACATCACATTTATTAGCCAGTAGACACATGCAAAGTTTCAGAAACGGGCGTGGTGAGGGCTCAGTAGCGCCACCTTTTGACAAAAGTGGGGTTGTTAGTTTTATCTACAGTTACAAAAATCGGTATGTATATTGTACTCTTCGAGCCGGACAACTTTCTAATTCACACTCAATAGCTAGGACCCACAGAAAGTCAGATATTTTAGTTTGAATGTAGTCATACTCCCTCTGAGCATATGTCTGAGCCTTTGCCTGTGTGTGTGTGTGTGTGTGTGTGTGTAGAGCAGGGGGAGGGGGCTTAATTAACCATTTAACTGCTGTGTGTCTGGCCAGCATAAAGAAAATACATTTCTTAAGCCTGGGATTTTTTAAATAAGTTTTTATTTTATTTTTTTTATAAGTAAAGGCACATAGCCAGTTTAATTGTAGTGCATTGACAATAGTTTTATATAATTAGTTCATTAATTAAATTAACTTGGTCCATTAACTTGGTCTGAAAATTGGGTCCATAAATCAAACACACTTGCATATAATAATATTAAACTCGGTACACTTATAGATCTCATTAGCCCAAACAACTTTAAGCCAGCAAAACAGGAAGTCGGTTGTTTCAGTCTGTATGTTACTTATGCGTCTCTCTCATGAAACCGCATGAAGCTGACGCGAGCTGCGAGACTGACAGGTCTGACAGTCTGACACTGGCCAATCGGAATCAAGTTCAGATTCTAGACTTGAGAAGCGGCCGCTTACACCGTGGCGTGTCCTAACTACACACGACGCCGCGACAAGCGATAAAAGGTATCTTTTCCATGTTAATAAATCAGAGTTTTTGTCCTAACCATACGCGACGGCGACATGCGAAGTTTCTAATTTAGAAACGGTTCCTATTTCTGCGACGTCGCGGCTGACAGAATGAAGAAATTACACTGGTTATGAGTACACATTATTTATTTTTAGTTAAAAATAGGTCACTGTGCCACAACCCATAACGGATAATTTACCTCAGATTTTGAAAGCATTATAGTGTTCAAAATGAATTATGCAAACATACGACTGTACTTCATAACAACGACAATAACTTGAGGCAGATGCCACCAAATATGTTAAAATAAATGAATTATTTGCTGGACTTAAGTGAAAAGGAAAGCCATTTAATGACCATAGCACATAGTTGACGTGAAAAAAGGAGTATTTTGCATATAAATATGCACATATATACATATTTTTTCGATTTGTATCCCTGAAAGTGCCTGGCAGAAGCCTATATCTACTGTCTGTGTCATAAATGTGAACATAATATCATCTACTGTCTGTGTCATAAATGTGAACATAAACTATATTTCATGAGGTGAAACATCACTGCCAGAAGCTACAGAATAGGGGAGCGCGGGGATAAATGTAGACCTAACGCGGGGTTAATTGTAACACGGACATTTTACATAGTTTGTCAGTATCTAGCCGGCTGTCTTTCCGCTCTTTTTCTCTTGCTGCCAGAAGACGGTCTCCCGCGAATTTGCGGAACGTTTTGATTATATTTCGTGAAGATAATGGACAAAGAGTGTTTTGACATCATGAAAGTAAATTTTTTCATCGTAGATTTTTTTCTGTTTCCGGGTTGGATGTATACGCGTCCAAATCTAACTTTATATTGCCTTAATCACTGTCTTGTTGGCTTAAACACAGCACCGTTTTGAAACATGTCAGTAATTCCTAGCGACTGTTAGCTAGGTTTAAAATATGTAATACACAGCAGGGTTAGTTGTAACACAGTGTTCCAACTGCTGCCACAATGATAATCAAATGAAAACGGAGCCACACAACTTTTCAGGTTTGAGTATACATTTAACTTTGTTGGACTTTCACAAACAATGTTGTAATTTAAAATGTTTAAAATTTAGTGCACTATGAATGATAACTTATTTATTTATTAAAATATGGCCTGTTTTTAATGTAATAAACCATTTAAATTTTTATTCTAAGCTCATTTGTATTATTATTAATGTTATTATTATTAATAATAATAATTGTACATGCAGCTGCCACACACAAATCTAATTTAATTGCAATTACATATTTATATATGTTTATTTTATTTATTATTATTTATTGCAAAACCGTGCAGCCCTTTTCTACGTCTCTAGCTATGATATTGATCCATAACAAAAGGATGATTGGATGAGGGATGGATGTGTTAGGGGTTAACAGTCAAAGGACCCAGAACCAGACATGAAGAATGAAGACCCGGAGTCAGAATTATAAAAAATTAAAGAAAAGTTTACTGAACATAGTTTGCCATTTCATCAGCAGAAGTCAGCTTCAAGACTCACTCAGGAGTTCGTAGGCCGCCCCCTAACAGTTACAACAATCACAGTAGTTATACCATTTTCAAGGTCTAAGCTACGTCATTTCTTACACGTTGAATGATTGTCATTGGCTAAGAAATAGATAAACACAGTAATTTTCCACACATATACAGATAGACGAAGCATATCTCCATCGATGATGTATCTGACATTCAGAGGCACGTCATGACCTTCCAGGTCACAGATTGTCCAGAACATGTCCAGAACAACAACTCAAGTCAATCTCAAATAATGACAGTGGTTCCTTAACCTGCAACTGGAGTAAGACTTTAACAAAGAAATGGTGCCTTAAACTATTTGCTTCAATGACCCCTTTATGTTTTAACATTCAAACATAAACCAAAATCCCTTTCCCTATTATTTTCACTGTTACCGCATTCACATAGGGCACTAGCAAATAAGAGCTCCCATCAAGGCTGAAGAGAGTCTGAGCGGCTTATTATCAGTTAAGTGTACCAAAACATAATGGTAAAACATTCACTCGTTTGGGAGAAAAACAGATAACATTTGCTCCTCAGAAAGCAAATATAATAAAAGAGTACATTTTAATAAAACTATTAAAGTTCAATATAGCAATGCTCAATATAGCTTGACCATCGGTACAGAGAAGTATCATATGTGTTGGACATATGTGTTCACGACACTTTTTAGGATCCATAAACCTTTCTCCTGAGACCAGAGAAAGAGACAAATGGCCTTGTGCACCTAAAAGAAGCTGGTTATTTACGTCAGCATGCATTTAAGAATATGATTTCACAAGCAAAAGCACAATAAATGATTAAGTAATAATAAATATACTTAATTACTGATTTCATAAAAGAAATACATAAGCATAAATACATAATGCATTCAAAAGGATATATAATATATATATGCTGAAGAGGCAAGGGATTCTGACCACCCCCTTCAGTCCCCCGTTTTAGACCAATGTGGGGTCCAATACCGCCACGTCTGGTCTAACCAGTGAGGTCACTACGGAAAGGGGGAGTGGTGACGCATGCTCCCCTCACGGGTCACACTTGTCTCTTCACCTCGTCACGGACATGCTGGAAACTAGAAATTCCAGTCCCCATTAAGAGGCTCTCCCACCTTCCACTCACAACAGGGCATCAATGTCATTCTTCCTCAATTTATCAGTCAGGTTGTCATTTTTATAAAACACAACTGATTACAAAACAAGTACATATTTACTTCTCTGGAAGCCGGGCTAAATAACAAGCACTGTTGCTGTATTCCTAGCATGGGCTAGACCCTCAGTCACTACTCAGATCCTAAATAAGGACATTGTCTATAATCATGAATGCCAGAATATAAGCACTATTATTTATTTATTTATTTAAAACCATAATTTTCAAATCCTTTTATTATAAACAGCATTGGATAGTTAATCCGTTATTTTCACTACCCACTTTATAGACCCTTTAGGTTCAAAACACAATGGTTGTCAAACAAAAATATAACAACAAAAAAATTCAATTATGAATAATTAAGATCCATGATAATCGATTCAACACTTTTAAATCTTTACTGAAATTATCATTCAGTTTATGGTCACATAGCCTGTATCAGTTTAATTGTATAACATCTTACACCTTTTTTTTAATGATTATTATTGTTTCAAAAATAGAAATAAAAATAAAACAAATCCACATCATCAGTTTAATTGTACCACTAAAATATAGAATTTTTCCCCATTCTACTTAATAAAGCTTTTGTCCATTCCTTATCTTTATATCACGTTAAACCCTGTTAATCATAGAATGGCTTATTTTTATGCTGAAACATTTCATACGATTTAAACTTAATTTAACCTATATTTCTTCCATATTTACCTATTTACCTACACGCCTCAAGTACTAACCAGTACATAATTGTTTGCTTACAATCCATACAAACATATCTCACAAAACAACCTTTTTGTTTTTCACTTCCCTCTTCCAACAAGTCTCTCACCACTGTCAGCCTAGTGACACTTAGAGTTCCCTCGTTAGGGAAATTACTTTAATAATTCTTCAAAACCCTTGGTTTCTTATCATTAATTTCAACGTTATTTTTCCTTATAACTACTTCTCACAGTATTTGTCTATCAACTGTTTAGTCTAAAGAATATTAGAATAATATAAGTCCAAAAAATATTATCAGTATCGTCTCAGTCCCACTTATCCTTATAGTTTTACAGAAACCGAAATATTATCTTACTCAGATCCCAACCTCTAAGCCAGCCTTAAAGCTGCTTTCTCATTTAACCTTTATTAACTGAATTGTAGTTTTCTTAGACATCTAATGTCAAACATCCATTCTATGGATTGAGAAATATATAATTTTTTTTAAGAAGTTATATTCACTTCGTTGTTCGCCCACCGGCCTTTCATAAGAAAATGAGGGAGCTCACTCTGGATAATTTTAATAGTGACTTAGCCAATGTGTCACTTTGTCTCTCTGCCGTCAAGTCTATAATTTCTTTATTTACGTTTATCACAAAGGTCCCACATAGTCGTCTTTTTAAATGTAGACCCTCAGTTGAATTTAGACAAGAGTTTGTACCCCATAATGGACGGCAATCTTTAACTTTACAATTCCAGTTCATATAAAATACTAATCCAGAGAGTAATCCAGATCAATATCATAAATGACAAAAGTATTCATAATTACCAATAGCAGACAGAGCTGGAAAACCAGTCCAATTAAAGCTCGTCCCATGTTCTCTATTGTCTTTTCATCAGATTGACTCAGAAATGTCAACCTTTTAAAGTTTGTCATTCCACTAAACCCATCTGTAATGATAAAACACTCATTCCAGTGGTTAATGACACAACATCCTCAAAATCAGGAGATAATAGTACCCCAAACTAACACATATAAAACATAAAGTGCCGTCACCAAGAAAATACACACATTCATTCACTGTAAGAAATATTTTCAAGATTTGTTATCACAACATATTTTCTTTTGTCAAATCAACTTTATCATTTATTTATAATTTATTTAGTTGAGATAATTTATTTTGAGTTTCTGAGGATTAAATTAATCTCCTTCATTGTATTAACTCACTTTTTCCATTTCAATCAACTTAAAATTTTAAGGCAACCCAGGTTACTTACTTTTTTAAGTTAAACCAACAATATTTTTTTTACAGTTTAGTAATCACAAGATTTTTTTTTTCTTGTAGCTTTTATTTAATTGTTTATGGTCTCTAAACCAGTTTCAAAGCATGCCTGCTTATTTGCTCATTTACTTTTAGACGGTCAGCTGGGTTGTTTTGGTTCATTAACATTATTTTGTTTAAGCTTTCTTTAGCAGCCAAAACAGAAAGACAGGCACAGTTTCCATCCCTTCCTCCATTCAAGTCTCTCTCACTATAACAAAATAATCTTTTTAACAGCCTCCTAAGACTGTAACTTAGACAACATTTAAATTCCTTTGACAATTCACCTTTGTTAACCAGACTTTTCTTAAATCTACAAAACTGTCTCCATCTTTAGTCACCACCATGTCTAACGACCTTCAGGAGTCAAAATTATGTTAGACATATTAGTTCTAAATCAACTCTATAATTTTCCTTGCCCATAAGGCAACCGACATCAAAAAGTTTTATTACTGTCCCCACATCAACTAATGGGAATCACTTCATGGCCCCGACTGAACCCCGAAAGCCCATTTCCTGTTAGCTCTTTATCTATAATCTCCATCAGGGTGTGGTCCCATACATAGAGCTTGTCACAATGAGAAACAAGCCATACAGTGAATGCGGTTTCTGGTGAGTGGGATAGAGGGACTTACGTTTCCTGGGGCAGACTGCCGTGACTCCTCACAGCTCCATCCCCCCTAACGATACAGGATGCTGTTGGCCTCGCAGACACCCGTCCACTCTCATACCCAACCTCACATAAACACCTCCATCAGGAGATGCCCAGTGTCTGCGTGATCCCCCTGCCTTAGGTTGCCTCCTATTTGGCCAAAGAAGGTCTTACCCGTCATCGAGATGACCACTCGTGCACACATGGTGACCGCCATTTTCTCAAAACCGTTTTCTTCAACAAAATCTGTTGTTTCTGGAGCTTAGGGAAAAATATTCGAGAGTCACTAGGGCCATTCGGACTGCCTAATAGTTGTAACACAGGGAGACAGGTTAATAACAACAGTTTTCAATCACTTAAATCCATTAACCATCTTAAAAAGCAGCAACCTAGCTACTCAGTGGATTTAGATCACAAGCGTACATTCAGTGTACTTCATCTGTAGGCGGAGCCATTGGCCCCGCCCCCGTTTCATGGTGGGGACTAAGATCTTCAGACAAAGAAGTTACTGGTTCACAAACAACCTAGTCAAAGATGTCAATTCGTTTCATTTATTATTATTTTAAAGACTTCTTTAAAGTACTTCAGTTTTACCTAACGTAAAATACCAATTGCCCTCTGAATGGCAATGATTTCTTTTAACATCTCTGTGTCTATGATCTTCAACTGAAACACTGTGCTTTACTACAAACAGCTTATCATCACTTATGACACAGGCTCAGATAACAGCTTTAGCTGACATTGAATGAGAGAGAGACTCTGAGGGATTCAGGACTGGTACTGCACTCTCATAAACTTCTAACATCAAACTTTATCTCATCGTTTAACTCTATTCCAACTTAAGGCATCTTTGCCAGAAATTACATAAGGTTTCAAATAAATGTATTAGTTAAATTAGTCTTTTGCCCACATCAGGGAATTAAGGCATTATTAATTTTCACTCAGATTGAGTCTGTTGTACTGGCAGTTTCAGCCACAGTACACATCAGATTCAGATAAGCAAATTGTTTCATTTTAAACTTATTTTTTTGAAAGCTAAACATCAGCATTTCATAAACATTTCATGGTCAACTTCTCAAGCTGTTTGTTTAATCAGCATTCAGCAACTGCTAATAAAGTACTGCTTCTGCTTATTTGTTCTTAGATAAAATAATTATTCTAGTTCTCAATACACTAACTTTGACGAGGCAAGCACTCTCTGCTTGTGATACTTTTGCAGTTATTGTAAATCATCTGTGAGATTAGTCTCTCTATATCATCTAAAACCTTTTTATAAATGTTTAATTAAAACACAATCTTTCTTTTTAGTTACTTTGATATATTTTGCAACTCACATTTGTTGGAGTCATTCATTTTACATCAAACTGTAGGCCTATTCATCAATTCACTTTTAAAAATTACTATTATACTGTAGATCCTTTCTTTAAGAGGATTCACTTTAAAACTTCAATCTTTTGACCTTGTTTTTATCTGTCATTTTTCAGATGAAAAAGGTTAATGTAGTCATTTAAACACGAATCTACTTCCAACCCCACATTAATACCAGAAATGTGTTGTCATTTTATCACATTTTAAAACATTCTCAGTGGGCATTTACAGTTACGCGTTAAATGATCCTGCTGACCACAATTAAAACACTCTCTGTCAGCTCAAACTTCCTGAACACACTTGAAGCAGTGTGTGTCCCATTCAGGAATGCACACAGAGCCACTGATAAGCAATTATCTGTGTTCCTTACAGTCTACCAGCGGCAGATTTAATCCCAATAGCCCAATCAGGATCTTCATCATTATTATTGACAGAACAATAATTTTCATAAGCTGCATCGAAATGCTCAAAATATTCTAAGTTGTTTTCACAAAGTTTCAATTTAACTTTAATCACTTGCTTAGGGAAATTATTCCCGCCCCAGAATTTATTTTACTTGCTTTTTGTAATGATCATTAGCAATATGAGGCTAAACATTTTTCATCTTTCAGTTTCTTTATAACCAGTCAAGTTGTGGTTTAAATTTTCAGTCAGAATCAAAACCCTGACTACATTTACTTAAGAATTTCTGCAAATTTCTTCAAAGTGAGGGCTTCAGAGCACAGCTGTTTACAGCGTTTGCTCTCTTCTGTCCCACTATTTGTTTTAGGACTGTTCAGATTACTGATAAAGTTATCCAATTTTTCTGCCATATCTTAATCATAGTTCATACTCACCTGAAATTATTGCAGAAATGGAGGCGGCAATCTTTGAACAACCCAGCTTGGCTTCTGCGTGATGAAACTGCAAAGTATACTGCAAAATCACAGTTACATATACTGGTCCATGCCAATTTGGGTCCCAACTTTTTATTTATTTTTTTTTTTTTCCCGGAATCATTCCTGATGCATCCCTGGCAAACAACCCTGTTTTTGTTAGTGTCCCTAACTGCCTGATTCACTAAATTCGGGGTACCCCTATCTGAGATGGAAGAGATAGAGTAGGTTCGCGGTGCCCTAGACCTCCCGTCTAGGGTCGTACTCTGCTGGGGTGGTGCTACACCAACCAATGCCCAGTGGGCCCCCACAGAGCACGCTTCGCTTGCGCTGTCTGCTTTTGTTCAACTTTAAACAATGCTATCAGCGACTTTTTCTTTATACTTTTAACCCTTAAGTATAATAACTCTTCACTCTCCTCATCGGAGTGAAGCTCTTTGACTTTTCTTTATACTTTAACCCTTAAGTATAATAACTCTTCACTCTCCTCATCGGAGTGAAGCTCTTTGACTTTTCTTTATACTTTAACCCTTAAGTATAATAACTCTTCACTCTCCTCATCGGAGTGAAGCTCTTTGACTTTTCTTTATACTTTAAACCTTTAGTATAATTAACTTCTTCACTCGCCTCATCGGAGTGAAGACTCTCCCGACCTCCTTCAAAATCTCTTCCAGTCAGACAGCCCTAACAATTAACAAAAGCTTACTACCTTGTTTGTTGATTTGCCAGGGGTGTCACCGAGAATAATTGCCCGCATCCTCCACCAAACTGTTAGGGGTTAACAGTCAAAGGACCCAGAACCAGACATGAAGAATGAAGACCCGGAGTCAGAATTATAAAAAATTAAAGAAAAGTTTACTGAACATAGTTTGCCATTTCATCAGCAGAAGTCAGCTTCAAGACTCACTCAGGAGTTCGTAGGCCGCCCCCTAACAGTTACAACAATCACAGTAGTTATACCATTTTCAAGGTCTAAGCTACGTCATTTCTTACACGTTGAATGATTCTCATTGGCTAAGAAATAGATAAACACAGTAATTTTCCACACATATACAGATAGACGAAGCATATCTCCATCGATGATGTATCTGACATTCAGAGGCACGTCATGACCTTCCAGGTCACAGATTGTCCAGAACATGTCCAGAACAACAACTCAAGTCAATCTCAAATAATGACAGTGGTTCCTTAACCTGCAACTGGAGTAAGACTTTAACAAAGAAATGGTGCCTTAAACTATTTGCTTCAATGACCCCTTTATGTTTTAACATTCAAACATAAACCAAAATCCCTTTCCCTATTATTTTCACTGTTACCGCATTCACATAGGGCACTAGCAAATAAGAGCTCCCATCAAGGCTGAAGAGAGTCTGAGCGGCTTATTATCAGTTAAGTGTACCAAAACATAATGGTAAAACATTCACTCGTTTGGGAGAAAAACAGATAACATTTGCTCCTCAGAAAGCAAATATAATAAAAGAGTACATTTTAATAAAACTATTAAAGTTCAATATAGCAATGCTCAATATAGCTTGACCATCGGTACAGAGAAGTATCATATGTGTTGGACATATGTGTTCACGACACTTTTTAGGATCCATAAACCTTTCTCCTGAGACCAGAGAAAGAGACAAATGGCCTTGTGCACCTAAAAGAAGCTGGTTATTTACGTCAGCATGCATTTAAGAATATGATTTCACAAGCAAAAGCACAATAAATGATTAAGTAATAATAAATATACTTAATTACTGATTTCATAAAAGAAATACATAAGCATAAATACATAATGCATTCAAAAGGATATATAATATATATATGCTGAAGAGGCAAGGGATTCTGACCACCCCCTTCAGTTGTATGGATATCTATCCATACAGATGCACAAACAATATCAAACTATAAAAATAAAATAGTACTGAATTATGTCTGTTACACACAAGTGTTACCACTAACCCCTCTGTCTGTTACAATTAACCCCGCATATGGGGTAAGTTGTAACATTTGCACTTCTGTCACTTTCAGTGCAACTGTACAAAAATGGTAGGTCCTAGAAAAAAACTTTAAGTGTTCATTTGTAGCAGAGATGTGTATGTTGCTTGTGTAAAAAAAGTATTAATCTAACCTAATTATTTTTTAATTAATTGAGCCAAAACCAAAATGCGTTACTTTGTGCCCCGCTCTCCCCTATATATATTCTTAGGTCCTCACCGTGATGTTGCACTTCATGAAATATAGTTTATGTAGTATAGCCTAAGAATATTCTATAAGAATATTAAGTGGCACATAAATTAAGACCAGTTATTTACAATAAAGCCTTATAAAATCATTTCCATTTCCTTTGTTTATTATTTTAATAGTTTTTTCTTGGTTTTGATAGTAAATAAAATCTAATCAGTAATTTTACATGCAGATTAATGCACGTATAGATTAATGCACGTGTGTGTGTGTGTGTGTGTGTTTACATGCATAGTGGGCGGCCCATGTGGGCCGGTCTGGATGAAGTGTCCAGGGCTGATTTTTTGTCCCAGTCCAGCCCTGAATGGCAATATTCACATTACTTTCAGTTTATTGCTCGAAAGCACAAAAATATTTGAGTGAAATGTAGGCTATAGTAAACCCTAAGATTATTATTTGTGACATTAGAACAAAATATGTGGATATAAAAACATGTATAGGCTAAAGAACTAAATGAACAATCTCTATTTTCTAATTTCACTAAACATTTCATTAAGTTTCGTGGACATTTTATAAAACATGGATCTTAGGCTCATTTTGTAAACATAAATAACTGATTTAGATGCGCAAACTGGGTGCCGTTGCGGAGATGTAGGCTCCATGTTCGGTGCAGGTTCGGCTTCTTGTCGTTCATCCTCGGATGCGGCATCGCGTGCGGTGTTTGCCGCGCGCACCTTTCCGCTCGTTCGGACGCGTCAAGTAAAAACAAGGCTCGAAAGTCTTGGAAAACGAAATGAACAGGATTGTTGCAGGGTTCATTGTAGAAGACATGTTTCCCCTGTCGACCATTAATTCCCCAGGTTTAGAAAAATACATTTTAAATTAGGATTAAGAATTTTATGGGATAAAGTGACCTTTATTTTATTATTTTTCATTGACATCTTTTATTTTTTTTAAATTATTATTATTACCATGAGTCGACTAAAAAGCTGGTTTTGTTCTCAGGAGAAGAGTTTTATTCACCCAGCCTGTTTTGAAACTTCTGTGATAAACACCATTTTAAAATTTTGAATTTTGAACCCCATTTTGTTTGTGAATTTTACAGTGCGGCATATTTATTTGTGCAGACAGGGATATTGTTCTTTCATGTCATTTTGTATACATTTTTACAATAAAGTGATGATAGGGCAAAAACTGATATGATGTTTGTCCATGTAGGCTACACGGTAAATTAAGAAACAGGAAAGTAAAGTAATAAGTAGTGAAGTTATTTTTCCAACGCAGTAACTAGTAAAGTAATCTCATTACAATTTACAGAAGTAACTAGTAACTAATTACTTTTTTGAGTAACTACCCCAACACTGTATAAGACTATACCAATATTGGAACTATAGCCATTTTATTCCTTTTTTTAAATTTAAGAATTATGTTTAAGTTTAAAAACAGACAGAATGGTTTAGTCAAAAAAGAAAAAAATCATTCATAGTGCTATACTGCCCTCTTGTGTTCAAAATTAGGTAGAACTATTGGATCAATATCCACACATTAATACAGTTGGCAATACAGTATAATAGGTAATACAGTAGGATTGGGGCCTTAAAAATCGCTAACTTAAAAAGTGAAAGTAACGGACGTCCACACAAGACCAGGCTTGGGAGGGTTACTTTAAAAATGTATTCCGATACAGTTACAAATTAGTTCATAAAAAAAGGGTCCCACTTTATATTAAATGGCTTTAAGTACTATATACTTTTTCAAAAAGTAACTACAATCTGATTACTACTTTTTTTGATGTAACTCACTAGATTTTTGTATCCTGATTACATAATGCCGTTGCATGTATTCTGTTGCTCCCACAAGACATTAGTCTGAATATTTTCCTGTATGAACAAAAAGGAGTTTCCATTGTTCGCACACAAACACACATTCGATCGCGCCTCTCTTGTGACTGTGTGTGCGCGTCATGTGTTCTAGGCTGTGTGCATGCACTTCTGAAGCTGCGCAGAAAATAATAAAATGCCATGCGGAGGACTAACGCAAAATGTGTGAGAAAATCCATTTGATTGTAGTTTAAGTGAGAATTTCAGTGCTCTGGTCAATAGCTGTAGAGTGAAAACTGGTGAGTGCAGTATACAGCTTTCACAGAAAGAGAATGATGTGAGCACGTACGATTGGCAGTGAGTCCTGTGTGTGGACAAAATAGCTCAATAAGAGTAATAAAATACATGTGAAAAAAATCACATCATAATGTTTTAAAGAAGAGTGGTTTGATTAAAGTGGTGTAAATATACCCGATCCGGCAAAGATGGCAGTATCGGAGCTGATACCGATCCTGAGTATCGGATCGGCGCATTCCTAAATACTATAATGTAAACACAGTACAGATGTAGACCTGGATGTACACCTGACCTTTCAGAAGGTTGCTCACGCATACTTTGTGGTTAAAATGTGCCCTCAATGTGCACTTTTGCAGAGCCTTCACTGATGCAAGCTCTTCAGCACACTTCTTTTTGACAGTCAAAGCGGGGGTTATGTTTTTGCATGTCAAGTAGAATAACCCTAAAAGCACCAAGGTGGCGGTGCCACCGGCTTTATATATATATATATATATATATATAAATATAGCTGCGAGCAGCGATTGCGGGCCAAAGCCGGCGGTACCGCCATCCCGGTGCCTTTAGGTAACTAAAGGCACCGGGGTTGCGGTGCCACCGGCTTGGGCCCGCAATCGCTGCTCGCAGCTATATTTTTTTTTTTTTTTTTTTCTAACGACTATCCGGGCACTTTTGGGGCCCTTAACATGCTCAAAAACTCTTGAAACTTTGCACACAGGTCAAAACCCGCGGCCATCAGAGCCGGGCTGAAGCTGGTACCCGGGCGCGGCAGGGCGGCTCGTCAGCGCCCCCTGGAACAGGGTCTGAACACTTTGTCCATAAATCAAACATGCTTGCATGTAATAATATGAAACTCGGTACACATGTCAATCTCATCGTTTCATATATTCATCGCACTTTTACTTTTTACCCCAGCCCAACAGGAAGTCAGATATTTACGGTTGTTTTTAAAACGCTTGCAATGGAATTTAATGTACTCCTCCTAGAGCATTCATCCGCATGGAACGAAACTCGGTCAGCCTGAAGTCAAGACATAGACGATCAAAAATTGCGAGGGGATTTTTGATATCTCGAACGGTTTGGCTGTGACGAGGAAACAAAATTATGGTGAGAAACGTGAAACAGGAAGTGTGTCCTAACTTCAGCATACATTAACAGATCTTGATGAAACTTCAGGAGTGTGTTCGCCGTAAGAGGACGATCACATGGATGTGACTATTGTGTGTCAAAGTTATAGCGCCACCAACTGGCAGCAGGAAGTGTGTCACTTTCAAAATGCTTTGAAATCACCCTCTTATTTTAACCCGATTTGCTTCAAACTTCATCTGTATAATGTAAACATACGGCAGATGTAGACCTGTGAATGGATTCTTAATATCTTTGAAACTGTTGCCATGGTGACGCATCAAACTTTACCATTCTTTTAGGATACTTTTGAGACCCTTAGCATGCTTCAAATTGCATGAAACTCCTCAGACACATCACATTTATTAGCCAGTAGACATGTGCAAAGTTTCAGAAACGGGCGTGGTGAGGGCTCAGTAGCGCCACCTTTTGACAAAAGTTGGGTTGTTAGTTTTATCTACAGTTACAAAAATCAGTATGTATATTGTACTCCTCGAGCCGGACAACTTTCTAATTGACACTCTTTAACTAGGACCCACAGAAAGTAAGATATGTTTGTTTGAATCTGGTCATGCTCCCTTTGAGCCTACATCTCTGTCTCTCTCTGTGTGTGTGTTAGTAGGGGGAGGGGCTTAACTTAACCATTTCAGTGCTGTGTGTTTTTTTCTGCTGTGTAATTTCTTAATACATTTCTTAAGCCTGGTATGTTTTAAATAAGTTTTTATTTTAATTTTTATAAGTGAAGGCATAATATAACCAGTTAAATTGTAGTGCATTGACAATAGTTTTATATAATTAGTTTATTAATTAAATTAACTTGGTCCATAAACTTGGTCCAGCTGCGAGACTGACAGGTCTGACTGTCTGACACTGGCCAATCGGAATCAAGAGCGGAGAAGCGGCCGCTCCCATAGGCAGTATAGTATCTCCCCGCCCTGTGGAGGCATTCCGCCGGTCTCGTGAAGTTTCTCGCCGGTCTCGTCTCTGAGACCCCTACACCTGGTATTAAAATGCGATCTGTATCCAGATAAGTTATCCGGATAATAAAAAAGAAATATCAATGCAAGGTATTACGTTGTGATCTGATTGTGATCGATTTGCCTGACCATCTGGAGGTAGTCTGGCTCGCATTGTGTTCGGATCTTTACGTGTAAACGCAATCTGGTTGTTGATATCACACATGTATATTTTACTCCTCCCAAAAATGCTAAAAAATAAACGAGTGAGAGCGTTTACAGGCTGTTATAGTCAGACATGACGGCGCTACTGCGACACGCATCACCGCCGCAGATGAGCAGCAGCTGAGCGTCAAACCAACGTGCAAACATCGCAAATAAAAGTGAAAGTAAGTCAGAGACGCTTAATCATCTACACAATCATCTTCAAGTAAAGAAAGAAATGATCTCTTGACTCTTACAAGGGCTGTTGCCACTCTCTCTTATTGATGTCTATTGATGAAATTAGCTGATGATCAATAAAATGCATGCTAATATCTGTAATAAACAACCGACAAAATTACTGTATGATGGTGTAAATAAAGAATCAGTCCAGCATCGCCATGTCAGTGTGTATTGATTCATCATTGTCTCTTCATAGTTTGCAAGAGACATTTAATAAACTGAGCGTATTTGATAAACTGAGCGTAGCCTATTCATCTGTCAATATAACCTCATTCTTTTTAATGATCAGAAGAACGCGTATCGACTACCGTTACAGTACAATATGTCCTAACTACACACGACGCCGCGACACGCGATAAAAGGTATCTTTTCCATGTAAATCAGAGTTTTTGTCCTAACCAGACGCGACGGCGACATGCGAAGTTTCTAATTTAGAAACGGTTCCTATTTCTGCGATGTCGCGGCTGACAGAATGAAGAAATTACACTGGTTATGAGTACACATTATTTATTTTTAGTTAAAAATAGGTCACTGTGCCACAAGCCATAACGGATAATTTACCTCAGATTTTGAAAGCATGTAATATTATAGTGTTCAAAATGAATTCTATGCAAACATACGACTGTATTTCATAACAACGACAATAACTTGAGGCAGATGCCACCAAATGTGTTAAAATAAATGAATTATTTGCTGGACTTAAGTGAAAAGGATAGCCATTTAATGACCATAGCACATAGTTGATGTGAAAAAAGGAGTATTTTGCATATAAATATGCACATAAATACATATTTTTTCAATTTGTCTCCCTGAAAGTTCCTGGCAGAAGCCTATACTGTCTGTGTCATAAATGTGAACATAATATTATCTACTGTCTGTGTCATAAATGTGAACATAATATTGTAACAGAATATTCTTATGCTATATTATATAAACTATATTTCATGAGGTGAAACATCACTGCCAGGAGCTACAGAATATATATTTCTGTAGGTCCTCACCGTGATGTTGCACTTCATGAAATATATGTAGTATAGCCTAAGAATATTCTATTAAAATATTAAGTGGCACATAAATTCAGACCAGTTATTTACAATAAAGCCTTATAAAATCATTTCCATTCCCTTTGTTTATTATTTTAATAGTTTTTTCTTGGTTTTGATAGTAAATGAAATCTAATCAGTAATTTTACATGCAGATTAATGCACGTATAGATTAATGCACGTGTGTGTGTGTTTGCATAGTGGGCCGGTCTGGATGAAGTGTCCAGGGCTGATTTTTTGTCCCAGTCCAGCCCTGAATGGCAATATTCACATTACTTTCAGTTTATTGCTCGAAAGTACAAAAATATTTGAGTGAAATGTAGGCTATAGTAAACCCTAAAATTATTATTTGTGACATTAGAACAAAATATGTGGATATAAAAACATGTATATAGGCTAAAGAACTAAATGAACGATCTCTATTTTCTAATTTCACGACGTCCACACAAGACCAGGCTTGGGAGGGTTACTTTAAAAAATGTATTCCGATACAGTTACAAATTATTTCATAAAAAAGGGTCCCACTTTATATTAATTGCATGCAATAGGCTGTGTGCATGCACTTCTGAAGCTGCTCAGAAAATAATAAAATGCCATGCAGAGGACTAATGCAAAATGTGTGGGAAAATCCATTTGATTGTAGTTTAAGTGAGAAATAATTTCAGTGCTCTGGTCAATAGCTGTAGAGTGAAAACTGGTGAGTGCAGTATACAGCTTTCACAGAAAGAGAATGATGTGAGCACGTACGATTGGCAGTGAATCTTTTATGCGGACAAAATAGCTCAATAAGAGTAACAAAATACATGTGGAAAAAATCACATCGTAATGTTTTAAAGAAGAGTGGTTTGATTAACCCCCTGAGCCCGACGGCATCGTCGACGATGCCACACGTCACCTCCGATAAAAGTTAACATAAGTCGATGACAGATTTATCGATTTTCTTACCGTTTTTTTCGGCAGAAAGCTAACGAGCTAGCCATCACGGGGGTGTCTTTGGTGTCTTTCTAGCCTTTACAGAAGGTTTTCTATTCAGCCTGGAACTTGTGCTTCCTTTCAGAGGTTTTCAGCAATAAATCCAAACGCTTATGGCAATTTTGATAATTTAGAAGTCCATAATTCATAAATATTCCGTCATTTTTGCCGCTAGCTCGATGCTAGCGGCCATTCTGGATATCACATGATGTGTTCACGTGATGGTTTTTGACCAATTACAGGCTGATCCGTCGTAAACATTGGTGTGCGTCATTGCGCAGGAACCAAGCGCTGATATAGTGGAGAGAGATAGAGACGCACGGAGACGCGCTATTCACAGAGAAACACAGCGAAATTGACGTAAATAAAGCGCTAGTCTATTTTGGTGCATTGCAGGATGATGGATTTTCAGGAGAACAGAGCTTTTTGACGGATGAGGAACTAGATTACCAGGATAGACCCAGCTGAAGTGCCATTTATTTATTTACTGTAAAAAAAGTATTATAGCAGTATAAATGTATTATAAAAGAATAAAAAGTACATAATAAATAAAAGAATAAATAAAATAGAAATGCAAAAACCTTTGATGTGGACCTTTGTGTGACTGCTGAACTGTTTTGAGGCTTGGCATCAGTGAATCGCCTGGACTTCTTTTGGAAAAATGTCAATAATTTTGGTTCTGTACAAGTTATAATGTTTATTCCTGTGCTCCAGGACTCCAAAGACATGAACAAACTATTTTCCAGAGGAAAATTGCTTAGCTTTTATTTATTTGTGTGTGATTTCAATAAATATTTGAGTGATTCCATTTCCGATTTATTTTTTCATTTGTCTTTATGGTCCCATAACTTATTTTACATTAAGGTGACATCAATGTAACACAAATATTCTGAAAGTTCAATTTGTCCTGAAAACAAAGAGGTGTGTCAATTGTCTATGCACCAAAGGGTTCATGTTTTACAAGCTTTTTTAGTAAATGACACCAGACGGAAAATTTATTGTAAAAATACCCTTAGGTCTCAGGGGGTTAAAGTGGTGTAAATATACCCGATCCGGCAAAGATGGCAGTATCGGAGCTGATAACGATCCTGAGTATCGGATTGGCGCATCCCTACATACTATAATGTAAACACAGTACAGATGTAGACCTTGATGTACACCTGACCTTTCAGAAGGTTGCTCACGCATACTTTGTGGTTAAAATGTGCCCTCGATCCGCACTTTTGCAGAGCCTTCACTGCTGCAAGCTCTTCAGCACACTTCTTTTTGACAGTCAAAGCGGGGGTTACGTTTTTGCACGTCATGTAGAATAACCCTAAAAGCACCAAGGTGGCGGTGCCACCGGCTTTATATATATATATATATATATATATATATATATATATATATATATATATATATATAAATATAGCTGCGAGCAGCGATTGCGGGCCAAAGCCGGCGGTACCGCCATCCCAGTGCCTTTAGGTAACTAAAGGCACCGGGGTTGCGGTGCCACCGGCTTGGGCCCGCAATCGCTGCTCGCAACTATATATTTTTTTTTTCTTTTTTTTTTCTAACGACTATTCGGGCACTTTCGGGGCCCTTAACATGCTCAAAAACTCTTGAAACTTTGCACACGGTTCAGAACTCGCGGCCATCAGAGCCGGGCTGAAGCTGGTACACGGGCGCGGCAGGGCGGCTCGTCAGCGCCCCCTGGAACAGGGTCTGAACACTTTGTCCATGAATCAAACACGCTTGCATGTAATAATATGAAACTCGGTACACATGTCGATCTCATTGTTTCATATATACATCGCGCTTTTACTTTTTACCCCAGCCCAACAGGAAGTCAGATATTTACGGTTGTTTTTAAAACGGATGCAATGGAATTTAATGTACTCCTCCTAGAGCATTCATCCGCATGGAACGAAACTCGGTCAGCCTGAAGTCAAGACATAGACGATCAAAAATTGCGAGGGGATTTTTGATATCTCGAACGGTTTGGCTGTGGCGAGGAAACAAAATTATGGTGAGAAACGTGAAACAGGAAGTGTGTCATAACTTCAGCATACATCAACCGATCTTGATGAAACTTCAGGAGTGTGTTCGCTGTAAGAGGACGATCACATGGATGTGACTATTGTGTGTCAAAGTTATAGCGCCACCAACTGGCAGCAGGAAGTGTGTCACTTTCAAAATGCTTTGAAATCACCCTCTTATTTTAACCCGATTTGCTTCAATCTTCATCTGTATAATGTAAATACACGGCAGATGTAGACCTGTGAATGGATTCTTGATATCTTTGAAACTGTTTCCGTGGCGACGCATTAAACTTTACCATTCTTTTAGGATGCTTTTGAGACCCTTAGCATGCTTCAAATTGCATGAAACTCGACAGACACATCACATTTATTAGCCAGTAGACACATGCAAAGTTTCAGAAACGGGCGTGGTGAGGGCTCAGTAGCGCCACCTTTTGACAAAAGTGGGGTTGTTAGTTTTATCTACAGTTACAAAAATTGGTATGTATATTGTACTCTTCGAGCCGGACAACTTTCTAATTCACACTCAATAGCTAGGACCCACAGAAAGTCAGATATTTTAGTTTGAATGTTGTCATACTCCCTCTGAGCATATGTCTGAGCCTTTGCCTGTGTGTGTGTGTGTGTGTGTGTGTGTGTGTGTGTGTGTGTGTGTGTGTTTGTGTGTTAGCAGGGAGAGGGGGCTTAATTAACCATTTAACTGCTGTGAGTCTGGCCAGCATAAATAAAATACATTTCTTAAGCCTGGGATTTTTTAAATAAGTTTTTATTTTATTTTTTTATAAGTAAAGGCACATAGCCAGTTTAATAGTGCATTGACAATAGTTTTATACAATTAGTTCATTAATTAAATTAACTTGGTCCATTAACTTGGTCTGAAAATTGGGTCCATAAATCAAACACACTTGCATATAATAATATTAAACTCGGTACACTTATAGATCTCATTAGCCCAAGCAACTTTAAGCCAGCAAAACAGGAAGTCGGTTGTTTCAGTCTGTATGTGAATGTTTTGCAAAACCAGCCTTTACATTTTTATTTCCCCCCTCTTAAGTAATTTTTAATTATTCCCACACCAAACTTCTTCAAAATTATGAAAATATATTAAAGATACTAAGGCATGTACTGGCCATCGGGACTACCGGGAGATTCCTGGTGGGCCGCGGTCTGGTTGGGCCGACGGCCCGGCGCGTTATGTATTTGGTTTTTAAATCATTATTAATTGTAAATATATTCTATCGTAAGTATATTGTTAAATTGTCCAATTCCGGACTTATGCGTCTCTCTCATGAAGCCACATGAAGCTGACGCGAGCTGCGAGACTGACAGGTCTGACTGTCTGACACTGGCCAATCGGAATCAAGTTCAGATTCTAGACTTGAGAAGCGGCCGCTTACACCGTGTCCTAACTACACACGACGCCGCGACACGCGATAAAAGGTATATTTTCCATGTTAATAAATCAGAGTTTTTGTCCTAACCATACGCGACGGCGACATGCGAAGTTTCTAATTTAGAAACGGTTCCTATTTCTGCGACGTCGCGGCTGACAGAATGAAGAAATTACACTGGTTATGAGTACACATTATTTATTTTTAGTTAAAAATAGGTCACTGTGCCACAAGCCATAACGGATAATTTACCTCAGATTTTGAAAGCATTATAGTGTTCAAAATGAATTATGCAAATATACGACTGTACTTCATAACAACGACAATAACTGGCAGATGCCACCAAATGTGTTAAAATAAATGAATTATTTGCTGGACTTAAGTGAAAAGGAAAGCCATTTAATGACCATAGCACATAGTTGACGTGAAAAAAGGAGTATTTTGCATATAAATATGCACATATAGACTATACATATTTTTTCGATTTGTATCCCTGAAAGTGCCTGGCAGAAGCCTATATCTACTGTCTGTGTCATAAATGTGAACATAATATTATCTACTGTCTGTGTCATAAATGTGAACATAATATTATCTACTGTCTGTGTCATAAATGTGAACATAAACTATATTTCATGAGGTGAAACATCACTGCCAGTGCCAGGAGCTACAGAATAGGGGAGCGCGGGGATAAATGTAGGCCTAACGTGGGGTTAAATGTAACACGGACATTTTACATAGTTTGTCAGTATCTAGCCGGCTGTCTTTCCGCTCTTTTTCTCTTGCTGCCAGAAGACGGTCTCCTGCGAATTTGCGGAACGTTTTGATTATATTTCGTGAAGATAATGGACAAAGAGTGTTTTGACATCATGAAAGTAAATTTTTTCATCGTAGATTTTTTTCTGTTTCCGGGTTGGATGTATACGCGTCCAAATCTAACTTTATATTGCCTTAATCACTGTCTTGTTGGCTCAAACACAGCACCGTTTTGAAACATGTCAGTAATTCCTAGCGACTGTTAGCTAGGTTTAAAATATGTAATACACAGCGGGGTTAGTTGTAACACAGTGTTCCAACTGCTGCCACAATGATAATCAAATGAAAACGGAGCCACACAACTTTTCAGGTTTGAGTATACATTTAACTTTGTTGGACTTTCACAAACAATGTTGTAATTTAAAATGTTTAAAATTTAGTGCACTATGAATGATAGCTTATTTATTTATTAAAAATATGGCCTGTTTTTAATGTAATAAACCATTTAAATTTTTATTCTAAGCTCATTTGTATTATTATTAATGTTATTATTATTAATAATAATAATTGTACATGCAGCTGCCACACAAATCTAATTTAATTGCAATTACAATATTTATATGTTTATTTTATTTTATTTATTATTATTTATTGCAAAACCGTGCAGCCCTTTTCTACGTCTCTAGCTATGATATTGATCCATAACAAAAGGATGATTGGATGAGGAATTAAAAATGTTATTATTCACCATTTATTTTCTATAAGACCAGTGTTGGGGGTAACGAGTTACAAACGAGTTTGGGTAAGTAAAGTAACGCATTACACTGAAAATATTGGTAACTACACTACTTTACTATAATAAAGGAACGCGCTTTCCTGCGTTACCCAAGCCGTGTTTGCCTGTGTGGAGAGTTCCGTCTAGTGGTGCGTGCGCGCCGTTGCCATAGAGACCGATTTGAGTGAGAGAGGGAAGTGGAGAGAGAGAGACAGGTTTCAACAAATGGCAATATTCACATTACTTTCAGTTTATTGCTCGAAAGCAAAAAAATATTTGAGTGAAATGTAGGCTATAGTAAATCCTAAGATTATTATTTGTGACATTAGAACAAAATATGTCGATATAAAAACATGTATATAGGCTAGGCTAAAGAACTAAATGAACGATCTCTATTTTCTAATTTCACTAAACATTTCATTAAGTTTCGTGGACATTTTATAAAACATGGATCTTAGGCTCATTTTGTAAACATAAATAACTGATTTAGATGCGCAAACTGGGTGCCGTTGCGGAGATGTAGGCTCCATGTTCGGTGCAGGTTCGGCTTCTTGTCGTTCTTCCTCGGATGCGGCACCTTTCCGCTCGTTCGGACGCGTCAAGTAAAAACAAGGCTCGAAAGTCTTGGAAAACGAAATGAACAGGATTGTTGCAGGGTTCATTGTAGAAGACATGCTTCCCCTGTCGACCATTAATTCCCCAGGTTTAGAAAAATACATTTTAAATTAGGATTAAGAATTTTATGGGATAAAGTGACCTTTATTTTATTATTTTTCATTGACATCTTTTATTTTTTTTAAATTATTATTATTACCATGAGTCGACTAAAAAGCTGGTTTTGTCCTCAGGAGAAGAGTTTTCTTCTCCCAGCCTGTTTTGAAACTTCTGTGATAAACACCATTTTAAAATTTTGAATTTTGAACCCCATTTTGTTAGTGAATTTTACAGTGCGGCATATTTATTTGTGCAGACAGGGATATTGTTCTTTCATGTCATTTTTACAATAAAGTGATGATAGGGCAAAAACTGATATGATGTTTGTCCATGTAGGCTACACGGTAAATTAAGAAACAGGAAAGTAAAGTAATAAGTAGTGAAGTTATTTTTCCAACGCAGTAACTAGTAAAGTAATCTCATTACAATTTACAGAAGTAACTAGTAACTAATTACTTTTTTGAGTAACTACCCCAACACTGTATAAGACTATGCCAATATTGGAACTATAGCCATTTTATTCCTTTTTTTTAATTTAAGAATTATGTTTAAGTTTAAAAACAGACAGAATGGTTTAGTCAAAAAGAAAACAATCATTCATAGTGCTATACTGCCCTCTTGTGTTCAAAATTAGGTAGAACTATTGGATCAATATCCACACATTAATACAGTTGGCAATACAGTATAATAGGTAATACAGTAGGATTGGGGCCTTAAAAATCGCTAACTTAAAAAGTGAAAGTAACGGACGTCCACACAAGACCAGGCTTGGGAGGGTTACTTTAAAAATGTATTCCGATACAGTTACAAATTATTTCATAAAAAAAGGGTCCCACTTTATATCAAATGGCTTTAAGTACTATATACTTTTTCAAAAAGTAACTACAATCTGATTACTACTTTTTTTGATGTAACTCACTAGATTTTTGTATCCTGATTACATAATGCCGTTGCATGTATTCTGTTGCTCCCACAAGACATTAGTCTGAATATTTTCCTGTATGAACAAAAAGGAGTTTCCATTGTTTGCACACAAACACACATTCGATCGCGCCTCTCTCGTGACTGTGTGTGCGTGTCATGTGTTCTAGGCTGTGTGCATGCACTTCTGAAGCTGCGCAGAAAATAATAAAATGCCATGCGGAGGACTAACACAAAATGTGTGAGAAAATCCATTTGATTGCAGTGTAAGTGAGAAATAATTTCAGTGCTCTGGTCAATAGCTGTAGAGTGAAAACTGGTGAGTGCAGTATACAGCTTTCACAGAAAGAGAATGATGTGAGCACGTACGATTGGCAGTGAGTCCTGTGTGTGGACAAAATAGCTCAATAAGAGTAATAAAATACATGTGAAAAAAATCACATCATAATGTTTTAAAGAAGAGTGGTTTGATTAAAGTGGTGTAAATATACCCGATCCGGCAAAGATGGCAGTATCGGAGCTGATACCGATCCTGAGTATCGGATCGGCGCATTCCTAAATACTATAATGTAAACACAGTACAGATGTAGACCTGGATGTACACCTTACCTTTCAGAAGGTTGCTCACGCATACTTTGTGGTTAAAATGTGCCCTCAATGTGCACTTTTGCAGAGCCTTCACTGATGCAAGCTCTTCAGCACACTTCTTTTTGACAGTCAAAGCGGGGGTTATGTTTTTGCATGTCAAGTAGAATAACCCTAAAAGCACCAAGGTGGCAGTGCCACCGGCTTTATATATATATATATATATATATATATATATATATATATATATATATATATATATATATATATATATATATATAAATATAGCTGCGAGCAGCGATTGCGGGCCAAAGCCGGCGGTACCGCCATCCCGGTGCCTTTAGGTAACTAAAGGCACCGGGGTTGCGGTGCCACCGGCTTGGGCCCGCAATCGCTGCTCGCAGCTATATTTATATATTTTTTTTATTTATTTTTTCTAACGACTATCCGGGCACTTTTGGGGCCCTTAACATGCTCAAAAACTCTTGAAACTTTGCACACGGGTCAGAACCCGCGGCCATCAGAGCCGGGCTGAAGCTGGTACACGGGCGCGGCAGGGCGGCTCGTCAGCGCCCCCTGGAACAGGGTCTGAACACTTTGTCCATAAATCAAACACGCTTGCATGTAATAATATGAAACTCGGTACACATTTCGATCTCATCGTTTCATATATACATCGTGTTTTTACTTTTTACCCCAGCCCAACAGGAAGTCAGATATTTACGGTTGTTTTTAAAATGCATGCAATGGAATTTAATGTACTCCTCCTAGAGCATTCATCCGCATGGAACGAAACTCGGTCAGCCTGAAGTCAAGACATTGAGGATCAAAAATTGCGAGGGGATTTTTGATATCTCGAACGGTTTGGCTGTGGCGAGGAAACAAAATTATGGTGAGAAACGTGAAACAGGAAGTGTGTCCTAACTTCAGCATACATCAACTGATCTTGATGAAACTTCAGGAGTGTGTTCGCTGTAAGAGGACGATCACATGGATGTGACTATTGTGTGTCAAAGTTATAGCGCCACCAACTGGCACCAGGAAGTGTGTCACTTTCAAAATGCTTTGAAATCACCCTCTTATTTTAACCCGATTTGCTTCAAACTTCATCTGTATAATGTAAACATACGGCAGATGTAGACCTGTGAATGGATTCTTGATGTCTTTGAAACTGTTGCCGTGGCGACGCATCAAACTTTACCATTCTTTTAGGATGCTTTTGAGACCCTTAGCATGCTTCAAATTGCATGAAACTCCTCAAACACATAACATTTATTAGCCAGTAGACATGTGCAAAGTTTCAGAAACGGGCGTGGTGAGGGCTCAGTAGCGCCACCTTTTGACAAAAGTGGGGTTGTTAGTTTTATCTACAGTTACAAAAATCGGTATGTACATTGTACTCCTCGAGCCGGACAACTTTCTAATTGACACTCATTAGCTAGGACCCACAGAAAGTAAGATATGTTTGTTTGAATCTGGTCATGCTCCCTCTGAGCCTACATCTCTGTCTCTGTCTGTGTGTGTGTTAGTAGGGGAGGGCCTTAACCATTTCACTGCTGTGTGTTTTTTTCTGCTGTGTAATTTCTTAATACATTTCTTAAGCCTGGTATGTTTTAAATAAGTTTTTATTTTAATTTTTATAAGTGAAGGCATAATATAACCCGTTAAATTGTAGTGCATTGACAATAGTTTTATATAATTAGTTTATTAATTAAATTAACTTGGTCCATAAACTTGATCTGAAAATTGGGTCCATAAATCAAACACACTTGCATATAATAATATTAAACTCGGTACACTTATAGATCTCATTAGCCCAAACAACTTTAAGCCAGCCCAACAGGAAGTCGGTTATTTTGGTCTGTATGTGAATGTTTTGCAAAACCAGCCTTTACATTTTTATTTCCCCCCTCTTAAGTAATTTTTAATTATTCCCACCAAACTTCTTCAAAATTATGAAAATACATTAAAGATACTAAATTGTGAACAGATATGTATTATGTCAAACAGTTTTGCTATGGCGAGGGATTATGTCAAAAAGAGAATCAGGAAACGTCTCATATCTTCTAAAAATTTTATTTTTCACAATTTATTTTTCTATAAGACTATACCAATATTGGAACTACAGCAATTTTATTCCTTTTTTAATTTAAGAATTATGTCTAATTTTAAAAACAGCCAGAATGTTTTAGTCAAAATAGTAAAAAATTATTCATAGTGCTATACTGCCCTCTTGTGTTCAAAATTAGGTAGAACTATTGGATTAATATCCACACAGTAATACAGTAGGATTGGGGCCTTAAAAAGCGCTAATTTAAAAAGTGAAGGTAACACTTTATTTTACGACCCGCAAACAACCGGGTAAGTACAGAGAAATTACGGTGTACGTTTCTGTAATTATAGTGTACTTCCGTGTAAGTATAAAGGAACAATATGTTAAGTTTGGGGTAATAAAGGGGTAACAAGCAGATATACAACCTGCAAATAACTTCGTAAGTACACTGAAATTACGATGTATGTTTCTGTAACTATAGTGTACTTCCATGTAGGTATAAGGGAACAATATGTTAAGTTGGGGTAATAAGGGGGTAACAAGCAGATATACAAGCAAATTATTTAATTAGTTAAAAAATAACAGGTATCTATTCTTTTAATATATTCCAGACCAAAAATGTAGGTCTGTTGTTAATAAAATGTATCACATTTCTGTCTAAATATGTTCTTGTGCAATGTTACAAGGTAATTTGGACATCTGTGGGTTGAAAATTAAACATATATATGAGTTCTTTTCCAAAACGCAAAAAAAAATGCAAAATGCAAAAAAAAAAAAGGATTTTGTCGTGTCATTCTGCTGTGGACAGAACCCTTTCGCTGCTCCATCAACGTTTCATGCCAAATCGCTATATTTCCTTGTTTAAAATGTACTGCAATATACAGTTTATTTCCAAAACGCGATAAGCGCCAGCCCTGTTTTTAGCCAAAACGCGATAAATCCTCGAATTCGATGAGTGTTCTACGCAATCCAGCACGGCGGCACTCTGAGCAGAGGTTTGTTTATGTTCATTCATTCCTCAAAATGACTCCTAGTGTTCTAGTCGACTAGAAGTAGATCATCTAAGCCATTTGTCTAATCAGTAATCACATATTGATTTAATTAAATGGGAGAGAAACCATGAGCGTATGTATTTAATTGCCTATTCGGCAAAAGTAATGATTATTCATGAAACATATGAATTATTTAATAATAAACTAGTATTTTCTGTCAGTGTCAGCAACAAAGATAAAGTTGATGATGCTTACTTATCTTGCCATCTTCGCAGTGAACGCGCATAGGCCTATAGAAACGCATACTTCGAATTAGCCTACATACGCAGAGAGTTGCCAATTTATTTTCGTTTTTAATTGACATTTAAAGCATTCTGTAGCTTAGTTCTCTGTGAGGCAAGCATCGCGGTGTTTCGGTTCATATGAGACGAGCTCCGGTTCACCTGCGCACCTCTGTGTCCTGATTATATGGTCTGATATTGCTTCTAATGTTTTAATCCAGTCAATTTGTTGATGAAACATTTATTAAAATGAATATACAATTTATATCAAACGAAATTTGCAAGCTTTCTACAAAACAAAACTGAATAAGAGGTCAAAATCGTGTCTGACCCTCCTAATATTTTTCGATATTGGGCAGCTTTTGAATTTTGATCCTATCTTACTCATCTCATGCGGTTCCCTTTTCATAGCCTACTCTACATAGATGAAATAATAAAAATACGTAACGTAATATTATTAAACACAAATGTGAACCATATGTTTATTTAATGGTTGTTGTTTTTTTACTTATATTTAAGCGTCACCACTTTGCTCACGTGCTATGTAGCCTGTGTGTGTGCATGTGCTGGAGGGGTGCCCATCCTTTTTTTTTTTTTGAATATATCGTTATCATTATTGATCATTTTTTAATAATTAGTTTTTTCATGCATATGTTGAAATTGGTACTATTTGTTTGAGGTTTGACACTTTACTAAAAATGAATTTACTAAGAATGAGACAAAAAATGGATGGATTTATAGCGTTTTGAAAAAAAAATAACTTTAAATTTATCATTAACAATATCGTTGTTTGATTTAATAATCATTGTTCAAAATGTTCAGACTGAACCAATAAAACATTTCAACAGGATAATTTGAATATTCACAAAATGTGTGAGTCTAGGTAAAAAATGTAGTTTTCCTGAAAACTATTGAAATGGATTTATAGCGTTTTGGAAAAGAACTCCTCATATAGACGAATCCTGCGAAACTACCGGAAGTAAGCGGGCGCCATTACTGAGCTGTCGCTGGGTAGCGTTGCTCCATTGCCTTCTATTGTTTTATTTGCAACTTGCGTCCACAGGAATAAACAGCCCGCGATTTACGACTGTCACTAACGTTACAATGGTAGCCCTTGTATATTGTCAAGTGGCTAAACAGTTTCTGTTATAAATTGTTTCAATGGTGGCAGTAAAATTTCAATTTTGAAGAGAAAACATTGGGAATACCCAGGGTCGACTGCCCCTGTCAGGTGCCGTACGGTTTACACAGATTTCCTGGGCGAGTACATTCGTATAATAACAATTATTTAATGACATAAGTAAAAAAAATAATAATTGTGTGATATAATGATCAGCAAAATCTCCTCTCTTGCTATTTTTTCTATTTAATTAACATGCTATGGTCATTAAATGGCTTTCCTGAGCTAAATGTAACGTTATGTGACATAATTGTTCTCCTGCTGTTATATTGACCTCTTTCAATGGTTTAAAAACACAAGTTCGTCGATATTGTGTATACTTTCTAGCTGTAACGTTACCTTACCCATGCCCATTGCAATGTAAAAATGAGATAAATAATAGACACAAATGAAAAACATGAATTTGTTTATTTGATTTCATTTATTTATTTATTTATTGTTGCCAAATGGACAGATTTTTTTTTAGTTTATTCGGTAGCAAACGTTAGCCTAGCTAGCTTGCCAAGCTATTTTCATAAATAATCTGTAAGATCGTTTGTACCTTCATCTGTGACTGGAGGCCAATGTCCAAAATCATCAACCCAACAAGTCTGCCTGCCTGTAGCTGTCATCGAGGGTGCGTTATCACCTTATCTCCGTGCATATGTCTATGCCGGTGTAACAGCTCAGTAATGGCGTCGCCACAAGATGGCAGCCTACACAAGGACGCTCGTCGGATTCGTCTATATATATCTATATATATATATATATATATATATATATATGTGTGTGTGTGTGTGTGTGTGTGATAAAAAACAAATTTATTGTCTTTTCTTACTAGATATATATCTAGATATTTTGATATATTTTCTTACTAGATATTTTGATTAATGTTAAATCAAAATAATTTTTTTCTGTTATGATTTTAATTTAGACTGTACCTTGTGGTAATTAGTACTTACCTTATCCCATTGAATTGCAATGACACTTAAATGTCAGGGCAAATATACTGTGGAATTGATAACAGTACCATTCTCTGTAATTACAGTGCAAATAGTGTTGTTTCGTATTGCTACATAGTAAGTAGCGTTTGTTACCCCCTTGTTCTGTGTATTTACAGGGTAACCATTGCGGGCTGTAAATTAAAGTGGTGCTTGTTACCCCCTTGTTCTGTGTAGTTACAGGGTAAGTGTAACTCTTTGGGCTGTAAATTAAAGTGGTGCTTGTTACCCCCCATTTACCCCAAACTTTGTTCCCTTATACCTACACAGAAGTACACTATATTTACAGAAACGTTCATCGTAATTTCAGTGTACTTACGAAGTAAGTTCAAGTTCAAGTTCATTTATTTATATAGCACATTTAAACAGCCACTTAGACAGACCAAAGTGCTTTACAGAACACAAAAAGTAAAAACAGCCAAAGAAGAGAGCATAAAACACATAAAACACATAACACATAAAAAGCGGCAAAGCTACAAGTAGCCTTGTACAAGTACAAGTAATTTGCAGGTTGTATATCTGCTTGTTACCCCTTTATTACCCCAAACTTAACATATTGTTCCCTTATACTTACACGGAAGTACACTATAATTAAAGAAACGTACACCGTAATTATTGTGTACTTACCCGGTTGTTTGCGGGTCGTAAAATAAAGTGTTACCAAAGTGAAAGTAACGAATGTCCACACAAGACCAGGCTTGGGAGGGTTACTTTAAAAATGTATTCCGATACAGTTACAAATTATTTAATAAAAAAAGGGTCCCACTTTATATTAAGTGACTTTAAGTACTATATACTTTTTCAAAAAGTAACTACAATCTGATTACTACTTTTTTTGATGTAACTCACTGTAACAAATTACAGTTACTGGATTTTTGTATCCTGATTACATAATGCCGTTACATGTATTCTGTTGCTCCCACAAGACATTAGTCTGAATATTTTCCTGTATGAACAAAATTGAGTTTCCATTGTTCACACACAAACACACACAGAGTTCGATCGCGCCTCTCTCGTGACTGAGTGTGTGTGCGTTTCATGTGTTCTAAGCTGTGTGCGTGCACTTCTGAAGCTGCGCAGAAAATAATAAAATGCCATGCAGAGGACTAATGCAAAATGTGTGGGAAAATCCATTTGATTGTAGTTTAAGTGAGAAATAATTTCAGTGCTCTGGTCAACAGCTGTAGAGTGAAAACTGGTGAATGCAGTACAGCTTTCACAGAAAGAGAATGATGTGAGCACGTACGATTGGCAGTGAGTCCTGTATGTGGACAAAATAGCTCAATAAGAGTAACAAAATACATGTGAAACAAATCACATCGTAATGTTTCAAAGAAGAGTGGTTTGATTAAAGTGGTGTAAATATACCCGATCCGGCAAAGATGGCAGTATCGGAGCTGATAACGATCCTGAGTATCGGATCGGCGCATCCCTAAATACTATAATGTAAACACAGTACAGATGTAGACCTTGATGTACACCTGACCTTTCAGAAGGTTGCTCATGCATATTTTGTGGTTAAAATGGGCCCTCGATCCGCACTTTTGCAGAGCCTTCACTGCTGCAAGCTCTTCAGCACACTTCTTTTTGACAGTCAAAGCGGGGGTTACGTTTTTGCATGTCATGTAGAATAAGCCTAAAAGCACCAAGGTGGCGGTGCCACTGGCTAAATATATATATTTATATATTATCTTATATATTATATATATTATATATATATCTTATATATTACCCAATTATATATTATATATATTATATATATATAATTATATATTATATATTATATATCTTATATATATAATAATAATATATCTTATATATTATATATCTTATATATTACCCAATCCTACTGTATTACCTATTATACTGTATTGCCAACTGTATTAATGTGTGGATATTGATCCAATAGTTCTACCTAATTTTGAACACAAGAGGGCAGTATAGCACTATGAATGATTTTTTTTTCTTTTTTGACTAAACCATTCTGTCTGTTTTTAAACTTAAACATAATTCTTAAATTAAAAAAAGGAATAAAATGGCTATAGTTCCAATATTGGTATAGTCTTATACAGTGTTGGGGTAGTTACTCAAAAAAGTAATTAGTTACTAGTTACTTCTGTAAATTGTAATAAGATTACTTTACTAGTTACTGCGTTGGAAAAATAACTTCACTACTTATTACTTTACTTTCCTGTTTCTTAATTTACCGTGTAGCCTACATGGACAAACATCATATCAGTTTTTGCCCTATCATCACTTTATTGTAAAAATGTATACAAAATGACATGAAAGAACAATATCCCTGTCTGCACAAATAAATATGCCGCACTGTAAAATTCACAAACAAAATGGGGTTCAAAATTCAAAATTTTAAAATGGTGTTTATCACAGAAGTTTCAAAACAGGCTGGGAGAAAAAACTCTTCTCCTGAGAACAAAACCAGCTTTTTAGTCGACTCATGGTAATAATAATAATTAAAAAAAAAATAAAAGATGTCAATGAAAAATAATAAAATAAAGGTCACTTTATCTCATAAAATTCTTAATCCTAATTTAAAATGTATTTTTCTAAACCTGGGGAATTAATGGTCGACAGGGGAAGCATGTCTTCTACAATGAACCCTGCAACAATCCTGTTCATTTCGTTTTCCAAGACTTTCGAGCCTTGTTTTTACTTGACGCGTCCGAACGAGCGGAAAGGTGCGCGCGGCAAACACCGCACGCGATGCCGCATCCGAGGATGAACGACAAGAAGCCGAACCTGCACCGAACATGGAGCCTACATCTCCGCAACGGCACCCAGTTTGCGCATCTAAATCAGTTATTTATGTTTACAAAATGAGCCTAAGATCCATGTTTTATAAAATGTCCACGAAACTTAATGAAATGTTTAGTGAAATTAGAAAATAGAGATCGTTCATTTAGTTCTTTAGCCTAGCCTATATACATGTTTTTATATCCACATATTTTGTTCTAATGTCACAAATAATAATCTTAGGATTTACTATAGCCTACATTTCACTCAAATATTTTTGTGCTTTCGAGCAATAAACTGAAAGTAATGTGAATATTGCTATTTGTTGAAACCCGTCTCTCTCTCTCCACTTCCCTCTCTCTCTCACTCAAATCGGTCTCTATGGCAACGGCGCGCACGCACCACTAGACGGAACTCTCCACACAGGCAAACACGGCTTGGGTAACGCAGGAAAGCGCGTTCCTTTATTATAGTAAAGTAGTGTAGTTACCAATATTTTCAGTGTAATGCGTTACTTTACTTACCCAAACTCGTTTGTAACTCGTTACCCCCAACACTGGTCTTATAGAAAATAAATGGTGAATAATAACATTTTTAATTCCTCATCCAATCATCCTTTTGTTATGGATCAATATCATAGCTAGAGACGTAGAAAAGGGCTGCACGGTTTTGCAATAAATAATAATAAATAAAATAAAATAAACATATAAATATTGTAATTGCAATTAAATTAGATTTGTGTGAATAATATAAATATAAATAATATAAATAACATTAATAATAATACAAATGAGCTTAGAATAAAAATGTAAATGGTTTATTACATTAAAAACAGGCCATATTTTTAATAAATAAATAAGCTATCATTCATAGTGCACTAAATTTTAAACATTTTAAATTACAACATTGTTTGTGAAAGTCCAACAAAGTTAAATGTATACTCAAACCTGAAAAGTTGTGTGGCTCCGTTTTCATTTGATTATCATTGTGGCAGCAGTTGGAACACTGTGTTACAACTAACCCCGCTGTGTATTACATATTTTAAACCTAGCTAACAGTCGCTAGGAATTACTGACATGTTTCAAAACGGTGCTGTGTTTGAGCCAACAAGACAGTGATTAAGGCAATATAAAGTTAGATTTGGACGCGTATACATCCAACCCGGAAACAGAAAAAAATCTACGATGAAAAAATTTACTTTCATGATGTCAAAACACTCTTTGTCCATTATCTTCACGAAATATAATCAAAACGTTCCGCAAATTCGCGGGAGACCGTCTTCTGGCAGCAAGAGAAAAAGAGCGGAAAGACAGCCGGCTAGATACTGACAAACTATGTAAAATGTCCGTGTTACATTTAACCCCGCGTTAGGCCTACCTTTATCCCCGCGCTCCCCTATTCTGTAGCTCCTGGCAGTGATGTTTCACCTCATGAAATATAGTTTATGTTCACATTTATGACACAGACAGTAGATAATATTATGTTCACATTTATGACACAGACAGTAGATATAGGCTTCTGCCAGGCACTTTCAGGGATAAAAATCGAAAAAATATGTATAGTCTATATGTGCATATTTATATGCAAAATACTCCTTTTTTCACGTCAACTATGTGCTATGGTCATTAAATGGCTTTCCTTTTCACTTAAGTCCAGCAAATAATTCATTTATTTTAACACATTTGGTGGCATCTGCCAGTTATTGTCGTTGTTATGAAGTAGCCTACAGTCGTATGTTTGCATAATTCATTTTGAACACTATAATGCTTTCAAAATCTGAGGTAAATTATCCGTTATGGCTTGTGGCACAGTGACCTATTTTTAACTAAAAATAAATAATGTGTACTCATAACCAGTAGGGCTGTAGTCAACCAAAGAAATCCTTAGTCGACCAAAGTCTTGTCCTGCGCAACGATTAGTCGACTAAAAAAAAAAAAAAAAAAAAAACCGTGACGTTTTGATTGAACATTTTTAAACAATTTTCATTGACTATTTATAAAACAACAACGAAAAAAGATCACAAATAAATAAAACTTTAATAATAATACAATTATTTGAAAATAAGTGATTTTTTAACTGCAAAAAGTGAGGAGCTCTGTCCTAGGTCTATAGTAACAGTCACAATCGCGCACCTGATCACACCACACGCTGCAAAAAATATAACTGCTATCTGCCACAAAATGAAAAATCCTAACAAAAGCTTTCGTTTATACAGGCTTTATATTCTTCTTTACTTTCAAAGCTGGTTAACTTTCGTCCTGACGATCAAGGCGTTTTAAAACAACACACAAAAAACCCAAATAGCCTAAAAACAATCATAATAATAGTCTGTAGGGCCGCGTATAGGTTTATTTTCGTTCTGTTGCATTATTTAGGCTATTTTCAAATGCGTCAAGTGTACAAATAAAAACGAAAACATATTTAAAAAACACAATCTTTTGAGTCAGCATGATAGCCGTTAAAAGGCACGTCTTTTGCGCGCTCAAGTTCTGTAGACGCGCGACTTGCGCGCTCGCAATGGAGCAACGCGGTCGCCTCCCTCCACAGTCTTGTCGTCTTTGTTTTAAAATGCAGCCAGACAAAGATTTAGATTTCCTGGACATTTTGTCGACTAAAGCCAGCGTTCTAACTGAATGAATACAGCATCCCTTACCGAGCGCGAAGCTGCAGCTCAGCCGGCCACAGGCGCGTTCCCGAGTGTATTATGTGTGTGCGCTAAACTGTGGCGCTGTTACAAAAATAGCCTAAATTAAAGCATTTTAAAGTTGGGGACAAAACATAGGCTAATTATATTTAGAATACAGCAATAAATAACTGCTTATAAAGTAATAAATATCAAGGAGTAAATTATTGAAAAATTCTTTCTATTGGTAAAAAAAAAAAAAAAAATGCGACTGGTCGACCAATAAGAATGTCAGTCGACCAAGACGGCATCGACCGATTAGTCGACTAAACGACTAAAGTTGACAGCCCTAATAACCAGTGTAATTTCTTCATTCTGTCAGCCGCGACGTCGCAGAAATAGGAACCGTTTCTAAATTAGAAACTTCGCATGTCGCCGTCGCGTATGGTTAGGACAAAAACTCTGATTTATTAACATGGAAAAGATACCTTTTATCGCGTGTCGCGGCGTCGTGTGTAGTTAGGACACGGTGTAAGCGGCCGCTTCTCAAGTCTAGAATCTGAACTTGATTCCGATTGGCCAGTGTCAGACAGTCAGACCTGTCAGTCTCGCAGCTCGCGTCAGCTTCATGCGGCTTCATGAGAGAGACGAATAAGTCCGGAATTGGACAATTTAACAATATACTTACGATAGAATATATTTACAATTAATAACGATTTAAAAACAAAATACATAACGCGCCGGGCCGCCGGCCCAACCAGACCGCGGCCCACCAGGAATCTCCCGGTAGTCCCGATGGCCAGTACATGCCTTAGTATCTTTAATATATTTTCATAATTTTGAAGAAGTTTGGTGTGGGAATAATTAAAAATTACTTAAGAGGGGGGAAATAAAAATGTAAAGGCTGGTTTTGCAAAACATTCACATACAGACTGAAACAACCGACTTCCTGTTTTGCTGGCTTAAAGTTGCTTGGACTAATGAGATCTATAAGTGTACCGAGTTTAATAGTATTATATGCAAGTGTGTTTGATTTATAGACCCAATTTTCAGACCAAGTTAATGGACCAGGTTAATTTAATTAATGAACTAATTATATAAAACTATTGTCAATGCACTACAATTAAACTGGCTATGTGCCTTTACTTATAAAAAAATAAAATAAAAACTTATTTAAAAAATCCCAGGCTTAAGAAATTTATTTTATTTATGCTGGCCAGACACACAGCAGTTAAATGGTTAATTAAGCCCCCTCTCCCTGCTAACACACACACACACACACACACACACAGGCAAAGGCTCAGACATATGCTCAGAGGGAGTATGACTACATTCAAACTAAAATATCTGACTTTCTGTGGGTCCTAGCTATTGAGTGTGAATTAGAAAGTTGTCCGGCTCGAAGAGTACAATATACATAGCGATTTTTGTAACTGTAGATAAAACTAACAACCCCACTTTTGTCAAAAGGTGGTGCTACTGAGCCCTCACCACGCCCGTTTCTGAAACTTTGCATGTGTCTACTGGCTAATAAATGTGATGTGTCTGTCGAGTTTCATGCAATTTGAAGCATGCTAAGGGTCTCAAAAGCATCCTAAAAGAATGGTAAAGTTTAATGCGTCGCCACGGAAACAGTTTCAAAGATATCAAGAATCCATTCACAGGTCTACATCTGCCGTGTATTTACATTGTACAGATGAAGATTGAAGCAAATCGGGTTAAAATAAGAGGGTGATTTCAAAGCATTTTGAAAGTGACACACTTCCTGCTGCCAGTTGGTGGCGCTATAACTTTGACACACAATAGTCACATCCATGTGATCGTCCTCTTACAGCGAACACACTCCTGAAGTTTCATCAAGATCGGTTGATGTATGCTGAAGTTATGACACACTTCCTGTTTCACGTTTCTCACCATAATTTTGTTTCCTCGCCACAGCCAAACCGTTCGAGATATCAAAAATCCCCTCGCAATTTTTGATCCTCTATGTCTTGACTTCAGGCTGACCGAGTTTCGTTCCATGCGGATGAATGCTCTAGGAGGAGTACATTAAATTCCATTGCATCCGTTTTAAAACAACCGTAAATATCTGACTTCCTGTTGGGCTGGGGTAAAAAGTAAAAGCGCGATGTATATATGAAACAATGAGATCGACATGTGTACCGAGTTTCATATTATTACATGCAAGCGTGTTTGATTTATGGACAAAGTGTTCAGACCCTGTTCCAGGGGGCGCTGACGAGCCGCCCTGCCGCGCCCGTGTACCAGCTTCAGCCCGGCTCTGATGGCCGCGGGTTCTGACCCGTGTGCAAAGTTTCAAGAGTTTTTGAGCATGTTAAGGGACCCAAAAGTGCCCGGATAGTCGTTAGAAAAAAAAAAAATAATAATAATAAATATAGCTGCGAGCAGCGATTGCGGGCCCAAGCCGGTGGCACCGCAACCCCGGTGCCTTTAGTTACCTAAAGGCACCGGGATGGCGGTACCGCCGGCTTTGGCCCGCAATCGCTGCTCGCAGCTATATTTATATATATATATATATATATATATATATATATATATATATATATATATATAAAGCCGGTGGCACCGCACCCTTGGTGCTTTTAGGGTTATTCTACATGACGTGCAAAAACGTAACCCCCGCTTTGACCGTCAAAAAGAAGTGTGCTGAAGAGCTTGCAGCAGTGAAGGCTCTGCAAAAGTGCGGATCGAGGGCACATTTTAACCACAAAGTATGCATGAGCAACCTTCTGAAAGGTCAGGTGTACATCAAGGTCTACATCTGTACTGTGTTTACATTATAGTATGTAGGGATGCGCCGATCCGATACTCAGGATCGTTATCAGCTCCGATACTGCCATCTTTGCCGGATCGGGTATATTTACACCACTTTAATCAAACCACTCTTCTTTAAAACATTACGATGTGATTTTTTCCACATGTATTTTGTTACTCTTATTGAGCTATTTTGTCCGCATAAAAGATTCACTGCCAATCGTACGTGCTCACATCATTCTCTTTCTGTGAAAGCTGTATACTGCATTCACCAGTTTTCACTCTACAGCTATTGACCAGAGCACTGAAATTATTTCTCACTTAAACTACAATCAAATGGATTTTCCCACACATTTTGCATTAGTCCTCTGCATGGCATTTTATTATTTTCTGAGCAGCTTCAGAAGCATGCACACAGCCTAGAACACATGACACGCACACACAGTCACGAGAGAGGCGCGATCGAACTCTGTGTGTGTTTGTGTGTGAACAATGGAAACTCCATTTTGTTCATACAGGAAAATATTCAGACTAATGTCTTGTGGGAGCAACAGAATACATGTAACAGCATTATGTAATCAGGAAACAAAAATCCAGTAACTGTATATTATTACAGTGAGTTACATCAAAAAAAGTAATCAGATTGTAGTTACTTTTTGAAAAAGTATAAAGTACTTAAAGCCAATTAATATAAAGTGGGACCCTTTTTTATGAAATAATTTGTAACTGTATCGGAATACATTTTTTAAAGTAACCCTCCCAAGCCTGGTCTTGTGTGGACGTCGTGAAATTAGAAAATAGAGATCGTTCATTTAGTTCTTTAGCCTATATACATGTTTTTATATCCACATATTTTGTTCTAATGTCACAAATAATAATCTTAGGGTTTACTATAGCCTACATTTCACTCAAATATTTTTGTACTTTCGAGCAATAAACTGAAAGTAATGTGAATATTGCCATTCAGGACTGGACTGGGACAAAAAATCAGCCCTGGACACTTCATCCAGACCGGCCCACTATGCAAACACACACACACGTGCATTAATCTATACGTGCATTAATCTGCATGTAAAATTACTGATTAGATTTTATTTACTATCAAAACCAAGAAAAAACTATTAAAATAATAAACAAAGGGAATGGAGATGATTTTATAAGGCTTTATTGTAAATAACTGGTCTGAATTTATGTGCCACTTAATATTTTAATAGAATATTCTTAGGCTACATATATTTCATGAAGTGCAACATCACGGTGAGGACCTACAGAAATATATATTCTGTAGCTCCTGGCAGTGATGTTTAACCTCATGAAATATAGTTTATATAATATAGCATAAGAATATTCTGTTACAATATTATGTTCACATTTATGACACAGACAGTAGATAATATTATGTTCACATTTATGACACAGACAGTATAGGCTTCTGCCAGGCACTTTCAGGGAGACAAATTTAAAAAAATATGTATTTATGTGCATATTTATATGCAAAATACTCCTTTTTTCACATCAACTATGTGCTATGGTCATTAACACTAGAACTACCGGAATTCCATAACTACTACAACGACCATAGCGGTCATTCTGACCGTTCAAACTTTAACGTTCATTTGGCTGTACTGAACGTCATTTTCGTCATGTCATATCTGCATTTGAACCTTTCTCTTTAAGTTTTCCAGTGACACTTATAATTCCTGTTGTCATGTTATAATGCCATCGCCCTTAAAACAAGCAAAATATTATATCATATTATAAAGCCAATACAAAAATATTTCCCGACAGGTGCTGCCGAGGAAAGTTTTGCGTCAAAAATATTTTTTCACCGCACTCTCCACGTGAATAGACATGCAAAAAATCTAGGAAACGTCAAAGCTTCATACAGTAGCCTACAGCCCTGTTATACAAATACAATCAATGTGAAATCTAAAAATAAATAGATATACAATGTTAAGATAGATGATAATAAAGATGTGGGCTCATTTGAACGGTGGAAACCCCAATATTCATTCACTGACGTTACGCACACACACATAGGAAAACACCGCTTCGCGTGCAGCTTCAGTCCCTCACACTACTTTGTGACATTTGGCACATGACTCCTTGATTTAATTTTTGCAGTTTCTCCTTACTTGGCACTGCCTTCATCATCTTCGTCCCGGACCGCCTACCCGACTCTCGCACCAGTTGAGTGGCTTTTGATTTCATGTTGTCGGAGCGAAATTCGCTTGCCAGTTGCGTGATGGACGCGAAACTTGCTCATTTGTGCACTTCTACAATATGTGCGTGTTGATCGCGGGAAATATAGCGGACTTATGATATTTATAATGCGTGCGGTAAAAATGACCGCCATGGCCATTCTAGGTAGAAATAGGACGCAACTGTTTTGTGTTTTGTGATTGTAATAAAATAACAGTGCCAGAATAAAATATACACATATTTAGGAAAAGTCAGAGTCCTACAGCCACATTGATTTTATTTTAACAAATAAGTTATTACACTGTAAATTTTAAAAACGGTCAAAATGACCGCCTTGGGAGTTCTGGTGTTAAATGGCTATCCTTTTCACTTAAGTCCAGCAAATAATTCATTTATTTTAACACATTTGGTGGCATCTGCCTCAAGTTATTGTCGTTGTTATGAAATACAGTCGTATGTTTGCATAGAATTCATTTTGAACACTATAATATTACATGCTTTCAAAATCTGAGGTAAATTATCCGTTATGGCTTGTGGCACAGTGACCTATTTTTAACTAAAAATAAATAATGTGTAGGCCTACTCATAACCAGTGTAATTTCTTCATTCTGTCAGCCGCGACGTCGCAGAAATAGGAACCGTTTCTAAATTAGAAAAAACTTCGCATGTCGCCGTCGCGTCTGGTTAGGACAAAAACTCTGATTTACATGGAAAAGATACCTTTTATCGCGTGTCGCGGCGTCGTGTGTAGTTAGGACATATTGTACTGTAACGGTAGTCGATACGCGTTCTTCTGATCATTAAAAAGAATGAGGTTATATTGACAGATGAATAGGCTACGCTCAGTTTATCAAATACGCTCAGTTTATTAAATGTCTCTTGCAAACTATGAAGAGACAATGATGAATCAATACACACTGACATGGCGATGCTGGACTGATTCTTTATTTACACCATCATACAGTAATTTTGTCGGTTGTTTATTACAGATATTAGCATGCATTTTATTGATCATCAGCTAATTTCATCAATAGACATCAATAAGAGAGAGTGGCAACAGCCCTTGTAAGAGTCAAGAGATCATTTCTTTCTTTACTTGAAGATGATTGTGTAGATGATTAAGCGTCTCTGACTTACTTTCACTTTTATTTGCGATGTTTGCACGTTGGTTTGACGCTCAGCTGCTGCTTATCTGCGGTGGTGATGCGTGTCGCAGTAGCGCCGACATGTCTGACTATAACAGCCTGTAAACGCTCTCACTCGTTTATTTTTTAGCATTTTTGGGAGGAGTAAAATATACATGTGTGATATCAACAACCAGATTGCGTTTACACGTAAAGATCCGAACACAATGCGAGCCAGACTACCTCCAGATGGTCAGGCAAATCGATCACAATCCGATCACAACGTAATACCTTGCATTGATATTTCTTTTTTATTATCCGGATAACTTATCTGGATACAGATCGCATTTTAATACCAGGTGTAGGGGTCTCAGAGACGAGACCGGCGGAATGCCTCCACAGGGCGGGGAGATACTATACTGCCTATGGGAGCGGCCGCTTCTCCGCTCTTGATTCCGATTGGCCAGTGTCAGACAGTCAGACCTGTCAGTCTCGCAGCTGGACCAAGTTTATGGACCAAGTTAATTTAATTAATAAACTAATTTTATAAAACTATTGTCAATGCACTACAATTTAACTGGTTATATTATGCATTCACTTATAAAAATTAAAATAAAAACTTATTTAAAACATACCAGGCTTAAGAAATGTATTAAGAAATTACACAGCAGAAAAAAACACACAGCACTGAAATGGTTAAGTTAAGCCCCTCCCCCTACTAACACACACACACAGAGAGAGACAGAGATGTAGGCTCAAAGGGAGCATGACCAGATTCAAACAAACATATCTTACTTTCTGTGGGTCCTAGTTAAAGAGTGTCAATTAGAAAGTTGTCCGGCTCGAGGAGTACAATATACATACTGATTTTTGTAACTGTAGATAAAACTAACAACCCAACTTTTGTCAAAAGGTGGCGCTACTGAGCCCTCACCACGCCCGTTTCTGAAACTTTGCACATGTCTACTGGCTAATAAATGTGATGTGTCTGAGGAGTTTCATGCAATTTGAAGCATGCTAAGGGTCTCAAAAGCATCCTAAAAGAATGGTAAAGTTTGATGCGTCACCACGGCAACAGTTTCAAAGATATTAAGAATCCATTCACAGGTCTACATCTGCCGTATGTTTACATTATACAGATGAAGTTGGAAGCAAATCGGGTTAAAATAAGAGGGTGATTTCAAAGCATTTTGAAAGTGACACACTTCCTGCTGCCAGTTGGTGGCGCTATAACTTTGACACACAATAGTCACATCCATGTGATCGTCCTCTTACGACGAACACACTCCTGAAGTTTCATCAAGATCAGTTAATGTATGCTGAAGTTAGGACACACTTCCTGTTTCACGTTTCTCACCATAATTTTGTTTCCTCGCCACAGCCAAACCGTTCGAGATATCAAAAATCCCCTCGCAATTTTTGATCGTCTATGTCTTGACTTCAGGCTGACCGAGTTTCGTTCCATGCGGATGAATGCTCTAGGAGGAGTACATTAAATTCCATTGCAAGCATTTTAAAAAAAAACGTAAATATCTGACTTCCTGTTGGGCTGGGGTAAAAAGTAAAAGTGCGATGAATATATGAAACGATGAGATCGACATGTGTACCGAGTTTCATATTATTACATGCAAGCGTGTTTGATTTATGGACAAAGTGTTCAGACCCTGTTCCAGGGGGCGCTGACGAGCCGCCCTGCCACGCCCGGGTACCAGCTTCAGCCCGGCTCTGATGGCCGCGGGTTCTGACCCGTGTGCAAAGTTTCAAGAGTTTTTGAGCATGTTAAGGGCCCCAAAAGTGCCCGGATAGTCGTTAGAAAAAAAAAAAAAAATATAGCTGCGAGCAGCGATTGCGGGCCCAAGCCGGTGGCACCGCAACCCCGGTGCCTTTAGTTACCTAAAGGCACCGGGATGGCGGTACCGCCGGCTTGGGCCCGCAATCGCTGCTCGCAGCTATATTTATATATATATATATATATATATATATAAAGCCGGTGGCACCGCCACCTTGGTGCTTTTAGGGTTATTCTACATGACGTGCAAAAACATAACCCCCGCTTTGACTGTCAAAAAGAAGTGTGCCGAAGAGCTTGTTTATGTGTCACTTAATATTCTAATAGAATATTCTTAGGCTATACTACGTATATTTCATGAAGTACAACATCACGGTGAGGACCTACAGAAATATATATTCTGTAGCTCCTGGCAGTGATGTTTCACCTCATGAAATATAGTTTATATAATATAGCATAAGAATATTCTGTTACAATATTATGTTCACATTTATGACACAGACGGTAGATAATATTATGTTCACATTTATGACACAGACAGTATAGGCTTCTGCCAGGCACTTTCAGGGATACAATTTGAAAAAATATGTATTTATGTGCATATTTATATGCAAAATACTCCTTTTTCACATCAACTATGTGCTATGGTCATTAAATGGCTATCCTTTTCACTTAAGTCCAGCAAATAATTCATTTATTTAACACATTTGGTGGCATCTGCCTCAAGTTAGCGTTGTTATGAAATACAGTCGTATGTTTGCATAGAATTCATTTTGAACACGATAATATTACATGCTTTCAAAATCTGAGGTAAATTATCCGTTATGGCTTGTGGCACAGTGACCTATTTTTAACTAAAAATAAATAATGTGTAGCTACTCATAACCAGTGTAATTTCTTCATTCTGTCAGCCGCGACGTCGCAGAAATAGGAACCGTTTCTAAATTAGAAACTTCACATGTCGCCGTCGCGTCTGGTTAGGACAAAAACTCTGATTTACATGGAAAAGATACCTTTTATCGCGTGTCGCGGCGTCGTGTGTAGTTAGGACACGGTGTAAGCGGCCGCTTCTCAGGTCTAGAATCTGAACTTGATTTTTGATTGGCCAGTGTCAGACAGTCAGACCTGTCAGTCTCTCAGCTCGCGTCAGCTTCATGCGGCTTCATGAGAGAGACGCATAAGTCCGGAATTGGACAATTTAACAATATACTTACGATAGAATATATTTACAATTAATAATGATTTAAAAACAAAATACATAACGCGCCGGGCCGCCGGCCCAACCAGACCGCGGCCCACCGGGAATCTCCCGGTAGTCCCGATGGCCAGTACATGCCTGATTTAGTATCTTTAATATATCGTCGCTGCCCGATGAAACTCACGTATGTCCAAAACGGTTACTTTTCAGGAAGTGGAAAAAAACATGTTATTTCAAAAGCAGCTGAACGTAGCATTCTCATGCTTGGCACAACATCTTTAAATGTAACCATATTCTTGCCAGTGTCATGATATAATCCATATTTGACCCAAAATCGAGTTTAAATGGACATACGTGCATATTGTACTGTAACGGTGGTCGATAAGCGTTCTTCAGTTCATTAAAAGAATGAGGTTAGCCTATATTGATAGATGAATAGGCTACGCTCAGTTTATCAAATACGCTCAGTTTATTAAATGTCTCTTGCAAACTATGAAGAGACAACCCAGCAAGCAATAGCCATCATTTCACCGTCTAGGTTAAATAGAGACCCGATATAGTCCGGCTATGTGTAACCCACTTCTAGCCAAAATAACATTGAATCATGGCTAAATGTATTTTTTCCAAAATAACTTGCAAAATGTATTATATTCCATCATGTAAGCAAAGTCAACTGTGATTACAAGGTGTTTGGTTTGATTTCTTTGACATTTTCTATGTGTAGACTGTGTGAAGACGCGATCTAGCTCGTATAGTCTGTCCGGCTATTTATAGCCCACTTCTAGTCGAAACTGATTAATTGTCGTTTTAATGAATTGTTTGGCAGGCAACGCATGAGATAGTTGATATCCCATCATGTTCGCATTGGTAAACATATCTACAAGGTGCCAGTGTCATATCATGACATGGTCGATTTGTAGTCACGATCCTCTGAATTGGATGGGCTATGTGCAGTCTGCTTTTAGCCCACTGGCGAAATCGAGGCTATCAGTGGTCTACGTTTAACGGCTTGGCTATAGCCCTGATTTAGACCAGCGATTAGTAGGCTATTGCCAAAATAAATCTTAAAATTGTTTTCTTGTTTTTCACCCACGCAGCTTCATGTTTGCTGTCACAGTCACACATTAATTAAAAATCTATGGTTTTATTTGACTGTTTTTCATTTTAAATTAAATAAAAATGCAATTACATTTATCAACCGCTAGATGGCAACAGCCCTACTGAGACATGACTGCTGACAACGCGAGTCTTGATAGCACAGATCACCGGTCACGCGATCGTCGATCGACCATTCTCAAATATTTTAAACGAGGCAGAGCATTGCATTCAGCTGACGGTCGACGACAACAGGTAAAATACATTCCCACTTTTGTCTTTTAAGCATATGTGTTTTCATTTTGACGTGTTAATTTTTTAGATAAATTATTTGTTATCATGTGTTGTTGGAATCGTGACATTTTAGCGGGTGTGTCATGGTACATGCACGTGTAGGCCTAACGTTACTGAATCCAAAGCTGTAAACATGAAACACATGCAATCTATTATAAAGTGTTATGAAAGCCACACTTATATTTGGCTCTTTTCTTTAGATCATTGTGATATAAAAATAGCATTTCCTCACTAAATCTCTCGTCTTTGACAAAGTCCATCATTGATATAAATTATAAAATTGAATTTGTCTGAACATTGGCTTGTTGGAGAGCATAAGCAAATAGAGTAGAATAATATTTGTTATTGTACAAGCAAAGTAAGATGAAGTTTCATTCAAAATGCCTTCATTAATTCAAGTTTGAAACTTTCAAATTAATTTTATAATACAGCATAAAAATACAAATGATTGGCTATATAAAATAAGCAAATCTAAAAAGTCTCCGCCAGTATATCAATAATGCAAATAGCTCCGATGTGCATTAAAACCTAAACAGAACACAAGAACACACACACACACACACACACACACACACACACAAAACGTACATGTACTTTCAACAATGCTTTTCTTGTGCTAATTATTTTATTCTTATTTGGCAGATGCTGTGATGACCAACTTCCCAGCAGCAACAGAGTTTTCTATTTTATTAGCCTATCTTAAGTTGTTCATGTTAAAATAATTTTATATTTTTAATTTTAATATTGGTGTGGTAATTTTTATGTTTTGAAGTTACGCAATGTTGTTCTTTTGCTAAATAAAGCCTTTTATATATATATATATATATATTTTTGGAATGGCTTGTTATTTATGTGAACCTGTTATATTTGAGTGAAAAGAATCTTTTAACCATTTTGTTGTCTATTGCATGTATATGTAGTCGTTTAATAGTTGTCTAATTGATGACTAGTCTATTCTTGGGCTTAGACGTCTATTAGATTTTCACTGACAGCCCAAATTTAGCCTTGTTTTAGCCTAGACCCATATGCACTGCCTATTAGACGTATAAATGTAGTCGTTCAATAGCCGTCTAATTGTTGACCATAGTCTGTTCTTGGGCTATGGTTAGATGTCTATTCTTGGGCTATGGTTAGACGTCTATTAGATTTTCACTGACAGCCCAAATTTAGCCTTGATTTAGCCTAGACGTCTGGGCTATGTTTTGACGGCTATTAGACGTCTTTTGGACGTACAATTGCTTGCTGGGAATGATGAATCAATACACACTGACATGGCGATGCTGGACTGATTCTTTATTTACACCATCATACAGTAATTTTGTCGGTTGTTTATTACAGATATTAGCATGCATTTTATTGATCATCAGCTAATTTCATCAATAGATATCAATAAGAGAGAGTGGCAACAGCCCTGGTAAGAGTCAAGAGATCATTTCTTTCTTTACTTGAAGATGAATGTGTAGATGATTAAGCGTCTATGACTTACTTTCACTTTTATTTGCGATGTTTGCACGTTGGTTTGACGCTCAGCTGCTGCTCATCTGCGGCGGTGATGCGTGTCGCAGCGCCGTCATTTCTGACTATAACAGCCTGTAAACGCTCTCACTCGTTTATGTTTTAGCATTTTTGGGAGGAGTAAAATATACATGTGTGATATCAACAACCAGATTGCGTTTACACGTAAAGATCCGAACACAATGCGAGCCAGACTAGCCTACCTCCAGATGGTCAGGCATATCGATCACAATCCGATCACAACGTAATACCTTGCATTAACATTTCTTTTTTTATTATCCGGATAACTTATCTGGATACAGATCGCATTTTAATACCAGGTGTAGGGGTCTCAGAGACTAGACCGGCGAGAAACTTCACGAGAACGGCGGAAAGCCTCCACAGGGCGGGGAGATACTATACTGCCTATGGGAGCGGCCGCTTCTCCGCTCTTGATTCCGATTGGCCAGTGTCAGACAGTCAGACCTGTCAGTCTCTCAGCTCGCGTCCGCTTCATGCGGCTTCATGAGAGAGACGCATAAGTCCGGAATTGGATGATTTAACAAATACTTACGATAGAATATATTTACAATTAATAATGATTTAAAAACAAAATACATAACGCGCCGGGCCGCCGGCCAAACCAGACCGCGGCCCACCGGGAATCTCCCGGTAGTCCCGATGGCCAGTACATATGCCTGATTTAGTATCTTTAATATATTTTCATAATTTTGAAGAAGTTTGGTGTGGGAATAATTAAAAATTACTTAAGAGGGGGGAAATAAAAATGTAAAGGCTGGTTTTGCAAAACATTCACATACAGTACAGACCGAAACAACCGACATCCTGTTGGGCTGGCTTAAAGTTGTTTGGGCTAATGAGATCTATAAGTGTACCGAGTTTAATATTATTATATGCAAGTGTGTTTGATTTATGGACCCAATTTTCAGATCAAGTTTATGGACCAAGTTAATTTAATTAATAAACTAATTATATAAAACTATTGTCAATGCATTACAATTTAACGGGTTATATTATGCCTTCACTTATAAAAATTAAAATAAAAACTTATTTAAAACATACCAGGCTTAAGAAATGTATTAAGAAATTACACAGCAGAAAAAACACACAGCAGTGAAATGGTTAAGCCCCTCCCCTACTAACACACACACAGACAGAGACAGAGATGTAGGTTCAAAGGGAGCATGACCAGATTCAAACAAACATATCTTACTTTCTGTGGGTCCTAGGTAATGAGTGTCAATTAGAAAGTTGTCCGGCTCGAGGAGTACAATATACATACCGATTTTTGTAACTGTAGATAAAACTAACAACCCAACTTTTGTCAAAAGGTGGCGCTACTGAGCCCTCACCACGCCCGTTTCTGAAACTTTGCACATGTCTACTGGCTAATAAATGTGATGTGTCTGAGGAGTTTCATGCAATTTGAAGCATGCTAAGGGTCTCAAAAGCATCCTAAAAGAATGGTAAAGTTTGATGCGTCGCCACGGCAACAGTTTCAAAGACATCAATAATCCATTCACAGGTCTACATCTGCCGTATGTTTACATTATACAGATGAAGTTTGAAGCAAATCGGGTTAAAATAAGAGGGTGATTTCAAAGCATTTTGAAAGTGACACACTTCCTGCTGCCAGTTGGTGGCGCTATAACTTTGACACACAATAGTCACATCCTAGTGATCGTCCTCTTACAGCGAACACACTCCTGAAGTTTCATCAAGATCGGTTGATGTATGCTGAAGTTAGGACACACTTCCTGTTTCACGTTTCTCACCATAATTTTGTTTCCTCGCCACAGCCAAACCGTTCGAGATATCAAAAATCCCCTCGCAATTTTTGATCCTCTATGTCTTGACTTCAGGCTGACCGAGTTTCGTTCCATGCGGATGAATGCTCTAGGACGAGTACATTAAATTCCATTGCACGCGTTTTAAAAACAACCGTAAATATCTGACTTCCTGTTGGGCTGGGGTAAAAAGTAAAAGCGCGATGTATATATGAAACGATGAGATCGACATGTGTACCGAGTTTCATATTATTACATGCAAGCGTGTTTGATTTATGGACAAAGTGTTCAGACCCCGTTCCAGGGGGCGCTGACGAGCCGCCCTGCCGCGCCCGTGTACCAGCTTCAGCCCGGCTCTGATGGCCGCGGGTTCTGACCCGTGTGCAAAGTTTCAAGAGTTTTTGAGCATGTTAAGGGCCCCGAAAGTGCCCGGATAGTCGTTAGAAAAAAAAAAAAAAAAAAAAAAAAAAAAAAATCCTAAGGAAAACAATAGGGCCTTCGCCCTTTCAGGGCTTGGGCCCTAAAAATAATAATCCTAAGGAAAACAATAGGGCCTTCGCCCTTTCAGGGCTTGGGCCCTAATAATCCTAAGGAAAACAATAGGGCCTTCGCCCTTTCAGGGCTTGGGCCCTAAAAATCTAGTGAGTTACATCAAAAAAAGTAGTAATCAGATTGTAGTTACTTTTTGAAAAAGTATATAGTACTTAAAGCCATTTAATATAAAGTGGGACCCTTTTTTTATGAAATAATTTGTAACTGTATCGGAATACATTTTTAAAGTAACCCTCCCAAGCCTGGTCTTGTGTGGACGTCCGTTACTTTCACTTTTTAAGTTAGCGATTTTTAAGGCCCCAATCCTACTGTATTACCTATTATACTGTATTGCCAACTGTATTAATGTGTGGATATTGATCCAATAGTTCTACCTAATTTTGAACACAAGAGGGCAGTATAGCACTATGAATGATTTTTTTTCTTTTTTGACTAAACCATTGTCTGTTTTTAAACTTAAACATAATTCTTAAATTAAAAAAAAGGAATAAAATGGCTATAGTTCCAATATTGGTATAGTCTTATACAGTGTTGGGGTAGTTACTCAAAAAAGTAATTAGTTACTAGTTACTTCTGTAAATTGTAATGAGATTACTTTACTAGTTACTGCGTTGGAAAAATAACTTCACTACTTATTACTTTACTTTCCTGTTTCTTAATTTACCGTGTAGCCTACATGGACAAACATCATATCAGTTTTTGCCCTATCATCACTTTATTGTAAAAATGTATACAAAATGACATGAAAGAACAATATCCCTGTCTGCACAAATAAATATGCCGCACTGTAAAATTCACAAACAAAATGGGGTTCAAAATTAAAAATTTTAAAATGGTGTTTATCACAGAAGTTTCAAAACAGGCTGGGAGAATAAAACTCTTCTCCTGAGAACAAAACCAGCTTTTTAGTCGACTCATGGTAATAATAATAATTTAAAAAAAATAAAAGATGTCAATGAAAAATAATAAAATAAAGGTCACTTTATCCCATAAAATTCTTAATCCTAATTTAAAATGTATTATTCTAAACCTGCAGAATTAATGGTCGACAGGGGAAGCATGTCTTCTACAATGAACCCTGCAACAATCCTGTTCATTTCGTTTTCCAAGACTTTCGAGCCTTGTTTTTACTTGACGCGTTCGAACGAGCGGAAAGGTGCGCGCGGCAAACACCGCACGCGATGCCGCATCCGAGGATGAACGACAAGAAGCCGAACCTGCACCGAACATGGAGCCTACATCTCCGCAACGGTACCCAGTTTGCGCATCTAAATCAGTTATTTATGTTTACAAAATGAGCCTAAGATCCATGTTTTATAAAATGTCCACGAAACTTAATGAAATGTTTAGTGAAATTAGAAAATAGAGATCATTCATTTAGTTCTTTAGCCTAGCCTATATACATGTTTTTATATCGACATATTTTGTTCTAATGTCACAAATAATAATCTTAGGATTTACTATAGCCTACATTTCACTCAAATATTTTTGTGCTTTTGAGCAATAAACTGAAAGTAATGTGAATATTGCCATTTGTTGAAACCCGTCTCTCTCTCTCCACTTCCCTCTCTCTCTCACTCAAATCGGTCTCTATGGCAACGGCGCGCACGCACCACTAGACGGAACTCTCCACACAGGCAAACACGGCTTGGGTAACGCAGGAAAGCGCGTTCCTTTATTTTAGTAAAGTAGTGTAGTTACCAATATTTTCAGTGTAATGCGTTACTTTACTTACCCAAACTCGTTTAATTGTAACTCGTTACCCCCAACACTGGTCTTATAGAAAATAAATGGTGAATAATAACATTTTTAATTCCTCATCCAATCATCCTTTTGTTATGGATCAATATCATAGCTAGAGACGTAGAAAAGGGCTGCACGGTTTTGCAATAAATAATAATAAATAAAATAAAATAAATATATAAATATTGTAATTGCAATTAAATTAGATTTGTGTGGCAGCTGCATGTACAATTATTATTATTATTATTAATAATAACATTAATAATAATACGTTGTACAAATGAGCTTAGAATAAAAATTTTAATGGTTTATTACATTAAAAACAGGCCATATTTTTAATAAATAAATAAGCTATCATTCATAGTGCACTAAATTTTAAACATTTTAAATTACAACATTGTTTGTGAAAGTCCAACAAAGTTAAATGTATACTCAAACCTGAAAAGTTGTGTGGCTCCGTTTTCATTTGATTATCATTGTGGCAGCAGTTGGAACACTGTGTTACAACTAACCCCGCTGTGTATTACATATTTTAAACCTAGCTAACAGTCGCTTGGAATTACTGACATGTTTCAAAACGGTGCTGTGTTTGAGCCAACAAGACAGTGATTAAGGCAATATAAAGTTAGATTTGGACGCGTATACATCCAAGCCGGAAACAGAAAAAAATCTACGATGAAAAAATTTACTTTCATGATGTCAAAACACTCTTTGTCCATTATCTTCACGAAATATAATCAAAACGTTCCGCAAATTCGCGGGAGACCGTCTTCTGGCAGCAAGAGAAAAAGAGCGGAAAGACAGCCGGCTAGATACTGACAAACTATGCAAAATGTCTAGGGCTGTCAACTTTAGTCGTTTAGTCGACTAATCGGTCGATGCCGTCTTGGTCGACTGACATTCTTATTGGTCGACCAGTCGCATTTTTTTTTTTTTTTTTTTTTACCAATAGAAAGAATTTTTCAATAATTTACTCCTTGATATTTATTACTTTATAAGCAGTTATTTATTGCTGTATTCTAAATATAATTAGCCTATGTTTTGTCCCCAACTTTAAAATGCTTTAATTTAGGCTATTTTTGTAACAGCGCCACAGTTTAGCGCACACACATAATACACTCTGGAACCGCATGTGGCCGGCTGCGCTGCTGCTCGCGCTCGGTAAGGGATGCTGTATTCATTCAGTTAGAACGCTGCTTGTTTTGGCTTTAGTCGACAAAATGTCCAGGAAATCTAAATCTTTTGTCTGGCTGCATTTTAAATCAAAGACGACAAGACTGTGGAGGGAGGCGACCGCGTTGCTCCATTGCGAGCGCGCAAGTCGCGCGCCTACAGAACTTGAGCGCGCAAAAGACGTGCCTTTTAACGGCTATCATGCTGACTCAATAGATTGTGTTTTTTTAATATGTTTTCGTTTTTATTTGTACACTTGACGCATTTGAAAATAGCCTAAATAATGCAACAGAACGAAAATAACCCTATACGCGGCCCTACAGCCTATTATTATGATTGTTTTTAGGCTATTTGGGTTTTTTGTGTGTTGTTTTAAAACGCCTTAATCGTCAGGACGAAAGTTAACCCATAGCTTTGAAGTAAAGAAGAATATAAAGCCCGTATAAACGAAAGCTTTTGTTAGGATTTTTCATTATGTGGCAGATAGCAGCGTGTGGTGTGGTGAGGTGCGCAATTGCGACTGTTACTATAGACCTAGGACAGAGCTCCTCACTTTTTGCAGTTAAAAAAATCACTTATTTTCAAATAATTGTATTATTATTATAGTTTTATTTATTTGTGATCTTTTTTCGTTGTTGTTTTATAAATAGTCAATGACAATTGTTTAAAAAATGTTCAATCAAAACGTCACGTTTTTTTTTTTTTTGTTTTTTTTTTTTTTTTTAGTCGACTAATCGTTGAGCAGGACAAGACTTTGGTCGACTAAGGATTTCTTTGGTTGACTACAGCCCTAAAAATGTCCGTGTTACATTTAACCACGTGTTAGGCCTCCCCGCGCTCCCCTATTCTGTAGCTCCTGGCAGTGATGTTTCACCTCATGAAATATACTTTATGTTCACATTTATGACACAGACAGTAGATAATATTATGTTCACATTTATGACACAGACAGTAGATATAGGCTTCTGCCAGGCACTTTCAGGGATACAAATCGAAAAAATATGTATAGTCTATATGTGCATATTTATATGCAAAATACTCCTTTTTTCACGTCAACTATGTGCTATGGTCATTAAATGGCTTTCCTTTTCACTTAAGTCCAGCAAATAATTCATTTATTTTAACACATTTGGTGGCATCTGCCAGTTATTGTCGTTGTTATGAAGTACAGTCGTATGTTTGTAAATTATCCGTTATGGCTTGTGGCACAGCTTTGACCTATTTTTAACTAAAAATAAATAATGTGTACTCATAACCAGTGTAATTTCTTCATTCTGTCAGCCGCGACGTCACAGAAATAGGAACCGTTTCTAAATTAGAAACTTCGCATGTCGCCGTCGCGTATGGTTAGGACAAAAACTCTGATTTATTAACATGGAAAATATACCTTTTATCGCGTGTCGCGGCGTCGTGTGTAGTTAGGACACGGTGTAAGCGGCCGCTTCTCAAGTCTAGAATCTGAACTTGATTCCGATTGGCCAGTGTCAGACAGTCAGACCTGTCAGTCTCGCAGCTCGCGTCAGCTTCATGCGGCTTCATGAGAGAGACGCATAAGTCCGGAATTGGACAATTTAACAATATACTTACGATAGAATATATTTACAATTAATAATGATTTAAAAACAAAATACATAACGCGCCGGGCCGCCGGCCCAACCAGACCGCGGCCCACCAGGAATCTCCCGGTAGTCCCGATGGCCAGTACATGCCTTAGTATCTTTAATATATTTTCATAATTTTGAAGAAGTTTGGTGTGGGAATAATTAAAAATTACTTAAGAGGGGGGAAATAAAAATGTAAAGGCTGGTTTTGCAAAACATTCACATACAGACTGAAACAACCGACTTCCTGTTTTGCTGGCTTAAAGTTGCTTGGGCTAATGAGATCTATAAGTGTACCGAGTTTAATATTATTATATGCAAGTGTGTTTGATTTATGTACCCAATTTTCAGACCAAGTTAATGGACCAAGTTAATTTAATTAATGAACTAATTATATAAAACGATTGTCAATGCACTACAATTAAACTGGATATGTGCCTTTACTTATAAAAAAATAAAATAAAAACTTATTTAAAAAATCCCAGGCTTAAGAAATGTATTTTATTTATGCTGGCCAGACACACAGCAGTTAAATGGTTAATTAAGCCCCCTCTCCCTGCTAACACACACACACACACACACACACACACACACACACACACACACACACAGACAGGCAAAGGCTCAGACATATGCTCAGAGGGAGTATGACTACATTCAAACTAAAATATCTGACTTTCTGTGGGTCCTAGCTATTGAGTGTGAATTAGAAAGTTGTCCGGCTCGAAGAGTACAATATACATACCGATTTTTGTAACTGTAGATAAAACTAACAACCCCACTTTTGTCAAAAGGTGGCGCTACTGAGCCCTCACCACGCCCGTTTCTGAAACTTTGCATGTGTCTACTGGCTAATAAATGTGATGTGTCTGTCGAGTTTCATGCAATTTGAAGCATGCTAAGGGTCTCAAAAGCATCCTAAAAGAATGGTAAAGTTTAATGCGTTGCCACGGAAACAGTTTCAAAGATATCAAGAATCCATTCACAGGTCTACATCTGCCGTGTATTTATATTATACAGATGAAGATTGAAGCAAATCGGGTTAAAATAAGAGGGTGATTTCAAAGCATTTTGAAAGTGACACACTTCCTGCTGCCAGTTGGTGGCGCTATAACTTTGACACACAATAGTCACATCCATGTGATCGTCCTCTTACAGCGAACACACTCCTGAAGTTTCATCAAGATCGGTTGATGTATGCTGAAGTTATGACACACTTCCTGTTTCACGTTTCTCACCATAATTTTGTTTCCTCGCCACAGCCAAACCGTTCGAGATATCAAAAATCCCCTCGCAATTTTTGATCCTCTATGTCTTGACTTCAGGCTGACCGAGTTTCGTTCCATGTGGATGAATGCTCTAGGAGGAGTACATTAAATTCCATTGCATCCGTTTTAAAAACAACCGTAAATATCTGACTTCCTGTTGGGCTGGGGTAAAAAGTAAAAGCGCGATGTATAAATGAAACAATGAGATCGACATGTGTACCGAGTTTCATATTATTACATGCAAGCGTGTTTGATTTATGGACAAAGTGTTCAGACCCTGTTCCAGGGGGCGCTGACGAGCCGCCCTGCCGCGCCCGTGTACCAGCTTCAGCCCGGCTCTGATGGCCGCGGGTTCTGACCCGTGTGCAAAGTTTCAAGAGTTTTTGAGCATGTTAAGGGCCCCGAAAGTGCCCGAATAGTCGTTAGAAAAAAAAAATCCTAAGGAAAACAATAGGGCCAGTTGGAACACTGTGTTACAACTAACCCCGCTGTGTATTACATATTTTAAACCTAGCTAACAGTCGCTTGGAATTACTGACATGTTTCAAAACGGTGCTGTGTTTGAGCCAACAAGACAGTGATTAAGGCAATATAAAGTTAGATTTGGACGCGTATACATCCAAGCCGGAAACAGAAAAAAATCTACGATGAAAAAATTTACTTTCATGATGTCAAAACACTCTTTGTCCATTATCTTCACGAAATATAATCAAAACGTTCCGCAAATTCGCGGGAGACCGTCTTCTGGCAGCAAGAGAAAAAGAGCGGAAAGACAGCCGGCTAGATACTGACAAAATATGCAAAATGTCCGTGTTACATTTAACCCCGTGTTAGGCCTCCCCGCGCTCCCCTATTCTGTAGCTCCTGGCAGTGATGTTTCACCTCATGAAATATACTTTATGTTCACATTTATGACACAGACAGTAGATAATATTATGTTCACATTTATGACACAGACAGTAGATATAGGCTTCTGCCAGGCACTTTCAGGGATACAAATCGAAAAAATATGTATAGGCTATATGTGCATATTTATATGCAAAATACTCCTTTTTTCACGTCAACTATGTGCTATGGTCATTAAATGGCTTTCCTTTTCACTTAAGTCCAGCAAATAATTCATTTATTTTAACACATTTGGTGGCATCTGCCAGTTATTGTCGTTGTTATGAAGTACAGTCGTATGTTTGCATAATTCATTTTGAACACTATAATGCTTTCAAAATCTGAGGTAAATTATCCGTTATGGCTTGTGGCACAGCTTTGACCTATTTTTAACTAAAAATAAATAATGTGTACTCATAACCAGTGTAATTTCTTCATTCTGTCAGCCGCGACGTCGCAGAAATAGGAACCGTTTCTAAATTAGAAACTTCGCATGTCGCCGTCGCGTATGGTTAGGACAAAAACTCTGATTTATTAACATGGAAAATATACCTTTTATCGCGTGTCGCGGCGTCGTGTGTAGTTAGGACACGGTGTAAGCGGCCGCTTCTCAAGTCTAGAATCTGAACTTGATTCCGATTGGCCAGTGTCAGACAGTCAGACCTGTCAGTCTCGCAGCTCGCGTCAGCTTCATGCGGCTTCATGAGAGAGACGCATAAGTCCGGAATTGGACAATTTAACAATATACTTACGATAGAATATATTTACAATTAATAATGATTTTAAAACAATATATATATATATATATATATATATATATATATATATATATATATATATATATATAAATATAGCTGCGAGCAGCAATTGTGGGCCCAAGCCGGTGGCACCGCAACCCCGGTGCCTTTAGTTATATATATATATATATATATATAGGGCTGGGCGATAAAACGATAACGATAATTATCGCGATATAATTTTTCTCGATAAAACGATATCAAGAGGTCGATAAATGTTCGATAATGTTTATGCGCCAAAAGCGGAACTAAACTCATTTGAACCGCGCGCGCCACACGGAGCATTTATCCGCTCGGGTCAAAGTCCAAACTGCACTGAAACTGCAATGAGTGCAGCGCGAGCTCGCTAGAGCAGACGCGATTGCTTTGATCGTCTCGCTCAAGACATCCAGCGAGAAGCGCTTGAGTTCAGCGAAGAACACAAATGTCAAGTTTAAACCAGTTTAGGGCAGATAAAACACCGCTGACAAAAAGGAGAAACACTGTGTGCAACGATCCAGTCAGAATCTGAATTGATACTGAATCCATTTAGCCATGGATTTACTGTAAGGTTAGCCTAGTAATATTAACTGCACCTTGAAATGTGCATGGGATATACATATTTAATTGTATAATATCATTAATGTAGACAATTCATTAAATTTCTTTTTAAGTACATGTCTTATAAGTACAGCATTTAATAATGTATTTAACTCTTAGGCCACTGTTTTCATACAAATACCACAGAAACCATAAAGTTACATTTTGCCATGATAGTGAGGTGCTAAGTTATAGGCTATAACGTTACCTGGTTTTATCTGTGGTTATCATCATCTAAATGCATGAGACTGGATGACCAATGGTTAATTTTAATACAACAGAATATTACATTTTACAAAATAAAAATGTGGTCGTTATATTAAAAAAAACCCAGATGTTACTGTTTTTGTTAATGAGCATAAATTTAACATTAGCTTAGTATTAGCTTGAGTTAGGATGCATATTTACTGTCAACTCACTGTCAACTTAATATGCATTTTGAGATAAAACATGTAATTTTAATATTGCAGCCTGCACTGCAAACTGTGCAGAAGAAATATTTTTCTATTCATATATTTATTTTAAGGAAAAAATGTTTGAATGTTCTACCTCATATTTGTGAAACGTTCACCTGTTTGGCAAGTGTTTGTCATGATATGTTCTGACAATAAAGAGTAGTTTAAAACCACAATTTACACTCTGGTTAATACAACTTTCACTTAGGAGTAAAAATCTGCCTTTAAACTTGAAAGAAATAAAGATTTGACATATATCGTGATAATTATCAATATCGACTGATATAAAAAAAATTATCGTGATAATTTTTTTTGGCCATATCGCCCAGCCCTATATATATATATATATATATATATATTTAGCCAGTGGCACCGCCACCTTGGTGCTTTTAGGGTTATTCTACATGACGTGCAAAAACGTAACCCCCGCTTTGACTGTCAAAAAGAAGTGTGCTGAAGAGCTTGCAGCAGTGAAGGCTCTGCAAAAGTGCGGATCGAGGGCACAAACCACAAACCACAAAGTATGCATGAGCAACCTTCTGAAAGGTCAGGTGTACATCAAGGTCTACATCTGTACTGTGTTTACATTATAGTATTTAGGGATGCGCCGATCCGATACTCAGGATCGTTATCAGCTCCGATACTGCCATCTTTGCCTGATCGGGTATATTTACACCACTTTAATCAAACCACTCTTCTTTAAAACATTACGATGTGATTTGTTTCACATGTATTTTGTTACTCTTATTGAGCTATTTTGTCCACAGGACTCACTGCCAATCGTACGTGCTCACATCATTCTCTTTCTGTGAAAGCTGTATACTGCATTCACCAGTTTTCACTCTACAGCTATTGACCAGAGCACTGAAATTATTTCTCACTTAAACTACAATCAAATGGATTTTCCCACACATTTTGCATTAGTCCTCTGCATGGCATTTTATTATTTTCTGCGCAGCTTCAGAAGTGCACGCACACAGCTTAGAACACATGACACGCACACACACTCAGTCACGAGAGAGGCGCGATCGAACTCTGTGTGTGTTTGTGTGTAAACAATGGAAACTCAATTTTGTTCATACAGGAAAATATTCAGACTAATGTCTTGTGGGAGCAACAGAATACATGTAACGGCATTATGTAATCAGGATACAAAAATCCAGTAACTGTAATTTGTTACAGTGAGTTACATAAAAAAAGTAGTAATCAGATTGTAGTTACTTTTTGAAAAAGTATATAGTACTTAAAGCCACTTAATATAAAGTGGGACCCTTTTTTTATGAAATAATTTGTAACTGTATCGGAATACATTTTTAAAGTAACCCTCCCAAGCCTGGTCTTGTGTGGACGTCCGTTACTTTCACTTTTTAAGTTAGCGCTTTTTAAGGCCCCAATCCTACTGTATTACTGTGTGGATATTGATCCAATAGTTCTACCTAATTTTGAACACAAGAGGGCAGTATAGCACTATGAATGATTTTTTACTCTTTTGACTAAAACATTCTGGCTGTTTTTAAAATTAGACATAATTCTTAAATTTAAAGAAATTTAAGTTCTTTAAATTTAAATTTAAGTTGTAGTTCCAATATTGGTATAGTCTTATAGAAAAATAAATGTTGAATAATAAAATTTTTAGAAGATATGAGACGTTTCCTGATTCTCTTTTTGACATAATCCCTCGCCATAGCAAAACTGTTTGACATAATAAATATCCGTTCACAATTTAGTATCTTTAATGTATTTTCATAATTTTGAAGAAGTTTGGTGGGAATAATTAAAAAACACTTAAGAGGGGGTAATAAAAATGTAAAGGCTGGTTTTGCAAAACATTCACATACAGACCAAAATAACCGACTTCCTGTTGGGCTGGCTTAAAGTTGTTTGGGCTAATGAGATCTATATGTGTACCGAGTTTAATATTATTACATGCAAGTGTGTTTGATTTATGGACCAAATTTTCAGACCAAGTTTATGGACCAAGTTAATTTAATTAATAAACTAATTATATAAAACTATTGTCAATGCAGTACAATTAAACTGGTTATTTGCCATTACTTATAAAAAATAAAAAATTTATTTAAAAAATACCAGGCTTAAGGCATTTATTTTCTTTTATGCAGGCTACACACACAGCAGTGAAATAGTTAATCCCCTCCCCCTGCACACACACACAGACATGCAAACACACAGACAGAGACAGAGACAGAGATGTAGGCTCAAACAGAGCATGACCAGATTCAAACAAACATATCTTACTTTCTGTGGGTTCTAGCTAATGAGTGTCAATTAGAAAGTTGTCCGGCTCGAGGAGTACAATATAAATACTGATTTTTGTAACTGTAGATAAAACTAACAACCCCACTTTTGTCAAAAGGTGGCGCTACTGAGCCCTCACCACGCCCGTTTCTGAAACTTTGCACATGTCTACTGGCTAATAAATGTGATGTGTCTGATGAGTTTCATGCAATTTGAAGCATGCTAAGGGTCTCAAAAGCATCCTAAAAGAATGGTAAAGTTTGATGCATCGCCACGGCAACAGTTTCAAAGATATCAAGAATCCATTCACAGGTCTTCATCTGCCGTATGTTTACATTATACAGATGAAGTTTGAAGCAAATCGGGTTAAAATAAGAGGGTGATTTTAAAGCATTTTGAAAGTGACACACTTCCTGCTGCCAGTTGGTGGCGCTATAACTTTGACACACTATAGTCACATCCATGTGATCGTCCTCTTACAGCGAATGCACTCCTGAAGTTTCATCAAGATTGGTTGATGTATGCTGAAGTTATGACACACTTCCTGTTTCACGTTTCTCGCCATGATTTCATTTCCTCGCCGCGGCCAAACCGTTCAAGATATCAAAAATCCCCTCGCAAACTTTCATCCTCAATGTCTTGACTTCACGCTGACTGAGTTTTGTAGAATTTGGATAAGAGCTCTAGGAGGAGTATTAAAAATTCCATTGCAAGTGTTTTACAAAGAACCTTAAATAACCGACTTCCTGTTGGGCTGGGGTAAAAAGTAAAAGTGCGACGTATATATGAAATGATGAGATCAACATGTGTACCGAGTTTCATATTAGTACATACAAGCGTGTTTGAATTATGGACCAAGTGTTCGGACCCCATTCCAGGTGGCGCTGTCGAGCCCCCCTCCCACGCCCGGGTACCATCTTCAGCCCGGCCCTAATGGCCGCGGGTTCTGACCCGTGTGCAAAGTTTCAAGAGTTTTCGAGCACGTTAAGGGCCCCAAAAGTGCCCAAATAGTCGTATAAATAATAATAATAAATATAGCTGCGAGCAGCGATTGCGGGCCCAAGCCGGTGGCACCGCAACCCCGGTGCCTTTAGTTACCTAAAGGCACCGGGATGGCAGTACCGCCAGCTTTGGCCCGCAATCGCTGCTCGCAGCTATATTTATATATATATATATATATATATATTTAGCCGGTGGCACCGCCACCTTGGTGCTTTTAGGGTTATTCTACATGACGTGCAAAAACGTAACCCCCGCTTTGACTGTCAAAAAGAAGTGTGCTGAAGAGCTTGCAGCAGTGAAGGCTCTGCAAAAGTGCGGATCGAGGGCACATTTTAACCACAAAGTATGCATGAGCAACCTTCTGAAAGGTCAGGTGTACATCAAGGTCTACATCTGTACTTTGTTTACATTATAGTATGTAGGGATGCGCCGATCCGATACTCAGGATCGTTATCAGCTCCGATACTGCCATCTTTGCCGGATCGGGTATATTTACACCACTTTAATCAAACCACTCTTCTTTAAAACATTACGATGTGATTTTTTCCACATGTATTTTGTTACTCTTATTGAGCTATTTTGTCTGCATAAAGGATTCACTGCCAATCGTACGTGCTCACATCATTCTCTTTCTGTGAAAGCTGTATACTGCATTCACCAGTTTTCACTCTACAGCTGTTGACCAGAGCACTGAAATTATTTCTCACTTAAACTACAATCAAATGGATTTTCCCACACATTTTGCATTAGTCCTCTGCATGGCATTTTATTATTTTCTGAGCAGCTTCAGAAGTGCATGCACACAGCCTAGAACACATGACACGCACACACAGTCACGAGAGAGGCGCGATCGAACTCTGTGTGTGTTTGTGTGTGAACAATGGAAACTCCATTTTGTTCATACAGGAAAATATTCAGACTAATGTCTTGTGGGAGCAACAGAATACATGTAACAGCATTATGTAATCAGGAAACAAAAATCCAGTAACTGTATCTTGTTACAGTGAGTTACATCAAAAAAAGTAATCAGATTGCAGTTACTTTTTGAAAAAGTATATAGTTAAAGCCAATTAATATAAAGTGGGACCCTTTTTTATGAAATAATTTGTAACTGTATCAGAATACATTTTTTAAAGTAACCCTCCCAAGCCTGGTCTTGTGTGGACGTCGTGAAATTAGAAAATAGATATCGTTTATTTAGTTCTTTAGCCTATATACATGTTTTTATATCCACATATTTTGTTCTAATGTCACAAATAATAATCTTAGGGTTTACTATAGCCTACATTTCACTCAAATATTTTTGTACTTTCGAGCAATAAACTGAAAGTAATGTGAATATTGCCATTCAGGGCTGGACTGGGACAAAAAATCAGCCCTGGACACTTCATCCAGACCGGCCCACTATGCAAACACACACACACACACGTGCATTAATCTATACGTGCATTAATCTGCATGTAAAATTACTGATTAGGTTTTTACTATCAAAACCAAGAAAAAACTATTAAATAATAAACAAAGGGAATGGGAATGATTTTATAAGGCTTTATTGTAAATAACTGGTCTGAATTTATGTGCCACTTAATATTCTAATAGAATATTCTTAGGCTATACTATATATATTTCATGAAGTGCAACATCACGGTGAGGACCTACAGAAATATATATTCTGTAACTCCTGGCAGTGATGTTTCACCTCATGAAATATAGTTTATATAATATAGCATAAGAATATTATGTTACAATATTATGTTCACATTTATGACACAGACAGTAGATAATATTATGTTCACATTTATGACACAGACAGTATAGGCTTCTGCCAGGCACTTTCAGGGAGACAAATTGAAAAAATATGTATTTATGTGCATATTTATATGCAAAATACTCCTTTTTTCACATCAACTATGTGCTATGGTCATTAAATGGCTATCCTTTTCACTTAAGTCCAGCAAATAATTCATTTATTTTAACACATTTGGTGGCATCTGCCTCAAGTTATTGTCGTTGTTATGAAATGTCGTATGTTTGCATAGAATTCATTTTGAACACTATAATATTACATGCTTTCAAAATCTGAGGTAGGCTAAATTATCCGTTATGGCTTGTGGCACAGTGACCTATTTTTAACTAAAAATAAATAATGTGTACTCATAACCAGTGTAATTTCTTCATTCTGTCAGCCGCGACATCGCAGAAATAGGAACCGTTTCTAAATTAGAAACTTCGCATGTCGCCGTCGCGTCTGGTTAGGACAAAAACTCTGATTTACATGGAAAAGATACCTTTTATCGCGTGTCGCGGCGTCGTGTGTAGTTAGGACATATTGTACTGTAACGGTAGTCGATACGCGTTCTTCTGATCATTAAAAAGAATGAGGTTATATTGACAGATGAATAGGCTACGCTCAGTTTATCAAACTCAGTTTATTATGTCTCTTGCAAACTATGAAGAGACAATGATGAATCAATACACACTGACATGGCGATGCTGGACTGATTCTTTATTTACACCATCATACAGAGTAATTTTGTCGGTTGTTTATTACAGATTTTAGCATGCATTTTATTGATCATCAGCTAATTTCATCAATAGACATCAATAAGAGAGAGTGGCAACAGCCCTTGTAAGAGTCAAGAGATCATTTATTTCTTTACTTGAAGATGATTGTGTAGATGATTAAGCGTCTATGACTTACTTTCACTTTTATTTGCGATGTTTGCACGTTGGTTTGACGCTCAGCTGCTGCTCATCTGCGGCGGTGATGCGTGTCGCAGTAGCGCCGTCATCTCTGACTATAACATAGCCTGTAAACGCTCTCACTCGTTTATTTTTTAGCATTTTTGGGAGGAGTAAAATATACAGGTGTGATATGAACAACCAGATTGCGTTTACACGTAAAGATCCGAACACAATGCGAGCCAGACTACCTCCAGATGGTCAGGCAAATCGATCACAATCCGATCACAACGCAATACCTTGCATTAACATTTCTTTTTTATTATCCGGATAACTTATCTGGATACAGATCGCATTTTAATACCAGGTGTAGGGGTCTCAGAGACGAGACCGGCGGAATGCCTCCACAGGGCGGGGAGATACTATACTGCCTATGGGAGCGGCCACTTCTCCCCTCTTGATTCCGATTGGCCAGTGTCAGACAGTCAGACCTGTCAGTCTCGCAGCTGGACCAAGTTTATGGACCAAGTTAATTTAATTAATAAACTAATTATATAAAACTTTTGTCAATGCACTACAATTTAACGGGTTATATTATGCCTTCACTTATAAAAAATAAAATAAAAACTTATTTAAAACATACCAGGCTTAAGAAATGTATTAAGAAATTACACAGCAGAAAAAAACACACGGCACTGAAATGGTTAAGTTAAGCCCCTCCCCCTACTAACACACACACACACACACACACACACACACACACAGAGAGACAGAGATGTAGGCTCAAAGGGAGCATGACCAGATTCAAACAAACATATCTTACTTTCTGTGGGTCCTAGTTAAAGAGTGTCAATTAGAAAGTTGTCCGGCTCGAGGAGTACAATATACATACTGATTTTTGTAACTGTAGATAAAACTAACAACCCAACTTTTGTCAAAAGGTGGCGCTACTGAGCCCTCACCACGCCCGTTTCTGAAACTTTGCACATGTCTACTGGCTAATAAATGTGATGTGTCTGAGGTAGGGCTGGGTAAAAATATCGATTCATCAATGCATTGCAATTCTTTGCTTCTCAATTCAATATCGATTCATCAAATCCTATGAATCGATTCAGCCATCCAGGCCAGTGGCGGCGCTGTGGGCTACACTCTAGTGAGAGCGTTCAGCGTTGTACAAGACGCGCTTTAGCAAAACAGCGCGATGACGGGCAGCAGCTGCACTCCGTTCAAGCCTGATTCAAGCCTGCCCCACTAACATTAAAAGCCGACGTTTGGGCTCATTTTTGATTCCACTGTAAGCCGGGAACTATGGAAGCTTGTTTCCGCCACAGAATGTAAAATAAAAAAAGGTAATTGCGACTTTTTATCTCACAATTCTGACTTTTTTCCTCACAATTGGGAGTTTACATCTCGCAATTCTGACTTTATTTCTCAGAATTGCGAGTTATAAAGTCAGAATTGCACGATATAAAGTCACAATTGCGGGATATAAAGTCAGAATTGCGAGACATAAAGTCAGAATTGCATGATATAAACTCAGAATTGTGAGATATAAACTATTCTGAGAGGGAATAAGGTTAAGTTAGTCTTTTTTTCCCCTGATAACTCGCAGTTGCTGTTAAGAGTGATCAGTTGTTAAGTGTTATTGTTTACAAAATTATAATTATAATATTAGACTTTTTTGGAGTATGCACATTTTGTGCTTCTGTTTACATTTCTTTTATAACTTGAATGTATAGGAAGAAAGAAATATACTTTCTACTACTTAGTTACATGCACTTTAGAGGTGTTGTTAAAGCACTGTACAGTGCTTGTCAAAGTTGTGTTTGTATTCAACACATACAATATTGTACAGTTTATTCTGATGAATAAACCATGACGTGAAACAAACATGCTGGGGTCAATTTGTTCTTTAACATTGGTACTGCGCACATTATTTAAAAATATACTCAGGCACTTAATTACTTGTGAATTTACTTATTATTGAATCGATATCGAAGCTAATAAATCAATATTGAATCGAATCGAAATCGAATCGAATCGAAGCCTCAAGAATCGAAATCGAATCGAATTGTGAAATGCCCAACAATACCCAGCCCTAGTCTGAGGAGTTCCATGCAATTTGAAGCATGCTAAGGGTCTCAAAAGCATCCTAAAAGAATGGTAAAGTTTGATGCGTCGCCACGGCAACAGTTTCAAAGATATTAAGAATCCATTCACAGGTCTACATCTGCCGTATGTTTACATTATACAGATGAAGTTTGAAGCAAATCGGGTTAAAATAAGAGGGTGATTTCAAAGCATTTTGAAAGTGACACACTTCCTGCTGCCAGTTGGTGGCGCTATAACTTTGACACACAATAGTCACATCCATGTGATCGTCCTCTTACGGCGAACACACTCCTGAAGTTTCATCAAGATCAGTTAAAGTATGCTGAAGTTAGGACACACTTCCTGTTTCACATTTCTCACCATAATTTTGTTTCCTCGCCACAGCCAAACCGTTCGAGATATCAAAAATCCCCTCGCAATTTTTGATCGTCTATGTCTTGACTTCAGGCTGACCGAGTTTCGTTCCATGCGGATGAATGCTCTAGGAGGAGTACATTAAATTCCATTGCAAGCGTTTTAAAAACAACCGTAAATATCTGACTTCCTGTTGGGCTGGGGTAAAAAGTAAAAGTGCGATGAATATATGAAACGATGAGATTGACATGTGTACCGAGTTTCATATTATTACATGCAAGCGTGTTTGATTTATGGACAAAGTGTTCAGACCCTGTTCCAGGGGGCGCTGACGAGCCGCCCTGCCACGCCCGGGTACCAGCTTCAGCCCGGCTCTGATGGCCGCGGGTTCTGACCCGTGTGCAAAGTTTCAAGAGTTTTTGAGCATGTTAAGGGCCCCAAAAGTGCCCGGATAGTCGTTAGAAAAAAAAAAGGCACCGGGATGGCGGTACCGCCGGCTTTGGCCCGCAATCGCTGCTCGCAGCTATATATATATATATATATATATATATATATAAAGCCGGTGGCACCGCCACCTTGGTGCTTTTAGGGTTATTCTACTTGACATGCAAAAACATAACCCCCGCTTTGACTGTCAAAAAGAAGTGTGCTGAAGAGCTTGCATCAGTGAAGGCTCTGCAAAAGTGCACATTGAGGGCACATTTTAACCACAAAGTATGCGTGAGCAACCTTCTGAAAGGTCAGGTGTACATCCAGGTCTACATCTGCACTGTGTTTACATTATAGTATTTAGGAATGCGCCGATCCGATACTCAGGATCGGTATCAGCTCCGATACTGCCATCTTTGCCGGATCGGGTATATTTACACCACTTTAATCAAACCACTCTTCTTTAAAACATTATGATGTGATTTTTTTCACATGTATTTTATTACTCTTATTGAGCTATTTTGTCCACACACAGGACTCACTGCCAATCGTACGTGCTCACATCATTCTCTTTTTGTGAAAGCTGTATACTGCACTCACCAGTTTTCACTCTACAGCTATTGACCAGAGCACTGAAATTATTTCTCACTTAAACTACAATCAAATGGATTTTCTCACACATTTTGCGTTAGTCCTCCGCATGGCATTTTATTATTTTCTGCGCAGCTTCAGAAGTGCATGCACACAGCCTAGAACACATGACACGCACACACAGTCACGAGAGAGGCGCGATCGAATGTGTGTTTGTGTGCGAACAATGGAAACTCCTTTTTGTTCATACAGGAAAATATTCAGACTAATGTCTTGTGGGAGCAACAGAATACATGCAACGGCATTATGTAATCAGGATACAAAAATCTAGTGAGTTACATCAAAAAAAGTAGTAATCAGATTGTAGTTACTTTTTGAAAAAGTATATAGTACTTAAAGCCATTTAATATAAAGTGGGACCCTTTTTTATGAAATAATTTGTAACTGTATCGGAATACATTTTTAAAGTAACCCTCCCAAGCCTGGTCTTGTGTGCACGTCCGTTAATTTCACTTTTTAAGTTAGCGATTTTTAAGGCCCCAATCCTACTGTATTACCTATTATACTGTATTGCCAACTGTATTAATGTGTGGATATTGATCCAATAGTTCTACCTAATTTTGAACACAAGAGGGCAGTATAGCACTATGAATGATTTTTTTCTTTTTTGACTAAACCATTCTGTCTGTTTTTAAACTTAAACATAATTCTTAAATTAATAAAAGGAATAAAATGGCTATAGTTCCAATATTGGTATAGCCTTATACAGTGTTGGGGTAGTTACTCAAAAAAGTAATTAGTTACTAGTTACTTCTGTAAATTGTAATGAGATTACTTTACTAGTTACTGCGTTGGAAAAATAACTTCACTACTTATTACCTGTTTCTTAATTTACCGTGTAGCCTACATGGACAAACATCATATCAGTTTTTGCCCTATCATCACTTTATTATAAAAATGTATACAAAATGACATGAAAGAACAATATCCCTGCCTGCACAAATAAATATGCCGCACTGTAAAATTCACAAACAAAATGGGGTTCAAAATTCAAAATTTTAAAATGGTGTTTATCACAGAAGTTTCAAAACAGGCTGGGAGAATAAAACTCTTCTCCTGAGAACAAAACCAGCTTTTTATTCGGCTCATGGTAATAATAATAATTAAAAAAAATAAAAGATGTCAATGAAAAATAATAAAATAAAGGTCACTTTATCCCATAAAATTCTTAATCCTAATTTAAAATGTATTTTTCTAAACCTGGGGAATTAATGGTCGACAGGGGAAGCATGTCTTCTACAATGAACCCTGCAACAATCCTGTTCATTTCGTTTTCCAAGACTTTCGAGCCTTGCTTTTACTTGACGCGTCCGAACGAGCGGAAAGGTGCGCGCGGCAAACAGCGCACGCGATGCCGCATCCGAGGATGAACGACAAGAAGCCGAACCTGCACCGAACATGGAGCCTACATCTCCGCAACGGCACCCAGTTTGCGCATCTAAATCAGTTATTTATGTTTACAAAATGAGCCTAAGATCCATGTTTTATAAAATGTCCACGAAACTTAATGAAATGTTTAGTGAAATTAGAAAATAGAGATTGTTCATTTAGTTCTTTAGCCTAGCCTATATACATGTTTTTATACCCACATATTTTGTTCGAATGTCACAAATAATAATCTTAGGATTTACTATAGCCTACATTTCACTCAAATATTTTTGTGCTTTCGAGCAATAAACTGAAAGTAATGTGAATATTGCCATTTGTTGAAACCCGTCTCTCTCTCTCCACTTCCCTCTCTCTCTCTCTCACTCAAATCAGTCTCTATGGCAACGGCGCGCACGCACCACTAGACGGAACTCTCCACACAGGCAAACACGGCTTGGGTAACGCAGGAAAGCGGGTTCCTTTAGTATAGTAAAGTAGTGTAGTTACCAATATTTTCAGTGTAATGCGTTACTTTACTTACCCAAACTCGTTTGTAACTCGTTACCCCCAACACTGGTCTTATAGAAAATAAACGGTGAATAATAACATTTTTAATTCCTCATCCAATCATCCTTTTGTTATGGATCAATATCATAGCTAGAGACGTAGAAAAGGGCTGCACGGTTTTGCAATAAATAATAATAAATAAAATAAAATAAACATATAAATATTGTAATTGCAATTAAATTAGATTTGTGTGGCAGCTGCATGTACAATTATTATTATTAATAATAATAACATTAATAATAATACAAATGAGCTTAGAATAACATTTTAAATGGTTTATTACATTAAAAACAGGCCATATTTTTAATAAATATCATTCATAGTGCACTAAATTTTAAACATTTTAAATTACAACATTGTTTGTGAAAGTCCAACAAAGTTAAATGTATACTCAAACCTGAAAAGTTGTGTGGCTCCGTTTTCATTTGATTATCATTGTGGCAGCAGTTGGAACACTGTGTTACAACTAACCCCGCTGTGTATTACATATTTTAAACCTAGCTAACAGTCGCTAGGAATTACTGACATGTTTTAAAACGGTGCTGTGTTTGAGCCAACAAGACAGTGATTAAGGCAATATAAAGTTAGATTTGGACGCGTATACATCCAACCCGGAAACAGAAAAAAATCTACGATGAAAAAATTTACTTTCATGATGTCAAAACACTCTTTGTCCATTATCTTCACGAAATATAATCAAAACGTTCCGCAAATTCGCGGGAGACCGTCTTCTGGCAGCAAGAGAAAAAGAGCGGAAAGACAGCCGGCTAGATACTGACAAACTATGTAAAATGTCCGTGTTACATTTAACCCCGCGTTAGGCCTACATTTATCCCCGCGCTCCCCTATTCTGTAGCTCCTGGCAGTGATGTTTCACCTCATGAAATATAGTTTATGTTCACATTTATGACACAGACAGTAGATAATATTATGTTCACATTTATGACACAGACAGTAGATATAGGCTTCTGCCAGGCACTTTCAGGGATACAAATCGAAAAAATATGTATAGGCTATATGTGCATATTTATATGCAAAATACTCCTTTTTTCACGTCAACTATGTGCTATGGTCATTAAATGGCTTTCCTTTTCACTTAAGTCCAGCAAATAATTCATTTATTTTAACACATTTGGTGGCATCTGCCAGTTATTGTCGTTGTTATGAAGTACAGTCGTATGTTTGCATAATTCATTTTGAACACTATAATGCTTTCAAAATCTGAGGTAAATTATCCGTTATGGCTTGTGGCACAGTGACCTATTTTTAACTAAAAATAAATAATGTGTACTCATAACCAGTGTAATTTCTTCATTCTGTCAGCCGCGACGTCGCAGAAATAGGAACCGTTTCTAAATTAGAAACTTCGCATGTCGCCGTCGCGTATGGTTAGGACAAAAACTCTGATTTATTAACATGGAAAAGATACCTTTTATCGCGTGTCGCGGCGTCGTGTATAGTTAGGACACGGTGTAAGCGGCCGCTTCTCAAGTCTAGAATCTGAACTTGATTCCGATTGGCCAGTGTCAGACAGTCAGACCTGTCAGTCTCGCAGCTCGCGTCAGCTTCATGCGGCTTCATGAGAGAGACGCATAAGTCCGGAATTGGACAATTTAACAATATACTTACGATAGAATATATTTACAATTAATAATGATTTAAAAACAAAATACATAACGCGCCGGGCCGCCGGCCCAACCAGACCGCGGCCCACCAGGAATCTCCCGGTAGTCCCGATTGCCAGTACATGCCTTAGTATCTTTAATATATTTTCATAATTTTGAAGAAGTTTGGTGTGGGAATAATTAAAAATTACTTAAGAGGGGGGAAATAAAAATGTAAAGGCTGGTTTTGCAAAACATTCCCATACAGACTGAAACAACCGACTTTGTTTTGCTGGCTTAAAGTTGCTTGGGCTAATGAGATCTATAAGTGTACCGAGTTTAATATTATTATATGCAAGTGTGTTTGATTTATGGACCCAATTTTCAGACCAAGTTAATGGACCAAGTTAATTTAATTAATGAACTAATTATATAAAACTATTGTCAATGCACTACAATTAAACTGGCTATGTGCCTTTACTTATAAAAAAATAAAATAAAAACTTATTTAAAAAATCCCAGGCTTAAGAAATATATTTTATTTATGCTGGCCAGACACACAGCAGTTAAATGGTTAATTAAGCCCCCTCTCCCTGCTAACACACACACACACACACACACACACACACACACACACACACACACACACACACACAGACAGACAAAGGCTAAGACATATGCTCAGAGGGAGTATGACTACATTCAAACTAAAATATCTGACTTTCTGTGGGTCCTAGCTATTGAGTGTGAATTAGAAAGTTGTCCGGCTCGAAGAGTACAATATACATACTGATTTTTGTAACTGTAGATAAAACTAACAACCCCACTTTTGTCAAAAGGTGGCGCTACTGAGCCCTCACCACGCCCGCTTCTGAAACTTTGCACATGTCTACTGGCTAATAAATGTGATGTGTCTGATGAGTTTCATGCAATTTGAAGCATGCTAAGGGTCTCAAAAGCATCCTAAAAGAATGGTAAAGTTTGATGCATCGCCACGGCAACAGTTTCAACGATATCAAGAATCCATTCACAGGTCTTCATCTGCCGTATGTTTACATTATACAGATGAAGTTTGAAGCAAATTGGGTTAAAATAAGAGGGTGATTTTAAAGCATTTTGAAAGTGACACACTTCCTGCTGCCAGTTGGTGGCGCTATAACTTTGACACACAATAGTCACATCCATGTGATAGTCCTCTTACAGCGAACGCACTCCTGAAGTTTCATCAAGATCGGTTGATGTATGCTGAAGTTATGACACACTTCCTGTTTCACGTTTCTCGCCATGATTTCGTTTCCTCGCCACGGCCAAACCGTTTGAGATATCAAAAATCCCCTCGCAAACTTTCATCCTCAATGTCTTGACTTCACGCTGACTGAGTTTCGTAGAATTTGGATAAGAGCTCTAGGAGGAGTATTAAAAATTCCATTGCAAGTGTTTTACAAAGAACCTTAAATAACCGACTTCCTGTTGGGCTGGGGTAAAAAGTAAAAGTGCGACGTATATATAAAATGATGAGATCAACATGTGTACCGAGTTTCATATTAGTACATACAAGCGTGTTTGATTTATGGACCAAGTGTTCGGACCCCTTTCCAGGTGGCGCTGTCGAGCCCCCCTGCCACGCCCGGGTCCCATCTTCAGCCCGGCCCTAATGGCGGCGGGTTCTGACCCGTGTGCAAAGTTTCAAGAGTTTTCGAGCACGTTAAGGGCCCCAAAAGTGCCCAAATAGTCGTATAAATAATAATAATAATAAATATAGCTGCGAGCAGCGATTGCGGGCCCAAGCCGGTGGCACCGCAACCCCGGTGCCTTTAGTTACCTAAAGGCACCGGGATGGCGGTACCGCCGGCTTTGGCCCGCAATCGCTGCTCGCAGCTATATTTATATATATATATATATATATATATATATATATATATATATAAAGCCGGTGGCACCGCCACCTTGGTGCTTTTAGGATTATTCTACTTGACATGCAAAAACATAACCCCCGCTTTGACTGTCAAAAAGAAGTGTGCTGAAGAGCTTGCATCAGTGAAGGCTCTGCAAAAGTGCACATTGAGGGCACATTTTAACCACAAAGTATGCATGAGCAACCTTCTGAAAGGTCAGGTGTACATCCAGGTCTACATCTGTACTGTGTTTACATTATAGTATTTAGGAATGCGCCGATCCGATACTCAGGATCGGTATCAGCTCCGATACTGCCATCTTTGCCGGATCGGATATATTTACACCACTTTAATCAAACCACTCTTCTTTAAAACATTATGATGTGATTTTTTTCACATGTATTTTATTACTCTTATTGAGCTATTTTGTCCACACACAGGACTCACTGCCAATCGTACGTGCTCACATCATTCTCTTTCTGTGAAAGCTGTATACTGCACTCACCAGTTTTCACTCTACAGCTATTGACCAGAGCACTGAAATTATTTCTCACTTACACTACAATCAAATGGATTTTCTCACACATTTTGCGTTAGTCCTCCGCATGGCATTTTATTATTTTCTGCGCAGCTTCAGAAGTGCATGCACAAAGCCTAGAACACATGACACGCACACACAGTCACGAGAGAGGCGCGATCGAATGTGTGTTTGTGTGCGAACAATGGAAACTCCTTTTTGTTCATACAGGAAAATATTCAGACTAATGTCTTGTGGGAGCAACAGAATACATGCAACGGCATTATGTAATCAGGATACAAAAATCTAGTGAGTTACATCAAAAAAAGTAGTAATCAGATTGTAGTTACTTTTTGAAAAAGTATATAGTACTTAAAGCCATTTAATATAAAGTGGGACCCTTTTTTATGAAATAATTTGTAACTGTATCGGAATACATTTTTAAAGTAACCCTCCCAAGCCTGGTCTTGTGTGGACGTCCGTTACTTTCACTTTTTAAGTTAGCGATTTTTAAGGCCCCAATCCTACTGTATTACCTATTATACTGTATTGCCAACTGTATTAATGTGTGGATATTGATTCAATAGTTCTACCTAATTTTGAACACAAGAGGGCAGTATAGCACTATGAATGATTTTTTTCTTTTTTGACTAAACCATTCTGTCTGTTTTTAAACTTAAACATAATTCTTAAATTAAAAAAAGGAATAAAATGGCTATAGTTCCAATATTGGTATAGTCTTATACAGTGTTGGGGTAGTTACTCAAAAAAGTAATTAGTTACTAGTTACTTCTGTAAATTGTAATGAGATTACTAGTTACTGCGTTGGAAAAATAACTTCACTACTTATTACTTTACTTTCCTGTTTCTTAATTTACCGTGTAGCCTACATGGACAAACATCATATCAGTTTTTGCCCTATCATCACTTTATTGTAAAAATGTATACAAAATGACATGAAAGAACAATATCCCTGTCTGCACAAATAAATATGCCGCACTGTAAAATTCACAAACAAAATGGGGTTCAAAATTCAAAATTTTAAAATGGTGTTTATCACAGAAGTTTCAAAACAGGCTGGGAGAATAAAACTCTTCTCCTGAGAACAAAACCAGCTTTTTAGTCGACTCATGGTAATAATAATAATTTAAAAAAAAATAAAAGATGTCAATGAAAAATAATAAAATAAAGGTCACTTTATCCCATAAAATTCTTAATCCTAATTTAAAATGTATTTTTCTAAACCTGGGGAATTAATGGTCGACAGGGGAAGCATGTCTTCTACAATGAACCCTGCAACAATCCTGTTCATTTCGTTTTCCAAGACTTTCGAGCCTTGTTTTTACTTGACGCGTCCGAACGAGCGGAAAGGTGCGCGCGGCAAACACCGCACGCGATGCCGCATCCGAGGATGAACGACAAGAAGCCGAACCTGCACCGAACATGGAGCCTACATCTCCACAACGGCACCCAGTTTGCGCATCTAAATCAGTTATTTATGTTTACAAAATGAGCCTAAGATCCATGTTTTATAAAATGTCCACGAAACTTAATGAAATGTTAAGTGAAATTAGAAAATAGAGATCGTTCATTTAGTTCTTTAGCCTAGCCTATATACATGTTTTTATATCGACATATTTTGTTCTAATGTCACAAATAATAATCTTAGGATTTACTATAGCCTACATTTCACTCAAATATTTTTGTGCTTTCGAGCAATAAACTGAAAGTAATGTGAATATTGCCATTTGCCGAAACCCGTCTCTCTCTCTCCACTTCCCTCTCTCCTTCACTCAAATCGGTCTCTATGGCAACGGCGCGCACGCACCACTAGACGGAACTCTCCACACAGGCAAACACGGCTTGGGTAACGCAGGAAAGCGCGTTCCTTTAGTATAGTAAAGTAGTGTAGTTACCAATATTTTCAGTGTAATGCGTTACTTTACTTACCCAAACTCGTTTGTAACTCGTTACCCCCAACACTGGTCTTATAGAAAATAAATGGTGAATAATAACATTTTTAATTCCTCATCCAATCATCCTTTTGTTATGGATCAATATCATAGCTAGAGACGTAGAAAAGGGCTGCACGGTTTTGCAATAAATAATAATAAATAAAATAAAATAAACATATAAATATTGTAATTGCAATTAAATTAGATTTGTGTGGCAGCTGCATGTACAATTATTATTATTAATAATAATAACATTAATAATAATACAAATGAGCTTAGAATAAAAATTTAAATGGTTTATTACATTAAAAACAGGCCATATTTTTAATAAATAAATAAGCTATCGTTCATAGTGCACTAAATTTTAAACATTTTAAATTACAACATTGTTTGTGAAAGTCCAACAAAGTTAAATGTATACTCAAACCTGAAAAGTTGTGTGGCTCCGTTTTCATTTGATTATCATTGTGGCAGCAGTTGGAACACTGTGTTAACTAACCCCGCTGTGTATTAGGCCTACATATTTTAAACCTAGCTAACAGTCGCTAGGAATTACTGACATGTTTCAAAACGGTGCTGTGTTTGAGCCAACAAGACAGAGATTAAGGCAATATAAAGTTAGATTTGGACGCGTATACATCCAACCCGGAAACAGAAAAAAATCTACGATGAAAAAATTTACTTTCATGATGTCAAAACACTCTTTGTCCATTATCTTCACGAAATATAATCAAAACGTTCCGCAAATTCGCGGGAGACCGTCTTCTGGCAGCAAGAGAAAAAGACAGCCGGCTAGATACTGACAAACTATGTAAAATGTCCGTGTTACATTTAACCCCGCGTTAGGCCTACATTTATCCCCGCGCTCCCCTATTCTGTAGCTCCTGGCAGTGATGTTTCACCTCATGAAATATAGTTTATGTTCACATTTATGACACAGACAGTAGATAATATTATGTTCACATTTATGACACAGACAGTAGATATAGGCTTCTGTCAGGCACTTTCAGGAATACAAATCGAAAAAATATGTATAGGCTATATGTGCATATTTATATGCAAAATACTCCTTTTTTCACGTCAACTATGTGCTATGGTCATTAAATGGCTTTCCTTTTCACTTAAGTCCAGCAAATAATTCATTTATTTTAACACATTTGGTGGCATCTGCCAGTTATTGTCGTTGTTATGAAGTACAGTCGTATGTTTGCATAATTCATTTTGAACACTATAATGCTTTCAAAATCTGAGGTAAATTATCCGTTATGGCTTGTGGCACAGTGACCTATTTTTAACTAAAAATAAATAATGTGTACTCATAACCAGTGTAATTTCTTCATTCTGTCAGCCGCGACGTCGCAGAAATAGGAAACGTTTCTAAATTAGAAACTTCGCATGTCGCCGTCGCGTATGGTTAGGACAAAAACTCTGATTTATTAACATGGAAAAGATACCTTTTATCGCGTGTCGCGGCGTCGTGTGTAGTTAGGACACGGTGTAAGCGGCCGCTTCTCAAGTCTAGAATCTGAACTTGATTCCGATTGGCCAGTGTCAGACAGTCAGACCTGTCAGTCTCGCAGCTCGCGTCAGCTTCATGCGGCTTCATGAGAGAGACGCATAAGTCCGGAATTAGACAATTTAACAATATACTTACGATAGAATATATTTACAATTAATAATGATTTAAAAACAAAATACATAACGCGCCGGGCCGCCGGCCCAACCAGACCGCGGCCCACCAGGAATCTCCCGGTAGTCCCGATGGCCAGTACATGCCTTAGTATCTTTAATATATTTTCATAATTTTGAAGAAGTTTGGTGTGGGAATAATTAAAAATTACTTAAGAGGGGGGAAATAAAAATGTAAAGGCTGGTTTTGCAAAACATTCCCATACAGACTGAAACAACCGACTTTGTTTTGCTGGCTTAAAGTTGCTTGGGCTAATGAGATCTATAAGTGTACCGAGTTTAATATTATTATATGCAAGTGTGTTTGATTTATGGACCCAATTTTCAGACCAAGTTAATGGACCAAGTTAATTTAATTAATGAACTAATTATATAAAACTATTGTCAATGCACTACAATTAAACTGGCTATGTGCCTTTACTTATAAAAAAATAAATAAAAACTTATTTAAAAAATCCCAGGCTTAAGAAATGTATTTTATTTATGCTGGCCAGACACACAGCAGTTAAATGGTTAATTAAGCCCCCTCTCCCTGCTAACACACACACACACACACACACACACACACACACACACACACACACACACACACACACACACACACACACACAGGCAAAGGCTCAGACATATGCTCAGAGGGAGTATGACTACATTCAAACTAAAATATCTGACTTTCTGTGGGTCCTAGCTATTGAGTGTGAATTAGAAAGTTGTCCGGCTCGAAGAGTACAATATACATACTGATTCTTGTAACTGTAGATAAAACTAACAACCCCACTTTTGTCAAAAGGTGGCGCTACTGAGCCCTCACCACGCCCGCTTCTGAAACTTTGCACATGTCTACTGGCTAATAAATGTGATGTGTCTGATGAGTTTCATGCAATTTGAAGCATGCTAAGGGTCTCAAAAGCATCCTAAAAGAATGGTAAAGTTTGATGCATCGCCACGGCAACAGTTTCAACGATATCAAGAATCCATTCACAGGTCTTCATCTGCCGTATGTTTACATTATACAGATGAAGTTTGAAGCAAATCGGGTTAAAATAAGAGGGTGATTTTAAAGCATTTTGAAAGTGACACACTTCCTGCTGCCAGTTGGTGGCGCTATAACTTTGACACACAATAGTCACATCCATGTGATAGTCCTCTTACAGCGAACGCACTCCTGAAGTTTCATCAAGATCGGTTGATGTATGCTGAAGTTATGACACACTTCCTGTTTCACGTTTCTCGCCATGATTTCGTTTCCTCGCCACGCCCAAACCGTTCGAGATATCAAAAATCCCCTCGCAAACTTTCATCCTCAATGTCTTGACTTCACGCTGACTGAGTTTCGTAGAATTTGGATAAGAGCTCTAGGAGGAGTATTAAAAATTCCATTGCAAGTGTTTTACAAAGAACCTTAAAAAACCGACTTCCTGTTGGGCTGGGGTAAAAAGTAAAAGTGCGACGTATATATGAAATGATGAGATCAACATGTGTACCGAGTTTCATATTATTACATACAAGCGTGTTCGATTTATGGACCAAGTGTTCGGACCCCATTCCAGGTGGCGCTGTCGAGCCCCCCTGCCACGCCCGGGTACCATCTTCAGCCCGGCCCTAATGGCCGCGGGTTCTGACCCGTGTGCAAAGTTTCAAGAGTTTTCGAGCACGTTAAGGGCCCCAAAAGTGCCCAAATAGTCGTATAAATAATAATAATAATAATAAATATAGCTGCGAGCAGCGATTGCGGGCCCAAGCCGGTGGCACCGCAACCCCGGTGCCTTTAGTTACCTAAAGGCACCGGGATGGCGGTACCGCCGGCTTTGGCCCGCAATCGCTGCTCGCAGCTATATTTATATATATATATATATATATATATAAAGCCGGTGGCACCGCACCCTTGGTGCTTTTAGGGTTATTCTACATGACGTGCAAAAACGTAACCCCCGCTTTGACTGTCAAAAAGAAGTGTGCTGAAGAGCTTGCAGCAGTGAAGGCTCTGCAAAAGTGCGGATCGAGGGCACATTTTAACCACAAAGTATGCATGAGCAACCTTCTGAAAGGTCAGGTGTACATCAAGGTCTACATCTGTACTGTGTTTACATTATATTATTTAGGGATGCGCCGATCCGATACTCAGGATCGTTATCAGCTCCGATACTGCCATCTTTGCCGGATCGGGTATATTTACACCACTTTAATCAAACCACTCTTCTTTAAAACATTACGATGTGATTTTTTCCACATGTATTTTGTTACTCTTATTGAGCTATTTTGTCCGCATAAAAGATTCACTGCCAATCGTACGTGCTCACATCATTCTCTTTCTGTGAAAGCTGTATACTGCATTCACCAGTTTTCACTCTACAGCTATTGACCAGAGCACTGAAATTATTTCTCACTTAAACTACAATCAAATGGATTTTCCCACACATTTTGCATTAGTCCTCTGCATGGCATTTTATTATTTTCTGAGCAGCTTCAGAAGTGCATGCACACAGCCTAGAACACATGACACGCACACACAGTCACAATAGAGGCGCGATCGAACTCTGTGTGTGTTTGTGTGTGAACAATGGAAACTCCATTTTGTTCATACAGGAAAATATTCAGACTAATGTCTTGTGGGAGCAACAGAATACATGTAACAGCATTATGTAATCAGGAAACAAAAATCCAGTAACTGTATATTATTACAGTGAGTTACATCAAAAAAAGTAATCAGATTGTAGTTGCTTTTTGAAAAAGTATAAAGTACTTAAAGCCAATTAATATAAAGTGGGACCCTTTTTTATGAAATAATTTGTAACTGTATCGGAATACATTTTTTAAAGTAACCCTCCCAAGCCTGGTCTTGTGTGGACGTCGTGAAATTAGAAAATAGAGATCGTTCATTTAGTTCTTTAGCCTATATACATGTTTTTATATCCACATATTTTGTTCTAATGTCACAAATAATAATCTTAGGGTTTACTATAGCCTACATTTCACTCAAATATTTTTGTACTTTCGAGCAATAAACTGAAAGTAATGTGAATATTGCCATTCAGGGCTGGACTGGGACAAAAAATCAGCCCTGGACACTTCATCCAGACCGGCCCACTATGCAAACACACACACACGTGCATTAATCTATACGTGCATTAATCTGCATGTAAAATTACTGATTAGATTTTATTTACTATCAAAACCAAGAAAAAACTATTAAAATAATAAACAAAGGGAATGGAAATGATTTTATAAGGCTTTATTGTAAATAACTGGTCTGAATTTATGTGCCACTTAATATTTTAATAGAATATTCTTAGGCTACATATATTTCATGAAGTGCAACATCACGGTGAGGACCTACAGAAATATATATTCTGTAACTCCTGGCAGTGATGTTTCACCTCATGAAATATAGTTTATATAATATAGCATAAGAATATTCTGTTACAATATTATGTTTACATTTATGACACAGACAGTAGATAATATTATGTTCACATTTATGACACAGACAGTATAGGCTTCTGCCAGGCACTTTCAGGGAGACAAATTTAAAAAATATGTATTTATGTGCATATTTATATGCAAAATACTCCTTTTTTCACATCAACTATGTGCTATGGTCATTAACACTAGAACTACCGGAATTCCATAACTACTACAACGACCATAGCGGTCATTCTGACCGTTCAAACTTTAACGTTCATTTGGCTGTACTGAACGTCATTTTCGTCATGTCATATCTGCATTTGAACCTTTCTCTTTAAGTTTTCCAGTGACACTTATAATTCCTGTTGTCATGTTATAATGCCATCGCCCTTAAAACAAGCAAAATATTATATCATATTATAAAGCCAATACAAAAATATTTCCCGACAGGTGCTGCCGAGGAAAGTTTTGCGTCAAAAATATTTTTTCACCGCACTCTCCACGTGAATAGACATGCAAAAAATCTAGGAAACGTCAAAGCTTCATACAGTAGCCTACAGCCCTGTTATACAAATACAATCAATGTGAAATCTAAAAATAAATAGATATACAATGTTAAGATAGATGATAATAAAGATGTGGGCTCATTTGAACGGTGGAAACCCCAATATTCATTCACTGACGTTACGCACACACACATAGGAAAACACCGCTTCGCGTGCAGCTTCAGTCCCTCACACTACTTTGTGACATTTGGCACATGACTCCTTGATTTAATTTTTGCAGTTTCTCCTTACTTGGCACTGCCTTCATCATCTTCGTCCCGGACCGCCTACCCGACTCTCGCACCAGTTGAGTGGCTTTTGATTTCATGTTGTCGGAGCGAAATTCGCTTGCCAGTTGCGTGATGGACGCGAAACTTGCTCATTTGTGCACTTCTACAATATGTGCGTGTTGATCGCGGGAAATATAGCGGACTTATGATATTTATAATGCGTGCGGTCAAAATGACCGCCATGGCCATTCTAGGTAGAAATAGGACGCAACTGTTTTGTGTTTTGTGATTGTAATAAAATAACAGTGCCAGAATAAAATATACACATATTTAGGAAAAGTCAGAGTCCTACAGCCACATTGATTTTATTTTAACAAATAAGTTATTACACTGTAAATTTTAAAAACGGTCAAAATGACCGCCTTGGGAGTTCTGGTGTTAAATGGCTATCCTTTTCACTTAAGTCCAGCAAATAATTCATTTATTTTAACACATTTGGTGGCATCTGCCTCAAGTTATTGTCGTTGTTATGAAATACAGTCGTATGTTTGCATAGAATTCATTTTGAACACTATAATATTACATGCTTTCAAAATCTGAGGTAAATTATCCGTTATGGCTTGTGGCACAGTGACCTATTTTTAACTAAAAATAAATAATGTGTACTCATAACCAGTGTAATTTCTTCATTCTGTCAGCCGCGACATCGCAGAAATAGGAACCGTTTCTAAATTAGAAAAAACTTCGCATGTCGCCGTCGCGTCTGGTTAGGACAAAAACTCTGATTTACATGGAAAAGATACCTTTTATCGCGTGTCGCGGCGTCGTGTGTAGTTAGGACATATTGTACTGTAACGGTAGTCGATATACGCGTTCTTCTGATCATTAAAAAGAATGAGGTTATATTGACAGATGAATAGGCTACGCTCAGTTTATCAAATACGCTCAGTTTATTAAATGTCTCTTGCAAACTATGAAGAGACAATGATGAATCAATACACACTGACATGGCGATGCTGGACTGATTCTTTATTTACACCACATCATACAGTAATTTTGTCGGTTGTTTATTACAGATATTAGCATGCATTTTATTGATCATCAGCTAATTTCATCAATAGACATCAATAAGAGAGAGTGGCAACAGCCCTTGTAAGAGTCAAGAGATCATTTCTTTCTTTACTTGAAGATGATTGTGTAGATGATTAAGCGTCTCTGACTTACTTTCACTTTTATTTGCGATGTTTGCACGTTGGTTTGACGCTCAGCTGCTGCTCATCTGCGGCGGTGATGCGTGTCGCAGTAGCGCCGACATGTCTGACTATAACAGCCTGTAAACGCTCTCACTCGTTTATTTTTTAGCATTTTTGGGAGGAGTAAAATATACATGTGTGATATCAACAACCAGATTGCGTTTACACGTAAAGATCCGAACACAATGCGAGCCAGACTACCTCCAGATGGTCAGGCAAATCGATCACAATCCGATCACAACGTAATACCTTGCATTGATATTTCTTTTTTATTATCCGGATAACTTATCTGGATACAGATCGCATTTTAATACCAGGTGTAGGGGTCTCAGAGACGAGACCGGCGAGAAACTTCACGAGACCTGCGGAATGCCTCCACAGGGCGGGGAGATACTATACTGCCTATGGGAGCGGCCGCTTCTCCGCTCTTGATTCCGATTGGCCAGTGTCAGACAGTCAGACCTGTCAGTCTCGCAGCTGGACCAAGTTTATGGACCAAGTTAATTTAATAAATAAACTAATTTTATAAAACTATTGTCAATGCACTACAATTTAACTGGTTATATTATGCATTCACTTATAAAAATTAAAATAAAAACTTATTTAAAACATACCAGGCTTAAGAAATGTATTAAGAAATTACACAGCAGAAAAAAACACACAGCACTGAAATGGTTAAGTTAAGCCCCTCCCCCTACTAACACACACACAGAGAGAGACAGAGATGTAGGCTCAAAGGGAGCATGACCAGATTCAAACAAACATATCTTACTTTCTGTGGGTCCTAGTTAAAGAGTGTCAATTAGAAAGTTGTCCGGCTCGAGGAGTACAATATACATACTGATTTTTGTAACTGTAGATAAAACTAACAACCCAACTTTTGTCAAAAGGTGGCGCTACTGAGCCCTCACCACGCCCGTTTCTGAAACTTTGCACATGTCTACTGGCTAATAAATGTGATGTGTCTGAGGAGTTTCATGCAATTTGAAGCATGCTAAGGGTCTCAAAAGCATCCTAAAAGAATGGTAAAGTTTGATGCGTCACCACGGCAACAGTTTCAAAGATATTAAGAATCCATTCACAGGTCTACATCTGCCGTATGTTTACATTATACAGATGAAGTTTGAAGCAAATCGGGTTAAAATAAGAGGGTGATTTCAAAGCATTTTGAAAGTGACACACTTCCTGCTGCCAGTTGGTGGCGCTATAACTTTGACACACAATAGTCACATCCATGTGATCGTCCTCTTACAGCGAACACACTCCTGAAGTTTCATCAAGATCAGTTAATGTATGCTGAAGTTAGGACACACTTCCTGTTTCACGTTTCTCACCATAATTTTGTTTCCTCGCCACAGCCAAACCGTTCGAGATATCAAAAATCCCCTCGCAATTTTTGATCGTCTATGTCTTGACTTCAGGCTGACCGAGTTTCGTTCCATGCGGATGAATGCTCTAGGAGGAGTACATTAAATTCCATTGCAAGCATTTAAAAAAAAACCGTAAATATCTGACTTCCTGTTGGGCTGGGGTAAAAAGTAAAAGTGCGATGAATATATGAAACGATGAGATCGACATGTGTACCGAGTTTCATATTATTACATGCAAGCGTGTTTGATTTATGGACAAAGTGTTCAGACCCTGTTCCAGGGGGCGCTGACGAGCCGCCCTGCCACGCCCGGGTACCAGCTTCAGCCCGGCTCTGATGGCCGCGGGTTCTGACCCGTGTGCAAAGTTTCAAGAGTTTTTGAGCATGTTAAGGGCCCCAAAAGTGCCTGGATAGTCGTTAGAAAAAAAAAAAAAAAAAAAAAAATAATCCTAAGGAAAACAATAGGGCCTTCGCCCTTTCAGGGCTTGGGCCCTAAATATAGCTGCGAGCAGCGATTGCGGGCCCAAGCCGGTGGCACCGCAACCCCGGTGCCTTTAGTTACCTAAAGGCACCGGGATGGCGGTACCGCCGGCTTTGGCCCGCAATCGCTGCTCGCAGCTATATTTATATATATATATATATATATATATAAAGCCGGTGGCACCGCCACCTTGGTGCTTTTAGGGTTATTCTACTTGACATGCAAAAACATAACCCCCGCTTTGACTGTCAAAAAGAAGTGTGCTGAAGAGCTTGCATCAGTGAAGGCTCTGCAAAAGTGCACATTGAGGGCACATTTTAACCACAAAGTATGCGTGAGCAACCTTCTGAAAGGTCAGGTGTACATCCAGGTCTACATCTGTACTGTGTTTACATTATAGTATTTAGGAATGCGCCGATCCGATACTCAGGATCGGTATCAGCTCCGATACTGCCATCTTTGCCGGATCGGGTATATTTACACCACTTTAATCAAACCACTCTTCTTTAAAACATTATGATGTGATTTTTTTCACATGTATTTTATTACTCTTATTGAGCTATTTTGTCCACACACAGGACTCACTGCCAATCGTACGTGCTCACATCATTCTCTTTCTGTGAAAGCTGTATACTGCACTCACCAGTTTTCACTCTACAGCTATTGACCAGAGCACTGAAATTATTTCTCACTTACACTACAATCAAATGGATTTTCTCACACATTTTGCGTTAGTCCTCCGCATGGCATTTTATTATTTTCTGCGCAGCTTCAGAAGTGCATGCACACAGCCTAGAACACATGACACGCACACACAGTCACGAGAGAGGCGCGATCGAACTCTGTGTGTGTTTGTGTGTGAACAATGGAAACTCCATTTTGTTCATACAGGAAAATATTCAGACTAATGTCTTGTGGGAGCAACAGAATACATGTAACAGCATTATGTAATCAGGAAACAAAAATCCAGTAACTGTATATTATTACAGTGAGTTACATCAAAAAAGTAATCAGATTGTAGTTACTTTTTGAAAAAGTATAAAGTACTTAAAGCCAATTAATATAAAGTGGGACCCTTTTTTATGAAATAATTTGTAACTGTATCGGAATACATTTTTTAAAGTAACCCTCCCAAGCCTGGTCTTGTGTGGACGTCGTGAAATTAGAAAATAGAAATCGTTCATTTAGTTCTTTAGCCTATATACATGTTTTTATATCCACATATTTTGTTCTAATGTCACAAATAATAATCTTAGGGTTTACTATAGCCTACATTTCACTCAAATATTTTTGTACTTTCGAGCAATAAACTGAAAGTAATGTGAATATTGCCATTCAGGGCTGGACTGGGACAAAAAATCAGCCCTGGACACTTCATCCAGACCGGCCCACTATGCAAACACACACACACGTGCATTAATCTATACGTGCATTAATCTGCATGTAAAATTACTGATTAGATTTTATTTACTATCAAAACCAAGAAAAAACTATTAAAATAATAAACAAAGGGAATGGAAATGATTTTATAAGGCTTTATTGTAAATAACTGGTCTGAATTTATGTGCCACTTAATATTTTAATAGAATATTCTTAGGCTACATATATTTCATGAAGTGCAACATCACGGTGAGGACCTACAGAAATATATATTCTGTAGCTCCTGGCAGTGATGTTTCACCTCATGAAATATAGTTTATATAATATAGCATAAGAATATTCTGTTACAATATTATGTTCACATTTATGACACAGACAGTAGATAATATTATGTTCACATTTATGACACAGACAGTATAGGCACTTTCCAGGCACTGGAACTTATAGGCACTTTCCAGGCACTCTCCAGACCAGGCACTTTCAGGGAGACAAATTTAAAAAATATGTATTTATGTGCATATTTATATGCAAAATACTCCTTTTTTCACATCAACTATGTGCTATGGTCATTAACACTAGAACTACCGGAATTCCATAACTACTACAACGACCATAGCGGTCATTCTGACCGTTCAAACTTTAACGTTCATTTGGCTGTACTGAACGTCATTTTCGTCATGTCATATCTGCATTTGAACCTTTCTCTTTAAGTTTTCCAGTGACACTTATAATTCCTGTTGTCATGTTATAATGCCATCGCCCTTAAAACAAGCAAAATATTATATCATATTATAAAGCCAATACAAAAATATTTCCCGACAGGTGCTGCCGAGGAAAGTTTTGCGTCAAAAATATTTTTTCACCGCACTCTCCACGTGAATAGACATGCAAAAAATCTAGGAAACGTCAAAGCTTCATACAGTAGCCTACAGCCCTGTTATACAAATACAATCAATGTGAAATCTAAAAATAAATAGATATACAATGTTAAGATAGATGATAATAAAGATGTGGGCTCATTTGAACGGTGGAAACCCCAATATTCATTCACTGACGTTACGCACACACACATAGGAAAACACCGCTTCGCGTGCAGCTTCAGTCCCTCACACTACTTTGTGACATTTGGCACATGACTCCTTGATTTAATTTTTGCAGTTTCTCCTTACTTGGCACTGCCTTCATCATCTTCGTCCCGGACCGCCTACCCGACTCTCGCACCAGTTGAGTGGCTTTTGATTTCATGTTGTCGGAGCGAAATTCGCTTGCCAGTTGCGTGATGGACGCGAAACTTGCTCATTTGTGCACTTCTACAATATGTGCGTGTTGATCGCGGGAAATATAGCGGACTTATGATATTTATAATGCGTGCGGTCAAAATGACCGCCATGGCCATTCTAGGTAGAAATAGGACGCAACTGTTTTGTGTTTTGTGATTGTAATAAAATAACAGTGCCAGAATAAAATATACACATATTTAGGAAAAGTCAGAGTCCTACAGCCACATTGATTTTATTTTAACAAATAAGTTATTACACTGTAAATTTTAAAAACGGTCAAAATGACCGCCTTGGGAGTTCTGGTGTTAAATGGCTATCCTTTTCACTTAAGTCCAGCAAATAATTCATTTATTTTAACACATTTGGTGGCATCTGCCTCAAGTTATTGTCGTTGTTATGAAATACAGTCGTATGTTTGCATAGAATTCATTTTGAACACTATAATATTAGCCTACATGCTTTCAAAATCTGAGGTAGGCCTAAATTATCCGTTATGGCTTGTGGCACAGTGACCTATTTTTAACTAAAAATAAATAATGTGTACTCATAACCAGTGTAATTTCTTCATTCTGTCAGCCGCGACATCGCAGAAATAGGAACCGTTTCTAAATTAGAAAAAACTTCGCATGTCGCCGTCGCGTCTGGTTAGGACAAAAACTCTGATTTACATGGAAAAGATACCTTTTATCGCGTGTCGCGGCGTCGTGTGTAGTTAGGACATATTGTACTGTAACGGTAGTCGATACGCGTTCTTCTGATCATTAAAAAGAATGAGGTTATATTGACAGATGAATAGGCTACGCTCAGTTTATCAAATACGCTCAGTTTATTAAATGTCTCTTGCAAACTATGAAGAGACAATGATGAATCAATACACACTGACATGGCGATGCTGGACTGATTCTTTATTTACACCATCATACAGTAATTTTGTCGGTTGTTTATTACAGATATTAGCATGCATTTTATTGATCATCAGCTAATTTCATCAATAGACATCAATAAGAGAGAGTGGCAACAGCCCTTGTAAAAGTCAAGAGATCATTTCTTTCTTTACTTGAAGATGATTGTGTAGATGATTAAGCGTCTCTGACTTACTTTCACTTTTATTTGCGATGTTTGCACGTTGGTTTGACGCTCAGCTGCTGCTTATCTGCGGTGGTGATGCGTGTCGCAGTAGCGCCGACATGTCTGACTATAACAGCCTGTAAACGCTCTCACTCGTTTATTTTTTAGCATTTTTGGGAGGAGTAAAATATACATGTGTGATATCAACAACCAGATTGCGTTTACACGTAAAGATCCGAACACAATGCGAGCCAGACTACCTCCAGATGGTCAGGCAAATCGATCACAATCCGATCACAACGTAATACCTTGCATTGATATTTCTTTTTTATTATCCGGATAACTTATCTGGATACAGATCGCATTTTAATACCAGGTGTAGGGGTCTCAGAGACGAGACCGGCGAGAAACTTCACGAGACCTGCGGAATGCCTCCACAGGGCGGGGAGATACTATACTGCCTATGGGAGCGGCCGCTTCTCCGCTCTTGATTCCGATCGGCCAGTGTCAGACAGTCAGACCTGTCAGTCTCGCAGCTGGACCAAGTTTATGGACCAAGTTAATTTAATTAATAAACTAATTTTATAAAACTATTGTCAATGCACTACAATTTAACTGGTTATATTATGCATTCACTTATAAAAATTAAAATAAAAACTTATTTAAAACATACCAGGCTTAAGAAATGTATTAAGAAATTACACAGCAGAAAAAAACACACAGCACTGAAATGGTTAAGTTAAGCCCCTCCCCCTACTAACACACACACAGAGAGAGACAGAGATGTAGGCTCAAAGGGAGCATGACCAGATTCAAACAAACATATCTTACTTTCTGTGGGTCCTAGTTAAAGAGTGTCAATTAGAAAGTTGTCCGGCTCGAGGAGTACAATATACATACTGATTTTTGTAACTGTAGATAAAACTAACAACCCAACTTTTGTCAAAAGGTGGCGCTACTGAGCCCTCACCACGCCCGTTTCTGAAACTTTGCACATGTCTACTGGCTAATAAATGTGATGTGTCTGAGGAGTTTCATGCAATTTGAAGCATGCTAAGGGTCTCAAAAGCATCCTAAAAGAATGGTAAAGTTTGATGCGTCACCACGGCAACAGTTTCAAAGATATTAAGAATCCATTCACAGGTCTACATCTGCCGTATGTTTACATTATACAGATGAAGTTTGAAGCAAATCGGGTTAAAATAAGAGGGTGATTTCAAAGCATTTTGAAAGTGACACACTTCCTGCTGCCAGTTGGTGGCGCTATAACTTTGACACACAATAGTCACATCCATGTGATCGTCCTCTTACGGCGAACACACTCCTGAAGTTTCATCAAGATCAGTTAATGTATGCTGAAGTTAGGACACACTTCCTGTTTCACGTTTCTCACCATAATTTTGTTTCCTCGCCACAGCCAAACCGTTCGAGATATCAAAAATCCCCTCGCAATTTTTGATCGTCTATGTCTTGACTTCAGGCTGACCGAGTTTCGTTCCATGCGGATGAATGCTCTAGGAGGAGTACATTAAATTCCATTGCAAGCATTTAAAAAAAAAACGTAAATATCTGACTTCCTGTTGGGCTGGGGTAAAAAGTAAAAGTCCGATGAATATATGAAACGATGAGATCGACATGTGTACCGAGTTTCATATTATTACATGCAAGCGTGTTTGATTTATGGACAAAGTGTTCAGACCCTGTTCCAGGGGGCGCTGACGAGCCGCCCTGCCACGCCCGGGTACCAGCTTCAGCCCGGCTCTGATGGCCGCGGGTTCTGACCCGTGTGCAAAGTTTCAAGAGTTTTTGAGCATGTTAAGGGCCCCGAAAGTGCCCGGATAGTCGTTAGAAAAAAAAAAAAAAATAATAATAATAATCCTAAGGAAAACAATAGGGCCTTCGCCCTTTCAGGGCTTGGGCCCTAATAATAATAATCCTAAGGAAAACAATAGGGCCTTCGCCCTTTCAGGGCTTGGGCCCTAATAATAATAATAAATATAGCTGCGAGCAGCGATTGCGGGCCCAAGCCGGTGGCACCGCAACCCCGGTGCCTTTAGTTACCTAAAGGCACCGGGATGGCGGTACCGCCGGCTTTGGCCCGCAATCGCTGCTCGCAGCTATATTTATATATATATATATATATATATATAAAGCCGGTGGCACCGCCACCTTGGTGCTTTTAGGGTTATTCTACTTGACATGCAAAAACATAACCCCCGCTTTGACTGTCAAAAAGAAGTGTGCTGAAGAGCTTGCATCAGTGAAGGCTCTGCAAAAGTGCACATTGAGGGCACATTTTAACCACAAAGTATGCGTGAGCAACCTTCTGAAAGGTCAGGTGTACATCCAGGTCTACATCTGTACTGTGTTTACATTATAGTATTTAGGAATGCGCCGATCCGATACTCAGGATCGGTATCAGCTCCGATACTGCCATCTTTGCCGGATCGGGTATATTTACACCACTTTAATCAAACCACTCTTCTTTAAAACATTATGATGTGATTTTTTTCACATGTATTTTATTACTCTTATTGAGCTATTTTGTCCACACACAGGACTCACTGCCAATCGTACGTGCTCACATCATTCTCTTTCTGTGAAAGCTGTATACTGCACTCACCAGTTTTCACTCTACAGCTATTGACCAGAGCACTGAAATTATTTCTCACTTACACTACAATCAAATGGATTTTCTCACACATTTTGCGTTAGTCCTCCGCATGGCATTTTATTATTTTCTGCGCAGCTTCAGAAGTGCATGCACACAGCCTAGAACACATGACACGCACACACAGTCACGAGAGAGGCGCGATCGAATGTGTGTTTGTGTGCGAACAATGGAAACTCCTTTTTGTTCATACAGGAAAATATTCAGACTAATGTCTTGTGGGAGCAACAGAATACATGCAACGGCATTATGTAATCAGGATACAAAAATCTAGTGAGTTACATCAAAAAAAGTAGTAATCAGATTGTAGTTACTTTTTGAAAAAGTATATAGTACTTAAAGCCATTTAATATAAAGTGGGACCCTTTTTTATGAAATAATTTGTAACTGTATCGGAATACATTTTTAAAGTAACCCTCCCAAGCCTGGTCTTGTGTGGACGTCCATTACTTTCACTTTTTAAGTTAGCGATTTTTAAGGCCCCAATCCTACTGTATTACCTATTATACTGTATTGCCAACTGTATTAATGTGTGGATATTGATCCAATAGGTCTACCTAATTTTGAACACAAGAGGGCAGTATAGCACTATGAATGATTTTTTTCTTTTTTGACTAAACCATTCTGTCTGTTTTTAAACTTAAACATAATTCTTAAATTAAAAAAAGGAATAAAATGGCTATAGTTCCAATATTGGTATAGTCTATACAGTGTTGGGGTAGTTACTCAAAAAAGTAATTAATTACTAGTTACTTCTGTAAATTGTAATGAGATTACTTTACTAGTTACTGAGTTGGATAAATAACATCACTACTTATTACTTTACTTTCCTGTTTCTTAATTTACCGTGTAGCCTACATGGACAAACATCATATCAGTTTTTGCCCTATCATCACTTTATTGTAAAAATGTATACAAAATGACATGAAAGAACAATATCCTTGTCTGCACAAATAAATATGCCGCACTGTAAAATTCACAAACAAAATGGGGTTCAAAATTCAAAATTTTAAAATGGTGTTTATCACAGAAGTTTCAAAACAGGCTGGGAGAATAAAACTCTTCTCCTGAGAACAAAACCAGCTTTTTAGTCGACTCATGGTAATAATAATAATTTAAAAAAAATAAAAGATGTCAATGAAAAATAATAAAATAAAGGTCACTTTATCCCATAAAATTCTTAATCCTAATTTAAAATGTATTTTTCTAAACCTGGGGAATTAATGGTCGACAGGGGAAGCATGTCTTCTACAATGAACCCTGCAACAATCCTGTTCATTTCGTTTTCCAAGACTTTCGAGCCTTGTTTTTACTTGACGCGTCCGAACGAGCGGAAAGGTGCGCGCGGCAAACACCGCACGCGATGCCGCATCCGAGGATGAACGACAAGAAGCCGAACCTGCACCGAACATGGAGCCTACATCTCCGCAACGGCACCCAGTTTGCGCATCTAAATCAGTTATTTATGTATACAAAATGAGCCTAAGATCCATGTTTTATAAAATGTCCACGAAACTTAATGAAATGTTTAGTGAAATTAGAAAATAGAGATCGTTCATTTAGTTCTTTAGCCTAGCCTATATACATGTTTTTATATCGACATATTTTGTTCTAATGTCACAAATAATAATCTTAGGATTTACTATAGCCTACATTTCACTCAAATATTTTTGTGCTTTCGAGCAATAAACTGAAAGTAATGTGAATATTGCCATGTTGAAACCCGTCTCTCTCTCTCCACTTCCCTCTCTCTCTCTCACTCAAATCGGTCTCTATGGCAACGGCGCGCACGCACCACTAGACGGAACTCTCCACACAGGCAAACACGGCTTGGGTAACGCAGGAAAGCGCGTTCCTTTATTATAGTAAAGTAATGTAGTTACCAATATTTTCAGTGTAATGCGTTACTTTACTTACCCAAACTCGTTTGTAACTCGTTACCCCCAACACTGGTCTTATAGAAAATAAATGTAATGATTCACGATGCACAGAGGAATCCATTTGCAGCTTTATTAAACAAAGTCGTACAGGCAGGGTCAAGACGAGGCAAACAGGGCAATGCAGATCAGACAACAGGATAAACAGTAGACAGGCAAAGATCAGGGCAGGCAGCAATAATCGTGGTCAGTAAACAGTCCAAGTTCAGGCCAGGCAGATATCAGTCGTAGAAGAATCAAACAGTCCAAAGTCCAAAACCAGAAAACCAGAATCAGGATACAAACGCTCAGAAATGATCACCGGGGCAAATCAAGACTTCGCACTGGTGTGGTGTGTGGACGTGGCTTTTATGTGTGTGTGTTAATGGCGTGCAGGTGTGTGACGCAATCAGTCCCAGGTAAGCGGCATGATGGGAATTTGAGTTTGTAGCCAATGATCAGTACTCTGGTGAAGGCTCCCTCTGGTGGCGGAGAGGAGACAGAGCGGGAGCCTCCATTGTAACAGAGCCCCCCCCCTGCGAGCGGCTCCTGACGCGAGGAGGCGGTTGTCGTCGGGGTCTCCCACGGGGTCGAGGGGCCGGTTTCTCCGGGTATGTCCTATGGAACTCTTCAGTGAGAGTGGGGTCCAGGATATCCCTTGAATTGACCCAGGACTGTTCCTCCGGACCGTACCCCTCCCAATCGACCAGATATTGGAGCATGTTACCCCGACGTCTGGAATCCAGCAACTTGTGCACTCTGTAGGCCTCCTCGCCGTCAACCAGAAAGGCAGGAGGGCCCTGAGAGGCGGCCCCCTCCTCCGTCTCTCCCCTCGGACCACCAGCGGGTTTTAACAGGGAAACATGAAAAGTGGGAGAGATACGATAGTTAGCGGGCAGGTCTAAACGGAATGAAACAGGTGATATTTGTCTTATAATTTGGAACGGACCAACATACCTGGGACTGAGTTTGCGACATGGAAGTTTGAGGCGTAAGTCTCTGGTTGATAGCCATACCCATTGACCACTCTGGTATTCTGGAGCTGGGCGACGACGACGGTTGGCCTGGTGTTCCTGACGCCTGACAGCATGCCTCAGATGAGTGTGTGCTTGGTCCCAAACCTCTTCACTTTTGTGTAGCCATTCTGTGACTGATGGGAGTTCAGTGGGTTCACCGGACCATGGGAAGAGAGGAGGCTGAAAACCCAGTATACATTTGAAGGGAGTGATACCAGTAGCAGGTTTGACCAACGAATTCTGAGCATACTCAGCCCAGAATAAATATCTGCTCCAATCCTGTTGGTGTTGCTGGCAGTATGTTCTTAGAAAGCGGATGATGTCTTGATTTAGACGTTCGGTCTGACCATTGGACTGAGGGTGATAACCGGAAGTGAGGCTGATGTTTACGTTTAAATGTTTGAAGAATGCGGACCAGACTCTGGAAGTAAACTGAGGTCCTCTGTCAGATACTATATCTTCAGGTAGTCCGTAAAATCTGAAAACTTGGTTGCAGAGGAGTTCAGCTGTTTCGAAGGCAGTGGGAAGTTTAGTGAGGGGAATGAGACGGCAGGCTTTGGAGAATCTATCCACTATTGTGAGAATTGTCGTGTGTCCTTGAGAATTGGGGAGATCTGTGATGAAGTCTACGGCAATGTGTGACCAGGGTCGTTGAGGTGTTGGAAGGGGACATAGAAGGCCTGCTGGTAGTTTACGGGTGGATTTGGAAGTTTGACAATTGATACAGTTCTGGACATGTTTGATGGCGTCGGATGAGAGAGTGGGCCACCAAAATCGATTCTGTAGTAATTGAATTGTGGCAGAGATACCAGGATGACCGGAGCTAGGAGTGGAGTGGACCTGATCGATGATGCGAGAGCGTAGTGCTTCAGGGACAAAGAGGAGATTGGCTGGACAGTTGCTGGGGGTTGGAGTCTGAAGGTTGGCCTGTTGGATTTCGGTTATGATGTCCCACTGGACTGGAGCTACTAAGAGGTTCTCGTGGATGATATTCTCGGGATTATCTTTGTGGACTGTTTCTTCTGTTTGGCGAGAAAGGGCATCGGCTTTGACGTTCTTGGTGCCTGGACGGTAAGTGACAGTGAAGTTGAAACGTGTAAAAAACAGTGCCCATCTTGCTTGACGAGGATTGAGGCGTTTGGCGGATCGGAGATACTCAAGGTTTTTATGGTCTGTGAGAATGATGAATGGTTCTGAAGCTCCCTCCAGCCAGTGTCGCCATTCCTCTAGAGCCAGTTTCATAGCTAGCAGTTCGCGATTCCCCACATCATAATTCCGCTCGGCTGGAGAAAGCTTGCGGGAGAAGAAAGCACACGGGTACATTTTGGCTGGGTTTCCCTGTCGTTGAGATAATATGGCCCCCACTCCTGTGTTCGAAGCATCTACCTCCACAATGAACTGACGCTCTGGATCGGGATGACGTAGGATGGGTGCAGTAGTGAATCGGGTCTTTAACTCCTGAAAAGCCTGCTGTGCTTCGGGGTTCCAGGCAATTCGAGAGCCATGACGTTTGGTTAAAGCTGTTAATGGAGCGGCAATGAGACTGAAGTTTCTAATAAATCTTCGATAAAAGTTAGCAAATCCCAGGAATCTCTGTAATTCTTTGACTGTCTGAGGTAATGGCCAATCCAGCACTCCTTTTACCTTCTTGTCGTCCATGGCCACTCCTTCCTGACTGATGATGTAACCCAGAAATGAAACGCTAGTTTGATGAAACTCACATTTCTCGATCTTGGCATACAACTGGAACTGAATTAAGCGTTGAAGTACTGATCTGACGTGTTGGATGTGTTCCTCCAGTGAGTTTGAGTAAATCAGGATGTCATCGATGTACACGATTACCCATTTGTCCAGCATGTCACGAAACACATCGTTCATAAAGGCCTGAAAGACGGAAGGACTGTTAGATAAGCCGAAAGGCATGACCAGATATTCATAGTGCCCACTAGTGGTGGAGAAGGCTGTTTTCCATTCATCCCCCTCTCGAATGCGGATCAGGTTATATGCATTGCGTAGATCGAGCTTGGTGTAATATTGCGCCTGTCTCAGCTGTTCCAGTGCGGCTGGCACCAGAGGTAAGGGATAACGATACTTGATGGTGATATCGTTTAACCCGCGATAGTCAATGCAAGGCCTGAGTCCCCCATCCTTTTTCTTGACGAAGAAAAACCCCGCAGCGGCAGGTGAGGTGGAAGGTCGAATGAACCCTTTGGCTGTCTCTTCTTCAATGTATTTTTTCATGGCTTCAGACTCAGGCTTTGATAGGGGAAAGATTCTGCCTTTAGGGGGTGTGGCGCCGGGCATTAAATCAATGGCACAGTCTGTTGAACGATGTTCTGGAAGTTGAGAAGCTTTTTCCTTACTGAAGGCCTCTGTGAGGTCGGAATAAACTGCCGGTAGCTCTCCTAGCTCATGGTTTTGGGTGTCTGGTTCTGGTTTGGAACAGGTTACTCTTTTGACTTTAGACAAACAATGGTTGTTACAGGCTTCACTCCAACGAATGATTTGTCCCTCCTTCCAGGAAATGTGTGGATTGTGAATGTGCAACCAAGGGTGGCCGAGGATGATGGAGTGATGTGGAGCGTGAATGACATAAAATTTGATTTGCTCAGAATGAAGAGAACCGATCTGCATTTGAACCTTCTCCGTTTCGAACTGGATTTTGCCGTCTCCAATGGGATGACCATCTAGCGCCTCCACTGACAAGAAAGAGTGACAAGGATTAAGTTTGAGTTTGATCTGATTGGCGAATGTTTGAGAAATGAAATTTCCAGCGGCTCCAGAGTCTATGAGGGCTGTGGCCTCAATACATTGGTTTTGTATAGTGAAACGAATGGGGAGAGTGAAACTGGATGGAGATCTTTGAAATTGATTTACAGAACTCACCGCAAGAGTGCGAGTTGGAGGTCGGACTGGACAGGAGAGCTTCATATGGCCGGATTGACCACAGTACATACAGAGACGGTGTTGCAGTCTGCGTTCCCGTTCTTCTGGAGTGATGTGCGTGAACCCGATCTGCATAGGTTCGTGAGCGGGAGCTGCCTCGAGTGATTGACGGATAGGTGCCCTGGTGATGCGTCTGGAACGCACGAGATTATCGACTTGAATGGCCAGACTTACATACTCGTTCAAGCTCTTTCCTTCATCACGACAGGCTAATTCAGATTGAAGTTCAATAGAGAGTCCCTTCCTGAACAGCGTCTTTAATGTGTCTTCGACCCAGTTCGTCTGTGCAGCGAGGGTGCGAAACGTGAGTGCATACTCGGCGGCGGTACTCTTTCCCTGGGTGAGATTTAGAAGCTGCTCTCCAGCGCTCCCTTTCTCAGAAGAGTGTTCGAAGACTTGACGAAACTGTTGAAGGAATTCTTGAAATGTGGTGAATGAAGACCCCTCTGGTTTCCAGACTGCCGTAGCCCACTCCAATGCTTTGCCCGTGAGCAGGGAACAAACAAATGCAATGCGACTGGCTTGAGTGGAGTACAATGTCGGTTGCTGGTCGACGAAGAGTGTGCATTGCAAAAGAAATCCCTTGCATTTAGTCGGATTACCGTCGAATTTGTCAGGAAATGCGAGTCGGGGATTTACTGCTGTACTCACGGTTTCGATGGGAACACTCGGTGGTGGTGTTGGTGTAGCAGGTGCGCTAGGCACAATACCCACAGCAGTGCGAAGCTCCTGCATACCCTGTACGAGCTGTTCAGTGAGCGTGGTCAGGTGACTGAGCTGATGGTGATGTAAATCCAAACGAGAAGCTTGGGAGGTGAGTTCAGACGTGAGTTCCATGACGGCTGCTGGATTGTTCAGTGGAGGCGAAGTCTTCTGTAATGATTCACGATGCACAGAGGAATCCATTTGCAGCTTTATTAAACAAAGTCGTACAGGCAGGGTCAAGACGAGGCAAACAGGGCAATGCAGATCAGACAACAGGATAAACAGTAGACAGGCAAAGATCAGGGCAGGCAGCAATAATCGTGGTCAGTAAACAGTCCAAGTTCAGGCCAGGCAGATATCAGTCGTAGAAGAATCAAACAGTCCAAAGTCCAAAACCAGAAAACCAGAATCAGGATACAAACGCTCAGAAATGATCACCGGGGCAAATCAAGACTTCGCACTGGTGTGGTGTGTGGACGTGGCTTTTATGTGTGTGTGTTAATGGCGTGCAGGTGTGTGACGCAATCAGTCCCAGGTAAGCGGCATGATGGGAATTTGAGTTTGTAGCCAATGATCAGTACTCTGGTGAAGGCTCCCTCTGGTGGCGGAGAGGAGACAGAGCGGGAGCCTCCATTGTAACAATAAATGGTGAATAATAACATTTTTAATTCCTCATCCAATCATCCTTTTGTTATGGATCAATATCATAGCTAGAGACGTAGAAAAGGGCTGCACGGTTTTGCAATAAATAATAATAAATAAAATAAAATAAACATATAAATATTGTAATTGCAATTAAATTAGATTTGTGTGGCAGCTGCATGTACAATTATTATTATTAATAATAATAACATTAATAATAATACAAATGAGCTTAGAATAAAAATTTAAATGGTTTATTACATTAAAAACAGGCCATATTTTTAATAAATAAATAAGCTATCATTCATAGTGCACTAAATTTTAAACATTTTAAATTACAACATTGTTTGTGAAAGTCCAACAAAGTTAAATGTATACTCAAACCTGAAAAGTTGTGTGGCTCCGTTTTCATTTGATTATCATTGTGGCAGCAGTTGGAACCCTGTGTTAACCCCGCTGTGTATTACATATTTTAAACCTAGCTAACAGTCGCTATAAATTACTGACATGTTTCAAATCGGTGCTGTGTTTGAGCCAACAAGACAGTGATTAAGGCAATATAAAGTTAGATTTGAACGCGTATACATCCAACCCGGAAACAGAAAAAAATCTACGATGAAAAAATTTACTTTCATGATGTCAAAACACTCTTTGTCCATTATCTTCACGAAATATAATCAAAACGTTCCGCAAATTCGCGGGAGACCGTCTTCTGGCAGCAAGAGAAAAAGAGCGGAAAGACAGCCGGCTAGATACTGACAAGCTATGTAAAATGTCCGTGTTACATTTAACCCCGCGTTAGGCCTACATTTATCCCCGCGCTCCCCTATTCTGTAGCTCCTGGCAGTGATGTTTCACCTCATGAAATATAGTTTATGTTCACATTTATGACACAGACAGTAGATAATATTATGTTCACATTTATGACACAGACAGTAGATATAGGCTTCTGCCAGGCACTTTCAGGGATACAAATCGAAAAAATATGTATAGTCTATATGTGCATATTTATATGCAAAATACTCCTTTTTTCACGTCAACTATGTGCTATGGTCATTAAATGGCTTTCCTTTTCACTTAAGTCCAGCAAATAATTCATTTATTTTAACACATTTGGTGGCATCTGCCAGTTATTGTCGTTGTTATGAAGTACAGTCGTATGTTTGCATAATTCATTTTGAACACTATAATGCTTTCAAAATCTGAGGTAAATTATCCGTTATGGCTTGTGGCACAGTGACCTATTTTTAACTAAAAATAAATAATGTGTACTCATAACCAGTGTAATTTCTTCATTCTGTCAGCCGCGACGTCGCAGAAATAGGAACCGTTTCTAAATTAGAAACTTCGCATGTCGCCGTCGCGTATGGTTAGGACAAAAACTCTGATTTATTAACATGGAAAATATACCTTTTATCGCGTGTCGCGGCGTCGTGTGTAGTTAGGACACGGTGTAAGCGGCCGCTTCTCAAGTCTAGAATCTGAACTTGATTCCGATTGGCCAGTGTCAGACAGTCAGACCTGTCAGTCTCGCAGCTCGCGTCAGCTTCATGCGGCTTCATGAGAGAGACGCATAAGTACGGAATTGGACAATGTAACAATATACTTACGATAGAATATATTTACAATTAATAATGATTTAAAAACAAAATACATAACGCGCCGGGCCGCCGGCCCAACCAGACCGCGGCCCACCAGGAATCTCCCGGTAGTCCCGATGGCCAGTACATGCCTTAGTATCTTTAATATATTTTCATAATTTTGAAGAAGTTTGGTGTGGGAATAATTAAAAATTACTTAAGAGGGGGGAAATAAAAATGTAAAGGCTGGTTTTTCAAAACATTCACATACAGACTGAAACAACCGACTTCCTGTTTTGCTGGCTTAAAGTTGCTTGGGCTAATGAGATCTATAAGTGTACCGAGTTTAATATTATTATATGCAAGTGTGTTTGATTTATGGACCCAATTTTCAGACCAAGTTAATGGACCAAGTTAATTTAATTAATGAACTAATTATATAAAACTATTGTCAATGCACTACAATTAAACTGGCTATGTGCCTTTACTTATAAAAAAATAAAATAAAAACTTATTTAAAAAATCCCAGGCTTAAGAAATGTATTTTATTTATGCTGGCCAGACACACAGCAGTTAAATGGTTAATTAAGCCCCCTCTCCCTGCTAACACACACACACACACACACACACACACACACACACACACACACACACACACACACACACACACACACACACAGGTAAAGGCTCAGACATATGCTCAGAGGGAGTATGACTACATTCAAACTAAAATATCTGACTTTCTGTGGGTCCTAGCTATTGAGTGTGAATTAGAAAGTTGTCCGGCTCGAAGAGTACAATATACATACCGATTTTTTTAACTGTAGATAAAACTAACAACCCCACTTTTGTCAAAAGGTGGCGCTACTGAGCCCTCACCACGCCCGTTTCTAAAACTTTGCATGTGTCTACTGGCTAATAAATGTGATGTGTCTGTCGAGTTTCATGCAATTTGAAGCATGCTAAGGGTCTCAAAAGCATCCTAAAAGAATGGTAAAGTTTAATGCGTCGCCACGGAAACAGTTTCAAAGATATCAAGAATCCATTCACAGGTCTACATCTGCCGTGTATTTACATTATACAGATGAAGATTGAAGCAAATCGGGTTAAAATAAGAGGGTGATTTCAAAGCATTTTGAAAGTGACACACTTCCTGCTGCCAGTTGGTGGCGCTATAACTTTGACACACAATAGTCACATCCATGTGATCGTCCTCTTACAGCGAACACACTCCTGAAGTTTCATCAAGATCGGTTGATGTATGCTGAAGTTATGACACACTTCCTGTTTCACGTTTCTCACCATAATTTTGTTTCCTCGCCACAGCCAAACCGTTCGAGATATCAAAAATCCCCTCGCAATTTTTGATCCTCTATGTCTTGACTTCAGGCTGACCGAGTTTCGTTCCATGCGGATGAACGCTCTAGGAGGAGTACATTAAATTCCATTGCATCCGTTTTAAAAACAACCGTAAATATCTGACTTCCTGTTGGGCTGGGGTAAAAAGTAAAAGCGCGATGTATATATGAAACAATGAGATCGACATGTGTACCGAGTTTCATATTATTACATGCAAGCGTGTTTGATTTATGGACAAAGTGTTCAGACCCTGTTCCAGGGGGCGCTGACGAGCCGCCCTGCCGCGCCCGTGTACCAGCTTCAGCCCGGCTCTGATGGCCGCGGGTTCTGACCCGTGTGCAAAGTTTCAAGAGTTTTTGAGCATGTTAAGGGCCCCGAAAGTGCCCGAATAGTCGTTAGAAAAAAAAAAAAAAAAAAAAAAAAAAAAAAATAATCCTAAGGAAAACAATAGGGCCTTCGCCCTTTCAGGGCTTGGGCCCTAAATATAGCTGCGAGCAGCGATTGCGGGCCCAAGCCGGTGGCACCGCAACCCCGGTGCCTTTAGTTACCTAAAGGCACCGGGATGGCGGTACCGCCGGCTTTGGCCCGCAATCGCTGCTCGCAGCTATATTTATATATATATATATATATATATATAAAGCCGGTGGCACCGCACCCTTGGTGCTTTTAGGGTAATTCTACATGACGTGCAAAAACGTAACCCCCGCTTTGACTGTCAAAAAGAAGTGTGCTGAAGAGCTTGCAGCAGTGAAGGCTCTGCAAAAGTGCGGATCGAGGGCACATTTTAACCACAAAGTATGCATGAGCAACCTTCTGAAAGGTCAGGTGTACATCAAGGTCTACATCTGTACTGTGTTTACATTATAGTATGTAGGGATGCGCCGATCCGATACTCAGGATCGTTATCAGCTCCGATACTGCCATCTTTGCCGGATCGGGTATATTTACACCACTTTAATCAAACCACTCTTCTTTAAAACATTACGATGTGATTTTTTCCACATGTATTTTGTTACTCTTATTGAGCTATTTTGTCCGCATAAAAGATTCACTGCCAATCGTAGGTGCTCACATCATTCTCTTTCTGTGAAAGCTGTATACTGCATTCACCAGTTTTCACTCTACAGCTATTGACCAGAGCACTGAAATTATTTCTCACTTAAACTACAATCAAATGGATTTTCCCACACATTTTGCATTAGTCCTCTGCATGGCATTTTATTATTTTCTGAGCAGCTTCAGAAGTGCATGCACACAGCCTAGAACACATGACACGCACACACACTCAGTCACGAGAGAGGCGCAATCGAACTCTGTGTGTGTTTGTGTGTGAACAATGGAAACTCCATTTTGTTCATACAGGAAAATATTCAGACTAATGTCTTGTGGGAGCAACAGAATACATGTAACAGCATTATGTAATCAGGAAACAAAAATCCAGTAACTGTATATTATTACAGTGAGTTACATCAAAAAAAGTAATCAGATTGTAGTTACTTTTTGAAAAAGTATAAAGTACTTAAAGCCAATTAATATAAAGTGGGACCCTTTTTTATGAAATAATTTGTAACTGTATCGGAATACATTTTTTAAAGTAACCCTCCCAAGCCTGGTCTTGTGTGGACGTCGTGAAATTAGAAAATAGAGATCGTTCATTTAGTTCTTTAGCCTATATGCATGTTTTTATATCCACATATTTTGTTCTAATGTCACAAATAATAATCTTTGGGTTTACTATAGCCTACATTTCACTCAAATATTTTTGTACTTTCGAGCAATAAACTGAAAGTAATGTGAATATTGCCATTCAGGGCTGGACTGGGACAAAAAATCAGCCCTGGACACTTCATCCAGACCGGCCCACTATGCAAACACACACACACGTGCATTAATCTATACGTGCATTAATCTGCATGTAAAATTACTGATTAGATTTTATTTACTATCAAAACCAAGAAAAAAACTATTAAAATAATAAACAAAGGGAATGGAAATGATTTTATAAGGCTTTTTTGTAAATAACTGGTCTGAATTTATGTGCCACTTAATATTTTAATAGAATATTCTTAGGCTATACTACATATATTTCATGAAGTGCAACATCACGGTGAGGACCTACAGAAATATATATTCTGTAGCTCCTGGCAGTGATGTTTCACCTCATGAAATATAGTTTATATAATATAGCATAAGAATATTCTGTTACAATATTATGTTCACATTTATGACACAGACAGTAGATAATATTATGTTCACATTTATGACACAGACAGTATAGGCTTCTGCCAGGCACTTTCAGGGAGACAAATTGAAAAAATATGTATTTATGTGCATATTTATATGCAAAATACTCCTTTTTTCACATCAACTATGTGCTATGGTCATTAAATGGCTATCCTTTTCACTTAAGTCCAGCAAATAATTCATTTATTTTAACACATTTGGTGGCATCTGCCTCAAGTTATTGTCGTTGTTATGAAATACAGTCGTATGTTTGCATAGAATTCATTTTTAACACTATAATATTACATGCTTTCAAAATCTGAGGTAAATTATCCGTTATGGCTTGTGAAACAGTGACCTATTTTTAACTAAAAATAAATAATGTGTACTCATAACCAGTGTAATTTCTTCATTCTGTCAGCCGCGACGTCGCAGAAATAGGAACCGTTTCTAAATTAGAAACTTCGCATGTCGCCGTCGCGTCTGGTTAGGACAATAACTCTGATTTACATTGAAAAGATACCTTTTATCGCGTGTCGCGGCGTCGTGTGTAGTTAGGACATATTGTACTGTAACGGTAGTCGATACGCGTTCTTCTGATCATTAAAAAGAATGAGGTTATATTGACAGATGAATAGGCTACGCTCAGTTTATCAAATACGCTCAGTTTATTAAATGTCTCTTGCAAACTATGAAGAGACAATGATGAATCAATACACACTGACATGGCGATTCTGGACTGATTCTTTATTTACACCATCATACAGTAATTTTGTCGGTTGTTTATTACAGATATTAGCATGCATTTTATTGATCATATCAGCTAATTTCACCAATAGACATCAATAAGAGAGAGTGGCAACAGCCCTTGTAAGAGTCAAGAGATCATTTCTTTCTTTACTTGAAGATGATTGTGTAGATGATTAAGCGTCTCTGACTTACTTTCACTTTTATTTGCGATGTTTGCACGTTGGTTTGACGCTCAGCTGCTGCTCATCTGCGGCGATGATGCGATGATGCCGTCATGTCTGACTATAACATAGCCTGTAAACGCTCTCACTCGTTTATTTTTTAGCATTTTTGGGAGGAGTAAAATATACATGTGTGATATCAACTACCAGAATGCGTTTACACGTAAAGATCCGAACACAATGCGAGCCAGACTACCTCCAGATGGTCAGGCAAATCGATCACAATCCGATCACAACGTAATACCTTGCATTGATATTTCTTTTTTATTATCCGGATAACTTATCTGGATACAGATCGCATTTTAATACCAGGTGTAGGGGTTTCAGAGACGAGACCGGCGGAATGCCTCCACAGGGCGGGGAGATACTATACTGCCTATGGGAGCGGCCGCTTCTCCGCTCTTGATTCCGATTGGCCAGTGTCAGACAGTCAGACCTGTCAGTCTCGCAGCTGGACCAAGTTTATGGACCAAGTTAATTTAATTAATAAACTAATTATATAAAACTATTGTCAATGCACTACAATTTAACTGAAATTTAACTGAAATTTAACAAATTAAACTGAAATTTAACTAAAATAAAAACTTATTTAAAACATACCAGGCTTAAGAAATGTATTAAGAAATTACACAGCAGAAAAAAACACACAGCACTGAAATGGTTAAGTTAAGCCCCTCCCCTACTAACACACACACAGAGAGAGACAGAGATGTAGGCTCAAAGGGAGCATGACCAGATTCAAACAAACATATCTTACTTTCTGTGGGTCCTAGTTAAAGAGTGTCAATTAGAAAGTTGTCCGGCTCGAGGAGTACAATATACATACTGATTTTTGTAACTGTAGATAAAACTAACAACCCAACTTTTGTCAAAAGGTGGCGCTACTGAGCCCTCACCACGCCCGTTTCTGAAACTTTGCATGTGTCTACTGGCTAATAAATGTGATGTGTCTGAGGAGTTTCATGCAATTTGAAGCATGCTAAGGGTCTCAAAAGCATCCTAAAAGAATGGTAAAGTTTGATGCGTCACCACGGCAACAGTTTCAAAGATATTAAGAATCCATTCACAGGTCTACATCTGCCGTATGTTTACATTATACAGATGAAGTTTGAAGCAAATCGGGTTAAAATAAGAGGGTGATTTCAAAGCATTTTGAAAGTGACACACTTCCTGCTGCCAGTTGGTGGCGCTATAACTTTGACACACAATAGTCACATCCATGTGATCGTCCTCTTACGGCGAACACACTCCTGAAGATTCATCAAGATCAGTTAATGTATGCTGAAGTTAGGACACACTTCCTGTTTCACGTTTCTCACCATAATTTTGTTTCCTCGCCACAGCCAAACCGTTCGAGATATCAAAAATCCCCTCGCAATTTTTGATCGTCTATGTCTTGACTTCAGGCTGACCGAGTTTCGTTCCATGCGGATGAATGCTCTAGGAGGAGTACATTAAATTCCATTGCAAGCATTTAAAAAAAAAACGTAAATATCTGACTTCCTGTTGGGCTGGGGTAAAAAGTAAAAGTGCGATGAATATATGAAACGATGAGATCGACATGTGTACCGAGTTTCATATTATTACATGCAAGCGTGTTTGATTTATGGACAAAGTGTTCAGACCCTGTTCCAGGGGGCGCTGACGAGCCGCCCTGCCACGCCCGGGTACCAGCTTCAGCCCGGCTCTGATGGCCGCGGGTTCTGACCCGTGTGCAAAGTTTCAAGAGTTTTTGAGCATGTTAAGGGCCCCAAAAGTGCCCGGATAGTCGTTAGAAAAAAAAAAAAAAAAAAAAAAATAATAATCCTAAGGAAAACAATAGGGCCTTCGCCCTTTCAGGGCTTGGGCCCTAAATATAGCTGCGAGCAGCGATTGCGGGCCCAAGCCGGTGGCACCGCAACCCCGGTGCCTTTAGTTACCTAAAGGCACCGGGATGGCGGTACCGCCGGCTTTGGCCCGCAATCGCTGCTCGCAGCTATATTTATATATATATATATATATATATAAAGCCGGTGGCACCGCACCCTTGGTGCTTTTAGGGTTATTCTACATGACGTGCAAAAACGTAACCCCCGCTTTGACTGTCAAAAAGAAGTGTGCTGAAGAGCTTGCAGCAGTGAAGGCTCTGCAAAAGTGCGGATCGAGGGCACATTTTAACCACAAAGTATGCATGAGCAACCTTCTGAAAGGTCAGGTGTACATCAAGGTCTACATCTGTACTGTGTTTACATTATAGTATGTAGGGATGCGCCGATCCGATACTCAGGATCGTTATCAGCTCCGATACTGCCATCTTTGCCGGATCGGGTATATTTACACCACTTTAATCAAACCACTCTTCTTTAAAACATTACGATGTGATTTTTTCCACATGTATTTTGTTACTCTTATTGAGCTATTTTGTCCGCATAAAAGATTCACTGCCAATCGTACGTGCTCACATCATTCTCTTTCTGTGAAAGCTGTATACTGCATTCACCAGTTTTCACTCTACAGCTATTGACCAGAGCACTGAAATTATTTCTCACTTAAACTACAATCAAATGGAATTTCTCACACATTTTGCGTTAGTCCTCCGCATGGCATTTTATTATTTTCTGAGCAGCTTCAGAAGTGGATGCACACAGCCTAGAACACATGACACGCACACACAGTCAAGAGAGAGGCGCGATCGAATGTGTGTTTCTGTGCGAACAATGGAAACTCCATTTTGTTCATACAGGAAAATATTCAGACTAATGTCTTGTGGGAGCAACAGAATACATGTAACAGCATTATGTAATCAGGAAACAAAAATCCAGTAACTGTATATTATTACAGTGAGTTACATCAAAAAAAGTAATCAGATTGTAGTTACTTTTTGAAAAAGTATAAAGTACTTAAAGCCAATTAATATAAAGTGGGACCCTTTTTTATGAAATAATTTGTAACTGTATCGGAATACATTTTTTAAAGTAACCCTCCCAAGCCTGGTCTTGTGTGGACGTTGTGAAATTAGAAAATAGAGATCGTTCATTTAGTTCTTTAGCCTATATACATGTTTTTATATCCACATATTTTGTTCTAATGTCACAAATAATAATCTTAGGGTTTACTATACCCTACATTTCACTCAAATATTTTTGTACTTTCGAGCAATAAACTGAAAGTAATGTGAATATTGCCATTCAGGGCTGGACTGGGACAAAAAATCAGCCCTGGACACTTCATCCAGACCGGCCCACTATGCAAACACACACACACGTGCATTAATCTATACGTGCATTAATCTGCATGTAAAATTACTGATTAGATTTTATTTACTATCAAAACCAAGAAAAAACTATTAAAATAATAAACAAAGGGAATGGAAATGATTTTATAAGGCTTTATTGTAAATAACTGGTCTGAATTTATGTGCCACTTAATATTTTAATAGAATATTCTTAGGCTACATATATTTCATGAAGTGCAACATCACGGTGAGGACCTACAGAAATATATATTCTGTAGCTCCTGGCAGTGATGTTTCACCTCATGAAATATAGTTTATATAATATAGCATAAGAATATTCTGTTACAATATTATGTTCACATTTATGACACAGACAGTAGATAATATTATGTTCACATTTATGACACAGACAGTATAGGCTTCTGCCAGGCACTTTCAGGGAGACAAATTGAAAAAATATGTATTTATGTGCATATTTATATGCAAAATACTCCTTTTTTCACATCAACTAGTGCTATGGTCATTAACACTAGAACTACCGGAATTCCATAACTACTACAACGACCATAGCGGTCATTCTGACCGTTCAAACTTTAACGTTCATTTGGCTGTACTGAACGTCATTTTCGTCATGTCATATCTGCATTTGAACCTTTCTCTTTAAGTTTTCCAGTGACACTTATAATTCCTGTTGTCATGTTATAATGCCATCGCCCTTAAAACAAGCAAAATATTATATCATATTATAAAGCCAATACAAAAATATTTCCCGACAGGTGCTGCCGAGGAAAGTTTTGCGTCAAAAATATTTTTTCACCGCACTCTCCACGTAGACATGCAAAAAATCTAGGAAACGTCAAAGCTTCATACAGTAGCCTACAGCCCTGTTATACAAATACAATCAATGTGAAATCTAAAAATAAATAGATATACAATGTTAACCCCCTGGGGACCAAGGTGTATTTGGGGTCCTTGAGAGGTTCTGACATGCCCTGACATCTGTGTTTTTTTCAGCTGCTTATAAACATATTAATGGCACATGTGAAATTACACTATATTTAGCAGAAACAGGGCAACCATGACATATGGGCAACATGTTTGTACATGTTTGCATTTTTGAGAGAATATTGTTTATGCGTGGTTATTGTAAAAACTAAAAATGAAAGTTTCTGAAATAAGGCCAGAAAACACATACTAAATATGCGTCCACAAGACTTTTGACTAATTGATGTTGTTGCCTAGGGTTTTTTCTTCACAATGATCTGAAAATCATCCCCCTAATCATTCACATAAAACTGTGAATTGGGTTATATTGTGAAAAAGATTTTTTTGTTTGCCAAGGCAATATGCGAATGGGCGTGAACAGGCCAGCCCTCATCATGTATAATTAGGTGATTCACACCTGAGAGAGACAAAGACATGCATAATAATGAGCCTTTCATTCAGGTGAGTCAGACAAGAAAAAAATGAAAGGACAACATATATATATATATATATATATATATATATATATATATATATATATATATATATATATATATATATATATATATATATAACAGAAGGTCAGATGCAAAAGCCTCTAAGTTCCATTTTAAATTCTTCTAGAATGATCATTTTTATCAAACTTGTATATTTAAGTTCAGTAATTTCACTTTTGACAATTAATAGGTAGTCTTCATTGCCATTATGTGAAATTACTGAACTTATATTTAAACAAGCTTGATAAAAATGATCATTCTAGAAAAAATTCAAATGGCACTTAGAGGCTTTTGCATCTGAACGCTTCAAATATATACATGTATGTATAAAATCAAAGTATAAATGAAAGTCAAAACCCATTTTTTGTCATACCTGGAAACAAATCCTGGTCAAATATTTTATGGGCCATGTAGAATTGGTTCAGAGTTAGAGTTTAAAACATCAAGATGTTTTAAACGCTAACCGAAAAGTGTGTTTAAATATGATTCGGGTTTGTGGCTAAGAAAATGAGCAGAACTCTAACAGTCTCTAACTAAATGAACGTTCGTTCGTACGTCCGTCCACACGCCCGAATCATATTTAAACACACTTTTTGGTTATAGGTACAGATAAATAATGTTATCTTACTAATGTAAGGATGTCACATGAGATTCTTGTTCCAATGAAAGCGAAAGTGAATGAACGCACTGCGCGCGCATCTGTGACTGTGAATTCGTCTATTCTTTCCTATCAGACGCGCATTTGATATTTACACAGTCTTTGTAGACACTATTCAATAACGCGATTAGAACAAAGCACTTATAATAAATGACTTACTGCATCAGCTGAATCCGTGCTCCTCAAAATGAAAGTATAAGGTAACTTTTTTCCAGGATCTCCTCACTGCGCATGCAAGACTAAAGAATAGGACGAGGTTATCCGTAATAAACTGTGTTTTTATCGATATGGGCATAAACTGTATGTTTTTATCCATGTGGGCGTTTTCATGGCTTGCCTCAACATTAGAATTTGAATAGCACGCGCTCCCAGTGGACGCGGTCACATTAGCGCCTCATTTGCTGTAATGAGGTGAAAGGGAAAATCCTGACATCTCTTTCTTTTCATACAGATTACATCAACTGAGAGTAGTTGCTTTTTATATAACTTAAATTAAATTACTTAAATTAAAAGAAGAAAATCTCAGCTTCATAAAGAGAGATCTTTCATGTGTCTGTGACAAGTATTTAATGAGTTACAGCTCTTTTTTCGGACGCGTTTCAGAAAGATTTTTGCGGAGACAGAGTGAGCTGAAAGCGCACCCTGTTTAATTTATTTATTTTACAAAAACACAAGGTTTTGATATTAATAAGAGTGTACATAAAAAAAAGAAGACCCTCTATAGTTTATAATCATGTATCGATTTTATTTATATGACCATCAATGACGGAGTATTTTAAGTCTATGTTGCAGCTGTGTGAAAAAAAACGATCAAAACGCGGGGGCGCGTTTTTGGTCCCCAGGGGGTTAAGATAGATGAAAATAAAGATGTGGGCTCATTTGAACGGTGGAAACCCCCCTATTCATTCACTGACGTTACGCACACACACATAGGAAAACACCGCTTCGCGTGCAGCTTCAGTCCCTCACACTACTTTGTGACATTTGGCACATGACTCCTTGATTTAATTTTTGCAGTTTCTCCTTACTTGGCACTGCCTTCATCATCTTCGTCCCGGACCGCCTACCCGACTCTCGCACCAGTTGAGTGGCTTTTGATTTCATGTTGTCGGAGCGAAATTCGCTTGCCAGTTGCGTGATGGACGCGAAACTTGCTCATTTGTGCACTTCTACAATATGTGCGTGTTGATCGCGGGAAATATAGCGGACTTATGATATTTATAATGCGTGCGGTCAAAATGACCGCCATGGCCATTCTAGGTAGAAATAGGACGCAACTGTTTTGTGTTTTGTGATTGTAATAAAATAACAGTGCCAGAATAAAATATAGCCTACACATATTTAGGAAAAGTCAGAGTCCTACAGCCACATTGATTTTATTTTAACAAATAAGTTATTACACTGTAAATTTTAAAAACGGTCAAAATGACCGCCTTGGGAGTTCTGGTGTTAAATGGCTATCCTTTTCACTTAAGTCCAGCAAATAATTCATTTATTTTAACACATTTGGTGGCATCTGCCTCAAGTTATTGTCGTTGTTATGAAATACAGTCGTATGTTTGCATAGAATTCATTTTGAACACTATAATATTACATGCTTTCAAAATCTGAGGTAAATTATCCGTTATGGCTTGTGGCACAGTGACCTATTTTTAACTAAAAATAAATAATGTGTACTCATAACCAGTGTAATTTCTTCATTCTGTCAGCCGCGACGTCGCAGAAATAGGAACCGTTTCTAAATTAGAAACTTCGCATGTCGCCGTCGCGTCTGGTTAGGACAAAAACTCTGATTTACATGGAAAAGATACCTTTTATCGCGTGTCGCGGCGTCGTGTGTAGTTAGGACATATTGTACTGTAACAGTAGTCGATACGCGTTCTTCTGATCATTAAAAAGAATGAGGTTATATTGACAGATGAATAGGCTACGCTCAGTTTATCAAATACGCTCAGTTTATTAAATGTCTCTTGCAAACTATGAAGAGACAATGATGAATCAATACACACTGACATGGCGATGCTGGACTGATTCTTTATTTACACCATCATACAGTAATTTTGTCGGTTGTTTATTACAGATATTAGCATGCATTTTATTGATCATCAGCTAATTTCATCAATAGACATCAATAAGAGAGAGTGGCAACAGCCCTGGTAAGAGTCAAGAGATCATTTCTTTCTTTACTTGAAGATGATTGTGTAGATGATTAAGCGTCTCTGACTTACTTTCACTTTTATTTGCGATGTTTGCACGTTGGTTTAACGCTCAGCTGCTGCTTACCTGCGGTGGTGATGCGTGTCGCAGTAGCGCCGACATGTCTGACTATAACAGCCTGTAAACGCTCTCACTCGTTTATTTTTTAGCATTTTTGGGAGGAGTAAAATATACGTGATATCAACAACCAGATTGCGTTTACACGTAAAGATCCGAACACAATGCGAGCCAGACTACCTCCAGATGGTCAGGCAAATCGATCACAATCCGATCACAACGTAATACCTTGCATTGATATTTCTTTTTTATTATCCGGATAACTTATCTGGATACAGATCGCATTTTAATACCAGGTGTAGGGGTCTCAGAGACGAGACCGGCGAGAAACTTCATGAGACCTGCGGAATGCCTCCACAGGGCGGGGAGATACTATACTGCCTATGGGAGCGGCCGCTTCTCCGCTCTTGATTCCGATTGGCCAGTGTCAGACAGTCAGACCTGTCAGTCTCGCAGCTGGACCAAGTTTATGGACCAAGTTAATTTAATTAATAAACTAATTATATAAAACTATTGTCAATGCACTACAATTTAACTGGTTATATTATGCATTCATCTATAAAAATTAAAATAAAAACTTATTTAAAACATACCAGGCTTAAGAAATGTATTAAGAAATTACACAGCAGAAAAAAACACACAGCACTGAAATGGTTAAGTTAAGCCCCTCCCCCTACTAACACACACACAGAGAGAGACAGAGATGTAGGCTCAAAGGGAGCATGACCAGATTCAAACAAACATATCTTACTTTCTGTGGGTCCTAGTTAAAGAGTGTCAATTAGAAAGTTGTCCGGCTTGAGGAGTACAATATACATACTGATTTTTGTAACTGTAGATAAAACTAACAACCCAACTTTTGTCAAAAGGTGGCGCTACTGAGCCCTCACCACGCCCGTTTCTGAAACTTTGCACATGTCTACTGGCTAATAAATGTGATGTGTCTGAGGAGTTTCATGCAATTTGAAGCATGCTAAGGGTCTCAAAAGCATCCTAAAAGAATGGTAAAGTTTGATGCGTCACCACGGCAACAGTTTCAAAGATATTAAGAATCCATTCACAGGTCTACATCTGCCGTATATTTACATTATACAGATGAAGTTTGAAGCAAATCGGGTTAAAATAAGAGGGTGATTTCAAAGCATTTTGAAAGTGACACACTTCCTGCTGCCAGTTGGTGGCGCTATAACTTTGACACACAATAGTCACATCCATGTGATCGTCCTCTTACGGCGAACACACTCCTGAAGTTTCATCAAGATCAGTTAATGTATGCTGAAGTTAGGACACACTTCCTGTTTCACGTTTCTCACCATAATTTTGTTTCCTCGCCACAGCCAAACCGTTCGAGATATCAAAAATCCCCTCGCAATTTTTGATCGTCTATGTCTTGACTTCAGGCTGACCGAGTTTCGTTCCATGCGGATGAATGCTCTAGGAGGAGTACATTAAATTCCATTGCAAGCATTTTAAAAAAACCCGTAAATATCTGACTTCCTGTTGGGCTGGGGTAAAAAGTAAAAGTGTGATGAATATATGAAACGATGAGATCGACATGTGTACCGAGTTTCATATTATTACATGCAAGCGTGTTTGATTTATGGACAAAGTGTTCAGACCCTGTTCCAGGGGGCGCTGACGAGCCGCCCTGCCACGCCCGGGTACCAGCTTCAGCCCGGCTCTGATGGCCGCGGGTTCTGACCCGTGTGCAAAGTTTCAAGAGTTTTTGAGCATGTTAAGGGCCCCAAAAGTGCCCGGATAGTCGTTAGAAAAAAAAAAAAAAAAAAAAAAATAATCCTAAGGAAAACAATAGGGCCTTCGCCCTTTCAGGGCTTGGGCCCTAATAATCCTAAGGAAAACAATAGTGTAACGGTCACCAGGTGGAGTGCCCTTGATAGTCACTAGAGGGCACTCCACATCAGATGTTCATGTTTCACTCAAACTACATTTCCCAGAACTCACTGCCCGGACTCATCATCACTGATTACTCACACAGCTGAACCTCATCAGACTTGCTACTTAAGCCACACTCAAACACTAACTCACTGCGAAGTATTGCATTGCCACGGCTGTAATCTCTGAGCGTTTTCCCTGTTTCTGGTTTCCCTGTTTTTGATCCTGGTTTGTTTACTGACTTCTGCTTGTTTGCTGCCTGCCCTGATCTTTGCCTGTCTCCTGTTTATCCTGTTGTCTGATCTGCATTGCCCTGTCTGCCTCGTCTTGACCCTGCCTGTACGACCTTGTTTAAATAAAAGCTGCAAATGGATTCCTCTGTGCATCGTGAATCATAACAGAATACTTCGCCACTACTTGGATCCAGCAGCAATGACCAGCGGGAACCCTGGTGCACGGATTATGTGTCTCCGTCAGGGAGATCGGACAATTGAGGAATATGTAATGGAGTTTATTGATTTAGCACATCTTACCTCAATGAGCACGGAATGCCTGATGATATTCTTTCGGGGAGGACTTTCTGAACCGCTCAGTTCATTCATGCCCTTGCATGATCCTCACTGGACTTTAGAACAATATATCGACCAGGCCCTTCTGTTAAGCGGATCATCGTTTACGGTGGACGTGGTAGAGGACCTCCGTGAGCCCACCATTTCCCCAGAGCCCGAGACCGTCCAGCCAGAGCCCGAGACCGTCCAGCCAGAGCCCGAGACCGTCCAGCCAGAGACCGTCCAGCCGGAGACGCTTCAGGTCACCGTCAGCCCTGCCGAGCCTGCGCTCACCGTCAGCCCTGCCGAGCCTGCGCTCACCGTCAGCCCTGCCGAGCCTGCTCTCACAGTCAACCCTGACGAGCCTGCGCCTCACTCTAGCATCGCGAGTGAGGAGTCTTCAGTTCATATGATTCAGTATCCAGTTCAAGTGAGTCATGATGAATCTTCAGTTCATATGATTCAGCATCCAGTTCAAGGGAGTCCAGTGGGTGAATCATCTAGCCCAGCGAGTGTGTCCAGCCCTGTGACGCGCCGCCGCAGAAGGAGAAGGAGGACTCGTTCGGCTCGCCAGGCTTCAGTGAGCGTACCAGGACTCCTCGCCCTGCCGGTCCCGCCTCTGCGCCTCGCCCTGCCGGTCCCGCATCTGCGCCTCGCTCTGCCAGCCCCGCCTCAGCGCCTAGCCCTGTCGGCCCCGCCTCTGCGCCTCGCTCTACCGGCCCCGCCTCTGCGCCTCGCTCTACCGGCCCCGCCTCAGCGCCTCACTCTGCCGGCCCCGCCTCTGCGCCTCGCCTTGCCAGTGCCCTTCAAGCTCTGTTCAAGCTGTGCCATTCAGATCCCTGGGGATTTTCCCAAGTATTTTTTGGGGGGGGGCAGTAGGCACCCTGTGAGGGCCATGGAGGCGTTGCAGACATGGCCTTCGTCTCATCCTTCACCACCGTGGCCGCCTGAGAGGTCTTCACCACCGTGGCCGCCTGAGAGATCTTCACCACCGTGGCCGCCTGAGAGCTCTTCACCGCCATGGTCGCCTGAGAGGTCTTCACCGCCGTGGCCATCAGAGGGGTCTTTACCGCCGTGGCCATCTGAGAGCTCTTCACCGCCATGGTCGCCTGAGAAGTCTTCACCGCCGTGGCCATCTGAGGGGTCTTTACCGCCGTGGACGCTTGTGGGTCCCACAGCTCCGCCCTGGCCACGTACACAGCCTGCTCTGCCCTGGCCATGCCCACAGTCTGCTCCGCCTTGGAAGCCCGAGGGTCCGACAACTCCGCCCTGGTCTCCGCCTCGTCCAGCTCCGCTCTGGCCTTCGTCTGCACAGCCTGCTCCGCTCTGGCCTTCGTCTGCACAGCCTGCTCCGCCCTGGCCTTCGCCTGCACAGCCTGCTCCGCCCTGGCCTTCGCCTGCACAGCCTGCTCCGCTCTGGTCGCCGCCTGCACAGCCCGCTCCGCCCTGTTCGCCTGCACAGCCTGCTCCGCCCTGGCCTTCGCCTGCACAGCCTGCTCCGCCCTGGCCTTCGCCTGCACAGCCTGCTCCGCCCTGGCCTTCGCCTGCACAGCCTGCTCCGCTCTGGTCGCCGCCTGCACAGCCCGCTCCGCCCTGTTCGTCTGCACAGCCTGCTTCGCCCTGGTTGCCTCCAGAGCCTGCTCCACTGCAGTCTCCAGGTCCTATTCCGCTCCACGGGCCTGGCCCTTCATCCCGCCCCCAGGTCCGCCTCCGCTCCACCTCCCTCCGGGACTTTTTTTTTTTTTTTTTTTGAGCGTCTGGAAGCCGCTCTTTGGGGTGGGGCTATGTAACGGTCACCAGGTGGAGTGCCCTTGATAGTCACTAGAGGGCACTCCACATCAGATGTTCATGTTTCACTCAAACTACATTTCCCAGAACTCACTGCCCGGACTCATCATCACTGATTACTCACACAGCTGAACCTCATCAGACTTGCTACTTAAGCCACACTCAAACACTAACTCACTGCGAAGTATTGCATTGCCACGGCTGTAATCTCTGAGCGTTTTCCCTGTTTCTGGTTTCCCTGTTTTTGATCCTGGTTTGTTTACTGACTTCTGCTTGTTTGCTGCCTGCCCTGATCCACTGCCTGTTTACTGACCATTCTCTGTGCCTGTTCTTGGATATCCCTGTTTTACTGTTCCTGACCCCTGCCTGTACGACTACTCTTCAATAAAGCTGCATGTGGATCTACATATGTCTCGTGCCTCGTAACAAATAGGGCCTTCGCCCTTTCAGGGCTTGAGCCCTAATAATCCTAAGGAAAACAATAGGGCCTTCGCCCTTTCAGGGCTTGGGCCCTAAAAAATAATCCTAAGGAAAACAATAGGGCCTTCGCCCTTTCAGGGCTTGGGCCCTAATAATCCTAAGGAAAACAATAGGGCCTTCGCCCTTTCAGGGCTTGGGCCCTAATAATCCTAAGGAAAACAATAGGGCCTTCGCCCTTTCAGGGCTTGGGCCCTAAAAATAATCCTAAGGAAAACAATAGGGCCTTCGCCCTTTCAGGGCTTGGGCCCTAATAATCCTAAGGAAAACAATAGGGCCTTCGCCCTTTCAGGGCTTGGGCCCTAATAATCCTAAGGAAAACAATAGGGCCTTCGCCCTTTCAGGGCTTGGGCCCTAATAATCCTAAGGAAAACAATAGGGCCTTCGCCCTTTCAGGGCTTGGGCCGTAAAAATAATCCTAAGGAAAACAATAGGGCCTTCGCCCTTTCAGGGCTTGGGCCCTAACAATAGGGCCTTCGCCCTTTCAGGGCTTGGGCCCTAAATATCTTAAAATTCCAGTTGCTCCAAAAGCAAAGGAAGTGCACTTTCTAAAGTGTCGGCACTTTCTAAAATTCTGAATGGAGTTTATCCATCAAGAGAGTTTTTAAGATGTCAATTTAGTCTTGATGGTAATAATTGCTCTTTTTGTGCAGATCAGAATGAAACAACAGAACATCTGTTTTATGACTGTAAATTTGCTTATACCTTCTGGGAGGATTTGCATTACTGGTTATTTCCTAGATTTAAAGATTTACCTGTATTAACAAAGGAAAATATATTTTTTGGTATTTTTATGAAGGATGAAACACTTGACTTGGCAGTAAACACACTTATTATTTTTGGGAAATTCTTTTTACACAAGAATAGATTCCTGAAAACACTACCAAACTTTTATGTTTTTCATAAAGAACTGTGTCATTACTTTCTATCGCTAAAATTGATTAAGAAAAAGAATGACTTAATCTTATCTACTTTAATAGAGAATGTGAATCTTTCTGAAAGCCCCTAGTTTTTTTTGTTGTTTGTTTTTTTTCCTTTTACTGTATTTGTATTTTCTACTTCCTATGTGAAGGTGCTTGTCTGTTGTCTAAGACAGTTCATATGTTGTACCAGGCCAATTATGGTTGTTAATATTATTGTTCAATAAAAAAAAAAAAATTAAAGCTGCAAGCAGCGATGGGCGGGCCCTCGCACCTGTAGGACGTCGGGGTGTGAGGCGGCCGCGTTGCATATTCTGCAGCTCAACTGGTGCGGCTGTGAATTTGCTACCCTGCTTCGTTAAAGGTCACTTCCTGTGGCCAGCAGGTGGCGCTATGACTGTGGGTGAATGTCAGCATGTAGATTTGTTCAGGGCGGGACTCTTGTCAAATGTGTAAATTTTTGTGCAGATCTGGGCCCGTATTCATAAAGATTCTAAGATTTCTCAAAACTCTTAATTTAGCTTAACAGTTAAACTCCACAATCCCGTATACGGGATTCAAAATGACGTCAGTAATAATATACTTCAAATTTAAACATGTCTGTTTTGAGTTATGAGCTCATATTTGGTACCATTTGAAAGCTTAGAATGTCTACTTTCTTGATATATGCATCACTTTGGCATTTGTTTTACACTAAGAAACTTATTTACAATATATTACATAGTTCACCCAACAACAGCCGCGTCATAATTCATATGCGTAGTTGATTGCGCATATTTCTCATATCGCTCAAACATGATGCACATTGCACAAATCATGTATCAAATGAAAGCTCTCATTGCCAGTAAGAAGTTCCAATAAGTCTTTTTATTGAGGTATAATCACATATCTAATACAATTCGAATGAATCCTGAGGTAAACTATCAACATTTGTAAACATACAAGTGAAATTATTGAATATTTGCCCTGCTACTCGCACCAGACAGCACAGTTAGCTACAAATGCTACATCATCCTCTACCTTAGGTTATTCTCTGCAAAATGAGCCGTTTTTCAGTGTTTTCAGTGGTTGCATGCCCAAGTAATCACTCGATATGTCTCGCGAGTGCAGCAACACCACAAAGTAAAGTTATGATATTCAACAATCAATCCAGGAAAATATGTAAACAACCGCTCCGGATACAGCGTGTCGCCGTGAAACTGGTGAAGCTAGGACCCAGCGTGTCTCCGGAATGTGTCACAAGGTAAAATAGACCAATCGGGTGCTTTGTTATTGTGGCCGGACCGTGGAGAGGGGGGACCGGGGGACATGCGCGCGTCTCCCCAGACACCCAAGCGCGCACGGATGGCCTTTTTAGCTGCTGAAATGGCTACAGGAAAAGAAAAACAACCACAGAAGAAGGTTTTTGGAGTCTTGGAGGCTGTTTTAGGAGAGATAGACCGTTTCTCTGACCCTGAAAGCGACGCAAGCTTTGACTCGGTGCGCGAAGCAGCTTTCATCGATGGAGTGGATCCCGTGGATAGGTAAGTAAATACTTCTAAGCTTACCAAATACAAACTGAAATGTTCTGTGATAGTGTTTATAGACTTACAAAAAGTATTTTGTGAAGTTATTATTTGTATGTATTGTTGTGGTGGTGCGTGCAATACCAATGCGCTTTGCGCAAATGGCTGCGTTAGTGGTCCATGTCTATCGTAACGAATAAACAATAAACGGACGCGAGTATTTAGATATTTATAAGTTTATTATTTTGTATTACAGTGTAAGTTGGATGGATTCCGCTTAGTAATGCCAGAGGAAACGCCATTCTTTGTCCCCAAACACACCTGGGCACCCCAACCCCCACCAACAAGGCACTGGGCATGGTGTCAAGTATTTTTGCAAAATACTTTTTTACACAATTGTGCAATTATATTTTATTTGACAAGAAGGTAATTTTTTTGTTTTTTTAGATTATCAGGCAAATGTTTGCACTTTATTTTTCAAAACTCTTTTTATTCAGTTTTTATTTATTTATTGAATATTGCACTTTATATTCATTTGCACATTTTCTATTCAAATTATTATTATACAAAATATGTTTGATTTATTTGCAAATAAAAGGTAAAAACTACTAATGGGTCTCATTGCTTTCTTTGAAACATTATTACAAGTCCTTGATGGTAATATGCTTTGCAATGTCTTGATTTTGCACTTTTGACAGGTGGGGAACTTGGAGACTTGAATGACAAAAAAAAGGTATTTTACCACCCTTCGGGTTCTTTAGAATAACTCTTCCTTACAATAGGATAGAGACATAATTCTTTTTTCCAGTGTTTGCTGACATATGCTGGAATCAACCAAAACTGTCAGCATGGTGCTAGAGCACACAGGGCCTGAGATATACACTTTCAAAAATGAATGTATAACCTAAAAATCAAAAAGCGTCTTTTTTTGTTTTTGTTTATTATAACACAGACAACATACACTAAAATATTTACCACTTTCAACAGTGTTTTATGAAATGACAAAGGGTTTTCTGTAAAATGACACTGGAATTTTGCATTTATAGCATTGCATATGGGTATGGGGAGACTTTAGATTTGGGTAGGCGGAAATTACAACAAAAAAGGTAATATTCCTCCCTTCAGATACATTTGAATAAATATTAAATAAAACAAGTTACAGACAAAATTCCTTTTACAGGTATTTGCTGACATCTAGAGGAAACAGCCAAAACTGTTTGCATGCTGCTGAGGCAAACAGGGCCTGAGTTATACTCTTTCAAAAATTAATTTATATAAAAAAAATCAAAAAGCGCCTCTTCTTTTATGAGGGTTATTACTATTCAGACAACATATATTTAATGTTTTTACATTTTTAGCAGTGTTCTATGAAACTTCAAAGGGTTCCCTGTAAAATGACACCAAAACTGTGTATTTAGGCCAAAGTATGTGGGAATGGGAAGCTTTTTAATTTAGGTAGGCCAAATCTAGGCGGAAATTCCTCAAAAATGGCAAGGATTGTAAGTGGTTAAAAACTTTTATGTAGGAGTCTTAGCTTAAGAGTGATTCGGAACTGATCTGAGAGCAACTCTGAGTAAGGAAAAGATAAAAACTTTCATCTTAGTGAGGAGGCGGGGTTGACCCCGTTGCTATGTATGACACACTCTTTTGAAGACTGTGATTGGTTGGTTGTCCAAGGAGAAGGAAAAAAAGAACAATTTTAAGTATAGAGTTTACTCACACATATACACACAAACACACACATTACATACATTATGTATATATAAATCTTTTTTTTTACCATGCTGTTAATTTCCCAAGGTATTTGATAAGCTCAGAATGATAAAAAAAATGTTCCACTCTTTCCAATTACACTGATTGCTGTCTATTTAAGTGGTGGTCTGAATGTTGGTTTTAATATAGAAAACGTGGAATAAAAAAACAAGAAAGATGAGCAAGCCCACCTGGACAGAACAGTGTTTACTGTTAGTCCAGTTAGTGGATGAACACTAGACCATCATTAAAGAAAAAAATTGGGCCGGGTGTCACGGCACGGAGCAAGAAGCCCAACAAGAAGCTTATAGCGCAAATATTAACGGATCATTCCCATGCTTGTGCGTACCAGGGAAACCTGCTATAACCAATGGAAACTAAATGAACTAGGACACAATAAGAGGTTTGAAAGTGCTGTAATTGTTTGTGTGATCACTGCTTACAGAAGGTTGTGACAGACCCAAATCACTGCTGCGTTATTGCATTTTCCCATTTGCCAAATATCTTAATCTAGTGATCCTTTTCATTTCTGGCGTTATGGTATTGTGCTGTGTCGGAGATAATAGCGTGTCTCTAATAAGATCAGTCACAAACATGATCGCTGCACGATCTCATAACGTCTTATTATAGAGTCTATATAGTCTTATTAACTCACAGTCATCTATTGCAACACATTTCTTCTCCGTCTTCATCTTTCTGCCATTTTCTCCTGTGCTAAAGAAACTCTTAAGCCTCTTAAAAGTCCTCATCCATACTCCTAACAATTTTGACCTTAAGACCTCTTTTAAGGGTTTAAAAAGGGTCTTTTAAAGATTCTTTCTGAATTACTTTTTTCTTTACTAGGATTTTTTCTTTCATTTCAAGAGTAAACGCCCACATTTCTGAGAATTTTCTTAGAATTTTGTCACTAGGAGCTACTTTTTGCATTAAGATTCTTTATGAATACGGGCCCTGGACATTTACAGCCAAGTTACTACAACTTCCTGCTTCATGGCGAATCATCGACGCCACGGACACGCCCATCGACGAAAACGCGCAGATAGCACAACTTTACATCGTCAATGCCTTTAGAAGACACAGCAGAAATTTGAAGTTCATCCGACTAAATCCCTAGGAGGAGTTCGTTAAAGTACGTAATGAGTAAATCATCCAAATTTGGCGGTAAAATTAGAAATGGCCGACTTCCTGTTGAGTTTAGGGCATCGGTCCAAGAGACTTTTCTGTGCGTCTGGACATGGTAGATGTACCACAGAAATTTTGTACATATCGGTAAAACATATGGCGGGCGCTGCTTCGTTAAAGGTCACTTCCTCTTGCCAGCAGGTGGTGCTATGACTGTGGGTGAATTTCGGCATCTAGATTTGTTCAGGGCAGGACTCTTGTCAAATATGTAAAATTTCGTGCAGATCTGGGCATTTACAGCCAAGTTACTACAAATTCCTGTTTCATTGCGAATCATCGACGCCACGGACACGCCAATCGACGAAAACGGGCAGATAGCACAACTTTACATCGTCAATGCCTTTAGAAGGCACAGCAGAAATTTGAAGTTCATCCGACTAAATCCCTAGGAGGAGTTAGTTAAAGTACGTAATGAGTAAATCATCCAAATTTGGCGGTAAAATTAGAAATGGCCGACTTCCTGTTGAGTTTAGGGCATCGGTCCAAGAGACTTTTCTGTGCGTCTGGACATGAAAGCTGTACCACAGAAATTTCGTACATATCGGTCAAACATATGGCTGGGGCTGTTCGTTAAAGGTCACTTCCTGTTGCCAGCAGGTGGTGCTATGACTGTCGGTGAATGTCGGCATGTAGATTTGTTCAGGGCGGGACTCTTGTCAAATGTGTGAAATTTGTTGCAGATCTGGGCATTTAAAGCCAAGTTACTACAACTTCCTGTTTCATGGCGAATCATCGACGCCTCTGACACGCCCATCGACGAAAACGCGCAGATAGCACAATTTTACATCGTCAATGCCTTTAGAAGGCACAGCAGAAATTTGAAGCCGATCCGACTAAATCCCTAGGAGGAGTTCGTTAAAGTACGGAGTGTGTAAATCGTCCAAAAATGGCTGCCAAATTCAAAATGGCCGACCTCCTGTCGAGTTTAGGGTATGGGTTCTTGAGGCTTTTTTGTGCGTCTAGATATGATACACGTCCACACCAAATTTCTTGCATTTAGGTTGAACGTGGACGAGGGGCTAATTTTTTCCATTTTTCTAGGTGGCGCTGGGGAGCCATTTCGTCACGCCCATCCGCGAAACCCACAAAATACGAAATTTTTCACGAGTCCTGACATGCGTACCAAATTTGGTGAGTTTTCGAACATGTTGAGGCCACGAAAACGGCACTTACTTTGCAGAAAAAAGAAAAAAAAGAAAAATTAAAGCTGCAAGCAGCGATGGGCGGGCCCTCGCACCTGTTGCACGTCGGGGTGTGAGGCGGCCGCGTTGCATTTTTCTGCAGCTCAGCCAGTGCGGCTGTGCATTTGCTATGCTGCTTCGTTAAAGGTGGCTTCCTGTTGCCAGCAGGTGCCGCTATGACTGTGGGTGAATGTTGGTATGTAGATTTGTTCAGGGCGGGACTCTTGTCAAATGTGTAAAATTTCGTGCAGATCTGGGCATTTACAGCCAAGTTACTACAACTTCCTGTTTCATGGCGAATCATCGACGCCACGGACACGCCCATCGAGGAAAACGCGCAGATAGCACAACTTTACATCGTCAATACCTTTAGAAGGCGCAGTAGAAATTTGAAGTCGATCCGACTAAATCCCTAGGAGGAGTTAGTTAAAGTATGTAATGAGTAAATCATCCAAAAATGGCGTTAAAATTGGAAATGGCCGACTTCCTGTTGAGTTTAGGGCATCGCTCCAAGAGACTTTTTTGTGTGTCTGGACATGGTAGATGTACCACAGAGATTTCGTACCTGTCGGTCAAACATGCGGCCGGGGCTGCTTCGTTAAAGGTCACTTCCTGTTGCCAGCAGGTGGCGCTATGACTCTGGGTGAATGTCGGCATGTAGATTTGTTCAGGGCGGGACTCTTGTCAAATGTGTAAAATTTCGTGCAGATCTGGGCATTTACAGCCAAGTTACTACAACTTCCTGTTTCATGGCGAATCATCGACGCCACGGACACGCCAATCGAGGAAAACGCACAGATAGCACAACCTTACATCGTCAATGCCTTTAGAAGGCGCAGTAGAAATTTGAAGTCGATCCGACTAAATCCCTAGGAGGAGTTAGTTAAAGTACGGAGTGTGTAAATCGTCCCAAATCGGTCGCCAAATTCAAAATGGCGGACTTCCTTTTGAGTTTAGGGTATGGGTTCTTGAGGCTTTTTTGTGCGTCTTGATATGATACACGTCCCCACCAAATTTCGTGCATGTAGGTTGAACGTGGACGAGGGGCTAATTTTTTCCAATTTTCTAGGTGGCGCTAGCGTGCCATTTTGCCACGCCCATCCGCGAAACCCACAGAATACGAAATTTTTCACCAGTCCTTACATGCGTGCCAAATTTGGTGAGAATTTTGAGCATGTTGAGGCCCCGAAAATGGCGCTTACTTTGCAGAAAAAATAAAAAATAGAAAAAAATATAGCTGCGAGCAGCGATTGCGGGCCCAAGCCGGTGGCACCGCAACCCCGGTGCCTTTAGTTACCTAAAGGCACCGGGATGGCGGTATCGCCGGCTTTGGCCCGCAATCGCTGCTCGCAGCTATATTTATATATATATATAAAGCCGGTGGCACCGCACCCTTGGTGCTTTTAGGGTTATTCTACATGACGTGCAAAAACGTAACCCCCGCTTTGACTGTCAAAAAGAAGTGTGCTGAAGAGCTTGCAGCAGTGAAGGCTCTGCAAAAGTGCGGATCGAGGGCACATTTTAACCACAAAGTATGCATGAGCAACCTTCGGAAAGGTCAGGTGTACATCAAGGTCTACATCTGTACTGTGTTTACATTATAGTATGTAGGGATGCGCCGATCCGATACTCAGGATCGTTATCAGCTCCGATACTGCCATCTTTGCCGGATCGGGTATATTTACACCACTTTAATCAAACCACTCTTCTTTAAAACATTACGATGTGATTTTTTCCACATGTATTTTGTTACTCTTATTGAGCTATTTTGTCCGCATAAAAGATTCACTGCCAATCGTACGTGCTCACATCATTCTCTTTCTGTGAAAGCTGTATACTGCATTCACCAGTTTTCACTCTACAGCTATTGACCAGAGCACTGAAATTATTTCTCACTTAAACTACAATCAAATGGATTTTCCCACACATTTTGCATTAGTCCTCTGCATGGCATTTTATTATTTTCTGAGCAGCTTCAGAAGTGCATGCACACAGCCTAGAACACATGACACGCACACACAGTCACAAGAGAGGCGCGATCGAACTCTGTGTGTGTTTGTGTGTGAACAATGGAAACTCCATTTTGTTCATACAGGAAAATATGTCTTGTGGGAGCAACAGAATACATGTAACAGCATTATGTAATCAGGAAACAAAAATCCAGTAACTGTATATTATTACAGTGAGTTACATCAAAAAAAGTAATCAGATTGTAGTTACTTTTTGAAAAAGTATAAAGTACTTAAAGCCAATTAATATAAAGTGGGACCCTTTTTTATGAAATAATTTGTAACTGTATCGGAATACATTTTTTAAAGTAACCCTCCCAAGCCTGGTCTTGTGTGGACGTCGTGAAATTAGAAAATAGAGATCTTTCATTTAGTTCTTTAGCCTATATACATGTTTTTATATCCACATATTTTGTTCTAATGTCACAAATAATAATTTTAGGGTTTACTATAGCCTACATTTCACTCAAATATTTTTGTACTTTCGAGCAATAAACTGAAAGTAATGTGAATATTGCCATTCAGGGCTGGACTGGGACAAAAAATCAGCCCTGGACACTTCATCCAGACCGGCCCACTATGCAAACACACACACACGTGCATTAATCTATACGTGCATTAATCTGCATGTAAAATTACTGATTAGATTTCATTTACTATCAAAACCAAGAAAAAACTATTAAAATAATAAACAAAGGGAATGGAAATGATTTTATAAGGCTTTATTGTAAATAACTGGTCTGAATTTATGTGCCACTTAATGTTTTAATAGAATATTCTTAGGCTATACTACATATATTTCATGAAGTGCAACATCACGGTGAGGACCTACAGAAATATATATTCTGTAGCTCCTGGCAGTGATGTTTCACGTCATGAAATATAGTTTATATAATATAGCATAAGAATATTCTGTTACAATATTATGTTCACATTTATGACACAGACAGTAGATAATATTATGTTCACATTTATGACAGACAGTATAGGCTTCTGCCAGGCACTTTCAGGGAGACAAATTGAAAAAATATGTATTTATGTGCATATTTATATGCAAAATACTCCTTTTTTCACATCAACTATGTGCTATGGTCATTAAATGGCTATCCTTTTCACTTAAGTCCAGCAAATAATTCATTTATTTTAACACATTTGGTGGCATCTGCCTCAAGTTATTGTCGTTGTTATGAAATACAGTCGTATGTTTGCATAGAATTCATTTTGAACACTATAATATTACATGCTTTCAAAATCTGAGGTAAATTATCCGTTATGGCTTGTGGCACAGTGACCTATTTTTAACTAAAAATAAATAATGTGTACTCATAACCAGTGTAATTTCTTCATTCTGTCAGCCGCGACATCGCAGAAATAGGAACCGTTTCTAAATTAGAAACTTCGCATGTCGCCGTCGCGTCTGGTTAGGACAAAAACTCTGATTTACATGGAAAATATACCTTTTATCGCGTGTCGCGGCGTCGTGTGTAGTTAGGACGTACTGTAACGGTAGTCGATACGCGTTCTTCTGATCATTAAAAAGAATGAGGTTATATTGACAGATGAATAGGCTACGCTCAGTTTATCAAATACGCTCAGTTTATTAAATGTCTCTTGCAAACTATGAAGAGACAATGATGAATCAATACACACTGACATGGCGATGCTGGACTGATTCTTTATTTACACCATCATACAGTAATTTTGTCGGTTGTTTATTACAGATATTAGCATGCATTTTATTGATCATCAGCTAATTTCATCAATAGACATCAATAAGAGAGAGTGGCAACAGCCCTTGTAAGAGTCAAGAGATCATTTCTTTCTTTACTTGAAGATGATTGTGTAGATGATTAAGCGTCTCTGACTTACTTTCACTTTTATTTGCGATGTTTGCACGTTGGTTTGACGCTCAGCTGCTGCTTATCTGCGGTGGTGATGCGTGTCGCAGTAGCGCCGTCATGTCTGACTATAACAGCCTGTAAACGCTCTCACTCGTTTATTTTTTAGCATTTTTGGGAGGAGTAAAATATACATGTGTGATATCAACAACCAGATTGCGTTTACACGTAAAGATCCGAACACAATGCGAGCCAGACTACCTCCAGATGGTCAGGCAAATCGATCACAATCCGATCACAACGTAATACCTTGCATCGATATTTGAAGAGTTTGGTTCCAAAACGCTATAAATCCATTTTGATGAATTTGAGTAAAACTGTGTTTTCTTTAGCAAGAAAATGGGAAGATGAAAAACACTATTTTCAGTTTCAAAATTTCACATAGAATTTGTAGGTTATAATATCAATAAAAAATTAAATCCATGTTTTGATTTTCAAAGATTTATTATAAAAACAGATTATTTTTTCCCCAAAATGCAATAAATCCATTAACTTATTTTTTTCAAAATGCAATTAATCAAAAAACTTTTATACACATTGAATTTCTTGTGTAATCCTATAAATCCATTGCTTTAATATAACAATATTCTGTAACACTTTAAGGGTACAGGTCATGAATTATCATGAATTCACGGATAAAATGAATCATGCATGAATTATGCATTCATTCATTCATTATTTTCATCAGGAACTAACAACATTTTTTTTAACAGTTCAACGTTTTTCATTCATGACTTCGTGGATGAACAACACCTTAATTAAAACATTAACTAAGATGAGCACATCATCATGAATTATGATTTATTAAGCATGATCTAACGTTACTTCTGCATATCGCTGTTGTCAACCTTGGGATGTTGCCGCTGAGCTTTTTTGACGGCTATCAGCTGTAAAATGGCTTGGTCCTGCTCGGTTTTCATTGACTTTGAATAAAACAACTGAAAGTTTTTCAAAAGATCCCTGGGGTCAGTGTGCCAGCGTGACAGAAGTTTGATGCTGTCGCGTGAGAACAAGCAACAGCCGGCATTTCCGTTACTGTTTACATTGCGTGAATGGTGCGTTATGATCGGTTAAGCGGATATGTTGCATTTTGCAGAAAAGGGAGACTGGCGTTTGTCGCGGTTTGGAAAGAAAGGGAGAAAACATTACATAATAACACGGCGGATATCGCATTTTACGTCAAATTAAACATTGTTTTGTATCTGGTCGGTATTGAAAAGTCCGATTTTTGCAGTAACTCATTTTTTTAAAAATGGCGTTTATCGCGTTTTGGAACCAAACTCTTCATTTCTTTTTTATTATCCGGATAACTTATCTGGATACAGATCGCATTTTAATACCAGGTGTAGGGGTCTCAGAGACGAGACCGGCGAGAAACTTCACGAGACCGGCGGAATGCCTCCACAGGGCGGGGAGATACTATACTGCCTATGGGAGCGGCCGCTTCTCCGCTCTTGATTCCGATTGGCCAGTGTCAGACAGTCAGACCTGTCAGTCTCGCAGCTGGACCAAGTTTATGGACCAAGTTAATTTAATTAATAAACTAATTATATAAAACTATTGTCAATGCACTACAATTTAACTGGTTATATTATGCCTTCACTTATAAAAATTAAAATAAAAACTTATTTAAAACATACCAGGCTTAAGAAATGTATTAAGAAATTACACAGCAGAAAAAAACACTAGGGCTGCAACTAACGACTATTTTAATAGTCGACTAGTCACCGACTATTGAAACGATTAGTCGACTAATCGGATAATTATTACATTTTTCTAAAATTTAGCATGAATTGCTTTAATTCTGTGGAAAATGATAGTAAACACAAGAAAGAAGGGGGTACTTCAATAAAAAATGCATATTTTATTGAACTTTGCTGCTGATAGGCCGATTCATACTAAAAGTAAATAAAAAATGCCCTGTCTAAAACCAATTAGGCAGAGTGCTTGGTCAGTATAGACATAATTATATGAAGAGTTTGGTTCCAAAACGCTATAAATCCATTTTGATGAATTTGAGTAAAACTGTGTTTTCTTTAGCAAGAAAATGGGAAGATGAAAACCACAATTTTCAGTTTCAAATTTTCACATAGCATTTGTAGGTTATAATATCAATAAAAAATTAAATCCATGTTTTGATTTTCAAAGATTTATTATAAAAACAGATTATTTTTCCCCAAAATGCAATAAATCCATTAACTTATTTTTTTCAAAATGCAATTAATCAAAAAACTTTTATACACATTGAATTTCTTGTGTAATCCTATAAATCCATTGCTTTAATATAACAATATTCTGTAACACTTTAAGGGTACAGGTCATGAATTATCATGAATTCACGGATAAAATGAATCATGCATGAATTATGCATTCATTCGTTCATTATTTTCATCAGGAACTAACAACATTTTTTTTAACAGTTCAACGTTTTTCATTCATGACTTCATGGATGAACAACACCTTAATTAAAACATTAACTAAGATGAGCACATCATCATGAATTATGATTTATTAAGCATGATCTAACGTTACTTCTGCATATCGCTGTTGTCAACCTTGGGATGTCGCCGCTGAGCTTTTTTTGACGGCGATCAGCTGTAAAATGGCTTGGTCCTGCTCGGTTTTCGTTGACTTTGAATAAAACAACTGAAAGTTTTTCAAAAGATCCCTGGGGTCAGTGTGCCAGCGTGACAGAAGTTTGATGCTGTCGCGTGAGAACAAGCAACAGCCGGCATTTCCGTTACTGTTTACATTGCGTGAATGGTGCGTTGTGATCGGTTAAGCGGATATGTTGCATTTTGCAGAAAAGGGAGACTGGCGTTTGTCGCGGTTTGGAAAGAAAGTTCGCCTTATAGTGCGTAAAATAAGGTAAATCTTACCGAGGCGAGTCAAACTCCGTTTTATTCAACTGTCCGACGTCCTTTCTCTTTAAATGTTCGTGCATCACCGAGGTGCTGCCGTGATAGCAAGGACTGTCTGCTTTGCATGATACAGGTAATCTTTTTATTCACCGTATCCAGGCTAAAATGCTCTCAAACTTTAGATGTTTTGGTATGTGCAGCTGCTGCGTTGGACACTGCCATTTCTGTATGTTATCGCTCAGCAGAGAAGCGAATGTGCTCGGTCGGAAAAAAAACAAAAACATGTCTGGCGACAATTCGACAATGAAATTCATTGTCGACTATTTCTATTATCGATTTTTGTCGACAACGTCGACGAATCGTTGCAGCCCTAAAAAACACACAGCACTGAAATGGTTAAGTTAAGCCCCTCCCCCTACTAACACACACACAGAGAGAGACAGAGATGTAGGCTCAAAGGGAGCATGACCAGATTCAAACAAACATATCTTACTTTCTGTGGGTCCTAGTTAAAGAGTGTCAATTAGAAAGTTGTCCGGCTCGAGGAGTACAATATACATACTGATTTTTGTAACTGTAGATAAAACTAACAACCCAACTTTTGTCAAAAGGTGGCGCTACTGAGCCCTCACCACGCCCGTTTCTGAAACTTTGCACATGTCTACTGGCTAATAAATGTGATGTGTCTGAGGAGTTTCATGCAATTTGAAGCATGCTGAGGGTCTCAAAAGCATCCTAAAAGAATGGTAAAGTTTGATGCGTCACCATGGCAACAGTTTCAAAGATATTAAGAATCCATTCACAGGTCTACATCTGCCGTATGTTTACATTATACAGATGAAGTTTGAAGCAAATCGGGTTAAAATAAGAGGGTGATTTCAAAGCATTTTGAAAGTGACACACTTCCTGCTGCCAGTTGGTGGCGCTATAACTTTTACACACAATAGTCACATCCATGTGATCGTCCTCTTACGGCGAACACACTCCTGAAGTTTCATCAAGATCGGTTAATGTATGCTGAAGTTAGGACACACTTCCTGTTTCACGTTTCTCACCATAATTTTGTTTCCTCGCCACAGCCAAACCGTTCGAGATATCAAAAATCCCCTCGCAATTTTTGATCGTCTATGTCTTGACTTCAGGCTGACCGAGTTTCGTTCCATGCGGATGAATGCTCTAGGAGGAGTACATTAAATTCCATTGCAAGCGTTTTAAAAACAACCGTAAATATCTGACTTCCTGTTGGGCTGGGGTAAAAAGTAAAAGTGCGATGAATATATGAAACGATGAGATTGACATGTGTACCGAGTTTCATATTATTACATGCAAGCGTGTTTGATTTATGGACAAAGTGTTCAGACCCTGTTCCAGGGGGCGCTGACGAGCCGCCCTGCCGCGCCCGGGTACCAGCTTCAGCCCGGCTCTGATGGCCGCGGGTTCTGAAGAGTTTTTGAGCATGTTAAGGGCCCCAAAAGTGCCCGGATAGTCGTTAGAAAAAAAAAATAAATAAAAAATAAAATAATAATCCTAAGGAAAACAATAGGGCCTTCGCCCTTTCAGGGCTTGGGCCCTAAAAAAAAAAATAATAATCCTAAGGAAAACAATAGGGCCTTCGCCCTTTCAGGGCTTGGGCCCTAAATATAAAGTCAATTGCGAGATATAAAGTCGCAATTGCATGTTAAAATGTCAGAAATGTATGATATAGTCAGAATTGTGAGATTTAAACTATTCTGAGGGAAATGAGTTTTTTCCCCCCTTAGATTTGGCCTGATAACTCACAATTTTGAGAAAAGATGTCAGAATTTTGACATATGAACTCGCAATTGTGAGAAAAAAAGTCAGAATTGTGAGATAAAAAGTCATACTTCTGTTTTTTTTCTCAGAATTGCGACTTTATATCATGCAATTCTGACTTTATATCTCGCAATTGTGAGATAAAAAGTCAGAATTATTTTTGTCTTTTTTTTTAATTCAGTGGCGGAAACAAGCTTCTATAATAAGGCACAACAAGGCTGTTTCCATAAAAATATAAAGCAATTAAAACACTATTTGGCCAGTGGAAAAGATTGAGAAAAACTTTCTCTTAAATGTACTTTATACTATTTGATTTATTTATTTATGCACGTCCGTATCTCATATTTTGCATTAAACATTGTATCGCGTGGACGAATTCATATGCAAATGTTATGCAGACGAGGTTGTGCACAGTAAACGAGGCACTATAAGCTCATATATGGTTATTTTGGGGTGGAGACGCATGCACACAATCTTCCACCGGCTGGGATTGATAAAAGGATATTTGCGCAGGTTCTGGCGTACGCACGGTTTTATAAGTCTGAAAAAAAAATTTTATGTAGCCTACGCCATTTTTGGCGCACATTTTTATTAAGGATCTTGCACAGTTTTATGAACGAGACGTCTGGGAATGTCTGGGAAATGCAGTAATCCAGTGCTGGGAAACTAAATCATATATATTTTTTATAACAAGATAAATATTTTTAACCCTTTGGTCCTCTTAGTGTAGTGGTCAACATTTTTTTTCTCAATTAAACGAATGTACTATATTTAAAAAAAAAAATTTTTGAAAAGTTTCTAAAAGAGTTTGGAACAACCTGCTGTAAAGTTTGAGGTTAATGTCTTTAAAAAAGAGTTTTCATTCAGATTATGTTTGTGTGCAGTACCGAACGCGTCCACTAGATGAACTTCCCATTCATTTCCAATGCGCTTATTTCATTTTCGACCCTTTCCATTTTTGAATCATGTCCATGATTTTATTTTTTGTGTTCACAGGCCAGGTGTGAAAACTTTTACCAAGTACGAAGTAACCATTTTTTTGGTTAAAAAATTATCGAAGAATTGTTTTTATTAAGATAATGATCATTCATTCCTAATGAAAACTAACAAAAATACAATCAGTGCCTCTGCCCCTTTAATGCCGTGTTTCGATGACAAATGAATTGTTCATTCTTACCTGACTCTTATTTAGTGATGGCAGACGGAGAGCCTGAGCGATGGAAATGCACTATCTGCCACTTGCCGTCTTTACGGTGCCAGATCCGCGTCTCCTCTGACTGGGCGGTGCACGGCATCCCGTTCGTGTCCAGATACTGTGTGATGCGGATGTAGGCGATGCAGGCGGCGTCCTCTCCGATCAGGTGGATGTGAGGGTTCAGGATGGTGGTGTGAACCGGCTTGCTGTTCTTGGACCACACTGTTGAAAAACAAGCAAACAAAACCACCTTTTTCATACCGATATCTCTCGAGAGCCGCTACATACTGTGTGGATAGAGACGCTTGGAGGATCCGAATATTCAGACTGTGTATTTAGGTCAGCATAACGTTGCTGGAACGTTACCTTAAGGTTAGCATAACATTATCCTTAAGTTAGCATAATGTTAATGGAACGTTATCTTAAGGTTAGCATTAGATTATCTTTAGGTTAGCATAACATAGCTGGAACATTATCTTAAGGTTAGCATTAGATTATCTTTAGGTTAGCATAACATAGCTGGAACATTATCTTAAGGTTAGCATAAGCTACATTATCTTTAGGTTAGCATGACGTTGCTGGAACATTATCTTAAGGTTAGCATAAGCTACATTATCTTTAGGTTAGCATAACATAGCTGGAACATTATCTTAAGGTTAGCATAAGCTACATTATCTTTAGGTTAGCATAACATAGCTGGAACATTATCTTAAGGTTAGCATAAGCTACATTATCTTTAGGTTAGCATGACGTTGCTGGAACATTATCTTAAGGTTAGCATTAGCTACATTATCCTTAGGTTAGCCTTAAGCTGCTGGAATGTTGTCTTAAGGTTAGTATAACATTATCCTTAGGTTAGCATACTGTTGCTGGAACGTTATCTTAAGGTTAGCATAGCATTATCCTTAGGTTAGCATAATGTTAATGGAACGTTATCTTAAGGTTAGCATTAGATTATCTTTAGGTTAGCATAACATAGCTGGAACATTATCTTAAGGTTAGCATTAGCTACATTATCTTTAGGTTAACATAACGTTGCTGGAACATTATCTTAAGGTTAGCATTAGCTACATTATCCTTAGGTTAGCATAGCGTTGCTGGAAGGTTATATAAAGGTTAGCATTACATTTTCCTTAGGTTAGCATAAAGTTGCTAAGACGTTATCTTAAGGTTAGCATAACATTATCCTTAGGTTAGCATAACATTATCCTTAGGTTAGCATAACGTTGCTGGAACGTTATCCTAGGGTTAGCAGAACATTATCCTTAGGTTAGCATAACGTTGCTGGAACGTTATCTTAAGGTTAGCATAACATTATCCTTAGGTTAGCATAAAGTTGCTGGAACGTTATCTTAAGGTTAGCATAACATTATCCTTAGGTTAGCATGAATGAATGTGATCCAGTCACTGTAATCTGAGAAAGAAAGGCAGTAGTAGACTATGTGAAGTACACAAAAGAGTCTTATATCCTGGATATTTTCCAAAATACATTTTTATATTCCAAATATTGTGAATCGTTGTCTGGATGTCACAATTGAACACCACATCACATACAGCTTTGACAAATTAGGCAGAAGTTATTTGTAAATTTGCATTTGATTAATATTTTTATGTATTGTCATATAGGTATATGTGTCATCTTACAGTTTTCAAAGTAGAAGCGGTGGAAGTCCAGGCCCTCGACCAGGTTCCCCAGGGCCTCGGGCTCAAACGCGGTCACGCTGGGGTCACACATCTTCCTGCACACACACATCACTTCCTGGATCACTCACAACACACACAGTGCTTCAGATACACACAATTATTTGAAGTGATTTGATGGGTTAAACCATCCTGATGCATGTCTGGGACAGCCAACTAATATGATAATATATCATATGATAAAGTCTTCATGACATTGATTTATTGGTCGTGGAGCTCTTAAAGACTTCATTTTATAACCAGCCTATGAACTTCAGACAGCAAAAGAGACATCTGGATCTCTGTTATAAGCATGACAGGAGGCCATCTGTGTTTTAACATCACAGTTTTTCATTGAGTACACACGTTTAAGTGAGCCCAATCTCTATACTGCGTGTCCATAGCACAAGTTCATGCTTTCATTTTGCGTGCTCTTCATACGCAGAAAAACCTTTAACATGCATTTTTTTACCACAAATGATACACACTTTTTTCATGCATATAATAATAGCAGTGTTTGACATATTTAACATATTTGTCCTTTTATAGACAGTGTTTTTAATCATCCTTTTTCCTGTAAAGGAGTTTTTTGGAAATCTAGTGATCGAATTGTGTGGGGATTTATAACGTAATTTATATTGCCTAAATATATATACACCATTATATATTCCCTCAAAATTCAAAATAAATAAAAATATATATATATATATATATATATATATATATTAGGGCTGTGCAAAAGTTAATTGTGATTAATCGCATCCAAAATAAAAGTCTGTGTTTACATAATATATGTGTGTGTGCTGTATATCATTATTTTGTATATATAAATACACACACATGCATGTATATATTTAAGAAAATTTGTTATTCATATATAAAATATTTATATTTATTTATTTAAATTATATTTATTTTATATTTATTTATATTTATATTAATATAGATTAGATATGTATTTATATATATATATATATACAGAATTTAAGCACAAATAATTCTTAAATATATACAAGTATGCATAGGTATTTATATATACAAAATAATTATATACAGCACACACAAATATATTATGTAAACACAGACTTTTATTTTGGATGCGATTAATCGCAATTAACTTTTGCACAGCCCTAATATATATATATATATATATATATATACTGTATATATATATATATATATATATATATATATATATAAAGAATCTTCTAAGAAACTTGAATCTTTTTAGTTCATTCATTTTAATATATCAACATTCCCAGTTACTGCTTTTCAAAACAAGCAGCATCATCATAGTTACAGGTACATAGTAACTTTTTACTAACAAATTCATTTATTACCACTGTAGTTGAGGTCACGAAAAATATTCATGACACAGTTATAATGGCCTCATGACAGCCAATTATAAAGCCAACCACATGACAGTTTAATGTAATGTTAACCCATAAAGCTAAGTGGTTTCTTAAGTTTGATCATTAATCTGCTATCTCATGTTTATGACAGGTTGTGTTGTCTTACACTCTCAGAAAAAAAAGGTACAAAAGCTGTCACTGGGGCTGTACCTTTTCAAAAGGTAAACTTTTTTCCATTTCAGGTGCTAATATGTACATTTTAAGTGCTAATAAGTACATTTTAAGTGTTAATATGTACATTTTAGGTGCTAATATGTGCATTTTTAGCGTTAATAGGTACATTTTAGGTGCTAATTTGTACATTTAGATGTTAATACGTAGATTTCAGGAGCTAATATATCTATTTTAGGTCCTAATATGTATATTTTAGATGCTAATATGTACATTTTAGGTCCTAATATGTACCACTAATTTATGCATTTTAGGTCCTAATATGTACCACTAATTTAAACAATATGCAGCCTTTGGGTACAAAAGTGTACCTTTTGAAAAGGTACAGCCCCAGTGACAGCTTTTGTGCCTTTTTTTCTGAGAGTGTCTCAAACAATGTCATATTTGCATTATAAATGTCATAACTGAGTGAATGACACTTAATTACAGTTGTAATAAACTTGCATAAAACCTCCTTCATATTCATCATATTCATTTTGATGGTCCTATTTTGATTATGAAGGTGTCAGTCTTATGCACACCCCTTCAGGTAAAGTGTTACTGAAGAGTTTTAATACAGCGCCACCTACTGTTCAAGAGACTATTTGTCCTAAAATCTCAAAGTTTTCCTTGGATCGGGCTGAATCAGGTGATGTCAATACCTCAGCAATTTTGTCTCTTCGCCATTTTGAATTTCAACATAAACTACAACATATTTGTAACGCTTTGATGTGCTGAGTTGAAACTCGGCACTGCGCTCCAAAAACACAGGAGAATTTAGGGAATGACAAATTGACCAAACAATCAACAATTGAAGAAATAAAAAATGGTGCTACCACTCATACATATTTTTCATGTTCTTACCAAATTTCATCAACTTCTTTCATCAACAAAATTTCTTCAATTTCATAGACGTGAAGCCACGTCTAAAAATTCTCCTGAATTAATTTTTTCCAGGTATTGTGTACAGTGTTGGGTAATTTACTCTAAAAAAGTAATTAATTACTAGTTACTAATTACCTCTTCAACAGTGTAATTAGATTACTATACAAATTACTCTCTTTAAAAAGTATTTAATTACTTTTAATTACTAATTACTTTCAAAATCCCATATCAATCTCAACCGGCCGAATAATACAAGGATAGACATGAATCTGTTTTAATTCTTTCAGATAAATACTATAAAATTGCATGAATTATCCTTAAACAGACCAAGTTGGAGAAGGTTACATTATAAAAACATACTTTTTAACATCAGACAATACATTTTGATGTTAAACCCACTATTGATTTATGTCTGATCTATGTCTGATGAAATTTACACTTTTTCATACATATTTTACAATAATTCACACGAATTTGTACGAGTGCGGTCGTAATATTTAGACACCTCATAAAATCATAGGAATCGCTGTGAGATCGGATTGATCTATACACAGTATTTACCTCAATTACGTCAGAAGTAACTGCAATTAAATTAATATAAATGAAGAGTAATCCCTTACTCTACATTTTCAAGGGAAAAGTAATTAAATTACAGTAATTAATTACTTAGTAATTAGTTACACCCAACACTGGCTATGCACCACACGACGAAGAAGAAAGCCTTTTTCAGGTAAATTCTGACTGGCTGTCAATGGTTCATTGTACCATTCATCAGCTGGAATAAAAAGCTTTATAGTTATTGTGATTCGATTTTATTTTACAGTACATGTACTTACAGTATTTAAAGTACTGGTGATATGAGGTAAATGCATGGGTTAAGGTTAGGTTTAGGGATCGGGTTAGTACCTAGTTTTTAGTTACCCAGTTATTGTAATTGCTCTAACAAGTACATAGTATGTAAATGCAGAACAGGTTATTATTCAGTTATTGTTGTCGTTAGTGTGAACAGGCCTTTACAGACGTTAAGAAAAGCATTACGACTGACCCGGTCTCCACTACAGTACATTCATATTTAATGATTGGCAAATGCAAATGTTGAAGGGCTGGATGAAAAACAAATGTTGCCCATGCAGACTCACGTGTAATTCTCGAAGTCTCCATTGCTGATGGCTTCAATGAGTTGCTCAGTTACTTTGATGATCTCTTGCTTCCTCACTGCAAAGGACAAAGATAAACATTTTAGATAGGTTTAAAATATTATAATATTAATATTATAATAACAATATTTAGGTTTTCAGTGGTGCCGTTTGCTTTGGATCCTACTGTATAAGGGTCGTTTTCTTTAAATGATGATTTACACTTAGGTTCACTTTTTGAGTTGAAATTGAAATAAGTATAATCACTATCTTTGGTTAGTATGTCAAGTTTGATAAAAGTACCTGATTAATAACCAATGGCTAACAAATAATGGTCAATAAAAGTGAAAAAAGTAGTAGTAGACTGTTAGGTGTTAGTAGAATAAGGAGACATGTATTTGGAAAGTTACTTATATTTAGAAGAATGTCTAAAGTGGACCATCGGAATAAAGTGTAACCAATTAGAATTAAAAATGCATATATGAATAATAAGACCTAATGTCATTGAGTCATGTGTGTTTATGCTAATATGAGAAGAAACGCTACAACTTTGTGGGTGCAGTTTGCAAAACTGTGGGAATTCAAAATTAAGATAAAGGTTTTATGAATATGTTGGCACGATTTGCTAAAATGAGAAATGAAACGGTTTATCAGTGTGTGAGCACAGCTGAGAAAAGCTTACATGACGGCAAAGGCTATTTCAGACCTGCCAACCTTGAAAAACTTTTTTGAGTAGCAATTTACTGATTTATTGTCGACGACGGCACTCACGCAGAAAAATTTTTTTACCACGGTCTTTGATGTCATTTTGGCTGGTTGGGCATAATATATATAGAGTAATATATTGGCATATCTTATGAGAATGCAAGAGACACACACAAACATGTCTTTGTATACGCATACGCATGTATGCCTATCTTCATAATTCTAGTTGACTCCTAAAGTTTTTTTTAATTCGACCCAAATCAGAAAATTTCACTTGCACTGCAATTTACAGTTAAAGTCCAAAGTTTCAATACTGCTCAAAACCATTTTTTATTCATGATTAATATTGCATTATAAAGTATATAATGTGTGATGGTCAACTATTCTAAAATTAAGAAACCCCTAAAAAACAGTAAAAAAAAAAAACAGTAACATTGTGTGTAATTTATCAATACCCGAATATGATACTAAATCTCAAAGAAAAAAAGGGCTTTTGACATGCTGTCTTTGCATTTGAACATTGCACATTTTAAACAGAACATGCATTACTGAATAGACGTTAGCCAATACAAACATATTTATAGAAAATAGTTGACAATGAATAGACAGGAGTCCAATAATAGCAAAACAAATCACTTATTCTAAAAAGAATATCAACTAAGACGAATCCGACATATAGGAAGGTCTGTTAACAGTAAACGACCATCATTTTACAAATTCTAAAAACAGGTGGATAATACAAATTTAAACTTAGCCCGTCAATTTTCATTTTACAGTTATCTTCTCTCCGCGCGCGCGTCAGTGTTTGTGAGAGAGAGCTCGCGCTGCACTGATACAACTGTACTTTTTAACCCGCAAGTAACGAACGTGCTAATTTTCATACAAAATACATTAGGTAGGCCTACTTTAGTTATTATAACACATAATATGCAGACTAGCCTACGTTTCTCAATCATGAGAATGAGTAAATAAACGCCTGTTTCTCCAGACTCGCGCTTATCAGTCATCCAGAAATCACAGAACTTTCATTATCACTTAACCATAACAATTCATTTTATTAAGATTTATTGCTCAGCATTACTTAAGCATTTAATAATTTGCATGGCTGAATGTTGTTTTCCTCTTATCTGAGTTACCATGAATGCCGGAGTATTTTGAGTGAGATATATAATGCGATCACTCCCGTGTGATAATCGAATCCAGATCAACCCAATACAATATTTCAACTTTCCACATCCACCCCAGCCCGTTTACTTTCAGTAGTCAGAAGTAACTTTACCGTGACTGTAGCCTACTGTCGTGTCCTCGCTCAAATCAAGTCAGACGGCGGGCCGCGGGAGTGGAAGCGGGATCGAGCGGGATTCTTTATTGCCTTACGCATCTGTCAATCATCCCCGCTTGCTATTTTGAGAAATGAACCCAGCGCTATGATTGGTCAAACTCTTATTCATTTACTGTTGCTTGATTTGAGGACTGCGCAGCTTCCGGCCAAGATGGCGTACTAGATAGCAGCGTTGTTCTTTCACTAGTAAAGTCTCAAAGATTTATTTCGTATTTTTATAACTTTTCCCAAACGGTTCAACAGAATCTTGTTTTTCATCATCTGGCTGACAGGCAGAGTACGTAATTCCGAAGAAGATGACTGTGAGCTCGATCAGAAATGATCATGACTATATGGATGCGATGGAGGTTTCTGCTGAAACTAACAAGCGTGTCTTGGAGCAATGCGCTGCTGCGAGTTTACCTGTTACTCCCAGCAAAGTTCACATAATGAAGAAAGTGCGGCCTGATCAGATGGAAGATATCTCTAATGCGGATATACTTGAGGCAATTCACTCCCTCGGCAAAAGGTTTGACAAGCAGGAGAAAAAACTGGAGGAGCTGTCTAAAAAAATGGAAGAGAATTGTAACGCCATTTCAGAAGTAAAGGAAGAGTTGAAAGCTCACAAGCAGAAGGAAGTTATGTTGGAGCTGGAACTTTCTGATCTTAAAAAAGAAAATAAAGAGCTGAGATCAAGGGTAGGAGAATTGGATCGCTACAAAAGGCGTTGGAATTTACGCATAAAAGGCTCGCCAGAGAAACAGAATGAGAACACCCGACAGGAAGTGATATCCCTGCTGGCCAAAATTGCTCCAGGTGTGCCCTGGGAAATGGAAGAGGCGGTGGATACGGTTCATCGTATTGGCAGAAGAGAAGGAAATCGTACGCGTCAGATCATCATACAGTTTTCAAAACGAATCTACAGAGATCAGATATGGACATTGTCCAAGGGGTCAACTGTGTGCAAGGAGGCAGGCATTCATTTCGCTGAGGACTTAAATAAAGAAGACCGAGAGGCTAGGGGAGTACTTTGGCCACGCATTAAACAAGCGCGTGCTGAAGGGAAAGTGGCATACTTTCGTGGTCCCTTCGCTTTTATTGAGGGGAAGCAAATTTTTCCCGGATGATGAAGAAGTCTAGGAAAATGGGAATTGTGCTGTTGTATAAGAGGCTTTTTTTCTAAGTTCTGAATTTTATTTTTCTAATCTCATTGTCGAGAGCTTATTGACACTCGATCCGTACACTGTGAGTTCCAGTGGGCGTAAATGTTCTCGTTGAAATCTCGTCTTTCTTTTTGTTCGTTAAATGCAAGGGGACTAAAGGACAATGTAAAACGCAAAGGTATATTTTTGTTTTGCAAGGGGCAGAAGTCACATTTTGTTTTTCTACAAGAGACTCATTCTACTGTGGAAGATGTTTCTTTTTGGAAGTTGCAGTGGGGAGAGACAATTTTGTTTAGTCATGGTTCTAATCGATCAGCAGGTGTCGCCATATGCCTTAACAATTGCCCTGGGAGGATTGTGACTTCTCAGTCTGATGATCATGGTCATTGGCTTGCTGCTGTGGTTAACAGTGAGGGAACTTTTCTTGTTTTAGTTAATATTTATGGTTATAACAGTAGTGGGCAAAACAAGATTTTATTTTCTAAAATTACAGATGTTGTCACACAGCTTAAATCGAAATTCAAAACCAATTTTGTACTAATTGGAGGTGATTTTAATCTAGCACCAGACGAATGGCTGGACAGATCGCCTTCTAGTTATACAAGTCACCATTTTAATAACATTATTCTGGAGTTTTGCCAGTCAAATGCCCTTAATGACATCTGGAGGGTGAAGCATCCCATGGAGTCTCAGTTTTCTTGGGTCAAACCTAATGGATCCTCTAAGTCACGGATAGATTTTTGGCTTATCACTGAGGAACATTCTGAGTTTGCCTCTAACGTTGCCATCTCTGCTGCACCATTGACTGATCATTGCCTCATTTCTTTAATTTTGACACCAACAACCAAACACACCTTTAGAAAGGACTACTGGAAGTTTAATGCGGAACTTTTAAAGGATAAAGTTTATTGTAGTCAAATAAGAAATCTGATTGTGGAAATTCAGAATGATCTTACTTTAACCTCTAACGGGAATAGATGGGAGTATTTTAAGTTTAAAACACGGGAAATTTCAATTAGATTTGGCAAACAAAAAATCAAAGATCAGAAGAAAAAAGAGTTAAGTTTAATTCAAGAAATTAACAACTGTTGTAATACACAGACATTGTCTCAAGGAGATCTTGATAAATTACTCTCTCTTCAAGCTAATTTAGATAATTTGTATTTAATGAAAGCACAAGGTGCTTTTGTACGGTCTCGTGCAAAATGGTTGGAAGAAGGAGAGAAGAATACAGCATATTTTTGTCAGTTAGAAAAGAGGAGACAGAAAAACAATGCTGTGAATAGTTTGATTGTTAATGAAAAGGTAATTACAGACCCCAAATTAATATCTGAGGAAGTTTATTCATTTTATAGTGATATTTATTCTTCTTCATATTCTGTTAAAAATGGTCAAGAATTTCTAGAAAAGATAAAAGTTTTTATTCCGCAGATTGATATTGAATTTAAAGAAAGCTGTGATGAAGACTTGAGATTGGAAGAAATTGAGTCTGCTTTAAAAAAGATGCCTTTAGGTAAATCTCCTGGTCAGGATGGTCTGACTACAAATTTTTATAAATTTTTCTGGGAAGATTTAAAAGTTCTGTTGTTTAAAGCTTTAAAGGAATGTTTTGATGTTAACTCCTTACTTCCAACTATGAAACAGGGATTGATCATTCTCATCCCAAAGGCAGGCAAAGACAAAAGAGTTATTGATAATCTGAGACCGATTACCCTACTCAATGTTGATTATAAAATTCTTTCATCTGCTATTGCAAACAGACTAAAATTCAGGTTGAGTCAAGTTATAAGTGAAACGCAATCTGGCTTTATTAAAGGAAGGTTAATACACAACAATATTAGACTTGTTTTAGATTTAATTGACTATGCACATTTGATTAAGGATGATGGGTTTATTTTGTTTCTTGACTTTTATAAGGCATTTGATACTGTAGAGCATGCGTTCATTTTACATGCACTTACATCTTTTGGATTTGGTTATAAATTTGTCAAATTGATAGAGATGTTGTATAAAGATATCAATAGCTCAGTGTCGCTTCCAGGTGGGACGTCTAAGCGTTTTAACATAAATAGAGGTATTAGGCAAGGGGATCCGACAAGTCCGTATTTGTTTATTTTAATAGCTGAACTTTTGGCAATTTACATGAAAAATAGTAAAGATGTTAAGCCGTTAAATGTTTTGGGGAGTCAGCTATTAATAAGCCAATTAGCAGACGACACTACTCTGTTTCTTAGGGATGCAGAGCAGATCCCAGTTGCCATTAATTTAGTGTCACATTTTTCCAAAGCTTCTGGTCTGAAGTTAAATTTAAAAAAGTGCGAGTTGATGGCGGTGCATAATCGGACTGAATCTCAATTATTTAATATTCCATTAAAAAATGAGGTTAAATATTTAGGTATTGTTATTACTAAAGACGCTAAAACAAGAGATAAAACTAATTTGGCTGACAATGTAACAAAATGTCAAAATATGTTAAATGTGTGGTTGCAAAGAGATATTTCCATTTTTGGTAGAATCTTATTACAGAAAACTGAGGTACTTTCTAGGCTGATTTATCCTGCATATTCTTTGGCAATCTCTGACAGGTGGATAAAGGATATTAATCAAATTCAGTATAAATTTCTTTGGAAAAATAAACACCATTACATAAGAAAATCAGATGTAGTGAAGCCATTCAGTGAGGGAGGTTTGAATTTTATTGATTTTGATGTAATGAATGGCACTCTTAAATTGAGATGGCTCCAAGCTTTCCTTAGGAATAAACAATCTGTTTGGTCTAGTTTTTCTTCAAAAATCTTTGATTTTTTGGGGGGCATTGATTTTCTTTTGAGGTGTGATTTTGAGCCAGCAAAACTAAAGTGTAAATTGTCCTCTTTTCATAGTCAGGTATTATTATATTGGAAACTGATATACAAACACAATTTTTCCCCACATAGTTGTTCTCTGTGGAATAATAAGTTTATCCTTATTAATAGGAAATCAGTATTTTTTCAGGACTGGATGGATAAAGGTGTTTGGTCCATTGTACACATTATGGATGGGGAAGGGAATTTCCTTAGTTATGAGAATTTCTGTGAAAGATATAATATTATTTGCACTCAGAAATTATATGTATCTTTGTTAAAAGCTGTTCCTAGTGGTTTGGTTCAGTTGGTCAAAGGTGCATTGTGTTATTCACTTGTGATTCCGAGAATGAAAAGTCTAACCATCTCTGGTCTTGATTTTACAGAGGAAGGCTGTAAGATTAAAGTGTTAAGAACATTGGTAAATGTAGAGACTTTCCCTTGTAAAGTTAAAAAAAGACCTCTTGAATCTGATTTCCCAAAAGACAAAGTGGGTCAAATTAGAACAAGATTTCTTACATATCCTCTTTTTCCAAAGGTAAAAGAGGTTCAGTTTAAAATTATTAATGATATTTATCCTTGCAATGCTTTCCTAAGACACAGATTTAATATGGATTGCAATGAGTGCACCTTTTGTGAAGCGGACATAGAGTCGTTGGAACATTTATTTTTTTTATGCAAATTTTCAAAAAAATTCTGGGATGACCTTTATAATTGGTTAAGATTGAAATACGAAATACCTGACTTCAATTTTAAAACCATAAAGTATTTGTCTTTGTCTTTGAGTTACGATCTTGAATTTTTGGTGAATAATATTGTGCTGTTGGCCAATTACTTCATACACAAATGCAGATTCTTTAAGAACCCTCCCACTTTCAGTCTCTTCCATAAAGATTTAATGATCTTCTTCAAAGCTTTAAGACTGGTCCATAACAAAAAAGCCCTTAAATTATTTAATCTTCTGAAGTTTTTGCTTGATGATTCCCCCCTTGTGTAATATTTTATTTATTTACTTGTTTATTTATGTTTTCTTTACATATTTGTGTTTTTTTTTTTTTCTTTTCTTAGATTTATGATGTTCATTTATTTTTGGGTGCTGCTATTTGGACTGTTTTGTAATCGTTTAAGATGTGTATCTTGATCTTTTGTTGGTATTTTGTATGTTTCTTTGAGCAATAAAAAAATAAAAAAAAAAAAAAAATAAAATAAAAAATTTGAGGACTGCGCGTGAAAAAAAGCGGGTCAGCAAGTTTTTGCGTAGTTTAGAGTGACAGATCGTATCAGCGTACTTTGAGTTCAAAATGCGTAACCGATACGCAAAATGCGTACAGGTTGGCAGGTCTGCTATTTACACCTAATGCATCATGATTCATTTTCCACCATTCTTAGTGTTCGTGGATCTGTAAGTATTCTATCACCACAATGATGATGTGTGTTGAATGGACAGGTACGTATATGTAAATGAGAACTGCATCATGAAGTCAGGATGGGGCTCATTTCAAAACAAGACATTTTTATGCATGGTAGCAAGACTGGAAAATCTGATTTCTCACTTTATGTCTCATTTGATTGTAATGGTTTGGGATGTTGAAAAACAGGACACTCTTAGTCCAGTTTAATGTGCAGAGACATTTCTTTTCCGATGGGCAGGCAAGCAAGTTCCCAAAAAATCAGCATTTGTTTAAGACTTAAATTAATATACACTGGACATATTCTTGTTATTATTGCATATTATTTTAATAATGAGCTACATTACACAGAAGTGTAAACAACATCTGCCACAATTTGCTCAAAGTATAAAAAATATTTGAACATTATTTAGTGCAAAGAAATAATATCTTTTCACACTTAGTGTAATTAGCATATGCTATTTATCTGCTATGAGTACATCTTTTCTTATTCTAATGAAAATTGCTCAAATTCTGTCAGGTGTTTTTTAAGTCTCACCATATATTCTCAATGGGACAGAAGCCTGGGCTTTGACCGTTTTAAGACTTCAGGTTCGGTCTTAAAGGCCATGGTGCAGGTTAACCACTACTGTCGATTAATGTGTACATAAAGCAGTTAAGATATGTATATCAAGTTAGAAATATCTCCAAAAGGGTGTTAAAGTCCAGTTTTTGTGGTTTTTGTTTAGTGGCGGTTATTTTTCACGCGACTCGGCGATGACGTCATATGAGGTAGACGCAGCTGCAGGCTAGTAGGCACTAGGCAGCGGCGCGCTTCAGAATCGGTTCACAGTAAAGTCTGATGGTTCACAGCCGAGGAGATCGATTTTCTCGTCAGCAGGGCCGTAAAATAAATAGAAGTGACACTGGGGATGGGACAAACCCATTAGCTTCGGTTATACATGCATACCAGTTTGGGCAAATGTGTATGATTTATGCCCATTTTTTCTATCGTCGTCATGAACACAACAATGATTTCCCTCGTGTTTAAATAGTTTTCCTTATAATAATGTATCTTAATTTGCTAAAAGTAAAATGCATCTGTGTAAATGAGAGAATCATCTACTATGTGTATGCGCGTTGTTCACTCTGTATCTGCAAGCATGCGCGCTTAAAATAGCATCTGAAAGTACACGCAACGCGCCAGACTTTAGATTTGGTTAGGGTGACCAACAGTCCTGATTTTTTCCAGGACATTTTCTGTTTTCACGTCCTGTCCTAGCTGTTTTTATTTTATTTTTTTAATTACGAAAATGTCCTGGTTTTCAAAAAAACTTTTGGATGAGGAAGAAAAAACAGGATAAGGAGGAAGAAAACTGAAGATACATTTTGTTAGTTCGTTTTTGTAAGTTTGTGAGAGCTATTTTTGTTACATTTGGAGTTATTTCTTTTAGTTATTTCTTAATTATATATTTATTTTTCTAATACAGAAGAGTAATTTCATTCATTCAAACCTAAAATAATTATATATTTATTTTTCTAATACAGAAGAGACATTTTATTCATTCAAACCTGTAATAAAACAGGCTCTGAGAAGCCTATCTGAATTTGTGTCTTGTAATAAGCATTTTCTATCCATACAGAGGAGATATAGGCTACTTTAAATATACTGATACAGATGTAACGTGCTTAACGCAGCATCCTGGATATGAGACATAATGCCTGAATCCATTTGTGCTACACATAGCATACTCACACTTCATGCAGGATAATGGTCCCCTTCAAGCCAGCACGCACAAGTATGTTCATGAACAACAGCCATAGGTGACATGAGATGTGTTGCATACACAATAAACATGAATCAGAGACGTTTCCAACCTACTTACAGAGTTTAAAACTTAAGAATCTTTCCTACTTATTCCCAGGCAATACCAGTACACTGCATACAGACAGGCTATACGCTGGGCTTATGGAGTTTTAAGCAGGAGTAGAAGAAGCCTCTCGTGTGGTTTTAACCATCAGACAACAATTCCAAAGTTGTGACCGACCTATCAGGGCTTTCAATCGACTCGTTTGGATGAAAATTAATTAAATATAATTGCTTATTCTGTTGTGATCACCCAATTGCCCTCAAAATGTTATAAAGTACACAGAACATATTAATTTTTATAAGAATAAAACAGTTTATTGGCATTGCTTGTAATGGTTACTAAACATTTTCTGAACAAGGACAAAGATTACTGAACAAAGACACAGGTTTCAAGTAAACAAATCTATACAAAAAATCTTTAGCCTGTAATAGTGTAGTCCAGAGAGCCATATATATATATATATATATATATACTTCAGGTTACCATAAGTAAGCTAAGTTAGCAGAATGCAGGAAACCACCACTAAATGAGATGACAGGGACAGAAGGAAAGAACATAACTAACAACTAAAATAAATAAATACAACTAAATCATTGGACTTGTCTGTGGAAAGAAAATAATGTGAAATTAGGTTCATGACTGCCGGGCTAGGTAGAGGCTGACGGCCTCCTCAGGAACCTGTTTGAAGGATGTGGCGATGGGGGCGCGTGCATCAGGACAAACTGGGGCTAGCCTCTCGAAGAGCTGCAGGTGAATTGGTGTAGCTTTTCCAAAGGGCCTTCATTAATGGTGTTGCATAACCTGCAGGCATAAAAATAATACTTTTAAAGATCATTGCCACTAATGGAAAAAAACATGAAATTGTCCTGCATATGAATTATAGCAAACATAAACAGTAAACAGAATGTTATGAGATTGCCAGGGAGATTACAGAACATTGGACCCTGATATGCGCTACTAAATGTTTTAAAAAATAAAAGAAATGCAGACCATAATTAATTATTTGAATGTTACTATTAAATGTTTACACCAATACTAGTGGCAATACATGTGGTAAAGTTAGTAACATAAACTCTGTGAGGTAACGTTAGTGAATTACTGAGAGGTAACTTAGCTAAACTCTGAAGTGAAAAGTGGATAAACTGTTTTTGACATAATTTCAGCAGCGGGTAAACTGCGTTAGCCTCCACTACAGCCCTGACGACACGGTGAAAGAGAAAGAGAGAAAGAGAACCGTAGCTGTCTAAGTTACGTTATAACAAAACGCAAACACACGATTGTGAAAGCCGCTTGATGATCATCACCACTGATCCAAACACTAGCCACGAAGCTTTCAAGACGATATGGACATTTACTTCTTCAGGGCAATTTTGTTTTGGCTTAAATTCGTGAATCACAAAAAATGCTCTTCCAATGTCATAGTGATCGTGCTTGTAGTGGAGGCTATTATGTCAAAGGGAACACAGTAGCTATACAAAATACACACAGAGCTAGCTAACATGCAGCTTGTAAACATTAACTTTAGCATGATGCTTACCGTGGCAATTTCTCGCTTGCGGCAGACGGTGTCCCTCGACCTCGGGACAGGGAAAGCAGAGAGGTTTGCGTTCACAGACGGCAGTGCGGTTGGAAGTAATTTAGGACTTCTCTCCTCACTCTTTAATCCAAGAGAAGTGAGACCATCTTGGCATCCCCTGAGTGGTTATCCTCCTCTTTGAAATGCGCGCTGCATATTCTCGAGTAGGCGGCGATATAGCTAATTTAGCTGAAAAATCTGCTCGCCTAATCTTGACAAACTGCACCCAGTTTCGGATAATCTATATATATATCTATATTTACTTATAAATCTGTCACTGTTTCACTAGCTAGCTACTCCCTTTACTGTATGGCTACTCCTCGTATCACTCTCCCTCTATGGTAGGCGGGCCGCGGGCGAGTACCTCATGTGACGTCATGGAATGCGTTGTGGGAGAAATAAGAATCCTCGCTTAGCTTTAGCCAAAAGCTAACATTTCACGCACTTTTCCGTGTTATATTTAAATTTTTGAGTACCCTACAACATCAGATACAATGGATAACTGTTTATATGTTTATTGCCAACTAGAAAATTGCCAAAAAAGAAAGAAAAAAAACCTGCACCATGGCCTTTAAAATTCCTAATACTAACTATGCAGGGCTCCAGACTAACTTTTTTTACTAGGAGCGCTGTTGCCCCTGACTGAAATTTTTAGGAGCGCAAGCAGAAAATTTAGGGGCACACCTTAAATCAGCTTACAATGCAATTAATCAATTTTTCCCCAAAATAACTGTAATACTGACAAATTCTTTAATAATAAATATTATTAAAGAATTTTGTCAGTATTACAGTTATTTTGGGGAAAAATTGATTAATTGCATTGCACTTAAGTCACTTAACATTATGATATGCTGTTTTATTTTAAGTTCACAGGGCTCCAGACTAAAATTTGGGGGCAGCACCGCCTGAAATGAGAACTCACACCGAGTTCTACAAAAAAAAAAAAAAAAAAAAAAAAAACTGGTTGCAATGGGGCTGGCAAAAATCACTAAGCTTAATTTAGGATTTAGATGAAGTTAACTTTAGTTATTATCATTTATAATGTCTTAATATTAATTTAAAAAAAATAGTGAAAACATGTATATTAAGGACTCGGAGTGAAAGCCAGTAAACATCCTACTGTTTACAATGGTATTTTTTTTTTTTAAAAAAATAAGTCTTTAAATAAGACATTAGCCTAAATCCATGGTGAATGTTGCTGATTTGTGGACTGAAAGCCTTCTAGAGTGTTTCTCCCGGTTTCCACGTCAGCACTGTTTGGTCTGATATGGTTTATTACAGAAATCTGCGCCGAATCGGAGTGTTTCTCACTGGATCTCGTAGTGATGATGTTATTAATTCTGACGCGAATTCAGTGGATTTACTGGATCTCCTACTAACAGTGTCGCGTGATCGAGATCGGCCCGCGACTGGTAAGTTCGGGGCTTTATTACTGTCACTGGTTCGGGGCGCTCCATAAGAACGGCTATGCGCTTAACCTAATAAATACGCCAACGGTCCGTGAAGCATATATGAGTTGCGAATTTTAGTTCCACTTTCGTTTTGTTTGCATTCTCTGCTAGGTAACGAGTCGATAGATCGCTTATTGCTCAGACGCACATAGAAGGTTGCGATATTTGTCTCCGTCTCCTTCCTCCAAATGTTTATGCGCGCTATTCTGTCACGTATTCATTAGCTGCGTTTCCACTGCCGGGCCAGGGCCGGGCCGTGCTAGTGCGTGCCAGGGCCAGTCGCGTTTCCACTGTCACTTCCGGGGCTTGATCGGGGCTTACTCGGGGCCAACGGCCAGGTTTTCTGGCCCGTCGAATACCTTGGGCCAGAGCGGGCCAGCTCGTGCTAGAGGCGTGCTCAAGGTAAAAGGCGGAGTTTATCGGTGTTATGGAACGTTATGATCTGAAGCAAGATACACATTTCACTTAGATGTGTCCATGTTTAACCGATTAACCATTTAAAATTGCAAGTGGCGTCAATACATATTTGCACAAAACTTTTGCGTTTTTTTCTGAATGTCAATAAAAAATATTGTGAAATTACAGCGTCTCCATTAACGATGTTATGTGACTAAAACAGCTTTTTTTTCTTTCGCGATAAGTCATTCCAAAAAATGGACGTCGGTAGCCTAGTCTATCACAGCCAATGCACTAGATATTATTATTATTTATGGACGGGCGTGTTATCTAAGCATTAATGGCACTGGCAGGGAAATAGTTCTCCCTCATTTCTGCTCCGAGTTCTTGATTGTGGCATTTCATTTGTCTATAGGCTATTCCTTGTATCTTTTTATGAATTTTAAAAAAGAACTCTGCCTCGTATTATGTCCAAACGGTCTACTTTTGTGTTCATTCGTTTCCCCTTATTTAATCCGTTGGCCTAATTGCAAAATGAAAAAAATGAACGGTTTTTGTATTTTGTAAAACGCAAAGTTGAACACCAAAATGTTCATTTGAACTGTAGGCCTATGCCAATCGCTGCGCAAAAATATATAGGCTACACAACGAATTTTCAGATATTTGTTCGATTTTTTTGCCCCTTTAAACATTTAAAATATTTGACAAATTAATATGAAAAAAAAAATATTATTTTACTGGTTTTCTGAGGCCAAATTAGAACCTGGAAATGATATTTTCCCCGCAGTGCTGAATGAGAAGAGCCGTAACCACAGCCTACAGAAAGGGGATTTATGTGATTTATAGGCTATAATAAATGTGTCTGATAATAAAATAATTTAAAATAACGAGACATTAATTGTTTATTAATAAACTATTGTTTTCTTACATTTTCGGCTAAAACAAATAGGTATCTCCATCTCCGGATGCACATTTAGAGAGAAATTAATTAGCTATACATAATAACATAAAAGATATTGGCTTTTGATTCGAATTTGTTCGTTTTAAATTGGACATTTAAAGCTTTATTCTACGATGGATATAACCCCTGTAGACTAAAGCTTTAAATGTCCAATTTAAAACGAACAAATTCGAATGCGGTGGCTGTTTCAGTTCTCGCGTTTCAGTTCACGGAAATCATGAATTACGCCCATAGAGCGCGCCTGATTGTTAAAGAACAACGTTTTCTTGTTATTGTGAGTTTACGCAAATAAATGTATTTGCGAATAATGTATTATTATTTTCTGTATGACCACAAATGAAAGAGTATTTAAAACCGCAGCCATCAGTGCGCGCTCACACACACTGCCCTCACCGTCCCTCTGTTAGTTGCGACTCGCGAGACAATCCGGACACTATTGCAGCCACGGCAGGTGAGTTATTCATGCGATCTTCCTAATTAAAAAAAATGAATTCATAATACCCGCTGAAAGGGGTTGGGTTGTATGACGTTTGATCCGGAAAGGCGTGTTAGGGGTGGGGTTTGGGGCAGCGCTGTGGGGCTGCTGGCCCGGCAGTGGAAACGCACGGCTGGTGCTTGAGGCCCGAGGCCACTAGCTCGGCTCGGCTCGCTGTTAGCTCTGGCCCGGCCCTAGCCCGGCAGTGGAAATGCGGCTATTGACGCACCCCTTCCACGCTTACCATGCGTTTAACGTGTGGCAAATTTACTGGTCGCACATGTGCGACTGGACGTAAAATTCAGTCGCACACTGACAAATTTTGGTCGCAAAATGTGCCCATTTGGTCGCAGTCTGGAGCCCTGCTATGACTATGGATATTGGCTATCGGCAGGCTATTAATCAATCAGAACAGCACATGATAGAGAATATCTTATAAATTCTGAAAGTAAATGTAATGGATGTTAGATGCCATGGAGGCTAATCATCAAATGCTATCGAAGTCAAACCTGGACATGTTTGTAACTTTAAAGACCATCCCTAAATTTGCGAATATCGAACGTCCAACGCTAACTGTTGAGTCAAAATTGGATGTGTACCAGTTCGCCTATAAGCAAGGACGCAGTACTGATGACGCAATCCTTTGTATCTCGCACTTTATTTCTAAGCACCTTGAAAATATACAAGCTTATGCTAGAATTTTGTTTGTCGATTTTAGTTCAGCTTTTAATACGGTGCAAACTCATGTGCTTTTAAATAAGCTTAAAAACACAAATGTCAATACTATGTTAATTAAATGGTTTTATTCTTTTTTAACTGACAGGGTACAGCAAGTGAAGGTCAAGATCAAATACTATAACACAGGAGTTCCTCAGGGTTGTGTTATTTCACCAATACTTTTTACATTGTAAACGAATGATTGCAGGAATGTACACTCTAATAACTATATAATGAAATTTGCTGACGATACTGCGATTCTGAGCCTTTTGTACAAGAAAACGAGCTCCTCTATGTATCAAGATGAAATAGACTCATTTGTTAAATGGTGTGACGTTGATTTAAAATGATAGAATTATATTAAAAACAGATAATTGAAATAAATGATCAAATCTAAAGACTCCAACATTTCTCTTTGTAACATCTTGTTCAGGTTTGATTCTAATCACGATGTAACATTATTGAAAAACTTTTGTCAGGACAAAAAATACTTAACTTTGACAAAAAGTTGTTTTGTTTGTTTTTTGTTATAATTGTGATTTTATAATATTTAGATATGAATCCAACTGGAAAAACTTGTGAAATAAATATAGTTTGGTTAGTCAAATAGCAAATGGCTTATAGTGGAGGTCTATGGTCATCTAGTGGTTAAAGTGATAGTTTTTTATTTTAAAAGTGCATTTTCCCAAAAATTGTCATAAGTGTCATATCCCCGGTTGGTAGCCTTGGAGGCCTGCAAGCTTGCCTTTTGCCACAATTTTCCCCCTCATAGGAGTATTCTATGGAATAATCAGTATGAAAAAAAAAATCTATCTTTATTAAGGATTGGGTTGACAAAGGTGTTATTTTTGTTTTGGATTTGTTTAAGAAGGATGGCCGCTTTTATTCCTACAATGAATTTAGCAATCTTTTTGGAGTGAATTCCTCACCTGCAGTTTATAACGGGGTTATTAATTCTATTTCTCCAAAACTTAGGTCATACATTTGTGAAATGCCCCAGTTATCTATTGGGGTTTGGAGATTTCCAATGGCAAATGTAACAATTTTTGGATTAGAAGATTTCTTATTAGGAAGATCAGCTGTCATCCCAAAGCCTTTTTCAAATGATTAATAAAAAATTATTAATTTTTAATAAAAAATTAAAGTTTAATAAAAAATTATGTTAAACCACTGGAGTCGCATTGAGTACTTTAATGATGTTCTTTTGTCTGGGGCTTGAAGTTGCGTACATTGTCAATGGAGGGGGACGAAGCTCTCAGATGTCATTAAAAATATCTTCGTTTGTGTTGTGAACATCGAAAAACGCTCACATCTTTGGAACGCCATGAGGGTGAGTAATTAATGACAGAATTTCCATTTGTGGGTGAACTAACACTTTAAGAATAAATTAAGACACGCACCTTAAGAAATCTCACTAAATAGTCAGCCGCCGGATTCTGGAAGGATCGGTGTTCCCTTCTTGTGGCTTTGCAATGTTGGGGGCAGGTGATGGGCAGAGATTTTTCAATCAGTTGAGTCTAAAATTAAACAACAAGAAAACATCTACTTGTCAAATCAAGAAAACCATTGATTAGAAATCTTATTTCAAGTGTATATATATATACACACACACTTTTGTAAAGTAATTTGACTAGACAAATTCAAAATCAGTGTTATGAAACAAAGAAAATCTAGTTATACCAAGCTATGATTATTTTTTGTTTGTGCCCATGATTCTCTCATATGTTAACTTAGGGCTGGGCAATATATCGAGTTTGTACGATGTATCGTTATATTTTTTTGAAACGATATGGAATGAGGCAATACTGTTTATATCGATACAGTAGTTTGATATGAGCACATCTGAAAAATAGCGGAGGTTGCAGTGTGAGCTGCTGCAGTGAAAGTAGCTAGGCTACGTAGTACAATTTGTCCTAAACATGACACAAGCTTAAATTAATTGCGTCAAAATCACTAAGATATAGTTAACGAGTTTAAAGCAGCTTGCCGCCCTGTCAATGCTCTGACAGATACTGTTGCTGACAGACAGATATACTTGCGCTGTTTAATGCGTTTGAGATGTGGTGCTTTCCTCAGTGCTCAACTTACATTTCACAGGTAAATTCTCCATCTGTAAATGTTAGAAAGTAAAGCAAATATGTCCATTTCACAACAAATATGTCCATGTCAGAAGAGGACGAGCTTCTGCAAGTGAATCTCCGCTTAAAATTCATGCTTACTTGAACGAGCGCCGCCGCACGCATGCGCGTGAATAGTCCTACGTACTATAGTACGCAATAATTCTGACTAAAATAAACATATTGCTAAAATATTTGTTGTTAGAGAAAATAAATGTGCCATATGTGGAATTTTAAACCTACAAGTAGCCTATATATTTTTAATGAAAGTGAAAGTGAAACGGTTATAATGGGGTAATCAAATGCAGGCTAATATAATTAGTTTGTGCTTTTGTTTTTGTTTTTATTTTCATTTTTAGTTTAGCCTTTAGTCAATATAAAAACAAAATCTTTTTGCACATAATATATTGCATAGCCTATATTATATTTGTTTCCATATCCTTCAATATCAACATTGTTAGTAGGATATCATTGGGCCGAATGTGAAATATGTATACATTTTTTTTAAATATAAAGATTTTCTTTATCTAAATAGAAAACATAGAAAGTACCGAGATATATATCGTATATCGCCATTTGACCAAAAAATATCGAGATATGATTTTTTGGCCATATCGCCCAGCCCTATGTTAACTTATCTGTTATCTTTCCATCACCAGGTTCTAGTCTGTACAGTCTTTAAACACCAAGCCTGGTACCCTTAACCACTTGGTGCATCATAGAAATGCTCCTAGCAAAAACACATTGCAAAAATCAACACATTTAAACATTAAAGCATCTCCAAATATCAACCAAAAATTAATCTGATAAATACATTTTGCATCAATATTTAATTTGAAATAACTGCTTACCCATTCTAAGACGATTGGCCCTCCAAATAAGGAAATAAAGTGAAAATTTCACGTGCATTGTTGGTCCGCAGTTTGTGGAGCTGGCCTTCTGTTAATATCTAAGTTAGGTCTGCTGGCAGACGAGAGTAAAAGATAGTTTGAGGATAAATACTTTATGATATTTGCACATCACACATATTGTCATAAAACAATATCCTATTATAGACCATTTCAAAAGATGTAAACAACACTGACCCAGAAGCACTTCCTGTTTCCGTTTTTTAACACTACATAAAAGCTGGGATAAAATACAACCAACAGAACATTTAAAACTGAATCAAAAAGTTAAACAAACATCTTTAAGAAGTTTTCTTTACATGTGAAATAAAGAAAACAGTTACAAACTGAAACAGGAAGTGCTTCTGGACCAGTGTTGTTTACATCTTTTGAAATGGTCTATAGGTACGTGACAAACTGACCATATACGCGCGAGCGTTTTGTTCCCTCGGCTGTGTTCCCAGCAGGTATTCAGCGCATACGCGTTGTCGACTAAGGAAGTCTGTCGTATCTTTGCTTTGTGACTACCTCTAAAATGTATATACTAGTGACGTAAATTACATCATCACGTTGATTCTGACGTTCAAATTTCCAAGATAGCCGTAGTAAGAAGAAAGTTATAAGCAAAGCAACATTTCTCTCGTGTTTGGCATCAAAATCCTCTATGAAAGGGAGTATTGTTTCGTTTCAAACCCAATACTTTTGAAAGATTAAACATTGAACTTGAATTAGGTGAAGTTTGGGATTGATTGTAACATTCGCATGTGTTTTTTTACGATCCGCAAGTGACGTTGTTGTCAAAAGCAGAATCAGCCATTTGATCAAATTGGCTTCCAAAACTTCTCCCAGTTTTTAAAATAACCGTCAACTATTTTAGTAATCGTTTTGTTGATAGAATTGTCTGATTTTTAGCTTGAATTACAATAAAAGTTTGTATTTTTTGATGAAAACTCTAGTGATGTTTTTAGATCTAGTGATGTAAATTAATCTCTATCTAACATATATGTAAGCAGAAGTAAAATTGCTTTGTAGATTAAAATGATTAATAATATTTTACCATTTAAATTGCTTGCCAGCATTTAGTCAAGAAACGGCCTACTAATGAAACAATGAAATTCATGTGTCAATGACAATTGTCTGAAAAGATATGTGTGGATTGATGCTCTCGATTTCATCAGAGGAAGTGGTTAATAGAAATAATAAATGTGCAAGAGGTCATCTTAATCTTGTTGGGCTTTTAATTATCTACACTATGGTGTTTGAATTATACAAATAGACCAAGAAATGAGGAAGTTGTAATATTTTGAAGTGTTTGTTCAAGCAGAAGAGGTCACAGTTTTTCATTGTTTTATTGTTTTAATTAGGTACAAAAATGACCCCTAATTTCTGAATGAAAAAATTCCATAACTTTCTTAAATATTATGCTATTTTAATCATTTAAAAAACATTTTTAGGTATTTTTATTATCTATCATATGGTGCTGATTATATTTGAATTTTCTCGTATTGATTTTTTTTTTTTTTTTTTTTTGTCGCGTACCTACATATTATAAAACACGTAGCATAGTAAATGAGTAAAAAAACACTTTGGTTACCTACTCGGTGTTTTCACTGTTAAAAGCAAACTCCGTGTCTGCATTCTGCTCTTCTTTATGAAATGCGTCACGAGTCAAAGATGCAGGACCTAGACGTTTTAAGCGCGCACATCACATAAATATCGTTACAAAACAATATAATGCCATGAAATTCATGAGGTAAATTATGTTAAAAACACTTACTGTGTAGGTGTTTTCCCTGTTAATGTTAAGCCTTCTCCTCGTCAGCTCCGTATTTAGGCTAGTCAAAGATGATGTCGCCTTTGAAAAGAATTTCGACCGTTTAATCGCGCTGGGCATTTAAATATCGCCTTGAATGAATCAATGTGTTATAAAATATATTGGCAATGTAAATTAGAAAACACTTAGCTGCTACTTTCGTTGTTTCCCGGTTAAAAAGCAAACCCATCCTGGTCTGCTCCGAATCGCGCGTCATAGAAAATGTCCCTCTGAGAGCGGTTTGCTCGTCCACAGAACATACATATTGTTATAAAACAATATGATGTTGTAAAAATTAATATATAAATGCGATAAAACACGTAATAAATGCGTGTTTCATCCTCGTATGCCTCGCGACGTCAAAGAAAATGGCGTCTGTGAGTAAAGTTTCAGCTCCTTTTGTCCCGCCCAGCACGTAAATGTCCCGGATGTGACTAATAACACTATTATTGGTGTTGTCAAAGCATTCTCTGGTGTTATTTAGATTAACTCCTCATATTTTCACCAGCCAGAGAGTGTGGTTTACACTAGCTAGTGTTAGTCCCTTGAAATTCAACACCAGAAAATTAACACTTCACTCTAAGAGACATTTACACCAGGATTTCAACACTGAAGATTTTGCTGTGAATGGAAATTAAATTATCCTTCTCTTTCTACCATTAAAACATGGACTGGCATTAATAGGTTTCTGTTCTGAATTTCATCTTCATAAATGTAAAGTAGCTGCTAAAACTACTTTGTTGCTGAAAGAAATTATGATTTCATTGTAAATCACCTCCTTATGTGCATGTTTTGTGATCACTGATTTGTTATTGTTTATTGGACTGTCCCTTATTTACTGCTTTGCTTACTTTGTCTTTGAGTATACTGTTTTTTTGTGCTTTTTCTTGTTTTATTGTGTATTTCTTGTTTTCTTGTTTATATATTATATATATTCTTCTATCATTTTAGAAGAAAATTTCAAATGGCATTTAGAGGCTTTTGCATCTGAACTCTCTATATCTATATTTATATCTATATCTATATATATATATATATATCCCCGGATGGGGGCGTGACACGGTGCGTGACGTCAGCGCGCACCCAGCGCCAGTTTCAGTCATGTGATTATGGTTAAAAAAAGAAAACGTCATATGATTATGATGACGCGCAAAATTCCAAGAAACGTCTGTTGCTGTCTCTATGGCAGCGGAGAATGCCTGTGACGCCAGCGCGCACTCAGCGCCAGTTTCAGTCATGTGATAATGATGACGCGCAAATTCCAAGAAGCGTTTGTTGTTCCGTCTCTATGGTAACGGAGGACGCTTCTATAAAAGCAGCTGTTGAAAGTCTCGTATTCATTTCAATTTGGAGCGGTGGCGATTTCGGACGGACACGCGAGGCAGGGAACGTTGGCGACCGGTGAGGCGCGTCTGGTGATGCGACAAAGTCGAGATCTGTTTAACTTTATGCAAGTGAAGAGGGATTTCGGGAGCGGCAACCAGGAATGAAGTCAGTAGAGTGCACAGTTCTTCTTCTGCCGTAGACATCTAAAACCTTGTTTTCACTTCTTCCGCCTGATGTTATAATTTATTGATAAATCATTAATGGCAATAATTAATAAACAGAGATTAGTCACGGTGGCGGCGGCGGCGTGTGCAGCTGATGGGGGCTCGGCTCGTCCCCGTAGAAAATCTGGGATAATGGGAAGGTGATAGTGGAGGATGAATTGTTAAACATCATCGTGGTTAATGTATATCAGTCCGATGCTTTGCTGGGTAACGTTAAGGTCCCAAAAGATGCATTGTTGTGTCGGGATATGAACTGTAAGAATGTACAACATTGTAAGGATTTATGTTCCCTGTATGAAGCTATTGTGGAGTCCCTTGGTATCTCGAGTCTCTGTCTCTATGGCAGCGGAGAATGCGAGTGACGCCAGCGCCAGTTTCAGTCATGTGATTATGATGACGCGCAAAATACCAAGAAGCGTTTGTTGTTCCGTCTCTATGGTAACGGAGAATGCGAGTGACGCCAGCGCCAGTCATATGATTATGATGACGCGCAAAATACCAAGAAGCGTTTGTTGTTCCGTCTCTATGGTAACGGAGAATGCGAGTGACGCCAGCGCCAGTCATATGATTATGATGACGCGCAAAATACCAAGAAGCGTTTGTTGTTCCGTCTCTATGGTAACGGAGAATGCTCAGCTGTTGAAAGTCTATCATTCATTTCAATTTGGAGCGGTGGCGATTTCGGACGGACACACGAGGCAGGGAACGTTGGCGACCGGTGAGGCGCGTCTGGTGATGCGACAAAGTCGAGATCTGTTTAACTTTATCCAAGTGAAGAGGGACTTTCGGGAGTGGCAACCAGGATTGAAGTCGGTAGAGTGCAGTGCTGAGTTTGACCGAGGCAATTTAAACGAGAAGCTCATTTTAGCAGTCAGAAACTGTCCTATAATTTATGATTAATTATATAATTTATAATTTATGATAATTCATTTATCAACCGTACTGACTCCGCGCCTACATGGTTTCGGGAACCAAGATAGACCGGTATTTGCCCGTTTGCTGTAGTTAAATAGCCGCGATGGCAAAGGGCGCTCACTGTTTCTCGTTCAGCTTTAAAATGATGCTTTTATGTAGCTACTGATTCCATTTATATTTAGACTTTTCCTTCCAAAATGTTTGTTGCGGCAAAAAATCGTAGCTATTAGTTGTCTAACACAGAGTAACAGCCGTGAATGTCACTCACTATATAGTAGGCTATGAATATGTATAGTATAAATGTAATTCGGACGTTCTACATCCATCATGTTTTATGCGTCATGTGACCTACCAGCAGTTCAGTTGCGTCGCTTCACTTCCATCCGTTAATCCTCTCCTGTGGCCTCATGGATGTGTCCATGGAATGTGTGTGAAGAAGCTGGAACCCACACAGTGGATCTATTGGTCACAACATGCCTCAATATGAGCACAACCACTCTCCACAGTGCCTAATGAAGCACCCGTCTTGAGAGACTGCTTCGTATCTGCGGTGAAGACCAATAGGAGATCACCAGATATCCGAGAAGAGTTTGTCTCAGAGGGTGATAGAGGGTCTCTGTGTTGTGCTTTCTCGCGGGATAGCTGTTTTGGACGGTGCTGGGTGGTGGTGGGTGTCGTCACTCCACACCATATCTATGGGAATGACCCACGGCGTCAGGTGGTGTGGTGCCCTCACTCCCTCAGCGCCTTCGACCAGGTGAAGCACTCTTACTACAGCGAGTAGCTGCTTTATATCTCTCACGGTCCCAGTAGTGAAGATCAATAGTGAAGGCTTCGCTAGGTGGGTGTCGGATGGGGTCCACATCAGCTTCTCGTGGTTGGCCGACGCGAGTCCGGGAGGGAGGCAGGACAAGCCCTTCCCTGGCTGGGGTGAGTTGGGGTGGGACAGAGATCTCAGGGGACCTAATGGCTGGAGCTGAAATTAGATAGGTTTACGGTTTTAGTGTGGCTGGATATTGAAGATCCACCCAAAACGGTCATAGAGTGGGAGCTCCAGCATTGTGGTTCTGTCTGTACAAGAGTGGAAAGGTGTTGCGGAGCAGTTGACCTGTGTGGATCAACCTTGGTTGACAAAAGTCTGCACAGTTCTTCTTCTGCCGTAGACATCTAAAACCTTGTTTTCACTTCTTCCGCCTGATGTTATAATTTATTGATAAATCATTAATGGCAATAATTAATAACAGAGATTAGTCACGGCGGCGGCGTGTGCAGCTGATGGGGGCTCGGCTTGTCCCCGTACAAAACCTGCAATCTATAACACAGATAATGGGAAGGTGATAGTGGAGGATGAATTGTTAAACTTCATCGTGGTTAATGTATATCAGTCCGATGCTTTGCTGGGTAACGTTAAGGTCCCAAAACATGCATTGTTGTGTCGGGATATGAACTGTAAGAATGTACAACATTGTAAGGATTTATGTTCCCTGTATGAAGCTATTGTGGAGTCCCTTGGTATCTCAAGTTGGCCGTTATATAAACAAGAGGCGTCTGTTGTTCCGTCTCTATGGTAGCGAAGAATGCGAGTGACGTCAGCGCGCACCCAGCGCCAGTTTCAGTCATGTGATTATGATGACGCGCAAAATTCCAAGAGGCGTCTGTTGCTCCGTCTCTATGGTAACGGAGAACGCTTCTATAAAAGCAGCTGTTGAAAGTCTACCATTCATTTCAATTTGGAGCGGTGGCGATTTCGGACGGACACGCGAGGCAGGGAACGTTGGCGACCGGTGAGGCGCGTCTGGTGATGCGACAAAGTCGAGATCTGTTTAACTTTATCCAAGTGAAGAGGGACTTTCGGGAGCGACATCCAGGATTGAAGTCAGTAGAGTGCAGTGCTGAGTTTGACCGAGGCAATTTAAACGAGAAGCTCATTTTAGCAGTCAGAAACTGTCCTATAATTTATGATTAATTATATATTTTATAATTTATGATAATTAATTTATCAACCGTACTGACTCCGCGCCTACATGGTTTCGGGAACCAAGATAGACCGGTATTTGCCCGTTTGCTGTTGTTAAATAGCCGCGATGGCAAAGTGCGCTCACTGTTTCTCGTTCAGCTTTAAAATGATGCTTTTATGTAGCTACTGATTCCATTTATATTTAGAATTTTCCTTCCAAAATGTTTGTTGCGGCAAGAAATCGTAGCTATTAGTTGTCTAACACAGAGTAACAGCCGTGAATGTCACTCACTATATAGTAGGCTATGAATATGTATAGTATAAATGTAATTCGGACGTTCTACATCCATCATGTTTTATGCGTCATGTGACCTACCAGCAGTTCAGTTCAGTTGCGTCGCTTCACTGCCATCCGTTAATCCTCTCCTGTGGCCTCATGGATGTGTCCATGGAATGTGTGTGAAGAAGCTGGAACCCACACAGTGGATCTATTGGTCACAACATGCCTCAATATGAGCACAACCACTCTCCACAGTGCCTAATGAAGCACCCGTCTTGAGAGACTGCTTCGTATCTGCGGTGAAGACCAATAGGAGATCACCAGATATCCGAGAAGAGTTTGTCTCAGAGGGTGATAGAGGGTCTCTGTGTTGTGCTTTCTCGCGGGATAGCTGTTTTGGACGGTGCTGGGTGGTGGTGGGTGTCGTCACTCCACACCATATCTATGGGAATGACCCACGGCGTCAGGTGGTGTGGCGCCCTCACTCCCTCAGCGCCTTCGACCAGGTGAAGCACTCTTACTACAGCGAGTAGCTGCTTTATATCTCTCACGGTCCCAGTAGTGAAGATCAATAGTGAAGGCTTCGCTAGGTGGGTGTCGGATGGGGTCCACATCAGCTTCTCGTGGTTGGCCGACGCGAGTCCGGGAGGGAGGCAGGACAAGCCCTTCCCTGGCTGGGGTGAGTTGGGGTGGGACAGAGATCTTAGGGGACCTAATGGCTGGAGCTGAAATTAGTTAGGTTTACGGTTTTAGTGTGGCTGGATATTGAAGATCCACCCAAAACGGTCATAGAGTGGGAGCTCCAGCATTGTGGTTCTTTCTGTACAAGAGTGGAAAGGTGTTGCGGAGCAGTTGACCTGTGTGGATCAACCTTGGTTGACAAAAGTCTGCACAGTTCTTCTTCTGCCGTAGACATCTAAAACCTTGTTTTCACTTCTTCCGCCTGATGTTATAATTTATTGATAAATCATTAATGGCAATAATTAATAACAGAGATTAGTCACGGCGGCGGCGTGTGCAGCTGATGGGGGCTCGGCTCGTCCCCGTACAAAACCTGCAATCTATAAAACAGATAATGGGAAGGTGATAGTGGAGGATGAATTGTTAAACTTCATCGTGGTTAATGTATATCAGTCCGATGCTTTGCTGGGTGAAGCAAAAAAAATAATGTTAATAACGTCTGGAAAGAAAGAAATACTATTAATAATTGCAAAACATCTCTTCCATCTAATATAGATGGTGTGAGTGGTCCTGATGAAATCTCACAGTTATGGCGGAGACATTATTGTGAACTGCTAAACTAAGTAATCTGGTAACAAGAATTGGTAACATCAGTAGCTGATGACTTTAATACTGTAAATGAAACTGCTGTAGGCTACCAGTTGAACATTTATGTGACAAATTAAGATTTTTTTTATATGAGGAATTAATATTGACTGTTTTTCTATGTAAACAATATCTTATGTAGGCAAATAAACTAATAATAGGTTAAAAAAGAAGCTGAATTTAATAAAAATTATATTTAAAACTTATAAAGGAAATCCATTGCTTGTTTTTTCATGCACACATTAACTTATTAAAGTAACTTTTCATTTGACTGCTTGTTGTTTTCTGACTACTGGTAAATTGGTTAAAAAATAAAAAAAGAAACAATATTGAAAGTCAAAAATGAATGAATTTAGTCTAAATACTCTGCTCTTTCTATAATGAAACTATGAACTAATTTAAGTTTTTTCAGACTTGAAACTGAACTGATGATAGTGCTGCTATCTAGTGGAGATCAGTGAGCATGACGTTTCATATCGATCTGTCTATACACACAAATAGATTTTATTAATAGTCTCTCAGAATCGGTAAGATTGTCTGACCGTACATTAGTCTTTTTGTTCCATGCTTTAATGCTGAACAAAATAATATCCTTTAGGATTGTTTTCAAATGATTCTAGATATCACTTTATTATATAATTCCTTTTAGGATAACAAATAAAATATTTTATTTGGTAAAATTTTCATGAATGTGTAAAATAAAATGTTTTGCGTACGGTAATCGATCAGTGTTTTACACCATTTTAACCAGGTTTTGACTTTATCCACTTCACTTATTCCAAATGATTTTTTTTAAGAACAAATACTCCATGAAGACTTAATACAAGGTCATGAAATCTGCACTGCTTGTCATCCCAACTACCCTAAAAAAATGCTGATAGATCACCAGATTGTGAGCATGACATGCTGATGCCGAATGTGGAAGGAAACTGAAAAGAGGCCATCATCAAAGTTTCCATAATACTTTTTATTCAATCGCATATAAAAGCCAACCATTTGCCTGGTTTCCAACCATTGAAAATGGTTAAATTCGAGAATTTGGACATGGGGTCGCATTGAGTCTCATTAATGCATTGGTCGCATTAAATGGCAATGAAGATTACCTATTAATTGTCATTTAAGTGAAATTACTGAACTTAAATATTCAAGCTTGATAAAAATGATCATTTTAGAAGAAAATTTCAAATGGCATTTAGAGGCTTTTGCATCTGAACTCTCCATGTATGCCTATTAGTATTTTTATTATTATTATTATTATTTTTATTGAAGTAGCTAATCATGTAAATTTGTAAAATGTATAAAAGCCCTTCCAGGAACAGAAATCGAAAATTAGCTATAGCTATAAACGTCTCGGTTACGGATGTAACCCTTGTTCCCTGAGTAGGGAACGGAGACGTTACGTCAAGGAGTGACGGAGAATGGGGGTTTCGCATAGAAAGCCAATCCTCTTCGAGTATTTAACGAGCCAATGGCATGAAAATGCCTTGGGGCTGTGGAATTTGCATAGCGTACTCCGCCCCACCGCGTGGGTATAAAAGGAGGAAGTGAACGCAACCGCAGTATGTCTTCGCTGAGGAGCCAAGAGCATTCTTCACTCCACAAGCCATTAATCACTGATCAAGCTTCAAGCACGATCAAGCACGATCGCTGCTTTGTATGTCTGGGCCTTCGTCATGCTAAAGCAGCTTTCGTGGATGAGTCATGTTCCTTTTGTGGGAACATGACCATCTCAACACTTAGATCGAGACTCAATGATCTTACTGTGAGAGTCCCCGCCTCCACTACCCGTTCTGCTTCCTCTACCCGGGGAAGCTCTTCGGTTCGCGGCCAGGGTGATCTAACGGTGACAGTGTGGAACAAACCCCCGAGGCTAGTTCCTCGGGCCACACCCACCGCAACAGTGTTGCAGTCAGCGAGCACTGAAACGGTTCGGACGTCTGCCTCTTCGCAGGTACCGTCTGTTTCGTTCGGTGCTCCAGAGGATGATGCGATGTCGTCCCCGGACCACGCCGCTCCCCTCCCCCTCTATCGCCAGAACCCCGGCAGAAAAGACCCCCGTGGAACGCTGGTCCTTCCCTGGTCTCTACTGTCGGGGAGCGGAGCTCGACTACGCACCCGCACGTGGTATCTCCCGTGCGCATGCCAGTCGCTCCGCCTCGCTGCCCCTCCGGGGGGACGTCTGTGGTTCGCATGACCCCGCTGGTTCAGTTCCTGGGAGCTTGGCTAGAGCTCCCCGGCCTGTCCCGCTGGGTCATCAGAACGATCAGATTCGGCTATGCGATTCAGTTCGCACGATCTCCTCCCCGTTTCAGGGGAGTTCGCTCTACTATGGTCGGTGGCAATGCCCCGGTCATGAGAGCGAAGATTGCGACCCTGCTGGCGAAGGGTGCAATCGAGACGGTCCCTCCAGCTGAGGTGAGGTCCGGGTTTTACAGCCCCTACTTCATTGTCCCCAAGAAGACCGGTGGGTTACGACCGATCCTGGATCTGCGCATTTTGAACCGTACTCTCCATCGACTGCCGTTCAAAATGCTCACAGCCAAACGCATTTTCGAATGCGTTCGGCCTCAGGATTGGTTTGCAGCGATCGACCTGAAGGACGCGTACTTTCATGTGTCCATTTTGCCTCGACACAGACCGTTTCTTCGGTTTGCTTTCGAAGGCCAGGCATATCAGTACACGGTTCTCCTATTCGGGTTAGCTCTGTCCCCTTGCGTCTTCACGAAGATCGTCGAGGCAGCCCTTGTTCCCCTTCACGAACACGGGGTTCACATCCTGAACTATCTCGACGATTGGCTGATCCTGGCACACTCTCGAGAACAGGTTTGCGAACACAGAGACCTGGTGCTCCGGCACCTAGCCCGTCTGGGCCTTCGGGTCAACCGGGAGAAGAGAAAACTTTGCCCCGTGAAGAGGATCTCTTTTCTCGGCATGGAGATAGACTCGGTCGCCATGTCCGCGTAGCTCACGAACGAGCGCGCACACTCACTGCTGCCTTGCCTTCGACAGTTCGAGGGCAAGAGTGCGGTTCCACTGAAACTCTTTCAGAGGCTCCTGGGGCATATGGCATCCGCAGCCGTGGCGATGCCACTCGGATTGCTTCATATGAGACCGCTTCAGCTGTGGCTTCGCGATCAAGTCCCGAGGTGGGCATGGCATCGCGGCTCGCTATGAGTCCCAGTGACTCCAGTGTGCCGCCGAACCTTCTTCCCGTGGTCGAACCTCAGCTTTTTACGGGCAGGTGTCCCTCTCCAGCGAGTTTCCAGGCATCTCGTTGTCTCCACGGATGCATCTACCACGGGTTGGGGTGCCATGTGCAATGGGCATGCAGCCGCAGGTTCCTGGACAGGACCCCAGCGCCTCATGCACATCAATTGCCTCGAGCTGCTGGCAGTACGCCTGGCCCTGCCTTCCGAGCACTGCTCAGGGGTCAACACGTACTTGTCCGTTCAGACAATACCGCTACAGTAGCGTACATCAACCACCAGGGTGCTGTGTACATTCCAGGAGACCGGAACCTGGCGGCCGACGAGCTGTCACGGGTCCGCCCTATCTCCGGCGAATGGCGACTCCATCCCCAGACGGTCCAGCTGATCTGGGACCAGTTCGGGGAGGCTCAGATAGACCTGTTCGCCTCCCGGGACTCATCCCACTGTGCCCAGTTTTATTCCCTGTCCGACGGCACGCTCGGCACAGATGCGCTGGCGCACAGCTGGCCGCGGGGCCCACGCAAGTATGCGTTTCCCCCAGTGAGCCTCCTTGCACGGGTGTTGTGCAAGATCAAGGAGGATGAGGAGCAGGTCCTGCTGGTAGCCCCTGATTGGCCCACCAAGACATGGTTCTCCGAACTCATGCTCCTCGCGACAGCACCTCCTTGGCCTATTCCTCTGAGACAAGATCTGCTCACTCAGAGACGGGGCAATCTGTGGTACCCTCGTCCCGATCTATGGAGGCTACATGTGTGGCTCCTGGACGGGACGAGGCAGGTTTGAGTTCGCTGACCATCACTTCCGCTAGAGCGTTGTCCACGAGACATCTTTACGCGTTGAAGTCGAACCTCTTCGTCAGCTGGTGCTCTTCTCGCGGATCAGTGTCGTGCTTTCTTTCCTGCAAGAAGGGTTGGAGCGTAGGCTGTCGTCTCATGATGCAGTGGAGGGTAAGTCCGTTGGGAAGCACGACCTGGTCATCAGGTTCCTGAGGGGAGCGAGGAGGCTAAATCCGCCTCGTCCTCCCCTCGTGCCCTCTTGGGACCTCTCAGTAGTTTTAAGCGCTCTGCAGAGGCCTCCCTTTGAGCCTTTGCAATCGGTAGAGTTAAAGTTCCTGTCTATGAAGACAGCACTCCTGGTTGCATTGGCCTCCATCAAGAGGGTAGGGGACCTGCACGCATTCTCCGTTGACGAAGCGTGCCTGGAGTTCGGGCCGGCTTACTCTCACGTGATCTTGAGACCCCGGCCTGGATACGTTCCCAAGGTTCCCACCACTCCTTTCCGGGATAAGGTGGTGACCCTGCAAGCGCTGCCCCTGGAGGAGGCAGACCCAGCCTTGGCACTGCTCTGTCCGGTATACGCACTCCGCACCTACGTTGACAGAACGCGGTGTTTCAGGACCTCAGAACAGCTCTTTGTCTGTCATGGGGGGAGCCAGAAGGGAAGGGCTCTCTCAAAGCAGCGACTGTCTCACTGGATAGTGGACGCCATTGCTTTGTCTTACCAGCAGCAAGGTCGACCGTGCCCCCTTGGTGTGACGGCCCACTCCACTCGGAGTATGGCTTCCTCTTGGGCTCTAGCGCATGGCGCCCCGCTAACAGACATTTGCAGAGCTGCAGGCTGGGCGACACCTAACACCTTCGCAAGATTTTATAATCTGCAAATTGAGCCAGTGTCCTCTCACGTACTCGCTTCCGCTAGTACTGGACCCGCTTAAGTGTCTTCGCTTGCTCGCCATTCCACTCCTCGGACTGGATAAGTGCGATATTTCCTCAGTTGAGCCTTCCTTGAAGCCCTGAGTCCTCCAGCACTCATGATGCGGGCACCACTGCACTGCTCTGGTGCCGGCTAGGTGCCTCCGTGTGCACGGTTCCCCTATGGTAACTGTCTCATGTGTATTACTCCACTGTAAGCCTCTCTGAGCATGTGTCTTCCCTCGGCAAGCCATCTGCCACCCCTGGAGCTAAGTTCTGCCACCTGCGGTTGGCGCTCCAGTGATCTCCATATGTAGCCCCTATTGGCCATATGTGTTTCCGTAAGTCCTCCCTTCGGTAGGCATCTGGTAGCATGTCCCTCCCGGGATATGTTTCCCAGTGTACCTTGGTATTTCTGTGTCAAAGTAAGACCTCTTGGTTATTCAGTAAAGGAGTTCAGAGGTCTAGACTTTCGCAGGGCACTGGAAGACAGCTGTAAGATGGCGTGATGATGGCATAGACCCCCATTCTCCGTCACTCCTTGACGTAACTCGGAGTGACTACGAAAGGGAACGTCTCGGTTACGGATGTAACCCTCGTTCCCTGAGTAGGGAACGGAGACGTTACGTCTCCTTGCCACTTCTGCTGTACCGCTGGGTGACGCCTGAGTTCAGTCTTGGCTCCTCAGCGAAGACATACTGTGGTTGCGCTCACTTCCTCCTTTTATACCCACGCGGTGGGGCGGAGTACGCTATGCAAATTCCACAGCCCCAAGGCATTTTCATGCCATTGGCTCGTTGTTAAATACTCGAAGAGGATTGGCTTTCTATGCGAAACCCCCATTCTCCGTCACTCCTTGACGTAACTCGGAGTGACTACGAAAGGGAACTTTATATGCAACACACTTCAGTGACATGCTTGATCTTGACACTATGTTTGCATTGTCCCTGTCAAATAAGTAAATAAATAAGTAAAAAAACAACAACAATACAAATAACATAAATATACAAATAAGTAAAAACAAAAAATAAAATAAAAGTAGGGAAAAAACTACAAACATAAGTAAAAACAATAAGAAAAATAAAAAAAGTAGCAAAAATAAAGTACGGTAATTAAATAAGCAAAACAATAATGATAAAAAAAGTACTAAAAAGTCAAAGAATCAAAATTAAATCAAATTAAGTTGGTGTGTTAATGTTAATATAACAGTTAAAGTAGGCATTAGGGAGGGAAACGACAGTTATTTGTAAAATGGACATTGTAATAAATCAACAGAGGGTTCAAAACAGTGACAACTGCTTGTTCCGGGACAGCAGAAGATGTCAGTCCTGAGCGTTTGTCCCGGGACAGTGCAGAAGACCAATGAGAGCATCACTAACAAGTTAATCTCGCGATTAAACGAGGAACATGTTTTTGCTCCACATATATGAGATCCTTTTTGCTCATGCAAGGCGACCTGCAGTTAAACGCGTGGAGAAACTCAGTGAATGTATGACGTTACAGCACCCATGCATAATTTGCCGTTATCACTAAAGTAACTACATGTAACGTGTTACAGATGCACTCCTGAAAACTTGGCAACAAAGAATAATTCACAACAAATAAGCAATGACAACTACACCACTTTGTAAAGCACTTTTATTTATAAGCCCGGTTGCATTAGAGCCAAACTGCAAAAAAAGTACATTTTACTCCGAAAACAATCATCGTACCCACCCACTTTTGACAATAGAAACAGCATGCCTCAACAAAACACAGTATATACGTCAAAAACTATCAAAAGATGCTGATACGCCTTCCATAAACTGTGCTGAAACTGACGATGAACAATGAGCCCGTGGTTTTCCATGCATTTTATTTTTCACTCTTTCGAAGAAGGTAAATAAAGAGGGAATCATTGAGAAACTTTCATGTCAATCGAATAATAATTGAATCGTTCGTATATGTTACGAGCGAACTCGGTCGGATACGCAACAAGTATCCTAAATGTGTGATAGATTTAACTAAAGAAGTGTTTTCTGTTTATGGAGTTATGTCACAAAACCCAGCCTTATGAATAGCGGTTTTATACAGCCATGGCCAAATCTAGATCAAATAACTAAAGAATCATGCATACAGTCATCACATTAACATTCTTGCGTTACAAAATAAGTACTAAGCAATATTCGACAAACCTGACTAATCAGCTCATACTACTAGTTAAACGTAAATGGTTTAATAACTCTAAACATATATTAATCTGTGCATGTAAGATGCCAAATGTGTTAATATAGCTTACAAATTGTTAGATAAGACAGAAAGACTAAGTTGAATAGCAGATATTCAATACCCCAATAGTCTGAATACAATATCAACAAGTTAAAACGCTATAAGTCGTTGAGCATCACTATGTCCACCGTATTCCTTGAATCTTTTGATAACTGCGACTCCATTGTACTTGTTAATAAATATGAAAGCACATTTGTGAGCAATTAACGCCTTCTGTTGTCAAGTGTTTTTAACAACAACATCAGTAGATGAGCACTTCCCTCACTGTTAACAACACACTCTATCTCACACACACACAACATGTCCCCGTTGAATTTGAATAGACGTTAAGCCTAGACATCGAACGCACCCTTTTATGACTTCAAGAGACTTTCTTTTGTTGTTAAAAGAAAAAATCCCTGAATCCTAAAATACAAAAGGAAGAACAAATACACCAGCTCTACTGGAAGAACGTTATCAAGGAAAAGAAAAAAGGTCTGGCATGCAGAAACTGTAGCCCCACAATGCACTGCGGCTCGGGTCAGCGAGCTCTCTCTATCTGTCCGTTCTTGCAGTGCGCGTCGTTTCTTCTTCTTTTTTTTTTTGCGCCGTCGTTGATGCAGCTTTGATTTCCATGGCTAAACGTATACCGAAATTCACTGTTGTTCGATGTGCGTGACTTGGAGAACAAGCCGTTCATTGATATTCACATTACAATATTCTTACACGTGTGGAGTTTCAAATATCTAAAAGTTTTTGTTTAAAAGCAAATTAATACAAGGGATTTATTTTAAAACAGGCATAGGAGAGATTGAAAAACGAATGTCTAAATGTTTACCGATTAAAAAGAGTATATAGATACCCGTGTCCTTTTTTTATATATAAAATCATCTTCTGGAATGCAGTGCTTGCTCCATCCTTGTCCTTTGTCCAAGCACACTTTTGGTGGAAACATGGTGGCTAATTTTGTAAACATACCCAAACTACTGAAAATATGAACACCACACAGCACAAAGTGGCTTCATCATAGTTTATCCATAAAGAAGTGTTCTGAGCAATGAGGAGTGAATGCTGACGTGAATGTGATGACACTAAAGCCAATGAAGTTCAAGGAAAAGAGCTCGGAGCTTGTACATCCTCAAGTGATCCTGCAACTGTGATGTGTTCAACTACGACAGAAATAGAGAGAGAGGTCAGTATGCAAACGGAGCCGGAATATTGTTATGAATATTAATCCACAACTCAGACAGAAACATCGTGTCGGGCTTCATTTAGAACCGCATGCGTACGTGCTAAACAGGCCCTGAAAGAGGCGAACGCATACGTTATGATTTACAGAATGAAAAATAAAAAAGGTAATTGCGACTTTTTAATCTCACAATTCAGACTTTTTTCTCACAATTGCGAGTTTACATCTCACAATTCAACTTTATTTCTCAGAATTGCGAGATGTAAAGTCAGAATTGCGAGATATAAAGTCCAAATTGCGAGATATAAAGTAAGAATTGTGAAATATAAAGTCAGAATTGTGAGATATAAAGTAAGAATTGCGTGATATAAAGTCAGAATTGTTTGACATAAAGTCGCAATTGCGGGATATAAAGTCAGAATTGTGAAATATAAAGTAAAAATTGTGAAATATAAAGTCAGAATTGTGTGATATAAAGTCAGAATTGAGAGATAAAAAGTAAGAATTGCGTGATATAAAATCAGAACTACAAGACGTAAAGTCAGAATTGCGGGATATAAATTCAGAATTGGGTGATATAAAGTCAGAATTGCGAGATATAAAGTCAGAATTGCGTGATATAAAGTCAGAATTGCGAGATATAAAGTCGCAATTGCGGGATATAAAGTCACAATTGTGAAATATAAAGTCAGAATTGCGAGATATAAAGTCGCAATTGCGGGATATAAAGTCACAATTGTGAAATATAAAGTCAGAATTGCGAGATATAAAGTCACAATTGCGTGATATAAAATCAGAACTACGAGACGTAAAGTCAGAATTGTGAAATATAAAGTCAGAATTGAGAGATAAAAAGTAAGAATTGCGTGATATAAAGTCAGAATTGCGTGATATAAAATCAGAACTACGAGACGTAAAGTCAGAATTGTGAAATATAAAGTCAGAATTGAGAGATAAAATGTAAGAATTACGAGATATAATGTCGCAACGGTGTGTTATAAAGTCGAATTGTGAAATAAAGTCACAATTGCGTGATATAAAGTCAGAATTGCGAGATATAAAGTCGCAATTGCGGGATATAAAGTCACAATTGTGAAATAAAGTCACAATTGCGGGATATAAAGTCAGAATTGCAAGTTATAAAGTCACAATTGCGTGATATAAAATCAGAACTACGAGACGTAAAGTCAGAATTGTAAAATATAAAGTCAGAATTGAGAGATAAAATGTAAGAATTACGAGATATAATGTCACAACTGTGTGTTATAAAGTCGAATTGTGAAATAAAGTCACAATTGCGTGATATATTCACAATTGTGAAATATAGTCAAAATTGCGTGATATAAAGTCACAAATGGGAAATATAAAGTCACAATTGCGTGATATAAAGTCACAATTGTGAAATTTAGTCAAAATTGCGTGATATAAAGTCACAATTGTGAAATATAAAGTCACAATTGTGAAATATAAAGTCACAATTGTGAAATATATATATATATATATATATATATATATATATATAGCTGCGAGCAGCGATTGCGGGCCCAAGCCGGTGGCACCGCAACCCCGGTGCCTTTAGTTACCTGTGATAGCTATATCACAGCTATATATACTGTATATATATATAAAGCCGGTGGCACCGCACCCTTGGTGCTTTTAGGGTTATTCTACATGACGTGCAAAAACGTAACCCCCGCTTTGACTGTCAAAAAGAAGTGTGCTGAAGAGCTTGCAGCAGTGAAGGCTCTGCAAAAGTGCGGATCGAGGGCACATTTTAACCACAAAGTATGCATGAGCAACCTTCTGAAAGGTCAGGTGTACATCAAGGTCTACATCTGTACTGTGTTTACATTATAGTATGTAGGGATGCGCCGATCCGATACTCAGGATCGTTATCAGCTCCGATACTGCCATCTTTGCCGGATCGGGTATATTTACACCACTTTAATCAAACCACTCTTCTTTAAAACATTACGATGTGATTTTTTCCACATGTATTTTGTTACTCTTATTGAGCTATTTTGTCCGCATAAAAGATTCACTGCCAATCGTACGTGCTCACATCATTCTCTTTCTGTGAAAGCTGTATACTGCATTCACCAGTTTTCACTCTACAGCTATTGACCAGAGCACTGAAATTATTTCTCACTTAAACTACAATCAAATGGATTTTCCCACACATTTTGCATTAGTCCTCTGCATGGCATTTTATTATTTTCTGAGCAGCTTCAGAAGTGCACACAGCCTAGAACACATGACACGCACACACAGTCACGAGAGAGGCGCGATCGAACTCTGTGTGTGTTTGTGTGTGAACAATGGAAACTCCATTTTGTTCATACAGGAAAATATTCAGACTAATGTCTTGTGGGAGCAACAGAATACATGTAACAACATTATGTAATCAGGAAACAAAAATCCAGTAACTGTATATTATTACAGTGAGTTACATCAAAAAAGGTAATCAGATTGTAGTTACTTTTTGAAAAAGTATAAAGTACTTAAAGCCAATTAATATAAAGTGGGACCCTTTTTTTATGAAATAATTTGTAACTGTATCGGAATACATTTTTTAAAGTAACCCTCCCAAGCCTGGTCTTGTGTGGACGTTGTGAAATTAGAAAATAGAGATCGTTCATTTAGTTCTTTAGCCTATATACATGTTTTTATATCCACATATTTTGTTCTAATGTCACAAATAATAATCTTAGGGTTTACTATAGCCTACATTTCACTCAAATATTTTTGTACTTTCGAGCAATAAACTGAAAGTAATGTGAATATTGCCATTCAGGGCTGGACTGGGACAAAAAATCAGCCCTGGACACTTCATCCAGACCGGCCCACTATGCAAACACACACACACGTGCATTAATCTATACGTGCATTAATCTGCATGTAAAATTACTGATTAGATTTTATTTACTATCAAAACCAAGAAAAAACTATTAAAAAAAAAAACAAAGGGAATGGAAATGATTTTATAAGGCTTTATTGTAAATAACTGGTCTGAATTTATGTGCCACTTAATATTTTAATAGAATATTCTTAGGCTATACTACATATATTTCATGAAGTGCAACATCACGGTGAGGACCTACAGAAATATATATTCTGTAGCTCCTGGCAGTGATGTTTCACCTCATGAAATATAGTTTATATAATATAGCATAAGAATATTCTGTTACAATATTATGTTCACATTTATGACACAGACAGTAGATAATATTATGTTCACATTTATGACACAGACAGTATAGGCTTCTGCCAGGCACTTTCAGGGAGACAAATTGAAAAAATATGTATTTATGTGCATATTTATATGCAAAATACTCCTTTTTTCACATCAACTATGTGCTATGGTCATTAAATGGCTATCCTTTTCACTTAAGTCCAGCAAATAATTCATTTATTTTAACACATTTGGTGGCATCTGCCTCAAGTTATTGTCGTTGTTATGAAATACAGTCGTATGTTTGCATAGAATTCATTTTGAACACTATAATATTACATGCTTTCAAAATCTGAGGTAAATTATCCGTTATGGCTTGTGGCACAGTGACCTATTTTTAACTAAAAATAAATAATGTGTACTCATAACCAGTGTAATTTCTTCATTCTGTCAGCCGCGACATCGCAGAAATAGGAACCGTTTCTAAATTAGAAACTTCGCATGTCGCCGTCGCGTCTGGTTAGGACAAAAACTCTGATTTACATGGAAAAGATACCTTTTATCGCGTGTCGCGGCGTCGTGTGTAGTTAGGACGTACTGTAACGGTAGTCGATACGCGTTCTTCTGATCATTAAAAAGAATGAGGTTATATTGACAGATGAATAGGCTACGCTCAGTTTATCAAATACGCTCAGTTTATTAAATGTCTCTTGCAAACTATGAAGAGACAATTATGAATCAATACACACTGACATGGCGATGCTGGACTGATTCTTTATTTACACCATCATACAGTAATTTTGTCGGTTGTTTATTACAGATATTAGCATGCATTTTATTGATCATCAGCTAATTTCATCAATAGACATCAATAAGAGAGAGTGGCAACAGCCCTTGTAAGACTCAAGAGATCATTTCTTTCTTTACTTGAAGATGATTGTGTAGATGATTAAGCGTCTCTGACTTACTTTCACTTTTATTTGCGATGTTTGCACGTTGGTTTGACGCCCAGCTGCTGCTTATCTGCGGTGGTGATGCGTGTCGCAGTAGCGCCGACATGTCTGACTATAACAGCCTGTAAACGCTCTCACTCGTTTATTTTTTAGCATTTTTGGGAGGAGTAAAATATACATGTGTGATATCAACAACCAGATTGCGTTTACACGTAAAGATCCGAACACAATGCGAGCCAGACTACCTCCAGATGGTCAGGCAAATCGATCACAATCCGATCACAACATAATACCTTGCATTGATATTTCTTTTTTATTATCCGGATAACTTATCTGGATACAGATCGCATTTTAATACCAGGTGTAGGGGTCTCAGAGACGAGACCGGCGAGAAACTTCACGAGACCAGCGGAATGCCTCCACAGGGCGGGGAGATACTATACTGCCTATGGGAGCGGCCGCTTCTCCGCTCTTGATTCCGATTGGCCAGTGTCAGACAGTCAGACCTGTCAGTCTCGCAGCTGGACCAAGTTTATGGACCAAGTTAATTTAATTAATAAACTAATTATATAAAACTATTGTCAATGCACTACAATTTAACTGGTTATATTATGCCTTCACTTATAAAAATTAAAATAAAAACTTATTTAAAACATACCAGGCTTAAGAAATGTATTAAGAAATTACACAGCAGAAAAAAACACACAGCACTGAAATGGTTAAGTTAAGCCCCTCCCCCTACTAACACACACACAGAGAGAGACAGAGATGTAGGCTCAAAGGGAGCATGACCAGATTCAAACAAACATATCTTACTTTCTGTGGGTCCTAGTTAAAGAGTGTCAATTAGAAAGTTGTCCGGCTCGAGGAGTACAATATACATACTGATTTTTGTAACTGTAGATAAAACTAACAACCCAACTTTTGTCAAAAGGTGGCGCTACTGAGCCCTCACCACGCCCGTTTCTGAAACTTTGCACATGTCTACTGGCTAATAAATGTGATGTGTCTGAGGAGTTTCATGCAATTTGAAGCATGCTAAGGGTCTCAAAGGCATCCTAAAAGAATGGTAAAGTTTGATGCGTCACCACGGCAACAGTTTCAAAGATATTAAGAATCCATTCACAGGTCTACATCTGCCGTATGTTTACATTATACAGATGAAGTTTGAAGCAAATCGGGTTAAAATAAGAGGGTGATTTCAAAGCATTTTGAAAGTGACACACTTCCTGCTGCCAGTTGGTGGCGCTATAACTTTGACACACAATAGTCACATCCATGTGATCGTCCTCTTACGGCGAACACACTCCTGAAGTTTCATCAAGATCAGTTAATGTATGCTGAAGTTAGGACACACTTCCTGTTTCACGTTTCTCACCATAATTTTGTTTCCTCGCCACAGCCAAACCGTTCGAGATATCAAAAATCCCCTCGCAATTTTTGATCGTCTATGTCTTGACTTCAGGCTGACCGAGTTTCGTTCCATGCGGATGAATGCTCTAGGAGGAGTACATTAAATTCCATTACAAGCATTTTAAAAACAACCGTAAATATCTGACTTCCTGTTGGGCTGGGGTAAAAAGTAAAAGTGCGATGAATATATGAAACGATGAGATTGACATGTGTACCGAGTTTCATATTATTACATGCAAGCGTGTTTGATTTATGGACAAAGTGTTCAGACCCTGTTCCAGGGGGCGCTGACGAGCCGCCCTGCCACGCCCGGGTACCAGCTTCAGCCCGGCTCTGATGGCCGCGGGTTCTGACCTGTGTGCAAAGTTTCAAGAGTTTTTGAGCATGTTAAGGGACCCAAAAGTGCCCGGATAGTCGTTAGAAAAAAAAAAAAAAAAAAAATAAATATATATATAAATATAGCTGCGAGCAGCGATTGCGGGCCCAAGCCGGTGGCACCGCAACCCCGGTGCCTTTAGTTACCTAAAGGCACCGGGATGGCGGTACCGCCGGCTTTGGCCCGCAATCGCTGCTCGCAGCTATATTTATATATATATATATATAAAGCCGGTGGCACCGCACCCTTGGTGCTTTTAGGGTTATTCTACATGACGTGCAAAAACGTAACCCCCGCTTTGACTGTCAAAAAGAAGTGTGCTGAAGAGCTTGCAGCAGTGAAGGCTCTGCAAAAGTGCGGATCGAGGGCACATTTTATCACAAAGTATGCATGAGCAACCTTCTGAAAGGTCAGGTGTACATCAAGGTCTACATCTGTACTGTGTTTACATTATAGTATGTAGGGATGCGCCGATCCGATACTCAGGATCGTTATCAGCTCCGATACTGCCATCTTTGCCGGATCGGGTATATTTACACCACTTTAATCAAACCACTCTTCTTTAAAACATTACGATGTGATTTTTTCCACATGTATTTTGTTACTCTTATTGAGCTATTTTGTCCGCTTAAAAGATTCACTGCCAATCGTACGTGCTCACATCATTCTCTTTCTGTGAAAGCTGTATACTGCATTCACCAGTTTTCACTCTACAGCTATTGACCAGAGCACTGAAATTATTTCTCACTTAAACTACAATCAAATGGATTTTCCCACACATTTTGCATTAGTCCTCTGCATGGCATTTTATTATTTTCTGAACAGCTTCAGAAGTGCATGCACACAGCCTAGAACACATGACACGCACACACAGTCACGAGAGAGGCGCGATCGAACTCTGTGTGTGTTTGTGTGTGAACAATGGAAACTCCATTTTGTTCATACAGGAAAATATTCAGACTAATGTCTTGTGGGAGCAACAGAATACATGTAACAGCATTATGTAATCAGGAAACAAAAATCCAGTAACTGTATATTATTACAGTGAGTTACATCAAAAAAAGTAATCAGATTGTAGTTACTTTTTGAAAAAGTATAAAGTACTTAAAGCCAATTAATATAAAGTGGGACCCTTTTTTATGAAATAATTTGTAACTGTATCGGAATACATTTTTTAAAGTAACCCTCCCAAGCCTGGTCTTGTGTGGACGTCGTGAAATTAGAAAATAGAGATCGTTCATTTAGTTCTTTAGCCTATATACATGTTTTTATATCCACATATTTTGTTCTAATGTCACAAATAATAATCTTAGGGTTTACTATAGCCTACATTTCACTCAAATATTTTTGTACTTTCGAGCAATAAACTGAAAGTAATGTGAATATTGCCATTCAGGGCTGGACTGGGTCAAAAAATCAGCCCTGGACACTTCATCCAGACCGGCCCACTATGCAAACACACACACACACGTGCATTAATCTATACGTGCATTAATCTGCATGTAAAATTACTGATTAGATTTTATTTACTATCAAAACCAAGAAAAAACTATTAAAATAATAAACAAAGGGAATGGAAATGATTTTATAAGGCTTTATTGTAAATAACTGGTCTGAATTTATGTGCCACTTAATATTTTAATAGAATATTCTTAGGCTATACTACATATATTTCATGAAGTGCAACATCACGGTGAGGACCTACAGAAATATATATTCTGTAGCTCCTGGCAGTGATGTTTCACCTCATGAAATATAGTTTATATAATATAGCATAAGAATATTCTGTTACAATATTATGTTCACATTTATGACACAGACAGTAGATAATATTATGTTCACATTTATGACACAGACAGTATAGGCTTCTGCCAGGCACTTTCAGGGAGACAAATTGAAAAAATATGTATTTATGTGCATATTTATATGCAAAATACTCCTTTTTTCACATCAACTATGTGCTATGGTCATTAACACTAGAACTACCGGAATTCCATAACTACTACAACGACCATAGCGGTCATTCTGACCGTTCAAACTTTAACGTTCATTTGGCTGTACTGAACGTCATTTTCGTCATGTCATATCTGCATTTGAACCTTTCTCTTTAAGTTTTCCAGTGACACTTATAATTCCTGTTGTCATGTTATAATGCCATCGCCCTTAAAACAAGCAAAATATTATATCATATTATAAAGCCAATACAAAAATATTTCCCGACAGGTGCTGCCGAGGAAAGTTTTGCGTCAAAAATATTTTTTCACCGCACTCTCCACGTGAATAGACATGCAAAAAATCTAGGAAACGTCAAAGCTTCATACAGTAGCCTACAGCCCTGTTATACAAATACAATCAATGTGAAATCTAAAAATAAATAGATATACAATGTTAAGATAGATGATAATAAAGATGTGGGCTCATTTGAACGGTGGAAACCCCCCTATTCATTCACTGACGTTACGCACACACACATAGGAAAACACCGCTTCGCGTGCAGCTTCAGTCCCTCACACTACTTTGTGACATTTGGCACATGACTCCTTGATTTAATTTTTGCAGTTTCTCCTTACTTGGCACTGCCTTCATCATCTTCGTCCCGGACCGCCTACCCGACTCTCGCACCAGTTGAGTGGCTTTTGATTTCATGTTGTCGGAGCGAAATTCGCTTGCCAGTTGCGTGATGGACGCGAAACTTGCTCATTTGTGCACTTCTACAATATGTGCGTGTTGATCGCGGGAAATATAGCGGACTTATGATATTTATAATGCGTGCGGTCAAAATGACCGCCATGGCCATTCTAGGTAGAAATAGTACGCAACTGTTTTGTGTTTTGTGATTGTAATAAAATAACAGTGCCAGAATAAAATATACACATATTTAGGAAAAGTCAGAGTCCTACAGCCACATTGATTTTATTTTAACAAATAAGTTATTACACTGTAAATTTTAAAAACGGTCAAAATGACCGCCTTGGGAGTTCTGGTGTTAAATGGCTATCCTTTTCACTTAAGTCCAGCAAATAATTCATTTATTTTAACACATTTGGTGGCATCTGCCTCAAGTTATTGTCGTTGTTATGAAATACAGTCGTATGTTTGCATAGAATTCATTTTGAACACTATAATATTACATGCTTTCAAAATCTGAGGTAAATTATCCGTTATGGCTTGTGGCACAGTGACCTATTTTTAACTAAAAATAAATAATGTGTACTCATAACCAGTGTAATTTCTTCATTCAGCCGCGACATCGCAGAAATAGGAACCGTTTCTAAATTAGAAAAAACTTCGCATGTCGCCGTCGCGTCTGGTTAGGACAAAAACTCTGATTTACATGGAAAAGATACCTTTTATCGCGTGTCGCGGCGTCGTGTGTAGTTAGGACATATTGTACTGTAACGGTAGTCGATACGCGCTCTTCTGATCATTAAAAAGAATGAGGTTATATTGACAGATGAAGAATAGGCTACGCTCAGTTTATCAAATACGCTCAGTTTATTAAATGTCTCTTGCAAACTATGAAGAGACAATGATGAATCAATACACACTGACATGGCGATGCTGGACTGATTCTTTATTTACACCATCATACAGTAATTTTGTCGGTTGTTTATTACAGATATTAGCATGCATTTTATTGATCATCAGCTAATTTCATCAATAGACATCAATAAGAGAGAGTGGCAACAGCCCTTGTAAGAGTCAAGAAATCATTTCTTTCTTTACTTGAAGATGATTGTGTAGATGATTAAGCGTCTCTGACTTACTTTCACTTTTATTTGCGATGTTTGCACGTTGGTTTGACGCTCAGCTGCTGCTTATCTGCGGTGGTGATGCGTGTCGCAGTAGCGCCGACATGTCTGACTATAACAGCCTGTAAACGCTCTCACTCGTTTATTTTTTAGCATTTTTGGGAGGAGTAAAATATACATGTGTGATATCAACAACCAGATTGCGTTTACACGTAAAGATCCGAACACAATGCGAGCCAGACTACCTCCAGATGGTCAGGCAAATCGATCACAATCCGATCACAACGTAATACCTTGCATTGATATTTCTTTTTTATTATCCGGATAACTTATCTGGATACAGATCGCATTTTAATACTAGGTGTAGGGGTCTCAGAGACGAGACCGGCGAGAAACTTCACGAGACCTGCGGAATGCCTCCACAGGGCGGGGAGATACTATACTGCCTATGGGAGCGGCCGCTTCTCCGCTCTTGATTCCGATTGGCCAGTGTCAGACAGTCAGACCTGTCAGTCTCGCAGCTGGACCAAGTTTATGGACCAAGTTAATTTAATTAATAAACTAATTATATAAAACTATTGTCAATGCACTACAATTTAACTGGTTATATTATGCATTCACTTATAAAAATTAAAATAAAAACTTATTTAAAACATACCAGGCTTAAGAAATGTATTAAGAAATTACACAGCAGAAAAAAACACACAGCACTGAAATGGTTAAGTTAAGCCCCTCCCCCTACTAACACACACACAGAGAGAGACAGAGATGTAGGCTCAAAGGGAGCATGACCAGATTCAAACAAACATATCTTACTTTCTGTGGGTCCTAGTTAAAGAGTGTCAATTAGAAAGTTGTCCGGCTCGAGGAGTACAATATACATACTGATTTTTGTAACTGTAGATAAAACTAACAACCCAACTTTTGTCAAAAGGTGGCGCTACTGAGCCCTCACCACGCCCGTTTCTGAAACTTTGCACATGTCTACTGGCTAATAAATGTGATGTGTCTGAGGAGTTTCATGCAATTTGAAGCATGCTAAGGGTCTCAAAAGCATCCTAAAAGAATGATAAAGTTTGATGCGTCACCACGGCAACAGTTTCAAAGATATTAAGAATCCATTCACAGGTCTACATCTGCCGTATGTTTACATTATACAGATGAAGTTTGAAGCAAATCGGGTTAAAATAAGAGGGTGATTTCAAAGCATTTTGAAAGTGACACACTTCCTGCTGCCAGTTGGTGGCGCTATAACTTTGACACACAATAGTCACATCCATGTGATCGTCCTCTTACGGCGAACACACTCCTGAAGTTTCATCAAGATCAGTTAATGTATGCTGAAGTTAGGACACACTTCCTGTTTCACGTTTCTCACCATAATTTTGTTTCCTCGCCACAGCCAAACCGTTCGAGATATCAAAAATCCCCTCGCAATTTTTGATCGTCTATGTCTTGACTTCAGGCTGACCGAGTTTCGTTCCATGCGGATGAATGCTCTAGGAGGAGTACATTAAATTCCATTGCAAGCATTTAAAAAAAAAACGTAAATATCTGACTTCCTGTTGGGCTGGGGTAAAAAGTAAAAGTGCGATGAATATATGAAACGATGAGATCGACATGTGTACCGAGTTTCATATTATTACATGCAAGCGTGTTTGATTTATGGTCAAAGTGTTCAGACCCTGTTCCAGGGGGCGCTGACGAGCCGCCCTGCCACGCCCGGGTACCAGCTTCAGCCCGGCTCTGATGGCCGCGGGTTCTGACCCGTGTGCAAAGTTTCAAGAGTTTTTGAGAATGTTAAGGGCCCCAAAAGTGCCCGGATAGTCGTTAGAAAAAAAAAAAAAAAAAAAAAAAAAAAAAAAAAAAAAAAAATAATCCTAAGGAAAACAATAGGGCCTTCGCCCTTTCAGGGCTTGGGCCCTAATAATCCTAAGGAAAACAATAGGGCCTTCGCCCTTTCAGGGCTTGGGCCCTAAAAAAAAAAAAAAAAAAAAAAAAAAAAAAATCCTAAGGAAAACAATAGGGCCTTCGCCCTTTCAGGGCTTGGGCCCTAATAAATAATCCTAAGGAAAACAATAGGGCCTTCGCCCTTTCAGGGCTTGGGCCCTAAATAGGGCCTTCGCCCTTTCAGGGCTTGGGCCCTAATGAGTAAATCATCCAAAAATGGCGTAAAAATTAGAAATGGCTGCATTCCTGTTGAGTTTAGGGCATCGCTCCAAGAGACTTTTCTGTGTGTCTGGACACGGTAGATGTACCACAGAAATTTCGTACCTGTCGGTCAAACATGCGGAGGGGGCTGCGTCTTTTAAGGTCACTTCCTCTTGCCACTAGATGGCGCTATGACTGTGGGTGAATGTCAGCATGTAGATTTCTTCAGGGCGGGATTCTTGTCAAATGTATAAAATTTTGTGCAGATCTGGGCATTTACAGCCAAGTTACTACAACTTCCTGTTTCATGGCGAATTATCGACGCCACGGACACGCCCATTGACGAAAACGTGCAGATAGCACAACTTTACATCGTCCATGCCTTTAGAAGGCACAGAAGAAATTTGAAGTCGATCCGACTAAATCCCTAGGAGGAGTTAGTTAATGTATGTAATGAGTAAATCATCCAAAAATGGCGTTAAAATTAGAAATGGCGGACTTCCTGTTGAGTTTAGGGCATCGCTCCAAGAGACTTTTTTGTGTGTCTGGACATGGTAGATGTACCACAGAGATTTCGTACATGTCGGTCAAACATGCGGCCGGGGCTGCTTCGTTAAAGGTCACTTCCTGTTGCCAGCAGGTGGCGCTATGACTGTGGGTGAATGTCGGCATGTAGATTTGTTCAGGGCGGGACTCTTGTCAAATGTGTAAAATTTCGTGCAGATCTGGGCATTTACAGCCAAGTTACTACAACTTCCTGTTTCATGGCGAATCTTCGATGCCACGGACACGCCCATCGACGAAAACGCGCAGATAGCACAACTTTACATCGTCAATGCCTTTAGAAGGCACAGCAGAAATTTGAAGTCGATCCGAGTAAATCCCTAGGAGGAGTTAGTTAAAGTACGGAGTGTGTAAATCGTCCCAAATCGGTCGCCAAATTCAAAATGGCGGACTTCCTGTCGAGTTTAGGGTATGGGTTCTTGAGGCTTTTTTGTGCGGCTTGAAATGATACACATCCCCACCAAATTTCGTGCATGTAGGTTGAACGTGGAGGAGGGGCTAATTTTTTCCAATTTTCTAGGTGGCGCTAGCGAGCCATTTTGCCACGCCTATCCGCGAAACCAAAAAAATACGACATTTTTCACCAGTCCTGACATGCGTACCAAATTTGGTGACTTTTTGAGCATGTTGCGGCCCCGAAAATGGAGCTTACTTTGCAGAAAAAAAAAAATAAAAAATAACCCTAACAGTTTCAAGAGGGCCTCGCACCGTTGGGTGCTCGGGCCCTAATAACCCTAACAGTTTCAAGAGGGCCTCGCACCGTTGGGTGCTCGGGCCCTAATAAAAAAAGAACCCTAACAGTTTCAAGAGGGCCTCGCACCGTTGGGTGCTCGGGCCCTAAAAATAAAATAAATAAATAACCCTAACAGTTTCAAGAGGGTCCTCGCACTGTTAGTGCTCGGGCCCTAATTAAAGCTGCAAGCAGCGATGGGCGGGCCCTCGCACCTGTAGCGTGTTGGGGTATGAGGCGGTCGCGTTGCATTTTTTGCAACTCAGCCAGTGCGGCTGTGCATTTGCTACGCTTCTTCATTAAAGGTCACTTCCTGTTGCCAGCAGGTGGCGCTATGACTGTGGGTGAATGTTGGCTTATAGATTGGTTCAGGGTGGGATTCTTGTCAAATGTGTAAAATTTCGTGCAGATCTGGGCATTTACAGCTAAGTTACTACAACTTCCTGTTTCATGGCGAATCATCGACGCCACGGACACGCCCATCGACAAAACCGCGCAGATAGCACAACTTTACATCGTCAATGCCTTTAGAAGGCACAGAAGAAATTGGAAGTCGATCCGACTAAATCCCTAGGAGGAGTTAGTTAAAGTACGTAATGAGTAAATCATCCCAAAATGGCGGTAAAATTAGAAATGACCGACTTGATTTTGAGTTTAGGGCATCACTCCAAGAGACTTTTTTGTGCGTCTGGATATGGTAGATGTACCAAAGAAATTTCGTACATTTCGGTCAAACATGCGGCGGGGGCTGCTTCATTAAAGGTCACTTCCTGTTGCCAGCAGGTGGCGCTATGACTTTGGGTGAATGTCGGTGTGTAAATTTGTTCAGGGTGGGACTCTTGTCAAATGTGTAAAATTTCGTGCAGATCTGGGCATTTACAGCCAAGTTACTACAACTTCCTGTTTCATGGCGAATCATCAACGCCACGGACACGCCCATCGACGAAACCGCGCAGATAGCACAACTTTACATCATCAATGCCATTAGAAGGCACAGCAGAAATTTGAAGTCGATCCGACTAAATCCCTAGGAGGAGTTAGTTAAAGTACGTAATGAGTAAATCATCCAAAAATGGCGGTAAAATTAGAAATGGCCGACTTCCTGTTGAGTTTAGGGCATCTCTCTAAGAGACTTTTTTGTGCGTCTGGACATGGTAGATGTACCACAGAAATTTCGTACATGTCGGTCAAACATGCGGCGGGGGCTGCTTCATTAAAGGTCACTTCCTGTTGCCAGCAGGTGGGGCTATGACTGTGGGTGAATGTCGGTGTGTAAATTTGTTCAGGGTGGGACTCTTGTCAAATGTGTAAAATTTCGTGTAGATCTGGGCATTTACAGCCAAGTTATTACAACTTCCTGTTTCATGGAGAATCATCGACGCCATGGACACGCCCATTGACGAAAACGCGCAGATAGCACAACTTTACATCGTCAATGCCTTTAGAAGGCACAGCAGAAATTTGAAGTCGATCCGACTAAATCCCTGGGAGGAGTTCGTTAAAGTACGGAGTGTGTAAATCGTCCAAAAATGGCCGTCAAATTAAAAATGGCGGACTTCCTTTCGAGGTTAGGATATGGGTTCTTGAGGCTTTTTGTGCGTCTTGACATGATACACGTCCCCACCAAATTTTGTGCGTGTAGGCTGAACGTGGACGAGGGGAAAATTTTTTCCAATTTTCCAGGTGGCGCTAACGAGCCATTTTGCCACGCCCATCCGCGAAACCCACAAAATACTAAATTTTTCACCAGACCTGACATGCTGGCCAAATTTGGTGAGCTTTTGGGCATGTTGCGGCCTCGAAAATGGCGCTTACTTTGCAGAAAAAGAAAAAAGAAAAATTAAAGCTGCAAGCAGCGATGGGCGGGCCCTCGCACCTATTGCACATTGGGGTGTGAGGCGGCCGCGTTGCATTTTCTGCAGCTCAGCCGGTGCGGCTGTGCATTTGCTACGCTGCTTCGTTAAAGGTCACTTCCTGTTGCCAGCAGGTGGCGCTATGACTGTGGATGAAGTTCGGTATGTAGATTTGTTCAGGGTGGGACTCTTGTCAAATGTGTAAAATTTCGTGCATATCTGGGCATTTACAGCCAAGTTACTACAACTTCCTGTTTCATTGCGAATCATCGACGCCACGAACACGTCCATCGAGGAAAACGCACAGATAGCACAACTTTACATCGTCAATGCCTTTAGAAGGCGCAGTAGAAATTTGAAGTCGATCGGATTAAATCCCTAGGAGGAGTTAGTTAAAGTATGTAATGAGTAAATCATCCAAAAATAGCGTAAAAATTAGAAATGGCGGACTTCCTGTTGAGTTTAGGGCATCGCTCCAAGAGACTTTTCTGTGTGTCTGGACACGGTAGATGTACCACAGAAATTTCGTACCTGTCGGTCAAACATGCGGAGGGGACTGCGTCTTTTAAGGTCACTTCCTCTTGCCACTAGATGGCGCTATGACTGTGGGTGAATGCCGGCATGTAGATTTGTTCAGGGCGGGACTCTTGTCAAATGTGTAAAATTTCGTGCAGATCTTGGCATTTACAGCCAAGTTAGTACAACTTCCTGTTTCATGGCGAATCATCAACGCCACGGACACGCCCATCGAGGAAAACGCGCAGATAGCACAACTTTACATCGTCAATGCCTTTAGAAGGCGCAGTAGAAATTTGAAGTCGATCCGACTAAATTCCTAGGAGAAGTTAGTTAAAGTATGTAATGAGTAAATCATCCAAAAAAGGCGTAAAAATTAAAAATGGCCGACTTCCTGTTGAGTTTAGGGCATCGCTCCAAGAGACTTTTTTGTGTGTCTGGACATGGTAGATGTACCACAGAGATTTCGTACATGTCGGTCAAACATGCGGCCGGGGCTGCTTCGTTAAAGGTCACTTCCTGTTGCCAGCAGGTGGCGCTATGACTGTGGGTGAATGTCGGCATGTAGATTTGTTCAGGGCGGGACTCTTGTCAAATGTGTAAAATTTCGTGCAGATCTGGGCATTTACAGCCAAGTTACTACAACTTCCTGTTTCAAGGCGAATCTTCGATGCCACGGACACACCCATCGACGAAAACGCGCAGATAGCACAACTTTACATCGTCAATGCCTTTAGAAGGCACAGAAGAAATTTGAAGTCGATCTGACTAAATCCCTAGGAGGAGTTAGTTAAAGTACGGAGTGTGTAAATCGTCCCAAATCGGTCGCCAAATTCAAAATGGCGACCTCTCGAGTTTAGGGTATGGGTTCTCGAGGCTTTTTTGTGCGTCTTGATATGATACACATCCCCACCAAATTTCGTGCATGTAGGTTTAACGTGGACGAGGGGCTAATTTTTTCCAATTTTCTAGGTGGCGCTAGCGGGCCATTTTGCCACGCCCATCCGCGAAACCCACAAAATACAACATTTTTCACCAGTCCTGACATGCGTGCCAAATTTGGTGAGTTTTTGAGCATGTTGCGGCCCCGAAAATGGCGCTTACTTTGCAGAAAAAAAAAATAACCCTAACAGTTTCAAGAGGGCCTCGCACCGTTCGGTGCTCAGGCCCTAAAAATAACCCTAACAGTTTCAAGAGGGTCCTCGCACTGTTAGTGCTCGGGCCCTAAAAATAACCCTAACAGTTTCAAGAGGGTCCTCGCACTGTTAGTGCTCGGGCCCTAAAAAAAAGAAAAAAAAATAACCCTAACAGTTTCAAGAGGGTCCTCGCACTGTTAGTGCTCGGGCCCTAAATAACCCTAACAGTTTCAAGAGGGTCCTCGCACTGTTAGTGCTCGGGCCCTAAATAAAAAAATAAATAATCCCAACAGTTTCAATAGGGCCTCGCACAGTTAGTGCTCGGGCCCTAAAAAATAACCCTAACAGTTTCAATAGGGTCCTCGCACTGTTAGTGCTCGGTAGTGATGTGCGGCTCGACTCGTAACCCGCGGGCCCCGCGGGTAACCCGCGGGTCAGGTTGAGGCGGGTAAAGAAATTGTCACTTTATCTGCGGGGCGGGTTGGGGCGGGTCAATAAATTTTTTTATCCATGTTGCGTGCAATTTCCAGCCTATATTGAATATTTGGGAATATCTATTTTCATATTTTATAAGGTTGTTTAATAAGGTTATAATACGATTACCATAGTAACGTAACGCGTGAGGTTCCCAAACCTTTGGTGTCATGTGACACGTCACGAAAGCGTCGCGCCAAGCAGCTCCCGCTGACAGCCGCGACAGCCTCGACAACAACAACAACAATAACGGAGAACTAAAAGTGAAGATGGAAGATGAGGTGCGGGAGAAATTGAGGTCGGGAATATACATGATTAAAAGAAAAAAAAGGTCAGGCTGCTAAATCTAATGTTTGGGAGTGGTTCTCAGAAGTAGTTGCAGCAGTAGACAACAGTAATCAGCTACCTGAAGTGCAAAACAGTAGCGCCACAAAATGGGCACTTCCAGCATATTTGTGGGGGATCTAAGAAATAATAAAAAATGGTTTAGCCTATTAGATGAAGACAAATGCTGCTTTGTAAATGTTGAAAATGAACCAGATTTATGGTTCATATTCATAATCGTCTGTTGTTGCCAGTTTACAGGGCGATATGTTTCCAAGCACTTTCAGGCTGAAATAAAGGCTGTTTTCATTGACATTATGTCTTTTTAACGGTCACGGGTGCGGTCCGGGGCGGGTTGTAAAAATAGAGACAGTGGTGCGGTGCGAGCTGGGCCAAATAATTTCATAAAAGCGGGACCCGCGGGTTGGAAAAAAAGCCGACCTGTGCATCACTAGTGCTCGGGGCCTAAAAATAACCTTAACAGTTTCAAGAGGGTCCTCACACTGTTAGTGCTCGGGCCCTAACAATAGGGCCTTCACCCTTTCAGAGCTTGGGCCCTAAAAAAAATAAATAACCCTAACAGTTTCAATAGGGTCCTCACACTGTTAGTGCTCAGGCCCTAAAAAAAAAAATAATTCCAACAGTTTCAGTAGGGTCTCGCACAGTTAGTGCTCGGGCCCTAAAAAAATAACCCTAACAGTTTCAATAGGGTCCTCGCACTGTTAGTGCTCGGGCCCTAATTAAAGCTGCAAGCAGTGATGGGCGGGCCCTCGCACCTGTAGCACGTCTCCTCGTCTCCCATGCAATGGGTCCTGGAGGGCCACTGTCCTGCAGAGTTTAGCTCCAACCCTGATCAAACACACCTACCGGTTAGTTTCTAGTGATCCTGAAGACCTTAATTAGCTTCCTCAGGTGTGTTTGATCAGGGTTGGAGCTAAACTCTGCAGGACATTGGCCCTCCAGGACCGAGTTTGAGAACCGTGTTTACCTGGTTAGCATCTGATGACATCCAGATCGCTACCCACTCTGAAGTGCTCGAACCGATCCATTTTTCCCAGTCTTGTGGCTTTGAAAATCGAAGGATTCTGGCTGGTTTATTGAGAAAGTTGCACGTTTTAGCAGGAGGCTGTGGAAGATCGTCCTGTTCATGCCCGGCTGCTTGCTGTTCTCGTTGTGAGTGTGACATGCTTGCTAACCTTGCCTAATTTTAGCTTCTCCACATCTGTTTCTTTTCTCCTCTTCTAATATAATGTCCACTATCATTTACTTACTGTAACCCCACTTCTGACACCATGTTGTGTCGGGTTTTTAGAATAAGAATAAAGATTCACATTCAAGCCACTTTTTATATTATCTCTTATTATTCACTGGCCAAACACTGTCCGTCCCAACCCTGTTATAGCCCTTTACTGCTCCCTAGTGCCCTGGCAGTGTAACAATATTATAGATCACACCACATCCCATTCCCCTTCTCAGTGAACTAAGGATACATAACCAAGATGTTTTTTATGGCCTCTCGTGGCAAGCCAAAAAGCATAAAAAAGTGTGCTCTTCAGGCCAAAGAAGTATACTTTGAAAAGTTTGGGCGCTCAACTGTACACAAAATGGCTCAGAAAGCAGAAAATGTATACCTGGGCCAAAGCAAATAGATCTCTGGCTGTAATAATTGGGTTCAATTAATCCACATCTCTGCTTTGGAACACAGTCAGGCCTCTTGTTTGTCCCTGCTGAATTAGTTTCTGTGGTCATAGCCTCTAAATGGCTAATTTGTCATTAATGTTCTTTGTGATCATCATCCTGAGCTTTTAACCCAGAGACACGCAGCTCCACTAATTAGACATAAGCTCTGCTTGTTTGTTGGTTTTCTCTGAAACCAAATCCGATGTTAACACTCTGACCATCTGTTCTCATGTGCATGCAATCTCTCATAACATTACTGCAAAACACTGCACTGAACACCACATTACAATTATTATTTTTTTATCTCAATATTTTAATTACAAACATGTTGCAAGTTCATTACACAAAAATACAACGAGGATGTAAAAAAAAAGAAACAACATTTGCAAATCAGTAACCCATGTCATTGCACGTGATGATAGATAATTGGCTTTTAACGGTGCACTTTGAATGTTTCCTCCCCATCACCTTTAAGATGTATTGTTAAAGGTGCAGTGCGTGATTTTTAGCGGCATCTAGTGAAAACGCCACATAGTACATGGAATCTTATTGTTTGATATTCAACCGCACATGCACTTCAGCTTTAAGTCTAGTATTTGAGCTACTTCAGCTATTTAATGTATAGTGTTTTTTTTTTTTTTTTTTTTTTTTTTTTTTTTTGTGGTTATTTTTTTCTTGGGAGATTGCATTATTGTGTTTTTAGGCTACCTGTCCACTCTGTCTATATAATTTTCCTATGGATTATTTAGAAATTCATGCCAGTTTTTTTGTTTGTTTTTTTGTTTTTGTGGTTATTTTTTTTTCTTGGCTGATTGCATTATTATGTTTTTAGGCTGCCTGTTGGAATTCTCCAAACTGCATAAAACGTGCAACAGAATAAAACAACTAATTAAAAATACCGACAACTAAATTAATTCAATCCATTTTGTTAGGAAAATTGTATTGTAATTCGTGAATCAAGTCACCTTTCACCACAAAAGCTGGCATGAATTTCAAAATAATCCATTGGAAAATTATTTAGACACGTTGGACAGGCAGCCTAAAAACACAATAATGCAATCAGCCAAGGAAACAAATGACCACAAAAAAAAAACATACATTAAAAAGCTGAAGTAGACTGAAAATAGACTTAAAGCTCAAGTGCATGTGCAGTTGAAATTATAAACCAATAAAATTCCATGTACAATGTTGCCTTTTCATTGGTCAGTCGTTGAAGCCTTTTCTGATTGGTTGTTGCCATTTTGACAGTGTTTATAATACCAAGAGAAAGAAATTGAAGAGAAGAGTACTTAGGCATGTGCGAATGCACGGCACACAGTTTAAGCACATAGAGGAGAGATTCGCGATTGCAATGAACACGTTTTAAGTGCAGGCATATTCTCTGAGAGAACCCAGAGAAAATTATTACAAGAGAAGCGTGTATCTGAGAATGCGCGCCCAGTTCCCACGCACGAGCAGAGGGATTCGCGCTCGGCACATTATATTCCGCACGCGAGTAGATTCACGCTCGGCACATTATAATCCGTGCGCGAGCAGAGATTCGCGCTCGCATGTGAAAGTACATTAATGTACGTTCGTGCTACAGTAATGCGTTCTCGACATTTGGCAGGAAAATTACGCCATACGCTATGTAGTAGTTTGTACATTTAGGGCTACTATAGAAATGTCAGTGCAAAATGGCTATTTCAATGTGAGGGGACCCGCAATGTATGTAGATAGAAGCAGCTAATTAGAAGCAGCTAATAAGTTAATAACAACATAACGGTTCATTATGAAAGGTCTTTATAAACCACTGTAAACATAGTTATGTATATGATATTGCATTTCTGTCCACATATCCTCCTAGATATTACACAATGCACCTTTAAAAGAAGATGTAATTGTAGTTCTGGTTTGTTTTGATATAAGCCCAAATGACACAAATCCTGAATGTGTGTCAGCATGCAATATTTGTTTACCTCCAGCTTTAAAGCTTTAAAAAAACGTCGCTTTTTTTGTTTGTAAACTTATCTTACTTGTAAATACAAGTATTGTCCTTAGGGAAAGGAACATTGTCTAAACATATTCATCAGTGAATAAAAACAACCAAAAAAAGACAATATTACAGTTTTTTACAATTGCTAGGACACATTTCTTTTCAGTTAATTTCACATTCAAAATGCACTAAAATGACCAAAACATGTCTCAAATCAAGTAATTCTCCCATAACTCTAGCAAAGGTTTAGCCTGGTAATACCAGACTCTGCTACTTCACTTTGCTTCACTACAGGAGCGAAATGAAATTAGCGGAAGTAGGAAGTCTGACGTAGTCAGGCTAGCAAAGGTTGTCAAGTCAATCAACAAACTCCCTCTGTCACTTATAAAACAATGACCTAAAAATGCTAACAACAGGATGCATTATACAATGTTTGCTTTTGTAAAAATTTCTTTACATATGACACTTCCAGAATTCACTTTGTAACATAGTCCATGTTTACATCACAGTACCAAATTATTTCTAAGTCTTCCTCTATTGTATAGATGGTAATGAAAGACTGAAAGAGGTGTTTAGCAACATCAAATTGTTTTTATAGTTTTTTTTTAGATTTGTAATATATTTCAAAATGATATTACTGTAGAAATGTAGAACATTGCTGTCTTATTCAATTATGTATTATGTAAGGTTTTGAATTTAAGTTTTGAAAAGAGTATAAACATGCAATGGGCGGCAGTGGCTCAGTGGTTCAATCCTCGGTTCCACCTGACCAAGTGTCGAGGTGTCCATGAGCAAGACACCTAACCCCAGCTGCTCCCGACGAGCTGGATGGCGCCTTGCATGGCTGCCGTCGCCGTCGGTGTATGAATGTGTGTATGAATGTGTGTGTGAATGGGTGAATGTGTGGCAAATTGTAAAGCGCTTTGGTGGCCATTGGGTCTATGAAAGCGCTATATAAATGCATTTACCAATTTGGCCTGTATGTAGGCTATATAGAGTTTTGGTGGTGGTTGTGTCTAATTGAGAGATGTATTAATGTTATTTGAAAGATGTAGTCATTGAATGCATTTTGTGCACAAGCAATGTTAAATAATCTTCAGTTTAGCCCACATAAACCTACTGTGTGAAGAGTTTTGAAAAAGTGACCTAAGTATTGAGAAATGTGCCATAGCGATTGTAAAAAAAAAAAAAAAAAAAAAAAAAAAAAAATATGAACAAAGTTCAGCAGGAACTTTGTTAGGACCATATTCTGAGCTCGGAGCCCTCCCATCAAAACAGCATGCCAAATACGCCAACTGATGAATTATTTTCTGATTATTTGTAAGTGTGAAATCTTGAAACTGTAGTCAAAAACAAAACCCTGGAGGTGGAAGAACCGGAGAAAGTGTTCGTTCAGTACTTCTTTATGGCACAGTGATAGAAACATAGCTCCAAAAGAGGTTTTTGGTTATCTGTAAGGCAACCATCTGGTGATTCAGACTTGACAAATATTGTAGTACACTGTGGGTCGTTCAAAAACAGTGTCCCCAACCACCTCAAATATACAGTCTTTGCCGGCCAGCAGAGGTACTTCAGTCAAAGGCACATTCTCCATGTTATGAGCAGTCTGGGTGTCCTGTTTAGCTTCATTTGCTTTTGCCTGACAAAAAGAAGGTCATATTCCATTAAAAAGCTTGTGGTATTTTAAGATACCAAACTAAAGTAAACTTTAGTTTGTTATCATGATGCTTGTAATAATATATAATATATATTTATAATAATACGTATAATGCTTAACATGGGCTTGTCAGTGACATGTAAGAGTGTCCGTAATAAAAAAATGAAAAAATAAATAAATAATGTTTAAAACACAACCAAGTTATTAGAAATGTACTCTTTGCATTCATGATGGTTTCATGTGTTTTTTGAAAAACTTACAGTTTAAACATCTTAATCATTATTTTTTAAAAAGGAAAGAAAAGAAAAACGTTTGTAAACATGTTTTTAAGGGGAAAACTATTTTTTTACAAACATCAGGAATAATTAAATGTCTTGTGATGAATTTAAAATTATCTGATATTTTAAGAACCTTGAGATTAAATCATGGACAAGTTTTTTTAATATATATATATATATATATATATATATATATATATATATATATATATATATATATATAATACTGTTAATCAGTGGAGAAGGTTTTTTTTAACATTTTGTAATAAATTAACAGATCTTCATAAAAATGAGTATCATGACTCAAATGCTTTGAAAAGAAAATAAATGTTAATTTACCTCTCTGTCAGGTGGAAAGTCTTTTCGACATAAGTGGGCAATGATTCCAGCTGCCAGAGCATCTCCTAGTACGTTGATCATTGTTCGAAAGCGATCTCTTTAAACCAGAAGGGGTGGAAGACTTTATTGATCCTATCATCATTATTTTTGCCTCATTCATTGTGTTTTAATAAAAAAATAATATTTAGTCCACTCTGTATTAATATTTACTTTTATTAATATTTACTTTTATAATAGTTACTATTTATATTTAAAGGTACAATATGCAAGATTGTTTCACCACCAGGGGTCGCTAACCTCTTACAATAACAAAGGCGTATATTAATGACGTATATTCTGCATTAAGCGGAATTATGGATCTTGTCAAGCTGATGGATCTTTTATGGATGAGTGAATACGTTGATGTTTTTAATATGACTGTAGTATAAAGCAGGGCACGATTGCAAGACTTTATGAAGTTATACCAATGCCACACGCAGCGCGAGTCCCGCGGATATAAAGGAATAAGGACATTTAAAGGATAATTCCGGTATTTAACTTTATTTTGTCTATTTTGTAGTTTGTTTTGAATGAAATAGAGTGGTGGACTTAGAAATTTTGACAATGTGTCCTGTCTGGACTTTTCTAGAATCGCCTGTGACAGCTTTAGACTGGCTGTCTATGGGCATGCACAAACATGTCCATAAAACAACCCTTAACGTTCATTTTCAAAACTGTACAACTCATCGAGTGGTTGGTGGTGTTCGTTGATGATTAAAAACAAATATTTCGGCGCAATGTATGCTTTCAATCCGTGTTGAATCCCATAGACAGCCAGTCTAAAGCTGTCACAGGCGATTCTAAAATAGTCAAAAAGTCGAGACAGGACCCATTGTTAATTTCTAAGTCCACCACCACTCTATTTCATTCAAAACAAACTACAAAATAGACTAAAGGTGTTAAATACCGGAATTATCCTTTAATTCTACCAAACTACACGCTGAATTACTCACACAGGTCAGTTTATTAGAGGAATTAAACTTGAGGTAAAGCAGTGCTGCTTCGCTTGCTCTAACCGTTTCACTATCACACTAAATGGCATTTGTGTGTGTTGAATGTTGTTAGTTAGGTTGTTTGTTGGCAGTATGAGACTAAGATTAACTTTAGAGAATAACATACAGATCATATTCTAACTTTTCATCATGTTGAACTATATAACATTGATGAGTTTTATATACATTGATTTGCTCACCTGTTTGCTCAAGTAGTAACATGCAACACTCACGTCTCTGTCAAGTCAAAGTTAGTCGTGGATGTGGAGCTCTCGGCATCTCGAAAGATGTTGATCTTTGTTTTACGCCCGTTTCACACATACTACCGTTTGCAGTGCGTATGCGGTGAGTGTTCCGGTGTGTATCTGGTACAGGAGCAGCACGTGCTAAAGTGATTTCACATATGCTGCATTTGCAGTGCATAACTGATCCGCGGCTGTACCACAAACACATAGCCTACTCACTATTTTTGTTTCAAATTCAGAAGTTATGCAGCAGCATTGCGATTCTCTTTGTACACTTTTTCAAACTTAAATGGACGCATGCACGTTTAAACACAATTTAAAAAACGTATAATTCCATGCATTCCTTCTTTATATTAAGTTGCTCAAGCAAGTGGTCAAATATTTAACCATATTTTTATATTAAATTCACAAACATTTTTTAAATTAAAACTTAAAATTAAAAAAAAGCTGACTCTCGTGCCTTTTCTTTTGCATTTAAATTTTAATAGAATAAATCTTGCATTTCACAAAGAACTTGTTTTTCTACCTCCACAAATGAGACGAGTGTCGTTCATTATGTCCTTGTTCAGATAAATTGTAATTTTCCTTCCTTAAAACCCCAGTCTTAAATTAAAAAGATGAAAAGTAGTATTTAATTAAATGTATTTATGGTGAGATTACTACATTTTATTGAATTAAAAGTATTTATGCTGAAACTACATTTCCAGGTCAATCTGTGTTCATTTTGACAACAAACCTTGCGCTGTCACTTTATTTCTGCGTTTGCAGCTCAGCAAAAATAGACTCGTTGTGGAAACGATCTCTGCACTGCTGTATACGCACCGCAACTGGAACGGATCGACGGACTGCATCCGCATGCATTGTAAAAGCTCTAACCTGTTAACATGGGTACGGAAATAAATATGGACCGCATACGCAAACGGAGTATGTGTGAAAAGGGCGTTAGTCCTCTTTTTGTCTCAAAGTCTGCTTGCCATGATCCATAATGTTTGAACAAAACCCTGCTAGCCCGGGACCCTCACGCAGTTGAGCATGCATAACAGGCATGACCAACCCAATTGTCCATGTCTTTCGCCATGGTTACTATTGCAGTACGGGGTCAAACCTGGCGGAAACCGGGGTAAAGCAGATATGACGTCATTGACTGGTGACTCCTCACCCTGCTCACACGTCCCGTTTCCTTGGGTAAAAATAGCAATTTTCTCACGATTTACAAATAGTTGGAAACATTTGGGAATTAGTCAAAATATATAACATTGGCCTAGTAGTTTTTGGATATCTTACTGCAAAAATCCTGCATATTGTACCTTTAATTTACATACTTATGATCCATTGAATTATATTCATGACACTAATTACTGTTTTTTTTTTTCCAACAGATAAATGTCAGTCATCTCAACTTACAAGATCCAATCAATGGCCACAATCAGTGTGATGTCATCTGGTGGCAATCCAACAGATGTCAACACTATCACCATGGTTACAAGGCCTGCCTGAGGGATTCCAGCAGCACCTATACTGGCAGCGGTCGCCGTTATACTGGAGAAAATCAGAATAGGATGATTATTATGATTTAACTCTGATTCCTGATAGAACTGATCACATTAGATGAATCGGTCTAGTTTCCAATAACTATTAAAACTAAGTTTGCACAAAACCAATATTTTGTGGTCGATCAAAATAGGATTTGAAATAGCTGATTCTTAAGTTTTAATTTTGTTTTCCCAATGCTGACTATATTTAGTTATCTCTGCCGGTCTGCAAGTACCTGATGGTGACAAGCTGTCCGAAATCCAATTCATACTCATTGACCTGAGCAATGAAAATAGCAGCAACTGCTTCATAAAGCGCTGTTCCATCCATGTTAATAGTGGCTCCCACTGGCAGCACAAACCGGGCAATCTGCCTGTCCACTCGGCAGTTCTCTAGCAAACACTTCATTGTAATGGGCAGCGTTGCTGAGCTTTGAAAAAGAACAAGATGCCTCACTCTTACAATGCCTACTTCATTTAATTGAGTTGGGACAAGCTATTTGCACGTTTTTTTTTTTTTTTTTTTTTTTTTTTGAGGAATTCATCTTACCTGGATGACGTGGCTAGGGCAATGACCATGGCTTGCAGAAGTCCTCTAATGTATGTAAAAGGATTTTTACGTGTCAAAATAAAATAGAAGAATGGGAGCAAGATGAGGCCGTGTACAAACAGGCCTGCCAGGACTGTCACCCCATACCAGCCCAGTTTCTTCCCAAGTGTGGAGGGATCGCTCATGTCCAGGATTTTGCCAGCCACAAGGAAGATAATACCAAAAGGAAAATACCTGTTGAAAAATGCAGGGAAGAAGTTAAACAGTCTGTTAGGAATTAGTCGAATGATTCTCAAGAATGTTATTCTTTAAATGCCCATCATGTTGATGACTTTGAAAACACCATTCGCAAACTTCTGTACTGTGATATTTTAAGTAAAACAGGATAATCAATTTAAAAATGTAGGAGGGTACTTTTTTGTCCATTAAAAATATTTTATTTTTTAAATTTACAGATGATTTTTTTTTTATCTTTTAAAAATGATTTGCACCAATTTGTTCACATTAAAATGTAAATGTATTAAGGAAAGAAATAGGTTAAATTTCGTTGAGATTTCCCTGCTATGCATATGCTGATGGCATTGTTAGCCCTACACTACCCCAGCAGCATGGAGAATGTGTGACAGGCTCTTAAGTTCAGGTGATCCATAATCCCTGCATGTGCTAAATGACAGCATCACTTTAACACACCTTCATGCTTGCAGTCGTTATGCACATGCCAGCTCAGCTGCATGATGGAAACTTCCTCTCAGATTCTCAGCTTATTGAATCTCAGCCCTCAAGCAAAGTATTCTGTAAAAACTTTTGCATTTTTAATTTGAATAAAAAATACATTCTTTATTTTAAAGGGGTCATGAACTGTTTTAATGTTTTATTGTTTTATAATGTTTCCTGGGGTGCACTTATAATCTTTACATAAATTATTTTCATAATTTAGAAATAAAAGCCATTATTGGTACCCTGATTATATCCCTATTTGAATGCTCTGTTTTAAGGCAGTGTAAATGCCTACTGCTGTGATTGGCTAACAGAATTCAGTCACTGATAAACTTGCGCTGTTTGATTGACAGCTCCAGGGATTGTAGAGGGAGCATTCTTTGATCACTTTCAACATATAATTAATAACAGTTTACATAAACAGATTATTTTCATCCTACTAAGAGAAACAATGTGAAGTTGATTTAATCACTGGTTTAGTCAGTCACTGACATATAGACAAGACCATATGACTGTACACAAATCATATCAAAAATCACTGGTCATAGATCAGGCATTAGAATTAGCACGGTTACTTGCATGTTGTGATTACTGTCGAATCCATTTCGTAAAAAGTCTGTTTGCAAAGCCTGTGCCGAAATTGCGACTGATTTACCAAAGAATGCACAGTAAAATGTACCGAATACAAATAAATGATGCTCAACTGAGACATTCAAATTGTTAAAAAAATAAATAACCACATTCCTAGCTTTTGGATCTTTTGGAATGAAATGTTATTTTTAGTCCTATATCGCCCACTTTAGTCCTCTATCAATAAAAGGCACATTCCACAAAGAGTCGTTCGCTGGGCTGAAACTTTCCGTTCTGAAACTTACAGGATTTACTTATAGTATGATGACATTTTATAGACCATTTCAAAAGATGTAAACAACACCGGCCCAGAAGCACTTCCTGTTTCAGTTTTTTAACACAACATAAAAGCTGGGATAAAATACAACCAACAGAACATTTAAAACTGAATCAAAAGTTAAACAAACATCTTTAAAAAGTTTTCTTTACATGTGAAATAAAGAAAACAGTTACAAACTTAAACAGGAAGTGCTTCTGGACCAGTGTTGTTTACATCTTTTGAAATGGTCTATATGTCAAAAGCTTAAAAGAAGTTTTATTTCTCAAAAGCTCAAAGAAATTTGACCCCTTAAACAACAGTTTTGTATGGAATTACAAAACTATAAAGTGAACCTTTAAAAAAATGCTGCTTTCTTTCTTACCATACAGCAGCATTAATGATTTTCATCACACATTCATTGATGCACTGGCAAACATTCACCAGAGGAGCTCCCCGTTCGCCCATTTTACCAAGTAAGAGACCTAAAGGAAAAGCCCTTTGTTATATTTATGCTTTTAATCATGATGTTACTAAATGAAGATACTTTATTAGATGAAGGCAGATGTTTTACCCATTGTGGCTGAGAAAATAACAATGCCGAGTACATTCATCTGCTGACTGCTGCCTGGACGGGTCTTATACTGGATGTCTGGAGCGGGCGTAAGTTCCAACAGCACCGTTCGACCCTTTTGATTGTCGTCATCTGGCATCAAGTAAACAAAATTTGGGCGTCCAGTGTTCACTGGTGTTTTTAAGATGGGAATAAGGTCTGTCTTATACTGAAACAACAAAAATAGGTTTTGCATTTTCATAAGAAAATGTGAGTATGTTCATTGTTCAATCCTAGGTATAACAATTTTTGTCAATATTCTAGGTGATATATAATGTAGCCACATGTAAATATTCTTTTTTAACACCTTGCAAAATGGTTGCTAGGGAGTTGCTAGGCAATTGCATACTGGCTCAAGTAAGTAAAATAAAAACACAAAACAATTTGCCACATGATTTGAGGTCAAAGGCTGTATATATACCAAAACAGTTCACTCATATTACTATAGTTGAGAGAAAGGGGTATGCAATTCGGTAGAAAATGCCCCGTGTTTAAATAAAAATCCAGTCATAAGTTTGTAAAGCAATCACATCACTGCAGCTGAATCTCTGGTTAAGATTAGAAACTTAAGGAATAGGCTGAATCTCTGGTTAGGACTGAGCCGGTGCCTTGGCTGGATTTCAAAACCTTGTATGCACGCTTTAAAGGGACAGTGTGTAGAAATTTCTCCCATCTAGTGGTGTAAATGTATTTTGCATTCAAATGAATTTTGCTCTCCATCGCCAAGCTTTTTCAAATGCGCGTTGCATCTGCGGTAGGCATTATGTACCAAGCTATGACAGTATGTCTTCTAATAGCACTTCGTCGAGTGTTCCTTCAGGTAAACAGGTTTGTCATTTCAAACAAACAGCAACTTGACACAACAAACAAACAAATGTTACAGTATGAATTACTGACTGTGAAATACATGAACTATTGTAATACGCAGTTATTCCTTCTTTATTCGTTATATTTTCTGAAGTATATGCATTGTTAGATATCAACTTTTACCTATAAAAAAGCCTATATTTAAAGGAGTCATAACCTCCAATTTTCACTTTTCCACGAGAATCAATGTATGTTAAGATTGCCTAACGATTATACATTGGCCGGGAAGCCGATATTCAAATGTGAAGCGTTTGTTTACCCCAGGGTTTGTAAACCAGCCCACGTGCACGAGCACTCAAATACGAGATTTCAATTTCTCCCCCGACTTGACGTCAAGACGGGGCAGGATATACCATATATGGACACCGCAGACATGCTGGAGGAAGCCCGCGCGCTGTTCCTCTCCCCCTAATATTCAGTGAAGAAAGATGCAGAAATGTAGTGCACACGCGAGTTGCTCTGTGGTTGACTGCCAGAATCAACATTCAAATGTGTTTTCTCTACCAAAAACGGACCAAACTACCAGGGACCAGTGGATAAAATTCATTTTAATGACGCTGTTCCAACAACCCTATCAACTGGATCAACGTTAGGTGTCTGCGCTAAACATTTTACACGGGAATCCTTTACAACGTTCATTTCAAGTCGGACAATAATGTCTACAGAGTCAGAGTGCTGTAAAGAGTTGGAACAGGTATAGTTTAGCAGTTTAATTATGTTTATTATAATGTATTTGTCATCTGCTTCTATGTATCCATTATTTATTAATAGCCTAAAGTCTGCTGTATCGGACCAGGTCAGAATGATGATCAAACATATACTGATGAGTTTAATAAAGTTTATTGTACATCACACAAAAGTTGGAGCATCAGTTTTACCTCAGAAAATCACCGTAAGAGCTGAGTAAACACAGGTAATGTATGTCTCGGTCAAAATGATTGCTGTAGACGTCCTTCCATTGACTCAATATCTTCCGTTTCCAGTTCGGGTTCATTCACAACTTGCACCATGATGTTATTTTGGAATGATATGCTGAAGTTATCTGCGGTGTCAAGCCCCCTCCTTCCTGCCACCAATCAACGCGCCCCTCATTTGCATTATTAAAATTACCGTCCACGACAGCCAAAATATCGCATCAGATCTCGCGAGACAATAATGCATTTAGAAATAAGGGTCATAGGAGCTCTGTTTATTTTTTTTCCACTTTTCTTTTTTAGAAGGGCCTGAAATACTATAATAGAGCGTGGGTATCCAAGATAATACTAGGTTTTGACTCCTTTAAGCAAAATAATTAAGTAACATTGACTACCTGTCAAGAAGAAAGCAACTTCAGTGTCTCTTTTGAAATCTTTCTCCTGTATTAGCTCTGTCCACCTGGAAAAAGCTATCCCGACATTAACTTGTGTTTTTTTTTTTTTTTTTTGTAATCTCTGGTCCTGTTTCCTTTTACAATCTATTTTGGACTTTTCTAACGACGAGGATTTGCAATGCAGGCTTTTAAACTTGCCGGGGCAGAGACAAGCGCCTCTCACTGCTCTGCACCTCAGTTTCTGCTGCTTTCAGTTACATCACGCTGGCTCTGAACGAAAACATGCTCTGCTATTATAGTTTTTCAAGATGGCGGAACTACATGGAAGCCTCCGTGGACCTACCCGTCCCATGTATATAAAGATAATAAAATTCTTAATTTACAAGAATAAGTCAGATAATTGGCATATAATTGGAGGTATGACAGATAATTGGAGGTAGAGTTTTCAACGGGCCTGAAAATTATTACCCGACCGGACCCGGCCCGTGGCTTTTAAAGCCCTGGACCCGATGTAACCCGACACATCAACATGAATTATCTGCCCGAACTCGGCCCGCGGCCCGACTCGGATGTGCTCTACAATCTATTGCTGTTGCAGCGTCTATTCATTCCGGTGAAATCACAAAATAAAATGCACACAAACTTAGAAAGATTGACTTACTAGTCCATCAACAAGATCGCCATGTCAGCATCACCGTTGCATTCAGAGCTGCTTTTTAGAGAGAAAAGCCCGACCGAGTGGGACTCTTGTTAGGTTTCTCACGCGGACAGATTCTCTTTTCCTTTTCCTAATCTTCTGACTGTGTTTTCTTTACTTTTTCCATTGTCTAGTATCATGTCTGAAATGCGCAAGTGCAGGGTTGAAAACTATTTTCAAAGGAAAGTTGCTAACGCCATGCCTGTTTAAATAAAAATCTTCACACACAATAATATATAAAAAGAACTCAAACAGCCAACCAGCGGGCGGGCTACGAGTTTTGAAACAAAATAGGCCTAGCCTACAAACATAATCATATGCTTATAATAGGCATCGTGGAGGAAGATCGGTGCGTCCACAGTGGATGGACTGAGGTGTGTTCTCCTTGTCACGAATCGCGCCTCTGTGGCTCTCTCCGTCTCCATCTTCCCAGCAAGAAGCTAAATCCTAGGTACGGGGCTTATGGGAAATGCAGTTCAATACTCAGGAGACGGAGCTCTATGATGAGTGGAGAGAGCCACAGAGGCGCGATTCGTGACACTTCTCTCGGCCAGCCACCCGCGATGCACTTTGCACGCAGCAGCCAGACATTCTTTACGGTGAACAGCAGCGATGATTACAGTAATTAGGGCCCGAGCACTAACAGTGCGAGGACCCTATTGAAACTGTTAGGGTTATTTTTTTAGGGCCCGAGCACTAACAGTGCGAGGACCCTATTGAAACTGTTAGGATTATATTTTTTCTTTTTTTCTGCAAAGTAAGCGCCATATTCAAGGCCGCAACATGCTCAGAAAATTTACCAAATTTGGCACGCATGTTAGGACTGGTGAAAAATTTCGTATTTTGCGGGTTTCGCGGAGGGGCGTGGCAAAATGGCTCGCTAGAGCCTCCTAAAAAATTGGAAAAAATTAGCCCCTCGTCCACGTTCTACCTACATGCGCGAAATTTGGTGGGGACATGTATCACGTCAAGACGCACAAAAAAGCCTCAAGAACCCATACCCTAAACTCGATAGGAAGTCCGCCATTTTGAATTTGGTGGCCATTTCGGGACGATTTACACGCTCCGTACTTTAACGAACTCCTCCTACGGATTTAGTCGGATCGACTTCAAATTTCTGCTGTGCCTTCTAAAGGCATTGACGATGTAAAGTTGTGATATCTGCGCGTTTTCGTCGATGGGCGTGTCCGTGGCGTCGATGATTCGCTATGAAACAAGAAGTTTCAGTAACTTGGCTGTAAATGCCCAGATCTGCACGAAATTTTACGCATTTGACAAGAGTCCCGCCCTGAACAAATCTACATGCCGACATTCACCCACAGTCATAACGCCACCTGCTGGCAACAGGAAGTGACCTTTAACGAAGCAGCCCCCGCCGCATGTTTGACCGACATGTACAAAATTTCTGTGGTACATCTACCATGTCCAGACGCACAAAAAATTCTCTTGGAGTGATGCCCTACACTCAAAAGGGAGTCGGCCAGTTCTAATTTTACCGCCATTTTTGGATGATTTACTCATTACGTACTTTAACTAACTCCTAGGGATTTAGTTGGATCGACTTAAAATTTCTGCTGTGCCTTCTAAAGGCATTGACGATGTAAATTTGTGCTATCTGCGCGGTTTCGTCAATGGGCGTGTCCGTGGCGTCGATGATTCGCCATGAAACAGGAAGTTGTAGTAACTTGGCTGTAAATGCCCAGATCTGCACCAAATTTTACACATTTGACAAGAGTCCCGCCCTGAACAAATATACATGCCGGCATTCACCCATAGTCATAGCGCCATCTAGTGGCAAGAGGAAGTGACCTTTAAAGACGCAGCCCCCGCCGCATGTTTGACCGACATGTACAAAATTTTTGTGGTACATCGACCATGTCCAGACGCACAAAAAAGTCTCTTGGAGCGATGCCTTAAACTCAACAGGAAGTCGAACATTTCTAATTTTACCGCCATTTTTGGATGATTTACACACTCCGTACTTTAACTAACTCCTCCTAGGGATTTAGTCGGATCGACTTCAAATTTCTGCTGTGCCTTCTAAAGGCATTGACGATGTAAAGTTGTGCTATCTGCGCATTTTCGTCGATGGGCGTGTCCGTGGCGTCGATGATTCGCCATGAAACAGGAAGTTGTAGTAACTTGGCTGTAAATGCCCAGATCTGCACGAAATTTTACACATTTGAAAAGAGTCCCGCCCTGAACAAATCAACATGCCAACAATCACCCACAGTAATAGCGCCACCTAGTGGCAACAGGAAGTGAGCTTTAACCTGTTAAGCACTGAGGGACTTTTTAGAGTTTTTAAATTTTTTTTGTCTGAGTCACACACACAAAAGTAAAGACTCATAACTTCAAAACTATTGTAAGGAAAGTCAAAAGGTAGGTATCGTTTGAAAGAACACTTTTCAAAAAAAAAGAAAATATAAATTACATTACATTTGGAAATTCTCCTGCCGAGAAACTGCTGATGAAAGACAATACATATGTATAATTTTTATTATCATTTTGCATATCTTTCTTTTTTGTCATGGAATAACTCAGGAAGGAAAACAGGTAGAAGGAAAATTCTTTTTTAGTGAAGTCCCTCTACATGTGACCTCAATCTGTATAAAATTTTGTGGTGATTGGATGAAGTACTCAAAAGTTAGAGCACGTGGAACCAATATAGCCCTTGACGCCCCCTAAAGGGCATTTTTAAAATTGTTTCTCCATGAAGAGTTTCTTATCATAAAAGCAATATATTGTGTAAATTGTGGGCTCATTTTAATTGTAATAATATGCTTTAAAAAAATAATTGCCATTTTCAACGATCTGTGAATGTTTCATGAGCTGTATGATGTTTTTGACTCATTGCAGTATAGTTATAAAATATTTTATAGATTATGAAACATGTTTTTTTTTATTTATCAGCAAATAACTCAGCACTACTTAGGAGTTAATCACATTGGCTACATTCACTGCAAATTTCAGACTCTAATCTTTAAAATGACACCAATTTTGTGTTAATCGAGGCATTATTTTTTGAAAAAATATGATAATGTACATTTACGCAGCCAGATTGCCCACGCGGTCGGGGGCGCCAGAGTTAGAGGGACTAGTCAGCTCTTGTTCAGAGAAAATCAAAGTGATTAGATGCATTAAAAAACTGAGATTCTAAGCTTTAAAATGACACCTATTTTGTGTTATTCCACGTTTGAGAACGAGCACGGATGGCTCCGGGAACATTGGAAAACGCATTGCACGGATAGACTTGAGACTTGTTTTTTATTCATCACTTCATGAATCATGAACAATATCTTGTGATCAACGCGATGGATTGTATTAGCTTTGGGCTCTTTTTAATCGTGAGAATCTGCTGTCAATAAAGGTGTTCAATTTTTCACAATCCATGCATGTTTCGTGGAGTTATGAGCTGAAACGTCACATCAAAACAGCATATAGTATCGCTGCTACTGCTCCTTCATTGATGCGTCATGTCTTGTCCACGAGGGATATCTTTAGATCTGAGTTATGTATTACGGTGAGTTTGGGCTCTTTATATTCTTAAAAATCTGCTGTAAATAATGATGTGCCATTTCCCACAATTGCTGCATGATTCGTTTAGTTATGAGTAAAAACGCGACATCAATGTTCCATCTTTATACAAGGCTCTATAAGCGCATGTGGGGATTCGCGTGTCACAACTCCATCAGTAATATCTTTTGATCTAAGTGATGGATTATGTTGTGCTTGGGCTCTTTTTAATTGTGAGAGTCTGCTGAAAATAAAGATATGCAATTTTCTACGATCTAGCCATGCTTTATGAAGTTATACGCGAAAATCAAACGCTAGTGCATACTGAGTATATACTTGGCTTGGTGCGTCTCTGGTATTTATTTTGTTAGAACGCCATGAGGAATATCTTCAGATCTGATTGATGGAATATATTGAGTTTGGGCTCTTTGTAATCGTGAGCTCCTGCTGTAAATATCGATGTGTAATATTTCATGATCGATGTATGTTACATGAAGATACGAGTAAAATGGCCAAATCTAAGCTACCACGCTTGGCCACGTGCGTCTGGATTTTTTTTTGTGTGTGTTAGAACTCCATAAGGAATATCTTTCGTTCTGAGTGATGGATTATGTTGAGTTTGGATTCATTTTTATCGTAAGCATCTGCTGTAAATAATGATGTGTCATTTTCCACATTTGGAGCATATGGCACAGGACTATCTGAGCTGTATGATGTTTTTAACATTTTGCAGTATGAAGTATGAAGTATGATTTTTTTTCCCCCTCCTATTTATCAGCAAATAACTCAGCACTACTTAGGAGTTTATCAAATTGGCTACATTCACTGTAAAGTTCAGACTCTAATCTTTCAAATGACACCTATTTTGTGTTAATCGAGGCCTTATTTTTTGAAAAAAATATGATAATGTATATTTTCGCGGCCAGGTTGCCCCCGCGGGCGGGGGCTCCAGAGTTAGAGGGACTAGTCAGCTGTCGTTTAGCGAAAATTAAAGTAATTATATGCATTAAAAAGCTGAGATTCTAAGCTTTAAAATGATACCTATTTTGTGTAGCTCCATTCAGTGGTTGCTTAGTAATATGATTATGAAATTTTGTTCACGCGGGGAGGGGGGATCCCGCCGCGGGTGACAACTTTGTTTTATTTTTATTAACTTTTAAGCTAATATTTCATTGGAAATGTTTCATAAAAACGAAAGTGTTGGTATTCTTTGTAAAGACTAGATTCTAAGCTTTCAAATGATACCTTGCATTGGGTTATACCTTATTTGGAAGCATGTAAAAAAAACGTACGAACATCATAACAAGGTGTTGCCCCCGGTACCGGGGGGCGCTCGTTATTAACAGGTTAATAAAGCAGCCCCTACCGCATCTTTGACCGACATGTACGAAATTTCTGTGGTACATCTACCATGTCCAGACGCACAGAAAAGTCTCTTGGATCGATGCCCTAAACTCAACAGGAAGTCGGCCATTTCTAATTTTACCGCCATTTTTGGATGATTTACTCATTACGTAATTTAACGAAGCAGCCCCCGCCGCATGTTTGACCGACATGTACGAAATTTCTGTGGTACATCTACCATGTCCAGTCGCACAGAAAAGTCTCTTGGAGCGATACCCTAAACTTGACAGGAAGTCCGCCATTTTTAATTTGACAGCCATTTTGGGACGATTTACACATTCCGTACTTTAACGAACTCCTCCTAGGGATTTAGTCGGATCGACTTCAAATTTCCGCTGTGCCTTCTAAAGGCTTTGATGATGTAAAGTTGTGCTATCTGCGTGTTTTCGTCGATGGGCGTGTCCATGGCGTCGATGATTCGCCATGAAACAGGAAGTTGTAGTAACTTGGCTGTAAATGCCCAGATCTGCACCAAATTTTACACATTTGACAAGAGTCCCGCCCTGAACAAATCTACATGCCGAAATTCACTCACAGTCATAGCGCCACCTGCTGGCAACAGGAAGTGTCATTTAACGAAGCAGCCCCCGTCGCATGTTTGACCGACATGTACGAAATTTCTGTGGTACATCTACCATGTCCAGACGCACAGAAAAGTCTCTTGGAGCGATGCCCTAAACTCAACAGTAAGTCAGCCATTTCTAATTTTACCGCCATTTTTGGATGATTTACTCATTACGTACTTTAACAAACTCCTCCTAGGGCTTTAGTCGGATCGACTTCACATTTCTGCTGTGCCTTCTAAAGGCATTGACGATGTAAACTTGTGCTATCTGCGCGTTTTCGTCGATGGGCGTGTCTGTGGCGTCGATGATTCGCCATGAAAGAGGAAGTTGTAGTAACTTGCCTGAAAATATCCAGATCTGCACAAAATTTTACACATTTGACAAGAGTCCCGCCCTGAACAAATCTACATGCAGACATTCACCCACAGTCATAGCACCACCTGCTGGAAACAGGAAGTGACCTTTAACGAAGCAGCATAGCAAATTCACAGCCGCACTGGCTGAGTTGCAGAATATGCAACGCGGCCGCCTCACACCCGACGCGCTACAGGTGCGAGGGCCCGCCCATCCCTGCTTGCAGCTTTAATTTTTTTTCTTTTTTTCTGCAAAGTAAGCGCCATTTTCTGTGCCGCAACATGCTCAAAAACTCACCAAATTTGGCACGCATGTCAAGACTGGTGAAAAATTTTGTATTTTGTGGGTTTCGCGGATGGGCTTGACAAAATGGCTCCCTAGCCCCACCTAGAAAATTGGAAAAAATTAGCCCCTTCGTCCACGTTCAACCTACAAGCGCGAAATTTGGTGGGGACGTGTTTCAAATCAAGACGCACAGAAAAGCCTCAAGAACCCATACCCTAAACTCAACAGGAAGTCGGCCATTTTGAATTTGGCGGCCATTTTGGGACGATTTACACACTCCGTACTAGAGCTGTAGTCAAGACCACCTTTGTCGAGTCCAAGACAAGTCCAAGACCAGGACTAGTCGAGTCCAAGTCAAGACCGAGTCCAAAGAGGTTCGAGTCCAAGTCAAGACCGAGTCCAAAAAGGTTCGAGTCCGAGTCAAGACCGAGTCCAGGACCGGGGGAAAAAAGTCTTCAGGTCCTGAATTTCGTTTTTGCCAAACAAAATTATTAAATTTATCTTGCCTAAATATTTGTGCTCATTGCAATGGGTTAATGTTGTTAAGAATTTACACAACACAAGGCTTGATTTTAAATTGTTCAATTAAATTGAAAAAAGTTACACAAATAAATAGAATAAAGATACAAATAAAGACAAATAAAGAGAAACGTTTTTGAATAGGTCTAACACTAGTATTCATAGACAGAAACTGAATAAAGTAATCAAATGGAAAATAACACTGGATAGTAATTTAGTCCTGAATAAATTAAACACATAGGCTATTAATCCTGATTCCTTTAACTTAAAGCTCTCTTTTGTTGTTTTGATGACAAAATTAATGACCTACACGGTAACACTTTAGAATACGGTTCCTTCGTTAATGAATAACTACACAAGAACTAATGAGTAACACAATATTAACAATCTATTAATTAACAAGAAACTCTGATTAACGAACTAGTAAGTAATAGCGCACAGACGAAAGTGGTAGTTCACTATTAAGTAATCAATAACTTTAATACTTCCCAGAGAACTACTGAAAAAGTTTATTAACAATCTAGTAACTACTATTAACTAAAAGAAATTCTTATTAACGAATTAGTAAGTAATAGCTCACAGATGAAAGTGTTACTGGATACTTCTGTGGGAATTACTAATTATTTGGATTCGTATTATAAAGTGAAGATCATTGGAACTAACTAGTAATTACTCAAGTGTTACTAAAGACATTTTCTAAAAGTATACTAAAGTTCACCAAAAATCTCAAACGTTTGCACAAATCATGACTAGATCATGTAGTAACACTTGAGTAATTACTAGTTAGTTCCAATGATCTTCACTTTATAATACGGATCCAAATAATTAGTAAGTAATAGCTCACAGATGAAAGTGTTACTAGATACTTCTGTGGGTATTACTAATTATTTGGATCCGTATTATAAAGTGAAGATCATTGGAACTAACTAGTAATTACTCAAGTGTTACTACATGTTTTAGTCATGATTTGTGCAAATGTTTGAGATTTTTGGTGAACTTTAGTATACTTTTAGAAAATGTCTTTAGTAACACTTGAGTAATTACTAGTTAGTTCCAATGATCTTCACTTTATAATACGAATCCAAATAATTAGTAATTCCCACAGAAGTATCTAGTAACACTTTCATCATTGAGCTATTACTTACTAATTCGTTAATAAGAATTTCTTTTAGTTAATAGTAGTTACTAGATTGTTAATAAACTTTTTCAGTAGTTCTCTGGGAAGTATTAAAAAAATAGTAGTTATTGATTACTTAATAGTGAACTACCACTTTCGTCTGTGCGCTATTACTTACTAGTTCGTTAATCAGAGTTTCTTGTTAGTTAATAATAGTTACTAGATTGTTAATATTGTGTTACTCATTAGTTCTTGTGTAGTTATTCATTAACGAAGGAACCGTATTCTAAAGTGTTACCACCTACACATATGGTTACTGTCACTTTAAGAGCTAGGGCATGGATTCTCTGTTCAATAAACTGGCATGAGTTTTATGCTTTTAAAGACAAAACCGACTATGTTTAGGCCATTATACTCACGAAGACGGAAATTGACACAGTTTTGAGTGTTAAAGCAATACAGGCCTAGCTAATCAGTGAAAAAATGACTTTTTTTACTGGCCAGCTGTTCTTGAGGCGGATTTTCTAAGAATGTGCGCATAGTCACCCCAGAGAGCGCACGAGGACTGATAGTTTAAAATTGCTTGACTGTTAAACTGGTAAGACTTAAAAAGACGTGCAAATGGTAAGCTTTATTCACGATGCACTACTGGCCCGAATACAAGTGTATATTTCGCCATGTCCCGACTCCTGAACGTGAGTGTGTATTATCGCAGCAGCGCTTGATGCGCCTTCCACAATACATGAGAGAAGAGAAGACGCGGCACCGTTGAACGCTCATGCTGTTTGTGAAATTGCGTCTGGCAAATAGTTATTAAAAGAATGATTTGATTTTTTTTATCTGTGTGGATTACGATTGCGGGAATATCCCACATTGTAAATGGGAGACTTGCGGGAATCATTAGAATTGTGCGCAACACCCAGTAACTATAGTAAACAGCATGAGAAGACGCGCTCCGTTGTAGTGAGCACTGGTCGGTCAATTCGGGCATTTTCTAAGTGAACGTTACCCTGATAGGCTAGAAATAAATGAACACACATACAAAAATGTTGGACTCGGTCGAGACCAAAAGCCATATTTGGCAAGACCAGTGGCCAAGACCGAGACAAGTCCGAGTCCGAATACCAGCGAGTCCGAGACAAGTCCGAGACCATAGAAAAACGGTCTCGAGTTCGGACTCGAGTCCAAGACCGGACTCGAGTACTACAGCCCTACTCCGTACTTTACTGAACTCCTCCTAGGGATTTTGTCGGATCGACTTCAAATTTCTGCTGTGACTTCTAAAGGCATTGACGATGTAAAGTTGTTCTATCTGCGCGTTTTCGTCGATGGGCATGTCCGTGGCGTCAATGATTCGCCATGAAACAGGAAGTTGTAGTAACTTGGCTGTAAATGCCCAGATCTGCACAAAATTTTACACATTTGACAAGAGTCCCGCCCTGAACAAATCTACACACCGACATTCACCCACAGTCATAGCGCCACCTGCTGGCAACAGGAAGTGACATTTAACGAAGCAGCCCCCGCCGCATATTTGACCGACATGTACAAAATTTCTGTGGTACATCTACCATATCCAGACGCACAAAAAAGTCTCTTGGAGTGATGCCCTAAACTCAACAGGAAGTCGGCCATTTCTAATATTAGCGCCATTTTTGGATGATTTACTCATTACGTACTTTAACTAACTCCTCCAAGGGATTTAGTCGGATCGACTTCAAATTTCTGCTGTGCCTTCTAAAGGCATTGACGATGTAAAGTTCTGCTATCTGCGCGGTTTCGTCGATGGGCATGTGCATGGCGTCGATGATTCGCCATGAAACAGGAAGTTGTAGTAACTTGGATGTAAATGCCCAGATCTGCACGAAATTTTACACATTTGACAAGAGTCCCACCCTAAACAAATCTACACACCGACATTCACCCACAGTCATAGCGCCACCTGCTGGCAACAGGAAGTGACCTTTAACGAAGCAGCCCCCGCCGCATGTTTGACCGACATATACGAAATTTCTGTGGTACATCTACCATGACCAGACGCACAAAAAAGCCTCTTGGAGTGATGCCCTAAACTTGACAGGAAGTCCGCCATTTTGAATTTGGAGGCCAGTTTGGGACGATTTATACACTCCGTACTTTAACGAACTCCTCCTAGGGATTTAGTTGGATCGACTTCAAATTTCTGCTGTGCCTTCTAAAGGCATTGATGATGTAAAGTTGTGCTAACTGCACGGTTTCGTCGATGGGCGTGTCCGTGGCGTCAATGATTCGCCATGAAACAGGAAGTTGTAGTAACTTGGCTGTAAATGCCCAGATCTGCACGAAATTTTACACATTTGACAAGAGTCCCGCCCTGAACAAATCTACATGCCGTCATTTACCCACAGTTATAGCGCCACCTGCAGGCAACAGGAAGTGACCTTTAACAAAGCAGCGTAGCAAATGCACAGCCGCACTGGCTGAGCTGCAGAAAATGCAATGCGGCCGCCTCAGACCCCGACGCACTACAGGTGCGAGGGCCCGCCTATCGCTGCTTGCAGCTTTAATAATTTGTTTGTTTTTTTACTGGGCGGAAAAGATTAAGCCCGAGGTCTGACCCGATCCGAGTCATTTGCTTAACCCGGCCCGGCCCGAACCCGCGGTTCCCGTTGGGTTTGTCGAGCCAACCCGACCCGTTGAGAACTCTAATTGGAGATATTTGAACACCACTGAGGACATATGAATAAAAATATTGATTTTAAATAATAAAATACAAAAAAAATACACATTGTCCCTTTAATAACGCTATTTAAAGATAAGAAATAACATTTTTGGAACAGTTCATGTTCATGTACTAGGTCTTTTATGCACAAAATAGCTGTTTGGAGACATTGCAAATATGGCCACAATATAACATCTCAGTTACGTATGTAACCCTCGTTCCTTGAAGGAGGGAATGGAGGTGTATGTAAACGTATCAACGTATTAGGATCGCGTCAGAGAGCCTCAATCATCATGAGTATGAACAGAACGAGCAAATGCACATTGGTTTGCGAAATTTGAATCTCACACTCCAACCCGCAGCACAAGTATAAATAGGAAGCGAATGCAAGCAGCAGTTGTTTTCCACTGAGGAGCTGAGCAGGAGCCTGGCGTCAGCGGTGGTCCAGCAATGGTGGCAACGTGACATGCGTCTCCTTCAGGGAAAGTGGGTTACATATGTAACCGAGACGTTTCCTTTCAGTCGGTACTTTCTACATACATAGACGTACTGACGTATTGAGATCTCTTAAAACGGCACCTATTGCTGCTCTCTTCCAGTGCCCAGAATAAGTTTCCTGATCCCCTCGCACCTTGGGATGGAAGATAGGACAAGACTTATGCGGAGGAAGTCTTACTGCTGTTCCGCATGACCCATTCAGTCAGACTATTAGATAACAAAGAACTGCTACGCTGCACTACATTCGACTGCTAGAGGATCTGGATGAACTCAACAGGGTTCACCTAGGGAACTCACCTGGAGCAAAAATGGTGCACATATTCAGTCCAAAAGAGGGCAATGGTGCAGCAAGCCGACACTTTGAGTGTTTACCGGCTATGGGATGCAAGTATGGGAGGATATCGGCTCGACACGAAGGCTATAAAACCGAAATGTATTAGATGTAACCCAGCCCATAGCTCTACAAATATCTGTCAGCAAGGCACCCAGTGCCAACGACAAGGAAGAAGCAACACTCCTAGTGAAAGAGTAGGGGTGTAACCCCGGATTCTTTGCCAAATTTGCCCAGTGGCCTCTGTTTTCCATGGCCTCCTAATCATCCCTATATACTCATTGGCTTCATAACTCTCCTCTCCACCAATAAGCTCCACCAAGATGCTCTCCACCACACCTGTTGTAGACGTTCTAGCGCAATATGGCTGCCGTCGCTTCATCCAGGTGGATTCTGCACATTTGTGGTGGTTGAGGAGATCCCCCTACTATGTAAAGCACTTTGAGTGACAAGAAAAGCGCTATATAAATGTAATGAATTATTATTATTATTATTACTATTATTAATGATGTAGTCAGCCAAATCCAGGCTGTATCCAGATCAGATGGTATACCTCCACTTCAATATGACTGCAATGCATCCCTGAATGTCAGCAGAGATTGTGTCAACAAGATTCTCCCCCTGTGAAGGCCTCATCGACACGACAACCATTGATAATTATCCCTAACAAACCCATCACCATACCGGCATGATGACCCTTATCTTCAACCAAATGGAACTGGATAAATATTCTGAATGTTCTGATCCAAGGTTTCTTCGAAGGTCTTTTTTTCTCCATTCTGTCACCTGATTTTGGCTCCTTCCCACTGTCGTCTTTGGCTTTTGGCTTGCTTATTGGGGACATTTAAAGGCAGAGCAGGTAAGTTTGAGAAACTAGCAGACAACTGCTGGATGAAGTATCCAACTCCTGTAGCAGCAGGGATGGTCATGGTATCTAGGGAGAGTGACAGTCGCCCAGCCAATCATTGCATTTGTTCTGAATGGAAAGAATAGCTGTGTTTATTGCAGCCCTGAGAGGACTACATTTTAGATATGTGTTGGTATATAAAGACAGTTTAAACAAAACGAAAGGCACTGGGACGGCACACTGAGAACCAGCACGGCCCGTCCCAAAATAGCTATAGCCTCTATGCACGATAGCTTCCGGGTTTGTCTCAGCACGCCAGTTACATCCGGTGCTGCATCAGAAGCCGGTTTTGCATTAGGTGCAGATAGTGTCAAATTACACTTACTGTTTACAAAAACGTCCTGCGGTTAACGTGAAAGATGTTAACAACATTGTGAGGCAGTTAGCTGTCACAGAAGAGTAAAAAATTGAAGGGCTTTAAATTATATATTTCGAGCTACATCAACAACTTTGAAGGGTGAGTATTCTCTCATATCATGCGAAATCCGACTAGCGAATCAGCGTTTCGAAAATCGTTGTCTGCATTTCTGAAAAAAATGGATTTTATTAAAGTTGTGCGGCTATATACTTTGTCTGCAGAAGTTGCGGAAGTAAAGAAGCTGGCTGAGATTCATACGTCAGCAGGGTTCGTGCATAGAGCGTATTGTCCAGCCTTGAGGTTTAGGGACATGATGAAAGGTTCCACTCGAGCCCAACTCTCTCAGTGGCATGGGAAAGCATAGCGCCAATTCTAGATCAGGCTCAGGCAATGCTGCTCTCCCAAAAGGAGGCAGCGAAGCCTAGTCTTCATATCCAGATACAAGTCGGCCCTCCGATGCTGCAATCGACATCTGGTTGGAAGGGGGAGCTCCCAATAAAACAACTGGCCAGTCATGAAAGGAGCCAGTGCGATCAACCAGAGACTCCACAGCTTGCGAAGTTTGAGAGGAGTGAGGGGTCCACAGGGATTGGGTACCGGGCGGAGAAGCCCTCTCTTTGTTCCTCAAGTCACCCTGGCTATTCATCGAAGTATCTCTCTTTTGGGGTTGGCCATAGGGCTGTTGCGGTTATGGAATTTCCCTTGCGGTAATATTGAGTGGCTCAATAGCGCGATATGAGGTATTACCGCCATTTATTTATTTATTTAATTTATATGTATTTGTTGCTATATAAATAAAGTTTACGATGTGGACAAAAACGAGGACATTTTCAGTAACCAAAACCGAAACTAAACAGCGTCTTCAGTATATGAAAGCATTGAAAGACTTTCACTCAGCGCGCATATTGTTATGACAAAGGACTTTGAGCGAGTCATTAAACCGTTCATTCAACAAACATGTTTAAAAAAGCTGATTCATTAAAAGAGATGTAATGAAACAAGATGTTAATTATTTTTAACTTTGAGGTTCAACTTTTCAAGGCTCAGCTGAGCAGCAATGCATCACATGGGCAACGCTGAAGCTTCTACACTTATTAGAGGCCAATATAGTATTGATTCAATGCGTGACTCATTGATTTTATTTCCCCGCGGCTTTCTTGAGCTGTGGGATGCTGACCAGCACTGCTGCTGACGCGCATTTATGGGAAAATACCCGTTAAAATGATGCGACAAATATTTCGCTTCCCTTTGACACGACAAGCTTTTCACGACTTCAAAGACAGACACAGGTCATTCATCAGCTCTGCTGATCTCTCTCATTCACTGTGTGAAGCCTGTAGGCTACACATTACCATGATAAACAGTCTTGTTATCATTATGAACTTGTTTAACATTCAATACACATGCATTAAGTTCAAAACAAGAAGGGTATGGACCAGGGGTGTCCAAACTTTATTTAGTGAGGGCCAAATACAGAAAAATAAACAATGGGCCGGGCCACACACTATGACACATGAATACTGTGTTTTTACGACCTGGCTTGTTACTCGAGGTCTCTACATAAAAAGGAACACAAACAAACAGTTTGGGTTTTAAAATTTGATATGAATAAAGAACTGTTTATTATTAAAGTAAAAAGTGTGGTATGAATTAAATACAATGTCAGTTGTGTGTGTTTGCAAAGAGTCAGGTTAATAACTGGAACTGCACTGCCCGTGCACTGGACAGGCCTGCAGGTGGCACAGGTGGTCCTAACATTGTAACTCACCTATAATGTGAAGAACATTGCACTCTATGTACATATCAATGTAAAGTAAAAACATGTGACAATTTGCCCCAGGTTGACATTTATGAAAAAATACTCTTGTCCTGAAAACCTTTTTAGTTTAAAAACTACTTTTAGTATACAATTTTTTTATTTATTTTAAGGTTAAGTGAAAACCAACATACTTTGTTAAAACAAAACCTTGCTGGAGAAAATACAGATGTTGATAGGTTTTTTTTTACTCAAAACCTCCTATTTATTCAGATACAGCCCTTGTGACAACTTTAGCCCCGTTCTACTTTAAATTATATTCATTGAAAACATGAACATGTGTAAACTGTCTGTAATTAAGGTTTGCCATATTTAGGACTTGACAGACTAATCTGAGGCAATTTCAAGAGACTGTTAATTCACCTAAAGAACAATTCTCACAAATAAAAAATACTTCAAAACTAACGCACACAATTCAAAAGCGACAAAGAGGAAGAAGGTGCAACAACACAATCACAGTGCTCGCCCCCGGGGGGAGATGCGTTCATGTGTAAGATCTCTGCGCGGCACCGCTGTCCATGGTACCAGGTCACGCGTGTGCTGCTTTTAGCTTTATTGCTGTTTAATGTGAACTGATAATTCTATAATGTGAAGAACATTGTACTCATTGGGAGCAGTGATGCAGTCCTTTGGATTGAAGGATGGCTGACATGTCAGGAGAAAGTTTGGTGGTTGAGACACGAAGGACTTCACAGAGATGGCTATCAGCCATTCTGGTTCTCAATCTGCTTTTGTTCTGATTTAACAGAGAAAATGTTTGTTCACATATGTATGTTGAGCCGAACAGGCTCATCATTCTTTTTGCCTGGCGCCTCATCAGAGGAAACTTAGCACTATCCAAACTCTGATTGAAGTCAGGGAGGGAGAGAAGCTGATGTTGACTTTTCAGAGAATCATCGCATTGCATTTCAATCAGTTCTAACTGCAGATTCTCGGCATCCACCAGGAAGGGGGTCGAGAACAGCTTGATTTGGTTTTCAATGTCAGAAAAATCTTGGAAACGCTGGTTGAATTCTGTCACGAGAGATGCAATCACAGACACATATTTCTCCTTTTTAGAAGAAATGTCGGCCGTTGGAAAAGCAGTCTTGATTTCAGACAGTGCAGGGAAGTGTGCAACATTAAAGCTTCGTGTCTCAAACAGGCGGAGCTTTACACGGAAGGCTTTCATGTGCGCATACAGGTGTGGCAACAGCTGTTCTTTGCCTTGTAGGTTCTTGTTTAGTGTATTCAGATGATGAGTAAGATCAACTAAAAATGCCAGGTCGGCCAGCCACAGAGGGTCACTGAGTTCATGAAGAGGTCGGCCCTTTTCTTTCATAAACCGATCGATTTCTGATCTCAGCGAATAAAACCGCTGCAACACTAAGCCCCGGCTCAGCCAACGCACCTCAGAGTGGTAGAGTACATCCCCGTATTCAGCATCCACGTCAGAAAGGAAAGCTTGAAATTCTCTGTGGTGTAACAGTCCTCTAGCTCGAATTATGTTGACAGTTTTTACAACAGTATTCATCACATCGCCCAGCTGGACAGTCTTGGCACACAGTGCTTCTAGGTGAATTATACAGTGCATCTTAAAAGCCTCACCCCCGCTCTCTTTTACCTTGGCGCACACCATCGATGCCATTTTAGTCGTTGTGCCTTTTACTGTACGTTCACACCGCCGCCGACTTGAGCTTCCAAAGCAGCCGGAAGTCATTCATTTTCAATGGAAGCTGGCTTCTCTCAGCTGCAAGGAGCGTCAAATTCCTCGGCTTCGCGTTTTGGGCGTTTTGAGCGTTTTGAGCGTCAATCTGAAAGTTGAAAGAAGCTCAACTTTATGGTAATGAGCTATGACACGGTTCAGCGGCAAGCAGCGGCAAACGCCAGCAACCAATCGGAATAAAGACGTCCTTCACTCTGGCTGATTCCGGAGACACATACGATGTGAACTTTCGTTCCTACCTAAACATTAGTTCCGAGAAAATGGAGGAGAAGCTGAAAATCTCCGAGTCCGACGTCTTCTCCCCAAATGCAGTAAAGCAGCACCAAACACAACAACTTCACGATTTTCCATAATGATCCAGTGATAAACATTTGAGAATGAGCGCAACTTTTATTTGAAATATTTACAAACGCTCGCTAATAATAATAATAGTTAATTATTAATTTTCCCCGACGGTTATAAAGCGGTTATAAAAATGCTGTCATTCATCATAAAAGTTTTATTCAATGTATTGCTTGTTTTCTCGTTTTATTACATTTTATATTGTGACACTTCTCTTCTCCCTGCAACGTCAAAGCGTTCAAAGCGTCAACGAGCTTCCCCGTGCTTTTTGACAAGCGTCCTTGACAGAGCGGCCAGAGCTTCTTTGACGCTCAAGTCGGCCGCGGTGTGAACGTACGGTTAGGCTCTTCATATCCAGCAGCTCCTCCGTACAGCAAAAATTATCATCTACTCCCCGCAAAAAAATTAACAGCTGCGCGGTGTCTGTAGCATCCGTGCTCTCATCGCATGCTATCGAGTAAAAATCAAAAGCACAAGCTTTGTCTCTCAGCTGAAGTTTCAATTTAGCAGACAAGTCCTCAAATCTTCGCACTATTGTATTTCTGGATAAGCTCACGTTGTTGAAATCCTGCACTTTCTCCAGGCACATTATTTCTGTGACTTTGATGAAGCACTGCTTTATGAAAGCACCATCTGTGAACGGTTTGCTGTGCTGGGCAATAAGTTTAGCGACTTCATAGCTTGCTGTTGTGGCGTTTTCCTGTATTTTGTTAGCACGGAAAAAAAAAACTGTTGTTGAGCTTGCAGGCTGGCTGCCATTTGTTTGACTTTCTGTGTTCGTTTGGCACCGGTGTACGATGTCTAGCTCTGATGTTTGGTTTCATAGTGCCGACGGACATTATATTCTTTCATCACATCAACATCTTCATTGCAAATCAAACAGACACACTTTCCGTTGATTTCTTTGAAAAAATATTCATTTTCCCACCGCGTTTGAAATCTTCTACACTCATTTGCTATTTTTCGTTTCTTGGGTGCTGCCATTTTTGGTGACTCGCGGTAAAAGTTTTTCTAGCTGTAACGAGAAGCACCGTTTCTGTGGCGGGCTGCCTGGCTCCATCTAGTGTTAAAACTGCGAAGTGCAGAGAAGAGTTAAGCTCAAGTTTCTTGTGTGGGCCATATTCAATTATATTTTCAGAATTGATGCGGGCCAATAAAAACTGGGCGGGCCGTAGTTTGGACACCCCTAATATAGACTTATATATATATATATATATATATATATATATATATAAAACGTGAATATCGCGGTTGCTGCGGTTACGTGCAATCCTCTGTGGTTGACTTGTCAGAAGCGCGGTACTGCAATATTGCGGTTATCGCGACAGCCCTAGTTGGCCAAAAGAGGAACTAGATCAAAGCATAGTTAAAGGGACCCCACCTTGTTTGAGGTATAGGAGTCAGAATTCTCAAACTGCTGAATGCCCAGACACACAATGCAGTGTTTGTGACAATCAGCTTGCGCCAGGGAAGGACCACATCCAAAAACACACGGTAATATGACATCTTGAAAAAGATGCAGTCACACCTGTGTTTGTTTTTTCAGGAATTAGCTCTCTCAGAAGTACACAGGTGAAATAGCCACGGCGACACTGGAAGGGGATGGTGCTGCCTGCACAGTGAAGCACTCACTGAACGGATATTAAAACAGTGACCTCTTAGAAGACGGTCTTGAACCAACCAATGCTATGAAAACAGCAGTTGAGAGCTGTGAGCTCGCGACCACCGCTGCACATGCCGTAACAACAACACCGCTGGAGAGGCTTCTTTTCGAAGAACACGCCACACACTCGTTGGCTGTATTCACCACTCTCAGAGAATGCATTCAAAATGATTTGTTTGGCTCTGAAGTGAAAGACAACTGCTTGCATCTGCTTCCTATTTCGCTGCAGAGCGCGAGATGCAAATCTGCCACGCCAATGGCTGATCTGCATTGGCTCGTTCTATTTACACTCAAAGATGATTGGGGCTCTCTGACGTGATCCCAATATGTTAGTATGTCTATGTACGCCAATTGTGACAGACTGAAAGGGAACAGGCTTTTCTTGAAATGGACTTTGGTATTGTTCATGATCGCAGTACACACACCGTTCATTTTTACTCACAGGCCACTTATTCTCACTTGTCAAATAAGTGGTATTTAATGTGTTAAAGTGTTAACTCACCTGCTGGAATGTGGCTTCAATGAGATTGGAGGGGATCATATTCCTGAGGATACAAAATATGATGCCAATTCATTAATTCATTCACATTATGAATATTTAGTAAATTAATCCCCTATGATATGTCATACACACTGCAGATTTAAGCACCAGCTAGTGTGGCAGCCAAAACTAACAGCAGCTGTGTCCATGGGCAGAAGGGAGTGGGGGATGGGAGGGTCCTCCTCCTCTTACTTTGTACAGATTACTAAAAATATCCTAATCACCCCGCTGCTTTAATAGGATTGCACTGTATGGGATGGCCTAGAGTCCCCAGACATGGACAATTCTTTCCAATGAATCAAAATAACAGTGACGCATCAAAATGAGGAGCAATTTACCCCCAACGTTTATCAATTTATCAATTAAAAAGCTAATATTAAAGGGATAGTTCACCCCAAAATGAAAATACTGTCATCATTCCATTTCATGTTATTCCAAACCTGTGTGACTATTTCCTTCTGTATAAAAACACCATAACAGTGGTACAAGTGATTGTTGTGTTATATAAATAGCACAGTGATTTTATATGTATATTATAATATATTCTTCTGAAGCCATACAATATACTTTGTGAAGAAAATACTGTCATAGTTGAATTTCAACACAACAAAACATTTAGACACAACACACAATTCATATGAAATCCTTTTATGGTGTCTTTGTGTAATTTTTTAAGTCTGGGTGTTCTGATTTCCATTGTTTGTAATTGCAAGGAAAAACGTCTCGGTTACAGATGTAACCCTCGTTCCCTGAGTAGGGAACGGAGACGTTACGTCAAGGAGTGACGGAGAATGGGGGTTTCGCATAGAAAGCCAATCCTCTTCGAGTATTTAACAACGAGCCAATGGCGTGAAAATGCCATGGGTCTGCGGAATTTGCATAGCGTACTCCGCCCACCCATGTGGGTATAAAAGGAGGAAGCAAACGCACCGCAGTATGTCTTCGCTGAGGAGCCAAGACTGATCTCAGGCGTCACCCAGCGGTACAGCAGAAGTGGCAAGGAGACGTAACGTCTCCGTTCCCTACTCAGGGAACGAGGGTTACATCTGTAACCGAGACGTTCCCTTTCGTAGTCACTCCGAGTTACGTCAAGGAGTGACGGAGAATGGGGGTCTATGCCATCACGCCATCTTCCAGCTGTCTTCCAGTGCTCTGCGAAAGTCTAGACCTCTAACACAAAATTACACAAAGGTCCCACTTTGACACAGAATTACCAAGGTACACTGGGAAACATATCCCGGGAGGGACATGCTACCAGATGCCTACCGAAGGGAGGACTTACAAAACACATATGGCCACTGGGGCTGCATATGGAGAATACTGGAGCGCCAACCGCAGGTGGCAACTAGCTCCAGGGGTGGCAGATGGCTTGCCAAGGGAAGACACATGCTCAGAGAGACTTACAGTGGATAATACACATGAGACAGTTACCAAAGGGGAACCGTGCACATGGAGGCACTTAGCCGGCACCAGAGCAAGCGCAGTGGTGCCCGCATCATAAGTGCTGGAGGACTCAGGGCTTCAAAGAAGGACAACTGAGGAAATATCGCACTTATCCAATCTGAGGAGTGGAGTGGCGAGCAAGCGAAGACACTCAAGCGGTTCCAGCACTAGCGGAGGCGAGTACGTGAGAGGAAACTGGCTCGATTCGCAAATTATAAAATCTTGCGAAGGTGTTAGGTGTCGCCCAGCCTGCAGCTCTACAGATGTCTGTTAGCGAGGCGCCATGCGCTAAAGCCCAAGAGGAAGCCACACTCCGAGTGGAGTGGGCAGTCACACCAAGGGGGCACGGTCGACCTTGCTGCTGGTAAGACAAAACAATGGCGTCCACTAACCAGTGAGACAGCCGCTGTTTTGAGAGAGCCCTTCCCTTCTGGCTCCCCCCATAACAAACAAAGAGCTGATCTGAGGTCCTGAAACACCGCGTTCTGTCAACGTAGGTGCGGAGTGCACGCACCGGACAGAGCAGTGCCAAGGCTGGGTCTGCCTCCTCCAGGGGCAGCGCTTGCAAGGTCACCACCTGATCCCGGAAGGGAGTTGTGGGAACCTTGGGCACGTAACCGGGCCGGGGTCTCAGAACAACGTGAGAGTAAGCCGGCCCGAACTCTAGGCACGCTTCGTCAACGGAGAATGCGTGCAGGTCCCCTACCCTCTTGATGGAGGCCAATGCAACCAGGAGAGCTGTCTTCAAAGACAGGAACTTAAACTCAACCGATTGCAAAGGCTCAAAGGGAGGCCTCTGCAGAGCATTTAACACTACCGAGAGGTCCCAAGAGGGCACGAGGGGAGGACGAGACGGATTTAGCCTCCTCGCTCCCCTCAGGAACCTGATGACCAGGTCGTGCTTCCCAACGGACTTACCTTCAACTGCATCATGAGAGGCGGAAATAGCCGCAACGTAAACTTTGAGGGTGGAGGGCGACAGCCTACGCTCCAACCCGTCCTGCAGGAAGGAAAGCACAACACCGATCGAGCATCTCCTGGGGTCTTCTCGACGAGAAGAGCACCAGTTGACGAAGAGGTTCCACTTCAACGCATACAGGTGTCTAGTAGACGACGCTCTGGCGGAAGTGATGGTTGCTGCCACCGCAGGTGGTAGCGAACTCAAACCTGCCTCGTGCCGTCCAGGAGCCACACATGTAGCCTCCATAGATCGGGACGAGGGTGCCACAGGGTGCCCCGTCTCTGAGTGAGCAGATCTTGTCTCAGAGGAATAGTCCAAGGAGGTGCTGTCGCGAGGAGCATGAGTTCGGAGAACCACGTCTTGGTGGGCCAATAAGGGGCTACCAGCAGGACCTGCTCCTCGTCCTCCTTGATCTTGCACAACACCCGTGCAAGGAGGCTCACTGGGGGAAACGCATACTTGCGTGGGCCCCGCGGCCAGCTGTGCGCCAGCGCATCTGTCCCGAGCGTGCCCTCGGACAGGGAATAAAACTGGACGCAGTGGGAAGAGTCCCGGGAGGCAAACAGATCTATCTGAGCTTCCCCGAACTGGTCCCAGATCAGCTGGACCGTCTGGGGATGGAGTCGCCATTCGCCGGAGACAGGGCGGATCCGTGACAGCTCGTCGGCTGCCAGGTTCCGGGCTCCAGGAATGTACACAGCACGAAGGGACCTCAGGTGCTTCTGACTCCATAATAGGAGGTGGCGAGCGAGCTGCGACATCCGACGTGAGCGTAGACCCCCCTGGTGGTTGATGTACGCTACTGTAGCGGTATTGTCTGAGCGGACAAGTACGTGTTGACCCCTGAGCAGTGCTCGAAAGCGGTGCAGGGCCAGGCGTACTGCCAGCAGCTCGAGGCAATTGATGTGCATGAGGCGCTGGGGACCTGTCCAGGAACCCGCGGCTGCATGCCCATAGCACATGGCACCCCAACCCGTGGTAGATGCATCCGTGGAGACAACGAGATGCCTGGAAACTCGCTGGAGAGGGACACCTGCCCGAAGAAAGCTGAGGTTCAACCACGGGAAGAAGGTTCGGCGGCACGCTGGAGTTACTGGAACCCGGAGCGAGCCACGATGCCATGCCCACCTCGGGACTCGATCGCGAAGCCAGAGCTGAAGCGGTCTCATATGAAGCAATCCGAGTGGTGTAGCCGCGGCTGCGGATGCCATATGCCCCAGGAGCCTCTGAAAGAGTTTCAGTGGAACCGCACTCTTGCCGTCGAACTGTCGAAGACAAGTCAGCAGTGAGTGTGTGCGCTCGCTCGTAAGCTGCGCGGACATGGCGACCGAGTCTATCTCCATGCCAAGAAAAGAGATCCTCTGCACGGGGCAAAGTTTGCTCTTCTCCCGGTTGACCCGAAGGCCCAGACGGGCTAAGTGCTGAAGCACTAGATCTCTGTGTTCGCAAACCTGTTCTCGAGAGTGAGCCAAAATTAGCCAATCGTCGAGATAGTTCAGGATGCGAACCCCGTGTTCGCGAAGGGGAACAAGGGCTGCCTCGGCGATCTTCGTGAAGACGCGAGGGGACAGAGCTAACCCGAACGGGAGAACCGTGTACTGATATGCCTGGCCTTCGAAAGCGAACCGAAGAAACGGTCTGTGTCGAGGCAATATGGAGACATGAAAGTACGCATCCTTCAGGTCGATCGCTGCAAACCAATCCTGATGTCGAACACATTCGAAAATGCGTTTGGCCGTGAGCATTTTGAACGGCATTCGATGCAGAGTGCGGTTCAAAACGCGCAGGTCGAGGATCGGTCGTAACCCACCGGTCTTCTTGGGGACAATGAAGTAGGGGCTGTAAAAACCGGACTTCACCTCGGCTGGAGGGACCGTCTCGATTGCACCCTTCGCCAGCAGGGTCGCAATCTCCGCTCTCAAAACCGGGGCATTGCCACCGATTATAGTGGAGCGAACTCCCCTGAAACGGGGAGGAGATCGTGCGAACTGAATCGCGTAGCCGAATCTGATCGTTCTGATGACCCAGCGGGACAGACCGGGGAGCTCGAGCCAAGCTCCGAGGAACCGAACCAGCGGGGTCATACGAGCCACAGACGTCCCCCCGGAGGGGCAGCGGGGCGGAGTGACTGGCATGCGCACGGGAGATACCACATGCGGGTGCGTAGTCGAGCTCCGCTCCCCGACAGAAGAGACCAGGGAAGGACCAGCGTTCCACGGGGGTCTGTTCTGCCGGGGGTCTGACGACAGAGGGGGAGAGGAGCGGTGCGGTCCGGGGACGACGCACGCTCCTCTCCGCGCCCTCAGAGACAGAGAGGAATGAGCGGGGCGACACTCTGGAGCATCGTGCGCGCTCATCCCGGTCTGTGTGCTCAGTGATAGTGTCAAGTCTTTCTTTAACCAACTCAGGGTGCTGCCCACCCGTGGGTGAGCAGCGGGGAGCGGAGAACAAAAGATTCTCCCCCGGCCCTCCACCGGGGGAAGGAGGGGGCCTGCTACCTCCTCCTGGGAAAAACTCGATGCCATCACTGAGCAGCCCGTCTCAGGAACGCCGCTTAGCCCGGCGTTTAGCGGGGGGCGGGGCCTGAGGGGGCTGTGACGTTCCTCTGCGACCGCCTCTACGGCGCGACCCAGGTGGAGGCTGCTGCTGGGGTCGCTCCGGAGGGAGGGGAGCCGCAGTGGAACGTCTTCGGCGGCGAGCAGGCTGAGGCGGCTGCGGCGACGGCTGGGTGGAGGCAGCAGCTGGCCGTCGGGGCAGGATATGTTTAATCGCCTCTGTCTGCTTCTGGGCAGTCGAGAACTGCTGGGCAAAGTCCTCGACCGCACCGCCGAAAAGGCCAGCCTGGGAAAGGGGGGCGTCGAGCAGACGGGTCCGCTCAGCATCCCGCACTTCCGCCAGGTTGAGCCAAAGATGACGCTCCTGGACCACACTAGTGGCCATCACCTGACCAAGGGAACGAGCCGCCACTTTAGTCGCCCGGAGAGCGAGGTCGGTGGCCGCTCGCAGTTCATTGAACGACCCTTGATCAGTCCCGCCCTCGTGCATATCTCTGAGCAGTTTGGCTTGGAAAACCTGCAAAGTGCTCATCGCATGCAGAGCGGCGGCCGCCCGCCCCGCCGCGCTATAGGATCGCGCCGCCATAGACGACGAGAACCTACAGGCTTTGGAGGGATGCTTGGGTGGCCCCCGGGAGGAGGCGCTCTGCGGACACAGTTGCATCGCAACAGAGCGCTCCACCGGAGGCACCCCAGCATACCCACGGGCAGCTGCGCCGTCGAGGGGAGGAAAGGCGGGGGAAGCTGACGGACGAACGCGGGAAGACAAAGGAGCCTGCCACGTCTTCGTCAGTTCCGCATGCAGCTCGGGGAAGAATGGTATTGGGGTCGGCTGTGGCTTTGCAGCGGCGGCTTTGCCCAAAAACCATTCGTCCATCCGTGAGTGATCGGGGTGGGCCGGAGGATTCCAATCCAACCCGATACTCACGGCGGCCCGAGACAGCATAGCCGTCATCTCGGGATCCGAGACGGGCGGCGCTGGCACTCCCGAGGGAGGCAGCGCCGCCACATCTTCAGACCCCGAAGAATCCAGCTCGCCTTGTGATGCCGCGATCGACATCGCATCCTCCTCTGGAGCGCCGAACGAAACAGACGGTACCTGCGAACAGGCAGACGTCTGCACCGTTTCGGCGCTCGCTGGCTGCAACACTGTTGCGGTGGGTGGGACCCGAGGAGCTAGCGTCGGGGGTTTGTTCCACACCGTCACCGTCAGATCACCCTGGCCGCGAGCCGAAGAGCTTCCCCGGGTAGAGGAAGCTGAACGGGTAGCGGGGGCGGGGACTCTCACAGTAAGATCATTGAGTCTCGATCTAAGTGTTGAGATGGTCATGTTACCACAATGGGCACATGACTCATCCACGAACGCTGCTTTAGCATGACGAAGACCCAGACATACAAAGCAGCGATCGTGCCCATCAGAGGAGGACAGATATCGACCGCACCCAGAAGAACACGGGCGAACCATCTTTAAAAAGACGTGCCGCGTGCAGCTCTTTCAAAGGAGAGGAAATTCACTCTTTCAGCGCCGAGGCGACCAGGGAGAAGCGCAAAGTCTGGCAGACCACTGCACAGATCGCAGGCAATGCAGAATCTCGCTGGGTACCGCCGTCACACCAACACTGAAGAGGACGCTCGTCTCGAAGAGGCTTAGTGATATGGCTTGTGGAGAGAAGAATGCTCTTGGCTCCGAAGCGAAAACATACTGCGGTGCGTTTGCTTCCTCCTTTTATACCCACATGGGTGGGCGGAGTACGCTATGCAAATTCCGCAGACCCATGGCATTTTCACGCCATTGGCTCGTTGTTAAATACTCGAAGAGGATTGGCTTTCTATGCGAAACCCCCATTCTCCGTCACTCCTTGACGTAACTCGGAGTGACTACGAAAGGGAACTCTCTCTTTCTGTGTCACATAGGAGAAAAAAATATCCAACACAAGTTTGAAACAATATTTTTGGGTGATATCCCTTTAAGGTATTTTCCATTCCTGACACAGAACACATTCGAACCCACCCAAAAGTCCAAACATTAACCATTAATTACCCCTAATATCAGATGGAAATCGATTGAAAAGTTCGTCCAAGCCTCTAACCCCATTTCTATTAGGACCACTAAAGTCAAATACGATTGGCAAATAGCATACAGTTAGGATTGGCGGTATGGTTCTGTTCTGGGCATGCCGCCTAGCATGGAGAAGAGCAGCAATAGGGTATGACAGATAGGGTATTGCCCTTAGGGTAAACAGAACCAACATGAATGTATTGCAGATATGATTAATTATTTTTAATGTACAAGATAATTTGAGACTTTTATCTGATTCAGGGGTAATCAGAATGCCAAATCCTGACTTATGAGAGGAGGAGCTGGGGATGGAGGAGGGTAATAAGCTACTGAGAAACGTGATAGTTGCTGATGATAGTGAAAGGGGAGCTTATATATGTCTACAGTGATAGGCGTCATATTCCTATAGGTAGACATGGATCTGCTGAGAGTCAGCTGATGCAAGCTTGACTAACGTGACCTGCCAGAACTGACGCTTCGCTCAAAATCTAAGTCTATTCCTTAAATCTACTTGGCTGAAAGGAAAGTTGGTCCAAGACCAACAAAGTTGTTGTTGCTACCTGACAAAATGTGTCATAGTCCATTCTGACTGTACCTGACCAGATCCAGCAGGGCATCTGCAGATGTTATGACCTGTCCACCTCCCAGTCTGTTGCTCTCCACGTCTGTCCCATAGCCAGGTTTGATAATTAGAACAAGTACAATGCCAACCACTACAGCAATGAATGTGGTCCAAAGGTAGTAGGTGACCGTTAGCACCCCCATCCTGCAGCAGGCCTTTGACTCCATTGATGACAGTCCAGACATTAAACTACAGAGAGTAAGAGCTGATATGAGGAGATGATCACACGTTCTTAATGTGTGACATTAAGAATTTTATCTAATAGTTTTAAAATACAATATGCAGACGTGAATAAATCCAACTCCACCTGGAGGTGATCAGGGGGAGAATCAACATTTTAAGTATCCGCATGAGCAGCTCACCAGGAAAGGAGAAATAGATTTTTGCCTGATTACAAAAACAGAAAGAGTTGTTCAGATGTTATTCAGGTTTTTAATCAGTAATGTGTGGGGTTGTGTGTGCATGTATATATATATATATATATATATATACACTGTATATACAGTCAAACCAAAAAATATTCAGACACCAGATATAATGTTTTAGATTTTTTTTACTAGTAGGTACAGGACACTATAGTTCATTTATGTAAGTGGTGATAGCAAAATAAAGTCAACTGTGACATATTATACCCAAATACTTTTCATAAGACAGTGGACTACCATTCAAATTTATACAAATTGGGGACCAAAAATTCTCACCCTGGCTAACAAGGCCCAGATTGGCACATCTGTTATATTGACATTGTATGCACTCAAGTCAACACTACAATGGACAAGCTACAAGAGAAACTCTCAGGAGCCATGATGCACTGTAAAGCAGAATGATCCTCTTCTCCGATCAGTTGTTGCTATGTTTATCATCCTTCTATCTCTGACACTTTGAGCTGACCATGTGATGCTGGGTATACACACCAAAAGATAATCGGGCTAATTTGGGGCTAATTTCCCCCCTCAGACAATCCTTGCTATGTCCCGATTATCTTGATGGTTCAACAGATTATTTTATCAGATTCTCCCTTGGTGTGAGGTGTGTTAAGAGTGTCCGAACCTGCTCGAAAGAACATCGGAGCTGCCTTGATTGCGAATTTGCGAATAGTAAATAGTAAACATGTTGAATATTTACGATCAGAAATCCTGATGTGTGGGGGGAACCCGGAGGACAAACGCGTGCACAGTCTGGAAATTATCACGTGAAACGAAGCGAGATGTTGAAATACGAATGCATAAAAAAATGCAGTCATGGCACAGCACAGACTGAAGTTGATGTGGACAGCAGAGAAACCCTAACCCTTGTCTTTTTTTTCCGTGAATTTTCTATGTATTCTACACTAACATTGCAATTTCTTCCTACACAAGTAGGGCTGTGGTGGTGAAGGAATTTCCATTGTTGTAATTTTGAGTGACTAAACAGCACGATATGCTGTATTATCTTTATTTATTTATTGCTAAATAAATTAGTGTTATGCTGTGGTCAGCAGGCACGAAGACGAGTACATGTTCAGTAATGAAACCGAAACTAAAAAGCACATTGAAATGAAGTGGAGTAAACAGAAGATACAATGGCAAAATAAGGGTCCATATGTAACCCGTCTTGTCTCTCTGCGTTGTGTTCTGGGTTGTTCTCAGTAAACTCAGAGTCAAAATGTAGTTTATTCTGCGGTCACAAACAATAGCAATGAGTGCTGCGGGACATCAGCATCATTAGCATCTCAGTCAAATCCAACATTGTTCTGACTCTATTCATGTTAATTACATTTAACCTCTTTTTATATAGAAAAACTACATATATTTGTAATCAAAACAAATACAAAGAAAATATCACAGATATTCCCAATAGAAAACATTGTAAATTTCCCTTAGTTATACATTAATTCCCTTATATAAACTACACATATAGTTATTGAGTCATCTCAAACAAATATAACACACAAAAAAACATACCTGCGGTCACAAACAATAGCAATGAGTGCTGCGGGACATCAGCATCATTAGCACCTAAAAAAATTAGCATCACTTCAGTACAATGTTAATGGCCGAACAGCTAGCTCACCACGTGCTGCAGCAGCTACCGAACAGCATTTAACATATAAAAACCACATTATCACGGCTCATAGTTCATTAAGACTACTGCAAGATTCACTCATCATCATATATACACTCTTACATGGTGACAAGTCAAAAAATAAGTGATAATAACAACTTATATATCCGTTTTATTATCGGAGAAACGTGACGTGAACTCACCTCAGTCAAATCCAACATTGTTCTGACTGAGGTCAAACTTGCGCGGCGCAAGTCGCTGCTCTGATGACGTCACGCGCACTTACTGCACTAACACGACGCGCAGGCAGAATTAACTCAAAACAAAACTCCCAGTAATACAAAAAGAAATATTTTTGGGTGGAATTCATAAGTTTACAAATAAACATGCTACATTCACCCCCCCCCCCCCCTGAATTCCACCAAAATATCAACACCCCTGAATTCCATAATAACACCAAAGATGCATTAATTTAAACTCACTCGTACCCAGACCAAACAGCAATGAGATCTAATCCCAAAGTTCAGTAAGAACTATCTAAAACAGATCAAGAGAAAAAAAGGAAGGTTGATCAGGCCCTCATCATCTCAGGAACATAAAGGTGCAGCCTACACCCCTAAACATCTGGTCCCCTGGCTTGAAAAACTCCACAGTACGGTTTCACATTCAAGGATGGAGAAAAACACACAAAAAAACTTAACAATGTGGACTCTAAATTAAACTTTCTGAGGCAAAGATAAACCATACTCTCAATAAGCCTATTGACAGACCTAACCACTCTCCCAGCTCTAGTTACAACCCTGCCTTGAACTCTGTTATTAACAACAACAGTTTGAGTCACAGTAGAGTCAGCATGTGAACAGGCTTTAGTGGGGGTAAAGTCAGTCAGACTCGTATCAACGTCAGCAGGTTCATTTGACTGAACAGGGTCTGGGTCAGACAGAGTCGCTTCAGGTGGACTGGCCATGTCTTCATGAGCGTGAGACTCATCCTCAAGTTCTGGAATAGAAGCTTCTTCGGCTGCTGAAGCCTCAGCAGCTTGATCTGGGTCTGACAGAACCCATGAGGACGTCCGTGCCAAGGAAGACTCTTGCTCCAGATTGCTCAGATTATCTGCATCTCCACAGACACTTGAGGCTCCAACTTCCAACGAGCTGACCAAAGACTGACTCTCCAGGGTGTCTCGGATAGGAAGGAAGCTCACGTCTAGCAAGAGGTTCCTATGCACAAGAAAAGACTTCAGCCTCTTTACAGATGGGGTACAACCATCCTCCTCCATCAGAGCCTCCTTTGGCATCTTGCAGATGACATCAACTTTGTTGGGATCCACCGCAACCCCACTTTGGTCAATGACGTGGCCAAGAAACCTCACTGACCTCATCATAAGGTGGCATTTCTTGGGGCTCAGTTTGAGGTTGTTGTCTCTGAGCTTACCAAAGACCACTCGGAGCCTGTTTAGTGCTTCCTCTTCAGTGGAAGCAAAGACAAGTAGGTCATCTAAGTAGCAGAGCAGGCTGGTGAAGTTTAGGCTACCAAAGATGCTTAGCATCATACGCATGAACGATGCTGGGCTGTTACAAAGTCCTTGCGGCATTCTGTTATATTCATATAAACCAACAGGTGTCGTGAAGGCTGTATACTTCTTGTGTTCCTCACACATTGGAACATTATAGAAGCCCGATGTCAGATCCATTGTACTGAAAACAGCATTACCTCCAAGTGCTGCTAGACAGTCGGCCTGATGAGACAGTGGGTGAGCATCTTTTAAAGTCCGTGCATTCAGCCACCTGAAGTCTGTGCAGATTCTGAGCCCCCCATCTTTCTTCCACACCATGACGAGAGAGGATGCATACTCACTGATGGACTTGCAGGTGATCCCCCTCTCCTCCATGTCTGAGAGAACGTGTCACAGCTTGTTGGCGCAGGAGGGACTCTCCTATATGGCATGCGAAATGGGCGATCGTCTGTCAGGTGAATGCTGTACACAAACTCTCTCACCTCGCCACAATCAAGTGAGTGTCTGGAGAAGATATCTTCATACTCTTGAACCAGTTCGACAAGACGTTTCTTCGCCCAAAAGCTAGCTTGGCATGAGTCAATGTCCAGATCGCTCAACCCCAGGCTGGACAGGTGTTCTTTGAGGTCAGGATCCGTGACAGCTGAAACTATAATACTCTCTGACTCCAAGCCCTCCATCTCACACAGACCTTGCTGAACGTTGAAGTCCTCCACAGCAAGACACGTGAACACATCAGCGATGATGGCATTACGTCTCAGTGTGATTGGCTTCGGCGAGATATTTGTCATCTTCAAGGGCACCCACCTGTCAGCCCACATCTCAGTGATGACACGACCCACAAGGATATCCCGTGGACCTGACCTGGAAGCAAATGACTCCACAATGACTGTGCTGCCTGGAGACATCGGCACCTTGCTGGACAGCCTACCCTACACTAGGTGTTCATGTTGCGGTTCCAGTGTGACAGCATGAGGCAGCTTCAAAGGGCCGATCTTGTCTGGGACATCCTCACCCTTCCATCTTGTGGAGCAGGACAGCATATCAAGGAATAGGTCACAGTCTGACGGTACTTTCTTGCCTCCAGCTGATATGAGTCTCCAGTAGTTATTATCGTTATTCATGGTACGTGCGAGGTGCTTGAGGACGTTTGAACCGATGATGAGCTTATCACGCTGGCCTGGCTCAAGCAGAACAGGAACAGTGCACTTCACTCCATACACAGACAGCGACAAGTCATAAATATCTCTGGAACGTGTTTGCTTTCCCCCACAACCCACAAGCACAATTCTTTCGGCTGATTCAGGCTCTTTAATAAGGACTCCCGCCGCCTTGAGTAATGCTTCAGCCCCCTCGCTCATCGTACAAGCCATGGATCCTGAGTCAATCATGCCCTTCAGTTCCACCTTGTCATTAACCACAACTTGGACATAGAACAATTCACTGAAAGCTGGCACCTCTCTAGAACCTTGAACCACGACCTGAAGACCTTCTGGTATGGCCGAACAAGCATTAACGTAAAGTAGCTCCAAGTCCTCGTTTCCAATGAGGGTTTCTTGTTGATCCCCCACACTGCCCCTCTCCAAGTGTGGGCTCTCTGGTTTCCCGTCGGCAGCCCTCGTCTGGCATCAGCCTAGCCCACCCGCTTCCGTCCATACTTGTCACAGTCCTTCTTCCAGTGACCAGGAGCAAAACACGCGAGACACAGGTTTTCTCTCCTGCAATGTGCGAGTGTGGAATGTCTGACATCGTCACAGACTTTACAACTCCTCCTCTGAAAGGGCATTGGAGCATGTGATGGCTCTTGTGCAGGGGCTTGGATGTTCTGACGCACCACCAAGTGATCTAGAAGACTCATCAGTGCATTCATGCTATTCACACCAACAGCTGCGGCAGTGGCTGGAGTGGCGTGACTGGACTGGGGAGCCTGAAAGCATGCTGGTGACTGTGCCAGTTGTGAAACAGACTGTGCTTGGGATGGTTGAGGCAAATGAACAGCTAGGTAATTGGGCACAAATTGTTCTGCCAAAGGTGAAAGCTGTGATGTTGGTGTCTGAACTGATGCGTTAGCAACCATATTGGCTTTAGGCAGAACAGGCCCCTGAGAAAAAGGCAGCTGAAACTGGGGCTCTGCTGGCGCTGGTTGAGACAGCTCTGGCTCTCGTGACATGGCTGACTGGCTGTGGGTGACTATGTGTCTCTGTGGAGCATGAGAACTGGTCAGTGTGCGCATCCTGAGCTCTCTTTGGTAGGCATCAATGCGTTCCTGAACCTCGCTCGTGGTCCACTCCTCAGCCGCCTTGAAGCTGAGTCTGTTAGAGAGTATGGTGTCAGGGCAAAACATCATGCATACCTCCCGTCCCGGATCTTCAACACTTCGTTTCTGTCTCTTTAGGCACTCATCAGGAATATCAATGGCGTTATTCAACCTGATCCAGTAGTCTATCACCCCTTCATCTCGCAGTGGCCTGGTGTTGTAAAAGTCAGCCATTGGCATGGATGAGTAGGTCAACTCACTAAAGTGTTGTTTCAGTATGTCATAGACAAGGTCGGGAGTCGCGTCAGTAGAGTTATGTCGTAGAGTAACCCGCACTACATCTCTAGCCTTTCCCCTTAGCTCCTGTAGCTGCTGGTGTACTGGAACATTACTTTTACGAAAATATGTCCCTACCATTTCCACCCACTCCCGGACAGAACACTTATCACTGCTGTCACCCCTAAAAATAGGTGGCTCCTTAGCATCAGATTGCATTACTAGCCTAAAAACAGACAAATTAAACTCTGTCGGTTGCTGTTCAGGCTGTGAATCCCCCTTTTTTCAGATTTGTCATGCACTGTTACATCACTATTGCGTTGTAGCTGGTCTGCAATAGACTGACCAATTTGGCTGGCTAACTCTGTAATGAGGGCTCTTACATCATCACTAGAGGCTGATGTGGTACGCTGCTCACTTGGAGAAAGACTGCGGGGAAACTGGACACGACTAGAGCACGCCCTGGGCGTTCTCAACCCACCCACATCAGGCGTCTGAACCTCGTCCTTGAATAACATCCCCCTACCAAACCCCACAGTATCATACCCATCACGATCAAGAGCCCCTGTACCCACTGGTGTATTTATTGAGTCCATTATGCAATACTTGGATGAAACAATGCAGTCTCCACGGCGATCGAAGTGGCGTCGATACTCGAAGAATCCAAAAGGTCACGGCACCAATGTAACCAGTCTTGTCTCTCTGCGTTGTGTTCTGGGTTGTTCTCAGTAAACTCAGAGGCACGGCTGCGGTCACAAACAATAGCAATGAGTGCCGTGGGACATCAGCATCATTAGCATCTCAGTCAAATCCAACATTGTTCTGACTCTATTCATGTTAATTACATTTAACCTCTTTTATATAAAAAAACTACATATATTTGTAATCAAAACAAATACAAAGAAAATATCACAGATATTCCCAATAGAAAACATTGTAAATTTCCCTTAGTTATACATTAATTCCCTTATATAAACTACACATATAGTTACTGAGTCATCTCAAACAAATATAACACACAAAAAAACATACCTGCGGTCACAAACAATAGCAATGAGTGCTGCGGGACATCAGCATCATTAGCATCTAAAAAATTAGCATCACGTCAGTACAATGTTAATGGTCGAACAGCTAGCTCACCACGTGCTGCAGCAGCTACCGAACAGCATTTAACATATAAAAACACATTATCACGGCTCATAGTTCATTAAGACTACTGCAAGATTCACTCATCATCATATATACACTCTTACATGGTGACAAGTCAACAAATAAGTGATAATAACAACTTTTATATCCGTTTTATTATCGGAGAAACGTGACGTGAACTCACCTCAGTCAAATCCAACATTGTTCTGACTGAGGTCAAACTTGCGCGGCGCAAGTCGCTGCTCTGATGACGTCACGCGCACACACTGCACTAACACGACGCGCAGGCAGAATTAACTCAAAACAAAACTCCCAGTAATACAAAAAGAAATATTTTTGGGTGGAATTCATAAGTTTACAAATAAACATGCTACATATATAATAAAATAACAGAACATACGCCTGACAATAAGGTTTTTGGGCCATTGTTATATAACAGTTAGTTCCGAATCTCACTTTACTAAAGGCTTTCTGCTGATATTTTACCACTTGGTATTGCTCGTCTCTGTGTGTTATTGAGAATGAGAATGTGAAGTCACGTGTTTGCAATATGGGAACGCATCGCCATCTTGGAAGGATACGCTATCCGTTTTTATGGTTACTTCGACCGTGAGACCGAGAGAAATAGCAACAGAGAAAGCTTGATATTTTTTAGCATTTTTGCGATAAGGCACAGTTTCTTGGGAAGAAATGAAGGGGGAAGCAAAAGGAAAGGGGCTCTATCGGGAGAGACTTAATAACACCACCAAACAGAGTTATTTAGAGAAACTACTTGAAAAAAAACAACATGGACCCGTACGACCAGTTACAGAATGTACAAAAGACCCAAAACACTACCACCTTTCATATACTCTGACATACTCTGGTTTATGGTATCAGTGCCTAACGTTACTGCCAACACAATGCAAAAGTTCAGAAGCTTTATGGGTAACACTTTATTTTACGACCCGCAAACAACTGGGTAAGTACACTGAAATTACGGCGTACGTTTCTGTAATTATAGTGTACTTCCGTGTAAGTATAAGGGAACAATATGTTAAGTTTGGGGTAATAAAGGGGTAACAAGCAGATATACAACCTGCAAATAACTTTGTAAGTACACTGAAATTACGGTGTACGTTTCTGTAATTATAGTGTACTTCCGTGTAGGTATAAGGGAGCAATATGTTAAGTTTGGGGTAATAAGGGGGTAACAAGCAGATACAAGTAAATTATTTAATTAGTTAAAAAATAACAGGTACCTATTCTTTTATCATATTCCAGGCAAAAATTGTACATCCGTTTATAAAATGTATCAAATTTCTGGCTAAATATGTTCTTGTGCAATGTTAGAGGGTAATTTTGACATCTGTGGGTTGAAAATCAAACATATATATATATATATATATATATATATATATATATATGAAGAGTTCTTTTCCAAAACGCTATAAATCCATTTCAATAGTTTTCAGAAAAACTAGATTTTTTACCTAGACCCCCACATTTTGTGAATATTCAAATTATCCTGTTGAAATGTTTTATTGGTTCAGTCTGAACATTTTGAACAATGATTATTAAATCAAACAACAATATTGTTAATGATAAATTAAAAGTTAATTTTATTTTTTTTCAAAACGCTATAAATCTATCCATTTTTTTGTCTCATTCTTAGTAAAGTCATTTTTAGTAAAGTGTCAAACCTCAAACAAATAGTACCAATTTCAACATATGCATGAAAAAACTAATTATTAAAAATGATCAATAATGATAACGATATATTCAAAAAAAGGGATGGGCACCCCTCCAGCACATGTACACATGGCTACATAGCATGTGAGCAAAGCGGTGACGCTTAAATATAAGTAAAAAAAAAATAATAATAATAATAACAAAAAAAAAATAAATAAACATAGGCTATACGTTTCACATTTGTGTTTAATAATATTACGTTACTTATTTTTATTATTTCATCTATGTTGAGTAGGCTATGAAAAGGGAACCGCATGAGATGGTTAAGATAGGATCAAAATTCAAAAGCTGCCCAATATCGGAAAATATTTGGAGTGGGTCAGACACGATTTTGACCACTTATTCAGTTTTGTTTTGTAGAAAGCTTGTAAATTTCGTTTGATATAAATTGTATATTCGTTTTAATAAATGTTTCATCAACAAATTGACTGGATTAAAACATTAGAAGCAAATATCAGACAATATAATCAGGACACAGAGGCGCGCAGGTGAACCGGAGCGCGTCTCATATTATGAACCGAAACACCGTGATGCTTGCCTCACAGACCAAGAACTAAGCTACAGTACAGAAAGCTTTAAATGTCTTCTTTTAAACAAAACAAACTAAACGAAAATAAATTGGCAACTCTCTGCGTATGTAGGCTAACTCGAAGTATGCGTTCTATAGGCCTATGCGCGTTCACTGCGAAGATGGCAAGATAAGTAAGCATCATAAACTTTATCTTTGCTGCCCAGCAAACATTGGTCCGACGGCGACGTCGTGTCCCTGGCCAAAAATAGTTCCGTCATAAATCGGTAAAAATATGTAACACAGAAAAAATCCAAAAAATGCATTCAGATACATTTGTACATGTCTACAGTTGCATGCATAATCGTTATTTTAACTTTTAGGTACGTGTAGTTTATACAGTGTATCGGGTGAGAGGACGTCACCTGGCGACGTCTTTTACACGTGCATTTATAGTCCATCTTGACCCTCTATGAAATCCTTGTTAAACATGCAAAGGCTGCGCTTAATCCTCGCATCGTTTATACCGGAATAATTAATGTAATTGACGAATCAGTTTTTAAGAGGTTGTGAAGACGTCCAATGGCGTCCTTTACACGTCTAGTCAGGCTGTCAATATACGTCCACTGACGTCTTTTGCACGTCTAGTCTAGCAAGACAGAAAAAAAATTATCAGGAATTATCTTTATGAAATACACGATTTGTATACAATGTAAATATGAATTATAATCACAAAATGTCCAGTGTAGTCAAGTGACTGCAAAGCCACTGCATTTTATTCATGTTATGGATCAGTTGTGAGTTGACGTCTAGTAGGTGACGTCCTTTACACGTGCATTTATAGTCCATTGATCACCTCTTTGAAATCCTTATGAAATATGAAAAAACAATTATGCTTACACCTTGGCTGATATTGAAATACATAATTTAAATGCCCCAAGTAGTTTTTACGAGGTTCTGAAGTATACTTCCTCAACCTTAAAAAACTGAGCTACCGAGATTTGATAACAAATCCCGCGATATGGCAAAATCCCGCGATATGATTGATTATCTCGCGATAAAGCGATAGCCAATTTCCTGTTGTTGTTTTTTTTTCTTCCAACCACGACGAGGCGAGAACAAGGGGGTAATCCATCAGCCGGAAGCTGAAGGTGCCTCTGGGGGCCGTCATTGTAGTCCACTATCACCTGCTGTTAGCATCCCATTGACTCCCATTCATTTTGGCGTCACTTTGACAGCGAATAACTTTACATCTGAGGCGCCCAAAGACTCCATTTATCCATTATTTATTTCTAAAGAAACACGACAATGCATAAAAGGCTCCATTACGTTGTATGTTACGTTATGGCCACGTAGAAGCCGTTCTTGTAAAAATAGGCTAAAAATTGCGTCATAACCACTCGACTGTCAGTCGCCAACATGACATCATGACTTTTGCGTAAACATACACGCCACTTTCGAGTCAAGTGGCGTATTATTTCTACGCATTTTGAGCTATCCGCGTGTATGCGTGTATGTCTACGCCATTAACGTCCGCATCCTTCCGCGTGTCAGAACACGCGCGTCAAATGTCCAGTCATAAATGCCATTAACCCCAGTGACGGTTACGTTTAGGGATAGGGTTGAGGTAAGTCATATCTTTTTTTTCCCTAGGATGGTAAGGGAACAGTCATAAATGCCATTAACCCCAGTGACAGTTAGGTTTAGGGACGGGGTTGAGGTAAGTCCTATATTTATATTAGTTAAGTCAACGGCGTTCATAAAAACGCTGAAAAGCGATTATGCGTCTTGATAGCACGCCAAAAATGCAAATACGAATTGGCGTGTCATACACACGCTACTTCATGAGATCAGTCTGCAGTCGCACAGTAAAAAATTACCGTATAGATAGGAAGAGAAGCTCGCACAGCCTCGCAGGCAATCTTTTACTGTCTAAAGTCAGCTCATGGCATAAATAGAAGCAAAATGACAAAATAACTAATCAGAATACTTACCAAAAGTTGCTCCAGGTCACGCTTCGCCTTCTCTGTGCACGATTAAAATTTCTCTTGGCACAGCTACTATAAGTCGGTCAGTTTGCTCACGTGACAACTACGTCGTCAAGCTCAGTTGGAGCCTGCGCAGAACGCTCTGCTATCAGGAAGTGAGTGCCCATGTTGAGCTTCAGCTCTCTCCGTTGAAATCAACGGGGTCGCTGTGTCCATTTCTTTTACTGTCTATAGGCAAGAAGGATTTGATGATCGGGGCAAAAAGTTGACGAACTACTACAAATCTGCTGTTTGGTAAGTGCATTTTTTATTATTTTATAAATGTGATTTGAGTTTTGTAATTTAACTCGAAGGAACCGGAATAAATGATACATTTTCAATTGAAAGGTTTGAGTTTGGATAAAATTAACAAGGCAGAATTTCACATTGCGACCATTTTTTTTCCGCCGGTGGGACCAGATTTATAAGTCGCGCTTACGCGACCGCAACGTTGCAAAAGCAGCAAAAGTCAAACAAAATCAAAACGGAACGAATCTGCTAAACTAAAGCGGAACGAATCTCCGCTAAACCTGTACGGACACTTCATTAGTTCGGACCATTAAGGATGCTTCCATCATGATATTTCAGGTCCAAATCAGGGTGTGTTTTGCAAAATTGTTAACATAATATCCCAAAACGGCTCTGTGATGTACTGTGTTTATATCTCACACTACAATAAAATTAAATTTTTGTGCAGGTGAGGTTGTTGGCACATATCTGGAAGGAGACTACCTGATTCCTCACCTATGGCCTCAGCTTTAAATGTTAAGTATGACTGTACATTTTTTTTTGCACATTGATTATAAATACTGTCTGTTTGCAAATAACAAATCTTGTGTTTCTGGTAATATTTGTAATGTATTGTGGATGTATTATTGTTACTTAGAAGGAAGTTAATGTGCTCTCTATAATAAGGCAGTTTTCCAGTTTTGCTCTGTTACAAGTCTATAACCATACTCTAAAGATTACCAATTTCAATCACTTTTGTGAGGTGAAGTGAGGGTATGTATGTTAATGTTTTTTCTAGCCATGGGGTTGTCCTATCCAAAACTGAATTTACATTTTACAAATATTTACATTTTGAAATAGGTGGCACCAGACCCTCAAGGAGTGCTTACCCCATGTCAACTCAAAGTATTATATGTGGTGTGGAGTTCGCTGTCAACCTTTGTTAGAAGTACAAGTATTTAACTAATTATCAAATGATTATTGATACCATTTTTATCACTCGCTGTCAATTCTGTCTAACCTAAATTGACCTTTATGTGGACTTTTTTGTTTTGTTTTGTTTTTTGAGGTGAAGTAATCCTGTGTAATTTCTTTCAAAGAATCATGTCAAATGCCTTACTGGCGAGGGGTGGTGGCCAAATTGATAAGATGCTTTTCCACGCAACACCTTTGTACTAAGCAATTCAAGGTAATTTTGGCCTTATGACATTAAAAAAAAAAAACATCTCTTGTTCCTTGTCTTAATATTAATGTAATTTTTATTGTTAGCTTTTTAGGGCTGTCAAAACGATTAATCGCGATTAATCGCATCCAAAATAAAAGTTTGTGTTTACATAGTAATATATGTGGGTGCACTGTGTATAATTATTATGTACATATAAATACACACACATGCTTGTATATATTTAAGAAATATTTTCATGTATATTCTGTATATAGATTTATATATAATTTATATTATATATAAATATAAATATTTTATATATAAATAATATTTTTTTTCTTAAATATACATGCATGTGTGTTTTTTATATATATACGAAATAATTATACACAGTGCACCCACATATATTATGTAAACACAAACTTTTATTTTGGATGCGATTAATCGCGATTAATCTTTTTGACAGCCCTATAGCTTTTATCAAATCAGGGGACATTCTTTAAAAGGCCACCTGTCTGAATGTTTTATTTTAATTATTTCACTATTCAAACGCATTTAATCCAGAACATCTTTTATTGGCATAAGATTATTATGCAGAAAAATAACATTGCTATTTTCAGACATTTTCGAAAAACGTACGTAATTAACCTAAAAATTAGCCTTTTTTTAAACCGCATTCTCTTCCTTCAGATGCTGTGACGAGTTGGAGCCCAAACGCCACAGATTAAGACGTTGATGCACTGCAGCAATGGCGGACACCTGAAGCACACTTAACCCCTTAAGAAGAGCTGGATATAAAAATAGCCATAAACAAAACCAAAACCTTAAAGCCATAAACAAATTTCAAAGACTCTAAATAATTTTATTTATGCCTGTTTAACAGTAATGTAAGACTGAAGTAACTGAAAGTTAGTACTGCCACAGCTCTGACTTCTATTTATCAATGGTGGAATATTTTTAGAAAGACTTTTCTGTAATATTATAGAATGTGTTGACTGTTCCTGTACTTTTGTTATATTCTGGTTTGATTAATGGCTGCTTAACCTTAATGTGAAACTGTTAAGGAAAATGTCATTGTACTATTTTTATTATGTTTTTAGCAGTTTAACAACTGGAAGACATTTCAAATGTAATATTATCAATAAAATGTTGTTGTAAATCCAGAAGTAATGTGTTGATGTACACGTGTTTAAACGGTTGTATAGACGTCCAGGTCTGACCGGACCGGTTTTGGACCTTTTTTAGAACCTAGTCAAGTTCAGTGTAGAAATATCCTGATTGATTGCCTTTCACGAACTTACACAATATGGGTGTAATTATTTTATATGCAGGAATATATATATACACACATACAATAGGTAGCAACAAATCCCGCAGAACTAAAAAAATAAGCCCATAGAGACGTCCGTGGACGCGCAGAAAAGACGTGCAATTCACGGCCAGATGACATCGAAGACGTCGGTTCAACTTCCATTTTGGAACTATTTTTCAACCATGACGGGACGTGTCGGATGGACGTCTTTTCAACGGTCAATAAACGTCAAAATGTTTGCTGGGTGCTGACACTGACAGAAAACACTAGTTTATTAATAAACAATTCAAATGTTTCATGCATAATCATTACTTTTGCCGGTTCTTTGTGGCAAGCTTTATGCATGCGGAATAGGCAATTAAATACGCTCATGGTTTCTCTCCCATTTAATTAAATCAATATATGTGATTACTGATTAGACAAATGGCTTAAATGATCTACTTCTAGTCCACTAGAAAACTAGGACTCATTTTGAGGAATGAATGAACATAAACAAACTCTGTTCAGATTACCGCCGTGCTGGATTACGTAGAACGCTCATCGAATTTGAGGATTTATCGTGTTTTGGCTAAAAACAGGGCTGGCGCTTATCGCGTTTTGGAAAGAAACTGTATCTTGCAGTACATTTTAAACAAGGAAATACAGCGATTTGGCATGAAACGTTGATGGAGCAGCGAAAGGGTTATGTCCACAGCAGAATGACACGACAAACTCATTTTTTAAAAAAATGGGTTTATCGCGTTTTGGAAAAGAGCTCTTCATATATATATATATATATATATATATATATAGATATATGAAGAGCTCTTTTCCAAAACGCGATAAACTCATATATATATATATATATATATATATATATATGATAAAAAATTATTGGCTTTTCTTACTAGATTACTTAATGTTAAGTCAAAATATTTAGTTTCTGTTGTGATTTTAATTTAGAGTATGTGGTAATTAGTACTTACCTTATCCCATTGAATTGCAACGACACTTAAATGTTATTGTCATTGGTGGTACACTTACCCTGTAACTACACAGAACAAGGGGGTAACAAGCACCACTTTAATTTACAGCCCACAGGAGTTACACTTACCCTGTAACTACACAGAACAAGGGGGTAACAAGCACCACTTTAATTTACAGCCCGCAGGAGTTACACTTACCCTGTAACTACACAGAACAAGGGGGTAACAAGCACCACTTTAATTTACAGCCCGCAGGAGTTACACTTACCCTGTAACTACACAGAACAAGGGGGTAACAAGCACCACTTTAATTTACAGCCCGCAGGAGTTACACTTACCCTGTAACTAGAACAAGGGGGTAACAAGCACCACTTTAATTTACGGCCCGCAGGAGTTACACTTACCCTATAACTACACAGAACAAGGGGGTAACAAGCACCACTTTAATTTACAGCCCACAGGAGTTACACTTACCCTGTAACTACACAGAACAAGGGGGTAACAAGCACCACTTTAATTTACAGCCCACAGGGGTTACACTTACCCTGTAACTGCACAGAACAAAGGGGGTAACAAATGCTACTTTCTATGTAGCAATACGAAACAACACTATTTGCACTGTAATTACAGAGAATGGTACTGTTATCAAGAAAACAACAACAACAACCAAAATTTTTAATTACAGTATATTTGCCCTGACATTTAAGTGTCATTGCAATTCAATGGGATAAGGTAAGTACTAATTACCACATACGGTCTAAATTAAAATCAAAACAGAAACTAATTATTTTGACTTAACATTAAGTAATCTAATAAGAATAGCCAAAAATAATTTTTTTTATCATATATATATATATATATATATATGTCTGTGTGTGTGTTTAATTTTCAACCCACAGATACATTTTATAAACAAAAGACGTTCAATTTTTGCCTGGAATATATTAAAAGAATAGGTACCAGTTATTTTTTAACTAATTAAATAATTTGCTTGTATATCTGTATCTGCTTGTTACCCCCTTATTTCCCCAAACTTAACATACTGTTCCCTTATACCTACACGGAAGTACACTATAATTACAGAAACATACACCGTAATTTCAGTGTACTTATAAAGTTATTTGCAGGTTGTATATCTGCTTGTTACCCCTTTATTACCCCAAACTTAACATATTGTTCCCTTATACCTACAGGGAAGTACACTATAATTACAGAAACGTACGCCGTAATTTCTGTGTACTTACCCAGTTGTTTGCGGGTCGTAAAATAAAGTGGTACCGCTTTATGTCATTAGAAGCTTATGAACAATTCTTCTGCAGCTAGGTGCAAGACTTAAACACTGCAAAAGTTCAGTCATACTTGATGTTTCAAACCTCATTCAAATGTGGAAATAAATCTTATATGAATCAGAAACGTGCATTTGCATCTGCCATGCAGATCGGACAGATCGGACATTCCCCTGTCAATGTGAGTCGTTGTATGACATTAAAAAAGTGTCGTTTTAAATATCTATAACAAATTAACTCTAGTTGAATAACAGATTAATTTTGTTCATTTGTGTTAAATAAAAGGCGAACTGTGCTAAAATGTGTTGCTTTTAAAATCATGCTTTGCTTACAGTTGCTGCTGTCAGTTTATTGACAAGCAGTTTCTCTAAATAAAGCTGGCTAGCATTGTTATTTTTAGTCTCTCCTGATAGAAACCTTTTCATTTCTCTTCCTTCTCCATATTTTCCAAAGAAACTGCGGCGTATCACTAAAATGTAAACAAATACTAGCTGCACTATCTTTCTTTCGCAATTTCTGGAATGTTTAGTCGTGCCCATAAAATAAGTCACGCCTCTGTGAAATACTGAAGGCATTGCCTCTGGCAACCGATAGCATCTCCTACCATCATGGCCGACCGGCTAAGACCCCACCCAAATCGGCACGTGACTCCTCACTCTCCATAGTGAGTCATTAAATGTTCACTCAATGGAAATGTACAAAAATGTGGATTCATTGAAATATAAATGTAATTAAAGCTGCAAGCAGCGATGGGCGGGCCCTCGCACCTATAACACGTCGGGGTGTGAGGCAGCCGAGTAGCATATTCTGGAGCTCAGCCGTTGCGGCTGTGAATTTGCTACGCATCCAAATCACCCAAAAATTGACCTAAAATTCAACATGGACACTTCCTGTTTCCAGCAAGTGGCGCTATGACTGTGGTCTAATTTAGTGCTCTAGATCTGGGCATTTACAGCCAAGTTACTACAACTTCCTGTTTCATGGCGAATCATCGACGCCACGGACACGGCCATCGACGAAAAGGCGCAGATAGCAAAGCAATGCGCATCTCAAAGCAATGTGTTTTCTCATTACTGAATGATTCAGCATTTTGAACGAATGAATCCATGACTCGTTCATTAAGACGGTCACCTGGCGACACCTTATTGCGATTTAGGGTTATGTTTAAAAGTATTGTTCTTTACAACGGTAGCATGAAAATAGAGACTAGTAGGTTAAAATGATTAAAAGTTAAAACGGCTTGCCATACTCTATCTGTCGTTTCGACTAGTCACAATTACGTTACAAATATTTTAAATGATAATACAAACTATCCAAAATGTAATTACGACTATTCAGAAAGACGTTGTTGATATCTACAGTGTTAATTCTGGATAGTCAAACTTAGCTTTTAAATGTTAAAGCGGCTTGCCATACAGAGACGTACGCTCAGAGAGAGGCTCGCCATATTCAAACCAAAATATCTGACTTTCTGTTGGTCCTAGCTAATGAGTATAAATGAGAAAGTTGTACAGCTCGAGGAGAACAATGTACATACTCATTTTTGTAACTGTAGATAAAATTAACAACCCCATTTTTGTCAAAAGGTGGCGCTACTGAGCCCTCACCACGCCCGTTTCTGAAACTTTGCGCATGTCTACTGGCTAATAAATGTTATGTGTCTGATGAGTTTCATGCAATTTGAAGCATGAAAAGGGTCTCAAGCATCCTAAAAGAATGTTAAAGTTTTGCCACCGGCTTGGGCCCGCAATCGGGTAAATTGGTAAATCGGGTAAAAATAGGTAAATTTAGTTACCTAAAGGCACCGGGGTGGCGGTACCGCCGGCTTTGTCCCTTCATCGCTTCTCGCAGCTATATATATATATATATATATAAAAGCCGGTGGCATCGCCTTTAGGGTTTTTCTGCACGACGTGCAGAAACTTAACCCCCGCTTTGACTGTCGAAGAGAAGTGTGCTGAAGAGCTTGCATCAGTGAGGGCTCTGCAATACACACACACACACACACACACACACACTTATACATATATACATATATATATATATATATATATATATACATATATATATATATATATATAAAGACAGATAATATTATTTGCTTTACCTAATTAGAATGCTACATTGAAAAACACAAATTTTAATTAAATCTCACTCAACAGAGAAATCCCCCTGCCCACTCCCCACACAGGATTGTCCTCAAACAGAGCACTAATCTGTTTATTTTTAAGTTACACATTCTACATTGACTAAAAACATGATGTTTGATGTTTCTTTTTTAATCAGAGTATTATTTTATACAGAAAAAAAATATTTGTAATTCAGATGAGAATGAGGTTAGTGTTTTACAATATTAAGGAAAGCAAATATATTGAAATATAGCACATGAATTTTAAATTCATTCAGCTTCAATTACCAATTTGTAGTTTACCAATTTATCTTACTTTTATTTAAAGCAAACTATACATTTAAAAGATTAGGGTTATATGCATATTTTGTCATTTTTTAAAAAAAAAATACAAAATTGTTATGCAAAAAGACAAGGACTTGCAGGAAAAATCTACAGTCAGCCACACACACACACACACACACACACACACACACACACACACACACACACACACACACACACACACAAAAACACAGACACCAGCAACCCCCCTCCTCCCCACACAGACACTGATAGAGACAAGATACACATCCAAACTGCAATATCTGACTTTCTTTTGGTCTGAGCTTCTTACTGTTAATTAGAGAGTTGATCGGCTTGACAAGAACAAAAGTTATAACACATTTTATGTGTCCTTTTTTAGTCATAAAATTCATTTCCTCGCCACGGCCAAACCGTTCGAGATATCAAAAATCCGTCCGGAATTCAGCATCCTCAATGTTTTGACTTCATGCACACCGAGTTTGGTGGTGATTGGTAAACACATGCGTTGTAATTTGATGTATTTCTCCTAGGAGATTTATTCAAACAACCCATAATTCCCAACTTCCATTTGAACTGTCTTAAAACTTAGAGCACGAAAGTTGTTTGGCCTGATGATCTATAAGTGTACCGAGTTTCATATTATTACATGCAAGTGTGTTTGATTTATGGACCAAATTTTCAGATCAAGTTTATGGACCAAGTTAATTTAATTAATAAACTAATTAAATAAAACTATTGTCAATGCACTACAATTAAACTGGTTACATTATGCCTTTACTTATAAAAAAATAAAATAAAAACTTATTTAAAACATACCAGGCTTAAGAAATGTATTTTCTTTTTTCTGCAGGCCAGACACACAGCAGTGAAATGGTTAAGCCCCCTCCCCCTACAAACCCTCACACACCCAGACAGGCAGAGGCAGAGACAGAGATGTAGGCTCAGAGAGAGCATGACCACATTCAAACAAACATATCCTACTTTCTGTGGGTCTTAGCTAATGAGTGTCAATTAGAAAGTTGTCCGGCTCGAGGAGCACAATATACATGGTGAGTTTTGTAACTGTAGATAAAACTAACAACCCCAATTTTGTCAAAAGGTGGCGCTACTGAGCCCACACCACGCCTGTTTCTGAAACTTTGCACATGTCTTTGCACACGAGTTTCATGCAATTTCAAGCGTGCTAAGAGTCTCAAAAGCATCCTAAAAGAATGTTAAAGTTTGATGCGTTGCCACGGCAACAGTATCAAAGATATCAAGAATCCATTCACAGGTCTACATCTGCCGTATGTTTACATTATACAGATGAAGTTTGAAGCAAATCGGGTAAAAATAAGAGGGTGATTTCAAAGCATTTGGAAAGTGACACATTTCCTGCTGCCAGTTGGTGGCGCTATAACTTTGACTCACAATAGTCACATCTAGGGATGTCCCGATCCGATACTCAGGATCGGTATCGGCTCCGATCCAGCCATTTTTGCGGGATCGGGTATCGATCATGACGAGGCCGATCCAAATCCGATATTGTGCGTATACTATTATGTTATTGTTAAGCTCCACAGAAGGCACAAAAACATTCTAAAGTACCATAACGTTTTCGTGCACTCTATTATAAGTGTTCTGAAGACATTATGTGTGAGAGAAATTAATATTTAAGTCATTAAATTCAAGATCACGTAAACTTTTCCCTCTCGCGGCTGTCAGTCATTCTCTATTCAGCACTCAAACAGCGCGTCGCGTGACTCGCGTTCGGTTACAGTAAATGATGAAACTATCTTCAGGATGATTCAATGTTAATACTATTATACTTTATCTGTAGATAAAGGTCTATGTTTTCACATAAAACAACATTATCTTGCTGGACTTTATTGCTGTAACTTAATCGTGTTACTTTCTAACAGGTGTCGGACGCTGTCGGTTAGATCACAACACTAGAGTCAGAGCACTATTGTTCTTCACGCGCACAGTAACTGAAATTTAAAACTGTTTAAAGAAAAGGCTCAATAAACTATTGTATTGATAGATACTGTTTAATACACTGTCCATCAATATGTATTTCATTTGTGCTTTGAACTTTTCAAAGCGGACTCGACGCGCAACGCATACCATAGGGTGCATACTCGGATGCGTGCTAACTCCACGTGGTTTCAAGCGCATCATTCTGCGCTCAGAATGCGCATAAGCGCTTTGTGCCGCACTGTGTTGGAGTCATTCATATCATAATGCAGTGACGCAATTAAAGCGTATTAACATTAATAATTATTAATGTTGCTGCCTCATTAAATAGCTGTGCTATACACTTAAAACATGTCTCATTTTTTTAGTAACCTTGGCTATATCTAAAATAATTATCTTTTTCATTTTTGTTATATTATTTTTCATGAATGTATTTTACAACAATACAAAGAGCAATATGTATTGTTCATTAATCTAGTTTATAATAGCATTTTTGTCATATGATCATATATTTTGGGGATTTGTTGTTTATATTTATAATGAAGCTGTCTGTATTAAGTAGATTGTGTTTAACACACACAAGAGTGATAATCAGTTTAACACACAGTTATAGAATTTCTACTTGCTTTAAAAAAACTGTACTGGTATTTACAATGTAGAATACTGCTGTTTAAATTGTTTTAACTTTAAACCTGTTGGTAGCTAGCTAGCTTTAAGTACTGAAGTACCTGCATTTTCTATTTCTATAATCAACTGTTGTTGTGAACTATATACTAGAGGTACATTTTAAGGGGCTAATTGAGAAAATTGCTATATTTTTTATTAGTTTAAAAATAAAATAAAAATATCGGATTAATATCGGTATCGGCAAAATCCAAAGCTGCGGCATCGGTATCGGTATCGGAAGTGAAAAAGTGGTATCGGGACATCCCTAGTCACATCTATGTGATTGTCCTCTTACAGCGAACACACTGCTGAAGTTTCATCAAGATCAGTTAATGTATGCTGAAGTTATAACACACTTCCTATTTCACGTTTCTCGCCATGATTTCGTTTCCTCGCCACGGCCAAACCGTTCGAGATATCAAAAATCCCCTCGCAAACTTTCATCCTCAATGTCTTGACTTCACGCTGACCGAGTTTCGTCGAATTTGGATCAAAGCTCTAGGAGGAGTATTTCACATTCCATTGCGTGCATTTTAAAAACAACCGCAAATATCTGACTTCCTGTTGGGCTGGGGTATAAAGTAAGAGTGTGAGGTATAGATGAAATGATGAGATCAACATGTGTACCGAGTTTCATATTATTACATACAAGCGTGTTTGAGTTATGGACCAAGTGTTCGGACCCCGTTCCAGGGGGTGCTGACGAGCCCCCCTGCCACGCCCTGGTACCAGCTTCAGCCCGGCTCTGATGGCCGCGGGTTCTGACCCGTGTGCAAAGTTTCAAGAGTTTTCGACCATGTTAAGGGCTCCAAAAGTGCCAAAAAGGTTACGGAATTGTCACAAGCTGGGCTCGAACTCGGGTCTCTGGTGTGGAGAGATGAATGTTCTACTACTTAGCCACAGAGGAGGTAGTGTTGGACCCAAACGAAACACTCAAGGCAATACTCCAAGCAAAGTAGATTTATTAAAAAAAGGTACTTTGCAAGTCAAAAATCCAACAAAAGTTCTTCTCAGAAAGAGGAATGATAGTAGAAGAAAAATGCAAACAATAACAGGACAGTCCCGGCGCCATGGGGGGGCATTGGGGGGCCTGACCCGCCCTGTGAGACACTAGTGCCCGCCCTGGACGATCCTGTCCCCCTCATCAACTCTACGTCACGTCTCATCTCATTTCATCGCGATCAAACTCTTATTATGCAACATGCAGAATTCCGCACTGTACAAAAACTCTGAGTCCAACGTTTAACTCTACTCATCTCATTTCATCGTGATCAAACTCTTTTATTATGCAACAAGCAGAATTCAGCACTGTACAAAAACCCCGAGTCCAATTTGAGTGGATTTTGAGTGGATTTTATCTGAAATGCCTCTGATTGGCCATTGCGTTTTAGAAATCAACACATATGTCTGTGATTGGCTAAATTGCACAACGCTGCAAAACACGTTATAAGGAGAACATCCACTTATGCTTCCGACTGTAAACTGTTATTTTGTTTAGATGTTCTTTTTTATTGCTGTTGTGCAATAGATGAATAACAATGTATTTGTTTTGGATGTTTTATTTAGATAGGGAGTCCCACGAATTTTATTCTCCCGAGTCTCGCCATTACCACCCGCGCCCGCACTCGACCATCAAGTCTAGTCGTAAATGTTAGGCTATAGCCCCGCGGGAGTCGACCAACCACCAGTCCTTGCTTGTTTGCACTTTTATTTATACTTTTATTTATCAATAGGCTACTGTAACTTTCGTTACAAGTTGGTAAGTTGTCGTTTATGATGAATAAACTCTTGAATAAAAATAAAAATGTGCTTGGTATAATTTAAAAAATAATATTTTTAAATGGATTTGATTGGTTTGTCTATAGTGAGCGCGGAATGTTTGTGTCCAAAGCATTTTTTAAACAACTATGCTGAGCTATTCAGTTACTATAGATATAATAAAAAACGTCTAAAATGTAAGTGACTTAATATTAATTACTTGTTTAATTACTGTCGAAATCAGTGTTATATTTTCAATTGTGATGGTATTCAGCACTTGGTTGTATGGTTTGCCTCGTGTTATAAATATATAAACTAACTTAAACATTTTCTAAAAATTTTACCGCACGTAATATGCTAACGGAGTTTCTTTTTGTGAGCTGCAGTTAGCCCTATTTGTTTCATCGAGAGGCTGCGCGAGCCTAAACAACACAAATAATACATCAGTTGAATTTGAATAACGTTAGCTTCAGTACAATATGCAGGCGGCTACTATCGATCATTATCATTGTAACATCTATCATACACATATTCAATTCATAATCAGTCATATCATTTAATGTTATTATGCAATTAGGTTTATCTAAGTTGTGCCCCCGTAAAAAAATGTAATGCCCGTCCGTGAATTTGTGTCTGGCGCCGGGTCTGTAACAGGAGAAAAATAAAACAACTCCACGAGGGGAGAAAAACTAACTCAAATAACTAAGAATAGCTTACTTGGGATTGCTTGGTAACTCAAAAGAACACAGTGGATCAAAGCAGGAATCACATAGCCAAGACTCAAAAACCGAGTGAGGAACAAGGGGAAAAAACACAGCTAAAATACTCTAAGGAAAACAAGGCACAGGTGACCTGCATAATAGCTAACAAGGATGCACGAGGAAGAACTAAGGCAGAAGGGAACACAGGTGACCTTTAGAGGCCCGGAGAAGGACAACAGGAGGCAGGATTCTGACAGGAATAATAATAAGAATAATAAATATAGCTGCGAGCAGCAATTACGGGGCCAAGCCGGTGGCACCGCAACCCCGGTGCCTTTAGTTACCCAAAGGCACCGGGGTGGCGGTACCGCCGGCTTTGGCCCTTCATCGCTGCTCGCAGCTATATTTAAATATATATATGAAGAGTTCAGATGCAAAAGCCTCTAAGAGCCATTTGATATTTTCTTCTAAAATGATAATTTTTATCAAGCTTGTATATTTAAGGTCAGTAATTTCACTTAAATGACAATTAATAGGTAATCTTCATTGCCATTTAAGTGAAATTACTGAACTTAAATATACAAGCTTGATAAAAATTATCATTTTAGAAGAAAATATCAAATGGCTCTTAGAGGCTTTTGCATCTGAACTCTTCATATATATATATATATAAAGCTGGTGGCACCGCCACCTTGGTGCCTTTAGGGTTATTCTGCATGACGTGCAAAAATCTAGCCCCCGCTTTGACTGAGAATGAGGTTAGTGTTTTAAAATTTTTAGGAAAACAAATATATTGAAATATAGCACATGAATTTTAAACTCTTTCAGCTTCAATTACAAATACAATCTTACTTTTATTTAAAGCAAACTATACATTTAAATGATGGGGGTTATATGCATATTTTGTCATTTAAAAAAAATACAAAATTGTTATGCTAAAAGACAAGGACTTGCAAGAAAAATCGCAGCCAGCCACACACACATACACACACACACACACACACACACACACACACACACACACACAGAGAGAGAGAGAGAGAGAGAGAGCGCGAGAGAGAGAGAGAGAGAGAGAGAGAGAGAGAGAGAGAGAGAGAGAGAGAGAGAGAGAGAGAGAGAGAGAATGAATGAATAAATGGCAGGGGAAATTAATCCATTCAAACTACAATATCTGACTTTCTGTTTCTCAGAGCGAATGAGTTTAAATTAGAAAGTTGATCGGCTTGACAAGAACAATATACGTGGCAAGTTTTGTAACTGTAGGTAAAACGAGCAAAGTTGTAACACATTTTATGTGTCCTTTTTTAGTCAGAAAATTCATTTCCACACCACGGCCAAACCGTTCGAGATATTAAAAATCCGTCCGGAATTGAGCATCCTCGATGTATTGACTTCATGCACACCGAGTTTGGTGGTGATTGGTAAACACATGTGTTGTAATTTGATGTATTTCTCCTAGGAGATTTATTCAAACAACCCATAATTCCCGACTTCCATTTGAACTGTCGTAAAACTTAGAACACGAAAGTTGTTTGGCCTGATGTGATCTATAAGTGTACTGAGTTTCATATTATTACATGCAAGTGTGTTTGATTTATGGACCAAATTTTCAGATCAAGTTCATGGACCAAGTTAATTTAATTAATAAAGTAATTATATAAAACTATTATCAATGCACTACAATTAAACTGGTTATATTATGCCTTTACTTATAAAAAATCAAATAAAATCTTATTTAAAACATACCAGGCTTAAGAAATGTATTTTCCTTTATGCAGGCCAGACACACAGCAGTGAAATGGTTAAGCCCCCTACCCCTACAAACACACATACACAGACAGAGACGTAGGCTCAGAGACAGCATGACCACATTCAAACAAACATATCTGACTTTCTGTGGGTCCTAGCTAATGAGGGTCAACTAGAAAATTGTCCGGCTCGAGGATTACAATGTATATACCGATTTTTGTAACTGTAGATAAAACCCCACTTTTGTCAAAAGGTGGCGCTATTTAGTCGCTGCACCATGCCCGTTTCTGAAAATTTGCACATGTCTACTGGCTAATAAATGTGATGTGTCTGTTGAGTTTCATGCAATTTCAAGCATGCTAAGAGTCTCAAAAGCATCCTAAAATAATTTCAAAGTTTGAAGCATTGTGCTAAGTTTCAAGAGTTTTCGAGCATGTTAAGGGCCCAAAAAGTGCCCAAATCGTTGTATAAATAATAATAATAATAAATAATCCTAAGGAAAACAATAGGGCCTTCGCCCTTTCAGTGTCACAGCCCTCTTCTGCACCAGTCTGTCTCGTCTTTAGCACTACACTACCCAGGATCCTCTTGTCTCCCTTCCGGAACTCACTCCCTCATCAGCCACCTGTTTCTCGTCTTGTATCATCTGTTACACCTGTTTTCCACCTCGTTAGGTTTGATTCATCTGTATATTTAGTTCCCTCTGTTTGATTCAGTCCTTGTCAGTCGATGTTTGTTGTTAGCCCGTGTGGCCCTGTACTCCTGTCTTCTTGCCTGTTTGTGATTAAAAAGTAATCTTTATCCGATACTCCGGTCTCCTCGTGCTCCTTGCCTGAACCACACCCGTGACAGATCGACTGACCATTAAAAGTATGGAAGCTGATCGCTTCCTGTTCAACCCAGCCAACCTTTTGGTCCATTGTTTTCAGGACGGGATCCCTGTGGAGGATTATATTTCCAAGTTTCTGGAACTCTCCAACGGGGTAAGCTGGACTGATAATGTTCTGAAGTCGGTGTTTTGGGGTGGGCTGGATGAGAATCTGTACCAGCAAGCTCCAGCAGCGGAGTATCCAGGGACCTTCGCTGAGTATCTGGACCATGTGCTGTGGTTGTGCGGCTCAACCTTCACCGTTGGTGAGGTTGAGGACGTCGCCGCTCAACCACCATCTCCAGCCATGACCACCAGCCCTATCCCTTCCTCACTGGTCCAGCCAGTGCCCGAGACCGTCCAGCCCGAGCCCGAGACCGTCCAGCCCGAGCCCGAGACCGTCCAGCCAGAGCCCGAGACCGTCCAGCCAGAGCCCGAGACCGTCCAGCCAGAGCCCGAGACCGTCCAGCCAGAGCCCGAGACCGTCCAGCCTGAGCCCGAGACCGTCCCGCCTGCGCCCGAGACCGTCCAGCCTGCGCCCGAGACCGTCCAGCCTGCGCCCGAGACCGTCCAGCCAGCGCCCGAGACCGTCCAGCCAGAGCCCGAGACCGTCCAGCCTGCGCCCGAGACCGTCCAGCCAGAGCCCGAGACCGTCCAACCTGCACCTGAGACCAGGATCCCACCCAGCCTCCCTCTCCCGCCTCCTCTCATCAGCCAGCCGTCTGTGTTTCCGTCTGCCTGCTTCCCCGACCTAGCCTGGTCACTGGATCCCTGGTTCAAGCCTCACTCCTCCTCCACCTGGACACTTCCTCGGCCCCCGGTCCCATCGGCTTCCCCCTGGCTCCTACCTCCCTCAGTCCCTCCATGGTCCCTCAGTCCACCAGCTCAACCAGGCTCCCTCGCCCCTCCGGATTCCCTGCACTCACTCGTAATCCTCCCATCACCTCTGGACTTCCATCCTTTGCCTTCGTCCCGTCATTCCACCCCCCCGGTTCAGTCGGACTCCTCACTCCCTCCAGTCACCCATCAGCCCTCACTCCCCTTGGCCTCACCGTGTCCCTCGGTACCCCTGTCGTCACTTCAGTCACCTGAGCCTGCGGTGTCCCCATGGTCCCTCGGTCCCTCCTCAGCACCCGATGTCGTCAGTCCCTCTGCTTCACCCTGGTCTCCTCTCTCATCTGCTCCGCCCCTGTCAGTCGGCCCCCTGGTGGCGTTAGCCCAGTTCCCATCGCCGCCACCAGGGGTCCTCCCTCCATCTCCTCCGCCCTGGTCTCATCCTCAACTCGCTCTCCCCTGGTCTCGCCTTCAGCCTGCCCCGCCGTGGCCGCCTGAAGGGTCTTCACCGCCGTGGCCGCCTGAAGGGTCTTCACCGCCGTGGCCACCTGAAGGGTCCGCTCTGCCATGGCCACGCCTTCAGCCTGCTCCGCCCTGGCCACGCCTTCAGCCTGCTCCGGCACGCCCTAAACCTGCTCCGCCCTGGCCACGCCTTCAGCCTGCTCCGCCACGCCCTAAACCTGCTCCGCCCTGGCCACGCCCTACTCTGCCCTCAGTTCATCCCCCCTCCTTCCTCTGTGCTACGGCGTGAGGTCACGCCTTCCGGGAGGGGGGAGTTCTGTCACAGCCCTCTTCTGCACCAGTCTGTCTCGTCTTTAGCACTACACTACCCAGGATCCTCTTGTCTCCCTTCCGGAACTCACTCCCTCATCAGCCACCTGTTTCTCGTCTTGTATCATCTGTTACACCTGTTTTCCACCTCGTTAGGTTTGATTCATCTGTATATTTAGTTCCCTCTGTTTGATTCAGTCCTTGTCAGTCGATGTTTGTTGTTAGCCCGTGTGGCCCTGTACTCCTGTCTTCTTGCCTGTTTGTGATTAAAAAGTAATCTTTATCCGATACTCCGGTCTTCTCGTGCTCCTTGCCTGAACCACACCCGTGACATTCAGGGCTTGGCCCCTAATAATCCTAAGGAAAACAATAGGGCCTTCGCCCTTTCAGGACTTGGGCCCTAAAAAAAGAACCCTAACAGTTTCAATAGGGTCTTCGCACTGTTAGTGCTCGGGCCCTAAATAAAGCGGCAAGCAGCGATGGGCGGGCCCTCGCACCTGTAGCGCGTCGGGGTGTGAGGCGGCCGCGTTGCATATTCTGGAGCTCAGCCGGTGCGGCTGTGAATTTGCCACACACTTCTGAGTCTATTGGTGTTGTATTGTATCAAAAGAGTTATAGAAATCTATGAAGAGGATGAATCCATCTTGACTTATGAAGTCAGAGTTTTCAAGAATATCTAATACTACTTGCTCCAAGAGGCTTTTTTGTACATCTGGACATGATTCCGTACATGTAGGTCAAACGTCTGGCGGGGGCGGTTTCTTTAAAGGTCACTTCCTGTTGCCAGCAGGCGGTGCTATGACTGTGTGCTAATTACGGCATGTATATGTGTTCAGAGCGGGACTGTTGTATAACGTATAAAATTTCGCGCAGGTCTGAGGATGTACACTAGTGAAGTTACAACAACTTCCTGTTTCATGGCGAATCGTCGATGCCTCGGACACGCCCATTGACGAAAACGCGCAGATAGCACAACTTTCATCGTCAATGCCTTTAGAAGGCACAGCAAAAATGTGAAGTCGATCCGACTAAATCCCAAGGAGGAGTTTGCTAAAGTACATGATGAGTAAATCATCCAAAAATGGCGGTAAAATTAGAAATGGCTGACTTCCTGTTGAGCTTAGGACATCGCTCCAAGAGACTTTTCTGTGCGTCTGGACATGGTAAATTTACCACAGAAATTTCGTACATGTCGGTCAAACATGCGGCGGGGACTGCTCCGTTAAATGTCACTTCCTGTTGCCAGCAGGTGGTGCTATGACTGTGGGTGAATGTCGGCATGTAGATTTGTTTAGGCCGGGACATATATATATATATATATATATATATATATATATATATATATATATATATATATATATATAATGTGCAGAAGCGTGCAGTATGACAAGTGGGTTTTCCATTGATGTGTAAACTGAATTGGGTGGTTTGTAACAATTAATGACTATTTTTAAATTTTTGACTATGAGTTGATGCTGTGGTCGTTTTTTGAATTATATTGCACATCGCACATGGTCCCTTCGGACTTGTCTCTCAGCCGCCTGCTCATGGAGATCCATTGATTAAGCCTATAGACAAGTTTACGCGCCAAATGATGGGCGCCGCCATAACTCTACTCAAATGCATTTCTTTTCCGCCGGAAGTGGTTTGCAAAGCGTCTGCCGGTGTAAACACAGCGACGGTTCCACTACTTTGTGTGGAGATGGCGTTACTATCCCCCACCCGAATTCAGTGCAGAAGACTTACAGGACGACGTGGCCCAGCATAACGTACAGCAAGTTTTTCTCCTACTTCGTGCAATCCATGGCAATAGATGGAAAAGCTATTGGACAAGCTGAAAGCCTCCAAGGCATATCAATATCTGCACGGCAACAAAGTCGGTTGTGTCAAAGCTAGATCAAACAGACATAGCGTGCAAATAACTATCAGTTTATGTCCGTGGTAATAGCAAATGTATCTGTGTGATATTTTAATGTTTCTTTTAACATAATAAAACAATTGTGGCCAAATAAGTGTTTGCAGTTTATAGCTTAATCAGGTATGACATTTACAAGATTATAGGAAATAATAGAAGCCTGTTGTTGCCGATGGAATACGTATTTGTATTTGGAAAACCGACTGTAACCTATAATAACATGACTTACTGCTGAGCTCTAAATAAATACATGATCTATTTTGCAATTATCCTTATGACTGCATTGTTTTACCTGCTGTGTACCCTTTTACCTCTTAACAACAAAACGATTGAAGCATCTAACGTTACTTATTGCAATAAATAAAGGCAATCAATTTTCGGCAGGACACCGGCACCGTGTCGGATCTCCGGCGTGCGGAAAAAAAAATATTTTCGCGATTCATTTTTGTCCAGCTTTAACGTGTTAAAATATTTAATGCAAACACAGCATCTGTTCTTTCTGTCATCCTTTAGCTAGGATTATGATCATGGTCTTATTCACGCAAATAAACCACTCATGCGCGACAAGACAAAAGAGAACGCGCTGTCAGTGAATGTCCTCCTGACGTTGGTATCCAAACCATATCAAAGGCTACTTAGAGTGCAAAGTGTGTGTGTGCCATGATGATAATAATTAGGGGCGCGATCGAACTGTGTGTGTGTGTGTGTGTGTGTGTGTGTGTGTGTGTGTGTGTGTGTGAGAGAGAGAGAGAGAGACGCGATACTGTGTGAGTGTGTTTGTGTGTAAACAATGGAGCGCATGGACATTCACATTGCCTCTTCGTAGCTGGTTTGCGGTCGTAGCACTCTCTATCTAACCACTCGTTCAGGTGCTTTCTCGAGTGTTTGCAACCGACTACCGCACACATCATTCCCGAACACAACCTTTCTTCATGTTGTAATTGTTATCTTCTTTGTCACTGCGATATCAGCGGTATGTCGGCACGACTGAGCTAGCTAGCAAAACAAACCCAGCCCGCCAGAACGGAAGTAGGTTGCATAAATGGGAGGAGTTTAGGATGTAGAGCGGAAACGGCTCACGAACTTGTCTATTATTAAGCTCGTTTTGTGGAGAATAGAGCTCCGGACGTCACGTGACCTACTCTGTTTAAACCGCCATATTGGCAGGCAAGACGGTCAGGGACCGGGACGTAAATGAATGACGGCAGCTTTAGTTTCAAGGCAAAAGAGTTCACAGCACACTTTAATTCAAAAATACATAATCTATGTATAATCTATGTAGATCTATAATGCTCCCGGGTACTTTTCATGTGTATTGATAAAGGAACTGATAGTTTTCCTGAATGTAGGTTATAGGAGGAAGAAGAGTCTGCCTCCACAGAACATATATTTTTATTTATTTTATTTTTCGTGCATTTATGAGGGGAAAAAATGTAACGGACATGATGACAGTTCTCCATTATAGACCGAAAGTGACTTTAAAACTTTCACAGACTTCAGAAAGCACCTTTCTTTAAAGTAGCCTAATTGTATACAATTCCTATCTTATTTTAATTAATGTTTAATCAACCAATTGCCTTGATTAAATAAATAAGACGTAAATGTACAAGACGATAGAAAAGAAACAGATGCCGGCACGTGAACTGGACTCTCATAAATAAACCGAAATTCACTGTTGTTAGGCTATTTGCCTCACAATCCTTATGAATGTATAGAAAGCGTGATGTCTACTTTTAAAACAGAACATTTAAAAACGAAAAACATGATCTCTTCATGCTTATGTAATAATCCATATGAAATGTGCATTTCTCTCTGGTGCGTTACTGTCGCGAGTCAGCATCATCAACTTCATATCTTGAAGACGACACACTGACACAGAAAAACTTTGTTTAATAATAAACAATTCAAATGTCTCCTTGCTATATTTGACATATTCATAATCATTACCTTTGCCGGTTCTTTGCAGCTTTTAGATACTTTGGAGCGCCACCCTTGTTACGTGAACGCACCATGCATCAGCACCAAAAACGTGATTTTTTTAGTATTATTATTTTTTTTAAATCTAAAATAAAAAAATCATGATACGAACCGAATTTTGGTATATTGTTACAGCCTTAGTAGGATGAGAAAGCAGGAGTTTAGTCGTTTGTTAGTTGTAAAAAAATAATAAAATAAAATAAAAAAAGGCTATCTGAGCTTCTTTGCCAAGCGCAAACCAGTACAGAAGTAATCAATAAATTATCGGGGAGGGTCATGCTTTTTTCACAATCGTTTTGGAGGGTCATAGAAAAATTAATTACTGGTGAAGGGAGTCTCTTCAAGTCTTTTTTGACTTTCCCAAATTTTTTCCCAGACATGAAAAAAGCCTAATGATGTGTCATTAGTTGTCCATTGAAATAATCAATAAAATAAAAAAAGGAAAAACCGTTTATGGAAAGTGTGTGAAACATTGTGTTTTATGGGATAATGATAATAGGCTAGCCTATCTTTACTGACACTATTGTACAATTATTCTTTTATATCTTTATGGTGGTATTAAATGGGTTAACAGTTTAAACATTCCCCGAAGTCATTTTGCAATTTTATGGTTTTAAATTTTAAATAAACTTTAAATCATTCAACTGCAGCCGCTCTGGCGCTCCCCTGATTTGCCTGCCAAAATGGCGGCGTTTAGATTGCGGGACGTCAGCTGCAGGAGCTCTATTGGGTTGTAGCTCGTTGTCTAGGTTACTGTGATTGTAAATAGGTGCTGTTTGTGTTTTAACAACGTTTAGCTGAAGAATATTGATCCGGGAAGTTCGAATAGCATGTGAATATATTGCCAACTTCACTGAACTGCTTGAGTTAAGCACTGACCGCATTTCTTTATATTTGAGTCCAAGTTCAAACACTATGAAACGCTCCATTAAAGAGCAACATGCAGGTTGATTTTATTTCTGAATTAAGACTTTAAATTGTCTGCAGAGCTCTTTTAAAAACACTTATGTAAAAATTACTAATGAAATCTCATTTGATGTAGAGATTTTGATGAAAATGCGCTAGGCTCTGGAATAACGCCTTTCCAGCAAGCAACGCGTCATATGACGTACCCCGAGGAAAACAAATCAGCTCGCGGCCGCTTTCTCATTGCTGGGTGTTGATGTAGTTAGAGCAGTAGCGAGAGACATATAGTTTTAGATCGAAGCCATAATGGTAAATTATTGTGTTTGTGGTTGTTGCACGAATTCCAGCCTGTCAGGACATCATATCCATCATTTTCCTTCAAGGAAAAACAAGGCTTTTTGGTCTTGGGTGCGTTATGTGCAGGTGAATAGAGCAGACTTCCCTGCCGCGTCTGTTAACACACACACACTCGGTCGTTTGTGGCGCACATTTCACTCGCTTTAAATTGTATCACAAACTGCATTTGAAAAGCATTATTTATTTGTTGTTATGGCATGATCAATGTGGATAGTCACATGTGCTAACCAGCTTGGATGGTCTGCATAATCACTGTCAGCGTAGAATATGAGAAGACAAAATGTTGCTGGCTTAAATTAAGACAATCTAAATAGATGTTTAATCAAGAACAAAGTCAAATGTATGTTTGCTAAAGCAGATTTATTGCAAAACACCAAGGTATAGCCATACAGTAGATGAATCAGCGTTAGCCGCGGTGCTAACTTACATGAACTCACTTGCCCTGTATTAGCCACTGGTTTTCTCGACACCACAACCATAACGTTACTTCTTTCCTCTGCCCATTGTTCGTCTCCCGATCTCCCCCTGACTTCTATCTCGCCTAGAAGGCTCATAATTATTTGCCTGTGGGTCATCATAGACATATTCGTCAATATCGCAGAACGCGGTTTCGTCGTTCGCATCCATTGTAACCTGAGCCTGAACTTGAACAGATTGCCTCGCCAATCGTCACTTCCGGTTAGTGCGTTGTAGACGCGGGAGTTATTTTATCACAATTTTTCTCAAAATATCGTTAATGGCTAAATATTACTCCAGTTCAGAAAATATTGTTGTTTTATCGTCAACTTACACTATGCTATATAGGGGTGTCCAACCTGCAAGTTGCACTTTAACGTACGGAGCTCTGAAACACTGCCAGCGGGACATTAAACAGGAAGTGTCTGTCCGAGCTGCCAACAGGTTTTGCGTGGGAACGCAAATCTTTGCGAGGGAACGCAAAACTTTTGCGAGGGAACGCAAATAACTTTGCGAGGGAACGCAAACATTTTGCGAGGGAACGCAAAGTTTCTCGGGGGAACGCAAAAGTTTTGCGAGGGAACGCAAAAGTTTAAAAAAAAAAAAATTCTCCCATCCTAAAAAAATTTTCACCACCACGTCCCTTTAGGGGCTCCGTACCCTCAGCTGTGTTTGTGCTTTTTTCCGGGATTATTTCATACAATTTAATACATGTATTATACCTTCGCCCGTGCACGCCGTTGGATTCCGTCGTGTTGAGTATGGAGAGAACGACCGTGAGCGCTGAATTTCCTGTTGTTTCCCTCACGTGGACTAATGGATGTCTGATGATTTCAGCGCGTTCTCTCCGTCCAGATGCACACCCTTGAATGAGGGTGGATTTTTAGTGCATTTACTTGAACTTCTGAGGTAATATCAGAGCCGGCCCAAGGCATAAGCGAACTAAGCGGCCGCTAGCACTGAACGAAGTATCGGGAGGGGATTTTCTGCACAACTAAAAAACTTTGGTGGGTAAACCATCGGCGGGCCGCGGGATGAATAGCCACTTCATGCACAACTCCGGAGATCGGTGGAGGAACCGTGATGAACCATTTTGCCGATCCCGCTTCTTTTTTTCAAATAAATAATATCTGCGCAACCGTTGGTCCACATCAAGATCTTCACGCGCGTGCACACGTTTTTATGAGGGTGAGCTAATGCGCGTGAGTGATCTCAGCATCGTCTACAGCCTACAGCTAAAGTCTAACGGACTGTGTGAGTATGTTTATCCTCTTCAAACACACAATTTTCAGGCCAGTAAGTGTTTGTTTTGTTTTATGTACTTATTTTTTTTATTGAAAAATTTAATTTTGTTAGAAAACGTCGAGTTTTCTGAGGAATGTTTTCGATACGGATGACAGAAATTGGCGGCGGAGAATTATCAACTGACTGTGTTTTATGTTCTCGTAGTAAATATTTTCAATGAGTTGTTTGACAGTAGCTAGCCTATGTATTTTTAGACATGAGGGGAACTCATTTTCGTCTGTCTGAGGAGAGGTAACGTTAACCTAACTTAAAACAACCAGGCTAAACTAATATAATAAACGGTCATAAAACTAATATGGACTGACTTTTTTCCAAACAAAAATGATCCCCTTACACTTAAGGGATTTTTAATGATTTTGTTTAAGTGACATATGCTTAAAATTAAAGCAGCTCTTTTGTTGTGCATTTACCGTTAAAATTGACCTGTCAATCAAAGACCTAGCTAGTTTCGTACAAGCGCGCAGCCACAGTCATACAAAGAAGTGGTTATAGTAAAGTGATAGTAAGTGAAGACACACAGCTATTCATAAAATAGAGCCTTAACCTTTGTTAGTTAAACAAAATAGAATGGTCTTTTCTGTTTTTTTTCAGTGAGTGATTTTCATTTGATTTTTCTAAGTGATCGATCTAGAAGTCATCCTATACAGTTCTGAGTTGCCATTTTCTTACATACTGTTTTAGTCAATAAAGATAAATTGAGTGCACATTAATTCACAAAGGCATTTGCAATATTTGACTCCTTTTCATGTTTCTTCTTTTTCTCTTTTCAGAGCCCAGGCCCATTTTGCACAGCATCTTTGCTTTTGTACAGTAAGTATGTGTTTTTAATTAACCTCAAAGACAACTGAAACACTATCTTTAACTAATCTAGTTAAAAGTTATTTTGCACATGATTTCCATTACACGAGAGTAGATGTTATAACTTCATGCAGATTTGTACTCGGCTTTCGCCAAGATTAGCACAAACTAAGACGTAGTTTTATAGTAAACTATGCTTCTCCATCCATTTACACTTCTTTCCATATTTGGTGTGACTCCCCTTCTGTCCGGCATTACGGCTGCAGTGTACTTGCCGCGTCAGCACACACGATGGCTGAAACTACAGTATGGTCTCCCCAGTGGACCAGCACCACATCCATCTGGATTGAGACGAGTAGGGGACATCTCTAGGGTCTTCACATATTGATACACACGTATGTAATAACTTTCCCCTGTTTGCTTGTCTTGATTATTGGCATCCTAAGATCCTAAAAAATGTGACCTTTACCTGTCTCTGCCTTTACTGTCTGTACTATTAATTTTGCATCAGGAAAGCCTATACCTTATAGTGGAGCGAGTGGAATAGTAGCAAGGGAATGGTTTACAGGTAGGCCATGGCAGTAATGAAGTGAAAATATCTATCTTTGACCTAAATAAGGCTACAGGAGAACTCCATTGTCAACATCAGGTTAATGCTGAGTGCTGTAACGTTGCAAATTTTATGTTTATGTTGGTATAGATATTTGTCAACTGTCTATCACTGTCAATAAAAGGTCATTTTTGTCACTCAGCAAATATGATAGAGGCATGGCAACTCAAAATTTTCTGGACGTGATAATTTACATTTGCATGCTTGTTTATTTTCCTCGTCTCTCTCTGTCTTTCTATACCAAAGAGACTGGATGACAAACTCTCGATTCCTTAGCGTGAACTAGAGCTTAGATTCTCTGCCCGAACAAGGACTTGACCCGACCTGGGCTGACACTATCCTCGGGCCGGGCCTTTGATCTAGAGACGTGCACTCCCAACGCAATAGAGTGCGGCGCTGCACTGGATTCGATGGCCGAGTGTGGGCGGTAATGCACTCACTCTGTGTGTGCGGGTTGCGGGAGAATAAAACGATTTGCGGGACTCCCGCAAACTAGAAATATCTAGAAATATCTATTTATAAAACATATAAAAACTAATAGATTTGTAGTCATCTGCAAGAACAACTAAAACAAAGTAGTAACGATTTACAGACCAGAGTTTCTATTTATAACATGTTTGCATTATTGAGCGATGTACTGTAGCCAATCAGAGACATGTTGATTTAAGATATACTTCCCTCACTGCTCAAAACAGACTTTTTTTATTCAGTGCTGAATTCTGTATGCTGGCAAATCCTCTAAATATAACAAACAAAGTGTAGCCTAGATATTATATGAGATTCATTGTGCAGTCAGCTTCATTGGTAATAACAGAGATGTGTGAGATCGTGATGAGCTGTCAGCTTTTTTGGAATTATTAAGGGAGCGCATTCAGTCATGCCAGACCATGCACGCAGTAGCTGCTTGGTTTATGTTAAATTAACAGTGGTTTGTGTGTTAATGTTTTAATAACAAATAATTTAGGGTATGGTCGGGTTTTGTTTACAACCATTTTATTTGTATCTTTGGTATTTAATTTCAACCATGTCGTATTTCTCTCTGTTCTATGTGATCAATATGATAACTAATCTTTGTAAAAACGTTTTATTTACAGACCATTGCAACTTAGATCACCACCACCATCCGCTGCATCAGACACCCTAAATTGTGCCCTTCATCAGACAACCTAAATGCACCACAAACAACACAGGCAAAGAAGAAGAAAACGCACGACAAATCTCCTCCAGCCCATCCCACATCATCGTATAGTAAAGGTAAGTGTCCCCTCTGTAGTAAACTGCATCAGGTCCCTAAACTCAAGGAGACACAGAGTACTGCACAGGTCCACAGCGCATACCATAGTTTGGTGTTTCAGATAGGATTTGAGTTTATATTGGTAGTGTGATAAGTAAGCCAAGGTTTTCTGTCTTTCCAAGAGGCCACAGTTAAAATTCAAGGAGGACTGGAGGACTGATATGGAAGCACATGTGTTGCATTATTCAATTAGAAATGTAATATGCAAAATGACAATGCAATATGTAAAATGGCATTGAATTGTGTATTTAAATTTATATTTTGCATTCTAGCAACGTTTGATGCAAAATGAAAATGAAATTACATAATTTACATTTGCCATTTCATACACTAGTTTAATATGCATATTGAAACGCTTTATAAGTGGCAAAATGAAAATGAAAATGCATTACAGAAATGATTAGAAATGTGTAACATGTTCAAGCAAAAACTGTGGCAAAATGATCATTCAAATGTTACTTTTCTTAATTGTGTTTACACTCACAGTCAAGGCAATTGCATTTTCATGAAATTAATTTTCATTCAAATTGAATATTGCTACCCATGTGCTTCCATAGACTGACGGCTTTCCTGACTGTAAGCTATTTAAGACGCAGAAAAAGAACACACTGACACACACTCGCAAACACGCACACAAACACATATAGAGCACAGCACAGTTCTATGCAAAGTGGGGAATGACAGAAAAAGTTTGAGAACCACTGATGTGGAGTGACACTTGGTTAGCTGTGTTATTTTGACATGGGTTAAGATGAGTTGCTGCTGATAGAAATGTGTGGCAATTACTCAGCTCACTGACATTAGTTTATATAATTGTGATAAACTTGACTTAGTGTTCACTCCAATAATTTAGTTTTTCTGTATTTTCTAGTGACACCGCCGGATAATAACGATGGCCTGTGTGCTTTCCAGCAGCCACGCCACTCTTTTCCAGGGATCCTTCAGAGGACTAACAATGGTAAGATATTTTATATGTAGTGTATGCTACTGCACTTCTTACTCAGAACTTCAGAATAAGTTAGTAAAAGTATAAATTTGCTTTATTTATTTTTTTATTTTGTTTCGTTTAGGTGCTGTGTTAAAAGGTTAGTTCACCCAAAAATGAAAATTCTGTCAGTATTTACTCACCCTCATGTTGTTCCAACCCCGTAAGACCTTCGTTCATCTTCGGAACACAAATTAAGATATTTAAGATATTAAGATCGCTCCTGCATACTAGTCCATAGGCTTCTTGAGGGAATGACTCTTGCTGGCCTCGAAAAGTCATTAAAGACATCGTTAAAATAGTCCAAGTGACTACAGTGGCTGAATCTTAACTTTATCAAACCACGAGAACACTTTTTGTGCGCAAAAACAAACCAAAATAACGACTTTATTTCAACTATTCACTTCTTTCTCTATGGGCCTGTAGTCAGTTAACGTAGTGTGATTGCGTAGAGCTACGTCACACGTAGGCTCACTATTGGCCCACGCTGGTCATGTGTGTGATGCGTGTGACGTACAATAACAGAAGCTTACGCTATTAAACTAGTAAACTAGTTGGACTATTTTAACGGTGTCCTTTAATGACTTTTCGAGGCCAGCAAGTCATTCCCTCAAGAAGCCTACATGGACTAGTATGCAGGAGCGATCTTAATATCTTAATATGTGTTCCGAAGATGAACGAAGGTCTTACGGGTTTGGAAGAACATGAGAGTGAGTAAATACTGACAGAATTTTCATTTTTGGGTGAACTAACCCTTTAAGAAATCCTGCCCAACACAATTCCACTGAGACAGATGTAGAGATGGCTGTGAGAAACTGGCTGTGGCTGAGGAAGGACAGGAAGCAAGAGGGCGAGCATCTTAAAGTGAAATAATTGATTGGACTGATTTTTCCTGTTTACCTATTTTGGAGGGAATTTCTTTTTGTAGTACTTTTCTATGTGTGATTTGATGAGTGTTAAAATAAATGATACTGCTTTTGCAAAAACAAAAGTAAAAAATAAATGTTCAAGGTCATCTTCCGGTGCTCTTCTTTTTATTATTTATCCTGGAAAACTCCTGTAGCTTAATTTGCATGACCATAAAACTTAATTTTAATGTCACTGATCCATTCATTTTTTATGTTTTGACATTTCTCAGGTAGTCAGACTGTGTATGAAATAGGCTACACCCCACACAAACAATAATCACTAACTTTCAATTTAACTTTCACTTCAATTTCATTTCAATTTAATTGCAATTGTCAAACTTGTTAGGCAAGAAATGTTACGATTAACAAATCATATTGTTATTGATTGTTAGACGATAGGCAACTTGTGTCCTTGGAACAATCTGACAGCAGTTAGCCTGAACAAATCAATAAGACATAACGGTGGGATCCTACTAGAGCGGAGATAAACATTCAGACGCCTCGTTCCCTTTGACTTAACACCGGAACAGCTGATTTTCAAGCATGCAGCCGAAAATCAGCTGTTCCGGTGTTAAGTCAAAGGGAACGAGGCGTCTGAATGTTTTTCCTGCTCTAGTGGGATCGCGCTGAATAGGAAATAATAATTATATCGGGTTTACGTTGGCTCACGGTCGGCGATCATGTCGGGTTTACGTTGGCTCACGGTCGGCAATCGTTCTAAAACCACCGTCTACCCAATGTCTTGCCGATTAGCTACCGATCTCCATAAGACATCTCACCGAGGCACTTTATGTCGGGCAGGCACGCGCGCCCCAACGTCGGCACGATCTAATTTGTTGTCTGGCATCGGCATGCCTCAGACTAAAATGCTTCAGTTATTGGACAAAACGGCATCGCGCCTCAGACTGAAAAGCTTCAGGTCTCAGGAAAAAAAATGTCAGGTGTCAGGTCTCGTACAATTAGGCATCAGACAAAACAGCCTCAGACAAAAAGGCATCAGGCAAAACAGCCTCAGACTAAAAGGCATCAGACAAAACAGCCTCAGACAAAAAGGCATCAGGCAAAACAGCCTCAGACTAAAAGGCATCAGGCAAAACAGCCTCGGACTAAAAGGCATCAGACATAAAGGCATCAGGCGAAACAGACTCAGATGGAGTTTGGAGATTCGCATTGCCCCGCCCCTTGTGACGTCACGTGTACACGCGGTTCATAGCTCGAAAGAACCAAAGAAAGCTTTACTACACAATAGTTTGAACAAATATGTCATCTAACATTTTAAACGTGCAAATTAAACTCGCAAAATGCATGTTCTCTTCTGCATAAAACGTAATAAGTGTAACATTTAATTAGAGCATATATATATATATATATATATATATATATATATATATATATATATATATATATATATATATATATATATATCACTAAGATTTTTTCTAATGTTGTAAAGTGTAATGTATTCCTGTGATTAAAGCTAAATTTTCAGCATCATTACTCCAGTGTCACATGATGATCCTTCAGAAATACTCTAATATGATGATTTAATGCTCAAGAAACATTCATTATTATTATCAATGTTGAAAACAGTTTACAGTGTACAATTTTTTTCCAAAATCTTCGATGAATAGAAAGTTAAAAAGAACAGCATTTATTTAAAATAAATTATTTTCTAACATTATAAATGTCTTTACTGTAACTTTTGATCAGTTTAACTCACCCTTGATGAATAAATGTTCTGATTTATTTTATTTATTTCCCCCCAAATATAAAATAAAAATTCTTACTGACCCCAAACTTTTGAACGGTAGTGTTTAATGTTACAAAAGCTTTAGATTTCAGATAAATGATGTACTTTTGGAAGATTCTTTTGTTCTTTTGCTGTTCTCTCTTCAAAGAATTTTGAAAAAAAAATGTACACAACGGTTTTCAACACTGATAATCATAATGAATGTTTCTTGAGCATCAGATCATCATATTAGAGTGATTTCTGAAGGATCATGTGACACTGAAGCCTAGATTAATGATGCTGAACATTCAGCTTTAATCACAGGCATAAATTACACTTTACTGTATATTCACATACTGCCCTACAAAGGCAAAGCGCAGTAACTACACATTTGGTCAAAAATGAGTACTTGTAATGGGCTTTATGACATGTGTTCTGTCTTGTGAAAAAATTATGTCCCATTTCGGAGATGCATTACCACTAATCTACCCATAACATGTTTGGCTGGTATAAAAAACTTCAAAGACCCTTTTCCCCGTTTCTTTGTTTGCGTATAGGCCTAGTTACTGTACTTAGCCTTTGTAGGGCAGAATAGAAAACAGATGATTTACTTGGCATAATATTTCACAATATTACTGTTTTTTATCAAATAAATGCAGCCTTTGTGAGCAGAAGATACTTTTAAAAACATTTTGAAAATCTTAGTGTTAGGCTATAGGCCTATCATTCATAAATGTTTTAATTAAATGTTACACTTATTTCATTGTATGCAGAAGAGAACATGCATTTCGCGAGTTTTATTTACACGTTTAAAATGTTAGATGACATAATATGTTCAAACTATTGTAAAGTAAAGCGTTCTTTGGTTCTTTCGAGCTATGAACCGCGTGTACACGTGACGTCAAAAGGGGCGGGGCAATGCGAACCTCCAAACTCCATCTGAGTCCGTTTCGCCTGATGCCTTTAAGTCTGATGCCTTTTAGTCTGAGGCTGTTTTGCCTGATGCCTTTTTGTCTGAGGCTGTTTTGTCTGATGCCTTTTAGTCTGAGGCTGTTTTGCCTGATGCCTTTTAGTCTGAGGCTGTTTTGCCTGATGCCTTTTTGTCTGAGGCTGTTTTGTCTGATGCCTTTTAGTCTGAGGCTGTTTTGCCTGATACCTTTTTGTCTGAGGCTGTTTTGTCTGATGCCTAATTGTACGAGACCTGACACCTGACATTGTTTTTCCTGAGACCTGAAGCTTTTCAGTCTGAGGCGCGATGCCGTTTTGTCCAATAACTGAAGCCTTTTAGTCTGAGGCATGATGCCTTGTCTTCAAATGCCTGAGGTCTGAGGATGTCCTAAAATGTACACCGTACTACGGGGGAACTTAACGTTCAAGGTGTAAGGGTAGCAGTTTGAATAAATAATAAACATAGCAGTTTGAACTCTTCTCCACTTTATTATACCACACATCAGACCTCCAAGAACCCGCGACACTCTCCAGTACCCTACCAAGTGCGCAGTCTGCGCACAACCCATCTACAGCAAGCCCCGAGGGGAAAAATACATTGCATACACACATACAACGAGCGCCAGAACATCATTACCGGTATTATAGTAACAGACTTTGTTGGATTATGTCATGTAATATCTAACAAAGTCTGTTACAATAATAATAAAGATTTTGAGGACAGTTATTGAGACAGTTGAGAAATAGTATAGGCCAAATATTTTTAGTTTTCAACAATAGGCTTGTTGAAGCCTTGCTCTTATGTTTCTCGGTTTTGTCATAATTTTAGCAAATAATTTCTTTTATATGTTTTAATACAGTTTTAAGACTGTTAAAACTTTTTTTATTTAAGTAGGCATCTATTTTTTATTAAGTATTAATTTTGTTGTAGCCTAATACATAACCTAAGTGTATTTATTTATAATGTATCATTATTGCGTGACATTGGTGTCAATAATCGCCAAACACAGGTGACTTTGCGTCGTAGGAGGGGCCCCCAAATCAAATTCTGCTTAGGGCCCCCAAAAGGCTCGGGCCGGCTCTGTTCGCATCCATTGTAACCTGAGCCTGAACAGACTTCCTCAGCGATCGTCACTTCCGGTTAGTGCTTCTTAGACGCGGGAGTTATTTTATCACATTTTTTCTCAAAATATCGTTAATGGCTAAATATATATTACTCCAGTTCAGAAAATCTAGTTGTTTTATCGTCAATATACACTATGCTATATAGGGGTGTCCAGCCTGCATGTTGCTCTTTAATCATTTTCTTCAATGAATTTTTGGGCCATCAAGTTTCAGTCCCTTAGGGTGCCTATGTAGCAGTGATCCAGCTCTCAGATTTAATCAAAAATATATTAATTTGTGTTCCGAAGATGAACGAAGGTCTTACGGGGTTGGTACAGGGTGAGAAATTAATGATTTAATTTTCATTTTTGGGTGAACTAACCTTTTAAAGAAATATATATGTATGTAGATGTTACTTAAAGAAATATATGTGTATAGATGTATAGAGGTGTGTGCTATATATATATATATATATATATATATATATATACACACACACACACACACACCTCTCCTCAACCTGCTGTCTGATTTGAGGTTGCTTTTATGGCCACATGGTTAATTGCTACAATATAATACTTCTTATTGGTAGTATGATTAGTTGAAGTTGTTATCTCTTTGTCTGGGATTAGATCACTAAGCACAGATGTTCTTCAGTAACCTAGAAATTCCTGGTAACGCTTTCTTTTTACAGTACAGTTACCCATGTAAATACTATGTACTTATTTTAGTAACTACAATTACTGGGTAATAATAACTAGTACTAACCCTGAACCTACCCCTAAACCTACCCCTGTTCCATGTACTTACCTTATATTAGCCAGGACTTTCTAGGTAAGTACACTGTAAGTACACTGTAAGCACTGTACTGTAAAAGGAAGTGTTACCAAATTCCTAACCTTTAAACCTACATGCCTCCATCCATCACAACAAAAATTTACAATATATGATGTTTTATTAACAAAGTTCGGGGGGAGCACGTTCAGATAATTAAACACATGTGGAGCACATTCAGGTAATCAAGCCTAATTAGACATGAGTGGAGCACACTCTGTTAATCAACCCAAACAACAAATTAGAGGTGTATATATACACCGCGTTCCAAATTATTATGCAAATTGGAATTAAGTGTCATAAAAATGTAATATTTAGTTTTTCAATCAAACTCATGGATGGTATTGTGTCTCCAAGCTCTTTGGATCACTGAAATAAATCTCAGACACCTATGATAAGTAGTTTGCAAGGTGGGCCCAATGAAAGGAAAACTACTCAAGAAGGATGTTCCACATTATTAAGCAGGCCACAGGTTTCAAGCAATATGGGAAAGAAAAAGGATCTCTCTGTTGCGGAAAAGAGTTAAATAGTGCAATGCCTTGGACAAGGTATGAAAACATTAGATATTTCACCAAAATTTAAGCGTGATCATCATACTGTGAAGAGATTTGTAGCTGATTCAGAGTACAGATGGGTTTGTGCAGATAAAGGCATAATGAGGAAGGTTATTGCCAGACAAATGCATCGGTTTTTAAGAGAGCTACTGCTAAAATGCTATTACAAAGCAGCAAACAGGTATTTGAAGTTGCTGGTGCCTCCGGAGTCCTGCAAACCTCAAGGTGTAGGATCCTCCAGAGGCTTGCAATTGAACATAAACCTACTATTTTGCCACCCCTGACCAATGCTCACAAGCCAAAATGGTTGCAGTAGGCCCAGAAATTCATGAAGATTAATTTTCAAACAGTCTTGCTTACTGATGAGTGCCGTGCAACCCTGGATGGTGCAGATGGATTGAGTAGTGGATGGTTGGTGGATGGCCACCATGTCCCAATAAGGCTGTGACGTCAGCAAGGAGGTAGCAGAGTCATGTTTTGGGCCGGAATCATGGGGAGAGAGCTCGTAGGCCCCTTTAGGGTCCCTGAAGATGTGAAATTGACCTCGGCAATGACCTCGGTTTCTGACTTTCTTCTTCTCACTTTCTTCCATGGTACAAAAAGAAGAACCATGCCTTCTGTAGCAAAATCAGCAAAATGCAAAATTCTGTAGCAAAATTAGCAAAATGTCATTCATGATGTCATTCATGTCACTCATGCTACAAAAATACTTCTGTGTCATTGGTTGATATGGGCAAAAAATGAGAGAAACTCTTGGTGTGGCCCCCACATTGACCTCAACCCTTTTGAGAACCTTTGGATCATCCTCAAGCAAAAGACATATAGGATGCTATTCTGACATCCTGCAAAGAAATTTACGCAGAAATCTCCATAAACTCCCAACTTCAATGGATACAAGAATTGTGAAGGTGATCTCAAAGAAGGGGTCCTTGGTTAACATGTAACTTGCCCTGTTAAGATGAGTTTGATTGAAATAGCTTTTGATTTCAATAAATATGACCTCCTAATGCTGCAAATTCAACACATTACCATTTTCAAATCTTTACAACCAACAAAATGTTTTCAAACTGTGTTGTGCATAATAATTTGGAACAGTGCATTTTGAGTTTTTTATTTTTTTAAAAATAAATGTTTTAGTTGGGTGTTTTGTTCAATGAAATTTGACTTATACCCTGATGGTTGGTGACTGGAAAATTATACTGACTGTTATTTGCATTGACTATTTAGGAAAATCAGTGTAAAATATCATTTGCATAATAATTTGGAATGCGGTGTATATATATATATATATATACTCAACAAACTTACCTCAATTCATTGACAGTTTAACAGCATTTGGCACCACTGTACCTTCCTAACATGTCCGAATCTTGCTCTTCCCGTTTGATGAAGAATCTTTCGTCCTTCTGAATTAGGAATCTTTGCCGCAATCCTCTGCTATTATCTCGTGGGTGTCAGGCCAAACAAATGGGTCCTCACTTCCCAGGGGCGAAACATTTGCAATCTACAGTACTTCCGCGAATTTCTTTAAACCGGACCATTAAATAATTCCTGCCATAGAGAAATGGACAATAAGGCAATGCTGTCCTCTTAACGCAAAGGAACAGGCCTTTCTCCAGTGCCAGGCCACCGCAGCAGGCCCTAAGTAAGCCGCGCTGCATATTCAATCCCGGCCAGTCCACACTCTCAACAGCTGCCGGGTCAGCTCTGTGAGTGCTTAGCTCAAAAACTTTTCTGTCTCTGATTGAACTTCGCGTTGCTTCAGTCGTTGAATCACAAACAAGTTTTTGCTATCTGGATTCTAATTTTTGATCGGGGGAACACGCGTTTTAAAAAGTTTGTGTACAAATGATTTCCCGTTCATTAACGCAATACTTCCTTATGACATAATCAGTAGATCGCACATTAAGTGTAGATGTCACACAGAGTCATTAAGAATCTTTTGTTAACACTATACTGGAATTTATTTACAAAAATTGCTTCGAAACTAAAGTCCTAGCATTTTACATTTTATATGTATTTTTAATTTTGAAGTAGGTAATTTTAAACCCACAGCTTCACTGTTGGTTTTTCTGATTCAGATCGAAACAAATCGGCAGGGAATGTAACCCATAACAATTATGAAAATAAACTAAATTGAGAAAATAGGTTAAAAGGTTAAAACCATGGGTTAGAGAAAAACAGTAGTATTTTCAAATTACTGTGCTTCCCCCCCCCCCCATATCCCCCTGATATGAGAGAAAAATGAATTTTAAGTCTGAAAAAAATCCTCCGATGACACAAAAATCGTCATTTTGTTTTCGAAAATCTGTTGCGAGAATCTGATGCTCGCGGCTACCTGTACGAGCCAGTTGCGGGAGATGGAGGAACAAGAGGCGGCCGGAGCGAGACAGACTCGAGCTGGGACTGGCGAGAATCGGATGCTCGCGGCTACCTGTACGAGCCGCAATATAGCGATAAACAGTTGCAAACAGTTGCGGGAGATGTAGGAACAAGCGGCCGGAGCGAGACAGACTCGAGCTGGGACGGGCGAGAATCTGATGCTCGCGGGTACCGGCTAAACAGTCGCAGGAGATGGAGGATCAATAGGCGGCCGGAGCGAGACAGACTCGAGCTGGGACAGGCAAGAATCTGATGCTCGCGCTAGCAGCTAAACCATCGCGGGAGATGGAGGAACAATAGGCGGCCGGAGCGAGACAGACTCGAGCTGGGACGGGCGAGAATCTGATGCTCGCGGCTAGCTGTAGGAGCCACAATAGAGCGATAAACAGTGATAAACAGTTGCTGGAGATGGAGAAAGAACAGCCGGCCGGAGCGAGACAGACTCACGCTGGGACGGGCGAGAATCTGATGCTCGCAGCTAGCTGTACGAGCCGCAATACAGCGATAAACAGTGATAAACATTTGCGGGAGATGGAGAAACAACAGCCGGCCGGAGCGAGACAGACTCACGCTGGGATGGGCGAGAATCTGTTGCTCGCGGCTAGCTGTACGAGCCACAATACAGTGATAAACAGTTGCGGGGATGGAGAAACAACAGCCAGCCGGAGCGAGACAGACTCGAGCTGGGACGGGCGAGAATCTGATGCTCTCGGCTAGCTGTACGAGCAGCGATAAACAGTGATACAGAGACAGAGAACAGTTGCAAGAGACAGAGTAAAACCTTCTGGTGAGATCGATGAATAAAAGTTATAACTCACATTGGTTGTGGTTCTTTTTATAAACCTTTAGTGTTAGCAGAGTATGGATTAGCCTAAATAATGTATTAGCTTAAAGAAATAGTGATTTCAATTGGGGGAAAACAGTTCATAAGCAGAGCTACTAAGCTACTCTGTTAGCATGGTCCTGTCTTGCATCATATTTTTAATGTTAAAGTCTAAGTCGTGTTATATACATTAGGCTTGTACCTCCCGGTACAATGCAATTTAGCACCATTTCGATGGAAATGTATCATGTAGCTCACGATGTATCAAAGCAAGCCTAGTTGTATCCATTTTTGGATTCTGCCATCTGTAACCGGTAGGCGTGGTTTGGGAGTGGCCTCGTAAGGGCAGCAAAGTAATTGCATTCTGGGAGTTGAAGTCTTTCAGCCACATGAGTAAAAAATACATTTTCTGCATTTTCTCAGTCTACAAAGCTTCAATTTCAACAATAATTTCACATCTCTATTATATAAATGACCGATATTAAATACACCTTCATCTTCCCAGAGGTGAAGTATCCCTTTAAACTTCAGGTGCGCATAATTCTGCAAGTATTTTATCACAGCTCTTCTTCACGTCTTTGATTAACGCTCAAGAAGTGGAACATCGGCCCGACAGGCCCCAATCTACTCATCCCTGCGCTCGGTCTCACACCATAGCTCAATTTGCTCAGGTAATTTTCTCCACTGCTACAGCAGTGATGTCTCCTCTGCTCCCGCAGGAGCTCTGTTTCTCTGGCTAATTTTCTCCACTGCTACAGCAGTAATGTCTCCTCTGTTCCCGCAGGAGCTCTGTTTCTCTGGCAAATTTCCTGCACTGCCACAGCAGTGATATCTCCTCTGCTCCCGCAGGAGCTCTGTTTCTCTGGCAAATTCCCTGCACTGCCCCAACAGTGACATCTCCTCTGCTCCCACAGGACCTCTGTTTCTCTGGCTAATTTTCTACACTGCCACAGCAGTGACGTCTCCTCTGCTCCCGCAGGAGCTCTGTTTCTCTGGCAAATTTTCTACACTGCCCCAGCAGTGATGTCCCCTCTGCTCCCACAGGAGCTCTGTTTCTCTGGCTAATTTTCTCTACTGCTGCAGCAGTGATGTCTTCTCTCCAGAACCTCACTTTTCAGAATTAATATATTCCCGTTAAAACCCCTAATTGATGATTTTCTCTGTCCAGCGAGCATTGGTCTCCCAGCGGACATTTCATGCATCTATGTTTCCTCCTTCTCTGTCCAGCGAGCATTGGTCTCCCGGCAGACGTTTCATGCATCTATGTTTCTTCTTTCTCTGTCCAGCGAGCATTGGTCTCCCAGCGGACGTTGCATGCAGCTATGTTTCCCCTTTCTCTGTCCAACAAGCATTGGTCTCCCAGCAGACGTTTCATGCATCTATGTTTCTTCTTTCTCTGTCCAACGAGCATCGGTCTCCCAGCGGACGTTGCATGCATCTATGTTTCCTCTTTCTCTGTCCAGTGAGCATTGGTCTCCCAGCAGATGTTTCATGCATCTATGTTTCCTCTTTCTCTGTCCAGCAAGCATTGGTCTCCCAGCGGACGTTTCATGCATCTGTTTCTTCTTTCTCTGTCCAACGAGCATTGGTCTCCCAGCGGATGTTTCATGCATCTATGTTTCCTCTTTCTCTGTCTAACGAGCATTGGTCTCCCAGCGGACGTTGCATTCATCAGTTTCCTCTTTCTCTGTCCAGCGAGCATTGGTTTCCCAGCAGACGTCGCATGCATCTGTTTCCTCTTTCTCTGTCCAGCAAGCATTGGTCTCCCAGCGGACGTAGCATTCATCTGTTTCCTCTTCCCATCCAACATGTATCGATTTGCCAGCGGACACATAAAGAAATCTCCAGTCTGGGTTTTCAAAAAAAGCTCCACTCCGCCGTAGGCCAGAAGGGCCCACCAGTCCGACATCGTGAGCTGCTCCTGTCGGAAGCTACATGGACCCTCCTGGTCGGGCATTGCCAAATCTTGCTGCCCCTCATTCGTCAGCTAGTAGGGCCCGTCCGCCCAGCGCAGTGACCTGCTCACGCCAAAGGCAACACGGGCTCTCCTGGTCAGGCGATATAAATCACGCTGTTCCTCATCCATAGGTCGGTAGGGCTCGCCCATCCGACGCAGTGAGCTGCTCTCATCAAGAACGGTACGAGCCCCTGCCCCTCTCTCAAAACGCCAGCCAGCCAAATTTCTGCGTTTTGGGGGGTCTTTAGTGTGGCGGCTGTCCTTTGCTCTTTTGCTTTTGGGGGAGCACCCTGGGTTCGGGCAGAAACGCGAGCTCGGAGCCCTCCTCCCGGACAGCACACCAAATACGCATAATCTTTTCTCTGTTTAATTGCTGTAAGTGTGAACTCGTGAAATAATGTATTATTAACAAAGTTCGGGAAGAGCATGTTCAGATAATTAAACACATGTGGAGCACATTCAGGTAATCAAGCCTAATTAGACATCAATATCGTATATATGCTCGTGAATGTTATAATAGCAAAAACAGAATGAAAATGGGGGGGGGGGAGCACGCCAAATACACATAATCTTTTCTCTGTTTAATTGATGTAAGTGTGAACTCGTTCAATGTTCAATATCGCATATATACTCGTGAATGTTATAATAGCAAAAACAGAATGAAAATGGACAAAGATCTAATTGTGTCGTTTTTGGACACATGACCTAGATTTAGCATCCTATCGATTTATTTAAAAAACTCTTGTTTCCAAGATGAGCCCTTCATCTGACAAGCATACCGTCAAACATACTGTAAGTTCTACATACATTCTAAATCATAAACCTTTAAGACATTTTCTAAAACCATGACATTAAAGCAAGAATAAATAACTTAATAATGAAGGATGGAGAGACCAATTGAAAACACAACAGAATGTTTTCACCATTTCATAAATCTGATCAAAAGATAATAAAATATAGAAAAATTAGTGTGTTGGAAGGATGTTTGACATGTACTCAGGAGATCATGCATCACTAACAACTTTACAATGACAGCCATTTCTTTGCATAATTATACCCTTGTGTGCATTTTCAGTGACATGTCCACAGTCATTAATTTATCTAAAATCCTAGTTTAATAAGCCTACCTGTGTGGAGAGGGCCAGGCCCCTCAGCATGAAGCCCAGGACACATCCTGTGATTACAGCTAGTACCGAGAGCGTCAGCAACCCGTTTCGCCTGATGTAGTCCTTTACATACTTCCTGACACTGACTGAGAACATGTTGGCCATGCAGTCCTTTATTCTCTCCAGCGGGGTTTTAGCAGGTCCCGCAGGAGAGAAGAAGGTTGCAGGCTCGGGCGGCGCCTCATCGACATCCGTGGGTATCAGTAGCTCCTCCATGGCGAGACGCTGTGAGTAACGCAGGAGGGAAAAGCAGAGGTAACCTTTTCTAACGAGGGATTAAGCCATCATGCATCCATCCAGCATCTCAAGACCACAGTTGGGAGGAATTAGGAGGCTAAGAGGATTAGGATGTAGTAATAAAATCTAACACTTCCCTGTTGACGGTGGCTCTGTGCCATTTAGATTTTTGTCATGAAGTGATGTCAAATAACCCCCACTTTGTGTTTATTTATACTGTAGTAGAAGAGCGATCAGAAAGTAGTGCATTGTGTTGTTCACAAACCTAATCCATATAGTGAGGTGAGGTAAATGATCTCTCTCTCTAAAGCCACAGGGAAAGCCATCACGTGCCTTTCCCTGATCTCGTTAAAGATGAGAGTGTCCATTACGAAAAAAAAATATCCTGGAGAATAGACTGACATAGGTAAATGAAGTTCCAAAGTCTTGAAGTTCAGTAGCCTATACTTTTACAATCTGTCTTGTTGTGGTTTAACAGGATTTTCAAGGTACAGTATAACTCGACAGACCTGTCCAATGGCCATCAACGCTGTGATTTTTTGATAGAGATGGATCTCAGCCCCCAGTCTTTTTTCTCAAAAAAATCTCAACATTTTCACACAAATTCACAAATTCTCTCAATTGTGACTTGAATCTTTGAATCCTTTCACTAAAAAGTATTTTTGCAGGTAACACCATCAACTTGCGAGTGTCTTTTTGTGTTGAGTGAGTCATTTGAATTAACCGATTTATTTAACCGAGACTTAAAATGCTTTATAAATATTTGTGTTCCTAATACAGTGGCTCTGAAGGGCAAATACATTTAATAAATCATAAAACACAACAGCAAAACAAACAACAACAAAAAAAACTTAATAGATAACACAGCCAATAATAAAATGGAAAGTGAGGTTATACTAAATTTTGATTTGAAAATAGTTTTGAAGCTTTGTAGAGGCTAGCAATAGCAAGCTATAACACACACACACACACACACATATATATATATATATATTACAATATATAATAGCACACACACACACACACACACACGCACGCACGCACACACACACACACACACACACACACACACGCACCTAAACACACACACACACACACACACACAGAGAGAGACATTGGGTCTAGTCTCGTCTAGAGCTCAAAATACCTTGTGTTGGTTTATCTCTTACCTACTTACCTACTAACCTCCTTAGTTCCTCTCCTCGTTCCTGGTCCCCAGTTCCTTGTCTCCCTCCAGTGATCACATCCTGCAAAGGAAAAAGGAAATTTGATGTCATCTATCAGTGACTTTTCTAACGTGTGTGTGTGGTAAATCACCTTTCATCAGCCATCATCTGCTTTCTCTCATCTGTGGGTGGGCCCACTGTTTCATTGCATTATCATCAGCTTGTTCAAATAAAGCATTTAGATCATTTTGAAACTTACACATCTGTTCCTGACAGTGTTGCCTTAGAGATGCATACAATCGATTTTAAGGGAGTGAACAACTCGGAGAATGTCATGGGTCGCCATCTCTTAATTACGGTAATTACGGCATATTTAATCTAAATGTTTATATCAGAAGTAAAACATAGTTTAAAACATTATTTTATTTATTTAAACTGTTATTCTGAACATGCACTGTATTTATGATTAGGACTCAATGAAGATTTACGATTTTACTTCATCTGCTGTTAGTTATAGGCTATTCACTAAACGGCCCAAAGCGCTTACTGGCGCGGATATTTAAGAAGGGATGGATATATGCTTCAAGTGATAGGCTTGGTGTGTGAAATTATATTTGTATAATCTCTCTGTATATGTATAATTTTCTTTAGATTTTTTGTCTAAAAGTGACCAAAAAGACATTTAAAGGGGGGGTTGACTGCTTTTTTTCTTTGCATGATTGTGTTTATGGGGTGCAATATAACATGTATTCGTGTTTTTTCTTTTTTAAAAAGTCTTATTTTTCATAAACTTCACCTTTATTGTCAGACGCGCTCTCCTCTGTCCCCTGAACGAGCGGTTGACTTCCTGATTCTAAGAAAACACTCCCTCAGAAATACGTAGTGGGCTCAGATTGGTTCGTTTGGGCGGGTGTGTTGTGATTGGCTAAACTGTCGCTCACGTTGTCCGGAAGGTTAACGCTAGGGCTGGGTAAAAATATCGATTCATCAATGCATTGCAATTCTTTGCTTCTCAATTCAATATCGATTCATTAAATCCTATGAATCGATTCAGCCATCCAGGCCAGTGGCGGCGCTGTGGGTTACACTCTAGTGAGAGCGCTCAGCGTTGTACAAGTCTCGCAGCAAAACAACGCAATGACGGACAGCAGCTGCACTCCGTTCAAGCCTGATTCAAGCCTGCACCACTAACATTAAAAGCCGACGTTTGGGCTCATTTTGGATTCCACTGTAAGCCGGGAACTATGGAAGCTTGTTTCCGCCACAGAATGGAATATAATAAAGGTAATTGCGACTTTTTACCTCACAATTCTGACTTTTTTCCTCACAATTGGGAGTTTACATCTCGCAATTCTGACTTTATTTCTCAGAATTGCGAGTTATAGAGTTAGAATTGCGTGATATAACGTCACAATTGCGGGATATAAAGTCAGAATTGCGTGATATAAAGTCACAATTGAGGGATATAAAGTCAGAATTGCGTGATATAAAGTCGCAATTGCATGATATAAAGTCAGAATTATGAGATATAAACTATTCTGAGAGATAAAAAGGTTAGTCTTTTTTTCCCCTGATATCTTGCAATAATGTTTAGAGTGATCAGCTGTTAAGTGTTATTGTTTACAAAATTATAATTATAATATCAGACTTTTTTGAGCATTGCACATTTTGTGCTTCTGTTTACATTTCTTTTATAACTTGAATGTATAGGAAGAAAGAAATATACTTTCTACTACTCAGTAGAGGTGTTGTTAAAGCACTGTACAGTGCTTGTCACTTGTATTCAACACATACAATATTGTACAGTTTATTCTGATGAATAAACCATGACAGGAAACAAACATGCTGGGGTCAATTTGTTCTTTAACATTGGTAATACTGCGCACATTATTTAAAAATATACTCAGGCACTTAATTACTTGTGTATTTACTTATTATTGAATCGATATCGAAGCTAATAAATCAATATCGAATCGAAATCGAATCGAAGCCTCAAGAATTGTAATCGAATCGAATTGTGAAATGCCTAACAATACCCAGCCCTAGTTAACGCCCATCGCCTTTACGGGCGGAACGGGCATGCCAAAGGTGGATACCATAGACATAGATAGACGGTGGATACACGTAAATAATGATGTCGAGACTGCAGTATCAGTGAGGCAGAATCAGACCGAGAAAGCCGCGATGAAGAAAGTCAAGCAGAACCTCACCACACACGGTTCCTACTAAACGTTTCTGAATGAAAATTGGCCCCATTTTTTAACCATATACACGTTTGTTTTACACAATAGCATCTGACTGGCAACGATAGCAACTGACTGGCTACTAATGTCATACTCAAACAGCGTTGGCAAGTTTACGTTCTTGATCAAATCGAAAATAACGTCATAAAGCATATACACATGAAAAATACATTTACAACATTAGTACTTATACAAAATTTAGGTCCATAATGTTTGTACGCGTTTGTCGTAGACACAAAATACTAGCATAACTAGTAGCCTAGTGGCTATAAAGCCACCACTGGCATTTGGAAAAAAATAAATAAATAATAAAACACAGGCTAACGTTACGTCTGGAATTATATATGAAAATACATTTAAAATGATTAAAGAGTACCTATTATGGCATTTAAAATGTTCCTAATATTGTTCTGGGAGTCCCCAACAACAGTTTTACAAGCATGCAATGACAAAAAACACTTTTGTTGTCTTATAATATGCATTTATTTTTACCTGATTTGCCCACCGACTCCCATATGAATCGTTTTAGCGAGTCCTTTGTCCAAAACCCGCCTTTGCGTGACGCTAATCTGCGGTGATTGGTCAGATGACCTAGTCAGTTGTGATTGGTATTCTCTGTGCAGAAAAACGGAACTCCTATTACCTTAAATGGGTTCTCAACTCCAGTCCTCGCGACCCACTGCTCTGCATATTGTGTATGTCTCCCTTATTTAACACACCTGATTCAGATCCTCAGCTCGTTAGGATAGAGCCGGCTCGCGAATCCATACTTTATAGCGTTTAGGTTTGTGAAGCAATCATCTTCAAAATGACGCGAACACAGAACAAGGGTTGGGCTATACTTGTGTGGTATAGCAGTACTTGTATATTTGAACTGCAGCCACTCAGTCTTCAAATACTCCTCACTTGGCAGGTTAAAAAAGTTCGCTTTTGCGTCGCACTTCAAAACACAGCGTCTCGTCGACATGATTGTTTTCCGAAGCCCAGATCTCGAAAAACGACAGAGTCCAAAAAGGTGCGGTGGGTCCAAATCTCCATGCTCTCAGACCTCCCTGGCCAGCCCAGGCAGGGTGGCCCGTCCTGGGCCAGTTTCAGATTTGCCCGCCACCCCTGGAGCTCCGGTTTTCCCTAGCGTCTCCGAGCGCAATAAGTGGGCGTTTCTTATTCAAATAACTTGTCAAGTTGACGTCAACCAGACAAAGGAAAAGCATCGTTTTTCGAATGATTCATATCAGCAACTCAGAGTCGACTCTTGTTTTTGAGAGACAATAACTTTGTATATGATGAACTTTCATGTTTAAAACTTTGCAGGATGTTTTCGTTCACTTAGATCTATGTTAAACACTACATGAAGGGCAATTTTCAAAAACCCAAAATAGGTACCCTTTAAGTCTTAGCCTACTTACAGGTTGTGGCCCTACAAACTGCTGCCTCTGGTTTTAAAGTTGGATCTGCTTCATCGTTTTTTAACAGTTTCTTGCTGCATTGAATCCTGCATTGAATTTGTGGAGATTCTGGAAGCTGTCTTCCGTAAAATGCGCAGAACAGAGAGCTAGATTACGATCGTCACTTTCAGGAATCAAACATAAATTGTATCCATTGTTGAAGAAGTAACATCCGTGGGAAGCTCGAACACAGAAGACCTGTCAGCTGGGTGAACACAGCTCACTCGACGTGCTGCAGAAATATGCACATGCCCTTTCCTGCATATTCCAAAGGGAGTGGTTGATGCAAATGTGCGGGTTAGTGACGTACCATAACCCAGCTGTAGTCCCAATCGAGTTGTTTTTGTAGGCGTTTACACTTCCTGGTTTTTAAAAGACGATATCTCTGCTTACATTGAACTTTCAGCGCTGCAACTTTGCAGACACTGTTCATGCACCATCAGCAACATTACACACTTTTTAAAATGAAAAAAGTGAAATTGCAGTCAACCCCCCTTAAACTCCAGCTCACGATCGGTGACGCCAAACTGCTCCATCTCCAAAACGTTCGTACGCGTGGGTCAGAGTTTGTATTCAGGTGTATTCTCCGGCATATTATAGAGCCAATTGGATAAATTGTGCAATGATAATTGTGTGGGTGTGTTGGTATCGATATCTGAGTGTGGTTTGTTTGTGTGTAATAAAAAAAGTGTGTGTTTGTGTAGGCCTACTTATATTATAAGAGAGAGAAAAACGTCTCAGGTTGCGACTGTAACCCTCGTTCCCTGAGAAGGGAACGTAATGCTGCGTCAGAAATCGACAATCGAAGCTGTCAAGGATGCCGGATCATAGTAGCATCAACTTCTGATTGGTCAAAGCAAGTCTTTCTCAGGAGGGCGAACAGTGTGGCCGAGGGACCCATCGTTTCATTCCCCTCTCAGGGAATGAGGATTACAGTCGTAACCCGAGACGTTCCCTTTCGAGGGAACTCTCGCTGCGTCGGAAATCGACACATTGGGGAACAAAATGCCCACTGCGCCACACTGAGAGAATACGCCCTGGTGTGAAGCATTTGGCATCTCATGGACGATAGGAATGAGAAGGTAGATCCAACCAAGATTGTCATAAGATGTGGTGTAAGAAGGGGAGGTCTGGAGCTGGTGGCTCAATGGACCCCATGGATGGGAACCCCAGACAGTAAAGAAATTTTAGATACATTAGTAATGAGAGGTTTCTGTAGATAACCAGCTGTCTATTTGAAAAAAGGGGGTAACTCCTAGCCCTTGATACATATCTAGATAGATCTAACTCCTACCAGCCCGTGGCCTAACATAGGGGCCTTCAAGGCTATACGACCTTGAACATCCGACACATGCGATGGAGGATGGATTACCTAAAGAATCATGATACTGCCTACAGGCACCTCAGTGTCAAGGCAGAAATAAAGTAGAGTGGCTGCCGCATCATCACGTAAGTGGGGGAATCACCACCACTCTTCCAGGGAGTAGGATGAGCAGGAATTAGACTCAAATAGATTCTTATATGATGAATACATGCAGAATCATGATATTGCCTGCAGGCACCTCAGTGTCGAGGCAGAAATAAGATAGAGTGGTGTAGCAAATGCAACATTTAATAAAATACATAAAATGTATTAAAGGGGGCCGGAACGGCCAATTTAGCTCAAAGGGAAAGATTCATTGATTTGCAATGAATCTATGGAACCGAATCACTGAACCGAGCAAATGACTCGTTTAGAGTTCATTTGAACGTGCCGTAATTCCTCTTAGCAAGGTAACTTTAGATCGAACAGTACAAGACATTAAATGTGCAAACACAACACCAAGGCAATTATCTTTTCAAATATATGACTTTAATAGCTATCCTAAACACAAATCTAAAGTCTAAACAAAATCACACACACACACATTCATACAGTCGCGAAAAGGGAAAGAGAGTGAGTTGGGAAGAGTGAGAGAGAAAGTTTCAACTTTCTATGTGCACATAAGACATAACTGCAAGAACCAACAAGCGTTAATTTAAACCTTCGTTTCTTAGCTAGGTTATTTAATTTACATTAAAGGCACCAGTTCAGCTAAACGTCTGGAGTACTTGCGCTTGTCTTTGCGGGGCTCAGGGAATTCCTTTGTTGCGTTGCATCGAAGAGGGGGTTTCCGGCCGGGTCCGTTGCGTTGTCTATGAAGTGCAGGGGTGGAAGTTCTGAGCTTGCCGGTCACGTGTGACTGGCGAACGAATCAAAAGTCTTTGCAGTTCGAAGCGCGTTGCAGGAAGATGTTTAAAAACGAAACTTGCAGCAAACTTAACTTTGAACAGAGACTTTTACGAAAAAGAAAGTAAAGGAAAGAGATGAAAATAAAACGAGTCAGAGATGGCTTGAATTAGCTGAATTAACCCGAATCTTGATGGGTTGTTGTCTGTTGGTCTACACGTGCAAACACGCTCTTTGTTGTCTTCAGAGATAAGCATGAACAGAACACTCTCTGGTTGTTTTAGAGAGAGGCACGAACTTAACAGTTACAAACTGAACGAACGAAAATCAGAACATAACTTAACTGGAAGATAACAAAAACTAAAAACACAATGTGAGGTCCTGCTCCTTTGTTCGGATCTTTAACTTAAAACTCAGTCCAACCTCTTAGAAACTTCTGGCCAATGAAACCTTAGCTTCACTTCTGAGGTGGATCTATCTTATCATAATTTATGGATGGTCTGTGAGCTGCCTGGTCTCCAGCATTTTAGCAGAGAGACAAGAGACCATAGTTTAAACCTTATGATTGCTATAATCATAAAACAAAACGTTCTACACAGATTTCAATCAAGCCATCTTTTGAATTAAGAGAATACGGTTCGTTTAAGACTAAACACGAGGTTCTCATTCACGCTCCTTCTAATAGTTATAACATATAGGTATAACAATTACAAGAGTTAATGGTTAACAACGATTACATGATATGTGACCTAAGCATTAACAACAACACACATATTTTGCAGAAGCAATAATACTTATGTTTGATTAAGTCCAAGGATTGTTCTGAAGTGACTTTATGTGATTTTATGTGTGAGATCTCAGATCTCAGCCGTGAGGTCAACTCGTGTGTTAAGCTCGTGGGGGGAGAGAAAAGATGTTCTGCGGACCATCTTTGTCAGAGGATCAAAGGAGCTATATCTGCAGGGCCATAAGAGTCTCCTGAGGGGGGGGGGGGGGGGGGGGGGGGGGGGCTGAAGCAGACTCAAGATTCTTATAATCTCATATAACTGATCCACAGGAAAATAGGCTAGATGACAGGATTCATCCTCCAATCTACAGGAACATGGAGTTTTTTAATGGGAATGTCCCTACAAACTCACCCTTAGAAGCTTGCGGAGGGCACTAAGGCCGCCACAGAAGCACTAAGCATGAACGGGAGGTCCCATTAAAGAACAGGATGGAATGCCAGTACTGAAGCCAGAGGGGAGTGTGGTGAGGGGGGCATGGTTTTCGCGGCGTCTGTAGTGAGAGACGAGTCAATGAGCTGTGTGGTGTGTAAGTAGGTCAAGTGCAGATGATGTACACCTGTGTCTGATTGCAGTGATTGGAGTGGGGAGACTGATAAAAGCCACACAGTGGGAGAGGACGAGAGAGAGAGCAGGCTGGAACTCGGGCTGGGTCTATGAAGTTGTCGTGATCGACGTGGAAAGAGTTTGTGTTTGAATAACCTGTGGACTGAGCCCTGGGAACTGAGAAGCTGTCGTTATCGACGTGGAAAGAGTTTGTGAATAAGAACTGCTGTAGCACGAGCCACAGTGAATGCACTGTGCGCGCCTTTGTTTTGTGTATTGAGTAATACAGGGGTTGGACAATGAAACTGAAACACATGGGGCTCTATCTTGCACCCGGCGCAAACGACTTTATACACTGACGCGTTTATCATTCCTATTTTGCACGCACGCAAAGCGGGTTTTTTTCCTCCACAGACGCACGTCGGTAAACTAGGAAATTAACTTGCGCTCCCTGGGCGGGTTGGCGCAAAAAGGAGGCGTGTGTCGGCGCAAACAATCCCTAGTGCTATTTTGCAGTTCTAGAAAACAATTGCGCCAATGACCAGAAAAAACCTGGTCTAAAGTCAGTGGCGCGTTGCGCGTTGTTCATAATGATATTTTAAGCGCGCCTGCTTGGCCATAAAACAGAGAGTGAACAACGCGCATACACTGTAGATGATTCTCTCATCTACACAGATGCATTTTACTTTTTGCAAATGATACATTATTATAAGAAAAAATATATAAACATGAGGAAAATCATTGTTGTGTCCATGATAATGGGAAAAATAGGCATAAAACTTACACATTTACCCAAGTTATTATATGCATGTTTAACTGAAGCTAATTTGGGTGTGTTTGTCCCATCCCCAATGTCCCTTCTCTTTCTTTTATGGCCCTGACGAGAACATAGATCTCCTCGGCTGTGGACCGATGCTGAAGCGCGTCTGGTAAATGCGCCGTTAAAATAGAATTGCACCATGGAACAAGCGCATCTCGTTCATCACGCTCTTAAAGGGAATGTGATATGATGCTCTTATTGGTTTATTTCCGTTACGCCCAGACCACACCTATGAATAATGAAGCTACTCCAGACCAACCCCTTTTAGATTTGCGCCAGGCGCAAGAGGCATTTATCCCGCCGGGAAAATAGCAACAGCCCCGGGATCCGCCCACAAAGTTATTTGTGCTTTGCGCTTTGACACTTGCGTTTCAGATCGTTAAAATAGGGCCCCTGGTCTTACAACACAATCATTTATTAGGATGGTGAGGGCCTCATTTTGCATCCAAATAAAGCACCAAGTCATCTTGGGAATGACAGATCGAAGTAAAAGGATTATGAGCCGTTCCTCTTCCAGAACAGTGTCCAGGTCACTATATGATGCTGGTGGAGGAAAACGTTTTCTGACACCTCAATAATATTCAGATCTGGTAACTTTGCAGACCATGGGAGATGTTCAACGTCACTTTCATCTTCATCAAACCCTTCTGTCACAAGTCTTGTGTGTGTTGGTGCATGATCATGCAGATACGCGGTTTGAGCATCAGGTGCTCATGATCCTCCAGCTCATGATTTTTGACTCGTGTCCATCAAACACAGCCAAGATTGTCATGATATTGCAGCGCAAACCATCACTGATCCACCCGTGCTTCACTCTGAAGATAGGCCACCAGGCATATAGATGTGAAACTTCCAACATTGGCCAGTGTTTCAGTTTCATTGTCGAACCCCTGTAAAAGACAGATCGAGTTCCAGCACCGCCGACCCTGTCTCCTTCTTCCTATCCACTTATCAAGAACCTTGTTACAGGGAGTATTTAACTGGGTTAAATGCTGTACCTAACCTCTTAAAAATATTTTGTTCCTAGTAGAGTGGGGTTCTAGAATGGATGACCCAACCACCTTGATGGAAAGGGCAACATATTTATGGGTTGGTCCCCCTCCGTCTCCATAACCCCGGCCGTAGATAAAACAGTGTACCACAAGCCTGGGAAAGAAGATCTCTCCTAATAGGGACTCGCCAGGGAGGACTCTCCTGGAGAATTATAAGGTCCAAGTATCAAATTCGGGCAGGCCAGTACAGAGCTACAAGGAGTAAACTCACGCCGTACTCTCTGACCCCTTCCAGAACCCCAGGGAGCAGAGTGATCGAGGGAAAAGCATACACATGCCTGGGAAAGAAGATCTCTCCTAATCAACCATGGCATCCAGGCCCAAAGGAGTCTTCGGAGCTGGTTTGACTGACATACGGTATCCTGAATCTAACCCCCTTGGAGATTGATCCAGTAACCTGAGATCCAAACCCAGGCCTAACTCCCCCTCCCTTCACAGGAACTATGAAGTGCAGGCTGTAGAACATAGGCTCCCGTATTCAAAGAAGAACCCACGTTGAGGTCTCCTGTGTTAAGAGGGACTAGACTTCCTGTTCCAAGAACTGACCCTGCTTGGGGCTGGCCACATGTGAACCCCCCCAGTAGATAATGTTTTCTTTTTTTAATTTTAGCTCCACTATAAGCAGGACCCCCTAGGCTTTATTTTGAAGACCCCTCGGGGAGTCTAAATATGCCATTATGGGGAGTAGTCCCTCGAGACAGTCCTTAGCTATAAATTTCCAAATGGCTTTGGTGACCTGAAGCAGCTAATTGGCAGGAACCAACTGAAATATACTCTCTACAGACCTCCTGAGAGGCGGCGAACTCGACAGGTCCTCAATGTCTCCGGGCGGACACTGCGATTTGTGTTCGCTGGAAGCCGATGTTTCCCGAGGCACCATTGGTGGCGGGAGCATACATCGATTTCCTAAGGGCTGCATAGAGTGCGAGACTCCTGTACTCGCCCTGCTGGGGGAACGCCCATAAGGGTCCACATGTTACGACAAGACCTCTTGATCAGGGCCATCTTAATCTGAGAGACAATCCTCAGACCTATCTTCGGTATGGTGGGCCTTGCGCGAGAATATTTCCTCTGGCCCCAAGCCTTATATGGGGGGGGCACGAGAGGCAACCTTCTCAAAAAATTATGAGGAGCTGGCGGTTTTCCCTTGAGGCTGCTCCCTGGAAACAACCCCATGAGACCTGGATTGACAACTGGGGATATCTGATTGTGATTTAACCATAAATGTCTCTCTGAGATGACTAGTGCTGCCATGGAACGGACAATGGCACGGGCCACCTCTTTAATAATATGGAGAGTTAAGTCAGCCACTCTACTAAATTTAGTAATACTGTCGAGTGAGACCTCCCAGTTATCATCTACCTCTTTGAGGAGGTCCGCCTGGTATGCCTTTAATAACCCCATCATGTGTAGGCATGCACTGGCTTGACCCACCTCCAATGTGCCTTCCCTAGCAAATTTGATGTGCGTGATTTGGAAGGAAGTGTCTGAGCTATCAGTGGTGATGCAATGACGGGGAGAAAATAATTAAGATGAATATGTTTTTTTTCCACGATCTTGCTAACTTAGTGTGGAGATCAGTGAAAAGGTGAAGAATCTAACACAAAGATTGTGACTGGGTCTGCAGGAAGCGCTCATTAATTTTATTTTTCTTAGTCGCTTCCTGCTTACTAAATGGCCATTCAACATTTTATTTAGCCACTGCCCTGGTTACAACCTCCAGCAACTCCTCTGTTTTGGCAAAATATGGCAAACAGGTTGAGAACCAGAACCAGATAAATCAAACACAGGGTCTTTAACACGGTCGAAAGAAGCCACAGTGCGGGCTTACGAACTGTGCACGAGACCAGTGGGGCTAGTAAATAAACACTGAGAAAGGGTCGCAACCGTCTCAGTATTATACTGTATACCAGCCAGACGTGCGAATCCCATACATACAAGCGGCATGCTGCCTTGACAGCTGCAAGACCTGATGCACTGATTGCATTGATGGGCGACCACAACATCTCATTTTGTGAATAGGAACACATTTGCATTAAGCACCTAGTTCGCACTTGTCTAAAGTAATTGGTTACATCTACAAAATAAGCCTACAAAAGCAGAATTAAGCCCTGCTGGTAAAATTAAGGTTTAAACACTCTCCAATAAGGTTTCAGTTGTTTAACTAGTTTACATGCAGTGAAAGTAGGCTACAATAAACCAACTGCATTTACTCTTTTATGAATTAGCAATTAATACTACTAATAAACGGCAAACTACTTCTTCACTGCTGATTCCTGGTGGTTTAGAGGAGAATTACTCCGAGTTCGCCCCCTGTCGTTTCACAGAATAGCACAACGGTGAGCGCGTCAAGTATAAATGCCTCGTCCGTTTGGAGAGGTGCACGCGCAGGCAGCGGAGACTCTTGCGGACGCGTCGAGTATAAACAAGGCTTAAGAAGATCGTATGTCCAGGCACACTTTACGAGTGAGTTTAAACGAAAATAGTACGGAGGCAGTGATATACGATTTTACGACCTGCTGAAAAGTTCCGCGCTAAAAACTCTCCCATAACTGCATATAAAATATTGATACAAGACGTGATTATTTTGCTATAGGCTCGTTTTCAGCACCGGGAAACGGACGTCCGGTCACCCTTGTGTGTGTGTGTGAATTAAAAAATGTAGTTACAATAGGCTACACATTAAAAAAAATAAAATTTCAAGCTCTCTGAATGATTAATTAGCCGTTTAAACCACCTCATGTGAGTGTTTGCAATTAATTTTGCTGCGAGAAAGCTATAGCGCAGTGAACGGGGCTTGAGTGAGCTTGAGCGCGTTGAGTGAGGGCGCGGGTGCCAGATCCCGTGTTGTCAGATCCACATAATGGAAAGGTGACTTGTTTTTTGGATTAATGTCACACTTTAGGAAGTTTTTAAAGTGGTTTAGGAAGTTTTTAAAATATATTAATCTTATTTCCAAAACACAAGCTTTGAATTTATTTCAGATTTTTATATAATTTCTTTTTTTTTGTTAGTTTTTGCTTGTTTTTCGTAGCAATATCTGGCAACATTGTTCTGTTGGGATTAATAAAAAAATCTTGGGCTGTAGACAAACTGCAATTGCTTTTAGGATGATACAAACATAATGATCATCATGACGTGTAAGAATCTCTAAAAAAATGCATAACACTATCACAAACAATAGCATAATAGCCTACAGATGTTTCAGAATGAAATATGCCAAATACTGACCAGTAGGAACAAGGCAGATGCTGTTTAGTTAACCTTTCACAAAGTCATCATAATAACATTAATTGAAGCAGTGTTTCTAGTAGATTATAACATTCACGTAGATAATACAAATGATGCGTTAGGTGCTGCGTTTACAGACTTATTAAACTACTTTGGGGTCAAACAAAACGTCAGTGGTCCCACTCATCGTCTAAACCATACACTAGATTTAATTATATCATATGGAACCAATCCAACTGACATAAATATTATACCGCAAAGCAATGACGTCACTGATCATTACATGGTGACTTGCATAATACGTACTGCTGAAATATGTCATGTTGCGCCACGTTATAGACCAGGCAGAACAATCCTTCCAACCACTATAGATAGATTCTCAAATACCTTACCTGATCTATCTAAGTTGCTAAGTGAACCCAAACAAACAGATGAATTAGAGGAAATGACTAGCAGTTTGAGCACCATTTTCACTAGTACATTAGATATTGTTGCACCAATTAGATTAAAAAAGGTTAGAGAGAAAACCAAAGCACCCTGGTACAATAGTGATACGCATGCTATCAAGAGAGAAACCCGTAAGTTAGAGCGTAAATGGAAACAAACTAACTTAGAGATCTTTAGAATCGCGTGGAAAGACAGTATGTCACGTTATAAAAAGGCCCTAAAAACAGCCAGGGCTGAGCATCTCCGCAAACTAATCGAACATCACCAGAGCAAAATATACCGTTACAGTTTAGCAGTAATGATTTTATGAATTACTTCAATGAGAAAATAGAAAGCATCTGAAACACAATTATAAATGTACAATCCTCTATGGTGTGTTATGACTCAGCCTCAATTATGGCCCATCTAGAACAACTACACCGCTTTACAATGATAGGACAGGAGGATCTAAATAAACTTATCACTGCATCTAAACCAACAACATGTTTATTAGATCCAATACCCACTAAACTACTAAAATAACTATTACCTGTAGTGGAAGAGCCTCTCCTCATTATTATTAACTCGTCTTTATCTTTAGGTCATGTTCCAAAAATATTCAAGCTGGCAGTAATAAAACCTCTCATTGAGAAACCGCAATTAGATCCAAATAACTTAGCAAATTACAGACCCATTTCAAATCTTCCCTTTATGTCCAAAATACTAGAAAAAGTTGTGTCCGCTCAACTGTGCTCTTTTTTGCAAGAAAATGATATCTATGAAAAATTCCAGTCAGGATTCAGACCGCATCATAGTACAGAAACTGCGCTAGTTAAAATTACAAATGATTTACTTTTAGCTTCTGACCAAGGCTGTATCTCAATACTAGTTCTACTTGATCTTAGCGCTGCGTTCGACACTATATATCATAAAATACTCTTGGATCGACTACAAAACTACACTGGTGTACAAGGACAGGCATTAAGGTGGTTCAGATTGTACTTATCGGACCGTTATCATTTTGTCTGTTTAAACGGGGATAAATCTAAGATAACGTCAGTAGACTATGGGGTACCGCAAGGATAAAATAAATAATGAAATAATAATAATAATAAAAGTTACACATAGCTCCAAAGTGGACAAAAATGTCCATGTCAAAAAACTGTCATAAAAATGTTAGGCTTGAGAGCAAAGACTTAAGTTTGGTGTCATTTTAAAGAGGACCATTGGCAGATTATCGCTGCGTTTAAACAAGTGAAAAAAGTGAAACCAAAATTTTTCTATAGAGGTTTAAATTTATGAAAGTTATTTATGAACATTTTGATCATTATTTTAAACAAATATATATGTTATGAATCATGTTGAACTCCAAAACTGAAATAAATTCAAAGCCATAAATCTAAACAAGTTGTATTCCAAATTTGAGGATGATATCTAAAATTAAAGCTGCAAGCGGCAATGGGTGGGCCCTACACCTGTAGTGCGTCTGGGTGTGAGGCGTTGCATATTCTGCAGCTCAGCCGGTGCGGCTGTGAATTTGCTGCGCTGCTTCGTTAAAGGTCACTTCCTATTGCCAGCAGGTGGCGCTATGACTGTGGGTGAATGTTGGCATGTAGATTTGATCAGGGTGGGACTCTTGTCAAAATGTGTAAAATTTCGTGCAGATCTGGGCATTCACAGCCAAGTTACCACAACTTTCTGTTTCATGGAGAATCATCGACACCACGGACACGCCCATCGACGAAAACGCGCAGATAGCACAACTTTTCATCGTGAATGCCTTTAGAAGGCACAGCAGAAATGTGAAGTCGATCCGACTAAATCCCTAGGAGGAGTTTGTTAAAGTACGTAAGGAGTAAATCATTCAAAAATGGCAGTAAAATTAGAAATGGCTGACTTCTTGTTGAGTTTAGGGCATCGCTCCAAGAGACTTTTCTGTGCGTCTAAACATGGTAGATGTACCACAGAAATTCTGTACATGTCAGTCAAACATGCGGCGGGGGCTGTGTCATTAAAGGTCAATTCCTGTTGCCAGCAGGTGGCGCTATGACTGTGGGTGAATGTCGGCATGTAGGTTTGTTCAAGGCGGGACTCTTGTCAAATGTTTAAAATTTCGTGCAGATCTGGGCATTTACAGCCAAGTTACAACAACTTCCTGTTTCATGGCGAATCATCGACGCCACGGACACGCCCATCGACGAAAACGTGCAGATAGCACAACTTTACATTGTCAATGTCTTTAGAAGGCACAGCAGAAATGTGAAGTCGATCCGACTAAATCCCTAGGATGAGTTCGTTAAAGTACGTAATGAGTAAATCATCCAAAAATGGCGGTAAAATTAGAAATGGCTGACTTCCTGTTGAGTTTAGGGCATTACTCCAAGAGACTTTTTTGTGCGTCTGGACATGGTAGATGTACCACAGAAATTTTGTACATGTCGGTCAAACATGTGGCGGGGGCTGCTTCGTAAACAGTCACTTCCTGTTGCCAGCAGATGGCGCTATGACTGCGGGTGACTGTCGGCATGTTGATTTGTTCAGGGCGGGACTCTTGTCAAATGTGTAAAATTTCGTGCAGATCTGGGCATTTACAGCCAAGTTACTACAACTTCCTGTTTCAAGGCGAATCATCAACGCCACGGACACGCCCATCGACGATACCCCGCATATAGCACAACTTTACATCGTCAATGCCTTTAGAAGGCACAGCAGAAATTTGAAGTCGATCTGACTAAATCCCTAGGAGGAGTAAGTTAAAGTTCGTAATGATTAAATCATCCAAAAATGGCTGTAAAATTAGAAATGGCCGACTTCCTGTTGAGTTTTCTGGACATGGTAGATGTACCAAAGAAATTTCGTACATGTCGGTCAAACATGCGGCGAGGGCTGCTTCGTTAAATGTCACTTCCTGTTGCCAGCAGGTGGCGCTATGACTGTGGGTGAATGTCGGTGTGTAGATTTGTTCAGGGCAGGACTCTTGTCAAATGTGTAAAATTTCGTGCAGATCTGGGCATTTACAGCCAAGTTACTACAACTTCCTGTTTCATGGCGAATCATCGTCGCCAGGGACACGCCCATCGACGAAAACGTGCAGATAGCACAACTTTACATCGTCAATGCCTTTAGAATGCACAGCACAAATTTGAAGTCGATCCGACTAAATCCCTAGGAGGAATTCGTTAAAGTACGGAGTGTGTAAATCGTCCAAAAATGGGCGCCAAATTCAAAATGGCGGACTTCCTGTCGAGTTTAGGGTATGGGTTCTTGAGGCTTTTTTGTGCATCTTGATATGATACACGTCCCCACCAAATTCCGTACGTGTAGGTTGAACGTGGACGAGGGGCTAATTTTTTCCAATTTTCTAGATGGCGCTAACGAGCCATTTTGCCACGCCCATCCGCGAAACCCACAATATACGAAATTTTTCACCAGACCTGACATGCGTGCCAAATTTGGTGAGTTTTTGAGCATGTTGCGGCCTCGAAAATGACGCTTACTTTGCAGAAAAAAAGAAAGATTAAAGCTGCAAGCAGCGATGGGCGGGCCCTCGCACCTGTTACACGTCGGGGTGTGAAGCGGCCGCGTTGCATTTTCTGCAGCTCAGCCAGTGTGGCTGTGCATTTGCTACGCTGCTTCGTTAAAGGTCACTTCCTCTTGACACTAGATGGCGCAATGACTGTGGGTGAATGTCGGCATGTAGATTTGTTCAGGGTGGGACTCTTGTCAAATGTCTAAAATTTCGTGCAGATCTGGGCATTTACAGCCAAGTTATTACAACTTCCTGTTTCATGGCGAATCATCGACGCCACGGATATGCCCATTGACGAAAACGCGCAGATAGCACAACTTTACATCGTCCATGCCTTTAGAAGGCACAGCAGTAATTTGAAGTCGATCCGACTAAATCCCTAGGAGGAGTTAGTTAAAGTATGTAATGAGTAAATCATCCAAAAATGGCGGTAAAATTAGAAATGGCGGACTTCCTGTTGAGTTTAGGGCATCGCTCTAAGAGACCTTTTTGTGCGTCTGGACATGGTAGATGTACCACAGAGATTTTGTGCATTTCGGTCAAACATGCGGCCGGGGCTGCTTCGTTAAATGTCACTTCCTGTTGCCAGCAGGTGGCGCTATGACTGTGGGTGAATGTCGGCATGTAGATTTGTTCAGGGCGGGACTCTTGTCAAATGTGTAAAATTTCGTGCAGATCTGGGCATTTACAGCCAAGTTACTACAACTTCCTGTTTCATGGCGAATCTTCGATGCCACGGACACACCCATCGACGAAAACGCGCAGATAAGACAACATTACATCGTCAATGCCTTTAGAAGGCACAGCAGAAATTTGAAGTCGATCCGACTAAATCCCTAGGAGGAGTAAGTTAAAGTTCGTAATGAATAAATCATCCAAAAATGGCTGTAAAATTAGAAATGGCCGACTTCCTGTTGAGTTTTCTGGACATGGTAGATGTACCACAGAAATTTTGTACATGTCGGTCAAACATGCGGCCGGGGCTGCTTCGTTAAATGTCACTTCCTTTTGCCAGCAGGTGGCGCTATGACTGTGGGTGAATGTCGGCATGTAGATTTGTTCAGGGCGGGACTCTTGTCAAATGTGTAAAATTTCGTGCAGATCTGGGCATTTACAGCCAAGTTACTACAACTTCCTGTTTCATGGCGAATCTTCGACGCCACGGACACACCCATCGACGAAAACGCGCAGATAGCACAACTTTACATCGTCAATGCCTTTAGAAGGCACAGAAGAAATTTGAAGTCGATCCGACTAAATCCCTAGGAGGAGTTAGTTAAAGTACGGAGTGTGTAAATCGTCCCAAATCGGTCGCCAAATTCAAAATAGCGGACTTCCTGTCGAGTTTAGGGTATGGGTTCTTGAGGCTTTTTGTGCGTCTTGATATGATACACGTCCCCACCAAATTTCGTGCATGTAGGTTGAACGTGGACGAGGGGCTAATTTTTTCCAATTTTCTAGGTGGCGCTAGCGTGCCATTTTGCCACGCCCATCCGCGAAACCCACAAAATACGAAATTTTTAAAACCAGTCCTGACATGCGTGCCAAATTTGGTGAGTTTTTGAGCATGTTGCGGCCCCGAAAATGGTGCTTACTTTGCAGGGAAAAAAAATTAAAGCTGCAAGCAGCGATGGGCGGCCCCTCGCACCTTTTGCACGTCGGGGTGTGAGGCGGCCGCATTGCATTTTCTGGAGCTCAGCCAGTGCGGCTGTGAATTTGCTACACTGCTTCATTAAAGGTCATTTCCAGTTGCCAGCAGGTGGCGCTATGACTGTGGGTGAATGTCGGCATGTAGATTTGTTCAGGGCGGGACTCTTGTCAAATGTGTCAAATTTCGTGCAGATCTGGGCATTTACAGCCAAGTTAATACAACTTCCTGTTTCATGGCGAATCATCGACGCCACAGACACGCCCATCGACGAAAACGCAACGAAAAGTCGATCCGACTGAATCCCTAGGAGGAGTTAGTCCCAACCGTGGGTTCGTGGAAAAAAACCCATGTTAAAAAGCTGCCATTGGACGCATAATGGCCCCGATGGATTGTAGGAGATCGTGGGATGCCCACTCCCCTATAAGCTTGGTGGGCCCACGGCACTTTACGACTAACCCCCTTTTCACCAATACCCACGGATTTTCGACGAAACGGACTTCTATAGTTGGCGCCAGTGAGTCGAAACCCCACCGCCCCCCCAGCCCGCGGACCCACTATTTGTCCGTTCGTCCACTGTGTTGGTGGGGGTTTCACGGGATACTACCCCACCCTCTCCCAGGCCACACCCCCCGTCCCACGGAACCACTATTCGTCCGATCGCCCATTGGACCGGGACGACGCCCCGGGACACGCCCCCGGCCACTCCCCCATCCCACGGACCGACTATTCGTCCAATAACCGACTAAACAGGGACGACGCCCCGGGACCCGCCCCCGGCCACTCCCCCGTCCCACGAACTCACTATTTGTCCAATAACCTACTATATTTCTTAAAAGTTCCGCGAGCCCACCCCCCCACTCCCGGGACACGCCCCCATCCCACTGAACCACTATTTGTCCAATAACCCACTATATTTCCCGAGAGGCACCGTATTTCCGCAAAACCACCACGCGGCCGGTGGTCCGTGGGACGGCTCCCGTACGGGGACGCAGGGTCGTGGCGCGTTGAGATTTGGGATTCTGGCCCTCCAGGGGCCCCTGGCGCGGGGCCCCAAAGCGCGAATCTCTGGGGCCTTTAGAAAAATTTGACCTCTTTCTAGCGCCCCCTGCTTTTGGTATGTCGGTCGGGGAGGGCCGAGGGGTGGGCGTGCCGAATTTGGGGCCCCGGGGACGTTTGGAAAAAATCCCACTCGCCCATTAAATGAATGTATTGTGCCACAGTGGTTTCGTGGACGCCGCTTCGCGAGGGCCCATCAACTAGGGGGCGGCGTTTTCCTTCTCGCCGCGGCGCTCCGGCGCGGGCGGAAAATTTTGGGGGCCCTCGGACCTCGTTCAGGGGTCGAAAGGCCGGAAAAGGCACCGGCCCCGTCCGCGAAACCGCTGCTCGACCGGTGGTCCGTGGGACGGCCCCCGTACGGGGACGCAGGGTCATGGCGCGTTGAGATTTGGGATTCTGGCCCTCCAGGGGCCCCTGGCGCGGGGCCCCGGAGCGTGAATCTCTGGGGCCTTTAGAAAAATTTGACCTCTGTCTAGCGCCCCCTGCTTTTGGTATGTCGGTCAGGGAGGGCCAAGGGGTCGGCGTGCCGAATTTGGGGTCCCGGGGACATTTGGAAAAAAATCCCACTCGCCCACTGAATGAATGTATTTCGCCACTGCGATTTCGTGGACGCCGCTTTGCGGCGGCCCGTCGACTAGGGGGCTAGGGCTGAAACGATTCCTCGAGTTACTCGATTACAAAAATTCCTCGAGGCAAAAAATCTGTCTCGAAGCCTCGTTAAATTCCTATGACGCGCACGCAGGGATCTGATTGTTTCACACGGACCGTTGTTCAGGAAGCAGACCATAGCGCATGATACATTTGACTTCATGTGACTTCATAAATGGCAGAGAATGTCTAAAGTTTGGGATCATTATATGTTTATAAAGGAAGAAAACAAGATGCAATGTGTCTACTGCAAAGTATACCTGGCAGGGCTGCCAACTCTCACGCATTCAGCGTGAGACTCGCGCAATTGAGCCAATTCTCACTCTCACGCCATACCCCCGATTTCTCACGCTGAAGTGTCAATCCCTTCGGTCAAATGCCTGAACGATGAGTTTGTCTATAGATCTACCTGTTGAGCCACTCGTGATCGACTAGTTTTACCGCCGCGCCGCATATTAATTCGCAAGTTAAAATATCCTGTAGTGCGAGCGCGCATGCGAGATGTTGAGCTCCGCGGCTCGCGCACGACGGCAAAGAGGTAAGCGAGCGCGTGCACCCATGTCTCTCTCACGCGCCAGTCAGACCAATCGCGGCAATTCATCATATGCTTAAACTTTTAGGTAGGCACGCAACAAACATTTCAGCATACATTCACTGTAACTTACTGTATACACTGGGACGTGATGGAGGAACAAATATTGTGAGACACACACACTCTGATGTTTGTCTTGAGATTACAGTTGAAAAAGTCTGATTCTTATTTGTAATTGTTTTATTTCCATTTATTTTTATTTTTTTTATAAATTGTATACATTTGTGTACCTGCTTGGCTTGATATTTTATATTAATTTATTTTTGTTTTCAGGTTGGTAATTTGCAGAAGGTGCAATCCTTTTTTTGTAATGTTGTATTAAGAAGACAAAACTAAGGCCATTTAAGTTTGTATTCAAAGTTTTACATATTATGGGCTACATGTAACATGCTTTACAGTAAATTGTTTTAACTGTATTGTTATATAATAGTTGGCACTGGCACTTATAAACACTAAATGAGTAAAAAAAATGCAATAATTAGTTGTGGAGGCAAATGTTTGAGTTGGAATAAATACCTCTAGTTTTTTAAAGAAATAAAAGCCAAACACCTTATCATTTTCGTAATACATTATTTGTTTTGGTTGCTTAAAAACACACATAAACAAATTATCCGATTACTCGATTAATCGATCGATTAAGTGCTAGATTAATCGATTACAAAAAGAATCGATAGCTGCAGCCCTATAGGGGGCGCCGTTTCCCGACTCGCCGCGGCCCCCCGGCGCGGGTAGGAAAGTTTGGGGGCCCTCGGACCTCGTTCGGCGGTCGAAAGGCCCCGAAAAAGGACGCCCGTCCGCGAAACCACTGAAAAAAAGGGTTTCGTGGGACGGCCCCTGTACGGGGACGAAGGGGCGTGGCGTCTCGAGATTACAGATTCCGAGTCTCCCGGGAATCGCGGATCTCTAGGACCTTTTAAAAAAACGCCCCTTCCCCGCTAAAAGACTGAAATGGCATTTTCAGCCTCAGAGTGAAAAAGCCATGAGAGAGGATTTTTTCACAGAGGCCGGGAAAAGCGTGCCTCTGCTCTAGCGCCCCCTGCTTTTGGTATGTCGGCCGGGGGGGCCCAAGGTGCCAGCACGCCGAATTTCGGGCCCCTGGGACGTTTCGAAAAATATCCCACTCGCCCATTAAATTAATGTATTTTGCCAAACGTGGCTTCGCGGACGCCGCTTCGCGACGGCCGATCGACTGGGGCGTGACGTTTTCCGACTCGCCACGGGCCCCCGATGCGGGCAGAGAAATTTGGGGGCCCTCGGACCTCGTTCAGGGGTCCAAAGGTCGAAAAAAGGGTGAAAAGCTCACATTTTGAAAATGACAAAGGTCAAAAAGGTCAAACCCGCCGAAAAGTGCCGGCACACGGAGACGGAACGTCGCAGCGCCACGAAACTCGGTGGGGTCCGTCGTCTAGGGACCTCGAGCGGAGCCCCCGAGTTTGGGGGCCCTGGCTGCTTCCTGAGCGTTTCGTAGGCCCCGTTTGTAATGAGCCGTTCACTGTGGATGGTGACTGAAAAGTGGCCCCCACACGCAGACGGAGGGCCGCGGCGCCTCGAAACTTCACGTTCCAACTCTCCGGGGGCCCCTGACTCGGGGCCCCGAATTTCGGAACTCTAGGACCTCTGCAAAAAAAACGCCCCTCCCCCGTCATCAACTCATTTAAAGGCTTGAATGGCTCTTTCAGGGTAAGAGTGAAACATCCTTGAGCGTGACATGTTGCGCAGAGGCTAAAAAATATTTCCCCGGGCCCCAGGGCCCGGTGCTCTCGGCAGGTCGCTCGGGGGCCGTTTCTATGTTTAATTAGCATAAAAAAACAGCGTCCGCGGAACCACGTTTTGGCGGGAAAAAATAGGTTGGAAGCGGGATGCTATCGCATTTCCTCCTCCCGTCGTTCGTGCCGGCGGTCCCCGTCGACCGTACTAAGCACGCTCGGCCGAACACGTGGCGCCCTTTTCCCGAGTCGTTTGAGCGTTCGATGGCCACGAAAACCAGTGTCCTCGAAGACACGTTTTGGCGGGAAATATTTTTAAGCCAGTCTGTGGGAATATCTTGGTGAAAACTTTTTTTAAATGTGATATTCTGACTCTCTGGGCCATTGTGATTGCAAAACCAAGCTGTTTTGTGAAATTAGTCATGCAACAAGCTTTGTAATTAGGCCACACCTACGGTTTGGCTGTTTAAAAATAGCGGGTTTGTGGACGCTTTGGCGTTTGAGCTTTGTCTTTCAATTTTTTTTCGACGAAACGAGTTTACGACGACTTGGAGGGATCCCCTGGTGCGGGCGGAAAAGTTTGGGGGCCCTCGGACCTCGTTCGGGGGTCGAAAGGCCGAAAAAGGGACGTCGTCCGCGGAACCGCTATTCGTCCAATAACCCACGTCGCAACGCCCGATCCACTACGGGGCGCCGTTTTCCGACTCGCCACGGCCCCCCGGTGCGGGCGGAAAAGTTCGGGGGCCCTCGGACCCCGTTTATGGTTCGAAAGGCCGAAAAAGGGATGTCGTCCGCGGAACCGCTATTCGTCCAATAACCCACGTCGCAACGCCCGATCCACTAGGGGGCGCCGTTTTTCGACTCGCCACGGCCCCCCGGTGCGGGCGGAAAAGTTCGGGGGCCCTCGGACCCCGTTTAGGGTTCGAAAGGCCGAAAAAGGGATGTCGTCCGCGGAACCGCTATTCGTCCAATAACCCACGTCGCAACGCCCGATCCACTAGGGGGCGCCGTTTTTCGACTCGCCACGGCCCCCCGGTGCGGGCGGAAAAGTTCGGAGGCCCTCGGACCCTGTTTAGCGGTCGAAAGGCCGAAAAAGGGGCGCCCGTCCGCGAAACCGCTACGAGAAAAAGTGGTCCGTGGGACAGCTCCCGTACAGGGTCGAAAGGTCATGGCGCGTCGAGATTTGAGATCTGGGCCCTCCAGGGGCCCCCGACACATGGCCCCGAAGGGTGAAAACCCAGGACCTTCCTGTAGCAAAATGGCCACTTTTCACCAACTTTCACTCAAGGCCTCTTTGAATACATGAGCTGAAGAGCTTAGAGAAGGGTTAAAGGGGTCAAAAGGGTTGCTTTTGCTCTAGCGCCCCCTGCTGTCAGTATGTCGCTCGGGTGGGGCCCAAGGGTCAGCATGCCGAATTTGGGAACCCTGGGACCTTTCTGTCAAAATCCCACTCGCCCATTAAATGAATGTATTCGCCACCGCGGTTTCGCGGACGCCTCTTCGCAACGGCCCATCGACTAGGGGGCACCGTTTTCCGACTCGCCGCGGCCCCCGGTGCGGGCGGTAGAATTTGGAGGCCCTCGGACCTCATTCAGGGGTCGAAAGGCCGAAAAAGGGACGTCGTCCGCAAAACCACTATCCATCCAATAACCCACGTCGCGACGCCCGATCGACTAGGGGGCGCCATTTTCCGACTCGCCGCGGCCCCCCGGTGCGGGCGGGAGAGTTCGGGGGCCCTCGGACCTCGTTCAGGGGTCGAATGGCCGAAAAAGGGACGCCCGTCCGCACAACTGCTATTCGTCCAATAACCCACGTCGCGACGCCCGATCGACTAGGGGGCGCCGTTTTCCGACTCGCCGCGGCCCCCCGAAGCGGGCGGAAAAGTTCGGTGGCCCTTGGACCTCGGAACCCGTTCGGGGGGGGGGTCGAAAGGCCGAAAAAGGGACGTCGTCCGCGGAACCGCTATTCGTCCAATAACCCACGTCGCAACAGCCGATCGACTAGGGGGCGCCGTTTTCCGACTCGCCGCGGGCCCCTGACGCGGGCGGAAAAGTTGTGGGGGCCCTTGGACCTCGTTCGGGGGTCGAACGGCCGAAAAAAACACGCCCCGTTTCGAATACGGTTTGTTATTGGACAAAATGGTGGGTTATTGGACACATGTGGTCAGATCTAGCTAAAAAAGTGCTTTTACGTTCGCGAAAACTCAAAGGATAAGTAGTTTTCATCCAAATATTTTGAAAGCTATGCTTAAAACCATGTGTCCAAAAACCCACAAAGTGTTCAATAACCCACTATTTTTCATATTTACTAACCCCAACCCTCATGCAATGAGCTGCAAATGGACAGAATCCCGGCGGCAATCTATTCAATGGGTTTTCAGGTAGTACATTTGAAAAATAGTGGGTTATTGGACAAATAGTGGGTTTGTGGACAGTGGGATAGATTGCAGGTGGGATTCTGTCCATTTGCAGCTTATTGCATGGAGGCTGGGGTTAGTACATTTGAAAAATAGTGGGTTATTGGACAAATAGTGGGTCCGTGGACAGTGGGACAGATTGCAGGTGGGATTCTGTCCATTTGCAGCTTATTGCATGGAGGCTGGGGTTAGTAAATTTGAAAATAATGGGTTATTGGACAAATAGTGGGTCCGTGGACAGTGGGATAGTGGGATTCTGTCCATTTGCAGCTTATTGCATGGAGGTTGGGGTTAGTACATTTGAAAATAGTGGGTTATTGGACAAATAGTGGGTCCATGGACAGTGGGATAGTGGGATTCTGTCCATTTGCAGCTTATTGCATGGAGGTTGGGGTTAGTACATTTGATAATAGTGGGTTATTGGACAAATAGTGGGTCCGTGGACAGTGGGATTCTGTCCATTTGCAGCTTATTGCATGGAGGTTGGGGTTAGTACATTTGAAAATAGTGGGTTATTGGACAAATAGTGGGTCCGTGGACAGTGGGATAGTGGGATTCTGTCCATTTGCAGCTTATTGCATGGAGGTTGGGGTTAGTACATTTGAAAATAGTGGGTTATTGGACAAATAGTGGGTCCATGGACAGTGGGATAGTGGGATTCTGTCCATTTGCAGCTTATTGCATGGAGGCTGGGTTTAGTACATTTGAAAATAGTTATTGCATGGAGGCTGGTGTTAGTGCATTTGAAAATAGTGGGTTATTGGACAAATAGTGGGTCCATGTACAGTGGGATAGTGGGATTCTGTCCATTTGCAGCTTATTGCATGGAGGCTGGGGTTAGTACATTTGAAAATAGTGGGTTATTGGACAAATAGTGGGTCCATGGACAGTGGGATAGTGGGATTCTGTCCATTTGCAACTTATTGCATGGAGGCCTCAGGTTAGTACTTTTGAAAATAGTGGGTTATTGGACAAATAGTGGGTCCATGGACAGTGGGATAGTGGGATTCTGTCCATTTGCAGCTTATTGCATGGAGGCTGGGGTTAGTACATTTGAAAATAGTGGGTTATTGGACAAATAGTGAGTCCATGGACAGTGGGATAGTGGGATTCTGTCCATTTGCAGCTTATTGCATGGAGGCTGGGGTTAGTACATTTGAAAATAGTGGGTCATTGGACAAATAGTGGGTCCATGGACAGTGGGATAGTGGGATTCTGTCCATTTGCAGCTTATTGCATGGAGGCTGGGGTTAGTACATTTGAAAAATAGTGGGTTATTGGACAAATAGTGGGTTTGTGGACAGTGGGATAGATTGCAGGTGGGATTCTGTCCATTTGCAGATTATTGCATGGAGGCTGGGGTTAGTACATTTGAAAATAGTGGGTTATTGGACAAATAGTGGGTCCATGGACAGTGGGATAGTGGGATTCTGTCCATTTGCAGCTTATTGCATGGAGGTTGGGGTTAGTACATTTGAAAATAGTGGGTTATTGGACAAATAGTGGGTCTGTGGACAGTGGGATAGTGGGATTCTGTCCATTTGCAGCTTATTTCATGGAGGCCTCAGGTTAGTACATTTGAAAATAGTGGGTTATTGGCAGTGGTGGACAGTAACGAAGTAAATGTAATTCGTTACTGTACTTAAGTAGCTTTTTTGCGTATCTGTACTTTACTCAAGTATTTAAATTTTGGGAGACTTTTACTTTAACTCCACTACATTTCAAAGTCAAATATCTTACTTTTTACTCTACTACATTTTCAAAATCAGTCGTTCCTTTTTTTATTTATTATGAGTGGATAAAAACGTAACTGGTCAAACGAGCCACCAATCACAATACAGCGCACGCGCTTTGTTTTGAACTTGCCTTGGCTTTATCTACTAAGCGCAAACCAGAGCCGTTTAATATGAGAGTTGCGTACATAGATGGTTGTGACAGTGATCTCGCCGCCGCCCGGTCACGTTATTCGTGTAGCTCTCAATAGTTCCAAACAAATCGCGTTGACAATGATTTTAAGCGGGACAAAGAGCAGTATTATTGGAGCAATATCGGTAAGTATTGACTCATAATGTACACTGCTTACGTTGCCACTAAAATGACTTGCATATAATAACTTTTTTTCTGGGGAGTAGCCTAGCAGAAACACTGCATTAGGCTAATACGTTTTTGTGTTTAATTTTGGAGGGAAATTGGCTGCTCCCATAACATAGGTATATTAGGGGTGTAACGGTACATATATTGGTATTGAACCGTTTCAGTTCGAGGCTTCCGGTTCGGTACGCATACAAACCGAACGATTGCTTGGACCATTTTTCCTGCCGGCAAAATTCGCGCTGACGCGGCCAACACATCGTAACTAGTGAGATGCATTCACATTTCTCCGTTATTAACCGTAGATCTCTATTAGATCAAACAGCGCTGTCATGGAAACCAGAAGAAACATTGTGCCGTGAATAAACTAGTAGGGCTTAATACTTTACGTCCACAGACCGGCAACATTCACCATGGATTTAATATAGTAACACTAACTGGAACCAGTTAAATAAAAATAAATAAAATAAAATAAATAAAAATATTAAATAAATGCTGTTCTTTGAACTTTCTATTGATCAAAGAATCCTGAAATAAAAATGTAAAAAACTGTTTTCAACATGGATAATAATCATACATGTTTCTTGAGCAGCAAATCATCATATTAGAGTGATTTGTGAAGGATCATGTGACACTGAAGACTGGAGTAATGATGCTGAAAATTCAGCTTTTCTTCAGAGGAATAAATTACATTTTAATATATATTAAAAGTCATTTTAAATTGTCATAATATTTCACAATATTACTGTTTTTTTTTTGTTTTTTTAAATCAAAAAGTTGCAGCCTTGGTGAGCAGAAGAGACTTCTTTTATAAACATAAAAAATCTTACCGATCTTAAACTTTTGACCAGTAGTGTACACACATATATATATATATATATATACATATACATACACACATCAGACTAATTAGTCATTTCATTAATAGATTGGTGTGCCAAAAGTGTCATTAGTCTTCACTTAGATTGAGTTAAGCAAGAGTCTTGTGACAAATTACAATAGGACATTATAGCTATAAAAAAATAATATATATATAAATATAGCTGCGAGCAGCGATTGCGGGCCCAAGCCGGTGGCACCGCAACCCCGGTGCCTTTAGTTACCTAAAGGCACCGGGATGGCGGTACCGCCGGCTTGGGCCCGCAATCGCTGCTCGCAGCTATATTTTTATATATATATATATATATATATATATATATATATATATAAAGCCGGTGGCACCGCCACCTTGGTGCTTTTAGGGTTATTCTACATGACGTGCAAAAACATAACCCCCGCTTTGACTGTCAAAAAGAAGTGTGCCGAAGAGCTTGTTTATGTGTCACTTAATATTCTAATAGAATATTCTTAGGCTATACTACGTATATTTCATGAAGTACAACATCACGGTGAGGACCTACAGAAATATATATTCTGTAGCTCCTGGCAGTGATGTTTCACCTCATGAAATATAGTTTATATAATATAGCATAAGAATATTCTGTTACAATATTATGTTCACATTTATGACACAGACGGTAGATAATATTATGTTCACATTTATGACACAGACAGTATAGGCTTCTGCCAGGCACTTTCAGGGATACAAATTGAAAAAATATGTATTTATGTGCATATTTATATGCAAAATACTCCTTTTTCACATCAACTATGTGCTATGGTCATTAAATGGCTATCCTTTTCACTTAAGTCCAGCAAATAATTCATTTATTTAACACATTTGGTGGCATCTGCCTCAAGTTAGCGTTGTTATGAAATACAGTCGTATGTTTGCATAGAATTCATTTTGAACACGATAATATTACATGCTTTCAAAATCTGAGGTAAATTATCCGTTATGGCTTGTGGCACAGTGACCTATTTTTAACTAAAAATAAATAATGTGTAGCTACTCATAACCAGTGTAATTTCTTCATTCTGTCAGCCGCGACGTCGCAGAAATAGGAACCGTTTCTAAATTAGAAACTTCGCATGTCGCCGTCGCGTCTGGTTAGGACAAAAACTCTGATTTACATGGAAAAGATACCTTTTATCGCGTGTCGCGGCGTCGTGTGTAGTTAGGACACGGTGTAAGCGGCTGCTTCTCAGGTCTAGAATCTGAACTTGATTTTTGATTGGCCAGTGTCAGACAGTCAGACCTGTCAGTCTCTCAGCTCGCGTCAGCTTCATGCGGCTTCATGAGAGAGACGCATAAGTCCGGAATTGGACAATTTAACAATATACTTACGATAGAATATATTTACAATTAATAATGATTTAAAAACAAAATACATAACGCGCCGGGCCGCCGGCCCAACCAGACCGCGGCCCACCGGGAATCTCCCGGTAGTCCCGATGGCCAGTACATGCCTGATTTAGTATCTTTAATATATCGTCGCTGCCCGATGAAACTCACGTATGTCCAAAACGGTTACTTTTCAGGAAGTGGAAAAAAACATGTTATTTCAAAAGCAGCTGAACGTAGCATTCTCATGCTTGGCACAACATCTTTAAATGTAACCATATTCTTGCCAGTGTCATGATATAATCCATATTTGACCCAAAATCGAGTTTAAATGGAAATACGTGCATATTGTACTGTAACGGTGGTCGATAAGCGTTCTTCCGTTCATTAAAAGAATGAGGTTAGCCTATATTGATAGATGAATAGGCTACGCTCAGTTTATCAAATACGCTCAGTTTATTAAATGTCTCTTGCAAACTATGAAGAGACAACCCAGCAAGCAATAGCCATCATTTCACCGTCTAGGTTAAATAGAGACCCGATATAGTCCGGCTATGTGTAACCCACTTCTAGCCAAAATAACATTGAATCATGGCTAAATGTATTTTTTCCAAAATAACTTGCAAAATGTATTATATTCCATCATGTAAGCAAAGTCAACTGTGATTACAAGGTGTTTGGTTTGATTTCTTTGACATTTTCTATGTGTAGGCTGTGTGAAGACGCGATCTAGCTCGTATAGTCTGTCCGGCTATTTATAGCCCACTTCTAGTCGAAACTGATTAATTGTCGTTTTAATGAATTGTTGGGCAGGCAACGCATGAGATAGTTGATATCCCATCATGTTCGCATTGGTAAACATATCTACAAGGTGCCAGTGTCATATCATGACATGGTCGATTTGTAGTCACGATCCTCTGAATTGGATGGGCTATGTGCAGTCTGCTTTTAGCCCACTGGCGAAATCGAGGCTATCAGTGGTCTACGTTTAACGGCTTGGCTATAGCCCTGATTTAGACCAGCGATTAGTAGGCTATTGCCAAAATAAATCTTAAAATTGTTTTCTTGTTTTTCACCCACGCAGCTTCATGTTTGCTGTCACAGTCACACATTAATTAAAAATCTATGGTTTTATTTGACTGTTTTTCATTTTAAATTAAATAAAAATGCAATTACATTTATCAACCGCTAGATGGCAACAGCCCTACTGAGACATGACTGCTGACAACGCGAGTCTTGATAGCACAGATCACCGGTCACGCGATCGATCGACCATTCTCAAATATTTTAAACGAGGCAGAGCATTGCATTCAGCTGACGGTCGACGACAACAGGTAAAATACATTCCCACTTTTGTCTTTTAAGCATATGTGTTTTCATTTTGACGTGTTAATTTTTTAGATAAATTATTTGTTATCATGTGTTGTTGGAATCGTGACATTTTAGCGGGTGTGTCATGGTACATGCACGTGTAGGCCTAACGTTACTGAATCCAAAGCTGTAAACATGAAACACATGCAATCTATTATAAAGTGTTATGAAAGCCACACTTATATTTGGCTCTTTTCTTTAGATCATTGTGATATAAAAATAGCATTTCCTCACTAAATCTCTCGTCTTTGACAAAGTCCATCATTGATATAAATTATAAAATTGAATTTGTCTGAACATTGGCTTGTTGGAGAGCATAAGCAAATAGAGTAGAATAATATTTGTTATTGTACAAGCAAAGTAAGATGAAGTTTCATTCAAAATGCCTTCATTAATTCAAGTTTGAAACTTTCAAATTAATTTTATAATACAGCATAAAAATACAAATGATTGGCTATATAAAATAAGCAAATCTAAAAAGTCTCCGCCAGTATATCAATAATGCAAATAGCTCCGATGTGCATTAAAACCTAAACAGAACACAAGAACACACACACACACACACACACACACACACACACACACAAAACGTACATGTACTTTCAACAATGCTTTTCTTGTGCTAATTATTTTATTCTTATTTGGCAGATGCTGTGATGACCAACTTCCCAGCAGCAACAGAGTTTTCTATTTTATTAGCCTATCTTAAGTTGTTCATGTTAAAATAATTTTATATTTTTAATTTTAATATTGGTGTGGTAATTTTTATGTTTTGAAGTTACGTAATGTTGTTCTTTTGCTAAATAAAGCCTTTTATATATATATATATATATATATATATATATATATATATATTTGGAATGGCTTGTTATTTATGTGAACCTGTTATATTTGAGTGAAAAGAATCTTTTAACCATTTTGTTGTCTATTGCATGTATATGTAGTCGTTTAATAGTTGTCTAATTGATGACTAGTCTATTCTTGGGCTTAGACGTCTATTAGATTTTCACTGACAGCCCAAATTTAGCCTTGTTTTAGCCTAGACCCATATGCACTGCCTATTAGACGTATAAATGTAGTCGTTCAATAGCCGTCTAATTGTTGACCATAGTCTGTTCTTGGGCTATGGTTAGATGTCTATTCTTGGGCTATGGTTAGACGTCTATTAGATTTTCACTGACAGCCCAAATTTAGCCTTGATTTAGCCTAGACGTCTGGGCTATGTTTTGACGGCTATTAGACGTCTTTTGGACGTAAAATTGCTTGCTGGGAATGATGAATCAATACACACTGACATGGCGATGCTGGACTGATTCTTTATTTACACCATCATACAGTAATTTTGTCGGTTGTTTATTACAGATATTAGCATGCATTTTATTGATCATCAGCTAATTTCATCAATAGATATCAATAAGAGAGAGTGGCAACAGCCCTGGTAAGAGTCAAGAGATCATTTCTTTCTTTACTTGAAGATGAATGTGTAGATGATTAAGCGTCTATGACTTACTTTCACTTTTATTTGCGATGTTTGCAGTTAGTTTGACGCTCAGCTGCTGCTCATCTGCGGCGGTGATGCGTGTCGCAGCACCGTCATTTCTGACTATAACATAGCCTGTAAACGCTCTCACTCGTTTATGTTTTAGCATTTTTGGGAGGAGTAAAATATACATGTGTGATATCAACAACCAGATTGCGTTTACACGTAAAGATCCGAACACAATGCGAGCCAGACTAGCCTACCTCCAGATGGTCAGGCATATCGATCACAATCCGATCACAACGTAATACCTTGCATTAACATTTCTTTTTTTATTATCCGGATAACTTATCTGGATACAGATCGCATTTTAATACCAGGTGTAGGGGTCTCAGAGACTAGACCGGCGAGAAACTTCACGAGAACGGCGGAAAGCCTCCACAGGGCGGGGAGATACTATACTGCCTATGGGAGCGGCCGCTTCTCCGCTCTTGATTCCGATTGGCCAGTGTCAGACAGTCAGACCTGTCAGTCTCTCAGCTCGCGTCCGCTTCATGCGGCTTCATGAGAGAGACGCATAAGTCCGGAATTGGATGATTTAACAAATACTTACGATAGAATATATTTACAATTAATAATGATTTAAAAACAAAATACATAACGCGCCGGGCCGCCGGCCAAACCAGACCGCGGCCCACCGGGAATCTCCCGGTAGTCCCGATGGCCAGTACATATGCCTGATTTAGTATCTTTAATATATTTTCATAATTTTGAAGAAGTTTGGTGTGGGAATAATTAAAAATTACTTAAGAGGGGGGAAATAAAAAATGTAAAGGCTGGTTTTGAAAAAACATTCACATAGCTACAGTACAGACCGAAACAACCGACATCCTGTTGGGCTGGCTTAAAGTTGTTTGGGCTAATGAGATCTATAAGTGTACCGAGTTTAATATTATTATATGCAAGTGTGTTTGATTTATGGACCCAATTTTCAGATCAAGTTTATGGACCAAGTTAATTTAATTAATAAACTAATTATATAAAACTATTGTCAATGCACTACAATTTAACGGGTTATATTATGCCTTCACTTATAAAAATTAAAATAAAAACTTATTTAAAACATACCAGGCTTAAGAAATGTATTAAGAAATTACACAGCAGAAAAAACACACAGCAGTGAAATGGTTAAGCCCCTCCCCTACTAACACACACACAGACAGAGACAGAGATGTAGGTTCAAAGGGAGCATGACCAGATTCAAACAAACATATCTTACTTTCTGTGGGTCCTAGGTAATGAGTGTCAATTAGAAAGTTGTCCGGCTCGAGGAGTACAATATACATACCGATTTTTGTAACTGTAGATAAAACTAACAACCCAACTTTTGTCAAAAGGTGGCGCTACTGAGCCCTCACCACGCCCGTTTCTGAAACTTTGCACATGTCTACTGGCTAATAAATGTGATGTGTCTGAGGAGTTTCATGCAATTTGAAGCATGCTAAGGGTCTCAAAAGCATCCTAAAAGAATGGTAAAGTTTGATGCGTCGCCACGGCAACAGTTTCAAAGACATCAATAATCCATTCACAGGTCTACATCTGCCGTATGTTTACATTATACAGATGAAGTTTGAAGCAAATCGGGTTAAAATAAGAGGGTGATTTCAAAGCATTTTGAAAGTGACACACTTCCTGCTGCCAGTTGGTGGCGCTATAACTTTGACACACAATAGTCACATCCTAGTGATCGTCCTCTTACAGCGAACACACTCCTGAAGTTTCATCAAGATCGGTTGATGTATGCTGAAGTTAGGACACACTTCCTGTTTCACGTTTCTCACCATAATTTTGTTTCCTCGCCACAGCCAAACCGTTCGAGATATCAAAAATCCCCTCGCAATTTTTGATCCTCTATGTCTTGACTTCAGGCTGACCGAGTTTCGTTCCATGCGGATGAATGCTCTAGGACGAGTACATTAAATTCCATTGCACGCGTTTTAAAAACAACCGTAAATATCTGACTTCCTGTTGGGCTGGGGTAAAAAGTAAAAGCGCGATGTATATATGAAACGATGAGATCGACATGTGTACCGAGTTTCATATTATTACATGCAAGCGTGTTTGATTTATGGACAAAGTGTTCAGACCCCGTTCCAGGGGGCGCTGACGAGCCGCCCTGCCGCGCCCGTGTACCAGCTTCAGCCCGGCTCTGATGGCCGCGGGTTCTGACCCATGTGCAAAGTTTCAAGAGTTTTTGAGCATGTTAAGGGCCCCGAAAGTGCCCGGATAGTCGTTAGAAAAAAAAAAAAAAAAAAAAAAAAAAAAAAATAATCCTAAGGAAAACAATAGGGCCTTCGCCCTTTCAGGGCTTGGGCCCTAAAAAGTACTTGGATACTCAAGTACATTTGAAGGCAAATACTTTTGTACTTTTACTCAAGTGAATGTTCAAAGGCAGCACTTCAACTTTTACTTGAGTAATATTTTACCTTGAGTATCTTTACTTTTACTCAAGTACATGGTATGTGTACTTCGTCCACCACTGGTTATTGGACAAATAGTGGGTCCATGGACAGTGGGATAGTGGGATTCTGTCCATTTGCAGCTTATTGCATGGAGGCTGGAGTTAGTACATTTGAAAATAGTGGGTGTGGCGAGGGGTGCGTTGTTTGGCGAGATCTGCAGCGGGAGAGCGGGGGCGGAGCCAGGCGGTGAGTAAGCGGGTCAAGTTCAAATGATGAACACCTGTCTGTGATTGCAGTAATTGGCGTGAGGAGACCGCATATAAGCAGCCTGGGCTGACAGTGAAGTGAGAGAGACTGGGAGCTCGTGCACGGACCGGCAAGTCAAGATAACACAGTCTCATCCCAAAAAGTCATATAACTGACGTTTTGGGGCGTCTTTTGACCATACGTCAATATTAGCCTTTTTAGGGCCCCCTTAAACATTGCTAGATGGCGATCCCGGGTCGTCATACAACTGACGCTTTACCTTTAACGTCAGTTAGGTGACGGGTTAGGTTTAGGGTTAGGTTTAGGTATGGGGTAGAGTTAGGATCCCATAACCTCATCTACCGACGTTTAAGGGGGCCCTAAAAAGGCGAATATTGACGTATGGTCAAAAGACGTCCCAAAACGTCAGTTATATGACGTCTTGGGGTGAGACCGGGTTGGTCAAGACGCTACCTATTGAGAGTGAGCCGAACGCGAAGCTGTAGCCAGCGGGAAGAGTGTGGAAGCAGAAGCAATCGAAGCTGTGGCCAGCGGAAAGAGCTCTATTGCATATTTAATTTCCTTTTGTGATTTTCTGAGTTTAATTGTTTGTGAGCGCCGAGGGGTCAGCGAACCCTCATCTCTCTCTCTCTCTCGTCCTGTTCCTGCTCCCAGGTCCCGAGGCGGAATCCCTCCGAGACCTGCTCCAAGATGGAGAACTGGACCGGGCCAGGACCAGAGCTGGATGCCGCGCGTGACGCCTCGGGAAACCTCTCCCCCCTCAAGCGCAGCAGGGGGCCCCAGGCCCGCGCTTTCCTCATGCCCGTTACATGACCCGCTTCCTGCCACTGGGGTGGCGGGGGAAACCTGGGCCGGCCTGCTGGCGTTGTGGGAACCCCGGGCATTTCATTGATCAGTGTCCAATGATGGAGATCGGGACGCTGATCAGGGTCCCCGACGCGCCGCGGGCCGCCCCCGATCAAGCTGGGTTATACCAGATTCCAGTGAGTATAAAGGGGGGTAATTATCAGGCTTTGGTGGATTCAGGTTGTAACCAGACCTCCATTCACCAAAGCCTGATCCATCCGTCGGCATTGGATAAGAGCCGCGTGGTTAAGGTGCGGTGTGTGCACGGGGAAATAGTGGGTTATCCCTTGGTGCCAGTCACAATTCAATTTCGGGGGCAAAAGCATAGAGTTGAGGTGGCAGTTAACCAGCACCTCCAGCACCCGTTGATTTTGGGGACTAATTGGCCGGGGTTTAAATCCTTATTGGCGTTTTTGTGCACGGGTGCTCCTGAGGAGTATAAAAAGCAGGATGGGGGAGCGTCGGTGCAGGCTGGGGAGGCTGTCCCGGGGACCTCGGGTCCTGCTCCGGAGGAACGGAGTGCGCCTGAAAAACTAATTTTTTCAGAGCGCGATGATTTTCCTCTGGAGCAGTCTCGAGATGACACGCTACAAAATGCGTTTGATCAGGTCCAAATGAACGACGGGCAGCCTGTCCATCCAAACCAGCCGCTCTCCTATCCATATTTTGCTGTGATAAAGGATAAGTTGTATCGGGTGACCCAGGACCCACATTCAAAGCAAGATACAACTCAATTGTTAGTTCCAAAGAGCCGCCGGGAAATGCTTTTCCAGGCGGCTCACTCTAATCCAATGGCTGGGCATTTGGGGCAAGCAGCTACACTAAATCGAATAATGACCCGATTTTTCTGGCCAGGCATTCACGAGAATGTGTGCAGGTGGTGCGCCTCTTGTCGTGAATGTCAGTTGGTAAATCCGCCGGTCAGCCGAAAAGCACCATTGTGCCCCCTTCCTTTAATAGAGGTCCCCTTCGAAAGAATTGGCATGGACCTCATCGGGCCATTAGAACGATCGGCACGGGGGCATCGCTTTGCATTAGTCCTGGTGGATTATGCAACGCGATACCCCGAAGCAGTGCCGCTCCGCAACATTTCCGCTAAAAAGTGTCGCGAGTGCACTGTTTCAATTAATCTCCTGGGTGGGGATCCCGAAAGAGATCCTCACCGATCAGGGCACGGCGTTTGTCACGCACTATCCGCGAATTATACGAATTATTGGGCATTAAATCGATTCGTACCAGCGTCTATCACCCACAGACAGATGGCTTGGTAGGACGGTTTAATCGCACATTGAAATCCATGATTCGTAAATTCGTGCAGGAAGACGGCAAAAATTGGGATAGGTGGTTGGAACCCCTCTTGTTCGCCGTACGGGAGGTCCCCCAAGCCTCCACGGGGTTTTCCCCCTTTGAGCTGCTCTATGGACGCCAGCCCCGCGGGGTGCTGGATGTTCTAAGAGAGGCTTGGGAGGACGGACCTTCGAATAGCAAAAACGAAATTCAGTATGTCCTGGACCTGAGAACAAAACTCCACACGTTGGGGCGGCTCTCTATGGATAATTTGTTACAGGCTCAGGACAGACAAAGTCGGCTGTACAACAGGGGGGCTAAACTACGCAAATTTTCACTGGGAGATAAAGTGCTTGTATTGATTCCCACATCCAGCTCTAAATTACTCGCCAAGTGGCAAGGACCCTTTGTGGTCACACGGCGAATTGGGGATCTCAACTATGAGGTTCTTCGATCAGACAGGGACGGGACGCATCAGATTTATCACCTCAACCTCCTAAAGAAATGGAGTGAGGCGGAGTCAGCGATGCTGGCGACGATAGTGAGTGGGGAGGGGGATCTCGGGCCAGAGGCGAATATAAAGTCTCGATCCGCTACTCTGGCCATTTGCGGAGATCACCTCTCACCGTCCCAGATCGCTGACATTCAAAATTTGCAAACAGAGTTTTCTGATGTGTTCTCGCCCCTTCCTGGTCGAACAAACCTCATACAGCGCCATGTTGAGACCGACCCGGGTGTGGTAGTGCGCAGCCGGCCGTATAGATTACCTGAACATAAAAAGAAAGTGGTACAGGATGAATTAGAAGCTATGTTGGATATGGGAGTAATAGAAGAATCCAACAGCGACTGGGCGAGCCCGATAGTTTTAGTGCCTAAAACTGACGGCTCAGTGTGGTTCTGTGTGGATTATCGCAAGGTGAATGCTGTATCGAAATTCGATGCATATCCAATGCCGCGGGTGGACGAATTGCTTGATCGGCTCGGCACTGCTCGCTTTTATTCGACACTGGATTTAACGAAGGGCTATTGGCAGATCCCCTTATCTCCAATGTCTAAAGAAAAAACTGCTTTCACGACGCCGTTCGGATTACACCAATTTGTTACCCTTCCTTTCGGTTTGTTCTGGGCACCGGCTACCTTTCAGCGTCTGATGGACAGAATCCTCCGGCCGCATGCTGCATATGCCGCGGCATACTTGGATGATATCATCTATAGTAACGACTGGCAGCGGCATATGCAGCACCTGCCAGCTGTCCTCAGAACGCTGCGAGGGGCTGGGCTCACGGCCAACCCAAAGAAGTGTGCAATTGGGCGCTTGGAAGTTAGGTATCTGGGCTTTCACTTGGGTCATGGACAGGTGCGTCTCCAAATTGACAAGACGGCAGCAATTGCGACCTGTCCGAGACCTAAGACCAAAAAGGAGGTTAGACAGTTCCTGGGGCTAGCAGGATATTACAGAAGGTTTGTACACAATTATTCGGACCTTGCTAGCCCGCTGACTGATTTAACTAAAAAAGAGGCGCCAGATACCGTTCAGTGGACGGAGCAGTGTCAGCAGGCTTTTACCCAGATAAAGGCAGCCCTGTGTGGTGGCCCGCTGTTACAGGCTCCTAACTTTTCTCTCCCTTTTTCCCTGCAGACCGACGCATCGGACAGGGGGCTGGGCGCCGTCTTGACCCAGGAGATAGAGGGTGAGGAGCGGCCGGTGCTGTACATTAGTCGCAAGCTCTCAAAGAGAGAAACAATGTACAGCACCATTGAGAAGGAGGCTCTCGCCATCAAGTGGGCTGTTCTCACTCTTCGCTATTATATCCTGGGCCGAGAGTTCACCCTCTGTTCGGACCACGCTCCCCTGCAGTGGCTCCACCGAATGAAGGATACCAACGCGCGGATCACCCGTTGGTATCTAGCTTTACAACCTTTCAAATTCCAGGTGGTCCACAGGCCGGGTGCACAGATGGCTGTGGCTGACTTCCTCTCCCGCAGGAGGGGGGGGAGGCTGCAGGCCGGACGGTCAGGCGGTGGGGGTATGTGGCGCGGGGTGTGTGGTTTGGCGAGATCTGCAGCGGGAGAGCGGGGGCGGAGCCAGGCGGTGAGTAAGCGGGTCAAGTTCAAATGACGAACACCTGTCTGTGATTGCAGTAATTGGCATGAGGAGACCGCATATAAGCAGCCTGGGCTGACAGTGAAGTGAGAGAGACTGGGAGCTCGTGCACGGACCGGCAAGTCAAGACGCTACCTCCTCCTAGGGATTCAGTTGGATCGACTTCAAATTTCTGCTGTGCCTTTTAAAGGCATTGACGATGTAAAGTTGTGCTATCTGCGCGTTTTCATCGATGGGCAGGATGGGACTTTCAGGATGATAAGCAGATGAACGATTGTGCTTGATATGGAGACGTTTAAGCACTTGCGAAAACAGTCGAGATGTAAAATTGGTACCTTGATCGCTCTGAATCACCTTTGGTAAACCGAACAGGGTAAAGAACTTAACTAGTGCTTATATCACTCTCGCGGTTATAGTACACAAAGGGACGGCCTCAGGGAAACGTGTAGTCACGCACATTATAGTCAGCAAGTACTTACAACCAGACTTTGAACGAGGAAAAGGCCCGACACAATCTATAATTATATGTTCAAAAGGCTCAGTCTCCACAGGAACCGGAAACAACGGAGCAGAAGGAATAGTTTGATTAGGCTTCCCAATGATTTGACACACATGACAAGTTCGACAGTAGTGAGACACATCTTTCTTCAAACCAGGCCAGTAAAAATTAAGCAAAATTCTTTGGTATGTTTTCCTTACACCCAAATAACCAGCCGTACCATCATGTGCCACACTCAGTATCATGTCTCGATAACCCACTGGAATAACAACTTGCTCAACCACATTCCAGCACTCAGGAGAGTTAGAAGGCATCCACTTTCTCATCAATATCCCATCTCTGAGGAAGTAACACTGGGGAGCCTTCAATTTCGTCTGCTCTGTATGAACTACTTCAAACAATGACAATGAAAGTAGGATCTGACCTTTGAGTGGCAATTAGGTCATCAGAAGAAAAAGACGAGTCACTAAGGTGTTCAAAAGCTTCTCCAATACTCAGTGGTGGAATGTAACGAAGTACAAATACTTTGTTACTTTACTTAAGTACATTTTTCACGTATCTTTACTTTACTTAAAGGGTACCTATTTTGGGTTTTTGAAAATTGCCCTTCATGTAGTGTTTAACATAGATTTAAGTGAACGAAAACATCCTGCAAAGTTTTAAACATGAAAGTTCATCGTATACAAAGTTACTATCTCTCAAAAACAAGAGTCGACTCTGAGTCGCTGATATGAATCGTTGGAAGAACGATGCTTTTCCTTTGTCTAGTTGACGTCAACTTGACAAGTTATTTGAATAAGAAACGCCCACTTATTGCGCTCGGAGACGCTAGGGAAAACCGGAGCTCCAGGGGTGGCGGGCAAATCTGAAACTGGCCCAGGACGGGCCACCCTGCCTGGGCTGGCCAGGGAGATCTGAGAGCATGGAGGTTTGGACCCACCGCACCTTTTTGGACTCTGTCGTTTTTCGAGATCTGGGCTTCGGAAAACAATCATGTCGACGAGACGCTGTGTTTTGAAGTGCGACGCAAAAGCGAACTTTTTTCACCTGCCAAGTGAGGAGTATTTGAAGACTAAGTGGCTGCGGTTCATATATACAAGTACTGCTATACCACACAAGTATAGCCCAAACCTTGTTCTGTGTTCGCGTCATTTTGAAGATGATTGCTTCAAAAACCTAAACGCTATAAAGTATGGATTCGCGAGCCGGCTCTATCCTAACGAGCTGAGGATCAATATGCAGAGCAGTGGGTCGCGAGGACCGGAGTTGAGAACCCATTTAAGGTAATAGGAGTTCCGTTTTTCTGCACAAAGAATACCAATCACAACTGACTAGGTCATCTGACCAATCACCGCAGATTAGCGTCACGCAAAGGCGGGTTTTGGACAAAGGACTCGCTAAAATGATTCAAATGGGAGTCGGTGGGCAATTCAGGTAAAAATAAATGCATATTATAAGACAACAAAAGTGTTTTTTGTCATTGCATGCTTGTAAAATTGTTGTTGGGGACTACCAGAACAATATTAGGAACATTTTAAATGCCATAATAGGTACACTTTAAGTAGAATAAATAGTGCATACTTTTTACTTTTACTTTGTTACATTTTGCAGCAATTATTATACTTTCTACTCCACTACATTTCTACAACCTCTGTTACATTTTCGTTACATTATCTGATCAGTTTTTCCCCTGCCAAACGTAATCTGACCGTCCGTTCGTTGCACGTTTGTCTCACCAGTGACGTTTGGTTGCCATAGATACATCAACTAAATGCGTCTCGCACGCAGTTTGTTTATCATGCAATTTATACACGAAAATTTGTTTTTACGTGGATAGGAAACACACCGTGTGTAATATACGTTTGGTTAGGATTATGGCAAGCCAAGAGGTTCAGAATTACACCATAAATTAATCGCGTTTACTGCCAAACATAGTTATTAACATATAGTAAGGATAAGCATGGTATATATTGCCTAATTGTAAGCTTGTTTCAGAAATGGTGACAACATTTTTTCCATCATTATAGGAGTATTAGGTTGAATGAGTTAGAATTAAATGTTTTTATTAATCATTAGAAAATAGTCATTAAGAGAATCAATTGTTATGCAAGTACTTTTACTTTTAATACTTAAAGTACATTTAAAATCAGGTACTTTTTACTTAAGTATGGTTGTCATTGTGTGACTTCTACTTTTACTAAAGTAAATATTTATCTGGTTATTTGTACTTTTACTTAAGTACTGAGATTCAGTACTTCCTCCACCACTGCCAATACTCAGAGGATGTGGATCTAGTTCCTCCTGTGGAGCAATAGAAGACACACTGGTTAAATCAAGACTTGCGAACCACGTATCACTTAAATCCACCCCATCTGAGGTGTGAACTTTATCATATTTATCCATAGAGCGTGTAACCGCACATGCTGAAAACACATCAGGGTGCTTTACAGCACACTCATCAACAGCACCAGCAGAAGGTGACGTCACAACTTCAGGTGGCACATTTGAACAACTCCACACACTGCCTTCAGCTAAATCGTTTCCTAGGATGAAAGACACATTGGCAATTGGCAAAAACGAACAAACACCAACTATCACGTTCCCAGACACCAATTCAGACTTCAAATTAACAGTGTGCAATGGAACTTTTATCACTCCCATTTCAAAACCTCGAACTAGAGCAAACGTACCATGTGCAGTTGTCTCAGATAACGGTAATACTCCCTCCAAAATAAATGATAGAGCAGCCCCAGTATCTCGGAGGATGTTAACTGGCACAGACTCACTAGAACCAGACACGGACACAGTCCCAATATTCAGGAACGGCCCATATCCAGCCTTCTCGGGCTGAACCACGGAGTCAGATACAAGTACTGACCGTGAATTTACATCATCTGAAATCAAACCAACAAATTTTGGGCTGGACTTCTTTTTAAGAACAGGACAGTTTACAATTAAATGTCCAGAGACTTTACAATAAAAACAAACCCTGTCATCAAAAGGAACGAATGTTTCATTGCCAACTGACTTTTTAGCACTTAAGACCGGCGAAGGAACAGGAGATCGGTCCCATGATTTCTCCTTATTAAACGCTACCTTATGCGTAAGCACAAAGTCATCAGCTAGCGTAGCAGCGTTATGTAATGTCTCAGCCTTCTGTTCGTTTTAAATATGTAGCAAGAACAGCAGGCAAGCCATTTTTAAAGTCTTCCACTAACATCAGTTGTCGCAACTGTTCTCTGTTTTCCGCTTTTTTAGACGCGCACCACCGATCAAACAATAGTTCTTTTTCACGTGCAAACTCTACATAAGTCTGATCGGAAAGTTTTACATAATGTCTAAAACGCTGCCTATATGCCTCCGGAACTAATTCAATGGCTCTCAAAAATGCGGATTTTACCGTTTCATAATCTGCAGCTTCATCAATAGTCAGGGCAGAGTACGCTTCTTGCGCCTTACCAGTAATCACACATTGTAATAGTAAACACCAAAACTCTGCAGGCCACTTTAAAGTAGTCGCAACTCTCTCAAAATGGCTGAAATATTTTTCAACATCCCTTTCGCAAAAAGGAGCTCGAATATCCGCACTCGAATAACAAAATGTGTTACAACTAATGCATGCACTAACAATCACAGGTTAATCAACTAAACAAACGCGGCTACTCAACTAAATTACACTCCCCAAATTCAAAATGACTTTCTCAACATGAAAACTAATGGTAACAGTGATCCCACAACTGTATTTACCCTATAACACTTTTTATTTACCATCTAATCTTCAGTGGCGTTAGGAGCTCGGGGCAACTTTAAACGTCAAACTCATCCCCACCTGCGCACCGATCCCATTTACAAGATCAGCAGCACGTGAACTGAAACGTACCCCCACTCCGAATAACCACCAAAAACAAAAAAGGCAAAATAACAAAGTGGCAGGTCCAACCTACCCGGCGACTACAAAAATATAGGGCAAATACTCACGCGAGACCACTGGAGTTACACCAAACCAGGCATGAAAACCAGTCAGGGGTGAAAAAGGTGAGAAGGATATTACCCCGCTAGGGGGTGCGGGGGCATGCTCCCCCGTAAGAAAATTTTAAATATTCCATATTTTAAAGCATCAATCTGATGCATTATGAGATGCATTTTTTGCCAACCTGGGGAGAGCTGGAGAAACTTAACTTCAGCCATGAGTCAAAAATATTATTGCCTCCGTAGCGTTAGCTAATAATAATAGGCCTAATAATAAAAATAAAAAAGACTGATACCTAGGCTTATCCGTTACCAACGCAGTTTTAAAAAATCAAGTAGAATTTCTATAACTGTTCGTTGAACTGATAATTTTGTGTGTTTAACACAATCTATTCTTAGACAACTTCCTTATAAAGAAAAAAAAAATGATCATAACCTATGACAAAAATTATATTATAAACTAGATTAACTAGTGGGTAACTAATTATAAATTTCATAATTTTATAAAATCAGAACATTTAGTGGAAAAAAAAATAGTGGGGAACAAATAAGAGACAATAAGTGTAGCAATAAATCTGGTAAAACATTACACATTGCTCTTTGTATTGTTGTAAAATACATTCATGAAAAACAAGATAAAAATCAAAAAGATCGATTATTTTATAGTCTACTATAAAATTAACAAAATACACAAAATATATGTATAGCACAGCTGTTTAATGAGGCAGCAACATATGATAGATAGGATAGAACAGAACAAAAAAAATACTATTAATAATCTTTCATTTCGCAAAAGTATTATTTTATGATTATGAAAGACCCCAATAGAGCAATAGAGTGCTGCACACAACGCTATGTGCATCCCGAACGCTGAATGATGCGCTTGAGGCAACACGAGTCACAACGCGCAGCTCTGTTTTGTCACTCATTGAAAAGTTCAAAGCACAAAGGAAATACATATCCATGCATAGTGTATTATACAGTTATCTATAATTATACATTATCTATCTATGCAATAGTTTATTGAGCCTTTTCTTTTAACAGTTTTACATTTCAGTATGGAAGCTTGTTTCCCCCAGCAAACATGCCAGTGCGGGCCCACTGTGGGTAAGTGTGGGTTTTCTGTGGGACAGTGTGGGCAAGGGCAAACCCTTTGGGGCCCCCTGTGGGCTTGCTGAGGGCAAGCCCACAGTGGGCTTTCCCACAGAAACCCCTCAAGAGCCCCTAGTGGGTTAGCCCATGCGGGGCCCATAGAAGTTTTGCCCATTTGGGCCCCCATGAGGGTTTACTGTGGGCAACCCACGGTGGGTTTGCCCACAGAAAACCCACACGGGCCCCCAGTGGGTTAGCCCATGAGGGGCCCATAGCAGTTTTGCCCATTTGTCCCCCTTGATGGTTTACTGTGGGCAATCCACTGTGGGTTTGCCCACAGAAAACCCACACGGGCCCCCAGTGGGTTAGCCCATGTGGGGCCCATAGCTGTTTTTCAATATATGGGGCCCCCATGAGGGTTTACTGTTGGCAACCCACTGTGGGTTTGCCCACAGAAAACCCACACGGGGCCCCAGGCAGTTAGCCAATGCAAAGTTAAGTTGTTTAACAGTCAAATGTTTTAAGATTATAAGGTTTAAGATTAGAAGCTTAATCAAACTATTTAATTATCCAGTGAAATGTCAGTCCATAATTAACTAAAACTGCATATAATGGATTATGAGCATGTGCATTTAAAAACAAATTTTTGACTTATAAGGAAAAAAATAATATAGATGTCTCACTCATACAAGTTTGCAACAACCTGACAAAAGAATCATCCAAAATGTTGCAAACCCTGGCTCTCTAGAATATATATTTTTTACAGTACATTACGGAAAACTGTTTGTTGTGATGTTTATCAGTGCTAAAGAAGAGCAGTGCTAAAGAAGAGCACAATCACCTTTACCATTTGATAAAGACAAGCCCTGCAAGTACAACATAGCCCAGGGTAAGAAACAGCACCTTCAGTAGCCTGTCGTGTTTATCCGCCAGCTCTTGTGAGAGGATCTCAAAGAACGTAATGAAGAGGAATGTGCCGGCTGCCAGGCCCTGGAGCACTACCGATATAATACTTTCTGCTAAGTGCTGGACTGTTTCAATACCCATGCCAATCCCGATGCCCAGAGGAATCATTAGGCTTACTGTTATGCCCAGTTTACAGGCATCTCGTAAGGGGACTCCTGCCTTGGCTACACTAACCCCTAGTGCCACAGATGCTAGCGTCTCGTGGATGGCCACACCAATGAAGAGGCTTCCAAGCTTAGCCCCATCTTCTTGAAGACCCAAAGCAAGACCCTCAAAAATAGAGTGAGCGGACAGTGCTAGCACCAGGCTAGCTAATCTCAATGGTCCAGCACGTTTCAGCTCAGAAGGGTTGAAGTGTCCATGGTGATGGGAATGGTGCTGCTGGGTTCTGGCCGCAACCCGAGTGGGAGCAATGAATGGAGCATCATACTCTGAGTCGCTCCCCACTTCTGAGCCACCAGCATTAAATGTCTCCAGGTCGATAAACGAGGGCTTCTCCTTGCGGACAGTAAGCACAGTCTGTTCCACAAATACTGTGAGGAGAAATCCAAGCATCATCATGGTCTCTGCCAATGGGTACTGACTGGTGGACTTTACCTCTTTCTCTTTCAAAATGTCCTCAACCTAAAAGAAAAAAAAAAAAAAAGCAAAGTATCATTCACAAACAGTAATTTGATTCCTTATATCCCCAGTGATGATAATTCTGTTTTTATACTTAAGTTTGGTAACATAAAAGATAAATACAATCCTTAAGGGTCTTGAAGAGATAGTTTACCCCAAACATACAATTCTGTCATCTTTTACTCACGCTCATGTTAATTCAAACCTATTATTTAATTTCTTCTGAAAGGAAAATTGAAAAGAACCAGCGCTCATCTGTCAAATTAAGTCTTAAAAGGGAGGTGCTGCTGCATAGAGTAATCATGAAAGATTGTTAAAAAAAAAAAAAAAAAAAAAAAAAACAGACGCACACTCAAAAACTGTGCAAAATCAATTTATAAGCAAGCTTTCAGTCTTTTTTTTTTTTTTTTTTACAATTTTTCTGAAAGGAAAATTGTTAAAATGTATCTGCTCATTTACAATTAATGGGGACTGAATGGGGGGGGGGGGGGGGGGGGGTTATTATAGACCATTTCAAAAGATGTAAACAACACTGGTCCAGAAGCACTTCCTGTTTCAGTTTGTAACTGTTTTCTTTATTTCAAATGTAAAGAAAACTTCTTAAAGATGTTTGTTTAACTTTTTGATTCAGTTTTAAATGTTCTGTTGGTTGTATTTTATCCCAGCTTTTATGTAGTGTTAAAAAACTGAAACAGGAAGTGCTTCTGGGCCAGTGTTGTTTACATCTTTTGAAATGGTCTATATGACAATAATAACACATTACAGTCATATAAACTGCTTTTATGGCACTTTTGCATCCTTTAAAACATGGAAACGAGTGACCAGTGCATTCTTGAAATTTCTTACTTTGCATTTAATTGGAAAAAAAAAACGTGATTCTTTTTATTTTGTTATTTTATTTATTTTTTTATTTTTTTAATTTATTTTAAGTAATAGTCAGAGTTGACTGTTACTTTAGGAACTAAAATCACGCTCGAAAACATACCTTTTCTCTGACTGCTGGTAGAAGGGCATTGAAGCAGGTGGCCAGAAAAACACCTCCTCCAAAAGAGTTGCTTAAAGCAACTACTCTTCTGTACCTCGTGACTTTATCATAGTCCATCTGCATCACCCTCACAGGAATAAGGATGCCCCCCAACATGAGGGCGAACACCCCAAGCAGGCAGAGGATTTTAGCTACAGCTAACTCCATGCTATGGAGGTGGACTGCGATCCCACGACAGCAAGTGTACCGAAGATAAACACCGAAGAACCCAAATCCACTCTTCTTTCTATGCACCCTATGGTCAGGTTATGGACAGCATCCCTAAAAGAAATTTTACAAACGTCAGTCCATAGTTTCACAAATTTCTTAATAAATGGGATTTAAGCTAACGTATTTCAAAACACTATTAGTTCGACAACAGTCATGTAATGTTATATTGATTAATTTACAACTGACAATCAGTGCCATTTTAAGGTGACTGACGATGTCAGTGTACACATTAGCATGCTAACTCGGATGAGCTACTAGCTATCGAAGTAGAAAAACAAGCCCTTTTACATGTTAACGACAAAGTACCACATTACATGAAAATATGCCAGCCTTTTGTTTTACGAATTTATATCAATAAACTGGGGCCGTTTAAAGCCGTTTTATTTCTAATGCTTAGTGCAAGTTAAAGACTGCACGCACATTTATTTATTCTGTATTACTAGATACTAGATTTATTTATTCTGTATTACGCCTTCATCGAACAGTGAAAAGCAAGCTAACAATATTTCACGTTTGTATGAAACGAAACGTTTTACCAGTTTTTGTTCCGATACTTCCTGCTGCTGAACGCTGAAATGCCTGTTCACAGGCTGCGTCTCAAAACCTTTTGAACTACATAGTGCCTTGTAGCTCGTACGCGTTGCAAGGCGAAACGAAAGTAAAAACAAGGCTCGAAAGTCTTGGATAACACAAAACGAAATGAACAGGATTGTTGCAGGGTTCATTGTAGAAGACATGCTTCCCCTGTCGACCATTAATCTGTTATATCGTAGATACCAAAGAAAAATTCAGAGAAAACACGAACTTCAGGATGGTCTCTTTTTATTAGGACTCATCCATAGACTGTAAAAAAATATGGACGTAGTATCCGTGACGTCACCCATAGGTTTCTGAAGAGCGCTTTTGCAGCCTAAAGTGGGCGGGGCCGGCAGTCGCCATCTTGGCAGTGCGTCACCTCTCGTCACTACCGGATAAATTAAAATGGGCAAAGAGGCGGGACGCGGGTGGAGTTACTAATGCTTTATGCTACTGCCCTCGCGCTGAATTGACAGCCGATTGAAAAAGTAAATCCAATGGTAAAAGTTCATATTTTTGTCCCTTGAAATATTATAATAGTTAAGACGTAACTAAAAGTGAGACTATTTACTTTACCTTTTTATCAACTTTATTAATATCACAAGGGGTAATTAAGAGCATGTATACAAGTACATAACACAGATCACACACATTTCTCACAACATACAAGCAGTCAACTATATGTGTAGTGAGGCATTATTATTCTGCTGCTCTAAGCTTGTGCATGTGACCGTGATTCAAGGCAAGCACATCAGTCGGCATCTCACGTCAAGTTCGTAAATAGCTTTATTCAGTCCATTTACAATCTGATTTTTGCCACCAGTTTCTCAGATGGGTTAAACCATAGATATTACCTCAGAAGTTCAAGTAAATGCACTAAAAATCCGCGCTCATTCAAGGGTGTGCATCTATTGCATGGACGGAGAACGCGCTGAAATCAGACATGCATTAGTCCACGTGAGGAAAACAACTGGAAATACAGCGCTCACGGTCGTTCTCTCCATACTCAACACGACGGAATCCAACGACATGCACGGGCGAAGGTATAATATTTATTAAATTGTATGAAATAATCCCGGAAAAAGCACAAACACAGCTGAGGGTGACGCTAACAGACAGCAGACAAACGACTAGCAGTGACAGAGCAGCGGCAATCCACCTGTCACTCAAGTGGCCACGCCCTTAATTATGCAGAACTATAATAATTTAAACGGATGCGTTATAAAAAAATTCACCCCCCTCACAGTCTTTATGAAGGGCAAAATTAGCAACATAGACCAAAAAACTATTTGCCACCAGGCTGTAAACATGTTTTTTTCTGCTGTGAAGTTGGACATTTTAACATGGGGGAAATACAGATTTGACTCGCTTTTGCAGCCAGCCTCATGCGGCCCCTCGATGAATTGCAGTTTAAGTCACTTCCGTGTTGGCTTCAAGAGAGAGACGGGGAGGTTGCCCCTTGGACTCATCTCTGTAGCCAGCAACACACAAATACAAGCGCCCACATGCGCGTTCTTCTCTGCTTTTAACAGTGCACCAGCCCACAACACAGTGCGCCACCGCCCCCTAAAGGACAAACTCAAAACCACCCTTAACATACAACATTTCCCCTCCACTTAACTCAGAGGCAAATCTTTCCCAAAACACACATATTCTCGGACAATTTTACAATGAATTTTTTTTTTCACATAACACAATTAATAAATCAATATGTCACAAAGTCTTTAAAATATGCTGGTGGTTTCCTCTCTCTTATTGAGCGTCGTAGACCTCCAGAGGCTGTGTTACGGATCAACTGGGGATCATGTTAACTGGGGACGCGCGCGTGCACGCAGACAGTTTTACCTGGATTTCCAGCAGATGTTAACAGCGACAGATTCGTGCCCTATTTTTCACCGATAAAAACGAATATTTCACCAGTTATACACGGTATGCAAATAAAGCGCTTTGTTTTTGCAGTGTATGATATTCCTTTGTATTTGACGCATTTTCAAAGAAGTTTAACATACTTTAGTGTCAAGCTCAGAAACCACGCCCATGTTAACAAGGGTCATTCGCTTTCATTGGATGAACAGACTTGTCAGCGCACTTGTCATGAGTTCTAATCACAAATAACAGATGTAAGTTAAAGTAGGCTACCTAAAAGAAACATAAATTGCAAAGTCATTTACCTTTTTTTCAACAAGTTGCATTTTTCGATCTGCATAGCCTAATTTTATAATGGATCAATTATTTTTATCTTGTCAGCTTATTTTACTCTGATGATATTTAGATCTCTTTTTCGAACAACCAGCTGTGATGCGTCCGTATCATCCATATCATGAAGTTAATTATCTTATGAACTTAATGTAACATTTTCAAAAGATTCATAAAATAAAAAATAATTTCTTTGGTTCTTTCTGAACAATTCTGTATTTACACCGCATATTTGTATAAGCATATAATCATTTGATCAACCAAGTGATCAAACCATTGAATTGACCATTCATGTAGCTCAAAGAGTAGAATGTAATGCTTGCAACACCAGAGTCATGGGTTCAATTCCCAGGGAAAGCAAGACCTTACTAGACTTTAAAATGTGTACCTTGGCTTGAAATGCAATATAAGTTGCTCAAACATTGTATGTTATGCTCAGTAGCATTAACTTGAATGTTGTGTAGCCTATCTAATGTCTTGTATTGGACATTTAGAGAGAACACTTTGTCTTTAGTGATTAAAGTCCTGTGAAAAAGTCCTGTGTGTCCTGTGAGTGTATTACTGAAATAAGCAGAATGATATTGTGATGATGACTTATTACAAATATACAGGCCTGATATTCTCTAGCCTATGTCTAATTTTCACCTACATCACTAACCTCTTAATCATTTGTCACCTCACATGAATAGCATGTCCTTCTCTAAAACAATAGGAAATGGGGGTAAGTAAATTATCAGCAAAAATATTTTTTGTAAGTGAAGTAATCCTTGAACATATTCTTTTTACTGGTTATTCATCACATCATGTGCATTCATTGTTGTCATCTGCTATTTTTAGGAACAGATTAAAAAAAGGTCTATAAATTAAGTGTCATTATTGTTATTGGTGTCATTGTTGTTAGGCCATAGACTACCACATCAAATTGATGCAATTAAAGTTAGGCCTACACAAATCAAAAACTTTGTAGGATAACCATTATTTGGCAGCTGCTCAATAAAGGAACACTAAGAGGAGATGTGAAAATTTCTCAATGAAGGGTGATTGTGTGTTAAATTGCTCTTAGAAAGGTAATACAACTGTGACATTTATTTTCTAATATAACATGATTACATTAGATGGAGAGCAGTAGGTATTAAGGCCAAACTGGCCAATGGGTAAGAAAACTGTATACACATTGCAAAATAAGTAACTGTTTTTCATTAGCATGTAACTATATTCTAACTTATTCTATAGTTTGTTCATCCTTCCTTAGATTGAATGTTCAGAAGGTGAGACTGTGTGGTCAGACCTTCACAGATGGCAAAAACAACTGTCCTGCATGCATGCACAATTGCCTATTTTTTTTCTTTCTTTTGTTGCTTTCATAGGTCTGCTAGCTAATGAATATGTTTGTTGAACATTCCCCTATATAAATGCTGTGGGTAAATCACTGGATCCATAAGCTATGGCTTCAATTTTCACCACTCCCAGTCGAACATTTATGGAGTGTACTGTATGCTTTATGTTTTAACTAATTCCTCAGCAACACTAAAATTCATAAATAATAAACAAATACATGCTTGACATGTCCCTTTAACCACAGCAGTATTGCTGCTCAATTTAAATTAAGTCATAATTGTCATCATAACAATAATCTGTGAATACACACGCACTGCAAATACACAATTTCAATAGTATAATTTATTTAATATATTTACGGTTGTCATGAGATACAAATTTTATTGAAACGAATGTAAAAAAAAATAATGTGGGCGTGGTCGGTGTGTCGCGAAATTAAAGCACATTTAAACTTCCCTTAAAGGCGTCTGAAACATATAGCGGAGCAGCGCAGGGTAAACAACAGAGCCAAAATATGATGCAAACATTTAACAATAAAATGGAAAGCTTTGAAAATCTGCTCAGTGAAAAAAATAGCTGTGACGAATCTGTCACCGTTTAACATCTGCTGGAAATCCAGGTAAATCTGTCTGCGTGCACGAGCGCGTCCCCAGTTAACATGATCCCCAGTTGATCCGTAACAGCTGCACTCTCAGGCTCATTTCTATTTGCAGTTTGAGTTAATTCAGGCATTCTTTGAGCACTGGGTGAATCTGGCAACTGATTTCTTTGACATCCAGATTTCAAACTTTCAGGCTCCCCGTTATCTGAAGATTCAAGTGTGGACGACGTACTGAGTGCTTCAGGCATTGTAGTATCAGCATCCATTGACACCACCTCAGAATCATAAGGTTCCCCCAAGGCCGCTTGAAAGTCTTTAGTCAGGATCTCTTTTTGTTGTCGACTGAATAATTGATCCACATGACGTCGCACTATTTGGGCACTTCCTATTGCTACTTTATAGGATACAGGTCCTGTGATTTCCTGAATTACTCCCTGCACCCATTTTGGTCCATACCCAAAGTTTCTAGTGTACACTGTATCTCCTACTTCAAAATACCGAGATTTGACATGTTGATCATGTTGGTCTTTTTGAGCTTGTTGTTTCAATTCGATTTTGCTAGTGAAGTCAGGGTGCATTTTGTCTAGGGTGCATCGCAATTTTCTCCCCATCATCATTTCAGCAGGTGACAACCCCGTTGTAGACTGGGGTGTTATACGATAACTAAACAATGCTCTATGCAACTTGGTCTCCATAGTGTTCCCAGAACTTTTTTTCATGAGGTCCTTAAACGTGTGGACTGCCCGCTCAGCAAGGCCATTAGATGATGGATGATACGGGGCAGAAGTAACATGCATTATGCCATTTCTAGACATAAATTCTTTGCTCATTTCACTTACAAAACACTGAGCATTATCAGACACCATCATTTCGGGAATGCCATGGGTACTGAAACTCTTTCTGAGACACTCAAGAGTATTTACGGTGGTTGCTGAATTTACGGGATATGCCTCAATCCACTTAGAATGGGCATCAACTAGGATTAAAAACATCTTCCCCAAGAATGGACCAGCATAGTCCATATGCACTCTTCTCCACGGCTGTCGTAGCCACTCCCACGGATGAAGTGGTGCACCTACAGGGCTTTTTCTTTGTTCTTGACACACAGTACAATCTTTTACTCGGGCCTCAATGTCGGCGTTTAAATTTGGCCACCACAGATAACTCCTGGACAGGCCTTTCATCCTAGACATACCTGGGTGAGACTGATGTAACTGTTCCAGTAACCCCGCACGTCCTTGCTCTGGAATGATGACGCGGGCTCCCCACAGCACACACCCGTCTTGAACACTGAGCTCTTGTTGCCTCTGTTTATAAGGTGCAAATTCATTTGTATTACTGTGATCCGGCCAACCTTTAAACACATACTCACGCACTCCAGAGAGGACAGGATCTCGAGTTGTCCATTGCTTGATTTGCTCTGATGTCGTCAAAGGACTTACAGCACTGTCTAACATCAAGACATAATCCCCTTCCAATTCTTTCTGTGGATTCTCGGGAACAGGAAGACGGCTGAGGGCATCTGCATTTCCATTGTCCTTGCCCGCTCTATAAGAAATGACATACTCATATGCCCCCAACATCACTGCCCATCTCATAATTCTCTGCGAGACCATCTGTGGCACAGCTTTCAGTTCATTCAGTAAACTTAATAAGGGTTTATGGTCTGTACAGATCACAAATTTACGGCCATACAGATATTTATGGAATTTCTTTACCCCGAACACTACAGCTAAACCCTCCTTCTCCAGTTGTGAGTAGTTTTTTTCTGCTACTGTAAGTGTTCGTGATACAAACCCAATGGGTCTCTCTGTTCCATCTGCCATCCGATGTGCCAGAACGGCTCCCAGACCGTATGCTGAAGCATCACAAGAAAGCACTAATTCTTTCTTCTCATCATAGTGAATTAACACACGGTTAGACTGCAGTAACTCTTTAGATTTTTTAAAAGCTACCTCTTGGTCCTCTTCCCAACACCAAGAAACTTCCTTCTTCAAAAGCCTATGCAATGGAGCAAGCAGTGTTGAGAGGTTTGGCAGAAACCTGTTATAAAAATTCAACAGTCCCAAATACGCTTTCAGCTCTGTTACTGACGTCGGTTTTGGTGCATCTTGAACTGCTTGAACTTTTTCGAAAACTGGATGAATACCAGTGGCGTCCACTTTGTGTCCCAGGAAAATGACTTGCTTCTCCAAGAATTGACACTTTTCTCTTTTTAACCTCAAACCATACTCCTCCAACCGCTGCAACACTTGATCCAGTGTCCTCAAATGCTCCTGATCATCTTTTCCTGTTAGCAAGATATCGTCCAGATATACAGAGACCTTTGGAATATCTTTCAGGACCCCTTCGATGGTCCTCTGGAAGATCGCTGGACTGGAACTAACTCCAAAAGGTAATCTGGTATACGTGAACAATCCTTTGTGTGTATTTACAGTCACATATGGCCTTGACGTCTCATCTAACACAATCTGTTGATATGCATGACTCATATCTAACTTGCTGTATTTCTCCCCTCCAGCTAAAACTGCCAACATGTCCTCCATTCGAGGAATGGGATACTGCTCCAGTGACGACTCTCTGTTAATGGTTACTTTGTAGTCTCCACACAGTCTTACTGACCCATCTGGCTTTAAAACAGGCACAACAGGTGCTGCCCACTCAGAGAATTTCACAGGCTCTATAATATGATCTTTAATCAGACGATCAAGTTCGGCTTCAACTTTCTCTCTCATAGCAAAAGGCAGTGATCTTGATTTGAAAAAATGAGGCTTTGCATCACTTGGTACATAAATCTTAGCCGTGGCTCCTTTTAATGTTCCAAATTTCTCCTTGAAAACTGTTTCATGTTTCCTCAAGATGTCCTGCAACAACTCTGAGCTGTCTTTGATTTTACTCACACTCTCCCAGTTGAGTTCCAGGGCTACCAGCCATGATCGTCCTAGTAAATAGGCTCTATGCACAGCTCCACTACTTCCTGAACTTCAGCCAGCTTCTTGTTTCCTGTCTGGCATTATTGGACACATTGATTAATTCAGGTGTGTTTGATTATTGTTGCCGTGACTACTGAGGTCAAGCACACCTGAATTAATTAAATTGTCCAATAATGATAGACAGGAAACAAGGAGCTGGCTGAAGTTCAGGAAGTAGTGCAGTTGTGCATAGAGCCCATTAGGCCCTGCTCATGCCACCACCACCGCGGGGAGTTCTTTGATAAGCCCTTTGTTTTTGACTTTAAGCTTGGTGGTACCTAGAACGTGCACTGGCTGTCCTGTGTATGTTTTTAGACTGAGAGAGCTTGTTTTGAGTTTAGGCAAGTTCTTTTTAGCTTCCATTTTTTTATACTCCATCTGTGATAAGACAGTTACACTACATCCAGTGTCAATCTCAAACTTCACAGGGCATTCATTCACAAACAATGTCTGTGTAATAGGGGGTACATGGGACTGTGGTATCTCTAAACTATACATGGTGAACACTTCTCCAGACTGATCTTCCTCCTCTTCTTGAAGATAATTTGCCCTCTTTGATTGATTTCCTCTTCCCCATTTCCAAAATTTCCTGTCTTTATCAACACCAGTTTCCTGTGGCTTCATTCTACATACTCTTTTCACATGTCCAATTTTACCACAATTATAACACTTTTCGTTGACAAACCTACAGTCTTTTGGTCCATGATTACTTCCACCACATCGATAGCACATTCCTGTAACACTCGATTTACTTTTTTCTCCTGTGTCCATTTTGAAAACATTAGTGCCCATTCGATTTCCTTTATCTTTATGCAAATCAGCCATGTCCTTATTAGCAGCTTCAATAGCTTGAGCTTTCCTTAAAGCCGTCTCAAACGTCAATCCATCCTCAGCCAGTAATCTCCGTTGTATGCTGTCATCATTAACACCACACACTAATCTGTCTCTCAGCATAACTTTAAGTGTGTCTCCAAAATTGCAATCTTGTGCCAGCTTCCTCAGTTCAGCCACATATTCTACTATGCTTTCATCCAAGTGTCTGTTACGTGAATTAAACTTCCACCTTTGAACTATCTCACTGGGCTTCGGATTAAAGTGATTTTTCAGCAAACTCACCAGATCCTCATAACTTTTTGATCCCGGTTTCTCAGGGCTCAATAAATTCCTCATTAGTGTGTATGTCTGAGCTCCCACACAGCTCAACAATATGGCTCGTTTTTTCTCTGGTTCTTCAACATCATTTGCCACGAAAAAATGATACAATATTTCACAATACTCCTCCCATGATTGTGACTTATTATCAAACGATGTCACGGATCCCAGCATGCCAGCCATAGTTCAGTTCAGTCAGTCCTCCAGGTGATAGCTATTAATTTTCATCCGTTCACCCCGTTGGCGTTCTTCTTTTTATTTGTCCTCAGGAAACAGCTGCTCCAAAGTTCTGACTTTCATCCTCGTCGCCATATGTTATATCGTAGATACCAAAGAAAAATTCAGAGAAAACAGGAACTTCAGGATGGTCTCTTTTTCTTAGGACTCATCTCTGTAGCCAGCAACACACAAATACAAGCGCCCACATGCGCGTTCTTCTCTGCTTTTAACAGTGCACCAGCCCACAACACAGTGCGCCACCGCCCCCTAAAGGACAAACTCAAAACCACCCTTAACATACAACAAATCCCCCAGGTTTAGAAAAATACATTTTAAATTAGGTTTAAGAATTTTATGGGATAAAGTGACCTTTATTTTATTATTTTTCATTGACATCTTTTATTCTATTTTAATTATTATTATTACCATGAGTCGAATAAAAAGCTGGTTTTGTTCTCAGGAGAAGAGTTTTATTCTCCCAGCCTGTTTTGAAACTTCGTGTTAAACACCATTTTAAAATTTTGAATTTTGAACCCCATTTTGTTTGTGAATTTTACAGTGCAGCATATTTATTTGTGCAGACAGGGATATTATTCTTTCATGTCATTTTGTATACATTTTTACAATAAAGAGATGATAGGGCAAAAACTGATATGATGTTTGTCCATGTAGGCTACACGGTAAATTAAGAAACGGGAAAGTAAAGTAATAAGTAGTGAAGTTACCTTTCCAACGCAGTAACTAGTTAAGTAATCTCATTACAATTTACAGAAGTAACTAGTAACTAGTAACTAATTACTTTTTTGAGTAACTACCCCAACACTGTATAAGACTATACCAATATTGGAACTATAGCCATTTTATTCCTTTTTTTAAATTTAAGAATTATGTTTAAGTTTAAAAACAGCCAGAATGGTTTAGTCAAAAGAGAAAAAAAAATCATTCATAGTGCTATACTGCCCTCTTGTGTTCAAAATTAGGTAGAACTATATGATCAATTTTCACACATTAGGTAATACAGTAGGATTGGGGCCTTAAAAATCGCTAACTTAAAAAGTGAAAGTAACGGACGTGCACACAAGACCAGGCTTGGGAGGGTTACTTTAAAAATGTATTCCGATACAGTTACAAATTATTTCATAAAAAAGGGTCCCACTTTATATTAAATGGCTTTAAGTACTATATACTTTTTTCAAAAAGTAACTACAAACTGATTACTACTTTTTTGATGTAACTCACTGGATTTTTGTATCCTGATTACATAATGCCGTTACATGTATTCTGTTGCTCCAAGACAGTCTGAATATTTTCCTGTATCAAAATGGAGTTTCCATTGTTCACACACAAACACACAGAGAGTTCGATCGCGCCTCTCTCGTGACTGTGTGTGCGTGTCATGTGTTCTAGGCTGTGTGCATGCACTTCTGAAGCTGCACAGAAAATAATAAAATGCCATGCGGAGGACTAACGCAAAATGTGTGAGAAAATCCATTTGATTGTAGTTTAAGTGAGAAATAATTTCAGTGCTCTGGTCAATAGCTGTAGAGTGAAAACTGGTGAGTGCAGTATGCAGCTTTCACAGAAAGAGAATGATGTGAGCACGTACGATTGGCAGTGAGTCCTGTGTGTGGACAAAATAGCTCAATAAGAGTAATAAAATACATGTGAAAAAAATCACATCATAATGTTTTAAGGAAGAGTGGTTTGATTAAGTGGTGTAAATATACTGGATTCGGCAAAGATGGCAGTATCGGAGCTGATACCGATCCTGAGTATCGGATCGGAGCATCCCTAAATACTATAATGTAAACACAGTACAGATGTAGACCTGGATGTACACCTGACCTTTCAGAAGGTTGCTCACGCATACTTTGTGGTTAAAATGTGCCCTCAATGTGCACTTTTGCAGAGCCTTCACTGATGCAAGCTCTTCAGCACACTTCTTTTTGACAGTCAAAGCGGGGGTTATGTTTTTGGCACGTCATGTAGAATAACCCTAAAAGCACCAAGGTGGCGGTGCCACCGGCTTTGTATATATATATATATATATATATATATATATATATATATATATATAGCTGCGAGCAGCGATTGCGGGCCAAAGCCGGTGGTACCGCCATTGCGGTGCCACCGGCTTGGGCCCGCAATCGCTGCTCGCAGCTATATTTAGGGCCCAAGCCCTGAAAGGGCGAAGGCCCTATTGTTTTCCTTAGGATTATTAGGGCCCAAGCCCTGAAAGGGCGAAGGCCCTATTGTTTTCCTTAGGATTATTTTTTTTTTTTTTTTTTTTTTTTTCTAACGACTATTCGGGCACTTTCGGGGCCCTTAACATGCTCAAAAACTCTTGAAACTTTGCACACGGGTCAGAACCCGCGGCCATCAGAGCCGGGCTGAAGCTGGTACACGGGCGCGGCAGGGCGGCTCGTCAGCGCCCCCTGGAACAGGGTCTGAACACTTTGTCCATAAATCAAACACGCTTGCATGTAATAATATGAAACTCGGTACACATGTCGATCTCATTGTTTCATATATACATCGCGCTTTTACTTTTTACCCCAGCCCAACAGGAAGTCAGATATTTACGGTTGTTTTTAAAACGGATGCAATGGAATTTAATGTACTCCTCCTAGAGCGTTCATCCGCATGGAACGAAACTCGGTCAGCCTGAAGTCAAGACATAGAGGATCAAAAATTGCGAGGGGATTTTTGATATCTCGAACGGTTTGGGTGTGGCGAGGAAACAAAATTATGGTGAGAAACGTGAAACAGGAAGTGTGTCATAACTTCAGCATACATCAACCGATCTTGATGAAACTTCAGGAGTGTGTTCGCTGTAAGAGGACGATCACATGGATGTGACTATTGTGTGTCAAAGTTATAGCGCCACCAACTGGCAGCAGGAAGTGTGTCACTTTCAAAATGCTTTGAAATCACCCTCTTATTTTAACCCGATTTGCTTCAATCTTCATCTGTATAATGTAAATACACGGCAGATGTAGACCTGTGAATGGATTCTTGATATCTTTGAAACTGTTTCCGTGGCGACGCATTAAACTTTACCATTCTTTTAGGATGCTTTTGAGACCCTTAGCATGCTTCAAATTGCATGAAACTCGACAGACACATCACATTTATTAGCCAGTAGACACATGCAAAATTTCAGAAACGGGCGTGGTGAGGGCTCCGTAGCGCCACCTTTTGACAAAAGTGGGATTGTTAGTTTTATCTACAGTTACAAAAATCGGTATGTATATTGTACTCTTCGAGCCAGACAACTTTCTAATTCACACTCAATAGCTAGGACCCACAGAAAGTCAGATATTTTAGTTTGAATGTAGTCATACTCCCTCTGAGCATATGTCTGAGCCTTTGCCTGTGTGTGTGTGTGTGTGTGTGTGTGTGTGTGCATGTGTGTGTGTGTGTGTGTGTGTGTGTGTGTGTTAGCAGGGAGAGGGGGCTTAATTAACCATTTAACTGCTGTGTGTCTGGCCAGCATAAATAAAATACATTTCTTAAGCCTGGGATTTTTTAAATAAGTTTTTATTTTATTTTTTTATAAGTAAAGGCATATAGCCAGTTTAATTGTAGTGCATTGACAATAGTTTTATATAATTAGTTCATTAATTAAATTAACTTGGTCCATTAACTTGGTCTGAAAATTGGGTCCATAAATCAAACACACTTGCATATAATAATATTAAACTCGGTACACTTATAGATCTCATTAGCCCAAGCAACTTTAAGCCAGCAAAACAGGAAGTCGGTTGTTTCAGTCTGTATGTGAATGTTTTGAAAAACCAGCCTTTACATTTTTATTTCCCCCCTCTTAAGTAATTTTTAATTATTCCCACACCAAACTTCTTCAAAATTATGAAAATATATTAAAGATACTAAGGCATGTACTGGCCATCGGGACTACCGGGAGATTCCTGGTGGGCCGCGGTCTGGTTGGGCCGGCGGCCCGGCGCGTTATGTATTTTGTTTTTAAATCTTTATTAATTGTAAATATATTCTATCGTAAGTAGGCTATATTGTTACATTGTCCAATTCCGGACTTATGCGTCTCTCTCATGAAGCCGCATGAAGCTGACGCGAGCTGCGAGACTGACAGGTCTGACTGTCTGACACTGGCCAATCGGAATCAAGTTCAGATTCTAGACTTGAGAAGCGGCCGCTTACACCGTGTCCTAACTACACACGACGCCGCGACACGCGATAAAAGGTATATTTTCCATGTTAATAAATCAGAGTTTTTGTCCTAACCATACGAGACGGCGACATGCGAAGTTTCTAATTTAGAAACGGTTCCTATTTCTGCGACGTCGCGGCTGACAGAATGAAGAAATTACACTGGTTATGAGTACACATTATTTATTTTTAGTTAAAAATAGGTCACTGTGCCACAAGCCATAACGGATAATTTACCTCAGATTTTGAAAGCATTATAGTGTTCAAAATGAATTATGCAAACATACGACTGTACTTCATAACAACGACAATAACTGGCAGATGCCACCAAATGTGTTAAAATAAATGAATTATTTGCTGGACTTAAGTGAAAAGGAAAGCCATTTAATGACCATAGCACATAGTTGACGTGAAAAAAGGAGTATTTTGCATATAAATATGCACATATAGACTATACATATTTTTTCGATTTGTATCCCTGAAAGTGCCTGGCAGAAGCCTATATCTACTGTCTGTGTCATAAATGTGAACATAATATTATCTACTGTCTGTGTCATAAATGTGAACATAAACTATATTTCATGAGGTGAAACATCACTGCCAGGAGCTACAGAATAGGGGAGCGCGGGGATAAATGTAGGCCTAACGCGGGGTTAAATGTAACACGGACATTTTACATAGCTTGTCAGTATCTAGCCGGCTGTCTTTCCGCTCTTTTTCTCTTGCTGCCAGAAGACGGTCTCCCGCGAATTTGCGGAACGTTTTGATTATATTTCGTGAAGATAATGGACAAAGAGTGTTTTGACATCATGAAAGTAAATTTTTTCATCGTAGATTTTTTTCTGTTTCCGGGTTGGATGTATACGCGTCCAAATCTAACTTTATATTGCCTTAATCACTGTCTTGTTGGCTCAAACACAGCACCGTTTTGAAACATGTCAGTAATTCATAGCGACTGTTAGCTAGGTTTAAAATATGTAATACACAGCGGGGTTAACACAGGGTTCCAACTGCTGCCACAATGATAATCAAATGAAAACGGAGCCACACAACTTTTCAGGTTTGAGTATACATTTAACTTTGTTGGACTTTCACAAACAATGTTGTAATTTAAAATGTTTAAAATTTAGTGCACTATGAATGATAGCTTATTTATTTATTAAAAATATGGCCTGTTTTTAATGTAATAAACCATTTAAATTTTTATTCTAAGCTCATTTGTATTATTATTAATGTTATTATTATTAATAATAATAATTGTACATGCAGCTGCCACACAAATTTAATTTAATTGCAATTACAATATTTATATGTTTATTTTATTTTATTTATTATTATTTATTGCAAAACCGTGCAGCCCTTTTCTACGTCTCTAGCTATGATATTGATCCATAACAAAAGGATGATTGGATGAGGAATTAAAAATGTTATTATTCACCATTTATTTTCTATAAGACCAGTGTTGGGGGTAACGAGTTACAAACGAGTTTGGGTAAGTAAAGTAACGCATTACACTGAAAATATTGGTAACTACACTACTTTACTATAATAAAGGAACGCGCTTTCCTGCGTTACCCAAGCCGTGTTTGCCTGTGTGGAGAGTTCCGTCTAGTGGTGCGTGCGCGCCGTTGCCATAGAGACCGATTTGAGTGAGAGAGAGAGAGAGGGAAGTGGAGAGAGAGAGACGGGTTTCAACATGGCAATATTCACATTACTTTCAGTTTATTGCTCGAAAGCACAAAAATATTTGAGTGAAATGTAGGCTATAGTAAATCCTAAGATTATTATTTGTGACATTAGAACAAAATATGTCGATATAAAAACATGTATATAGGCTAGGCTAAAGAACTAAATGTACGATCTCTATTTTCTAATTTCACTAAACATTTCATTAAGTTTCGTGGACATTTTATAAAACATGGATCTTAGGCTCATTTTGTAAACATAAATAACTGATTTAGATGCGCAAACTGGGTGCCGTTGCGGAGATGTAGGCTCCATGTTCGGTGCAGGTTCGGCTTCTTGTCGTTCATCCTCGGATGCGGCATCGCGTGCGGTGTTTGCCGCGCGCACCTTTCCGCTCGTTCGGACGCGTCAAGTAAAAACAAGGCTCGAAAGTCTTGGAAAACGAAATGAACAGGATTGTTGCAGGGTTCATTGTAGAAGACATGCTTCCCCTGTCGACCATTAATTCCCCAGGTTTAGAAAAATACATTTTAAATTAGGATTAAGAATTTTATGGGATAAAGTGACCTTTATTTTATTATTTTTCATTGACATCTTTTATTTTTTTTAAATTATTATTATTACCATGAGTCGACTAAAAAGCTGGTTTTGTTCTCAGGAGAAGAGTTTTATTCTCCCAGCCTGTTTTGAAACTTCTGTGATAAACACCATTTTAAAATTTTGAATTTTGAACCCCATTTTGTTTGTGAATTTTACAGTGCGGCATATTTATTTGTGCAGACAGGGATATTGTTCTTTCATGTCATTTTGTATACATTTTTACAATAAAGTGATGATAGGGCAAAAACTGATATGATGTTTGTCCATGTAGGCTACACGGTAAATTAAGAAACAGGAAAGTAAAGTAATAAGTAGTGAAGTTATTTTTCCAACTCAGTAACTAGTAAAGTAATCTCATTACAATTTACAGAAGTAACTAGTAACTAATTACTTTTTTGAGTAACTACCCCAACACTGTATAAGACTATACCAATATTGGAACTATAGCCATTTTATTCCTTTTTTAATTTAAGAATTATGTTTAAGTTTAAAAACAGACAGAATGGTTTAGTCAAAAAAGAAAAAAATCATTCATAGTGCTATACTGCCCTCTTGTGTTCAAAATTAGGTAGACCTATTGGATCAATATCCACACATTAATACAGTTGGCAATACAGTATAATAGGTAATACAGTAGGATTGGGGCCTTAAAAATCGCTAACTTAAAAAGTGAAAGTAACGGACGTCCACACAAGACCAGGCTTGGGAGGGTTACTTTAAAAATGTATTCCGATACAGTTACAAATTATTTCATAAAAAAGGGTCCCACTTTATATTAAATGGCTTTAAGTACTATATACTTTTTCAAAAAGTAACTACAATCTGATTACTACTTTTTTTGATGTAACTCACTAGATTTTTGTATCCTGATTACATAATGCCGTTGCATGTATTCTGTTGCTCCCACAAGACATTAGTCTGAATATTTTCCTGTATGAACAAAAAGGAGTTTCCATTGTTCGCACACAAACACACATTCGATCGCGCCTCTCTCGTGACTGTGTGTGCGTGTCATGTGTTCTAGGCTGTGTGCATGCACTTCTGAAGCTGCGCAGAAAATAATAAAATGCCATGCGGAGGACTAACGCAAAATGTGTGAGAAAATCCATTTGATTGTAGTGCAAGTCAGAAATAATTTCAGTGCTCTGGTCAATAGCTGTAGAGTGAAAACTGGTGAGTGCAGTATACAGCTTTCACAGAAAGAGAATGATGTGAGCACGTACGATTGGCAGTGAGTCCTGTGTGTGGACAAAATAGCTCAATAAGAGTAATAAAATACATGTGAAAAAAATCACATCATAATGTTTTAAAGAAGAGTGGTTTGATTAAAGTGGTGTAAATATACCCGATCCGGCAAAGATGGCAGTATCGGAGCTGATACCGATCCTGAGTATCGGATCGGCGCATTCCTAAATACTATAATGTAAACACAGTACAGATGTAGACCTGGATGTACACCTGACCTTTCAGAAGGTTGCTCACGCATACTTTGTGGTTAAAATGTGCCCTCAATGTGCACTTTTGCAGAGCCTTCACTGATGCAAGCTCTTCAGCACACTTCTTTTTGACAGTCAAAGCGGGGGTTATGTTTTTGCATGTCAAGTAGAATAACCCTAAAAGCACCAAGGTGGCGGTGCCACCGGCTTTATATATATATATATATATATATATATATATATATATATATAAATATAGCTGCGAGCAGCGATTGCGGGCCAAAGCCGGCGGTACCGCCATCCCGGTGCCTTTAGGTAACTAAAGGCACCGGGGTTGCGGTGCCACCGGCTTGGGCCCGCAATCGCTGCTCGCAGCTATATATTTTTTTTTTCTAACGACTATCCGGGCACTTTTGGGGCCCTTAACATGCTCAAAAACTCTTGAAACTTTGCACACAGGTCAGAACCCGCGGCCATCAGAGCCGGGCTGAAGCTGGTACCCGGGCGCGGCAGGGCGGCTCGTCAGCGCCCCCTGGAACAGGGTCTGAACACTTTGTCCATAAATCAAACACGCTTGCATGTAATAATATGAAACTCGGTACACATGTCAATCTCATCGTTTCATATATTCATCGCACTTTTACTTTTTACCCCAGCCCAACAGGAAGTCAGATATTTACGGTTGTTTTTAAAACGCTTGCAATGGAATTTAATGTACTCCTCCTAGAGCATTCATCCGCATGGAACGAAACTCGGTCAGCCTGAAGTCAAGACATAGACGATCAAAAATTGCAAGGGGATTTTTGATATCTCGAACGGTTTGGCTGTGGCAAGGAAACAAAATTATGGTGAGAAACGTGAAACAGGAAGTGTGTCCTAACTTCAGCATACATCAACCGATCTTAATGAAACTTCAGGAGTGTGTTCGCCGTAAGAGGACGATCACATGGATGTGACTATTGTGTGTCAAAGTTATAGCGCCACCAACTGGCAGCAGGAAGTGTGTCACTTTCAAAATGCTTTGATATCACCCTCTTATTTTAACCCGATTTGCTTCAAACTTCATCTGTATAATGTAAACATACGGCAGATGTAGACGTGTGAATGGATTCTTAATATCTTTGAAACTGTTGCCATGGTGACGCATCAAACTTTACCATTCTTTTAGGATGCTTTTGAGACCCTTAGCATGCTTCAAATTGCATGAAACTCCTCAGACACATCACATTTATTAGCCAGTAGACATGTGCAAAGTTTCAGAAACGGGCGTGGTGAGGGCTCAGTAGCGCCACCTTTTGACAAAAGTTGGGTTGTTAGTTTTATCTACACTACAGTTACAAAAATCAGTATGTATATTGTACTCCTCGAGCCGGACAACTTTCTAATTGACACTCTTTAACTAGGACCCACAGAAAGTAAGATATGTTTGTTTGAATCTGGTCATGCTCCCTTTGAGCCTACATCTCTGTCTCTCTGTGTGTGTGTGTTAGTAGGGGGAGGGGCTTAACTTAACCATTTCAGTGCTGTGTGTTTTTTTCTGCTGTGTAATTTCTTAATACATTTCTTAAGCCTGGTATGTTTTAAATAAGTTTTTATTTTAATTTTTATAAGTGAAGGCATAATATAACCAGTTAAATTGTAGTGCATTGACAATAGTTTTATATAATTAGTTTATTAATTAAATTAACTTGGTCCATAAACTTGGTCCAGCTGCGAGACTGACAGGTCTGACTGTCTGACACTGGCCAGTCGGAATCAAGAGCGGAGAAGCGGCCGCTCCCATAGGCAGTATAGTATCTCCCCGCCCTGTGGAGGCATTCCGCTGGTCTCGTGAAGTTTCTCGCCGGTCTCGTCTCTGAGACCCCTACACCTGGTATTAAAATGCGATCTGTATCCAGATAAGTTATCCGGATAATAAAAAAGAAATATCAATGCAAGGTATTACGTTGTGATCGGATTGTGATCGATTTGCCTGACCATCTGGAGGTAGTCTGGCTCGCATTGTGTTCGGATCTTTACGTGTAAACGCAATCTGGTTGTTGATATCACACATGTATATTTTACTCCTCCCAAAAATGCTAAAAAAATAAACGAGTGAGAGCGTTTACAGGCTGTTATAGTCAGACATGACGGCGCTACTGCGACACGCATCACCGCCGCAGATGAGCAGCAGCTGAGCGTCAAACCAACGTGCAAACATCGCAAATAAAAGTGAAAGTAAGTCAGAGACGCTTAATCATCTACACAATCATCTTCAAGTAAAGAAAGAAATGATCTCTTGACTCTTACCAGGGCTGTTGCCACTCTCTCTTATTGATGTCTATTGATGAAATTAGCTGATGATCAATAAAATGCATGCTAATATCTGTAATAAACAACCGACAAAATTACTGTATGATGGTGTAAATAAAGAATCAGTCCAGCATCGCCATGTCAGTGTGTATTGATTCATCATTGTCTCTTCATAGTTTGCAAGAGACATTTAATAAACTGAGCGTATTTGATAAACTGAGCGTAGCCTATTCATCTGTCAATATAACCTCATTCTTTTTAATGATCAGAAGAACGCGTATCGACTACCGTTACAGTACAATATGTCCTAACTACACACGACGCCGCGACACGCGATAAAAGGTATCTTTTCCATGTAAATCAGAGTTTTTGTCCTAACCAGACGCGACGGCGACATGCGAAGTTTCTAATTTAGAAACGGTTCCTATTTCTGCGATGTCGCGGCTGACAGAATGAAGAAATTACACTGGTTATGAGTACACATTATTTATTTTTAGTTAAAAATAGGTCACTGTGCCACAAGCCATAACGGATAATTTACCTCAGATTTTGAAAGCATGTAATATTATAGTGTTCAAAATGAATTCTATGCAAACATACGACTGTATTTCATAACAACGACAATAACTTGAGGCAGATGCCACCAAATGTGTTAAAATAAATGAATTATTTGCTGGACTTAAGTGAAAAGGATAGCCATTTAATGACCATAGCACATAGTTGATGTGAAAAAAGGAGTATTTTGCATATAAATATGCACATAAATATATATTTTTTCAATTTGTCTCCCTGAAAGTGCCTGGCAGAAGCCTATACTGTCTGTGTCATAAATGTGAACATAATATTATCTACTGTCTGTGTCATAAATGTGAACATAATATTGTAACAGAATATTCTTATGCTATATTATATAAACTATATTTCATGAGGTGAAACATCACTGCCAGGAGCTACAGAATATATATTTCTGTAGGTCCTCACCGTGATGTTGCACTTCATGAAATATATGTAGTATAGCCTAAGAATATTCTATTAAAATATTAAGTGGCACATAAATTCAGACCAGTTATTTACAATAAAGCCTTATAAAATCATTTCCATTCCCTTTGTTTATTTTTTTAATAGTTTTTTCTTGGTTTTGATAGTAAATGAAATCTAATCAGTAATTTTACATGCAGATTAATGCACGTATAGATTAATGCACGTGTGTGTGTGTTTGCATAGTGGGCCGGTCTGGATGAAGTGTCCAGGGCTGATTTTTTGTCCCAGTCCAGCCCTGAATGGCAATATTCACATTACTTTCAGTTTATTGCTCGAAAGCACAAAAATATTTGAGTGAAATGTAGGCTATAGTAAACCCTAAAATTATTATTTGTGACATTAGAACAAAATATGTGGATATAAAAACATGTATATAGGCTAAAGAACTAAATGAACGATCTCTATTTTCTAATTTCACGACGTCCACACAAGACCAGGCTTGGGAGGGTTACTTTAAAAAATGTATTCCGATACAGTTACAAATTATTTCATAAAAAAGGGTCCCATTTTATATTAATTGGCTTTAAGTACTTTATACTTTTTCAAAAAGTAACTACAATCTGATTACTTTTTTTGATGTAACTCACTGTAATAATATACAGTTACTGGATTTTTGTTTCCTGATTACATAATGCTGTTACATGTATTCTGTTGCTCCCACAAGACATTAGTCTGAATATTTTCCTGTATGAACAAAATGGAGTTTCCATTGTTCACACACAAACACACACAGAGTTCGATCGCGCCTCTCTCGTGACTGTGTGTGCGTGTCATGTGTTCTAGGCTGTGTGCATGCACTTCTGAAGCTGCTCAGAAAATAATAAAATGCCATGCAGAGGACTAATGCAAAATGTGTGGGAAAATCCATTTGATTGTAGTTTAAGTGAGAAATAATTTCAGTGCTCTGGTCAATAGCTGTAGAGTGAAAACTGGTGAATGCAGTATACAGCTTTCACAGAAAGAGAATGATGTGAGCACGTACGATTGGCAGTGAATCTTTTATGCGGACAAAATAGCTCAATAAGAGTAACAAAATACATGTGGAAAAAATCACATCGTAATGTTTTAAAGAAGAGTGGTTTGATTAAAGTGGTGTAAATATACCCGATCCGGCAAAGATGGCAGTATCGGAGCTGATAACGATCCTGAGTATCGGATCGGCGCATCCCTACATACTATAATGTAAACACAGTACAGATGTAGACCTTGATGTACACCTGACCTTTCAGAAGGTTGCTCATGCATACTTTGTGGTTAAAATGTGCCCTCGATCCGCACTTTTGCAGAGCCTTCACTGCTGCAAGCTCTTCAGCACACTTCTTTTTGACAGTCAAAGCGGGGGTTACGTTTTTGCACGTCATGTAGAATAACCCTAAAAGCACCAAGGGTGCGGTGCCACCGGCTTTATATATATATATATATATATATAAATATAGCTGCGAGCAGCGATTGCGGGCCAAAGCCGGCGGTACCGCCATCCCGGTGCCTTTAGGTAACTAAAGGCACCGGGGTTGCGGTGCCACCGGCTTGGGCCCGCAATCGCTGCTCGCAGCTATATTTTTAGGGCCCAAGCCCTGAAAGGGCGAAGGCCCTATTGTTTTCCTTAGGATTATTTTTTTTTTTTTTTTTTTTTTTTTTTTTTTTTTTCTAACGACTATCCGGGCACTTTTGGGGCCCTTAACATGCTCAAAAACTCTTGAAACTTTGCACACGGGTCAGAACCCGCGGCCATCAGAGCCGGGCTGAAGCTGGTACCCGGGCGTGGCAGGGCGGCTCGTCAGCGCCCCCTGGAACAGGGTCTGAACACTTTGTCCATAAATCAAACACGCTTGCATGTAATAATATGAAACTCAGTACACATGTCGATCTCATCGTTTCATATATTCATCGCACTTTTACTTTTTACCCCAGCCCAACAGGAAGTCAGATATTTACGTTTTTTTTTTAAATGCTTGCAATGGAATTTAATGTACTCCTCCTAGAGCATTCATCCGCATGGAACGAAACTCGGTCAGCCTGAAGTCAAGACATAGACGATCAAAAATTGCGAGGGGATTTTTGATATCTCGAACGGTTTGGCTGTGGCGAGGAAACAAAATTATGATGAGAAACGTGAAACAGGAAGTGTGTCCTAACTTCAGCATACATTAACTGATCTTGATGAAACTTCAGGAGTGTGTTCGCCGTAAGAGGACGATCACATGGATGTGACTATTGTGTGTCAAAGTTATAGCGCCACCAACTGGCAGCAGGAAGTGTGTCACTTTCAAAATGCTTTGAAATCACTCTCTTATTTTAACCCGATTTGCTTCAAACTTCATCTGTATAATGTAAACATAGGGCAGATGTAGATCTGTGAATGGATTCTTAATATCTTTGAAACTGTTGCCGTGGTGACGCATCAAACTTTACCATTCTTTTAGGATGCTTTTGAGACCCTTAGCATGCTTCAAATTGCATGAAACTCCTCAGACACATCACATTTATTAGCCAGTAGACATGTGCAAAGTTTCAGAAACGGGCGTGGTAAGGGCTCAGTAGCGCCACCTTTTGACAAAAGTTGGGTTGTTAGTTTTATCTACAGTTACAAAAATCAGTATGTATATTGTACTCCTCGAGCCGGACAACTTTCTAATTGACACTCTTTAACTAGGACCCACAGAAAGTAAGATATGTTTGTTTGAATCTGGTCATGCTCCCTTTGAGCCTACATCTCTGTCTCTCTCTGTGTGTGTGTTAGTAGGGGGAGGGGCTTAACTTAACCATTTCAGTGCTGTGTGTTTTTTTCTGCTGTGTAATTTCTTAATACATTTCTTAAGCCTGGTATGTTTTAAATAAGTTTTTATTTTAATTTTTATAAGTGAATGCATAATATAACCAGTTAAATTGTAGTGCATTGACAATAGTTTTATATAATTAGTTTATTAATTAAATTAACTTGGTCCATAAACTTGGTCCAGCTGCGAGACTGACAGGTCTGACTGTCTGACACTGGCCAATCGGAATCAAGAGCGGAGAAGCGGCCGCTCCCATAGGCAGTATAGTATCTCCCCGCTCTGTGGAGGCATTCCGCAGGTCTCGTGAAGTTTCTCGCCGGTTTCGTCTCTGAGACCCCTACACCTGGTATTAAAATGCGATCTGTATCCAGATAAGTTATCCGGATAATAAAAAAGAAATATCAATGCAAGGTATTACGTTGTGATCGGATTGTGATCGATTTGCCTGACCATCTGGAGGTAGTCTGGCTCGCATTGTGTTCGGATCTTTACGTGTAAACGCAATCTGGTTGTTGATATCACACATGTATATTTTACTCCTCCCAAAAATGCTAAAAAATAAACGAGTGAGAGTGTTTACATGTCGGCGCTACTGCGACACGCATCACCACCGCAGATAAGCAGCAGCTGAGCGTCAAACCAACGTGCAAACATCGCAAATAAAAGTGAAAGTAAGTCAGAGACGCTTAATCATCTACACAATCATCTTCAAGTAAAGAAAGAAATGATCTCTTGACTCTTACAAGGGCTGTTGCCACTCTCTCTTATTGATGTCTATTGATGAAATTAGCTGATGATCAATAAAATGCATGCTAATATCTGTAATAAACAACCGACAAAATTACTGTATGATGGTGTAAATAAAGAATCAGTCCAGCATCGCCATGTCAGTGTGTATTGATTCATCATTGTCTCTTCATAGTTTGCAAGAGACATTTAATAAACTGAGCGTATTTGATAAACTGAGCGTAGCCTATTCATCTGTCAATATAACCTCATTCTTTTTAATGATCAGAAGAACGCGTATCGACTACCGTTACAGTACAATATGTCCTAACTACACACGACGCCGCGACACGCGATAAAAGGTATCTTAAATCAGAGTTTTTGTCCTAACCAGACGCGACGGCGACATGCGAAGTTTTTTCTAATTTAGAAACGGTTCCTATTTCTGCGATGTCGCGGCTGACAGAATGAAGAAATTACACTGGTTATGAGTACACATTATTTATTTTTAGTTAAAAATAGGTCACTGTGCCACAAGCCATAACGGATAATTTACCTCAGATTTTGAAAGCATGTAATATTATAGTGTTCAAAATGAATTCTATGCAAACATACGACTGTATTTCATAACAACGACAATAACTTGAGGCAGATGCCACCAAATGTGTTAAAATAAATGAATTATTTGCTGGACTTAAGTGAAAACGATAGCCATTTAACACCAGAACTCCCAAGGCGGTCATTTTGACCGTTTTTAAAATTTACAGTGTAATAACTTATTTGTTAAAATAAAATCAATGTGGCTGTAGGACTCTGACTTTTCCTAAATATGTGTATATTTTATTCTGGCACTGTTATTTTATTACAATCACAAAACACAAAACAGTTGCGTCCTATTTCTACCTAGAATGGCCATGGCGGTCATTTTGACCGCACGCATTATAAATATCATAAGTCCGCTATATTTCCCGCGATCAACACGCACATATTGTAGAAGTGCACAAATGAGCAAGTTTCGCGTCCATCACGCAACTGGCAAGCGAATTTCGCTCCGACAACATGAAATCAAAAGCCACTCAACTGGTGCGAGAGTCGGGTAGGCGGTCCGGGACGAAGATGATGAAGGCAGTGCCAAGTAAGGAGAAACTACAAAAATTAAATCAAGGAGTCATGTGCCAAATGTCACAAAGTAGTGTGAGGGACTGAAGCTGCACGCGAAGCGGTGTTTTCCTATGTGTGTGTGCGTAACGTCAGTGAATGAATAGGGGGGTTTCCACCGTTCAAATGAGCCCACATCTTTATTATCATCTATCGTAACATTGTAGATCTATTTATTTTTAGATTTCACATTGATTGTATTTGTATAACAGGGCTGTAGGCTACTGTATGAAGCTTTGACGTTTCCTAGATTTTTTGCATGTCTATTCACGTGGAGAGTGCGGTGAAAAAATATTTTTGACGCAAAACTTTCCTCGGCAGCACCTGTCGGGGAAATATTTTTGTATTGGCTTTATAATATGATATAATATTTTGCTTGTTTTAAGGGCGATGGCATTATAACATGACAACAGGAATTATAAGTGTCACTGGAAAACTTAAAGAGAAAGGTTCAAATGCAGATATGACATGACGAAAATGACGTTCAGTACAGCCAAATGAACGTTAAAGTTTGAACGGTCAGAATGACCGCTATGGTCGTTGTAGTAGTTATGGAATTCCGGTAGTTCTAGTGTTAATGACCATAGCACATAGTTGATGTGAAAAAAGGAGTATTTTGCATATAAATATGCACATAAATACATATTTTTTAAATTTGTCTCCCTGAAAGTGCCTGGCAGAAGCCTATACTGTCTGTGTCATAAATGTGAACATAATATTATCTACTGTCTGTGTCATAAATGTGAACATAATATTGTAACAGAATATTCTTATGCTATATTATATAAACTATATTTCATGAGGTGAAACATCACTGCCAGGAGCTACAGAATATATATTTCTGTAGGTCCTCACCGTGATGTTGCACTTCATGAAATATATGTAGCCTAAGAATATTCTATTAAAATATTAAGTGGCACATAAATTCAGACCAGTTATTTACAATAAAGCCTTATAAAATCATTTCCATTCCCTTTGTTTATTATTTTAATAGTTTTTTCTTGGTTTTGATAGTAAATAAAATCTAATCAGTAATTTTACATGCAGATTAACCCCCTGGGGACCAAAAACGCGCCTCCGCGTTTTGATCGTTTTTTTTCACACAGCTGCAACATAGACTTAAAATACTCCGTCATTGATGGTCATATAAATAAAATCGATACATGATTATAAACTATAGAGGATCTTCTTTTTTTTCTGTACACTCTTATTAATATCAAAACCTTGTGTTTTTGTAAAATAAATAAATTAAACAGGGTGCGCTTTCAGCTCACTCTGTCTCCGCAAAAATCTTTCTGAAACGCGTCCGAAAAAAGAGCTGTAACTCATTAAATACTTATCACAGACACACGATAAATATCTCTTTATGAAGCTGAGATTTTCTTCTTTTAATTTAAGTCATTTATATAAAAAGCAACTACTCTCAGTTGATGTAATCTGTATGAAAAGAAAGAGATGTCAGGATTTTCCCTTTCACCTCATTACAGCAAATGAGGTGCTAATGTAACCGCGCCCACTGGAGCGCGTGCTATTCAAATTCTAATGTTGAGGCAAGCCATGAAAACGCCCTCATCGCAGTGAGGAGATCCTGGAAAAAAAGTTACCTTATAGTTTCATTTTGAGGAGCACGCACTTATTCAGCTGATGCAGTAAGTCATTTATTATAAGTGCTTTGTTCTAATCGCGTTATTGAATAGTGTCCACAAAGACACTAGTTTAAATTTTAAATATCAAATGCGCGTCTGATAGGGAAGAATAGACGAATTCACTGACGCGCGCTGTGCGTTAATTCACTTTCGCTTTCATTTGAACAAGAATCTCATGAGACATCCTTACATTAGTAAGATAACATTATTTATCTGTACCTATAACCAAAAAGTGTGTTTAAATATGATTCGGGTGTGTGGACGGATGTACGAACGATCGTTCATTTAGTTAGACTGTTAGAGTTCTGCTCATATTATTTTATTAGCCACACACACGAATCATATTTAAACACACTTTTGGTTAGAGTTTAAAACATCTTGAACCAATTCTACATGGCCCATATAAAAATTGACCAGGATTTGTTTCCAGGTATGACAAAAAATGGGTTTTGACTTTCATTTATACTTTGATTTTATACATACATGTATATATTTGAAGCGTCCAGATGCAAAAGCCTCTAAGTACCATTTGAATTTTTTCTAGAATGATCATTTTTATCAAGCTTGTATATATAAGTTCAGTAATTTCACATAATGGCAATGAAGACTACCTATTAATTGTCATTTAATTGAAATTACTGAACTTAAATATACAAGCTTGATAAAAATGATCATTCTAGAAGAATTTAAAATGGAACTTAGAGGCTTTTGCATCTGACCTTCTGTTATATATATATATATATATATATATATATATATATATATATATATATATATATATATATATATATATATATATATAATGTTCTGTTATATATATATATATATATATATATATATATATATATATATATATATATATAATATTCTGTTATATATATATATATATATATATATATATATAATGTTGTCCTTTCATTTTTTTCTTGTCTGACTCACCTGAATGAAAGGCTCATTATTATGCATGTCTTTGTCTCTCTCAGGTGTGAATCACCTAATTATACATGATGGGGCTGGCCTGTTCACGCCCATTCGCATATTGCCTTGGCAAACAAAAAAATCTTTTTCACAATATAACCCAATTCACAGTTTTATGTGAATGATTAGGGGGATGATTTTCAGATCATTGTGAAGAAAAAACCCTAGGCAACAACATCAATTAGTCAAAAGTCTTGTGGACGCATATTTAGTATGTGTTTTCTGGCCTTATTTCAGAAACTTTCATTTTTAGTTTTTACAATAACCACGCATAAACAATATTCTCTCAAAAATGCAAACATGTACAAACATGTTGCCCATATGTCATGGTTGCACTGTTTCTGCTAAATATAGTGTAATTTCACCTGTGCCATTAATATGTTTATAAGCAGCTGAAAAAAACACAGATGTCGGTGCATTTCAGAACCTCTCAAGGACCCCAAATACACCTTGGTCCCCAGGGGGTTAATGCACGTATAGATTAATGCACGTGTGTGTGTGTTTGCATAGTGGGCCGGTCTGGATGAAGTGTCCAGGGCTGATTTTTTGTCCCAGTCCAGCCCTGAATGGCAATATTCACATTACTTTCAGTTTATTGCTCGAAAGTACAAAAATATTTGAGTGAAATGTAGGCTATAGTAAACATATTATTATTTGTGACATTAGAACAAAATATGTGGATATAAAAACATGTATATAGGCTAAAGAACTAAATGAACGATCTCTATTTTCTAATTTCACGACGTCCACACAAGACCAGGCTTGGGAGGGTTACTTTAAAAAATGTATTCCGATATAGTTACAAATTATTTCATAAAAAAGGGTCCCACTTTATATTAATTGGCTTTAAGTACTTTATACTTTTTCAAAAAGTAACTACAATCTGATTACTTTTTTGATGTAACTCACTGTAATAATATACAGTTACTGGATTTTTGTTTCCTGATTACATAATGCTGTTACATGTATTCTGTTGCTCCCACAAGACATTAGTCTGAATATTTTCCTGTATGAACAAAATGGAGTTTCCATTGTTCACACACAAACACACACAGAGTTCGATCGCGCCTCTCTCATGACTGTGTGCGTGTCATGTGTTCTAGGCTGTGTGCATGCACTTCTGAAGCTGCTCAGAAAATAATAAAATGCCATGCAGAGGACTAATGCAAAATGTGTGGGAAAATCCATTTGATTGTAGTTTAAGTGAGAAATAATTTCAGTGCTCTGGTCAATAGCTGTAGAGTGAAAACTGGTGAATGCAGTATACAGCTTTCACAGAAAGAGAATGATGTGAGCACGTACGATTGGCAGTGAATCTTTTAAGCGGACAAAATAGCTCAATAAGAGTAACAAAATACATGTGGAAAAAATCACATCGTAATGTTTTAAAGAAGAGTGGTTTGATTAAAGTGGTGTAAATATACCCGATCCGGCAAAGATGGCAGTATCGGAGCTGATAACGATCCTGAGTATCGGATCGGCGCATCCCTACATACTATAATGTAAACACAGTACAGATGTAGACCTTGATGTACACCTGACCTTTCAGAAGGTTGCTCATGCATACTTTGTGGTTAAAATGTGCCCTCGATCCGCACTTTTGCAGAGCCTTCACTGCTGCAAGCTCTTCAGCACACTTCTTTTTGACAGTCAAAGCGGGGGTTACGTTTTTGCACGTCATGTAGAATAACCCTAAAAGCACCAAGGGTGCGGTGCCACCGGCTTTATATATATATATATATAGATATATATATATATATATATATATATATAAATATAGCTGCGAGCAGCGATTGCGGGCCAAAGCCGGCGGTACCGCCATCCCGGTGCCTTTAGGTAACTAAAGGCACCGGGGTGGCGGTGCCACCGGCTTGGGCCCGCAATCGCTGCTCGCAGCTATATATTTTTTTTTTTTTTTTCCTAACGACTATCCGGGCACTTTTGGGGCCCTTAACATGCTCAAAAACTCTTGAAACTTTGCACACAGGTCAGAACCCGCGGCCATCAGAGCCGGGCTGAAGCTGGTACCCGGGCGCAGCAGGGCGGCTCGTCATCGCCCCCTGGAACAGGGTCTGAACACTTTGTCCATAAATCAAACACGCTTGCATGTAATAATATGAAACTCGGTACACATGTCAATCTCATCGTTTCATATATTCATCGCACTTTTACTTTTTACCCCAGCCCAACAGGAAGTCAGATATTTACGGTTGTTTTTAGAACGCTTGCAATGGAATTTAATGTACTCCTCCTAGAGCATTCATCCGCATGGAACGAAACTCGGTCAGCCTGAAGTCAAGACATAGACGATCAAAAATTGCGAGGGGATTTTTGATATCTCGAACGGTTTGGCTGTGGCGAGGAAACAAAATTATGGTGAGAAACGTGAAACAGGAAGTGTGTCCTAACTTCAGCATACATTAACCGATCTTGATGAAACTTCAGGAGTGTGTTCGCCGTAAGAGGACGATCACATGGATGTGACTATTGTGTGTCAAAGTTATAGCGCCACCAACTGGTAGCAGGAAGTGTGTCACTTTCAAAATGCTTTGAAATCACCCTCTTATTTTAACCCGATTTGCTTCAAACTTCATCTGTATAATGTAAACATACGGCAGATGTAGACCTGTGAATGGATTCTTAATATCTTTGAAACTGTTGCCATGGTGACGCATCAAACTTTACCATTCTTTTAGGATGCTTTTGAGACCCTTAGCATGCTTCAAATTGCATGAAACTCCTCAGACACATCACATTTATTAGCCAGTAGACATGTGCAAAGTTTCAGAAACGGGCGTGGTGAGGGCTCAGTAGCGCCACCTTTTGACAAAAGTTGGGTTGTTAGTTTTATCTACAGTTACAAAAATCAGTATGTATATTGTACTCCTCGAGCCGGACAACTTTCTAATTGACACTCTTTAACTAGGACCCACAGAAAGTAAGATATGTTTGTTTGAATCTGGTCATGCTCCTTTTGAGCCTACATCTCTGTCTCTCTCTGTGTGTGTGTTAGTAGGGGGAGGGGCTTAACTTAACCATTTCAGTGCTGTGTGTTTTTTTCTGCTGTGTAATTTCTTAATACATTTCTTAAGCCTGGTATGTTTTAAATAAGTTTTTATTTTAATTTTTATAAGTGAAGGCATAATATAACCAGTTAAATTGTAGTGCATTGACAATAGTTTTATATAATTAGTTTATTAATTAAATTAACTTGGTCCATAAACTTGGTCCAGCTGCGAGACTGACAGGTCTGACTGTCTGACACTGGCCAATCGGAATCAAGAGCGGAGAAGCGGCCGCTCCCATAGGCAGTATAGTATCTCCCCGCCCTGTGGAGGCATTCCGCCGGTCTCGTGAAGTTTCTCGCCGGTCTCGTCTCTGAGACCCCTACACCTGGTATTAAAATGCGATCTGTATCCAGATAAGTTATCCGGATAATAAAAAAGAAATATCAATGCAAGGTATTACGTTGTGATTGGATTGTGATCGATTTGCCTGACCATCTGGAGGTAGTCTGGCTCGCATTGTGTTCGGATCTTTACGTGTAAACGCAATCTGGTTGTTGATATCACACATGTATATTTTACTCCTCCCAAAAATGCTAAAAAAATAAACGAGTGAGAGCGTTTACAGGCTGTTATAGTCAGACATGACGGCGCTACTGCGACACGCATCACCGCCGCAGATGAGCAGCAGCTGAGCGTCAAACCAACGTGCAAACATCGCAAATAAAAGTGAAAGTAAGTCAGAGACGCTTAATCATCTACACAATCATCTTCAAGTAAAGAAAGAAATGATCTCTTGACTCTTACCAGGGCTGTTGCCACTCTCTCTTATTGATGTCTATTGATGAAATTAGCTGATGATCAATAAAATGCATGCTAATATCTGTAATAAACAACCGACAAAATTACTGTATGATGGTGTAAATAAAGAATCAGTCCAGCATCGCCATGCCAGTGTGTATTGATTCATCATTGTCTCTTCATAGTTTGCAAGAGACATTTAATAAACTGAGCGTATTTGATAAACTGAGCGTAGCCTATTCATCTGTCAATATAACCTCATTCTTTTTAATGATCAGAAGAACGCGTATCGACTACCGTTACAGTACAATATGTCCTAACTACACACGACGCCGCGACACGCGATAAAAGGTATCTTTTCCATGTAAATCAGAGTTTTTGTCCTAACCAGACGCGACGGCGACATGCGAAGTTTCTAATTTAGAAACGGTTCCTATTTCTGCGATGTCGCGGCTGACAGAATGAAGAAATTACACTGGTTATGAGTACACATTATTTATTTTTAGTTAAAAATAGGTCACTGTGCCACAAGCCATAACGGATAATTTACCTCAGATTTTGAAAGCATGTAATATTATAGTGTTCAAAATGAATTCTATGCAAACATACGACTGTATTTCATAACAACGACAATAACTTGAGGCAGATGCCACCAAATGTGTTAAAATAAATGAATTATTTGCTGGACTTAAGTGAAAAGGATAGCCATTTAATGACCATAGCACATAGTTGATGTGAAAAAAGGAGTATTTTGCATATAAATATGCACATAAATATATATTTTTTCAATTTGTCTCCCTGAAAGTGCCTGGCAGAAGCCTATACTGTCTGTGTCATAAATGTGAACATAATATTATCTACTGTCTGTGTCATAAATGTGAACATAATATTGTAACAGAATATTCTTATGCTATATTATATAAACTATATTTCATGAGGTGAAACATCACTGCCAGGAGCTACAGAATATATATTTCTGTAGGTCCTCACCGTGATGTTGCACTTCATGAAATATATATAGTATAGCCTAAGAATATTCTATTAAAATATTAAGTGGCACATAAATTCAGACCAGTTATTTACAATAAAGCCTTATAAAATCATTTCCATTCCCTTTGTTTATTATTTTAATAGTTTTTTCTTGGTTTTGAAATGAAATCTAATCAGTAATTTTACATGCAGATTAATGCACGTATAGATTAATGCACGTGTGTGTGTGTTTGCATAGTGGGCCGGTCTGGATGAAGTGTCCAGGGCTGATTTTTTGTCCCAGTCCAGCCCTGAATGGCAATATTCACATTACTTTCAGTTTATTGCTCGAAAGTACAAAAATATTTGAGTGAAATGTAGGCTATAGTAAACCCTAAAATTATTATTTGTGACATTAGAACAAAATATGTGGATATAAAAACTTGTATATAGGCTAAAGAACTAAATGAACGATCTCTATTTTCTAATTTCACGGCGTCCACACAAGACCAGGCTTGGGAGGGTTACTTTAAAAAATGTATTCCGATACAGTTACAAATTATTTCATAAAAAAAGGGTCCCACTTTATATTAATTGGCTTTAAGTACTTTATACTTTTTCAAAAAGTAACTACAATCTGATTACTTTTTTTGATGTAACTCACTGTAATAATATACAGTTACTGGATTTTTGTTTCCTGATTACATAATGCTGTTACATGTATTCTGTTGCTCCCACAAGACATTAGTCTGAATATTTTCCTGTATGAACAAAATGGAGTTTCCATTGTTCACACACAAACACACACAGAGTTCGATCGCGCCTCTCTCGTGACTGTGTGTGCGTGTCATGTGTTCTAGGCTGTGTGCATGCACTTCTGAAGCTGCTCAGAAAATAATAAAATACCATGCAGAGGACTAATGCAAAATGTGTGGGAAAATCCATTTGATTGTAGTTTAAGTGAGAAATAATTTCAGTGCTCTGGTCAATAGCTGTAGAGTGAAAACTGGTGAATGCAGTATACAGCTTTCACAGAAAGAGAATGATGTGAGCACGTACGATTGGCAGTGAATCTTTTATGCGGACAAAATAGCTCAATAAGAGTAACAAAATACATGTGGAAAAAATCACATCGTAATGTTTTAAAGAAGAGTGGTTTGATTAAAGTGGTGTAAATATACCCGATCCGGCAAAGATGGCAGTATCGGAGCTGATAACGATCCTGAGTATCGGATCGGCGCATCCCTACATACTATAATGTAAACACAGTACAGATGTAGACCTTGATGTACACCTGACCTTTCAGAAGGTTGCTCATGCATACTTTGTGGTTAAAATGTGCCCTCGATCCGCACTTTTGCAGAGCCTTCACTGCTGCAAGCTCTTCAGCACACTTCTTTTTGACAGTCAAAGCGGGGGTTACGTTTTTGCACGTCATGTAGAATAACCCTAAAAGCACCAAGGGTGCGGTGCCACCGGCTTTATATATATATATATATAGATATATATATATATATATATATATATATATATATATATATATATATATATATATAAATATAGCTGCGAGCAGCGATTGCGGGCCAAAGCCGGCGGTACCGCCATCCCGGTGCCTTTAGGTAACTAAAGGCACCGGGGTTGCGGTGCCACCGGCTTGGGCCCGCAATCGCTGCTCGCAGCTATATTTTTTAGGGCCCAAGCCCTGAAAGGGCGAAGGCCCTATTGTTTTCCTTAGGATTATTATTATTATTATTTTTTTTTTTTTTCTAACGACTATCCGGGCACTTTTGGGGCCCTTAACATGCTCAAAAACTCTTGAAACTTTGCACACAGGTCAGAACCCGCGGCCATCAGAGCCGGGCTGAAGCTGGTACCCGGGCGCGGCAGGGCGGCTCGTCAGCGCCCCCTGGAACAGGGTCTGAACACTTTGTCCATAAATCAAACACGCTTGCATGTAATAATATGAAACTCGGTACACATGTCAATCTCATCGTTTCATATATTCATCGCACTTTTACTTTTTACCCCAGCCCAACAGGAAGTCAGATATTTACGGTTGTTTTTAAAACGCTTGCAATGGAATTTAATGTACTCCTCCTAGAGCATTCATCCGCATGGAACGAAACTCGGTCAGCCTGAAGTCAAGACATAGACGATCAAAAATTGCGAGGGGATTTTTGATATCTCGAACGGTTTGGCTGTGGCGAGGAAACAAAATTATGGTGAGAAACGTGAAACAGGAAGTGTGTCCTAACTTCAGCATACATTAACCGTTCTTGATGAAACTTCAGGAGTGTGTTCGCCGTAAGAGGACGATCACATGGATGTGACTATTGTGTGTCAAAGTTATAGCGCCACCAACTGGCAGCAGGAAGTGTGTCACTTTCAAAATGCTTTGAAATCACCTTCTTATTTTAACCTGATTTGCTTCAAACTTCATCTGTATAATGTAAACATACGGCAGATGTAGACCTGTGAATGGATTCTTAATATCTTTGAAACTGTTGCCATGGTGACGCATCAAACTTTACCATTCTTTTAGGATGCTTTTGAGACCCTTAGCATACTTCAAATTGCATGAAACTCCTCAGACACATCACATTTATTAGCCAGTAGACATGTGCAAAGTTTCAGAAACGGGCGTGGTGAGGGCTCAGTAGCGCCACCTTTTGACAAAAGTTGGGTTGTTAGTTTTATCTACAGTTACAAAAATCAGTATGTATATTGTACTCCTCGAGCCGGACAACTTTCTAATTGACACTCTTTAACTAGGACCCACAGAAAGTAAGATATGTTTGTTTGAATCTGGTCATGCTCCCTTTGAGCCTACATCTCTGTCTCTCTCTGTGTGTGTGTTAGTAGGGGGAGGGGCTTAACTTAACCATTTCAGTGCTGTGTGTTTTTTTCTGCTGTGTAATTTCTTAATACATTTCTTAAGCCTGGTATGTTTTAAATAAGTTTTTATTTTAATTTTTATAAGTGAAGGCATAATATAACCAGTTAAATTGTAGTGCATTGACAATAGTTTTATATAATTAGTTTATTAATTAAATTAACTTGGTCCATAAACTTGGTCCAGCTGCGAGACTGACAGGTCTGACTGTCTGACACTGGCCAATCGGAATCAAGAGCGGAGAAGCGGCCGCTCCCATAGGCAGTATAGTATCTCCCCGCCCTGTGGAGGCATTCCGCCGGTCTCGTGAAGTTTCTCGCCGGTCTCGTCTCTGAGACCCCTACACCTGGTATTAAAATGCGATCTGTATCCAGATAAGTTATCCGGATAATAAAAAAGAAATATCAATGCAAGCTATTACGTTGTGATCGGATTGTGATCGATTTGCCTGACCATCTGGAGGTAGTCTGGCTCGCATTGTGTTCGGATCTTTACGTGTAAACGCAATCTGGTTGTTGATATCACACATGTATATTTTACTCCTCCCAAAAATGCTAAAAAATAAACGAGTGAGAGCGTTTACAGGCTGTTATACAGGCTGCGACACGCATCACCGCCGCAGATGAGCAGCAGCTGAGCGTCAAACCAACGTGCAAACATCGCAAATAAAAGTGAAAGTAAGTCAGACACGCTTAATCATCTACACAATCATCTTCAAGTAAAGAAAGAAATGATCTCTTGACTCTTACAAGGGCTGTTGCCACTCTCTCTTATTGATGTCTATTGATGAAATTAGCTGATGATCAATAAAATGCATGCTAATATCTGTAATAAACAACCGACAAAATTACTGTATGATGGTGTAAATAAAGAATCAGTCCAGCATCGCCATGTCAGTGTGTATTGATTCATCATTGTCTCTTCATAGTTTGCAAGAGACATTTAATAAACTGAGCGTATTTGATAAACTGAGCGTAGCCTATTCATCTGTCAATATAACCTCATTCTTTTTAATGATCAGAAGAACGCGTATCGACTACCGTTACAGTACAATATGTCCTAACTACACACGACGCCGCGACACGCGATAAAAGGTATCTTTTCCATGTAAATCAGAGTTTTTGCCCTAACCATACGCGACGGCGACATGCGAAGTTTCTAATTTAGAAACGGTTCCTATTTCTGCGATGTCGCGGCTGACAGAATGAAGAAATTACACTGGTTATGAGTACACATTATTTATTTTTAGTTAAAAATAGGTCACTGTGCCACAAGCCATAACGGATAATTTACCTCAGATTTTGAAAGCATGTAATATTATAGTGTTCAAAATGAATTCTATGCAAACATACGACTGTATTTCATAACAACGACAATAACTTGAGGCAGATGCCACCAAATGTGTTAAAATAAATGAATTATTTGCTGGACTTAAGTGAAAAGGATAGCCATTTAATGACCATAGCACATAGCTAGTTGATGTGAAAAAAGGAGTATTTTGCATATAAATATGCACATAAATATATATTTTTTCAATTTGTCTCCCTGAAAGTGCCTGGCAGAAGCCTATACTGTCTGTGTCATAAATGTGAACATAATATTATCTACTGTCTGTGTCATAAATGTGAACATAATATTGTAACAGAATATTCTTATGCTACATTATATAAACTATATTTCATGAGGTGAAACATCACTGCCAGGAGCTACAGAATATATATTTCTGTAGGTCCTCACCGTGATGTTGCACTTCATGAAATATATGTAGTATAGCCTAAGAATATTCTATTAAAATATTAAGTGGCACATAAATTCAGACTAGTTATTTACAATAAAGCCTTATAAAATCATTTCCATTCCCTTTGTTTATTATTTTAATAGTTTTTTCTTGGTTTTGATAGTAAATGAAATCTAATCAGTAATTTTACATGCAGATTAATGCACGTATAGATTAATGCACGTGTGTGTGTGTTTGCATAGTGGGCCGGTCTGGATGAAGTGTCCAGGGCTGATTTTTTGTCCCAGTCCAGCCCTGAATGGCAATATTCACATTACTTTCAGTTTATTGCTCGAAAGTACAAAAATATTTGAGTGAAATGTAGGCTATAGTAAACCCTAAAATTATTATTTGTGACATTAGAACAAAATATGTGGATATAAAAACATGTATATTGGCTAAAGAACTAAATGAACGATCTCTATTTTCTAATTTCACGACGTCCACACAAGACCAGGCTTGGGAGGGTTACTTTAAAAAATGTATTCCGATAGAGTTACAAATTATTTCATAAAAAAGGGTCCCACTTTATATTAATTGGCTTTAAGTACTTTATACTTTTTCAAAAAGTAACTACAATCTGATTACTTTTTTTGATGTAACTCACTGTAATAATATACAGTTACTGGATTTTTGTTTCCTGATTACATAATGCTGTTACATGTATTCTGTTGCTCCCACAAGACATTAGTCTGAATATTTTCCTGTATGAACAAAATGGAGTTTCCATTGTTCACACACAAACACACACAGAGTTCGATCGCGCCTCTCTCGTGACTGTGTGTGCGTGTCATGTGTTCTAGGCTGTGTGCATGCACTTCTGAAGCTGCTCAGAAAATAATAAAATGCCATGCAGAGGACTAATGCAAAATGTGTGGGAAAATCCATTTGATTGTAGTTTAAGTGAGAAATAATTTCAGTGCTCTGGTCAATAGCTGTAGAGTGAAAACTGGTGAATGCAGTATACAGCTTTCACAGAAAGAGAATGATGTGAGCACGTACGATTGGCAGTGAATCTTTTATGCGGACAAAATAGCTCAATAAGAGTAACAAAATACATGTGGAAAAAATCACATCGTAATGTTTTAAAGAAGAGTGGTTTGATTAAAGTGGTGTAAATATACCCGATCCGGCAAAGATGGCAGTATCGGAGCTGATAACGATCCTGAGTATCGGATCGGCGCATCCCTACATACTATAATGTAAACACAGTACAGATGTAGACCTTGATGTACACCTGACCTTTCAGAAGGTTGCTCATGCATACTTTGTGGTTAAAATGTGCCCTCGATCCGCACTTTTGCAGAGCCTTCACTGCTGCAAGCTCTTCAGCACACTTCTTTTTGACAGTCAAAGCGGGGGTTACGTTTTTGCACGTCATGTAGAATAACCCTAAAAGCACCAAGGGTGCGGTGCCACCGGCTTTATATATATATATATATATATATATATATATATATATATATATATAAATATAGCTGCGAGCAGCGATTGCGGGCCAAAGCCGGCGGTACCGCCATCCCGGTGCCTTTAGGTAACTAAAGGCACCGGGGTTGCGGTGCCACCGGCTTGGGCCCGCAATCGCTGCTCGCAGCTATATTTAGGGCCCAAGCCCTGAAAGGGCGAAGGCCCTATTGTTTTCCTTAGGATTATTTTTTTTTTTTTTTTATTTTTTTTTTTTCTAACGACTATCCGGGCACTTTTGGGGCCCTTAACATGCTCAAAAACTCTTGAAACTTTGCACACGGGTCAGAACCCGCGGCCATCAGAGCCGGGCTGAAGCTGGTACCCGGGCGTGGCAGGGCGGCTCGTCAGCGCCCCCTGGAACAGGGTCTGAACACTTTGTCCATAAATCAAACACGCTTGCATGTAATAATATGAAACTCGGTACACATGTCGATCTCATCGTTTCATATATTCATTGCACTTTTACTTTTTACCCCAGCCCAACAGGAAGTCAGATATTTACGTTTTTTTTTAAAATGCTTGCAATGGAATTTAATGTACTCCTCCTAGAGCATTCATCCGCATGGAACGAAACTCGGTCAGCCTGAAGTCAAGACATAGACGATCAAAAATTGCGAGGGGATTTTTGATATCTCGAACGGTTTGGCTGTGGCGAGGAAACAAAATTATGGTGAGAAACGTGAAACAGGAAGTGTGTCCTAACTTCAGCATACATTAACTGATCTTGATGAAACTTCAGGAGTGTGTTCGCCGTAAGAGGACGATCACATGGATGTGACTATTGTGTGTCAAAGTTATAGCGCCACCAACTGGCAGCAGGAAGTGTGTCACTTTCAAAATGCTTTGAAATCACCCTCTTATTTTAACCCGATTTGCTTCAAACTTCATCTGTATAATGTAAACATACGGCAGATGTAGACCTGTGAATGGATTCTTAATATCTTTGAAACTGTTGCCGTGGTGACGCATCAAACTTTACCATTCTTTTAGGATGCTTTTGAGACCCTTAGCATGCTTCAAATTGCATGAAACTCCTCAGACACATCACATTTATTAGCCAGTAGACATGTGCAAAGTTTCAGAAACGGGCGTGGTGAGGGCTCAGTAGCGCCACCTTTTGACAAAAGTTGGGTTGTTAGTTTTATCTACAGTTACAAAAATCAGTATGTATATTGTACTCCTCGAGCCGGACAACTTTCTAATTGACACTCTTTAACTAGGACCCACAGAAAGTAAGATATGTTTGTTTGAATCTGGTCATGCTCCCTTTGAGCCTACATCTCTGTCTCTCTCTGTGTGTGTGTTAGTAGGGGGAGGGGCTTAACTTAACCATTTCAGTGCTGTGTGTTTTTTTCTGCTGTGTAATTTCTTAATACATTTCTTAAGCCTGGTATGTTTTAAATAAGTTTTTATTTTAATTTTTATAAGTGAATGCATAATATAACCAGTTAAATTGTAGTGCATTGACAATAGTTTTATATAATTAGTTTATTAAAGCCACAATCTGTACTTTTTCGGCTTTAAAAATAGCAAAAATAACTGTATCTATGTTATATATTTTTATTAGATGTGTACTTACATTATCCCGACAGTTTCAACCAACTTTCAAATACGGAGAAATTTATAGTTTAATTCGAAGACACGGGACGTTTCTTTATTTCCGTTTCGTCGTCCGTCTATGGCGTCATATAACCTTTGACTCCACTATTTTCTCTAACTTCCTTGCGGAACCCGGCGAAACCACCAAACACAAAGGGGAACACTGGACTACCGCCAAGAAAGCATAGAAAATGACGAAGAAAAAAAAGTAAGACGTATTTTTATGCGTGTAAATCACGTGCCCGCTCACTCAGACGAGATGCACTGTCCCCGGTGCTGCGCGCGCATATAGCGCTGCCCGTTCCGGTCGTCTCATTCAAATCAGCCAACTGTTGCTGTTAGCGAGCCGCGCAGGAGAAGTATGACACAGGTAAACATTGGGGTTGCATTTAAAGCTTCTTGACAAGCTAAATCTACAGAGAGATGCCGTATATCCGTATATTTTGTAAAAACGATCATGTCATGTCATGAGCTGAGCTGGTTGTCATTGACAGCGACAACAACTCCCGCGAGCCCACGCTCTTTCCTGACGTCATCAAAGTACGTCTTTGTTATTATGTGAAATGAGTGACCCCTGGTGGCCAAAAAAATTACATATTGTCCGTTTAATTAAATTAACTTGGTCCATAAACTTGGTCCAGCTGCGAGACTGACAGGTCTGACTGTCTGACACTGGCCAATCGGAATCAAGAGCGGAGAAGCGGCCGCTCCCATAGGCAGTATAGTATCTCCCCGCCCTGTGGAGGCATTCCGCAGGTCTCGTGAAGTTTCTCGCCGGTCTCGTCTCTGAGACCCCTACACCTGGTATTAAAATGCGATCTGTATCCAGATAAGTTATCCGGATAATAAAAAAGAAATATCAATGCAAGGTATTACGTTGTGATCGGATTGTGACCGATTTGCCTGACCATCTGGAGGTAGTCTGGCTCGCATTGTGTTCGGATCTTTACGTGTAAACGCAATCTGGTTGTTGATATCACACATGTATATTTTACTCCTCCCAAAAATGCTAAAAAATAAACGAGTGAGAGCGTTTACAGGCTGTTATAGTCAGACATGTCGGCGCTACTGCGACACGCATCACCACCGCAGATAAGCAGCAGCTGAGCGTCAAACCAACGTGCAAACATCGCAAATAAAAGTGAAAGTAAGTCAGAGACGCTTAATCATCTACACAATCATCTTCAAGTAAAGAAAGAAATGATCTCTTGACTCTTACAAGGGCTGTTGCCACTCTCTCTTATTGATGTCTATTGATGAAATTAGCTGATGATCAATAAAATGCATGCTAATATCTGTAATAAACAACCGACAAAATTACTGTATGATGGTGTAAATAAAGAATCAGTCCAGCATCGCCATGTCAGTGTGTATTGATTCATCATCGTCTCTTCATAGTTTGCAAGAGACATTTAATAAACTGAGCGTATTTGATAAACTGAGCGTAGCCTATTCATCTGTCAATATAACCTCATTCTTTTTAATGATCAGAAGAACGCGTATCGACTACCGTTACAGTACAATATGTCCTAACTACACACGACGCCGCGACACGCGATAAAAGGTATCTTTTCCATGTAAATCAGAGTTTTTGTCCTAACCAGACGCGACGGCGACATGCGAAGTTTTTTCTAATTTAGAAACGGTTCCTATTTCTGCGATGTCGCGGCTGACAGAATGAAGAAATTACACTGGTTATGAGTACACATTATTTATTTTTAGTTAAAAATAGGTCACTGTGCCACAAGCCATAACGGATCATTTACCTCAGATTTTGAAAGCATGTAATATTATAGTGTTCAAAATGAATTCTATGCAAACATACGACTGTATTTCATAACAACGACAATAACTTGAGGCAGATGCCACCAAATGTGTTAAAATAAATGAATTATTTGCTGGACTTAAGTGAAAAGGATAGCCATTTAATGACCATAGCACATAGTTGATGTGAAAAAAGGAGTATTTTGCATATAAATATGCACATAAATACATATTTTTTCAATTTGTCTCCCTGAAAGTGCCTGGCAGAAGCCTATACTGTCTGTGTCATAAATGTGAACATAATATTATCTACTGTCTGTGTCATAAATGTGAACATAATATTGTAACAGAATATTCTTATGCTATATTATATAAACTATATTTCATGAGGTGAAACATCACTGCCAGGAGCTACAGAATATATATTTCTGTAGGTCCTCACCGTGATGTTGCACTTCATGAAATATATGTAGTATAGCCTAAGAATATTCTATTAAAATATTAAGTGGCACATAAATTCAGACCAGTTATTTACAAAAAAGCCTTATAAAATCATTTCCATTCCCTTTGTTTATTATTTTAATAGTTTTTTTCTTGGTTTTGATAGTAAATAAAATCTAATCAGTAATTTTACATGCAGATTAATGCACGTATAGATTAATGCACGTGTGTGTGTGTGTGTGTGTTTGCATAGTGGGCCGGTCTGGATGAAGTGTCCAGGGCTGATTTTTTGTCCCAGTCCAGCCCTGAATGGCAATATTCACATTACTTTCAGTTTATATCTCGAAAGTACAAAAATATTTGAGTGAAATGTAGGCTATAGTAAACCCTAAGATTATTATTTGTGACATTAGAACAAAATATGTGGATATAAAAACATGTATATAGGCTAAAGAACTAAATGAACGATCTCTATTTTCTAATTTCACGACGTCCACACAAGACCAGGCTTGGGAGGGTTACTTTAAAAAATGTATTCCGATACAGTTACAAATTATTTCATAAAAAAGGGTCCCACTTTATATTAATTGGCTTTAAGTACTTTATACTTTTTCAAAAAGTAACTACAATCTGATTACTTTTTTTGATGTAACTCACTGTAATAATATACAGTTACTGGATTTTTGTTTCCTGATTACATAATGCTGTTACATGTATTCTGTTGCTCCCACAAGACATTAGTCTGAATATTTTCCTGTATGAACAAAATAGAGTTTCCATTGTTCACACACAAACACACACAGAGTTCGATCGCGCCTCTCTCGTGACTGTGTGTGCGTGTCATGTGTTCTAGGCTGTGTGCATGCACTTCTGAAGCTGCTCAGAAAATAATAAAATGCCATGCAGAGGACTAATGCAAAATGTGTGGGAAAATCCATTTGATTGTAGTTTAAGTGAGAAATAATTTCAGTGCTCTGGTCACCAGCTGTAGAGTGAAAACTGGTGAATGCAGTATACAGCTTTCACAGAAAGAGAATGATGTGAGCTAGGGCTGGGCGATATGGACCAAAAGTCATATCCCGATATATTTTTCCTAATATCGATATACGATATATATCGCGATATTTCCGCAAAGTGAGAGCAAATGTTCAGTCAAAGCCAAATATGAGTCACAAGTAGCCTAGTTTTATAGAAACAAGCTATTTCAGTGAACAGGTGAAAAATCAAATGAAAAATTTCAGTGAACAGGTGAAAAATCAGGTGAAAAATTTATAAATAATAAAAAGGCTTCTTCACCTGGTCCCCCATTAAATGCTCAGCTGTTCAATTAACAAGAAAATGTAAACATAAATACTGTATAACAACAGGAGTACCTTTTTTTTTTTTTTTTTTATCAAAGCTCGTGTGAAAATTAATTTGCAGTGAGCTTTTTCACAGTGTTTCCTCTAGAACTTTTCCCGCTGTGGTGGCAGGGATATTCCCATGACCACACTCCCTTGCCCCCGGTGTTTAGGCTAAACCTGTCTAAATATTATAGTATGAAAGGCCCTAATTTAGAGCGGCAAATCGATTATGCGCATCCCGTGCGCAAAATGAAGCACTTGAAGCAACGCGAAGTCACAGTGTACAGGCGCAGCGCTTCACATTTAAAAGTTTAAGCACAAAGTATAGAGATATTTGATGCTTATTATATCTATGCAACATTTTATTGATCCTTTTCTTTTAACAGTTTTAAATTTAAGTTACAGTACGCGTGCTCTCTAGTCCAGCGCTGTAATAACAGACACCCAGGAGAAAGTAATATGATTTAGAAAGCGCTATAAACTCCAGTAAGAAAGTCATTTTATGAAAACCATATAAATGTAACACAAATAAAGTATAATAATGGGAACATTGATCTTGAAGAGAGTTTCGTCGTGTTACTGTCGTAACAGAACGCGATGCGCTGTTTGAATGCTGCTGAATGGAGAATGATGGAGGAGAGACCAGTTTCCATTAACTTAACTATATATTCATGACTATATATTCATTTTTACCTCACATTATGCTATTGAACGACTTTAGAAGGCTTGGAATAGTGCGAAAACTTTATGGTGGTTTACATTTGTTATGCCTTTACGGGGCTAACAACACAATAGTGCGTGCACAATACCGGACTTCACTGAGAAGCTGCTGCAGCCGCGGCGGGATGATGTTTGGTGTGGCGGCCGCGGGAGAAAGACTGTAGGAAACACCGTTCCGGGTTATCGATGGCTTGCGGCTGGGGCTTCTGCAGCACACAGTTTCACGCGCGGGGAGCAGTGCTGTGGGCTCCGGTCAGCAGCTTGCTTGGAGCAAGGATTACAGCGCATATTTGAACTATATCGATATATGCGATATGGTCCAATTCCATATCGCATTTAAAAATATATCGATATATTTTTTATATCGATATATCGCCCAGCCCTAATGTGAGCACGTACGATTGGCAGTGAATCTTTTATGCGGACAAAATAGCTCAATAAGAGTAACAAAATACATGTGGAAAAAATCACATCGTAATGTTTTAAAGAAGAGTGGTTTGATTAAAGTGGTGTAAATATACCCGATCCGGCAAAGATGGCAGTATCGGAGCTGATAACGATCCTGAGTATCGGATCGGCGCATCCCTACATACTATAATGTAAACACAGTACAGATGTAGACCTTGATGTACACCTGACCTTTCAGAAGGTTGCTCATGCATACTTTGTGGTTAAAATGTGCCCTCGATCCGCACTTTTGCAGAGCCTTCACTGCTGCAAGCTCTTCAGCACACTTCTTTTTGACAGTCAAAGCAGGGGTTACGTTTTTGCACGTCATGTAGAATAACCCTAAAAGCACCAAGGGTGCGGTGCCACTGGCTTTATATATATATATATATATATATATATATATATATATATATATATCACTGATTCTTGAGAGTTGGGACAAAACACGTTTTAAAAAACTTTTTTTTTAAATACACAGTATATCAAATAGAGTTGTATGTTTCTGAAGAGAAAGGTCTTATCTATTTAACCATGTAAAGGAACAGGTTCTAAATAAAAACATATTTTTAACAAATAAACATGTTTCCCTTCAGAGCTGGATTTGTGTCAACTCCGTCAGACACACTAAAAAGTATACAATTTTAATTATTCCAATCCAACAAGAATCTAAACTACTGAAGTATATTGTAATAGTGTTTAGTTACACTGATATGTAAAAAAATACAATATATTAACTTAAGTTGTGATTTCACACAATTCTAAAAACTCAGATTTCTAAATATTTGCATTTTCAAACTTTGATTTTAATTTCATTATTGTAAAAACAAATTCCTTAAATAAACAAAACATAAGAAGATTTAGATCAGATGGTCCTTTATTTAAAAAAACAACATAAACTGAAGGAAGAAAACATTTTTTCCCAAAAAATTAACAAAAACATACATCCAACACTGTTGATCTGACGGTGTTGATGAAGATCTGACGGTGTTGACAAAAATATGTGCATTGTGATTATGGAACAGATGTGCTCTTTAAACTACTACTAAAACTACTCCTTGTTAGAGTATTTAACTTATTGTAAAGCAAACTATAATAAACATGTTGCACATACACTGTTTCCAACTATTATAAATTACACCATTTCCAAATATCAAAAAAAAAAAAGAAGAAGTTAGAAACCAGGGGCCCTCCTCCCCTTCTGTTTTCATCTTTCATTGGTACTCTCTATTTCTTCACCTTTGCTCCTCAACTGACAATTTCTGTCTGGCCATGCGTCCTACCGTACAATACAAATTTTAATAAAGGAAAATGTACATGAATAAGACTATAGAATCAGATTTTGATAATTCAGATCATGATAAATGTTTTTTTGGTCATATCGCCCCCAGCCCTACATTGGCTTCTAATTTCTCTATCTCTGTCTCTACATATTAAGATACACTATATATATATATATATATATATATATATATATATATATATATATATATATCAATGTGCTGGCAAAGTCACACGTTACACAGTAATAAGCAGACCACTGCCTCACCATTCTCTACAAGCCAGATGTGTATGGTTAAATAATGTAATGCGTGCTATGTATGTGCATTTATGTCTAAGTAAAACCCTGAAATAACAGTTTAACCCTTCACTATATTCACAAATAATATTATATTCACACATTAAGAGGTTATTGGTAGATTTTTCAACTCCGTCAGCTTACAGGTCAACTCCGTCAGACATAGAACCTGATGGAGTTGACGTCTGACGGAGTTGACGTAAGGGCATGTATTTTCCCGCCAAAACATGTATTTTACACTGGAGCTAGGTAGTTTTTCCTCAGTTGCTAACTGTCCCAATAACCTCACTAAAATGCTTTAATTCAATCCACTATGGTTTAAAAAAAGTATCTTAAATGAAAGACGGTATTGACATTGTGCAGCTGTGACCAAAGGAATATTGGCATTGTTTGTCTAAAATATAAAAAAATGTAAACCATACCAGAGCATGTGTGGTAGTGCTGCATTCACCACAGAAAGGGAGATAAAAAGGGGTCCTCAAGGATATAGCTGACCATTCTATTTCCTGATTTAAAGAGCTTTATGAAAAAATCTGACGGAGTTGACAGAAGCTGAGGACGCAACTTTAATAGGCAGATTTTTATGGAAAATATTGTTTGATGTTCACTTCATGCATTGTTTTTTTATATTTATACCCCTTATTTTTATTTGATATATATGTTTTCACAATTGTAGAGCTTTTTTCAATTTTTTTGGGATGGTTAATATTGTAACTACACGCTGAGGACAAGTGCAATAACATGGACTATCTAACCACAGACCATATATTTAAACAACTTTTCCCCAAAAAGATAAAAAAGTTTATTCTGAAAATCAGATAGGTATATACAATTCCTTCAGATTTAACTTTGTAAGTATGCCATACATGCTGAATTTCTTAATTTTTGCTATAAATTAGACTTTTCTATGTGGGACATGTTTTGTCCCGACTCTCAAGAATCAGTGATATATATATATATAAATATAGCTGCGAGCAGCGATTGCGGGCCAAAGCCGGCGGTACCGCCATCCCGGTGCCTTTAGGTAACTAAAGGCACCGGGGTTGCGGTGCCACCGGCTTGGGCCCGCAATCCCTGCTCGCAGCTATATATTTTTTTTTTTTCTAACGACTATCCGGGCACTTTTGGGTCCCTTAACATGCTCAAAAACTCTTGAAACTTTGCACACAGGTCAGAACCCGCGGCCATCAGAGCCGGGCTGAAGCTGGTACCCGGGCGTGGCAGGGCGGCTCGTCAGCGCCCCCTGGAACAAGGTCTGAACACTTTGTCCATAAATCAAACACGCTTGCATGTAATAATATGAAACTCGGTACACATGTCAATCTCATCGTTTCATATATTCATCGCACTTTTACTTTTTACCCCAGCCCAACAGGAAGTCAGATATTTACGGTTGTTTTTAAAATGCTTGCAATGGAATTTAATGTACTCCTCCTAGAGCATTCATCCGCATGGAACGAAACTCGGTCAGCCTGAAGTCAAGACATAGACGATCAAAAATTGCGAGGGGATTTTTGATATCTCGAACGGTTTGGCTGTGGCGAGGAAACAATATTATGGTGAGAAACGTGAAACAGGAAGTGTGTCCTAACTTCAGCATACATTAACTGATCTTGATGAAACTTCAGGAGTGTGTTCGCCATACGAGGACGATCACATGGATGTGACTATTGTGTGTCAAAGTTATAGCGCCACCAACTGGCAGCAGGAAGTGTGTAACTTTCAAAATGCTTTGAAATCACCCTCTTATTTTAACCCGATTTGCTTCAAACTTCATCTGTATAATGTAAACATACGGCAGATGTAGACCTGTGAATGGATTCTTAATATCTTTGAAACTGTTGCCGTGGTGACGCATCAAACTTTACCATTCTTTTAGGATGCTTTTGAGACCCTTAGCATGCTTCAAATTGCATGAAACTCCTCAGACACATCACATTTATTAGCCAGTAGACATGTGCAAAGTTTCAGAAACGGGCGTGGTGAGGGCTCAGTAGCGCCACCTTTTGACAAAAGTTGGGTTGTTAGTTTTATCTACAGTTACAAAAATCAGTATGTATATTGTACTCCTCGAGCCGGACAACTTTCTAATTGACACTCTTTAACTAGGACCCACAGAAAGTAAGATATGTTTGTTTGAATCTGGTCATGCTCCCTTTGAGCCTACATCTCTGTCTCTCTCTGTGTGTGTGTTAGTAGGGGGAGGGGCTTAACTTAACCATTTCAGTGCTGTGTGTTTTTTTCTGCTTTGTAATTTCTTAATACATTTCTTAAGCCTGGTATGTTTTAAATAAGTTTTTATTTTAATTTTTATAAGTGAAGGCATAATATAACCAGTTAAATTGTAGTGCATTGACAATAGTTTTATATAATTAGTTTATTAATTAAATTAACTTGGTCCATAAACTTGGTCCAGCTGCGAGACTGACAGGTCTGACTGTCTGACACTGGCCAATCGGAATCAAGAGCGGAGAAGCGGCCGCTCCCATAGGCAGTATAGTATCTCCCCGCCCTGTGGAGGCATTCCGCTGGTCTCGTGAAGTTTCTCGCCGGTCTCGTCTCTGAGACCCCTACACCTGGTATTAAAATGCGATCTGTATCCAGATAAGTTATCCGGATAATAAAAAAGAAATATCAATGCAAGGTATTATGTTGTGATCGGATTGTGATCGATTTGCCTGACCATCTGGAGGTAGTCTGGCTCGCATTGTGTTCGGATCTTTACGTGTAAACGCAATCTGGTTGTTGATATCACACATGTATATTTTACTCCTCCCAAAAATGCTAAAAAATAAACGAGTGAGAGCGTTTACAGGCTGTTATAGTCAGACATGTCGGCGCTACTGCGACACGCATCACCACCGCAGATAAGCAGCAGCTGGGCGTCAAACCAACGTGCAAACATCGCAAATAAAAGTGAAAGTAAGTCAGAGACGCTTAATCATCTACACAATCATCTTCAAGTAAAGAAAGAAATGATCTCTTGACTCTTACAAGGGCTGTTGCCACTCTCTCTTATTGATGTCTATTGATGAAATTAGCTGATGATCAATAAAATGCATGCTAATATCTGTAATAAACAACCGACAAAATTACTGTATGATGGTGTAAATAAAGAATCAGTCCAGCATCGCCATGTCAGTGTGTATTGATTCATCATTGTCTCTTCATAGTTTGCAAGAGACATTTAATAAACTGAGCGTATTTGATAAACTGAGCGTAGCCTATTCATCTGTCAATATAACCTCATTCTTTTTAATGATCAGAAGAACGCGTATCGACTACCGTTACAGTACAATATGTCCTAACTACACACGACGCCGCGACACGCGATAAAAGGTATCTTTTCCATGTAAATCAGAGTTTTTGTCCTAACCAGACGTGACGGCGACATGCGAAGTTTCTAATTTAGAAACGGTTCCTATTTCTGCGATGTCGCGGCTGACAGAATGAAGAAATTACACTGGTTATGAGTACACATTATTTATTTTTAGTTAAAAATAGGTCACTGTGCCACAAGCCATAACGGATAATTTACCTCAGATTTTGAAAGCATGTAATATTATAGTGTTCAAAATGAATTCTATGCAAACATACGACTGTATTTCATAACAACGACAATAACTTGAGGCAGATGCCACCAAATGTGTTAAAATAAATGAATTATTTGCTGGACTTAAGTGAAAAGGATAGCCATTTAATGACCATAGCACATAGTTGATGTGAAAAAAGGAGTATTTTGCATATAAATATGCACATAAATACATATTTTTTCAATTTGTCTCCCTGAAAGTGCCTGGCAGAAGCCTATACTGTCTGTGTCATAAATGTGAACATAATATTATCTACTGTCTGTGTCATAAATGTGAACATAATATTGTAACAGAATATTCTTATGCTATATTATATAAACTATATTTCATGAGGTGAAACATCACTGCCAGGAGCTACAGAATATATATTTCTGTAGGTCCTCACCGTGATGTTGCACTTCATGAAATATATGTAGTATAGCCTAAGAATATTCTATTAAAATATTAAGTGGCACATAAATTCAGACCAGTTATTTACAATAAAGCCTTATAAAATCATTTCCATTCCCTTTGTTTATTATTTTAATAGTTTTTTCTTGGTTTTGATAGTAAATAAAATCTAATCAGTAATTTTACATGCAGATTAATGCACGTATAGATTAATGCACGTGTGTGTGTGTTTGCATAGTGGGCCGGTCTGGATAAAGTGTCCAGGGCTGATTTTTTGTCCCAGTCCAGCCCTGAATGGCAATATTCACATTACTTTCAGTTTATTGCTCGAAAGTACAAAAATATTTGAGTGAAATGTAGGCTATAGTAAACCCTAAGATTATTATTTGTGACATTAGAACAAAATATGTGGATATAAAAACATGTATATAGGCTAAAGAACTAAATGAACGATCTCTATTTTCTAATTTCACAACGTCCACACAAGACCAGGCTTGGGAGGGTTACTTTAAAAAATGTATTCCGATACAGTTACAAATTATTTCATAAAAAAGTGGTCCCACTTTATATTAATTGGCTTTAAGTACTTTATACTTTTTCAAAAAGTAACTACAATCTGATTACTTTTTTTGATGGAACTCACTGTAATAATATACAGTTACTGGATTTTTGTTTCCTGATTACATAATGCTGTTACATGTATTCTGTTGCTCCCACAAGACATTAGTCTGAATATTTTCCTGTATGAACAAAATGGAGTTTCCATTGTTCACACACAAACACACACAGAGTTCGATCGCGCCTCTCTCGTGACTGTGTGTGCGTGTCATGTGTTCTAGGCTGTGTGCATGCACTTCTGAAGCTGCTCAGAAAATAATAAAATGCCATGCAGAGGACTAATGCAAAATGTGTGGGAAAATCCATTTGATTGTAGTTTAAGTGAGAAATAATTTCAGTGCTCTGGTCAATAGCTGTAGAGTGAAAACTGGTGAATGCAGTATACAGCTTTCACAGAAAGAGAATGATGTGAGCACGTACGATTGGCAGTGAATCTTTTATGCGGACAAAATAGCTCAATAAGAGTAACAAAATACATGTGGAAAAAATCACATCGTAATGTTTTAAAGAAGAGTGGTTTGATTAAAGTGGTGTAAATATACCCGATCCGGCAAAGATGGCAGTATCGGAGCTGATAACGATCCTGAGTATCGGATCGGCGCATCCCTACATACTATAATGTAAACACAGTACAGATGTAGACCTTGATGTACACCTGACCTTTCAGAAGGTTGCTCATGCATACTTTGTGGTTAAAATGTGCCCTCGATCCGCACTTTTGCTGAGCCTTCACTGCTGCAAGCTCTTCAGCACACTTCTTTTTGACAGTCAAAGCGGGGGTTACGTTTTTGCACGTCATGTAGAATAACCCTAAAAGCACCAAGGGTGCGGTGCCACCGGCTTTATATATATATATATATATATATATATATATATATATATATATATATATAAATATAGCTGCGAGCAGCGATTGCGGGCCAAAGCCGGCGGTACCGCCATCCCGGTGCCTTTAGGTAACTAAAGGCACCGGGGTTGCGGTGCCACCGGCTTGGGCCCGCAATCGCTGCTCGCAGCTATATTTAACCATTTAACTGCTGTGTGTCTGGCCAGCATAAAGAAAATACATTTCTTAAGCCTGGGATTTTTTAAATAAGTTTTTATTTTATTTTTTTATAAGTAAAGGCACATAGCCAGTTTAATTGTAGTGCATGACAATAGTTTTATATAATTAGTTCATTAATTAAATTAACTTGGTCCATTAACTTGGTCTGAAAATTGGGTCCATAAATCAAACACACTTGCATATAATAATATTAAACTCGGTACACTTATAGATCTCATTAGCCCAAACAACTTTAAGCCAGCAAAACAGGAAGTCGGTTGTTTCAGTCTGTATGTTACTTATGCGTCTCTCTCATGAAACCGCATGAAGCTGACGCGAGCTGAGAGACTGACAGGTCTGACAGTCTGACACTGGCCAATCGGAATCAAGTTCAGATTCTAGACTTGAGAAGCGGCCGCTTACACCGTGTCCTAACTAGGCTACACACGACGCCGCGACACGCGATAAAAGGTATATTTTCCATGTTAATAAATCAGAGTTTTTGTCCTAACCATACGCGACGGCGACATGCGAAGTTTCTAATTTAGAAACGGTTCCTATTTCTGCGACGTCGCGGCTGACAGAATGAAGAAATTACACTGGTTATGAGTAGGCCTACACATTATTTATTTTTAGTTAAAAATAGGTCACTGTGCCACAACCCATAACGGATAATTTACCTCAGATTTTGAAAGCATTATAGTGTTCAAAATGAATTATGCAAACATACGACTGTACTTCATAACAACGACAATAACTTGAGGCAGATGCCACCAAATATGTTAAAATAAATGAATTATTTGCTGGACTTAAGTGAAAAGGAAAGCCATTTAATGACCATAGCACATAGTTGACGTGAAAAAAGGAGTATTTTGCATATAAATATGCACATAGCCTATATACATATTTTTTCGATTTGTATCCCTGAAAGTGCCTGGCAGAAGCCTATATCTACTGTCTGTGTCATAAATGTGAACATAATATCATCTACTGTCTGTGTCATAAATGTGAACATAAACTATATTTCATGAGGTGAAACATCACTGCCAGGAGCTACAGAGCGCGGGGATAAATGTAGACCTAACGCGTGGTTAAATGTAACACGGACATTTTACATAGTTTGTCAGTATCTAGCCGGCTGTCTTTCCGCTCTTTTTCTCTTGCTGCCAGAGGACAGTCTCCCGCGAATTTTCGGAACGTTTTGATTATATTTCGTGAAGATAATGGACAAAGAGTGTTTTGACATCATGAAAGTAAATTTTTTCATCGTAGATTTTTTTCTGTTTCCGGGTTGGATGTATACGCGTCCAAATCTAACTTTATATTGCCTTAATCACTGTCTTGTTGGCTCAAACACAGCACCGTTTTGAAACATGTCAGTAATTCCTAGCGACTGTTAGCTAGGTTTAAAATATGTAATACACAGCAGGATTAGTTGTAACACAGTGTTCCAACTGCTGCCACAATGATAATCAAATGAAAACGGAGCCACACAACTTTTCAGGTTTGAGTATACATTTAACTTTGTTGGACTTTCACAAACAATGTTGTAATTTAAAATGTTTAAAATTTAGTGCACTATGAATGATAACTTATTTATTTATTAAAATATGGCCTGTTTTTGTATTATTATTAATGTTATTATTAATAATAATAATAATTGTACATGCAGCTGCCACACACAAATCTAATTTAATTGCAATTACAATATTTATATATGTTTATTTTATTTATTATTATTTATTGCAAAACCGTGCAGCCCTTTTCTACGTCTCTAGCTATGATATTGATCCATAACAAAAGGATGATTGGATGAGGGATGGATGTATGGATATCTACCCATACAGATGCACAAACAATATCAAACTATAAAAATAAAATAGTACTGAATTATGTCTGTTACACACAAGTGTTACAACTAACCCCTCTGTCTGTTACAATTAACCCCGCATATGGGGTAAGTTGTAACATTTGCACTTCTGTCACTTTCAGTGCAACTGTACAAAAATGGTAGGTCCTAGAAAAAAACTTTAAGTGTTCATTTGTAGCAGAGATGTGTATGTTGCTTGTGTAAAAAAAGTATTAATCTAACCTAATCATTTTTTAATTAATTGAGCCAAAACCAAAATGCGTTACTTTGTGCCCCGCTCTCCCCTATATATATTCTTAGGTCCTCACCGTGATGTTGCACTTCATGAAATATAGTTTATGTAGTATAGCCTAAGAATATTCTATAAGAATATTAAGTGGCACATAAATTAAGACCAGTTATTTACAATAAAGCCTTATAAAATCATTTCCATTTCCTTTGTTTATTATTTTAATAGTTTTTTCTTGGTTTTGATAGTAAATAAAATCTAATCAGTAATTTTACATGCAGATTAATGCACGTATAGATTAATGCACGTGTGTGTGTGTGTGTGTTTACATGCATAGTGGGCGGCCCATGTGGGCCGGTCTGGATGAAGTGTCCAGGGCTGATTTTTTGTCCCAGTCCAGCCCTGAATGGCAATATTCACATTACTTTCAGTTTATTGCTCGAAAGCACAAAAATATTTGAGTGAAATGTAGGCTATAGTAAACCCTAAGATTATTATTTGTGACATTAGAACAAAATATGTGGATATAAAAACATGTATAGGCTAAAGAACTAAATGAACAATCTCTATTTTCTAATTTCACTAAACATTTCATTAAGTTTCGTGGACATTTTATAAAACATGGATCTTAGGCTCATTTTGTAAACATAAATAACTGATTTAGATGTGCAAACTGGGTGCCGTTGCGGAGATGTAGGCTCCATGTTCGGTGCAGGTTCGGCTTCTTGCTGTTCATCCTCGGATGCGGCATCGCGTGCGCTGTTTGCCGCGCGCACCTTTCCGCTCGTTCGGACCAGTCAAGTAAAAACAAGGCTCGAAAGTCTTGGATAACACAAAACGAAATGAACAGGATTGTTGCAGGGTTCATTGTAGAAGACATGCTTCCCCTGTCGACCATTAATCCCCCAGGTTTAGAAAAATACATTTTAAATTAGGATTAAGAATTTTATGGGATAAAGTGACCTTTATTTTATTATTTTTCATTGATATCTTTTATTTTTTTTTTAATTATTATTATTACCATGAGTCGACTAAAAAGCTGGTTTTGTTCTCAGGAGAAGAGTTTTATTCTCCCAGCCTGTTTTGAAACTTCTGTGTTAAACACCATTTTAAAATTTTGAATTTTGAACCCCATTTTGTTTGTGAATTTTACAGTGCGGCATATTTATTTGTCCAGACAGGGATATTGTTCTTTCATGTCATTTTGTATACATTTTTACAATAAAGTGATGATGGGGCAAAAACTAAATGATGTTTGTCCATGTAGGCTACACGGTAAATTAAGAAACAGGAAATTAAAGTAATAGTGAAGTTACTATTCCAAGTAACTAGTAAAGTAATCTCATTACAATTTACAGAAGTAACTAGTAACTAATTACTTTTTTGAGTAACAACCCCAACACTGTATAAGACTATACCAATATTGGAACTATGGCCATTTTATTCCTTTTTTTAAATTTAAGAATTATGTTTAAGTTTAAAAACAGACAGAATGGTTTAGTCAAAAGAGAAAAAAATCATTCATAGTGCTATACTGCCCTCTTGTGTTCAAAATTAGGTAGAACTATTGGATCAATATCCACACGGTAATACCGTAGGATTGGGGCCTTAAAAAGCGCTAATTTAAAAAGTGAAAGTAACGGACGTGCACACAAGACCAGGCTTGGGAGGGTTACTTTAAAAATGTATTCCGATACAGTTACAAATTATTTCATAAAAAAGGGTCCCACTTTATATTAAATGGCTTTAAGTACTATATACTTTTTCAAAAAGTAACTACAATCTGATTACTACTTTTTTTGATGTAACTCACTGGATTTTTTTATCCTGATTACATAATGCCGTTACATGTATTCTGTTGCTCCCACAAGACATTAGTCTGAATATTTTCCTGTATGAACAAAATGGAGTTTCCATTGTTCGCACAGAAACACACATTCGATCGCGCCTCTCTCTTGACTGTGTGTGCGTGTCATGTGTTCTAGGCTGTGTGCATCCACTTCTGAAGCTGCTCAGAAAATAATAAAATGCCATGCGGAGGACTAACGCAAAATGTGTGAGAAAATCCATTTGATTGTAGTTTAAGTGAGAAATAATTTCAGTGCTCTGGTCAATAGCTGTAGAGTGAAAACTGGTGAATGCAGTATACAGCTTTCACAGAAAGAGAATGATGTGAGCACGTACGATTAGCAGTGAGTCCTGTGTGTGGACAAACTAGCTCAATAAGAGTAACAAAATACATGTGAAAAAAATCACATCATAATGTTTTAAAGAAGAGTGGTTTGATTAAAGTGGTGTAAATATACCCGATCTGGCAAAGATGGCAGTATCGGAGCTGATACCGATCCTGAGTATCGTATCGGTGCATCCCTAAATACTATAATGTAAACACAGTACAGATATAGACCTGGATGTACACCTGACCTTTCAGAAGGTTGCTCACGCAGACTTTGTGGTTAAAATGTGCCCCCAATGTGCACTTTTGCAGAGCCTTCACTGATGCAAGCTCTTCAGCACACTTCTTTTTGACAGTCAAAGCGGGGGTTATGTTTTTGCACGTCATGTAGAATAACCCTAAAAGCACCAAGGTGGCGGTGCCACCGGCTTTATATATATATATATATATATATATATATATATATATATATATATATATATAAATATAGCTGCGAGCAGCGATTGCGGGCCAAAGCCGGCGGTACCGCCATCCCGGTGCCACCGGCTTGGGCCCGCAATCGCTGCTCGCAGCTATATATTTTTTTTTTCTAACGACTATCCGGGCACTTTTGGGGCCCTTAACATGCTCAAAAACTCTTGAAACTTTGCACACAGGTCAGAACCCGCGGCCCTCAGAGCCGGGCTGAAGCTGGTACCCGGGCGCGGCAGGGCGGCTTGTCAGCGCCCCCTGGAACAGGGTCTGAACACTTTGTCCATAAATCAAACACGCTTGCATGTAATAATATGAAACTCGGTACACATGTCAATCTCATCGTTTCATATATTCATTGCACTTTTACTTTTTACCCCAGCCCAACAGGAAGTCAGATATTTACGGTTGTTTTTAAAACGCTTGCAATGGAATTTAATGTACTCCTCCTAGAGCATTCATCCGCATGGAACGAAACTCGGTCAGCCTGAAGTCAAGACATAGACGATCAAAAATTGCGAGGGGATTTTTGATATCTCGAACGGTTTGGCTGTGGCGAGGAAACAAAATTATGGTGAGAAACGTGAAACAGGAAGTGTGTCCTAACTTCAGCATACATTAACCGATCTTGATGAAACTTCAGGAGTGTGTTCGCCATACGAGGACGATCACATGGATGTGACTATTGTGTGTCAAAGTTATAGCGCCACCAACTGGCAGCAGGAAGTGTGTCACTTTCAAAATGCTTTGAAATCACCCTCTTATTTTAACCCGATTTGCTTCAAACTTCATCTGTATAATGTAAACATACGGCAGATGTAGACCTGTGAATGGATTCTTAATATCTTTGAAACTGTTGCCATGGTGACGCATCAAACTTTACCATTCTTTTAGGATGCTTTTGAGACCCTTAGCATGCTTCAAATTGCATGAAACTCCTCAGACACATCACATTTATTAGCCAGTAGACATGTGCAAAGTTTCAGAAACGGGCGTGGTGAGGGCTCAGTAGCGCCACCTTTTGACAAAAGTTGGGTTGTTAGTTTTATCTACAGTTACAAAAATCAGTATGTATATTGTACTCCTCGAGCCGGACAACTTTCTAATTGACACTCTTTAACTAGGACCCACAGAAAGTAAGATATGTTTGTTTGAATCTGGTCATGCTCCCTTTGAGCCTACATCTCTGTCTCTCTCTGTGTGTGTGTTAGTAGGGGGAGGGGCTTAACTTAACCATTTCAGTGCTGTGTGTTTTTTTCTGCTGTGTAATTTCTTAATACATTTCTTAAGCCTGGTATGTTTTAAATAAGTTTTTATTTTAATTTTTATAAGTGAAGGCATAATATAACCAGTTAAATTGTAGTGCATTGACAATAGTTTTATATAATTAGTTTATTAATTAAATTAACTTGGTCCATAAACTTGGTCCAGCTGCGAGACTGACAGGTCTGACTGTCTGACACTGGCCAATCGGAATCAAGAGTGGAGAAGCGGCCGCTCCCATAGGCAGTATAGTATCTCCCCGCCCTGTGGAGGCATTCCGCCGGTCTCGTGAAGTTTCTCGCCGGTCTCGTCTCTGAGACCCCTACACCTGGTATTAAAATGCGATCTGTATCCAGATAAGTTATCCGGATAATAAAAAAGAAATATCAATGCAAGGTATTACGTTGTGATCGGATTGTGATCGATTTGCCTGACCATCTGGAGGTAGTCTGGCTCGCATTGTGTTTGGATCTTTACGTGTAAACGCAATCTGGTTGTTGATATCACACATGTATATTTTACTCCTCCCAAAAATGCTAAAAAATAAACGAGTGAGAGCGTTTACAGGCTGTTATAGTCAGACATGACGGCGCTACTGCGACACGCATCACCGCCGCAGATGAGCAGCAGCTGAGCGTCAAACCAACGTGCAAACATCGCAAATAAAAGTGAAAGTAAGTCAGAGACGCTTAATCATCTACACAATCATCTTCAAGTAAAGAAAGAAATGATCTCTTGACTCTTACAAGGGCTGTTGCCACTCTCTCTTATTGATGTCTATTGATGAAATTAGCTGATGATCAATAAAATGCATGCTAATATCTGTAATAAACAACCGACAAAATTACTGTATGATGGTGTAAATAAAGAATCAGTCCAGCATCGCCATGTCAGTGTGTATTGATTCATCATTGTCTCTTCATAGTTTGCAAGAGACATTTAATAAACTGAGCGTATTTGATAAACTGAGCGTAGCCTATTCATCTGTCAATATAACCTCATTCTTTTTAATGATCAGAAGAACGCGTATCGACTACCGTTACAGTACAATATGTCCTAACTACACACGACGCCGCGACACGCGATAAAAGGTATCTTTTCCATGTAAATCAGAGTTTTTGTCCTAACCAGACGCGACGGCGACATGCGAAGTTTCTAATTTAGAAACGGTTCCTATTTCTGCGATGTCGCGGCTGACAGAATGAAGAAATTACACTGGTTACGAGTACACATTATTTATTTTTAGTTAAAAATAGGTCACTGTGCCACAAGCCATAACGGATAATTTACCTCAGATTTTGAAAGCATGTAATATTATAGTGTTCAAAATGAATTCTATGCAAACATACGACTGTATTTCATAACAACGACAATAACTTGATGCCACCAAATGTGTTAAAATAAATGAATTATTTGCTGGACTTAAGTGAAAAGGATAGCCATTTAATGACCATAGCACATAGTTGATGTGAAAAAAGGAGTATTTTGCATATAAATATGCACATAAATACATATTTTTTCAATTTGTCTCCCTGAAAGTGCCTGGCAGAAGCCTATACTGTCTGTGTCATAAATGTGAACATAATATTATCTACTGTCTGTGTCATAAATGTGAACATAATATTGTAACAGAATATTCTTATGCTATATTATATAAACTATATTTCATGAGGTGAAACATCACTGCCAGGAGCTACAGAATATATATTTCTGTAGGTCCTCACCGTGATGTTGCACTTCATGAAATATATGTAGTATAGCCTAAGAATATTCTATTAAAATATTAAGTGGCACATAAATTCAGACCAGTTATTTACAATAAAGCCTTATAAAATCATTTCCATTCCCTTTGTTTATTATTTTAATAGTTTTTTCTTGGTTTTGATAGTAAATAAAATCTAATCAGTAATTTTACATGCAGATTAATGCACGTATAGATTAATGCACGTGTGTGTGTGTTTGCATAGTGGGCCGGTCTGGATGAAGTGTCCAGGGCTGATTTTTTGTCCCAGTCCAGCCCTGAATGGCAATATTCACATTACTTTCAGTTTATTGCTCGAAAGTACAAAAATATTTGAGTGAAATGTAGGCTATAGTAAACCCTAAAATTATTATTTGTGACATTAGAACAAAATATGTGGATATAAAAACATGTATATAGGCTAAAGAACTAAATGAACGATCTCTATTTTCTAATTTCACGACGTCCACACAAGACCAGGCTTGGGAGGGTTACTTTAAAAAATGTATTCCGATACAAATTATTTCATAAAAAAGGGTCCCACTTTATATTAATTGGCTTTAAGTACTTTATACTTTTTCAAAAAGTAACTACAATCTGATTACTTTTTTTGATGTAACTCACTGTAACAATATACAGAACAAAATGGAGTTTCCATTGTTCACACACAAACACACACAGAGTTCGATCGCGCCTCTCTCGTGACTGTGTGTGCGTGTCATGTGTTCTAGGCTGTGTGCATGCACTTCTGAAGCTGCTCAGAAAATAATAAAATGCCATGCAGAGGACTAATGCAAAATGTGTGAGAAAATCCATTTGATTGTAGTTTAAGTGAGAAATAATTTCAGTGCTCTGGTCAATAGCTGTAGAGTGAAAACTGGTGAATGCAGTATACAGCTTTCACAGAAAGAGAATGATGTGAGCACGTACGATTGGCAGTGAATCTTTTATGCGGACAAAATAGCTCAATAAGAGTAACAAAATACATGTGGAAAAAATCACATCGTAATGTTTTAAAGAAGAGTGGTTTGATTAAAGTGGTGTAAATATACCCGATCCGGCAAAGATGGCAGTATCGGAGCTGATAACGATCCTGAGTATCGGATCGGCGCATCCCTACATACTATAATGTAAACACAGTACAGATGTAGACCTTGATGTACACCTGACCTTTCAGAAGGTTGCTCATGCATACTTTGTGGTTAAAATGTGCCCTCGATCCGCACTTTTGCAGAGCCTTCACTGCTGCAAGCTCTTCAGCACACTTCTTTTTGACAGTCAAAGCGGGGGTTACGTTTTTGCACGTCATGTAGAATAACCCTAAAAGCACCAAGGGTGCGGTGCCACCGGCTTTATATATATATATATATATATATATATATATATAAATATAGCTGCGAGCAGCGATTGCGGGCCAAAGCCGGCGGTACCGCCATCCCGGTGCCTTTAGGTAACTAAAGGCACCGGGGTTGCGGTGCCACCCGCTTGGGCCCGCAATCGCTGCTCGCAGCTATATTTATTATTATTATTTATACGACTATTTAGGCACTTTTGGGGCCCTTAACATGCTCGAAAACTCTTGAAACTTTGCACACGGGTCAAAACCCGCGGCCATTAGGGCCGGGCTGAAGATGGTACCCGGGCGTGGCAGGGGGGCTCGACAGCGCCACCTGGAATGGGGTCCGAACACCTGGTCCATAAATCAAACACGCTTGTATGTACTAATATGAAACTCGGTACACATGTTGAGCTCATCATTTCATATATACTTCACACTTTTACTTTTTACCCCAGCCCAACAGGAAGTCGGTTATTTAAGGTTTTTAGTAAAACACTTGCAATGGAATTTTTAATACTCCTCCTAGAGCTCTTATCCGAATTCAACGAAACTCGGTCAGCTTGAAGTCAAGACATTTAGGATGAAAGTTTGCGAGGGGATTTTTGATATCTCGAACGGTTTGGCCGTGGCGAGGAAATGAAATTATGGCGAGAAACGTGAAACAGGAAGTGTGTCATAACTTCAGCATACATCAACCGATCTTGATGAAACTTCAGGAGTGTGTTCGCTGTAAGAGGACGATCACATGGATGTGACTATTGTGTGTCAAAGTTATAGCGCCACCAACTGGCAGCAGGAAGTGTGTCACTTTCAAAATGCTTTAAAATCACCCTCTTATGAAACTGTTGCCGTGGCAACGCATCAAACTTTACCATTCTTTTAGGATGCTTTTGAAACTCATCAGACACATCACATTTATTAGCCAGTAGACATGTGCAAAGTTTCAGAAACGGGCGTGGTGAGGGCTCGGTAGCGCCACCTTTTGACAAAAGTGGGGTTGTTAGTTTTATCTACAGTTACAAATATCAGTATGTATATTGTACTCCTCGAGCCGGACAACTTTCTAATTGACACTCATTAGCTAGGACCCACAGAAAGTAAGATATGTTTGTTTGAATCTGATCATGCTCTTTTTGAGCCTACATCTCTGTCTCTGTCTGTGTGTTTGCCTGTCTGTGTGTTTGTGCGGGGGGGGGGGGGGGGGGGCTTAACTATTTCACTGCTGTGTGTCTCGCCTGCTGAAAAAGAAAATACATTTCTTAAGTCTGGTATGTTTTAAATACGTTTTTTTTATAAGTAAAGGCATATAACCAGTTTAATTGTAGTGCATTGACAATAGTTTTATATAATTAGTTTATTAATTAAATTAACTTGGTCCATAAACTTGATCTGAAAATTTGGTCCATAAATCAAACACACTTGCATGTAATAATATGAAACTTGGTACACATATAGATCTCATCGGTTCATATATACTTCACACTCTTACTTTTTACCCCAGCCCAACAGGAAGTCGGCTATTTAGGGTTGTTTAAATCGATGATTTTGTGTGTGTGGGGTGGGGGGTAGGTATGATTACAATTAAAGAGTTCGCATATTCACTTTTCTTGAAAATATTTAGCTATTAGATCTATTTAAATGCTTCAGTTTGTTTTCATATTATAATAATGTATTATGTGCACAAATTGAAGCATTTGAACTGATATATAATTTCACTTCAAATACTTCAATTCGTTTTTTATATTTTATTAGGCCTCTTTTGTATTATATTATGAGCCTGAATAAAGAATTCAACAAAGGTATTGTTTAGGTTATATTAGGCCTATATTTTATTATATTTTAAGGCTAAATAAAGTACCTCACAAGGGTTGTTTAGGGCTCATTGCCAATAAAAGTTTGAAACCCCTTGCTAAAGAAAATATTGGAAATTCATAAGCAACAAACAACCATTTAACTTTGATGGTTTAATGCTTCCTGTACACAATTCATTGACTGTACAAAACAAGGTTATAATCGTTAACGAAAACTAACGAAAAAACGAAAACTAGATGAGAAAACACATTGTCGTTAACTGAAATAAAAATAAAAACGAGCCATTACAAAAAAACTATAACTAACTAAAACTGTAATGTGTGTTTGCAAAACTAACTAAAATAAAATAAAATTATAGAGCAAATGTCCTTATTTTTCGTCTTTGTAAATGTCTTTAATTTTAATGCTTTAAAACACGCAGTGTGTTCGTTCAGCTGCATTTCATTTCCCTGTAAGGCCGTGTGTCCACCAAAGCGTTTTTCCACGCACCTGGCGTATGTTTTCAATTGTTTCCAATGGGAACGCCGCGTTTTTTAAACGCCATGAGCGTGATGAGGCGCTGAGCGTTTTTTTCACGCTGAAGAGCCGAGCGCCCGGCGTTTTTTACTGGTCGCCGAGAGTTGAAAAATGTTCAACTTTGGAAAAAACGCAGCGCTCATCACTGTCAGTTCTTGCCCAGCTGTCCAATCACAGTGGAGGAGGGGTGGGACTAAACCACAACGACCAACAGTCACAACGTTTAAACTGCTGTGGATATTCTGTATCATAGCAACGAAACGTATCAACGGAAAAAACGCTGCGCTGCCAAAACGCTCTCGAGCGCCCAAAGCACGGCGTCTGCAGAGCGTGTAGCGTTTTCAGCAGGCAAAAAACGCTTTGGTGGACACACGGCCTAAGTGTCATGGCCCTCTATCAGAATCCACAGTTTTGAGAAGATTGGGGAAACTTAATTTTTTGCAAAAAAAATAAAAAAAATGTAAGGGGTAACACTGTAGTTTTTTTTTCTGGTCAAAATTTTGAGTTTCGATATCTCAGCTCTGGAAGGGTCTAGAGCCTCCCTTTTTGCACTCAGGTCTAAGTGTCATGGCCCTCTATCAGAATCCACAGTTTTGAGAAGATTGGGGAAACTTAATTTTTTGCAAAAAAAATAAAAAAAATGTAAGGGGTAACACTGTAGTTTTTTTTTCTGGTCAAAATTTTGAGTTTCGATATCTCAGCTCTGGAAGGGTCTAGAGCCTCCCTTTTTGCACTCAGGTCTAAGTGTCATGGCCCTCTATCAGAATCCACAGTTTTGAGAAGATTGGGGAAACTTAATTTTTGCAAAAAAAAAAATAATAAAAAAAATGTAAGGGGTAACACTGTAGTTTTTTTTTCTGGTCAAAATTTTGAGTTTCGATATCTCAGCTCTGGAAGGGTCTAGAGCCTCCCTTTTTGCACTCAGGTCTAAGTGTCATGGCCCTCTATCAGAATCCAGAGTTTTGAGAAGATTGGGGAAACTTAATTTTTCGCCAAAAAAATAAAAAAACATAAGGGGTAACACTGTCGTTTTTTTTTTCTGGACAAAATTTTGAGTTTTGATATCTCAGCTCTGGAAGGGTCTAGAGCCTCGATTTTTGCACTCAGGTCTAAGTGTCATGGCCCTCTATCAGAATCCAGAGTTTAGAGAAGATTGGGGAAACTTAATTTTTCGCCCAAAAAATATAAAAAAAAACATAAGGTGTAACACTGTCTTTTTTTTTCTGGACAAAATTTTGAGTTTCAATATCTCAGCTCTGGAAGGGTCTAGAGCCTACATTTTTGCACTCAGGTCTAAGTGTCATGGCCCTCTATCAGAATCCAGAGTATTGAGAAGATTGGAGAAACTTAATTTTTTGCCAAAAAATAATAAAAAAAATGTAAGGGGTAACACTGTAGTTTTTTTTTCTGCACTGTTAGCCCGGATTTTATATCTACTAAACAATTTAATTACATCATACTTAAATCATTTAATTTTGAATGTATTACTATAAAAATGTAAGTGAATTCTACTACTTTTGTAGACATATTTGAATGTGTGGAAAACTTTGAGTTTAATGGATTAAAATTGTAAAGTTTTTGTACTGACCACGCCCTTCCCCCACACACGTGACGCACACACAGCAGTTAGCCTTTGCAAACTAGTAAGGGAAGCAACGCCATTTTCTCTCGTGGTTGAAAGTGCATCGGAATTCGCACAGCTGTTTGTAAGTACCCAAAAGCAAATGTTTTAGCCAGTCTTATTATTTCTGTGTTCAACGATTGTTATTTGTGAGTAGGGAAAACGTTGTTATAAGTAATTTTGGACTATTTTTCTCTGGTCCCGTCCCGCTTGAATTTGAAATTGAAACACAGGCGAATTTAGCAGACATAACGTTACGTCTATTCATTGTTTTGTTTCTCTCTCTCGCTCTCTCTTTTGCTCCCTCTCTCCTTCAAAATGATGTTTGTGAGTAGTGTAAAACATTGTTTTAAACCGTTTGGGACAAAAATATGCCGTTAAAAGCTAAAACTCTTTTCACTCGCGTGCACTTAATCAATCATGGCGATCTTTTGATTAATTTAATTCGACTTTTTTCGTCCGTTTATTGTTTCAAGTGGGTTTTTTTATTACTGAAGGGCTGTTTGTGAGCAATAACATGCTTTAAACAGGTCATGACGTTTTCACCTGTTAACTACTAGGTGGTTTTCCCTCTCGTGCACGGCGGTCCCATTTTAACCCCTGCACGTTCGACACACAGATGCAACGCTTTCCATTGAAGTGAGAAATGACGACGACAGTTTACTAAATCTGGTGAGTGTCAGTGAATTTAAAAGCTAAAGTTAGAAAAAAAGTACATTTTAATACAGCTATTGTTTTAAATGGAACAAGTTGTCGTTGATTAAAATGTAATACATTAAATAATAGATGCACTCTAATGATAAACTATTTCGTTTATTGTGTTGCAGATGACAGGACAAAATGCTTTGGAAGTGTAAGTATTTTAACTGTGAAAAAAGATCACAGCTATTTAAACATTATAGACTCAAACAAGAAACGTATGCTAGAACTGAGCCATTACCTTGCATCAGGATTGTCTATGTACATTCAAATCATTCTTGTCATGAAAAAGACAGCCAAATGGATCCCTTAACACATGGACATGACGTTTGTGCTTCGCAGAAAAGAAGTTGTCAATGAAAAGCCTTACATCAGACAGATGGTTCTTCGATTGCCATTTCTGTTTACAGAAAGCCAGGTAAGTTTTTGTTTTTGTAACTTAAGTATTTGAATAAAAATGTATACATGATAATGACCACTTAGGTCATAAACTGTGACTGAAATTATTTGTGGTCATAGATGTGACGGTAAGCCAATATAGTTTGCTGTGTTTTCTCAGAGACAACTTTGATGCACTTGATCATTACTCTCCAAATCTGATGGAAATCTTCAGGAAAAAGAATGGCCTCGCCGGTCAGCTTTTGGCTAAGCTTTTTTACTTCAAACAAAGGTGCGTTTACTTGTCTTCAGCAGTCTATCCACTTTTTTGTAATTTATCTCATTCTCATCTCTTCTCATTTTTTTCTTTTACTATGAACTTTTTCTTTACATTCTTAAGTCTTACTAAAAAAAATTCTCTCCTTTCCTCTCGACTATACTCCTCCACTTTTCTTGTTTCATCTTTTTTCCATTACCTATTCTCTCCTCTCTCCTTTCCTGTTTGTCATCTTGTCTTGCCCTATTCTTTACTTCCTAAAATCTGACAAATTTGGGGGAAGCTCAATTATTTTGTTTATACATGCGAGCATTCCTAACAAACTTCAATATCTTCCAGACCACCGAGCCAACAGATGTTAGGTCCCTTTGCCTTCGTGGACTGCCGGTCATTTTGGGGGATGACCCTTCTGCATTCTTTAAGACCTGCCCTGTAAGTTAATAATATTTTTTTATATTATACTGGTACCATTAAAGGAGAACTCTGGCGCAAAATTAACCTTCGGTCTAATAACACATTATTAGATATGTCGAACACTAGACAACCGTTCTCCGAGACTTGTTTTTATGATAATCGAATGTAAAGAGTTTTATCTCTAAAAACTGTTTAATGTACGCTAGTATATGAGGGCATATAATAAGCAAAAAGACATCATCGCTAGTTTATACCACTAACAAACAAAACTACAGCGAATGTGTCTTGGCAGCTAATTAAAGTTTGTGCATTTTAGTGTAGTTTACATTGTATGGTGATTTTGATTTTTAGTTGACAACACCATTATCTAACTGGCATTATAATGTCTTGTCAATATCTTTCTTTGTTAGGATGTCAATGACAAGGACTCGTACAACCAAATTCCAGTGGAAATCCTCTGCCTGGATTCAGATAGTCCACAGCTAAACCCTTTCAGAGTGCATATCATCTTGGAAGAGAGCTTAGTGATGGAACCGGAAAACCTGCCTCAGGCCTTCTGTCTTCTCTTAGGACTTATTTATGCACTGCACTTGGACTATTCAACGTAATGAGAAACACCTTTCCCTTCATCTAGCAGGTATTTCTTAACCTGGGAAAGGGTGAGCTGACACCTAAAATTCAGTCTTTAAAAAAATCAGCTGGCAGTTACTGTGTAACGGGGCTTCCTCTAGAATTAGCTCTTGTTTCTGAGACGCTCTTTACAGTGTACTTCAGTTAGAAACCCTTTAAACTTGAAGACAAGAAATGATGTTTCTTTCCTGTATGTTGCATTTTAAAATGCAAAGATTTAATTTGAAATAAAAAGAGGTGAAAAATGTTATGTTTGCTTGTTTTTTTTAAAGTAGTTATCAAGTACACATTACTTAAATTTTTTAGGGCAACCAGTTTGCTCCAATTTTTTAAGTATACTGCTAGTACATTGAACTTAAATTTACTATGTGTAATAACTGTACAGTAATTGATATTACTAAACATTTTAAGTTAAATTAACTTACATTTTTTAAGTTACCATTACTTAATTATTTTAGGGCAACCAGTTTGCTCACACAAAATTTTGAGTTTCGATATCTCAGCTCTGAAAGGGTCTAGAGCCTCCCTTTTTGCACTCAGGTCTAAGTGTCATGGCCCTCTATCAGAATCCAGAGTTTTGAGAAGATTGAGCAAACTTTATTTTTCGCCACAAAAATAAAAAAAAAACATAAGGGGTAACACTGTCATTTTTTTTTCTGGACAAAATTTTGAGTTTCAACATCTCAGCTCTGGAAGGGTCTAGAGCCTCCATTTTTGCACTCAGGTCTAAGTGTCATGGCCCTCTATCAGAATCCAGAGTTATGAGAAGATTGGGCAAACTTAATTTTTCGCCAAAAAAATAAAAAAAAACATAAGGGGTAACACTGTCGTTTTTTTTTCTGGACAAAATTTTGAGTTTCGATATCTCCGCTCTGGAAGGGTCTAGAGCCTCCATTTTTGCACTCAGGTCTAAGTGTCATGGCCCTCTATCAGTATCCAGAGTTTTGAGAAGATTGGGGAAACTTAATTTTTCTCCAAAAAAATAAAAAAACATAAGGGGTAACACGGTCGTTTTTTTTTCTGGACAAAATTTTGAGTTACGATATCTCAGCTCTGGAAGGGTCTAGAGCCTCTATTTTTGCACTCAGGTCTAAGTGTCATGGCCCTCTATCAGAAACCAGAGTTTTGAGAAGATTGGGGAAACTTTATTTTTTGCCAAAAAAATAAAAAAAACATAAGAGGTAACACTGTCGTTTTTTTTTTTCTGGACAAAATTTTGAGTTTCAATATCTCAGCTCTGGAAGGGTCTAGAGACTCCATTTTTGCACTCAGGTCTAAGTGTCATGGCCCTCTATCAGAATCCGGAGTTTTGAGAAGATTGGGGAAACTTAATTTTTCGCCCAAAAAAAAAAACAAAAAACATAAGGGGTAACACTGTCGGGTTTTTTTTTCTGGACAAAATTTTGAGTTTCAATATCTCAGCTCTGGAAGGGTCTAGAGCCTCCATTTTTGCACTCAGGTCTAAGTGTCATGGCCCTCTATCAGAATCCAGAGTTTTGAGAAGATTGGGGAAACTTAATTTTTTGCCAAAAAATAAAAAAAAAACATAAGGGGTAACACTGTCGTTTTTTTTTTCTGGACAAAATTTTGAGTTTCGATATCTCAGCTCTGGAAGGGTCTAGAGCTTCCATTTTGCACTCAGGTCTAAGTGTCATGGCCCTCTATCAGAATCCAGGGTTTTGAGAAGATTGGGGACACTTAATTTGTCGCCACAAAATAAAAAAACATAAGGGGTAACACTGTCATTTTTTTTTCTGGACAATATTTTGAGTTTCGATGTCTCAGCTCTGGAAGGGTCTAGAGCCTCCATTTTTGCACTCAGGTCTAAGTGTCATGGCCCTCTATCAGAATCCAGAGTTATGAGAAGATTGGGCAAACTTAATTTTTCGCCAAAAAAATAAAAAAAACATAAGGGGTAACACTGTCGTTTTTTTTTCTGGACAAAATTTTGAGTTTCGATATCTCAGCTCTGGAAGGGTCTAGAGCCTCCATTTTTGCACTCAGGTCTAAGTGTCATGGCCCTCTATCAGAATCCAGAGTTTTGAGAAGATTGGGGAAACTTTATTTTTTGCCAAAAAAAAAAACAAAACATAAGGGGTAACACTGTCGTTTTTTTTTTTTCTAGACAACATTTTGAGTTTCAATATCTCAGCTCTGGAAGGGTCTAGAGCCTCCATTTTTGCACTCAGGTCTAAGTGTTTTGGCCCTCTATCGGTATCCAGAGTTTTGAGAAGATTGGGGAAACTTAATTTTTTGCCAAAAAATAATAAAAAAATGTAAGGGGTAACACTGTAGTTTTTTTTTCTGGTCAAAATTTTGAGTTTCGACATCTCAGCTCTGGAAGGGTCTAGAGCCTCCCTTTTTGCACTCAGGTCTAAGTGTCATGGCCCTCTATCAGAATCCAGAGTTTTGAGAAGATTGGGCAAACTTTATTTTTCGCCACAAAAATAAAAAAAAAACATAAGGGGTAACACTGTCATTTTTTTTTCTGGACAAAATTTTGAGTTTCAACATCTCAGCTCTGGAAGGGTCTAGAGCCTCCATTTTTGCACTCAGGTCTAAGTGTCATGGCCCTCTATCAGAAACCAGAGTTTTGAGAAGATTGGGGAAACTTTATTTTTTGCCAAAAAAATAAAAAAAACATAAGGGGTAACACTGTCGTTTTTTTTTTTTTCTGGACAAAATTTTGAGTTTCAATATCTCAGCTCTGGAAGGGTCTAGAGACTCCATTTTTGCACTCAGGTCTAAGTGTCATGGCCCTCTATCAGAATCCGGAGTTTTGAGAAGATTGAGGAAACTTAATTTTTCGCCCCAAAAAAAAAACAAAAAACATAAGGGGTAACACTGTCGGGTTTTTTTTCTGGACAAAATTTTGAGTTTCAATATCTCAGCTCTGGAAGGGTCTAGAGCCTCCATTTTTGCACTCAGGTCTAAGTGTCATGGCCCTCTATCAGAATCCAGAGTTTTGAGAAGATTGGGGAAACTTAATTTTTTGCCAAAAAATAAAAAAAACATAAGGGGTAACACTGTCGTTTTTTTTTTTTCTGGACAAAATTTTGAGTTTCGATATCTCAGCTCGGGAAGGGTCTAGAGCTTCCATTTTGCACTCAGGTCTAAGTGTCATGGCCCTCTATCAGAATCCAGGGTTTTGAGAAGATTGGGGACACTTAATTTGTCGCCACAAAAATAAAAAAACTTAAGGGGTAACACTGTCATTTTTTTTCTGGACAATATTTTGAGTTTCGATGTCTCAGCTCTGGAAGGGTCTAGAGCCTCCATTTTTGCACTCAGGTCTAAGTGTCATGGCCCTCTATCAGAATCCAGAGTTATGAGAAGATTGGGCAAACTTAATTTTTCGCCAAAAAAATAAAAAAAAACATAAGGGGTAACACTGTCGTTTTTTTTTCTGGACAAAATTTTGAGTTTCGACATCTCAGCTCTGGAAGGGTCTAGAGCCTCCATTTTTGCACTCAGGTCTAAGTGTCATGGCCCTCTATCAGAATCCAGAGTTTTGAGAAGATTGGGGAAACTTTATTTTTTGCCAAAAAAAATAAAAACATAAGGGGTAACACTGTCGTTTTTTTTTTTTCTGGACAAAATTTTGAGTTTCAATATCTCAGCTCTGGAAGGGTCTAGAGCCTCAATTTTTGCACTCAGGTCTAAGTGTTTTGGCCCTCTATCGGTATCCAGAGTTTTGAGAAGATTGGGGAAACTTAATTTTTCGCGAAAAAAAAAACAAACAAGGGGTAACACTGTCGTTTTTTTTTCTGGACAAAATTTTGAGTTTCAATATCTCAGCTCTGGAAGGGTCTAGAGTCTCCATTTTTGCACTCAGGTCTAAGTGTCATGGCCCTCTATCAGAATCCAGAGTTTTGAGAAGATTGGGGAAACTTAATTTTTCGCCAAAAAAAATAAAAAAACATAAGGGGTAACACGGTCGTTTTTTTTTCTGGACAAAATTTTGAGTTACGATATCTCAGCTCTGGAAGGGTCTAGAGCCTCAATTTTTGCACTCAGGTCTAAGTGTCATGGCCCTCTATCAGAATCCAGAGTTTTGAGAAGATTGGGGAAACTTAATTTTTTGCCAAAAAAATAAAAAAAACATAAGGGGTAACACTGTCGGGGTTTTTTTTTTCTGGACAAAATTTTGAGTTTCAATATCTCAGCTCTGGAAGGGTCTAGAGCCTCCATTTTTGCACTCAGGTCTAAGTGTCATGGCCCTCTATCAGAATCCGGAGTTTTGAGAAGATTGGGAAAACTTAACTTTTCGCCAAAAAAATAAAAAAAACATAAGGGGTAACACTGTCGGGGTTTTTTTCTGGACAAAATTTTGAGTTTCAATATCTCAGCTCTGGAAGGGTCTAGAGCCTCCATTTTTGCACTCAGGTCTAAGTGTCATGGCCCTCTATCAGAATCCAGAGTTTTGAGAAGATTGGGGGAAACTTAATTTTTCGCCAAAAAAATAAAAAAACATAAGGGGTAACACTGTCGGGTTTTTTTTCTGGACAGAATTTTGAGTTTCAATATCTCAGCTCTGGAAGGGTCTAGAGCCTCCATTTTTGCACTCAGGTCTAAGTGTCATGGCCCTCTATCAGAATCCAGAGTTTTGAGAAGATTGGGGAAACTTAATTTTTTGCCAAAATATAAAAAAAACGTAAGGGGTAACACTGTCGTTTTTTTTTTCTGGTCAGAATTTTGAGTTTCGATATCTCAGCTCTGGAAGGGTCTAGAACTTCCATTTTGCACTCAGGTCTAAGTGTCATGGCCCTCTATCAGAATCCAGAGTTTTGAGAAGATTGGGACACTTAATTTGTCGCCACAAAAATAAAAAAACATAAGGGGTAACACTGTCGTTTTTTTTCTGGACAAAATTTTGAGTTTCGATATCTCAGCTCTGGAAGGGTCTAGAGCCTCCATTTTTTGCACTCAGGTCTAAGTGTCATGGCCCTCTATCAGAATCCAGAGTTTTGAGAAGATTGGGGAAACTTAATTTTTTGCCAAAAAATAAAAAAACATAAGGGGTAACACTGTCGTTTTTTTCTGGACAAAATTTTGAGTTTAAATATCTCAGCTCTGGAAGGGTCTAGAGACTCCATTTTTGCACTCAGGTCTAAGTGGCATTGCCCTCTATCAGAATCCAGAGTTTTGAGAAGATTGGGGAAACTTAATTTTTCGCCAAAAAAATAAAAAAAAAACCATAAGGGGTAACACGGTCGTTTTTTTTTTTTCTGGACAAAATTTTGAGTTACGATATCTCAGCTCTGGAAGGGTCTAGAGCCTCCATTTTTGCACTCAGGTCTAAGTGTCATGGCCCTCTATCAGAATCCGGAGTTTTGAGAAGATTGGGGAAACTTAATTTTTCGCCAAAAAAAATAAAAAAACATAAGGGGTAACACTGTCGGGGGTTTTTTTCTGGACAAAATTTTGAGTTTCAATATCTCAGCTCTGGAAGGGTCTAGAGCCTCCATTTTTGCACTCAGGTCTAAGTGTCATGGCCCTCTATCAGAATCCAGAGTTTTGAGAAGATTGGGGAAACAACCCGGTCTCATCCCAATTCGTCATATAACTGACGTTTTGGGACGTCTTTTGACCATTCGTCAATATACGACTTTTTAGGGCCCCCTTAAACGTCGGTAGATGACGTTATGGGATCCTAACTCTACCCCATACCTAAACCTAACCCTAAACCCAACTCGTCACCTAACTGACGTTAAAGGTAAAGCGTCAGTTGTATGACGACCCGGGATCGTCATCTACCGACGTTTAAGGGGGCCCTAAAAAGTCATATATTGACGAATGGTCAAAAGACGTCCCAAAACGTCAGTTATATGACGAATTGGGATGAGACTGTGTTAGGGGAAACTTAATTTTTCGCCAAAAAAATAAAAAAAACATAAGGGGTAACACTGTCGGGTTTTTTTCCGGACAAAATTTTGAGTTTCGATATCTCAGCTCTGGAAGGGTCTAGAGCCTCCATTTTTGCACTCAGGTCTAAGTGTCATGGCCCTCTATCAGAATCCAGAGTTATGAGAAGATTGGGCAAACTTAATTTTTCGCCAAAAAAATAAAAAAAAAACATAAGGGGTAACACTGTCGTTTTTTTTTCTGGACAAAATTTTGAGTTTCGATATCTCAGCTCTGGAAGGGTCTAGAGCCTCCATTTTTGCACTCAGGTCTAAGTGTCATGGCCCTCTATCAGAAACCAGAGTTTTGAGAAGATTGGGGAAACTTTATTTTTTGCCACAAAAAAAAACATAAGGGGTAACACTGTCGGTTTTTTTTTCTGGACAAAATTTTGAGTTTCAATATCTCCTCTCTGGAAGGGTCTAGAGCCTCCATTTTTGCACTCAGGTCTAAGTGTCTTGGCCCTCTATCAGTATCCAGAGTTTTGAGAAGATTGGGGAAACTTAATTTTTCGCGAAAAAAAAAAAAAAAACATAAGGGGTAACACTGTCGTTTTTTTTTTCTGGATAAAATTTTGAGTTTCAATATCTCAGCTCTGGAAGGGTCTAGAGTCTCCATTTTTGCACTCAGGTCTAAGTGTCATGGCCCTCTATCGGAATCCAGAGTTTTGAGAAGATTGGGGAAACTTAATTTTTCGCCAAAAAAAATAAAAAAACATAAGGGGTAACACGGTGGTTTTTTTTTTTCTGGACAAAATTTTGAGTTACGATATCTCAGCTCTGGAAGGGTCTAGAGCCTCCATTTTTGCACTCAGGTCTAAGTGTCATGGCCCTCTATCAGAATCCGGAGTTTTGAGAAGATTGGGAAAACTTAATTTTTCGCCAAAAAAATAAAAAAAACATAAGGGGTAACACTGTCGGGTTTTTTTTTCTGGACAAAATTTTGAGTTTCAATATCTCAGCTCTGGAAGGGTCTAGAGCCTCCATTTTTGCACTTAGGTCTAAGTGTCATGGCCCTCTATCAGAATCCGGAGTTTTGAGAAGATTGGGAAAACTTAATTTTTCGCCAAAAAAATAAAAAAAACATAAGGGGTAACACTGTCGGGTTTTTTTCTGGACAAAATTTTGAGTTTCAATATCTCAGCTCTGGAAGGGTCTAGAGCCTCCATTTTTGCACTCAGGTCTAAGTGTCATGGCCCTCTATCAGAATCCAGAGTTTTGAGAAGATTGGGGGAACTTAATTTTTCGCCAAAAAAATAAAAAAACATAAGGGGTAACACTGTCGGGTTTTTTTTTCTGGACAAAATTTTGAGTTTCAATATCTCAGCTCTGGAAGGGTCTAGAGCCTCCATTTTTGCACTCAGGTCTAAGTGTCATGGCCCTCTATCAGAATCCAGAGTTTTGAGAAGATTGGGGAAACTTAATTTTTTGCCAAAATATAAAAAAACGTAAGGGGTAACACTGTCGTTTTTTTTTTTTTTTTCTGGTCAGAATTTTGAGTTTCGATATCTCAGCTCTGGAAGGGTCTAGAACTTCCATTTTGCACTGAGGTCTAAGTGTCATGGCCCTCTATCAGAATCCAGAGTTTTGAGAAGATTGGGACACTTAATTTGTCGCCACAAAAATAAAAAAACATAAGGGGTAACACTGTCATTTTTTTTTCTGGACAAAATTTTGAGTTTCGATGTCTCAGCTCTGGAAGGGTCTAGAGCCTCCATTTTTGCACTCCGGTCTAAGTGTCATGGCGCTCTATCAGAATCCAGAGTTTTGCGAAGATTGGGGAAACTTAATTTTTCGCCAAAAAAATAAAAAACATAAGGGGTAACACTGTCGTTTTTTTTCTGGACAAAATTTTGAGTTTCGATATCTCAGCTCTGGAAGGGTCTAGAGCCTCCATTTTTTGCACTCAGGTCTAAGTGTCATGGCCCTCTATCAGAATCCAGAGTTCTGAGAAGATTGGGGAAACTTAATTTTTTGGCAAAAAATAAAAAAACATAAGGGGTAACACTGTCGTTTTTTTCTGGACAAAATTTTGAGTTTAAATATCTCAGCTCTGGAAGGATCTAGAAACTCCATTTTTGCACTCAGGTCTAAGTGTCATGGCCCTCTATCAGTATCCAGAGTTTTAAGAAGATTGGGGAAACTTAATTTTTCGCCAAAAAAAAAAAAAAAAAAAAACATAAGGGGTAACACTGTCGTTTTTTTTTTCTGGACAAAATTTTGAGTTTCAATATCTCAGCTCTGGAAGGGTCTAGAGTCTCCATTTTTGCACTCAGGTCTAAGTGTCATGGCCCTCTATCGGAATCCAGAGTTTTGAGAAGATTGGGGAAACTGAATTTTTCGCCAAAAAAAAAATAAAAAAACATAAGGGGTAACAAGGTCGTTTTTTTTTTTCTGGACAAAATTTTGAGTTACGATATCTCAGCTCTGGAAGGGTCTAGAGCCTCCATTTTTGCACTCAGGTCTAAGTGTCATGGCCCTCTATCGGAATCCGGAGTTTTGAGAAGATTGGGAAAACTTAATTTTTCGCCAAAAAAATAAAAAAAAACATAAGGGGTAACACTGTCGGGGTTTTTTTTCTGGACAAAATTTTGAGTTTCAATATCTCAGCTCTGGAAGGGTCTAGAACCTCCATTTTTGCACTCAGGTCTAAGTGTCATGGCCCTCTATCAGAATCCAGAGTTTTGAGAAGATTGGGGAAACTTAATTTTTTGCCAAAATATAAAAAAAACGTAAGGGGTAACACTGTCGTTTTTTTTTTTTTTTTTCTGGTCAGAATTTTGAGTTTCGATATCTCAGCTCTGGAAGGGTCTAGAACTTCCATTTTGCACTGAGGTCTAAGTGTCATGGCCCTCTATCAGAATCCAGAGTTTTGAGAAGATTGGGACACTTAATTTGTCGCCACAAAAATAAAAAAACATAAGGGGTAACACTGTCATTTTTTTTTTTCTGGACAAAATTTTGAGTTTCGATGTCTCAGCTCTGGAAGGGTCTAGAGCCTCCATTTTTGCACTCCGGTCTAAGTGTCATGGCGCTCTATCAGAATCCAGAGTTTTGCGAAGATTGGGGAAACTTAATTTTTCGCCAAAAAAATAAAAAACATAAGGGGTAACACTGTCGTTTTTTTTCTGGACAAAATTTTGAGTTTCGATATCTCAGCTCTGGAAGGGTCTAGAGTCTCCATTTTTTGCACTCAGGTCTAAGTGTCATGGCCCTCTATCAGAATCCAGAGTTTTGAGAAGATTGGGGAAACTTAATTTTTTGCCAAAAAATAAAAAAACATAAGGGGTAACACTGTCGTTTTTTTCTGGACAAAATTTTGAGTTTAAATATCTCAGCTCTGGAAGGGTCTAGAGACTCCATTTTTGCACTCAGGTCTAAGTGTCATGGCCCTCTATCAGTATCCAGAGTTTTGAGAAGATTGGGGAAACTTAATTTTTCGCCAAAAAAATAAAAAAACATAAGGGGTAACACTGTCGTTTCTTTTTCTGGACAAAATTTTGAGTTTCAATATCTCAGCTCTGGAAGGGTCTAGAGTCTCCATTTTTGCACTCAGGTCTAAGTGTCATGGCCCTCTATCAGAATCCAGAGTTTTGAGAAGATTGGGGAAACTTAATTTTTCGCCAAAAAAATAAAAAAAACCCATAAGGGGTAACACGGTCGTTTTTTTTTCTGGACAAAATTTTGAGTTACGATATCTCAGCTCTGGAAGGGTCTAGAGCCTCCATTTTTGCCCTCAGGTCTAAGTGTCATGGCCCTCTATCAGAATCCGGAGTTTTGAGAAGATTGGGGAAACTTAATTTTTCGCCAAAAAAAATAAAAAAACATAAGGGGTAACACTGTCGGGGGTTTTTTCTGGACAAAATTTTGAGTTTCAATATCTCAGCTCTGGAAGGGTCTAGAGCCTCCATTTTTGCACTCAGGTCTAAGTGTCATGGCCCTCTATCAGAATCCAGAGTTTTGAGAAGATTGGGGAAACAACCCGGTCTCATCCCAATTCGTCATATAACTGACGTTTTGGGACGTCTTTTGACCATTCGTCAATATACGACTTTTTTAGGGCCCCCTTAAACGTCGGTAGATGACGTTATGGGATCCTAACTCTACCCCATACCTAAACCTAACCCTAAACCGAACTCGTCACCTAACTGACATTAAAGGTAAAACGTCAGTTGTATGACGACCCGGGATCGTCATCTACCGACGTTTAAGGGGCGCCCTAAAAAGTCATATATTGACGAATGGTCAAAAGACGTCCCAAAACGTCAGTTATATGACGAATTGGGATGAGACTGTGTTAGGGGAAACTTAATTTTTCGCCAAAAAAATAAAAAAAACATAAGGGGTAACACTGTCGGGTTTTTTTCCGGACAAAATTTTGAGTTTCGATATCTCAGCTCTGGAAGGGTCTAGAGCCTCCATTTTTGCACTCAGGTCTAAGTGTCATGGCCCTCTATCAGAATCCAGAGTTTTGAGAAGATTGGGGAAACTTAATTTTTCGCCAAAAAAATATAAAAACATAAGGGGTAACACTGTCGGTTTTTTTTTTCTGGACAAAATTTTGAGTTACGATATCTCAGCTCTGGAAGGGTCTAGAGCCTCCATTTTTGCACTCAGGTCTAAGTGTCATGGCCCTCTATCAGAATCCAGAGTTTTGAGAAGATTGGGGAAACTTAATTTTTTGCTAAAAAAATAAAAAAAACATAAGGGGTAACACTGTCGTTTTTTGTTTTTTTTTCTGGACAAAATTTTGAGTTTCAATATCTCAGCTCTGGAAGGGTCTAGAGCCTCCATTTTTGCACTCAGGTCTAAGTGTCATGGCTCTCTATCAGAATCCAGAGTTTTGAGAAGATTGGGGAAATTTAATTTTTGCCAAAATATAAAAAAAACGTAAGGGGTAACACCAGGGCCGGATTAAGAGTTCAGAGGGCCCCTCTTAAGCAGTTTGTATATTTTGTCCAAGGACATTTTAATATGACATTTATAGTTTAACTTTGTTGAACTATGCTAGAGTAAAGTTCATAAATGGTTGCTCTTTCCTATAGGAATTTGTAAAAGTATGTTGGGTGGACCCTTAATTTAGCCTTTACAGTTTTACTGATTTACTGTTCCTCTAGGGGGGTTCGGGGGCATGCTCCCCCGCAAGAATTTTTTTTACATTTTAAGGTTAAATGCAACAATCTCATGCTCTCTGAGAGATCAAAATTAAGATCTACCCAAAAACTGCTCGTTGAACAAAGAAAACGCATTGATTTGTACCAGGACAATAAACAGGGCTCAAACATCTCAGTCTCAGTCTACATAACATTATCAATGGTGTTTTAGGATCCCAAACAATTATAATAATGTAATAATGATTTATATAATTATTCCAATGACGTAAAATCCATAAATCTTATAAATGTACTATATAAATGAAAATTAATATTTCAAAAGTAGCCTATATTTTAGTCTACATTACACTAATATAGGAAAATTAAAATAATTTTGTACTTATTTATTTTCCCTTGCAAGAAATAAACCCTTTAGCTTGTATTTAGGAGAAAACACCAGATGTCCATCCTGATCGCGTGAGCAAAGTGCACTTTTCTTTAATTCACCCAGCACTAGGATGCCTATTCTTAAAGTCTTGTGCTGTTTTATAAAGGCAAAAATCCATATCATGGTTTCGATTTTAGTTCGTTGGCAAAATATAACCCTTAAGTTATACATTTTACATCTCATATGTGTTGGGAAAAGGGAGAAGAGACTTCGCCAAAAGCTGGACTCGAACTCGCCTCGAGCGCAACAGAATCTGACTCTCGCGCTTAGCGCGCTACGACCTACGCCATTGCTGTTGTGACGGTAACGGCGTCTTTTTTCAGAGAAGAAAGGCACTAAATGCAAACATACATTCCGTTTTATCAAACCGTTCCTCGCGGCCTCAAAACACTACCGGTCCACCTGGGAAACTCCCGACTCTCCCGATTGTCACTGGTGTCCAGGGCCCCTTAGACGTCGTGCGCCCCTGGGCAAGAGCCCAGTTGCCCTAATGGTTAATCCGGCCCTGGGTAACACTGTCGTTTTTTTTTTTTTTTCTGGTCAGAATTTTGAGTTTCGATATCTCAGCTCCGGAAGGGTCTAGAGCCTCCATTTTTGCACTCAGGTCTAAGTGTCATGACCCTCTATCAGAATCCAGAGTTTTGAGAAGATTGGGGAAACTTAATTTTTTGCCAAAAAATAAAAAAACATAAGGGGTAACACTGTCGTTTTTTTCTGGACAAAATTTTGAGTTTCAATATCTCAGCTCTGGAAGGGTCTAGAGTCTCCATTTTTGCACTCAGGTCTAAGTGTCATGGCCCTCTATCAGAATCCAGAGTTATGAGAAGATTGGGCAAACTTAATTTTTCGCCAAAAAAATAAAAAAAAACATAAGGGGTAACACTGTCGTTTTTTTTTCTGGACAAAATTTTGAGTTTAAATATCTCAGCTCTGGAAGGATCTAGAAACTCCATTTTTGCACTCAGGTCTAAGTGTCATGGCCCTCTATCAGAATCCAGAGTTATGAGAAGATTGGGCAAACTTAATTTTTCGCCAAAAAAAAAAAAAAAAACATAAGGGGTAACACTGTCGTTTTTTTTTTCTGGACAAAATTTTGAGTTTCAATATCTCAGCTCTGGAAGGGTCTAGAGTCTCCATTTTTGCACTCAGGTCTAAGTGTCATGGCCCTCTATCGGAATCCAGAGTTTTGAGAAGATTGGGGAAACTGAATTTTTCGCCAAAAAAAATAAAAAAACATAAGGGGTAACACGGTCGTTTTTTTTTTTTCTGGACAAAATTTTGAGTTACGATATCTCAGCTCTGGAAGGGTCTAGAGCCTCCATTTTTGCACTCAGGTCTAAGTGTCATGGCCCTCTATCGGAATCCAGAGTTTTGAGAAGATTGGGGAAACTTAATTTTTTGCCAAAATATAAAAAAAACGTAAGGGGTAACACTGTCGTTTTTTTTTTTTTTTTTCTGGTCAGAATTTTGAGTTTCGATATCTCAGCTCTGGAAGGGTCTAGAACTTCCATTTTGCACTGAGGTCTAAGTGTCATGGCCCTCTATCAGAATCCAGAGTTTTGAGAAGATTGGGACACTTAATTTGTCGCCACAAAAATAAAAAAACATAAGGGGTAACACTGTCATTTTTTTTTTTCTGGACAAAATTTTGAGTTTCGATGTCTCAGCTCTGGAAGGGTCTAGAGCCTCCATTTTTGCACTCCGGTCTAAGTGTCATGGCGCTCTATCAGAATCCAGAGTTTTGCGAAGATTGGGGAAACTTAATTTTTCGCCAAAAAAATAAAAAACATAAGGGGTAACACTGTCGTTTTTTTTCTGGACAAAATTTTGAGTTTCGATATCTCAGCTCTGGAAGGGTCTAGAGTCTCCATTTTTTGCACTCAGGTCTAAGTGTCATGGCCCTCTATCAGAATCCAGAGTTTTGAGAAGATTGGGGAAACTTAATTTTTTGCCAAAAAATAAAAAAACATAAGGGGTAACACTGTCGTTTTTTTCTGGACAAAATTTTGAGTTTAAATATCTCAGCTCTGGAAGGGTCTAGAGACTCCATTTTTGCACTCAGGTCTAAGTGTCATGGCCCTCTATCAGTATCCAGAGTTTTGAGAAGATTGGGGAAACTTAATTTTTCGCCAAAAAAATAAAAAAACATAAGGGGTAACACTGTCGTTTCTTTTTCTGGACAAAATTTTGAGTTTCAATATCTCAGCTCTGGAAGGGTCTAGAGTCTCCATTTTTGCACTCAGGTCTAAGTGTCATGGCCCTCTATCAGAATCCAGAGTTTTGAGAAGATTGGGGAAACTTAATTTTTCGCCAAAAAAATAAAAAAAACCCATAAGGGGTAACACGGTCGTTTTTTTTTCTGGACAAAATTTTGAGTTACGATATCTCAGCTCTGGAAGGGTCTAGAGCCTCCATTTTTGCCCTCAGGTCTAAGTGTCATGGCCCTCTATCAGAATCCGGAGTTTTGAGAAGATTGGGGAAACTTAATTTTTCGCCAAAAAAAATAAAAAAACATAAGGGGTAACACTGTCGGGGGTTTTTTCTGGACAAAATTTTGAGTTTCAATATCTCAGCTCTGGAAGGGTCTAGAGCCTCCATTTTTGCACTCAGGTCTAAGTGTCATGGCCCTCTATCAGAATCCAGAGTTTTGAGAAGATTGGGGAAACAACCCGGTCTCATCCCAATTCGTCATATAACTGACGTTTTGGGACGTCTTTTGACCATTCGTCAATATACGACTTTTTTAGGGCCCCCTTAAACGTCGGTAGATGACGTTATGGGATCCTAACTCTACCCCATACCTAAACCTAACCCTAAACCGAACTCGTCACCTAACTGACATTAAAGGTAAAACGTCAGTTGTATGACGACCCGGGATCGTCATCTACCGACGTTTAAGGGGCGCCCTAAAAAGTCATATATTGACGAATGGTCAAAAGACGTCCCAAAACGTCAGTTATATGACGAATTGGGATGAGACTGTGTTAGGGGAAACTTAATTTTTCGCCAAAAAAATAAAAAAAACATAAGGGGTAACACTGTCGGGTTTTTTTCCGGACAAAATTTTGAGTTTCGATATCTCAGCTCTGGAAGGGTCTAGAGCCTCCATTTTTGCACTCAGGTCTAAGTGTCATGGCCCTCTATCAGAATCCAGAGTTTTGAGAAGATTGGGGAAACTTAATTTTTCGCCAAAAAAATATAAAAACATAAGGGGTAACACTGTCGGTTTTTTTTTTCTGGACAAAATTTTGAGTTACGATATCTCAGCTCTGGAAGGGTCTAGAGCCTCCATTTTTGCACTCAGGTCTAAGTGTCATGGCCCTCTATCAGAATCCAGAGTTTTGAGAAGATTGGGGAAACTTAATTTTTTGCTAAAAAAATAAAAAAAACATAAGGGGTAACACTGTCGTTTTTTGTTTTTTTTTCTGGACAAAATTTTGAGTTTCAATATCTCAGCTCTGGAAGGGTCTAGAGCCTCCATTTTTGCACTCAGGTCTAAGTGTCATGGCTCTCTATCAGAATCCAGAGTTTTGAGAAGATTGGGGAAATTTAATTTTTGCCAAAATATAAAAAAAACGTAAGGGGTAACACCAGGGCCGGATTAAGAGTTCAGAGGGCCCCTCTTAAGCAGTTTGTATATTTTGTCCAAGGACATTTTAATATGACATTTATAGTTTAACTTTGTTGAACTATGCTAGAGTAAAGTTCATAAATGGTTGCTCTTTCCTATAGGAATTTGTAAAAGTATGTTGGGTGGACCCTTAATTTAGCCTTTACAGTTTTACTGATTTACTGTTCCTCTAGGGGGGTTCGGGGGCATGCTCCCCCGCAAGAATTTTTTTTACATTTTAAGGTTAAATGCAACAATCTCATGCTCTCTGAGAGATCAAAATTAAGATCTACCCAAAAACTGCTCGTTGAACAAAGAAAACGCATTGATTTGTACCAGGACAATAAACAGGGCTCAAACATCTCAGTCTCAGTCTACATAACATTATCAATGGTGTTTTAGGATCCCAAACAATTATAATAATGTAATAATGATTTATATAATTATTCCAATGACGTAAAATCCATAAATCTTATAAATGTACTATATAAATGAAAATTAATATTTCAAAAGTAGCCTATATTTTAGTCTACATTACACTAATATAGGAAAATTAAAATAATTTTGTACTTATTTATTTTCCCTTGCAAGAAATAAACCCTTTAGCTTGTATTTAGGAGAAAACACCAGATGTCCATCCTGATCGCGTGAGCAAAGTGCACTTTTCTTTAATTCACCCAGCACTAGGATGCCTATTCTTAAAGTCTTGTGCTGTTTTATAAAGGCAAAAATCCATATCATGGTTTCGATTTTAGTTCGTTGGCAAAATATAACCCTTAAGTTATACATTTTACATCTCATATGTGTTGGGAAAAGGGAGAAGAGACTTCGCCAAAAGCTGGACTCGAACTCGCCTCGAGCGCAACAGAATCTGACTCTCGCGCTTAGCGCGCTACGACCTACGCCATTGCTGTTGTGACGGTAACGGCGTCTTTTTTCAGAGAAGAAAGGCACTAAATGCAAACATACATTCCGTTTTATCAAACCGTTCCTCGCGGCCTCAAAACACTACCGGTCCACCTGGGAAACTCCCGACTCTCCCGATTGTCACTGGTGTCCAGGGCCCCTTAGACGTCGTGCGCCCCTGGGCAAGAGCCCAGTTGCCCTAATGGTTAATCCGGCCCTGGGTAACACTGTCGTTTTTTTTTTTTTTTCTGGTCAGAATTTTGAGTTTCGATATCTCAGCTCCGGAAGGGTCTAGAGCCTCCATTTTTGCACTCAGGTCTAAGTGTCATGACCCTCTATCAGAATCCAGAGTTTTGAGAAGATTGGGGAAACTTAATTTTTTGCCAAAAAATAAAAAAACATAAGGGGTAACACTGTCGTTTTTTTCTGGACAAAATTTTGAGTTTCAATATCTCAGCTCTGGAAGGGTCTAGAGTCTCCATTTTTGCACTCAGGTCTAAGTGTCATGGCCCTCTATCAGAATCCAGAGTTATGAGAAGATTGGGCAAACTTAATTTTTCGCCAAAAAAATAAAAAAAAAACATAAGGGGTAACACTGTCGTTTTTTTTTCTGGACAAAATTTTGAGTTTAAATATCTCAGCTCTGGAAGGATCTAGAAACTCCATTTTTGCACTCAGGTCTAAGTGTCATGGCCCTCTATCAGAATCCAGAGTTATGAGAAGATTGGGCAAACTTAATTTTTCGCCAAAAAAAAAAAAAAAAAACATAAGGGGTAACACTGTCGTTTTTTTTTTCTGGACAAAATTTTGAGTTTCAATATCTCAGCTCTGGAAGGGTCTAGAGTCTCCATTTTTGCACTCAGGTCTAAGTGTCATGGCCCTCTATCGGAATCCAGAGTTTTGAGAAGATTGGGGAAACTGAATTTTTCGCCAAAAAAAATAAAAAAACATAAGGGGTAACACGGTCGTTTTTTTTTTTTCTGGACAAAATTTTGAGTTACGATATCTCAGCTCTGGAAGGGTCTAGAGCCTCCATTTTTGCACTCAGGTCTAAGTGTCATGGCCCTCTATCGGAATCCGAAGTTTTGAGAAGATTGGGAAAACTTAATTTTTCGCCAAAAAAATAAAAAAAAACATAAGGGGTAACACTGTCGGGGTTTTTTTTCTGGACAAAATTTTGAGTTTCAATATCTCAGCTCTGGAAGGGTCTAGAGCCTCCATTTTTGCACTCAGGTCTAAGTGTCATGGCCCTCTATCAGAATCCAGAGTTTTGAGAAGATTGGGGAAACTTAATTTTTTGCCAAAATATAAAAAAAACGTAAGGGGTAACACTGTCGTTTTTTTTTTTTTTCTGGTCAGAATTTTGAGTTTCGATATCTCAGCTCTGGAAGGGTCTAGAACTTCCATTTTGCACTGAGGTCTAAGTGTCATGGCCCTCTATCAGAATCCAGAGTTTTGAGAAGATTGGGACACTTAATTTGTCGCCACAAAAATAAAAAAACATAAGGGGTAACACTGTCATTTTTTTTTTCTGGACAAAATTTGAGTTTCGATGTCTCAGCTCTGGAAGGGTCTAGAGCCTCCATTTTTGCACTCCGGTCTAAGTGTCATGGCGCTCTATCAGAATCCAGAGTTTTGCGAAGATTGGGGAAACTTAATTTTTCGCCAAAAAAATAAAAAACATAAGGGGTAACACTGTCGTTTTTTTTCTGGACAAAATTTTGAGTTTCGATATCTCAGCTCTGGAAGGGTCTAGAGCCTCCATTTTTTGCACTCAGGTCTAAGTGTCATGGCCCTCTATCAGAATCCAGAGTTTTGAGAAGATTGGGGAAACTTAATTTTTTGCCAAAAAATAAAAAAACATAAGGGGTAACACTGTCGTTTTTTTCTGGACAAAATTTTGAGTTTAAATATCTCAGCTCTGGAAGGATCTAGAAACTCCATTTTTGCACTCAGGTCTAAGTGTCATGGCCCTCTATCAGTATCCAGAGTTTTAAGAAGATTGGGGAAACTTAATTTTTCGCCAAAAAAAAAAAAAAAAAAACATAAGGGGTAACACTGTCGTTTTTTTTTTTCTGGACAAAATTTTGAGTTTCAATATCTCAGCTCTGGAAGGGTCTAGAGCCTCCATTTTTGCACTCAGGTCTAAGTGTCATGGCCCTCTATCAGAATCCAGAGTTTTGAGAAGATTGGGGAAACTTAATTTTTTGCCAAAATATAAAAAAAACGTAAGGGGTAACACTGTCGTTTTTTTTTTTTTCTGGTCAGAATTTTGAGTTTCGATATCTCAGCTCTGGAAGGGTCTAGAACTTCCATTTTGCACTGAGGTCTAAGTGTCATGGCCCTCTATCAGAATCCAGAGTTTTGAGAAGATTGGGACACTTAATTTGTCGCCACAAAAATAAAAAAACATAAGGAGTAACACTGTCATTTTTTTTTTCTGGACAAAATTTTGAGTTTCGATGTCTCAGCTCTGGAAGGGTCTAGAGCCTCCATTTTTGCACTCCGGTCTAAGTGTCATGGCGCTCTATCAGAATCCAGAGTTTTGCGAAGATTGGGGAAACTTAATTTTTCGCCAAAAAAATAAAAAACATAAGGGGTAACACTGTCGTTTTTTTTCTGGACAAAATTTTGAGTTTCGATATCTCAGCTCTGGAAGGGTCTAGAGCCTCCATTTTTTGCACTCAGGTCTAAGTGTCATGGCCCTCTATCAGAATCCAGAGTTTTGAGAAGATTGGGGAAACTTAATTTTTTGCCAAAAAATAAAAAAACATAAGGGGTAACACTGTCGTTTTTTTCTGGACAAAATTTTGAGTTTAAATATCTCAGCTCTGGAAGGATCTAGAAACTCCATTTTTGCACTCAGGTCTAAGTGTCATGGCCCTCTATCAGTATCCAGAGTTTTAAGAAGATTGGGGAAACTTAATTTTTCGCCAAAAAAATAAAAAACATAAGGGGTAACACTGTCGTTTTTTTTCTGGACAAAATTTTGAGTTTCGATATCTCAGCTCTGGAAGGGTCTAGAGCCTCCATTTTTTGCACTCAGGTCTAAGTGTCATGGCCCTCTATCAGAATCCAGAGTTCTGAGAAGATTGGGGAAACTTAATTTTTTGGCAAAAAATAAAAAAACATAAGGGGTAACACTGTCGTTTTTTTCTGGACAAAATTTTGAGTTTAAATATCTCAGCTCTGGAAGGATCTAGAAACTCCATTTTTGCACTCAGGTCTAAGTGTCATGGCCCTCTATCAGTATCCAGAGTTTTAAGAAGATTGGGGAAACTTAATTTTTCGCCAAAAAAAAAAAAAAAAAAAAAAACATAAGGGGTAACACTGTCGTTTTTTTTTTCTGGACAAAATTTTGAGTTTCAATATCTCAGCTCTGGAAGGGTCTAGAGTCTCCATTTTTGCACTCAGGTCTAAGTGTCATGGCCCTCTATCGGAATCCAGAGTTTTGAGAAGATTGGGGAAACTGAATTTTTCGCCAAAAAAAATAAAAAAACATAAGGGGTAACAAGGTCGTTTTTTTTTTTCTGGACAAAATTTTGAGTTACGATATCTCAGCTCTGGAAGGGTCTAGAGCCTCCATTTTTGCACTCAGGTCTAAGTGTCATGGCCCTCTATCGGAATCCGGAGTTTTGAGAAGATTGGGAAAACTTAATTTTTCGCCAAAAAAATAAAAAAAAACATAAGGGGTAACACTGTCGGGGTTTTTTTTCTGGACAAAATTTTGAGTTTCAATATCTCAGCTCTGGAAGGGTCTAGAGCCTCCATTTTTGCACTCAGGTCTAAGTGTCATGGCCCTCTATCAGAATCCAGAGTTTTGAGAAGATTGGGGAAACTTAATTTTTTGCCAAAATATAAAAAAAACGTAAGGGGTAACACTGTCGTTTTTTTTTTTTTTCTGGTCAGAATTTTGAGTTTCGATATCTCAGCTCTGGAAGGGTCTAGAACTTCCATTTTGCACTGAGGTCTAAGTGTCATGGCCCTCTATCAGAATCCAGAGTTTTGAGAAGATTGGGACACTTAATTTGTCGCCACAAAAATAAAAAAACATAAGGGGTAACACTGTCATTTTTTTTTTTCTGGACAAAATTTTGAGTTTCGATGTCTCAGCTCTGGAAGGGTCTAGAGCCTCCATTTTTGCACTCCGGTCTAAGTGTCATGGCGCTCTATCAGAATCCAGAGTTTTGCGAAGATTGGGGAAACTTAATTTTTCGCCAAAAAAATAAAAAACATAAGGGGTAACACTGTCGTTTTTTTTCTGGACAAAATTTTGAGTTTCGATATCTCAGCTCTGGAAGGGTCTAGAGTCTCCATTTTTTGCACTCAGGTCTAAGTGTCATGGCCCTCTATCAGAATCCAGAGTTTTGAGAAGATTGGGGAAACTTAATTTTTTGCCAAAAAATAAAAAAACATAAGGGGTAACACTGTCGTTTTTTTCTGGACAAAATTTTGAGTTTAAATATCTCAGCTCTGGAAGGGTCTAGAGACTCCATTTTTGCACTCAGGTCTAAGTGTCATGGCCCTCTATCAGTATCCAGAGTTTTGAGAAGATTGGGGAAACTTAATTTTTCGCCAAAAAAATAAAAAAACATAAGGGGTAACACTGTCGTTTCTTTTTCTGGACAAAATTTTGAGTTTCAATATCTCAGCTCTGGAAGGGTCTAGAGTCTCCATTTTTGCACTCAGGTCTAAGTGTCATGGCCCTCTATCAGAATCCAGAGTTTTGAGAAGATTGGGGAAACTTAATTTTTCGCCAAAAAAATAAAAAAAACCCATAAGGGGTAACACGGTCGTTTTTTTTTCTGGACAAAATTTTGAGTTACGATATCTCAGCTCTGGAAGGGTCTAGAGCCTCCATTTTTGCCCTCAGGTCTAAGTGTCATGGCCCTCTATCAGAATCTGGAGTTTTGAGAAGATTGGGGAAACTTAATTTTTCGCCAAAAAAAATAAAAAAACATAAGGGGTAACACTGTCGGGGGTTTTTTCTGGACAAAATTTTGAGTTTCAATATCTCAGCTCTGGAAGGGTCTAGAGCCTCCATTTTTGCACTCAGGTCTAAGTGTCATGGCCCTCTATCAGAATCCAGAGTTTTGAGAAGATTGGGGAAACAACCCGGTCTCATCCCAATTCGTCATATAACTGACGTTTTGGGACGTCTTTTGACCATTCGTCAATATACGACTTTTTTAGGGCCCCCTTAAACGTCGGTAGATGACGTTATGGGATCCTAACTCTACCCCATACCTAAACCTAACCCTAAACCGAACTCGTCACCTAACTGACATTAAAGGTAAAACGTCAGTTGTATGACGACCCGGGATCGTCATCTACCGACGTTTAAGGGGCGCCCTAAAAAGTCATATATTGACGAATGGTCAAAAGACATCCCAAAACGTCAGTTATATGACGAATTGGGATGAGACTGTGTTAGGGGAAACTTAATTTTTCGCCAAAAAAATAAAAAAAACATAAGGGGTAACACTGTCGGGTTTTTTTCCGGACAAAATTTTGAGTTTCGATATCTCAGCTCTGGAAGGGTCTAGAGCCTCCATTTTTGCACTCAGGTCTAAGTGTCATGGCCCTCTATCAGAATCCAGAGTTTTGAGAAGATTGGGGAAACTTAATTTTTCGCCAAAAAAATATAAAAACATAAGGGGTAACACTGTCGGTTTTTTTTTCTGGACAAAATTTTGAGTTACGATATCTCAGCTCTGGAAGGGTCTAGAGCCTCCATTTTTGCACTCAGGTCTAAGTGTCATGGCCCTCTATCAGAATCCAGAGTTTTGAGAAGATTGGGGAAACTTAATTTTTTGCTAAAAAAATAAAAAAAACATAAGGGGTAACACTGTCGTTTTTTGTTTTTTTTTCTGGACAAAATTTTGAGTTTCAATATCTCAGCTCTGGAAGGGTCTAGAGCCTCCATTTTTGCACTCAGGTCTAAGTGTCATGGCTCTCTATCAGAATCCAGAGTTTTGAGAAGATTGGGGAAACTTAATTTTTGCCAAAATATAAAAAAAACGTAAGGGGTAACACCAGGGCCGGATTAAGAGTTCAGAGGGCCCCTCTTAAGCAGTTTGTATATTTTGTCCAAGGACATTTTAATATGACATTTATAGTTTAACTTTGTTGAACTATGCTAGAGTAAAGTTCATAAATGGTTGCTCTTTCCTATAGGAATTTGTAAAAGTATGTTGGGTGGACCCTTAATTTAGCCTTTACAGTTTTACTGATTTACTGTTCCTCTAGGGGGGTTCGGGGGCATGCTCCCCCGCAAGAATTTTTTTTACATTTTAAGGTTAAATGCAACAATCTCATGCTCTCTGAGAGATCAAAATTAAGATCTACCCAAAAACTGCTCGTTGAACAAAGAAAACGCATTGATTTGTACCAGGACAATAAACAGGGCTCAAACATCTCAGTCTCAGTCTACATAACATTATCAATGGTGTTTTAGGATCCCAAACAATTATAATAATGTAATAATGATTTATATAATTATTCCAATGACGTAAAATCCATAAATCTTATAAATGTACTATATAAATGAAAATTAATATTTCAAAAGTAGCCTATATTTTAGTCTACATTACACTAATATAGGAAAATTAAAATAATTTTGTACTTATTTATTTTCCCTTGCAAGAAATAAACCCTTTAGCTTGTATTTAGGAGAAAACACCAGATGTCCATCCTGATCGCGTGAGCAAAGTGCACTTTTCTTTAATTCACCCAGCACTAGGATGCCTATTCTTAAAGTCTTGTGCTGTTTTATAAAGGCAAAAATCCATATCATGGTTTCGATTTTAGTTCGTTGGCAAAATATAACCCTTAAGTTATACATTTTACATCTCATATGTGTTGGGAAAAGGGAGAAGAGACTTCGCCAAAAGCTGGACTCGAACTCGCCTCGAGCGCAACAGAATCTGACTCTCGCGCTTAGCGCGCTACGACCTACGCCATTGCTGTTGTGACGGTAACGGCGTCTTTTTTCAGAGAAGAAAGGCACTAAATGCAAACATACATTCCGTTTTATCAAACCGTTCCTCGCGGCCTCAAAACACTACCGGTCCACCTGGGAAACTCCCGACTCTCCCGATTGTCACTGGTGTCCAGGGCCCCTTAGACGTCGTGCGCCCCTGGGCAAGAGCCCAGTTGCCCTAATGGTTAATCCGGCCCTGGGTAACACTGTCGTTTTTTTTTTTTTTTTCTGGTCAGAATTTTGAGTTTCGATATCTCAGCTCCGGAAGGGTCTAGAGCCTCCATTTTTGCACTCAGGTCTAAGTGTCATGACCCTCTATCAGAATCCAGAGTTTTGAGAAGATTGGGGAAACTTAATTTTTTGCCAAAAAATAAAAAAACATAAGGGGTAACACTGTCGTTTTTTTCTGGACAAAATTTTGAGTTTCAATATCTCAGCTCTGGAAGGGTCTAGAGTCTCCATTTTTGCACTCAGGTCTAAGTGTCATGGCCCTCTATCAGAATCCAGAGTTATGAGAAGATTGGGCAAACTTAATTTTTCGCCAAAAAAATAAAAAAAAACATAAGGGGTAACACTGTCGTTTTTTTTTCTGGACAAAATTTTGAGTTTAAATATCTCAGCTCTGGAAGGATCTAGAAACTCCATTTTTGCACTCAGGTCTAAGTGTCATGGCCCTCTATCAGAATCCAGAGTTATGAGAAGATTGGGCAAACTTAATTTTTCGCCAAAAAAAAAAAAAAAAACATAAGGGGTAACACTGTCGTTTTTTTTTTTCTGGACAAAATTTTGAGTTTCAATATCTCAGCTCTGGAAGGGTCTAGAGTCTCCATTTTTGCACTCAGGTCTAAGTGTCATGGCCCTCTATCGGAATCCAGAGTTTTGAGAAGATTGGGGAAACTGAATTTTTCGCCAAAAAAAATAAAAAAACATAAGGGGTAACACGGTCGTTTTTTTTTTTTCTGGACAAAATTTTGAGTTACGATATCTCAGCTCTGGAAGGGTCTAGAGCCTCCATTTTTGCACTCAGGTCTAAGTGTCATGGCCCTCTATCGGAATCCGAAGTTTTGAGAAGATTGGGAAAACTTAATTTTTCGCCAAAAAAATAAAAAAAAACATAAGGGGTAACACTGTCGGGGTTTTTTTTCTGGACAAAATTTTGAGTTTCAATATCTCAGCTCTGGAAGGGTCTAGAGCCTCCATTTTTGCACTCAGGTCTAAGTGTCATGGCCCTCTATCAGAATCCAGAGTTTTGAGAAGATTGGGGAAACAACCCGGTCTCATCCCAATTCGTCATATAACTGACGTTTTGGGACGTCTTTTGACCATTCGTCAATATACGACTTTTTTAGGGCCCCCTTAAACGTCGGTAGATGACGTTATGGGATCCTAACTCTACCCCATACCTAAACCTAACCCTAAACCGAACTCGTCACCTAACTGACATTAAAGGTAAAACGTCAGTTGTATGACGACCCGGGATCGTCATCTACCGACGTTTAAGGGGCGCCCTAAAAAGTCATATATTGACGAATGGTCAAAAGACGTCCCAAAACGTCAGTTATATGACGAATTGGGATGAGACTGTGTTAGGGGAAACTTAATTTTTCGCCAAAAAAATAAAAAAAACATAAGGGGTAACACTGTCGGGTTTTTTTCCGGACAAAATTTTGAGTTTCGATATCTCAGCTCTGGAAGGGTCTAGAGCCTCCATTTTTGCACTCAGGTCTAAGTGTCATGGCCCTCTATCAGAATCCAGAGTTTTGAGAAGATTGGGGAAACTTAATTTTTCGCCAAAAAAATATAAAAACATAAGGGGTAACACTGTCGGTTTTTTTTTTCTGGACAAAATTTTGAGTTACGATATCTCAGCTCTGGAAGGGTCTAGAGCCTCCATTTTTGCACTCAGGTCTAAGTGTCATGGCCCTCTATCAGAATCCAGAGTTTTGAGAAGATTGGGGAAACTTAATTTTTTGCTAAAAAAATAAAAAAAACATAAGGGGTAACACTGTCGTTTTTTGTTTTTTTTTCTGGACAAAATTTTGAGTTTCAATATCTCAGCTCTGGAAGGGTCTAGAGCCTCCATTTTTGCACTCAGGTCTAAGTGTCATGGCTCTCTATCAGAATCCAGAGTTTTGAGAAGATTGGGGAAACTTAATTTTTGCCAAAATATAAAAAAAACGTAAGGGGTAACACCAGGGCCGGATTAAGAGTTCAGAGGGCCCCTCTTAAGCAGTTTGTATATTTTGTCCAAGGACATTTTAATATGACATTTATAGTTTAACTTTGTTGAACTATGCTAGAGTAAAGTTCATAAATGGTTGCTCTTTCCTATAGGAATTTGTAAAAGTATGTTGGGTGGACCCTTAATTTAGCCTTTACAGTTTTACTGATTTACTGTTCCTCTAGGGGGGTTCGGGGGCATGCTCCCCCGCAAGAATTTTTTTTACATTTTAAGGTTAAATGCAACAATCTCATGCTCTCTGAGAGATCAAAATTAAGATCTACCCAAAAACTGCTCGTTGAACAAAGAAAACGCATTGATTTGTACCAGGACAATAAACAGGGCTCAAACATCTCAGTCTCAGTCTACATAACATTATCAATGGTGTTTTAGGATCCCAAACAATTATAATAATGTAATAATGATTTATATAATTATTCCAATGACGTAAAATCCATAAATCTTATAAATGTACTATATAAATGAAAATTAATATTTCAAAAGTAGCCTATATTTTAGTCTACATTACACTAATATAGGAAAATTAAAATAATTTTGTACTTATTTATTTTCCCTTGCAAGAAATAAACCCTTTAGCTTGTATTTAGGAGAAAACACCAGATGTCCATCCTGATCGCGTGAGCAAAGTGCACTTTTCTTTAATTCACCCAGCACTAGGATGCCTATTCTTAAAGTCTTGTGCTGTTTTATAAAGGCAAAAATCCATATCATGGTTTCGATTTTAGTTCGTTGGCAAAATATAACCCTTAAGTTATACATTTTACATCTCATATGTGTTGGGAAAAGGGAGAAGAGACTTCGCCAAAAGCTGGACTCGAACTCGCCTCGAGCGCAACAGAATCTGACTCTCGCGCTTAGCGCGCTACGACCTACGCCATTGCTGTTGTGACGGTAACGGCGTCTTTTTTCAGAGAAGAAAGGCACTAAATGCAAACATACATTCCGTTTTATCAAACCGTTCCTCGCGGCCTCAAAACACTACCGGTCCACCTGGGAAACTCCCGACTCTCCCGATTGTCACTGGTGTCCAGGGCCCCTTAGACGTCGTGCGCCCCTGGGCAAGAGCCCAGTTGCCCTAATGGTTAATCCGGCCCTGGGTAACACTGTCGTTTTTTTTTTTTTTTCTGGTCAGAATTTTGAGTTTCGATATCTCAGCTCCGGAAGGGTCTAGAGCCTCCATTTTTGCACTCAGGTCTAAGTGTCATGACCCTCTATCAGAATCCAGAGTTTTGAGAAGATTGGGGAAACTTAATTTTTTGCCAAAAAATAAAAAAACATAAGGGGTAACACTGTCGTTTTTTTCTGGACAAAATTTTGAGTTTCAATATCTCAGCTCTGGAAGGGTCTAGAGTCTCCATTTTTGCACTCAGGTCTAAGTGTCATGGCCCTCTATCAGAATCCAGAGTTATGAGAAGATTGGGCAAACTTAATTTTTCGCCAAAAAAATAAAAAAAAACATAAGGGGTAACACTGTCGTTTTTTTTTCTGGACAAAATTTTGAGTTTAAATATCTCAGCTCTGGAAGGATCTAGAAACTCCATTTTTGCACTCAGGTCTAAGTGTCATGGCCCTCTATCAGAATCCAGAGTTATGAGAAGATTGGGCAAACTTAATTTTTCGCCAAAAAAAAAAAAAAAAACATAAGGGGTAACACTGTCGTTTTTTTTTTTCTGGACAAAATTTTGAGTTTCAATATCTCAGCTCTGGAAGGGTCTAGAGTCTCCATTTTTGCACTCAGGTCTAAGTGTCATGGCCCTCTATCGGAATCCAGAGTTTTGAGAAGATTGGGGAAACTGAATTTTTCGCCAAAAAAAATAAAAAAACATAAGGGGTAACACGGTCGTTTTTTTTTTTTCTGGACAAAATTTTGAGTTACGATATCTCAGCTCTGGAAGGGTCTAGAGCCTCCATTTTTGCACTCAGGTCTAAGTGTCATGGCCCTCTATCGGAATCCGAAGTTTTGAGAAGATTGGGAAAACTTAATTTTTTCGCCAAAAAAATAAAAAAAAACATAAGGGGTAACACTGTCGGGGTTTTTTTTCTGGACAAAATTTTGAGTTTCAATATCTCAGCTCTGGAAGGGTCTAGAGCCTCCATTTTTGCACTCAGGTCTAAGTGTCATGGCCCTCTATCAGAATCCAGAGTTTTGAGAAGATTGGGGAAACTTAATTTTTTGCCAAAATATAAAAAAAACGTAAGGGGTAACACTGTCGTTTTTTTTTTTTTTCTGGTCAGAATTTTGAGTTTCGATATCTCAGCTCTGGAAGGGTCTAGAACTTCCATTTTGCACTGAGGTCTAAGTGTCATGGCCCTCTATCAGAATCCAGAGTTTTGAGAAGATTGGGACACTTAATTTGTCGCCACAAAAATAAAAAAACATAAGGGGTAACACTGTCATTTTTTTTTCTGGACAAAATTTGAGTTTCGATGTCTCAGCTCTGGAAGGGTCTAGAGCCTCCATTTTTGCACTCCGGTCTAAGTGTCATGGCGCTCTATCAGAATCCAGAGTTTTGCGAAGATTGGGGAAACTTAATTTTTCGCCAAAAAAATAAAAAACATAAGGGGTAACACTGTCGTTTTTTTTCTGGACAAAATTTTGAGTTTCGATATCTCAGCTCTGGAAGGGTCTAGAGCCTCCATTTTTTGCACTCAGGTCTAAGTGTCATGGCCCTCTATCAGAATCCAGAGTTTTGAGAAGATTGGGGAAACTTAATTTTTTGCCAAAAAATAAAAAAACATAAGGGGTAACACTGTCGTTTTTTTCTGGACAAAATTTTGAGTTTAAATATCTCAGCTCTGGAAGGATCTAGAAACTCCATTTTTGCACTCAGGTCTAAGTGTCATGGCCCTCTATCAGTATCCAGAGTTTTAAGAAGATTGGGGAAACTTGATTTTTCGCCAAAAAAAAAAAAAAAAACATAAGGGGTAACACTGTCGTTTTTTTTTCTGGACAAAATTTTGAGTTTCAATATCTCAGCTCTGGAAGGGTCTAGAGCCTCCATTTTTGCACTCAGGTCTAAGTGTCATGGCCCTCTATCAGAATCCAGAGTTTTGAGAAGATTGGGGAAACTTAATTTTTTGCCAAAATATAAAAAAAACGTAAGGGGTAACACTGTCGTTTTTTTTTTTTTCTGGTCAGAATTTTGAGTTTCGATATCTCAGCTCTGGAAGGGTCTAGAACTTCCATTTTGCACTGAGGTCTAAGTGTCATGGCCCTCTATCAGAATCCAGAGTTTTGAGAAGATTGGGACACTTAATTTGTCGCCACAAAAATAAAAAAACATAAGGAGTAACACTGTCATTTTTTTTTTCTGGACAAAATTTTGAGTTTCGATGTCTCAGCTCTGGAAGGGTCTAGAGCCTCCATTTTTGCACTCCGGTCTAAGTGTCATGGCGCTCTATCAGAATCCAGAGTTTTGCGAAGATTGGGGAAACTTAATTTTTCGCCAAAAAAATAAAAAACATAAGGGGTAACACTGTCGTTTTTTTTCTGGACAAAATTTTGAGTTTCGATATCTCAGCTCTGGAAGGGTCTAGAGCCTCCATTTTTTGCACTCAGGTCTAAGTGTCATGGCCCTCTATCAGAATCCAGAGTTTTGAGAAGATTGGGGAAACTTAATTTTTTGCCAAAAAATAAAAAAACATAAGGGGTAACACTGTCGTTTTTTTCTGGACAAAATTTTGAGTTTAAATATCTCAGCTCTGGAAGGATCTAGAAACTCCATTTTTGCACTCAGGTCTAAGTGTCATGGCCCTCTATCAGTATCCAGAGTTTTAAGAAGATTGGGGAAACTTAATTTTTCGCCAAAAAAAAAAAAAAAAAACATAAGGGGTAACACTGTCGTTTTTTTTTTCTGGACAAAATTTTGAGTTTCAATATCTCAGCTCTGGAAGGGTCTAGAGTCTCCATTTTTGCACTCAGGTCTAAGTGTCATGGCCCTCTATCGGAATCCAGAGTTTTGAGAAGATTGGGGAAACTGAATTTTTCGCCAAAAAAAATAAAAAAACATAAGGGGTAACACGGTCGTTTTTTTTTTTCTGGACAAAATTTTGAGTTACGATATCTCAGCTCTGGAAGGGTCTAGAGCCTCCATTTTTGCACTCAGGTCTAAATGTCATGGCCCTCTATCGGAATCCGGAGTTTTGAGAAGATTGGGAAAACTTAATTTTTTGCCAAAATATAAAAAAAACGTAAGGGGTAACACTGTCGTTTTTTTTTTTTTTCTGGTCAGAATTTTGAGTTTCGATATCTCAGCTCTGGAAGGGTCTAGAACTTCCATTTTGCACTGAGGTCTAAGTGTCATGGCCCTCTATCAGAATCCAGAGTTTTGAGAAGATTGGGACACTTAATTTGTCGCCACAAAAATAAAAAAACATAAGGGGTAACACTGTCATTTTTTTTTTTTCTGGACAAAATTTTGAGTTTCGATGTCTCAGCTCTGGAAGGGTCTAGAGCCTCCATTTTTGCACTCCGGTCTAAGTGTCATGGCGCTCTATCAGAATCCAGAGTTTTGCGAAGATTGGGGAAACTTAATTTTTCGCCAAAAAAATAAAAAACATAAGGGGTAACACTGTCGTTTTTTTTCTGGACAAAATTTTGAGTTTCGATATCTCAGCTCTGGAAGGGTCTAGAGTCTCCATTTTTTGCACTCAGGTCTAAGTGTCATGGCCCTCTATCAGAATCCAGAGTTTTGAGAAGATTGGGGAAACTTAATTTTTTGCCAAAAAATAAAAAAACATAAGGGGTAACACTGTCGTTTTTTTCTGGACAAAATTTTGAGTTTAAATATCTCAGCTCTGGAAGGGTCTAGAGACTCCATTTTTGCACTCAGGTCTAAGTGTCATGGCCCTCTATCAGTATCCAGAGTTTTGAGAAGATTGGGGAAACTTAATTTTTCGCCAAAAAAATAAAAAAACATAAGGGGTAACACTGTCGTTTCTTTTTCTGGACAAAATTTTGAGTTTCAATATCTCAGCTCTGGAAGGGTCTAGAGTCTCCATTTTTGCACTCAGGTCTAAGTGTCATGGCCCTCTATCAGAATCCAGAGTTTTGAGAAGATTGGGGAAACTTAATTTTTCGCCAAAAAAATAAAAAAAACCCATAAGGGGTAACACGGTCGTTTTTTTTTCTGGACAAAATTTTGAGTTACGATATCTCAGCTCTGGAAGGGTCTAGAGCCTCCATTTTTGCCCTCAGGTCTAAGTGTCATGGCCCTCTATCAGAATCCGGAGTTTTGAGAAGATTGGGGAAACTTAATTTTTCGCCAAAAAAAATAAAAAAACATAAGGGGTAACACTGTCGGGGGTTTTTTCTGGACAAAATTTTGAGTTTCAATATCTCAGCTCTGGAAGGGTCTAGAGCCTCCATTTTTGCACTCAGGTCTAAGTGTCATGGCCCTCTATCAGAATCCAGAGTTTTGAGAAGATTGGGGAAACAACCCGGTCTCATCCCAATTCGTCATATAACTGACGTTTTGGGACGTCTTTTGACCATTCGTCAATATACGACTTTTTAGGGCCCCCTTAAACGTCGGTAGATGACGTTATGGGATCCTAACTCTACCCCATACCTAAACCTAACCCTAAACCGAACTCGTCACCTAACTGACATTAAAGGTAAAACGTCAGTTGTATGACGACCCGGGATCGTCATCTACCGACGTTTAAGGGGCGCCCTAAAAAGTCATATATTGACGAATGGTCAAAAGACGTCCCAAAACGTCAGTTATATGACGAATTGGGATGAGACTGTGTTAGGGGAAACTTAATTTTTCGCCAAAAAAATAAAAAAAACATAAGGGGTAACACTGTCGGGTTTTTTTCCGGACAAAATTTTGAGTTTCGATATCTCAGCTCTGGAAGGGTCTAGAGCCTCCATTTTTGCACTCAGGTCTAAGTGTCATGGCCCTCTATCAGAATCCAGAGTTTTGAGAAGATTGGGGAAACTTAATTTTTCGCCAAAAAAATATAAAAACATAAGGGGTAACACTGTCGGTTTTTTTTTTCTGGACAAAATTTTGAGTTACAATATCTCAGCTCTGGAAGGGTCTAGAGCCTCCATTTTTGCACTCAGGTCTAAGTGTCATGGCCCTCTATCAGAATCCAGAGTTTTGAGAAGATTGGGGAAACTTAATTTTTTGCTAAAAAAATAAAAAAAACATAAGGGGTAACACTGTCGTTTTTTGTTTTTTTTTTCTGGACAAAATTTTGAGTTTCAATATCTCAGCTCTGGAAGGGTCTAGAGCCTCCATTTTTGCACTCAGGTCTAAGTGTCATGGCTCTCTATCAGAATCCAGAGTTTTGAGAAGATTGGGGAAACTTAATTTTTTGCCAAAAAATAAAAAAACATAAGGGGTAACACTGTCGTTTTTTTCTGGACAAAATTTTGAGTTTAAATATCTCAGCTCTGGAAGGATCTAGAAACTCCATTTTTGCACTCAGGTCTAAGTGTCATGGCCCTCTTTCAGTATCCAGAGTTTTAAGAAGATTGGGGAAACTTAATTTTTCGCCAAAAAAAAAAAAAAAAAAACATAAGGGGTAACACTGTCGTTTTTTTTTCTGGACAAAATTTTGAGTTTCAATATCTCAGCTCTGGAAGGGTCTAGAGTCTCCATTTTTGCACTCAGGTCTAAGTGTCATGGCCCTCTATCGGAATCCAGAGTTTTGAGAAGATTGGGGAAACTGAATTTTTCGCCAAAAAAAATAAAAAAACATAAGGGGTAACACGGTCATTTTTTTTTTTCTGGACAAAATTTTGAGTTACGATATCTCAGCTCTGGAAGGGTCTAGAGCCTCCATTTTTGCACTCAGGTCTAAGTGTCATGGCCCTCTATCGGAATCCGGAGTTTTGAGAAGATTGGGAAAACTTAATTTTTTGCCAAAATATAAAAAAAACGTAAGGGGTAACACTGTCGTTTTTTTTTTTTTTCTGGTCAGAATTTTGAGTTTCGATATCTCAGCTCTGGAAGGGTCTAGAACTTCCATTTTGCACTGAGGTCTAAGTGTCATGGCCCTCTATCAGAATCCAGAGTTTTGAGAAGATTGGGACACTTAATTTGTCGCCACAAAAATAAAAAAACATAAGGGGTAACACTGTCATTTTTTTTTTTCTGGACAAAATTTTGAGTTTCGATGTCTCAGCTCTGGAAGGGTCTAGAGCCTCCATTTTTGCACTCCGGTCTAAGTGTCATGGCGCTCTATCAGAATCCAGAGTTTTGCGAAGATTGGGGAAACTTAATTTTTCGCCAAAAAAATAAAAAACATAAGGGGTAACACTGTCGTTTTTTTTCTGGACAAAATTTTGAGTTTCGATATCTCAGCTCTGGAGGGGTCTAGAGTCTCCATTTTTTGCACTCAGGTCTAAGTGTCATGGCCCTCTATCAGAATCCAGAGTTTTGAGAAGATTGGGGAAACTTAATTTTTTGCCAAAAAATAAAAAAACATAAGGGGTAACACTGTCGTTTTTTTCTGGACAAAATTTTGAGTTTAAATATCTCAGCTCTGGAAGGGTCTAGAGACTCCATTTTTGCACTCAGGTCTAAGTGTCATGGCCCTCTATCAGTATCCAGAGTTTTGAGAAGATTGGGGAAACTTAATTTTTCGCCAAAAAAATAAAAAAACATAAGGGGTAACACTGTCGTTTCTTTTTCTGGACAAAATTTTGAGTTTCAATATCTCAGCTCTGGAAGGGTCTAGAGTCTCCATTTTTGCACTCAGGTCTAAGTGTCATGGCCCTCTATCGGAATCCAGAGTTTTGAGAAGATTGGGGAAACTGAATTTTTCGCCAAAAAAAATAAAAAAACATAAGGGGTAACACGGTCGTTTTTTTTTTCTGGACAAAATTTTGAGTTACGATATCTCAGCTCTGGAAGGGTCTAGAGCCTCCATTTTTGCACTCAGGTCTAAGTGTCATGGCCCTCTATCGGAATCCGGAGTTTTGAGAAGATTGGGAAAACTTAATTTTTCGCCAAAAAAATAAAAAAAAACATAAGGGGTAACACTGTCGGGTTTTTTTTTCTGGACAAAATTTTGAGTTTCAATATCTCAGCTCTGGAAGGGTCTAGAGCCTCCATTTTTGCACTCAGGTCTAAGTGTCATGGCCCTCTATCAGAATCCAGAGTTTTGAGAAGATTGGGGAAACTTAATTTTTTGCCAAAATATAAAAAAAACGTAAGGGGTAACACTGTCGTTTTTTTTTTTTTTCTGGTCAGAATTTTGAGTTTCGATATCTCAGCTCTGGAAGGGTCTAGAACTTCCATTTTGCACTGAGGTCTAAGTGTCATGGCCCTCTATCAGAATCCAGAGTTTTGAGAAGATTGGGACACTTAATTTGTCGCCACAAAAATAAAAAAACATAAGGGGTAACACTGTCATTTTTTTTTTCTGGACAAAATTTTGAGTTTCGATGTCTCAGCTCTGGAAGGGTCTAGAGCCTCCATTTTTGCACTCCGGTCTAAGTGTCATGGCGCTCTATCAGAATCCAGAGTTTTGCGAAGATTGGGGAAACTTAATTTTTCGCCAAAAAAATAAAAAACATAAGGGGTAACACTGTCGTTTTTTTTCTGGACAAAATTTTGAGTTTCGATATCTCAGCTCTGGAAGGGTCTAGAGTCTCCATTTTTTGCACTCAGGTCTAAGTGTCATGGCCCTCTATCAGAATCCAGAGTTTTGAGAAGATTGGGGAAACTTAATTTTTTGCCAAAAAATAAAAAAACATAAGGGGTAACACTGTCGTTTTTTTCTGGACAAAATTTTGAGTTTAAATATCTCAGCTCTGGAAGGGTCTAGAGACTCCATTTTTGCACTCAGGTCTAAGTGTCATGGCCCTCTATCAGTATCCAGAGTTTTGAGAAGATTGGGGAAACTTAATTTTTCGCCAAAAAAATAAAAAAACATAAGGGGTAACACTGTCGTTTCTTTTTCTGGACAAAATTTTGAGTTTCAATATCTCAGCTCTGGAAGGGTCTAGAGTCTCCATTTTTGCACTCAGGTCTAAGTGTCATGGCCCTCTATCAGTATCCAGAGTTTTGAGAAGATTGGGGAAACTTAATTTTTCGCCAAAAAAATAAAAAAACATAAGGGGTAACACTGTCGTTTCTTTTTCTGGACAAAATTTTGAGTTTCAATATCTCAGCTCTGGAAGGGTCTAGAGTCTCCATTTTTGCACTCAGGTCTAAGTGTCATGGCCCTCTATCAGAATCCAGAGTTTTGAGAAGATTGGGGAAACTTAATTTTTCGCCAAAAAAATAAAAAAAAACCATAAGGGGTAACACGGTCGTTTTTTTTTCTGGACAAAATTTTGAGTTACGATATCTCAGCTCTGGAAGGGTCTAGAGCCTCCATTTTTGCACTCAGGTCTAAGTGTCATGGCCCTCTATCAGAATCCGGAGTTTTGAGAAGATTGGGGAAACTTAATTTTTCGCCAAAAAAAAAAAAAAACATAAGGGGTAACACTGTCGGGGGTTTTTTCTGGACAAAATTTTGAGTTTCAATATCTCAGCTCTGGAAGGGTCTAGAGCCTCCATTTTTGCACTCAGGTCTAAGTGTCATGGCCCTCTATAAGAATCCAGAGTTTTGAGAAGATTGGGGAAACAACCCGGTCTCATCCCAATTCGTCATATAACTGACGTTTTGGGACGTCTTTTGACCATTCGTCAATATACGACTTTTTAGGGCCCCATTAAACGTCGGTAGATGACGTTATGGGATCCTAACTCTACCCCATACCTAAACCTAACCCTAAACCCAACTCGTCACCTAACTGACATTAAAGGTAAAACGTCAGTTGTATGACGACCCGGGATCGTCATCTACCGACGTTTAAGGGGGCCCTAAAAAGTCATATATTGACGAATGGTCAAAAGACGTCCCAAAACGTCAGTTATATGACGAATTGGGATGAGACTGTGTTAGGGGAAACTTAATTTTTCGCCAAAAAAACAAAAAAAACATAAGGGGTAACACTGTCGGGTTTTTTTCCGGACAAAATTTTGAGTTTCGATATCTCAGCTCTGGAAGGGTCTAGAGCCTCCATTTTTGCACTCAGGTCTAAGTGTCATGGCCCTCTATCAGAATCCAGAGTTTTGAGAAGATTGGGGAAACTTAATTTTTCGGCAAAAAAATATAAAAACATAAGGGGTAACACTGTCGGTTTTTTTTTTCTGGACAAAATTTTGAGTTTCGATATCTCAGCTCTGGAAGGGTCTCTAGAGCCTACATTTTTGCACTCAGGTCTAAGTGTCATGGCCCTCTATCAGAATCCAGAGTTTTGAGAAGATTGGGGAAACTTAATTTTTTGCAAAAAAAAATTAAAAAAAATGTAAGGGGTAACACTGTAGTTTTTTTTTCTGGTCGAAATTTTGAGTTTCGATATCTCAGCTCTGGAAGGGTCTAGAGCCTCCCTTTTTGCACTCAGGTCTAAGTGTCATGGCCCTCTATCAGAATCCAGAGTTTTGAGAAGATTGGGGAAACTTAATTTTTCGGGACAAAAATGAAAAAAACATAAGGGGTAACACTGTCGTTTTTTTTCTGGACAAAATTTTGAGTTTCGATATTTCAGCTCTGGAAGGGTCTAGAGCCTCCATTTTTGCACTCAGGTCTAAGTGTCATGGCCCTCTATCAGAATCCAGAGTTTAGAGAAGATTGGGGAAACTTAATTTTTCGCCAAAAAAATAAAAAAAACATAAGGGGTAACACTGTCGTTTTATTTTTTTTTTCTGGACAAAATTTTGAGTTTCAATATCTCAGCTCTGGAAGGGTCTAGAGTCTCCATTTTTGCACTCAGGTCTAAGTGTCATGGCCCTCTATCAGAATCCAGAGTTTTGAGAAGTTTGGGGAAACTTAATTTTTCGCCAAAAAAATAAAAAAACATAAGGGGTAACACGGTCGTTTTTTTTTCTGGACAAAATTTTGAGTTACGATATCTCAGCTCTGGAAGGGTCTAGAGCCTCCATTTTTGCACTCAGGTCTAAGTGTCATGGCCCTCTATCAGAATCCAGAGTTTTGAGAAGATTGGGGAAACTTAATTTTTTGCTAAAAAAATAAAAAAAAACATAAGGGGTAACACTGTCGTTTTTTGTTTTTTTTTCTGGACAAAATTTTGAGTTTCAATATCTCAGCTCTGGAAGGGTCTAGAGCCTCCATTTTTGCACTCAGGTCTAAGTGTCATGGCTCTCTATCAGAATCCAGAGTTTTGAGAAGATTGGGGAAACTTAATTTTTGCCAAAATATAAAAAAAACGTAAGGGGTAACACCAGGGCCGAATTAAGAGTTCAGAGGGCCCTGGGCACAATGTCTTGTAGGGCCCCTCTTAAGCAGTTTGTATATTTTGTCCAAGGACATTTTAATATGACATTTATAGTTTAACTTTGTTGAACTATGCTAGAGTAAAGTTCATAAATGGTTGCTCTTTCCTATAGGAATTTGTAAAAGTATGTTGGGTGGACCCTTAATTTAGCCTTTACAGTTTTACTGATTTACTGTTCCTCTAGGGGGGTTCGGGGGCATGCTCCCCCGCAAGAATTTTTTTTACATTTTAAGGTTAAATGCAACAATCTCATGCTCTCTGAGAGATCAAAATTAAGATCTACCCATAAACTGCTCGTTGAACAAAGAAAACGCATTGATTTGTACCAGGACAATAAACAGGGCTCAAACATCTTTTTAGTTGAGTCTCAGTCTACATAACATTATCAATGGTGTTTTAGGATCCCAAACAATTATAATAATGTAATAATGATTTATATAATTATTCCAATGACGTAAAATCCATAAATCTTATAAATGTACTATATAAATGAAAATTAATATTTCAAAAGTAGCCTATATTTTAGTCTACATTACACTAATATAGGAAAATTAAAATAGTTTTGTACTTATTTATTTTCCCTTGCAAGAAATAAACCCTTTAGCTTGTATTTAGGAGAAAACACCAGATGACCATCCTGATCGCGTGAGCAAAGTGCACGCTTTTCTTTAATTCACCCAGCACTAGGATGCCTATTCTTAAAGTCTTGTGCTGTTTTATAAAGGCAAAAATCCATATCATGGTTTCGATTTTAGTTCGTTGGCAAAATATAACCCTTAAGTTATACATTTTACATCTCATATGTGTTGGGAAAAGGGAGAAGAGACTTCGCCAAAAGCTGGACTCGAACTCGCCTCGAGCACAACAGAATCTGACTCTCGCGCTTAGCGCGCAACGACCTACGCCATTGCTGTTGTGACGGTAACGGCGTCTTTTTTCAGAGAAGAAAGGCACTAAATGCAAACATACATTCCGTTTTATCAAACCGTTCCTCGCGGCCTCGAAACACTACCGGTCCACCTGGGAAACTCCCGACTCTCCCGATTGTCACTGGTGTCCAGGGCCCCTTAGACGTCGTGCGCCCCTGGGCAAGAGCCCAGTTGCCCTAATGGTTAATCCGGCCCTGGGTAACACTGTCGTTTTTTTTTTTTTTTTCTGGTCAGAATTTTGAGTTTCGATATCTCAGCTCCGGAAGGGTCTAGAGCCTCCATTTTTGCACTCAGGTCTAAGTGTCATGGCCCTCTATCAGAATCCAGAGTTTTGAGAAGATTGGGGAAACTTAATTTTTTGCCAAAAAATAAAAAAACATAAGGGGTAACACTGTCGTTTTTTTCTGGACAAAATTTTGAGTTTCAATATCTCAGCTCTGGAAGGGTCTAGAGTCTCCATTTTTGCACTCAGGTCTAAGTGTCATGGCCCTCTATCGGAATCCAGAGTTTTGAGAAGATTGGGGAAACTGAATTTTTCGCCAAAAAAAATAAAAAAACATAAGGGGTAACACGGTCGTTTTTTTTTTCTGGACAAAATTTTGAGTTACGATATCTCAGCTCTGGAAGGGTCTAGAGCCTCCATTTTTGCACTCAGGTCTAAGTGTCATGACCCTCTATCAGAATCCGGAGTTTTGAGAAGATTGGGAAAACTTAATTTTTCGCCAAAAAAATAAAAAAAACATAAGGGGTAACACTGTCGGGTTTTTTTTTCTGGACAAAATTTTGAGTTTCAATATCTCAGCTCTGGAAGGGTCTAGAGCCTCCATTTTTGCACTCAGGTCTAAGTGTCATGGCCCTCTATCAGAGTCCAGAGTTTTGAGAAGATTGGGGAAACTTAATTTTTTGCCAAAATATAAAAAAAAACGTAAGGGGTAACACTGTCGTTTTTTTTTTTTTTTTTTCTGGTCAGAATTTTGAGTTTCGATATCTCAGCTCTGGAAAGGTCTAGAACTTCCATTTTGCACTGAGGTCTAAGTGTCATGGCCCTCTATCAGAATCCAGAGTTTTGAGAAGATTGGGACACTTAATTTGTCGCCACAAAAATAAAAAAACATAAGGGGTAACAATGTCATTTTTTTTTTTCTGGACAACATTTTGAGTTTCGATGTCTCAGCTCTGGAAGGGTCTAGAGCCTCCATTTTTGCACTCCGGTCTAAGTGTCATGGCGCTCTATCAGAATCCAGAGTTTTGCGAAGATTGGGGAAACTTAATTTTTCGCCAAAAAAATAAAAAACATAAGGGGTAACACTGTCGTTTTTTTTCTGGACAAAATTTTGAGTTTCGATATCTCAGCTCTGGAAGGGTCTAGAGCCTCCATTTTTTGCACTCAGGTCTAAGTGTCATGGCCCTCTATCAGAATCCAGAGTTTTGAGAAGATTGGGGAAACTTAATTTTTTGCCAAAAAATAAAAAAACATAAGGGGTAACACTGTCGTTTTTTTCTGGACAAAATTTTGAGTTTAAATATCTCAGCTCTGGTAGGGTCTAGAGACTCCATTTTTGCACTCAGGTCTAAGTGTCATGGCCCTCTATCAGAATCCAGAGTTTTGAGAAGATTGGGGAAACTTAATTTTTTGCCAAAATATAAAAAAAACGTAAGGGGTAACACTGTCGTTTTTTTTTTTTTTTTTTCTGGTCAGAATTTTGAGTTTCGATATCTCAGCTCTGGAAGGGTCTAGAACTTCCATTTTGCACTGAGGTCTAAGTGTCATGGCCCTCTATCAGAATCCAGAGTTTTGAGAAGATTGGGACACTTAATTTGTCGCCACAAAAATAAAAAAACATAAGGGGTAACACTGTCATTTTTTTTTTTTCTGGACAACATTTTGAGTTTCGATGTCTCAGCTCTGGAAGGGTCTAGAGCCTCCATTTTTTGCACTCAGGTCTAAGTGTCATGGCCCTCTATCAGAATCCAGAGTTTTGAGAAGATTGGGGAAACTTAATTTTTTGCCAAAAAATAAAAAAACATAAGGGGTAACACTGTCGTTTTTTTCTGGACAAAATTTTGAGTTTAAATATCTCAGCTCTGGAAGGGTCTAGAGACTCCATTTTTGCACTCAGGTCTAAGTGTCATGGCCCTCTATCAGTATCCAGAGTTTTGAGAAGATTGGGGAAACTTAATTTTTCGCCAAAAAAATAAAAAAACATAAGGGGTAACACTGTCGTTTCTTTTTCTGGACAAAATTTTGAGTTTCAATATCTCAGCTCTGGAAGGGTCTAGAGTCTCCATTTTTGCACTCAGGTCTAAGTGTCATGGCCCTCTATCAGAATCCAGAGTTTTGAGAAGATTGGGGAAACTTAATTTTTCGCCAAAAAAATAAAAAAAAACCATAAGGGGTAACACGGTCGTTTTTTTTTCTGGACAAAATTTTGAGTTACGATATCTCAGCTCTGGAAGGGTCTAGAGCCTCCATTTTTGCACTCAGGTCTAAGTGTCATGGCCCTCTATCAGAATCCGGAGTTTTGAGAAGATTGGGGAAACTTAATTTTTCGCCAAAAAAAAAAAAAAACATAAGGGGTAACACTGTCGGGGGTTTTTTCTGGACAAAATTTTGAGTTTCAATATCTCAGCTCTGGAAGGGTCTAGAGCCTCCATTTTTGCACTCAGGTCTAAGTGTCATGGCCCTCTATAAGAATCCAGAGTTTTGAGAAGATTGGGGAAACAACCCGGTCTCATCCCAATTCGTCATATAACTGACGTTTTGGGACGTCTTTTGACCATTCGTCAATATACGACTTTTTAGGGCCCCATTAAACGTCGGTAGATGACGTTATGGGATCCTAACTCTACCCCATACCTAAACCTAACCCTAAACCCAACTCGTCACCTAACTGACATTAAAGGTAAAACGTCAGTTGTATGACGACCCGGGATCGTCATCTACCGACGTTTAAGGGGGCCCTAAAAAGTCATATATTGACGAATGGTCAAAAGACGTCCCAAAACGTCAGTTATATGACGAATTGGGATGAGACTGTGTTAGGGGAAACTTAATTTTTCGCCAAAAAAACAAAAAAAACATAAGGGGTAACACTGTCGGGTTTTTTTCCGGACAAAATTTTGAGTTTCGATATCTCAGCTCTGGAAGGGTCTAGAGCCTCCATTTTTGCACTCAGGTCTAAGTGTCATGGCCCTCTATCAGAATCCAGAGTTTTGAGAAGATTGGGGAAACTTAATTTTTCGGCAAAAAAATATAAAAACATAAGGGGTAACACTGTCGGTTTTTTTTTTCTGGACAAAATTTTGAGTTTCGATATCTCAGCTCTGGAAGGGTCTCTAGAGCCTACATTTTTGCACTCAGGTCTAAGTGTCATGGCCCTCTATCAGAATCCAGAGTTTTGAGAAGATTGGGGAAACTTAATTTTTTGCAAAAAAAAATTAAAAAAAATGTAAGGGGTAACACTGTAGTTTTTTTTTCTGGTCGAAATTTTGAGTTTCGATATCTCAGCTCTGGAAGGGTCTAGAGCCTCCCTTTTTGCACTCAGGTCTAAGTGTCATGGCCCTCTATCAGAATCCAGAGTTTTGAGAAGATTGGGGAAACTTAATTTTTCGGGACAAAAATGAAAAAAACATAAGGGGTAACACTGTCGTTTTTTTTCTGGACAAAATTTTGAGTTTCGATATTTCAGCTCTGGAAGGGTCTAGAGCCTCCATTTTTGCACTCAGGTCTAAGTGTCATGGCCCTCTATCAGAATCCAGAGTTTAGAGAAGATTGGGGAAACTTAATTTTTCGCCAAAAAAATAAAAAAAACATAAGGGGTAACACTGTCGTTTTATTTTTTTTTTCTGGACAAAATTTTGAGTTTCAATATCTCAGCTCTGGAAGGGTCTAGAGTCTCCATTTTTGCACTCAGGTCTAAGTGTCATGGCCCTCTATCAGAATCCAGAGTTTTGAGAAGTTTGGGGAAACTTAATTTTTCGCCAAAAAAATAAAAAAACATAAGGGGTAACACGGTCGTTTTTTTTTCTGGACAAAATTTTGAGTTACGATATCTCAGCTCTGGAAGGGTCTAGAGCCTCCATTTTTGCACTCAGGTCTAAGTGTCATGGCCCTCTATCAGAATCCAGAGTTTTGAGAAGATTGGGGAAACTTAATTTTTTGCTAAAAAAATAAAAAAAAACATAAGGGGTAACACTGTCGTTTTTTGTTTTTTTTTCTGGACAAAATTTTGAGTTTCAATATCTCAGCTCTGGAAGGGTCTAGAGCCTCCATTTTTGCACTCAGGTCTAAGTGTCATGGCTCTCTATCAGAATCCAGAGTTTTGAGAAGATTGGGGAAACTTAATTTTTGCCAAAATATAAAAAAAACGTAAGGGGTAACACCAGGGCCGAATTAAGAGTTCAGAGGGCCCTGGGCACAATGTCTTGTAGGGCCCCTCTTAAGCAGTTTGTATATTTTGTCCAAGGACATTTTAATATGACATTTATAGTTTAACTTTGTTGAACTATGCTAGAGTAAAGTTCATAAATGGTTGCTCTTTCCTATAGGAATTTGTAAAAGTATGTTGGGTGGACCCTTAATTTAGCCTTTACAGTTTTACTGATTTACTGTTCCTCTAGGGGGGTTCGGGGGCATGCTCCCCCGCAAGAATTTTTTTTACATTTTAAGGTTAAATGCAACAATCTCATGCTCTCTGAGAGATCAAAATTAAGATCTACCCATAAACTGCTCGTTGAACAAAGAAAACGCATTGATTTGTACCAGGACAATAAACAGGGCTCAAACATCTTTTTAGTTGAGTCTCAGTCTACATAACATTATCAATGGTGTTTTAGGATCCCAAACAATTATAATAATGTAATAATGATTTATATAATTATTCCAATGACGTAAAATCCATAAATCTTATAAATGTACTATATAAATGAAAATTAATATTTCAAAAGTAGCCTATATTTTAGTCTACATTACACTAATATAGGAAAATTAAAATAGTTTTGTACTTATTTATTTTCCCTTGCAAGAAATAAACCCTTTAGCTTGTATTTAGGAGAAAACACCAGATGACCATCCTGATCGCGTGAGCAAAGTGCACGCTTTTCTTTAATTCACCCAGCACTAGGATGCCTATTCTTAAAGTCTTGTGCTGTTTTATAAAGGCAAAAATCCATATCATGGTTTCGATTTTAGTTCGTTGGCAAAATATAACCCTTAAGTTATACATTTTACATCTCATATGTGTTGGGAAAAGGGAGAAGAGACTTCGCCAAAAGCTGGACTCGAACTCGCCTCGAGCACAACAGAATCTGACTCTCGCGCTTAGCGCGCAACGACCTACGCCATTGCTGTTGTGACGGTAACGGCGTCTTTTTTCAGAGAAGAAAGGCACTAAATGCAAACATACATTCCGTTTTATCAAACCGTTCCTCGCGGCCTCGAAACACTACCGGTCCACCTGGGAAACTCCCGACTCTCCCGATTGTCACTGGTGTCCAGGGCCCCTTAGACGTCGTGCGCCCCTGGGCAAGAGCCCAGTTGCCCTAATGGTTAATCCGGCCCTGGGTAACACTGTCGTTTTTTTTTTTTTTTTTCTGGTCAGAATTTTGAGTTTCGATATCTCAGCTCCGGAAGGGTCTAGAGCCTCCATTTTTGCACTCAGGTCTAAGTGTCATGGCCCTCTATCAGAATCCAGAGTTTTGAGAAGATTGGGGAAACTTAATTTTTTGCCAAAAAATAAAAAAACATAAGGGGTAACACTGTCGTTTTTTTCTGGACAAAATTTTGAGTTTCAATATCTCAGCTCTGGAAGGGTCTAGAGTCTCCATTTTTGCACTCAGGTCTAAGTGTCATGGCCCTCTATCGGAATCCAGAGTTTTGAGAAGATTGGGGAAACTGAATTTTTCGCCAAAAAAAATAAAAAAACATAAGGGGTAACACGGTCGTTTTTTTTTTCTGGACAAAATTTTGAGTTACGATATCTCAGCTCTGGAAGGGTCTAGAGCCTCCATTTTTGCACTCAGGTCTAAGTGTCATGACCCTCTATCAGAATCCGGAGTTTTGAGAAGATTGGGAAAACTTAATTTTTCGCCAAAAAAATAAAAAAAACATAAGGGGTAACACTGTCGGGTTTTTTTTTCTGGACAAAATTTTGAGTTTCAATATCTCAGCTCTGGAAGGGTCTAGAGCCTCCATTTTTGCACTCAGGTCTAAGTGTCATGGCCCTCTATCAGAGTCCAGAGTTTTGAGAAGATTGGGGAAACTTAATTTTTTGCCAAAATATAAAAAAAACGTAAGGGGTAACACTGTCGTTTTTTTTTTTTTTTTTTTTCTGGTCAGAATTTTGAGTTTCGATATCTCAGCTCTGGAAAGGTCTAGAACTTCCATTTTGCACTGAGGTCTAAGTGTCATGGCCCTCTATCAGAATCCAGAGTTTTGAGAAGATTGGGACACTTAATTTGTCGCCACAAAAATAAAAAAACATAAGGGGTAACAATGTCATTTTTTTTTTTCTGGACAACATTTTGAGTTTCGATGTCTCAGCTCTGGAAGGGTCTAGAGCCTCCATTTTTGCACTCCGGTCTAAGTGTCATGGCGCTCTATCAGAATCCAGAGTTTTGCGAAGATTGGGGAAACTTAATTTTTCGCCAAAAAAATAAAAAACATAAGGGGTAACACTGTCGTTTTTTTTCTGGACAAAATTTTGAGTTTCGATATCTCAGCTCTGGAAGGGTCTAGAGCCTCCATTTTTTGCACTCAGGTCTAAGTGTCATGGCCCTCTATCAGACTCCAGAGTTTTGAGAAGATTGGGGAAACTTAATTTTTTGCCAAAAAATAAAAAAACATAAGGGGTAACACTGTCGTTTTTTTCTGGACAAAATTTTGAGTTTAAATATCTCAGCTCTGGAAGGGTCTAGAGACTCCATTTTTGCACTCAGGTCTAAGTGTCATGGCCCTCTATCAGTATCCAGAGTTTTGAGAAGATTGGGGAAACTTAATTTTTCGCCAAAAAAATAAAAAAACATAAGGGGTAACACTGTCGTTTCTTTTTCTGGACAAACTTTTGAGTTTCAATATCTCAGCTCTGGAAGGGTCTAGAGTCTCCATTTTTGCACTCAGGTCTAAGTGTCATGGCCCTCTATCAGAATCCAGAGTTTTGAGAAGATTGGGGAAACTTAATTTTTCGCCAAAAAAATAAAAAAAAAAAACCATAAGGGGTAACACGGTCGTTTTTTTTTCTGGACAAAATTTTGAGTTTCGATATCTCAGCTCTGGAAGGGTCTAGAGCCTCCATTTTTTGCACTCAGGTCTAAGTGTCATGGCCCTCTATCAGAATCCAGAGTTTTGAGAAGATTGGGGAAACTTAATTTTTTGCCAAAAAATAAAAAAACATAAGGGGTAACACTGTCGTTTTTTTCTGGACAAAATTTTGAGTTTAAATATCTCAGCTCTGGAAGGGTCTAGAGACTCCATTTTTGCACTCAGGTCTAAGTGTCATGGCCCTCTATCAGTATCCAGAGTTTTGAGAAGATTGGGGAAACTTAATTTTTCGCCAAAAAAATAAAAAAACATAAGGGGTAACACTGTCGTTTCTTTTTCTGGACAAAATTTTGAGTTTCAATATCTCAGCTCTGGAAGGGTCTAGAGTCTCCATTTTTGCACTCAGGTCTAAGTGTCATGGCCCTCTATCAGAATCCAGAGTTTTGAGAAGATTGGGGAAACTTAATTTTTCGCCAAAAAAATAAAAAAAAACCATAAGGGGTAACACGGTCGTTTTTTTTTTCTGGACAAAATTTTGAGTTACGATATCTCAGCTCTGGAAGGGTCTAGAGCCTCCATTTTTGCACTCAGGTCTAAGTGTCATGGCCCTCTATCAGAATCCGGAGTTTTGAGAAGATTGGGGAAACTTAATTTTTCGCCAAAAAAAAAAAAAAACATAAGGGGTAACACTGTCGGGGGTTTTTTCTGGACAAAATTTTGAGTTTCAATATCTCAGCTCTGGAAGGGTCTAGAGCCTCCATTTTTGCACTCAGGTCTAAGTGTCATGGCCCTCTATAAGAATCCAGAGTTTTGAGAAGATTGGGGAAACAACCCGGTCTCATCCCAATTCGTCATATAACTGACGTTTTGGGACGTCTTTTGACCATTCGTCAATATACGACTTTTTAGGGCCCCATTAAACGTCGGTAGATGACGTTATGGGATCCTAACTCTACCCCATACCTAAACCTAACCCTAAACCCAACTCGTCACCTAACTGACATTAAAGGTAAAACGTCAGTTGTATGACGACCCGGGATCGTCATCTACCGACGTTTAAGGGGGCCCTAAAAAGTCATATATTGACGAATGGTCAAAAGACGTCCCAAAACGTCAGTTATATGACGAATTGGGATGAGACTGTGTTAGGGGAAACTTAATTTTTCGCCAAAAAAACAAAAAAAACATAAGGGGTAACACTGTCGGGTTTTTTTCCGGACAAAATTTTGAGTTTCGATATCTCAGCTCTGGAAGGGTCTAGAGCCTCCATTTTTGCACTCAGGTCTAAGTGTCATGGCCCTCTATCAGAATCCAGAGTTTTGAGAAGATTGGGGAAACTTAATTTTTCGTCAAAAAAATATAAAAACATAAGGGGTAACACTGTCGGTTTTTTTTTTCTGGACAAAATTTTGAGTTTCGATATCTCAGCTCTGGAAGGGTCTCTAGAGCCTACATTTTTGCACTCAGGTCTAAGTGTCATGGCCCTCTATCAGAATCCAGAGTTTTGAGAAGATTGGGGAAACTTAATTTTTTGCAAAAAAAAATTAAAAAAAATGTAAGGGGTAACACTGTAGTTTTTTTTTTCTGGTCGAAATTTTGAGTTTCGATATCTCAGCTCTGGAAGGGTCTAGAGCCTCCCTTTTTGCACTCAGGTCTAAGTGTCATGGCCCTCTATCAGAATCCAGAGTTTTGAGAAGATTGGGGAAACTTAATTTTTCGGGACAAAAATGAAAAAAACATAAGGGGTAACACTGTCGTTTTTTTTCTGGACAAAATTTTGAGTTTCGATATTTCAGCTCTGGAAGGGTCTAGAGCCTCCATTTTTGCACTCAGGTCTAAGTGTCATGGCCCTCTATCAGAATCCAGAGTTTAGAGAAGATTGGGGAAACTTAATTTTTCGCCAAAAAAATAAAAAAAACATAAGGGGTAACACTGTCGTTTTATTTTTTTTTTCTGGACAAAATTTTGAGTTTCAATATCTCAGCTCTGGAAGGGTCTAGAGTCTCCATTTTTGCACTCAGGTCTAAGTGTCATGGCCCTCTATCAGAATCCAGAGTTTTGAGAAGTTTGGGGAAACTTAATTTTTCGCCAAAAAAATAAAAAAACATAAGGGGTAACACGGTCGTTTTTTTTTTTCTGGACAAAATTTTGAGTTACGATATCTCAGCTCTGGAAGGGTCTAGAGCCTCCATTTTTGCACTCAGGTCTAAGTGTCATGGCCCTCTATCAGAATCCAGAGTTTTGAGAAGATTGGGGAAACTTAATTTTTTGCTAAAAAAATAAAAAAAAACATAAGGGGTAACACTGTCGTTTTTTGTTTTTTTTTCTGGACAAAATTTTGAGTTTCAATATCTCAGCTCTGGAAGGGTCTAGAGCCTCCATTTTTGCACTCAGGTCTAAGTGTCATGGCTCTCTATCAGAATCCAGAGTTTTGAGAAGATTGGGGAAACTTAATTTTTGCCAAAATATAAAAAAAACGTAAGGGGTAACACCAGGGCCGAATTAAGAGTTCAGAGGGCCCTGGGCACAATGTCTTGTAGGGCCCCTCTTAAGCAGTTTGTATATTTTGTCCAAGGACATTTTAATATGACATTTATAGTTTAACTTTGTTGAACTATGCTAGAGTAAAGTTCATAAATGGTTGCTCTTTCCTATAGGAATTTGTAAAAGTATGTTGGGTGGACCCTTAATTTAGCCTTTACAGTTTTACTGATTTACTGTTCCTCTAGGGGGGTTCGGGGGCATGCTCCCCCGCAAGAATTTTTTTTACATTTTAAGGTTAAATGCAACAATCTCATGCTCTCTGAGAGATCAAAATTAAGATCTACCCATAAACTGCTCGTTGAACAAAGAAAACGCATTGATTTGTACCAGGACAATAAACAGGGCTCAAACATCTTTTTAGTTGAGTCTCAGTCTACATAACATTATCAATGGTGTTTTAGGATCCCAAACAATTATAATAATGTAATAATGATTTATATAATTATTCCAATGACGTAAAATCCATAAATCTTATAAATGTACTATATAAATGAAAATTAATATTTCAAAAGTAGCCTATATTTTAGTCTACATTACACTAATATAGGAAAATTAAAATAGTTTTGTACTTATTTATTTTCCCTTGCAAGAAATAAACCCTTTAGCTTGTATTTAGGAGAAAACACCAGATGACCATCCTGATCGCGTGAGCAAAGTGCACGCTTTTCTTTAATTCACCCAGCACTAGGATGCCTATTCTTAAAGTCTTGTGCTGTTTTATAAAGGCAAAAATCCATATCATGGTTTCGATTTTAGTTCGTTGGCAAAATATAACCCTTAAGTTATACATTTTACATCTCATATGTGTTGGGAAAAGGGAGAAGAGACTTCGCCAAAAGCTGGACTCGAACTCGCCTCGAGCACAACAGAATCTGACTCTCGCGCTTAGCGCGCAACGACCTACGCCATTGCTGTTGTGACGGTAACAGCGTCTTTTTTCAGAGAAGAAAGGCACTAAATGCAAACATACATTCCGTTTTATCAAACCGTTCCTCGCGGCCTCGAAACACTACCGGTCCACCTGGGAAACTCCCGACTCTCCCGATTGTCACTGGTGTCCAGGGCCCCTTAGACGTCGTGCGCCCCTGGGCAAGAGCCCAGTTGCCCTAATGGTTAATCCGGCCCTGGGTAACACTGTCGTTTTTTTTTTTTTTTCTGGTCAGAATTTTGAGTTTCGATATCTCAGCTCCGGAAGGGTCTAGAGCCTCCATTTTTGCACTCAGGTCTAAGTGTCATGGCCCTCTATCAGAATCCAGAGTTTTGAGAAGATTGGGGAAACTTAATTTTTTGCCAAAAAATAAAAAAACATAAGGGGTAACACTGTCGTTTTTTTCTGGACAAAATTTTGAGTTTCAATATCTCAGCTCTGGAAGGGTCTAGAGTCTCCATTTTTGCACTCAGGTCTAAGTGTCATGGCCCTCTATCGGAATCCAGAGTTTTGAGAAGATTGGGGAAACTGAATTTTTCGCCAAAAAAAATAAAAAAACATAAGGGGTAACACGGTCGTTTTTTTTTTCTGGACAAAATTTTGAGTTACGATATCTCAGCTCTGGAAGGGTCTAGAGCCTCCATTTTTGCACTCAGGTCTAAGTGTCATGACCCTCTATCAGAATCCGGAGTTTTGAGAAGATTGGGAAAACTTAATTTTTCGCCAAAAAAATAAAAAAAACATAAGGGGTAACACTGTCGGGTTTTTTTTCTGGACAAAATTTTGAGTTTCAATATCTCAGCTCTGGAAGGGTCTAGAGCCTCCATTTTTGCACTCAGGTCTAAGTGTCATGGCCCTCTATCAGAGTCCAGAGTTTTGAGAAGATTGGGGAAACTTAATTTTTTGCCAAAATATAAAAAAAACGTAAGGGGTAACACTGTCGTTTTTTTTTTTTTTTTTTTCTGGTCAGAATTTTGAGTTTCGATATCTCAGCTCTGGAAAGGTCTAGAACTTCCATTTTGCACTGAGGTCTAAGTGTCATGGCCCTCTATCAGAATCCAGAGTTTTGAGAAGATTGGGACACTTAATTTGTCGCCACAAAAATAAAAAAACATAAGGGGTAACAATGTCATTTTTTTTTTCTGGACAACATTTTGAGTTTCGATGTCTCAGCTCTGGAAGGGTCTAGAGCCTCCATTTTTGCACTCCGGTCTAAGTGTCATGGCGCTCTATCAGAATCCAGAGTTTTGCGAAGATTGGGGAAACTTAATTTTTCGCCAAAAAAATAAAAAACATAAGGGGTAACACTGTCGTTTTTTTTCTGGACAAAATTTTGAGTTTCGATATCTCAGCTCTGGAAGGGTCTAGAGCCTCCATTTTTTGCACTCAGGTCTAAGTGTCATGGCCCTCTATCAGAATCCAGAGTTTTGAGAAGATTGGGGAAACTTAATTTTTTGCCAAAAAATAAAAAAACATAAGGGGTAACACTGTCGTTTTTTTCTGGACAAAATTTTGAGTTTAAATATCTCAGCTCTGGAAGGGTCTAGAGACTCCATTTTTGCACTCAGGTCTAAGTGTCATGGCCCTCTATCAGTATCCAGAGTTTTGAGAAGATTGGGGAAACTTAATTTTTCGCCAAAAAAATAAAAAAACATAAGGGGTAACACTGTCGTTTCTTTTTCTGGACAAACTTTTGAGTTTCAATATCTCAGCTCTGGAAGGGTCTAGAGTCTCCATTTTTGCACTCAGGTCTAAGTGTCATGGCCCTCTATCAGAATCCAGAGTTTTGAGAAGATTGGGGAAACTTAATTTTTCGCCAAAAAAATAAAAAAAAAAACCATAAGGGGTAACACGGTCGTTTTTTTTTCTGGACAAAATTTTGAGTTACGATATCTCAGCTCTGGAAGGGTCTAGAGCCTCCATTTTTGCACTCAGGTCTAAGTGTCATGGCCCTCTATCAGAATCCGGAGTTTTGAGAAGATTGGGGAAACTTAATTTTTCGCCAAAAAAAAAAAAAAAAACATAAGGGGTAACACTGTCGGGGTTTTTTTCTGGACAAAATTTTGAGTTTCAATATCTCAGCTCTGGAAGGGTCTAGAGCCTCCATTTTTGCACTCAGGTCTAAGTGTCATGGCCCTCTATAAGAATCCAGAGTTTTGAGAAGATTGGGGAAACAACCCGGTCTCATCCCAATTCGTCATATAACTGACGTTTTGGGACGTCTTTTGACCATTCGTCAATATACGACTTTTTAGGGCCCCCTTAAACGTCGGTAGATGACGTTATGGGATCCTAACTCTACCCCATACCTAAACCTAACCCTAAACCCAACTCGTCACCTAACTGACATTAAAGGTAAAACGTCAGTTGTATGACGACCCGGGATCGTCATCTACCGACGTTTAAGGGGGCCCTAAAAAGTCATATATTGACGAATGGTCAAAAGACGTCCCAAAACGTCAGTTATATGACGAATTGGGATGAGACTGTGTTAGGGGAAACTTAATTTTTCGCCAAAAAAATAAAAAAAACATAAGGGGTAACACTGTCGGGTTTTTTTCCGGACAAAATTTTGAGTTTCGATATCTCAGCTCTGGAAGGGTCTAGAGCCTCCATTTTTGCACTCAGGTCTAAGTGTCATGGCCCTCTATCAGAATCCAGAGTTTTGAGAAGATTGGGGAAACTTAATTTTTCGGCAAAAAAATATAAAAACATAAGGGGTAACACTGTCGGTTTTTTTTTTCTGGACAAAATTTTGAGTTTCGATATCTCAGCTCTGGAAGGGTCTCTAGAGCCTACATTTTTGCACTCAGGTCTAAGTGTCATGGCCCTCTATCAGAATCCAGAGTTTTGAGAAGATTGGGGAAACTTAATTTTTTGCAAAAAAAAATTAAAAAAAATGTAAGGGGTAACACTGTAGTTTTTTTTTCTGGTCGAAATTTTGAGTTTCGATATCTCAGCTCTGGAAGGGTCTAGAGCCTCCCTTTTTGCACTCAGGTCTAAGTGTCATGGCCCTCTATCAGAATCCAGAGTTTTGAGAAGATTGGGGAAACTTAATTTTTCGGGACAAAAATGAAAAAAACATAAGGGGTAACACTGTCGTTTTTTTTCTGGACAAAATTTTGAGTTTCGATATTTCAGCTCTGGAAGGGTCTAGAGCCTCCATTTTTGCACTCAGGTCTAAGTGTCATGGCCCTCTATCAGAATCCAGAGTTTAGAGAAGATTGGGGAAACTTAATTTTTCGCCAAAAAAATAAAAAAAACATAAGGGGTAACACTGTCGTTTTATTTTTTTTTTTCTGGACAAAATTTTGAGTTTCAATATCTCAGCTCTGGAAGGGTCTAGAGTCTCCATTTTTGCACTCAGGTCTAAGTGTCATGGCCCTCTATCAGAATCCAGAGTTTTGAGAAGTTTGGGGAAACTTAATTTTTCGCCAAAAAAATAAAAAAACATAAGGGGTAACACGGTCGTTTTTTTTTTCTGGACAAAATTTTGAGTTACGATATCTCAGCTCTGGAAGGGTCTAGAGCCTCCATTTTTGCACTCAGGTCTAAGTGTCATGGCCCTCTATCAGAATCCAGAGTTTTGAGAAGATTGGGGAAACTTAATTTTTTGCTAAAAAAATAAAAAAAACATAAGGGGTAACACTGTCGTTTTTTGTTTTTTTTTCTGGACAAAATTTTGAGTTTCAATATCTCAGCTCTGGAAGGGTCTAGAGCCTCCATTTTTGCACTCAGGTCTAAGTGTCATGGCTCTCTATCAGAATCCAGAGTTTTGAGAAGATTGGGGAAACTTAATTTTTGCCAAAATATAAAAAAAACGTAAGGGGTAACACCAGGGCCGAATTAAGAGTTCAGAGGGCCCTGGGCACAATGTCTTGTAGGGCCCCTCTTAAGCAGTTTGTATATTTTGTCCAAGGACATTTTAATATGACATTTATAGTTTAACTTTGTTGAACTATGCTAGAGTAAAGTTCATAAATGGTTGCTCTTTCCTATAGGAATTTGTAAAAGTATGTTGGGTGGACCCTTAATTTAGCCTTTACAGTTTTACTGATTTACTGTTCCTCTAGGGGGGTTCGGGGGCATGCTCCCCCGCAAGAATTTTTTTTACATTTTAAGGTTAAATGCAACAATCTCATGCTCTCTGAGAGATCAAAATTAAGATCTACCCATAAACTGCTCGTTGAACAAAGAAAACGCATTGATTTGTACCAGGACAATAAACAGGGCTCAAACATCTTTTTAGTTGAGTCTCAGTCTACATAACATTATCAATGGTGTTTTAGGATCCCAAACAATTATAATAATGTAATAATGATTTATATAATTATTCCAATGACGTAAAATCCATAAATCTTATAAATGTACTATATAAATGAAAATTAATATTTCAAAAGTAGCCTATATTTTAGTCTACATTACACTAATATAGGAAAATTAAAATAGTTTTGTACTTATTTATTTTCCCTTGCAAGAAATAAACCCTTTAGCTTGTATTTAGGAGAAAACACCAGATGACCATCCTGATCGCGTGAGCAAAGTGCACGCTTTTCTTTAATTCACCCAGCACTAGGATGCCTATTCTTAAAGTCTTGTGCTGTTTTATAAAGGCAAAAATCCATATCATGGTTTCGATTTTAGTTCGTTGGCAAAATATAACCCTTAAGTTATACATTTTACATCTCATATGTGTTGGGAAAAGGGAGAAGAGACTTCGCCAAAAGCTGGACTCGAACTCGCCTCGAGCACAACAGAATCTGACTCTCGCGCTTAGCGCGCAACGACCTACGCCATTGCTGTTGTGACGGTAACAGCGTCTTTTTTCAGAGAAGAAAGGCACTAAATGCAAACATACATTCCGTTTTATCAAACCGTTCCTCGCGGCCTCGAAACACTACCGGTCCACCTGGGAAACTCCCGACTCTCCCGATTGTCACTGGTGTCCAGGGCCCCTTAGACGTCGTGCGCCCCTGGGCAAGAGCCCAGTTGCCCTAATGGTTAATCCGGCCCTGGGTAACACTGTCGTTTTTTTTTTTTTTTTCTGGTCAGAATTTTGAGTTTCGATATCTCAGCTCCGGAAGGGTCTAGAGCCTCCATTTTTGCACTCAGGTCTAAGTGTCATGGCCCTCTATCAGAATCCAGAGTTTTGAGAAGATTGGGGAAACTTAATTTTTTGCCAAAAAATAAAAAAACATAAGGGGTAACACTGTCGTTTTTTTCTGGACAAAATTTTGAGTTTCAATATCTCAGCTCTGGAAGGGTCTAGAGTCTCCATTTTTGCACTCAGGTCTAAGTGTCATGGCCCTCTATCGGAATCCAGAGTTTTGAGAAGATTGGGGAAACTGAATTTTTCGCCAAAAAAAATAAAAAAACATAAGGGGTAACACGGTCGTTTTTTTTTTCTGGACAAAATTTTGAGTTACGATATCTCAGCTCTGGAAGGGTCTAGAGCCTCCATTTTTGCACTCAGGTCTAAGTGTCATGACCCTCTATCAGAATCCGGAGTTTTGAGAAGATTGGGAAAACTTAATTTTTCGCCAAAAAAAATAAAAAAAACATAAGGGGTAACACTGTCGGGTTTTTTTTTCTGGACAAAATTTTGAGTTTCAATATCTCAGCTCTGGAAGGGTCTAGAGCCTCCATTTTTGCACTCAGGTCTAAGTGTCATGGCCCTCTATCAGAGTCCAGAGTTTTGAGAAGATTGGGGAAACTTAATTTTTTGCCAAAATATAAAAAAAACGTAAGGGGTAACACTGTCGTTTTTTTTTTTTTTTTTTTTTCTGGTCAGAATTTTGAGTTTCGATATCTCAGCTCTGGAAAGGTCTAGAACTTCCATTTTGCACTGAGGTCTAAGTGTCATGGCCCTCTATCAGAATCCAGAGTTTTGAGAAGATTGGGACACTTAATTTGTCGCCACAAAAATAAAAAAACATAAGGGGTAACAATGTCATTTTTTTTTTCTGGACAACATTTTGAGTTTCGATGTCTCAGCTCTGGAAGGGTCTAGAGCCTCCATTTTTGCACTCCGGTCTAAGTGTCATGGCGCTCTATCAGAATCCAGAGTTTTGCGAAGATTGGGGAAACTTAATTTTTCGCCAAAAAAATAAAAAACATAAGGGGTAACACTGTCGTTTTTTTTCTGGACAAAAATTTTGAGTTTCGATATCTCAGCTCTGGAAGGGTCTAGAGCCTCCATTTTTTGCACTCAGGTCTAAGTGTCATGGCCCTCTATCAGAATCCAGAGTTTTGAGAAGATTGGGGAAACTTAATTTTTTGCCAAAAAATAAAAAAACATAAGGGGTAACACTGTCGTTTTTTTCTGGACAAAATTTTGAGTTTAAATATCTCAGCTCTGGAAGGGTCTAGAGACTCCATTTTTGCACTCAGGTCTAAGTGTCATGGCCCTCTATCAGTATCCAGAGTTTTGAGAAGATTGGGGAAACTTAATTTTTCGCCAAAAAAATAAAAAAACATAAGGGGTAACACTGTCGTTTCTTTTTCTGGACAAACTTTTGAGTTTCAATATCTCAGCTCTGGAAGGGTCTAGAGTCTCCATTTTTGCACTCAGGTCTAAGTGTCATGGCCCTCTATCAGAATCCAGAGTTTTGAGAAGATTGGGGAAACTTAATTTTTCGCCAAAAAAATAAAAAAAAAAACCATAAGGGGTAACACGGTCGTTTTTTTTTCTGGACAAAATTTTGAGTTACGATATCTCAGCTCTGGAAGGGTCTAGAGCCTCCATTTTTGCACTCAGGTCTAAGTGTCATGGCCCTCTATCAGAATCCGGAGTTTTGAGAAGATTGGGGAAACTTAATTTTTCGCCAAAAAAAAAAAAAAAAACATAAGGGGTAACACTGTCGGGGTTTTTTTCTGGACAAAATTTTGAGTTTCAATATCTCAGCTCTGGAAGGGTCTAGAGCCTCCATTTTTGCACTCAGGTCTAAGTGTCATGGCCCTCTATAAGAATCCAGAGTTTTGAGAAGATTGGGGAAACAACCCGGTCTCATCCCAATTCGTCATATAACTGACGTTTTGGGACGTCTTTTGACCATTCGTCAATATACGACTTTTTAGGGCCCCCTTAAACGTCGGTAGATGACGTTATGGGATCCTAACTCTACCCCATACCTAAACCTAACCCTAAACCCAACTCGTCACCTAACTGACATTAAAGGTAAAACGTCAGTTGTATGACGACCCGGGATCGTCATCTACCGACGTTTAAGGGGGCCCTAAAAAGTCATATATTGACGAATGGTCAAAAGACGTCCCAAAACGTCAGTTATATGACGAATTGGGATGAGACTGTGTTAGGGGAAACTTAATTTTTCGCCAAAAAAATAAAAAAAACATAAGGGGTAACACTGTCGGGTTTTTTTCCGGACAAAATTTTGAGTTTCGATATCTCAGCTCTGGAAGGGTCTAGAGCCTCCATTTTTGCACTCAGGTCTAAGTGTCATGGCCCTCTATCAGAATCCAGAGTTTAGAGAAGATTGGGGAAACTTAATTTTTCGGCAAAAAAATATAAAAACATAAGGGGTAACACTGTCGGTTTTTTTTTTCTGGACAAAATTTTGAGTTTCGATATCTCAGCTCTGGAAGGGTCTCTAGAGCCTACATTTTTGCACTCAGGTCTAAGTGTCATGGCCCTCTATCAGAATCCAGAGTTTTGAGAAGATTGGGGAAACTTAATTTTTTGAAAAAAAAAATTAAAAAAAATGTAAGGGGTAACACTGTAGTTTTTTTTTCTGGTCGAAATTTTGAGTTTCGATATCTCAGCTCTGGAAGGGTCTAGAGCCTCCCTTTTTGCACTCAGGTCTAAGTGTCATGGCCCTCTATCAGAATCCAGAGTTTTGAGAAGATTGGGGAAACTTAATTTTTCGGGACAAAAATGAAAAAAACATAAGGGGTAACACTGTCGTTTTTTTTCTGGACAAAATTTTGAGTTTCGATATTTCAGCTCTGGAAGGGTCTAGAGCCTCCATTTTTGCACTCAGGTCTAAGTGTCATGGCCCTCTATCAGAATCCAGAGTTTAGAGAAGATTGGGGAAACTTAATTTTTCGCCAAAAAAATAAAAAAAAACATAAGGGGTAACACTGTCGTTTTATTTTTTTTTTCTGGACAAAATTTTGAGTTTCAATATCTCAGCTCTGGAAGGGTCTAGAGTCTCCATTTTTGCACTCAGGTCTAAGTGTCATGGCCCTCTATCAGAATCCAGAGTTTTGAGAAGTTTGGGGAAACTTAATTTTTCGCCAAAAAAATAAAAAAACATAAGGGGTAACACGGTCGTTTTTTTTTTCTGGACAAAATTTTGAGTTACGATATCTCAGCTCTGGAAGGGTCTAGAGCCTCCATTTTTGCACTCAGGTCTAAGTGTCATGGCCCTCTATCAGAATCCAGAGTTTTGAGAAGATTGGGGAAACTTAATTTTTTGCTAAAAAAATAAAAAAAACATAAGGGGTAACACTGTCGTTGTTACGAGGCACGAGACATATGTAGATCCACATGCAGCTTTATTGAAGAGTAGTCGTACAGGCAGGGGTCAGGAACAGTAAAACAGGGATATCCAAGAACAGGCACAGAGAATGGTCAGTAAACAGGCAGTGGATCAGGGCAGGCAGCAAACAAGCAGAAGTCAGTAAACAAACCAGGATCAAAAACAGGGAAACCAGAAACAGGGAAAACGCTCAGAGATTACAGCCGTGGCAATGCAATACTTCGCAATGAGTTCATGTGAGAGTGTGGTTTATATGCAGAGTCTGATGAGGTGCAGGTGTGTGCGTAATCAGTCACCGGGATCAGGCATTATGGGAAATGGAGTTCTTGAAGGAAGTGATAAGTTCTGATGTGGAGTGCCCTCTGGTGGTTTTCTCGGGCACTCCACCTGGTGATCGTCACATAGCCCCACCCCAAAGAGCGGCTTCCAGACGCTCAACATAAGAAAAACAAAACTGTCCAGGTGGGCGGTGGAGCGGAGGCGGATCTGGGGGTGGGATGGAGGGCCAGGTCCGCGGAACAGAAGAGGAGTAGGTGACCAGAGCGAAGCAGGCTGTGCAGACGACCAGGGCGGAGTTGGCTGTGCAGGCGAAGGCCAGGGCGGAGCTGGACGAGGTGAAGGCCAGGGCGGAGCTGTTGGACCCTCGGGCGTCCAAGGCGGAGCAGATTGTGGGCACGGCCAGGGCAGAGCTGTCGGACCCTCGGGCGTCCAAGGCGGAGCAGATTGTGGGCATGGCCAGAACAGAGCAGGCTGTGGACGTGACCAGGGCGGAGCTGTGGGACCCACAAGCGTCCACGGCGGTAAAGACCCCTCAGATGACCACGGCGGTGAAGAGCTCTCAGTTGACCACGGCGATGAAGAGCTCTCAGATGGCCACGGCAGTGAAGACCTCTCAGGCGACCACGGTGGTGAAGAGCTCTCAGATGGCCACGGCGGTGAGGACCCCTCGGGCGGCCACGTCGGTGAGGACCCCTCCGGCGGCCACGGCGTTGAAGACCCCTCGGGCGGCCACGGTGGTGAGGACCCCTCAGGCGGCCACGGCGGTGAGGACCCTTCAGGCGGCCATGGCGGAGCAGGACGAGACGACGGCCATGTCTGCATCGCCTCCATGGCCCTCACAAGGTACCTACTGCCCCCCCCCAGAAAATACTTGGGGAAATCCACAGGGTTTTGAAGGGCACTGCTTGAACAGAGCTTGAGGGTCACCGGCAGGGTGAGGCGCAGAATCGGGGCCGGCAGGGCGAGGCGCAGAGACAGGGCCGGCAAGGCGAGGCGCAGAGGCGGAGCCAGCAGGGCGAGGCGTAGAGGCGGGGCCGGCAGGGCGAGGCGCAGAGGCGGGACCGGCAAGGCGAGGCGCAGAGGCGGGGCCGGCAAGGCGAAACGCAGAGGCGGGGCCGGCAAGGCGAGGCGCAGAGGCGGGGCCGGCAAGGCGAAACGCAGAGACGGGGCCGGTAGGGCGAGGCGCAGAGGCGGGGCTAGCAGGGCGAAAAGTCCTGGTCTGCTCACCGAAGCCTGGCGAACCGAACGAGCCCTCCTTCTCCTCCTGCGGTGGCGTTTCACTTGAACTGAAGATTCAATCACATGAACCTGAGATTCATCACTCGCGAGGCTTGAGTGAAGTGCATGCTCGTGAGGGCTGACGGTGAGCGCAGGCTCGTCAGGGCTGGCGGTAAGCGCAGGCTCGTCAGGGCTGATGGTGAGCGCAGGCTCGTCAGGGCTGACGGTGAGCGCAGGCTCGTCAGGGCTGGCGGTGAGCGCAGGCTCGTCAGGGCTGGCGGTGAGCGCAGGCTCGGCAGGGCTGGCGGTGAGCGCAGGCTCGTCAGGGCTGGCGGTGAGCGCAGGCTCGGCAGGGCTGACGGTGAGCGCAGGCTCGGCAGGGCTGACGGTGAGCGCAGGCTCGGCAGGGCTGATGGTGAGCGCAGGCTCGGCAGGGCTGACGGTGAGCGCAGGCTCGGCAGGGCTGACGGTCTCTGGCTGAACGGTCTCTGGCTGAACGGTCTCTAGGAACACCTCCTCGGCCTTATCCTCAAAGCCCACAGTAAATGATGAGCCAACAATAAACAAGGCATAGTCCATAAACTGACTGAGAGATGAACGAGGACCCTCGCGGATTAAACGTGATTTTAGTGGTTGATTAATGCCCTCACAAAAGAAATCTATGAGCACACAGTCCGGCATATCAGAAAAATATGCGAGATCCAAATATTCCTGTATATAATCTTCAAGCGATCGCGAACCCTGCTCGAGCTTTAACAACATCCGTGCGTTGTCCATACCTGGCCGATATCCACAGGGAAAGCCGCTGGATCCTTGTGGGGGCGAAGTATTCTGTTACGAGGCACGAGACATATGTAGATCCACATGCAGCTTTATTGAAGAGTAGTCGTACAGGCAGGGGTCAGGAACAGTAAAACAGGGATATCCAAGAACAGGCACAGAGAATGGTCAGTAAACAGGCAGTGGATCAGGGCAGGCAGCAAACAAGCAGAAGTCAGTAAACAAACCAGGATCAAAAACAGGGAAACCAGAAACAGGGAAAACGCTCAGAGATTACAGCCGTGGCAATGCAATACTTCGCAATGAGTTCATGTGAGAGTGTGGTTTATATGCAGAGTCTGATGAGGTGCAGGTGTGTGCGTAATCAGTCACCGGGATCAGGCATTATGGGAAATGGAGTTCTTGAAGGAAGTGATAAGTTCTGATGTGGAGTGCCCTCTGGTGGTTTTCTCGGGCACTCCACCTGGTGATCGTCACAGTCGTTTTTTGTTTTTTTTTCTGGACAAAATTTTGAGTTTCAATATCTCAGCTCTGGAAGGGTCTAGAGCCTCCATTTTTGCACTCAGGTCTAAGTGTCATGGCTCGCTCTCTATCAGAATCCAGAGTTTTGAGAAGATTGGGGAAACTTAATTTTTTCCAAAATATAAAAAAAACGTAAGGGGTAACACCAGGGCCGAATTAAGAGTTCAGAGGGCCCTGGGCACAATGTCTTGTAGGGCCCCTCTTAAGCAGTTTGTATATTTTGTCCAAGGACATTTTAATATGACATTTATAGTTTAACTTTGTTGAACTATGCTAGAGTAAAGTTCATAAATGGTTGCTCTTTCCTATAGGAATTTGTAAAAGTATGTTGGGTGGATCCTTAATTTAGCCTTTACAGTTTTACTGATTTACTGTTCCTCTAGGGGGGTTCGGGGGCATGCTCCCCCGCAAGAATTTTTTTTACATTTTAAGGTTAAATGCAACAATCTCATGCTCTCTGAGAGATCAAAATTAAGATCTACCCATAAACTGCTAGTTGAACAAAGAAAACGCATTGATTTGTACCAGGACAATAAACAGGGCTCAAACATCTTTTTAGTTGAGTCTCAGTCTACATAACATTATCAATGGTGTTTTAGGATCCCAAACAATTATAATAATGTAATAATGATTTATATAATTATTCCAATGACGTAAAATCCATAAATCTTATAAATGTACTATATAAATGAAAATTAATATTTCAAAAGTAGCCTATATTTTAGTCTACATTACACTAATATAGGAAAATTAAAATAGTTTTGTACTTATTTATTTTCCCTTGCAAGAAATAAACCCTTTAGCTTGTATTTAGGAGAAAACACCAGATGACCATCCTGATCGCGTGAGCAAAGTGCACGCTTTTCTTTAATTCACCCAGCACTAGGATGCCTATTCTTAAAGTCTTGTGCTGTTTTATAAAGGCAAAAATCCATATCATGGTTTCGATTTTAGTTCGTTGGCAAAATATAACCCTTAAGTTATACATTTTACATCTCATATGTGTTGGGAAAAGGGAGAAGAGACTTCGCCAAAAGCTGGACTCGAACTCGCCTCGAGCACAACAGAATCTGACTCTCGCGCTTAGCGCGCTACGACCTACGCCATTGCTGTTGTGACGGTAACGGCGTCTTTTTTCAGAGAAGAAAGGCACTAAATGCAAACATACATTCCGTTTTATCAAACCGTTCCTCGCGGCCTCGAAACACTACCGGTCCACCTGGGAAACTCCCGACTCTCCCGATTGTCACTGGTGTCCAGGGCCCCTTAGACGTCGTGGGCCCCTGGGCAAGAGCCCAGTTGCCCTAATGGTTAATCCGGCCCTGGTGTCATGGCCCTCTATCAGAATCCAGAGTTTTGAGAAGATTGGGGAAACTTTATTTTTTGCCAAAAAAAAAAAAAAAAACATAAGGGGTAACACTGTCGTTTTTTTTTTCTGGACAAAATTTTGAATTTCAATATCTCAGCTCTGGAATGGTCTAGAGCCTCCATTTTTGCACTCAGGTCTAAGTGTCTTGGCCCTCTATCAGTATCCAGAGTTTTGAGAAGATTGGGGAAACTTAATTTTTCGCGAAAAAACAAAACAAAAAAAAAACATAAGGGGTAACACTGTCGTTTTTTTTTTTTTTCTGGACAAAATTTTGAGTTTCAATATCTCAGCTCTGGACGGGTCTAGAGTCTCCATTTTTGCACTCAGGTCTAAGTGTCATGGCCCTCTATTTTTTAAAAAATCCTGCAGGATTTTAAACTTCCTACAGGACAGCAGTGCAACACAAGAGAAAAATCCTGCAGGATTTTATAATTCCTGCAGGATTCCTGTAGAAAAAATGAAAATCCTGCAGGATTCCTGTAGGTTATTTTTGTAAGGGCGCCCCCTTTTTAAATGCAAAATTTTGCTACCGCTAAAGGTGCAAAGACTGCTTGAATATTCTAAACGTTTTTACAAAAGTTACAAACAGCTGTCTATATGCGTAGCTCGCTAAATACGCCATTACACACATCCAACTTCTTCTAAATGGACAAAAACATTTTTTTTTATTCAAAACAGACCAGAACAAATTAGGCATGTTTATGTTAAGCAATGGTAATTTTGCAAAAATTACAAGCAGTTATGAAACAAAGCATCCCAGCTGCAAAAACAAGTCTTATTTTAAATCTGACATTTAATTTTCTATGTTGAAATTGCATGTTCCTTGCCAACCCCTTTCAGTTCAGACAGACTTGTCACAGGACAGATGAATCACTGAAGTGTTACACAGCAAAACTGCATAATGTCCATGTAGCAGCAATTCATTACAATCACAAAAAGGATTATTATTTGGGATTGTAGTGTTAACCCAGTGTGATATTTCATTTCATCAGACATTTCTTTGAGTCCAGTGCCCAAATACGATGATCACATTGTGCACTAATGACCGCTTCCAACAGGTAGGGCAATGTGGGGCAGTGGGAACACATGCAGTATTTCTAGATGAATAAACTTGGTCTTGTCCCTGGAGTTGTAGGAACAAGGTATATCTTAAAATAAAAGTAGCCCATCTTCCACAGGTCGGCCAAGTCAAGAGTTGAATTCTGCACAAAATAAAAGGAGAGTGATGTTAAGTTCTGAACAGATATACTGTATATAATAAGCTGTTGTTTGAATTTTGTGACGTGTGGTACCATGGAGTGTGTCAGGGTTCATCATTTCCAGCACTACTGGGAGGTCGACTGCGCATTTGACTCCTCAGCTGCTCGATAAGCTCAGGGTTCTGCTGCTGCATTTGCTGTGCAAATTGCTGACCACTACAACATGACAGAAAATTACTATGTCAGCCCCACTGAATATAACCGTGAACTTTTAGTTAGTTAGGAAGTATGGCGGTTAACTATGAAATGGAGCTGCATGATTCTGGATAAATTGAGGATTACAATTAAAATTTTTAAAATCTTTTTATTTTAAAAGGTGCTCAATTCTGAATAGGCAACGAAACACAATAACATGTAATTTATTAGAGGTTCTGACAAAATGCTAGTCCATTTAAAAAAAATATATTAATTTGAATGTGTATATCTATGTGTGAGTGTATATATATATATATATATATATATATATATATACACTCACCGGCCACTTTATTAGGTACCCCATGCTAGTAACGGGTTGGACCCCCTTTTGCCTTCAGAACTGCCTCAATTCTTCGTGGCATAGATTCAACAAGGTGCTGGAAGCATTCCTCAGGGAGTTTGGTCCATATTGACATGATGGCATCACACAGTTGCCGCAGATTTGTCGGCTGCACATCCATGATGCGAATCTCCCGTTCCACCACATCCCAAAGATGCTCTATTGGATTGAGATCTGGTGACTGTGGAGGCCATTTGAGTACAGCGAACTCATTGTCATGTTCAAGAAACCAGTCTGAGATGATTCCAGCTTTATGACATGGCGCATTATCCTGCTGAAAGTAGCCATCAGAAGTTGGGTACATTGTGGTCATAAAGGGATGGACATGGTCAGCAACAATACTCAGGTAGGCTGTGGCGTTGCAACGATGCTCAATTGGTACCAAGGGGCCCAAAGAGTGCCAAGAAAATATTCCCCACACCATGACACCACCACCACCAGCCTGAACCGTTGATACAAGGCAGGATGGATCCATGCTTTTATGTTGTAGACGCCAAATTCTGACCCTACCATCCGAATGTCGCAGCAGAAATCGAGACTCATCAGACCAGGCAACGTTTTTCCAATCTTCTATTGTCCAATTTCGATGAGCTTGTGCAAATTGTAGCCTCAGTTTCCTGTTCTTAGCTGAAAGGAGTGGCACCCGGTGTGGTCTTCTGCTGCTGTAGCCCATCTGCCTCAAAGTTCGACGTACTGTGCGTTCAGAGATGCTCTTCTGCCCACCTTGGTTGTAACGGGTGGTTATTTGAGTCACTGTTGCCCTTCTATCAGCTCAAACCAGTCTGGCCATTCTCCTCTGACCTCTGGCATCAACAAGGCATTTCCGCCCACAGAACTGCTGCTCACTGGATGTTTTATCTTTTTCGGATCATTCTCTGTAAACCCTAGAGATGGTTGTGCGTGAAAATCCCAGTAGATTAGCAGTTTCTGAAATACTCAGACCAGCCCTTCTGGCACCAACAATCATGCCACGTTCAAAGTCACTCAAATCACCTTTCTTCCCCATACTGATGCTCGGTTTGAACTGCAGGAGATTGTCTTGACCATAGGTGTTTCTCAATGTCAAGGATACTTCCTTGGCAGGGCGGGTCCTTCCAAGTCATTTCCTTCAGAGGCTAGGCAAGGGTCCTCTTTAGCATTCGGAGAACACGTAAATGGAACAGGCTAGCAAGTGCAAGTCATTGCGTCATTACATCAGTGAAAGGTCGCTTCGGCGCTGCAAAAATCATGTGCTGGTGTACTGCAGTTTTTAAATACACTTGACAGTCCTTATTTTGTCTTGTCAGTCCTTCTAGAAATAAATAAATAAAGTATAAGAGATGTATAACCAGGCGGTTGTTATAGCAACCGCGCAAACAATCAGCCTGAATGGGTTGTATTCGCTGTAACAACCGCCTCGCTATACATTTTCCCACTTATAACATGGCTACCTACCAAACAAAATAAATAATTTGACACAAAATATTGATTTGAAAAGGAGTTTATTCATTCAAAAACGATTAAGTTTTATTACCGGAGTGAACAGAACTACGTCCATAGCAACATGATCTAACGTTAGCTGTTAAAACACATGCAACGGTAAAATATGTGACCAACAAAAAAGGCTATAACGTTATATAAACTAAAAATTAAAAAGTTAATCACCAGTAAAAGGGAACAGCTTTAAATCCCCTCAGCAAATTTGAGCCGAAATGTTTGTTAACAAACATTAAATAAATGGCTAAACTGAAATTATACTTGCTTACATTTGAAAGCATATTGCCGTTATCACTACGACTCCGCTAACGGTCGACATTTTTTTATTTTTTGAACAAGATAGCAAAGCTGCGCATAGGATTGTGGGTGATTTAAGTGCGCGAAGGCTACACCTATGCATCCTTTCCTGTGTATGGGAAATTTTCCGAACGAAGGACTCAGTCCTTGGTTGAAATTCTGAGGATCCTCAACATTGGAACAGTCCTTCGACGGACGTCGATGACGTAGCATCCTCGAAATTCCGGCTTCCGAGGATCCTTCCTTGACATTGAGAAACACCTCATGTCTACATGCCTAAATGCACTGAATGCACACGCCATGTGATTGGCTGCTGAGAAATTAAGTGTTAACGAGCAGTTGGACAGGTGTACCTAATAAAGTGGCCGGTGAGTGTATATATACATATATATATATATATATATATATATATAAATTTTAATGAACTATTCAATAACTCATTTATAAAGACTTCACTTATTCCAGTACTGGATGAATCAGTGTTTTTGAACAAATCTCCTGAATGAATGATTCAATGAAAAACACATTTAACAGTCACTTGTCATCACCTACTGGTGTTAAGATGTAATGAAACAATCTTTATTTGAAGCCTCAATTTCTTTCAAAAGGTGATTTTAATCACTATTTTAGACATCAGTGTTTATATGTGAACTTTAAACTTTTCCCAGTATTAACCCCAGTATTTTTGTGATCGTTTGATTTATTGTAACACAGAAACAATTATACTGTATGATTGAAAAGACTGTTTGTGAAGCTGTTTCATACCTATACATTAACAACTACTCTCTCTAAGTGAAGAGCAGTTCCAAAAAACTTACGCCTGTATGAGGCTGGAGAGGTCACCACCACCACCAACTCCAGTTGTTGCTGTGGTTTCTGTTGCAGCTGCTGCTGCTGCTCCTGGCGAGGTGGCACCACCCATTGGACTGTAAGCCCCAGACATCATACCTGACATCCTATACAGGCAAAGAAACAGCTGATAAATTGCTGCTAATGACAAATTATTGTCAATGTAAGGTTGGTACAACTGTCCAGACATTATGAATAAAAAGGTCATTCTCAAAAAGAAAAGCTTGATAAATTGCTTGACATATACACTCTTTATTAATATCTGAAAAACTTTTCCCTCCAAATCAAAGTCGTGGTGTGACCAACAAAAGTCAAGTGGTCCAATTAAAAAGCAAAAAAAATAAATAAATAAATATATATAATAGTTAAAAACTCAAAATAATGATCAAGATAAACAATCACATTTATTCAAGGGGTAAAGGACTTGCAGCAGGAAGTTAAACACTTAAATCCTTATTTCTTCCATCTCAGGGGAAAATAAGGGAAAAACCATGACCATTCAAAAATATGATTGGGTTTCTAAAGATACAAAGCTTAATGCAAATGGGTGAAGTGACCCTTTAATACATTGATTCACGGCTTTTTAAAATGTCACGAATTGTTTTGAGGTGGTTTTGAACGAAATATTGAAATATTGAAGTTTATAATTGAGTATTTTTTGACACACCACGCCCAGTGTAGGCCTATTCTAAAATCAGGTTTTATTCTGGCATTAATTGTGTTCGACAAACGCGGCGGTGCTCACTTGAATTTATTTTTCTCATAACAGCTAAAATAAAATCATCTTTTAAACTGTAAAAGGTGTACGTTTTCATGTAAAGTAGGCTTACACTTACAATAGGTTAACGACAAAATGTTTTCCTGCTCATTTGAGCGAATACTCACTGCAGAAACATATGTTTGGGCATTTCTCCGTAAGTGAACACATGGCCGAGTGGTAGAATTTACGGTTAGAACATGATAATGACATGGGTTGAAGCCCGATTTAACATGGATAACTGTAGATAAATTTTATATTTAGGTATTTATGCAGAAAGATTTGTCTAGTTCTAAAACTGCTGCACCATTTAGTTTTTTTTTATATTTCCATTTTACACTAAGGAAGGAACAAAATAGGATCCAACAGAATGACTTCTTTACATCTATAATAATACCAATCGTAATTTCAAAAGCAGTTCCGTAAAAAATTCTTTTCCAAAACGCTATAAATCCATTTCCATAGTTTTCAGGAAAACTACAATTTTTTACCTAGACCCACATTTTGTGAATATTCAAATTATCCTGTTGAAATGTTTTATTGGTTCAGTCTGAACATGTTGAACAATGATTTATTAAATCAAACAACAATATTGTTAATGATCGATTAAAAGTTAATTTTTTTTTTCAAAACGCTATAAATTCATTCATTTTTTTGTAAAAATATGGTTTGTCTTTAAAAGAAAAAAAAAAAACAAGAGAACATGCAACATATAATCAGGGGCTCATGCTATAAATTAATATAAATTAAATTTAGTAACACAGCCTGAAAAAAGTAATGATAGTAATGTTATGTAAAGTTATTTAGTAATAGCCTACATTCAGAGTCATTTTTAGTAAAGTGTCAAACCTGTAACAAATAGTACTAATTTCTACATATGCATGAAAAAAACTAATTATTAAAAATGATCAATAATGAGAACGATATTCAAAAGTAGGGATGGGCCCCCCTCCAGCACATGCACACACACACATGCATGTATGCTACTTAGAATGTGAGCAAAGCGGAGCGGCGTGACGCTTAAATACGAGTTAAAAAAAATAATAAACATAGGCTACGTTTCACATTTATGTTTAATATTATGTTACTTATTTTTATTATTTCATCTATGTTGAGTAGGCTATGAAAAATGAACCGCATGAGATGAGTAAGACAGGATTAAAAGCTACCCAATATATCGGAAAATATTTGGAGTGGGTCAGACATGATTTTGACCACCAATTAAGTTTTGTTTTGTAGAAAGCTTGTAAATTTCGTTTCGGATAAATTGTATCTTCATTTTAATAAATATTTCATCAACAAATTGACTGGATTAAAACATTAGAAATAAATATTAGACAATATAATCAGGACACAGAGGTGCGCGTGTGAACTGGAGTGCGTCTCTTATATGAACCGAAACACCACGATGCTTGCCTCACAGACCTGAGAACTAGAAAGCTTTAAATGTCTACTTTTAAACAAAACAATTAGAAACGAAAATAAATTGGCAACTCTCTGTGAAGTAGCCTATGTGTTTAGGCCTATGCGCGTTCACTGAGAAGATGGCAGTCAGCAGCATCAACTTTATCTTTGCTGCTGACACCGACAGAAAACACTAGTTTACTAGACTTTAGAGCAGCCTGTTTGCAACAATAACAGTCAAACAGATTGTATGCCCTGTGTGTGTGCATGTGCAGTTGTGTGTGTGCGTCACACGTTAAATGTTTTAGAATGTAACACAACATTCAAATGCAAATATGCACCCTTCCCCACTTGAAAGGCCATGTGTCCACCAAAGCGTTTTTCCACACGCCTGGCGTATATGTTCTATTTCGTTCTTACTGAACGAACGTCATGGGGATTCCCTCTACTTAACCCCGTGACATCCTGCAACCTGTCTCTTTAATCTTCTCGCATACGTGCAGATTGCAGGTCGAAGAGAAAAAACGTTCATTCAGAAAACTTGGATTCCGTCTTTCACAGCCTCGTAACAAATAGTGTTGTTGGAGCAGCGCGTTGTGCGTCCTCCAGAGGCTGCGGCGGATTGAAGACAAACTTACTTTGCTGGAACACGACTGTTTATTCCAGTCGCCAGAGCGCGGTAAGTTGCTTATAAACACCGGATATTGTTTCTTGATGAAACGGGTATCTGAAAGTGGCGTCTCAGAGTGGTTTCGCTCCAAAGAAAAGCCATGTGGTGATTAATTAATTATCACGAACAACAAGAGTGTGTGCGCTCCAGGAACAACCATTTATATATATATATTTTTTCGTTACAGACCAACGGCGTTCGGCAGTTGGTTGTATTCATATTGAGCATTCAAATTAGGTAAGTAGGTTATAGATCACACAGTCTTACAATTGCACATGTAGCATGTAGCTTAACATGTGTGTATGTGTATATTATGTATATATATATGTGTGTATGGGTATGTATATATATATATATATATATATATATATATATGTTTATGTGTGTACATACACTTCATTGTTTTTTTGTTTGTGTTTTCTTATATAGGTCTATTTCAAGCAGTTGCGTTAAATACGAGTGTTTTCGCTCTGTTTTCTGTACTGCTATCTACATAAAAAAAAAAAAAAAAAAATTGTATCTTACCGTTAGAATTTTTGTGGCTCACAGAGTGTTCTGGCTCAGCCTTGAATAAAGCACTGCTGTGGCAGTATGGAACAGCTTAGCCTGACGTGCACTGTGTGCAGGGCCACTTTACAGCAGGACGATGGACATGACTGCTGTCCATCCTGCTTAGGCTTGGAACATTTGAAGCAGGGCCTCACTGAGGATGCCTGTATGAATTGTAGCACCATGTCCTGGGAGCGGAGAACTTCCAGGCTAGGCGCAGTAGAGGCACTCTTGACCTCAGAGGCCCCTCGGCAGGGAAAGGTGTCGGCTAAACGGAAAAGGGTGGAAACGGTGAGTGTCTCCACCAGTAAGAGACATAGAGAGGATGCTTTAACCAATAGAATGGAGGTGTTGACATCAGAGTTTGCCCAGATTAAGTCTTTAATTCTAAATCTGCAACCAAGGGAGGCACCATCACCAATGTTGAGAAATTCAGGTAACAGATTGCCTGTTCCTGAGGAGGATATGCTGTCCACGGCAGCCTCTCAAAGCCAGTTTCGGGAGGAGGTAAATGAGGAATTCTTATCAGGAAGCCATTCTAACTTCTCTCATGACGATTCTCAGAACACGACACAGGGTTCAGCTGAAGGAGTGGAATCGGATCAGGATGTGGTGAGACAAGCCCTCCAGATTGCGTTGGCACGCTTAAGCCTGGACACTGCCCCTACAGTGGTAGCTCCCTACAGTGCCTTTTTCAGAGGAACGGCAAAACCATCTGCTCTCAGCATTCCCCCATCCAAAGATTATATCGAGGAGCTACAGAAGTGCTGGGCTAATCCCAAGTCACTTACTCATCATACTACAGCAAGCAGAGTCTTGGCAGCAATGCATGAACCAGACTCTTATGGCCTGGGTCAGATGCCAAAAGTGGATCCATTTATCGCCTCTTATCATATCACCGGAGGAGGCTTGGAGACCAAATGCTCGCTGCCCACGGCCTCAGTGCAGAATCACGGATGATCTTCTTAGTCAAGCGTACAATACGGCAGCACACATGGGTCGAATGGGGAATTCACTCTCTCATCTTATGCTGGCATTATCCCAGTCTCTCCAACCTATTGGGGGTGATCCATCAGTCCAATTACTAAGCGATGCATCATTGCAAGCATTCGCATTCATGTCAAGAGAGTTGGGTAGACTCATGTCAACGCTCACTCAGGCACGTCGGCAAGTATGGCTGGCACAGTCTCCATTGTCAGAGGCCTGTAGGAGAACACTTCGTGACCTCCCTGTAGTCCCAGGCCAACTGTTTGGACCAGCGGCGCAGCAAACTCTGGAACAGAGCATTCAGACGAATAAGACCAGACAGCAGCTGGCAGACCTAAAGGGAACCCCACCATCGCAAGTTAGACAAGGGTATGGGGGACGGTATCCTACGCGCTCTCAACCTTTAGTTCGTTCTGGGGCTGTTCAGAGGAGCCAGCCAAGGCAACTAGATCAGCATGGGCAGTACCCCAGAGCACGGGGACAACAATTATTTCGGGCTCCAAGGGGCAGGACGCCGGGTCAGCGCCCCCCCAGAGATAATAAAGCCCAGGCTCGCAGGGCATGAAGGCCTGGGGCCAACCGTCGGACGTTTTTCACACCAGCAGCTCAGTTTCTGGAAAGAAAACACTTCAGACCCTTGGATAATAGCAACGCTATCTCAAGGGTACAGGCTGCAATTCCGACGGCGGGCCCCTGCTTTCAATGGGGTCAAAATGACGACTGTCAAAGACCCCAACAGCTCACTGGCATTGTCAAGACAAGTAGCCGAACTCCTAGAAAAGGACGCCATAGAACCAGTAAAGTGGTCAGCACGGCTAAATGGGTTTTACTCAGTGTACTACATAATCCCGAAAAAAGATGGCGGCGTAAGGCCCATTCTCGACCTTCGTGGCCTCAATCAGTACCTCAAGGTTTTACCATTCCACATGCTACGCACAACGGAGGTCCTTCAGGCGGTAAGACCACTACAGTGGTTCACCACAATAGATCTGAAGGATGCTTATTTTTATATTCCAATTGCACCGCAACACAGAGCCTTTCTCCGCTTTGCATTTCAAGGCCAGGTCTATCAGTTCCGAGTCCTACCATTTGGACTGTCCCTGTCCCCTCGGGTGTTCACCAGGTGCGTAGCGGCAGCATTGTCCCCAATACAAGCCAGGGGGGTACAGGTGCTTCCTTATCTGGACGACTGGCTCATCTGTGCTCCATCGCAAGAGCAGGCAACAGAACACTCCAATCTGCTGATTGCCCATGTCACTCAGTTGGGTCTCAGGGTGAATTTCAGCAAGAGTCTGTTGATACCATGTCAGTCGGTGAAATCCATAGGCATCACTCTAGACTCAAGTTCAATGAAGGCATTCCCATCACCTCAGAGGGTGGACAGCATATTGGTCTTACTCCGGCGTTTTCGGAAACAGATCAAGCTGCCATTCAGAGCAGTCCTCAGATTGATGGGCATGCTAGCAGCAGCAGCCGCTTTGATACCACTGGGCCTACTTTCCCTGCGCCCTTATCAGAGATGGGTAAACAGTCTTCACCTGAACCCCACATGGCACAGGAGCAGGCTGGTCAAAGTTACAGAACGATGCCTCCTTACCTTGGTACAATGGAGAAAGAGGTCATTCCTGACGAAAGGGGTAGCTATGGGTGTGATTCCCTCTCGCCGGGAGATAATACAGACAGATGCTTCACTGAGTGGCTGAGGGGCAGTGTGGCAGCACAGGATGATCAGGGGGTTATGGAAGCCCAAGCAAGCCACAAGAGACATAAATACCCTGGAGCTCCAAGCAGTGCAATTAGCTCTGAAACATTTTGTGCCGGCTCTAAAGAATCGCCATATTCTCATCAGAACAGACAATACATCGGTGGTATATCATATCAACCATCAAGGGGGCACGAGGTCCAGTCAGTCTTTGAAAGTGGCACAAGACCTCCTGACATGGGCCTTCCCTCGATTCGCAAGTGTCAGAATGCGGATGGGACAAGGGTGACATTGTGGCCAAATCCCTCTTTCCTACCCAAGAGGCTCTCAACATCATTTAGGAATCAACCAATTGAGTTGGTAGCACTTAATCGGTCGATGTCTGACACACAAGAAGGCAATCCAACGGAACTAGTATGCCCAGTGCGAGCCCTTCGGGGCTATCTGAGTGCCACAGAGAAACTGCGACGGTCGGGCCAACTCTTTCTCTGCTATGGCGGGCCAAGAAAAGGGCAGCCTCTGTCAAGGAGGGCAGAGGTTGTCACACTGGGTGGTGGAGGTCATTGAACAGGCATATAAGGATAACAACCTGACAGTGCCAGCCGGCATAAAATGCCATTCAACAAGAAGTATCTCAACATCTTGGGCAGCATTAAGAGGGGTACCTCTAATGGACATTTGTGCAGCGGCTAATTGGTCATCCACTGATACCTTTTCCAGATTCTACAGGGTTAATGTGGCAGCCCCTAGTGCTCTGGAAGCAGCAGTCCTCTTGGGACCCTCAACTTCAATTTAAGGTTAGGAGTAGCCTCCTCGTGACCTTGTTGTTATGAGTCATCCAGTGGGAAGCACTGCCTCTGGCGGTCAGTAAGAACGAAATAGAACGAGAGTTACGACTGTAACTACGGTTCTATGAGTTCTGGATGACCGCCAGAGCACCCTGTCACTCGGAGTCTCGCGAGAAGATTCTGTAGAGACAGGTTGCAGGATGTCACGGGGTTAAGTAGAGGGAATCCCCATGACGTACCTGGTCATGTGATGACTTTGTTGTTATTAGACTCGACCTGAGCATGAGCAAGAGAGATAATATTCAGTGGGAAGCACTGCCTCTGGCGGTCATCCAGAACTCATAGAACCGTAGTTACAGTCGTAACTCTCGTTTTCAATTATTTTCAATGGGAGAGCCAGCGCCGCGTTTTTTTAAACGCCATGAGCGTAATCAAAGCAGCTCCTGAGATTAGGCTGGCATTTTTAGTATGTCGTTTTTTCTTTGAACAATTCAAGAACAATATAGGCTATGCTACAAATTGAACATGGTTTATTTTTTGTAAAACTTTAAAACTGGCCTTTACCTTTCTTGACGATTCCTCAGTAGCTTTTGTTTGAAGGCATTCAATTGCTCCAAAAACACTAACGTTAGAAACATAACTGCACTTTATCACAACAGATTAATAAACCGTACCCACGAGTTCCTAATCCGTGCTCTCAGATTTGTAAACCGTGCCCTCAGTTTTTGCAATCTGTACCCACAAATTCATAAACCGTGCCCAAGCTTTCGCAATCCGTACTCAAGGGTTTGTAATCCTGACTCACGGATTTGTGGCTCATCCCCCAGACTGTACCGCATGATTCAACCAGGCCTCCTGTTTAGATGCGGCATGCATTGCATTGTTTTTAAAATCCTTTTTTAAAATGGATAATTTCTTACATTTAAAAAAAATACATTTAGGATACTTATATCTTTAATGTAATTTTTTAGAGGAAAAAGCTCAGTACTATAATAAGCGAAAAAATAAAAAAAAATAATAACAGTTCAAAAACTGTAAAAGGTTTGGTTATAAGTTATAAATGATTCTATGTTAAATATATTACTGTCTTCAGTGAACTCATTCTTAGTAATAAACACAAATAATAATTAGCTATCAAATCAAAATGCATTTAGGCTACATAGGCCTAGTTAGAAGACGCTTTTACGTCTTCTTAACGAGGTTCGATCTCGCGTCGTTTGGAGGTCTATATGAGGTTAAGGATGACGAGTTAACCACACAGCTATCGTTAAACTGCTAATGCATTGTTGTCTTATACGATTATAAAGCCTCATTAATGTAGCCTAATATGTTTCGACTGCAATGTTTTAAGGTTTTATTATTTTTTCAATTTAATTTCAGTATTGTGATAAATTAATTTAACTACGTTTCACTTGAATTAATCTGCTACCATCTTTCAATCGCTCTGAAAGAGCCGCGGCGCAGCTGAAGATTACACAAAAACGGACACTTTTCAAAGTCTGTGATTGTAGCGCCTCTTAGCGGCCAAAGGCAGCAAATACACCTCAACTTTTACTGCCGTGGCAAAACTGCGGCAGTAAAAACCACATTCTGGTTGTCTACCTACTGTACATCACTAACCGATCAAAAAAGGCTTTGATGGGGAAAAAAAATGCTTTGGGGGCCGCCCAAAAGGCGGACGATCTGACAGGTTTTAGAAGATTAAATACAAACCGAAACTAAAAAAAAACAGACCCGGCCTCTATTTGAGAATGGCTTTTATTTACCCAAACCTGCAGCCACACCAGGCATGTAAAAAAAAGACAGGCGTCTATTTGGGACTCGGCTATTATTTGAAGTTTTACGGTAATAAAAAAGGGTTGCTTGTGTGTGCTGGTACTAGTTGAAGTAGATAGTAAGTTGAATGCACAGTACATGCCCTAAATAAATGTAACAATGTTAATTATTGAATTTATCTTAAACCGTAACGCACACAGCGTAGAGTAGATGACCGTCTACTTTGAATATTAATTAAGGAATTTGGGCATAAAAATAACATACAGTAAAATAATTGACAATGAAAAATTAAAGAATATATATAAATATAGCTGCGAGCAGCGATTGCGGGCCCAAGCCGGTGGCACCGCAACCCCGGTGCCTTTAGTTACCTAAAGGCACCGGGATGGCGGTACCGCCGGCTTTGGCCCGCAATCGCTGCTCGCAGCTATATATATATATATATATATATATATATATATATATATATATATATATATATATATATATATATATATAAAGCCGGTGGCACCGCACCCTTGGTGCTTTTAGGGTTATTCTACATGACGTGCAAAAACGTAACCCCCGCTTTGACTGTCAAAAAGAAGTGTGCTGAAGAGCTTGCAGCAGTGAAGGCTCTGCAAAAGTGCGGATCGAGGGCACATTTTAACCACAAAGTATGCATGAGCAACCTTCTGAAAGGTCAGGTGTACATCAAGGTCTACATCTGTACTGTGTTTACATTATAGTATGTAGGGATGCGCCGATCCGATACTCAGGATCGTTATCAGCTCCGATACTGCCATCTTTGCCGGATCGGGTATATTTACACCACTTTAATCAAACCACTCTTCTTTAAAACATTACGATGTGATTTTTTCCACATGTATTTTGTTACTCTTATTGAGCTATTTTGTCCGCATAAAAGATTCACTGCCAATCGTACGTGCTCACATCATTCTCTTTCTGTGAAAGCTGTATACTGCATTCACCAGTTTTCACTCTACAGCTATTGACCAGAGCACTGAAATTATTTCTCACTTAAACTACAATCAAATGGATTTTCCCACACATTTTGCATTAGTCCTCTGCATGGCATTTTATTATTTTCTGAGCAGCTTCAGAAGTGCATGCACACAGCCTAGAACACATGACACGCACACACAGTCACGAGAGAGGCGCGATCGAACTCTGTGTGTGTTTGTGTGTGAACAATGGAAACTCCATTTTGTTCATACAGGAAAATATTCAGACTAATGTCTTGTGGGAGCAACAGAATACATGTAACAGCATTATGTAATCAGGAAACAAAAATCCAGTAACTGTATATTATTACAGTGAGTTACATCAAAAAAAGTAATCAGATTGTAGTTACTTTTTGAAAAAGTATAAAGTACTTAAAGCCAATTAATATAAAGTGGGACCCTTTTTTATGAAATAATTTGTAACTGTATCAGAATACATTTTTTAAAGTAACCCTCCCAAGCCTGGTCTTGTGTGGACGTCGTGAAATTAGAAAATAGAGATCGTTCATTTAGTTCTTTAGCCTATATACATGTTTTTATATCCACATATTTTGTTCTAATGTCACAAATAATAATCTTAGGGTTTACTATAGCCTACATTTCACTCAAATATTTTTGTACTTTCGAGCAATAAACTGAAAGTAATGTGAATATTGCCATTCAGGGCTGGACTGGGACAAAAAATCAGCCCTGGACACTTCATCCAGACCGGCCCACTATGCAAACACACACACACGTGCATTAATCTATACGTGCATTAATCTGCATGTAAAATTACTGATTAGATTTTATTTACTATCAAAACCAAGAAAAAACTATTAAAATAATAAACAAAGGGAATGGAAATGATTTTATAAGGCTTTATTGTAAATAACTGGTCTGAATTTATGTGCCACTTAATATTTTAATAGAATATTCTTAGGCTATACTACATATATTTCATGAAGTGCAACATCACGGTGAGGACCTACAGAAATATATATTCTGTAACTCCTGGCAGTGATGTTTCACCTCATGAAATATAGTTTATATAATATAGCATAAGAATATTCTGTTACAATATTATGTTCACATTTATGACACAGACAGTAGATAATATTATGTTCACATTTATGACACAGACAGTATAGGCTTCTGCCAGGCACTTTCAGGGAGACAAATTGAAAAAAATATGTATTTATGTGCATATTTATATGCAAAATACTCCTTTTTTCACATCAACTATGTGCTATGGTCATTAAATGGCTATCCTTTTCACTTAAGTCCAGCAAATAATTCATTTATTTTAACACATTTGGTGGCATCTGCCTCAAGTTATTGTCGTTGTTATGAAATACAGTCGTATGTTTGCATAGAATTCATTTTGAACACTATAATATTACATGCTTTCAAAATCTGAGGTAAATTATCCGTTATGGCTTGTGGCACAGTGACCTATTTTTAACTAAAAATAAATAATGTGTACTCATAACCAGTGTAATTTCTTCATTCTGTCAGCCGCGACATCGCAGAAATAGGAACCGTTTCTAAATTAGAAACTTCGCATGTCGCCGTCGCGTCTGGTTAGGACAAAAACTCTGATTTACATGGAAAAGATACCTTTTATCGCGTGTCGCGGCGTCGTGTGTAGTTAGGACGTACTGTAACGGTAGTCGATACGCGTTCTTCTGATCATTAAAAAGAATGAGGTTATATTGACAGATGAATAGGCTACGCTCAGTTTATCAAATACGCTCAGTTTATTAAATGTCTCTTGCAAACTATGAAGAGACAATGATGAATCAATACACACTGACATGGCGATGCTGGACTGATTCTTTATTTACACCATCATACAGTAATTTTGTCGGTTGTTTATTACAGATATTAGCATGCATTTTATTGATCATCAGCTAATTTCATCAATAGACATCAATAAGAGAGAGTGGCAACAGCCCTTGTAAGAGTCAAGAGATCATTTCTTTCTTTACTTGAAGATGATTGTGTAGATGATTAAGCGTCTCTGACTTACTTTCACTTTTATTTGCGATGTTTGCACGTTGGTTTGACGCCCAGCTGCTGCTTATCTGCGGTGGTGATGCGTGTCGCAGTAGCGCCGACATGTCTGACTATAACAGCCTGTAAACGCTCTCACTCGTTTATTTTTTAGCATTTTTGGGAGGAGTAAAATATACATGTGTGATATCAACAACCAGATTGCGTTTACACGTAAAGATCCGAACACAATGCGAGCCAGACTACCTCCAGATGGTCAGGCAAATCGATCACAATCCGATCACAACATAATACCTTGCATTGATATTTCTTTTTTATTATCCGGATAACTTATCTGGATACAGATCGCATTTTAATACCAGGTGTAGGGGTCTCAGAGACGAGACCGGCGAGAAACTTCACGAGACCAGCGGAATGCCTCCACAGGGCGGGGAGATACTATACTGCCTATGGGAGCGGCCGCTTCTCCGCTCTTGATTCCGATTGGCCAGTGTCAGACAGTCAGACCTGTCAGTCTCGCAGCTGGACCAAGTTTATGGACCAAGTTAATTTAATTAATAAACTAATTATATAAAACTATTGTCAATGCACTACAATTTAACTGGTTATATTATGCCTTCACTTATAAAAATTAAAATAAAAACTTATTTAAAACATACCAGGCTTAAGAAATGTATTAAGAAATTACACAGCAGAAAAAAACACAGAGCACTGAAATGGTTAAGTTAAACCCCTCCCCCTACTAACACACACACAGAGAGAGACAGAGATGTAGGCTCAAAGGGAGCATGACCAGATTCAAACAAACATATCTTACTTTCTGTGGGTCCTAGTTAAAGAGTGTCAATTAGAAAGTTGTCCGGCTCGAGGAGTACAATATACATACTGATTTTTGTAACTGTAGATAAAACTAACAACCCAACTTTTGTCAAAAGGTGGCGCTACTGAGCCCTCACCACGCCCGTTTCTGAAACTTTGCACATGTCTACTGGCTAATAAATGTGATGTGTCTGAGGAGTTTCATGCAATTTGAAGCATGCTAAGGGTCTCAAAAGCATCCTAAAAGAATGGTAAAGTTTGATGCGTCACCACGGCAACAGTTTCAAAGATATTAAGAATCCATTCACAGGTCTACATCTGCCGTATGTTTACATTATACAGATGAAGTTTGAAGCAAATCGGGTTAAAATAAGAGGGTGATTTCAAAGCATTTTGAAAGTGACACACTTCCTGCTGCCAGTTGGTGGCGCTATAACTTTGACACACAATAGTCACATCCATGTGATCGTCCTCTTACGGCGAACACACTCCTGAAGTTTCATCAAGATCAGTTAATGTATGCTGAAGTTAGGACACACTTCCTGTTTCACGTTTCTCACCATAATTTTGTTTCCTCGCCACAGCCAAACCGTTCGAGATATCAAAAATCCCCTCGCAATTTTTGATCGTCTATGTCTTGACTTCAGGCTGACCGAGTTTCGTTCCATGCGGATGAATGCTCTAGGAGGAGTACATTAAATTCCATTGCAAGCATTTTAAAAACAACCGTAAATATCTGACTTCCTGTTGGGCTGGGGTAAAAAGTAAAAGTGCGATGAATATATGAAACGATGAGATTGACATGTGTACCGAGTTTCATATTATTACATGCAAGCGTGTTTGATTTATGGACAAAGTGTTCAGACCCTGTTCCAGGGGGCGCTGACGAGCCGCCCTGCCACGCCCGGGTACCAGCTTCAGCCCGGCTCTGATGGCCGCGGGTTCTGACCTGTGTGCAAAGTTTCAAGAGTTTTTGAGCATGTTAAGGGACCCAAAAGTGCCCGGATAGTCGTTAGAAAAAAAAAAAAAATAAATAAAAAAAAAATAATAATCCTAAGGAAAACAATAGGGCCTTCGCCCTTTCAGGGCTTGGGCCCTAAATAGTGATTAAAACAGTAGAATATGAGAATATGATAATCTGTGAAAAAAAAAAAAAGCTCCTCTGGCTCCACCCAGTGGTCCAGTTGCAGAAATACAGCACTCCCTGTCAGAAACCACCAATCAGAGCTAGGAGGAATGTCTTAGTGTCAAGGTTATTAGGGCCCAAGCCCTGAAAGGGCGAAGGCCCTATTGTTTTCCTTAGGATTTTTTTTTTTCTAACGACTATTCGGGCACTTTCGGGGCCCTTAACATGCTCAAAAACTCTTGAAACTTTGCACACGGGTCAGAACCCGCGGCCATCAGAGCCGGGCTGAAGCTGGTACACGGGCGCGGCAGGGCGGCTCATCAGCGCCCCCTGGAACAGGGTCTGAACACTTTGTCCATAAATCAAACACGCTTGCATGTAATAATATGAAACTCGGTACACATGTCGATCTCATTGTTTCATATATACATCGCGCTTTTACTTTTTACCCCAGCCCAACAGGAAGTCAGATATTTACGGTTGTTTTTAAAATGGATGCAATGGAATTTAATGTACTCCTCCTAGAGCATTCATCCGCATGGAACGAAACTCGGTCAGCCTGAAGTCAAGACATAGAGGATCAAAAATTGCGAGGGGATTTTTGATATCTCGAACGGTTTGGCTGTGGCGAGGAAACAAAATTATGGTGAGAAACGTGAAACAGGAAGTGTGTCATAACTTCAGCATACATCAACCGATCTTGATGAAACTTCAGGAGTGTGTTCGCTGTAAGAGGACGATCACATGGATGTGACTATTGTGTGTCAAAGTTATAGCGCCACCAACTGGCAGCAGGAAGTGTGTCACTTTCAAAATGCTTTGAAATCACCGTCTTATTTTAACCCGATTTGCTTCAATCTTCATCTGTATAATGTAAATACACGGCAGATGTAGACCTGTGAATGGATTCTTGATATCTTTGAAACTGTTTCCGTGGCGACGCATTAAACTTTACCATTCTTTTAGGATGCTTTTGAGACCCTTAGCATGCTTCAAATTGCATGAAACTCGACAGACACATCACATTTATTAGCCAGTAGACACATGCAAAGTTTCAGAAACGGGCGTGGTGAGGGCTCAGTAGCGCCACCTTTTGACAAAAGTGGGGTTGTTAGTTTTATCTACAGTTACAAAAATCGGTATGTATATTGTACTCTTCGAGCCGGACAACTTTCTAATTCACACTCAATAGCTAGGACCCACAGAAAGTCAGATATTTTAGTTTGAATGTAGTCATACTCCCTCTGAGCATATGTCTGAGCCTTTGCCTGTCTGTGTGTGTGTGTGTGTGTGTGTGTGTGTTAGCAGGGAGAGGGGGCTTAATTAACCATTTAACTGCTGTGTGTCTGGCCAGCATAAATAAAATACATTTCTTAAGCCTGGGATTTTTTAAATAAGTTTTTATTTTATTTTTTTATAAGTAAAGGCACATAGCCAGTTTAATTGTAGTGCATTGACAATAGTTTTATATAATTAGTTCATTAATTAAATTAACTTGGTCCATTAACTTGGTCTGAAAATTGGGTCCATAAATCAAACACACTTGCATATAATAATATTAAACTCGGTACACTTATAGATCTCATTAGCCCAAGCAACTTTAAGCCAGCAAAACAGGAAGTCGGTTGTTTCAGTCTGTATGTGAATGTTTTGCAAAACCAGCCTTTACATTTTTATTTCCCCCCTCTTAAGTAATTTTTAATTATTCCCACACCAAACTTCTTCAAAATTATGAAAATATATTAAAGATACTAAGGCATGTACTGGCCATCGGGACTACCAGGAGATTCCTGGTGGGCCGCGGTCTGGTTGGGCCGGCGGCCCGGCGCGTTATGTATTTTGTTTTTAAATCATTATTAATTGTAAATATATTCTATCGTAAGTATATTGTTAAATTGTCCAATTCCGGACTTATGCGTCTCTCTCATGAAGCCGCATGAAGCTGACGCGAGCTGCGAGACTGACAGGTCTGACTGTCTGACACTGGCCAATCGGAATCAAGTTCAGATTCTAGACTTGAGAAGCGGCCGCTTACACCGTGTCCTAACTACACACGACGCCGCGACACGCGATAAAAGGTATCTTTTCCATGTTAATAAATCAGAGTTTTTGTCCTAACCATACGCGACGGCGACATGCGAAGTTTCTAATTTAGAAACGGTTCCTATTTCTGCGACGTCGCGGCTGACAGAATGAAGAAATTACACTGGTTATGAGTACACATTATTTATTTTTAGTTAAAAATAGGTCACTGTGCCACAAGCCATAATGGATAATTTACCTCAGATTTTGAAAGCATTATAGTGTTCAAAATGAATTATGCAAACATACGACTGTACTTCATAACAACGACAATAACTGGCAGATGCCACCAAATGTGTTAAAATAAATGAATTATTTGCTGGACTTAAGTGAAAAGGAAAGCCATTTAATGACCATAGCACATAGTTGACGTGAAAAAAGGAGTATTTTGCATATAAATATGCACATATAGACTATACATATTTTTTCGATTTGTATCCCTGAAAGTGCCTGGCAGAAGCCTATATCTACTGTCTGTGTCATAAATGTGAACATAATATTATCTACTGTCTGTGTCATAAATGTGAACATAAACTATATTTCATGAGGTGAAGCATGGAGCTACAGAATAGGGGAGCGCGGGGATAAAGGTAGGCCTAACGCGGGGTTAAATGTAACACGGACATTTTGCATAGTTTGTCAGTATCTAGCCGGCTGTCTTTCCGCTCTTTTTCTCTTGCTGCCAGAAGACGGTCTCCCGCGAATTTGCGGAACGTTTTGATTATATTTCGTGAAGATAATGGACAAAGAGTGTTTTGACATCATGAAAGTAAATTTTTTCATCGTAGATTTTTTTCTGTTTCCGGGTTGGATGTATACGCGTCCAAATCTAACTTTATATTGCCTTAATCACTGTCTTGTTGGCTCAAACACAGCACCGTTTTGAAACATGTCAGTAATTCCTAGCGACTGTTAGCTAGGTTTAAAATATGTAATACACAGCGGGGTTAGTTGTAACACAGTGTTCCAACTGCTGCCATAATGATAATCAAATGAAAACGGAGCCACACAACTTTTCAGGTTTGAGTATACATTTAACTTTGTTGGACTTTCACAAACAATGTTGTAATTTAAAATGTTTAAAATTTAGTGCACTATGAATGATAGCTTATTTATTTATTAAAAATATGGCCTGTTTTTAATGTAATAAACCATTTAATTTTTTATTCTAAGCTTATTTGTATTATTATTAATGTTATTATTATTAATAATAATAATTGTACATGCAGCTACCACACAAATCTAATTTAATTGCAATTACAATATTTATATGTTTATTTTATTTTATTTATTATTATTTATTGCAAAACCGTGCAGCCCTTTTCTACGTCTCTAGCTATGATATTGATCCATAACAAAAGGATGATTGGATGAGGAATTAAAAATGTTATTTTTCACCATTTATTTTCTATAAGACCAGTGTTGGGGGTAACGAGTTACAAACGAGTTTGGGTAAGTAAAGTAACGCATTACACTGAAAATATTGGTAACTACACTACTTTACTATACTAAAGGAACGTGCTTTCCTGCGTTACCCAAGCCGTGTTTGCCTGTGTGGAGAGTTCCGTCTAGTGGTGAGTGCGCGCCGTTGCCATAGAGACCGATTTGAGTGAGAGAGAGAGGGAAGTGGAGAGAGAGAGATGGGTTTCAACAAATGGCAATATTCACATTACTTTCAGTTTATTGCTCGAAAGCACAAAAATATTTGAGTGAAATGTAGGCTATAGTAAATCCTAAGATTATTATTTGTGACATTAGAACAAAATATGTGGATATAAAAACATGTATATAGGCTAGGCTAAAGAACTAAATGAACGATCTCTATTTTCTAATTTCACTAAACATTTCATTAAGTTTCGTGGACATTTTTATAAAACATGGATCTTAGGCTCATTTTGTAAACATAAATAACTGATTTAGATGCGCAAACTGGGTGCCGTTGCGGAGATGTAGGCTCCATGTTCGGTGCAGGTTCGGCTTCTTGTCGTTCATCCTCGGATGCGGCATCGCGTGCGGTGTTTGCCGCGCGCACCTTTCCGCTCGTTCGGACGCGTCAAGTAAAAACAAGGCTCGAAAGTCTTGGAAAACGAAATGAACAGGATTGTTGCAGGGTTCATTGTAGAAGACATGCTTCCCCTGTCGACCATTAATTCCCCAGGTTTAGAAAAATACATTTTAAATTAGGATTAAGAATTTTATGGGATAAAGTGACCTTTATTTTATTATTTTTCATTGACATCTTTTATTTTTTTTAATTATTATTATTACCATGAGTCGACTAAAAAGCTGGTTTTGTTCTCAGGAGAAGAGTTTTATTCTCCCAGCCTGTTTTGAAACTTCTGTGATAAACACCATTTTAAAATTTTGAATTTTGAACCCCATTTTGTTTGTGAATTTTACAGTGCGGCATATTTATTTGTGCAGACAGGGATATTGTTCTTTCATGTCATTTTGTATACATTTTTACAATAAAGTGTTGATAGGGCAAAAACTGATATGATGTTTGTCCATGTAGGCTACACGGTAAATTAAGAAACAGGAAAGTAAAGTAATAAGTAGTGAAGTTATTTTTCCAACGCAGTAACTAGTAAAGTAATCTCATTACAATTTACAGAAGTAACTAGTAACTAATTACTTTTTTGAGTAACTACCCCAACACTGTATAAGACTATACCAATATTGGAACTATAGCCATTTTATTCCTTTTTTTAATTTAAGAATTATGTTTAAGTTTAAAAACAGACAGAATGGTTTAGTCAAAAAAGAAAAAAATCATTCATAGTGCTATACTGCCCTCTTGTGTTCAAAATTAGGTAGAACTATTGGATCAATATCCACACATTAATACAGTTGGCAATACAGTATAATAGGTAATACAGTAGGATTGGGGCCTTAAAAATCGCTAACTTAAAAAGTGAAATTAACGGACGTGCACACAAGACCAGGCTTGGGAGGGTTACTTTAAAAATGTATTCCGATACAGTTACAAATTATTTCATAAAAAAAGGGTCCGACTTTATATTAAATGGCTTTAAGTATTATATACTTTTTCAAAAAGTAACTACAATCTGATTACTACTTTTTTTGATGTAACTCACTAGATTTTTGTATCCTGATTACATAATGCCGTTGCATGTATTCTGTTGCTCCCACAAGACATTAGTCTGAATATTTTCCTGTATGAACAAAAAGGAGTTTCCATTGTTCGCACACAAACACACATTCGATCGCGCCTCTCTCGTGACTGTGTGTGCGTGTCGTGTTCTAGGCTGTGTGCATGCACTTCTGAAGCTGCGCAGAAAATAATAAAATGCCATGCGGAGGACTAACGCAAAATGTGTGAGAAAATCCATTTGATTGTAGTTTAAGTGAGAAATAATTTCAGTGCTCTGGTCAATAGCTGTAGAGTGAAAACTGGTGAGTGCAGTATACAACTTTCACAGAAAGAGAATGATGTGAGCACGTACGATTGGCAGTGAGTCCTGTGTGTGGACAAAATAGCTCAATAAGAGTAATAAAATACATGTGAAAAAAATCACATCATAATGTTTTAAAGAACAGTTGTTTGATTAAAGTGGTGTAAATATACCCGATCCGGCAAAGATGGCAGTATCGGAGCTGATACCGATCCTGAGTATCGGATCGGCGCATTCCTAAATACTATAATGTAAACACAGTACAGATGTAGACCTGGATGAACACCTGACCTTTCAGAAGGTTGCTCACGCATACTTTGTGGTTAAAATGTGCCCTCAATGTGCACTTTTGCAGAGCCTTCACTGATGCAAGCTCTTCAGCACACTTCTTTTTGACAGTCAAAGCGGGGGTTATGTTTTTGCATGTCAAGTAGAATAACCCTAAAAGCACCAAGGTGGCGGTGCCACCGGCTTTATATATATACGTATATATATAAATATAGCTGCGAGCAGCGATTGCGGGCCAAAGCCGGCGGTACCGCCATCCCGGTGCCTTTAGGTAACTAAAGGCACCGGGGTTGCGGTGCCACCGGCTTGGGCCCGCAATCGCTGCTCGCAGCTATATTCAGTTTTTATTTTTATTTCGTTGGAATTTTTATTTTCAAATTTAGTTTAGTTTTGATTAGTTTTATAAGTGGGTTTACTAGTTTAATTTAGTTTCTATTTTTTGAAAATGCTTAGTTTTAGTTTAGTTTTTATTAGTTTTAGTGTTAGTTTTAGTCTTTTTTGTTGTTTGGGTTATTTGTCAGGGGTAAGGTTGAAAAAGGTCAGAAAAAGAATTATAACTCAAAAAAAAAACATCAAACAATTTTAGAAATATCTATTCGACATTAAAACCAGTACATAAAATGTAGCCTACAATGTGAAATTCCTTTACCCTACCAACAATCTACATATCTTATATATAAAAATCCCACAGCTTTACAATTTCCACACCCTATAGGGGAGAGCGGGGCACAATGTAATGCTTTTTGACTTTCTCAGTTTTTGTAATTCTACAAAGGGTGTAGACTTTAGAGTATTTATTTTTTTCCCACATGTCTAGTACAATTATGTGGTTTTGTTTTATGAATACAGTGTATACTTTTTACTTGATTTACCCTGAAAGAATGGAAGTGAAATGTGACAACATGTCCCATAGGTGAGGGGCACATTGTAACATCACCATATAACAGCTTAATTTGTTATCAGATCTAATAAAAATATATAGAAGTCAAACCAAAATATTTTAAAATAAAATACAATTATTAACTTTTTTCAAATAAAATAATGGGATTTTTTAATAATTAAAAATAATCTAATTTTTGATTTTGGCAACAATCACACCGGAAAACACAGCTATACAGCATAGTTCAAAACAAAATATAATGAATAATTTCTGAACATTGAATGTCATTATTTACATGTTCCTCATGTTTTCTCAGTAAAATTCATACAAGTATAGAATAGCATATTTCTAACGGGGCACATGTTCCTGGATCAACATCTTTTTTCGGAATTTTGGCGCAATTTTTTTCTCTATATGAAGAGTTCAGATGCAAAAGCCTCTAAGTGCCATTTGAAATTTTCTTCTAAAATGATAATTTTTATCAAGCTTATATATTCAAGTTCAGTAATTTCACTTGAATGACAATTAATAGGTAATCTTCATTGCAATTTAAGTGAAATTACTGAATTTAAATATACAATCTTGATAAAAATGATCATTCTAGAAGAAAATTTCAAATGGCACTTAGAGGCTTTTACATCTGAACTCTTCATATAGTGTTGAAATGGCAACTAGTAAATACACCAAGTTTCGTCATGCCAGCGTGTGTGGAAGTATTTAAAACAAGCGTGTTACTTGCAACTAGCCCCGCGTTACTTTGTGCCCAGAGCTCCCCTACTAAATGTACCATATACAACACTAATCTGGACTGAAGCAGCAAACATTCATTGTAAGAGTAAAATAATGACATAACATTATTTAATATTTGAATCACAGCTTATAGAGTTTTGACATCAACAACCCAGCAGCATTTTACCTCAAAATTGCAACTAAGTCAGTTAACTTTCTAACGAAGGCTCAATCGCTTCTCGGGTCGACATTAATACACTGACAGAATTGTATTAAGAATTTAAAATATTTGTACACCACCTTTTAATGTGTGATTGTGATACCAACCTTTTGCGAACTTGCTTTCAACATCGAACCCACGTTTTCATGGAGACGCGGTATGCACTGCTGGAGGGGAGGGGCTGTGTGTGTGTGTGCGCGCGTCCATGTGAGAGAGACGGAGGGGAGCATTACAGGGAAATGAAATGCAGCTGAACGAACACACTGCATGTTTTAAATAGCATTAAAATTAAAGACATTTACAAAGACGAAAACTAAGGACATTTGCTCTATAATTTTATTTTATTTCAGTTTTGCAAACACACATTACAGTTTTAGTTAGTTATAGTTTTTTGTAATGGCTCGTTTTTATTTTTATTTCAGTTAACGACAATGTTTTTTCCCATCTAGTTTTCGTTTTTTCGTTAGTTTTCGTTAACGATTCACGCTCATGTACGCGCTAATCACACCCCTATCTTGCACAGCGCATACCGTTCAAACTCAAGATTGCTTGTGTGCCGCAGCTGTGCTAATGGTGGAGAAACAACCTAAACTGCCAATTTCTCAAGTGGCACCTCCTCACAAATCAGAGACAGGTAAAAGGAAAAAGACTGATGACAATAAACAAAAGAAAAAGAAAGAATTAAACAGAGCCCTTTGACTCGGTCAAAACTCTAGCCGTGTAACATGTAGATAAAATGTCACGCACTGAAATGAACAATGGAAACCTGCTAATTCACTGACTTGTCATATTGCTGAAATAATGTTGTGGCGAGCAAGACGAGGCCAAGGGACGTGAGAGCGGCACAAGGCCAGTGGCGTGAGTGATAATGAACGACACCTGTTGAGCGCACCGGTCTCGCATCTCTCACGGAAGAGCGGAGGCATAAAGGAGGAGAGACGACAGTAAAGATCGAGAGAGGTACAGGCCTGATTTTACGTTGTGATTTTATGTTCTGTTTTGTGTGCCAGCAGTCATCCGTGAGGGGCTGCTGGCTTAAAGGAGACATATGCAAAATCCACTTTTTTAGCCCTTAAATGCATTTTGTTGTATATTTGGAGTGTTTATAAGTACAGAAAAGATGAAATTATTCTCTTCAGGTGCTTCGTTTATATCTTTATATTCTGTTTTGGTCATATTTTTCAACCTGTTCGGATTTTCCTGTTGTCTATTACGTTTTTTGAACAATTACGTCACAGTATTTGCAGCGGAACTGACAAATAAGGACATTGACTACCGGTCCAACACTTCGAGCAATCCGCCATTATTATTTCTCGCTCCGATTTTGTAGTCCAAGCTCAATGATGCAGAAGTTACGGGAGGGCTAGTCAAAATGTTCGGTTGTTGGATGTAGTGACCTGAAGCACTTCAAGGATCCCCAATCCAACAACCTCCGCCAGTATACAGAAGGGTTTGCCGATCGACTTCGTCTGAATGAGGGGTAAATTCCTTCTATCATTAGCTGCTGTGTTTTCTGACGCTTTCTAAACGCAAGTTATCATATTATTATCATACAGATTTTTAGTGGTAAGATCAGACCGCAGTCATTTATCTTGTCAGAGTGCTTGTTTTAACAAGAGAAATAGTCAACTTTCACTAATAACACAACATAGTTAACTTAACTTTACATACCATTGCATCCATATGAAGACGTTGTTCTGCAGGTTTGTCGTCGTCTTTTTCAAATCGCTTGCTCTGGCTCGAATACGTAACGCTTGATGGACAAGTCTTTTGTTGACATTTTGTTAACGTGTGAATAAAAATGTTCTTTGAAACTATAGTAATCGTATATCTCTTATTAAACTACAATAATGGCCGAACGTGGGGAGTTGAACCGACCGTGAACTCAGCGACCTGGAGAGTGGGCGGGGAAAGACGCAACTCCTTTTTATTTAAAGGGGACGCTTCGAAACGGGTTGCTCACAGAAGCACATCAGAAAAGGGGTAGAAAAGGGGCCTGTTAAACTATAATAATGAGGAATTCAGACCCAAGCATTGCAGTTATGCTTTATATAGACCACGAATGTATGATTTATAAGTAAAAATGAATGATTTAAAAGCATGATATGTACCCTTTAAACTTTCATTTTGTATTTGTTTTTTTATTACTAAACTTGTTCAACCATCCCCTTGTTCGACCATCCCCGCCTCTATCCCATAACAACTAAATCTCGTTACAAATGTACGTGCAAACCTTATCTAGTATTAGGCCTACATATCGCTAGAATAATTACTCACATACTGTTACGTTAGTTACCGTTATATTATCTTAGTAACTATTTATAACTTATAGAAGGACTGCAACCTTATAAAGTTACATTACATGAATTGCAAAATATGTAATGATTTAAAGACCAAGTTTGTAGTCAAAGTATGGGCAGGTCTTAGCCAATGTAAAGCATATTGTTGATGTTTCTTCCCTACTAGTGAATATGCCATAAATCCCCCGTCATCGGTGGCCCTGCTTACTCTGATGTGGGAGAGGAGCTGTGGAGAGAGGCCTGAAGTCAAGCAGAGAGCAAAGGGGTGTGACCTTTAAGTTGTGCTTGTTCAAATTTTCAGGCTAAGTCAACGTTTCTCAAAACTCCCTACTGCAGCTTTAAAAGTAAAACTCCATATTCCGTTGAGTTTGGAAAATTCTGTACACAGAGAAATTCTGTACACAGAGATAATCATCAGAATATCTCTTCTCTATGAAAATCTTCTTGCGGACATTCGTTATAGGTGGCGTTTAGTGACTACAGAACATTGAAATTATACATAACCAGAAAGTAGAAAGCAGTGGCAGAACTTTTGCCAAGCTGTCAGAGGTTCTGGGTTCTAATCTGCACTAAGTAGTATAGTTTATTTTCCTCATTTAAACCGATTGTTTATTAGTGGTTGTATATCAAGCAGGGACACATTTTTTTGTGCATTAGGTTTTGTGATTTCACCATAACAAATATAGAGAGTCTCTAAGTCTCAGCAACAGACTGAAGCACGCATCCATTGGTGGAAAGAGTACTAACAAATTGTACTTAAAGGGGGGGGTTGACTGCGATTTCACTTTTTTGATTTTAAATGGTGTGTAATGTTGCTGTTGGTGCATGAACAGTATCTGCAAAGTTGCAGCGCTGAAAGTTCAGTGTAAGCAGAGATATCGTCTTTTAAAAATCAGGAAGTATAATTGCCTACAAAAACGACTGAATTGGGACTACAGCTGGGTTATGGTACATCACTAACCCACATATTTGCATCAAACTCTCCCTCCGGAATAAGCAGAAAAGGGCATGGCCATATTTAAGCAGCTCCAGCAGCTCGTCGAGTGTGTTGTTCACGCAGCTGTCAGGTCTTATGTCTTCGAACTTCCCACGAATGCTGTACTTCGTCAACAATGGATACAATTTATGTTTGATTATGTTCCTGAAAATGACGATCGTAATCTAGCTCTCTATGCTGCGCATTTTACGGAAGACGGCTTCCAGAATCTCCACGTTCAACACCGGTTTCAACAAGAAACTGTAATCATGAAGCAGTTCCGACTTTAAAACCAGAGGCAGCAGTTGTTGGGCCACAACCTGTAAGTAGGCTAAGACTTAACCATTTTAAATGTATTTGCATGTACAGTATAATTCCAGAGGTAGTCTTATGTTTTAGTTTTTTTTTCAAATGTCAGCGGTAGCTTTATTGCCACTAGGCTATTAGTTATGCTATTTTGTGTCTACAACAAACGCGTACAAACATGAATTTTGTATAAGTGCTAATGTTGTAAATGTATTTTTCATGTATATATGTTTTATGACGTTATTTTCGATTTGATCAAGAACGTAAATTTTCCACCGCTGTTTGAGTATGACATTAGTAGCCAGTCAGTCGCTATTGTTGCCAGTCAGATGCTATTGTGTTAAACAAACGTGTATAAAGTTAAAAAAAATGTAGCAAATTATCATTCAGAAATGTTTATTAAGAGCCGTGTGTGGTGTGGTTCTGACTCGCTTCATCGTGGCTTTCTCCGTCTGATTCTGGGTCATACTGATACTGCAGTTCGACGCATATTTACCTCTGGACCGGAGCTCATGACGTGCCCGTAAAGGCAATGGGCGTTAACTTTCCGGACAACGTAAGCGACAGTTTAGCCAATCACAACACACCGGACCAAGCTAACCAATCTGAGCCCACGACGTGTTTCTGAGGGAGTGGTTTCATAGACTCAGGAAGTCAACCGCTCGTTCGAGGACAGAGGAGAGCGCGGCTGACAATAAACGTGAAGTTTATGAAAAATAAGACTTTTTAAAAACGAAAAACCACGAATACATGTTATATTGCACCCCATAAACACAATCATGCAAAGAAAAAAAGCAGTCAACCCCTCTAAGGACAGATTGGGCGGTACTGCCCAAAATGATATACTTTTACAAATGTGTACTTATCTTAAAAACTATTCACGATAGAGAGATGCGGTCTTTGTTGCTGTCTTCCTCAGATTCTGCTGAAAAGAGTGATAACCGGATACCTGGAGATACACTGCTTGTATACACACCGTCAAAGGCCAATGAAATCAATATTGTTTGACAGATTCACGAGCAACAACCAATGGAAAAATTGCCGATGGAGAAATATTTTTCTTACCCAATCAGGGGAAGGTTACCATGACATTCTAGCAAATAGGAGGACTCTAGCCATGCTAGGGGTGGTACAAACAGTGTCGAGTGGTGGAGGAGATGACAGAAAGAAAACGGACATGCCGAGTATAAACAAGACTTTTTTAGAGCAAGAGCACGCTAAGATTTATATGAGACAGAAGAATATATATATATATATATATATATATATATATATATATATATATATATACCATTTTGGAAGATGTAAACAACACTGGTCCAGAAACACTTCCTGTTTCAGTTTGTAACTGTTTTCTTTATTTCACATGTAAAGAAAACATCTTAAAGATGTTTGTTTACCTTTTTGAGTTGGTTTTATATGTTCTGTTGGTTGTATTTTATCCCAGCTTTTATGCACTGTTAAAAAACTGAAAAAGGAAGTGCTTCTGGACCAGTGTTGTTTACATCTTGCAAAATGGTCTAGGGGTACTCGAACTCGGACTCGAGTCCAATTTTGAATGAACTCGGACTTGTCACGCACTCGGATGAATTTGTACTCGGACTTGACACGGACTCGGACATTTTAGACTCGGAAAAATGTCCGAGTCCAATCGAGTCCGGGCACTGGAGGACACATTATTCAAAAACGAAACGAACCTACTTGTGTTGTGTCCGCGTTGAGTATTATAGCTAATCACAGACATGTATATTAAGTGCATTAACACAGTGAGCAAATCAGAGGCATTTTAGAGTCAACATGCAGAGAATTCGGTCAGAATGCACGTTCAGAATCACCACGAGCTTTATCCTTTTGCAAATCCCCTTATAAACAAAGTCTAGACGTGAAATAAATGAGAGATTCACTGTGCAGTGCGGATAACTTCAGTGTTTATGACAAGAGTTTTAGAGAGAGTGCAGAACGCGGTAAGTGATGGCTTAAAGGTGCCATCTGTAAAAATTGAGGTTAAAATATCCCAAAAATAAGCTACACGCATCAAAAGAATGAGAAGAAATAAGGTTGATGATGTCATCAAAAAAATGACAAGTTATAGTGCTGCCGAGATATTAACCTGAATTAGCATGCTAAATTACTAGCCCCGGCCCAGCAGGTGTCGTAATACCAGTTTCGGCCATGGGAGGCAGTATGCGGGCAGGCAACATTAGCACCAGCCAAACTGCAATAGACGAGTAAGTCGCGCGGCTTGTGTGTACTTGAACCTGATGCCAGTCGTGTGGAAAATACAGCCCACTATTACATTTCAGTTCAGGGAAGAGTTAAAAAAAATGATTGGTCGATATTATGCATGAGGAATACATTTTGATAAGTTGTAACATACTGTATCTTTCAACAGTGTTCGTTACCATTAGCTAGTGGAGATGATCGGTTCACGTGCGTTAGGGATCTGTCGTGTAAAGCGCCAAAACTGTATTTATTGTTTGAATTGCGCAATAAAATTAACAGAATCTGAGAGCTGACATCGGTCTCCGTGTCCTTTTTCTGTGCATGACAAAATTGATGTGTGGCGTGAGAGTGTTTGAAAAGTGTTGTGAGAGTTGGCAGCTCTGAAAGACGCTAGCTTGGTCCACTTCAGGGAATGCTGTCTGTCAAATTAATTAAAACTAATGATAAAAATGTAAAATGAACAAAACGATTACCATAAAACTAGAAATAATAGCCTGGGCTTTAATTTTCCCATATCGTCGAAATGCACTGACTTGTCTATGAGACGGCCTTTATAATTTAATATTGAGATGTTGTTCATTTAGTCTCTAATCTGTAAAAATCTCCAAATGCTCCACATGAAACTGCGGTCTTCCAACCTTTTACTATCGTGTCAATTGATTTGATTAATATGCACGAGAGAGAAAGAGCAACACAGCGCTCACCCGTGTTGTTTGAAGACATGAGAGTGCGCGCGGCCGCGGAGGTATTTCTGGAGGTATACTGCCCCCATCTGGTATGGAATATGGTGTATGATTTGATTTTAAATGCCAGAGGGCACCTTCAAAGGGAGCGCTATTGACAATCTAAATAATAATTTAGTTTTTCGTGCTTCTAGAGCAACAATGGTTATGTTCACAGTGTAAATCAAAAACAGTCAAAAATGCATTTAAATGTGGGAGTGAATCCGCTAAAGTCCAGTAGTCCCGTGAGTCATAAAATTGCGATGCTTGACAGTAACCATAGCAACATGAGAACGTGATAAACATAGAAACATTTTGGTGACGAATAATTGTATGATTTTTGTTACATTTACACTTTAGTCATAAGTTTACATACACCTTTCAGAATCTCCCAAAATTTTTTTTCCTTTTCTTTTTTAGTCATAGGAAGATGATCATAAAAACATTGTTTCTATTCAGTACTGTACTGAAAAAGCTTTTTCACATAACAGATGTTTAATGGCCTAGTCCACAAGACAAAATACAAGACAAATTATTTGATTTTAATATTGTGTGTAATTACTTGAATGATCCAAAGGAAGGAAAAATCCTCCAGCTGACACATTCTTTGCTTTTCCAGCATCTTCTGCATATTTGACTCCTTACTAGCAGTGACGGTGAGATCCATCTTTTCGCACTGGTGACAAGTGAGGGACTCGCACAATACACAATCGTTACAAACCCAGCAAATATTTAGTGATGTTCAAGAAGGAAGCATCCTTTAAGGATGGAACTGGATGTAAATTGGTGTAAATTGTTAAAAAAATAATTAATTAATTTAGTCCTGCCCTTCATAGGCTAAAATAGATATTAACATATAAAACAAAATAATAAAAATTTAAACATCACCATCATCTTACTCAAAAGTATACACCTGGCTCTTAATGCATCGTGTTGCATTCTTGAGCATTACCTTGCAAACACCTTTTTCTCGTTGCTCCTCAATATATTTTTCACTGTGTGAGAACATGTGGAGTGAGAGCGGAATGGATTGTGGGATGCAGCAACAGTAACTAAGAGGGGCGGGTCTATGTGAAATAGTGATGGCCGGTTCGTGAACGAATCGTTCTTTTGAACCGGTTCTTTTTAGTGAACTGGTCGAACCAGTACACTAAATCGGACTGAATCGTTCGAAACATTTCGTGTCTTGCGTCAGCGCTAAACCACACGTTACTATAGTTACTCACTTTCAGACATGCCTGACAGTCCCTCCGAATCGAAATAAACCAATATACAGGAGTACATTTTATTCCAGTAACTCAAAAACTTCACTGAACGGAGACATGTTGGTGCTGCTGAGAGAAGTGATGAGCACGAGCAGCAGATACTGCACATGCGTAGAGCTGTCGCGATAGTCAATATATCGACTTATCGCACGATATATGGAAATGAGCGCGATTATTTTTGTTGCCGCGATATATTGCAAATAATAATTTGTTTTATTATTAAATAATAATTAGATTCATTTTTACATTAAAATGAATGTCATCAGCATTTTAGTTGATCGCGCTGCCTCTGTCATCTTGTCTGCACTCTGTGTCGGAGGCGGGGCGCAGCGTGCCGTGTCCACACACACACACACACACACACACACATACAGAAAGAGAGAGCGGACACCGTCAGGTGCAGAGAAGTCGTGAACCAACTATTTCGTGACATCTAAACAGCAAACCAGTTATAACTATAGGAAGAACGAGTCCAAGATGGAGTTGATTTCAAAGCCACAATCATCAGCTCCGGTGTGGGAACATTTTGGCTTTAAGCCGAACAAGAGAGGAGAGGTAATTAATGCGAACGAGCCGGTATGTCGACTGTGTTTTAAAACAGTAGCAACAAAACGAGGCAACACAACAAACTTAAAATCGCACCTAAAACATAACCATCCCACCCAGTTTTTCAACCTGGGAACAACAACTGCAGCTGGAGTTGGAGAGGGGCCTTCTTCCAGACAATTATCTGTTGCAGACGCCTTTTCCCGACAGTCCAAATATAAACGTGACAGCGCGAAATGGCGCACGCTCACGGATAGCGTAACTCTCTATATAGCCAAAGAGATGCAGCCATTATGCACGGTTGAAAAACCAGCATTTAAAAATATGCTGCAAACCTTTGACAAACAGTACGAATTGCCAAAGAAAACGTACATGTCCCAAACTGCCATTCCATCCTTGTACAATAAAGTAAAAGATGATATTCTGAAGGAGATAAAAGACATCTCCTTTTACTCTGCCACTACAGATATGTGGTCAAGCTCAAATATGACACCTTATTTGAGCTTGACCATTCACTACATAACTGCTGACTGGACTCTGCAGTCTAAGTGTTTAGAGACCAGATACATACCCCAGAACCACACTGCGGATGTGCTTGCTGAAGCCCTTCAGGTTGCTTTAGCAGACTGGGAATTGGATGAGCGCAAAATGGCCTGTATAACTACAGATAGCGGCGCTAACATTGTGGCTGCAATACGTAACCTTGGCTGGCCATGGCTCAATTGTTTTGGACACAACCTTCATTTGGCTGTTTCCCATGGACTGGACAGTGACAAGGATCGCACAGCACGTGCCATGGGACTTTGTAGGAATCTTGTCAACACCTTCAATTTGAGCTGGCTAAAGAAGAGAGACCTGAGGAAGGCACAGACTGAAACCAACCAGTTCTGGTGAGTGATGATACCAGTAACTTGTTATACAACACAAAATATTTAGGGTTTAAATAAACTTAATTTAAAGGGTTTTTATTATTTATTACTTACTTTTTGGGCCTGTTTGTATGTATTAAATAATTGGTTACATTATAATAACCATATTATTATTTATGAAACTACTACTACTACACTATAAAAATATTGTTGGTTTTAATTAAATTAGTAACCTGGTTGCCTTAAAATTTTAAGTTCATTGAAATTAAAAAAAAAAAAAATCAGTAAACACAATGAAGCAGATTTATTTAACCATCAGAAACTCAAACTATTACGTTATCTTAACCACATAAATTATAAGTTTATTTGACAAAAGAAAAAAAAATTGTGATTACAATTTTTTACAGTGTAGCATTTGTAAAATAATGTTAGACAAAAATTAAAAATAAAATGTTATATTTTCTACAGGATGTCGCCACACGATGGGGTACCAAGCACAAAATGATCGAGAGGGTGCTAGAGCAACTCCCAGCCATAAGACGTGTCCTGGTTGAAGATCGAAAACATGGCCACCTCAACCCAACCTGGCAGGATGTTTCTGTGTTGGAATCAATTAATGCAGCAATGAAGCCAGTGGCTGATTTCACGGATGTCCTCTCAGGGGAAAAATACGTCACTGTGTCATCTGTAAAGCCTGTGTTGGAACTTCTTAAAGGTGAACTTTTATCCCCAGACCCCAATGACACTGGACTGACAGCAAACATGTGCAGGGTGTTGAAGGAGAAATACAGCCCACCTGAAATCCAAAACCTTCTGACCAAGGCCACAATGTTGGATCCAAGGTATCGTGGTACCATGGAGGATGCGGAGGTCTTGGATGATGTAAAAGAAAAGCTATTGCAAGAACTACTAGACTTGAACGAGGAAGAAGGAAAAGGAGAATGTGCCAGTGGTGAGGCTGCAGGGGGAAATGAAGCTGCAGGGGGAAATGAAGGATCTGAATCTGGACCTCCAGCACGCAAGAAGAAGAGGCTGTGTGACCTTCTCCAGCACAGAAGAAACCTACTTGCAAGTCACCAGACTCAGGCACCGGTTCCAAAAAGAGCGCAGGCTGATGTGGAGCTAACCAGGTTCCTCCAGGAAGAACCAGTTGATGCATCATCTGATCCCTTAATGTGGTGGCGTGATAACCAAAAAAAGATTTCCCCTAGTAGCCAAGTTAGCACAAAAATACATGTGCATTTGTGCAACAAGCACCAGCTCAGAAAGACTGTTTAGCACAGTTGGTAACATTGCTACCCCAGTAAGATCCTGCCTTAAGCCCCACAAGGTAAACATGTTGGTGTTCCTTTCTCGGAATCTGCCTAACAATTAAAAAACTAATCTGGCAGCAGAAATGTCCTGTTGATGCATCTGTGCCTTTGTGTGACACACTTTAAAAGTTTAAATTGACACATTACTTTGTTTAAATCTAGTTCTTGATACCTTGCACTTTTTTTGTTAACGAATGTCTATTTATTTACTTGTTTTGTTTATTTGGGATATATTTTTTCACAGTTCACAATGTCTAAATATTGAATAGAATAAGAATAAATGTTCTTTGTTCTTTGAAACAGTGTACTTGCATTATTATGCTATTATATTGACATTAGATAATCAGTGGCATAAAATGGTCTGAAAATTACAATAATATCGTTTATCGCAATTAATTTTGGTGCAATATATCGCACACCAAAAAATAGGTATCGTGACAGCCCTACACATGCGTGTACTACCGAACGTACAGGTACAGCGGTTCTCTAATATCCAGTACAGAACCGAGAACTGTTTCTTTCGGACACGTTCGACATACTGAGAACTGATGAGTTGTTGAGCTGAGCATGCGTGCAATTTTTTCTAAGGGACGAAATGTACGTTTCCTAAGTATTTAGTTGAACATCAGTAAGTGTAACAAAATAAAATATTTTGGAAACATGTTTATCACATAATTACTGTATTATCATTGTATTATTTTAAAGTTTGGAAACAAGGATTGGATTGTAAAACTGTCAAACTAAACATTTATTATTATACTAAAATAATATTTTCAGGAACAGCTCATTTAATTTAAAAGTAACAATATAAATCTTTGATGTAAACTCTTGCCAAGGTTTTAATGGTGCACTGCTTAGTAAATGTTTATAATGTGTTAACATAATGAATTAAACATATATGTTTAATTCGTTATGTTCACATTATAAACATGTAAATATACTGCATAGGCTATAAGGCTATATTGGAGACAGACATGCATCGATTTTTTTTTTTTTAGTTTTGTCGACTGTAGGCTATATTCAGGTTTCAGCTCAGCACACACAGGCCTATGCTATGGTTCTCGAGTCGAGAACTGGTTGTTGCAGTTCTTGAATCACCAGTACAGAACCAAGAACTGTTTCTTTCGGACATGTTCGATACGGAGAACCGATGAGCTGGAGATATTGCGCCTGCATGATAGCACCGTCTCTGAACTTTCTTTCGGCTGGCTGATCCTGTGCTGCTGATACATGAGCACGCAGTACAGGTGAACCCAGGACTTAAAGGAGAGGGCGAATTGACGAAATGTAAGTTTATTTAATAACAAATAAAATGATGAAGACCATTTATGCATTTTATATATTTAAAACACGTAAAACATCTGCGTTAGCACATCGCCTAGGCTGCAGCAGGGTTCGTTTTCAAAATGTAAATGTAAGAAACTTATCCAAGGTGATTATGACGATGTGTATTATTATTTGACTGAAGTTATGATTACAAATGCCTTTAATTTAAAGTATTTTTATCCGCCGGGACGATAGAATTGATGTCATTACGTGATGTAAAAGAACTGGTGAACCGTTTTTTTGCACCGGTTCATTAAAACGAACTGTCCGAAAGAACCGGTTCGCGGAAAAGAACCGGACTTCCCATCACTAATGTGAAAGGTCAATTTCAAATTATTTAAATCTTTGTGGACTCGGCCGGACTCGACTCGGATTCAAGTCCGACTCGGCCCTCTTTGATCTCGGACTCGATTGTTAAGGACTTGGACTCAACTCGGACTCGACAAAGGTGGACTCGGACCCAACTCTAATACACAATTATAGCATTATTTATTATTTTAGCTCTTTTATGATGGCAAGCAGTAAACGATTTACAGTGGAGCAGGCTCTGGAACAATTACTGGAGAGTGACGAGGAGAAAGCATTGCTTTCGGCTGGAAAAACGGCTGGGACTATTTGTAAATTCAGGGTATCTGCAGATTTTTTCACAGCAAATTTAATGACTTAAGACCATTTTAAGTCCTCTAAATGGCAAATTTAAGACTTTACCATGACAAAAAAAAAAAAAAAGAAAATATTCAGCACGACACGACAGTGTTAATTTTGGCAGGCATTTTTGTTTTAGTCTTCATATGAAAATGCTTATTGGTCTTAGTCACATTTTAGTAATTTTGTCTTTCATTGTTTTAGTCTAGTTTTAGTCGACAAAGTCATTGCATTTTTTGTCAACTTTTAGTCATTACTTATAGTCAAACTTCAGTTACCGATATTAATTTTGGTAGCTAATTTATATGTAGTCTTTAGACAAAAAAAAATTACATTATAATTTTTCGCTTTAGGCCAATTCAATTAAGCTTATGGAGACATTTGAATCAAGGTAACAGGCTGTATTGACAATGCACTCTTTAGCAGTAGCACTTGTGCAATTCTATATATCCCTGTTCCTTAGTTCAGTGGTTCTCCAATTCTTTAGAATACTGTAACCCCTCTTGCACTTAGACTGCAGTCACACCTTTTCCATTTAGGGACAATATCTACCCCTTTTAATCGATATTTTACCTTTATAAATACTTTAATAAAATAAATAATGTTTTAAATAAAACAATGTTCAATAAATGTCCAATGATGGTAAAAACGAGATGATACTTTTAAATATTAAATAAAAATCGCCAGTAGGTGGCGGTAAGTCACTGTCTTTATGATTGAGTCATCCGTCATCGAGTCATTCATTCATTCATTAGTAACAAATATGGTAACAAAGCAAGTGGCTGTTTTTATTAGGGATCGACCGATATGGATTTTTTAGTACCGATACCAATTTTTTTCCCCATCAGCCTTAGCCGATACCGATACAGGCTGCCGATTTTCTCAAGCCGATATTTGGGGCCGATACATTTTGCTCCCTCAATTTACATCATAAAAATTACATGTTAACAAATGTTACAGGTCTCAATTTAATAAAAGTAACATTTAATTAACTTCAAAAATTAATATTTAACAAATAGTTAAACACATGTGAGGTAGAACAAGAACAAGTAGATAAACAATTTAACAAATATTAAAAATATGAGGTAGAACAAAAAAAGTTCAGTGCTAAAAATAAATATTTAAGCATAAATTAAATAATTACACTATTGCACTCAGTAGCAACCAGAATAATAAAGTGCACATAGTAGGCCTACTTCATTTTAAACGGACAATATGTAATTTTTTTGGCCACCAGGGGTCACTCATTTCACATAATAACAAAGACGTACTTTGATGACGTCAGGAAAGAGCGTGGGCTCGCGGGAGTTGTTGTCGCTGTCAATGACAACCAGCTCAGCTCATGACATGACATGATCGTTTTTTACAAAATATACGGATATACGGCATCTCTCTGTAGATTTAGCTCGTCAAGAAGCTTTAAATGCAACCCCAATGTTTACCTGTGTCATACTTCTCCTGCGCGGCTCGCTAACAGCAACAGTTGGCTGATTTGAATGAGACGACCGGAACGGGGAGCGCTATATGCGCGCGCAGCACCGGGGGACAGTGCATCTCGTCTGAGTGAGCGCTCGTGAGCGGGCACGTGATTTACACGCATAAAAATACGTCTTACTTTTTTTTCTTCGTCATTTTCTATGCTTTCTTGGCGGTAGTCCAGTGTTCCCCTTTGTGTTTGGTGGTTTCGCCGGGTTCCGCAAGGAAGTTAGAGAAAATAGTGGAGTCAAAGGTTATATGACGCCATAGACGGACGACGAAACGGAAATAAAGAAACGTCCCGTGTCTTCGAATTAAACTATAAATTTCTCCGTATTTGAAAGTTGGTTGAAACTGTCGGGATAATGTAAGTACACATCTAATAGAAATATATAACATAGATACAGTTATTTTTGCTATTTTTAAAGCCGAAAAGTACAGATTGTGGCTTTAAAATAAACAAACTATGTACTGCCATGGTTTAATTTTTTCTACATAAAATAAAATGAGCATTTCTAGTCTCTAATATCACTGCAATGGCGAGGGAGACACACCACACGCGTCCAAACCTCAGCCAGGTGGGCTATGAATAAATCTCCCACAAAAAGCACAGAACAACGTTGGCATTACTTAATCCTATGACCAGTGTTCGTTACAGCACCCGTATGCATACTAGGGCTGTCAAAATTGCTCAAATGGCGTTTGCATATTCTCTCTAAAAAACATATTAGAACATCCCGTTGCGCATTTTGTCATTGACGCGCATTATGTCAATAACAGGACACATTAATACAAAGAGACATAACTACTAGTATTAGATAGTGTATTTATTTATTAAAAAGCAAGTAAATCAACTAATAGCCAAGACTGCAGAGCTCTCTCGCCACGGACTCGCTCAGGAACTCTCTCTCCCTCCCCCTCATGCTCTCTGCGCGTCGGTTAAAAGAACAACAACAAACAAATGTTGAGTGCTGATCAAGAGTTTTGTGCAAGCAATTTAAGGTTGTGAGTCGCGACTCTTGTCCCAAATATAGCAGGCTTCATTCATTGATTGAAGTTTCACAGTATATTGAACCGACAGTGAGCGCTCCGAGCGAGCTGAGCAGCTATGGTAACGTTATTAGTCTGCAACCGCGGGTGTGTTTTTCCACATTCAAATATTAATTTTCACCTTCAAAATTAATACATATTCGAATTTAGAATATTCATAGACATCCCTAATGCATACTGAACGGATAGCCTACACCTTAGCTATTTGCAGCTCCCTAATACAATGGCAAGCAGTTAAGTTTTATAGACGAGGCATTCGCGTTTTCCATTTGGACTCACAAACTTGCTTAGCTATATAGTTGCAACAACATAACAGTTATAGAGCAACGTGTTTCCATTTTCAAAGTGTTTGACAATATTTCAGCTGTCAAACATTTAAAAGATGCTTTGAAAGTTTAAGTTACCATTCTTGTGAAGAGCAGGTTGCACTCTGCTAGTGGGGGAGGGCGGGGCACGTGAACTGCAGTCTCCAGCAACACAGAACTGCCCGTGACCGCCTGCTTATAAATAACGCTGGAAAAAAAAAAAAAAAACTATCGGCGAACGCGCAGCCGTGTATCGGCCGATTCCGATACACGTAAAAACCGCAAATATCGATCGATCACTAGTTTTTATGAACGGGTCATTGAATCTCACGAATTTTAATCACCGCTGTGTGCTGCAGTTCTGCAGTGGCTTCAGTTGCAAAACAGCAATGATATAAAAAAATATATCAACATTATATCAACACTGCTGAATATCAGCTTGTATCGATTGCATATTTAGTTGCACAAACAGCTCGTGACATAAAGACAAACTGAATGACACTTTAAAGTAGATCATATGAAGATCACGGAACTCCAGCTACTTGTCTGTGTTTTCGATCATCCGCGCTTCTTCAGCAGTGTAGAGCGCGTGCGCGAGCATGGTTGCCAGATACTATTGACAAGACCGGGTAGAAAACGTGTTCTTTTAACAGGAAACCTCTGACTGGGGATTTAATTAATTACATCTGGCAACCAAGCATGAACGCACATAAACACCGTCTGTAAAACAAAAAAAAAAACGGATGACGAGTCGGACAAGAAATTTAAGGTCCTTGCGTGAAATTCAAGACCTCCTTATCAGAAATTTCAGATTTTAAGACATTTTCAGGCCTTAAAAAGCGAAAACTTTATTTAAGACGTTTTAAGACTTTTTAAGGACCCGCGGGGACCCTGAAATTAAAGGTTCTCTAAGCGATGTGGGGCCAAAACATTTTTTGTCACATACATCAAACGTCTCCTCACTATCGGCTAGCTGCCTGTCCCCTAAACACTCTGTAAAAAAAAGCGGTCTCTGTAGACACCACAGGCTCCACAAACGGCAACAAAAACAATCATGTCTCACCCGGACCACGAAACCTTACAAACAGTGTTCCAGCCAATCACTGGCAGGAAGTATTTGAGGGTGGGTCTGGGGGGTTAGTGCGCGTGCACATGAAGGGGGTGTGTGTGTGAAGGAGAGACAAGAATCAGAGGGAAGTTCGAAAAATGACCGACACACGACCAAAGAGACGTTGTTCTGAAGAACAAATTAAAAAGAAGGAGGAGTCGGATAAAGAACGTGCGAAGTTCCGAATTTACATCGGTAGCAAAGCTTTTGAACGATGGCGAGAACTCCGGCGGCAGGAAGCACAGAAGAGAGGGGGAGGAGTTGAGATGCGGAGGAGGGAGGGTCTAGCTAGCCTCCGATTTGTTTGAAAATATTCCGAATGTCAACACCCAGGATCGCTTAGAGAACCTTTAAGTTAGATTTTTCATTGTTCTTTACACATTTTATTTAACAATTACACATGTCTGTCAAGCAAAGGCTTTGACAAATATATTTTTTGTTCAAAAACTGTTCACTATTGTTGTGCGATGTGTGATTTTCAGAAATAAATGACAAAAATTTAATTTCCGTTTTAGAAATGTTCTAGTATATTGTAAATTTTTCACTCAAACTTCCTTTATAAACACATTACATGCATGCTTATGTTAGCTTAGGGTCTTCTGAATCCATAGATACCAAATACCTAGTGTTCCGTTACATATAGTTTATAAGCCCAAATGTAAAAATGGTGAAAAAGGACCAAAAAGAGCTCAGTACCCAGAGGGTTAAGTAAAAGTATTGCTACTTAAGTAATAATTTACTTGAGTACAAGAAGAAGTACTGAAAAATAGTATGACTCAAGTAGGAGTAAATAAGTAGCTTGCTTAAAAACTACAAGTAACTACGTTACAAAGTACTTTAGTATTTTTCTCTATTTTTACCCAAAATAGGAAGATGATAGCGATATGGAGCATTAAACACTCAACTCTTTAATGCAATGCGAATCATCATAGCTTGTATCATATAATTTAATAAAATAATATTTTATCACTCTGTGTTAAGAAACAACATGAAACCAATTTCAAACACGACTGACATGTATGTCATTGTATTGTGTATGTGTTTTATATCAATAGTGCAGTGTCCATTATCAGATCATATAGCCAAAGCCCTGCTCGCGTGAGGCGCACCGCTTCTTTATGCAAATCTACCCTATTTTGGCAGCAATTTGATAGTGAGAAAAATATTAGACCGCATAATTAAAAATATTGCTTAAGTTAACAGACATACGTGTGTGTTTTATACTAATGCAGTGTCTGTTCATGGAGCAGATACAGGGTTTCCCCAGGTTTAATCACCCCAAATTTAAGACTTTAAGACCTTTTTAAGACCACTTTAATGAAAATTAAGACCTACATCACACCCACTACGCAGCCGTAAAACACCAGATCAAATCCCAATAATGACTATCACTATCAAATGTTTTAAGTAAAAATAGATTTATAAATCATACATAGAAAGTGTCAATATTTGTGTGTTTGAGATATTTTTTTGCATATACTGGGTGCATCAAATATGATAGAAATTAGTTTTTTTCTACACATCCCAGCCTCCAGCTCTATGTCAGCTTGATAAATGAGGCAGTGTTTCTCCTGTTTGTCAGCACTGTTATCTGGCTTTAAACTAGTTTAAATCAAGAGACATTTGTGTTCATCACTGAATTCAAGTGCTTCTCAATGGATCTCACAGCACTGTTTAGTATTTGCGTGATGAAGATGTATCTACTATAGAAAGCTTGCGCTGCGTTGCCATTTGAACATTTGATCCGAGCAAATAAATGGTCCGTGGGGTGTGGTTCAAATGAGTAGCCTTGTCTCGTTATGCTTTTGCCGCTTAAACATTACATAGATGTAATAAACATTACATCTTGTTTTATCACCCAGCCCTAGTTAATTGTATGAGAATAAGGAAGCCCATAATACAACCATAAAGATAATGACAGGCGATATAATTGGAATCACTTTCAGAATGTTTCTTGCAGATAAAATCACTGACAGCCAAATCAGAATCCACATCAACTTTAAAGAGCTCTAGCATTTAAAGCAGCAGATGACATGGCTGCAGTGTGTAATTACACAGATATATAATAATAAATGATTTCCTTTAAGTTGTCTACTCACAATTGTTGCACTTGTGGGTTGTTCATTAAATTAGATGCCTAAAGAGAGAGAGACAGTGAGTTAGCGATGAGCATAAGTAAGCATTAATGAGGAGCATTTTAGATTTCTACTCACCATGTTCATGAAGCCAGGGTTACTCAGCAAACCAGCCAGGTCAACTCCACCCAAACCCCCTGCCTATAAAAGATAAACACATGACCATAAGATTCACTATATCACACAAAGTGACAAAAACTGCCTGTAATATTGGGAGGGGGGGGGGGGGAGGGTTCTGTGGACTCACTGGGCTGGACTGCGTTTCCTTCATCTTCTGTTCTGCTATTTGAAGGTTGACTTTGTAGGTGTCATTGTCAGGGTCCAGTTCCAGTGCTTTCTTGTAGTAGCACACAGCCTCTGAGTATTTGTTCAAACTTGCAAGAGCAAGCCTTGTTTTTAGGCAAAACATAAAAGAAAAATAAAGGCCATATCAACATCCCTTAATATGGGAGCAATTTAAATCAGGGTATCTTTATTTTGTTTATTATTATTATTTTATTTAAAGCTTTTTAAGACCTTTCTTAAAGAGCACCTATCATGGATTTTTGAAAATGACTGTTCATGTAGTGTGGACTACAGCTCTAAGGGAATGAAAACATCCTGCAAAGATTTATATATGAAAGTGAACCGTATATAAAGTTATTGTCTTTCAAAAGTGAGAGTCTTTGAAATGAATTGTTTTTTTAAACGAGTCATTAGCTGTTTCATAGTGACATAGCTACGAAACATTAACTCATTGACCACTCCCAACAACTGCGCGTGCAGACGGAAGTGTAAACTTGAAGTCTAGAACACATTCAAATACTTCAGCTGAATAACATCATGTCGAGAAGACAGTGTGTTCTACATTGCAAAGACAGTTCAGCCACTTGTTTTCATTGCCCAGGGACGAGCATGTGAAGAATCAGTGGTTAGAGTTCATATTTGCAACGATACCACAACATTATAGCCCGATTGTGTTCTCATCATTTTAATGACGAATCATTCAAAAACATAAATGACTTCAAATGTGGATTCGCAAGCCGGTTGTTCCCGAAGGAGGGCTCAGTATCCAGTGTAAACGGATCAGGTTCGTCCTCCTCCGAATCACAATCTTTAAGTATTATTAATAATGTTTGCTGTTATGTTTTCTGTAGCATGCACAATATAGTTATATTTTGTTGTGAGTGTTGTGTACACTCTACGCAGCTTCTAAGCGGCAGGCATGAAAACCGGTCAGGGGTAAAAAAGGTGAGAAAGATATTACCCCTCTAGGGGGGTCCGCGGGCATGGTCCCCCGTAAGAAAATTTTAAATATTCCATATTTTAAACCATCAATCTGATGCATTTTGAGATGCATTTTTTTCCAACCTGGGGAGAGCTGGAGAAACTTAATTTCAGCCATGAGTCAAAAATATTATGGCCTCTGTAGCGTTAGCTAATAATAATAGGCCTAATAATAAAAATAAAAAAGGCCGATACCTATCCGTTACCAACACAGTTTAAAAAAAAAAATCAAGTAGAATTTCTATAACTGTTTGTTGAACTGATAATCACACTTTTGTGTGTTAAACACAATCTATACTTAAAGCTGCCGTCGGTAACCCTGGCTGATTGAGTGGATTTGGCAACATTTTGAATGTTTACAACTCGTATGGCCCTCCCCCACTATCAACGGATACCCTCCCACAGAGTTTGTGCGCAAGTGCGTGCATACCAGGTTTTCTGTGAACGCGACCGTCTCATCAGCATTCATCAACACCATGGATTATTTTGAGGTATGCTGTCCTGGCTAATATACCAATATGCAATTGCTAACGTCATTTGTACTCTAAATGAGCTTACTTGGTTTGTTAGTGTTCCGCCATCACTCTTCCTACTGCGCAAACTTCAGGCGTGTGCATGTGATTGTAACGTGAGCGAGGGGTGGCGTGTGCCCGATCTGTGACTGACAGTCAGATCTCACACCCCCCTGCGCTGATTGGACACAGTGAACAGGGAGCACAGGATTTTTGCAAAACAAATAACACGCTCCAGGTGGAGTTAGAAGCTCGGGTTTTTTTCTAAAATCACTTTATTTATGTTGTTCTGTCGGATTATAGTGTCGATTTCACTGAATATGATCAAAAAATTGTTGCCGACGGCAGCTTTAATACAGACAATTTCCTTATAAAGAAAAAAATGATCATAACCTATGACAAAAAATTATATTATAAACTAGATTAGTGGGTAACTAATTTTAAATTTCATAATTTTATAAAATCAGAACATTTAGTGGAAAAAAAATTAGTGGGGAACAAATAAGAGACAATTAGTGTAGCAATAAATCTGGTAAAACGTTAAACATTGCTCTTTGTATTGTTGTAAAATACATTCATGAAAAACAAGATAAAAATCAAAAAAAAGATCAATTATTTTATAGTCTACTATAAAATTAACAAATTATATATAGCACAAATGTATAGCACAGCTGTTTAATGAGGCAGCAACATATGATGGATAGAATAGAAAAGAACAAAAAATACTATTAATAATCTTTCATTTTGCGAAAGTATTATGATATGATTATGAAAGACCCCAATAGAGCAATAGAGTGCTGCACACAGCACTTATGCGCATTCCGAACGCTGAATGATGCGCTTGAGGCAACATGAGTCACAACGCGCAGCTCTGTTTAGACTAAGTTATGCATTGAAAAGTTCAAAGCACAAAGGAAATACATATCGATGCATAGTGTATTATACAGTTATCTATCTATTAGATAATTATACATTATCTATCTATGCAATAGCTTATTGAGCCTTTTCCTTTAACAGTTTTACATTTCAGTCACTGTGCGCTTGAAGAACAATAGTGCTCTCCAATGTTGTGATAACACGCGGTAAAAGAGCATGATTGAGGTACTACTGCAAGATAGTCAATTTATGCGAAACCAAAGAGCTTTATCTACAGATTAAGTATAATATTAACATTTAATCATCTTGGAGAGAGTTTCATCGTTGCCGAACGCGACGCGCTGTGCTGTTTGACTGTTGAATGACTGACGGCGCGCTGTTCTGTTTGCTGAATGGAGAATGACTGACGAGTCGACGCGCTGTTTGTTTGAATGCTGAATGGAGAATTACTGACAGCTGCAGCGAAGGGAAAAGCAGCGAAGGGAAAAATCTTGAATTGAATGACTTAAATATTAATTTCTATCTCACATTATACTATAGTATGGCTTCATATTATCCCCCCCCCTCCCAAACATTTTCTCATCGAATCTACACGATTCACGTAGGTCACCTATTTTGGTTTTAAAACGGCGAATTTCGCCGAAAGGTGAGTAGTTTTCATGTCTGAAGCGGGGTAAAGTAGGTTTTGTTTTTGATATTCCCCAGACATTCACTGAAAAATAGCAATTGACCTATGGCTAAGCCACGCCCTCAAACGCGATGAACCAATCACAGTGCGCAGCTAACCCAATACACTCGGACATTCTCTGCTTCCTCTTCCATTGAAATGCATTGGAGTTAGTCAGTTTTCATTCGTTTTTTCTTGTTATTTTAAGTTTAAAATGGTCAAACGGTGTGTATGGGGTACATGCAACTCTGACACTAGGTTCCTGAGCGGCTGGGCGACGATGTATATTTTTTTACCCTTTCCCAAGCCACATCTCAACCGTGATAAGCGTCAGCTCTGGATAAAGTTATGCGGTAGCTAGACCACAACACCAACTAAACGCGGATAAATTAAACAAGGATGTCTACATCTGAACTAAGTTAAGTCAACAACGTATTTGACCGTTCTCTTTTAAATCTCTAACGTAACGTTAGTCTAATGTTAGACGTACTCATGTACATTAGAAAACATAAACGTTAGCTTCTAGCTGCTTTGTACAACATGTTACTTAGCTTCATTAACCTATATGTAAATAACCGAGATAACAAATGTTAGCAATGTTGTGCTGAATGATTCATGTAAATATTGTAGCACCAAACGGTGATGGCAACGATATGCGGGTTATCATGTTTACACTGTGACTTCATGGCAGCTCCAGGCAGAGATGTGACATCTCTGCCTGGAGCTGAAGCTTTTCATCGATCTTCTCAACAATAAAATTATTAATATATCCCTCCAAAGCATAGTTAAGGCCCTTTAGGTGACTTCAAGATGATAAATAATTTTTCTGTCTCCAAAAATCACCAATTTCCTCCTGTGAAATGTCTCCTACTGTGACAGCTGCCATAGCGCCCGTGATGTGTTTGTCAGAGTGAGTGGAGGGGGCGTGGCTTAGCCATAGGTCAATTACCTCCTAAACGACTTAGCCAAATATGATTTCGCTCTGTATAATAAGCACTGCCCCTAAAAAGCCGCCGCAATGTGAGTTTCGCCGGGAAAGCTCGCTCTTGACGGAGACTCGCTCGTGGTGAGTAAGGGACCGTGTGGAAAGTGCACTTTTTCTGACACGTTTGTTCATACACTGTATTAAATTTTCAATACTTTACAAGCTATAATCCTGGTGATGGGCGTTCCGTTTCCAACAATTTCTGCCAACGGTTTACCAATAACAACTGACTGGGCCATTTGACCAATCGCCGCAGATTCGCGTCACTCAAAGGTGGTGTTTGGGAAAATGAATCGTCGAACGAATCATTTGGGAGTCATTGAGCAAATCAGGTAAAAATAAATGCATGTTATAAGACAAATAAAGTGTTTTTTTTTTATCCTTGCATACACATGAAACTGTTTTTGGGAACTCCCAAAACAAAAATAGGAACATTTCAAATGCTATGATAGGAGCTCTTTAAAACCTGCCCACATAATATTAATATCATTCAGAACATACCAATTCAATCACAAACTGCAAGTTTTAAATACCCTCAAAACATGTTTTTTACAATATGTATTAAAATTTGTATATTAATACATCCAAATTAGTTTGAACGAAATTAGATTTCACTGATACAATAATGATGTATTTATAGAAAAGCAATGACATACTATTGTGCCAAGAGTATTACAAATTAACAGAATGTATTTAATAATGATTTTAGTCTTTCCATCCTGTGACGGTGTGGCCCAAAGATATAGTATGATACAAATGTAGATAGTTAGTTTTGTAACTAAAATACCAATTATAACAAGAGAAATAATTTATGCAGAATGCAGGATGTATTAGTTGTGAAATAGCCTGAAATACATTGGGACTCTTATTTTGAAAGGTATATGCTTTACTACTTCCAGGCGCTGATTCAAAGAAATAAAAAATGCACTCTAAAAATATTTAATCAAAATAGTTTGATTAAATATTACAAGGGCACATGAATTAAAAAAATAATAATGTGCATAGATAAATAATTTATAATACTGCAATATTGCAATAAAAAAAAAGAACTTTCAATTTTGATATCATTTTGCATCATTGTGATATCAAAATGAGCAGGGTTCATATTTAATTAAACCATAACCTTCTGAAGTTTAATAATCACATTAGACCATACCAGGTCTAATCCGAATTATTTCTAATACGATTTAGTCAGCCCGATTACTGTTCTTATACCATTTAAAATATTTTAGACGTTTTATGACCTTAAACCTTAAAAAACTAAATCAATTGGCCTCAAATAATTTCTCTGAAAGTGTAAAAACTGTGCAGTACATTTCAGCACAGGGTTTCTACAGGTATCTTAAAATTAAATTTCATGCCTTTTTAAAATGTTTTAATGCGATATACGATAGTGATCGACCGATATATAGGCCGGCCGATTTATTGGGCCGATATTTGCGGTTTTTACGTGTATCGGAATCGGCCGATACACGGCTGCGCGTTCGCCGAAAGTTTTTTTTCCCCGGAGTTATTTATAGACAGGCGGTCACGGGCAGTTCTGTGCTGCTGGAGACTGCAGTTCACGTGCCCCGCCCTCCCCCTCTAGCAGAGCAACCTGCTCTTCACAAGAATGGTAACTTAAACTTTCAAAGCATCTTTTAAATCTTTGACTGCTGAAATATTGTCAAACACTTTGAAAATGGAAACACGTTGCTCTATAACTGTTATGTGCTTGCAACTATATAGCTAAGCAAGTTTCTTGGTCCAGATGGAAAACGCGAATGCCTTGCCATTGTATTAGGGAGCTGCAAATAGCTAAGGTGTAGGCTATCCGTTAATTATGCATTAGGGCTGTCTATGAATATTCGAAATTTGAATATGTATTAATTTTGAAGGTGAAAATTAATATTTAAATGTGGAAAAACACGCCCGCGGTTGCAGACTAATAACGTTACCACAGCTGCTCAGCTAGCTCGGAGCGCTCACTGTCGGTTCTATACTTTGTGAAACTTCAATCATTGAATGAAGCCTGCTATATTTGGTACAAGAGTCGCGACTCACAACCTTAAATTGCTTGCACAAAACTCTTAATCAGCACTCAACATTTGTTTGTTGTTGTTCATTTAACCGACGCGCAGAGAGCGTGAGGGCAAGAGAGAGAGAGAGAGGGAGAGGGAGAGGAGAGAGAGAGAGAGAGAGAGAGAGAGAGAGAGAGAGAGAGAGAGAGAGAGAGAGAGAGAGAGAGAGAGAGAGAGACTGAGCGAGTCCAGGCGAGGCATAGTGAGCTCTGCGGTCTTGGCCATCAGTTGATTTACTTGCTTTTTAATACATATGTTTAAACTCAAATTAATTATCTAATACTAGTAGTTATGTCTCTTTGTATTAATGTGTCCTGTTATTGACTTAATGCACGTCAATAACAAAATGCGCAACGGGATGTTCGAATATGTTTTTTAGAGGGAATATACAAATGCCATTTGAGCAATTTTGACAGCCCTAGTATGCATACGGGTGCTGTAACGAACACTGGTCATAGGATTAAGTAATGCCAACGTTCTTCTGTGCTTTTTGTGGGAGATTTATTCAGCGCCCACCGGGCTGAGGTTTGGACGCGTGTGGTGTGTCTCCCTCGCCATCGCAGTGATATTAGAGACTTGACATGCTCATTTTATTTTATGTAGAAAAAATGAAACCATGGCAGTACATAGTTTGTTTCTTTTAAAATGAAGTACAATGTGCACTGTGCACTTTATTATGCTGGTTGCTACTGTGTGCAATAGTGTAATTATTTAATTTATGCTTAAATATTTATTTTCAGCACTGAACTTTTTTTGTTCTACCTCATGTTTTTAATATTTGTTAAAAATTGTTTATCTACTTGTTCTTGTTCTACCTCACATGTTTTTACTATTTGTTAAATATACATTTTTGAAGTTAATTAAATGTTACTTTTATTAAATTGAGACCTGTTACATTTGTTAACATCATGTAATTTTTATGATGTAAATTGAGGGAGCAAAATGTATCGGCTCTAAATATCGGCTCAAGAAAATCCGCAGCCCGTATCGGCAGGCATGTACTGGCCATCGGGACTACCGGGAGATTCCCGGTGGGCCGCGGTCTGGTTGGGCCGGAGGCCTGGCGCGTTGTGTATTTTGTTTTTAAATCATTATTAATTGTAAATATATTCTATCATAAGTATATTGTTATATTGTCCAATTCCGGGCTTATGTGTCTCTCTCATGAAGCCGCATGAAGCTGACGCGAGCTGCGAGACTGACACATCTGACTGTCTGACATTGGCCAATCGGAATCAAGTTCAAATCTAGACTTGAAAAGCGGCCGCTTTACAACAACTCCTGTGATGCGATGTGATGATGTGCAACGAAATTCGTGTAGTATAACATCTCTTAACGTAAAGGGGGACCGAGAAGTTGAGGGAGAAAAAACGACAAGACAACGACAATAACTTGAGGCAGATGCCACCAAATGTGTTAAAATAAATGAATTATTTGCTGCCTGGAGTCAGACTTAAGTGACGATGTCAGCAGGGCGCGCCTGACTGCTGAGGTGAGACATTTATGAAAGGCTACACGTTGCCTTCTGCATTGTTTTGTTTAAAAATGTTTTGATATTCCAGTTGTAATAGGCCTCCACTCACTGATCTATATAAACGACATTTAAAAGTCTCAGCTCTCAGGTTCTGTCCATTTTATTACGGAATTCAGACCGTTTTGCCGCTAGAATATGACGTGACAGACCGCTTTAGCGCCTCAGTTCAAGTAAACCGATCATCTTTTACTTTTTATTTAAAGATAAGATACAGTAGCCTAACTTATCAAACGGTAAATGCCTCATAAATAATATCAATCAATCAGTGCTTTTCAGCACGGAAAGAGATTAATGAAACAGCAGGAGAACAATTGTCACAGAACGTTACATTTAGCTACCTCAGGAAAGCCATTTAATAGCACATAGTTGACTTGAAAAATAGCTATAGAAAGGAGTATTTTGCATACTTGCATACCTTTCTAATAGCTATAGAAAGGAGTATTTTGCATATAAATATGCACATATGTATCCCTGAAAGTGCCTGGCAGAAGCCTTATACCTATACGGTCTGTCATAGTGAACAAAAGACAAAGAGAAATAACTCACTGCTCCTAACAGCTTTAACAAGGATTAATATGGTGAAACATCATATTAAACACAACATTAATATGGTGAAACATCAGGTGAAACATCACTGCCAGGACCTAGGCCTACAGAATATATATTCTGTAGGTCCTGACTCCTGGCAGGAATTTCTATAAATTCTATAGAAATTCTATACTAAATATAAATTCTATAGTTTATATAGTATAGCCTAAGAATATTATATTAGAATAAGAAGCAGCACATAAATTAAGACCAGTTATTTACAATAAAGCCTTATAAATTCATTTCCATTTTCTTTGTTTATTATTTTAATCGTTTTTTCTTGGTTTTGTTATAAATAAAATCTAATCAGTAATTTTACATGCAGATTAATGCACGTATAGATGTGTGTGTGTGTGTGTGTGTGTGTGTGCGTGTGTTTACATGCATAGTGGGCCGGTCTGGATGAAGTGTCCAGGGCTGATTTTTTGTCCCAGTCCAGCCCTGCGTATCGGTATCGGCTAAGGCTGATGGGAAAAAAATCGGTATCGGCACTAAAAAATCCATATCGTCCGATCCCTAATATACGACCCATGACTAGATACCACAAAAAGAAAGAAATGCCAGAGAAATGTCCTTGATATAATTTTTAAATTTTTTATTAAAACTAACATCACAATGTAAGATATTTTTGATAAAACGGTCCGTAAACCACACAATAACGAGTAGCTCAGTTTCGTTCTGCTTAAATTACATTTGCCATTTGATGTTGGGCAAAGTTGTGGTCTGGTCATGCCAGCGTCTATTAGCGCGCTTGCAATTAGGGATGTCCCGATCGGGTTTTTTTGCCCTCGAGTCCGAGTCATTTGATTTTGAGTGTCTCCCGATACCGAGTCCCGATCCGATACTTCTATAATATATACAAAACAGAATAAAGAAGAGCGAAAAAAACAGATCCAGATTCCAGGATGTTCCTTAAATTTAATTGAATTTGCCTTATTTTAACATTTGACAACTCTGTCAAGAAACAGATCACTTCTGTGAGGTAGCTTGAACAATCAGGTAATAAATATAAATTGTTGACAGATTAATAAATAAAAATTTGGACTTTAGTGCAACAGTAAATATATAAAAAAGTCTAATATAAAAACAAATAGGCTAGGCCTAGCACTCATTGCGATCATTTGTGCTATCTTGGCTGTGATGTCCTGCGGCTAGTTTGCTATGGCAATGTTTTTGTCATTAACTTTATAATGTTAGGCATAATTATACTGATAAAGACACTGTCAGCAGTATTGACGGCAAAATAGACCAGAGAATCTTTTGTTCTGTATGACAGGAGCAATATTTAAAAATTGATAATTATTTATTTATTTATTCTCTAATTATATTTGTATCTGAAATTATGTCAAAACCTAGACATTCAACCGTCAAAATTGAATTTATTAATATGTATTTGTGTACAAAATAACATATTGTAGCGACTGTCAATGGCTGTGGCTGTCAATCAGCGACGTGGAACCCCGTGCACGCTGTTGGTTGGCCTATAGGGAGAGGATATTTTGGTTGCGCTGTTCTGAAGCTATGTTCCTGAATGCTTGCACGTTGTGCCTGGCGAATAAACAAGTTAACTGAACTTGCGTGTCGCGTGAAAAATAGGCGTCGGTTCCATTTCTAGCATGCGCGCGTTTTCCTCATGGCTCGAGCGCACCTGAGACGCGCGTCACTCAGGCAGTCTGCAAGCTCTAACCTGTTAACATGGGAGCCGAAATAAAAACGGACACGCCACGCAGCCAGTGTGTCACAGGGCACTCTGTGCCACCGCATTAATAGATGTGTTAAAAATACTGAAAATATATTTATATACCGAGTCCTGATCGGGAGGTAATATCCGATTCCGATCGAGTCTGAAACAACGTGATCGGGCCCGATTTCCGATCACTTGATCGGATCATCCCTACTTGCGATGCACCTACATTTGAAATAACAAAATGTTAGTCAACAGGAAAATGGTCCAACAAACCGTTCGGTTTGAAAATGGGTATTGAAAACCGAACCGAAAGCCTCGTACCGAACTGTTACACCCCTAGTAGGTAAATATATATATATATATATATATATATATATATATATATATATATATATATATATATATATATATATATATATATTTTTTTTTTTTTTTTTTTTTTTTAACACATAGGTGTAAATTTGCGGGTGGGGCATGTTGATTTTGTCCCCACCATTTTTTTAATATCTCACGGCATATAGCACAGGTCGCAGGAATATGGGTGTTTCATTAGTAATATTATTATTAGTGTTTTTGTTGTTGTTATTAATAATTGCTCACACTTGCAAAAGAGATTTGACACATGGCACTGACAATTCAAACAAATACAAAGTATTTATTCTCTTCCTCTTCTGCCTGCACTGTCTCCTCATCTAATGGGCCTACCATTTGCGCCACCTTCTCTGGGCCAGCATCCTTTAACCTGGCTTTTTTAGGGGGCTATACTCTCAGGGCGAATGAGGATGCTGAATTGCTTTTTACCCGACATCTTTGAAAGACAGATGCAATGATTAATGCATCCATGGCCCGGATATAATTATAAAATATGACGTGATTTTAAAAGTGACCTATAACATCCACTAGGCAATACACTTTAATTTATTTAGTGCTTATAAAATTATTAAGCCTATTTGGAGAGAGAGATATTTATAATGTGACAATATGCCAGTCATCGCGTGATAAGGAAAACATGATTAGGCCTAGACTACTTGTTCTGAGCAAGTGTTGTCTGTGAACAGTCTGTAAAATTATCTGGGAAACGTTCTCTAACTGCAGTCAAAAGTTGAGAATTTTTTGTAACATTATAACAAGAGATCATGACTTATCTTGAATCTTACCCAGATACAACAGTGCTATTTTCTGATTGGCTGTTGTGTGGACCCTTTCTTTTTTTTTTGATTGGCTGATAAGTGGCAGTCTCGACAAAGAACTGCAGGGGACACGCTTAATTCCTGCCGGTTCCATAGTGAGAGCGGCGAGGCCAGAGACATTTTGGGTGCTGCGGCATATTCAGTACATTATAAATAGTTTTTCAGCGTGAGAAATATAATGTGTGGCAGGAATGCATGACAAAAGACCAAAATGAGTGACTGTCACGCTCAATGCATGACACTTGAGAGCCCTGCATCAAAGAGTTTAGAAGAACAATATACGTTCTTTGCCTGCGTTCTGTTGTGGCTCGTGCACAACACTTCTCTCGGACGCCCGCTTCAATCCGTTGCGGAGAGACTCTTTTTGTTACGGTGAAATCACAAAACATAATGCACACAAACATGTCAGTGCTTGATATACAACCACGAATAAACAATCGGTTTTGATGAGGGGAAAAAAAATACACTTCTTAGTGCAGGTTAGAAGAACCTCTGACATGCTTGGCAAAATTTCTGCTACTGGACCATTAAAGGGGGGTTGACTGCGATTTCACTTTTTTCATTTTAAATAGTGTGTAATGTTGCTGATGGTGCATGAACAGTATCTGCAAAGTTGCAGCACTGAAAGTTCAATGTAAGCAGAGATATCGTCTTTTAAAAACCAGGAAGTGTAAACGCCTACAAAACCGCACATTTCTCACTAACCCGCACATTTGCATCAACCACTCCCTTTGGAATATGCAGGAAAGGGCATGAGCATATATCGTTTCTTTTAACTCACGTCGAGTGAGTTGTGTTCACCCAGCTGACAGGTCTAATGTGTTCGAGCTTCCCACGGATGTTACTTCGTCAACAATGGATACAATTTATGTTTGATTATATTCCTGAAAGTGACGATCGTAATCTAGCTCTCTGTGCTGCGCATTTTACGGAAGACAGCTTCCAGAATCTCCACGAGTTCAATGCAAGATACGTGAAGAAAATGTTAATAAACCATGAAGCAGATCCAACTTTAAAACCAGAGGCAGCAGTTGTTGGGCCACAACCTGTAAGTAGGCTAAGACTTAATCATTTTAAATGTATTTGCATGTATAATTCCAGATGTAACGTTAGCCTGTGTTTTATTTTTTTCAAATGCCAGCACTGGCTTTATAGCCACTAGGCTACTAGTTATGCTAGTATTTTGTCTACGACAAACGCGTACAAACATTATGGACCTGAATTTTGTATAAGTACTAATGTTGTAAATGTATTTTTCATGTGTATATGCTTTATGGCGTTATTTTCGATTTGATCAAGAACGTAAACTTGCCAGCGCTGTTTGTGTTTAACATTAGTAGCCAGTCAGTTGCTATCGTTGCCAGTCAGATGCTATTGTGTAAAACAAACGTGTATATGGTTAAAAAATGTGGCAAATTATCATTCAGAAACGTTTAGTAAGAACCGTGTGTGGTGAGGTTCTGCTTGACTTTCTTCATCGCGGCTTTCTCGGTCTGATTCTGCCTCACTGATACTGCAGTTTCGACATCATTATTTACGTGTATCCACCGTCTATCTATGTCTACGGTATCCACCTTTGGCATGCCCGTTTCGCCCGTTAAGGTAATGGGCGTTAACCTTCCGGACAACGTGAGCGACAGTTTAGCCAATCACAACACACCCGCCCAAACGAACCAATCTGAGCCCATGACGTGTTTCTGAGGGAGTGTTTTCATATAATCAGGAAGTCAACCGCTCGTTCAGGGGACAGAGGAGAGTGCGGCTGACAATAAAGGTGAAGTTTATAAAAAAATAAGACTTTTTAAAAAAGAAAAACCACGAATACATGTTATATTGCACCCCATAAACACAATCATGCAAACAAAAAAAAGCATTTAACCCCCCCTTTAAAGTACATGTGTGTATGTACTTTAATTTTAAAGAATTTTAAGGCTAAAAGTAGCTCCTAACTGGTGAATTTAGGAGCAACTCCTAAAAATAATGGGCGTGTCACTCCTAACTTTAGGACTCCTAATTTTTTTCACTAAGAGTAATTCATGAAGCATTTTAGCCCTAAAAGTAGCACCTAAATCTGGGACAGCTTAAAAGAAGTCGAGAGGACTCCTAACTCACTAAGACCTATTCACAAAGGATTGTAGCGCATACCACCGTCTCTTGCAGTCGTCCGGGGTCTGCGAAACAAGCGGGAATGCCGCATTCATCTGCAAACCAATCCTCTCCCATGTCTCATGTTTAGTTTTGCTTGATATCCCAGTGCCGAATTTCCCTTTTACTATGTTTTTTTTTTTTTTTTTCAGCACCAACTGGGTCAGCAGCAGTAACCGATCCTGCGTCCAGTTGGGCTCTCTTTTCAATTTTGGGGAGTTCATAATCCACCGTCATTCAACTATTACATTACTTCAATAGCAGGGAACTACACTAACCTTTTCCACTGGTGGCACTTGCGCTACTAACTTTTTCAGTTACTGGCGCAAAACATGACTTGGTCGCGCAAATTATTTATAGTAAGCCGCTCTCTGGAATAGTAATGAATAATAATGAAACTGTACTGCATTAGGGGTGGAACGGTAGCCTACAGAAGTCACGGTTGGGTTCATACCTTGGTTCAGTACAATTTCGGTACAATGGAATGAAAAGCAAAGCAAAAATGAAGAAGGCATTTTTATAAATCTCTTAAGCCTCGTATTTTTAAGTTGTTTATGTTTTATTAATAAAGGCATAGAACCAGTTTATTTGTAGTACACTGACAATAGTTTTATATAATTAGTCTATTAATTAAATTAATAAAAAGACAAAATGACCTTCATATATGTTTGGTAATTGTACTTGAATGAATGTAAAATTAATTTGCTATATTTCAGATCAATATATTTCTTTTCCTTAATTTTAATTAACACTTTATTCTCATCTGAATTATAAATAAATGATTTCCGTATAAAACAATTCCCATAAAACACATTTGATTTTCTTTTTAATCAATGTAGAATCATGGACACAGGACTGTTGGCAAACTGTGATGACAATAAAATGATAGCTTATATCTCTGGTTGTCGTTTCTGTTCCACAATATTTTGTATGTCATGTTTGGGGTGTGGGATGAAGAGAGGGGTATTTTCAGTAATTATTTAATAAAACATTATTTAATTTATCCTCAGTGTGTAGTATTAGCCAATCAGGTGTCTTGACGCGAATCACGCGATTATGATTCAGCCTACACAGCACAAAAAAAAAACTAGTCTATGTGGTGGAAAATTTTAAACTGAATATTAAGCTAACCATGTTTTAACATTTGACCTCATTTAACCAGCTAAATCTCTGATACAATGTCCTAAGACATTCTGTACTTCAGATGAATGTATGTGTGTCAAACACCTGACTGTGTGTATAAATAACAAATATGGGAAATGGAACTAGACAGATGACTAAGTTAGAATCATTAAAACAAAGTCTCCTCTACCCAGTAACAAAACAGTCTACCTATGAAGAACCAATGAAATTAATGTCATTATGCCATACCTCCCTATTGTATAAAAACGGTTGTATCAGTGTTTTCGGGGGGATTCTCAATGGAATTTGTCTGAGATCCACCGGCCTTGTTTTTACTTAGGAAGTTCTCTGAGTATTACTCGAGAACTCTCCTGGCCGTAATTAAAAGCATTGAAAGGACATTTGCTGGAGTCTGTCTGTTATTTAAGCTGCGCAGCAAGAACAAGTAAGTTAGAATTATTAGTACCCAGCCAGACGTCGACTGTAGACGCGCTGAGGTTATAGGATTAGTACCCAGCCAGACGTCGACTGTAGACGCGCTGAGGTTATAGGATTAGTACCCAGCCAGACGTCGACTGTAGACGCGCTGAGGTAATAGGGTAGGTTTATAGCTCAGCCAGACGTCGACTGTAGACGCGTTGAGGTAAAAGTATAAGACTTGGCCAACTAGAGTGAGTATTAGTGTAGAGTAGTCAGGTTCAGGGAAAAAAGAATCCATCACATCTAAAAACTGCTAGTGATCATATAACGTTAGTCGATGTCAATATCAGCGCTAGCAATATAATTAGTTAGCTCATGGCAGAGTTTATCAGCCGAACTCCAGAGCGCAAATCTACCTTTGTACCAAAGGTGGTTTTGGTGTACCAAAACCATCGTAAGGTAGAGACACGGTGTCTTACATCTCTGCGTCTTTTTCCTGCCGCCATGCAGGCCCAGATTGTGATTAGCATGCCTATTATAAAGACACAAACCTTTTACTATCATGTCCATTGATTTTGAATAATATGCGCGAGGAGGGAGAGAGAGAGAGCATGCAAGACAGCGCTTGTGTTGTGTGAAGACGTGAACTTGCGCGCGCGGCCAGGGCGCGCTCTCTCTCTCTCTCTCAGCTCGTTTGCGCCCTGTCAAGCGCATCAGTCATTCTAGCCTACTCTACAACACTCGCTCGAAAAAAGCCTTTGGCGGGACAAAAAGCGGAAGATCCAACAGGTTTTAGAAGATTAAATACAACCCGAAGGAAACAAAAAAAAAAAAAAAAAAAAAAAAACGACCCGTCAAAATAGTCAGTGACACATTTGCGACCCATTAAAAATTAGGGTCGCAATGGGATTTCAAAAGGTCGCATATGCGACCATTTTGGTCGCAGTGTAGTTCCCTGAATAGGAGAAATATTTCCTTGCTTTAAGTAGTCTATTTAGGCTAATAGGATGTCAATTAACCAAGCAAGTGTTAATGCACGTGTCGTTTTTTTCATTATTAGGCAAGTGGAGGTTTTCATTATGGTATTAAGCACCATTCGCATATAGTGCCTAAAAACGCAAGGCGCACCGCGTTCTCCTTTTCCCAAAGCGCTAGGGCAGTTGCGCTCCGGTTGGTTCTTGTCTTGTGACCTATGGTGTGCGGTGAATTTAATTTAATTTACGACTTTTCTCTCTCGGCCTTTTTAGAATTACACTTCACCCGGGCCTGCACAAACATGTCATTATATATGCATTTCGATGACATTACTATTATTATTTTGTGTAGGACACAGACATATTTAGGTGTCATAAATCCATGATTTGTTGCATCTGTGTTATGTTCCGCATGATGGCCCTGTCATCTAACAAACCAATAACCGTGATCATTGCGAGGAAACTCGTGCATGAGAATTGACGTCATCCATAGCAACGAAGACTCACTCTTAGTTTAGGAGTTGTAATTTTTCTTACTAAAAGTAAGCCTGAAAGGCGTTGTGAATAACTTTTAAGAGAGAACTCCTAGCTAAAATATTTTAGTGCAATTTAGGAGTACTCCTAGTGGCAAGATAACATTCTTTGTGAATACGGCCCCTGGTCTATTCTCGCAACTAGCAACATTTATTAGATCTCAATAAACAACAAATTAAACACAATGTATTATTTAAATCTAATGCCGATTTGTGGCCGTCACACTGCATTTGGGGGTTTACGGTGCTGTTTCTCATTGTCCATAACTTTAAATGCTTTTTTTTTTTTTTTTTTTTTTTTTTTACAAATGCCGCAAAATCCTTCACCATTTTTACCACTAACGTTCCTGCCGGTTCCATAGTGAGAGCGGGGAGGCCAGAGACATTTTGGGCGCTGCGGCATATTCAGTATATTATGTAAGAATCAAATTTAATGCTTTTTAATGACTTAATTTTCGTAAAATCCATTTAAGGACTTTTAATGCCCCTGTAACAGGATTTTTGTTCAAATTACCCCATCCGTCCATACGCTTTACTGTAGTTTGGATCGATTCCAATGGCACGTTCACAGTCTTGAACAGCTCCAGCATAGTTCCCCAGTTTGCTATAAGCCGCAGCTCTAGAAAAATCATAAAAATCAATCAAATCAAAAAAAGCTGTAAATACTATCAAATGTTAATTTAGCAGCAAATCCAGTAAACTGAATTTCCATGTTTTTTAATTATTATTATTATTATTATTATGAATTAAAATAAAATCAATTTAATAAAACAAATTTAAAAACTTCTTAAAAGTACTGTGTGTAGTAATATGCAAGCATGTTTCTAACATATCTAGGTTTCCTGCTAAACCATTTATCACATTGTTAAAAGTAATAATTGAAACTCATCATTTTAAATATTTTTAAATATATAAGGTGCCCTATAATGTGAAATTGAATTTATTTTGGCATAGTTACATAACAAGAGTTCAGTACATGGACATGACATACAGTGAGTCTCAAACACCATTGTTTTCTCCTTCTTGCTTAAATCTCGTTTTTGAAAAACACCCCTGAACAACAGGCGAATCTTCACATAATACCGACTCTGACACAATTGTCGGGATCATTATGGATGACCCAACATATTTGCATATGCCAGCCCATGTTCAGTGACAGACGAGACGGAGCTGCACAGTCGAAGCATGGCCGTTGATTAGGGCTGGGCGATAATATCGCACGATATTGTATGCGCGTCTAATCAGTAAAGCCGGTTCCTTGATTAGTAGTAAATCACATTCACATGCTTTCAGATGGACGCTATGAGTGTTAAAGTTAATGAGATAATTAAGTGATTAATTTAGTGATGATTGAGCATTATTGAAGACACCTGATGATAACAAGCAGAATCACTGAAGGACAATCACAAATTATTAGCCACCGTTACGGAGATCAGTGTCTGCTTTAGTTGGGCTCTTGACCCTTATATTTTCACTTTAATTTTTGATTGCCTGGTGATTTTGACTTATAACAGTCAAATGAACAAAGGCAACTTGATCTGATAGTATTGGCTATGTTTTGACATAGCCTAATCATGCAATGAATGATCTGAAAATAAACGTATTCAGATGATTTGGTTAACTTGTTAGCTACAGTTTTGTAGTTATGTTACATATATGTACTTTCTTATAACCTCAAATATTTAATAAAATATTTTAATCAAATCACTGTCATCTTTATACAGAAACACAGAGATCAATAATCAGCCTGTCTATCTCATTCGTGGTGACATGTTGCCACCAATCACAACTCATTAATGTCTCCCATCATGCATTGCGGTATGAATAAATTATGATCTGAATTGTCTATGTAATTTACTTTTCCTAGTTGAATATTAGAGTGTGAACCTACACTGGTGTCACGGTTCGGTTCGATTACGATTATCAGGTCTTCGATTCGATTCAATTCGATTATCTCGATGCATCACGATGCATTGACGATGCACTGCATCCTTATATTTCAACTTTGCTTCACATGTATACAATTTTGTCAATAAATACAAGCAGTCAGATATATGAACTGAACCTTTAATTTTACCTGAAAACACGCTTCTTGAATGTATCAAACATCAAATAAAACTGAAGTCTGGGCACAGAAGACAACAGCAGCATTAGATTAGAACACACAAAAGTAAGTACTAAAAGTGCATAATGCAAGGAGTGTACTTAAATACTTATATAGTGTAGTGTACTTTCTTGTAAAACGTTTAAATGTTGACAAATGTATAAACATGAAATTAAACTACAAACCAAAATAAACAAGAGGTCAAACCTACTTGAATATATTCAATATACAAAAAAACTAAATCTGCACTTCAGCAGTGTTTTTTAATACACAAAATAAAAGAAAACAAAATAACAGCACTGGGCACATGCTCTGGTTTTAAGAGTGCTTCTTTTAGGGCACTGACAGGCTTTAATGCACGCTCTGTCGTTTCGCCACCCTCTGCCATTGTATGCCGTGACGCCTTCACACTGGCAGTTGAAATCAGCTCCGATGCGGCTGCGAAACGACCAGAAGTCATTCATTTCCTATAGGAGATTCGCAGACCGCATGCGAATGGGTCCGAAACGGGTCCGGCCGTGTGCGGTACGAAGAAAATCGTGTCCGTTGGTCATCCGGATGTGTTCAAAAAATTGAACTCATGCGAAAAGCTACGGACGGTTCCTATCCGACAATTCCAGTGGAAGTTGAGCGTTGCTATGGTACTGATAAACAATCCTGAATTATTAACTTTTAATAAAATAAATAATGATTTTATAACGATAAGTTGTCATGTCATTTTTTATTTTCATGACTTTCTAACGTTTATAAGGGCAGTTAATACAATTAAATTGAAGGTAGACATTGAACTATTGACCACTATATCACATTTTTTTAGCCGACCTGACATGTCAACGTCCTCAGCAACTTTCCTCACGCAGCATAACCCTCATCAGAGAGATCATACAGAACTGACAGTATCAAACTTTAATCTCTATGCAATTTTTGTTCTACCCGCGTCCGACGCTTTTCACTGTGTAGTACGACGTCCGTTGGGAACGTATTGCACGGAGCTGATTTCAAGGCGGCGTGGTGGTGACGTCAGAAAAGCGTCAGTACATTATAACCGGTTATGGGCTATTACTGAACCGATACCGAATCGTCCTCGTCTGCATCGCGATGCACCGTAGAAACGATTAATTTTGACACCCCTAGAATATTCTACTCGTCACCGTTGTTGAGAAGCTTTGACTGAATCTTGAGGTCTGTGTGTGCCTTAAAGAAAGATTTTTTTAAACAACTTTTGAGAAATTGCATTATATTTAACATTCCAGATGTTTATGCAGAATCTCAGTTATACACTAACCAACAAAATAAATCATAGACATAAATTTTAAATGATGAAACTCATTATGTAACTATTATCATTTTATAATTGTTTATCTTTGTTCATCTGACAGGATTAACTCAGATGCAAGAGCAAATTACATATAAAATTTTTAATATAAGGGTCAAGAAGACCAACTAAAGCAAACACTCACCTCCATAACGGTGGCTTAAATTTTTTTGATTTTTTCCTTGTGATTCTGCTTTAGGTGTCTTCAATAATGCTCAATCATCACTCATTTAATCACACAATTATCTCATTAACTTTAACGCTCTTGAGTGTGGACTTATATACACCCCCAGGTGTATTAGTTTAACACGGGAGATTTTGTCGTGACGAAGAGCCGTAATTAACTGACCAGTTGAGCCATATCGCATTAAATATCGCTATCGATATGTCCTCGATATTAACGCGATTTGGCTCAGCTTGTCAGTGATCTACGGCTCTTTGTAGTAAATGCCGCTCCATCTGAAAGCAGGTGAAGGTGATTTACTACTAATCAATGAACCGGCTTTACTGATTAGATGCGCATACAATATCGTGCGATATTATCGCCCAGCCCTACCGTTGATCAGTGTTTGGATGTACACATGAACACAAAAGTATTTTTAGTTCCTTCATCCGAGCCTCTGAAGAAACAATGGGTTAATTTTATTTTCTCTGGATATTTCCAAACATTTCCCCGACGACTGATTCCTCAACTTGCCAAGAGCTGGCCTCGGACCGAGCTGATGTGTTGTTGTTCAAGTTCAGACAGGTAACGTTAATCTTTCACTCAAAATCGTTCAATACTGTTTATGCATCAGTAAGTCAAGCCAGGGGACTTCACACTGTTTCTTTTAGTAGGATGAAAAAAAAAATAATTGTTAATAAATTATATACAGAAAGTGATCAATATATTTCCACACAGCGCGAGTTTCTCTGGACACTTGCCAAACTCGTTATGAATTCAATGAGGCATGTTATACTGCACAACAAAGCTCTAACTGTATTTAAATGATCCTGTTTGCATTGGTGAAAAAGCATTAGACTAGAGAGAGCAGAAACTGCATTGCAATGATAAAATCTTCATCCTCACGATCGACTGTCCTCTGCTTGCTCATCACAGCAACATTTTATGTGATGGGAATAGATATAAATACTTCAAAAACATCTCACGATTCGTTAGTCTCGATAGCTGTAATGGTAAAAACGTATAATAGCTGGAGTAAAATTATTCGAGAGAGTTTCACATGTAGTACATAGCTATTTTATATGCAAGCATGTCAGCCAATCACAGCAGAGGCCGGTTACACACAGCAGACACGCCTCTTCAATCAGAGTGTTCAGATCAGAGGCTAAAATCAGGCTAGGAAAAATGCCTTTTATTTCTAAATTATGACTATTTTTAATCTAAAAACATACTAACATTATAAGGCCAACCCAGGAAACATTATAAAATAATTTTAAAAACAATTATAGGGCACCTTTAAAGTATTGTGAGAGTACTGTATTGTGTAATGAACAAACAAATTATGACGTGTATCATTACACCCCTATAAAAAAAAAATGTTATGAAATTGTGCAAATACCTGTTGCAATAGTAGACAGCATTTTGAGAATTAAGCTGAATGGCTTTAGAATACAACTCAATGGCTGCACTGAAGTTCTCTACCTTCATCTGATTGTTGCCTGAAGGAAAATACATGCACACTTTGAGTGTTAAGACCAGAAGCACCCAGAAATGGTAAAGGTGTGATGTTCTTACCATCTGTTTTAAGATGCTCTGCCTCTGCTAACTGCTCTTCTGAAGGTGAATCACTGGATGAACTGGTCTTATCTGGTGTTGCAGCAATCTGCCATATTGCACAATTAATGAGAGTGCATTCAGTACTATACATAAACATTTTAAAACAACATGATTTAAATGACATCCAAGAACAGCTTGCCTTTTACCTGTTTAGTTGCTGAGGCAAATAACTCTGGCAAAGACTGACTGACTGCTAAGCTCTGGTCCTCTACAGAGATGCCAAATGCTGTCTCCAGGCACTGGATAGCAACTAGATAAACAGGCAAATTAGGACCTGTTAATTATGAAGCAATAGCATAACAGTGTCCACAGTCCAGCACTGGTTCTAGCACTGAGGTTTTACCTTCTAAGCTTTCTTGAGCATCTGATGACAGTCCCCCAGAGGACAGCTGATCATGGAGAAATTGGATAATGGAAAACGCAAGACGCTTTGTGTCTGCCATTCTGCCTTGAGGCTTGAACCTCACCAAATAAATGTGTGAAGCAAACCTAAGAGAAATTTAGGTATGATAATTACTGAATACAACATAATAGACAGAAAGTATGATTATTGTTTGCAACTCAGTTTGACAAGAATGATGAAGGTTTAGTTGATTGTGAGATCATTCTAATGTTGCAAAGATATATATTCAAGTTTTCAAGTTAAAATTTCATTTTCTAGATCCTTTGACTAAACGTCCTCAGTTTTTATCAACTCTGTACACTTGATTCAAATGATAAATAATAGCCAATGTAAGACACGTACAAACTAAATAGCTTCAGATCTCTAACATTGGCGTGAACGAGCTAAACATTGGATATCTTTACTGAATCAAAACAGTTATTATAAGGAATATTTTAGCACACATTAGCAATAAGCTCATGCTAACAGTTTATATTGGTTTACAACGTGTGCGTTAACTCTGTTAGCATTAGCTTCAGTTCGCTCATGTGATTTAAAATCAAAACATGAGAGGATTTAATGACGATTGAAAGCGAGCTAGATGCCTGTGAGTTTTACTGTACTGTTATTCAAGATATTTTTTGTTTGTGCATAATTTTGAATGCGTCTTTAACACAAACTCACCAGTGTCTCTTCTCAAGGATCTCTTGCTAGCTAGCTAGCTAGTGACGATTCATGCGTGTGAGCCAGCAAGGCTTCCGTAACGCTCGTGACGTCACGTCGCCTTACGCTAACGTTCCCTGCGTCCCGGTCCCAATGTGTTAAAATTGAATAAATCTAAATGTGAAATTTTATGTATGTTTGAAACAAATGTTAAAACCATATATAATATGCCTGTTAAAAATTGTATTAAATATCTCGGTATTTTTGTTTGCAAGAATGTTATATAGAGCGCCAACAATTGAACTTCTCCCCCAAGATGAAAAAATCTAAAACTATATCACCTATGGCTTCAAAGAGACTTATCAATCTTATGGGTAGGGTTCTTTTGACTAAGGCTGAAGGAGTTTCTAGATTTGTGTATCCAGCAGTCTCCTTTGAGAAGATTGGGGAAACTTAATTTTTCGCCAAAAAAATTAAAAAAACCTAAAGGGGTAACACTGTCATTTTTTTTTTCTGGACAAAATTTTGAGTTTCAATATCTCAGCTCTGGAAGGGTCTAGAGCCTCCATTTTTGCACTCAGGTCTAAGTGTCATGGCCCTCTATCAGAATCCAGAGTTTTGAGAAGATTGGGGAAACTTAATTTTTTGCCAAAAAAATAAAAAAAAACACAAGGGGTAACACTGTGGTTTTTTTTTTTTTTTTCTGGACAAAATTTTGAGTTTCAATATGCACTGGAAGGGTCTAGAGCCTCCAGTTTTGCACTCAGGTCTAAGTGTCATGGCCCTCTATCAGAATCCAGAGTTTTGAGAATATTGGGGAAACTTAATATTTCGCCAAAAAATAAAAAAACATAAGGGGTAACACTGTTGTTTTTTTTCTGGACAAAATTTTGAGGTTCAATATCTCAGCTCTGGAAGGGTCTAGAGCCTCCATTTTTGCACTCAGGTCTAAGTGTCATGGCCCTCTATCAGAATCCAGAGTTTTGAGAAGATTGGGGAAACTTAATTTTTTGCCAAAAAAATAAAAAAAAACACAAGGGGTAACACTGTGGTTTTTTTTTTTTTTTTCTGGACAAAATTTTGAGTTTCAATATGCACTGGAAGGGTCTAGAGCCTCCAGTTTTGCACTCAGGTCTAAGTGTCATGGCCCTCTATCAGAATCCAGAGTTTTGAGAATATTGGGGAAACTTAATATTTCGCCAAAAAATAAAAAAACATAAGGGGTAACACTGTTGTTTTTTTTCTGGACAAAATTTTGAGGTTCAATATCTCAGCTCTGGAAGGGTCTAGAGCCTCCATTTTTGCACTCAGGTCTAAGTGTCATGGCCCTCTATCAGAATCCAGAGTTTTGAGAAGATTGGGGAAACTTAATTTTTCGCCAAAAAAAATAAAAAAAACATAAGGGGTAACACTGTCGTTTTTACTTCTGGACAAAATTTTGAGTTTCAATATCTCAGCTCTGGAAGGGTCTAGAGTCTCCATTTTTGCACTCAGGTCTGAGTGTCATGGCCCTCTAACAGAATCCAGACTTTTGAGAAGATTGGGGAAACTTAATTTTTCGCCAAAAAAAAAATAAAAAAACATAAGGGGTAACACTGTAGGTTTTTTTTTCTGGACAAAATTTTGAGTTTCGATATCTCAGCTCTGGAAGGGTCTAGAGCTTCCATTTTGCACTCAGGTCTAAGTGTCATGGCCCTCTATCAGAATCCAGAGTTTTGAGAAGATTGGGGAAACTTAATATTTCGCCAAAAAAATAAAAAAAAAAAACATAAGGGGTAACACTGTCGATTTTTTTTTCTGGACAAAATTTTGAGTTTCAATATCTCAGCTCTGGAAGGGTCTAGAGCCTCTATTTTTGCACTCAGGTCTAGGTGTCATGGCCCTCTATCAGAATCCGGAGTTTTGAGAAGATTGGGGAAACTTAATTTTTCGCCAAAAAAATAAAAAAAAAACATAAGGGGTAACACTGTCGTTTTTACTTCTGGACAAAATTTTGAGTTTCAATATCTCAGCTCTGGAAGGGTCTAGAGTCTCCATTTTTGCACTCAGGTCTGAGTGTCATGGCCCTCTATCAGAATCCAGAGTTTTGAGAAGATTGGGGAAACTTAATTTTTCACCAAAAAAATAAAAAAACATAAGGGGTAACACTGTAGTTTTTTTTTTTCTGGACAAAATTTTGAGTTTCGATATCTCAGCTCTGGAAGGGTCTAGAGCTTCCATTTTGCACTCAGGTCTAAGTGTCATGGCCCTCTATCAGAATCCAGAGTTTTGAGAAGATTGAGGACACTTAATTTTTCGCCACAAAAATAAAAAAAACATAAGGGGTAACACTGTCATTTTTTTTTTCTGGACAAAATTTTGAGTTTCGATGTCTCAGCTCTGGAAGGGTCTAGAGCCTCCATTTTTGCACTCAGGTCTAAGTGTCATGGCCCTCTATCAGAATCCAGAGTTTTGAGAAGATTGGGGAAACTTAATTTTTCGCCAAAAAAATAAAAAAACATAAGGGGTAACACTGTCGTTTTTTCTTTCTGGACAAAATTTTGAGTTACGATATCTCAGCTCTGGAAGGGTCTAGAGCCTCCATTTTTGCACTCAGGTCTAAGTGTCATGGCCCTCTATCAGAATCCAGAGTTTTGAGAAGATTGGGGAAACTTAATTTTTTGCCAAAAAAATAAAAAAAAAAAACATAAGGGGTAACACTGTCGGGGTTTTTTTTCTGGACAAAATTTTGAGTTTCGATATCTCAGCTCTGGAAGGGTCTAGAGCCTCCATTTTTGCACTCAGGTCTAAGTGTCATGGCCCTCTATCAGAATCCAGAGTTTTGAGAAGATTGGGGAAACTTAATTTTTTGCCAAAAAAATAAAAAAAACATAAGGGGTAACACTGTCAGGGTTTTTTTTTCTGGACAAAATTTTGAGTTTCAATATCTCAGCTCTGGAAGGGTCTAGAGCCTCCATTTTTGCACTCAGGTCTAAGTGTCATGGCCCTCTATCAGAATCCAGAGTTTTGAGAAGATTGGGGAAATTTAATTTTTCACCAAAAAAATAAAAAAACATAAGGGGTAACACTGTCGGGGTTTTTTTCTGGACAAAATTTTGAGTTTCAATATCTCAGCTCTGGAAGGGTCTAGAGCCTCCATTTTTGCACTCAGGTCTAAGTGTCATGGCCCTCTATCAGAATCCAGAGTTTTGAGAAGATTGGGGAAACTTAATTTTTTGCCAAAAAATAAAAAAAACGTAAGGGGTAACACTGTCGTTTTTTTTTTTTCTGGACAAAATTTTGAGTTTCGATATCTCAGCTCTGGAAGGGTCTAGAGCTTCCATTTTGCACTCAGGTCTAAGTGTCATGGCCCTCTATCAGAATCCAGGGTTTTGAGAAGATTGGGGACACTTAATTTGTCGCCACAAAAATAAAAAAAACATAAGGGGTAACACTGTCATTTTTTTTTTTCTGGACAAAATTTTGAGTTTCGATGTCTCAGCACTGGAAGGGTCTAGAGCCTCCAGTTTTGCACTCAGGTCTAAGTGTCATGGCCCTCTATCAGAATCCAGAGTTTTGAGAATATTGGGGAAACTTAATATTTCGCCAAAAAAAATAAAAAAACATAAGGGGTAACACTGTTGTTTTTTTTCTGGAAAAAATTTTGAGTTTCAATATCTCAGCTCTGGAAGGGTCTAGAGCCTCCATTTTTGCACTCAGGTCTAAGTGTCATGGCCCTCTATCAGAATCCAGAGTTTTGAGAAGATTGGGGAAACTTAATTTTTCGCCAAAAAAATAAAAAAAAAAACATAAGGGGTAACACTGTCGTTTTTACTTCTGGACAAAATTTTGAGTTTCAATATCTCAGCTCTGGAAGGGTCTAGAGTCTCCATTTTTGCACTCAGGTCTGAGTGTCATGGCCCTCTAACAGAATCCAGACTTTTGAGAAGATTGGGGAAACTTAATTTTTCGCCAAAAAAAAAAAATAAAAAAACATAAGGGGTAACACTGTAGGTTTTTTTTTCTGGACAAAATTTTGAGTTTCGATATCTCAGCTCAGGAAGGGTCTAGAGCTTCCATTTTGCACTCAGGTCTAAGTGTCATGGCCCTCTATCAGAATCCAGAGTTTTGAGAAGATTGGGGAAACTTAATATTTCGCCAAAAAAATTAAAAAAAAAAAACATAAGGGGTAACACTGTCGATTTTTTTTTTCTGGACAAAATTTTGAGTTTCAATATCTCAGCTCTGGAAGGGTCTAGAGCCTCTATTTTTGCACTCAGGTCTAGGTGTCATGGCCCTCTATCAGAATCCGGAGTTTTGAGAAGATTGGGGAAACTTAATTTTTCGCCAAAAAAATAAAAAAAAAACATAAGGGGTAACACTGTCGTTTTTACTTCTGGACAAAATTTTGAGTTTCAATATCTCAGCTCTGGAAGGGTCTAGAGTCTCCATTTTTGCACTCAGGTCTGAGTGTCATGGCCCTCTATCAGAATCCAGAGTTTTGAGAAGATTGGGGAAACTTAATTTTTCACCAAAAAAATAAAAAAACATAAGGGGTAACACTGTAGTTTTTTTTTCTGGACAAAATTTTGAGTTTCGATATCTCAGCTCTGGAAGGGTCTAGAGCTTCCATTTTGCACTCAGGTCTAAGTGTCATGGCCCTCTATCAGAATCCAGAGTTTTGAGAAGATTGAGGACACTTAATTTTTCGCCACAAAAATAAAAAAAACATAAGGGGTAACACTGTCATTTTTTTTTTTCTGGACAAAATTTTGAGTTTCGATGTCTCAGCTCTGGAAGGGTCTAGAGCCTCCATTTTTGCACTCAGGTCTAGGTGTCATGGCCCTCTATCAGAATCCGGAGTTTTGAGAAGATTGGGGAAACTTAATTTTTCGCCAAAAAAATTAAAAAAAAACACAAGGGGTAACACTGTCGTTTTTACTTCTGGACAAAATTTTGAGTTTCAATATCTTAGCTCTGGAAGGGTCTAGAGTCTCCATTTTTGCACTCAGGTCTGAGTGTCATGGGCCTCTATCAGAATCCAGAGTTTTGAGAAGATTGGGGAAACTTAATTTTTCACCAAAAAAATAAAAAAACATAAGGGGTAACACTGTAGTTTTTTTTTTCTGGACAAAATTTTGAGTTTCGATATCTCAGCTCTGGAAGGGTCTAGAGCTTCCATTTTGCACTCAGGTCTAAGTGTCATGGCCCTCTATCAGAATCCAGAGTTTTGAGAGGATTGAGGACACTTAATTTTTCGCCACAAAAATAAAAAAAACATAAGGGGTAACACTGTCATTTTTTTTTTCTGGACAAAATTTTGAGTTTCGATGTCTCAGCTCTGGAAGGGTCTAGAGCCTCCATTTTTGCACTCAGGTCTAAGTGTCATGGCCCTCTATCAGAATCCAGAGTTTTGAGAAGATTGGGGAAACTTAATTTTTCGCCAAAAAAATAAAAAAACATAAGGGGTAACACTGTCGTTTTTTCTTTCTGGACAAAATTTTGAGTTACGATATCTCAGCTCTGGAAGGGTCTAGAGCCTCCATTTTTGCACTCAGGTCTAAGTGTCATGGCCCTCTATCAGAATCCAGAGTTTTGAGAAGATTGGGGAAACTTAATTTTTTGCCAAAAAAATAAAAAAAAAACATAAGGGGTAACACTGTCGGGGTTTTTTTTCTGGACAAAATTTTGAGTTTCGATATCTCAGCTCTGGAAGGGTCTAGAGCCTCCATTTTTGCACTCAGGTCTAAGTGTCATGGCCCTCTATCAGAATCCAGAGTTTTGAGAAGATTGGGGAAACTTAATTTTTTGCCAAAAAAATAAAAAAAAACATAAGGGGTAACACTGTCAGGGTTTTTTTTTCTGGACAAAATTTTGAGTTTCAATATCTCAGCTCTGGAAGGGTCTAGAGCCTCCATTTTTGCACTCAGGTCTAAGTGTCATGGCCCTCTATCAGAATCCAGAGTTTTGAGAAGATTGGGGAAATTTAATTTTTCACCAAAAAAATAAAAAAACATAAGGGGTAACACTGTCGGGGTTTTTTTCTGGACAAAATTTTGAGTTTCAATATCTCAGCTCTGGAAGGGTCTAGAGCCTCCATTTTTGCACTCAGGTCTAAGTGTCGTGGCCCTCTATCAGAATCCAGAGTTTTGAGAAGATTGGGGAAACTTAATTTTTTGCCAAAAAATAAAAAAAACGTAAGGGGTAACACTGTCGTTTTTTTTTTTCTGGACAAAATTTTGAGTTTCGATATCTCAGCTCTGGAAGGGTCTAGAGCTTCCATTTTGCACTCAGGTCTAAGTGTCATGGCCCTCTATCAGAATCCAGGGTTTTGAGAAGATTGGGGACACTTAATTTGTCGCCACAAAAATAAAAAAAACATAAGGGGTAACACTGTCATTTTTTTTTTCTGGACAAAATTTTGAGTTTCGATGTCTCAGCACTGGAAGGGTCTAGAGCCTCCAGTTTTGCACTCAGGTCTAAGTGTCATGGCCCTCTATCAGAATCCAGAGTTTTGAGAATATTGGGGAAACTTAATATTTCGCCAAAAAAATAAAAAAACATAAGGGGTAACACTGTTGTTTTTTTTCTGGACAAAATTTTGAGTTTCAATATCTCAGCTCTGGAAGGGTCTAGAGCCTCCATTTTTGCACTCAGGTCTAAGTGTCATGGCCCTCTATCAGAATCCAGAGTTTTGAGAAGATTGGGGAAACTTAATTTTTCGCCAAAAAAATAAAAAAAAACATAAGGGGTAACACTGTCGTTTTTACTTCTGGACAAAATTTTGAGTTTCAATATCTCAGCTCTGGAAGGGTCTAGAGTCTCCATTTTTGCACTCAGGTCTGAGTGTCATGGCCCTCTAACAGAATCCAGACTTTTGAGAAGATTGGGGAAACTTAATTTTTCGCCAAAAAAAAATAAAAAAACATAAGGGGTAACACTGTAGGTTTTTTTTTTCTGGACAAAATTTTGAGTTTCGATATCTCAGCTCTGGAAGGGTCTAGAGCTTCCATTTTGCACTCAGGTCTAAGTGTCATGGCCCTCTATCAGAATCCAGAGTTTTGAGAAGATTGGGGAAACTTAATATTTCGCCAAAAAAATTAAAAAAAAAAACATAAGGGGTAACACTGTCGATTTTTTTTTCTGGACAAAATTTTGAGTTTCAATATCTCAGCTCTGGAAGGGTCTAGAGCCTCTATTTTTGCACTCAGGTCTAGGTGTCATGGCCCTCTATCAGAATCCGGAGTTTTGAGAAGATTGGGGAAACTTAATTTTTCGCCAAAAAAATAAAAAAAAACATAAGGGGTAACACTGTCGTTTTTACTTCTGGACAAAATTTTGAGTTTCAATATCTCAGCTCTGGAAGGGTCTAGAGTCTCCATTTTTGCACTCAGGTCTGAGTGTCATGGCCCTCTATCAGAATCCAGAGTTTTGAGAAGATTGGGGAAACTTAATTTTTCACCAAAAAAATAAAAAAACATAAGGGGTAACACTGTAGTTTTTTTTTTCTGGACAAAATTTTGAGTTTCGATATCTCAGCTCTGGAAGGGTCTAGAGCTTCCATTTTGCACTCAGGTCTAAGTGTCATGGCCCTCTATCAGAATCCAGAGTTTTGAGAAGATTGAGGACACTTAATTTTTCGCCACAAAAATAAAAAAAAACATAAGGGGTAACACTGTCATTTTTTTTTTCTGGACAAAATTTTGAGTTTCGATGTCTCAGCTCTGGAAGGGTCTAGAGCCTCCATTTTTGCACTCAGGTCTAAGTGTCATGGCCCTCTATCAGAATCCAGAGTTTTGAGAAGATTGGGGAAACTTAATTTTTCGCCAAAAAAATAAAAAAACATAAGGGGTAACACTGTCGTTTTTTCTTTCTGGACAAAATTTTGAGTTACGATATCTCAGCTCTGGAAGGGTCTAGAGCCTCCATTTTTGCACTCAGGTCTAAGTGTCATGGCCCTCTATCAGAATCCAGAGTTTTGAGAAGATTGGGGAAACTTAATTTTTTGCCAAAAAAATAAAAAAAAAAACATAAGGGGTAACACTGTCGGGGTTTTTTTTCTGGACAAAATTTTGAGTTTCAATATCTCAGCTCTGGAAGGGTCTAGAGCCTCTATTTTTGCACTCAGGTCTAGGTGTCATGGCCCTCTATCAGAATCCGGAGTTTTGAGAAGATTGGGGAAACTTAATTTTTCGCCAAAAAAATAAAAAAAAAACATAAGGGGTAACACTGTCGTTTTTACTTCTGGACAAAATTTTGAGTTTCAATATCTCAGCTCTGGAAGGGTCTAGAGTCTCCATTTTTGCACTCAGGTCTGAGTGTCATGGCCCTCTATCAGAATCCAGAGTTTTGAGAAGATTGGGGAAACTTAATTTTTCACCAAAAAAATAAAAAAACATAAGGGGTAACACTGTAGTTTTTTTTTTCTGGACAAAATTTTGAGTTTCGATATCTCAGCTCTGGAAGGGTCTAGAGCTTCCATTTTGCACTCAGGTCTAAGTGTCATGGCCCTCTATCAGAATCCAGAGTTTTGAGAAGATTGAGGACACTTAATTTTTCGCCACAAAAATAAAAAAAACATAAGGGGTAACACTGTCATTTTTTTTTCTGGACAAAATTTTGAGTTTCGATGTCTCAGCTCTGGAAGGGTCTAGAGCCTCCATTTTTGCACTCAGGTCTAAGTGTCATGGCCCTCTATCAGAATCCAGAGTTTTGAGAAGATTGGGGAAACTTAATTTTTCGCCAAAAAAATAAAAAAAACATAAGGGGTAACACTGTCGTTTTTTCTTTCTGGACAAAATTTTGAGTTACGATATCTCAGCTCTGGAAGGGTCTAGAGCCTCCATTTTTGCACTCAGGTCTAAGTGTCATGGCCCTCTATCAGAATCCAGAGTTTTGAGAAGATTGGGGAAACTTAATTTTTTGCCAAAAAAATAAAAAAAAAACATAAGGGGTAACACTGTCGGGGTTTTTTTTCTGGACAAAATTTTGAGTTTCGATATCTCAGCTCTGGAAGGGTCTAGAGCCTCCATTTTTCTACTCAGGTCTAAGTGTCATGGCCCTCTATCAGAATCCAGAGTTTTGAGAAGATTGGGGAAACTTAATTTTTTGCCAAAAAAATAAAAAAAAACATAAGGGGTAACACTGTCAGGGTTTTTTTTTCTGGACAAAATTTTGAGTTTCAATATCTCAGCTCTGGAAGGGTCTAGAGCCTCCATTTTTGCACTCAGGTCTAAGTGTCATGGCCCTCTATCAGAATCCAGAGTTTTGAGAAGATTGGGGAAATTTAATTTTTCACCAAAAAAATAAAAAAACATAAGGGGTAACACTGTCGGGGTTTTTTTCTGGACAAAATTTTGAGTTTCAATATCTCAGCTCTGGAAGGGTCTAGAGCCTCCATTTTTGCACTCAGGTCTAAGTGTCATGATCCTCTATCAGAATCCAGAGTTTTGAGAAGATTGGGGAAACTTAATTTTTTGCCAAAAAATAAAAAAAACGTAAGGGGTAACACTGTCGTTTTTTTTTTTTCTGGACAAAATTTTGAGTTTCGATATCTCAGCTCTGGAAGGGTCTAGAGCTTCCATTTTGCACTCAGGTCTAAGTGTCATGGCCCTCTATCAGAATCCAGGGTTTTGAGAAGATTGGGGACACTTAATTTGTCGCCACAAAAATAAAAAAAACATAAGGGGTAACACTGTCATTTTTTTTTTCTGGACAAAATTTTGAGTTTCGATGTCTCAGCACTGGAAGGGTCTAGAGCCTCCAGTTTTGCACTCAGGTCTAAGTGTCATGGCCCTCTATCAGAATCCAGAGTTTTGAGAATATTGGGGAAACTTAATATTTCGCCAAAAAAATAAAAAAACATAAGGGGTAACACTGTTGTTTTTTTTCTGGACAAAATTTTGAGTTTCAATATCTCAGCTCTGGAAGGGTCTAGAGCCTCCATTTTTGCACTCAGGTCTAAGTGTCATGGCCCTCTATCAGAATCCAGAGTTTTGAGAAGATTGGGGAAACTTAATTTTTCGCCAAAAAAATAAAAAAAAACATAAGGGGTAACACTGTCGTTTTTACTTCTGGACAAAATTTTGAGTTTCAATATCTCAGCTCTGGAAGGGTCTAGAGTCTCCATTTTTGCACTCAGGTCTGAGTGTCATGGCCCTCTAACAGAATCCAGACTTTTGAGAAGATTGGGGAAACTTAATTTTTCGCCAAAAAAAAATAAAAAAACATAAGGGGTAACACTGTAGGTTTTTTTTTCTGGACAAAATTTTGAGTTTCGATATCTCAGCTCTGGAAGGGTCTAGAGCTTCCATTTTGCACTCAGGTCTAAGTGTCATGGCCCTCTATCAGAATCCAGAGTTTTGAGAAGATTGGGGAAACTTAATATTTCGCCAAAAAAATTAAAAAAAAAACATAAGGGGTAACACTGTCGATTTTTTTTTCTGGACAAAATTTTGAGTTTCAATATCTCAGCTCTGGAAGGGTCTAGAGCCTCTATTTTTGCACTCAGGTCTAGGTGTCATGGCCCTCTATCAGAATCCGGAGTTTTGAGAAGATTGGGGAAACTTAATTTTTCGCCAAAAAAATAAAAAAAAACATAAGGGGTAACACTGTCGTTTTTACTTCTGGACAAAATTTTGAGTTTCAATATCTCAGCTCTGGAAGGGTCTAGAGTCTCCATTTTTGCACTCAGGTCTGAGTGTCATGGCCCTCTATCAGAATCCAGAGTTTTGAGAAGATTGGGGAAACTTAATTTTTCACCAAAAAAATAAAAAAACATAAGGGGTAACACTGTAGTTTTTTTTTTCTGGACAAAATTTTGAGTTTCGATATCTCAGCTCTGGAAGGGTCTAGAGCTTCCATTTTGCACTCAGGTCTAAGTGTCATGGCCCTCTATCAGAATCCAGAGTTTTGAGAAGATTGAGGACACTTAATTTTTCGCCACAAAAATAAAAAAAACATAAGGGGTAACACTGTCATTTTTTTTTTCTGGACAAAATTTTGAGTTTCGATGTCTCAGCTCTGGAAGGGTCTAGAGCCTCCATTTTTGCACTCAGGTCTAAGTGTCATGGCCCTCTATCAGAATCGTCTCGGTTACAGATGTAACCCTCGTTCCCTGAGTAGGGAACGGAGACGTTACGTCAAGGAGTGACGGAGAATGGGGGTTTCGCACAGAAAGCCAATCCTCTTCGAGTATTTAACAACGAGCCAATGGCGTGAAAATGCCATGGGTCTGCGGAATTTGCATAGCGTACTCCGCCCACCCATGTGGGTATAAAAGGAGGAAGCAGACGCAACCGCAGTATGTCTTCGCTGAGGAGCCAAGACTGATCTCAGGCGTCACCCAGCGGTACAGCAGAAGTGGCAAGGAGACGTAACGTCTCCGTTCCCTACTCAGGGAACGAGGGTTACATCTGTAACCGAGACGTTCCCTTTCGTAGTCACTCCGAGTTACGTCAAGGAGTGACGGAGAATGGGGGTCTATGCCATCACGCCATCTTCCAGCTGTCTTCCAGTGCTCTGCGAAAGTCTAGACCTCTAACACAATATTACAAAAAGGTCCCACTTTGACACAGAATTACCAAGGTACACTGGGAAACATATCCCGGGAGGGACATGCTACCAGATGCCTACCGAAGGGAGGACTTACAAAACACATATGGCCACTGGGGCTGCATATGGAGAATACTGGAGCGCCAACCGCAGGTGGCAACTAGCTCCAGGGGTGGCAGATGGCTTGCCAAGGGAAGACACATGCTCAGAGAGGCTTACAGTGGATAATACACGTGAGGCAGTTACCAAAGGGGAACCGTGCACACGGAGGCACCTAGCCGGCACCAGAGCAAGCGCAGTGGTGCCCGCATCATAAGTGCTGGAGGACTCAGGGCTTCAAAGAAGGACAACTGAGGAAATATCGCACTTATCCAATCTGAGGAGTGGAGTGGCGAGCAAGCGAAGACACTTAAGCGGTTCCAGCACTAGCGGAGGCGAGTACGTGAGAGGAAACCGGCTCAATTCGCAAATTATAAAATCTTGCGAAGGTGTTAGGTGTCGCCCAGCCTGCAGCTCTGCAGATGTCTGTTAACGAGGCGCCATGCGCTAAAGCCCAAGAGGAAGCCACACTCCGAGTGGAGTGGGCTGTCACACCAAGGGGGCACGGTCGACCTTGCTGCTGGTAAGACAAAACAATGGCGTCCACTAACCAGTGAGACAGCCGCTGTTTTGAGAGAGCCCTACCCTTCTGGCTCCCCCCATGACAGACAAAGAGCTGATCTGAGGTCCTGAAACACCGCGTTCTGTCAACGTAGGTGCGGAGTGCACGCACCGGACAGAGCAGTGCCAAGGCTGGGTCTGCCTCCTCCAGGGGCAGCGCTTGCAAGGTCACCACCTGATCCCGGAAGGGAGTAGTGGGGACCTAGGGCACGTAACCGAGCCGGGGTCTCAGAACAACGTGAGAGTAAACCGGCCCGAACTCTAGGCACGCTTCGTCAACGGAGAATGCGTGCAGGTCCCCTACCCTCTTGATGGAGGCCAATGCAACCAGGAGAGCTGTCTTCATAGACAGGAACTTAAACTCAACCGATTGCAAAGGCTCAAAGGGAGGCCTCTGCAGAGCACTTAACACTACCGAGAGGTCCCAAGAGGGCACGAGGGGAGGACGAGACGGATTTAGCCTCCTCGCTCCCCTCAGGAACCTGATGACCAGGTCGTGCTTTCCATCGGACTTACCTTCAACTGCATCATGAGAGGCGGAAATAGCCGCGACGTAAACTTTGAGGGTGGAGGGCGACAGCCTACGCTCCAACCCATCCTGCAGGAAGGAAAGCACAACACTGATCGAGCATCTCCTGGGGTCCTCTCTGCGAGAAGAGCACCAGTTGACGAAGAGGTTCCACTTCAACGCATACAGGTGTCTCGTAGACGACGCTCTAGCGGAAGTGATGGTTGCTGCCACCGCAGGTGGTAGCGAACTCAAACCTGCCTCGTGCCGTCCAGGAGCCACACATGTAGCCTCCATAGATCGGGACGAGGGTGCCACAGAGTGCCCCGTCTCTGAGTGAGCAGATCTTGTCTCAGAGGAATAGGCCAAGGAGGTGCTGTCGCGAGGAGCATGAGTTCGGAGAACCACGTCTTGGTGGGCCAATAAGGGGCTACCAGCAGGACCTGCTCCTCGTCCTCCTTGATCTTGCACAACACCCGTGCAAGGAGGCTCACTGGGGGAAACGCATACTTGCGTGGGCCCCGCGGCCAGCTGTGCGCCAGCGCATCTGTACCGAGCGTGCCCTCGGACAGGGAATAAAACTGGACGCAGTGGGAAGAGTCCCGGGAGGCGAACAGATCTATCTGAGCTTCCCCGAACTGGTCCCAGATCAGCTGGACCGTCTGGGGATGGAGTCGCCATTCGCCGGAGACAGGGCGGATCCGCGACAGCTCGTCGGCTGCCAGGTTCCGGGCTCCAGGAATGTACACAGCACGAAGGGACCTCAGGTGCTTCTGACTCCATAGTAGGAGGTGGCGAGCGAGCTGCGACATCCGACGTGAGCGTAGACCCCCCTGGTGGTTGATGTACGCTACTGTAGCGGTATTGTCTGAGCGGACAAGTACGTGTTGACCCCTGAGCAGTGCTCGAAAGCGGTGCAGGGCCAGGCGTACTGCCAGCAGCTCGAGGCAATTGATGTGCATGAGGTGCTGGGGTCCTGTCCAGGAACCCGCGGCTGCATGCCCATTGCACATGGCACCCCAACCCGTGGTAGATGCATCCGTGGAGACAACGAGATGCCTGGAAACTCGCTGGAGAGGGACACCTGCCCGAAGAAAGCTGAGGTTCAACCACGGGAAGAAGGTTCGGCGGCACGCTGGAGTTACTGGAACCCGGAGCGAGCCACGATGCCATGCCCACCTCGGGACTCGATCGCGAAGCCAGAGCTGAAGCGGTCTCATATGAAGCAATCCGAGTGGCGTAGCCGCGGCTGCGGATGCCATATGCCCCAGGAGCCTCTGAAAGAGTTTCAGTGGAACCGCACTCTTGCCGTCGAACTGTCGAAGACAAGTCAGCAGTGAGTGTGCGCGCTTGCTCGTAGGCTGCGCGGACATGGCGACCGAGTCTATCTCCATGCCGAGAAAAGAGATCCTCTGCACGGGGCAAAGTTTGCTCTTCTCCCGGTTGACCCGAAGGCCCAGACGGGCTAAGTGCTGAAGCACTAGATCTCTGTGTACGCAAACCTGTTCTCGAGAGTGAGCCAAAATTAGCCAATCGTCGAGATAGTTCAGGATGCGAACCCCGTGTTCGCGAAGGGGAACAAGGGCTGCCTCGGCGATCTTCGTGAAGACGCGAGGGGACAGAGCTAACCCGAATGGGAGAACCGTGTACTGATATGCCTGGCCTTCGAAAGCGAACCGAAGAAACGGTCTGTGTCGAGGCAATATGGAGACATGAAAGTACGCATCCTTCAGGTCGATCGCTGCAAACCAATCCTGATGCCGAACACATTCGAAAATGCGTTTGGCCGTGAGCACAAAACGTGCAGGTCCAGGATCGGTCGTAACCCACCGGTCTTCTTGGGGACAATGAAGTAGGGGCCGTAAAAGCCGGACTTCACCACGGCTGGAGGGACCGTCTCGATTGCACCCTTCGCCAGCAGGGTCGCAATCTCCGCTCTCAAAACCGGGGCATTGCCATCGATTATAGTGGAGCGAACTCCCCTGAAACGGGGAGGAGATCGTGCGAACTGAATCGCGTAGCCGAATCTGATCGTTCTGATGACCCAGCGGGACAGACCGGGGAGCTCGAGCCAAGCTCCGAGGAACCGAACCAGCGGGGTCATACGAGCCACAGACGTCCCCCCGGAGGGGCAGCGGGGCGGAGTGACTGGCATGCGCACGGGAGATACCACATGCGGGTGCGTAGTCGAGCTCCGCTCCCCGACAGAAGAGACCAGGGAAGGACCAGCGTTCCACGGGGGTCTGTTCTGCCGGGGGTCTGGCGACAGAGGGGGAGAGGAGCGGTGCGGTCCGGGGACGACGCACGCTCCTCTCCGCGCCCTCAGAGACAGAGGGGAATGAGCGGGGCGACACTGTGGAGCGTCGTGCGCGCTCATTCCGGTCTGTGTGCTCAGTGATAGTATAAAGTCTTTCTTTAACGCACTCAACCCGTCTTATTATTATATATATTTTTTTTTTTTTTTTTTTTTTTTTTTTGAGCAGCGGGGAGCGGAGAACAAAAGATTCTCCCCCGGCCCTCTACGGGGGGAAGGAGGGGCCCTGCTACCTCCTCCTGGGAAAGACTCGATGCCATCACTGAGCAGCCCATAGGGGGCTGTGACGCTCCTCTGCGACCGCCTCTACGGCGCGACCTGGGTGAAGGCTGCTGCTGGGGTCGCTCCGGAGGGAAGGGCGCAGAGGCTCGTCCTCGGCGGCGAACAGACTGAGGCGGCTACACCGGCGGCTGGGTGAAGGCAGCAGCTGGCCGTCGGGGCAGCCTCAGCCTGTTTCTGGGCGGTAGAGAACTGCTGGGCAAAGTCCTCAACCGCACCGCCGAAAAGCTTTTTTTTTTTTTTTTTTTTAGCAAAGATGACGCTCCTGGACCACACTAGTGGCCATCACCTGATCCAAGGGAATCAGTCCCGCCCTCGTGCATACCTCTGAGCAGTCTGGCTTGGCAGACCTAAAAAACGCCCATCATATGCATAGCGGCGGCCGCCCGCCGCGCTATAGGATCGCGCCGTCATAGACGACGAAAACCTACAGGCTCTGGGGGGATGCTCGGGGGGCCCCCGAGAGGAGGCGCTCCGCGGACACAGTTGCATCGCGACAGAGCGCTCCACCGGAGGCACCCCAGCATACCCACGGGCAGCTGCGCCGTCGAGGGGAGGAAAGGCGGGGGAAGCTGACGAGCGCGTCCTCGTCAGTTCCGCATGCAGCTCGGGGACGAATGGCATTGGGGTCGGCTGTGGCCTCGCGGCGGCGGCTTTGCCCAAAAACCATTCATCCATCCGTGAGTGATCGGGGTGGGCCGGAAGATTCCAGTGCAACCCGATACTCACGGCGACCCGAGAGAGCATAGCCGTCATCTCGGGATCCGACACGGGCAACAGGCGCTCCCGAAGGAGGTCGTGCATCCGCATCTTCACTTCCCGAGGAATCAAGCCCGCCATGTGATGCCGCGATCGATAACGCGTCTTCCTCTGGAGCGCCAAACGATCCAGACGGTACCCGCGAACAGGCAGACGTCTGAACCGTTTCGGCGCTCGCTGGCTACAACACTGTTGCGGTGGGTGGGACCCGAGGAGCTAGCGTCGGGGGTTTGTTCCACACCGTCACCGACAGATCACCCTGGCCGCGAGCCGAAGAGCTTCCCCGGGTAGAGGAAGCTGAACGGGTAGCGGAGGCGGGGACTCTCACAGTAAGATCATTGAGTCTCGATCTAAGTGTTGAGATGGTCATATTACCACAAAAGGCACATGACTCAACCACGAAAGCTGCTTTAGCATGACGAAGCCCAGACATACAAAGCAGCGATCGTGCCCATCAGAGAAAGACGGATATCGACCGCACCCAGAAGAACACGGGCGAACCGTCTTTAAAAAGACGTGCCGCGTGTAGCTCTTTCAGAGGAGAGGAGGAAATTCACTCTTTCAGCGCCGAGGCGACCAGGGAGAAGCGCAAAGTCTGGCAGACCACTGCACAGATCGCAGGCAATGCAGAATCTCGCTGGGTACCGCTGTCACACCAACACTGAAGAGGACGCTCGTCTCGAAGAGGCTTTTAGTGATATGGCTTGTGGAGAGAAGAATGCTCTTGGCTCCGAAGCGAAAACATACTGCGGTTGCGTCTGCTTCCTCCTTTTATACCCACATGGGTGGGCGGAGTACGCTATGCAAATTCCGCAGACCCATGGCATTTTCACGCCATTGGCTCGTTGTTAAATACTCGAAGAGGATTGGCTTTCTGTGCGAAACCCCCATTCTCCGTCACTCCTTGACGTAACTCGGAGTGACTACGAAAGGGAACCAGAGTTTTGAGAAGATTGGGGAAACTTAATTTTTCGCCAAAAAAATAAAAAAACATAAGGGGTAACACTGTCGTTTTTTCTTTCTGGACAAAATTTTGAGTTACGATATCTCAGCTCTGGAAGGGTCTAGAGCCTCCATTTTTGCACTCAGGTCTAAGTGTCATGGCCCTCTATCAGAATCCAGAGTTTTGAGAAGATTGGGGAAACTTAATTTTTTGCCAAAAAAATAAAAAAAAAACATAAGGGGTAACACTGTCGGGGTTTTTATTCTGGACAAAATTTTGAGTTTCGATATCTCAGCTCTGGAAGGGTCTAGAGCCTCCATTTTTGCACTCAGGTCTAAGTGTCATGGCCCTCTATCAGAATCCAGAGTTTTGAGAAGATTGGGGAAACTTAATTTTTTGCCAAAAAAATAAAAAAAAAACATAAGGGGTAACACTGTCAGGGTTTTTTTTCTGGACAAAATTTTGAGTTTCAATATCTCAGCTCTGGAAAGGTCTAGAGCCTCCATTTTTGCACTCAGGTCTAAGTGTCATGGCCCTCTATCAGAATCCAGAGTTTTGAGAAGATTGGGGAAATTTAATTTTTCACCAAAAAAATAAAAAAACATAAGGGGTAACACTGTCGGGGTTTTTTTCTGGACAAAATTTTGAGTTTCAATATCTCAGCTCTGGAAGGGTCTAGAGCCTCCATTTTTGCACTCAGGTCTAAGTGTCATGGCCCTCTATCAGAATCCAGAGTTTTGAGAAGATTGGGGAAACTTAATTTTTTGCCAAAAAATAAAAAAAAACGTAAGGGGTAACACTGTCGTTTTTTTTTTTTCTGGACAAAATTTTGAGTTTCGATATCTCAGCTCTGGAAGGGTCTAGAGCTTCCATTTTGCACTCAGGTCTAAGTGTCATGGCCCTCTATCAGAATCCAGGGTTTTGAGAAGATTGGGGACACTTAATTTGTCGCCACAAAAATAAAAAAAACATAAGGGGTAACAGTGTCATTTTTTTTTTTCTGGACAAAATTTTGAGTTTCGATGTCTCAGCTCTGGAAGGGTCTAGAGCCTCCATTTTTGCACTCAGGTCTAAGTGTCATGGCCCTCTATCAGAATCCAGAGTTATGAGAAGATTGGGCAAACTTAATTTTTTGCCAAAAAAATGAAAAAAAAAAAAAAACATAAGGGGTAACACTGTCGTTTTTTTTCTGGACAACATTTTGAGTTTCGATATCTCAGCTCTGGAAGGGTCTAGAGCCTCCATTTTTGGACTCAGGTCTAAGTGTCATGGCCCTCTATCAGAATCCAGAGTTATGAGAAGATTGGGCAAACTTAATTTTTCGCCAAAAAAATAAAAAAAAACATAAGGGGTAACACGGTCGTTTTTTCTTTTCTGGACAAAATTTTGAGTTACGATATCTCAGCTCTGGAAGGGTCTAGAGCCTCCATTTTTGCACTAAGGTCTAAGTGTCATGGCCCTCTATCAGAATCCAGAGTTTTGAGAAGATTGGGGAAACTTAATTTTTTGCCAAAAAAATAAAAAAAAACATAAGGGGTAACACTGTCTGGTTTTTTTTTTCTGGACAAAATTTTGAGTTTCAATATCTCAGCTCTGGAAGGGTCTAGAGCCTCCATTTTTGCACTCAGGTCTAAGTGTCATGGCCCTCTATCAGTATCCAGAGTTTTGAGAAGATTGGGGAAACTTAATTTTTCGCCAAAAAAATAAAAAAACATAAGGGGTAACACGGTCATTTTTTTTTCTGGACAAAATTTTGAGTTACGATATCTCAGCTCTGGAAGGGTCTAGAGCCTCCATTTTTGCACTCAGGTCTAAGTGTCATGGCCCTCTATCAGAATCCAGAGTTTTGAGAAGATTGGGGAAACTTATTTTTTTGCCAAAAAAATATAAAAAAACATAAGGGGTAACACTGTCGTTTTTTTTTCTGGACAAAATTTTGAGTTTCAATATCTCAGCTCTGGAAGGGTCTAGAGCCTCCATTTTTGCACTCAGGTCTAAGTGTCATGGCCCTCTGAATCCAGAGTTTTGAGAAGATTGGGGAAACCTAATTTTTTGCCAAAAAATGAAAAAAACGTAAGGGGTAACACTGTCGTTTTTTTTTTTTTCTGGACAAAATTTTGAGTTTCGATATCTCAGCTCTGGAAGGGTCTAGAGCTTCCATTTTGCACTCAGGTCTAAGTGTCATGGCCCTATATCAGAATCCAGAGTGTTGAGAAGATTGGGGAAACTTAATTTTTCGCCAAAAAAATAAAAAAAAAACATAAGGGGTAACACGGTCGTTTTTTTTTTCTGGACAAAATTTTGAGTTTCAATATCTCAGCTCTGGAAGGGTCTAGAGCCTCCATTTTTGCACTCAGGTCTAAGTGTCATGGCCCTCTATCAGAATCCGGAGTTTTGAGAAGATTGGGGAAACTTAATTTTTCGCCAAAAAAAATAAAAAAAACATAAGGGGTAACACTGTCAGGGTTTTTTTCTGGACAAAATTTTGAGTTTCAATATCTCAGCTCTGGAAGGGTCTAGAGCCTCCATTTTTGCACTCAGGTCTAAGTGTCATGGCCCTCTATCAGAATCCAGAGTTTTGAGAAGATTGGGGAAACTTAATTTTTCGCCAAAAAAATAAAAAAAACATAAGGGGTAACACTGTCGGGTTTTTTTCTGGACAAAATTTTGAGTTTCGATATCTCAGCTCTGGAAGGGTCTAGAGCCTCCATTTTTGCACTCAGGTCTAAGTGTCGTGGCCCTCTATCAGAATCCAGAGTTTTGAGAAGATTGGGGAAACTTAATTTTTCGCCAAAAAAATATAAAAACATAAGGGGTAACACTGTCGTTTTTTTTTCTGGACAAAATTTTGAGTTTCAATATCTCAGCTCTGGATGGGTCTAGAGCCTCAATTTTTGCACTCAGGTCTAAGTGTCATGGCCCTCTATCAGAATCCAGAGTTATGAGAAGATTGGGCAAACTTAATTTTTCGCCAAAAAAATAAAAAAACATAAGGGGTAACACTGTCGTTTTTTTTTTTTCTGGTCAAAATTTTGATTTTCGATATCTCAGCTCTGGAAAGGTCTAGAGCCTCCATTTTTGCACTCAGGTCTAAGTGTCATGGCCCTCTATCAGAATCCAGAATTTTGAGAAGATTGGGCAAACTTAATTTTTCGCCAAAAAATAAAAAAAAAAAAACATAAGGGGTAACACTCTGGGTTTTTTTATTTTTTTTCTGGACAAAATTTTGAGTTTCGATATCTCAGCTCTGGAAGGGTCTAGAGCCTCCATTTTTGCACTCAGGTCTAAGTGTCATGGCCCTCTATCAGAATCCGGAGTTTTGAGAAGATTGGGGAAACTTAATTTTTCGCCAAAAAAATAAAAAAACATAAGGGGTAACACTGTCGTTTTTTTTTTTCTGGACAAAATTTTGAGGTTCAATATCTCAGCTCTGGAAGGGTCTAGAGCCTCCATTTTTGCACTCAGGTCTAAGTGTCATGGCCCTCTATCAGAATCCAGAGTTTTGAGAAGATTGGGGAAACTTAATTTTTTCCAAAAAAATAAAAAAAACATAAGGGGTAACACTGTCGTTTTTACTTCTGGACAAAATTTTGAGTTTCAATATCTCAGCTCTGGAAGGGTCTAGAGTCTCCATTTTTGCACTCAGGTCTGAATGTCATGGCCCTCTATCAGAATCCAGAGTTTTGAGAAGATTGGGGAAACTTAAATTTTCGCCAAAAAAATAAAAAAACATAAGTGGTAACACTCGTTTTTTTTTCTGGACAAAATTTTGAGTTACGATTTCTCAGCTCTGGAAGGGTCTAGAGCCTCCATTTTTGCACTCAGGTCTAAGTGTCATGGCCCTCTATCAGAATCCGGAGTTTTGAGAAGATTGGGGAAACTTAATTTTTCGACAAAAAAATAAAAAAACATAAGGGGTAACACTGTCGTTTTTTTTTTTTTTTTTTTGGACAAAATTTTGAGTTTCAATATCTCAGCTCTGGAAGGGTCTAGAGCCTCCATTTTTGCACTCAGGTCTAAGTGTCATGGCCCTCTATCAGAATCCAGAGTTTTGAGAAGATTGGGGAAACTTAATTTTTCGCCAAAAAAATAAAAAAACATAAGGGGTAACACTGTCGTTTTTTTTTTCTGGACAAAATTTTGAGTTTCAATATCTCAGCTCTGGAAGGGTCTAGAGCCTCCATTTTTGCACTCAGGTCTAAGTGTCATGGCCCTCTATCAGAATCCAGAGTTTTGAGAAGATTGGGGAAACTTAATTTTTCGCCAAAAAAATAAAAAAAACCTAAAGGGGTAACACTGTCATTTTTTTTTTCTGGACAAAATTTTGAGTTTCAATATCTCAGCTCTGGAAGGGTCTAGAGCCTCCATTTTTGCACTCAGGTCTAAGTGTCATGGCCCTCTATCAGAATCCAGAGTTTTGAGAAGATTGGGGAAACTTAATTTTTTGCCAAAAAAATAAAAAAAAAACACAAGGGGTAACACTGAGGTTTTTTTTTTTTTTTTTTTTTTTTTTTTTCTGGACAAAATTTTGAGTTTCAATATCTCAGCATTGGAAGGGTCTAGAGCCTCCAGTTTTGCACTCAGGTCTAAGTGTCATGGCCCTCTATCAGAATCCAGAGTTTTGAGAATATTGGGGAAACTTAATATTTCGCCAAAAAAATAAAAAAACATAAGGGGTAACACTGTTGTTTTTTTTCTGGACAAAATTTTGAGTTTCAATATCTCAGCTCTGGAAGGGTCTAGAGCCTCTATTTTTGCACTCAGGTCTAAGTGTCATGGCCCTCTATCAGAATCCAGAGTTTTGAGAAGATTGGGGAAACTTAATTTTTCGCCAAAAAAATAAAAAAAAACATAAGGGGTAACACTGTCGTTTTTACTTCTGGACAAAATTTTGAGTTTCAATATCTCAGCTCTGGAAGGGTCTAGAGTCTCCATTTTTGCACTCAGGTCTGAGTGTCATGGCCCTCTAACAGAATCCAGAGTTTTGAGAAGATTGGGGAAACTTAATTTTTCGCCAAAAAAAAAATAAAAAAACATAAGGGGTAACACTGTAGGTTTTTTTTTTTCTGGACAAAATTTTGAGTTTCGATATCTCAGCTCTGGAAGGGTCTAGAGCTTCCATTTTGCACTCAGGTCTAAGTGTCATGGCCCTCTATCAGAATCCAGGGTTTTGAGAAGATTGGGGAAACTTAATATTTCGCCAAAAAAATAAAAAAAAAACCATAAGGGGTAACACTGTCGATTTTTTTTTTCTGGACAAAATTTTGAGTTTCAATATCTCAGCTCTGGAAGGGTCTAGAGCCTCTATTTTTGCACTCAGGTCTAGGTGTCATGGCCCTCTATCAGAATCCGGAGTTTTGAGAAGATTGGGGAAACTTAATTTTTCGCCAAAAAAATAAAAAAAAAACATAAGGGGTAACACTGTCGTTTTTACTTCTGGACAAAATTTTGAGTTTCAATATCTCAGCTCTGGAAGGGTCTAGAGTCTCCATTTTTGCACTCAGGTCTGAGTGTCATGGCCCTCTATCAGAATCCAGAGTTTTGAGAAGATTGGGGAAACTTAATTTTTCGCCAAAAAAATAAAAAAACATAAGGGGTAACACTGTAGTTTTTTTTTTTCTGGACAAAATTTTGAGTTTCGATATCTCAGCTCTGGAAGGGTCTAGAGCTTCCATTTTGCACTCAGGTCTAAGTGTCATGGCCCTCTATCAGAATCCAGAGTTTTGAGAAGATTGAGGACACTTAATTTTTCGCCACAAAAATAAAAAAACATAAGGGGTAACACTGTCATTTTTTTTTTCTGGACAAAATTTTGAGTTTCGATGTCTCAGCTCTGGAAGGGTCTAGAGCCTCCATTTTTGCACTCAGGTCTAAGTGTCATGGCCCTCTATCAGAATCCAGAGTTTTGAGAAGATTGGGGAAACTTAATTTTTCGCCAAAAAAATAAAAAAACATAAGGGGTAACACTGTCGTTTTTTCTTTCTGGACAAAATTTTGAGTTACGATATCTCAGCTCTGGAAGGGTCTAGAGCCTCCATTTTTGCACTCAGGTCTAAGTGTCATGGCCCTCTATCAGAATCCAGAGTTTTGAGAAGATTGGGGAAACTTAATTTTTTGCCAAAAAATAAAAAAAAAACATAAGGGGTAACACTGTCGGGGTTTTTTTTCTGGACAAAATTTTGAGTTTCGATATCTCAGCTCTGGAAGGGTCTAGAGCCTCCATTTTTGCACTCAGGTCTAAGTGTCATGGCCCTCTATCAGAATCCAGAGTTTTGAGAAGATTGGGGAAACTTAATTTTTCACCAAAAAAATAAAAAAACATAAGGGGTAACACTGTCGGGGTTTTTTTCTGGACAAAATTTTGAGTTTCAATATCTCAGCTCTGGAAGGGTCTAGAGCCTCCATTTTTGCACTCAGGTCTAAGTGTCATGGCCCTCTATCAGAATCCAGAGTTTTGAGAAGATTGAGGACACTTAATTTTTCGCCACAAAAATAAAAAAAACATAAGGGGTAACACTGTCATTTTTTTTTCTGGACAAAATTTTGAGTTTCGATGTCTCAGCTCTGGAAGGGTCTAGAGCCTCCATTTTTGCACTCAGGTCTAAGTGTCATGGCCCTCTATCAGAATCCAGAGTTTTGAGAAGATCGGGGAAACTTAATTTTTCGCCAAAAAAATAAAAAAACATAAGGGGTAACACTGTCGTTTTTTCTTTCTGGACAAAATTTTGAGTTACGATATCTCAGCTCTGGAAGGGTCTAGAGCCTCCATTTTTGCACTCAGGTCTAAGTGTCATGGCCCTCTATCAGAATCCAGAGTTTTGAGAAGATTGGGGAAACTTAATTTTTTGCCAAAAAAATAAAAAAAAAAAAACATAAGGGGTAACACTGTCGGGGTTTTTTTTCTGGACAAAATTTTGAGTTTCGATATCTAAGCTCTGGAAGGGTCTAGAGCCTCCATTTTTGCACTCAGGTCTAAGTGTCATGGCCCTCTATCAGAATCCAGAGTTTTGAGAAGATTGGGGAAACTTAATTTTTTTGCCAAAAAAATAAAAAAAAACATAAGGGGTAACACTGTCAGGGTTTTTTTTCTGGACAAAATTTTGAGTTTCAATATCTCAGCTCTGGAAAGGTCTAGAGCCTCCATTTTTGCACTCAGGTCTAAGTGTCATGGCCCTCTATCAGAATCCAGAGTTTTGAGAAGATTGGGGAAACTTAATTTTTCACCAAAAAAATAAAAAAACATAAGGGGTAACACTGTCGGGGGTTTTTTCTGGACAAAATTTTGAGTTTCAATATCTCAGCTCTGGAAGGGTCTAGAGCCTCCATTTTTGCACTCAGGTCTAAGTGTCATGGCCCTCTATCAGAATCCAGAGTTTTGAGAAGATTGGGGAAACTTAATTTTTTGCCAAAAAATAAAAAAAACGTAAGGGGTAACACTGTCGTTTTTTTTTTTTTCTGGACAAAATTTTGAGTTTCGATATCTCAGCTCTGGAAGGGTCTAGAGCTTCCATTTTGCACTCAGGTCTAAGTGTCATGGCCCTCTATCAGAATCCAGGGTTTTGAGAAGATTGGGGACACTTAATTTGTCGCCACAAAAATAAAAAAAACATAAGGGGTAACACTGTCATTTTTTTTTTCTGGACAAAATTTTGAGTTTCGATGTCTCAGCTCTGGAAGGGTCTAGAGCCTCCATTTTTGCACTCAGGTCAAAGTGTCATGGCCCTCTATCAGAATCCAGAGTTATGAGAAGATTGGGCAAACTTAATTTTTTGCCAAAAAAATGAAAAAAAAAAAAAACATAAGGGGTAACACTGTCGTTTTTTTTCTGGACAACATTTTGAGTTTCGATATCTCAGCTCTGGAAGGGTCTAGAGCCTCCATTTTTGGACTCAGGTCTAAGTGTCATGGCCCTCTATCAGAATCCAGAGTTATGAGAAGATTGGGCAAACTTAATTTTTCGCCAAAAAAATAAAAAAAAACATAAGGGGTAACACTGTCGTTTTTTTTTTCTGGACAAAATTTTGAGTTTCGATATCTCAGCTCTGGAAGGGTCTAGAGCCTCCATTTTTGCACTCGGGTCTAAGTGTCTTGGCCCTCTATCAGTATCCAGAGTTTTGAGAAGATTGGGGAAACTTAATTTTTCGCGAAAAAAAAAAAAAAAAAACATAAGGGGTAACACGGTCGTTTTTTCTTTTCTGGACAAAATTTTGAGTTACGATATCTCAGCTCTGGAAGGGTCTAGAGCCTCCATTTTTGCACTCAGGTCTAAGTGTCATGGCCCTCTATCAGAATCCAGAGTTTTGAGAAGATTGGGGAAACTTAATTTTTTGCCAAAAAAAATTTAAAAAAAAACATAAGGGGTAACACTGTCGGGGTTTTTTTTCTGGACAAAATTTTGAGTTTCGATATCTCAGCTCTGGAAGGGTCTAGAGCCTCCATTTTTGCACTAAGGTCTAAGTGTCATGGCCCTCTATCAGAATCCAGAGTTTTGAGAAGATTGGGGAAACTTAATTTTTTGCCAAAAAAATAAAAAAAAACATAAGGGGTAACACTGTCGGGTTTTTTTTTTCTGGACAAAATTTTGAGTTTCAATATCTCAGCTCTGGAAGGGTCTAGAGCCTCCATTTTTGCACTCAGGTCTAAGTGTCATGGCCCTCTATCAGTATCCAGAGTTTTGAGAAGATTGGGGAAACTTAATTTTTCGCCAAAAAAATAAAAAAACATAAGGGGTAACACGGTCATTTTTTTTTCTGGACAAAATTTTGAGTTACGATATCTCAGCTCTGGAAGGGTCTAGAGCCTCCATTTTTGCACTCATGTCTAAGTGTCATGGCCCTCTATCAGAATCCAGAGTTTTGAGAAGATTGGGGAAACTTATTTTTTTGCCAAAAAAATATAAAAAAAAAAAAAACATAAGGGGTAACACTGTCGTTTTTTTTTCTGGACAAAATTTTGAGTTTCAATATCTCAGCTCTGGAAGGGTCTAGAGCCTCCATTTTTGCACTCAGGTCTAAGTGTCATGGCCCTCTGAATCCAGAGTTTTGAGAAGATTGGGGAAACCTAATTTTTTGCCAAAAAATGAAAAAAACGTAAGGGGTAACACTGTCGTTTTTTTTTTTTTTTTCTGGACAAAATTTTGAGTTTCGATATCTCAGCTCTGGAAGGGTCTAGAGCCTCCATTTTTGCACTCAGGTCTAAGTGTCGTGGCCCTCTATCAGAATCCAGAGTTTTGAGAAGATTGGGGAAACTTAATTTTTCGCCAAAAAAATATAAAAACATAAGGGGTAACACTGTCGTTTTTTTTTTTCTGGACAAAATTTTGAGTTTCAATATCTCAGCTCTGGATGGGTCTAGAGCCTCAATTTTTGCACTCAGGTCTAAGTGTCATGGCCCTCTATCAGAATCCAGAGTTATGAGAAGATTGGGCAAACTTAATTTTTCGCCAAAAAAATAAAAAAACATAAGGGGTAACACTGTCGTTTTTTTTTTTTTCTGGTCAAAATTTTGAGTTTCGATATCTCAGCTCTGGAAGGGTCTAGAGCCTCCATTTTTGCACTCAGGTCTAAGTGTCATGGCCCTCTATCAGAATCCAGAGTTTTGAGAAGATTGGGGAAACTTAATTTTTCGCCAAAAAAAAAAAAAAAAAAAAAACATAAGGGGTAACACTCTGGGTTTTTTTATTTTTTTTCTGGACAAAATTTTGAGTTTCGATATCTCAGCTCTGGAAGGGTCTAGAGCCTCCATTTTTGCACTCAGGTCTAAGTGTCATGGCCCTCTATCAGAATCCGGAGTTTTGAGAAGATTGGGGAAACTTAATTTTTCGCCAAAAAAATAAAAAAACATAAGGGGTAACACTGTCGTTTTTTTTTTCTGGACAAAATTTTGAGTTTCAATATCTCAGCTCTGGAAGGGTCTAGAGCCTCCATTTTTGCACTCAGGTCTAAGTGTCATGGCCCTCTATCAGAATCCAGAGTTTTGAGAAGATTGGGGAAACTTAATTTTTTGCCAAAAAAATAAAAAAACATAAGGGGTAACACTGTCGTTTTTACTTCTGGACAAAATTTTGAGTTTCAATATCTCAGCTCTGGAAGGGTCTAGAGTCTCCATTTTTGCACTCAGGTCTGAATGTCATGGCCCTCTATCAGAATCCAGAGTTTTGAGAAGATTGGGGAAACTTAAATTTTCGCCAAAAAAATAAAAAAACATAAGTGGTAACACTCGTTTTTTTTTCTGGACAAAATTTTGAGTTACTATTTCTCAGCTCTGGAAGGGTCTAGAGCCTCCATTTTTGCACTCAGGTCTAAGTGTCATGGCCCTCTATCAGAATCCGGAGTTTTGAGAAGATTGGGGAAACTTAATTTTTCGACAAAAAAATAAAAAAACATAAGGGGTAACACTGTCGTTTTTTTTTTTTTTTCTGGACAAAATTTTGAGTTTCAATATCTCAGCTCTGGAAGGGTCTAGAGCCTCCATTTTTGCACTCAGGTCTAAGTGTCATGGCCCTCTATCAGAATCCAGAGTTTTGAGAAGATTGGGGAAACTTAATTTTTCGCCAAAAAAATAAAAAAACATAAGGGGTAACACTGTCGTTTTTTTTTCTGGACAAAATTTTGAGTTTCAATATCTCAGCTCTGGAAGGGTCTAGAGCCTCCATTTTTGCACTCAGGTCTAAGTGTCATGGCCCTCTATCAGAATCCAGAGTTTTGAGAAGATTGGGGAAACTTAATTTTTCGCCAAAAAAATAAAAAAACCTAAAGGGGTAACACTGTCATTTTTTTTTCTGGACAAAATTTTGAGTTTCAATATCTCAGCTCTGGAAGGGTCTAGAGCCTCCATTTTTGCACTCAGGTCTAAGTGTCATGGCCCTCTATCAGAATCCAGAGTTTTGAGAAGATTGGGGAAACTTAATTTTTTGCCAAAAAAATAAAAAAAAAACACAAGGGGTAACACTGAGGGTTTTTTTTTTTTTTTTTTTTTCTGGACAAAATTTTGAGTTTCAATATCTCAGCATTGGAAGGGTCTAGAGCCTCCAGTTTTTCACTCAGGTCTAAGTGTCATGGCCCTCTATCAGAATCCAGAGTTTTGAGAATATTGGGGAAACTTAATATTTCGCCAAAAAAATAAAAAAACATAAGGGGTAACACTGTTGTTTTTTTTCTGGACAAAATTTTGAGTTTCAATATCTCAGCTCTGGAAGGGTCTAGAGCCTCCATTTTTGCACTCAGGTCTAAGTGTCATGGCCCTCTATCAGAATCCAGAGTTTTGAGAAGATTGGGGAAACTTAATTTTTCGCCAAAAAAATAAAAAAAACATAAGGGGTAACACTGTCGTTTTTACTTCTGGACAAAATTTTGAGTTTCAATATCTCAGCTCTGGAAGGGTCTAGAGTCTCCATTTTTGCACTCAGGTCTGAGTGTCATGGCCCTCTAACAGAATCCGGAGTTTTGAGAAGATTGGGGAAACTTAATTTTTCGCCAAAAAAATAAAAAAACATAAGGGGTAACACTGTCGTTTTTTTTTTCTGGACAAAATTTTGAGTTTCAATATCTCAGCTCTGGAAGGGTCTAGAGCCTCCATTTTTGCACTCAGGTCTAAGTGTCATGGCCCTCTATCAGAATCCGGAGTTTTGAGAAGATTGGGGAAACTTAATTTTTCGCCAAAAAAATAAAAAAACATAAGGGGTAACACTGTCGTTTTTTTTTTCTGGACAAAATTTTGAGTTACGATATCTCAGCTCTGGAAGGGTCTAGAGCCTCCATTTTTGCACTCATGTCTAAGTGTCATGGCCCTCTATCAGAATCCAGAGTTTTGAGAAGATTGGGGAAACTTATTTTTTTGCCAAAAAAATATAAAAAAAAAAAAAACATAAGGGGTAACACTGTCGTTTTTTTTTCTGGACAAAATTTTGAGTTTCAATATCTCAGCTCTGGAAGGGTCTAGAGCCTCCATTTTTGCACTCAGGTCTAAGTGTCATGGCCCTCTGAATCCAGAGTTTTGAGAAGATTGGGGAAACCTAATTTTTTGCCAAAAAATGAAAAAAACGTAAGGGGTAACACTGTCGTTTTTTTTTTTTTTTTTCTGGACAAAATTTTGAGTTTCGATATCTCAGCTCTGGAAGGGTCTAGAGCCTCCATTTTTGCACTCAGGTCTAAGTGTCGTGGCCCTCTATCAGAATCCAGAGTTTTGAGAAGATTGGGGAAACTTAATTTTTCGCCAAAAAAATATAAAAACATAAGGGGTAACACTGTCGTTTTTTTTTTTCTGGACAAAATTTTGAGTTTCAATATCTCAGCTCTGGATGGGTCTAGAGCCTCAATTTTTGCACTCAGGTCTAAGTGTCATGGCCCTCTATCAGAATCCAGAGTTATGAGAAGATTGGGCAAACTTAATTTTTCGCCAAAAAAATAAAAAAACATAAGGGGTAACACTGTCGTTTTTTTTTTTTTCTGGTCAAAATTTTGAGTTTCGATATCTCAGCTCTGGAAGGGTCTAGAGCCTCCATTTTTGCACTCAGGTCTAAGTGTCATGGCCCTCTATCAGAATCCAGAGTTTTGAGAAGATTGGGGAAACTTAATTTTTCGCCAAAAAAAAAAAAAAAAAAAAACATAAGGGGTAACACTCTGGGTTTTTTTATTTTTTTTCTGGACAAAATTTTGAGTTTCGATATCTCAGCTCTGGAAGGGTCTAGAGCCTCCATTTTTGCACTCAGGTCTAAGTGTCATGGCCCTCTATCAGAATCCGGAGTTTTGAGAAGATTGGGGAAACTTAATTTTTCGCCAAAAAAATAAAAAAACATAAGGGGTAACACTGTCGTTTTTTTTTTCTGGACAAAATTTTGAGTTTCAATATCTCAGCTCTGGAAGGGTCTAGAGCCTCCATTTTTGCACTCAGGTCTAAGTGTCATGGCCCTCTATCAGAATCCAGAGTTTTGAGAAGATTGGGGAAACTTAATTTTTTGCCAAAAAAATAAAAAAACATAAGGGGTAACACTGTCGTTTTTACTTCTGGACAAAATTTTGAGTTTCAATATCTCAGCTCTGGAAGGGTCTAGAGTCTCCATTTTTGCACTCAGGTCTGAATGTCATGGCCCTCTATCAGAATCCAGAGTTTTGAGAAGATTGGGGAAACTTAAATTTTCGCCAAAAAAATAAAAAAACATAAGTGGTAACACTCGTTTTTTTTTCTGGACAAAATTTTGAGTTACTATTTCTCAGCTCTGGAAGGGTCTAGAGCCTCCATTTTTGCACTCAGGTCTAAGTGTCATGGCCCTCTATCAGAATCCGGAGTTTTGAGAAGATTGGGGAAACTTAATTTTTCGACAAAAAAATAAAAAAACATAAGGGGTAACACTGTCGTTTTTTTTTTTTTTTCTGGACAAAATTTTGAGTTTCAATATCTCAGCTCTGGAAGGGTCTAGAGCCTCCATTTTTGCACTCAGGTCTAAGTGTCATGGCCCTCTATCAGAATCCAGAGTTTTGAGAAGATTGGGGAAACTTAATTTTTCGCCAAAAAAATAAAAAAACATAAGGGGTAACACTGTCGTTTTTTTTTCTGGACAAAATTTTGAGTTTCAATATCTCAGCTCTGGAAGGGTCTAGAGCCTCCATTTTTGCACTCAGGTCTAAGTGTCATGGCCCTCTATCAGAATCCAGAGTTTTGAGAAGATTGGGGAAACTTAATTTTTCGCCAAAAAAATAAAAAAACCTAAAGGGGTAACACTGTCATTTTTTTTTCTGGACAAAATTTTGAGTTTCAATATCTCAGCTCTGGAAGGGTCTAGAGCCTCCATTTTTGCACTCAGGTCTAAGTGTCATGGCCCTCTATCAGAATCCAGAGTTTTGAGAAGATTGGGGAAACTTAATTTTTTGCCAAAAAAATAAAAAAAAAACACAAGGGGTAACACTGAGGGTTTTTTTTTTTTTTTTTTTTTCTGGACAAAATTTTGAGTTTCAATATCTCAGCATTGGAAGGGTCTAGAGCCTCCAGTTTTTCACTCAGGTCTAAGTGTCATGGCCCTCTATCAGAATCCAGAGTTTTGAGAATATTGGGGAAACTTAATATTTCGCCAAAAAAATAAAAAAACATAAGGGGTAACACTGTTGTTTTTTTTCTGGACAAAATTTTGAGTTTCAATATCTCAGCTCTGGAAGGGTCTAGAGCCTCCATTTTTGCACTCAGGTCTAAGTGTCATGGCCCTCTATCAGAATCCAGAGTTTTGAGAAGATTGGGGAAACTTAATTTTTCGCCAAAAAAATAAAAAAAACATAAGGGGTAACACTGTCGTTTTTACTTCTGGACAAAATTTTGAGTTTCAATATCTCAGCTCTGGAAGGGTCTAGAGTCTCCATTTTTGCACTCAGGTCTGAGTGTCATGGCCCTCTAACAGAATCCGGAGTTTTGAGAAGATTGGGGAAACTTAATTTTTCGCCAAAAAAATAAAAAAACATAAGGGGTAACACTGTCGTTTTTTTTTTCTGGACAAAATTTTGAGTTTCAATATCTCAGCTCTGGAAGGGTCTAGAGCCTCCATTTTTGCACTCAGGTCTAAGTGTCATGGCCCTCTATCAGAATCCGGAGTTTTGAGAAGATTGGGGAAACTTAATTTTTCGCCAAAAAAATAAAAAAACATAAGGGGTAACACTGTCGTTTTTTTTTTCTGGACAAAATTTTGAGTTTCAATATCTCAGCTCTGGAAGGGTCTAGAGCCTCCATTTTTGCACTCAGGTCTAAGTGTCATGGCCCTCTATCAGAATCCAGAGTTTTGAGAAGATTGGGGAAACTTAATTTTTTGCCAAAAAAATAAAAAAACATAAGGGGTAACACTGTCGTTTTTACTTCTGGACAAAATTTTGAGTTTCAATATCTCAGCTCTGGAAGGGTCTAGAGTCTCCATTTTTGCACTCAGGTCTGAATGTCATGGCCCTCTATCAGAATCCAGAGTTTTGAGAAGATTGGGGAAACTTAAATTTTCGCCAAAAAAATAAAAAAACATAAGTGGTAACACTCGTTTTTTTTTCTGGACAAAATTTTGAGTTACGATTTCTCAGCTCTGGAAGGGTCTAGAGCCTCCATTTTTGCACTCAGGTCTAAGTGTCATGGCCCTCTATCAGAATCCGGAGTTTTGAGAAGATTGGGGAAACTTAATTTTTCGACAAAAAAATAAAAAAACATAAGGGGTAACACTGTCGTTTTTTTTTTTTTTTTTCTGGACAAAATTTTGAGTTTCAATATCTCAGCTCTGGAAGGGTCTAGAGCCTCCATTTTTGCACTCAGGTCTAAGTGTCATGGCCCTCTATCAGAATCCAGAGTTTTGAGAAGATTGGGGAAACTTAATTTTTCGCCAAAAAAATAAAAAAACATAAGGGGTAACACTGTCGTTTTTTTTTCTGGACAAAATTTTGAGTTTCAATATCTCAGCTCTGGAAGGGTCTAGAGCCTCCATTTTTGCACTCAGGTCTAAGTGTCATGGCCCTCTATCAGAATCCAGAGTTTTGAGAAGATTGGGGAAACTTAATTTTTCGCCAAAAAAAATAAAAAAACCTAAAGGGGTAACACTGTCATTTTTTTTTTCTGGACAAAATTTTGAGTTTCAATATATCAGCTCTGGAAGGGTCTAGAGCCTCCATTTTTGCACTCAGGTCTAAGTGTCATGGCCCTCTATCAGAATCCAGAGTTTTGAGAAGATTGGGGAAACTTAATTTTTTGCCAAAAAAATAAAAAAAAAAACACAAGGGGTAACACTGAGGGTTTTTTTTTTTTTTTTTTTTTTTTTTTTTTTCTGGACAAAATTTTGAGTTTCAATATCTCAGCATTGGAAGGGTCTAGAGCCTCCAGTTTTGCACTCAGGTCTAAGTGTCATGGCCCTCTATCAGAATCCAGAGTTTTGAGAATATTGGGGAAACTTAATATTTCGCCAAAAAAATAAAAAAACATAAGGGGTAACACTGTTGTTTTTTTTCTGGACAAAATTTTGAGTTTCAATATCTCAGCTCTGGAAGGGTCTAGAGCCTCCATTTTTGCACTCAGGTCTAAGTGTCATGGCCCTCTATCAGAATCCAGAGTTTTGAGAAGATTGGGGAAACTTAATTTTTCGCCAAAAAAATAAAAAAAACATAAGGGGTAACACTGTCGTTTTTACTTCTGGACAAAATTTTGAGTTTCAATATCTCAGCTCTGGAAGGGTCTAGAGTCTCCATTTTTGCACTCAGGTCTGAGTGTCATGGCCCTCTAACAGAATCCGGAGTTTTGAGAAGATTGGGGAAACTTAATTTTTCGCCAAAAAAATAAAAAAACATAAGGGGTAACACTGTCGTTTTTTTTTTCTGGACAAAATTTTGAGTTTCAATATCTCAGCTCTGGAAGGGTCTAGAGCCTCCATTTTTGCACTCAGGTCTAAGTGTCATGGCCCTCTATCAGAATCCAGAGTTTTGAGAAGATTGGGGAAACTTAATTTTTTGCCAAAAAAATAAAAAAAACATAAGGGGTAACACTGTCGTTTTTACTTCTGGACAAAATTTTGAGTTTCAATATCTCAGCTCTGGAAGGGTCTAGAGTCTCCATTTTTGCACTCAGGTCTGAATGTCATGGCCCTCTATCAGAATCCAGAGTTTTGAGAAGATTGGGGAAACTTAAATTTTCGCCAAAAAAATAAAAAAACATAAGTGGTAACACTCGTTTTTTTTTCTGGACAAAATTTTGAGTTACGATTTCTCAGCTCTGGAAGGGTCTAGAGCCTCCATTTTTGCACTCAGGTCTAAGTGTCATGGCCCTCTATCAGAATCCGGAGTTTTGAGAAGATTGGGGAAACTTAATTTTTCGACAAAAAAATAAAAAAACATAAGGGGTAACACTGTCGTTTTTTTTTTTTTTTTTTTTCTGGACAAAATTTTGAGTTTCAATATCTCAGCTCTGGAAGGGTCTAGAGCCTCCATTTTTGCACTCAGGTCTAAGTGTCATGGCCCTCTATCAGAATCCAGAGTTTTGAGAAGATTGGGGAAACTTAATTTTTCGCCAAAAAAATAAAAAAACATAAGGGGTAACACTGTCGTTTTTTTTTTCTGGACAAAATTTTGAGTTTCAATATCTCAGCTCTGGAAGGGTCTAGAGCCTCCATTTTTGCACTCAGGTCTAAGTGTCATGGCCCTCTATCAGAATCCAGAGTTTTGAGAAGATTGGGGAAACTTAATTTTTCGCCAAAAAAATAAAAAACCTAAAGGGGTAACACTGTCATTTTTTTTTTCTGGACAAAATTTTGAGTTTCAATATCTCAGCTCTGGAAGGGTCTAGAGCCTCCATTTTTGCACTCAGGTCTAAGTGTCATGGCCCTCTATCAGAATCCAGAGTTTTGAGAAGATTGGGGAAACTTAATTTTTTGCCAAAAAAATAAAAAAAAAAACACAAGGGGTAACACTGAGGGTTTTTTTTTTTTTTTTTTTCTGGACAAAATTTTGAGTTTCAATATCTCAGCATTGGAAGGGTCTAGAGCCTCCAGTTTTGCACTCAGGTCTAAGTGTCATGGCCCTCTATCAGAATCCAGAGTTTTGAGAATATTGGGGAAACTTAATATTTCGCCAAAAAAATAAAAAAACATAAGGGGTAACACTGTTGTTTTTTTTCTGGACAAAATTTTGAGTTTCAATATCTCAGCTCTGGAAGGGTCTAGAGCCTCCATTTTTGCACTCAGGTCTAAGTGTCATGGCCCTCTATCAGAATCCAGAGTTTTGAGAAGATTGGGGAAACTTAATTTTTCGCCAAAAAAATAAAAAAAACATAAGGGGTAACACTGTCGTTTTTACTTCTGGACAAAATTTTGAGTTTCAATATCTCAGCTCTGGAAGGGTCTAGAGTCTCCATTTTTGCACTCAGGTCTGAGTGTCATGGCCCTCTAACAGAATCCAGAGTTTTGAGAAGATTGGGGAAACTTAATTTTTCGCCAAAAAAAAAAATAAAAAAACATAAGGGGTAACACTGTAGGTTTTTTTTCTGGACAAAATTTTGAGTTTCGATATCTCAGCTCTGGAAGGGTCTAGAGCTTCCATTTTGCACTCAGGTCTAAGTGTCATGGCCCTCTATCAGAATCCAGAGTTTTGAGAAGATTGGGGAAACTTAATATTTCGCCAAAAAAATAAAAAAAAACCATAAGGGGTAACACTGTCAATTTTTTTTTTCTGGACAAAATTTTGAGTTTCAATATCTCAGCTCTGGAAGGGTCTAGAGCCTCTATTTTTGCACTCAGGTCTAGGTGTCATGGCCCTCTATCAGAATCCGGAGTTTTGAGAAGATTGGGGAAACTTAATTTTTCGCCAAAAAAATAAAAAAAAAAACATAAGGGGTAACACTGTCGTTTTTACTTCTGGACAAAATTTTGAGTTTCAATATCTCAGCTCTGGAAGGGTCTAGAGTCTCCATTTTTGCACTCAGGTCTGAGTGTCATGGCCCTCTATCAGAATCCAGAGTTTTGAGAAGATTGGGGAAACTTAATTTTTCGCCAAAAAAATAAAAAAACATAAGGGGTAACACTGTAGTTTTTTTTTTTCTGGACAAAATTTTGAGTTTCGATATCTCAGCTCTGGAAGGGTCTAGAGCTTCCATTTTGCACTCAGGTCTAAGTGTCATGGCCCTCTATCAGAATCCAGAGTTTTGAGAAGATTGAGGACACTTAATTTTTCGCCACAAAAATAAAAAAACATAAGGGGTAACACTGTCATTTTTTTTTTCTGGACAAAATTTTGAGTTTCGATGTCTCAGCTCTGGAAGGGTCTAGAGCCTCCATTTTTGCACTCAGGTCTAAGTGTCATGGCCCTCTATCAGAATCCAGAGTTTTGAGAAGATTGGGGAAACTTAATTTTTTGCCAAAAAAATAAAAAAAAAACACAAGGGGTAACACTGAGGGTTTTTTTTTTTTTTTTTTTTTTTTTTCTGGACAAAATTTTGAGTTTCAATATCTCAGCATTGGAAGGGTCTAGAGCCTCCAGTTTTGCACTCAGGTCTAAGTGTCATGGCCCTCTATCAGAATCCAGAGTTTTGAGAATATTGGGGAAACTTAATATTTCGCCAAAAAAATAAAAAAACATAAGGGGTAACACTGTTGTTTTTTTTCTGGACAAAATTTTGAGTTTCAATATCTCAGCTCTGGAAGGGTCTAGAGCCTCCATTTTTGCACTCAGGTCTAAGTGTCATGGCCCTCTATCAGAATCCAGAGTTTTGAGAAGATTGGGGAAACTTAATTTTTCGCCAAAAAAATAAAAAAAACATAAGGGGTAACACTGTCGTTTTTACTTCTGGACAAAATTTTGAGTTTCAATATCTCAGCTCTGGAAGGGTCTAGAGTCTCCATTTTTGCACTCAGGTCTGAGTGTCATGGCCCTCTAACAGAATCCGGAGTTTTGAGAAGATTGGGGAAACTTAATTTTTCGCCAAAAAAATAAAAAAAACATAAGGGGTAACACTGTCGTTTTTTTTTTCTGGACAAAATTTTGAGTTTCAATATCTCAGCTCTGGAAGGGTCTAGAGCCTCCATTTTTGCACTCAGGTCTAAGTGTCATGGCCCTCTATCAGAATCCAGAGTTTTGAGAAGATTGGGGAAACTTAATTTTTTGCCAAAAAAATAAAAAAAACATAAGGGGTAACACTGTCGTTTTTACTTCTGGACAAAATTTTGAGTTTCAATATCTCAGCTCTGGAAGGGTCTAGAGTCTCCATTTTTGCACTCAGGTCTGAATGTCATGGCCCTCTATCAGAATCCAGAGTTTTGAGAAGATTGGGGAAACTTAAATTTTCGCCAAAAAAATAAAAAAACATAAGTGGTAACACTCGTTTTTTTTTCTGGACAAAATTTTGAGTTACGATTTCTCAGCTCTGGAAGGGTCTAGAGCCTCCATTTTTGCACTCAGGTCTAAGTGTCATGGCCCTCTATCAGAATCCGGAGTTTTGAGAAGATTGGGGAAACTTAATTTTTCGACAAAAAAATAAAAAAACATAAGGGGTAACACTGTCGTTTTTTTTTTTTTTTTTTCTGGACAAAATTTTGAGTTTCAATATCTCAGCTCTGGAAGGGTCTAGAGCCTCCATTTTTGCACTCAGGTCTAAGTGTCATGGCCCTCTATCAGAATCCAGAGTTTTGAGAAGATTGGGGAAACTTAATTTTTCGCCAAAAAAATAAAAAAACATAAGGGGTAACACTGTCGTTTTTTTTTTCTGGACAAAATTTTGAGTTTCAATATCTCAGCTCTGGAAGGGTCTAGAGCCTCCATTTTTGCACTCAGGTCTAAGTGTCATGGCCCTCTATCAGAATCCAGAGTTTTGAGAAGATTGGGGAAACTTAATTTTTCGCCAAAAAAATAAAAAACCTAAAGGGGTAACACTGTCATTTTTTTTTTTCTGGACAAAATTTTGAGTTTCAATATCTCAGCTCTGGAAGGGTCTAGAGCCTCCATTTTTGCACTCAGGTCTAAGTGTCATGGCCCTCTATCAGAATCCAGAGTTTTGAGAAGATTGGGGAAACTTAATTTTTTGCCAAAAAAATAAAAAAAAAAAACACAAGGGGTAACACTGAGGGTTTTTTTTTTTTTTTTTCTGGACAAAATTTTGAGTTTCAATATCTCAGCATTGGAAGGGTCTAGAGCCTCCAGTTTTGCACTCAGGTCTAAGTGTCATGGCCCTCTATCAGAATCCAGAGTTTTGAGAATATTGGGGAAACTTAATATTTCGCCAAAAAAATAAAAAAAACATAAGGGGTAACACTGTTGTTTTTTTTCTGGACAAAATTTTGAGTTTCAATATCTCAGCTCTGGAAGGGTCTAGAGCCTCCATTTTTGCACTCAGGTCTAAGTGTCATGGCCCTCTATCAGAATCCAGAGTTTTGAGAAGATTGGGGAAACTTAATTTTTCGCCAAAAAAATAAAAAAAACATAAGGGGTAACACTGTCGTTTTTACTTCTGGACAAAATTTTGAGTTTCAATATCTCAGCTCTGGAAGGGTCTAGAGTCTCCATTTTTGCACTCAGGTCTGAGTGTCATGGCCCTCTAACAGAATCCAGAGTTTTGAGAAGATTGGGGAAACTTAATTTTTCGCCAAAAAAAAAAATAAAAAAACATAAGGGGTAACACTGTAGGTTTTTTTTCTGGACAAAATTTTGAGTTTCGATATCTCAGCTCTGGAAGGGTCTAGAGCTTCCATTTTGCACTCAGGTCTAAGTGTCATGGCCCTCTATCAGAATCCAGAGTTTTGAGAAGATTGGGGAAACTTAATATTTCGCCAAAAAAATAAAAAAAAACCATAAGGGGTAACACTGTCAATTTTTTTTTTCTGGACAAAATTTTGAGTTTCAATATCTCAGCTCTGGAAGGGTCTAGAGCCTCTATTTTTGCACTCAGGTCTAGGTGTCATGGCCCTCTATCAGAATCCGGAGTTTTGAGAAGATTGGGGAAACTTAATTTTTCGCCAAAAAAATAAAAAAAAAAACATAAGGGGTAACACTGTCGTTTTTACTTCTGGACAAAATTTTGAGTTTCAATATCTCAGCTCTGGAAGGGTCTAGAGTCTCCATTTTTGCACTCAGGTCTGAGTGTCATGGCCCTCTATCAGAATCCAGAGTTTTGAGAAGATTGGGGAAACTTAATTTTTCGCCAAAAAAATAAAAAAACATAAGGGGTAACACTGTAGTTTTTTTTTTTCTGGACAAAATTTTGAGTTTCGATATCTCAGCTCTGGAAGGGTCTAGAGCTTCCATTTTGCACTCAGGTCTAAGTGTCATGGCCCTCTATCAGAATCCAGAGTTTTGAGAAGATTGAGGACACTTAATTTTTCGCCACAAAAATAAAAAAACATAAGGGGTAACACTGTCATTTTTTTTTTTCTGGACAAAATTTTGAGTTTCGATGTCTCAGCTCTGGAAGGGTCTAGAGCCTCCATTTTTGCACTCAGGTCTAAGTGTCATGGCCCTCTATCAGAATCCAGAGTTTTGAGAAGATTGGGGAAACTTAATTTTTCGCCAAAAAAATAAAAAAACATAAGGGGTAACACTGTCGTTTTTTCTTTCTGGACAAAATTTTGAGTTACGATATCTCAGCTCTGGAAGGGTCTAGAGCCTCCATTTTTGCACTCAGGTCTAAGTGTCATGGCCCTCTATCAGAATCCAGAGTTTTGAGAAGATTGGGGAAACTTAATTTTTTGCCAAAAAAATAAAAAAAAAACATAAGGGGTAACACTGTCGGGGTTTTTTTTCTGGACAAAATTTTGAGTTTCGATATCTCAGCTCTGGAAGGGTCTAGAGCCTCCATTTTTGCACTCAGGTCTAAGTGTCATGGCCCTCTATCAGAATCCAGAGTTTTGAGAAGATTGGGGAAACTTAATTTTTTGCCAAAAAAATAAAAAAAAAACATAAGGGGTAACACTGTCAGGGTTTTTTTTTCTGGACAAAATTTTGAGTTTCAATATCTCAGCTCTGGAAGGGTCTAGAGCCTCCATTTTTGCACTCAGGTCTAAGTGTCATGGCCCTCTATCAGAATCCAGAGTTTTGAGAAGATTGGGGAAACTTAATTTTTCACCAAAAAAATAAAAAAACATAAGGGGTAACACTGTCGGGGTTTTTTTCTGGACAAAATTTTGAGTTTCAATATCTCAGCTCTGGAAGGGTCTAGAGCCTCCATTTTTGCACTCAGGTCTAAGTGTCATGGCCCTCTATCAGAATCCAGAGTTTTGAGAAGATTGAGGACACTTAATTTTTCGCCACAAAAATAAAAAAAACATAAGGGGTAACACTGTCATTTTTTTTTCTGGACAAAATTTTGAGTTTCGATGTCTCAGCTCTGGAAGGGTCTAGAGCCTCCATTTTTGCACTCAGGTCTAAGTGTCATGGCCCTCTATCAGAATCCAGAGTTTTGAGAAGATTGGGGAAACTTAATTTTTCGCCAAAAAAATAAAAAAACATAAGGGGTAACACTGTCGTTTTTTCTTTCTGGACAAAATTTTGAGTTACGATATCTCAGCTCTGGAAGGGTCTAGAGCCTCCATTTTTGCACTCAGGTCTAAGTGTCATGGCCCTCTATCAGAATCCAGAGTTTTGAGAAGATTGGGGAAACTTAATTTTTTGCCAAAAAAATAAAAAAAAAAACATAAGGGGTAACACTGTCGGGGTTTTTTTTCTGGACAAAATTTTGAGTTTCGATATCTCAGCTCTGGAAGGGTCTAGAGCCTCCATTTTTGCACTCAGGTCTAAGTGTCATGGCCCTCTATCAGAATCCAGAGTTTTGAGAAGATTGGGGAAACTTAATTTTTTGCCAAAAAAATAAAAAAAAAAAACATAAGGGGTAACACTGTCAGGGTTTTTTTTCTGGACAAAATTTTGAGTTTCAATATCTCAGCTCTGGAAGGGTCTAGAGCCTCCATTTTTGCACTCAGGTCTAAGTGTCATGGCCCTCTATCAGAATCCAGAGTTTTGAGAAGATTGGGGAAACTTAATTTTTCACCAAAAAAATAAAAAAACATAAGGGGTAACACTGTCGGGGTTTTTTTCTGGACAAAATTTTGAGTTTCAATATCTCAGCTCTGGAAGGGTCTAGAGCCTCCATTTTTGCACTCAGGTCTAAGTGTCATGGCCCTCTATCAGAATCCAGAGTTTTGAGAAGATTGGGGAAACTTAATTTTTTGCCAAAAAATAAAAAAAACGTAAGGGGTAACACTGTCGTTTTTTTTTTTCTGGACAAAATTTTGAGTTTCGATATCTCAGATCTGGAAGGGTCTAGAGCTTCCATTTTGCACTCAGGTCTAAGTGTCATGGCCCTCTATCAGAATCCAGGGTTTTGAGAAGATTGGGGACACTTAATTTGTCGCCACAAAAATAAAAAAAAAACATAAGGGGTAACACTGTCATTTTTTTTTTCTGGACAAAATTTTGAGTTTCGATGTCTCAGCTCTGGAAGGGTCTAGAGCCTCCATTTTTGCACTCAGGTCTAAGTGTCATGGCCCTCTATCAGAATCCAGAGTTATGAGAAGATTGGGCAAACTTAATTTTTTGCCAAAAAAATGAAAAAAAAAAAAAAAACATAAGGGGTAACACTGTCGTTTTTTTTCTGGACAACATTTTGAGTTTCGATATCTCAGCTCTGGAAGGGTCTAGAGCCTCCATTTTTGGACTCAGGTCTAAGTGTCATGGCCCTCTCTCAGAATCCAGAGTTATGAGAAGATTGGGCAAACTTAATTTTTCGCCAAAAAAATAAAAAAAAACATAAGGGGTAACACTGTCGTTTTTTTTTTCTGGACAAAATTTTGAGTTTCGATATCTCAGCTCTGGAAGGGTCTAGAGCCTCCATTTTTGCACTCAGGTCTAAGTGTCTTGGCCCTCTATCAGTATCCAGAGTTTTGAGAAGATTGGGGAAACTTAATTTTTCGCGAAAAAAAAAAAAAAAAAACATAAGGGGTAACACGGTCGTTTTTTCTTTTCTGGACAAAATTTTGAGTTACGATATCTCAGCTCTGGAAGGGTCTAGAGCCTCCATTTTTGCACTCAGGTCTAAGTGTCATGGCCCTCTATCAGAATCCAGAGTTTTGAGAAGATTGGGGAAACTTAATTTTTTGCCAAAAAAATTTAAAAAAAACATAAGGGGTAACACTGTCGGGATTTTTTTTCTGGACAAAATTTTGAGTTTCGATATCTCAGCTCTCGAAGGGTCTAGAGCCTCCATTTTTGCACTAAGGTCTAAGTGTCATGGCCCTCTATCAGAATCCAGAGTTTTGAGAAGATTGGGGAAACTTAATTTTTTGCCAAAAAAATAAAAAAAAAAACATAAGGGGTAACACTGTCGGGTTTTTTTTTTTCTGGACAAAATTTTGAGTTTCAATATCTCAGCTCTGGAAGGGTCTAGAGCCTCCATTTTTGCACTCAGGTCTAAGTGTCATGGCCCTCTATCAGTATCCAGAGTTTTGAGAAGATTGGGGAAACTTAATTTTTCGCCAAAAAAATAAAAAAAACATAAGGGGTAACACGGTCATTTTTTTTTCTGGACAAAATTTTGAGTTACGATATCTCAGCTCTGGAAGGGTCTAGAGCCTCCATTTTTGCACTCAGGTCTAAGTGTCATGGCCCTCTATCAGAATCCAGAGTTTTGAGAAGATTGGGGAAACTTATTTTTTTGCCAAAAAAATATAAAAAAAAAAAACATAAGGGGTAACACTGTCGTTTTTTTTTTCTGGACAAAATTTTGAGTTTCAATATCTCAGCTCTGGAAGGGTCTAGAGCCTCCATTTTTGCACTCAGGTCTAAGTGTCATGGCCCTCTGAATCCAGAGTTTTGAGAAGATTGGGGAAACCTAATTTTTTGCCAAAAAATGAAAAAAACGTAAGGGGTAACACTGTCGTTTTTTTTTTTTCTGGACAAAATTTTGAGTTTCGATATCTCAGCTCTGGAAGGGTCTAGAGCTTCCATTTTGCACTCAGGTCTAAGTGTCATGGCCCTATATCAGAATCCAGAGTGTTGAGAAGATTGGGGAAACTTAATTTTTCGCCAAAAAAAAAAAAAAAAAAAACATAAGGGGTAACACGGTCGTTTTTTTTTCTGGACAAAATTTTGAGTTTCAATATCTCAGCTCTGGAAGGGTCTAGAGCCTCCATTTTTGCACTCAGGTCTAAGTGTCATGGCCCTCTATCAGAATCCGGAGTTTTGAGAAGATTGGGGAAACTTAATTTTTCGCCAAAAAAAATAAAAAAACATAAGGGGTAACACTGTCGGGGTTTTTTTCTGGACAAAATTTTGAGTTTCAATATCTCAGCTCTGGAAGGGTCTAGAGCCTCCATTTTTGCACTCAGGTCTAAGTGTCATGGCCCTCTATCAGAATCCAGAGTTTTGAGAAGATTGGGGAAACTTAATTTTTCGCCAAAAAAATAAAAAAAACATAAGGGGTAACACTGTCGGGTTTTTTTCTGGACAAAATTTTGAGTTTCGATATCTCAGCTCTGGAAGGGTCTAGAGCCTCCATTTTTGCACTCAGGTCTAAGTGTCGTGGCCCTCTATCAGAATCCAGAGTTTTGAGAAGATTGGGGAAACTTAATTTTTCGCCAAAAAAATATAAAAACATAAGGGGTAACACTGTCATTTTTTTTCTGGACAAAATTTTGAGTTTCAATATCTCAGCTCTGGATGGGTCTAGAGCCTCAATTTTTGCACTCAGGTCTAAGTGTCATGGCCCTCTATCAGAATCCAGAGTTATGAGAAGATTGGGCAAACTTAATTTTTCGCCAAAAAAATAAAAAAAACATAAGGGGTAACACTGTCGTTTTTTTTTTTTTTCTGGTCAAAATTTTGAGTTTCGATATCTCAGCTCTGGAAGGGTCTAGAGCCTCCATTTTTGCACTCAGGTCTAAGTGTCATGGCCCTCTATCAGAATCCGGAGTTTTGAGAAGATTGGGGAAACTTAATTTTTCGCCAAAAAAATAAAAAAACATAAGGGGTAACACTGTCGTTTTTTTTTTCTGGACAAAATTTTGAGTTTCAATATCTCAGCTCTGGAAGGGTCTAGAGTCTCCATTTTTGCACTCAGGTCTGAATGTCATGGCCCTCTATCAGAATCCAGAGTTTTGAGAAGATTGGGGAAACTTAAATTTTCGCCAAAAAAATAAAAAAACATAAGTGGTAACACTCGTTTTTTTTTTTCTGGACAAAATTTTGAGTTACGATTTCTCAGCTCTGGAAGGGTCTAGAGCCTCCATTTTTGCACTCAGGTCTAAGTGTCATGGCCCTCTATCAGAATCCGGAGTTTTGAGAAGATTGGGGAAACTTAATTTTTCGACAAAAAAATAAAAAAACATAAGGGGTAACACTGTCGTTTTTTTTTTTTTTTTTTTCTGGACAAAATTTTGAGTTTCAATATCTCAGCTCTGGAAGGGTCTAGAGCCTCCATTTTTGCACTCAGGTCTAAGTGTCATGGCCCTCTATCAGAATCCAGAGTTTTGAGAAGATTGGGGAAACTTAATTTTTCGCCAAAAAAATAAAAAAACATAAGGGGTAACACTGTCGTTTTTTTTTTTCTGGACAAAATTTTGAGTTTCAATATCTCAGCTCTGGAAGGGTCTAGAGCCTCCATTTTTGCACTCAGGTCTAAGTGTCATGGCCCTCTATCAGAATCCAGAGTTTTGAGAAGATTGGGGAAACTTAATTTTTCGCCAAAAAAATAAAAAAAACCTAAAGGGGTAACACTGTCATTTTTTTTTTCTGGACAAAATTTTGAGTTTCAATATCTCAGCTCTGGAAGGGTCTAGAGCCTCCATTTTTGCACTCAGGTCTAAGTGTCATGGCCCTCTATCAGAATCCAGAGTTTTGAGAAGATTGGGGAAACTTAATTTTTTGCCAAAAAAATAAAAAAAAAACACAAGGGGTAACACTGAGGTTTTTTTTTTTTTTTTTTTTTTTTTTCTGGACAAAATTTTGAGTTTCAATATCTCAGCATTGGAAGGGTCTAGAGCCTCCAGTTTTGCACTCAGGTCTAAGTGTCATGGCCCTCTATCAGAATCCAGAGTTTTGAGAATATTGGGGAAACTTAATATTTCGCCAAAAAAATAAAAAAACATAAGGGGTAACACTGTTGTTTTTTTTTCTGGACAAAATTTTGAGTTTCAATATCTCAGCTCTGGAAGGGTCTAGAGCCTCCATTTTTGCTCTCAGGTCTAAGTGTCATGGCCCTCTATCAGAATCCAGAGTTTTGAGAAGATTGGGGAAACTTAATTTTTCGCCAAAAAAATAAAAAAAAACATAAGGGGTAACACTGTCGTTTTTACTTCTGGACAAAATTTTGAGTTTCAATATCTCAGCTCTGGAAGGGTCTAGAGTCTCCATTTTTGCACTCAGGTCTGAGTGTCATGGCCCTCTAACAGAATCCAGAGTTTTGAGAAGATTGGGGAAACTTAATTTTTCGCCAAAAAAAAAAAAAATAAAAAAACATAAGGGGTAACACTGTAGGTTTTTTTTTCTGGACAAAATTTTGAGTTTCGATATCTCAGCTCTGGAAGGGTCTAGAGCTTCCATTTTGCACTCAGGTCTAAGTGTCATGGCCCTCTATCAGAATCCAGAGTTTTGAGAAGATTGGGGAAACTTAATATTTCGCCAAAAAAAATAAAAAAAACCATAAGGGGTAACCCTGTCAATTTTTTTTTTCTGGACAAAATTTTGAGTTTCAATATCTCAGCTCTGGAAGGGTCTAGAGCCTCTATTTTTGCACTCAGGTCTAGGTGTCATGGCCCTCTATCAGAATCCGGAGTTTTGAGAAGATTGGGGAAACTTAATTTTTCGCCAAAAAAAAAAAAAAAAAAAACATAAGGGGTAACACTGTCGTTTTTACTTCTGGACAAAATTTTGAGTTTCAATATCTCAGCTCTGGAAGGGTCTAGAGTCTCCATTTTTGCACTCAGGTCTGAGTGTCATGGCCCTCTATCAGAATCCAGAGTTTTGAGAAGATTGGGGAAACTTAATTTTTCGCCAAAAAAATAAAAAAACATAAGGGGTAACACTGTAGTTTTTTTTTTTCTGGACAAAATTTTGAGTTTCGATATCTCAGCTCTGGAAGGGTCTAGAGCTTCCATTTTGCACTCAGGTCTAAGTGTCATGGCCCTCTATCAGAATCCAGAGTTTTGAGAAGATTGAGGACACTTAATTTTTCGCCAAAAAAATAAAAAAACATAAGGGGTAACACTGTCGTTTTTTCTTTCTGGACAAAATTTTGAGTTACGATATCTCAGCTCTGGAAGGGTCTAGAGCCTCCATTTTTGCACTCAGGTCTAAGTGTCATGGCCCTCTATCAGAATCCAGAGTTTTGAGAAGATTGGGGAAACTTAATTTTTTGCCAAAAAAATAAAAAAAAAACATAAGGGGTAACACTGTCGGGGTTTTTTTTCTGGACAAAATTTTGAGTTTCGATATCTCAGCTCTGGAAGGGTCTAGAGCCTCCATTTTTGCACTCAGGTCTAAGTGTCATGGCCCTCTATCAGAATCCAGAGTTTTGAGAAGATTGGGGAAACTTAATTTTTTGCCAAAAAAATAAAAAAAAAACATAAGGGGTAACACTGTCAGGGTTTTTTTTTCTGGACAAAATTTTGAGTTTCAATATCTCAGCTCTGGAAGGGTCTAGAGCCTCCATTTTTGCACTCAGGTCTAAGTGTCATGGCCCTCTATCAGAATCCAGAGTTTTGAGAAGATTGGGGAAACTTAATTTTTCACCAAAAAAATAAAAAAACATAAGGGGTAACACTGTCGGGGTTTTTTTCTGGACAAAATTTTGAGTTTCAATATCTCAGCTCTGGAAGGGTCTAGAGCCTCCATTTTTGCACTCAGGTCTAAGTGTCATGGCCCTCTATCAGAATCCAGAGTTTTGAGAAGATTGAGGACACTTAATTTTTCGCCACAAAAATAAAAAAACATAAGGGGTAACACTGTCATTTTTTTTTCTGGACAAAATTTTGAGTTTCGATGTCTCAGCTCCGGAAGGGTCTAGAGCCTCCATTTTTGCACTCAGGTCTAAGTGTCATGGCCCTCTATCAGAATCCAGAGTTTTGAGAAGATTGGGGAAACTTAATTTTTCGCCAAAAAAATAAAAAAAACATAAGGGGTAACACTGTCGTTTTTTCTTTCTGGACAAAATTTTGAGTTACGATATCTCAGCTCTGGAAGGGTCTAGAGCCTCCATTTTTGCACTCAGGTCTAAGTGTCATGGCCCTCTATCAGAATCCAGAGTTTTGAGAAGATTGGGGAAACTTAATTTTTTGCCAAAAAAAAAACAAAAAAAACATAAGGGGTAACACTGTCGGGGTTTTTTTTCTGGACAAAATTTTGAGTTTCGATATCTCAGCTCTGGAAGGGTCTAGAGCCTCCATTTTTGCACTCAGGTCTAAGTGTCATGGCCCTCTATCAGAATCCAGAGTTTTGAGAAGATTGGGGAAACTTAATTTTTTGCCAAAAAAATAAAAAAAAACATAAGGGGTAACACTGTCAGGGTTTTTTTTTCTGGACAAAATTTTGAGTTTCAATATCTCAGCTCTGGAAGGGTCTAGAGCCTCCATTTTTGCACTCAGGTCTAAGTGTCATGGCCCTCTATCAGAATCCAGAGTTTTGAGAAGATTGGGGAAACTTAATTTTTCACCAAAAAAATAAAAAAACATAAGGGGTAACACTGTCGGGGTTTTTTTCTGGACAAAATTTTGAGTTTCAATATCTCAGCTCTGGAAGGGTCTAGAGCCTCCATTTTTGCACTCAGGTCTAAGTGTCATGGCCCTCTATCAGAATCCAGAGTTTTGAGAAGATTGGGGAAACTTAATTTTTTGCCAAAAAATAAAAAAAACGTAAGGGGTAACACTGTCGTTTTTTTTTTTTTCTGGACAAAATTTTGAGTTTCGATATCTCAGCTCTGGAAGGGTCTAGAGCTTCCATTTTGCACTCAGGTCTAAGTGTCATGGCCCTCTATCAGAATCCAGGGTTTTGAGAAGATTGGGGACACTTAATTTGTCGCCACAAAAATAAAAAAAAACATAAGGGGTAACACTGTCATTTTTTTTTTTCTGGACAAAATTTTGAGTTTCGATGTCTCAGCTCTGGAAGGGTCTAGAGCCTCCATTTTTGCACTCAGGTCTAAGTGTCATGGCCCTCTATCAGAATCCAGAGTTATGAGAAGATTGGGCAAACTTAATTTTTTGCCAAAAAAATGAAAAAAAAAAAAACATAAGGGGTAACACTGTCGTTTTTTTTTCTGGACAACATTTTGAGTTTCGATATCTCAGCTCTGGAAGGGTCTAGAGCCTCCATTTTTGGACTCAGGTCTAAGTGTTATGGCCCTCTATCAGAATCCAGAGTTATGAGAAGATTGGGCAAACTTAATTTTTCGCCAAAAAAATAAAAAAAAACATAAGGGGTAACACTGTCGTTTTTTTTTTCTGGACAAAATTTTGAGTTTCGATATCTCAGCTCTGGAAGGGTCTAGAGCCTCCATTTTTGCACTCAGGTCTAAGTGTCTTGGCCCTCTATCAGTATCCAGAGTTTTGAGAAGATTGGGGAAACTTAATTTTTCGCGAAAAAAAAAAACAAAAAAAACATAAGGGGTAACACGGTCGTTTTTTCTTTTCTGGACAATATTTTGAGTTACGATATCTCAGCTCTGGAAGGGTCTAGAGCCTCCATTTTTGCACTCAGGTCTAAGTGTCATGGCCCTCTATCAGAATCCAGAGTTTTGAGAAGATTGGGGAAACTTAATTTTTTGCCAAAAAAATTAAAAAAAAACATAAGGGGTAACACTGTCGGGATTTTTTTTCTGGACAAAATTTTGAGTTTCGATATCTCAGCTCTCGAAGGGTCTAGAGCCTCCATTTTTGCACTAAGGTCTAAGTGTCATGGCCCTCTATCAGAATCCAGAGTTTTGAGAAGATTGGGGAAACTTAATTTTTTGCCAAAAAAATAAAAAAAAAACATAAGGGGTAACACTGTCGTTTTTTTTCTGGACAACATTTTGAGTTTCGATATCTCAGCTCTGGAAGGGTCTAGAGCCTCCATTTTTGGACTCAGGTCTAAGTGTCATGGCCCTCTATCAGAATCCAGAGTTATGAGAAGATTGGGCAAACTTAATTTTTCGCCAAAAAAATAAAAAAAAACATAAGGGGTAACACTGTCGTTTTTTTTTCTGGACAAAATTTTGAGTTTCGATATCTCAGCTCTGGAAGGGTCTAGAGCCTCCATTTTTGCACTCAGGTCTAAGTGTCTTGGCCCTCTATCAGTATCCAGAGTTTTGAGAAGATTGGGGAAACTTAATTTTTCGCGAAAAAAAAAAAAAAAAAAAAAACATAAGGGGTAACACGGTCGTTTTTTCTTTTCTGGACAAAATTTTGAGTTACGATATCTCAGCTCTGGAAGGGTCTAGAGCCTCCATTTTTGCACTCAGGTCTAAGTGTCATGGCCCTCTATCAGAATCCAGAGTTTTGAGAAGATTGGGGAAACTTAATTTTTTGCCAAAAAAATTAAAAAAAAACATAAGGGGTAACACTGTCGGGATTTTTTTTCTGGACAAAATTTTGAGTTTCGATATCTCAGCTCTCGAAGGGTCTAGAGCCTCCATTTTTGCACTAAGGTCTAAGTGTCATGGCCCTCTATCAGAATCCAGAGTTTTGAGAAGATTGGGGAAACTTAATTTTTTGCCAAAAAAATAAAAAAAAACATAAGGGGTAACACTGTCGGGTTTTTTTTTTTCTGGACAAAATTTTGAGTTTCAATATCTCAGCTCTGGAAGGGTCTAGAGCCTCCATTTTTGCACTCAGGTCTAAGTGTCATGGCCCTCTATCAGTATCCAGAGTTTTGAGAAGATTGGGGAAACTTAATTTTTCGCCAAAAAAATAAAAAAACATAAGGGGTAACACGGTCATTTTTTTTTCTGGACAAAATTTTGAGTTACGATATCTCAGCTCTGGAAGGGTCTAGAGCCTCCATTTTTGCACTCAGGTCTAAGTGTCATGGCCCTCTATCAGAATCCAGAGTTTTGAGAAGATTGGGGAAACTTATTTTTTTGCCAAAAAAATATAAAAAAAAAAACATAAGGGGTAACACTGTCGTTTTTTTTTTCTGGACAAAATTTTGAGTTTCAATATCTCAGCTCTGGAAGGGTCTAGAGCCTCCATTTTTGCACTCAGGTCTAAGTGTCATGGCCCTCTGAATCCAGAGTTTTGAGAAGATTGGGGAAACCTAATTTTTTGCCAAAAAATGAAAAAAACGTAAGGGGTAACACTGTCGTTTTTTTTTTTCTGGACAAAATTTTGAGTTTCAATATCTCAGCTCTGGAAGGGTCTAGAGCTTCCATTTTGCACTCAGGTCTAAGTGTCATGGCCCTATATCAGAATCCAGAGTGTTGAGAAGATTGGGGAAACTTAATTTTTCGCCAAAAAAAAAAAAAAAAAAAAAACATAAGGGGTAACACGGTCGTTTTTTTTTCTGGACAAAATTTTGAGTTTCAATATCTCAGCTCTGGAAGGGTCTAGAGCCTCCATTTTTGCACTCAGGTCTAAGTGTCATGGCCCTCTATCAGAATCCGGAGTTTTGAGAAGATTGGGGAAACTTAATTTTTCGCCAAAAAAAATAAAAAAACATAAGGGGTAACACTGTCGGGGTTTTTTTCTGGACAAAATTTTGAGTTTCAATATCTCAGCTCTGGAAGGGTCTAGAGCCTCCATTTTTGCACTCAGGTCTAAGTGTCATGGCCCTCTATCAGAATCCAGAGTTTTGAGAAGATTGGGGAAACTTAATTTTTCGCCAAAAAAATAAAAAAAACATAAGGGGTAACACTGTCGGGTTTTTTTCTGGACAAAATTTTGAGTTTCGATATCTCAGCTCTGGAAGGGTCTAGAGCCTCCATTTTTGCACTCAGGTCTAAGTGTCGTGGCCCTCTATCAGAATCCAGAGTTTTGAGAAGATTGGGGAAACTTAATTTTTCGCCAAAAAAATATAAAAACATAAGGGGTAACACTGTCATTTTTTTTCTGGACAAAATTTTGAGTTTCAATATCTCAGCTCTGGATGGGTCTAGAGCCTCAATTTTTGCACTCAGGTCTAAGTGTCATGGCCCTCTATCAGAATCCAGAGTTATGAGAAGATTGGGCAAACTTAATTTTTCGCCAAAAAAATAAAAAAACATAAGGGGTAACACTGTCGTTTTTTTTTTTTTTTCTGGTCAAAATTTTGAGTTTCGATATCTCAGCTCTGGAAGGGTCTAGAGCCTCCATTTTTGCACTCAGGTCTAAGTGTCATGGCCCTCTATCAGAATCTGGAGTTTTGAGAAGATTGGGGAAACTTAATTTTTCGCCAAAAAAATAAAAAAACATAAGGGGTAACACTGTCGTTTTTTTTTTCTGGACAAAATTTTGAGTTTCAATATCTCAGCTCTGGAAGGGTCTAGAGTCTCCATTTTTGCACTCAGGTCTGAATGTCATGGCCCTCTATCAGAATCCAGAGTTTTGAGAAGATTGGGGAAACTTAAATTTTCGCCAAAAAAATAAAAAAACATAAGTGGTAACACTCGTTTTTTTTTTTCTGGACAAAATTTTGAGTTACGATTTCTCAGCTCTGGAAGGGTCTAGAGCCTCCATTTTTGCACTCAGGTCTAAGTGTCATGGCCCTCTATCAGAATCCGGAGTTTTGAGAAGATTGGGGAAACTTAATTTTTCGACAAAAAAATAAAAAAACATAAGGGGTAACACTGTCGTTTTTTTTTTTTTTTTTTTTTTCTGGACAAAATTTTGAGTTTCAATATCTCAGCTCTGGAAGGGTCTAGAGCCTCCATTTTTGCACTCAGGTCTAAGTGTCATGGCCCTCTATCAGAATCCAGAGTTTTGAGAAGATTGGGGAAACTTAATTTTTCGCCAAAAAAATAAAAAAACATAAGGGGTAACACTGTCGTTTTTTTTTTCTGGACAAAATTTTGAGTTTCAATATCTCAGCTCTGGAAGGGTCTAGAGCCTCCATTTTTGCACTCAGGTCTAAGTGTCATGGCCCTCTATCAGAATCCAGAGTTTTGAGAAGATTGGGGAAACTTAATTTTTCGCCAAAAAAATAAAAAAAACCTAAAGGGGTAACACTGTCATTTTTTTTTTTCTGGACAAAATTTTGAGTTTCAATATCTCAGCTCTGGAAGGGTCTAGAGCCTCCATTTTTGCACTCAGGTCTAAGTGTCATGGCCCTCTATCAGAATCCAGAGTTTTGAGAAGATTGGGGAAACTTAATTTTTTGCCAAAAAAATTAAAAAAAAACACAAGGGGTAACACTGAGGTTTTTTTTTTTTTTTTTTTTTTTTTCTGGACAAAATTTTGAGTTTCAATATCTCAGCATTGGAAGGGTCTAGAGCCTCCAGTTTTGCACTCAGGTCTAAGTGTCATGGCCCTCTATCAGAATCCAGAGTTTTGAGAATATTGGGGAAACTTAATATTTCGCCAAAAAAATAAAAAAACATAAGGGGTAACACTGTTGTTTTTTTTCTGGACAAAATTTTGAGTTTCAATATCTCAGCTCTGGAAGGGTCTAGAGCCTCCATTTTTGCACTCAGGTCTAAGTGTCATGGCCCTCTATCAGAATCCAGAGGTTTGAGAAGATTGGGGAAACTTAATTTTTCGCCAAAAAAATAAAAAAAACATAAGGGGTAACACTGTCGTTTTTACTTCTGGACAAAATTTTGAGTTTCAATATCTCAGCTCTGGAAGGGTCTAGAGTCTCCATTTTTGCACTCAGGTCTGAGTGTCATGGCCCTCTAACAGAATCCAGAGTTTTGAGAAGATTGGGGAAACTTAATTTTTCGCCAAAAAAAAAAAATAAAAAAACATAAGGGGTAACACTGTAGGTTTTTTTTTCTGGACAAAATTTTGAGTTTCGATATCTCAGCTCTGGAAGGGTCTAGAGCTTCCATTTTGCACTCAGGTCTAAGTGTCATGGCCCTCTATCAGAATCCAGAGTTTTGAGAGGATTGGGGAAACTTAATATTTCGCCAAAAAAATAAAAAAAACCATAAGGGGTAACCCTGTCAATTTTTTTTTTCTGGACAAAATTTTGAGTTTCAATATCTCAGCTCTGGAAGGGTCTAGAGCCTCTATTTTTGCACTCAGGTCTAGGTGTCATGGCCCTCTATCAGAATCCGGAGTTTTGAGAAGATTGGGGAAACTTAATTTTTCGCCAAAAAAAAAAAAAAAAAAAACATAAGGGGTAACACTGTCGTTTTTACTTCTGGACAAAATTTTGAGTTTCAATATCTCAGCTCTGGAAGGGTCTAGAGTCTCCATTTTTGCACTCAGGTCTGAGTGTCATGGCCCTCTATCAGAATCCAGAGTTTTTAGAAGATTGGGGAAACTTAATTTTTCGCCAAAAAAATAAAAAAACATAAGGGGTAACACTGTAGTTTTTTTTTTTCTGGACAAAATTTTGAGTTTCGATATCTCAGCTCTGGAAGGGTCTAGAGCTTCCATTTTGCACTCAGGTCTAAGTGTCATGGCCCTCTATCAGAATCCAGAGTTTTGAGAAGATTGAGGACACTTAATTTTTCGCCACAAAAATAAAAAAACATAAGGGGTAACACTGTCATTTTTTTTTTCTGGACAAAATTTTGAGTTTCGATGTCTCAGCTCTGGAAGGGTCTAGAGCCTCCATTTTTGCACTCAGGTCTAAGTGTCATGGCCCTCTATCAGAATCCAGAGTTTTGAGAAGATTGGGGAAACTTAATTTTTCGCCAAAAAAATAAAAAAACATAAGGGGTAACACTGTCGTTTTTTCTTTCTGGACAAAATTTTGAGTTACGATATCTCAGCTCTGGAAGGGTCTAGAGCCTCCATTTTTGCACTCAGGTCTAAGTGTCATGGCCCTCTATCAGAATCCAGAGTTTTGAGAAGATTGGGGAAACTTAATTTTTTGCCAAAAAAATAAAAAAAAACATAAGGGGTAACACTGTCGGGGTTTTTTTTCTGGACAAAATTTTGAGTTTCGATATCTCAGCTCTGGAAGGGTCTAGAGCCTCCATTTTTGCACTCAGGTCTAAGTGTCATGGCCCTCTATCAGAATCCAGAGTTTTGAGAAGATTGGGGAAACTTAATTTTTTGCCAAAAAAATAAAAAAAAACATAAGGGGTAACACTGTCAGTGTTTTTTTTTCTGGACAAAATTTTGAGTTTCAATATCTCAGCTCTGGAAGGGTCTAGAGCCTCCATTTTTGCACTCAGGTCTAAGTGTCATGGCCCTCTATCAGAATCCAGAGTTTTGAGAAGATTGGGGAAACTTAATTTTTCACCAAAAAAATAAAAAAAACATAAGGGGTAACACTGTCGGGGTTTTTTTCTGGACAAAATTTTGAGTTTCAATATCTCAGCTCTGGAAGGGTCTAGAGCCTCCATTTTTGCACTCAGGTCTAAGTGTCATGGCCCTCTATCAGAATCCAGAGTTTTGAGAAGATTGAGGACACTTAATTTTTCGCCACAAAAATAAAAAAAACATAAGGGGTAACACTGTCATTTTTTTTTCTGGACAAAATTTTGAGTTTCGATGTCTCAGCTCTGGAAGGGTCTAGAGCCTCCATTTTTGCACTCAGGTCTAAGTGTCATGGCCCTCTATCAGAATCCAGAGTTTTGAGAAGATTGGGGAAACTTAATTTTTCGCCAAAAAAATAAAAAAACATAAGGGGTAACACTGTCGTTTCTTCTTTCTGGACAAAATTTTGAGTTACGATATCTCAGCTCTGGAAGGGTCTAGAGCCTCCATTTTTGCACTCAGGTCTAAGTGTCATGGCCCTCTATCAGAATCCAGAGTTTTGAGAAGATTGGGGAAACTTAATTTTTTGCCAAAAAAAAAAAAAAAACATAAGGGGTAACACTGTCGGGGTTTTTTTTCTGGACAAAATTTTGAGTTTCGATATCTCAGCTCTGGAAGTGTCTAGAGCCTCCATTTTTGCACTCAGGTCTAAGTGTCATGGCCCTCTATCAGAATCCAGAGTTTTGAGAAGATTGGGGAAACTTAATTTTTTGCCAAAAAAATAAAAAAAAACATAAGGGGTAACACTGTCAGGGTTTTTTTTTCTGGACAAAATTTTGAGTTTCAATATCTCAGCTCTGGAAGGGTCTAGAGCCTCCATTTTTGCACTCAGGTCTAAGTGTCATGGCCCTCTATCAGAATCCAGAGTTTTGAGAAGATTGGGGAAACTTAATTTTTCACCAAAAAAATAAAAAAACATAAGGGGTAACACTGTCGGGGTTTTTTTCTGGACAAAATTTTGAGTTTCAATATCTCAGCTCTGGAAGGGTCTAGAGCCTCCATTTTTGCACTCAGGTCTAAGTGTCATGGCCCTCTATCAGAATCCAGAGTTTTGAGAAGATTGGGGAAACTTAATTTTTTGCCAAAAAATAAAAAAAACGTAAGGGGTAACACTGTCGTTTTTTTTTTTTTCTGGACAAAATTTTGAGTTTCGATATCTCAGCTCTGGAAGGGTCTAGAGCTTCCATTTTGCACTCAGGTCTAAGTGTCATGGCCCTCTATCAGAATCCAGGGTTTTGAGAAGATTGGGGACACTTAATTTGTCGCCACAAAAATAAAAAAAACATAAGGGGTAACACTGTCATTTTTTTTTTCTGGACAAAATTTTGAGTTTCGATGTCTCAGCTCTGGAAGGGTCTAGAGCCTCCATTTTTGCACTCAGGTCTAAGTGTCATGGCCCTCTATCAGAATCCAGAGTTATGAGAAGATTGGGCAAACTTAATTTTTTGCCAAAAAAATGAAAAAAAAAAAAAAACATAAGGGGTAACACTGTCGTTTTTTTTCTGGACAACATTTTGAGTTTCGATATCTCAGCTCTGGAAGGGTCTAGAGCCTCCATTTTTGGACTCAGGTCTAAGTGTCATGGCCCTCTATCAGAATCCAGAGTTATGAGAAGATTGGGCAAACTTAATTTTTCGCCAAAAAAATAAAAAAAAACATAAGGGGTAACACTGTCGTTTTTTTTTTCTGGACAAAATTTTGAGTTTCGATATCTCAGCTCTGGAAGGGTCTAGAGCCTCCATTTTTGCACTCAGGTCTAAGTGTCTTGGCCCTCTATCAGTATCCAGAGTTTTGAGAAGATTGGGGAAACTTAATTTTTCGCGAAAAAAAAAAAAAAAAAAAAAACATAAGGGGTAACACGGTCGTTTTTTCTTTTCTGGACAAAATTTTGAGTTACGATATCTCAGCTCTGGAAGGGTCTAGAGCCTCCATTTTTGCACTCAGGTCTAAGTGTCATGGCCCTCTATCAGAATCCAGAGTTTTGAGAAGATTGGGGAAACTTAATTTTTTGCCAAAAAAATTAAAAAAAAACATAAGGGGTAACACTGTCGGGATTTTTTTTCTGGACAAAATTTTGAGTTTCGATATCTCAGCTCTCGAAGGGTCTAGAGCCTCCATTTTTGCACTAAGGTCTAAGTGTCATGGCCCTCTATCAGAATCCAGAGTTTTGAGAAGATTGGGGAAACTTAATTTTTTGCCAAAAAAATAAAAAAAAAACATAAGGGGTAACACTGTCGGGTTTTTTTTTTTCTGGACAAAATTTTGAGTTTCAATATCTCAGCTCTGGAAGGGTCTAGAGCCTCCATTTTTGCACTCAGGTCTAAGTGTCATGGCCCTCTATCAGTATCCAGAGTTTTGAGAAGATTGGGGAAACTTAATTTTTCGCCAAAAAAATAAAAAAACATAAGGGGTAACACGGTCATTTTTTTTTCTGGACAAAATTTTGAGTTACGATATCTCAGCTCTGGAAGGGTCTAGAGCCTCCATTTTTGCACTCAGGTCTAAGTGTCATGGCCCTCTATCAGAATCCAGAGTTTTGAGAAGATTGGGGAAACTTATTTTTTTGCCAAAAAAATATAAAAAAAAAAAAACATAAGGGGTAACACTGTCGTTTTTTTTTTCTGGACAAAATTTTGAGTTTCAATATCTCAGCTCTGGAAGGGTCTAGAGCCTCCATTTTTGCACTCAGGTCTAAGTGTCATGGCCCTCTGAATCCAGAGTTTTGAGAAGATTGGGGAAACCTAATTTTTTGCCAAAAAATGAAAAAAACGTAAGGGGTAACACTGTCGTTTTTTTTTTTTCTGGACAAAATTTTGAGTTTCGATATCTCAGCTCTGGAAGGGTCTAGAGCTTCCATTTTGCACTCAGGTCTAAGTGTCATGGCCCTATATCAGAATCCAGAGTGTTGAGAAGATTGGGGAAACTTAATATTTCGCCAAAAAAATAAAAAAAAAACATAAGGGGTAACACGGTCGTTTTTTTTTCTGGACAAAATTTTGAGTTTCAATATCTCAGCTCTGGAAGGGTCTAGAGCCTCCATTTTTGCACTCAGGTCTAAGTGTCATGGCCCTCTATCAGAATCCGGAGTTTTGAGAAGATTGGGGAAACTTAATTTTTCGCCAAAAAAAATAAAAAAACATAAGGGGTAACACTGTCGGGGTTTTTTTCTGGACAAAATTTTGAGTTTCAATATCTCAGCTCTGGAAGGGTCTAGAGCCTCCATTTTTGCACTCAGGTCTAAGTGTCATGGCCCTCTATCAGAATCCAGAGTTTTGAGAAGATTGGGGAAACTTAATTTTTCGCCAAAAAAATAAAAAAACCTAAAGGGGTAACACTGTCATTTTTTTTTTCTGGACAAAATTTTGAGTTTCGATATCTCAGCTCTGGAAGGGTCTAGAGCCTCCATTTTTGCACTCAGGTCTAAGTGTCGTGGCCCTCTATCAGAATCCAGAGTTTTGAGAAGATTGGGGAAACTTAATATTTCGCCAAAAAAATATAAAAACATAAGGGGTAACACTGTCGTTTTTTTTCTGGACAAAATTTTGAGTTTCAATATCTCAGCTCTGGATGGGTCTAGAGCCTCAATTTTTGCACTCAGGTCTAAGTGTCATGGCCCTCTATCAGAATCCAGAGTTATGAGAAGATTGGGCAAACTTAATTTTTCGCCAAAAAAATAAAAAAACATAAGGGGTAACACTGTCGTTTTTTTTTTTTTTTCTGGTCAAAATTTTGAGTTTCGATATCTCAGCTCTGGACGGGTCTAGAGCCTCCATTTTTGCACTCAGGTCTAAGTGTCATGGCCCTCTATCAGAATCCGGAGTTTTGAGAAGATTGGGGAAACTTAATTTTTCGCCAAAAAAATAAAAAAACATAAGGGGTAACACTGTCGTTTTTTTTCTTTTTTGGACAAAATTTTGAGTTTCAATATCTCAGCTCTGGAAGGGTCTAGAGTCTCCATTTTTGCACTCAGGTCTGAATGTCATGGCCCTCTATCAGAATCCAGAGTTTTGAGAAGATTGGGGAAACTTAAATTTTCGCCAAAAAAATAAAAAAACATAAGTGGTAACACTCGTTTTTTTTTTTTCTGGACAAAATTTTGAGTTACGATTTCTCAGCTCTGGAAGGGTCTAGAGCCTCCATTTTTGCACTCAGGTCTAAGTGTCATGGCCCTCTATCAGAATCCGGAGTTTTGAGAAGATTGGGGAAACTTAATTTTTCGACAAAAAAATAAAAAAACATAAGGGGTAACACTGTCGTTTTTTTTTTTTTTTTTTCTGGACAAAATTTTGAGTTTCAATATCTCAGCTCTGGAAGGGTCTAGAGCCTCCATTTTTGCACTCAGGTCTAAGTGTCATGGCCCTCTATCAGAATCCAGAGTTTTGAGAAGATTGGGGAAACTTAATTTTTCGCCAAAAAAATAAAAAAACATAAGGGGTAACACTGTCGTTTTTTTTTTCTGGACAAAATTTTGAGTTTCAATATCTCAGCTCTGGAAGGGTCTAGAGCCTCCATTTTTGCACTCAGGTCTAAGTGTCATGGCCCTCTATCAGAATCCAGAGTTTTGAGAAGATTGGGGAAACTTAATTTTTCGCCAAAAAAATAAAAAAAACCTAAAGGGGTAACACTGTCATTTTTTTTTTCTGGACAAAATTTTGAGTTTCAATATCTCAGCTCTGGAAGGGTCTAGAGTCTCCATTTTTGCACTCAGGTCTGAATGTCATGGCCCTCTATCAGAATCCAGAGTTTTGAGAAGATTGGGGAAACTTAAATTTTCGCCAAAAAAATAAAAAAACATAAGTGGTAACACTCGTTTTTTTTTTTTCTGGACAAAATTTTGAGTTACGATTTCTCAGCTCTGGAAGGGTCTAGAGCCTCCATTTTTGCACTCAGGTCTAAGTGTCATGGCCCTCTATCAGAATCCGGAGTTTTGAGAAGATTGGGGAAACTTAATTTTTCGACAAAAAAATAAAAAAACATAAGGGGTAACACTGTCGTTTTTTTTTTTTTTTTTTTTCTGGACAAAATTTTGAGTTTCAATATCTCAGCTCTGGAAGGGTCTAGAGCCTCCATTTTTGCACTCAGGTCTAAGTGTCATGGCCCTCTATCAGAATCCAGAGTTTTGAGAAGATTGGGGAAACTTAATTTTTCGCCAAAAAAATAAAAAAACATAAGGGGTAACACTGTCGTTTTTTTTTTCTGGACAAAATTTTGAGTTTCAATATCTCAGCTCTGGAAGGGTCTAGAGCCTCCATTTTTGCACTCAGGTCTAAGTGTCATGGCCCTCTATCAGAATCCATAGTTTTGAGAAGATTGGGGAAACTTAATTTTTCGCCAAAAAAATAAAAAAACCTAAAGGGGTAACACTGTCATTTTTTTTTCTGGACAAAATTTTGAGTTTCGATATCTCAGCTCTGGAAGGGTCTAGAGCCTCCATTTTTGCACTCAGGTCTAAGTGTCATGGCCCTCTATCAGAATCCAGAGTTTTGAGAAGATTGGGGAAACTTAATTTTTCGCCAAAAAAATAAAAAAACATAAGGGGTAACACAGTATTTTTTTTTCTGGACAAAATTTTAAGTTTCGATATCTCAGCTCTGGAAGGGTCTAGAGCTTCCATTTTGCACTCAGGTCTAAGTGTCATGGCCCTCTATCAGAATCCAGAGTTTTGAGAAGATTGGTGAAACTTAATTTTTCGCCACAAAAATAAAAAAAACATAAGGGGTAACACTGTCATTTTTTTTTCTGGACAAAATTTTGAGTTTCGATGTCTCAGCTCTGGAAGGGTCTAGAGCCTCCATTTTTGCACTCAGGTCTAAGTGTCATGGCCCTCTATCAGAATCCAGAGTTTTGAGAAGATTGGGGAAACTTAATTTTTCGCCAAAAAAATAAAAAAACATAAGGGGTAACACTGTCGTTTTTTCTTTCTGGACAAAATTTTGAGTTACGATATCTCAGCTCTGGAAGGGTCTAGAGCCTCCATTTTTGCACTCAGGTCTAAGTGTCATGGCCCTCTATCAGAATCCAGAGTTTTGAGAAGATTGGGGAAACTTAATTTTTTGCCAAAAAAAAAAAAAACATAAGGGGTAACACTGTCGGGGTTTTTTTTCTGGACAAAATTTTGAGTTTCGATATCTCAGCTCTGGAAGGGTCTAGAGCCTCCATTTTTGCACTCAGGTCTAAGTGTCATGGCCCTCTATCAGAATCCAGAGTTTTGAGAAGATTGGGGAAACTTAATTTTTTGCCAAAAAAATAAAAAAAAACATAAGGGGTAACACTGTCAGGGTTTTTTTTTCTGGACAAAATTTTGAGTTTCAATATCTCAGCTCTGGAAGGGTCTAGAGCCTCCATTTTTGCACTCAGGTCTAAGTGTCATGGCCCTCTATCAGAATCCAGAGTTTTGAGAAGATTGGGGAAACTTAATTTTTCACCAAAAAAATAAAAAAAACATAAGGGGTAACACTGTCGGGGTTTTTTTCTGGACAAAATTTTGAGTTTCAATATCTCAGCTCTGGAAGGGTCTAGAGCCTCCATTTTTGCACTCAGGTCTAAGTGTCATGGCCCTCTATCAGAATCCAGAGTTTTGAGAAGATTGGGGAAACTTAATTTTTTGCCAAAAAATAAAAAAAACGTAAGGGGTAACACTGTCGTTTTTTTTTTTTTCTGGACAAAATTTTGAGTTTCGATATCTCAGCTCTGGAAGGGTCTAGAGCTTCCATTTTGCACTCAGGTCTAAGTGTCATGGCCCTCTATCAGAATCCAGGGTTTTGAGAAGATTGGGGACACTTAATTTGTCGCCACAAAAATAAAAAAAACATAAGGGGTAACACTGTCATTTTTTTTTTCTGGACAAAATTTTGAGTTTCGATGTCTCAGCTCTGGAAGGGTCTAGAGCCTCCATTTTTGCACTCAGGTCTAAGTGTCATGGCCCTCTATCAGAATCCAGAGTTATGAGAAGATTGGGCAAACTTAATTTTTTGCCAAAAAAATGAAAAAAAAAAAAAAAAAACATAAGGGGTAACACTGTCGTTTTTTTTCTGGACAAAATTTTGAGTTTCGATGTCTCAGCTCTGGAAGGGTCTAGAGACTCCATTTTTGCACTCAGGTCTAAGTGTCATGGCCCTCTATCAGAATCCAGAGTTATGAGAAGATTGGGCAAACTTAATTTTTTGCCAAAAAAATGAAAAAAAAAAAAAAAAACATAAGGGGTAACACTGTCGTTTTTTTTCTGGACAACATTTTGAGTTTCGATATCTCAGCTCTGGAGGGGTCTAGAGCCTCCATTTTTGGACTCAGGTCTAAGTGTCATGGCCCTCTATCAGAATCCAGAGTTATGAGAAGATTGGGCAAACTTAATTTTTCGCCAAAAAAATAAAAAAAAACATAAGGGGTAACACTGTCGTTTTTTTTTTCTGGACAAAATTTTGAGTTTCGATATCTCAGCTCTGGAAGGGTCTAGAGCCTCCATTTTTGCACTCAGGTCTAAGTGTCTTGGCCCTCTATCAGTATCCAGAGTTTTGAGAAGATTGGGGAAACTTAATTTTTCGCGAAAAAAAAAAAAAAAAAAAACATAAGGGGTAACACGGTCGTTTTTTCTTTTCTGGACAAAATTTTGAGTTACGATATCTCAGCTCTGGAAGGGTCTAGAGCCTCCATTTTTGCACTCAGGTCTAAGTGTCATGGCCCTCTATCAGAATCCAGAGTTTTGAGAAGATTGGGGAAACTTAATTTTTTGCCAAAAAAATTAAAAAAAAACATAAGGGGTAACACTGTCGGGATTTTTTTTCTGGACAAAATTTTGAGTTTCGATATCTCAGCTCTCGAAGGGTCTAGAGCCTCCATTTTTGCACTAAGGTCTAAGTGTCATGGCCCTCTATCAGAATCCAGAGTTTTGAGAAGATTGGGGAAACTTAATTTTTTGCCAAAAAAATAAAAAAAAAACATAAGGGGTAACACTGTCGGGTTTTTTTTTTTCTGGACAAAATTTTGAGTTTCAATATCTCAGCTCTGGAAGGGTCTAGAGCCTCCATTTTTGCACTCAGGTCTAAGTGTCATGGCCCTCTATCAGTATCCAGAGTTTTGAGAAGATTGGGGAAACTTAATTTTTCGCCAAAAAAATAAAAAAACATAAGGGGTAACACGGTCATTTTTTTTTCTGGACAAAATTTTGAGTTACGATATCTCAGCTCTGGAAGGGTCTAGAGCCTCCATTTTTGCATTCAGGTCTAAGTGTCATGGCCCTCTATCAGAATCCAGAGTTTTGAGAAGATTGGGGAAACTTATTTTTTTGCCAAAAAAATATAAAAAAAAAACATAAGGGGTAACACTGTCGTTTTTTTTTTCTGGACAAAATTTTGAGTTTCAATATCTCAGCTCTGGAAGGGTCTAGAGCCTCCATTTTTGCACTCAGGTCTAAGTGTCATGGCCCTCTGAATCCAGAGTTTTGAGAAGATTGGGGAAACCTAATTTTTTGCCAAAAAATGAAAAAAACGTAAGGGGTAACACGGTCGTTTTTTTTTCTGGACAAAATTTTGAGTTTCAATATCTCAGCTCTGGAAGGGTCTAGAGCCTCCATTTTTGCACTCAGGTCTAAGTGTCATGGCCCTCTATCAGAATCCGGAGTTTTGAGAAGATTGGGGAAACTTAATTTTTCGCCAAAAAAAAATAAAAAAACATAAGGGGTAACACTGTCGGGGTTTTTTTCTGGACAAAATTTTGAGTTTCAATATCTCAGCTCTGGAAGGGTCTAGAGCCTCCATTTTTGCACTCAGGTCTAAGTGTCATGGCCCTCTATCAGAATCCAGAGTTTTGAGAAGATTGGGGAAACTTAATTTTTCGCCAAAAAAATAAAAAAAAACATAAGGGGTAACACTGTCGGGTTTTTTTCTGGACAAAATTTTGAGTTTCGATATCTCAGCTCTGGAAGGGTCTAGAGCCTCCATTTTTGCACTCAGGTCTAAGTGTCGTGGCCCTCTATCAGAATCCAGAGTTTTGAGAAGATTGGGGAAACTTAATTTTTCGCCAAAAAAATATAAAAACATAAGGGGTAACACTGTCGTTTTTTTTCTGGACAAAATTTTGAGTTTCAATATCTCAGCTCTGGATGGGTCTAGAGCCTCAATTTTTGCACTCAGGTCTAAGTGTCATGGCCCTCTATCAGAATCCAGAGTTATGAGAAGATTGGGCAAACTTAATTTTTCGCCAAAAAAATAAAAAAACATAAGGGGTAACACTGTCGTTTTTTTTTTTTTTTTCTGGTCAAAATTTTGAGTTTCGATATCTCAGCTCTGGAAGGGTCTAGAGCCTCCATTTTTGCACTCAGGTCTAAGTGTCATGGCCCTCTATCAGAATCCAGAGTTTTGAGAAGATTGGGGAAACTTAATTTTTCGCCAAAAAAATAAAAAAACATAAGGGGTAACACTGTCGTTTTTTTTTTTCTGGACAAAATTTTGAGTTTCAATATCTCAGCTCTGGAAGGGTCTAGAGTCTCCATTTTTGCACTCAGGTCTGAATGTCATGGCCCTCTATCAGAATCCAGAGTTTTGAGAAGATTGGGGAAACTTAAATTTTCGCCAAAAAAATAAAAAAAACATAAGTGGTAACACTCGTTTTTTTTTTTTCTGGACAAAATTTTGAGTTACGATTTCTCAGCTCTGGAAGGGTCTAGAGCCTCCATTTTTGCACTCAGGTCTAAGTGTCATGGCCCTCTATCAGAATCCGGAGTTTTGAGAAGATTGGGGAAACTTAATTTTTCGACAAAAAAATAAAAAAACATAAGGGGTAACACTGTCGTTTTTTTTTTTTTTTTTTTCTGGACAAAATTTTGAGTTTCAATATCTCAGCTCTGGAAGGGTCTAGAGCCTCCATTTTTGCACTCAGGTCTAAGTGTCATGGCCCTCTATCAGAATCCAGAGTTTTGAGAAGATTGGGGAAACTTAATTTTTCGCCAAAAAAATAAAAAAACATAAGGGGTAACACTGTCGTTTTTTTTTTTCTGGACAAAATTTTGAGTTTCAATATCTCAGCTCTGGAAGGGTCTAGAGCCTCCATTTTTGCACTCAGGTCTAAGTGTCATGGCCCTCTATCAGAATCCAGAGTTTTGAGAAGATTGGGGAAACTTAATTTTTCGCCAAAAAAATAAAAAAAACCTAAAGGGGTAACACTGTCATTTTTTTTTTCTGGACAAAATTTTGAGTTTCGATATCTCAGCTCTGGAAGGGTCTAGAGCCTCCATTTTTGCACTCAGGTCTAAGTGTCATGGCCCTCTATCAGAATCCAGAGTTTTGAGAAGATTGGGGAAACTTAATTTTTCGCCAAAAAAATAAAAAAACATAAGGGGTAACACAGTATTTTTTTTTCTGGACAAAATTTTAAGTTTCGATATCTCAGCTCTGGAAGGGTCTAGAGCCTCCATTTTTGCACTCAGGTCTAAGTGTCATGGCCCTCTATCAGAATCCAGAGTTTTGAGAAGATTGGGGAAACTTAATTTTTCGCCAAAAAAATAAAAAAACATAAGGGGTAACACTGTCGTTTTTTTTTTTCTGGACAAAATTTTGAGTTTCAATATCTCAGCTCTGGAAGGGTCTAGAGTCTCCATTTTTGCACTCAGGTCTGAATGTCATGGCCCTCTATCAGAATCCAGAGTTTTGAGAAGATTGGGGAAACTTAAATTTTCGCCAAAAAAATAAAAAAACATAAGTGGTAACACTCGTTTTTTTTTTTTTCTGGACAAAATTTTGAGTTACGATTTCTCAGCTCTGGAAGGGTCTAGAGCCTCCATTTTTGCACTCAGGTCTAAGTGTCATGGCCCTCTATCAGAATCCGGAGTTTTGAGAAGATTGGGGAAACTTAATTTTTCGACAAAAAAATAAAAAAACATAAGGGGTAACACTGTCGTTTTTTTTTTTTTTTTTTTCTGGACAAAATTTTGAGTTTCAATATCTCAGCTCTGGAAGGGTCTAGAGCCTCCATTTTTGCACTCAGGTCTAAGTGTCATGGCCCTCTATCAGAATCCAGAGTTTTGAGAAGATTGGGGAAACTTAATTTTTCGCCAAAAAAATAAAAAAACATAAGGGGTAACACTGTCGTTTTTTTTTTCTGGACAAAATTTTGAGTTTCAATATCTCAGCTCTGGAAGGGTCTAGAGCCTCCATTTTTGCACTCAGGTCTAAGTGTCATGGCCCTCTATCAGAATCCAGAGTTTTGAGAAGATTGGGGAAACTTAATTTTTCGCCAAAAAAATAAAAAAAACCTAAAGGGGTAACACTGTCATTTTTTTTTTCTGGACAAAATTTTGAGTTTCGATATCTCAGCTCTGGAAGGGTCTAGAGCCTCCATTTTTGCACTCAGGTCTAAGTGTCATGGCCCTCTATCAGAATCCAGAGTTTTGAGAAGATTGGGGAAACTTAATTTTTCGCCAAAAAAATAAAAAAACATAAGGGGTAACACAGTATTTTTTTTTCTGGACAAAATTTTAAGTTTCGATATCTCAGCTCTGGAAGGGTCTAGAGCTTCCATTTTGCACTCAGGTCTAAGTGTCATGGCCCTCTATCAGAATCCAGAGTTTTGAGAAGATTGGGGAAACTTAATTTTTCGCCAAAAAAATAAAAAAACATAAGGGGTAACACTGTCGTTTTTTCTTTCTGGACAAAATTTTGAGTTACGATATCTCAGCTCTGGAAGGGTCTAGAGCCTCCATTTTTGCACTCAGGTCTAAGTGTCATGGCCCTCTATCAGAATCCAGAGTTTTGAGAAGATTGGGGAAACTTAATTTTTTGCCAAAAAAAAAAAAAACATAAGGGGTAACACTGTCGGGGTTTTTTTTCTGGACAAAATTTTGAGTTTCGATATCTCAGCTCTGGAAGGGTCTAGAGCCTCCATTTTTGCACTCAGGTCTAAGTGTCATGGCCCTCTATCAGAATCCAGAGTTTTGAGAAGATTGGGGAAACTTAATTTTTTGCCAAAAAAATAAAAAAAAAACATAAGGGGTAACACTGTCAGGGTTTTTTTTTCTGGACAAAATTTTGAGTTTCAATATCTCAGCTCTGGAAGGGTCTAGAGCCTCCATTTTTGCACTCAGGTCTAAGTGTCATGGCCCTCTATCAGAATCCAGAGTTTTGAGAAGATTGGGGAAACTTAATTTTTCACCAAAAAAATAAAAAAACATAAGGGGTAACACTGTCGGGGTTTTTTTCTGGACAAAATTTTGAGTTTCAATATCTCAGCTCTGGAAGGGTCTAGAGCCTCCATTTTTGCACTCAGGTCTAAGTGTCATGGCCCTCTATCAGAATCCAGAGTTTTGAGAAGATTGGGGAAACTTAATTTTTTGCCAAAAAATAAAAAAAAACGTAAGGGGTAACACTGTCGTTTTTTTTTTTTCTGGACAAAATTTTGAGTTTCGATATCTCAGCTCTGGAAGGGTCTAGAGCTTCCATTTTGCACTCAGGTCTAAGTGTCATGGCCCTCTATCAGAATCCAGGGTTTTGAGAAGATTGGGGACACTTAATTTGTCGCCACAAAAATAAAAAAAACATAAGGGGTAACACTGTCATTTTTTTTTTCTGGACAAAATTTTGAGTTTCGATGTCTCAGCTCTGGAAGGGTCTAGAGCCTCCATTTTTGCACTCAGGTCTAAGTGTCATGGCCCTCTATCAGAATCCAGAGTTATGAGAAGATTGGGCAAACTTAATTTTTTGCCAAAAAAATGAAAAAAAAAAAAAAAAACATAAGGGGTAACACTGTCGTTTTTTTTCTGGACAAAATTTTGAGTTTCGATGTCTCAGCTCTGGAAGGGTCTAGAGCCTCCATTTTTGCACTCAGGTCTAAGTGTCATGGCCCTCTATCAGAATCCAGAGTTATGAGAAGATTGGGCAAACTTAATTTTTTGCCAAAAAAATGAAAAAAAAAAAAAAAACATAAGGGGTAACACTGTCGTTTTTTTTCTGGACAACATTTTGAGTTTCGATATCTCAGCTCTGGAAGGGTCTAGAGCCTCCATTTTTGGACTCAGGTCTAAGTGTCATGGCCCTCTATCAGAATCCAGAGTTATGAGAAGATTGGGCAAACTTAATTTTTCGCCAAAAAAATAAAAAAAAACATAAGGGGTAACACTGTCGTTTTTTTTTTCTGGACAAAATTTTGAGTTTCGATATCTCAGCTCTGGAAGGGTCTAGAGCCTCCATTTTTGCACTCAGGTCTAAGTGTCTTGGCCCTCTATCAGTATCCAGAGTTTTGAGAAGATTGGGGAAACTTAATTTTTCGCGAAAAAAAAAAAAAAAAAAAACATAAGGGGTAACACGGTCGTTTTTTCTTTTCTGGACAAAATTTTGAGTTACGATATCTCAGCTCTGGAAGGGTCTAGAGCCTCCATTTTTGCACTCAGGTCTAAGTGTCATGGCCCTCTATCAGAATCCAGAGTTTTGAGAAGATTGGGGAAACTTAATTTTTTGCCAAAAAAATTAAAAAAAAACATAAGGGGTAACACTGTCGGGATTTTTTTTCTGGACAAAATTTTGAGTTTCGATATCTCAGCTCTCGAAGGGTCTAGAGCCTCCATTTTTGCACTAAGGTCTAAGTGTCATGGCCCTCTATCAGAATCCAGAGTTTTGAGAAGATTGGGGAAACTTAATTTTTTGCCAAAAAAATAAAAAAAAAAACATAAGGGGTAACACTGTCGGGTTTTTTTTTTTCTGGACAAAATTTTGAGTTTCAATATCTCAGCTCTGGAAGGGTCTAGAGCCTCCATTTTTGCACTCAGGTCTAAGTGTCATGGCCCTCTATCAGTATCCAGAGTTTTGAGAAGATTGGGGAAACTTAATTTTTCGCCAAAAAAATAAAAAAACATAAGGGGTAACACGGTCATTTTTTTTTCTGGACAAAATTTTGAGTTACGATATCTCAGCTCTGGAAGGGTCTAGAGCCTCCATTTTTGCATTCAGGTCTAAGTGTCATGGCCCTCTATCAGAATCCAGAGTTTTGAGAAGATTGGGGAAACTTATTTTTTGCCAAAAAAATATAAAAAAAAAACATAAGGGGTAACACTGTCGTTTTTTTTTTCTGGACAAAATTTTGAGTTTCAATATCTCAGCTCTGGAAGGGTCTAGAGCCTCCATTTTTGCACTCAGGTCTAAGTGTCATGGCCCTCTGAATCCAGAGTTTTGAGAAGATTGGGGAAACCTAATTTTTTGCCAAAAAATGAAAAAAACGTAAGGGGTAACACTGTCGTTTTTTTTTTTTCTGGACAAAATTTTGAGTTTCGATATCTCAGCTCTGGAAGGGTCTAGAGCTTCCATTTTGCACTCAGGTCTAAGTGTCATGGCCCTATATCAGAATCCAGAGTGTTGAGAAGATTGGGGAAACTTAATTTTTCGCCAAAAAAATAAAAAAAAAAACATAAGGGGTAACACGGTCGTTTTTTTTTCTGGACAAAATTTTGAGTTTCAATATCTCAGCTCTGGAAGGGTCTAGAGCCTCCATTTTTGCACTCAGGTCTAAGTGTCATGGCCCTCTATCAGAATCCGGAGTTTTGAGAAGATTGGGGAAACTTAATTTTTCGCCAAAAAAAAATAAAAAAACATAAGGGGTAACACTGTCGGGGTTTTTTTCTGGACAAAATTTTGAGTTTCAATATCTCAGCTCTGGAAGGGTCTAGAGCCTCCATTTTTGCACTCAGGTCTAAGTGTCATGGCCCTCTATCAGAATCCAGAGTTTTGAGAAGATTGGGGAAACTTAATTTTTCGCCAAAAAAATAAAAAAAACATAAGGGGTAACACTGTCGGGTTTTTTTCTGGACAAAATTTTGAGTTTCGATATCTCAGCTCTGGAAGGGTCTAGAGCCTCCATTTTTGCACTCAGGTCTAAGTGTCGTGGCCCTCTATCAGAATCCAGAGTTTTGAGAAGATTGGGGAAACTTAATTTTTCGCCAAAAAAATATAAAAACATAAGGGGTAACACTGTCGTTTTTTTTCTGGACAAAATTTTGAGTTTCAATATCTCAGCTCTGGATGGGTCTAGAGCCTCAATTTTTGCACTCAGGTCTAAGTGTCATGGCCCTCTATCAGAATCCAGAGTTATGAGAAGATTGGGCAAACTTAATTTTTCGCCAAAAAAATAAAAAAACATAAGGGGTAACACTGTCGTTTTTTTTTTTTTTTTCTGGTCAAAATTTTGAGTTTCGATATCTCAGCTCTGGAAGGGTCTAGAGCCTCCATTTTTGCACTCAGGTCTAAGTGTCATGGCCCTCTATCAGAATCCGGAGTTTTGAGAAGATTGGGGAAACTTAATTTTTCGCCAAAAAAATAAAAAAACATAAGGGGTAACACTGTCGTTTTTTTTTCTGGACAAAATTTTGAGTTTCAATATCTCAGCTCTGGAAGGGTCTAGAGTCTCCATTTTTGCACTCAGGTCTGAATGTCATGGCCCTCTATCAGAATCCAGAGTTTTGAGAAGATTGGGGAAACTTAAATTTTCGCCAAAAAAATAAAAAAACATAAGTGGTAACACTCGTTTTTTTTTTCTGGACAAAATTTTGAGTTACGATTTCTCAGCTCTGGAAGGGTCTAGAGCCTCCATTTTTGCACTCAGGTCTAAGTGTCATGGCCCTCTATCAGAATCCGGAGTTTTGAGAAGATTGGGGAAACTTAATTTTTCGACAAAAAAATAAAAAAACATAAGGGGTAACACTGTCGTTTTTTTTTTTTTTTTTCTGGACAAAATTTTGAGTTTCAATATCTCAGCTCTGGAAGGGTCTAGAGCCTCCATTTTTGCACTCAGGTCTAAGTGTCATGGCCCTCTATCAGAATCCAGAGTTTTGAGAAGATTGGGGAAACTTAATTTTTCGCCAAAAAAAATAAAAAAACATAAGGGGTAACACTGTCGTTTTTTTTTTCTGGACAAAATTTTGAGTTTCAATATCTCAGCTCTGGAAGGGTCTAGAGCCTCCATTTTTGCACTCAGGTCTAAGTGTCATGGCCCTCTATCAGAATCCAGAGTTTTGAGAAGATTGGGGAAACTTAATTTTTCGCCAAAAAAATAAAAAAACCTAAAGGGGTAACACTGTCATTTTTTTTTTCTGGACAAAATTTTGAGTTTCAATATCTCAGCTCTGGAAGGGTCTAGAGCCTCCATTTTTGCACTCAGGTCTAAGTGTCATGGCCCTCTATCAGAATCCAGAGTTTTGAGAAGATTGGGGAAACTTAATTTTTTGCCAAAAAAAAAAAAAAAAAAAACACAAGGGGTAACACTGAGGTTTTTTTTTGTTTGTTTGTTTTTTTTTTTCTGGACAAAATTTTGAGTTTCAATATCTCAGCATTGGAAGGGTCTAGAGCCTCCAGTTTTGCACTCAGGTCTAAGTGTCATGGCCCTCTATCAGAATCCAGAGTTTTGAGAATATTGGGGAAACTTAATATTTCGCCAAAAAAATAAAAAAACATAAGGGGTAACACTGTTGTTTTTTTTCTGGACAAAATTTTGAGTTTCAATATCTCAGCTCTGGAAGGGTCTAGAGCCTCCATTTTTGCACTCAGGTCTAAGTGTCATGGCCCTCTATCAGAATCCAGAGTTTTGAGAAGATTGGGGAAACTTAATTTTTCGCCAAAAAAATAAAAAAAACATAAGGGGTAACACTGTCGTTTTTACTTCTGGACAAAATTTTGAGTTTCAATATCTCAGCTCTGGAAGGGTCTAGAGTCTCCATTTTTGCACTCAGGTCTGAGTGTCATGGCTCTCTAACAGAATCCAGAGTTTTGAGAAGATTGGGGAAACTTAATTTTTCGCCAAAAAAAAAAAATAAAAAAACATAAGGGGTAACACTGTAGGTTTTTTTTTTCTGGACAAAATTTTGAGTTTCGATATCTCAGCTCTGGAAGGGTCTAGAGCTTCCATTTTGCACTCAGGTCTAAGTGTCATGGCCCTCTATCAGAATCCAGAGTTTTGAGAAGATTGGGGAAACTTAATATTTCGCCAAAAAAATAAAAAAAACCATAAGGGGTAACACTGTCGATTTTTTTTTTCTGGACAAAATTTTGAGTTTCAATATCTCAGCTCTGGAAGGGTCTAGAGCCTCTATTTTTGCACTCAGGTCTAAGTGTCATGGCCCTCTATCAGAATCCAGAGTTATGAGAAGATTGGGCAAACTTAATTTTTCGCCAAAAAAATAAAAAAAACATAAGGGGTAACACTGTCGTTTTTTTTTTCTGGACAAAATTTTGAGTTTCGATATCTCAGCTCTGGAAGGGTCTAGAGCCTCCATTTTTGCACTCAGGTCTAAGTGTCTTGGCCCTCTATCAGTATCCAGAGTTTTGAGAAGATTGGGGAAACTTAATTTTTCGCGAAAAAAAAAAAAACATAAGGGGTAACACGGTCGTTTTTTCTTTTCTGGACAAAATTTTGAGTTACGATATCTCAGCTCTGGAAGGGTCTAGAGCCTCCACTTTTGCACTCAGGTCTAAGTGTCTTGGCCCTCTATCAGAATCCAGAGTTTTAAGAAGATTGGGGAAACTTAATTTTTTGCCAAAAAAATATAAAAAAAACATAAGGGGTAACACTGTCGGGGTTTTTTTTCTGGACAAAATTTTGAGTTTCGATATCTCAGCTCTGGAAGGGTCTAGAGCCTCCATTTTTGCACTCAGGTCTAAGTGTCATGGCCCTCTATCAGTATCCAGAGTTTTGAGAAGATTGGGGAAACTTAATTTTTTGCCAAAAAAATAAAAAAAAACATAAGGGGTAACACTGTCGGGGTTTTTTTTTTCTGGACAAAATTTTGAGTTTCAATATCTCAGCTCTGGAAGGGTCTAGAGCCTCCATTTTTGCACTCAGGTCTAAGTGTCATGGCCCTCTATCAGTATCCAGAGTTTTGAGAAGATTGGGGAAACTTAATTTTTCGCCAAAAAAATAAAAAAAACATAAGGGGTAACACGGTCATTTTTTTTTTTTCTGGACAAAATTTTGAGTTACGATATCTCAGCTCTGGAAGGGTCTAGAGCCTCCATTTTTGCACTCAGGTCTAAGTGTCATGGCCCTCTATCAGAATCCAGAGTTTTGAGAAGATTGGGGAAACTTATTTTTTTGCCAAAAAAATATAAAAAAAAACATAAGGGGTAACACTGTCGTTTTTTTTTTCTGGACAAAATTTTGAGTTTCAATATCTCAGCTCTGGAAGGGTCTAGAGCCTCCATTTTTGCACTCAGGTCTAAGTGTCATGGCCCTCTATCAGAATCCAGAGTTTAGAGAAGATTGGGGAAACTTAATTTTTTGCCAAAAAATAAAAAAAACGTAAGGGGTAACACTGTCGTTTTTTTTTTTTTTCTGGACAAAATTTTGAGTTTCGATATCTCAGCTCTGGAAGGGTCTAGAGCTTCCATTTTGCACTCAGGTCTAAGTGTCATGGCCCTATATCAGAATCCAGAGTGTTGAGAAGATTGGGGAAACTTAATTTTTCGCCAAAAAAATAAAAAAAAAACATAACGGGTAACACGGTCGTTTTTTTTTTTTTCTGGACAAAATTTTGAGTTTCAATATCTCAGCTCTGGAAGGGTCTAGAACCTCCATTTTTGCACTCAGGTCTAAGTGTCATGGCCCTCTATCAGAATCCAGAGTTATGAGAAGATTGGGCAAACTTAATTCTTCGCCAAAAAAATAAAAAAACATAAGGGGTAACACTGTCGTTTTTTTTTTTTTTTCTGGTCAAAATTTTGAGTTTCGATATCTCAGCTCTGGAAGGGTCTAGAGCCTCCATTTTTGCACTCAGGTCTAAGTGTCATGGCCCTCTATCAGAATCCAGAGTTTTGAGAAGATTGGGCAAACTTAATTTTTCGCCAAAAAATAAAAAAAAAACATAAGGGGTAACACTCTGGGTTTTTTTATTTTTTTTTCTGGACAAAATTTTGAGTTTCGATATCTCAGCTCTGGAAGGGTCTAGAGCCTCCATTTTTGCACTCAGGTCTAAGTGTCATGGCCCTCTATCAGAATCCGGAGTTTTGAGAAGATTGGGGAAACTTAATTTTTCGCCAAAAAAATAAAAAAACATAAGGGGTAACACTGTCGTTTTTACTTCTGGACAAAATTTTGAGTTTCAATATCTCAGCTCTGGAAGGGTCTAGAGTCTCCATTTTTGCACTCAGGTCTGAATGTCATGGCCCTTTATCAGAATCCAGAGTTTTGAGAAGATTGGGGAAACTTAATTTTTCGCCAAAAAAATAAAAAAACATAAGTGGTAACACTTGTTTTTTTTTCTGGACAAAATTTTGAGTTACGATTTCTCAGCTCTGGAAGGATCTAGAGCCTCCATTTTTGCACTCAGGTCTAAGTGTCATGGCCCTCTATCAGAATCCAGAGTTTTGAGAAGATTGGGGAAACTTAATTTTTTGCCAAAAAAATAAAAAAACATAAGGGGTAACACTGTCGTTTTTTTCTGGACAAAATTTTGAGTTTCGATATCTCAGCTCTGGAAGGGTCTAGAGCCTCCATTTTTGGACTCAGGTCTAAGTGTCATGGCCCTCTATCAGAATCCAGAGTTATGAGAAGATTGGGCAAACTTAATTTTTCGCCAAAAAAATAAAAAAAACATAAGGGGTAACACTGTCGTTTTTTTTTTTCTGGACAAAATTTTGAGTTTCGATATCTCAGCTCTGGAAGGGTCTAGAGCCTCCATTTTTGCACTCAGGTCTAAGTGTCTTGGCCCTCTATCAGTATCCAGAGTTTTGAGAAGATTGGGGAAACTTAATTTTTCGCGAAAAAAAAAAAAAAAACATAAGGGGTAACACGGTCGTTTTTTCTTTTCTGGACAAAATTTTGAGTTACGATATCTCAGCTCTGGAAGGGTCTAGAGCCTCCACTTTTGCACTCAGGTCTAAGTGTCTTGGCCCTCTATCAGAATCCAGAGTTTTAAGAAGATTGGGGAAACTTAATTTTTTGCCAAAAAAATTAAAAAACCTAAAGGGGTAACACTGTCATTTTTTTTTTCTGGACAAAATTTTGAGTTTCAATATCTCAGCTCTGGAAGGGTCTAGAGCCTCCATTTTTGCACTCAGGTCTAAGTGTCATGGCCCTCTATCAGAATCCAGAGTTTTGAGAAGATTGGGGAAACTTAATTTTTTGCCAAAAAAATAAAAAAAAAAACACAAGGGGTAACACTGAGGTTTTTTTTTGTTTGTTTGTTTTTTTTTTCTGGACAAAATTTTGAGTTTCAATATCTCAGCATTGGAAGGGTCTAGAGCCTCCAGTTTTGCACTCAGGTCTAAGTGTCATGGCCCTCTATCAGAATCCAGAGTTTTGAGAATATTGGGGAAACTTAATATTTCGCCAAAAAAATAAAAAAACATAAGGGGTAACACTGTTGTTTTTTTTCTGGACAAAATTTTGAGTTTCAATATCTCAGCTCTGGAAGGGTCTAGAGCCTCCATTTTTGCACTCAGGTCTAAGTGTCATGGCCCTCTATCAGAATCCAGAGTTTTGAGAAGATTGGGGAAACTTATTTTTTCACCAAAAAAATAAAAAAAACATAAGGGGTAACACTGTCGTTTTTACTTCTGGACAAAATTTTGAGTTTCAATATCTCAGCTCTGGAAGGGTCTAGAGTCTCCATTTTTGCACTCAGGTCTGAGTGTCATGGCCCTCTAACAGAATCCAGAGTTTTGAGAAGATTGGGGAAACTTAATTTTTCGCCAAAAAAAAAAAAATAAAAAAAACATAAGGGGTAACACTGTAGGTTTTTTTTTTCTGGACAAAATTTTGAGTTTCGATATCTCAGCTCTGGAAGGGTCTAGAGCTTCCATTTTGCACTCAGGTCTAAGTGTCATGGCCCTCTATCAGAATCCAGAGTTTTGAGAAGATTGGGGAAACTTAATATTTCGCCAAAAAAATAAAAAAAACCATAAGGGGTAACACTGTCGATTTTTTTTTTCTGGACAAAATTTTGAGTTTCAATATCTCAGCTCTGGAAGGGTCTAGAGCCTCTATTTTTGCACTCAGGTCTAGGTGTCATGGCCCTCTATCAGAATCCGGAGTTTTGAGAAGATTGGGGAAACTTAATTTTTCGCCAAAAAAATAAAAAAAAAAAACATAAGGGGTAACACTGTCGTTTTTACTTCTGGACAAAATTTTGAGTTTCAATATCTCAGCTCTGGAAGGGTCTAGAGTCTCCATTTTTGCACTCAGGTCTGAGTGTCATGGCCCTCTATCAGAATCCAGAGTTTTGAGAAGATTGGGGAAACTTAATTTTTCGCCAAAAAAATAAAAAAACATAAGGGGTAACACTGTAGTTTTTTTTTTTTCTGGACAAAATTTTGAGTTTCGATATCTCAGCTCTGGAAGGGTCTAGAGCTTCCATTTTGCACTCAGGTCTAAGTGTCATGGCCCTCTATCAGAATCCAGAGTTTTGAGAAGATTGAGGACACTTAATTTTTCGCCACAAAAATAAAAAAACATAAGGGGTAACACTGTCATTTTTTTTTTCTGGACAAAATCTTGAGTTTCGATGTCTCAGCTCTGGAAGGGTCTAGAGCCTCCATTTTTGCACTCAGGTCTAAGTGTCATGGCCCTCTATCAGAATCCAGAGTTTTGAGAAGATTGGGGAAACTTAATTTTTCGCCAAAAAAATAAAAAAACATAAGGGGTAACACTGTCGTTTTTTCTTTCTGGACAAAATTTTGAGTTACGATATCTCAGCTCTGGAAGGGTCTAGAGCCTCCATTTTTGCACTCAGGTCTAAGTGTCATGGCCCTCTATCAGAATCCAGAGTTTGAGAAGATTGGGGAAACTTAATTTTTTGCCAAAAAAATAAAAAAAAAACATAAGGGGTAACACTGTCGGGGTTTTTTTTCTGGACAAAATTTTGAGTTTCGATATCTCAGCTCTGGAAGGGTCTAGAGCCTCCATTTTTGCACTCAGGTCTAAGTGTCATGGCCCTCTATCAGAATCCAGAGTTTTGAGAAGATTGGGGAAACTTAATTTTTTGCCAAAAAAACAAAAAAAAAACATAAGGGGTAACACTGTCAGGGTTTTTTTTTCTGGACAAAATTTTGAGTTTCAATATCTCAGCTCTGGAAGGGTCTAGAGCCTCCATTTTTGCACTCAGGTCTAAGTGTCATGGCCCTCTATCAGAATCCAGAGTTTTGAGAAGATTGGGGAAACTTAATTTTTCACCAAAAAAATAAAAAAACATAAGGGGTAACACTGTCGGGGTTTTTTTCTGGACAAAAGTTTGAGTTTCAATATCTCAGCTCTGGAAGGGTCTAGAGCCTCCATTTTTGCACTCAGGTCTAAGTGTCATGGCCCTCTATCAGAATGCAGAGTTTTGAGAAGATTGGGGAAACTTAATTTTTTGCCAAAAAATAAAAAAAACGTAAGGGGTAACACTGTCGTTTATTTTTTTTTTCTGGACAAAATTTTGAGTTTCGATATCTCAGCTCTGGAAGGGTCTAGAGCTTCCATTTTGCACTCAGGTCTAAGTGTCATGGCCCTCTATCAGAATCCAGGGTTTTGAGAAGATTGGGGACACTTAATTTGTCGCCACAAAAATAAAAAAAAACATAAGGGGTAACACTGTCATTTTTTTTTTCTGGACAAAATTTTGAGTTTTGATGTCTCAGCTCTGGAAGGGTCTAGAGCCTCCATTTTTGCACTCAGGTCTAAGTGTCATGGCCCTCTATCAGAATCCAGAGTTATGAGAAGATTGGGCAAACTTAATTTTTTGCCAAAAAAATGAAAAAAAAAAACATAAGGGGTAACACTGTCGTTTTTTTCTGGACAAAATTTTGAGTTTCGATATCTCATCTCTGGAAGGGTCTAGAGCCTCCATTTTTGGACTCAGGTCTAAGTGTCATGGCCCTCTATCAGAATCCAGAGTTATGAGAAGATTGGGCAAACTTAATTTTTCGCCAAAAAAATAAAAAAAACATAAGGGGTAACACTGTCGTTTTTTTTTTCAGGACAAAATTTTGAGTTTCGATATCTCAGCTCTGGAAGGGTCTAGAGCCTCCATTTTTGCACTCAGGTCTAAGTGTCTTGGCCCTCTATCAGTATCCAGAGTTTTGAGAAGATTGGGGAAACTTAATTTTTCGCGAAAAAAAAAAAAAACATAAGGGGTAACACGGTCGTTTTTTCTTTTCTGGACAAAATTTTGAGTTACGATATCTCAGCTCTGGAAGGGTCTAGAGCCTCCACTTTTGCACTCAGGTCTAAGTGTCTTGGCCCTCTATCAGAATCCAGAGTTTTAAGAAGATTGGGGAAACTTAATTTTTTGCCAAAAAAATAAAAAAAAACATAAGGGGTAACACTGTCGGGGTTTTTTTTCTGGACAAAATTTTGAGTTTCGATATCTCAGCTCTGGAAGGGTCTAGAGCCTCCATTTTTGCACTCAGGTCTAAGTGTCATGGCCCTCTATCAGTATCCAGAGTTTTGAGAAGATTGGGAAAACTTAATTTTTTGCCAAAAAATAAAAAAAACATAAGGGGTAACACTGTCGGGGTTTTTTTTTTCTGGACAAAATTTTGAGTTTCAATATCTCAGCTCTGGAAGGGTCTAGAGCCTCCATTTTTGCACTCAGGTCTAAGTGTCATGGCCCTCTATCAGTATCCAGAGTTTTGAGAAGATTGGGGAAACTTAATTTTTCGCCAAAAAAATAAAAAAAACATAAGGGGTAACACGGTCATTTTTTTTTTTCTGGACAAAATTTTGAGTTACGATATCTCAGCTCTGGAAGGGTCTAGAGCCTCCATTTTTGCACTCAGGTCTAAGTGTCATGGCCCTCTATCAGAATCCAGAGTTTTGAGAAGATTGGGGAAACTTATTTTTTTGCCAAAAAAATATAAAAAAAAACATAAGGGGTAACACTGTCGTTTTTTTTTTCTGGACAAAATTTTGAGTTTCAATATCTCAGCTCTGGAAGGGTCTAGAGCCTCCATTTTTGCACTCAGGTCTAAGTGTCATGGCCCTCTATCAGAATCCAGAGTTTAGAGAAGATTGGGGAAACTTAATTTTTTGCCAAAAAATAAAAAAAACGTAAGGGGTAACACTGTCGTTTTTTTTTTTTTTCTGGACAAAATTTTGAGTTTCGATATCTCAGCTCTGGAAGGGTCTAGAGCTTCCATTTTGCACTCAGGTCTAAGTGTCATGGCCCTATATCAGAATCCAGAGTGTTGAGAAGATTGGGGAAACTTAATTTTTCGCCAAAAAAATAAAAAAAAAACATAACGGGTAACACGGTCGTTTTTTTTTTCTGGACAAAATTTTGAGTTTCAATATCTCAGCTCTGGAAGGGTCTAGAACCTCCATTTTTGCACTCAGGTCTAAGTGTCATGGCCCTCTATCAGAATCCAGAGTTATGAGAAGATTGGGCAAACTTAATTCTTCGCCAAAAAAATAAAAAAACATAAGGGGTAACACTGTCGTTTTTTTTTTTTTTCTGGTCAAAATTTTGAGTTTCGATATCTCAGCTCTGGAAGGGTCTAGAGCCTCCATTTTTGCACTCAGGTCTAAGTGTCATGGCCCTCTATCAGAATCCAGAGTTTTGAGAAGATTGGGGAAACTTAATTTTTTGCCAAAAAAATAAAAAAACATAAGGGGTAACACTGTCGTTTTTACTTCTGGACAAAATTTTGAGTTTCAATATCTCAGCTCTGGAAGGGTCTAGAGTCTCCATTTTTGCACTCAGGTCTGAATGTCATGGCCCTTTATCAGAATCCAGAGTTTTGAGAAGATTGGGGAAACTTAATTTTTCGCCAAAAAAATAAAAAAACATAAGTGGTAACACTCGTTTTTTTTTCTGGACAAAATTTTGAGTTACGATTTCTCAGCTCTGGAAGGATCTAGAGCCTCCATTTTTGCACTCAGGTCTAAGTGTCATGGCCCTCTATCAGAATCCAGAGTTTTGAGAAGATTGGGGAAACTTAATTTTTTGCCAAAAAAATAAAAAAACATAAGGGGTAACACTGTCGTTTTTTTCTGGACAAAATTTTGAGTTTCGATATCTCAGCTCTGGAAGGGTCTAGAGCCTCCATTTTTGGACTCAGGTCTAAGTGTCATGGCCCTCTATCAGAATCCAGAGTTATGAGAAGATTGGGCAAACTTAATTTTTCGCCAAAAAAATAAAAAAAACATAAGGGGTAACACTGTCGTTTTTTTTTTCTGGACAAAATTTTGAGTTTCGATATCTCAGCTCTGGAAGGGTCTAGAGCCTCCATTTTTGCACTCAGGTCTAAGTGTCTTGGCCCTCTATCAGTATCCAGAGTTTTGAGAAGATTGGGGAAACTTAATTTTTCGCGAAAAAAAAAAAAAAAACATAAGGGGTAACACGGTCGTTTTTTCTTTTCTGGACAAAATTTTGAGTTACGATATCTCAGCTCTGGAAGGGTCTAGAGCCTCCACTTTTGCACTCAGGTCTAAGTGTCTTGGCCCTCTATCAGAATCCAGAGTTTTAAGAAGATTGGGGAAACTTAATTTTTTGCCAAAAAAATAAAAAAAAACATAAGGGGTAACACTGTCGGGGTTTTTTTTCTGGACAAAATTTTGAGTTTCGATATCTCAGCTCTGGAAGGGTCTAGAGCCTCCATTTTTGCACTCAGGTCTAAGTGTCATGGCCCTCTATCAGTATCCAGAGTTTTGAGAAGATTGGGGAAACTTAATTTTTTGCCAAAAAAATAAAAAAAAACATAAGGGGTAACACTGTCGGGGTTTTTTTTTCTGGACAAAATTTTGAGTTTCAATATCTCAGCTCTGGAAGGGTCTAGAGCCTCCATTTTTGCACTCAGGTCTAAGTGTCATGGCCCTCTATCAGTATCCAGAGTTTTGAGAAGATTGGGGAAACTTAATTTTTCGCCAAAAAAATAAAAAAAACATAAGGGGTAACACGGTCATTTTTTTTTTTCTGGACAAAATTTTGAGTTACGATATCTCAGCTCTGGAAGGGTCTAGAGCCTCCATTTTTGCACTCAGGTCTAAGTGTCATGGCCCTCTATCAGGATCCAGAGTTTTGAGAAGATTGGGGAAACTTATTTTTTTGCCAAAAAAAATATAAAAAAAAAACATAAGGGGTAACACTGTCGTTTTTTTTTTTTCTGGACAAAATTTTGAGTTTCAATATCTCAGCTCTGGAAGGGTCTAGAGCCTCCATTTTTGCACTCAGGTCTAAGTGTCATGGCCCTCTATCAGAATCCAGAGTTTTGAGAAGATTGGGGAAACTTAATTTTTTGCCAAAAAATAAAAAAAACGTAAGGGGTAACACTGTCGTTTTTTTTTTTTTTTTTCTGGACAAAATTTTGAGTTTCGATATCTCAGCTCTGGAAGGGTCTAGAGCTTCCATTTTGCACTCAGGTCTAAGTGTCATGGCCCTATATCAGAATCCAGAGTGTTGAGAAGATTGGGGAAACTTAATTTTTCGCCAAAAAAATAAAAAAAAAACATAACGGGTAACACGGTCGTTTTTTTTTCTGGACAAAATTTTGAGTTTCAATATCTCAGCTCTGGAAGGGTCTAGAACCTCCATTTTTGCACTCAGGTCTAAGTGTCATGGCCCTCTATCAGAATCCAGAGTTATGAGAAGATTGGGCAAACTTAATTCTTCGCCAAAAAAATAAAAAAACATAAGGGGTAACACTGTCGTTTTTTTTTTTTTTCTGGTCAAAATTTTGAGTTTCGATATCTCAGCTCTGGAAGGGTCTAGAGCCTCCATTTTTGCACTCAGGTCTAAGTGTCATGGCCCTCTATCAGAATCCAGAGTTTTGAGAAGATTGGGCAAACTTAATTTTTCGCCAAAAAATAAAAAAAAAACATAAGGGGTAACACTCTGGGTTTTTTTATTTTTTTTCTGGACAAAATTTTGAGTTTCGATATCTCAGCTCTGGAAGGGTCTAGAGCCTCCATTTTTGCACTCAGGTCTAAGTGTCATGGCCCTCTATCAGAATCCGGAGTTTTGAGAAGATTGGGGAAACTTAATTTTTCGCCAAAAAAATAAAAAAACATAAGGGGTAACACTGTCGTTTTTTTTTTTTTCTGGACAAAATTTTGAGTTTCAATATCTCAGCTCTGGAAGGGTCTAGAGCCTCCATTTTTGCACTCAGGTCTAAGTGTCATGGCCCTCTATCAGAATCCAGAGTTTTGAGAAGATTGGGGAAACTTAATTTTTTGCCAAAAAAATAAAAAAACATAAGGGGTAACACTGTCGTTTTTACTTCTGGACAAAATTTTGAGTTTCAATATCTCAGCTCTGGAAGGGTCTAGAGTCTCCATTTTTGCACTCAGGTCTGAATGTCATGGCCCTTTATCAGAATCCAGAGTTTTGAGAAGATTGGGGAAACTTAATTTTTCGCCAAAAAAATAAAAAAACATAAGTGGTAACACTCGTTTTTTTTCTGGACAAAATTTTGAGTTACGATTTCTCAGCTCTGGAAGGATCTAGAGCCTCCATTTTTGCACTCAGGTCTAAGTGTCATGGCCCTCTATCAGAATCCAGAGTTTTGAGAAGATTGGGGAAACTTAATTTTTTGCCAAAAAAATAAAAAAACATAAGGGGTAACACTGTCGTTTTTTTTTTTCTGGACAAAATGTTGAGTTTCAATATCTCAGCTCTGGAAGGGTCTAGAGCCTCCATTTTTGCACTCAGGTCTAAGTGTCATGGCCCTCTATCAGAATCCAGAGTTTTGGGAAGATGGGGGAAACTTAATTTTTCGCCAAAAAAATAAAAAAAAACATAAGGGGTAACACTGTTGTTTTTACTTCTGGACAAAATTTTGAGTTTCAATATCTCAGCTCTGGAAGGATCTAGAGTCTCCATTTTTGCACTCAGGTCTGAGTGTCATGGCCCTCTATCAGAATCCAGAGTTTTGAGAAGATTGGGGAAACTTAAATTTTCGCCAAAAAAAATAAAAAAACATAAGGGGTAACACTCGTTTTTTTTTTTCTGGACAAAATTTTGAGTTACGATTTCTCAGCTCTGGAAGGGTCTAGAGCCTCCATTTTTGCACTCAGGTCTAAGTGTCATGGCCCTCTATCAGAATCCGGAGTTTTGAGAAGATTGGGGAAACTTAATTTTTCGACAAAAAAATAAAAAAAACATAAGGGGTAACACTGTCGTTTTTTTTTTTTTTTTTTTCTGGACAAAATTTTGAGTTTCAATATCTCAGCTCTGGAAGGGTCTAGAGCCTCCATTTTGCACTCAGGTCTAAGTGTCATGGCCCTCTATCAGAATCCAGAGTTTTGAGAAGATTGGGGAAACTTAATTTTTAGCCAAAAAAATAAAAAAACATAAGGGGTAACACTGTCGTTTTTTTTTTCTGGACAAAATTTTGAGCTTCAATATCTCAGCTCTGGAAGGGTCTAGAGCCTCCATTTTTGCACTCAGGTCTAAGTGTCATGGCCCTCTATCAGAATCCAGAGTTTTGAGAAGATTGGGGAAACTTAATTTTTCGCCAAAAAAATAAAAAAAAACCTAAAGGGGTAACACTGTCATTTTTTTTTCTGGACAAAATTTTGAGTTTCAATATCTCAGCTCTGGAAGGGTCTAGAGCCTCCATTTTTGCACTCAGGTCTAAGTGTCATGGCCCTCTATCAGAATCCAGAGTTTTGAGAAGATTGGGGAAACTTAATTTTTTGCCAAAAAAATAAAAAAAATACAAGGGGTAACACTGTGTTTTTTTTTTGTTTTATTTTTTTTTTTCTGGACAAAATTTTGAGTTTCAATATCTCAGCTCTGGAAGGGTCTAGAGCCTCTATTTTTGCACTCAGGTCTAAGTGTCATGGCCCTCTATCAGAATCCGGAGTTTTGAGAAGATTGGGGAAACTTAATTTTTCGCCAAAAAAATAAAAAAAAAACATAAGGGGTAACACTGTCGTTTTTACTTCTGGACAAAATTTTGAGTTTCAATATCTCAGCTCTGGAAGGGTCTAGAGTCTCCATTTTTGCACTCAGGTCTGAGTGTCATGGCCCTCTATCAGAATCCAGAGTTTTGAGAAGATTGGGGAAACTTAATTTTTCGCCAAAAAAATAAAAAAACATAAGGGGTAACACTGTCGTTTTTTCTTTCTGGACAAAATTTTGAGTTACGATATCTCAGCTCTGGAAGGGTCTAGAGCCTCCATTTTTGCACTCAGGTCTAAGTGTCATGGCCCTCTATCAGAATCCAGAGTTTTGAGAAGATTGGGGAAACTTAATTTTTTGCCAAAAAAATAAAAAAAAAACATAAGGGGTAACACTGTCGGGGTTTTTTTTCTGGACAAAATTTTGAGTTTCGATATCTCAGCTCTGGAAGGGTCTAGAGCCTCCATTTTTGCACTCAGGTCTAAGTGTCATGGCCCTCTATCAGAATCCAGAGTTTTGAGAAGATTGGGGAAACTTAATTTTTCACCAAAAAAATAAAAAAACATAAGGGGTAACACTGTCGGGGTTTTTTTCTGGACAAAATTTTGAGTTTCAATATCTCAGCTCTGGAAGGGTCTGGAGCCTCCATTTTTGCACTCAGGTCTAAGTGTCATGGCCCTCTGAATCCAGAGTTTTGAGAAGATTGGGGAAACCTAATTTTTTGCCAAAAAATGAAAAAAACGTAAGGGGTAACACTGTCGTTTTTTTTTTTTCTGGACAAAATTTTGAGTTTCGATATCTCAGCTCTGGAAGGGTCTAGAGCTTCCATTTTGCACTCAGGTCTAAGTGTCATGGCCCTATATCAGAATCCAGAGTGTTGAGAAGATTGGGGAAACTTAATTTTTCGCCAAAAAAATAAAAAAAAAACATAAGGGGTAACACGGTCGTTTTTTTTTTCTGGACAAAATTTTGAGTTTCAATATCTCAGCTCTGGAAGGGTCTAGAGCCTCCATTTTTGCACTCAGGTCTAAGTGTCATGGCCCTCTATCAGAATCCGGAGTTTTGAGAAGATTGGGGAAACTTAATTTTTCGCCAAAAAAAAATAAAAAAACATAAGGGGTAACACTGTCGGGGTTTTTTTCTGGACAAAATTTTGAGTTTCAATATCTCAGCTCTGGAAGGGTCTAGAGCCTCCATTTTTGCACTCAGGTCTAAGTGTCATGGCCCTCTATCAGAATCCAGAGTTTTGAGAAGATTGGGGAAACTTAATTTTTCGCCAAAAAAATAAAAAAAACATAAGGGGTAACACTGTCGGGTTTTTTTCTGGACAAAATTTTGAGTTTCGATATCTCAGCTCTGGAAGGGTCTAGAGCCTCCATTTTTGCACTCAGGTCTAAGTGTCGTGGCCCTCTATCAGAATCCAGAGTTTTGAGAAGATTGGGGAAACTTAATTTTTCGCCAAAAAAATATAAAAACATAAGGGGTAACACTGTCGTTTTTTTTCTGGACAAAATTTTGAGTTTCAATATCTCAGCTCTGGATGGGTCTAGAGCCTCAATTTTTGCACTCAGGTCTAAGTGTCATGGCCCTCTATCAGAATCCAGAGTTATGAGAAGATTGGGCAAACTTAATTTTTCGCCAAAAAAATAAAAAAAACATAAGGGGTAACACTGTCGTTTTTTTTTTTTTTTTTTCTGGTCAAAATTTTGAGTTTCGATATCTCAGCTCTGGAAGGGTCTAGAGCCTCCATTTTTGCACTCAGGTCTAAGTGTCATGGCCCTCTATCAGAATCCGGAGTTTTGAGAAGATTGGGGAAACTTAATTTTTCGCCAAAAAAATAAAAAAACATAAGGGGTAACACTGTCGTTTTTTTTTCTGGACAAAATTTTGAGTTTCAATATCTCAGCTCTGGAAGGGTCTAGAGTCTCCATTTTTGCACTCAGGTCTGAATGTCATGGCCCTCTATCAGAATCCAGAGTTTTGAGAAGATTGGGGAAACTTAAATTTTCGCCAAAAAAATAAAAAAACATAAGTGGTAACACTCGTTTTTTTTTTTCTGGACAAAATTTTGAGTTACGATTTCTCAGCTCTGGAAGGGTCTAGAGCCTCCATTTTTGCACTCAGGTCTAAGTGTCATGGCCCTCTATCAGAATCCGGAGTTTTGAGAAGATTGGGGAAACTTAATTTTTCGACAAAAAAATAAAAAAACATAAGGGGTAACACTGTCGTTTTTTTTTTTTTTTTTTCTGGACAAAATTTTGAGTTTCAATATCTCAGCTCTGGAAGGGTCTAGAGCCTCCATTTTTGCACTCAGGTCTAAGTGTCATGGCCCTCTATCAGAATCCAGAGTTTTGAGAAGATTGGGGAAACTTAATTTTTCGCCAAAAAAATAAAAAAACATAAGGGGTAACACTGTCGTTTTTTTTTTCTGGACAAAATTTTGAGTTTCAATATCTCAGCTCTGGAAGGGTCTAGAGCCTCCATTTTTGCACTCAGGTCTAAGTGTCATGGCCCTCTATCAGAATCCAGAGTTTTGAGAAGATTGGGGAAACTTAATTTTTCGCCAAAAAAATAAAAAAACCTAAAGGGGTAACACTGTCATTTTTTTTTCTGGACAACATTTTGAGTTTCAATATCTCAGCTCTGGAAGGGTCTAGAGCCTCCATTTTTGCACTCAGGTCTAAGTGTCATGGCCCTCTATCAGAATCCAGAGTTTTGAGAAGATTGGGGAAACTTAATTTTTTGCCAAAAAAATAAAAAAAAACACAAGGGGTAACACTGAGGTTTTTTTTTTTTGTTTGTTTTTTTTTTTTTCTGGACAAAATTTTGAGTTTCAATATCTCAGCATTGGAAGGGTCTAGAGCCTCCAGTTTTGCACTCAGGTCTAAGTGTCATGGCCCTCTATCAGAATCCAGAGTTTTGAGAATATTGGGGAAACTTAATATTTCGCCAAAAAAATAAAAAAACATAAGGGGTAACACTGTTGTTTTTTTTCTGGACAAAATTTTGAGTTTCAATATCTCAGCTCTGGAAGGGTCTAGAGCCTCCATTTTTGCACTCAGGTCTAAGTGTCATGGCCCTCTATCAGAATCCAGAGTTTTGAGAAGATTGGGGAAACTTAATTTTTCGCCAAAAAAATAAAAAAAAACATAAGGGGTAACACTGTCGTTTTTACTTCTGGACAAAATTTTGAGTTTCAATATCTCAGCTCTGGAAGGGTCTAGAGTCTCCATTTTTGCACTCAGGTCTGAGTGTCATGGCCCTCTAACAGAATCCAGAGTTTTGAGAAGATTGGGGAAACTTAATTTTTCGCCAAAAAAAAAAAAAAATAAAAAAACATAAGGGGTAACACTGTAGGTTTTTTTTTTCTGGACAAAATTTTGAGTTTCGATATCTCAGCTCTGGAAGGGTCTAGAGCTTCCATTTTGCACTCAGGTCTAAGTGTCATGGCCCTCTATCAGAATCCAGAGTTTTGAGAAGATTGGGGAAACTTAATATTTCGCCAAAAAAATAAAAAAAACCATAAGGGGTAACACTGTCGATTTTTTTTTTCTGGACAAAATTTTGAGTTTCAATATCTCAGCTCTGGAAGGGTCTAGAGCCTCTATTTTTGCACTCAGGTCTAGGTGTCATGGCCCTCTATCAGAATCCGGAGTTTTGAGAAGATTGGGGAAACTTAATTTTTCGCCAAAAAAATAAAAAAAAAACATAAGGGGTAACACTGTCGTTTTTACTTCTGGACAAAATTTTGAGTTTCAATATCTCAGCTCTGGAAGGGTCTAGAGTCTCCATTTTTGCACTCAGGTCTGAGTGTCATGGCCCTCTATCAGAATCCAGAGTTTTGAGAAGATTGGGGAAACTTAATTTTTCGCCAAAAAAATAAAAAAACATAAGGGGTAACACTGTAGTTTTTTTTTTCTGGACAAAATTTTGAGTTTCGATATCTCAGCTCTGGAAGGGTCTAGAGCTTCCATTTTGCACTCAGGTCTAAGTGTCATGGCCCTCTATCAGAATCCGGAGTTTTGAGAAGATTGGGGAAACTTAATTTTTCGACAAAAAAATAAAAAAACATAAGGGGTAACACTGTCGTTTTTTTTTTTTTTTTTTCTGGACAAAATTTTGAGTTTCAATATCTCAGCTCTGGAAGGGTCTAGAGCCTCCATTTTTGCACTCAGGTCTAAGTGTCATGGCCCTCTATCAGAATCCAGAGTTTTGAGAAGATTGGGGAAACTTAATTTTTCGCCAAAAAATAAAAAAAAAACATAAGGGGTAACACTCTGGGTTTTTTTATTTTTTTTCTGGACAAAATTTTGAGTTTCGATATCTCAGCTCTGGAAGGGTCTAGAGCCTCCATTTTTGCACTCAGGTCTAAGTGTCATGGCCCTCTATCAGAATCCGGAGTTTTGAGAAGATTGGGGAAACTTAATTTTTCGCCAAAAAAATAAAAAAACATAAGGGGTAACACTGTCGTTTTTTTTTTTTTCTGGACAAAATTTTGAGTTTCAATATCTCAGCTCTGGAAGGGTCTAGAGCCTCCATTTTTGCACTCAGGTCTAAGTGTCATGGCCCTCTATCAGAATCCAGAGTTTTGAGAAGATTGGGGAAACTTAATTTTTTGCCAAAAAAATAAAAAAACATAAGGGGTAACACTGTCGTTTTTACTTCTGGACAAAATTTTGAGTTTCAATATCTCAGCTCTGGAAGGGTCTAGAGTCTCCATTTTTGCACTCAGGTCTGAATGTCATGGCCCTTTATCAGAATCCAGAGTTTTGAGAAGATTGGGGAAACTTAATTTTTCGCCAAAAAAATAAAAAAACATAAGTGGTAACACTCGTTTTTTTTCTGGACAAAATTTTGAGTTACGATTTCTCAGCTCTGGAAGGGTCTAGAGCCTCCATTTTTGCACTCAGGTCTAAGTGTCATGGCCCTCTATCAGAATCCAGAGTTTTGGGAAGATGGGGGAAACTTAATTTTTCGCCAAAAAAATAAAAAAAAACATAAGGGGTAACACTGTTGTTTTTACTTCTGGACAAAATTTTGAGTTTCAATATCTCAGCTCTGGAAGGATCTAGAGTCTCCATTTTTGCACTCAGGTCTGAGTGTCATGGCCCTCTATCAGAATCCAGAGTTTTGAGAAGATTGGGGAAACTTAAATTTTCGCCAAAAAAATAAAAAAACATAAGGGGTAACACTCGTTTTTTTTTTTCTGGACAAAATTTTGAGTTACGATTTCTCAGCTCTGGAAGGGTCTAGAGCCTCCATTTTTGCACTCAGGTCTAAGTGTCATGGCCCTCTATCAGAATCCGGAGTTTTGAGAAGATTGGGGAAACTTAATTTTTCGACAAAAAAATAAAAAAAACATAAGGGGTAACACTGTCGTTTTTTTTTTTTTTTTTTTCTGGACAAAATTTTGAGTTTCAATATCTCAGCTCTGGAAGGGTCTAGAGCCTCCATTTTGCACTCAGGTCTAAGTGTCATGGCCCTCTATCAGAATCCAGAGTTTTGAGAAGATTGGGGAAACTTAATTTTTAGCCAAAAAAATAAAAAAACATAAGGGGTAACACTGTCGTTTTTTTTTTCTGGACAAAATTTTGAGCTTCAATATCTCAGCTCTGGAAGGGTCTAGAGCCTCCATTTTTGCACTCAGGTCTAAGTGTCATGGCCCTCTATCAGAATCCAGAGTTTTGAGAAGATTGGGGAAACTTAATTTTTCGCCAAAAAAATAAAAAAAAACCTAAAGGGGTAACACTGTCATTTTTTTTTCTGGACAAAATTTTGAGTTTCAATATCTCAGCTCTGGAAGGGTCTAGAGCCTCCATTTTTGCACTCAGGTCTAAGTGTCATGGCCCTCTATCAGAATCCAGAGTTTTGAGAAGATTGGGGAAACTTAATTTTTTGCCAAAAAAATAAAAAAAATACAAGGGGTAACACTGTGTTTTTTTTTTTGTTTTATTTTTTTTTTTCTGGACAAAATTTTGAGTTTCAATATCTCAGCTCTGGAAGGGTCTAGAGCCTCTATTTTTGCACTCAGGTCTAAGTGTCATGGCCCTCTATCAGAATCCGGAGTTTTGAGAAGATTGGGGAAACTTAATTTTTCGCCAAAAAAATAAAAAAAAAACATAAGGGGTAACACTGTCGTTTTTACTTCTGGACAAAATTTTGAGTTTCAATATCTCAGCTCTGGAAGGGTCTAGAGTCTCCATTTTTGCACTCAGGTCTGAGTGTCATGGCCCTCTATCAGAATCCAGAGTTTTGAGAAGATTGGGGAAACTTAATTTTTCGCCAAAAAAATAAAAAAACATAAGGGGTAACACTGTCGTTTTTTCTTTCTGGACAAAATTTTGAGTTACGATATCTCAGCTCTGGAAGGGTCTAGAGCCTCCATTTTTGCACTCAGGTCTAAGTGTCATGGCCCTCTATCAGAATCCAGAGTTTTGAGAAGATTGGGGAAACTTAATTTTTTGCCAAAAAAATAAAAAAAAAACATAAGGGGTAACACTGTCGGGGTTTTTTTTCTGGACAAAATTTTGAGTTTCGATATCTCAGCTCTGGAAGGGTCTAGAGCCTCCATTTTTGCACTCAGGTCTAAGTGTCATGGCCCTCTATCAGAATCCAGAGTTTTGAGAAGATTGGGGAAACTTAATTTTTCACCAAAAAAATAAAAAAACATAAGGGGTAACACTGTCGGGGTTTTTTTCTGGACAAAATTTTGAGTTTCAATATCTCAGCTCTGGAAGGGTCTGGAGCCTCCATTTTTGCACTCAGGTCTAAGTGTCATGGCCCTCTGAATCCAGAGTTTTGAGAAGATTGGGGAAACCTAATTTTTTGCCAAAAAATGAAAAAAACGTAAGGGGTAACACTGTCGTTTTTTTTTTTTCTGGACAAAATTTTGAGTTTCGATATCTCAGCTCTGGAAGGGTCTAGAGCTTCCATTTTGCACTCAGGTCTAAGTGTCATGGCCCTATATCAGAATCCAGAGTGTTGAGAAGATTGGGGAAACTTAATTTTTCGCCAAAAAAATAAAAAAAAAACATAAGGGGTAACACGGTCGTTTTTTTTTTCTGGACAAAATTTTGAGTTTCAATATCTCAGCTCTGGAAGGGTCTAGAGCCTCCATTTTTGCACTCAGGTCTAAGTGTCATGGCCCTCTATCAGAATCCGGAGTTTTGAGAAGATTGGGGAAACTTAATTTTTCGCCAAAAAAAAATAAAAAAACATAAGGGGTAACACTGTCGGGGTTTTTTTCTGGACAAAATTTTGAGTTTCAATATCTCAGCTCTGGAAGGGTCTAGAGCCTCCATTTTTGCACTCAGGTCTAAGTGTCATGGCCCTCTATCAGAATCCAGAGTTTTGAGAAGATTGGGGAAACTTAATTTTTCGCCAAAAAAATAAAAAAAACATAAGGGGTAACACTGTCGGGTTTTTTTCTGGACAAAATTTTGAGTTTCGATATCTCAGCTCTGGAAGGGTCTAGAGCCTCCATTTTTGCACTCAGGTCTAAGTGTCGTGGCCCTCTATCAGAATCCAGAGTTTTGAGAAGATTGGGGAAACTTAATTTTTCGCCAAAAAAATATAAAAACATAAGGGGTAACACTGTCGTTTTTTTTCTGGACAAAATTTTGAGTTTCAATATCTCAGCTCTGGATGGGTCTAGAGCCTCAATTTTTGCACTCAGGTCTAAGTGTCATGGCCCTCTATCAGAATCCAGAGTTATGAGAAGATTGGGCAAACTTAATTTTTCGCCAAAAAAATAAAAAAAACATAAGGGGTAACACTGTCGTTTTTTTTTTTTTTTTTCTGGTCAAAATTTTGAGTTTCGATATCTCAGCTCTGGAAGGGTCTAGAGCCTCCATTTTTGCACTCAGGTCTAAGTGTCATGGCCCTCTATCAGAATCCGGAGTTTTGAGAAGATTGGGGAAACTTAATTTTTCGCCAAAAAAATAAAAAAACATAAGGGGTAACACTGTCGTTTTTTTTTCTGGACAAAATTTTGAGTTTCAATATCTCAGCTCTGGAAGGGTCTAGAGTCTCCATTTTTGCACTCAGGTCTGAATGTCATGGCCCTCTATCAGAATCCAGAGTTTTGAGAAGATTGGGGAAACTTAAATTTTCGCCAAAAAAATAAAAAAACATAAGTGGTAACACTCGTTTTTTTTTTTCTGGACAAAATTTTGAGTTACGATTTCTCAGCTCTGGAAGGGTCTAGAGCCTCCATTTTTGCACTCAGGTCTAAGTGTCATGGCCCTCTATCAGAATCCGGAGTTTTGAGAAGATTGGGGAAACTTAATTTTTCGACAAAAAAATAAAAAAACATAAGGGGTAACACTGTCGTTTTTTTTTTTTTTTTTCTGGACAAAATTTTGAGTTTCAATATCTCAGCTCTGGAAGGGTCTAGAGCCTCCATTTTTGCACTCAGGTCTAAGTGTCATGGCCCTCTATCAGAATCCAGAGTTTTGAGAAGATTGGGGAAACTTAATTTTTCGCCAAAAAAATAAAAAAACATAAGGGGTAACACTGTCGTTTTTTTTTTTCTGGACAAAATTTTGAGTTTCAATATCTCAGCTCTGGAAGGGTCTAGAGCCTCCATTTTTGCACTCAGGTCTAAGTGTCATGGCCCTCTATCAGAATCCAGAGTTTTGAGAAGATTGGGGAAACTTAATTTTTCGCCAAAAAAATAAAAAAACCTAAAGGGGTAACACTGTCATTTTTTTTTCTGGACAACATTTTGAGTTTCAATATCTCAGCTCTGGAAGGGTCTAGAGCCTCCATTTTTGCACTCAGGTCTAAGTGTCATGGCCCTCTATCAGAATCCAGAGTTTTGAGAAGATTGGGGAAACTTAATTTTTTGCCAAAAAAATAAAAAAAAACACAAGGGGTAACACTGAGGTTTTTTTTTTTTTGTTTGTTTTTTTTTTTTCTGGACAAAATTTTGAGTTTCAATATCTCAGCATTGGAAGGGTCTAGAGCCTCCAGTTTTGCACTCAGGTCTAAGTGTCATGGCCCTCTATCAGAATCCAGAGTTTTGAGAATATTGGGGAAACTTAATATTTCGCCAAAAAAATAAAAAAACATAAGGGGTAACACTGTTGTTTTTTTTCTGGACAAAATTTTGAGTTTCAATATCTCAGCTCTGGAAGGGTCTAGAGCCTCCATTTTTGCACTCAGGTCTAAGTGTCATGGCCCTCTATCAGAATCCAGAGTTTTGAGAAGATTGGGGAAACTTAATTTTTCGCCAAAAAAATAAAAAAAACATAAGGGGTAACACTGTCGTTTTTACTTCTGGACAAAATTTTGAGTTTCAATATCTCAGCTCTGGAAGGGTCTAGAGTCTCCATTTTTGCACTCAGGTCTGAGTGTCATGGCCCTCTAACAGAATCCAGAGTTTTGAGAAGATTGGGGAAACTTAATTTTTCGCCAAAAAAAAAAAAAATAAAAAAACATAAGGGGTAACACTGTAGGTTTTTTTTTTCTGGACAAAATTTTGAGTTTCGATATCTCAGCTCTGGAAGGGTCTAGAGCTTCCATTTTGCACTCAGGTCTAAGTGTCATGGCCCTCTATCAGAATCCAGAGTTTTGAGAAGATTGGGGAAACTTAATATTTCGCCAAAAAAATAAAAAAAACCATAAGGGGTAACACTGTCGATTTTTTTTTTCTGGACAAAATTTTGAGTTTCAATATCTCAGCTCTGGAAGGGTCTAGAGCCTCTATTTTTGCACTCAGGTCTAGGTGTCATGGCCCTCTATCAGAATCCGGAGTTTTGAGAAGATTGGGGAAACTTAATTTTTCGCCAAAAAAATAAAAAAAAAACATAAGGGGTAACACTGTCGTTTTTACTTCTGGACAAAATTTTGAGTTTCAATATCTCAGCTCTGGAAGGGTCTAGAGTCTCCATTTTTGCACTCAGGTCTGAGTGTCATGGCCCTCTATCAGAATCCAGAGTTTTGAGAAGATTGGGGAAACTTAATTTTTCGCCAAAAAAATAAAAAAACATAAGGGGTAACACTGTAGTTTTTTTTTTCTGGACAAAATTTTGAGTTTCGATATCTCAGCTCTGGAAGGGTCTAGAGCTTCCATTTTGCACTCAGGTCTAAGTGTCATGGCCCTCTATCAGAATCCGGAGTTTTGAGAAGATTGGGGAAACTTAATTTTTCGACAAAAAAATAAAAAAACATAAGGGGTAACACTGTCGTTTTTTTTTTTTTTTTTTTCTGGACAAAATTTTGAGTTTCAATATCTCAGCTCTGGAAGGGTCTAGAGCCTCCATTTTTGCACTCAGGTCTAAGTGTCATGGCCCTCTATCAGAATCCAGAGTTTTGAGAAGATTGGGGAAACTTAATTTTTCGCCAAAAAAATAAAAAAACATAAGGGGTAACACTGTCGTTTTTTTTTTCTGGACAAAATTTTGAGTTTCAATATCTCAGCATTGGAAGGGTCTAGAGCCTCCAGTTTTGCACTCAGGTCTAAGTGTCATGGCCCTCTATCAGAATCCAGAGTTTTGAGAATATTGGGGAAACTTAATATTTCGCCAAAAAAATAAAAAAAACATAAGGGGTAACACTGTTGTTTTTTTTCTGGACAAAATTTTGAGTTTCAATATCTCAGCTCTGGAAGGGTCTAGAGCCTCCATTTTTGCACTCAGGTCTAAGTGTCATGGCCCTCTATCAGAATCCAGAGTTTTGAGAAGATTGGGGAAACTTAATTTTTCGCCAAAAAAATAAAAAAAACATAAGGGGTAACACTGTCGTTTTTACTTCTGGACAAAATTTTGAGTTTCAATATCTCAGCTCTGGAAGGGTCTAGAGTCTCCATTTTTGCACTCAGGTCTGAGTGTCATGGCCCTCTAACAGAATCCAGAGTTTTGAGAAGATTGGGGAAACTTAATTTTTCGCCAAAAAAAAAAATAAAAAAACATAAGGGGTAACACTGTAGGTTTTTTTTTCTGGACAAAATTTTGAGTTTCGATATCTCAGCTCTGGAAGGGTCTAGAGCTTCCATTTTGCACTCAGGTCTAAGTGTCATGGCCCTCTATCAGAATCCAGAGTTTTGAGAAGATTGGGGAAACTTAATATTTCGCCAAAAAAATAAAAAAAAACCATAAGGGGTAACACTGTCGATTTTTTTTTTCTGGACAAAATTTTGAGTTTCAATATCTCAGCTCTGGAAGGGTCTAGAGCCTCTATTTTTGCACTCAGGTCTAGGTGTCATGGCCCTCTATCAGAATCCGGAGTTTTGAGAAGATTGGGGAAACTTAATTTTTCGCCAAAAAAATAAAAAAAAACATAAGGGGTAACACTGTCGTTTTTACTTCTGGACAAAATTTTGAGTTTCAATATCTCAGCTCTGGAAGGGTCTAGAGTCTCCATTTTTGCACTCAGGTCTGAGTGTCATGGCCCTCTATCAGAATCCAGAGTTTTGAGAAGATTGGGGAAACTTAATTTTTCGCCAAAAAAATAAAAAAACATAAGGGGTAACACTGTAGTTTTTTTTTCTGGACAAAATTTTGAGTTTCGATATCTCAGCTCTGGAAGGGTCTAGAGCTTCCATTTTGCACTCAGGTCTAAGTGTCATGGCCCTCTATCAGAATCCAGAGTTTTGAGAAGATTGAGGACACTTAATTTTTCGCCACAAAAATAAAAAAACATAAGGGGTAACACTGTCATTTTTTTTTCTGGACAAAATCTTGAGTTTCGATGTCTCAGCTCTGGAAGGGTCTAGAGCCTCCATTTTTGCACTCAGGTCTAAGTGTCATGGCCCTCTATCAGAATCCAGAGTTTTGAGAAGATTGGGGAAACTTAATTTTTCGCCAAAAAAATAAAAAAACATAAGGGGTAACACTGTCGTTTTTTCTTTCTGGACAAAATTTTGAGTTACGATATCTCAGCTCTGGAAGGGTCTAGAGCCTCCATTTTTGCACTCAGGTCTAAGTGTCATGGCCCTCTATCAGAATCCAGAGTTTTGAGAAGATTGGGGAAACTTAATTTTTTGCCAAAAAAATTAAAAAAAAACATAAGGGGTAACACTGTCGGGGTTTTTTTTCTGGACAAAATTTTGAGTTTCGATATCTCAGCTCTGGAAGGGTCTAGAGCCTCCATTTTTGCACTCAGGTCTAAGTGTCATGGCCCTCTATCAGAATCCAGAGTTTTGAGAAGATTGGGGAAACTTAATTTTTTGCCAAAAAAACAAAAAAAAAAAAAACATAAGGGGTAACACTGTCAGGGTTTTTTTTTCTGGACAAAATTTTGAGTTTCAATATCTCAGCTCTGGAAGGGTCTAGAGCCTCCATTTTTGCACTCAGGTCTAAGTGTCATGGCCCTCTATCAGAATCCAGAGTTTTGAGAAGATTGGGGAAACTTAATTTTTCACCAAAAAAATAAAAAAACATAAGGGGTAACACTGTCGGGGTTTTTTTCTGGACAAAATTTTGAGTTTCAATATCTCAGCTCTGGAAGGGTCTAGAGCCTCCATTTTTGCACTCAGGTCTAAGTGTCATGGCCCTCTATCAGAATGCAGAGTTTTGAGAAGATTGGGGAAACTTAATTTTTTGCCAAAAAATAAAAAAAACGTAAGGGGTAACACTGTCGTTTATTTTTTTTTCTGGACAAAATTTTGAGTTTCGATATCTCAGCTCTGGAAGGGTCTAGAGCTTCCATTTTGCACTCAGGTCTAAGTGTCATGGCCCTCTATCAGAATCCAGGGTTTTGAGAAGATTGGGGACACTTAATTTGTCGCCACAAAAATAAAAAAAACATAAGGGGTAACACTGTCATTTTTTTTTTTCTGGACAAAATTTTGAGTTTTGATGTCTCAGCTCTGGAAGGGTCTAGAGCCTCCATTTTTGCACTCAGGTCTAAGTGTCATGGCCCTCTATCAGAATCCAGAGTTATGAGAAGATTGGGCAAACTTAATTTTTTGCCAAAAAAATGAAAAAAAAAACATAAGGGGTAACACTGTCGTTTTTTTCTGGACAAAATTTTGAGTTTCGATATCTCATCTCTGGAAGGGTCTAGAGCCTCCATTTTTGGACTCAGGTCTAAGTGTCATGGCCCTCTATCAGAATCCAGAGTTATGAGAAGATTGGGCAAACTTAATTTTTCGCCAAAAAAATAAAAAAAACATAAGGGGTAACACTGTCGTTTTTTTTTTCTGGACAAAATTTTGAGTTTCGATATCTCAGCTCTGGAAGGGTCTAGAGCCTCCATTTTTGCACTCAGGTCTAAGTGTCTTGGCCCTCTATCAGTATCCAGAGTTTTGAGAAGATTGGGGAAACTTAATTTTTCGCGAAAAAAAAAAAAACATAAGGGGTAACACGGTCGTTTTTTCTTTTCTGGACAAAATTTTGAGTTACGATATCTCAGCTCTGGAAGGGTCTAGAGCCTCCACTTTTGCACTCAGGTCTAAGTGTCTTGGCCCTCTATCAGAATCCAGAGTTTTAAGAAGATTGGGGAAACTTAATTTTTTGCCAAAAAAATAAAAAAAAACATAAGGGGTAACACTGTCGGGGTTTTTTTTCTGGACAAAATTTTGAGTTTCGATATCTCAGCTCTGGAAGGGTCTAGAGCCTCCATTTTTGCACTCAGGTCTAAGTGTCATGGCCCTCTATCAGTATCCAGAGTTTTGAGAAGATTGGGGAAACTTAATTTTTTGCCAAAAAAATAAAAAAAAACATAAGGGGTAACACTGTCGGGGGTTTTTTTTTCTGGACAAAATTTTGAGTTTCAATATCTCAGCTCTGGAAGGGTCTAGAGCCTCCATTTTTGCACTCAGGTCTAAGTGTCATGGCCCTCTATCAGTATCCAGAGTTTTGAGAAGATTGGGGAAACTTAATTTTTCGCCAAAAAAAATAAAAAAAACATAAGGGGTAACACGGTCATTTTTTTTTTTCTGGACAAAATTTTGAGTTACGATATCTCAGCTCTGGAAGGGTCTAGAGCCTCCATTTTTGCACTCAGGTCTAAGTGTCATGGCCCTCTATCAGAATCCAGAGTTTTGAGAAGATTGGGGAAACTTATTTTTTTGCCAAAAAAATATAAAAAAAAAAACATAAGGGGTAACACTGTCGTTTTTTTTTTCTGGACAAAATTTTGAGTTTCAATATCTCAGCTCTGGAAGGGTCTAGAGCCTCCATTTTTGCACTCAGGTCTAAGTGTCATGGCCCTCTATCAGAATCCAGAGTTTAGAGAAGATTGGGGAAACTTAATTTTTTGCCAAAAAATAAAAAAAACGTAAGGGGTAACACTGTCGTTTTTTTTTTTTTCTGGACAAAATTTTGAGTTTCGATATCTCAGCTCTGGAAGGGTCTAGAGCTTCCATTTTGCACTCAGGTCTAAGTGTCATGGCCCTATATCAGAATCCAGAGTGTTGAGAAGATTGGGGAAACTTAATTTTTCGCCAAAAAAATAAAAAAAAAACATAACGGGTAACACGGTCGTTTTTTTTTTCTGGACAAAATTTTGAGTTTCAATATCTCAGCTCTGGAAGGGTCTAGAACCTCCATTTTTGCACTCAGGTCTAAGTGTCATGGCCCTCTATCAGAATCCAGAGTTATGAGAAGATTGGGCAAACTTAATTCTTCGCCAAAAAAATAAAAAACATAAGGGGTAACACTGTCGTTTTTTTTTTTTTTTTCTGGTCAAAATTTTGAGTTTCGATATCTCAGCTCTGGAAGGGTCTAGAGCCTCCATTTTTGCACTCAGGTCTAAGTGTCATGGCCCTCTATCAGAATCCAGAGTTTTGAGAAGATTGGGCAAACTTAATTTTTCGCCAAAAAATAAAAAAAAAACATAAGGGGTAACACTCTGGGTTTTTTTATTTTTTTTCTGGACAAAATTTTGAGTTTCGATATCTCAGCTCTGGAAGGGTCTAGAGCCTCCATTTTTGCACTCAGGTCTAAGTGTCATGGCCCTCTATCAGAATCCGGAGTTTTGAGAAGATTGGGGAAACTTAATTTTTCGCCAAAAAAATAAAAAAACATAAGGGGTAACACTGTCGTTTTTTTTTTTTCTGGACAAAATTTTGAGTTTCAATATCTCAGCTCTGGAAGGGTCTAGAGCCTCCATTTTTGCACTCAGGTCTAAGTGTCATGGCCCTCTATCAGAATCCAGAGTTTTGAGAAGATTGGGGAAACTTAATTTTTTGCCAAAAAAATAAAAAAACATAAGGGGTAACACTGTCGTTTTTACTTCTGGACAAAATTTTGAGTTTCAATATCTCAGCTCTGGAAGGGTCTAGAGTCTCCATTTTTGCACTCAGGTCTGAATGTCATGGCCCTTTATCAGAATCCAGAGTTTTGAGAAGATTGGGGAAACTTAATTTTTCGCCAAAAAAATAAAAAAACATAAGTGGTAACACTCGTTTTTTTTTTCTGGACAAAATTTTGAGTTACGATTTCTCAGCTCTGGAAGGATCTAGAGCCTCCATTTTTGCACTCAGGTCTAAGTGTCATGGCCCTCTATCAGAATCCAGAGTTTTGAGAAGATTGGGGAAACTTAATTTTTTGCCAAAAAAATAAAAAAACATAAGGGGTAACACTGTCGTTTTTTTTTTTCTGGACAAAATGTTGAGTTTCAATATCTCAGCTCTGGAAGGGTCTAGAGCCTCCATTTTTGCACTCAGGTCTAAGTGTCATGGCCCTCTATCAGAATCCAGAGTTTTGGGAAGATGGGGGAAACTTAATTTTTCGCCAAAAAAATAAAAAAAAACATAAGGGGTAACACTGTCGTTTTTACTTCTGGACAAAATTTTGAGTTTCAATATCTCAGCTCTGGAAGGATCTAGAGTCTCCATTTTTGCACTCAGGTCTGAGTGTCATGGCCCTCTATCAGAATCCAGAGTTTTGAGAAGATTGGGGAAACTTAAATTTTCGCCAAAAAAATAAAAAAACATAAGGGGTAACACTCGTTTTTTTTTTCTGGACAAAATTTTGAGTTACGATTTCTCAGCTCTGGAAGGGTCTAGAGCCTCCATTTTTGCACTCAGGTCTAAGTGTCATGGCCCTCTATCAGAATCCGGAGTTTTGAGAAGATTGGGGAAACTTAATTTTTCGACAAAAAAATAAAAAAAACATAAGGGGTAACACTGTCGTTTTTTTTTTTTTTTTTTCTGGACAAAATTTTGAGTTTCAATATCTCAGCTCTGGAAGGGTCTAGAGCCTCCATTTTTGCACTCAGGTCTAAGTGTCATGGCCCTCTATCAGAATCCAGAGTTTTGAGAAGATTGGGGAAACTTAATTTTTCGCCAAAAAAAAAAAAAAAACCTAAAGGGGTAACACTGTCATTTTTTTTTTCTGGACAAAATTTTGAGTTTCAATATCTCAGCTCTGGAAGGGTCTAGAGCCTCCATTTTTGCACTCAGGTCTAAGTGTCATGGCCCTCTATCAGAATCCAGAGTTTTGAGAAGATTGGGGAAACTTAATTTTTTGCCAAAAAAATAAAAAAAATACAAGGGGTAACACTGTGTTTTTTTTTTGTTTTGTTTTTTTTTTTTCTGGACAAAATTTTGAGTTTCAATATCTCAGCTCTGGAAGGGTCTAGAGCCTCTATTTTTGCACTCAGGTCTAAGTGTCATGGCCCTCTATCAGAATCCGGAGTTTTGAGAAGATTGGGGAAACTTAATTTTTCGCCAAAAAAATAAAAAAAAAACATAAGGGGTAACACTGTCGTTTTTACTTCTGGACAAAATTTTGAGTTTCAATATCTCAGCTCTGGAAGGGTCTAGAGTCTCCATTTTTGCACTCAGGTCTGAGTGTCATGGCCCTCTATCAGAATCCAGAGTTTTGAGAAGATTGGGGAAACTTAATTTTTCGCCAAAAAAATAAAAAAACATAAGGGGTAACACTGTAGTTTTTTTTTTCCTGACAAAATTTTGAGTTTCGATATCTCAGCTCTGGAAGGGTCTAGAGCTTCCATTTTGCACTCAGGTCTAAGTGTCATGGCCCTCTATCAGAATCCAGAGTTTTGAGAAGATTGAGGACACTTAATTTTTCGCCACAAAAATAAAAAAACATAAGGGGTAACTCTGTCATTTTTTTTTCTGGACAAAATTTTGAGTTTCGATGTCTCAGCTCTGGAAGGGTCTAGAGCCTCCATTTTTGCACTCAGGTCTAAGTGTCATGGCCCTCTATCAGAATCCAGAGTTTTGAGAAGATTGGGGAAACTTAATTTTTCGCCAAAAAAAATAAAAAAACATAAGGGGTAACACTGTCGTTTTTTCTTTCTGGACAAAATTTTGAGTTACGATATCTCAGCTCTGGAAGGGTCTAGAGCCTCCATTTTTGCACTCAGGTCTAAGTGTCATGGCCCTCTATCAGAATCCAGAGTTTTGAGAAGATTGGGGAAACTTAATTTTTTGCCAAAAAAATAAAAAAAAACATAAGGGGTAACACTGTCGGGGTTTTTTTTCTGGACAAAATTTTGAGTTTCGATATCTCAGCTCTGGAAGGGTCTAGAGCCTCCATTTTTGCACTCAGGTCTAAGTGTCATGGCCCTCTATCAGAATCCAGAGTTTTGAGAAGATTGGGGAAACTTAATTTTTTGCCAAAAAAATAAAAAAAAACATAAGGGGTAACACTGTCGGGGTTTTTTTTTCTGGAGAAAATTTTGAGTTTCAATATCTCAGCTCTGGAAGGGTCTAGAGCCTCCATTTTTGCACTCAGGTCTAAGTGTCATGGCCCTCTATCAGAATCCAGAGTTTTGAGAAGATTGGGGAAACTTAATTTTTCACCAAAAAAATAAAAAAACATAAGGGGTAACACTGTCGGGGTTTTTTTCTGGACAAAATTTTGAGTTTCAATATCTCAGCTCTGGAAGGGTCTAGAGCCTCCATTTTTGCACTCAGGTCTAAGTGTCATGGCCCTCTGAATCCAGAGTTTTGAGAAGATTGGGGAAACCTAATTTTTTGCCAAAAAATGAAAAAAACGTAAGGGGTAACACTGTCGTTTTTTTTTTTTTTCTGGACAAAATTTTGAGTTTCGATATCTCAGCTCTGGAAGGGTCTAGAGCTTCCATTTTGCACTCAGGTCTAAGTGTCATGGCCCTATATCAGAATCCAGAGTGTTGAGAAGATTGGGGAAACTTAATTTTTCGCCAAAAAAATAAAAAAAAAACATAAGGGGTAACACGGTCGTTTTTTTTTCTGGACAAAATTTTGAGTTTCAATATCTCAGCTCTGGAAGGGTCTAGAGCCTCCATTTTTGCACTCAGGTCTAAGTGTCATGGCCCTCTATCAGAATCCGGAGTTTTGAGAAGATTGGGGAAACTTAATTTTTCGCCAAAAAAATAAAAAAAACATAAGGGGTAACACTGTCGGGTTTTTTTCTGGACAAAATTTTGAGTTTCGATATCTCAGCTCTGGAAGGGTCTAGAGCCTCCATTTTTGCACTCAGGTCTAAGTGTCGTGGCCCTCTATCAGAATCCAGAGTTTTGAGAAGATTGGGGAAACTTAATTTTTCGGCAAAAAAATATAAAAACATAAGGGGTAACACTGTCGTTTTTTTTCTGGACAAAATTTTGAGTTTCAATATCTCAGCTCTGGATGGGTCTAGAGCCTCAATTTTTGCACTCAGGTCTAAGTGTCATGGCCCTCTATCAGAATCCAGAGTTATGAGAAGATTGGGCAAACTTAATTTTTCGCCAAAAAAATAAAAAAACATAAGGGGTAACACTGTCGTTTTTTTTTTTTTTTTTCTGGTCAAAATTTTGAGTTTCGATATCTCAGCTCTGGAAGGGTCTAGAGCCTCCATTTTTGCACTCAGGTCTAAGTGTCATGGCCCTCTATCAGAATCCGGAGTTTTGAGAAGATTGGGGAAACTTAATTTTTCGACAAAAAAATAAAAAAACATAACGGGTAACACTGTCGTTTTTTTTTTTTTTTTTTTTCTGGACAAAATTTTGAGTTTCAATATCTCAGCTCTGGAAGGGTCTAGAGCCTCCATTTTTGCACTCAGGTCTAAGTGTCATGGCCCTCTATCAGAATCCAGAGTTTTGAGAAGATTGGGGAAACTTAATTTTTCGCCAAAAAAATAAAAAAACATAAGGGGTAACACTGTCGTTTTTTTTTTCTGGACAAAATTTTGAGTTTCAATATCTCAGCTCTGGAAGGGTCTAGAGCCTCCATTTTTGCACTCAGGTCTAAGTGTCATGGCCCTCTATCAGAATCCAGAGTTTTGAGAAGATTGGGGAAACTTAATTTTTCGCCAAAAAAATAAAAAAACCTAAAGGGGTAACACTGTCATTTTTTTTTTCTGGACAAAATTTTGAGTTTCAATATCTCAGCTCTGGAAGGGTCTAGAGCCTCCATTTTTGCACTCAGGTCTAAGTGTCATGGCCCTCTATCAGAATCCAGAGTTTTGAGAAGATTGGGGAAACTTAATTTTTTGCCAAAAAAATAAAAAAAAAACACAAGGGGTAACACTGAGGTTTTTTTTTTGTTTGTTTGTTTTTTTTTTTCTGGACAAAATTTTGAGTTTCAATATCTCAGCATTGGAAGGGTCTAGAGCCTCCAGTTTTGCACTCAGGTCTAAGTGTCATGGCCCTCTATCAGAATCCAGAGTTTTGAGAATATTGGGGAAACTTAATATTTCGCCAAAAAAATAAAAAAACATAAGGGGTAACACTGTTGTTTTTTTTCTGGACAAAATTTTGAGTTTCAATATCTCAGCTCTGGAAGGGTCTAGAGCCTCCATTTTTGCACTCAGGTCTAAGTGTCATGGCCCTCTATCAGAATCCAGAGTTTTGAGAAGATTGGGGAAACTTAATTTTTCGCCAAAAAAATAAAAAAAACATAAGGGGTAACACTGTCGTTTTTACTTCTGGACAAAATTTTGAGTTTCAATATCTCAGCTCTGGAAGGGTCTAGAGTCTCCATTTTTGCACTCAGGTCTGAGTGTCATGGCCCTCTAACAGAATCCAGAGTTTTGAGAAGATTGGGGAAACTTAATTTTTCGCCAAAAAAAAAAAATAAAAAAACATAAGGGGTAACACTGTAGGTTTTTTTTTTCTGGACAAAATTTTGAGTTTCGATATCTCAGCTCTGGAAGGGTCTAGAGCTTCCATTTTGCACTCAGGTCTAAGTGTCATGGCCCTCTATCAGAATCCAGAGTTTTGAGAAGATTGGGGAAACTTAATATTTCGCCAAAAAAATAAAAAAAACCATAAGGGGTAACACTGTCGATTTTTTTTTTCTGGACAAAATTTTGAGTTTCAATATCTCAGCTCTGGAAGGGTCTAGAGCCTCTATTTTTGCACTCAGGTCTAGGTGTCATGGCCCTCTTTTAGAATCCGGAGTTTTGAGAAGATTGGGGAAACTTAATTTTTCGCCAAAAAAATAAAAAAAAAAACATAAGGGGTAACACTGTCGTTTTTACTTCTGGACAAAATTTTGAGTTTCAATATCTCAGCTCTGGAAGGGTCTAGAGCCTCCATTTTTGCACTCAGGTCTAAGTGTCATGGCCCTCTGAATCCAGAGTTTTGAGAAGATTGGGGAAACCTAATTTTTTGCCAAAAAATGAAAAAAACGTAAGGGGTAACACTGTCGTTTTTTTTTTTTTCTGGACAAAATTTTGAGTTTCGATATCTCAGCTCTGGAAGGGTCTAGAGCTTCCATTTTGCACTCAGGTCTAAGTGTCATGGCCCTATATCAGAATCCAGAGTGTTGAGAAGATTGGGGAAACTTAATTTTTCACCAAAAAAATAAAAAAAAAAACATAAGGGGTAACACGGTCGTTTTTTTTCTGGACAAAATTTTGAGTTTCAATATCTCAGCTCTGGAAGGGTCTAGAGCCTCCATTTTTGCACTCAGGTCTAAGTGTCATGGCCCTCTATCAGAATCCGGAGTTTTGAGAAGATTGGGGAAACTTAATTTTTCGCCAAAAAAAATAAAAAAACATAAGGGGTAACACTGTCGGGGTTTTTTTTCTGGACAAAATTTTGAGTTTCAATATCTCAGCTCTGGAAGGGTCTAGAGCCTCCATTTTTGCACTCAGGTCTAAGTGTCATGGCCCTCTATCAGAATCCAGAGTTTTGAGAAGATTGGGGAAACTTAATTTTTCGCCAAAAAAATAAAAAAAACATAAGGGGTAACACTGTCGGGTTTTTTTCTGGACAAAATTTTGAGTTTCGATATCTCAGCTCTGGAAGGGTCTAGAGCCTCCATTTTTGCACTCAGGTCTAAGTGTCGTGGCCCTCTATCAGAATCCAGAGTTTTGAGAAGATTGGGGAAACTTAATTTTTCGGCAAAAAAATATAAAAACATAAGGGGTAACACTGTCGTTTTTTTTCTGGACAAAATTTTGAGTTTCAATATCTCAGCTCTGGATGGGTCTAGAGCCTCAATTTTTGCACTCAGGTCTAAGTGTCATGGCCCTCTATCAGAATCCAGAGTTATGAGAAGATTGGGCAAACTTAATTTTTCGCCAAAAAAATAAAAAAACATAAGGGGTAACACTGTCGTTTTTTTTTTTTTTTTCTGGTCAAAATTTTGAGTTTCGATATCTCAGCTCTGGAAGGGTCTAGAGCCTCCATTTTTGCACTCAGGTCTAAGTGTCATGGCCCTCTATCAGAATCCGGAGTTTTGAGGAGATTGGGGAAACTTAATTTTTCGACAAAAAAATAAAAAAACATAAGGGGTAACACTGTCGTTTTTTTTTTTTTTTTTTTTTTTCTGGACAAAATTTTGAGTTTCAATATCTCAGCTCTGGAAGGGTCTAGAGCCTCCATTTTTGCACTCAGGTCTAAGTGTCATGGCCCTCTATCAGAATCCAGAGTTTTGAGAAGATTGGGGAAACTTAATTTTTCGCCAAAAAAATAAAAAAACATAAGGGGTAACACTGTCGTTTTTTTTTTCTGGACAAAATTTTGAGTTTCAATATCTCAGCTCTGGAAGGGTCTAGAGCCTCCATTTTTGCACTCAGGTCTAAGTGTCATGGCCCTCTATCAGAATCCAGAGTTTTGAGAAGATTGGGGAAACTTAATTTTTCGCCAAAAAAATAAAAAAACCTAAAGGGGTAACACTGTCATTTTTTTTTTCTGGACAAAATTTTGAGTTTCAATATCTCAGCTCTGGAAGGGTCTAGAGCCTCCATTTTTGCACTCAGGTCTAAGTGTCATGGCCCTCTATCAGAATCCAGAGTTTTGAGAAGATTGGGGAAACTTAATTTTTTGCCAAAAAAATAAAAAAAAAAAACACAAGGGGTAACACTGAGGTTTTTTTTTTTTTGTTTGTTTTTTTTTCTGGACAAAATTTTGAGTTTCAATATCTCAGCATTGGAAGGGTCTAGAGCCTCCAGTTTTGCACTCAGGTCTAAGTGTCATGGCCCTCTATCAGAATCCAGAGTTTTGAGAATATTGGGGAAACTTAATATTTCGCCAAAAAAATAAAAAAACATAAGGGGTAACACTGTTGTTTTTTTTCTGGACAAAATTTTGAGTTTCAATATCTCAGCTCTGGAAGGGTCTAGAGCCTCCATTTTTGCACTCAGGTCTAAGTGTCATGGCCCTCTATCAGAATCCAGAGTTTTGAGAAGATTGGGGAAACTTAATTTTTCGCCAAAAAAATAAAAAAAACATAAGGGGTAACACTGTCGTTTTTACTTCTGGACAAAATTTTGAGTTTCAATATCTCAGCTCTGGAAGGGTCTAGAGTCTCCATTTTTGCACTCAGGTCTGAGTGTCATGGCCCTCTAACAGAATCCAGAGTTTTGAGAAGATTGGGGAAACTTAATTTTTCGCCAAAAAAAAAAAATAAAAAAACATAAGGGGTAACACTGTAGGTTTTTTTTTTCTGGACAAAATTTTGAGTTTCGATATCTCAGCTCTGGAAGGGTCTAGAGCTTCCATTTTGCACTCAGGTCTAAGTGTCATGGCCCTCTATCAGAATCCAGAGTTTTGAGAAGATTGGGGAAACTTAATATTTCGCCAAAAAAATAAAAAAAACCATAAGGGGTAACACTGTCGATTTTTTTTTTCTGGACAAAATTTTGAGTTTCAATATCTCAGCTCTGGAAGGGTCTAGAGCCTCTATTTTTGCACTCAGGTCTAGGTGTCATGGCCCTCTATCAGAATCCGGAGTTTTGAGAAGATTGGGGAAACTTAATTTTTCGCCAAAAAAATAAAAAAAAAAACATAAGGGGTAACACTGTCGTTTTTACTTCTGGACAAAATTTTGAGTTTCAATATCTCAGCTCTGGAAGGGTCTAGAGTCTCCATTTTTGCACTCAGGTCTGAGTGTCATGGCCCTCTATCAGAATCCAGAGTTTTGAGAAGATTGGGGAAACTTAATTTTTCGCCAAAAAAATAAAAAAACATAAGGGGTAACACTGTAGTTTTTTTTTTCTGGACAAAATTTTGAGTTTCGATATCTCAGCTCTGGAAGGGTCTAGAGCTTCCATTTTGCACTCAGGTCTAAGTGTCATGGCCCTCTATCAGAATCCAGAGTTTTGAGAAGATTGAGGACACTTAATTTTTCGCCACAAAAATAAAAAAACATAAGGGGTAACACTGTCATTTTTTTTTCTGGACAAAATCTTGAGTTTGATGTCTCAGCTCTGGAAGGGTCTAGAGCCTCCATTTTTGCACTCGGGTCTAAGTGTCATGGCCCTCTATCAGAATCCAGAGTTTTGAGAAGATTGGGGAAACTTAATTTTTCGCCAAAAAAATAAAAAAACATAAGGGGTAACACTGTCGTTTTTTCTTTCTGGACAAAATTTTGAGTTACGATATCTCAGCTCTGGAAGGGTCTAGAGCCTCCATTTTTGCACTCAGGTCTAAGTGTCATGGCCCTCTATCAGAATCCAGAGTTTTGAGAAGATTGGGGAAACTTAATTTTTTGCCAAAAAAATAAAAAAAAAAAACATAAGGGGTAACACTGTCGGGGTTTTTTTTCTGGACAAAATTTTGAGTTTCGATATCTCAGCTCTGGAAGGGTCTAGAGCCTCCATTTTTGCACTCAGGTCTAAGTGTCATGGCCCTCTATCAGAATCCAGAGTTTTGAGAAGATTGGGGAAACTTAATTTTTTGCCAAAAAAACAAAAAAAAACATAAGGGGTAACACTGTCAGGGTTTTTTTTTCTGGACAAAATTTTGAGTTTCAATATCTCAGCTCTGGAAGGGTCTAGAGCCTCCATTTTTGCACTCAGGTCTAAGTGTCATGGCCCTCTATCAGAATCCAGAGTTTTGAGAAGATTGGGGAAACTTAATTTTTCACCAAAAAAATAAAAAAACATAAGGGGTAACACTGTCGGGGTTTTTTTCTGGACAAAATTTTGAGTTTCAATATCTCAGCTCTGGAAGGGTCTAGAGCCTCCATTTTTGCACTCAGGTCTAAGTGTCATGGCCCTCTATCAGAATGCAGAGTTTTGAGAAGATTGGGGAAACTTAATTTTTTGCCAAAAAATAAAAAAAACGTAAGGGGTAACACTGTCGTTTATTTTTTTTTTCTGGACAAAATTTTGAGTTTCGATATCTCAGCTCTGGAAGGGTCTAGAGCTTCCATTTTGCACTCAGGTCTAAGTGTCATGGCCCTCTATCAGAATCCAGGGTTTTGAGAAGATTGGGGACACTTAATTTGTCGCCACAAAAATAAAAAAAACATAAGGGGTAACACTGTCATTTTTTTTTTCTGGACAAAATTTTGAGTTTTGATGTCTCAGCTCTGGAAGGGTCTAGAGCCTCCATTTTTGCACTCAGGTCTAAGTGTCATGGCCCTCTATCAGAATCCAGAGTTATGAGAAGATTGGGCAAACTTAATTTTTTGCCAAAAAAATGAAAAAAAAAAACATAAGGGGTAACACTGTCGTTTTTTTCTGGACAAAATTTTGAGTTTCGATATCTCATCTCTGGAAGGGTCTAGAGCCTCCATTTTTGGACTCAGGTCTAAGTGTCATGGCCCTCTATCAGAATCCAGAGTTATGAGAAGATTGGGCAAACTTAATTTTTCGCCAAAAAAATAAAAAAAACATAAGGGGTAACACTGTCGTTTTTTTTTTCTGGACAAAATTTTGAGTTTCGATATCTCAGCTCTGGAAGGGTCTAGAGCCTCCATTTTTGCACTCAGGTCTAAGTGTCTTGGCCCTCTATCAGTATCCAGAGTTTTGAGAAGATTGGGGAAACTTAATTTTTCGCGAAAAAAAAAAAAAAACATAAGGGGTAACACGGTCGTTTTTTCTTTTCTGGACAAAATTTTGAGTTACGATATCTCAGCTCTGGAAGGGTCTAGAGCCTCCACTTTTGCACTCAGGTCTAAGTGTCTTGGCCCTCTATCAGAATCCAGAGTTTTAAGAAGATTGGGGAAACTTAATTTTTTGCCAAAAAAATAAAAAAAAACATAAGGGGTAACACTGTCGGGGTTTTTTTTCTGGACAAAATTTTGAGTTTCGATATCTCAGCTCTGGAAGGGTCTAGAGCCTCCATTTTTGCACTCAGGTCTAAGTGTCATGGCCCTCTATCAGTATCCAGAGTTTTGAGAAGATTGGGGAAACTTAATTTTTTGCCAAAAAAATAAAAAAAAACATAAGGGGTAACACTGTCGGGGTTTTTTTTTTCTGGACAAAATTTTGAGTTTCAATATCTCAGCTCTGGAAGGGTCTAGAGCCTCCATTTTTGCACTCAGGTCTAAGTGTCATGGCCCTCTATCAGTATCCAGAGTTTTGAGAAGATTGGGGAAACTTAATTTTTCGCCAAAAAAATAAAAAAAACATAAGGGGTAACACGGTCATTTTTTTTTTTCTGGACAAAATTTTGAGTTACGATATCTCAGCTCTGGAAGGGTCTAGAGCCTCCATTTTTGCACTCAGGTCTAAGTGTCATGGCCCTCTATCAGAATCCAGAGTTTTGAGAAGATTGGGGAAACTTATTTTTTTGCCAAAAAAATATAAAAAAAAAAACATAAGGGGTAACACTGTCGTTTTTTTTTTCTGGACAAAATTTTGAGTTTCAATATCTCAGCTCTGGAAGGGTCTAGAGCCTCCATTTTTGCACTCAGGTCTAAGTGTCATGGCCCTCTATCAGAATCCAGAGTTTAGAGAAGATTGGGGAAACTTAATTTTTTGCCAAAAAATAAAAAAAACGTAAGGGGTAACACTGTCGTTTTTTTTTTTTTCTGGACAAAATTTTGAGTTTCGATATCTCAGCTCTGGAAGGGTCTAGAGCTTCCATTTTGCACTCAGGTCTAAGTGTCATGGCCCTATATCAGAATCCAGAGTGTTGAGAAGATTGGGGAAACTTAATTTTTCGCCAAAAAAATAAAAAAAAAACATAACGGGTAACACGGTCGTTTTTTTTTTTTCTGGACAAAATTTTGAGTTTCAATATCTCAGCTCTGGAAGGGTCTAGAACCTCCATTTTTGCACTCAGGTCTAAGTGTCATGGCCCTCTATCAGAATCCAGAGTTATGAGAAGATTGGGCAAACTTAATTCTTCGCCAAAAAAATAAAAAAACATAAGGGGTAACACTGTCGTTTTTTTTTTTTTTTTTTTCTGGTCAAAATTTTGAGTTTCGATATCTCAGCTCTGGAAGGGTCTAGAGCCTCCATTTTTGCACTCAGGTCTAAGTGTCATGGCCCTCTATCAGAATCCAGAGTTTTGAGAAGATTGGGCAAACTTAATTTTTCGCCAAAAAATAAAAAAAAAACATAAGGGGTAACACTCTGGGTTTTTTTATTTTTTTTCTGGACAAAATTTTGAGTTTCGATATCTCAGCTCTGGAAGGGTCTAGAGCCTCCATTTTTGCACTCAGGTCTAAGTGTCATGGCCCTCTATCAGAATCCGTAGTTTTGAGAAGATTGGGGAAACTTAATTTTTCGCCAAAAAAATAAAAAAACATAAGGGGTAACACTGTCGTTTTTTTTTTTCTGGACAAAATTTTGAGTTTCAATATCTCAGCTCTGGAAGGGTCTAGAGCCTCCATTTTTGCACTCAGGTCTAAGTGTCATGGCCCTCTATCAGAATCCAGAGTTTTGAGAAGATTGGGGAAACTTAATTTTTCGCCAAAAAAATAAAAAAACATAAGTGGTAACACTCGTTTTTTTTTTCTGGACAAAATTTTGAGTTACGATTTCTCAGCTCTGGAAGGGTCTAGAGCCTCCATTTTTGCACTCAGGTCTAAGTGTCATGGCCCTCTATCAGAATCCAGAGTTTTGAGAAGATTGGGGAAACTTAATTTTTTGCCAAAAAAATAAAAAAACATAAGGGGTAACACTGTCGTTTTTACTTCTGGACAAAATTTTGAGTTTCAATATCTCAGCTCTGGAAGGGTCTAGAGTCTCCATTTTTGCACTCAGGTCTGAATGTCATGGCCCTTTATCAGAATCCAGAGTTTTGAGAAGATTGGGGAAACTTAATTTTTCGCCAAAAAAATAAAAAAACATAAGTGGTAACACTCGTTTTTTTTTCTGGACAAAATTTTGAGTTACGATTTCTCAGCTCTGGAAGGATCTAGAGCCTCCATTTTTGCACTCAGGTCTAAGTGTCATGGCCCTCTATCAGAATCCAGAGTTTTGAGAAGATTGGGGAAACTTAATTTTTTGCCAAAAAAATAAAAAAACATAAGGGGTAACACTGTCGTTTTTTTCTGGACAAAATTTTGAGTTTCGATATCTCAGCTCTGGAAGGGTCTAGAGCCTCCATTTTTGGACTCAGGTCTAAGTGTCATGGCCCTCTATCAGAATCCAGAGTTATGAGAAGATTGGGCAAACTTAATTTTTCGCCAAAAAAATAAAAAAAACATAAGGGGTAACACTGTCGTTTTTTTTTTCTGGACAAAATTTTGAGTTTCGATATCTCAGCTCTGGAAGGGTCTAGAGCCTCCATTTTTGCACTCAGGTCTAAGTGTCTTGGCCCTCTATCAGTATCCAGAGTTTTGAGAAGATTGGGGAAACTTAATTTTTCGCGAAAAAAAAAAAAAAAACATAAGGGGTAACACGGTCGTTTTTTCTTTTCTGGACAAAATTTTGAGTTACGATATCTCAGCTCTGGAAGGGTCTAGAGCCTCCACTTTTGCACTCAGGTCTAAGTGTCTTGGCCCTCTATCAGAATCCAGAGTTTTAAGAAGATTGGGGAAACTTAATTTTTTGCCAAAAAAATAAAAAAAAAACATAAGGGGTAACACTGTCGGGGTTTTTTTTCTGGACAAAATTTTGAGTTTCGATATCTCAGCTCTGGAAGGGTCTAGAGCCTCCATTTTTGCACTCAGGTCTAAGTGTCATGGCCCTCTATCAGTATCCAGAGTTTTGAGAAGATTGGGGAAACTTAATTTTTTGCCAAAAATATAAAAAAAAAACATAAGGGGTAACACTGTCGGGGGTTTTTTTTCTGGACAAAATTTTGAGTTTCAATATCTCAGCTCTGGAAGGGTCTAGAGCCTCCATTTTTGCACTCAGGTCTAAGTGTCATGGCCCTCTATCAGTATCCAGAGTTTTGAGAAGATTGGGGAAACTTAATTTTTCGCCAAAAAAATAAAAAAAACATAAGGGGTAACACGGTCATTTTTTTTTTTCTGGACAAAATTTTGAGTTACGATATCTCAGCTCTGGAAGGGTCTAGAGCCTCCATTTTTGCACTCAGGTCTAAGTGTCATGGCCCTCTATCAGAATCCAGAGTTTTGAGAAGATTGGGGAAACTTATTTTTTTGCCAAAAAAATATAAAAAAAAAACATAAGGGGTAACACTGTCGTTTTTTTTTTTCTGGACAAAATTTTGAGTTTCAATATCTCAGCTCTGGAAGGGTCTAGAGCCTCCATTTTTGCACTCAGGTCTAAGTGTCATGGCCCTCTATCAGAATCCAGAGTTTTGAGAAGATTGGGGAAACTTAATTTTTTGCCAAAAAATAAAAAAAACGTAAGGGGTAACACTGTCGTTTTTTTTTTTTTTTCTGGACAAAATTTTGAGTTTCGATATCTCAGCTCTGGAAGGGTCTAGAGCTTCCATTTTGCACTCAGGTCTTAAGTGTCATGGCCCTATATCAGAATCCAGAGTGTTGAGAAGATTGGGGAAACTTAATTTTTCGCCAAAAAAATAAAAAAAAAACATAACGGGTAACACGGTCGTTTTTTTTTTCTGGACAAAATTTTGAGTTTCAATATCTCAGCTCTGGAAGGGTCTAGAACCTCCATTTTTGCACTCAGGTCTAAGTGTCATGGCCCTCTATCAGAATCCAGAGTTATGAGAAGATTGGGCAAACTTAATTCTTCGCCAAAAAAATAAAAAAACATAAGGGGTAACACTGTCGTTTTTTTTTTTTTTTTTTTCTGGTCAAAATTTTGAGTTTCGATATCTCAGCTCTGGAAGGGTCTAGAGCCTCCATTTTTGCACTCAGGTCTAAGTGTCATGGCCCTCTATCAGAATCCAGAGTTTTGAGAAGATTGGGCAAACTTAATTTTTCGCCAAAAAATAAAAAAAAAACATAAGGGGTAACACTCTGGGTTTTTTTATTTTTTTTCTGGACAAAATTTTGAGTTTCGATATCTCAGCTCTGGAAGGGTCTAGAGCCTCCATTTTTGCACTCAGGTCTAAGTGTCATGGCCCTCTATCAGAATCCGTAGTTTTGAGAAGATTGGGGAAACTTAATTTTTCGCCAAAAAAATAAAAAAACATAAGGGGTAACACTGTCGTTTTTTTTTTTCTGGACAAAATTTTGAGTTTCAATATCTCAGCTCTGGAAGGGTCTAGAGCCTCCATTTTTGCACTCAGGTCTAAGTGTCATGGCCCTCTATCAGAATCCAGAGTTTTGAGAAGATTGGGGAAACTTAATTTTTCGCCAAAAAAATAAAAAAACATAAGTGGTAACACTCGTTTTTTTTTCTGGACAAAATTTTGAGTTACGATTTCTCAGCTCTGGAAGGGTCTAGAGCCTCCATTTTTGCACTCAGGTCTAAGTGTCATGGCCCTCTATCAGAATCCAGAGTTTTGAGAAGATTGGGGAAACTTAATTTTTTGCCAAAAAAATAAAAAAACATAAGGGGTAACACTGTCGTTTTTACTTCTGGACAAAATTTTGAGTTTCAATATCTCAGCTCTGGAAGGGTCTAGAGTCTCCATTTTTGCACTCAGGTCTGAATGTCATGGCCCTTTATCAGAATCCAGAGTTTTGAGAAGATTGGGGAAACTTAATTTTTCGCCAAAAAAATAAAAAAACATAAGTGGTAACACTCGTTTTTTTTTCTGGACAAAATTTTGAGTTACGATTTCTCAGCTCTGGAAGGATCTAGAGCCTCCATTTTTGCACTCAGGTCTAAGTGTCATGGCCCTCTATCAGAATCCAGAGTTTTGAGAAGATTGGGGAAACTTAATTTTTTGCCAAAAAAATAAAAAAACATAAGGGGTAACACTGTCGTTTTTTTCTGGACAAAATTTTGAGTTTCGATATCTCAGCTCTGGAAGGGTCTAGAGCCTCCATTTTTGGACTCAGGTCTAAGTGTCATGGCCCTCTATCAGAATCCAGAGTTATGAGAAGATTGGGCAAACTTAATTTTTCGCCAAAAAAATAAAAAAAACATAAGGGGTAACACTGTCGTTTTTTTTTTCTGGACAAAATTTTGAGTTTCGATATCTCAGCTCTGGAAGGGTCTAGAGCCTCCATTTTTGCACTCAGGTCTAAGTGTCTTGGCCCTCTATCAGTATCCAGAGTTTTGAGAAGATTGGGGAAACTTAATTTTTCGCGAAAAAAAAAAAAAAACATAAGGGGTAACACGGTCGTTTTTTCTTTTCTGGACAAAATTTTGAGTTACGATATCTCAGCTCTGGAAGGGTCTAGAGCCTCCACTTTTGCACTCAGGTCTAAGTGTCTTGGCCCTCTATCAGAATCCAGAGTTTTAAGAAGATTGGGGAAACTTAATTTTTTGCCAAAAAAATAAAAAAAAAACATAAGGGGTAACACTGTCGGGGTTTTTTTTCTGGACAAAATTTTGAGTTTCGATATCTCAGCTCTGGAAGGGTCTAGAGCCTCCATTTTTGCACTCAGGTCTAAGTGTCATGGCCCTCTATCAGTATCCAGAGTTTTGAGAAGATTGGGGAAACTTAATTTTTTGCCAAAAAAATAAAAAAAAAACATAAGGGGTAACACTGTCGGGGGTTTTTTTTCTGGACAAAATTTTGAGTTTCAATATCTCAGCTCTGGAAGGGTCTAGAGCCTCCATTTTTGCACTCAGGTCTAAGTGTCATGGCCCTCTATCAGTATCCAGAGTTTTGAGAAGATTGGGGAAACTTAATTTTTCGCCAAAAAAATAAAAAAAACATAAGGGGTAACACGGTCATTTTTTTTTTTCTGGACAAAATTTTGAGTTACGATATCTCAGCTCTGGAAGGGTCTAGAGCCTCCATTTTTGCACTCAGGTCTAAGTGTCATGGCCCTCTATCAGAATCCGGAGTTTTGAGAAGATTGGGGAAACTTAATTTTTCGCCAAAAAAATAAAAAAACATAAGGGGTAACACTTTCGTTTTTTTTTTCTGGACAAAATTTTGAGTTTCAATATCTCAGCTCTGGAAGGGTCTAGAGCCTCCATTTTTGCACTCAGGTCTAAGTGTCATGGCCCTCTATCAGAATCCAGAGTTTTGAGAAGATTGGGGAAACTTAATTTTTCGCCAAAAAAATAAAAAAACATAAGTGGTAACACTCGTTTTTTTTTTCTGGACAAAATTTTGAGTTACGATTTCTCAGCTCTGGAAGGGTCTAGAGCCTCCATTTTTGCACTCAGGTCTAAGTGTCATGGCCCTCTATCAGAATCCAGAGTTTTGAGAAGATTGGGGAAACTTAATTTTTTGCCAAAAAAATAAAAAAACATAAGGGGTAACACTGTCGTTTTTACTTCTGGACAAAATTTTGAGTTTCAATATCTCAGCTCTGGAAGGGTCTAGAGTCTCCATTTTTGCACTCAGGTCTGAATGTCATGGCCCTTTATCAGAATCCAGAGTTTTGAGAAGATTGGGGAAACTTAATTTTTCGCCAAAAAAATAAAAAAACATAAGTGGTAACACTCGTTTTTTTTTCTGGACAAAATTTTGAGTTACGATTTCTCAGCTCTGGAAGGATCTAGAGCCTCCATTTTTGCACTCAGGTCTAAGTGTCATGGCCCTCTATCAGAATCCAGAGTTTTGAGAAGATTGGGGAAACTTAATTTTTTGCCAAAAAAATAAAAAAACATAAGGGGTAACACTGTCGTTTTTTTTTTCTGGACAAAATGTTGAGTTTCAATATCTCAGCTCTGGAAGGGTCTAGAGCCTCCATTTTTGCACTCAGGTCTAAGTGTCATGGCCCTCTATCAGAATCCAGAGTTTTGGGAAGATGGGGGAAACTTAATTTTTCGCCAAAAAAAATAAAAAAAAACATAAGGGGTAACACTGTCGTTTTTACTTCTGGACAAAATTTTGAGTTTCAATATCTCAGCTCTGGAAGGATCTAGAGTCTCCATTTTTGCACTCAGGTCTGAGTGTCATGGCCCTCTATCAGAATCCAGAGTTTTGAGAAGATTGGGGAAACTTAAATTTTCGCCAAAAAAATAAAAAAACATAAGGGGTAACACTCGTTTTTTTTTTCTGGACAAAATTTTGAGTTACGATTTCTCAGCTCTGGAAGGGTCTAGAGCCTCCATTTTTGCACTCAGGTCTAAGTGTCATGGCCCTCTATCAGAATCCGGAGTTTTGAGAAGATTGGGGAAACTTAATTTTTCGACAAAAAAATAAAAAAAACATAAGGGGTAACACTGTCGTTTTTTTTTTGTTTTTTTTCTGGACAAAATTTTGAGTTTCAATATCTCAGCTCTGGAAGGGTCTAGAGCCTCCATTTTGCACTCAGGTCTAAGTGTCATGGCCCTCTATCAGAATCCAGAGTTTTGAGAAGATTGGGGAAACTTAATTTTTAGCCAAAAAAATAAAAAAACATAAGGGGTAACACTGTCATTTTTTTTTCTGGACAAAATTTTGAGTTTCAATATCTCAGCTCTGGAAGGGTCTAGAGCCTCCATTTTTGCACTCAGGTCTAAGTGTCATGGCCCTCTATCAGAATCCAGAGTTTTGAGAAGATTGGGGAAACTTAATTTTTCGCCAAAAAAATAAAAAAAAACCTAAAGGGGTAACACTGTCATTTTTTTTTTCTGGACAAAATTTTGAGTTTCAATATCTCAGCTCTGGAAGGGTCTAGAGCCTCCATTTTTGCACTCAGGTCTAAGTGTCATGGCCCTCTATCAGAATCCAGAGTTTTGAGAAGATTGGGGAAACTTAATTTTTTGCCAAAAAAATAAAAAAAATACAAGGGGTAACACTGTGTTTTTTTTTTGTTTTGTTTTGTTTTTTTCTGGACAAAATTTTGAGTTTCAATATCTCAGCTCTGGAAGGGTCTAGAGCCTCTATTTTTGCACTCAGGTCTAAGTGTCATGGCCCTCTATCAGAATCCGGAGTTTTGAGAAGATTGGGGAAACTTAATTTTTCGCCAAAAAAAAATAAAAAAAAAACATAAGGGGTAACACTGTCGTTTTTACTTCTGGACAAAATTTTGAGTTTCAATATCTCAGCTCTGGAAGGATCTAGAGTCTCCATTTTTGCACTCAGGTCTGAGTGTCATGGCCCTCTATCAGAATCCAGAGTTTTGAGAAGATTGGGGAAACTTAATTTTTCGCCAAAAAAATAAAAAAACATAAGGGGTAACACTGTAGTTTTTTTTTTCCTGACAAAATTTTGAGTTTCGATATCTCAGCTCTGGAAGGGTCTAGAGCTTCCATTTTGCACTCAGGTCTAAGTGTCATGGCCCTCTATCAGAATCCAGAGTTTTGAGAAGATTGGGGAAACTTAATATTTCGCCAAAAAAATAAAAAAAACCATAAGGGGTAACACTGTCGATTTTTTTTTTCTGGACAAAATTTTGAGTTTCAATATCTCAGCTCTGGAAGGGTCTAGAGCCTCTATTTTTGCACTCAGGTCTAGGTGTCATGGCCCTCTATCAGAATCCGGAGTTTTGAGAAGATTGGGGAAACTTAATTTTTCGCCAAAAAAATAAAAAAAAAAACATAAGGGGTAACACTGTCGTTTTTACTTCTGGACAAAATTTTGAGTTTCAATATCTCAGCTCTGGAAGGGTCTAGAGTCTCCATTTTTGCACTCAGGTCTGAGTGTCATGGCCCTCTATCAGAATCCAGAGTTTTGAGAAGATTGGGGAAACTTAATTTTTCGCCAAAAAAATAAAAAAACATAAGGGGTAACACTGTAGTTTTTTTTTTCTGGACAAAATTTTGAGTTTCGATATCTCAGCTCTGGAAGGGTCTAGAGCTTCCATTTTGCACTCAGGTCTAAGTGTCATGGCCCTCTATCAGAATCCAGAGTTTTGAGAAGATTGAGGACACTTAATTTTTCGCCACAAAAATAAAAAAACATAAGGGGTAACACTGTCATTTTTTTTTCTGGACAAAATCTTGAGTTTGATGTCTCAGCTCTGGAAGGGTCTAGAGCCTCCATTTTTGCACTCGGGTCTAAGTGTCATGGCCCTCTATCAGAATCCAGAGTTTTGAGAAGATTGGGGAAACTTAATTTTTCGCCAAAAAAATAAAAAAACATAAGGGGTAACACTGTCGTTTTTTCTTTCTGGACAAAATTTTGAGTTACGATATCTCAGCTCTGGAAGGGTCTAGAGCCTCCATTTTTGCACTCAGGTCTAAGTGTCATGGCCCTCTATCAGAATCCAGAGTTTTGAGAAGATTGGGGAAACTTAATTTTTTGCCAAAAAAATAAAAAAAAAAACATAAGGGGTAACACTGTCGGGGTTTTTTTTCTGGACAAAATTTTGAGTTTCGATATCTCAGCTCTGGAAGGGTCTAGAGCCTCCATTTTTGCACTCAGGTCTAAGTGTCATGGCCCTCTATCAGAATCCAGAGTTTTGAGAAGATTGGGGAAACTTAATTTTTTGCCAAAAAAACAAAAAAAAACATAAGGGGTAACACTGTCAGGGTTTTTTTTTCTGGACAAAATTTTGAGTTTCAATATCTCAGCTCTGGAAGGGTCTAGAGCCTCCATTTTTGCACTCAGGTCTAAGTGTCATGGCCCTCTATCAGAATCCAGAGTTTTGAGAAGATTGGGGAAACTTAATTTTTCACCAAAAAAATAAAAAAACATAAGGGGTAACACTGTCGGGGTTTTTTTCTGGACAAAATTTTGAGTTTCAATATCTCAGCTCTGGAAGGGTCTAGAGCCTCCATTTTTGCACTCAGGTCTAAGTGTCATGGCCCTCTATCAGAATGCAGAGTTTTGAGAAGATTGGGGAAACTTAATTTTTTGCCAAAAAATAAAAAAAACGTAAGGGGTAACACTGTCGTTTATTTTTTTTTTTCTGGACAAAATTTTGAGTTTCGATATCTCAGCTCTGGAAGGGTCTAGAGCTTCCATTTTGCACTCAGGTCTAAGTGTCATGGCCCTCTATCAGAATCCAGGGTTTTGAGAAGATTGGGGACACTTAATTTGTCGCCACAAAAATAAAAAAAACATAAGGGGTAACACTGTCATTTTTTTTTTCTGGACAAAATTTTGAGTTTTGATGTCTCAGCTCTGGAAGGGTCTAGAGCCTCCATTTTTGCACTCAGGTCTAAGTGTCATGGCCCTCTATCAGAATCCAGAGTTATGAGAAGATTGGGCAAACTTAATTTTTTGCCAAAAAAATGAAAAAAAAAACATAAGGGGTAACACTGTCGTTTTTTTCTGGACAAAATTTTGAGTTTCGATATCTCATCTCTGGAAGGGTCTAGAGCCTCCATTTTTGGACTCAGGTCTAAGTGTCATGGCCCTCTATCAGAATCCAGAGTTATGAGAAGATTGGGCAAACTTAATTTTTCGCCAAAAAAATAAAAAAAAACATAAGGGGTAACACTGTCGTTTTTTTTTTCTGGACAAAATTTTGAGTTTCGATATCTCAGCTCTGGAAGGGTCTAGAGCCTCCATTTTTGCACTCAGGTCTAAGTGTCTTGGCCCTCTATCAGTATCCAGAGTTTTGAGAAGATTGGGGAAACTTAATTTTTCGCGAAAAAAAAAAAAAAAAACATAAGGGGTAACACGGTCGTTTTTTCTTTTCTGGACAAAATTTTGAGTTACGATATCTCAGCTCTGGAAGGGTCTAGAGCCTCCACTTTTGCACTCAGGTCTAAGTGTCTTGGCCCTCTATCAGAATCCAGAGTTTTAAGAAGATTGGGGAAACTTAATTTTTTGCCAAAAAAATAAAAAAAAACATAAGGGGTAACACTGTCGGGGTTTTTTTTCTGGACAAAATTTTGAGTTTCAATATCTCAGCTCTGGAAGGGTCTAGAGCCTCCATTTTTGCACTCAGGTCTAAGTGTCATGGCCCTCTATCAGTATCCAGAGTTTTGAGAAGATTGGGGAAACTTAATTTTTTGCCAAAAAAATAAAAAAAAACATAAGGGGTAACACTGTCGGGGTTTTTTTTTTCTGGACAAAATTTTGAGTTTCAATATCTCAGCTCTGGAAGGGTCTAGAGCCTCCATTTTTGCACTCAGGTCTAAGTGTCATGGCCCTCTATCAGTATCCAGAGTTTTGAGAAGATTGGGGAAACTTAATTTTTCGCCAAAAAAATAAAAAAAACATAAGGGGTAACACGGTCATTTTTTTTTTTCTGGACAAAATTTTGAGTTACGATATCTCAGCTCTGGAAGGGTCTAGAGCCTCCATTTTTGCACTCAGGTCTAAGTGTCATGGCCCTCTATCAGAATCCAGAGTTTTGAGAAGATTGGGGAAACTTATTTTTTTGCCAAAAAAATATAAAAAAAAAACATAAGGGGTAACACTGTCGTTTTTTTTTTCTGGACAAAATTTTGAGTTTCGATATCTCAGCTCTGGAAGGGTCTAGAGCTTCCATTTTGCACTCAGGTCTAAGTGTCATGGCCCTCTATCAGAATCCAGGGTTTTGAGAAGATTGGGGACACTTAATTTGTCGCCACAAAAATAAAAAAAACATAAGGGGTAACACTGTCATTTTTTTTTTCTGGACAAAATTTTGAGTTTTGATGTCTCAGCTCTGGAAGGGTCTAGAGCCTCCATTTTTGGACTCAGGTCTAAGTGTCATGGCCCTCTATCAGAATCCAGAGTTATGAGAAGATTGGGCAAACTTAATTTTTCGCCAAAAAAATAAAAAAACATAAGGGGTAACACTGTCGTTTTTTTTTTCTGGACAAAATTTTGAGTTTCGATATCTCAGCTCTGGAAGGGTCTAGAGCCTCCATTTTTGCACTCAGGTCTAAGTGTCTTGGCCCTCTATCAGTATCCAGAGTTTTGAGAAGATTGGGGAAACTTAATTTTTCGCCAAAAAAATAAAAAAACATAAGGGGTAACACTGTAGTTTTTTTTTTCCTGACAAAATTTTGAGTTTCGATATCTCAGCTCTGGAAGGGTCTAGAGCTTCCATTTTGCACTCAGGTCTAAGTGTCATGGCCCTCTATCAGAATCCAGAGTTTTGAGAAGATTGGGGAAACTTAATATTTCGCCAAAAAAATAAAAAAAACCATAAGGGGTAACACTGTCGATTTTTTTTTTCTGGACAAAATTTTGAGTTTCAATATCTCAGCTCTGGAAGGGTCTAGAGCCTCTATTTTTGCACTCAGGTCTAGGTGTCATGGCCCTCTATCAGAATCCGGAGTTTTGAGAAGATTGGGGAAACTTAATTTTTCGCCAAAAAAATAAAAAAAAAAACATAAGGGGTAACACTGTCGTTTTTACTTCTGGACAAAATTTTGAGTTTCAATATCTCAGCTCTGGAAGGGTCTAGAGTCTCCATTTTTGCACTCAGGTCTGAGTGTCATGGCCCTCTATCAGAATCCAGAGTTTTGAGAAGATTGGGGAAACTTAATTTTTCGCCAAAAAAATAAAAAAACATAAGGGGTAACACTGTAGTTTTTTTTTTCTGGACAAAATTTTGAGTTTCGATATCTCAGCTCTGGAAGGGTCTAGAGCTTCCATTTTGCACTCAGGTCTAAGTGTCATGGCCCTCTATCAGAATCCAGAGTTTTGAGAAGATTGAGGACACTTAATTTTTCGCCACAAAAATAAAAAAACATAAGGGGTAACACTGTCATTTTTTTTTCTGGACAAAATCTTGAGTTTGATGTCTCAGCTCTGGAAGGGTCTAGAGCCTCCATTTTTGCACTCGGGTCTAAGTGTCATGGCCCTCTATCAGAATCCAGAGTTTTGAGAAGATTGGGGAAACTTAATTTTTCGCCAAAAAAATAAAAAAACATAAGGGGTAACACTGTCGTTTTTTCTTTCTGGACAAAATTTTGAGTTACGATATCTCAGCTCTGGAAGGGTCTAGAGCCTCCATTTTTGCACTCAGGTCTAAGTGTCATGGCCCTCTATCAGAATCCAGAGTTTTGAGAAGATTGGGGAAACTTAATTTTTTGCCAAAAAAATAAAAAAAAAAACATAAGGGGTAACACTGTCGGGGTTTTTTTTCTGGACAAAATTTTGAGTTTCGATATCTCAGCTCTGGAAGGGTCTAGAGCCTCCATTTTTGCACTCAGGTCTAAGTGTCATGGCCCTCTATCAGAATCCAGAGTTTTGAGAAGATTGGGGAAACTTAATTTTTTGCCAAAAAAACAAAAAAAAACATAAGGGGTAACACTGTCAGGGTTTTTTTTTCTGGACAAAATTTTGAGTTTCAATATCTCAGCTCTGGAAGGGTCTAGAGCCTCCATTTTTGCACTCAGGTCTAAGTGTCATGGCCCTCTATCAGAATCCAGAGTTTTGAGAAGATTGGGGAAACTTAATTTTTCACCAAAAAAATAAAAAAACATAAGGGGTAACACTGTCGGGGTTTTTTTCTGGACAAAATTTTGAGTTTCAATATCTCAGCTCTGGAAGGGTCTAGAGCCTCCATTTTTGCACTCAGGTCTAAGTGTCATGGCCCTCTATCAGAATGCAGAGTTTTGAGAAGATTGGGGAAACTTAATTTTTTGCCAAAAAATAAAAAAAACGTAAGGGGTAACACTGTCGTTTATTTTTTTTTTTCTGGACAAAATTTTGAGTTTCGATATCTCAGCTCTGGAAGGGTCTAGAGCTTCCATTTTGCACTCAGGTCTAAGTGTCATGGCCCTCTATCAGAATCCAGGGTTTTGAGAAGATTGGGGACACTTAATTTGTCGCCACAAAAATAAAAAAAACATAAGGGGTAACACTGTCATTTTTTTTTTCTGGACAAAATTTTGAGTTTTGATGTCTCAGCTCTGGAAGGGTCTAGAGCCTCCATTTTTGCACTCAGGTCTAAGTGTCATGGCCCTCTATCAGAATCCAGAGTTATGAGAAGATTGGGCAAACTTAATTTTTTGCCAAAAAAATGAAAAAAAAAACATAAGGGGTAACACTGTCGTTTTTTTCTGGACAAAATTTTGAGTTTCGATATCTCATCTCTGGAAGGGTCTAGAGCCTCCATTTTTGGACTCAGGTCTAAGTGTCATGGCCCTCTATCAGAATCCAGAGTTATGAGAAGATTGGGCAAACTTAATTTTTCGCCAAAAAAATAAAAAAAAACATAAGGGGTAACACTGTCGTTTTTTTTTTCTGGACAAAATTTTGAGTTTCGATATCTCAGCTCTGGAAGGGTCTAGAGCCTCCATTTTTGCACTCAGGTCTAAGTGTCTTGGCCCTCTATCAGTATCCAGAGTTTTGAGAAGATTGGGGAAACTTAATTTTTCGCGAAAAAAAAAAAAAAAAACATAAGGGGTAACACGGTCGTTTTTTCTTTTCTGGACAAAATTTTGAGTTACGATATCTCAGCTCTGGAAGGGTCTAGAGCCTCCACTTTTGCACTCAGGTCTAAGTGTCTTGGCCCTCTATCAGAATCCAGAGTTTTAAGAAGATTGGGGAAACTTAATTTTTTGCCAAAAAAATAAAAAAAAACATAAGGGGTAACACTGTCGGGGTTTTTTTTCTGGACAAAATTTTGAGTTTCAATATCTCAGCTCTGGAAGGGTCTAGAGCCTCCATTTTTGCACTCAGGTCTAAGTGTCATGGCCCTCTATCAGTATCCAGAGTTTTGAGAAGATTGGGGAAACTTAATTTTTTGCCAAAAAAATAAAAAAAAACATAAGGGGTAACACTGTCGGGGTTTTTTTTTTCTGGACAAAATTTTGAGTTTCAATATCTCAGCTCTGGAAGGGTCTAGAGCCTCCATTTTTGCACTCAGGTCTAAGTGTCATGGCCCTCTATCAGTATCCAGAGTTTTGAGAAGATTGGGGAAACTTAATTTTTCGCCAAAAAAATAAAAAAAACATAAGGGGTAACACGGTCATTTTTTTTTTTCTGGACAAAATTTTGAGTTACGATATCTCAGCTCTGGAAGGGTCTAGAGCCTCCATTTTTGCACTCAGGTCTAAGTGTCATGGCCCTCTATCAGAATCCAGAGTTTTGAGAAGATTGGGGAAACTTATTTTTTTGCCAAAAAAATATAAAAAAAAAACATAAGGGGTAACACTGTCGTTTTTTTTTTCTGGACAAAATTTTGAGTTTCGATATCTCAGCTCTGGAAGGGTCTAGAGCTTCCATTTTGCACTCAGGTCTAAGTGTCATGGCCCTCTATCAGAATCCAGGGTTTTGAGAAGATTGGGGACACTTAATTTGTCGCCACAAAAATAAAAAAAACATAAGGGGTAACACTGTCATTTTTTTTTTCTGGACAAAATTTTGAGTTTTGATGTCTCAGCTCTGGAAGGGTCTAGAGCCTCCATTTTTGGACTCAGGTCTAAGTGTCATGGCCCTCTATCAGAATCCAGAGTTATGAGAAGATTGGGCAAACTTAATTTTTCGCCAAAAAAATAAAAAAACATAAGGGGTAACACTGTCGTTTTTTTTTTCTGGACAAAATTTTGAGTTTCGATATCTCAGCTCTGGAAGGGTCTAGAGCCTCCATTTTTGCACTCAGGTCTAAGTGTCTTGGCCCTCTATCAGTATCCAGAGTTTTGAGAAGATTGGGGAAACTTAATTTTTCGCGAAAAAAAAAAAAAAAACATAAGGGGTAACACGGTCGTTTTTTCTTTTCTGGACAAAATTTTGAGTTACGATATCTCAGCTCTGGAAGGGTCTAGAGCCTCCACTTTTGCACTCAGGTCTAAGTGTCTTGGCCCTCTATCAGAATCCAGAGTTTTAAGAAGATTGGGGAAACTTAATTTTTTGCCAAAAAAATAAAAAAAAACATAAGGGGTAACACTGTCGGGGTTTTTTTTCTGGACAAAATTTTGAGTTTCAATATCTCAGCTCTGGAAGGGTCTAGAGCCTCCATTTTTGCACTCAGGTCTAAGTGTCATGGCCCTCTATCAGTATCCAGAGTTTTGAGAAGATTGGGGAAACTTAATTTTTTGCCAAAAAAATAAAAAAAAACATAAGGGGTAACACTGTCGGGGTTTTTTTTTTCTGGACAAAATTTTGAGTTTCAATATCTCAGCTCTGGAAGGGTCTAGAGCCTCCATTTTTGCACTCAGGTCTAAGTGTCATGGCCCTCTATCAGTATCCAGAGTTTTGAGAAGATTGGGGAAACTTAATTTTTCGCCAAAAAAATAAAAAAAACATAAGGGGTAACACGGTCATTTTTTTTTTTCTGGACAAAATTTTGAGTTACGATATCTCAGCTCTGGAAGGGTCTAGAGCCTCCATTTTTGCACTCAGGTCTAAGTGTCATGGCCCTCTATCAGAATCCAGAGTTTTGAGAAGATTGGGGAAACTTATTTTTTTGCCAAAAAAATATAAAAAAAAAACATAAGGGGTAACACTGTCGTTTTTTTTTTCTGGACAAAATTTTGAGTTTCAATATCTCAGCTCTGGAAGGGTCTAGAGCCTCCATTTTTGCACTCAGGTCTAAGTGTCATGGCCCTCTATCAGAATCCAGAGTTTAGAGAAGATTGGGGAAACTTAATTTTTTGCCAAAAAATAAAAAAAACGTAAGGGGTAACACTGTCGTTTTTTTTTTTTCTGGACAAAATTTTGAGTTTCGATATCTCAGCTCTGGAAGGGTCTAGAGCTTCCATTTTGCACTCAGGTCTAAGTGTCATGGCCCTATATCAGAATCCAGAGTGTTGAGAAGATTGGGGAAACTTAATTTTTCGCCAAAAAAATAAAAAAAAAACATAACGGGTAACACGGTCGTTTTTTTTTTCTGGACAAAATTTTGAGTTTCAATATCTCAGCTCTGGAAGGGTCTAGAACCTCCATTTTTGCACTCAGGTCTAAGTGTCATGGCCCTCTATCAGAATCCAGAGTTATGAGAAGATTGGGCAAACTTAATTCTTCGCCAAAAAAATAAAAAAACATAAGGGGTAACACTGTCGTTTTTTTTTTTTTTTTTTTCTGGTCAAAATTTTGAGTTTCGATATCTCAGCTCTGGAAGGGTCTAGAGCCTCCATTTTTGCACTCAGGTCTAAGTGTCATGGCCCTCTATCAGAATCCAGAGTTTTGAGAAGATTGGGCAAACTTAATTTTTCGCCAAAAAATAAAAAAAAAACATAAGGGGTAACACTCTGGGTTTTTTTATTTTTTTTCTGGACAAAATTTTGAGTTTCGATATCTCAGCTCTGGAAGGGTCTAGAGCCTCCATTTTTGCACTCAGGTCTAAGTGTCATGGCCCTCTATCAGAATCCGGAGTTTTGAGAAGATTGGGGAAACTTAATTTTTCGCCAAAAAAATAAAAAAACATAAGGGGTAACACTGTCGTTTTTTTTTTTTCTGGACAAAATTTTGAGTTTCAATATCTCAGCTCTGGAAGGGTCTAGAGCCTCCATTTTTGCACTCAGGTCTAAGTGTCATGGCCCTCTATCAGAATCCAGAGTTTTGAGAAGATTGGGGAAACTTAATTTTTCGCCAAAAAAATAAAAAAACATAAGTGGTAACACTCGTTTTTTTTTCTGGACAAAATTTTGAGTTACGATTTCTCAGCTCTGGAAGGGTCTAGAGCCTCCATTTTTGCACTCAGGTCTAAGTGTCATGGCCCTCTATCAGAATCCAGAGTTTTGAGAAGATTGGGGAAACTTAATTTTTTGCCAAAAAAATAAAAAAACATAAGGGGTAACACTGTCGTTTTTACTTCTGGACAAAATTTTGAGTTTCAATATCTCAGCTCTGGAAGGGTCTAGAGTCTCCATTTTTGCACTCAGGTCTGAATGTCATGGCCCTTTATCAGAATCCAGAGTTTTGAGAAGATTGGGGAAACTTAATTTTTCGCCAAAAAAATAAAAAAACATAAGTGGTAACACTCGTTTTTTTTTCTGGACAAAATTTTGAGTTACGATTTCTCAGCTCTGGAAGGATCTAGAGCCTCCATTTTTGCACTCAGGTCTAAGTGTCATGGCCCTCTATCAGAATCCAGAGTTTTGAGAAGATTGGGGAAACTTAATTTTTTGCCAAAAAAATAAAAAAACATAAGGGGTAACACTGTCGTTTTTTTCTGGACAAAATTTTGAGTTTCGATATCTCAGCTCTGGAAGGGTCTAGAGCCTCCATTTTTGGACTCAGGTCTAAGTGTCATGGCCCTCTATCAGAATCCAGAGTTATGAGAAGATTGGGCAAACTTAATTTTTCGCCAAAAAAATAAAAAAAACATAAGGGGTAACACTGTCGTTTTTTTTTTCTGGACAAAATTTTGAGTTTCGATATCTCAGCTCTGGAAGGGTCTAGAGCCTCCATTTTTGCACTCAGGTCTAAGTGTCTTGGCCCTCTATCAGTATCCAGAGTTTTGAGAAGATTGGGGAAACTTAATTTTTCGCGAAAAAAAAAAAAAAAACATAAGGGGTAACACGGTCGTTTTTTCTTTTCTGGACAAAATTTTGAGTTACGATATCTCAGCTCTGGAAGGGTCTAGAGCCTCCACTTTTGCACTCAGGTCTAAGTGTCTTGGCCCTCTATCAGAATCCAGAGTTTTAAGAAGATTGGGGAAACTTAATTTTTTGCCAAAAAAATAAAAAAAAAACATAAGGGGTAACACTGTCGGGGTTTTTTTTCTGGACAAAATTTTGAGTTTCGATATCTCAGCTCTGGAAGGGTCTAGAGCCTCCATTTTTGCACTCAGGTCTAAGTGTCATGGCCCTCTATCAGTATCCAGAGTTTTGAGAAGATTGGGGAAACTTAATTTTTTGCCAAAAAAATAAAAAAAAAACATAAGGGGTAACACTGTCGGGGGTTTTTTTTCTGGACAAAATTTTGAGTTTCAATATCTCAGCTCTGGAAGGGTCTAGAGCCTCCATTTTTGCACTCAGGTCTAAGTGTCATGGCCCTCTATCAGTATCCAGAGTTTTGAGAAGATTGGGGAAACTTAATTTTTCGCCAAAAAAATAAAAAAAACATAAGGGGTAACACGGTCATTTTTTTTTCTGGACAAAATTTTGAGTTACGATATCTCAGCTCTGGAAGGGTCTAGAGCCTCCATTTTTGCACTCAGGTCTAAGTGTCATGGCCCTCTATCAGAATCCAGAGTTTTGAGAAGATTGGGGAAACTTATTTTTTTGCCAAAAAAATATAAAAAAAAACATAAGGGGTAACACTGTCGTTTTTTTTTCTGGACAAAATTTTGAGTTTCAATATCTCAGCTCTGGAAGGGTCTAGAGCCTCCATTTTTGCACTCAGGTCTAAGTGTCATGGCCCTCTATCAGAATCCAGAGTTTTGAGAAGATTGGGGAAACTTAATTTTTTGCCAAAAAATAAAAAAAACGTAAGGGGTAACACTGTCGTTTTTTTTTTTTTTTCTGGACAAAATTTTGAGTTTCGATATCTCAGCTCTGGAAGGGTCTAGAGCTTCCATTTTGCACTCAGGTCTAAGTGTCATGGCCCTATATCAGAATCCAGAGTGTTGAGAAGATTGGGGAAACTTAATTTTTCGCCAAAAAAATAAAAAAAAAACATAACGGGTAACACGGTCGTTTTTTTTTCTGGACAAAATTTTGAGTTTCAATATCTCAGCTCTGGAAGGGTCTAGAACCTCCATTTTTGCACTCAGGTCTAAGTGTCATGGCCCTCTATCAGAATCCAGAGTTATGAGAAGATTGGGCAAACTTAATTCTTCGCCAAAAAAATAAAAAAACATAAGGGGTAACACTGTCGTTTTTTTTTTTTTTTTCTGGTCAAAATTTTGAGTTTCGATATCTCAGCTCTGGAAGGGTCTAGAGCCTCCATTTTTGCACTCAGGTCTAAGTGTCATGGCCCTCTATCAGAATCCAGAGTTTTGAGAAGATTGGGCAAACTTAATTTTTCGCCAAAAAAAAAAAAAAAAACATAAGGGGTAACACTCTGGGTTTTTTTATTTTTTTTTCTGGACAAAATTTTGAGTTTCGATATCTCAGCTCTGGAAGGGTCTAGAGCCTCCATTTTTGCACTCAGGTCTAAGTGTCATGGCCCTCTATCAGAATCCGGAGTTTTGAGAAGATTGGGGAAACTTAATTTTTCGCCAAAAAAATAAAAAAACATAAGGGGTAACACTTTCGTTTTTTTTTTTTCTGGACAAAATTTTGAGTTTCAATATCTCAGCTCTGGAAGGGTCTAGAGCCTCCATTTTTGCACTCAGGTCTAAGTGTCATGGCCCTCTATCAGAATCCAGAGTTTTGAGAAGATTGGGGAAACTTAATTTTTCGCCAAAAAAATAAAAAAACATAAGTGGTAACACTCGTTTTTTTTTTCTGGACAAAATTTTGAGTTACGATTTCTCAGCTCTGGAAGGGTCTAGAGCCTCCATTTTTGCACTCAGGTCTAAGTGTCATGGCCCTCTATCAGAATCCAGAGTTTTGAGAAGATTGGGGAAACTTAATTTTTTGCCAAAAAAATAAAAAAACATAAGGGGTAACACTGTCGTTTTTACTTCTGGACAAAATTTTGAGTTTCAATATCTCAGCTCTGGAAGGGTCTAGAGTCTCCATTTTTGCACTCAGGTCTGAATGTCATGGCCCTTTATCAGAATCCAGAGTTTTGAGAAGATTGGGGAAACTTAATTTTTCGCCAAAAAAATAAAAAAACATAAGTGGTAACACTCGTTTTTTTTTCTGGACAAAATTTTGAGTTACGATTTCTCAGCTCTGGAAGGATCTAGAGCCTCCATTTTTGCACTCAGGTCTAAGTGTCATGGCCCTCTATCAGAATCCAGAGTTTTGAGAAGATTGGGGAAACTTAATTTTTTGCCAAAAAAATAAAAAAACATAAGGGGTAACACTGTCGTTTTTTTTTTTCTGGACAAAATGTTGAGTTTCAATATCTCAGCTCTGGAAGGGTCTAGAGCCTCCATTTTTGCACTCAGGTCTAAGTGTCATGGCCCTCTATCAGAATCCAGAGTTTTGGGAAGATGGGGGAAACTTAATTTTTCGCCAAAAAAAATAAAAAAAAACATAAGGGGTAACACTGTCGTTTTTACTTCTGGACAAAATTTTGAGTTTCAATATCTCAGCTCTGGAAGGATCTAGAGTCTCCATTTTTGCACTCAGGTCTGAGTGTCATGGCCCTCTATCAGAATCCAGAGTTTTGAGAAGATTGGGGAAACTTAAATTTTCGCCAAAAAAATAAAAAAACATAAGGGGTAACACTCGTTTTTTTTTTCTGGACAAAATTTTGAGTTACGATTTCTCAGCTCTGGAAGGGTCTAGAGCCTCCATTTTTGCACTCAGGTCTAAGTGTCATGGCCCTCTATCAGAATCCGGAGTTTTGAGAAGATTGGGGAAACTTAATTTTTCGACAAAAAAATAAAAAAAAACATAAGGGGTAACACTGTCGTTTTTTTTTTTGTTTTTTTTCTGGACAAAATTTTGAGTTTCAATATCTCAGCTCTGGAAGGGTCTAGAGCCTCCATTTTGCACTCAGGTCTAAGTGTCATGGCCCTCTATCAGAATCCAGAGTTTTGAGAAGATTGGGGAAACTTAATTTTTAGCCAAAAAAATAAAAAAACATAAGGGGTAACACTGTCATTTTTTTTTCTGGACAAAATTTTGAGTTTCAATATCTCAGCTCTGGAAGGGTCTAGAGCCTCCATTTTTGCACTCAGGTCTAAGTGTCATGGCCCTCTATCAGAATCCAGAGTTTTGAGAAGATTGGGGAAACTTAATTTTTCGCCAAAAAAATAAAAAAAAACCTAAAGGGGTAACACTGTCATTTTTTTTTCTGGACAAAATTTTGAGTTTCAATATCTCAGCTCTGGAAGGGTCTAGAGCCTCCATTTTTGCACTCAGGTCTAAGTGTCATGGCCCTCTATCAGAATCCAGAGTTTTGAGAAGATTGGGGAAACTTAATTTTTTGCCAAAAAAATAAAAAAAATACAAGGGGTAACACTGTGTTTTTTTTTTGTTTTGTTTTGTTTTTTTCTGGACAAAATTTTGAGTTTCAATATCTCAGCTCTGGAAGGGTCTAGAGCCTCTATTTTTGCACTCAGGTCTAAGTGTCATGGCCCTCTATCAGAATCCGGAGTTTTGAGAAGATTGGGGAAACTTAATTTTTCGCCAAAAAAAATAAAAAAAAAACATAAGGGGTAACACTGTCGTTTTTACTTCTGGACAAAATTTTGAGTTTCAATATCTCAGCTCTGGAAGGGTCTAGAGTCTCCATTTTTGCACTCAGGTCTGAGTGTCATGGCCCTCTATCAGAATCCAGAGTTTTGAGAAGATTGGGGAAACTTAATTTTTCGCCAAAAAAATAAAAAAACATAAGGGGTAACACTGTAGTTTTTTTTTTTCCTGACAAAATTTTGAGTTTCGATATCTCAGCTCTGGAAGGGTCTAGAGCTTCCATTTTGCACTCAGGTCTAAGTGTCATGGCCCTCTATCAGAATCCAGAGTTTTGAGAAGATTGAGGACACTTAATTTTTCGCCACAAAAATAAAAAAACATAAGGGGTAACTCTGTCATTTTTTTTTTCTGGACAAAATTTTGAGTTACGATATCTCAGCTCTGGAAGGGTCTAGAGCCTCCATTTTTGCACTCAGGTCTAAGTGTCATGGCCCTCTATCAGAATCCAGAGTTTTGAGAAGATTGGGGAAACTTAATTTTTTGCCAAAAAAATAAAAAAAAAACATAAGGGGTAACACTGTCGGGGTTTTTTTTCTGGACAAAATTTTGAGTTTCGATATCTCAGCTCTGGAAGGGTCTAGAGCCTCCATTTTTGCACTCAGGTCTAAGTGTCATGGCCCTCTATCAGAATCCAGAGTTTTGAGAAGATTGGGGAAACTTAATTTTTTGCCAAAAAAATAAAAAAAAACATAAGGGGTAACACTGTCGGGGTTTTTTTTTCTGGAGAAAATTTTGAGTTTCAATATCTCAGCTCTGGAAGGGTCTAGAGCCTCCATTTTTGCACTCAGGTCTAAGTGTCATGGCCCTCTATCAGAATCCAGAGTTTTGAGAAGATTGGGGAAACTTAATTTTTCACCAAAAAAATAAAAAAACATAAGGGGTAACACTGTCGGGGTTTTTTTCTGGACAAAATTTTGAGTTTCAATATTTCAGCTCTGGGAGGGTCTAGAGCCTCCATTTTTGCACTCAGGTCTAAGTGTCATGGCCCTCTATCAGAATCCAGAGTTTTGAGAAGATTGGGGAAACTTAATTTTTTGTCAAAAAATAAAAAAAACGTAAGGGGTAACACTGTCGTTTTTTTTTTTTTTTTCTGGACAAAATTTTGAGTTTCGATATCTCAGCTCTGGAAGGGTCTAGAGCTTCCATTTTGCACTCAGGTCTAAGTGTCATGGCCCTCTATCAGAATCCAGGGTTTTGAGAAGATTGGGGACACTTAATTTGTCGCCACAAAAATAAAAAAAACATAAGGGGTAACACTGTCATTTTTTTTTTTCTGGACAAAATTTTGAGTTTCGATGTCTCAGCTCTGGAAGGGTCTAGAGCCTCCATTTTTGCACTCAGGTCTAAGTGTCATGGCCCTCTATCAGAATCCAGAGTTATGAGAAGATTGGGCAAACTTAATTTTTTTTTTTTTTTTGAACTTTTTATTTATATTTTTTTCACAGAACATAACATAACAAAAGGAACATTATCTGAGACAATAAGAGATTTCAAGTGATAAAATAACAAAAATAATACAAAGGGAAAAAATAAATAAATAAATAAATAAATATATAAAATAAAAATAAAATAAATACAAATATAGATACGATATCTAAATACATACAAATATTTGATATATATATAGCTGCACTTAGTATTAATGTTCACATCTTGACCAACATGATACAATAATATACAGCCTTATAATGATATAAAATATATACTTAAAAAAAAAAAAAACATAAATTTAAATAATCTTTAACCCAGTGCCACCTCTGATTGAAAAGGTCAGTTTTTAATTGTAATGATGCAGTTATTTTTTCCATCATGTAAATTTGTTTTAGTCTCTGTTTCCATTCAGTTACAGTTGGTGATTTCACAGACTTCCAATTAGCAGTAATGTTTTTTTTAGCAATTAGTAATAATACCCGTAAAATATATCTTTGGTCAGCATTGAAAACATCGACTGGTATAACATCCAATAAGAAAAAACATACATTTGAGGGAACTTCTCTTTTTACAATTTTCCCCATCTCTTCTTTAATACTTTTCCAATATGCAAGGATTACTGGACAGTCCCAAAATATATGTGTATGGTTACCTGTTTTACCACATTGTCTCCAGCATAACGCTGCAGAAGGGTCTTTTACAAACTTTGAAATAACCAGAGGAGTATGAAAATAACGTATTTTAATTTTCCAGTCGAATTCCTTCCACTGTTGACTATTAATTCCCTTATGGCACTTATAACAGAGTTTATCCCATAACTCATCCTCTATTACTGTATTAGCTTCTATTTCCCACTTTTCCTTAATATTGTAAGTGTTTCCAACCATGCCTGTTAACAATCTTTTATAAAGATGAGAAACATGTTTACCAACAGGGAGGCGTTTTTCTGAAATTGTGATAAAATATTGTTCTATACAATTTGGGATTTTGCCAATTCTTTCTTTTTCTTTATGGTTTGTAATGTAATGCCTAATTTGCAAATATCTATAAAAATCACTTGAGGGAAGATCGAATTGTTCCTGAAGTTGTGTAAAGGACTTTAAGTGTGCTTCTTCAAAGAGCTGATTAAAAATAAAGAGGCCTTTAACTGCCCATCTCCTAAAACCATGGTCACCCATTGAAGGTGGAAAGTCTACATTACCCACTATGGGCATAGCTCGAGAAATTGTTCCAACATCCTTAAGCATTTTCTTTACTTCTGCCCATACCTTTATTGTATGTTTTATCCATTCATTTTCGATTTTCATTTTATTGACATGTTTTGGATCTATAAAGGGTAGGGCAGACAACTGTGCACCCTTAACTTCTCCTTGCTCTATTTGAGTCCACTTTGCTTCCTCATCTCCACTGATCCAAGTCACAATTGCTGCTAGTTGAGCTGCCCAATAATAATATTTTATATTTGGCAAAGACAAACCTCCTTTATTTTTAGCCAAATTAAGTGTTTTAAGCTTAATTCTGGGTCTTTTGTGTTGCCATATAAATTGAGAAATCAATTTGTTTAACATATTAAAAGTGGAGATTGGAACTCTTATGGGCAACGACTGGAATAGAAATAGGAGACGTGGGAGCAGATTCATCCTTACGGTCTCAACTCTTCCAAACAGAGATAAAGGAAGAACTTCCCAACGAACTAGATCACTCCTTATTTGATTTATAAGCTTACTATAGTTCGCCTCAAAAAGTCTTGTAGTTTCAGGTGTGATAGTAATCCCCAGGTACCTAAATCCTTGTTTAGACCAGTGAAATGACACTATCTCGTTTAGTTGCTTAGGCCATACTCCTGATATCATCATTGCCTCTGATTTGTTTTGATTAATTTTGTATCCAGAAATATCTCCATAGTCTTTTAGGCATTGCATAAGTCGAGGTATTGAAGTAAGGGGATGTTTTATAAAGAGCAGGATATCGTCAGCAAAAAGGGAAATTTTATGAACTTTCCCCCCACCATCCTCAACCCCCCTAATCTGGACGTCCTGTCTTATTGCCTCCGCTAGAGGCTCGATACTGAGAGCAAAGAGAATGGGTGAGAGAGAATCACCCTGTCTTACGCCTCTCTCTATATCAAAAAAGTCAGAGCACTGTCCGTTTACTCTAATTTTTGATTTGGGATTCTTATACAACAGCCGAAACCAAAAAGTAAATTTTTCACTGAAGCCCATCTCAGTTAATGTTTGTTCTAAAAATTGCCAATCTACCCGATCAAATGCTTTCTCAGCATCTAAGCTGAGAAGCATTGATGTTTGACTATCCTTTGCCATGAGTGACTGCAGGTTTAATGCTCTCCTTATGTTATTTGTCCCTTGGCGGCCTGAAATGAACCCCGTCTGATCTGGTTTTACTAATTTACTCATGTATTTTTGTATTCTAGTTGCTAAAATAGATGTTAATATTTTGTAATCGACACACAAGAGGCTAATAGGTCGATAACTAGAACATTGCAATGGATCTTTTCCTTCCTTATGCAGGACTGTGATGATAGCCTCAGACCATGACTCTGGAGGGTTCCCTGAATTTAACACATAATTATATAACTTACATAATACCGGAGTGAGGTCATCAACAAACACTTTATAATATTCTCCTGCAAACCCGTCTATTCCTGGCGTTTTATTATTTTTCAATTTAATAATTGTTTCTTTCACCTCCTTTTCTCTAATTGGCTCTACTAACGCAGAGGCTTCATCTACCGTCAGCTTGTCTAATTTAAGATTTTTAAAGAAAGCATGTATTTTTTCTTTTTTCAATTCCTGTTGTTGACCCTTATATAATTGTTCATAATATTTGGCAAAGGTATTTGCTATTACTTTTGGACTAGTTTCGACAACGTTGGAATGAGGTTGTTTAATTTTGGGAATTGTTCGACTAGCTTGTGCTTTCTTTATTTGAAATGATAATAACCTACTGGCCTTGTTTCCCAATTCGTAATATTTTCTATCGATAAACCTTAGGGCCCCCTCTGCCTTATATGTCAGAATCTCATCTAACTTAGCTCTATTCTCTTTAAGTTTATTAAATACTTCTTGTTTTCCACTCCGCTTATGTTCATTTTCCAATCTCTTGATTTCAGTTTCTAATTCTACTTGTTTTTTAAGTCTGACTTTCTTTAACTTTGATCCTATAGATATTATTTTACCCCTTATTGTGGCTTTTCCTGCGTCCCATAAAACAGTAGGTGAGACCATTCCATTGTCGTTCAAAGCTAAATATTCCCTTATTGCTGACCTTATTTCCTCTCTTATATTAACATCTGTTAATAATGAAACATTAATTCTCCAATACTTCATACACGGCTCTAATCCCAAATCAAGTGTCATTTGTACTGGGCTATGATCTGAAATGGTTCTTGGCTCAATAACACAGTTTTTAACTCGGTATGTGTCTTTCTTGGGCACCAAAAAATGATCCAACCGAGAGTAGCTTCCATGCACTTGTGACATAAAGGTGAAGTCTCTCTCTTTTGGATGAAGGTAGCGCCAAGCATCTATCAACCCTAATTCCTTCATAGTATTAATTAGACTTTTCGACATTCTGCTTTGAGGTTTTGCGGATGATGGTAATTTATCTACTCTATTATTCATTACGCAATTTAAGTCCCCCCCCCCATTAAGAAAAATCCTTCCCCGTGATCTGCTACCAGATGTGCAAGCTTTTTGAAAAATTTTGGACAATCTTCATTTGGTGCATAGGCATTCAAAATAGTTAATTTTAAACCCGCAATCCTTCCTATGACCATTACATAGCGACCCTCTGTATCCTGGAAGACCTTTTCACAATGAAAAAACACAGACCTACAAAATAGTATAGCTACCCCTCTCTTTTTACTTTTCCCATAAGAACTACTGTAAACCTGATCTACCCATTCTCTTTTTAATTTTTGGTGTTCTGTTTCTGTGAGGTGAGTTTCTTGAAGTAAGGCTATGGAGCACTGCATTTTCTTCAACTGTCCCAGTATCTTTTTTCTTTTAATTGGGTTATTTATTCCTTTTATGTTGTAGGTAATTAAATTAAGTAATGCCATCATTGTATTTATACTGATTCATATAACATAACTCAAACCTCTCATAAGCCTCTATTAGACCAAAACAAATAAAATAATTTAACTCCAAATACACAGAGTTAAACAAAAAGAAATGTGCGCGTTGCCTCAGATAAAACAAAACAATAACACTATGAACATAGAACAGAACTTCCACATTTCCAGTCAGACACAGAGAATGAACTATAACCATGTCTGACCCCCGATGATAATGGGACAGAGATTGGTGACCTAATCCCTCTGTGGAGTAAAGCACCAAGTGTGCAATAATGACCAGTATTACACTAGCATGTAAGAAAGGTCTTAATGAGTGCGAACCACTCATGTAGACATCAAGAATCCGTCAGACCTTTTTTTCCCCCTCTTTTTTTTTTTACCCTTTGTGACAACTTTACTTTTTTATTGTGTATTATGCTGTTATTGCTTTCAGTCTATGCATTGTTCATACTCATTCAACATTGTGTGTACCTTTAGCAGCCCTAGTCTGAAATCAAACTGAAATAAGGTTTAAGTGTTATAACGTTACACCTCCGACTACTCATCCTTATCTTCGTCCTGAATCATAGCCTTCATGTCAGCTATCGCCAACGTGTTAGATTTCCTCCTCTTCGCGCTGGTGTTCCATCCTCCAGTTAGTTTCTCCTCGATGCGTTCTTTCTCTCCGCTCTGCACCTCTACACCCATCTCTCTCAAAGTGTCCGCGGCGTTTGTCAGCGATGGAAAAGTTTTTTCTCCCGAGTCCATCTTAACTCTCAGTCGTGCTGGGTACAGGCACTTTGCCTGAATGCAGAGCCGGCCCTAGGCATAAGCGAACTAAGCGGCCGCTTAGGGCCCCCTGGCCACCAGGGGGCCCCCTAATCGGGGATATTTTTTATTTTATTTTTTTTAGATGACTTAAACAAGTGACATATATCAGTGAATGAATGAATATGACTGAATGAATCATTCAAGACAACAAAACTCTGATTTATTGATCAAAATCCTGCCTTACAACTGCTGCTGTGTCTGCCAGCGTTTAAGTCACGCGCATAATCCTCTAGACACCTCGCGCGTGCATAGACAATTTGTTCGCAACTGCGCCTAGTCACAGTATCGGTATTGGAGAAAACAGCCCACAGGGGAACTTAACCTTCAAGGTGTAAGGGTAGCAGTTTGAATAAATAATAAACTTAGCAGTTTGAACTCTTCTCCACTTTATTATACCACACATCAGACCTCCAAAGACCCGCGACACTCTCCAGTACACAAGTCTGCGCAGTCTGCCTGCGCACAACCCATCTACGGCAAGCCCCGAGGGGAAAAATACATTGCATACACACATACAACGAGCGCCAGAACATTATTACCGGTATTATAGTAACAGACTTTGTTGGATTATGTCATGTAATATCTAACAAAGTATGTTACGATAATAATAATAATAAAGCTTTTGAGGACAGTTACACTGTATTGAGACAGTTGAGAAATAGTAGGCCAAATATTTGTAGTTTTCAACAATAGGCTTGTTGAAGCCTTGCTCTTATATTTCTCAGTTTTGTCATAATTTTAGCAAATAATTTCTTTTATGTTTTGATGCAGTTTTAAGACTGTTAAAACTTTTTTTTATTTAAGTAGGCATCTATTTTTTTATATTAATTATATTATATTATATTATATTAATTATAATTAATTATATTATATTAATTTTGTATTAATTTTGTTGTAGCCTGATACATAACCTAAGTGTATTCATAATGTATCATTATTGCGTGACATTTGTGTCAATAATCGCCAAACACAGGTGACTTCGCGTCGTGGGAGGGGCCCCCAAATCAAATTCTGCTTAGGGCCCCCAAAAGGCTAGGGCCGGCTCTGCCTGAATGCCTCGCTTTAGCTGCTTGACGACTGCGTGAACTTTAGCTCGTTTCTTTTGTAGCTCAGGAGAGTAATCTTGATCAAAGAAAATCCTCCTGTCTTGAAACATCACCTTTCCTTGGCTCCATGCTTGCTGCAAAACTATATCTTTCACCGCTGCGTCGAGGAATCTCACAATGATTGATCTGGGGGGAGCCGCTGGGTCTGTCGGTTTGGACTGAAGTGAGCGGTGCGCTCTTTCAATTTTAATGTCCAAATTAGGTGGTAACGTCAATACTTTGGGAAGCAGGGCCTTCACAAACTCAACCACATCTCTATTTTCTCTCTCCTCAGGTATTTGAAATATTCGAAGGTTGTTTCTCCTCAGCCTGTTTTGTAAATCATCACAAACAGCTGTGAGTTGTTTTTCGCGTTGAAACAGGTACCGTAACACCCGGTGCTGTCCTGCCCCTGCATCTTCCACATCGCTCACTCTCCCCTCCAGCTCACCGATCCTCTGCTGATGGTCACCAAGCTGCTCCTTAATATCTGTCACAGCCTTTTCCAAGCGTTCAAGGGTCTTTGTTGTTTGTGTGTGTCCCTGACTGTTTTCTTCGCGAAGTTTTCTCATTTCTTGTATCAAAGACATTTCACCCTCACGTGTTGCCTGCTCTTCGCGGCTAGTAGCATCCAAGCTAGCGCTGTTCGTACTCGGTGTTTTATTGTCGGATTCTTTCAAATGTCCTGTTTTTCCTTGTCCTCTTGTTTTCGATGTGGTAGTCATTTTGTTCACGGGCTATTTTCCACGCTGAAAGCTATATATCTGTAGTTGTCACTGTTTTCTAACTTTTTTCTGACGGAGCCTCGTCTCTAACCTGTTGTTCCAACCATGACGTCACCGGAAGCCCAAACTTAATTTTTTGCCAAAAAAATAAAAAATAAAAAAACATAAGGGGTAACACTGTCGTTTTTTTCTGGACAAAATTTTGAGTTTCGATATCTCAGCTCTGGAAGGGTCTAGAGCCTCCATTTTTGGACTCAGGTCTAAGTGTCATGGCCCTCTATCAGAATCCAGAGTTATGAGAAGATTGGGCAAACTTAATTTTTCGCCAAAAAAATAAAAAAAAACATAAGGGGTAACACTGTCGTTTTTTTTTCTGGACAAAATTTTGAGTTTCGATATCTCAGCTCTGGAAGGGTCTAGAGCCTCCATTTTTGCACTCAGGTCTAAGTGTCTTGGCCCTCTATCAGTATCCAGAGTTTTGAGAAGATTGGGGAAACTTAATTTTTCGCGAAAAAAAAAAAAAAAAAAACATAAGGGGTAACACGGTCGTTTTTTCTTTTCTGGACAAAATTTTGAGTTACGATATCTCAGCTCTGGAAGGGTCTAGAGCCTCCACTTTTGCACTCAGGTCTAAGTGTCTTGGCCCTCTATCAGAATCCAGAGTTTTAAGAAGATTGGGGAAACTTAATTTTTTGCCAAAAATATAAAAAAAAACATAAGGGGTAACACTGTCGGGGTTTTTTTTCTGGACAAAATTTTGAGTTTCGATATCTCAGCTCTGGAAGGGTCTAGAGCCTCCATTTTTGCACTCAGGTCTAAGTGTCATGGCCCTCTATCGGTATCCAGAGTTTTGAGAAGATTGGGGAAACTTAATTTTTTGCCAAAAAAATAAAAAAAAAACATAAGGGGTAACACTGTCGGGGTTTTTTTTTTTCTGGACAAAATTTTGAGTTTCAATATCTCAGCTCTGGAAGGGTCTAGAGCCTCCATTTTTGCACTCAGGTCTAAGTGTCATGGCCCTCTATCAGTATCCAGAGTTTTGAGAAGATTGGGGAAACTTAATTTTTCGCCAAAAAAATAAAAAAACATAAGGGGTAACACGGTCGTTTTTTTTTTCTGGACAAAATTTTGAGTTACGATATCTCAGCTCTGGAAGGGTCTAGAGCCTAAATTTTTGCACTCAGGTCTAAGTGTCATGGCCCTCTATCAGAATCCAGAGTTTTGAGAAGATTGGGGAAACTTAATTTTTTGCCAAAAAATAAAAAAAACGTAAGGGGTAACACTGTCGTTTTTTTTTTTTTTTCTGGACAAAATTTTGAGTTTCGATATCTCAGCTCTGGAAGGGTCTAGAGCTTCCATTTTGCACTCAGGTCTAAGTGTCATGGCCCTATATCAGAATCCAGAGTGTTGAGAAGATTGGGGAAACTTAATTTTTCGCCAAAAAAAATAAAAAAAAAAACATAAGGGGTAACACGGTCGTTTTTTTTTCTGGACAAAATTTTGAGTTTCAATATCTCAGCTCTGGAAGGGTCTAGAACCTCCATTTTTGCACTCAGGTCTAAGTGTCATGGCCCTCTATCAGAATCCGGAGTTTTGAGAAGATTGGGGAAACTTAATTTTTCGCCAAAAAAAAAATAAAAAAACATAAGGGGTAATACTGTCGGGGTTTTTTTCTGGACAAAATTTTGAGTTTCAATATCTCAGCTCTGGAAGGGTCTAGAGCCTCCATTTTTGCACTCAGGTCTAAGTGTCATGGCCCTCTATCAGAATCCAGAGTTTTGAGAAGATTGGGGAAACTTAATTTTTCGCCAAAAAAATAAAAAAAACATAAGGGGTAACACTGTCGGGTTTTTTTCTGGACAAAATTTTGAGTTTCGATATCTCAGCTCTGGAAGGGTCTAGAGCCTCCATTTTTGCACTCAGGTCTAAGTGTCGTGGCCCTCTATCAAAATCCAGAGTTTTGAGAAGATTGGGGAAACTTAATTTTTCGCCAAAAAAATATAAAAACATAAGGGGTAACACTGTCGTTTTTTTTCTGGACAAAATTTTGAGTTTAAATATCTCAGCTCTGGATGGGTCTAGAGCCTCAATTTTTGCACTCAGGTCTAAGTGTCATGGCCCTCTATCAGAATCCAGAGTTATGAGAAGATTGGGCAAACTTAATTTTTCGCCAAAAAAATAAAAAAAAAAACATAAGGGGTAACACTGTCGTTTTTTTTTTTCTGGACAAAATTTTGAGTTTCGATATCTCCGCTCTGGAAGGGTCTAGAGCCTCCATTTTTGCACTCAGGTCTAAGTGTCATGGCCCTCTATCAGAATCCAGAGTTTTGAGAAGATTGGGGAAAATTAATTTTTTGCCAAAAAAATAAAAAAACATAAGGGTTAACACTGTCGTTTTTTTTCTTTCTGGACAAAATTTTGAGTTTCAATATCTCAGCTCTGGAAGGGTCTAGAGTCTCCATTTTTGCACTCAGGTCTAAGTATCATGGCCCTCTATCAGAATCCAGAGTTTTGAGAAGATTGGGGCAACTTAATTTTTCGCCAAAAAAATAAAAAAAAAACATAAGGGGTAACACTGTCGTTTTTTTTTCTGGGCAAAATTTTGAGTTTCGATATCTCAGCTCTGGAAGGGTCTAGAGCATCCATTTTTGCACTCAGGTCTAAGTGTCATGGCCCTCTATCAGAATCCAGAGTTTTGAGAAGATTGGGGAAACTTAATTTTTTGCCAAAAAAATAAAAAAAAAACATAAGGGGTAACACTGTCGGGGTTTTTTTTTTCTGGACAAAATTTTGAGTTTCAATATCTCAGCTCTGGAAGGGTCTAGAGCCTCCATTTTTGCACTCAGGTCTAAGTGTCATGGCCCTCTATCAGTATCCAGAGTTTTGAGAAGATTGGGGAAACTTAATTTTTCGCCAAAAAAATAAAAAAAAACATAAGGGGTAACACGGTCGTTTTTTTTTCTGGACAAAATTTTGAGTTACGATATCTCAGCTCTGGAAGGGTCTAGAGCCTCCATTTTTGCACTCAGGTCTAAGTGTCATGGCCCTCTATCAGAATCCAGAGTTTTGAGAAGATTGGGGAAACTTAATTTTTCGCCAAAAAAACCCCCAAAAACATAAGGGTTAACACTGTCGGGGTTTTTTTTCTGGACAAAATTTTGAGTTTCAATATCTCAGCTCTGGAAGGGTCTAGAGCCTCCATTTTTGCACTCAGGTCTAAGTGTCATGGCCCTCTATCAGAATCCAGAGTTTTGAGAAGATTGGGGAAACTTAATTTTTCACCAGAAAAATAAAAAAAAACATAAGGGGTAACACTGTCGGGGTTTTTTTCTGGACAAAATTTTGAGTTTCAATATCTCAGCTCTGGAAGGGTCTAGAGCCTCAATTGTTGCACTCAGGTCTAAGTGTCATGGCCCTCTATCAGAATCCAGAGTTTTGAGAAGATTGGGGAAACTTAATTTTTTGCCAAAAAATAAAAAAAACGTAAGGGGTAACACTGTCGTTTTTTTTTTTTTTTTCTGGACAAAATTTTGAGTTTCGATATCTCAGCTCTGGAAGGGTCTAGAGCTTCCATTTTGCACTCAGGTCTAAGTGTCATTGCCCTCTATCAGAATCCAGGGTTTTGAGAAGATTGGGGACACTTAATTTGTCGCCACAAAAATAAAAAAACATAAGGGGTAACCCTGTCGTTTTTTTTTTTCTGGACAAAATTTTGAGTTACGATATCTCAGCTCTGGAAGGGTCTAGAGTCTCCATTTTTGCACTCAGGTCTAAGTGTCATGGCCCTCTATCAGAATCCAGAGTTTTGAGAAGATTTGGGAAACTTAATTTTTTGCCAAAAAAAATAAAAAAACATAAGGGGTAACACTGTCGTTTTTTTTTTTCTGGACAAAATTTTGAGTTACGATATCTCAGCTCTGGAAGGGTCTAGAGCCTCCATTTTTGCACTCAGGTCTAAGTGTCATGGCCCTCTCTCAGAATCCAGAGTTTTGAGAAGATTGGGGAAACTTAATATTTCGCCAAAAAATAAAAAACATAAGGGGTAACACTGTCGGTTTTTTTTTTCTGGACAAAATTTTAAGTTTCAATATCTCAGCTCTTGAAGGGTTTAGAGCCTCCATTTTTGCACTCAGGTCTAAGTGTCATGGCCCTCTCTCAGAATCCAGAGTTTTGAGAAGATTGGGGAAACTTAATATTTCGCCAAAAAATAAAAAACATAAGGGGTAACACTGTCGGGTTTTTTTTTTTCTGGACAAAATTTTAAGTTTCAATATCTCAGCTCTTGAAGGGTTTAGAGCCTCCATTTTTGCACTCAGGTCTAAGTGTCATGGCCCTCTATCAGAATCCAGAGTTATGAGAAGATTGGGGAAACTTAATTTTTCACCAAAAAAATAAAAAAACATAAGGGGTAACACTGTCGTTTTTTTTTCTGGACAAAATTTTGAGTTTCGATATCTCAGCTCTGGAAGGGTTTAGAGCCTCCATTTTTGCACTCAGGTCTAAGTGTCATGGCCTTCTATCAGAATCCAGAGTTTTGAGACGATTGGGGACACTTAATTTTTTGCCAAAAAAATTAAAAAAAACATAAGGGGTAACACTGTCGTTTTTTTTCTGGACAAAATTTTGAGTTTCAATATCTCAGCTCTGGAAGGGTCTAGAGCCTCCATTTTTTGCACTCAGGTCTAAGTGTCATGGCCCTCTATCAGAATCCAGAGTTTTGAGAAGATTGGGGAAACTTAATTTTTCGCCAAAAAAATAAAAAAACATAAGGGGTAACACTGTAGTTTTTTTTTTTTTTCTGGACAAAATTTTGAGTTTCGATATCTCAGCTCTGGAAGGGTCTAGAGCTTCCATTTTGCACTCAGGTCTAAGTGTCATGGCCCTCTATCAGAATCCAGAGTTTTGAGAAGATTGAGGACACTTAATTTTTCGCCACAAAAATAAAAAAACATAAGGGGTAACACTGTCATTTTTTTTTTTCTGGACAAAATTTTGAGTTTCGATGTCTCAGCTCTGGAAGGGTCTAGAGCCTCCATTTTTGCACTCAGGTCTAAGTGTCATGGCCCTCTATCAGAATCCAGAGTTTTGAGAAGATTGGGGAAACTTAATTTTTTGCCAAAAAAATAAAAAAAAAACATAAGGGGTAACACTGTTGTTTTTTCTTTCTGGACAAAATTTTGAGTTTCGATATCTCAGCTCTGGAAGGGTCTAGAGCCTCTATTTTTGCACTCAGGTCTAGGTGTCATGGCCCTCTATCAGAATCCGGAGTTTTGAGAAGATTGGGGAAACTTAATTTTTTGCCAAAAAATAAAAAAAACGTAAGGGGTAACACTGTCGTTTTTTTTTTTCTGGTCAAAATTTTGAGTTTCGATATCTCAGCTCTGGAAGGGTCTAGAGCTTCCATTTTGCACTCAGGTCTAAGTGTCATGGCCCTCTATCAGAATCCAGAGTTTTGAGAAGATTGGGGAAACTTAATTTTTTGCCAAAAAATAAAAATACGTAAGGGGTAACACTGTGGGGTTTTTTTTTTGTTTGTTTGTTTTTTTTTTTTCTTGTCAAAATTTTGAGTTTCGATATCTCAGCTCTGGAAGGGTCTAGAGCCTCCATTTTTGCACTCAGGTCTAAGTGTCATGGCCAGCGGAGGGGGGACTCTCACAGTAAGATCATTGAGTCTCGATCTAAGTGTTGAGATGGTCATATTCCCGCAAAAGGGACATGACTCATCCACGAAAGCTGCTTTAGCACGACGAAGACCCAGACATACAAAGCAGCGATCGTGCCCATCAGAGGACGACAGAAATCGACCGCACCCAGAAGAACACGGGCGAACCATCTTTAAAAAGACATGCCGCGTGTAGCTCTTTCAGAGGAGAGGAGGAAATTCACTCTTTCAGCGCCGAGGCGACCAGGGAGAAGCACAAAGTCTGGCAGACCACTGCACAGATCGCAGGCAATGCAGAATCTCGCTGGGTACCGCCGTCACACCAACACTGAAGAGGACACTCGTCTCGAAGAGGCTTGTAGTGATATGGCTTGTGGAGTGAAGAATGCTCTTGGCTCCAAAGCGAAAACATACTGCGGTTGCGTTCACTTCCTCCTTTTATACCCACACGGGTGGGCGGAGTACGCTATGCAAATTCCGCAGACCCATGGCATTTTCACGCCATTGGCTCGTTGTTAAATACTCGAAGAGGATTGGCTTTCTATGCGAAACCCCCATTCTCCGTCACTCCTTGACGTAACTCGGAGTGACTACGAAAGGGAACCCCCATTCTCCGTCACTCCTGACGTAACTCGGAGTGACTACGAAAGGGAAGTATTTTACTAAATAATTTGTAAAAGTAAAGACTTGCACTGTGTTTTAATGATATAATTTGACTTAATGCTTTTAAGTAGCGTGTTATTGTGAAAAATACAATGGGTTTTAGATGATTTTAAGAAAACATAACTATTTGTTTGGTATAATTTAAATACAAACGGTTTTAATAGCCTAAGTATTTTGGTAGCTTTTGGAAATGCAGTTTAAACTTTTCCATTAATATTTTTACATTTTAACGCTAAAGATACGTGTATTTTAACTTTATACGACTAATACTTTTACACGACGTGTAATTGTGAAAAGTGCGACTTTTGTTCAAATATGTTATTTTTGTGAAACAGATGTTTATATAAAATGGAGTATTTTACTAAATAATGTGTAAAAGTAAAGACTTGCACTGTGTTTAAATGATATAATTTGACTGTTATGCTTTTAAGTAGCGTGTTATTGTGAAAAATACAAGGGTTTTAGATGTTTTTAAGAAAACATAACTATTTGTTTGGTATAATTTAAATACAAACGGTTTTAATACGTATTTTGGTAGCTTTTAGAAATGCAGTTTAAACTTTTCCATTAATATTTTTACATTTTAACGCTAAAACACACTTTTATACATGATTTTAATACCTTTAAAAGATATGTAAGTGTGAAAAGTACAACTTTTATTATGTTATTTTTTGTGAAACATGTTTTACATAAAATGGAGTATTTTACGAAATAATGTGTAAAGGGTAAAGACATGCACTGTGTTTTAATGATATAAATTGACTAAATGTTTTAAACACTGTTATTGTGGAAAGTAAGACATTTTTAAATGTGTGTTGGAAAATATATGTATTTGCTTTATATAATTTTAATACATAGGGTTTTAGATGTTTTAAGAAAACATAACTATTTCCTTTATATAATTTTAATACAAGTGTAAAGGGAAAGACATGTACTGTGTTTTAATCACTGTGTTATGACCATTTTCTTTAATTAAAAACAAAAAACACTAAACCTAACTCTGTTTTCTGTCATCCTTAAAGATTGAAAATGTATTGTTTTTCCACCATTTTGAACATTTTTACATTGAACAAGGCAGGTGTCCTCGTAACAGGTGTACAACCTGTGTCCAATCCGAACCCAGGTCGGAAGGGAGTGGTTCCCTATCGTGGGAAAATTCCCACGATCACTTGACCTCTCCAGAAGTGGGGTGGTGAGGGGTGGAAAGAGGTGGGGAGACCGTGGGAATTTTCCCACGGTCCAGGTGGGCCGACCGGAAGTGAGTGAGAGGGGGAAAAGGGGCGGGGCCTATTTTTATGGGGGGCAATAAAACTGTCAGTTTGATTGAAAGCGCCCCATATTCTCTCTCTAACGACCCTCTAAATTATAAACAATTAAAATCATGCAACAGTGTAATACATTTCAGATACTGTACCGATGTAACTGTAATTGAAGTACTTTTTATGATTTAATGTAATTACTTATTTACTTTGGCTATATTATTATATTTTTTTGTTGTAATTGTTTTTTTGTGTGTGTTGTAACTGTTGCTCGTTGTTGTAATGACAATCAGAATCTGACATACATTAACATTTAAAAAAAGAAAATACACTCAGAAGTAACAACAGTTTTATGGACTTTACATTTCTCTCTTACAATTAGGGACAAATATTATACTATAATAATATTATTACTAATATTACTATAAAATACGAAGGGCAATAAATACTCTTTCTTAGACTCCTTATTAAAGTAGACAACTGATGGAATATTCCACTGCTGCTTCAACAATTGGTCAATGCGTACTGATAACTGTCAAGGTCAGCATAAATGAGCTGTACCAAAAAAACATTAACTCACTTCAATTTATTAATCTTGGAAACATGGAAACTCCTGCTTAAATATAAAGAGCATCTACACTGTCTTGCAACTGAAAACACATTATTAACTGATTAATCTTAACTGCAAAGTATTACAATTCATACATAGCCTTAAAGGGATACTCCACTTTTTTTTAAAATAGGCTCATTTGACCATTCCCCCAGAGTTAAACAGTTGAGTTTTACCGTTTTTGAATCCAGTCAGGCGATTTTTTTTATATATTTAGAAGAATATCAGTAGCTAACCAGACAGTTTCTGGTCTCATTAGCCGCATTTCCACTGCCGGGCCAGGGCCGGGCCGTGCTATTGCGTGCCGGGGCCAGTCGCGTTTCCACTGTCACTTCCAGGGCTTGATCGGGGCTTCCTCAGGGCCAACGGCCAGGATTTCTGGCCCGTCGAATACCATGGGCCAGAGCTGTCGTGTTATTAGGCATAGATTCAAGCGACACATTGTAGAGCAACTGAACAGCATTTATTTATGCGGCATTTCGCAACTTACATTGCATGTATGAAGCCACCCACTGAACACCTAGTAGTCCCCGTACTTCCTGTTGAACACTTCATAATAAAACCCCCTTTTCATAATAAAACCCATTACACCACATCCCCCTTTCTAGGAAATGAATGCAGACTTAAATGAACATTTACTGCATGAATGAAAACACACTTTTTTCACTTTTGCATTTTACAACTAAATAAACACTTTCTCTCTTTTTTTTTTTTCTCAGTAACTTTTTTTTTCACAAGTCCAGTCTTTGAGGTTTTATAACACTTCTACCAGACCTGGTTCTGACCGGACTTGGGGAAGCTGACTTTGGAGTCTTAACCGCAGGCTCTGAACATTTCAGTGTGTTCCTGGCACCTTCTGTTGGACAGACTGGTGTACTCGGAATATGAACCTTTGGTGTGATTTCAGGCAATGGCAATAAGATGATGCCTATTCCTCCTGATGACTCCTGACGGGCTCTCCACGATGTATGAGCAGGGTGTAGAATGAGGTGAGATGACAGTCCCTTCACTCTTGGTGTCTGTGATCCACACCGGTTGTCCTGGTGAGAGCTGAGGAAGATCTCTCACACGATGTCTTTTGTTAAACACTGAACTGTCCTTTAGTCTCCTCTCTCTCTCTCTTTTCACCACAGTAGCCTCATTTGGCAGGCTCGGAATGAGCAACGAGGGAAGCTGAGGAACTGGCGTACAGAGTCTCCGTCCCATTAATAATTGCGCTGGGCTGTATCCATTAGCCAACGGGGTCGCTCTGTAGGCTAACAGCGCAAGATATGGGTCTTTGGCTTTCTTTAGTAGTCTTTTCACCGTTTGGACATGACGCTCAGCCTCGCCATTGCTTTGAGCAAACTTTGGACTGCCTGTTATATGTCTGAACCCATATGCTGCAGCAAAGTCTTTGAACAGCTGGCTTGAAAACTGAGGTCCATTGTCACTGTAGAAAAGCTCTGGAATGCCATGTCTGGAAAAGATTGACTTTAAGTGTACTATAACATCTTCTGATCTTGTGGGCGTCAGTTTTGCTAACTCCACAAATATGGAGTAGTAGTCCACCACCAGAACATAGTTACTGTTGTTGAGAGTAAAAAGATCAGCTCCGACTTTTTGCCATGGTCTTTCAGGGAGCACACCGGGCATTAAAGTCTCCACTGGATTGGCACGTTCCTTAATGCATGTGGTGCAGTTTTTGACAAGCTCATTGATTTGGCCACTCAGGCCAGGCCACCACACTGTCTCTCTAGCCCTCTCTCTGCACCTGGACATTCCCTGATGTCCCTCATGTAAGTAAGGCTGTGAGAACAGAGTTGCGCATCTTGGTAGGAATCACGAGTCTGGTGTGCCTTTCAGTAACAGTTCATCATAAACAGTTAGAGGGCCCTATCTTGCACCCGGCGCAAGTGACTTTATACACAAACGCATGTCTCATTCCTATTTTGCATGCGCGCAAAGCGGGATTTTCCTCTCCACAGACGCACGTTGGTAAACTAGGAAATGAACTTGCGCTCCCTGGGCGGATCGGCGCAAAAAGGAGGCGTGTGTCGGCGCAAATATTCCCTGGTGCTATTTTACACTTCCAGAACACAATTGCGCCACTGACCAGAAAAAAACTGGTCTAAAGTCAGTGGCGCGTTGCGCGTTGTTCATAATGCTATTTTAAGCGCGCGTGCTTGCCCATAATGTAGCGGGTACCCAACACGCATACACTGATTCTCTCATCAACATAGATGCAGTAGTTTTTATTTTTGCAAATCATACATTATAACAAGGAAAAATATTAACACATGAGGGAAATCATTGTGGTTTACATGAAGATGAAAAAACCGAATTACCCATTTTTTAAGGCTAATTGTAGTACTAAAGGATCAGACCTGTTTGCCCAATAGTGGCAAGAAACATACCTATAGGCTATAATGTTTAACCGACGCTGATGTGCGAGAGTTTCTCCCATCCCCATATAAAGTCCCTTCTGTCTTTCACTGCCCTGACAAGAACGTCAGTCTCATCTCCTATGAACGCTCCTGGCGCGCCCCTGGTAAACCCGCCGTTATAATAACAATCCGTCATGCAACATGCACTCCTGTTCTTAAAGGGTATGTTGGATGGCGCTCGGATTGGTTTATTTCACGTTACGCCCAAACCACACCTATGAATAATGAAGCTACTTCAGACCAACCTCTTTTAGATTTGCGCCAGGCGCAAGAGGCATTTATCCCGCCAGGAAAATAGCAATAGCGCCGGGACCCGCCCACAAAGTTACTTGCGCTATGCGCTTTGACACTTGCGTTTCAGATCGTTAAAATAGAGCCCAGAGTGTCTCTATGTGGCCAGTATGCTTTGATTGGACCTGTGAGATGGCTGTAATCTGGCCAGCCTCTCTGACAGAAAGACATAACTTCAGAACATGTGTTATCTGTCTTCAATTGTTCTTTCAGTTGTGTAATGTATGTTGGGCTCACAGGTAGGCTTCTGACTATTTCATCGAAGTAGATGTTCATGTCTGCCATTAAATCTGCTGCAGCTTTAGAATCTGAATCTTGCATAACAGGTGCACGTGACAGGGTGTCTGCTGTGAATAGTGCTTTGCCTGGAGTGTGTGAGATGGAGTAACTGTACCTCATGAGCCTGAGTCGGAACCGCTGGATCCTTGGTCGAAGCTCGGTTAAGGCTTGTAGTCCCAGCAGACTGACAAGTGGCTTATGGTCAGTTTCCAAGGAGAAGTGTCTCCCGATGAGGAAGTCTTTAAACCTTCACATCCCCACGTTAACCCAAGCGCCTCTTTCTCCACCTGTGCGTACCTCTGCTCGGTCTCAGTTAAAGAGCGCGGGGCGTATGCTACCCGTCTCCACTGCTCACCTTCTTTCTGAAATAGGACTGCTCCGAGACTGTAAGACGAAGCATCAGCCGACAGTTTCAGATCTTTCTTTATATCATGGAGTGCAAGAACCGGTGGTGATGTCAGATCACTTTTCAACTTGTCAAATGCTTTTTGTTGTGCAAAGCTCCAAACCCACTGGCTTTTCTTTGAAAGCAGATCTCTTAGGGGCTTATCTTTTTCGGCCAGTCCTGGAATAAATTTACCTAACTGGTTGACCATCCCGAGAAAGCTGCGAACTTCTCTGACATTTGACGGCTCTTTCAACGCTTTGACTGCCCTGACTTTTTTCCGGGTCAGGTTGGACTCCCTCCGCAGACAAACTGGCCCTCATTTATCAAAAGTGCGTACACCAAATTTCCAGCGAACACATTGCGTACACTCAAAACCACGGTGAGTTTGAGATTTATCAATATGGACGTGGGCGTACGGCACGCTCGAATCCTACACCAGCTCAGGAGGTGGTGTACGCACATTTTGAGTTAGTGAGGAAATGCGCAGAAAAATGCCCAACACCACAAAACGCACTGACAAACTAAAAGATATATTATGACCCACTGTAAAACAAACAAACAAAAAAACAACATAGTAATTATAAACTTCAGTGTTTATTTTTGTGTAACATGGACTTCAATGTTTAAATTGTGTGACTTTACCAAAGCATTTGATTTGTAAACATATGTAGCCTATTCCTTCAGTTGCGAGCCCGCTTTACCCTGACGTTTCAGGATTATCCCCGGCAGGTGCGCACGGACTGGGTTCGGTAGCCTAATGAAAGGCTTTCAATGACCAAAAAATAATACAGACTGACAAAATAATAAAAAAATAAGAAGAACACTATTACAAATTTTCAAGCAATTATTAATGTGAATGAATGGTACTTCACATCATATCATCATCATCATCACTATTATGTGACGTGATTCGAAATTAAATGCTAATTTCAAAAGACGTGCTGTAAAATAATGCATTGTGATTTGTAATTTCGGCTCCACGTCGGAGAAGTTTGTCTTCTTTGCCGTCTTGCATGTGTCCATGGCGTAAAATGAGGGCGTGGGGGGAGCGGAGGCTCGAATATTTAGGGACGTGTTATTCTAATGACGATCGTTTTCGGCCGCGGGATTTATCAGGGGCAGGCATTGCGTACACCTGGTTCCCTTTCGTAGTCACTCCGAGTTACGTCAAGGAGTGACGGAGAATGGGGGTTTCGCATAGAAAGCCAATCCTCTTCGAGTATTTAACAACGAGCCAATGGCGTGAAAATGCCATGGGTCTGCGGAATTTGCATAGCGTACTCCGCCCACCCATGTGGGTATAAAGGGAGGAAGCAAACGCAACCGCAGTATGTTTTCGCTTCGGAGCCAAGAGCATTCTTCTCTCCACAAGCCATATCACTAAGCCTCTTCGAGACGAGCGTCCTCTTCAGTGTTGGTGTGACGGCGGTACCCAGCGAGATTCTGCATTGCCTGCGATCTGTGCAGTGGTCTGCCAGACTTTGCGCTTCTCCCTGGTCGCCTCGGCGCTGAAAGAGTGAATTTCCTCCTCTCCTTTGAAAGAGCTGCACGCGGCACGTCTTTTTAAAGATGGTTCGCCCGTGTTCTTCTGGGTGCGGTCGATATCTGTCCTCCTCTGATGGGCACGATCGCTGCTTTGTATGTCTGGGTCTTCGTCATGCTAAAGCAGCGTCCGTGGATGAGTCATGTGCCTTTTGTGGTAATATGACCATCTCAACACTTAGATCGAGACTCAATGATCTTACTGTGAGAGTCGCCGCCTCCGCTACCCGTTCAGCTTCCTCTACCCGGGGAAGCTCTTCGGCTCGCGGCCAGGGTGATCTGACGGTGACGGTGTGGAACAAACCCCCGACGCTAGCTCCTCGGGTCCCACCCACCGCAACAGTGTTGCAGCCAGCGAGCGCCGAAACGGTTCAGACGTCTGCCTGTTCGCAGGTACCGTCTGTTTCGTTCGGCGCTCCAGAGGAGGATGCGATGTCGATCGCGGCATCACAAGGCGAGCTGGATTCCTCGGGAAGTGAAGGTGCGGCTGCGCTGCCTCCCTCGGGAGTGCCAGCGCCGCCCGTATCGGATCCCGAGATGACGGCTATGCTCTCTCGGGCCGCCGTGAGTATCGGGCTGGTTTGGAATCCTCCGGCCCACCCCGATCACTCACGGATGGATGAATGGTTTTTGGGCAAAGCCGCCGTTGCAAAGCCACAGCCGACCCCAATACCATTCTTCCCCGAGCTGCATGCGGAACTGACGAAGACGTGGCAGGCTCCTTTGTCTTCCCGCGTTCGCCCGTCAGCTTCCCCCGCCTTTCCTCCCCTCGACGGCGCAGCTGCCCGTGGGTATGCTGGGGTTCCTCCGGTGGAGCGCTCTGTTGCGATGCAACTGTGTCCACAGAGCGCCTCCTCCCGGGGGCCACCCAAGCATCCCTCCAAAGCCTGTAGGTTCTCGTCGTCTATGGCGGCGCGATCCTATAGCGCGGCGGGACGGGCGGCCGCCGCTCTGCATGCGATGAGCACTTTGCAGGTTTTCCAAGCCAAACTGCTCAGAGATATGCACGAGGGCGGGACTGATCAAGGGTCGTTCAATGAACTGCGAGCGGCCACCGACCTCGCTCTCCGGGCGACTAAAGTGGCGGCTCGTTCCCTTGGTCAGGTGATGGCCACTAGTGTGGTCCAGGAGCGTCATCTTTGGCTCAACCTGGCGGAAGTGCGGGACGCTGAGCGGACCCGTCTGCTCGACGCCCCCCTTTCCCAGGCTGGCCTTTTTGGCGGTGCGGTTGAGGACTTTGCCCAGCAGTTCTCGACCGCCCAGAAGCAGACAGAGGCGATTAAACATATCCTGCCCCGACGGCCAGCTGCTGCCTCCACCCAGCCGTCGCCGCAGCCGCCTCAGTCTGCTCGCCGCCGAGGACGTCCCACTGCGGCCCCCCTCCCTCCGGAGCGACCCCAGCAGCAGCCTCCACCCAGGTCGCGCCGTAGAGGCGGTCGCAGAGGAGCGTCACAGCCCCCTCAGGCCCCGCCCCCCGCTAAACGCCGGGCTAAGCGGCGTTCCTGAGACGGGCTGCTCAGTGATGGCATCGAGTTTTTCCCAGGAGGAGGTAGCAGGCCCCCTCCTTCCCCCGGTGGAGGGCCGGGGGAGAATCTTTTGTTCTCCGCTCCCCGCTGCTCACCCACGGGTGGGCAGCACCCTGAGTTGGTTAAAGAAAGACTTGACACTATCACTGAGCACACAGACCGGAATGAGCGCGCACGATGCTCCAGAGTGTCGCCCCGCTCATTCCCCTCTGTCTCTGAGGGCGCGGAGAGGAGCGTGCGTCGTCCCCGGACCGCACCGCTCCTCTCCCCCTCTGTCGTCAGACCCCCGGCAGAACAGACCCCCGTGGAACGCTGGTCCTTCCCTGGTCTCTTCTGTCGGGGAGCGGAGCTCGACTACGCACCCGCATGTGGTATCTCCCGTGCGCATGCCAGTCACTCCGCCCCGCTGCCCCTCCGGGGGGACGTCTGTGGCTCGTATGACCCCGCTGGTTCGGTTCCTCGGAGCTTGGCTCGAGCTCCCCGGTCTGTCCCGCTGGGTCATCAGAACGATCAGATTCGGCTACGCGATTCAGTTCGCACGATCTCCTCCCCGTTTCAGGGGAGTTCGCTCCACTATAATCGGTGGCAATGCCCCGGTTTTGAGAGCGGAGATTGCGACCCTGCTGGCGAAGGGTGCAATCGAGACGGTCCCTCCAGCCGAGGTGAAGTCCGGCTTTTACAGCCCCTACTTCATTGTCCCCAAGAAGACCGGTGGGTTACGACCGATCCTGGACCTGCGCGTTTTGAACCGCACTCTGCATCGAATGCCGTTCAAAATGCTCACGGCCAAACGCATTTTCGAATGTGTTCGACATCAGGATTGGTTTGCAGCGATCGACCTGAAGGATGCGTACTTTCATGTCTCCATATTGCCTCGACACAGACCGTTTCTTCGGTTCGCTTTCGAAGGCCAGGCATATCAGTACACGGTTCTCCCATTCGGGTTAGCTCTGTCCCCTCGCGTCTTCACGAAGATCGCCGAGGCAGCCCTTGTTCCCCTTCGCGAACACGGGGTTCGCATCCTGAACTATCTCGACGATTGGCTAATTTTGGCTCACTCTCGAGAACAGGTTTGCGAACACAGAGATCTAGTGCTTCAGCACTTAGCCCGTCTGGGCCTTCGGGTCAACCGGGAGAAGAGCAAACTTTGCCCCGTGCAGAGGATCTCTTTTCTCGGCATGGAGATAGACTCGGTCGCCATGTCCGCGCAGCTTACGAGCGAGCGCGCACACTCACTGCTGACTTGTCTTCGACAGTTCGACGGCAAGAGTGCGGTTCCACTGAAACTCTTTCAGAGGCTCCTGGGGCATATGGCATCCGCAGCCGCGGCTACGCCACTCGGATTGCTTCATATGAGACCGCTTCAGCTCTGGCTTCGCGATCGAGTCCCGAGGTGGGCATGGCATCGTGGCTCGCTCCGGGTTCCAGTAACTCCAGCGTGCCGCCGAACCTTCTTCCCGTGGTTGAACCTCAGCTTTCTTCGAGCAGGTGTCCCTCTCCAGCGAGTTTCCAGGCATCTCGTTGTCTCCACGGATGCATCTACCACGGGTTGGGGTGCCATGTGCAATGGGCATGCAGCCGCGGGTTCCTGGACAGGACCCCAGCGCCTCATGCACATCAATTGCCTCGAGCTGCTGGCAGTACGCCTGGCCCTGCACCGCTTTCGAGCACTGCTCAGGGGTCAACACGTACTTGTCCGCTCAGACAATACCGCTACAGTAGCGTACATCAACCACCAGGGGGGTCTACGCTCACGTCGGATGTCGCAGCTCGCTCGCCACCTCCTACTATGGAGTCAGAAGCACCTGAGGTCCCTTCGTGCTGTGTACATTCCTGGAGCCCGGAACCTGGCAGCCGACGAGCTGTCGCGGATCCGCCCTGTTTCCGGCGAATGGCGACTCCATCCCCAGATGGTCCAGCTGATCTGGGACCAGTTCGGGGAAGCTCAGATAGATCTGTTCGCCTCCCGGGACTCTTCCCACTGCGTCCAGTTTTATTCCCTGTCCGAGGGCACGCTCGGTACAGATGCGCTGGCGCACAGCTGGCCGCGGGGCCCACGCAAGTATGCGTTTCCCCCAGTGAGCCTCCTTGCACGGGTGTTGTGCAAGATCAAGGAGGACGAGGAGCAGGTCCTGCTGGTAGCCCCTTATTGGCCCACCAAGACGTGGTTCTCCGAACTCATGCTCCTCGCGACAGCACCTCCTTGGCCTATTCCTCTGAGACAAGATCTGCTCACTCAGAGACGGGGCACTCTGTGGCACCCTCGTCCCGATCTATGGAGGCTACATGTGTGGCTCCTGGACGGCACGAGGCAGGTTTGAGTTCGCTACCACCTGCGGTGGCAGCAACCATCACTTCCGCTAGAGCGTCGTCTACGAGACACCTGTATGCGTTGAAGTGGAACCTCTTCGTCAACTGGTGCTCATTTCGCAGAGAGGACCCCAGGAGATGCTCGATCAGTGTTGTGCTTTCCTTCCTGCAGGATGGGTTGGAGCGTAGGCTGTCGCCCTCCACCCTCAAAGTTTACGTCGCGGCTATTTCCGCCTCTCATGATGCAGTTGAAGGTAAGTCCGTTGGAAAGCACGACCTGGTCATCAGGTTCCTGAGGGGAGCGAGGAGGCTAAATCCGTCTCGTCCTCCCCTCGTGCCCTCTTGGGACCTCTCGGTAGTGTTAAGTGCTCTGCAGAGGCCTCCCTTTGAGCCTTTGCAATCGGTTGAGTTTAAGTTCCTGTCTATGAAGACAGCTCTCCTGGTTGCATTGGCCTCCATCAAGAGGGTAGGGGACCTGCACGCATTCTCCGTTGACGAAGCGTGCCTAGAGTTCGGGCCGGCTTACTCTCACGTTGTTCTGAGACCCCGGCTCGGTTATGTGCCCAAGGTCCCCACTACTCCCTTCCGGGATCAGGTGGTGACCTTGCAAGCGCTGCCCCTGGAGGAGGCAGACCCAGCCTTGGCACTGCTCTGTCCGGTGCGTGCACTCCGCACCTACGTTGACAGAACGCGGTGTTTCAGGACCTCAGATCAGCTCTTTGTCTGTCATGGGGGGAGCCAGAAGGGAAGAGCTCTCTCAAAACAGCGGCTGTCTCACTGGTTAGTGGACGCCATTGTTTTGTCTTACCAGCAGCAAGGTCGTCCGTGCCCCCTTGGTGTGACAGCCCACTCCACTTGGAGTGTGGCTTCCTCTTGGGCTTTAGCGCGTGGCGCCTCGCTAACAGACATCTGCAGAGCTGCAGGCTGGGCGACACCTAACACCTTCGCAAGATTTTATAATTTGCGAATTGAGCCGGTTTCCTCTCACGTACTCGCCTCCGCTAGTGCTGGAACCGCTTAAGTGTCTTCGCTTGCTCGCCACTCCACTCCTCAGATTGGATAAGTGCGATATTTCCTCAGTTGTCCTTCTTTGAAGCCCTGAGTCCTCCAGCACTTATGATGCGGGCACCACTGCGCTCGCTCTGGTGCCGGCTAGGTGCCTCCGTGTGCATGGTTCCCCTTTGGTAACTGCCTCACGTGTATTATCCACTGTAAGCCTCTCTGAGCATGTGTCTTCCCTTGGCAAGCCATCTGCCACCCCTGGAGCTAGTTGCCACCTGCGGTTGGCTCTCCAGTATTCTCCATATGCAGCCCCAGTGGCCATATGTGTTTTGTAAGTCCTCCCTTCGGTAGGCATCTGGTAGCATGTCCCTCCCGGGATATGTTTCCCAGTGTACCTTGGTAATTCTGTGTCAAAGTGGGACCTTTTTGTAATATTGTGTTAGAGGTCTAGACTTTCGCAGAGCACTGGAAGACAGCTGGAAGATGGCGTGATGGCATAGACCCCCATTCTCCATCACTCCTTGACGTAACTCGGAGTGACTACGAAAGGGAACGTCTCGGTTACAGATGTAACCCTCGTTCCCTGAGTAGGGAACGGAGACGTTACGTCTCCTTGCCACTTCTGCTGTACCGCTGGGTGACGCCTGAGATCAGTCTTGGCTCCTCAGCGAAGACATACTGCGGTTGCGTTTGCTTCCTCCCTTTATACCCACATGGGTGGGCGGAGTACGCTATGCAAATTCCGCAGACCCATGGCATTTTCACGCCATTGGCTCGTTGTTAAATACTCGAAGAGGATTGGCTTTCTATGCGAAACCCCCATTCTCCGTCACTCCTTGACGTAACGTCTCCGTTCCCTACTCAGGGAACGAGGGTTACATCTGTAACCGAGACGATTTCAAAGGTACGCACATCTTCATAAATCAGGCAGCGAGAGGAGTGTAAGCATAATCTTACGCCAACATATACACCCGTTTCTACGCAAGATTGATAAATAAGGGCCAATGTGTCCAAGGAACTTTACCTCATGTTTGCTTAATTCACATTTCTCCATATTTAGTGTGACACCAGCCTCTTGCAGTTTGTGAAGCACTGTGTGAAGTCTGACATTATGTTCCTGCTGGTCCTTACCCCAAATGAGTATGTCGTCCATGTGACAAACTACGCCTGGCAGCCCATTGAGAATCACTGACATTCTCCGCTGAAAATGTTCTGGGGCTGAGGCTATCCCAAAAGGAAGTCTGTTAAAATGGTAGCGTCCAAAATGGGTAATGAATGTTGTATAGTGTGCTGACTCAGGTGACAATTGGACCCGCCAAACCCTCTGTTTGCGTCTAACTTGCTGAAGACGACTGCTCCAGCCAGAGATCCAAGTGTTTGTTCCACCGAAGGTAAGATGTACTTCTCTCTGCACACTGCATTATTGAGGTGAGTGAGGTCCACACAAATATGCACCGAGTCATTTTTTGTTGGCACTGGGACCATACCTGAGCACCATTCAGTTGGTTCTTCGACTCTGCTGATTACTCCCATGAACTCCATTTTTTCCAGTTCCTGTTTCACTTTTCCCAACAAAGGAATGGGGACATGTCTTGGAGTGGCCAGGGAAAAAGGAACAGCGTCAGGTTTTAGCTTAATTGTATAAGGCTGCTGCATTAACCCCAAGCCCTGACACAGCTTTGGGTATTTCTCATTTATCACTTTCATGTCTATACTATCAGCTCTAGACACAAGGTTTAGCTTAACGCTAGCTGGCCTGCTCAACAGTGCTATGTGCAAATCTTTGATGACATATACGTTTTCTTCAATTTCGTCTTCCCCTTTGCACAATGTTTCCCTGTACATACCCAGTACATTGAGAGGAGTGCCCCCAGGTCCAAACAAGGGTCTGTCTGGTTTGCGTAACTCTGTCGCATTGTGGTTGATGCTGTAGTACATTTGGGCTGGGATAACTGACACATCCGCTCCCGTGTCAATCTTAAATCTGACTTTGGGGTTTTTGATGGTAAGTTCTGCATACCAATGATCTGTTCCTGCATCCACAGAACCAAGGAACATGGGTGTATCATTATACTCCTTTGTTTCTATCACGTGCACGGATTTAGCTGACTTACACACCTTACTGTAATGTCCTCTTTTACCACAGTTATGACAGGTCACATCTTTTGCTGGTGCCGGTAAGAGGACTTTTCACGAGTGAAGGTATTATTGCGCCAAGTCGGAGTGCTCTAAAGCACTTTTTATGGTATTCCGCCATACAATATAGTCATCAATTTTAAACGCTTAGAAAAACACGTTTTATTTTGTGTCACCAGCCTAGGTCGAGTTACACTAATCGAGTAACTGTGTTTAAATGAAAAACGAGGAAGTGTTTGGTCGCTTCTCTTTTTGGCCCATATTTAATGCACTGGGCTAAGCTAAGTGCTAACACAGTTTTGCGGCAATACAGAGCGATAGAGTGCACGCACTGAGACGAGAGAGGTATGCATCAGCTCGTCTTAGTTAAGGGAATAACATAGTTTAATATGAAAACCCGGTGGAGTATCCCTTTACTATAATTTTAAAAAGAAGCATAAACACAACGAGGGGTGTCTGTTTTATCTGTTTTTGTGACTAACGTTTCTTTAGTATAACCATGGAGTATAAAATTCAATATAAATTCTCGGTATTGCATTGGACTCTATGATCGGCGGAAGTTATCGAGCATCCTTACACCTTCACCGGAAATACCGCCGTGCATAGAGCCCATTATATGTGCGCCTTGAACACCCCATGTGTGCAGGTAATTTCTGTTTGACACTACTTCTTTTATCTTATTTTGTTTATTAAGTAACAATGTGACGGTAGAACGTGTGACAGACAGTAATACGAGTTCGATTTGTGAGATGGCCTCGGCAATAACTTCAGTTGTGAGCTATCCCGTCGCGTAATTGCATCACTTCATAACGTTCCCATGGAAACAGGGGGAAATGGCTGCTCCTGTGTGAAGCAAATGCAACATTTTTCAACTTTCTGCTAAGATATGTGACTTGTTTTGCAAGGAAAATGCGAGAATTATGAAAACATGCAAACATGCAAAAAATATTTTGCACGGAAATCGGCAATTTATGGGGCGAAAGTGTGGCGTATTTGAAAAAATGCAGCCCCCGCATAAATATGCGGGCTTTGGCTGATTTTGCATTGAATTCAGCGATTGCATTATCGCGTTTTTCTGGAGGGACTGACTATGGAAGTCAATGAGACCAAAAACTGTCTGGTTACTGATATTCTTCTAAATATCAGAAAATTGGCTGAATGGATTCAAAAACGGTAAAACTCAACTGTTTAACTCTGGTGGATTGGTAAAATGAGCCTATTTCCAAAAAAAGTGGAGTATCCCTTTAATGTCCCAGTGATCTAATCTGGCTGCTGTTTATGTCAGCATGTACAAGGCATTCTTTCTTTTTTTGGCAAAGACCAAAATAAATAAAAAATAAATAGAATGACAAGCAGCTATTATTTACTGAAATATTTTGTGATGCTGTTACATGTTCATAGAAGCAGATACATTTAACTTCCATGCTAAGAGTAGAATAATACAGAGTGTACTATTTAAAAAGCTGGAAGTGTACATTGTACAATAGAAGTGTACATTATGTACATTAGAAGAGGTACAGCCTGGATGAATCATAGTTGTGTTAATTCCACCTCATAGAGAAGATTTATAGTACAGTGGCAGTTTAGGTGTGTTTTTCCCTAAAACTTTCCCAGATGTTAAAGCGTGATGTTGTATTTCGTCATGACTAGAAAAGTAGGGAATTTGAGATCAGTTTGGTAACCCTGAATAACATCAATTAGATTTGATGGAAGATAAACTGCCAAAGAAGAGGGAAACATTATCCTTGATTGTGCCATGATGTCATATCCTTCCTTTAGTCTGAGCTTTTAGAAATCATTTCAAGCATTTTTGCAGTTTGCTAACACAAAATCTGTGAATTAAAATGGGGCAAAAGACATATACTGGGGTCAGTCATTTATCAGTCATTCCTAAACAAATATCACAATTTCACAGATACATGATCCTTATTTACAATGCTTGTGGAAAGAGAGAGAAAAAAACAATGTCTGCTGTGCTGCTAACCTAAAGTTGTCATGAAAGCCACATGCCTCTATAAAGAGCTTTAAGAAACAGATAGCTCATCCAAGGTCAATCCTGTATCAAAATATATCATGGCAAAAAATGGAGGAGGGGAAGAAGAAATTCTCAGTGTATTTGTAAAGCATCATCTCTCCTGCTCTCCGTCTTATGTAAGAATCCTAATATTTACGTAGATCATCACTACGGACATTCTCCCGTATTGCCACCTGTCTCAACACTCATGGAGAAACCATTACTGAGGTTCTTAGGACTGGGTGGGTTGGTGCTTACTGGCAAAGGCTCATATTTGCCTCCAGGATCCACTGAGCAGCTCTTCTTGGGCATCCTGGGCCGCACCACTGGAGCCTTCGGTATAACAGAGGTCTGCCTGTGTCCGTCTGCTATCAGGGGTGGGCGAATGGGCAAGGGCCCAGAAAAGGCAGAAGATTTAGATTTATGGGTACGGTGGAGTGGGGTACTTGAGAGACTCTGAGCTCCATCCTCAACCTGCTTAAATCCCTCTTTAATGGGAATGGGCTCCCTTTGAGAATCCAAACTGTTTTCCTTCTGTATGCTGTTCTGGCATGAGGTATTTTCTGTGTTGGGCATCTCGCAGCTGTCCGTCCGCCGCCGTGAGCCCTCGTGCATGCGGCTTGTGGCAACCACCGCTTTCATAGCAGCCTATAGAAAATGTTACATTAAATTTAATATTCAAAAATAATTATTGATCTGCCTGCATTGACACCATTACATGAGAAATGAACTGAGCTGGACGATGACATTACGCTTTTCTCCTGAGCGGATATATATATAAATTAACTAAATTGATAACTTTTTTACAACAAAAATTAAACATGACTGAACTTACTGGACTGGACTGTGACGCTATTTTCTTCTGGAAACAAACTTTGTTGCATTATTTTCCTGTTATCTCTGTAAACATCCTTTGAAACAATTTGTATTGTAAAAGGCAATGTAAATAAATGTGACTTGACTTGACTAGACTAGTATCTCATGATTACTGTGCACTGTTTCAGTAAAATGCTTGTGATTCTGCTCATAAAATCACAGAAATAATATTCTCTACCAATAACACAATATCCTTCATGGAGCAACATTTAACTTAACTCTGCCCCCTCCATTGACGGAATTATCCGACTTTTTCTCCCTCAGCTTTTTGTTTAAAATATTGCATTTTTATGAAACTTAGCCACAGTCAAGTGTTGATAAAAAAAGAATGCATGAAGGGTTTTTTGTTTTTTTGCTGTTGTTGTTGTTGTTGTTTTAAAGCAGAGGCTTTGTTCTTTTTTTTTTTTTTTTTATAAAATAGAAAATTTCTTTTGGCCCCGGGGCTATGAGTTACTGCAGGGCCCCCCTCCCCACTACTTTAGGTCACCAAATATGGGCACCAATATATGAGCTAAATGTTATATCATTATACGAGTCATTTTATCCATCTATTATATACTTCACAGTTAATTTATATTACTTATAATACGATTTTTTATCATATCAAAATGTAATGCCACTAAAATTTCATAATTCTTGTGACTAATTTCAATATCACAAAAAATAATAGTAGCTTACGAAAAGAATCTCAAGCTTACTGATGACAAGAGTCACAAATAACAATAGAACAAAGGCACATATGAAATCGACCTAATTGAAAAACTTAAAGCACTGAATAATATTATATTTTAAAATATAATATAAAAATATTCAAAAATATATAATACATAGTATTCTGTGAGGCGTCACGTAGGATTTAAATCAAACTTCGCTTTTCAATACATGCATAACACGTACATATACACCTATAAATTACTTGCATATACATGTATACAATTGAATGTTCAAAATACATATATGAAATACACGTGCACAATAATATTAAATCCATAACCAATACATATTATGTTAGTAATGAATGCTAATAAACTTGAGAATAACTTGCATACACATATACACATAGTAATTTAAAGGTGTAATATGCAGGTGTGTTATGTATGTATTGATAAGCAAAGTTTGATTTAAATCCTATGTGGCACCTCATAGTTTCACTATAAATTCAACATTCATTCTAATTAATTTTACAAAAGTGATTCAGTCAAGGGCAGTAAATTACTTTCTTTCTAAAGTTTGATTAACTTTATTGACACAAATGGCGACAGCAGCTTTATTAGCAGCTTTCTGTCACTTTAAGACCTCAGGGTCGGAATTGAAGTGCACTGTGCAAAACCATCTAATGTTCACCTTGGTCTCAAAACGAGCATGTACAAAATGAATTATCTCCCGCTGCATATTGTGCCTCAGCAGTTTAAAATAATTTGTATCCAAACCACAATGTTAAAAAAACGCATTTAAATGATAAACTTACAGTACATCATGATGGCACAGCAAAATTTTCATATTTCTACCGGATATATTATCACCAGCCCTTTAGGCGAATATAGAGTTTGATCAAACACAAAAAGCAATATCAAATATCCATCAAGTTAATATTCAAACTTTGTGTGGTCGATGATGACGCTATGTTTTAAGAATAGCGTTAGTCTAGATTAGAATGAAGTGAAAAGTGAATGTGATTTATAGGTTAATGTATATTCTAATAAGGCGCAGGCAGCCATCATCTACAGGCCAAACGTGCAGCAGCAGGTCGATCGTTCACAAGTTAAATATAGAATAAATGTATTTGTTATATCAAATTACAGCGAGACGTTTCAATTCACCATGCCCTGCTGCCCCTGGAAGGGAAAGAGTTAAAGCTACAGTATGTAATTTTTTTTCGCCACTAGGGTTCACTAACCTCTAACAATAACAAAGGTGTAGGTTGATGACTCATAAGCGGAATTACGGAACTTTTCGTCATGCCAATGGATCTAATCATGCCTCCCATCTCGTTTATGGGTGAGTGAAACCTTCATGTTATTTATCATGACTGTGGTGTGAAGCAGGGTGCCATTGCAAATGAGAGACAGATATCAGCCTCACACGCGAGTCCCGTGTATATAGGATGTAAGGACCTTTCATCTTACTGAACTACCTGCAAGTGCTGAATTGCTACTCACACAGGTCAGTTTATTTGACAAATGAAACTTGTGAGGTAACGCAGTGCTGTTTCACTTGGTCTACAGTCTACACTCCCACACAGCAGGCGACTCCTAGGCGGATCCGCGTTCAAGTCGTCAAACCCGCGTGACTGTCACATTCGTTTTCGGGCCGCCCAGAGGATCAGCTCCGCCTCCGAGCGGCGCCGTGTAAATTCGAAATTCTATCCGTCAAACAGCGGACCCAGTGCGGACCCATGTCGGATCCTCGGATGTGGACGCGCCTCAACGGCTACAGCACACCAAGAAGAGCTGATATCAGTCGAGATTTTCTTTGCTGGGACACGGTAGCGCTGAAAGCTGATTCCTCTTTTGAGTAAGTAAGTTATTGATTCATTGCGATTTTGACAGTAAACATTGTTTTTTTAATCATCATGCAAGTTATTGTAATGTCGTTGCTTGATGTTTGGACAACTTTCACATGTTCACTCGTGGATAATGATTTAAACTTCTAGTTAGCTGTGAATTTGATAAATTTGAATTTTGGTCTTATGTGTTGTGTCATTAGCCATCCTCTTAATAATCCAAAGTAAGCTTCGGCTTTTTAATTACTGTTTATCACTGTTTCGGTCGGTTTAGACAACTAATGGGTAGCTTGGCGCCTCTTTGAACGTCAAAAAGTAAGTGCGGCCTTATCTGCTAATGTTAGCTAATGTTAGCTAACGTTACCATCTAAGTTAGTATTATTAGCTTGAAACCATCCAGCAAATAACTAACGTTACCATAAGGTGATTTAACGTCACCGCTCATTTTACACAGTTAACAGATTTAAGTCAAGCGACAAGAACCATGGTCAATGGTGGTACTGGCGATACCTAAACCTAAACCTAGAACATTTTCAAACTTTCTGGGTAGGCTTTTCAGGCCAAAATAAATTTGTCAACAAACTTAACTATATCTAACTTAGTTCAGGATTGTTGTCGATCATTCTGATTTCAGAACAACAAATTCCAAGTCTGCTTCAAAAGTTACAGCTGCTTTATTAAACCAAGACAAGAAATTAAATATTGCAAATTTAAACCTAAGTTAACTGAAATTTTAGCAAAATATGATTTTAAATAAAAGACACTGAGACAAAATGTTCTTTTATTATTTAAGTTAAAATAATGTTAATGTATATTTAATAAATATACAATATGATTACGTCATACTAGGCATTTCTTTCTGTATGTATATTTATATATATTTAATATAACAAACATTTTTTTTTTGTTTTATGTCTATGATATTTGTTACTTGATTCATATTCGATTAACCTTTTTTAATCAAATAGCCTAATATCAAAACGTTACTAATAGAAGTAGGCCTAAAATTGTATATAAATTGATATAATAACTTATAAAAAAATTAAAATCATGTCCGTGTACACGAGTCAATGGATTTAAATTTCGTGACTATTTCAAAAATTGCCGTGAGTGTGCTACAACATCATATAGTCTAATCTTCTGCTCATCCCTCTCACCAAATCAAGAAGTGCATCACAAATTTTAAATGTTGCTATTTCTCTGTTCTTGTCTAGTTTGTAGCAATGAAACAAATAAATACATTGTTGAATGGTGGTGTTGTCTAAGTACAACATTAGAAATACTGAATCATTTGAATTAATTTTACACACCTGATTGCAACCTGTCTTTCTTGAAATGTTTCTTTCAGAACAAAAATGAATAGAAAGACTGTACCTGTCTTCGTGTCAACCTTAAGGCGAAGAACACGTGTAGATGTTCAAATTTGTGGTATGTCAATTCATAAAATTATTGTTAAAGAATAAGTTCATGGTTGCTTCTCCTTCTACTTGAAATAACGTATTATTTGTATGTTCTGAAAATGCACATGAAATTGTCTTTGTCTTGCATTGTTTAATATATTCCATTTATATGTACTGATGCTACTCTTTGCCAGGTCTCTCTTATATTTATTGTAATCATCTTCATCAATAATAATAATAATATTATTCTGTTTAGCTCTACAGGTAATTTTAAACTCATGTTCAGTTGAACATATTCAATTTTAGACAACTACAAAGACGCCATTAGGCTTATGACATCTCAACACCTCTAATCTACAGTCTGATGCACAGCAGGAGGGTGAACTGCCAGAGAAAAGAATCAGAAAGCCAGTGTACAGTAAGTGTGTTCAGTCTTGTTTTTGTCATGTTTCTACAGTAATAGTAAGTTATTTCCCATAGCATTCAAAAATAGACCAGAGATGCTTGTACTATATGTATATTTGGCAATTTTGGGGTTGCAATAACCATAACGGTTACTTAACAGCCATCGTTTCAGGTACTCTGATGAGAGTGAAGAAGAGGAGCCAGAAAATGGTAACTTTGTATCTCTGAGGATGCACCTTAAATTCCCTGGTATATCAGCCGAAGCTTCAAGCTCAAGCCAATTGCACCTGCAGAGTAAGGAATGATCTCTTAACATCGAAATAGATAAAATAATTAATATTAGAGAAAACATTTTTAGTACTAAAGAAATTCCCCTCTACTTTTATCCATTCTTTTAGCTCCTCCATCTTGCCGAGTGCCAGGCAGCAGAGTAACAACTACTCGATCTGGAGAAAACTGTCTAGGTAAACACTGTTCTCCAAAATAATATTTAATACAGTGGCCCATCTATGTTAACACAGCAATGGTCACTCTGTTTCAAATTAATAGATTGCATCTACATTACAATCTCAGATTTTGAATGTCAATCCATTCGTGGGATTGAAATAGGTAGTGTATACAAAAATGTTGAAACAAACAAATTCATGTTCAGCATGATCAGACATGTTTTTGTTTGCCATTGTTTGGCCTTATAGCTTACATGGCTTGCAGCCTACCACGGTTAACAGATCACGACCATTTAATACCAATTTCTCTCCTTTAGCACCTGACCATGGCGCAGGACAGCAACACAACTGTTCACCACCTCAACTCCCTGCACCCGCATTGAATATGCGGAGAGTTACTCAAGGTAGGGACTGATTTCTGAAATATTAGTGAATAAAAAGGCCCCATGTGTGTTATCAGTCAACAGTTAACAGATGACTACCATTTATTTAAAAAATGTCCCTCTCTCACACCACCAACCTCACTATGGGCCAGGAACGGCAGTCCCTCCACCTCCCGCACAAGCCCTCAACATGCAGCGAACAGAGGAAGGCTGTTCAAGCCTGAACTACAGACCAACATGGCGAGGGGGAAGAATGGCCGATACCATTTCCTGCACTGGTGAGCAATAAATGACAAACACTGGAGGGTCATTTTGTGCCACAGATTTTGGAAAAAATTCCAACAACCATCACATATTTTCTTCAAACTTTGTCAATAGCTTTTGTCAATAACTAATGTCAGTATAATGAGTAATGAGGATGAACACTGAAACGTAATATATTTTATACACTACATTTTAGCTATATTTCATGTTTGTCTACAGCGAGGTCCACATCCTTATGCTGCTGAAAACTATTAAACAGCAACAAAACCAGCTTGTGACGAAGGTGAACTACCTCAGCAGCAGCAGCTGAACAGCACCCAAGGGCTAGCTGTTGAGATGCCTGACAATATCTATGTTCGCCTGGAACAATTGGAGACAGTGGAGACATTTGAACTGCTTTTAAAGGAACCATCAAATGGCCCAGTGCGACAGAGAGTGGTGAGATATCTTATTTAATATGAATGTTGCCATTAGGTTTATTGATTGTCCATGATTATTGCAAATATTCTTCTGAAGCAGTAGTAAGATACCATAAACAAACATATCTGTCTGTTTGATTACAGGTGCTGTCAGAAAAAAACTCAGCCGCAGATGCGGAGGTCACCAAGCATGCAATCAGGTGGTTGAACCTGGCAACAGATCGGGCAACAAAGGGACGTGTCCCGCCTCCAACCACACAAACTGAGTAATAGGAGAAATGATTAAACATTAAAGCATCTTTTTATTGAACTTCTTGTCGTTTACCAGTTATTCATTTTCTGATATTTTAGTTGTACATAGTGCAGCATTTCATTGAAGTTGTAGCCTAATAGATAAATACTTTATGTTTGCACCTAGGACTATAAAACACTAAATTAGGTTTTGACCACAAAATGCACGTAGATTAGCTTATCCCGGATAGGCTACTTAACGAACTAGTAAGTAATAGCGCACAGACGAAAAGTGGTAGTTCACTATTAAGTAATCAAGAACTACTATTTTTTTAATACTTCCTAGAGAACTACTGAAAATGTTTATTAACAATCTAGTAACTATTATTAACTAAAAGAAACTCTTATTAACAAATTAGTAAGTAATAGCTTACAGATGAAAGTGCTACTAGATACTTCTGTGGGAATTACTAATTATTTGGATTCGTATTATAAAGTGAAGATCATTGGAACTAACTAGTAATTACTCAAGTGTTACTAAAGACATTTTCTAAAAGTATACTAAAGTTCACCAAAAATCTCAAACGTTTGCACAAATCATGACTAGATCATATAGTAACACTTGAGTAATTACTAGTTAGTTCCAATGATCTTCACTTTATAATACGGATCCAAATAATTTGTAAGTAATAGCTCACAGATGAAAGTGTTACTAGATACTTCTGTGGGAATTACTAATTATTTGGATCAGTATTATAAAGTGACCCCAAACCCAAAGATTCTCTATTAGGTTTAGGTCTGGAGACTGGCTAGGCCACGCCAGAACCTTGTTATACTTCTTATAGAGCTACTCCTTGGTTATCCTAGCTGTGTGCTTCGGGTCATTGTCATGTTGGAACACCCAGCCTCGACCTATCTTCAATGCTCTAAGTGAGGGAAGGAGGTTGTTCCCCAAAATCTCGCAATACAAGGCCCCGGCCATCCTCTCCTTAATACAGTGCAGTCGCCCTGTCCCATGTGCAGAAGAACACCCCCAAGCTTCACTGTAGGGATGGTGTTCTTGGGATGGTACTCATCCTTCTTCTTCCTCCAAACACAATTAGTGGAATTATGACCAAAAAGTTCTATTCTGGTCTCATCTGACCACATGACTTTTTCCCATGACTCCTCTGGATCATCCAAATGGTCATTGGCAAACTTAAGACGGGCCTTGACATGTGCTGGTTTAAGCAGGGGAACCTTCCATGCCATGCAGGATTTCAAACCTTAGTGTATTACCAACAGTAACCTTGGAAACAGTGGTCCTCTTCAGGTCAAACAGTGCTCTTTTCAGGTCATTGACCAGCTCCTCTCGTGTAGTTCTGGGCTGATTTCTCACCTTTCTTAGGATCATTGAAACCCCACGAGGTGAGATTCTGCATGGAGCCCCAGTCCGAAGGAGATTGACAGTCATGTTTAGCTTCTTCCATTTTCTAATGATGGCAATTTCCCTGTAGCCTTTTCCAGCCTTGTGGAGGTGTACAGATTTGTCTCTAGTGACTTTGGACAGATCTTTGGTCTTAGCCATGTTAGTAGTTGGATTCTTATTGATTGTAGGGGGAGGACAGGTGTCTTTATGCAGCTAACAACCTCAAACAGTGCATCTAATTTAGGATAATAAATGGAGTGGAGGTGGACATTTAAAAGGCAGACTAACAAACTATATAGTCATCTACTGGTTACACAACAGTATTACAGATAATATCAGCTCTACCAAACCTGGATGTTTTTCCACTAAGAAACAAACATTTTTATTATGTTTTGACTGATACAGTGAAGCTGATTTGATGCAATCTATATTGTGAAAAGCGCTATATAAATATACTTGACTTGATAATAAATGGTGCATGAGGTATATTTATTTAGTACTGTAAAATCCCTTTAATAAAATGCAAATCCCTGCAAAATGAACCTTTGGTCTAATAAAACATTGGTATAGTCAACCGTTCTCTGAGATTTGTTTTCATGATAATCGAATGTAAAGAGTTTTATCTCTAAAAACTGTTTAGAGTATAACGCTAGTATATAGGGCAGAGATCTTCACAGTGCACCCGGGTCTATATTTTAAATGATCAGTTGGGTCCGGGTCAGGTCCGAATCTATTTTGTCGGGTCCCGGGTCTGTTTAAAGGGGAGGTTGATTCCGGTTTCACTTTTTTGATTTTAAATAGTGTGTAATGTTGCTGATGGTGCATTAACAGTATCTGCAAAGTTGCAGCACTGAAAGTTCAATGTAAGCAGAGATATCATCTTTTAAAAACCAGGAAGTGTAAACGCCTACAAAAACGACTCGATTGGGACTACAACGGGTTATGGTACGTCACTAACCCGCACATTTGCATCAACCACTCCCTTCGGAATATGCAGGAAAGGGCATGCATATTTCTGCAGCACGTCGAGTGAGTTGTGTTCACGCAGCTGTCAGGTCTTCTGTGTTTCAAGCTTCCCACGGATGCTATACTTCATCAACAATGGATACAATTTATGTTTGATTATGTTCCTGAAAGTGACGATCGTAATCTAGCTCTCTGTGCTGCGCATTTTACGGAAGACAGCTCGAGTTCAATGCAGCAAGAAACTGTTAATAAACAATGAAGCAGATCCAACTTTAAAACCAGAGGCAGCAGTTGTTGGACCACAACCTGTAAGTAGGCTAAGACTTAATCGTTTTAAATGTATTTGCATGTATAATTCCAGACGTAACGTTAGCCTGTGTTTTGTTTATGTTTTATTTTTTTCAAAATGCCAGCGCTGGCTTTATAGCCACTAGTCTAGTAGTTATGCTAGTATTTTGTGTCTACGACAAACGCGTACAAACATTATGGACCTGAATTTTGTATAAGTACTAATGTTTTAAACGTATTTTTCATGTATATATTCTTTTTTGACGTTATTTTCGATTTGATCAAGAACGTAAACTTGCCAACGCTGTTTGTGCTTAACATTAGTAGCCAGTCAGTTGCTATCGTTGCCAGTCAGATGCTATTGTGTAAAACAAACGTGTATATGGTTAAAAAAATATGGCAAATTATCATTCAGAAACGTTTAGTAAGAACCGTGTGTGGTGTGGTTCTGTTTGACTCGCTTCATCGCGGCTTTCTCGGTCTGATTCTGCCTCAAACTGATACTGCAGTTCGACACCATTATTTACATCTGAACCGGAGCTGTCGTTTCCCCGTAAAGGTAATAGGCGTTAACCTTCCGGACAACGTGAGCGACAGTTTAGCCAATCACAACACACCCGCCCAAACTAACCAATCTGAGCCCACGACGTGTTTCTGAGGGAGTGTTTTCATAGAATCAGGAAGTAAACCGCTTCATCGCGGCTTTCTCGGTCTGATTCTGCCTCAAACTGATACTGCAGTTCGACACCATTATTTACATCTGAACCGGAGCTGGCGTTTCCCCGTAAAGGTAATAGGCGTTAACCTTCCGGACAACGTGAGCGACAGTTTAGCCAATCACAACACACCCGCCCAAACTAACCAATCTGAGCCCACGACGTGTTTCTGAGGGAGTGTTTTCATAGAATCAGGAAGTAAACCGCTCGTTCAGGGGACAGAGGAGAGCGCGGCTGACAATAAAGGTGAAGTTTATAAAAAATAAGACTTTTAAAAAAAGAAAAACGTCTCGGTTACGGATGTAACCCTCGTTCCCTGAGTAGGGAACGGAGACGTTACGTCAAGGAGTGACGGAGAATGGGGGTTTCGCATAGAAAGCCAATCCTCTTCGAGTATTTAACAACGAGCCATTGGCGTGAAAATGCCATGGGTCTGCGGAATTTGCATAGCGTACTCCGCCCACCCATGTGGGTATAAAAGGAGGAAGTAAACGCAACCGCAGTATCTCTTCACTGAGGAGCCAAGACTGAACTCAGGCGTCACCCAGCGGTACAGCAGAAGTGGCAGGGAGACGTAACGTCTCCGTTCCCTACTCAGGGAACGAGGGTTACATCCGTAACCGAGACGTTCCCTTTCGTAGTCACTCCGAGTTACGTCAAGGAGTGACGGAGAATGGGGGTCTATGTCATCACGCCATCTTCCAGCTGTCTTCCAGTGCTCTGCGAAAGTCTAGACCTCTAACTCAAAGAATACAAAAGGTCTTACTTAGACACAGAATTACCAAGGTACACTGGGAAACATATCCCGGGAGGGACATGCTACCAGATGCCTACCGAAGGGAGGACTTACAGAACACATATGAAGACTAGGGCTGCATATGGAGAATACTGGAGCGCCAACCGCAGGTGGCAACTAGCTCCAGGGGTGGCCGATGGCTTGCCGAGGGAAGACACATGCTCTAAGAGGCTTACAGTGGAGAATACACATGAGACAGTTACCAAGGGGAACCGTGCACATGGAGGCACCTAGCCGGCACCAGAGCAACGCAGTGGTGCCCGCATCAAAAGTGCTGGAGGACTCAGGGCTTCAAAGAAGGTACAACTGAAGAAATATCGCACTTATCCAATCCGAGGAGTGGAGTGGCGAGCAAGCGAAGACACTTAAGCGGTTCCAGTACTAGCGGAGGCGAGTACACGAGAGGATACCGGCTCAATTCGCAGATTATAAAATCTTGCGAAGATGTTAGGTGTCGCCCAGCCTGTAACTCTGCAAATGTCTGTTAGCGAGGCACCATGCGCTAAAGCCCAAGAGGAAGCCATACTCCGAGTGGAGTGGGCCGTCACACCAAGGGGGCACGGTCAACCTTGCTGCTGGTAAGACAAAACAATGGCGTCCACTAACCAGTGAGACAACCGTTGCTTTGAGAGAGCCCTTCCCTTCTGGCTCCCCCCATGACAGACAAAGAGCTGTTCTGAGGTCCTGAAACACCGCGTTCTGTCAACGTAGGTGCGGAGTGCACGTACCGGACAGAGTAGTGCCAAGGCTGGGTCTGCCTCCTCCAGGGGCAGCGCTTGCAAGGTCACCACCTGATCCCGGAAGGGAGTGGTGGGGACCTTGGGCACGTATCCAGGCCGGGGTCTCAAGACAACGTGAGAGTAAGCCGGCCCGAACTCTAGGCACGCTTCGTCAACAGAGAATGCGTGCAGGTCCCCTACCCTCTTGATGGAGGCCAATGCAACCAGGAGTGCTGTCTTCATAGACAGGAACTTTAACTCAACTGATTGCAAAGGCTCAAAGGGAGGCCTCTGCAGAGCACTTAAAACTACTGAGAGGTCCCAAGAGGGCATGAGGGGAGGACGAGGCGGATTTAGCCTCCTCGCTCCCCTCAGGAACCTGATGACCAGGTCGTGCTTTTCAACGGACTTACCTTCAACTGCATTATGAGAGGCGGAAATAGCCGCGACGTAAACTTTGAGGGTGGAGGGCGACAGCCTGCGCTCCAACCCTTCCTGCAGGAAGGAAAGCACGACACTGATCAAGCATCTCCAGGGGTCTTCTCCGCGAGAAGAGCACCAGCTGACGAAGAGGTTCCACTTCAACGCATAAAGGTGTCTCGTGGACGACGCTCTAGCGGAAGCGATGGTTGCCGCCACCGCAGGTGGCAGCGAACTCAAACCTGCCTCGTCCCGTCCAGGAGCCACACATGTAGCCTCCATAGATCAGGACGAGGGTGCCATAGAGTGCCCCGTCTCTGAGTGAGCAGATCTTGTCTCAGAGGAATAGGCCAAGGAGGTGCTGTCGCGAGGAGCATGAGTTCGGAGAACCACGTCCTGGTGGGCCAATAAGGGGCTACCAGCAGGACCTGCTCCTCGTCCTCCTTGATCTTGCACAACACCCGTGCAAGGAGGCTCACTGGGGGAAACGCATACTTGCGTGGGCCCCGCGGCCAGCTGTGCGCCAGCGCATCTGTGCCGAGCGTGCCCTCGGACAGGGAATAAAACTGGACGCAGTGGGATGAGTCCCGGGAGGCAAACAGATCTATCTGAGCCTCCCCGAACTGGTCCCAGATCAGCTGGACCGTCTGGGGATGGAGTCGCCATTCTCCGGAGATAGGGTGGATCCGCGACAGCTCGTCGGCTGCCAGGTTCCGAACTCCTGGAATGTACACAATACGAAGGGACCTCAGGTGCTTCTGACTCCATAGTAGGAGGTGGCGAGCGAGCTGCGACATCCGACGTGAGCGTAGACCACCCTGGTGGTTGATGTACGCTACTGTAGCGGTATTGTCTGAGCGGACAAGCACGTGTTGACCCCTGAGCAACGCTCGGAAGCGGTGCAGGGCCAGGCGTACTGCCAGCAGCTCGAGGCAATTGATGTGCATGAGGCGCTGGGGTCCTGTCCAGGAACCCGCGGCTGCATGCCCATTGCATATGGCACCCCAACCCGTGGTGGATGCATCCGTGGAGACAACGAGATGCCTGGAAACTCGCTGAAGAGGGACACCTGTCCGAAGAAAGCTGAGGTTCAACCAAGGGAAGAAGGTACGGCGACACGCTGGAGTTACTGGAACTCGGAGCGAGCCGCGATGCCATGCCCACCTCGGGACTCGATCGCGAAGCCACAGCTGAAGCGGTCTCATATGAAGCAATCCGAGCGGCGTATCCGCGGCTGCGGATGCCATATGCCCCAGGAGCCTCTGAAAGAGTTTCAGTGGAACCGCACTCTTGCCCTCGAACTGTCGAAGACAAGTCAGCAGTGAGTGTGCGCGCTCGCTCGTGAGCTGCGCGGACATGGCGACCGAGTCTATCTCCATGCCGAGAAAAGAGATCCTCTGCACGGGGCAAAGTTTGCTCTTCTCCCGGTTGACCCGAAGGCCCAGACGGGCTAGGTGCTGAAGCACTAGATCTCTGTGTTCGCAAACCTGTTCTCGAGAGTGAGCCAAAATTAGCCAATCGTCGAGATAGTTCAGGATGCGGACCCCGTGTTCGCGAAGGGGAACAAGGGCTGCCTCGGCGATCTTCGTGAAGACGCGAGGGGACAGAGCTAACCCGAATGGGAGAACCGTGTACTGATATGCCTGGCCTTCGAAAGCGAACCGAAGAAACGGTCTGTGTCGAGGCAATATGGAGACATGAAAGTACGCATCCTTCAGGTCGATCGCTGCAAACCAATCCTGATGTCGAACACATTCGAAAATGCGTTTGGCCGTGAGCATTTTGAACGGCATTCGATGCAGAGTGCGGTTCAAAACGCGCAGACCCAGGATCGGTCGTAACCCGCCGGTCTTCTTGGGGACAATGAAGTAGGGGCTGTAAAACCCGGACTTCACCTCGGCTGGAGGGACAGTCTCGATTGCACCCTTCGCCAGCAGGGTCGCAATCTCCGCTCTCATAACCGGGGCATTGCCACCAACTATCGTGGAGCGAACTCCCCTGAAACGGGGAGGAGACCGTGCGAACTGAATCGCGTAGCCGAATCTGATCGTTCTGATGACCCAGCAGGACAGACCGGGGAGCTCTAGCCAAGCTCCTAGGAACTGAACCAGCGGGGTCATGCGAACCACAGACGTCCCCCCGGAGGGGCAGCGGGGCGGAGTGACTGGCATGCGCATGGGGGAAACCACATGCGGGTGCGTAGTCGAGCTCCGCTCCCTGACAGAAGAGACCAGGGAAGGACCAGCGTTCCACGGGGGTCTGTTCTGCCGGGGGTCTGGCGATAGAGGGGGAGAGGAGCGGTGTGGTCCGGGGACGACGCGCGCTTCTCTCCGCACCCTCAGAGACAGAGGGGAATGAGCGGGGCGACACTCTGGAGCATCGTCGCTCATTCCGGTCTGTGTGCTCAGTGATAGTGTCAAGTCTTTCTTTAACCAACTCAGGGTGCTGCTCACCCGTGGGTGAGCAGCGGGGAGCTGAGAATAAAAGATTCTCCCCCGGCCCTCCACCGGGGGAAGGAGGGGGCCTGCTACCTCCTCCTGGGAAAAACTCGACGCCATCACTGAGCAGCCCGTCTCAGGAACGCCGCTTAGCCTGGCGTTTAGCGGGGCGCGGAGCCTGAGGGGGCTGTGACGCTCCTCTGCGGCCGCCTCTACGGCGCAACCCGGGTGGAGGCTGCTGCTGGGGTCGCTCCGGAGGGAGGGGGCCGCAGCGGAACGTCTTTGGCGGCGAGCAGACTGAGGCGGCTGAACCGAAGGCTGGTCATCTCCACGCCCGTGTCTGTCTGTTTGGACCTTACATTGTATTAATAAAGAGTTATTACCTGCTATTGCTTCCTGTTATCCGCTGAGTCATGACACTGGAGGATACATTATGATATTTAATAAGGGGATATTTAATATTTAATATTTAACAATATTATTGATCTGTGTTGTCCAGCAACCCTATCAACTGGATCAACGTTAGGTGTCTGCGCTAAACATTTTACACGGGAATCCTTTACAACGTTCATTTCGAGTCGGACAATAATGTCTACAGAGAACAGAGTGCTGTATAGAGATGGAACAGGTATAGTTTAGTAGTTTAATTATGGTTATTATAATGTATTTGTCATCTGCTTATATGTATCCATTGTTTATTACTAGCCTACAAGTCTGCTGTTTCGGACCAGATCCGATGATCAAACATACTGATGAGTTTAATAAAGTTTATTGTACATCACACAAAAGTTGAAGCATCAGTTTTACTTAAGAAAATCACCGTAAGAGCTGAGTAAATACAGTAAGTTATAAGAAGTGTGTGAATGTGAAACAAGGCAAAACAACATATGATAGCAAACGTTGATCTCTATAATCACTGTAAGCTAAGAAAAAGTAGACTACATCTTCGTTAATATAATCTACATTAAATAAAAGGTAAACTTATGTGGGAGAAAATAGCAACAAACGTTTTAGCTCCTTATTGATGTTAATGTATGTCTCAGTAAAAATGATTGATGTAGACGTCCTTCCATTGACTCAATGGGCTCTATCTTGCACCCGGCGCAAATGACTTTATACACTGACGCATTTATCATTCCTATTTTGCACGTGCGCAAAGCGGGTTTTTTTCCTCCACAGACGCACGTCGGTAAACTAGGAAATGAACTTGCGTTCCCTGGGCGGGTTGGCGCAAAAAGGAGGCGTGTGTCGGTGCAAACAATTCCTAGTGCTATTTTGCAGTTCCAGAAAACAATTGCGCCAATGACCAGAAAAAACCTGGGGTCTCATTTATAAAACTGTGCGTAGGATCCTTACTAAAAGTGTACGTGCGCCCGAAAGCCAAAAATGGCGTACGCCAAAAAATATTCAGATTTATAAAACCGTGCGTACGCCAGAACCTGCGCAGAATTCACTTTATAAATCCCAGTCAGCCGAAGATTGTGCGCACACGCGTCTCCTCCCCGAAATAACCATATATGGAGCTTACAACGGCTAGTTTAAATATGCATATCCTCATCTGCATATAATTTGCATGTGATTATTCATCCACGTGATACCATGTTAACGTACAAGACGTTAGGAAAATATGAAATACAGATGTGCCGTGTCACAATAAATTATTTTTATTTTTTTCGTTGCCTATATCCTTGCCTTGTTTTTGAATGTATAAATCAAATATTGTCAAATACATCTCAGAGAAAGATCTTCTCAATCTTTTCCACTGGCCAAATAGTATTTTTAATGAATTTATATTTTTAATGGAAAGACATGGTTGTGCATTATTTGCATGGAATTATTTTCTCAGACAATCTGCTATTATCATGATTAGCAATTATCTGTAGATAAAACATTAAAACACTGCATGCCAGAGGGAAAGTGTTCAAAAGCATTGCATCCACAACAAATATATATTTGTATTTATTGAATATATATATATATATATGTATATATATATATATATATATATATATATATATATATATTGTAACTTCTCAGTAATGATTTCATGTAGTTTAAATGTTTAACTCCATTAATGAGAATGGCATATTTAATCTAAATGTTTATATCAGAAGTAAAACATAGTTGAAATCATTATTTCATTTATTTAAACTGTTATTGAGAACGTGCACTGTATTTATTAGCCTACTCATGAAGATATACGGTTCATCTGCAGTTAGATTATGCACGTCAGTTTCACTAAACAGCCCAGTGCGCGTGCTGGCGCAGACACTTAAGAAGGGATGGATATTGGCTTCAAGTGATTCGCTTGGTGAGTGAAATTTTATTTGTAGGCTATTTTATTTTTGTAGTCTATAGATAGGCTATAATTTTCTTTAGATTTTCGGTCAAAAAGTGACCAAAAAGACATTTAACTACACCTCACCATCGGTGTCGCCAATTCCCTTTGTCTCCAGAATGTGCGTACGCACGGCTCAAAGTTTGCTTAATGGTGCGCACTTTCTCCCGTCAAGTTTGTTTTTTATAGATCACAACCTTAGCGTGGAAACTGGCGTACGTACGTTTCCAGCCCTGTTTTGTGCGTACGCACGCTTTATAAATGAGACCCCTGGGGCCTGATGTATAAACGTTGCGTACGCACAAAATAGGCATAGAAATATGCGTACGCATTTTTCCTCGCACATATCGGGATTTATAAAAAATAAACTTGGCTTAAATAAGTGCGCACCGTAAGGATGCTCTTGACCGTGCGTACGCACTCTTTTAGAAGAGTTTGTGTTTTGGCGACACCGATGGTGTACTGGAGTTAAATGTATTTTTGCTCACTATAGACAGAGAATCTAAAGAAAATTTTACATCTACAGAAATATAATTCAAATATAATTTCACAAACCTATCATCACTTGAAGCAAACATCCTTCTTAAATGACCGCGCCAGCACGCGCGTTGGGCCGTTTAGTGAAACTGACGCACATAGCCATAATATAACGGCAGATTGAGTAAAACCGTAAATCTTCATTATGAGTCCAAATCATAAATACAGTGCATGTTCAAAATAACAGTTTAAATAAATAAAAGAATGATTTAAACTATGTTTTACTTCTGATATAAACATTTAGCCTATATTAAATATGCCATTCTCATTAATGGAGTTAAACACTTAAACTACATGAAATCATTACTGAGAAGTAACAAATATATATATATATATATATATATATTCAATACATAGAAATAGACCTATTTGTTATGGATGAAATGCTTTTGAATACTTTTCTTCTGGCATGCTGTGGTTTAATGTTTTTACTAGAGATAATTGCTAATCATGATAATAGCAGATTGTCTGAGAAAAGTGTTTAGTGCAAATAAAGCACAACCATGTCTATCTGTTTCCATTAAAATATAAATCAATTAAAAATACTATTTGGCCAGTGGTAAAGATTGAGAAAAACTTTCTCTGAAATGTATTTAACAGTATTTGATTTATTTATTCAAAATCAAGGCAAGGATATAGGCTACTAAAAAAAAAATATGTTTGTAATAATGTGACGGTACATCCGCATTTCATATTTTCCTAACTAACGTCTTGTACCTTTAAACTTGGTATCACGTGGATTTATAATGATATGCGAATGATATGCAGATGAAGATATGCATAGTAAAACTAGGCGTTGTAATCTCCATATATGGTTATTTCGGGGTGGAGACGCATGTGCGCTCAATCTCCCGCTGACTGGGATTTATAAAGTGAATTTTGCGCAGGTTCTTGCGTACGAACGGTTTTATAAATCTGAAAACTTTTGTGCGTACGCAAATTCTGCCTTATGTGCGTACGCACACTTTAAGGATGAAATCTACGCAAATTTTTATACATGAGGCCCCTGGTCTAAAGTCAGTGGCGCGTTGCGCGTACATTCAGATGCTATTTTAAGCGCGCCTGCTTGGCCATAATACAGAGAGTGAACAACGCACATACACTGTAGATGATTCTCTCATCACACAGATGCATTTTACTTTTTTGTAAATGATACATTATTATAAGAAAAAAATATAAACATGAGGGAAATCATTGTTGTGTCCACGATGATGGGAAAAATAGGCATAAAACCTACACATACCCAAGTTATTATAATATGCACGTTTAACCGAAGCTAATTTGGGTGGGTTTGTCCCGTCCCCAATGTCCCTTCTCTTTCTTTTACGGCCCTGACGAGAACTTCGATCTCCTCGGCTGTGAACCGATTGTGAAGCGCGTCTGGTAAAGATAGTATTGCGCCATGGAACAAGCGCACCTCGTTCACGCTCTTAAAGGGAATGTGATATGACGCTCTTATTGGTTTATTTCCATTACGCCCAAACCACACCTATGAATAATGAAGCTACTCCAGACCAACCTCTTTTAGATTTGCGCCAGGCGCAAGAGGCATTTATCCCGCCGGGAAAATAACAACAACAGCGCCGGGATCCGCCCACAAAGTTACTTGCGCTTTGCGCTTTGACACTTTGACACTTGCGTTTCAGATCGTTAAAATAGGGCCCAATATCTTCCGTTTCCAGCTCTGGTTCAGAGTCTGGCTCAAACATATTCGGTTGAATTCCGTAGGTCACGGCCAGTTGGGGTTCATTCACAACTTGCGCCATGATGTTATTTTGGAATGATATACTTTAGTTACCTGCGGTGTCAAGCCTCCTCCTTGCTGCCATCAACGCACCCCTCATTTGCATTATTAAAATGACCGTCCACAACAGCCAAAATATCGCATCAGATCTCGCGAGACAATAATGCATTCAGAAATAAGGGTCAGAGGAGCTCTGTGTTTATTTATTTTTTTCACTTTTCTTTTTTAGAAGGGCCTGAAAGGCTATAATAGAGCGTGGGTATCCAAGGTAATACTAGGTTATGACTCCTTTAAGCGCATGAACGCAGTGAGCAAATCAGAGGCATTTTAGAGTCAACATGCAGAGAATTCACTCAAAATTTATGTTCAGAATAAGCACGAGCTTTATCCTTTTGCAAATCCCCTCATAAACAAAGTCTAGACACGATATAAATGAGAGATTCGCTGTGCAGTGCGGATAACTTCAGTGTTTATGACGAGTTTTAGGGAGAGTGCAGAACGTGGTAAGTGATGGCTTAAAGGAGCGCTAAAAATAATAATTTTGTTTTTCGTGCTTCTAGAGCACCAGTGGTTACGTTCACAATGTAAATCAAAAACAGTCATAAATGCATTTAAATGTGGGAGTGAATCCGCTAAATTTTAGTTCTGTGAGTCATGAAATTGCGATGATTGACAGTAACCATAGCAACATTTTGGCGACTAATAATTGTATGATTTTTGTTACATTTACACTTTAGTCATAAGTTTACATAAACCTTTAAGAATCTCCAAAATGTTTTTTTTTCTTTTTTTATTAATAGGAAGGATCATAAAAACATTGTTTCTATTCAGTAGCTACTGCTCTGAAAAAGCTTTTTCACATTACAGACGTTTAATGGCCTAGTCCACAAGACAAAATATAAGACAAATTACTTGATTTTAATATTGTGTGTCATTACCTGAATGATCCACAAATCCACAAATTTTTTTTGTTTGTTTTGTTTTGTTTTTTGTAATGGTTGTTCACAAGGAAAAATCATCCAGCTCCTGTACATTCTTTGCTTTTCCAGCATTTTCTGCATATTTGACGCCTTACTAGTGACAGTGAGATCCATCTTTTCGCACTGGTGACAAGTGAGGGACTCATACACAACCATTACAAACCCTGCAAATATTTAGTGATGTTCAAGAAGGAAGCATCTGTTAAGGATGGAACTGGAAGTAAATTGGTGTAAATTGTTAAAAATGAAGTAATTTAGTCCTGCCCTTCAGAGGCTAAAAAAGATATTAGCATTTAAAACAAAATAATAAAAATTTAAACATCACCATCATCTTGCTCAAAAGTGTACCCCTGGCTCTTAATGCATCGTGTTGCATTCTTGAGCATTACCTTGCAAATACCATTTTCTCTTTGCTCCTCAAAATATTTTTCACTCTTTGAGAACATGTGGAGTGAGAGCGGAATGGCTTGCCGGACGTAGCAACAGTAACTAAGAGGGGCGGGTCTTTGTGAAAGGTCAATTTTTAATCATTTAAATCTTTGTGGACTTGGCCGAACTCGACTCGGACTCGGATGTTAAGGACTCGGACTCAAGTCCGACTCGGCCCTCTTTGAACTCGGACTTGGACTCGATTGTTAAGGACTTGGACTCGACTCGGACCCAACACTACCAACAGCATATGAATGTTAAGGGGATAGTTCACCCAAAAATAAAAATTCTCATAAATTTTATATACTTCTGCTGTCCAAGATGCATTTTACTTTTTTTTTTTTTTTTTTTTACAAATAAACACAAATCAAGATTTTTAGTGTAAAGAAAGAAAGTCATGTACATCTGTTCTGGGATGGAATGAAGGTGAGTAAATGATGAGAGAAATTGGGTGGACTATCCTTGTACCCACCCAGTCACTGTTTTGGTACGTTTAATGTAACAGGAACTATTCAAATGATCATTCCATCATTTTAAATGTATATGAATTTTAAATATGTATTCTGTATTTGTTCTTGTGCATTTTTATAGTAATGTATATCATGACAATATACAATACTGTATGCTACGTGTTGTATGCAGGTAGTGATTCTGGTCCTTCCTTTCACAACATAACTGCAACCAAGACTTTCACTTTGATACTTGTGTATATGCTGTAGCGACTATAAAGAATGTAAATTTATTTGAATTAATTCATATTTTCAGTTACATTCATTCAACTGATTTTATAAGTCACTTTTTAATTTGTTGATGATTGTTAAAAATGTATTTCCAATTTTAAATATTAGAAGATAATATTAAGGCTTCCGGTTATGGAGTCTTAATGAGAGGCTGCATGTGCGTCTGGCTCGCTGTTGCATCGCTTGAAACTATATACCTTGAAACATAATTCTACTTGTTCTTGACCCACACTCTTTTACTGGACATTATGCCACCAAACGACGCTAAAACTGGCCAACAACTGGGTAAAACGGCAAGACAAAGGGGCTAATGTTGACACGGCTAATGCTAGCAAAACACAGCTGGCTATTTCCAATAAAGCCAATGTACGGGAGGCATCGGAGACTCCAGAGGCACCCGAAAAATACCAGAGACGCCAAGTCCGACAAACAGTGACCTTCTCAGAGAAATTGTCACTGTCATTGAAATTCACTGTCATTCACTGTCATTGAAATGTGACATGGCTAAATAATCTACCAATATGCTGAAAGCAATTAACAATATAAAAGGGGATATATAGTTACACTCTAAAAAATGCTGGGTTGTTTTAACCCAACTTTGGGTCAAATATGGACTAACCCAGCCGTTGGGTTAAATTTTTACATTACATTATTAACCCAACATTTCGGGTTTGTCCATATTTGACCCAAAATTGGGTTAAAACAACCCAGCATTTTTTAGAGTGTACACTCTCAAAGAGATGGAGGAGCGAATCTCACAAACAGAAGATGATGTAACTTCTCTTCAGGGCAAAGTTAAAGTAAAATACTGGAGAAAACTGTGGAGACTCTTTGCAAGAGAATTACAGAGCAAGAAGACAGGAGCAGATGCTCCAACATGAGACTGGTTGGGCTACCCGAAAAATCAGAGGGCTCAGAACTGTGTGGTTTTCTGGAGAAGTGGCTCCGGGATACACTAGATGAAATTTTCCCCATGCCCCCTATCATAGAGAGAGCACACAGGATCGGGCCTACTAACCCTAAATCTACATCACCACGGGTGTAAATAATTAAGTTTCTGAACTACCGGGATTGGGAATAGTGATGTGTCGTTCATGAACGATTCGTTCATTTTGAACGAATCTTTAATATGACTCGGGACTACCGAGTTGTCTCAGGGAGTGATTCGTTCATTTTGTGTTACCCGCGCATGCGCATTGCACAACATATGGATTCTGAGTCTGTACTGGAAACAGAAATGATTAGTTCATCTCTCGAGTTCGGTTTCGGCGAGTCCGAGTCTTTCGTTCTTTCTGTCAGTCCCATTAAGTCTATGCTGTCAGACCACCGGAAAGAGGAATGATTAGTTCATTTGAGTCTTCGGGTTTGAGTCCTTCGTTCTTTAGTCACGTGAATTGTGACTTTAGTTGTGACAATAGTCCGTATTGAATAGCCTAATTCACAAACTTTTTACAAACTAATTCACAAACTTTTTACAAACAAGCACGTAGATGATGTATAATATAATAGTAGTTAATTAATGTACAATAAATAATAAAACACATCACAGATGCATAATATAGAAAAGAGACGGGCAGGGACAATAATAAGGAATAAGGAATAATGGAAACTTTGTTTATAATGTTTATTGAACATATTTTGTATTTTAATGCCTATATAACACAATATACATTCAGACGCAGTCAATAATACGAATCTAATACCAGTGGCCACGTGAGAAAAGATCGACGGACTCAAACCCGAAGACTCAAATGAACTAATCATTCCCCTTTCCTGTACTGACAGCATAGACTTTATGGGACTGACAGGAAGAACGAAAGACTCGGACCCGGCCGAACCCGAACTTGAGAGGTGAACTAATCATTTCTCTTTCCGGTGCTGACAGCATAGACTCGGGGCGGCAGTGGCTCAGTGGTTCATGTAGGTTGTATACAAAACGAAAGGTTGGTGGTTCAATCCCCGGTTCCACCTGACCAAGTGTCGAGGTGTCCATGCGCAAGACACCTAACCCCAGCTGCTCCCGACGCACTGGATGGCGCCTTGTATGGCGGTGTATGAATGAGTGTGTGAATGGGTGAATGTGAGGCAATATGTAAAGTGCTTTGGCGGCCATGAGGTCTATGAAAGCGCTATATAAATGCAAAAAAAAGAAAAGAAAAGAAAAAGACTCTATTGGACTGACAGCACAGGAAGAACGAAAGACTCGGACCCGGCCGAACTCGAGAGATGAACTAATCTTTACTCTTTCCGCTCCTGCTATATCGCACAGCACGGCCCAGCAGACAGCACAGATCAGACACTGACGAGTCAACAGCTAACGTCTCGAGACATGAGAGGAGAACAAACCTGATGAATATGAAGTTGCAAAGGAAAGAACGTCTCGGATCAGGAGGTTAGGTGAACTATAACAGGGTCAGACTGCAATAGCCCGAACTTGAGACCCAGCAACTAATTAATACAGTTATTTCAGTTGTTTATAATTTGGCTTTGGCTGCATTACCCTATTATTTATGTTATTTTTACAAATGTAATCAAGATTTTCGTAAGTACTAGATGTTTTGGGATATTTAACATGACATTTTAATTATATAATTATGAAATGACCGAAATGAACGAAATGACTCGATAAAAGATTCATTCATTTTACTGAACGAGACTCAAAGATCCGAGTCAGTAAAATGATCCGAACTTCCCACCACTAATTGGGAAGCAACCCTGAGAACCGCCATGAAGATGAAGGGGGTACGCTATGAGAATCAAGGAGTTGCCTTTTTCCCTGACCTCTCCGCAGAGACACGTAAATTGTAGCAGCGCTTCAACGGTATGAATATCCAGCTTTGTGCTCTGAATTTTCGATATGGACATTTCTATTTCCTCTGCACATGTGTAGACTAGATTTTTAAAAGATTTTTTTCTTTCTTTTTCATTGAACACTAAAACATAGCAGGGCAGTGATGACTAACCTTTAATTTTCGCCGAGCATTAAATTCCTGTAGTTTTCTTTGTGTTGTGTCCATGTGGGAAAATCGTGCTGCTTTTCCAAGCACCCACGGGTGTTCCAGAGCTTGTTTCACCGTGAGACGTTTATGAGGGTCCAGCACAATGAGCTTGCTTACCTACAGACAACATAAAAAAGATAACCAACAGCTAATAATGAATAAACAAAAGAGCTTATTAGAGAAAATTATTAAGACAAAATTAGCATCTGAGTCTGCCTTTGATATTTTGACACTCTTCTCTCCTATCTGCAGTGCATGAAAATCATCAGCATTACAAACATGACAATAATGATATGTTAGCATGCGTTACTCACCAGATCCTTTGCATTGAGAGAGACTTCATCCCACCAGGGGGAGACAAACTCATAATCACAATTCAGAATGCGACTGTACATGTACTGGTCCCCCCTTGGATCGAAAAATGGTTCAAACCCACACAGCCTGAGGGTGAAGACAGACAGAAATAACAGATGGCAGAGAAATAACAATTTATAATTTGTACAATTTATAACTGTAACTACAATTACAAACTGTAACTATAACTACAATTTATTACAGTTTAAATTTACAACTTAAACTTTACAACTAAATTTAAACTTTTTCAAACTTTCTGGCTAGGCTTTTCCAAGCCAACTTAAAGTTTGTCAAATTTTATAACTGTATAAAATTTATTTAATTTATTATAACTGGGGCAGCAGTGGCTCAGTGTAGTGATGGCCAAATTAAGCTTTTGTGAAGCACTGAACCACTTGAGCCAATTGGTTCGAAAATTGGTTCATTACTCGAAGCTTCAGTTGCAATGACCTCTCCTGGCGAAAAGCAAGGCTGCAATCAAATTAATCAGTGAGCAGTATTGGAGAAACTACTTTAGTTCTGAAGCATCTTTGCTAAGATCACCCTTGGATTTTTAACTATATTTCCTTTGAAAACTCTTTGATGCACACGCTAATGCTGAGCATAATGTTCTATTTACAAATAAAAATTGATAAATGTATATTTTGTGTTGTTTAGGAGAGAGTGCTGGGAAAATATGGCATAGGTTGGGTGTGCTTGTGTAACTATGGCAGGGGGTGATTTTTGGGATGGGGAACACTCAAAGATTTTTATTGAGGTACATTAATTTTTCAACAGTTTTTGGTCGGTTTCTTTTTTTGCTCACAACCTCTCCAGACTTGGAAAACACTCGCTCACAAGGAACAGATGATGCTGGCGAACATAAAAATTGTTTTGCAAGATTAAACAGATGAGGGTACACATTTTGATGGTTTCGCCATTTGATTTGGTTTGATAGCTACTGGCTACACTAATCATGTACATCATTTTACTGTTATGCTACCTTAATATAGACCATATAGAAGGCTACTGTACTGACAGTCACTGTTGTATAAACTTTACTTTACATGTTAAACAGCCAGAACACCCACCTTATTATAATAGGAGCGATCAATCTGATCCTATAGGAGCGATCAGATTGAAGTGTTCCCACATGTCAGAACGACCTCTCTTCCTGGCTGGTTCCATAATGATCCAATACAAATGCAACACCAACAACTCGACAGCAATAACACACCTACTACGACAACTCTACAAATTGTACATTGTTTAGAGTGGTTATAAAGACTGTTTCAACCTATCACCTGTCAGAATCGCGACGCGCCGTTCCAGTGAATCACCTGATTGGACCGCAAACCAGTCAGATGATTCATTCAGGCAATGAAGCACTTGCTGCTTCGGACGTCATATGTCACATGATTTTTTCCGCACCAAAGCAAGCTTTGAAGCAGTGGTTCTCTAGGTTTGTAGTTCAGGGTTTCGAAGCACATATCAAAGCTTCAGCGTCACACTGCCATCACTAGCTCAGTGGTTCATGTTGGTTGTCTACAAACCGGACGGTTGGTGGTTCAATCCTCGGTTCCACCTGACCAAGTGTTGAGGTGTCCATGACCAAGACACCTAACCCCAGCTGCTCCCGACTAGCTGGATGGCGCCTTGCATGACTGACACCACTGTCGGTGTATGAATGTGTGTGTCAATGGGTGAATGTGGGCAATATGTAAAGCGCTTTGGTGGACATTAGGTCTATGAAAGCGCTATATAAAGGCAGTCCATTTACCATTTTTACCATTTACCATCTAGTTAATTTCTGTGATGCAAAGTTGAATTTTCAGTTCCCATTTTTTCAGTCTTCAGAGTCACATTATCCTCAATAAATTATTCTAATATGCTGGTTTGGTGAAAATATTCATTACCATTGTTATTATCAAAGTTAAAAACAGCTTAATACACTGAAAAAAATTATAAGCGCAACACTTTTGTTTTTGCCCCCACTTTTCATGAGCTGAACTCTGAAAGCAGAAATATGATTAGACAGCATGATTATTGCACTGGTGTGCCTTAGGCTTATGTCTTATGTCTTAGATTATGTCTCCTTCGCATAGAGTTGATCAAGTTGTTGATCGTGGCCTTTGGAATGTTGGTCCACTCCTCTTTAATGGCTGTGCGAAGTTGCTGGATATTGGCCGGAACTGGAACACACTGTCGTGTACGCCGATCCAGAGCATACCATACATGCTCAATGAGTGACATGTCCGATGAGTGTGCTGGCCATGCAAGGACTGGTATGTTCCCTTTTGAGGGAACTCAAACTGCGTTGAATGACACTTTGGGGGAACGCCCCTCAGCGTAGCGGCTCTGAAGTATGAATGAAACTAAGCCAGTCTCCGTGATGTAATGCGTGATGGAGAGCCCGTCCTCATCCTTTAGCGTCTCATAAAACGCTATATGACAAAACGGCGCTATACTACGCACATGGCACCCTTTAATATAACACGCGATCCCAAGACGTAATAAATCCTTCAGCGTGAATATGACACGCAGACCCTACCACACACCTAAACTTAGCCCTCACATCACGTGTTATATTAACGATAACGGGTGCCATGTGCGTATAGCGCCGTTTTGTCACATAACGTTCTATATGACGCTAAAGGATGAGAATGCGTTGTGATAGCATACAAGCGGAAGCTATAAAAGGACGCCGGCACACATAAGATGTCAGATTTTTATTCTTCAGCAAGCGCTCTTGTGTCAAACTGTCTGTCCTATTTGATGTTGTTTGTCCCATAAGAATTGTCCTAAATTATTGCAATATGGAATCTAGTGGCTCTGATCTCGCATTTGCTGAGGCATTGCATAGATCACGGGTCTACTCAGCAATAAAAGATTCTGTGACTGGGATCTCGCGTTTGCAGAGGCAGCACGTAGATTAAACGTCTGCATTGCAATTCAGAATCTAGTGACTCGGATCTCGCGTTTGCAGAGGCAGCGTGTAGAAGGCTTCCTCAAAGAGGTCCTAGCCAGCCTAGGTTCTCTGCAGGCGGCCCCACCCATGGTGGAGCAACCGAGGTTGTGTCCTTCGCGGAGCCCGGAGGAAATCGATGTTGCTCTCCCGCCGTTAAACACGTTTCAGGACACAACGATTTCCAGCGAACACAGGCCGCACTGTTCACCCCACAGGCTTGTGGCCAGGCAGCATTCGCGTTCGCCCATCGAGAATCGTTTTCGGTCCAGCCCTACCCGAAATCCACTTCAGGGGGTCGAGAACGAATCCTGATTAATACCCGAAGCCAGACTCGAGAGCCTGGTTCCCTTGGTAAAATATTTCGATGCATAGAAAAAATCCGACGAATTCAGAATTGCACCATTCAGAATGGGTACAGGCTGCAGTTCCGTTTCTGGACTGTAGTCGACCCAGTGCAGGGTCGTGTATTGGAACAGGAAGTAAACTCCCTGCTGGCAAAGGAGGCTATAGAGCATATTCCTCCACTGGAGAGGAAATCCGGGTTTTACAGCCGCAACTTTGTACGGTAGTTCCCAAGAAGGATAGGGGGTTGTGTCCGATAGTCCAATAGATCTTAGGCACTTGGATCGTTCTCTGAGGAGATTCAGGTTCAAGATGCTCACTATTCCCATCATCATGAGTCACATTCAATCCTAGGATTGGTTTGTCACGATAGATCTAAAGGACGTGTACTTCCACATATCCATCCTTCCATCTCACTGGAAGTTACTGAGGTTCGCTTTCGGGGTGGTACCAATATTGGGTTCTTCCATTCGGCCTAGCACATTTACCAAATGTACGGATGCAGCTCTAGCACCGCTGAGGCTCCAGGGCATCAGGGTGCTCAACTATATTGACGACTGGCTGATCTTGGCCAGGTCACAGGAGCTAGCGGTTCGGCATCGAGATGTCGTTCTCGCTCACATCCAAAGCCTGGGGTTGAGAGTCAACACTAAAAAGAGCGTGTTGACACCAGCTCAGAGAACTATGTTCCTGTGAGTGGTATGGGACTCGGTCAAGATGCGGGCACGATTGTCTCTTGCACGAGTCGAGTCCATTCCAGCCACAGTGTCCAGGAGAAAGCTGTCAAACATTTTCAGAGAGTGTTGGGGCTCATGGCAGCAGCATCCAAAATCATTCCATTTGGCCTGCTGCTGAATCAGGGTTAGGTGCAGATGCCTTCGTTCCCTATCTACAGTAGGTAGACAACCAGAATGTGGTTTTTACCGCCGCTGAGGTGTATTTGCTGCCTTTGGCCGCTAAGAGGCGCTACAATCAAGCAGATTAATTCAAGTGAAACGTAGTTATATTAATTAATTAATCACAATACTGAAACTAGATTAAAAAGTTCGTCGAGACAAACTTTAAGTTGGCTTGTGAAAGTTTGTAACAGAAAGTTTGAAGAAGTTTAAAGTAGTTTGAAGAAGTTTAAAGTAGTTTGAATTTTAAAGTAGTTTGAAGTTTAAATTAGTCTAAAGTTTAAATTAATTTAAAGTTTAACTTAGTTTAAAGTAGTTTCTAGCTTAAATTAGTTTAAAGTAATTTAAAGTTGCTATGGGTGTTTCTAGTGGGTTGCTAAGGTATTTTTGATAGATAGATGATCTGGGTGGTTGCTATGGTGTTGTTAGGTGGTTACTAGGGTGTTCTGGTGGTTGCTATGGTGTTGCTAGGCAGTTGCTAGGGTGTTCTTGGTGGTTGCTATGGTGTTGCTAGGCAGTTGCTTAGGTGTTCTGGGTGGTTGCTATGGTGTTGCTAGGCAGTTGCTAGGGTGTTCTGGGTGGTTGCTAGGGTGTTGCTAGGCGGTTGCTAGGGTATTCTGGGTGGTTGCTATGGTGTTGCTAGGCAGTTGCTAGGGTGTTCTTGGTGGTTGCTAGGGTGTTGCTAGGCAGTTGCTAGGGTGTTCTTGGTGGTCGCTAGGGTGTTGCTAGGCAGTTGCTACAGTGATCAGGGTGGTTGCTATAGTGTTGCTAGGCAGTTGCTAGGGTGATCTGGGTGGTTGCTAGGGTGTTGCTAGGTAGTTGCTAGGGTGTTCTGGATGGTTGCTATGGTGTTGCTAGGCGGCTGCTAGGGTATTCTGGGTGGTTGCTATGGTGTTTCTAGGTGGTTGCTAGGGTGTTCTGGGTGGTTGCTATGTTGTTGCTAGTTGGTTGGTAGTGTTCATATATGGTTAATATAAAGTATCCATATTAGCATTTAGCTATTCACAGCTAGCATGTTTAGCATATTGAAAGTCCTGTGTGCTAGCATGAGTCAAAAGACCCAACCCCCATCGCGATACAATGTTCTGATGCTGAGATATAGCTGTTAAAATATGGTTGCTAGGGTACTCTGTTTGGTTGCTAGGGAGTGGCTTGGCAGCTGCCAGCGATGAATCTCCAAACGCTGTTTGTCACTATGAATGATATATATCAACTCTCATGACTTAGAATGGAAGATATCCCTCTTTAGAATTTGGTTGCTAAGGTGCTCGTTAATGGTTGCTAGGGCGTGGCCAGAAATTGTTGAGGTGATTCATGGTTGGCTCTTTGCTACCCAGAGTCAAACGAGACCACCCACATGTTTATATGACACTTCTATCCGGAGATATCCCTTCGATCTCTGTTTGTGCCAGTCTATAGGAGTTGTTGCTAAGGTGCTCTAAATGGTTGCTAGGGCGTGGCTTGATAGCTACACAATGATCCTGAGAGACTGATTGGCCGTCTGAGTAAAATGAGCCCACGCCTTTGTCTCTATGACACTGTGATCCAGAGTTATGATCAATATAAAAGCGATTTCTATGGTGTAGGACGGCCCATACAGCATACTAAGGCTCAATCCCAATTCACCCCTTAGCCCTACCCCTCCGTTTTGCGCGTTCACGTCTAGGGGTAGGGTGTCCCGATTCTTCTTGAGATCGAGGGGTAGGGCGAAGGGGTAGGGCCAGAGCCGTTTAAAAACAGAGTTCAGACACTCCCATAGGCTGCCATAGGAACTTTGGAATGCGGAAGTAACGCCTGTCGTGGAGCCGCCAATAGTTCCAAACACTGATAGTTCCAGCATTGAACCCCATTCATTTTCAGCGCTTCCGACGTACGCTCGCTGGTAAGTTTATTAAATTACTCTATTTTTTACATTTGGACGCATTAGCCGTGCTCTCATGAATCTAGTCAGTAGTTGTAATTGATGTATCCAACTTTAGTTAATGTTTATTGGAAGATAACAAATAATTGCAGCTAGCTTACGTGACCAACACTCCACTGTAACGTTAGGTACCAGTCAGAAATGTGTAAATTCAATACTGAGGTCATAGTTAAATGTGATGTTGCACTAGATTGTATTCAGAGTTTTTTGTTAAACCTATTTACATACATAAGGTGGTCAGAAAATTAGAAATATATCTGGATATAAAGCAACAGTACAGCAGCACCCCCACATAGGCCTAATACTTCAATGCTAAAACGTGAAAATGAATTTACACCAGTGTTGCCAGATCTCGCGAGACAAATAAGCAACCAAGCCGGTGAAAACAAGCCCAAAACAAGCGACTTTTGCTCATAGACAGTAAAAGTGCTTTTTCTACAGAGGTACAGTTTATTTTTCTTCTGTAATAAAGCTTGGCTGTTCATCTAGTGTTGGTACTGCGCCCAAATAAAATCATTTTTGAGATATCAACCTAAAATTTGGAACTTCTTCGGATTTTTGGCTTACATTTTCTTACAGTTTTAGAGTAAATATAATTTGTAATCTATATATATATATTATATAAAATAGAAATAATTCTATTTTTACATTTTTCATTTTCATAAACTCAAACTTATAACTTTTTTTCTGTTTCACTTTCTTAATTTTATACTTCACTTCAAAAATAATTTGGCAAATGTCTTCTTTAAAACAAGACCAAATAGGTTTATATTCCAAAGCATTCTTGAATTACAATCATTGGATAGTGATTTTCATGAAAAAGGGGGAGTGACAGTTAAAGGGTTAAACGATATTAAATTATAATATCTAAAATATCTAACACATAATTAATATCTCTCCTACAGTCCAGTCAGCATCAGTCGCGATGGTCCAGACTCGCATGTATTTTCATTTTAACGTCACTTACTGACGTTATCCTAACAAGAAAAAAAAAACAACGATTGCCCAGCTCTGCCTCTGATTGGCTAGTACTCGTTGCCATCTGGGTCAGAGCCAATTAGAAGCAGGATGTGGGTGGGGAAAAAAACTCTTTGAATGGGGAAAGGGCGAGAGGGAACGGGCAAGACAAACTCCTACGTTTAAATAACATAGAAAATATCTGCTTGACAGCGAGCTGGGAACAAGCCCAAATAAGCAACTACACTTTAGAAACAAGCCCAAAAAAACGCAACCCGCGACTCCCATTATTTGCAAGCGACTTTACAGAAAAACAAGCCCAAAGTCGCTTAGAATAAGCGGACTTGGCAACACTGATTTACACCTCAATAACAGTATTAAAAAAAAATCCAGAACATCACAGAAAAGCAGAATGTATGGCTGAGCTTTATATGATATAATGCAATGAAAATTTAAAATTATATTTTCCTTAATTTGATAAAATAATCATCCAGATTCTTCCATAACGTTGTTGTAAGAACAGCAATTTTCATAACAATAGTGGTTTGTATATAGATATTTTTGTTCTCATTTAATTTCAAATTATACAGGAGTAGAGTCAAAATAACAATTCATGACAAATGTTACTGTTAACCGTAGGTGTGTACTCTCAACCTCGTGAAAATGTTTAGGAAACATAGGCTTTAAATGTGTATTTAATCTGTCCTTCAATGTATTGACTTCCGTTTCCTCACTTTACCACTACCAGTTCTCTCCAACAGCAACAGGCTTTTCTTCTAGACCCTGTCTCCTCTGGGGCCTATGACACGCTTTGCTTCTGGCAGGGGAATGCTGTCACACACAAATACAAGTAACTACACAAATACAAGTAACTAGTATAAATACAAGTAGCATTACTTGATTGCGTAGAGTTTAAAAGCTTTTGTTATCAGTGTATGGCTGCTAAGCATTTGACTGATTCTCGATTCACCAGCAGGTCTCCAGATCATCAGCTTCGGGGACAGAGTGTAATGGCTATTGTGAACACTTGTATTCCTTAACTGGATTTCTGCCATCTTGCTCTCCCTGGGAAGTCGAACAAGCTTCTTTGAAGACAAACATTCAAGGAAACTTACTTACCCTCACCCTAGATATATAATTAAATGTTTTGTTGAATGCAATTGGTTGCCTTGTATACTTTTTACTGTTGACCGAACTTCTTTCTTGACTTGAGCAGCTTTAATTGATATTTGCTTGTTGTGCAGTTTTATGGGAATGTATTTCAACATAACATAAGGATATTATTAATTATGACCATAGAAGCATGGTCATACTGGAAATATACCTTATGGGAGCAGTACCCCTTCCCTCCAAAATTCAAAACACACCATTTTTTTTTTATTATTCAAATGGCTTTGACATAAAAGTTTCAAGAACAATGTGTATATACACTACCAGTCAAAAGTTTTGGATCGGTAAGATTTTTTATGTATTTAAAAGAAGTCTCTTCTGCTCACCAAAGTTGCATTTATTTGATTAAAAATACAAGAAAAAAAACAGTAATATTGTCAAATATATATATATATATATATATATATATATATATATATATATATATATATATATATATATATATATATATATATATATATATATACATTAATTATTATTATTAGTTAAGTGCAATTTATTCCTGTGATCAAAGCTGAATTTATCAACCCGGTCTCATCCCAATTCTTCATATAACTGACGTTTTGGGACGTCTTTTGACCATTCGTCAATATACGACTTTTTAGGGCCCCCTTAAACGTCGGTAGATGACGTTATGGGATCCTAACTCTACCCCATACCTAAACCTAACCCTAAACCCAACTCGTCACCTAACTGACGTTAAAGGTAAAGCGTCAGTTGTATGACGACCCGGGATCGTCATCTACCGACGTTTAAGGGGGCCCTAAAAAGTCATATATTGACGAATGGTCAAAAGACGTCCCAAAACGTCAGTTATATGACGAATTGGGATGAGACTGTGTTAAATTTATCATCATTACTCCAGTCTTCAGTGTCGCATGATCCTTCAGAAATCAGTTTAATATGATGATTTGATGCTCAAGAAACATTTCTCATTATTTTCCATGTTTAAAAGTATTATTATTAAAATAATTTACATTTTTATTTCAGCATTGTAATGATGCATAGAAAGAACAGCATTTATCCAAAATAGAAAGCTTTTGTAACATTAAATACTAACGTTCAAAATTTTGGGGCGAATAGGAATTTCTATTTTATTTTTTGGGGGAAAGAAATACAGTTTTTTACAATCACTTTGTTGCTATTTTCAGAACCTTGATGTCATTTTTCACAACTCTAGACACAAAACTCACAACCAATGATCAAAATGCATATTTTTCAAAACTCTAACCCTTTTCTTAATTGCTTGGATACAATACACATAAAATTTAGATCATTTGTTCATTCAACAAAAATCACATGTTCAATATGACACAACTTAACATCAAAGTACGACTATTTCAAAAGGCAATTCACACATTACATTTCAAATGAGTGTCTATTCATTTCCTTACAATGATCTAACTATCAATTGATACAACTGCTCAAAATGATAAGTAACTGTTGCAGTACTCTTAATGTATAGTTGTATGGAAACAGACACAATCTTCCATGTTTACAGTAAATCATGAAAGTTTCAAGATAATGAGATTCATTTTCACCAATTAGCATGGAGCATGAACAAATTAGACTACAATATCCATGGATGTAGCCTACAGTAATATTACTGTATATATTTTTGCTTTGATTCCAATACAATGTGTGTTTTGTACAACAGTACATATACAACAGTGTTTTGCATCAATATATCACACACTTTGTTCAATGATTCCACTAAGCGTATGTATTCTCTCTATTACTGCAGTACTTGCAGAGATGTATATTTACTGTTCATGTAGTACCATAATGAAATCTGTATTATCTATTTTGTTCTACAATATTTAATGATTGTACAAACAATGACACAGTGAAACTATCGGTTACTTGTGTGTGGGTGATCTATAGTTATGTTTCAATGGTATTTCACAGTAAATTTGTTTTTTGAACCAATGATTGTGCAAGTGCAAGATTTCTTTAAAGATGTGAATGCACAATGCAATGTTATGAACATTAGACAGCCTGTGTTACAAGTGATAACCGTTTTGAGTTTTGTGTCTAGAGTTGTGAAAAATCACATCAAGGTTCTGAAAATAGTAGCAAAGTGATTGTAAAAAACTGTAAAATAAATCAATTATTTTATTCATGATGAATTTAAATGATGAATTAAATTGATCAAAAGTTACAGTAAAGACATTTATAATGTTACAAAAGACCTTTTTTTCAAATAAACACTTCTTTTGAACTTTCTATTCATCAAAAAATCCTGAAAAATTGTACACAACTGTTGTGTGTGTGTGTGTGTGTGTGTGTGTGTGTGTGTGTGTGTGTGTGTGTGTGTGTGCGTGCGTGCGTGCGTGCGTGCATGCGTGCGTGCGTGTGTGTGTGTGTGTGTGTGTGTGTGTGTGTATATATATATGTTTGTGTGTGTGTGTAGTGTATATGTATATATTTATATTTATTTCAATTAGTGTGTGTAACTGGAGAAATGGTTACTAAGTGAAATAAATATAAATTCGATCTAGCATTAACGTTATGGGATTAATTTTAATATGGCATCATATTTCAACATCCTTTCAAACCATTCATCAGAACACACACAAATGCATATATAAAGTATATTAAATGTATACTTAACTGAATCCCGTTAACAGTAACGTTAATGTTATGAATTATTCCAGTCAGTATAGTAACCATATCTTCATTTTAATTTTAACCGACAACACTGTTAACGTTAATGCCGTCTCCCAATCATATTTACAGAAACATGCTACAAATGGTCGTTGCTATGCTGTGTAAATGTATTCCACGTTATGCGAGAACCCCATTTCCCTCCCAAAAAATAAACACAAAAACGTATTAATGCCGTTTCTGCTACTCCCCAGAAAAAATGCTATTATATGCAAGCCATTTAAAGGAGACATATCATGCAAAATCCACTTTTTTAGCCCTTAAATGCATTTTGTTGTATATTTGGAGTGTTTATAAGTACAGAAAAGATGAAATTATTCTCTTCAGGTGCTTCGTTTATATCTTTATATTCTGTATTGGTCATATTTTTCAACCTGTTCGGATTTTCCTGTTGTCTATTACGTTTTTTGAACAATTACGTCACAGTATTTGCAGCGGAACTGACAAATAAGGACATTGACTACCGGTCCAACACTTCGAGCAATCCGCCATTATTATTTCTCGCTCCGATTTTGTAGTCCAAGCTCAGTGATGCAGAAGTTACTGGAGGGCTAGTCAAAATGTTCGGTTGTTGGATGTAGTGACCTGAAGCCAGGGCCGGATTAACCATTAGGGCAACTGGGCACTTGCCCAGGGGCCCGCGACGTCTAAGGGGCCCTGGACACCAGTGACAATCGGGAGAGTCGGGAGTTTCCCAGGTGGACCGGTAGTGTTTCGAGGCCGCGAGGAACAGTTTGATAAAACGGAATGTATGTTTGCATTTAGTGCCTTTCTTTTCTGAAAAAAGACGCCACGGGCGTCACAACAGCAGTGGCGTAGGTCGTAGCTCGCTAAGCGTGAGAGTCAGATTCTGTTGCGCTCGACGCAAGTTCGAGCCCGCCTTTTGGCGAAGCCTCTTCTCCCAACACATATGAGATGTACAATGTATAACTTAACATAGGTCTCTAGCGTTATATTTTGCCAACGAACTAAAATCGAAACCGTGATATGGATTTTTGCCTTTATAAAACAGCACAAGACTTTAAGAATATGCATCCTAGTGCTGGGTGAATTAAAGAAAAGCGTGCACTTTGCTCACGCGATCAGGATGGTCATCTGGTCTTTTCTCCTAAATACAAGCTAAAGGGTTTATTTCTTACAAGTGAAGAAATAAGTACAAAATTATTTTAATTTTCCTATATTAGTGTAATGTAGGCTAAAATATAGGCTACTTTTGAAATATTAATTTTCATTTATATAGTATTTATAAGATTTATGGATTTTACGTCATTGGAATAATTATATAAATCATTATTACATTATTATAATTGTTTGGGATCCTAAAACACCATTGATAATGTTATGTAGACTGAGACTCAACTAAAGAGATGTTTGAGCCCTGTTTATTGTCCTGGTACAAATCAATGCGTTTTCTTTGTTCAATGAGCAGTTTATGGGTAGATCTTAATTTTGATCTCTCAGAGAGCACGAGATTGTTGCATTTAACCTTAAAATGTAAAAAAAATTCTTGCGGGGGAGCATGCCCCCGAACCCCCCTAGAGAAACAGTAAATCAGTAAAACTGTAAAGGCTAAATTAAGGGTCCACCCAACATAAATTTTAAAAATTCCTATAGGAAAGAACAACCATTTATGAACTTTACTCCAGCGTAGTTCAAAAAAGTTAAGTCAGTAAAACTATAAATGTCATATTAAAATGTCCTTGGACAAAATATACATTTGGCCTGCTTAAGAGGGGCCCTACAAGACATTGTGCCCAGGGCCCTCTGAACTCTTAATCCGGCCCTGCCTGAAGCACTTCAAGGATCCCCAATCCAACAACCTCCGCCAGTATAAAGAATGGTTTGCCGATCGACTTCGTCTGAATGAGGGGTAAATTCCTTCTATCATTTATTCTATCATTTTATGATAGAATTCCTTCTATCATTTTCTATCATCTGTGTTTTCTGACGCTTTCTAAACGCAAGTTAGCCTATCATATTATTATCATACAGATTTTTAGTGGTAAGATCAGACCGCAGTCATTTATCTTGTCAGAGTGCCTGTTTTAACAAGAGAAATAGTCGACTTTCACTAATAACACAACATAGTTAACTTAACTTTACATACCACTGAATCCATATGAAGACGTTGTTCTGCAGGTTTGTCGTCGTCTTTTTCAAATCGCTCGCTCTGGCTCGAATACGTAACGCTTGATGGACAAGTCTTCCGTTGTTGACATTTTGTTAACGTGTGAATAAAAATGTTCTTTGATACTATAGTAATCGTATATCTCTTATCAAACTACAATAATGGCTGAACGCGGGGAGTTGAACCGACCGTGAACTCAGCGACCTGGAGAGCGGGCGGGGAAAGACGCAACTCCTTTTTATTTAAAGGAGACGCTTCGAAGGGTTGCTCATAGAAGCACATCAGAAAAGGGGTAGAAAAGGGGCCTGTTGAGCTATAATAATGAGGAATTCAGACCCAAGCATTGCAGTTATGCTTTATATAGACCACAAATGTATGCTTTATAAGTAAAAATGAATGATTTAAAAGCATGATATGTACACTTTAAGTGTCAACGTAAAAATCAATGTTCATTATGCGTCAATATTTCCCGATAATTGCTGCAAATACAGTTTCTGCTGTCTGCCCCGCTTTAAAATCATTGGCAAGGCGGGTTTGTTTGGAACTATTGAGAGCTACACGAACCACGTGACCGCGTGGCGGCGAGATCAAAGAGTGTCGTAACTCTCATATTTAACGGCTCTGGGTAGGGCCATAGATATCATATAGAGACTAGATACCCTATTGGCCGCTGGAAAACGAGAAATCCGGCCGCCATCTTGAACCGGTCGTATTCCTAGTCTCGTTGCGTGGCAGCAGATGAGATGCCAGAGCACTGTGGAGTATTTTCCTGTTCTAATCGCCGGACCACCGAAAATAGTGCTTTTAACAAGTAAGTCTTAACATTACCGTACTATTGGTTGTATTTTGTGAATAGAATTTTACCAGATAATCGAGAAGGAGCAAGGATATTTGCTATTACTGTACTGAAATCGTTGTGAAATGCTGTTTATTGCATCAGCCGGTGTTCACCCGGCATGGAGAGGCGGGGTAACTGTTAAATTAATAGTTACAAGAGCTTCTAGGTTATCAGATATGCATTCAACTGCCCTGTTGTATAGGTTATTTGTGTTTGCGCACATCGGGAAGCAACGTAATGTACACGCTTGACAGCGATGGGCAAATTGAGTAACCCCTCCAACTTCTAGTTTTAGATAACCTATCTTATCACATGCTATTTGGCTTGGCTATTGATATTACAGAAGTCCTGTGGTAAAATTACATTATTAACTTACTCCATCTACCTTTGTAATGTTAATCCGAATAGGGCTTTAGTCTCGTCATTTTACCCTCCCACATCCACATAGCCTATAATAAAAAAAGGTATAGGCTTAATGTTGTCCGAATTTAATTTTTTAGAAATTACTGATGCAAACACGCTGAAAAGCTTCTTCTCAATTTTTATTACAGGTGGCTGCGTTCGGTGGATTCGGTGGCTGCGCTCTCTCTCTCTCTCTCTCTCTCTCTCTCTCTCTCTCTCTCTCTCTCTCTCTCTCTCTCTGTGTGTGTGTGTGTGTGTGTGTGTGTGTGTGTGTGTGTGTGTGCAGGCTAAGTGTGTGAGAGAGAGCGAGAGAGTGTGTGTGTGTCTGTTCGTGTGTATGTAGCCTATGTGCGTGTGTCAATCATAAATTGTTTCTTCAACTTATTAAAATATCTTACTTTACTGCTAGGCCTACTATCTGTTTCTGCTTCTTTATTATATTTATAGTGTGTGATTTATAAAATACATTATATCCTCCTTTGTCACATATATTGTGTCTGGTCACTTTTTATCTTATATCAGAATATTATATTACTGTTAAAACTACAATGTATATTAAAATACGCCGAACCATGTGTCCTGTATCATAGCTACATGAATGAGCTTTGCAGCAAAAAAATCCGCGTGAAAATCAGTTCAGTATTCAGTGAGAAATGATTAATTTAATGCGCTGACAGCTCATTTCACCTGCCATTCAGATTACACTGAGCGGAGCGGATGACCGGTTTAAGATGGCGGCTCCAATTCTCGTCCGTTCCAATAGGCAGTAGCGGTCGATAGGGCGTCTACCTATATGATGTCTATGGGTAGGGCTACATCGCCCTCGAAACGGAGATTTTTTAGAGGCACACTCCAAACGGAAGGCTAAGAGAAAAGTTCACGGAATGCATCGGAAATCACCGGAGAGATGGATCGCAAACGGTTAAACATTTAAATTTAGCGCTAGATGATTCCACGACGCACTTTATTTACTCTTATAATAACACTATAGTCGTTTAAATTAAGAAATGGTATAATAAATGACCTTTCCGATAAGAAAAGACATACATTTCGAGGAAGGGATGTTATAATCATCATGTTTATTCAAAGTTAAGAGCAGCAGCGCTGATTGTCAGTTGTTGTCATGGAGAAATCCTGTACAAACTCTGTAACGGCAGAGCCATCGCCGACGACTGATGACGAATCGGGTTCATGAAGGGTTGTTCCATTTCGTAGGGGAATATTTCAACCCCTTGGCCCTTGTAACTCCGTTTTAAGGGCCAAGGGGTACACTCGAAAACAAGGGGTAGGGCCAAGGGGTGAATTGGGATTCAGCCAAAGTCAATGGGGCAATTTTGGGCCGCTCCTGCCCCCCAGGGGTGCAACTTTTACCCCACTGTGAGGTATTTTCTTACAGAGCCTGTCAAACTCTTCAAATGTGGTACATTACAAGTTTCTGAGAAATCATTGCCATTTAGCCTACTACGGCCTCGTGCCTATGGCCTACGGTTGCTAGGGTGCTGTAACTGGTTGCTATGGTGTGAATTTAGAGTTTATGAGTTTAGAGTTTATAAGTTTAAATGAGTAAGTGTCCAGAGTTTATTAATTTATGAGTTTAATAGTTTTATGAGACTATATTAGAGTATGAGTTTATGAGTTTAGAGTTTATAAGTTTAAATGAGTCTAAGAGTTCAAGTTTAGAGTTTATTAATTTATTGTGAGTTTAAGAGTTTAGATAGATAAGTGTCATAGATAGATGAGTTCATTAGTTTAAATTAGTCTCAATAGAATGACAGTTTGATTGAGTCTAGGGCTTCAAGGTATTTAGATTTGAATTGTTGACAGTTGGGCAGTTTGAAATTTTGAACATTCCACAATGTTAAGTCAAAGGGATTTTTTTCCGACTTTGATCGTCATTTTTGGGAGAACCATAAGTCTTTATAAATAGTCCATAAATCTTTTTTAATCTCTCTAATTTCTCCAAACAACGCGAGATCGAACCTCGTTACATGCTGATGGCCGATAGCTTATATGTTTTAGCCTACCGTTCTTGAAGCTTAAATAGGTAGCTGTTTATTAGCGAGTTTATTAACTGTTTATTTACTTAAAGTAAATCCGAGTAAATATCAATCCGAGGCGACGGTTTTGCAATCCGTCCCCTCAGTTTATAAGGCTACTCACGGATTCTTAAACTGTTCCCTCGGTTTAACAATTCGTGCCCACGGATTAATAAACCGTCCTACCCACGAGTTCCTAATCCGTGCCCTCAGTTTTTGCAATCTGTACCCACAAATTCATAAACCGTGCCCACGCTTTCGCAATCCGTACTCACGGGTTTGTGATCCGTACTCACGGGTTTGTAATCCGGACTCACGGATTTGTGTCTCGTCCCCGAGAATGTGCCGTATGATTCAACCTGGCCTGTTTAGATGCGGGATGCATTGTTTTTAAAAGGACTTCACATATATATATATATATATATATATATATATATATATATATATATATATATATATATATATATATATATAGCCTAACACAAACACAAAGTTATAGGTCTATAAAAATAAAACATTCATAAATTGTTTTATGATTAATGATGTTTTATGATTTCCTGTCTTAAGTGAACTTAAAGTTATAAACGCAAATAATAGGCCTAATAATAAAATGCTATTATTATTACATTTAGGCTACATTTAGGTTACATATTTAGATAGACGCTTTTATCAAAAAAAGAAACAAAGCAATTCGTCAAATGTCAGTCATAATACAGGTTAGACAATAATAAAACAGGGCTGAGATTATCACAAATAAACAAGATTTTGACGCATAGGCTATCCAAGTGTTTGTGCACAAAAAATAAATAACATTGACTTTTTGCCTTTATTAAACATTTAAAATATTCGCAAATTAATAAGAAAAAAAAAAATAGATTTTACTTTCTAAAAACTATATTTTGCCCGCAGTGCTAAATGAGAAGAGCATGTCTCGGGAACCATATATGATTTATAGGTGATTTATAGGATAATCATCATAAAGTGTCTGGAAAAATAACGACGTTTTCTTGTTATTGTGAGTTTACACAAATAAAAGTAGTTGCAAATAATGTATTATGTATTTTTTTTCTGTATGACCAGAAATGCTAGATTATTTTAAATTGTTCCATTGTTGATAGGAACATCAACATGCAAGTGTTTGCGCCCGCGGCAGTGACATGCATTGCGCGCTTCACACAAACAGTTGGATATGCGTTAAAAACCTGTTTGTTTGTTAGAATCTTAGCCCATTATTATTGTCTAAGACTGACATTTGACGAATTGCTTTGTTTTTGTTTTTTTTTTTTTTTTGTGGATAAAAGCATCTTCTAAATAGACCTATGTAGCCTAAATGCATTTTGATTTGATAGCTAATTATTATTTGTGTTTATTACTATGAATGAGTTCACCGAAGACAGTAATATATTTAACATAAAATATTTTATAACTTATAACCAAACCTTTTACAGTTTTTGTACTATGTGTTATGATTATTTTATTTTTATTTTTTTCGCTTATTAGTACTGAGCTTTTTCCTCTAAAAAATTACTTTAAAGATAAAAGTATCCTAAATGTATTTTTTTAAATGAAAGAAATTATCCATTTTAAAAAAGGATTTTAAAAACAATGCAATGCATCCCGCATCTAAACAGGAGGCCCAGTTTGAATCATGCGGCACACTCTGGGGGACGAGCCACAAATCCGTGAGTCCGGATTACAAACCAGTGAATACGGATTGCGAAAGTGTGGGCACGGTTTATGAATTTGTGGGTACAGATTGCAAAAACTGAGGGCACGGATTAGGAACTCGTGGGTACGGTTTATTAATCCGTTGTGATAAAGTGCAGTTATGTTTCTAACGTTAGTGTTTTTGGAGCAATGAATGCCTTCAAACAAAAGCGAGGAATCGTCAAGAAAAGTAAAGGCCATGTTCAATTTGTACCCTATAGCCTATATTGTTCTTGAATTGTTCGAAGAAAAAACGACATACTAAAAACGCCAGCCTAATCTCAGGAGCTGCTTTGATTACGCTCATGGCATTTAAAAAAACGCGGCGCTCCCATTGAAAACAATTGAAAACCGATACGCCAGGCGTGTGGAAGAACGCTTTGGTGGACACACGGCCTTTCAAGTGGGGGAGGGTGCATATTTGCATTTGAACGTTGTGTTACATTATAAAACATTTAACGTGTGACGCACACACACAACTCCACATGCACACACACGGGGCTTACATTCTGTTTGACTGTGTTATTGTTGCAAACATCATGCTGCTCTAAACACTAGTAAACTAGTGTTTTCTGTCAGTGTCAGCAGCAATGATAAAGTTGATGATGCTGACTCCCATCTTCCAGTGGACGAAGTAGGCTACACATACCATGTACTTGAGTAAAAGTAAAGATACTCAAGGTAAAATATTACTCAAGTAAAAGTTGAAGTGCTGCCTTTGAACTTTCACTTGAGTAAAAGTACAAAAGTATTTGCCTTCAAATGTACTTGAGTATCCAAGTACTTTTATTTTTTTATAGCTATAATGTCCTATTGTAATTTGTCACAAGACTCTTGCTTAACTCAATCTAAGTGAAGACTAATGACACTTTTGGCACACCAATCTATTAATGAAATGATATTAATTAGTCTGACACTACCGGTCAAAAGTTTAAGATCGGTAAGATTTTTTATGTTTTTAAAAGAAGTCTCTTCTGCTCACCAAGGCTGCAACTTTTTGATTAAAAAAAAACAGTAATATTGTGAAATATTATGACAATTTAAAATGACTTTTAATATATATTAAAATGTAATTTATTCCTCTGAAGAAAAGCTGAATTTTCAGCATCATTACTCCAGTCTTCAGTGTCACATGATCCTTCACAAATCACTCTAATATGATGATTTGCTGCTCAAGAAACATGTATGATTATTATCCATGTTGAAAACAGTTTTTTACATTTTTATTTCAGGATTCTTTGATCAATAGAAAGTTCAAAGAACAGCATTTATTTAATATTTTTATTTATTTTATTTTATTTATTTTTATTTAACTGGTTCCAGTTAGTGTTATATTAAATATACTATATTAAATATACTATATACTATACTATATTACTATATTAACTATATTAAATCCATGGTGAATGTTGCCGGTCTGTGGACGTAAAGTATACGCACAACCGGCGCTGCGTCATCATAGAATGTCCCCGCCCCCTTTTGGGGGAAAACAAAGTAGACTCCCCATAGACTTCAATACAAAATAACGGCAAAAACCAACGTCCGTAGACAGCCGACAGGCGTAAATAACTTATATAAGTGATATAAATCACTTATATACACCGGATGTCCAGCCTGCCTGCCATAGAGCGTGAAAAATATTTTTTTTATGCCCGTTATCAACTAGCCCAGGCTACCTGCCATCATAATCATTAATTCATGAGATACACATTACGTTTTTTTTTTTTACTTTAAAAAGCGAAATAAAATCATTCACTCTCTTACCTCGTGAGTGACTCGACGAGGTAAAAGTAAATGTCCGGGTAAGACACCTCTGGCCACTGGGTGGGGTTGTTACCCCAATTTGACGCTGATAAAGGGACATGTTCTTAAATTGGCCAAATTAAGTTTGTGTATGTATTTTTCACGCACTATGGCAGGCAGAGTGGACATATAATTACTTGACATGTTTTATATAAATGATTTCTTAACTTATTTACGCCTGTAAGCTGTGTACGGACGTTGCTTTTTGCTGTTATTAGGGCCCAAGCCCTGAAAGGGCGAAGGCCCTATTGTTTTCCTTAGGATTATTATTATTATTAGGGCCCAAGCCCTGAAAGGGCGAAGGCCCTATTGTTTTCCTTAGGATTATTATTATTATTATTATTATTATTAGGGCCCAAGCCCTGAAAGGGCGAAGGCCCTATTGTTTTCCTTAGGATTATTATTATTATTAGGGCCCAAGCCCTGAAAGGGCGAAGGCCCTATTGTTTTCCTTAGGATTATTAGGGCCCAAGCCCTGAAAGGGCGAAGGCCCTATTGTTTTCCTTAGGATTATTATTAGGGCCCAAGCCCTGAAAGGGCGAAGGCCCTATTGTTTTCCTTAGGATTATTAGGGCCCAAGCCCTGAAAGGGCGAAGGCCCTATTGTTTTCCTTAGGATTATTATTATTATTATTATTATTATTATTATTATTATTATTTATACGACTATTTGGGCACTTTTGGGGCCCTTAACCTGCTCGAAAACTCTTGAAACTTTGCACACGGGTCAGAACCCGCCGCCATTAGGGCCGGGCTGAAGATGGTACCCGGGCGTGGCAGGGGGGCTCGACAGCGCCACCTGGAATGGGGTCCGAACACTTGGTCCATAAATCAAACACGCTTGTATGTAATAATATGAAACTCGGTACACATGTTGATCTCATCATTTCATATATACATCGCACTTTTACTTTTTACCCCAGCCCAACAGGAAGTCGGTTATTTAAGGTTCTTTGTAAAACACTTGCAATGGATTTTTTAATACTCCTCCTAGAGTTCTTATCCAAATTCTACGAAACTCAGTCAGCGTGAAGTCAAGACATTGAGGATGAAAGTTTGCGAGGGGATTTTTGATATCTCGAATGGTTTGGCCGTGGCGAGGAAATGAAATCATGGCGAGAAACGTGAAACAGGAAGTGTATTATAACTTCAGCATACATCAACCGATCTTGATGAAACTTCAGGAGTGCGTTCGCTGTAAGAGGACGATCACATGGATGTGACTATTGTGTGTCAAAGTTATAGCGCCACCAACTGGCAGCAGGAAGTGTGTCACTTTCAAAATGCTTTAAAATCACCCTCTTATTTTCACCCGATTTGCTTCAAACTTCATCTGTATAATGTAAACATACGGCAGATGAAGACCTGTGAATGGATTCTTGATATCTTTTAAACTGTTGCCGTGGCGACGCATCAAACTTTACCATTCTTTTAGGATGCTTCTGAGACCCTTAGCATGCTTCAAATTGCATGAAACTCATCAGACACATCACATTTATTAGCCAGTAGACATGTGCAAAGTTTCAGAAACGGGCGTGGTGAGGGCTCAGTAGCGCCACCTTTTGACAAAAGTGGGGTTGTTAGTTTTATCTACAGTTACAAAAATCAGTATGTATATTGTACTCCTCGAGCCGGACAACTTTCTAATTGACACTTATTAGCTAGGACCCACAGAAAGTAAGATATGTTTGCTTGAATCTGGTCATGCTCTGTTTGAGCTTACATCTCTGTCTCTGTCTGTGTGTTTGCCTGTCTGTGTGTGTGTGTGTGCATGTCTGTGTGTGTGTGCAGGGGGAGGGGCACACACACATTTCACTGCTGTGTGTGTAGCCTGCATAAAAGAAAATAAATGCCTTAAGTCTGGTATTTTTTAAATAAGTTTTTTTTTTTTATAAGTAATGGCATTTAACCAGTTTAATTGTACTGCATTGACAATAGTTTTATATAATTAGTTTATTAATTAAATTAACTTGGTCCATAAACTTGGTCTGAAAATTTGGTCCATAAATCAAACACACTTGCATGTAATAATATTAAACTCGGTACACATATAGATCTCATTAGCCCAAACAACTTTAAGCCAGCCCAACAGGAAAGTCGGTTATTTTGGTCTGTATGTGAATGTTTTGCAAAAGCAGCCTTTACATTTTTATTACCCCCTCTTAAGTGTTTTTTTAATTATTCCCACCAAACTTCTTCAAAATTATGAAAATACATTAAAGATACTAAATTGTGAACGGATATTTATTATGTCAAACAGTTTTACTATGGCGAGGGATTATGTCAAAAAGAGAATCAGGAAACGTCTCATATCTTCTAAAAATTTTTATTATTCACCATTTATTTTTCTATAAGACTGTACCAATATTGGAACTACAGCCATTTTATTCCTTTTTTAAATTTAAGACTTATGTCTAATTTTAAAAACAGCCAGAATGTTTTAGTCAAAAGAGTAAAAAATCATTCATAGTGCTGCTATACTGCCCTCTTGTGTTCAAAATCAGGTAAAACTATTGGATCAATATCCACACGGTAATACAGTAGGATTGGGGCCTTAAAAAGCGCTAACTTAAAAAGTGAAAGTAACGGACGTCCACACAAGACCAGGCTTGGGAGGGTTACTTTAAAAATGTATTCCGATACAGTTACAAATTATTTCATAAAAAAAGGGTCCCACTTTATATTAAGTGGCTTTAAGTACTATATACTTTTTCAAAAAGTAACTACAATCTGATTACTACTTTTTTTGATGTAACTCACTGTAACAAATTACAGTTACTGGATTTTTGTATCCTGATTACATAATGCCGTTACATGTATTCTGTTGCTCCCACAAGACATTAGTCTGAATATTTTCCTGTATGAACAAAATTGAGTTTCCATTTTTCACACACAAACACACACAGAGTTCGATCGCGCCTCTCTCGTGACTGAGTGTGTGTGCGTGTCATGTGTTCTAAGCTGTGTGCGTGCACTTCTGAAGCTGCGCAGAAAATAATAAAATGCCATGCAGAGGACTAATGCAAAATGTGTGGGAAAATCCATTTGATTGTAGTTTAAGTGAGAAATAATTTCAGTGCTCTGGTCAACAGCTGTAGAGTGAAAACTGGTGAATGCAGAACAGCTTTCACAGAAAGAGAATGATGTGAGCACGTACGATTGGCAGTGAGTCCTGTATGTGGACAAAATAGCTCAATAAGAGTAACAAAATACATGTGAAACAAATCACATCGTAATGTTTTAAAGAAGAGTGGTTTGATTAAAGTGGTGTAAATATACCCGATCCGGCAAAGATGGCAGTATCGGAGCTGATAACGATCCTGAGTATCGGATCGGCGCATCCCTACATACTATAATGTAAACACAGTACAGATGTAGACCTTGATGTACACCTGACCTTTCAGAAGGTTGCTCATGCATACTTTGTGGTTAAAATGTGCCCTCGATCCGCACTTTTGCAGAGCCTTCACTGCTGCAAGCTCTTCAGCACACTTCTTTTTGACAGTCAAAGCGGGGGTTACGTTTTTGCACGTCATGTAGAATAACCCTAAAAGCACCAAGGTGGCGGTGCCACTGGCTAAATATATATATATATATATATATAGGGCTGGGCGATATGGCCAAAAAAATTTTCACGATAATTTTTTTTATATCAGTCGATATCGATAATTATCACAATATATGTCAAATCTTTACTTTTTTCAAGTTTAAAGGCAGATTTTTGCTCCTAAGTGAAAGTTGTATTAACCAGAGTGTAAATTGTGGTTTTAAACTTCTCTTTATTGTCAGAACATATCATGACAAACACTTGCCAAACAGGTGAACGTTTCACAAATATGAGGTAGAACATTCTAACATTTTTTCCTTAAAATAAATATATGAATAGAAAAATATTTCTTCAGCACAGTTTGCAGTGCAGGCTGCAATATTAAAATTACATGTTTTATCTCAAAATGCATATTAAGTTGACAGTGAGTTGACAGTAAATATGCATCCTAACTCAAGCTAATACTAAGCTAATGTTAAATTTATGCTCATTAACAAAAACAGTAACATCTGGGGTTTTTTTAATATAACGACCACATTTTTATTTTGTAAAATGTAATATTCTGACTGAGTTGTATTAAAATTAACCATTGGTCATCCAGTCTCATGCATTTAGATGATGATAACCACAGATAAAACCAGGTAACGTTATAGCCTATAACTTAGCACCTCACTATCATGGCAAAATGTAACTTTATGGTTTCTGTGGTATTTGTATGAAAACAGTGGCCTAACAGTTAAATACATTATTAAATGCTGTACTTATAAGACATGTACTTAAAAAGAAATTTAATGAATTGTCTACATTAATGATATTATACAATTAAATATGTATATCCCATGCACATTTCAAGGTGCAGTTAATATTACTAGGCTAACCTTACAGTAAATCCATGGCTAAATGGATTCAGTATCAATTCAGATTCTGACTGGATCGTTGCACGCAGTGTTTCTCCTTTTTGTCAGCGGTGTTTTATCTGCCCTAAACTGGTTTAAACTTGACATTTGTGTTCTTCGCTGAACTCAAGCGCTTCTCGCTGGATGTCTTGAGCGAGACGATCAAAGCAATCGCGTCTGCTCTAGCGAGCTCGCGCTGCACTCATTGCAGTTTCAGTGCAGTTTGGACTTTGACCCGAGCGGTTAAATGCTCCGTGTGGCGCGCGCGGTTCAAAGGAGTTTAGTTCCGCTTTTGGCGCATAAACATTATCGAACATTTATCGACCTCTTGATATCATTTTATCGAGAAAAATTATATCGCGATAATTATCGTTATCGTTTTATCGCCCAGCCCTATATATATATATATATATATATATATATATATATATATATATATATATATATATATATATATATATATATAAATATAGCTGCGAGCAGCGATTGCGGGCCAAAGCCGGCGGTACCGCCATCCCGGTGCCTTTAGGTAACTAAAGGCACCGGGGTTGCGGTGCCACCGGCTTGGGCCCGCAATCGCTGCTCGCAGCTATATTTATTATTATTATTATTATTATTATTATTTATACGACTATTTGGGCACTTTTGGGGCCCTTAACGTGCTCGAAAACTCTTGAAACTTTGCACACGGGTCAGAACCCGCCGCCATTAGGGCCGGGCTGAAGATGGTACCCGGGCGTGGCAGGGGGGCTCGACAGCGCCACCTGGAATGGGGTCCGAACACTTGGTCCATAAATCAAACACGCTTGTATGTAATAATATGAAACTCGGTACACATGTTGATCTCATCATTTCATATATACGTCGCACTTTTACTTTTTACCCCAGCCCAACAGGAAGTCGGTTATTTAAGGTTTTTTGTAAAACACTTGCAATGGAATTTTTAATACTCCTCCTAGAGCTCTTATCCGAATTCAACGAAACTCGGTCAGCGTAAAGTCAAGACATTGAGGATGAAAGTTTGCGAGGGGATTTTTGATATCTCGAACGGTTTGGCCGTGGCGAGGAAATGAAATTATGGCGAGAAACGTGAAACAGGAAGTGTGTCATAACTTCAGCATACATCTACCGATCTTGATGAAACTTCAGGAGTGTGTTCGCTGTAAGAGGACGATCACATGGATGTGACTATTGTGTGTCAAAGTTATAGCGCCACCAACTGGCAGCAGGAAGTGTGTCACTTTCAAAATGCTTTAAAATCACCCTCTTATTTTAACCCGATTTGCTTCAAACTTCATCTGTATAATGTAAACATACGGCAGATGTAGACCTGTGAATGGATTCTTGATATCTTTGAAACTGTTGCCGTGGCGACGCATCAAACTTTACCATTCTTTTAGGATGCTTTTGAGACCCTTAGCATGCTTCAAATTGCATGAAACTCGACAGACACTTCACATTTATTAGCCAGTAGACATGTGCAAAGTTTCAGAAACGGGCGTGGTGAGGGCTCGGTAGCGCCACCTTTTGACAAAAGTGGGGTTGTTAGTTTTATCTACAGTAACAAAAATCGGTATGTATATTGTACTCCTCGAGCCGGACAACTTTCTAATTCACACTCAATAGCTAGGACCCACAGAAAGTCAGATATTTTTGTTTGAATGTAGTCATACTCCCTCTGAGCCTATGTCTGAGCCTTTGCCTGTGTGTGTGTGTGTGTGTGTGTGTGTGTGTTTGCAGGGGGAGGGGGTTAACCATTTCACTGCTGTGTGTCTGGCCAGCATAAAGAAAATACATTTCTTAAGCCTGGGATTTTTTAAATAAGTTTTTATTTTAATTTTTTATAAGTAAAGGCATATAGCCAGTTTAATTGTAGTGCATTGACAATAGTTTTATATAATTAGTTCATTAATTAAATTAACTTGGTCCATAAACTTGGTCTGAAAATTGGGTCCATAAATCAAACACACTTGCATATAATAATATTAAACTCGGTACACTCTCATTAGCCCAAACAACTTTAAGCCAGCCCAACAGGAAGTCGGTTGTTTCGGTCTGTATGTGAATGTTTTGCAAAACCAGCCTTTACATTTTTATTCCCCCCCTCTTAAGTAATTTTTAATTATTCCCACCAAACGTCTTCAAAATTATGAAAATATATTAAAGATACTAAATTGTGAACGGATATCGAATGGCGAGGGATTATGTCAAAAAAAGAATCAGGAAACGTCTCATATCTTCTAAAAATTTTATTATTCACCATTTATTTTCTATAAGACCAGTGTTGGGGGTAACGAGTTACAAAGTAACGAATTACAGTAACGATATTACTTTTTTGGGTAAGTAAAGTAACGCATTACACTGAAAATATTGGTAACTACACTACTTTACTATACTAAAGGAACGCGCTTTCCTGCGTTACCCAAGCCGTGTTTGCCTGTGTGGAGAGTTCCGCCTAGTGGTGCGTGCGCGCCGTTGCCATAGAGACCGATTTGAGTGAAGGAGAGAGGGAAGTGGAGAGAGAGAGACGGGTTTCGGCAAATGGCAATATTCACATTACTTTCAGTTTATTGCTCGAAAGCACAAAAATATTTGAGTGAAATGTAGGCTATAGTAAACCCTAAGATTATTATTTGTGACATTAGAACAAAATATGTGGATATAAAAACATGTATATATAGGCTAAAGAACTAAATGAACGATCTCTATTTTCTAATTTCACTAAACATTTCATTAAGTTTCGTGGACATTTTATAAAACATGGATCTTAGGCTCATTTTGTAAACATAAATAACTGATTTAGATGCGCAAACTGGGTGCCGTTGCGGAGATGTAGGCTACATGTTCGGTGCAGGTTCGGCTTCTTGTCGTTCATCCTCGGATGCGGCATCGTGTGCGCTGTTTGCCGCGCGCACCTTTACGCTCGTTCGGACGCGTCAAGTAAAAACAAGGCTTGAAAGTCTTGGATAACACAAAACGAAATGAACAGGATTGTTGCAGGGTTTATTGTAGAAGACATGCTTCCCCTGTCGACCATTAATCCCCCAGGTTTAGAAAATACATTTTAAATTAGGATTAAGAATTTTATGGGATAAAGTGACCTTTATTTTATTATTTTTCATTGACATCTTTTATTTTTTTTTTAATTATTATTATTACCATGAGTCGAATAAAAAGCTGGTTTTGTTCTCAGGAGAAGAGTTTTATTCTCCCAGCCTGTTTTGAAACTTCTGTGTTAAACACCATTTTAAAATTTTGAATTTTGAACCCCATTTTGTTTGTGAATTTTACAGTGCGGCATATTTATTTGTGCAGACAGGGATATTGTTCTTTCATGTCATTTTGTATACATTTTTACAATAAAGTGATGATAGGGCAAAAACTGATATGATGTTTGTCCATGTAGGCTACACGGTAAATTAAGAAACGGGAAAGTAAAGTAATAAGTAGTGAAGTTACTTTTCCAATGCAGTAACTAGTAAAGTAATCTCATTACAATTTACAGAAGTAACTAGTAACTAATTACTTTTTTTGAGTAACTACACTGTATAAGACTATACCAATATTGGAACTATAGCCATTTTATTCATTTTTTTAAATTTAAGAATTATGTTTAAGTTTAAAAACAGACAGAATGGTTTAGTCAAAAGAGAAAAAAATCATTCATAGTGCTATACTGCCCTCTTGTGTTCAAATTAGAACTATTGGATCAATATCCCCACATTGATTAGGTAATACAGTAGGATTGGGGCCTTAAAAATCGCTAACTTAAAAAGTGAAAGTAACGGACGTGCACACAAGAACAGGCTTGGGAGGGTTACTTTAAAAATGTTTTCCGATACAGTTACAAATTATTTCATAAAAAAGGGTCCCACTTTATATTAAGTGGCTTTAAGTACTTTTTCAAAAAGTAACTACAATCTGATTACTACTTTTTTTGATGTAACTCACTGGATTTTTGTATCCTGATTACATAATGCCGTTACATGTATTCTGTTGCTCCCACAAGACATTAGTCTGAATATTTTCCTGTATGAACAAAATGGAGTTTCCATTGTTTGCACACAAACACACACAGAGTTCGATCGCGCCTCTCTCGTGACTGTGTGTGCGTGTCATGTGTTCTAGGCTGTGTGCATGCACTTCTGAAGCTGCTCAGAAAATAATAAAATGCCATGCGGAGGACTAACGCAAAATGTGTGAGAAAATCCATTTGATTGTCGTTTAAGTGAGAAATAATTTCAGTGCTCTGGTCAACAGCTGTAGAGTGAAAACTGGTGAGTGCAGTATACAGCTTTCACAGAAAGAGAATGATGTGAGCACGTACGATTGGCAGTGAGTCCTGTGTGTGGACAAAATAGCTCAATAAGAGTAATAAAATACATGTGAAAAAAATCACATCATAATGTTTTAAAGAAGAGTGGTTTGATTAAAGGACAAGTTCGGTATTTTACAATTAAAGCCCTGTTTTAAGATCATCCCTGATGAAATAGAATAGTTAAGATTGTTTTTGAGACAAATGCTCCTGTCACGAGAATTTTAGGTTTCTGTGATAGCACCCCCCCACCTTTATAATGAAACCATAGGTGCACTCGAACAATCATTCATAAAAACGCATAAAACTTTAGTTTACAAAGACGTGAAACTCACCGAGTGGTCTGGGGTGTTCACTGATATGCTCACACAAAAATCGCTGCAAAAGATGCTTTTCCAACAGGTTTTATCATCGTTTTTGTCCAAGTCTATTTTCTTCCTGTTTTTGGTTGAAGTCCACATTAGTCAATTGTCGAGTTCACATGCGCGATCCTTAGTTATCTAGTTACCAATGATCGCGCATGTGAACTCGACAATTGACTAATATGGACTTCAACCGAAAACAGGAAGAAAATGGACTTGGACAAAAACTACGATAAAACCTGTTGGAAAAGCATCTTTTGCAGCGATTTTTGTGTGAGCATATCAGTGAACAACCGGTGAGTTTCACGTCTTTGTAAACTAAAGTTGTATGCGTTTTTATGAATGATTGTTCGAGTGCACCTATGCTTTCATTATAAAGGTGAGGGGGGGGGGGGTGCTAACACAGAAACCTAAAATTCTCGTGACAGGAGCATTTGTCTCAAAAACAATCTTAACTATTCTATTTCATCAGGGATGATCTTAAAACAGGGCTTTAATTGTAAAATACCGAACTTGTCCTTTAAAGTGGTGTAAATATACCCGATCCGGCAAAGATGGCAGTATCGGAGCTGATACCGATCCTGAGTATCGGATCGGCGCATCCCTAAATACTATAATGTAAACACAGTACAGATGTAGACCTGGATGTACACCTGACCTTTCAGAAGGTTGCTCACGCATACTTTGTGGTTAAAATGTGCCCTCAATGTGCACTTTTGCAGAGCCTTCACTGATGCAAGCTCTTCAGCACACTTCTTTTTGACAGTCAAAGCGGGGGTTATGTTTTTGCACGTCATGTAGAATAACCCTAAAAGCACCAAGGAGGCGGTGCCACCGGCTTTATATATATATATATATATATATATATATAAATATAGCTGCGAGCAGCGATTGCGGGCCAAAGCCGGCGGTACCGCCATCCCGGTGCCTTTAGGTAACTAAAGGCACCGGGGTTGCGGTGCCACCGGCTTGGGCCCGCAATCGCTGCTCGCAGCTATATTTATTATTATTATTATTATTTATACGACTATTTGGGCACTTTTGGGGCCCTTAACGTGCTCGAAAACTCTTGAAACTTTGCACACGGGTCAGAACCCGCCGCCATTAGGGCCGGGCTGAAGATGGTACCCGGGCGTGGCAGGGGGGCTCGACAGCGCCACCTGGAAAGGGGTCCGAACACTTGGTCCATAAATCAAACACGCTTGTATGTACTAATATGAAACTCGGTACACATGTTGATCTCATCATTTCATATATACGTCGCACTTTTACTTTTTACCCCAGCCCAACAGGAAGTCGGTTATTTAAGGTTCTTTGTAAAACACTTGCAATGGAATTTTTAATACTCCTCCTAGAGCTCTTATCCAAATTCTACGAAACTCAGTCAGCGTGAAGTCAAGACATTGAGGATGAAAGTTTGCGAGGGGATTTTTGATATCTCGAACGGTTTGGCCGTGGCGAGGAAATGAAATCATGGCAAAAAATGTGAAACAGGAAGTGTGTCATAACTTCAGCATACATCAACCGATCGTGATGAAACTTCAGGAGTGTGTTCGCTGTAAGAGGACGATCACATGGATGTGACTATTGTGTGTCAAAGTTATAGCGCCACCAACTGGCAGCAGAAAGTGTGTCATTTTCAAAATGCTTTGAAATCACCCTCTTATTTTAATCCAATTTGCTTCAAACTTCATCTGTATAATGTAAACATACGGCAGATGTAGACCTGTGAATGGATTCTTGATATCTTTGAAACTGTTGCCGTGGCGAGGCATCAAACTTTCCAATTCTTTTAGGATGCTTTTGAGACCCTTAGCATGCTTCAAATTGCATGAAACTCATCAGACACATCACATTTAATAGCCAGTAGACATGTGCAAAGTTTCAGAAACGGGCGTGGTGAGGGCTCAGTAGCGCCACCTTTTGACAAAAGTGGGGTTGTTAGTTTTATCTACAGTTACAAAAATCAGTATGTATATTGTACTCCTCAAGCCGGACAACTTTCTAATTCACACTCAATAGCTAGGACCCACAGAAAGTCAGATATTTTAGTTTGAATGTAGTCATACTCCCTCTGAGCATATGTCTGAGCCTTTGCCTGTCTCTCTCTCTGTGTGTGTGTGTGTGTGTGTGTGTTAGCAGGGGGAGGGGGCTTAATTAACCATTTAACTGCTGTGTGTCTGGCCAGCATAAATAAAATACATTTCTTAAGCCTGGGATTTTTTAAATAAGTTTTTATTTTATTTTTGTATAAGTGAAGGCACATAGCCAGTTTAATTGTAGTGCATTGACAATAGTTTTATATAATTAGTTCATTAATTAAATTAACTTGGTCCATTAACTTGGTCTGAAAATTGGGTCCATAAATCAAACACACTTGCATATAATAATATTAAACTCGGTACACTTATAGATCTCATTAGCCCAAGCAACTTTAAGCCAGCAAAACAGGAAGTCGGTTGTTTCAGTCTGTATGTGAATATTTTGCAAAACCAGCCTTTACATTTTTATTTCCCCCCTCTTAAGTAATTTTTAATTATTCCCACACCAAACTTCTTCAAAATTATGAAAATATATTAAAGATACTAAGGCATGTACTGGCCATCGGGACTACCGGGAGATTCCTGGTGGGCCGCGGTCTGCTTGGGCCGGCGGCCCGGCGCGTTATGTATTTTGTTTTTAAATCATTATTAATTGTAAATATATTCTATCGTAAGTATATTGTTATATTGTCCAATTCAGGACTTATGCGTCTCTCTCATGAAGCCGCATGAAGCTGACGCGAGCTGCGAGACTGACAGGTCTGACTGTCTGACACTGGCCAATCGGAATCAAGTTCAGATTCTAGACTTGAGAAGCGGCCGCTTACACCGTGTCCTAACTACACACGACGCCGCGACACGCGATAAAAGGTATCTTTTCCATGTTAATAAATCAGAGTTTTTGTCCTAACCATACGCGACGGCGACATGCGAAGCTCTAATTTAGAAACGGTTCCTATTTCTGCGACGTCGCGGCTGACAGAATGAAGAAATTACACTGGTTATGAGTACACATTATTTATTTTTAGTTAAAAATAGGTCACTGTGCCACAAGCCATAACGGATAATTTACCTCAGATTTTGAAAGCATTATAGTGTTCAAAATGAATTATGCAAACATACGACTGTACTTCATAACAACGACAATAACTGGCAGATGCCACCAAATGTGTTAAAATAAATGAATTATTTGCTGGACTTAAGTGAAAAGGAAAGCCATTTAATGACCATAGCACATAGTTGACGTGAAAAAAGGAGTATTTTGCATATAGGCTAAATATGCACATATATACATATTTTTTCGATTTGTATCCCTGAAAGTGCCTGGCAGAAGCCTATATCTACTGTCTGTGTCATAAATGTGAACATAATATTATCTACTGTCTGTGTCATAAATGTGAACATAAACTATATTTCATGAGGTGAAACATCACTGCCAGGAGCTACAGAATAGGGGAGCGCGGGGATGTAGGCCTAACGCGGGGTTAAATGTAACACGGACATTTTTACATAGTTTGCAGTATCTAGCCGGCTGTCTTTCCGCTCTTTTTCTCTTGCTGCCAGAAGACGGTCTCCCGCGAATTTGCGGAACGTTTTGATTATATTTCGTGAAGATAATGGACAAAGAGTGTTTTGACATCATGAAAGTAAATTTTTTTATCGTAGATTTTTTTTCTGTTTCCGGGTTGGATGTATACGCGTCCAAATCTAACTTTATATTGCCTTAATCACTGTCTTGTTGGCTCAAACACAGCACCGTTTTGAAACATGTCAGTAATTCCTAGCGACTGTTAGCTAGGTTTAAAATATGTAATACACAGCAGTGTTCCAACTGCTGCCACAATGATAATCAAATGAAAACGGAGCCACACAACTTTTCAGGTTTGAGTATACATTTAACTTTGTTGGACTTTCACAAACAATGTTGTAATTTAAAATGTTTAAAATTTAGTGCACTATGAATGATAGCTTATTTATTTATTAAAAATATGGCCTGTTTTTAATGTAATAAACCATTTAATATTTTATTCTAAGCTCATTTGTATTATTATTAATGTTATTATTATTAATAATAATAATTGTACATGCAGCTGCCACACAAATCTAATTTAATTGCAATTACAATATTTATATGTTTATTTTATTTTATTTATTATTATTTATTGCAAAACCGTGCAGCCCTTTTCTACGTCTCTAGCTATGATATTGATCCATAACAAAAGGATGATTGGATGAGGAATTAAAAATGTTATTATTCACCATTTATTTTCTATAAGACCAGTGTTGGGGGTAACGAGTTACAAACGAGTTTGGGTAAGTAAAGTAACGCATTACACTAAAAATATTGGTAACTACACTACTTTACTATACTAAAGGAACGCGCTTTCCTGCGTTACCCAAGCCGTGTTTGCCTGTGTGGAGAGTTCCGTCTAGTGGTGCGTGCGCGCCGTTGCCATAGAGACCGATTTGAGTGAGAGAGAGAGGGAAGTGGAGAGAGAGAGACGGCTTTCAACAAATGGCAATATTCACATTACTTTCAGTTTATTGCTCGAAAGCACAAAAATATTTGAGTGAAATGTAGGCTATAGTAAATCCTAAGATTATTATTTGTGACATTCGAACAAAATATGTGGATATAAAAACATGTATATAGGCTAGGCTAAAGAACTAAATGAACGATCTCTATTTTCTAATTTCACTAAACATTTCATTAAGTTTCGTGGACATTTTATAAAACATGGATCTTAGGCTCATTTTGTAAACATAAATAACTGATTTAGATGTGCAAACTGGGTGCCGTTGCGGAGATGTAGGCTCCATGTTCGGTGCAGGTTCGGCTTCTTGTCGTTCATCCTCGGATGCGGCATCGCGTGCGCTGTTTGCCGCGCGCACCTTTCCGCTCGTTCGGACGCGTCAAGTAAAAACAAGGCTCGAAAGTCTTGGAAAACGAAATGAACAGGATTGTTGCAGGGTTCATTGTAGAAGACATGCTTCCCCTGTCGACCATTAATTCCCCAGGTTTAGAAAAATACATTTTAAATTAGGATTAAGAATTTTATGGGATAAAGTGACCTTTATTTTATTATTTTTCATTGACATCTTTTATTTTTTTTTAATTATTATTATTACCATGAGCCGAATAAAAAGCTGGTTTTGTTCTCAGGAGAAGAGTTTTATTCTCCCAGCCTGTTTTGAAACTTCTGTGATAAACACCATTTTAAAATGTTGAATTTTGAACCCCATTTTGTTTGTGAATTTTACAGTGCGGCATATTTATTTGTGCAGACAGGGATATTGTTCTTTCATGTCATTTTGTATACATTTTTACAATAAAGTGATGATAGGGCAAAAACTGATATGATGTTTGTCCATGTAGGCTACACGGTAAATTAAGAAACGGGAAAGTAAAGTAATAAGTAGTGAAGTTATTCTTCCAACGCAGTAACTAGTAAAGTAATCTCATTACAATTTACAGAAGTAACTAGTAACTAATTACTTTTTTGAGTAACTACCCCAACACTGTATAAGACTATACCAATATTGGAACTATAGCCATTTTATTCCTTTTTTTAATTTAAGAATTATGTTTAAGTTTAAAAACAGACAGAATGGTTTAGTCAAAAAAGAAAAAAAATCATTCATAGTGCTATACTGCCCTCTTGTGTTCAAAATTAGGTAGAACTTTTGGATCAATATCCACACATTAATACAGTTGGCAATACAGTATAATAGGTAATACAGTAGGAATGGGGCCTTAAAAATCGCTAACTTAAAAAGTGAAATTAACGGACGTGCACACAAGACCAGGCTTGGGAGGGTTACTTTAAAAATGTATTCCGATACAGTTACAAATTATTTCATAAAAAAAGGGTCCCACTTTATATTAAATGGCTTTAAGTACTATATACTTTTTCAAAAAGTAACTACAATCTGATTACTACTTTTTTTGATGTAACTCACTAGATTTTTGTATCCTGATTACATAATGCCGTTGCATGTATTCTGTTGCTCCCACAAGACATTAGTCTGAATATTTTCCTGTATGAACAAAAAGGAGTTTCCATTGTTCGCACACAAACACACATTCGATCGCGCCTCTCTCGTGACTGTGTGTGCGCGTCATGTGTTCTAGGCTGTGTGCATGCACTTCTGAAGCTGCGCAGAAAATAATAAAATGCCATGCGGAGGACTAACGCAAAATGTGTGAGAAAATCCATTTGATTGTAGTTTAAGTGAGAAATAATTTCAGTGCTCTGGTCAATAGCTGTAAAGTGAAAACTGGTGAGTGCAGTATACAGCTTTCACAGAAAGAGAATGATGTGAGCACGTACGATTGGCAGTGAGTCCTGTGTGTGGACAAAATAGCTCAATAAGAGTAATAAAATACATGTGAAAAAAATCACATCATAATGTTTTAAAGAAGAGTGGTTTGATTAAAGTGGTGTAAATATACCCGATCCGGCAAAGATGGCAGTATCGGAGCTGATACCGATCCTGAGTATCGGATCGGCGCATTCCTAAATACTATAATGTAAACACAGTACAGATGTAGACCTGGATGTACACCTGACCTTTCAGAAGGTTGCTCACGCATACTTTGTGGTTAAAATGTGCCCTCAATGTGCACTTTTGCAGAGCCTTCACTGATGCAAGCTCTTCAGCACACTTCTTTCACACTTCACACTTCTTTTTGACAGTCAAAGCAGGGGTTATGTTTTTGCATGTCAAGTAGAACAACCCTAAAAGCACCAAGGTGGCGGTGCCACCGGCTTTATATATATATATATATATATATATATATATATATATATATAAATATAGCTGCGAGCAGCGATTGCGGGCCAAAGCCGGCGGTACCGCCATCCCGGTGCCTTTAGGTAACTAAAGGCACCGGGGTTGCGGTGCCACCGGCTTGGGCCCGCAATCGCTGCTCGCAGCTATATTTATTATTATTATTATTATTATTATTATTATTTATACGACTATTTGGGCACTTTTGGGGCCCTTAACGTGCTCGAAAACTCTTGAAACTTTGCACACGGGTCAGAACCCGCCGCCATTAGGGCCGGGCTGAAGATGGTACCCGGGCGTGGCAGGGGGGCTCGACAGCGCCACCTGGAAAGGTGTCCGAACACTTGATCCATAAATCAAACACGCTTGTATGTACTAATATGAAACTCGGTACACATGTTGATCTCATCATTTCATATATACGTCGCACTTTTACTTTTTACCCCAGCCCAACAGGAAGTCGGTTATTTAAGGTTCTTTGTAAAACACTTGCAATGGAATTTTTAATACTCCTCCTAGAGCTCTTATCCAAATTCTACGAAACTCAGTCAGCGTGAAGTCAAGACATTGAGGATGAAAGTTTGCGAGGGGATTTTTGATATCTCGAACGGTTTGGCCGTGGCGAGGAAATGAAATCATGGCAAAAAATGTGAAACAGGAAGTGTGTCATAACTTCAGCATAAATCAACCGATCGTGATGAAACTTCAGGAGTGTGTTCGCTGTAAGAGGACGATCACATGGATGTGACTATTGTGTGTCAAAGTTATAGCGCCACCAACTGGCAGCAGAAAGTGTGTCATTTTCAAAATGCTTTGAAATCACCCTCTTATTTTAATCCAATTTGCTTCAAACTTCATCTGTATAATGTAAACATACGGCAGATGTAGACCTGTGAATGGATTCTTGATATCTTTGAAACTGTTGCCGTGGCGACGCATCAAACTTTCCAATTCTTTTAGGATGCTTTTGAGACCCTTAGCATGCTTCAAATTGCATGAAACTCATCAGACACATCACATTTAATAGCCAGTAGACATGTGCAAAGTTTCAGAAACGGGCGTGGTGAGGGCTCAGTAGCGCCACCTTTTGACAAAAGTGGGGTTGTTAGTTTTATCTACAGTTACAAAAATCAGTATGTATATTGTACTCCTCAAGCCGGACAACTTTCTAATTCACACTCAATAGCTAGGACCCACAGAAAGTCAGATATTTTAGTTTGAATGTAGTCATACTCCCTCTGAGCATATGTCTGAGCCTTTGCCTGTCTCTCTCTCTCTGTGTGTGTGTGTGTGTGTGTGTGTGTGTGTGTGTGTGTTAGCAGGGGGAGGGGGCTTAATTAACCATTTAACTGCTGTGTGTCTGGCCAGCATAAATAAAATACATTTCTTAAGCCTGGGATTTTTTAAATAAGTTTTTATTTTATTTTTTTATAAGTGAAGGCACATAGCCAGTTTAATTGTAGTGCATTGACAATAGTTTTATATAATTAGTTCATTAATTAAATTAACTTGGTCCATTAACTTGGTCTGAAAATTGGGTCCATAAATCAAACACACTTGCATATAATAATATTAAACTCGGTACACTTATAGATCTCATTAGCCCAAGCAACTTTAAGCCAGCAAAACAGGAAGTCGGTTGTTTCAGTCTGTATGTGAATATTTTGCAAAACCAGCCTTTACATTTTTATTTCCCCCCTCTTAAGTAATTTTTAATTATTCCCACACCAAACTTCTTCAAAATTATGAAAATATATTAAAGATACTAAGGCATGTACTGGCCATCGGGACTACCGGGAGATTCCTGGTGGGCCGCGGTCTGCTTGGGCCGGCGGCCCGGCGCGTTATGTATTTTGTTTTTAAATCATTATTAATTGTAAATATATTCTATCGTAAGTATATTGTTATATTGTCCAATTCAGGACTTATGCGTCTCTCTCAAGAAGCCGCATGAAGCTGACGCGAGCTGCGAGACTGACAGGTCTGACTGTCTGACACTGGCCAATCGGAATCAAGTTCAGATTCTAGACTTGAGAAGCGGCCGCTTACACCGTGTCCTAACTACACACGACGCCGCGACACGCGATAAAAGGTATCTTTTCCATGTTATAAAATCAGAGTTTTTGTCCTAACCATACGCGACGGCGACATGCGAAGCTTCTAATCTGTAATTGGTCCTAAACTTTTTATTTTATTTATTAATGATATATTTGAAGCTTCTAAAGAGATTAATTTTTTGTTATTTGCTGATGACACAACGGTGTTCAAGTCCGGGACAGATATAAATGAATTAATGACCATTATTGAAAGGGAAATGTCAAAATTAAAGAAATGGTTTGATTGTAATAAACTGGCTTTAAACTGGGACAAGACAAATTATATGGTTTTTGGAAATAGGGGGGGAAAGGAAGGTACAAAATTAATCATTGAGAAAGTAAACATTGAATGTGTTTCAGAATTCAAATTTCTGGGGGTTGTCCTAGACAGTAAACTTAGCTGGAAGCCTCATATAGAATATATCAAAGGTAAAATTAGTAAGAATATTGGCATTCTATTTAACGTTAAACATATATTAGATGAAGCTTCATTACAGCTTCTATACTTAACTTTAGTTGTTCCATATTTAACATATTGTACTGAAGTGTGGGGTAATGCATGCAACAGTTATACAGATAAGTTGTTTGTACTCCAGAAGAAAGCTATAAGAATTGTGACCAACCAAGGTTCACGAGACCACACAAATAAAATGTTTATAAAACTGCAGACTTTGAAATTTAAAGAGTTGGTCAGTTTCAAAATACTACAAATTATGTGGAGAGTGAAAAATAATTTAGTACCAACACATATTAAAAATAAATTTATGTTAATCACAGAAAATAACAACAGAAGAAAAGGCAATTTTAGTGTACCATATTCACGTACCTCAAAAAAACAAAAGGGGTTTCTTGTAACTGGGATTAGCTTATGGAACTCTTTGGACAGAGGTCAAAAATCATGTAACACTATTGTTCAATTCAATAAAATGTACAAAAAATATGTACTTGAAAAATACGAAGGAAGTGAAGCATAAAAACAATGTGTTATTTATTTATGTATTTTTTTTTTTTTTTTTGTTATGTTTTGTTTTTGTTGTTGTTGTTGTTTTTTTTTTTCTTTTCTCCTTCTTGAAGGGGGAAAGAAAAAAGAAAAGAAAGAAAAAGAAAAAAAAAAAAAATAACGGCGAGCCATCTGTTCTGTGTCAGCTTAGAGTATTGAAAAAAAGGGGCATTAATTTATAAGACTATGTCTTCTTTATGCTCCTATTCAGTAATGAATGTTATTATTGGGTTGTTGTGGAGATTATTGTGTCTATAATAACATCATGACTGAATAAAGAAATTTGATTGATTGATTGATAAACTCAATGCCATCTGAAAAAAAAAAAAAAAAAAAAAAAAAAAAAAAAAAAATTTAGAAACGGTTCCTATTTCTGCGACGTCGCGGCTGACAGAATGAAGAAATTACACTGGTTATGAGTACACATTATTTATTTTTAGTTAAAAATAGGTCACTGTGCCACAAGCCATAACGGATAATTTACCTCAGATTTTGAAAGCATTATAGTGTTCAAAATGAATTATGCAAACATACGACTGTACTTCATAACAACGACAATAACTGGCAGATGCCACCAAATGTGTTAAAATAAATGAATTATTTGCTGGACTTAAGTGAAAAGGAAAGCCATTTAATGACCATAGCACATAGTTGATGTGAAAAAAAGGAGTATATTGCATATAGGCTAAATATGCACATACATATTTTTTCGATTTGTATCCCTGAAAGTGCCTGGCAGAAGCCTACTGTCTGTGTCATAAATGTGAACATAATATTATCTACTGTCTGTGTCATAAATGTGAACATAAACTATATTTCATGAGGTGAAACATCACTGCCAGGAGCTACAGAATAGGGGAGCGCGGGGATAAATGTAGGCCTAACGCGGGGTTAAATGTAACACGGACATTTTTACATTTGTCAGTATCTAGCCGGCTGTCTTTCCGCTCTTTTTCTCTTGCTGCCAGAAGACGGTCTCCCGCGAATTTGCGGAACGTTTTGATTATATTTCGTGAAGATAATGGACAAAGAGTGTTTTGACATCATGAAAGTAAATTTTTTTATCGTAGATTTTTTTCTGTTTCCGGGTTGGATGTATACGCGTCCAAATCTAACTTTATATTGCCTTAATCACTGTCTTGTTGGCTCAAACACAGCACCGTTTTGAAACATGTCAGTAATTCCTAGCGACTGTTAGCTAGGTTTAAAATATGTAATACACAGCAGTGTTCCAACTGCTGCCACAATGATAATCAAATGAAAACGGAGCCACACAACTTTTCAGGTTTGAGTATACATTTAACTTTGTTGGACTTTCACAAACAATGTTGTAATTTAAAATGTTTAAAATTTAGTGCACTATGAATGATAGCTTATTTATTTATTAAAAATATGGCCTGTTTTTAATGTAATAAACCATTTAATATTTTATTCTAAGCTCATTTGTATTATTATTAATGTTATTATTATTAATAATAATAATTGTACATGCAGCTGCCACACAAATCTAATTTAATTGCAATTACAATATTTATATGTTTATTTTATTTTATTTATTATTATTTATTGCAAAACCGTGCAGCCCTTTTCTACGTCTCTAGCTATGATATTGATCCATAACAAAAGGATGATTGGATGAGGAATTAAAAATGTTATTATTCACCATTTATTTTCTATAAGACCAGTGTTGGGGGTAACGAGTTACAAACGAGTTTGGGTAAGTAAAGTAACGCATTACACTAAAAATATTGGTAACTACACTACTTTACTATACTAAAGGAACGCGCTTTCCTGCGTTACCCAAGCCGTGTTTGCCTGTGTGGAGAGTTCCGTCTAGTGGTGCGTGCGCGCCGTTGCCATAGAGACCGATTTGAGTGAGAGAGAGAGGGAAGTGGAGAGAGAGAGACGGGTTTCAACAAATGGCAATATTCACATTACTTTCAGTTTATTGCTCGAAAGCACAAAAATATTTGAGTGAAATGTAGGCTATAGTAAATCCTAAGATTATTATTTGTGACATTCGAACAAAATATGTGGATATAAAAACATGTATATAGGCTAGGCTAAAGAACTAAATGAACGATCTCTATTTTCTAATTTCACTAAACATTTCATTAAGTTTCGTGGACATTTTATAAAACATGGATCTTAGGCTCATTTTGTAAACATAAATAACTGATTTAGATGCGCAAACTGGGTGCCGTTGCGGAGATGTAGGCTCCATGTTCGGTGCAGGTTCGGCTTCTTGTCGTTCATCCTCGGATGCGGCATCGCGTGCGCTGTTTGCCGCGCGCACCTTTCCGCTCGTTCGGACGCGTCAAGTAAAAACAAGGCTCGAAAGTCTTGGAAAACGAAATGAACAGGATTGTTGCAGGGTTCATTGTAGAAGACATGCTTCCCCTGTCGACCATTAATTCCCCAGGTTTAGAAAAATACATTTTAAATTAGGATTAAGAATTTTATGGGATAAAGTGACCTTTATTTTATTATTTTTCATTGACATCTTTTATTTATTTTTTAATTATTATTATTACCATGAGCCGAATAAAAAGCTGGTTTTGTTCTCAGGAGAAGAGTTTTATTCTCCCAGCCTGTTTTGAAACTTCTGTGATAAACACCATTTTAAAATTTTGAATTTTGAACCCCATTTTGTTTGTGAATTTTACAGTGCGGCATATTTATTTGTGCAGACAGGGATATTGTTCTTTCATGTCATTTTGTATACATTTTTACAATAAAGTGATGATAGGGCAAAAACTGATATGATGTTTGTCCATGTAGGCTACACGGTAAATTAAGAAACGGGAAAGTAAAGTAATAAGTAGTGAAGTTATTCTTCCAACGCAGTAACTAGTAAAGTAATCTCATTACAATTTACAGAAGTAACTAGTAACTAATTACTTTTTTGAGTAACTACCCCAACACTGTATAAGACTATACCAATATTGGAACTATAGCCATTTTATTCCTTTTTTTAATTTAAGAATTATGTTTAAGTTTAAAAACAGAAAGAATGGTTTAGTCAAAAAAGAAAAAAATCATTCATAGTGCTATACTGCCCTCTTGTGTTCAAAATTAGGTAGAACTTTTGGATCAATATCCACACATTAATACAGTTGGCAATACAGTATAATAGGTAATACAGTAGGATTGGGGCCTTAAAAATCGCTAACTTAAAAAGTGAAATTAACGGACGTGCACACAATACCAGGCTTGGGAGGGTTACTTTAAAAATGTATTCCGATACAGTTACAAATTATTTCATAAAAAAAGGGTCCCACTTTATATTAAATGGCTTTAAGTACTATATACTTTTTCAAAAAGTAACTACAATCTGATTACTACTTTTTTTGATGTAACTCACTAGATTTTTGTATGCTGATTACATAATGCCGTTGCATGTATTCTGTTGCTCCCACAAGACATTAGTCTGAATATTTTCCTGTATGAACAAAAAGGAGTTTCCATTGTTCGCACACAAACACACATTCGATCGCGCCTCTCTCGTGACTGTGTGTGCGCGTCATGTGTTCTAGGCTGTGTGCATGCACTTCTGAAGCTGCGCAGAAAATAATAAAATGCCATGCGGAGGACTAACGCAAAATGTGTGAGAAAATCCATTTGATTGTAGTTTAAGTGAGAAATAATTTCAGTGCTCTGGTCAATAGCTGTAGAGTGAAAACTGGTGAGTGCAGTATACAGCTTTCACAGAAAGAGAATGATGTGAGCACGTACGATTGGCAGTGAGTCCTGTGTGTGGACAAAATAGCTCAATAAGAGTAATAAAATACATGTGAAAAAAATCACATCATAATGTTTTAAAGAAGAGTGGTTTGATTAAAGTGGTGTAAATATACCGGATCCGGCAAAGATGGCAGTATCGGAGCTGATACCGATCCTGAGTATCGGATCGGCGCATTCCTAAATACTATAATGTAAACACAGTACAGATGTAGACCTGGATGTACACCTGACCTTTCAGAAGGTTGCTCACGCATACTTTGTGGTTAAAATGTGCCCTCAATGTGCACTTTTGCAGAGCCTTCACTGATGCAAGCTCTTCAGCACACTTCTTTTTGACAGTCAAAGCGGGGGTTATGTTTTTGCATGTCAAGTAGAATAACCCTAAAAGCACCAAGGTGGCGGTGCCACCGGCTTTATATATATATATATATATATATATATATATATATATATATATATATATATATAAATATAGCTGCGAGCAGCGATTGCGGGCCAAAGCCGGCGGTACCGCCATCCCGGTGCCTTTAGGTAACTAAAGGCACCGGGGTTGCGGTGCCACCGGCTTGGGCCCGCAATCGCTGCTCGCAGCTATATTTATTATTATTATTATTATTATTATTTATACGACTATTTGGGCACTTTTGGGGCCCTTAACGTGCTCGAAAACTCTTGAAACTTTGCACACGGGTCAGAACCCGCGGCCATTAGGGCCGGGCTGAAGATGGTACCCGGGCGTGGCAGGGGGGCTCGACAGCGCCACCTGGAAAGGGGTCCGAACACTTGGTCCATAAATCGAACACGCTTGTATGTAATAATATGAAACTCGGTACACATGTTGATCTCATCATTTCATATATACGTCGCACTTTTACTTTTTACCCCAGCCCAACAGGAAGTCGGTTTTTTAAGGTTCTTTATAAAACACTTGCAATGGAATTTTTAATACTCCTCCTAGAGCTCTTATCCAAATTCTACGAAACTCAGTCAGCGTGAAGTCAAGACATTGAGGATGAAAGTTTGCGAGGGGATTTTTGATATCTCGAACGGTTTGGCCGTGGCGAGGAAATGAAATCATGGCAAAAAATGTGAAACAGGAAGTGTGTCATAACTTCAGCATACATCAACTGATCGTGATGAAACTTCAGGAGTGTGTTCGCTGTAAGAGGACGATCACATGGATGTGACTATTGTGTGTCAACGTTATAGCGCCACCAACTGGCAGCAGAAAGTGTGTCATTTTCAAAATGCTTTGAAATCACCCTCTTATTTTAATCCAAATTGCTTCAAACTTCATCTGTATAATGTAAACATACGGCAGATGTAGACCTGTGAATGGATTCTTGATATCATTGAAACTGTTGCCGTGGCGACGCATCAAACTTTCCAATTCTTTTAGGATGCTTTTGAGACCCTTAGCATGCTTCAAATTGCATGAAACTCATCAGACACATCACATTTAATAGCCAGTAGACATGTGCAAAGTTTCAGAAACGGGCGTGGTGAGGGCTCAGTAGCGCCACCTTTTGACAAAAGTGGGGTTGTTAGTTTTATCTACAGTTACAAAAATCAGTATGTATATTGTACTCCTCAAGCCGGACAACTTTCTAATTCACACTCAATAGCTAGGACCCACAGAAAGTCAGATATTTTAGTTTGAATGTAGTCATACTCCCTCTGAGCATATGTCTGAGCCTTTGCCTGTCTCTCTCTGTGTGTGTGTGTGTGTGTGTGTTAGCAGGGGGAGGGGGCTTAATTAACCATTTAACTGCTGTGTGTCTGGCCAGCATAAATAAAATACATTTCTTAAGCCTGGGATTTTTTAAATAAGTTTTTATTTTATTTTTTTATAAGTAAAGGCACATAGCCAGTTTAATTGTAGTGCATTGACAATAGTTTTATATAATTAGTTCATTAATTAAATTAACTTGGTCCATTAACTTGGTCTGAAAATTGGGTCCATAAATCAAACACACTTGCATATAATATTAAACTCGGTACACTTATAGATCTCATTAGCCCAAGCAACTTTAAGCCAGCAAAACAGGAAGTCGGTTGTTTCAGTCTGTATGTGAATGTTTTGCAAAACCAGCCTTTACATTTTTATTTCCCCCCTCTTAAGTAATTTTTAATTATTCCCACACCAAACTTCTTCAAAATTATGAAAATATATTAAAGATACTAAGGCATGTACTGGCCATCCGGGAGATTCCTGGTGGGCCGCGGTCTGGTTGGGCCGGCGGCCCGGCGCGTTTTGTATTTTGTTTTTAAATCATTATTAATTGTAAATATATTCTATCGTAAGTATTTTGTCAAATTGTCCAATTCCGGAATTATGCGTCTCTCTCATGAAGCCGCATGAAGCTGACGCGGGCTGCGAGACTGACAGGTCTGACTGTCTGACACTGGCCAATCGGAATCAAGTTCAGATTCTAGACTTGAGAAGCGGCCGCTTACACCGTGTCCTAACTACACACGACGCCGCGACACGCGATAAAAGGTATCTTTTCCATGTTAATAAATCAGAGTTTTTGTAACCATACGCGACGGCGACATGCGAAGTTTCTAATTTAGAAACGGTTCCTATTTCTGCGACGTCGCGGCTGACAGAATGAAGAAATTACACTGGTTATGAGTACACATTATTTATTTTTAGTTAAAAATAGGTCACTGTGCCACAAGCCATAACGGATAATTTACCTCAGATTTTGAAAGCATTATAGTGTTCAAAATGAATTATGCAAACATACGACTGTACTTCATAACAACGACAATAACTGGCAGATGCCACCAAATGTGTTAAAATAAATGAATTATTTGCTGGACTTAAGTGAAAAGGAAAGCCATTTAATGACCATAGCACATAGTTGACGTGAAAAAAGGAGTATTTTGCATATAGGCTAAATATGCACATATATACATATTTTTTCGATTTGTATCCCTGAAAGTGCCTGGCAGAAGCCTACTGTCTGTGTCATAAATGTGAACATAATATTATCTACTGTCTGTGTCATAAATGTGAACATAAACTAATATGATGAGGTGAAACATCACTGCCAGGAGCTACAGAATAGGGGAGCGCGGGGATAAATGTAGGCCTAGCGGGGTTAAATGTAACACGGACATTTTACATAGTTTGTCAGTATCTAGCCGGCTGTCTTTCCGCTCTTTTTCTCTTGCTGCCAGAAGTCGGTCTCCCGCGAATTTGCGGAACGTTTTGATTATATTTCGTGAAGATAATGGACAAAGAGTGTTTTGACATCATGAAAGTAAATTTTTTCATCGTAGATTTTTTTCTGTTTCCGGATGTATGCGCGTCCAAATCTAACTTTATATTGCCTTTATCACTGTCTTGTTGGCTCAAACACAGCACCGTTTTGAAACATGTCAGTAATTCCTAGCGACTGTGAGCTAGGTTTAAAATATGTAATACACAGCGGGGTTATAGTTGTAACACAGTGTTCCAACTGCTGCCACAATGATAATCAAATGAAAACGGAGCCACACAACTTTTCAGGTTTGAGTATAGGCCTACATTTAACTTTGTTGGACTTTCACAAACAATGTTGTAATTTAAAATGTTTAAAATTTAGTGCACTATGAATGATAGCTTATTTATTTATTAAAAATATGGCCTGTTTTTAATGTAATAAACCATTTAATATTTTATTCTAAGCTCATTTGTATTATTATTAATGTTATTATTATTAATAATAATAATTGTACATGCAGCTGCCACACAAATCTAATTTAATTGCAATTACAATATTTATATGTTTATTTTATTTTATTTATTATTATTTATTGCAAAACCGTGCAGCCCTTTTCTACGTCTCTAGCTATGATATTGATCCATAACAAAAGGATTGGATGAGGAATTAAAAATGTTATTATTCACCATTTATTTTCTATAAGACCAGTGTTGGGGGTAACGAGTTACAAACGAGTTTGGGTAAGTAAAGTAACGCATTACACTAAAAATATTGGTAACTACACTACTTTACTATAATAAAGGAACGCGCTTTCCTGCGTTACCCAAGCCGTGTTTGCCTGTGTGGAGAGTTCCGTCTAGTGGTGCGTGCGCGCCGTTGCCATAGAGACCGATTTGAGTGAGAGAGAGAGGGAAGTGGAGAGAGAGAGACGGGTTTCAACAAATGGCAATATTCACATTACTTTCAGTTTATTGCTCGAAAGCACAAAAATATTTGAGTGAAATGTAGGCTATAGTAAATCCTAAGATTATTATTTGTGACATTAGAACAAAATATGTGGATATAAAAACATGTATATAGGCTAGGCTAAAGAACTAAATGAACGATCTCTATTTTCTAATTTCACTAAACATTTCATTAAGTTTCGTGGACATTTTATAAAACATGGATCTTAGGCTCATTTTGTAAACATAAATAACTGATTTAGATGCGCAAACTGGGTGCCGTTGCGGAGATGTAGGCTCCATGTTCGGTGCAGGTTCGGCTTCTTGTCGTTCATCCTCGGATGCGGCATCGCGTGCGCTGTTTGCCGCGCGCACCTTTCCGCTCGTTCGGACGCGTCAAGTAAAAACAAGGCTCGAAAGTCTTGGAAAACGAAATGAACAGGATTGTTGCAGGGTTCATTGTAGAAGACATGCTTCCCCTGTCGACCATTAATTCCCCAGGTTTAGAAAAATACATTTTAAATTAGGATTAAGAATTTTATGGGATAAAGTGACCTTTATTTTATTATTTTTCATTGACATCTTTTATTTTTTTTAATTATTATTATTATTACCATGAGTCGAATAAAAAGCTGGTTTTGTTCTCAGGAGAAGAGTTTTATTCTCCCAGCCTGTTTTGAAACTTCTGTGATAAACACCATTTTAAAATTTTGAATTTTGAACCCCATTTTGTTTGTGAATTTTACAGTGCGGCATATTTATTTGTGCAGACAGGGATATTGTTCTTTCATGTCATTTTGTATACATTTTTACAATAAAGTGATGATAGGGCAAAAACTGATATGATGTTTGTCCATGTAGGCTACACGGTAAATTAAGAAACAGGAAAGTAAAGTAATAAGTAGTGAAGTTATTTTTCCAACGCAGTAACTAGTAAAGTAATCTCATTACAATTTACAGAAGTAACTAGTAACTAATTACTTTTTTGAGTAACTACCCCAACACTGTATAAGACTATACCAATATTGGAACTATAGCCATTTTATTCCTTTTTAATTTAAGAATTATGTTTAAAAAGTTTAAAAACAGACAGAATGGTTTAGTCAAAAAAGAAAAAAATCATTCATAGTGCTATACTGCCCTCTTGTGTTCAAAATTAGGTAGAACTATTGGATCAATATCCACACATTAATACAGTTGGCAATACAGTATAATAGGTAATACAGTAGGATTGGGGCCTTAAAAATCGCTAACTTAAAAAGTGAAATTAACAGACGTGCACACAAGACCAGGCTTGGGAGGGTTACTTTAAAAATGTATTCCGATACAGTTACAAATTATTTCATAAAAAAGGGTCCCACTTTATATTAAATGGCATTAAGTACTATATACTTTTTCAAAAAGTAACTACAATCTGATTACTACTTTTTTGATGTAACTCACTAGATTTTTGTATCCTGATTACATAATGCCGTTGCATGGATTCTGTTGCTCTCACAAGACATTAGTCTGAATATTTTCCTGTATGAACAAAAAGGAGTTTCCATTGTTCGCACACAAACACACATTCGATCGCGCCTCTCTCGTGACTGTGTGTGCGTGTCATGTGTTCTAGGCTGTGTGCATGCACTTCTGAAGCTGCGCAGAAAATAATAAAATGCCATGCGGAGGACTAACGCAAAATGTGTGAGAAAATCCATTTGATTGTAGTTTAAGTGAGAAATAATTTGAGTGCTCTGGTCAATAGCTGTAGAGTGAAAACTGGTGAGTGCAGTATACAGCTTTCACAGAAAGAGAATGATGTGAGCACGTACAATTGGCAGTGAGTCCTGTGTGTGGACAAAATAGCTCAATAAGAGTAATAAAATACATGTGAAATAAATCACATCATAATGTTTTAAAGAAGAGTGGTTTGATTAAAGTGGTGTAAATATACCCGATCCGGCAAAGATGGCAGTATCGGAGCTGATACCGATCCTGAGTATCGGATCGGCGCATTCCTAAATACTATAATGTAAACACAGTACAGATGTAGATAGACCTGGATGTACACCTGACCTTTCAGAAGGTTGCTCACGTATACTTTATGGTTAAAATGTGCCCTCAATGTGCACTTTTGCAGAGCCTTCACTGATGCAAGCTCTTCAGCACACTTCTTTTTTACAGTCAAAGCGGGGGTTATGTTTTTGCATGTCAAGTAGAATAACCCTAAAAGCACCAAGGTGGCGGTGCCACCGGCTTTATATATATATATATATAAATATAGCTGCGAGCAGCGATTGCGGGCCAAAGCTGGCGGTACCGCCATCCCGGTGCCTTTAGGTAACTAAAGGCACCGGGGTTGCGGTGCCACCGGCTTGGGCCCGCAATCGCTGCTCGCAGCTATATTTATATTTATTATTATTATTATTATTATTATTATTTATACGACTATTTGGGCACTTTTGGGGCCCTTAACGTGCTCGAAAACTCTTGAAATTTTGCACACGGGTCAGAACCCGCCGCCATTAGGGCCGGGCTGAAGATGGTACCCGGGCGTGGCAGGGGGGCTCGACAGCGCCACCTGGAAAGGGGTCCGAACACTTGGTCCATAAATCGAACACGCTTGTATGTAATAATATGAAACTCGGTACACATGTTGATCTCATCATTTCATATATACGTCGCACTTTTACTTTTTACCCCAGCCCAACAGGAAGTCGGTTTTTTAAGGTTCTTTATAAAACACTTGCAATGGAATTTTTAATACTCCTCCTAGAGCTCTTATCCAAATTCTACGAAACTCAGTCAGCGTGAAGTCAAGACATTGAGGATGAAAGTTTGCGAGGGGATTTTTGATATCTCGAACGGTTTGGCCGTGGCGAGGAAATGAAATCATGGCAAAAAATGTGAAACAGGAAGTGTGTCATAACTTCAGCATACATCAACCGATCGTGATGAAACTTCAGGAGTGTGTTCGCTGTAAGAGGACGATCACATGGATGTGACTATTGTGTGTCAAAGTTATAGCGCCACCAACTGGCAGCAGAAAGTGTGTCATTTTCAAAATGCTTTGAAATCACCCTCTTATTTTAATCCAAATTGCTTCAAACTTCATCTGTATAATGTAAACATACGGCAGATGTAGACCTGTGAATGGATTCTTGATATCATTGAAACTGTTGCCGTGGCGACGCATCAAACTTTCCCATTCTTTTAGGATGCTTTTGAGACCCTTAGCATGCTTCAAATTGCATGAAACTCATCAGACACATCACATTTAATAGCCAGTAGACATGTGCAAAGTTTCAGAAACGGGCGTGGTGAGGGCTCAGTAGCGCCACCTTTTGACAAAAGTGGGGTTGTTAGTTTTATCTACAGTTACAAAAATCAGTATGTATATTGTACTCCTCAAGCCGGACAACTTTCTAATTCACACTCAATAGCTAGGACCCACAGAAAGTCAGATATTTTAGTTTGAATGTAGTCATACTCCCTCTGAGCATATGTCTGAGAGCCTGTCTCTCTCTCTCTGTGTGTGTGTGTGTGTGTGTGTGTGTGTGTGTGTGTGTGTTAGCAGGGGGAGGGGGCTTAATTAACCATTTAACTGCTGTGTGTCTGGCCAGCATAAATAAAATACATTTCTTAAGCCTGGGATTTTTTAAATAAGTTTTTATTTTATTTTTTTATAAGTAAAGGCACATAGCCAGTTTAATTGTAGTGCATTGACAATAGTTTTATATAATTAGTTCATTAATTAAATTAACTTGGTCCATTAACTTGGTCTGAAAATTGGGTCCATAAATCAAACACACTTGCATATAATAATATTAAACTCGGTACACTTATAGATCTCATTAGCCCAAGCAACTTTAAGCCAGCAAAACAGGAAGTCGGTTGTTTCAGTCTGTATGTGAATGTTTTGCAAAACCAGCCTTTACATTTTTATTTCCCCCCTCTTAAGTAATTTTTAATTATTCCCACACCAAACTTCTTCAAAATTATGAAAATATATTAAAGATACTAAGGCATGTACTGGCCATCGGAACTACCGGGAGATTCCTGGTGGGCCGCGGTCTGGTTGGGCCGGCGGCCCGGCGCGTTTTGTATTTTGTTTTTAAATCATTATTAATTGTAAATATATTCTATCGTAAGTATATTGTTAAATTGTCCAATTCCGGACTTATGCGTCTCTCTCATGAAGCCGCATGAAGCTGACGCGAGCTGCGAGACTGACAGGTCTGACTGTCTGACACTGGCCAATCGGAATCAAGTTCAGATTCTAGACTTGAGAAGCGGCCGCTTACACCGTGTCCTAACTACACACGACGCCGCGACACGCGATAAAAGGTATCTTTTCCATGTTAATAAATCAGAGTTTTTGTCCTAACCATACGCGACGGCGACATGCGAAGTTTCTAATTTAGAAACGGTTCCTATTTCTGCGACATCGCGGCTGACAGAATGAAGAAATTACACTGGTTATGAGTACACATTATTTATTTTTAGTTAAAAATAGGTCATTGTGCCACAAGCCATAACGGATAATTTACCTCAGATTTTGAAAGCATTATAGTGTTCAAAATGAATTATGCAAACATACGACTGTACTTCATAACAACGACAATAACTGGCAGATGCCACCAAATGTGTTAAAATAAATGAATTATTTGCTGGACTTAAGTGAAAAGGAAAGCCATTTAATGACCATAGCACATAGTTGACGTGAAAAAAGGAGTATTTTGCATATAGGCTAAATATGCACATATATACATATTTTTTCGATTTGTATCCCTGAAAGTGCCTGGCAGAAGCCTACTGTCTGTGTCATAAATGTGAACATAATATTATCTACTGTCTGTGTCATAAATGTGAACATAAACTAATATGATGAGGTGAAACATCACTGCCAGGAGCTACAGAATAGGGGAGCGCGGGGATAAATGTAGGCCTAGCGGGGTTAAATGTAACACGGACATTTTACATAGTTTGTCAGTATCTAGCCGGCTGTCTTTCCGCTCTTTTTCTCTTGCTGCCAGAAGTCGGTCTCCCGCGAATTTGCGGAACGTTTTGATTATATTTCGTGAAGATAATGGACAAAGAGTGTTTTGACATCATGAAAGTAAATTTTTTCATCGTAGATTTTTTTCTGTTTCCGGATGTATACGCGTCCAAATCTAACTTTATATTGCCTTTATCACTGTCTTGTTGGCTCAAACACAGCACCGTTTTGAAACATGTCAGTAATTCCTAGCGACTGTTAGCTAGGTTTAAAATATGTAATACACAGCGGGGTTATAGTTGTAACACAGTGTTCCAACTGCTGCCACAATGATAATCAAATGAAAACGGAGCCACACAACTTTTCAGGTTTGAGTATACATTTAACTTTGTTGGACTTTCACAAACAATGTTGTAATTTGAAATGTTTAAAATTTAGTGCACTATGAATGATAGCTTATTTATTTATTAAAAATATGGCCTGTTTTTAATGTAATAAACCATTTAATATTTTATTCTAAGCTCATTTGTATTATTATTAATGTTATTATTATTAATAATAATAATTGTACATGCAGCTGCCACACAAATCTAATTTAATTGCAATTACAATATTTATATGTTTATTTTATTTTATTTATTATTATTTATTGCAAAACCGTGCAGCCCTTTTCTACGTCTCTAGCTATGATATTGATCCATAACAAAAGGATGATTGGATGAGGAATTAAAAATGTTATTATTCACCATTTATTTTCTATAAGACCAGTGTTGGGGGTAACGAGTTACAAACGAGTTTGGGTAAGTAAAGTAACGCATTACACTAAAAATATTGGTAACTACACTACTTTACTATACTAAAGGAACGCGCTTTCCTGCGTTACCCAAGCCGTGTTTGCCTGTGTGGAGAGTTCCGTCTAGTGGTGCGTGCGCGCCGTTGCCATAGAGACCGATTTGAGTGAGAGAGAGAGGGAAGTGGAGAGAGAGAGACGGGTTTCAACAAATGGCAATATTCACATTACTTTCAGTTTATTGCTCGAAAGCACAAAAATATTTGAGTGAAATGTAGGCTATAGTAAATCCTAAGATTATTATTTGTGACATTAGAACAAAATATGTGGATATAAAAACATGTATATAGGCTAGGCTAAAGAACTAAATGAACGATCTCTATTTTCTAATTTCACTAAACATTTCATTAAGTTTCGTGGACATTTTATAAAACATGGATCTTAGGCTCATTTTGTAAACATAAATAACTGATTTAGATGCGCAAACTGGGTGCCGTTGCGGAGATGTAGGCTCCATGTTCGGTGCAGGTTCGGCTTCTTGTCGTTCATCCTCGGATGCGGCATCGCATGCGCTGTTTGCCGCGCGCACCTTTCCGCTCGTTCGGACGCGTCAAGTAAAAACAAGGCTCGAAAGTCTTGGAAAACGAAATGAACAGGATTGTTGCAGGGTTCATTGTAGAAGACATGCTTCCCCTGTCGACCATTAATTCCCCAGGTTTAGAAAAATACATTTTAAATTAGGATTAAGAATTTTATGGGATAAAGTGACCTTTATTTTATTATTTTTCATTGACATCTTTTATTTTTTTTAATTATTATTATTATTACCATGAGTCGAATAAAAAGCTGGTTTTGTTCTCAGGAGAAGAGTTTTATTCTCCCAGCCTGTTTTGAAACTTCTGTGATAAACACCATTTTAAAATTTTGAATTTTGAACCCCATTTTGTTTGTGAATTTTACAGTGCGGCATATTTATTTGTGCAGACAGGGATATTGTTCTTTCATGTCATTTTGTATACATTTTTACAATAAAGTGATGATAGGGCAAAAACTGATATGATGTTTGTCCATGTAGGCTACACGGTAAATTAAGAAACAGGAAAGTAAAGTAATAAGTAGTGAAGTTATTTTTCCAACGCAGTAACTAGTAAAGTAATCTCATTACAATTTACAGAAGTAACTAGTAACTAATTACTTTTTTGAGTAACTACCCCAACACTGTATAAGACTATACCAATATTGGAACTATAGCCATTTTATTCCTTTTTTTTAATTTAAGAATTATGTTTAAAAAGTTTAAAAACAGACAGAATGGTTTAGTCAAAAAAGAAAAAAATCATTCATTGTGCTATACTGCCCTCTTGTGTTCAAAATTAGGTAGAACTATTGGATCAATATCCACACATTAATACAGTTGGCAATACAGTATAATAGGTAATACAGTAGGATTGGGGCCTTAAAAATTGCTAACTTAAAAAGTGAAATTAACGGACGTGCACACAAGACCAGGCTTGGGAGGGTTACTTTAAAAATGTATTCCGATACAGTTACAAATTATTTCATAAAAAAGGGTCCCACTTTATATTAAATGGCTTTAAGTACTATATACTTTTTCAAAAAGTAACTACAATCTGATTACTACTTTTTTTGATGTAACTCACTAGATTTTTGTATCCTGATTACATAATGCCGTTGCATGGATTCTGTTGCTCTCACAAGACATTAGTCTGAATATTTTCCTGTATGAACAAAAAGGAGTTTCCATTGTTCGCACACAAACACACATTCGATCGCGCCTCTCTCGTGACTGTGTGTGCGTGTCATGTGTTCTAGGCTGTGTGCATGCACTTCTGAAGCTGCGCAGAAAATAATAAAATGCCATGCGGAGGACTAACGCAAAATGTGTGAGAAAATCCATTTGATTGTAGTTTAAGTGAGAAATAATTTCAGTGCTCTGGTCAATAGCTGTAGAGTGAAAACTGGTGAGTGCAGTATACAGCTTTCACAGAAAGAGAATGATGTGAGCACGTACAATTGGCAGTGAGTCCTGTGTGTGGACAAAATAGCTCAATAAGAGTAATAAAATACATGTGAAATAAATCACATCATAATGTTTTAAAGAAGAGTGGTTTGATTAAAGTGGTGTAAATATACCCGATCCGGCAAAGATGGCAGTATCGGAGCTGATACCGATCCTGAGTATCGGATCGGCGCATTCCTAAATACTATAATGTAAACACAGTACAGATGTAGACCTGGATGTACACCTGACCTTTCAGAAGGTTGCTCACGCATACTTTGTGGTTAAAATGTGCCCTCAATGTGCACTTTTGCAGAGCCTTCACTGATGCAAGCTCTTCAGCACACTTTCTTTTGACAGTCAAAGCGGGGGTTATGTTTTTGCATGTCAAGTATAATAACCCTAAAAGCACCAAGGTGGCGGTGCCACCGGCTTTATATATATATATATATATATATATATATATATATATATATATATATAAATAAATATAGCTGCGAGCAGCGATTGCGGGCCAAAGCCGGCGGTACCGCCATCCCGGTGCCTTTAGGTAACTAAAGGCACCGGGGTTGCGGTGCCACCGGCTTGGGCCCGCAATCGCTGCTCGCAGCTATATTTAGGGCCCAAGCCCTGAAAGGGCGAAGGCCCTATTGTTTTCCTTAGGATTATTTTTTTTTATTTTTTTTTTTTTTTCTAACGACTATCCGGGCACCTTTGGGGCCCTTAACATGCTCAAAAACTCTTGAAACTTTGCACACAGGTCAGAACCCGCGGCCATCAGAGCCGGGCTGAAGCTGGTACCCGGGCGTGGCAGGGCGGCTCGTCAGCGCCCCCTGGAACAGGGTCTGAACACTTTGTCCATAAATCAAACACGCTTGCATGTAATAATATGAAACTCGGTACACATGTCAATCTCATCGTTTCATATATTCATCGCACTTTTACTTTTTACCCCAGCCCAACAGGAAGTCAGATATTTACGGTTGTTTTTAAAATGCTTGCAATGGAATTTAATGTACTCCTCCTAGAGCATTCATCCGCATGGAACGAAACTCGGACAGCCTGAAGTCAAGACATAGACGATCAAAAATTGCGAGGGGATTTTTGATATCTCGAACGGTTTGGCTGTGGCGAGGAAACAAAATTATGGTGAGAAACGTGAAACAGGAAGTGTGTCCTAACTTCAGCATACATCAACTGATCTTGATGAAACTTCAGGAGTGTGTTCGCCGTAAGAGGACGATCACATGGATGTGACTATTGTGTGTCAAAGTTATAGCGCCACCAACTGGCAGCAGGAAGTGTGTCACTTTCAAAATGCTTTGAAATCACCCTCTTATTTTAACCCGATTTGCTTCAAACTTCATCTGTATAATGTAAATATACGGCAGATGTAGACCTGTGAATGGATTCTTAATATCTTTGAAACTGTTGCCGTGGTGACGCATCAAACTTTACCATTCTTTTAGGATGCTTTTGAGACCCTTAGCATGCTTCAAATTGCATGAAACTCCTCAGACACATCACATTTATTAGCCAGTAGACATGTGCAAAGTTTCAGAAACGGGCGTGGTGAGGGCTCAGTAGCGCCACCTTTTGACAAAAGTTGGGTTGTTAGTTTTATCTACAGTTACAAAAATCAGTATGTATATTGTACTCCTCGAGCCGGACAACTTTCTAATTGACACTCTTTAACTAGGACCCACAGAAAGTAAGATATGTTTGTTTGAATCTGGTCATGCTCCCTTTGAGCCTACATCTCTGTCTCTCTCTGTGTGTGTGTTAGTAGGGGGAGGGGCTTAACTTAACCATTTCAGTGCTGTGTGTTTTTTTCTGCTGTGTAATTTCTTAATACATTTCTTAAGCCTGGTATGTTTTAAATAAGTTTTTATTTTAATTTTTATAAGTGAAGGCATAATATAACCAGTTAAATTGTAGTGCATTGACAATAGTTTTATATAATTAGTTTATTAATTAAATTAACTTGGTCCATAAACTTGGTCCAGCTGCGAGACTGACAGGTCTGACTGTCTGACACTGGCCAATCGGAATCAAGAGCGGAGAAGCGGCCGCTCCCATAGGCAGTATAGTATCTGCCCGGCCTGTGGAGGCATTCCGCCGGTCTCGTGAAGTTTCTCGCCGGTCTCGTCTCTGAGACCCCTACACCTGGTATTAAAATGCGATCTGTATCCAGATAAGTTATCCGGATAATAAAAAAGAAATATCAATGCAAGGTATTACGTTGTGATCGGATTGTGATCGATTTGCCTGACCATCTGGAGGTAGTCTGGCTCGCATTGTGTTCGGATCTTTACGTGTAAACGCAATCTGGTTGTTGATATCACACATGTATATTTTACTCCTCCCAAAAATGCTAAAAAATAAACGAGTGAGAGCGTTTACAGGCTGTTATAGTCAGACATGTCGGCGCTACTGCGACACGCATCACCACCGCAGATAAGCAGCAGCTGAGCGTCAAACCAACGTGCAAACATCGCAAATAAAAGTGAAAGTAAGTCAGAGACGCTTAATCATCTACACAATCATCTTCAAGTAAAGAAAGAAATGATCTCTTGACTCTTACAAGGGCTGTTGCCACTCTCTCTTATTGATGTCTATGATGAAATTAGCTGATGATCAATAAAATGCATGCTAATATCTGTAATAAACAACCGACAAAATTACTGTATGATGGTGTAAATAAAGAATCAGTCCAGCATCGCCATGTCAGTGTGTATTGATTCATCATTGTCTCTTCATAGTTTGCAAGAGACATTTAATAAACTGAGCGTATTTGATAAACTGAGCGTAGCCTATTCATCTGTCAATATAACCTCATTCTTTTTAATGATCAGAAGAACGCGTATCGACTACCGTTACAGTACAATATGTCCTAACTACACACGACGCCGTGACACGCGATAAAAGGTATCTTTTCCATGTAAATCAGAGTTTTGGTCCTAACCAGACGCGACGGCGACATGCGAAGTTTTTTCTAATTTAGAAACGGTTCCTATTTCTGCGATGTCGCGGCTGACAGAATGAAGAAATTACACTGGTTATGAGTACACATTATTTATTTTTAGTTAAAAATAGGTCACTGTGCCACAAGCCATAACGGATAATTTACCTCAGATTTTGAAAGCATGTAATATTATAGTGTTCAAAATGAATTCTATGCAAACTGTGTGATTACAAATTTATCAAATGTTTAATTTAGGTTTCCACTCCAATGGTATAAAACCTGAAAGTTTAGTATTGAGTCTCCAGCGAGTCTCTTTTCCTGATAGTCCTGTTTTTGATTGGATTAGCTATAGGGAGACTTCCACCTTTTGTCTTTAATGGCTCTTGGATGGCTCTTTGGAACCAGAGTTCCTGGCCCCTCAGCATTTGAATAGTTATGCTGATTCAATTGGATTGGCAATGCCCTTAGAGTAGGGTGTGTTCCTAATTCATTTGCATGCTTTTGTTTCAGTTTCTCCCCCCTCAATGTAAACTCCTCCCCTCTAAATGTATAAATTGTAAGGGAATGTTTTCCCTTAGTTAGACTATCTTTGAGATGACTACAGCGACGCAATAAAGAACTTCTGCGTGAGAGATACCTCAAAAGTCTCCTGGTCTCCTCAGTTGCTAACTTTTCTACAAGGAAAGAAAAGTTTCCTACAATTTGGTGCCGTGACCCGGATAGAGCAATCTTACCTGAATCAAGAACTGCAACAAAAGATTTCAACAAAGAATCTTACCTGAATCCAGAACTGAAACTTCAAGCAACAAAAGATTTCAACAGAGAATCTCAACTGAATCTTGAAAACTTCAAGCATAACAAGATCTCAAAGCGGACTGAGTTCCAGAACAAGATCTCAACAAAAAAGAACTTTTCTGACTGAAGTCCAGACTGAATCTTTTCATCGCAACAATGATTCGGTGAGTTTTCACTCTATCAAAAGAACCACTGAAGACCAGTACAAATTTAAGCCTCTGCGCCGTCAGAGAAAGAGTTATCAGACAGCTGTAGTGTTTGATTAACTAAAGTTATCCTTTAAAAGTTGTCTTTTAAAGATGAAAGATATCCTCTGTTGTCAGGCAGGGAAGATTAACATTACGTGTTAATATTTGGTGATAACCTCTGTTCACAGAGAAGGATTAGCATTTTTGTGCTAGTTATTTTGGTCATCCTCTAAAAGTTAGGAAGGTGAAATATCCTTTCCATTTTCTTTCAGGGAAGATTAGCCTAACATGCTAATAGTATGCGTTGTTTGTTTTTTGTTGTTTTGTGGTGTTACCCTCTAAAATGTATTTTAGAGATGAAAGTTTGAACCTCTGTACAAACAAGGAAGTATTAGCATAAAGTGCTAGTAATATTGTGGATTTCCTTTGCTCTGTCAAAGAAGGTTTACAACAGTCGATCTGTGTAAACAAGTGTAGCCTCTGTTGATCAGAGTAAGTTAGTTGTTTTGTGTGATAACAAAGAAATTCACAAAAATGGTTAGGAAAAATGCTAGGTTGGTTCCTACAACTGAGAAAAGTGGCCTTGCCACTCCATTGTGGTCAGATGGTGAATTTAAGTCATTGTTAGGAGAACGCATTGATTCCATAGTGACTCAGTCAGTCAGATTGAACTTGACAAAGAAATTTGGCATTCACCCAGAAAAAGTATGGTCTATTGAAGATTGTAAAAAGGTGCTAGGGGCAAGTATTCGCAAGAACAATGTGAAAGCCATTATCTGTTGTTACAAAGAATACAGTTTATCCATTGCACAAGAACAAGCTAGGTGTATTGCTAAGTTAAATGAACAGAACAAACAGTTGCAGACTCAATTGTCCTGTTTCAAGACAAAGGTGGGCCATAACCAGGCTTTAACCAAATGTAACCCTGAAGACCAACAGTCAGATGAAACTTATCCTGACTTACAAGCGTTGTTTGAAACAGATTTAGACATCCCATCAGTAACTGATAAGCATGTAAATTCAGTGAAGGTATGTGCTGCTAGAAAAAGACCACAGGGAATTGAACAGTCAGAAAGTGTTCCTTCCAGTACTTCTGTTGTTCAAATCCAAACTGTTGCTACAACGCTTGGACCCAGAGACATAGAGAGATTGTCACAGAGTTTACCCCCAGCACGCACACAGTTCACTGAATTTAGAAGAGCTTTGATCAGTAAGATGCGTCTCTACGACATGTCGTTAAAAGAAGTCACTCAGTTAATGTCTCAAATTCTAACTGAATCTGAATTCAACAGTTTTGAGTCTGCTTTTACTTCTGAACTGCAACATGCCAGAAAAGATGAATTGAGAGAAGGTGTTTTGAAAATCTTAAAGGAAATCGTTGGACCAAAAGTGGACTGGTCAAAGATTACTAGGTGTATGCAAAAGAAGGATGAAAGTGTGACTGAGTACACAGAAAGGTTCTGTCAGACAGCAGCTGCATACAGTGGAATAGCTGACACTTCAGAGAAAGTGTTAAATGACAATGGTGCATTACTTCGCACGTGGTTTGATGGGCTGTTGTCAGAACAAAAGAATGCATTGCCTTTCTTAGAAATGACATGGCAAACTGGAACCTTAAGAAGTAACCTAGACAGGCTAACTGCTTGGGAGAGAGACTATGATGTAAAGGAAAGAGTAAAAATTGCAGCAGCCTCTTTTAAGGTCAGCAGAGAGAACCCACAGAAACGTAAATGTCCTAAGAGAGAGGGCAGGTGTTATTACTGTGGTCAGCCGGGACATTGGAGCAGAGAGTGTAGAAAAAGCAGAAAGAACTTTAGAGAAGTCAACCTTTTTGGCCAACTTTTTCTCAGCTTTCTTGCTACTCTGAAGCAGCCATTCTCCACGCCAGTAAACTTGGGCAGCTTGTTGACGTGTTAACCATTTGGACTGTGAGTGCTTAATTTCCCCAGAAATTTACAACAGAGATGAAAGACTTATGTTTGTTTCAATTTTGTCACCTTTTCCCATTGGGGAAATTGGTTTAACTACCCTCACCCATTCTCACGTATGATGTCTACAATGACTGATGTTTTGTTAGAGGATGAAGGAAAAATAACTCATGATAGAATTACATAGATGAAAGTACACGTCACAGGACAGGTCAAGCCATTAGAGCCTATATGGCATGTGCCCCATCAAGGGATGTTGATCGACAGTATTGTGTCAAGGAAGAAAAGAAACTTGGTATCATGTGTCACAATGAAAAGTGTTCTGTCACATTGCAAAGTGTTCGGCAAAGTTCTGCCACCCACAGGGACATGATAGGACACGAAAACAGTGAGGAGCCAAGGGAAGAACCAAATGCACCAGGCTTTGGGGGCCAACCCTTTCGGTGAAGACTCCCTCATAGGCTTTCCCCCATCCACTTAGTCCATCCTCACCTCACTTTGTTTTCTTTAGGTGTCAAGAATTAAGGAATAGGGAAAGAGGGAATACTGGCAGACTCAGTGTTTACTCAGCAGGATACAACCCTTGTCTTTGAAGAAATACTGCTCTCCTGTTTTCTTTTTCCTCTGTGCAGATACCACTTGATGGCTGTCCCGAGACCCATACGCACAGACGTCTTCACCTGTGTATGAAGACACCACTTCCAGAAAACAACGAGACCCACTGCCGAGCCAACTATCACCAAATAAAGAAGAAGAAAAAAATACACAACGCAGAGAAAAGACTTACGGAGCCTTCAGTCATCCATTAAAAAATGATCAAGATTGTCGTTCTACAAACCATCCTGGACATCATACAAATTGAAGACTCCAGAAACCTTGTTTTTGCTGGAAATGTTGCAGGCCACAACCAAAGATGGCTGCATTGAGTCACTTGTGCACAAACATGATGTTCCAACCAGATAGTCTTGATCTTTCAGAAAAAAACTTACACCAGATGACTGAAGTTGATTCTTCCGTAAGAACTTCACGGACCCTAATTGCATGTTTTGTTTTCTGTGTCAGCATGCAATTACAGAAAAAGCAAACACAGAACATGATGTGCCTGTAACTAGCAAAAGTTACAAGAGTGAACTTTTAATTGTTTAAATTTGTATATAGTGTGGGAGTTATTTAGAACTCCCAAAGGGGGGATTGTGAGATTACAAATTTATCAAATGTTTAATTTAGGTTTCCACTCCAATGGTATAAAACCTGAAAGTTTAGTATTGAGTCTCCAGCGAGTCTCTTTTCCTGATAGTCCTGTTTTTGATTGGATTAGCTATAGGGAGACTTCCACCTTTTGTCTTTAATGGCTCTTGGATGGCTCTTTGGAACCAGAGTTCCTGGCCCCTCAGCATTTGAATAGTTATGCTGATTCAATTGGATTGGCAATGCCCTTAGAGTAGGGTGTGTTCCTAATTCATTTGCATGCTTTTGTTTCAGTTTCTCCCCCCTCAATGTAAACTCCTCCCCTCTAAATGTATAAATTGTAAGGGAATGTTTTCCCTTAGTTAGACTATCTTTGAGATGACTACAGCGACGCAATAAAGAACTTCTGCGTGAGAGATACCTCAAAAGTCTCCTGGTCTCCTCAGTTGCTAACTTTTCTACAAGGAAAGAAAAGTTTCCTACAAAACATACGACTGTATTTCATAACAACGACAATAACTTGAGGCAGATGCCACCAAATGTGTTAAAATAAATGAATTATTTGCTGGACTTAAGTGAAAAGGATAGCCATTTAACACCAGAACTCCCAAGGCGGTCATTTTGACCGTTTTTAAAATTTACAGTGTAATAACTTTGTTAAAATAAAATCAATGTGGCTGTAGGACTCTGACTTTTCCTAAATATGTGTATATTTTATTCTGGCACTGTTATTTTATTACAATCACAAAACACAAAACAGTGCGTCCTATTTCTACCTAGAATGGCCATGGCGGTCATTTTGACCGCACGCATTATAAATATCATAAGTCCGCTATATTTCCCGCGATCAACACGCACATATTGTAGAAGTGCACAAATGAGCAAGTTTCGCGTCCATCACGCAACTGGCAAGCGAATTTCGCTCCGACAACATGAAATCAAAAGCCACTCAACTGGTGCGAGAGTCGGGTAGGCGGTCCGGGACGAAGATGATGAAGGCAGTGCCAAGTAAGGAGAAACTGCAAAAATTAAATCAAGGAGTCATGTGCCAAATGTCACAAAGTAGTGTGAGGGACTGAAGCTGCACGCGAAGCGGTGTTTTCCTATGTGTGTGTGCGTAACGTCAGTGAATGAAGCGGGGGGTTTCCACCGTTCAAATGAGCCCACATCTTTATTATCATCTATCGTAACATTGTATATCTATTTATTTTTAGATTTCACATTGATTGTATTTGTATAACAGGGCTGTAGGCTACTGTATGAAGCTTTGACGTTTCCTAGATTTTTTGCATGTCTATTCACGTGGAGAGTGCGGTGAAAAAATATTTTTGACGCAAAACTTTCCTCGGCAGCACCTGTCGGGAAATATTTTTGTATTGGCTTTATAATATGATATAATATTTTGCTTGTTTTAAGGGCGATGGCATTATAACATGACAACAGGAATTATAAGTGTCACTGGAAAACTTAAAGAGAAAGGTTCAAATGCAGATATGACATGACGAAAATGACGTTCAGTACAGCCAAATGAACGTTAAAGTTTGAACGGTCAGAATGACCGCTATGGTCGTTGTAGTAGTTATGGAATTCCGGTAGTTCTAGTGTTAATGACCATAGCACATAGTTGATGTGAAAAAAGGAGTATTTTGCATATAAATATGCACATAAATACATATTTTTTCAATTTGTCTCCCTGAAAGTGCCTGGCAGAAGCCTATACTGTCTGTGTCATAAATGTGAACATAATATTATCTACTGTCTGTGTCATAAATGTGAACATAATATTGTAACAGAATATTCTTATGCTATATTATATAAACTATATTTCATGAGGTGAAACATCACTGCCAGGAGCTACAGAATATATATTTCTGTAGGTCCTCACCGTGATGTTGCACTTCATGAAATATATGTAGTATAGCCTAAGAATATTCTATTAAAATATTAAGTGGCACATAAATTCAGACCAGTTATTTACAATAAAGCCTTATAAAATCATTTCCATTCCCTTTGTTTATTATTTTAATAGTTTTTTCTTGGTTTTGATAGTAAATAAAATCTAATCAGTAATTTTACATGCAGATTAATGCACGTATAGATTAATGCACGTGTGTGTGTGTGTTTGCATAGTGGGCCGGTCTGGATGAAGTGTCCAGGGCTGATTTTTTGTCCCAGTCCAGCCCTGAATGGCAATATTCACATTACTTTCAGTTTATTGCTCGAAAGTACAAAAATATTTGAGTGAAATGTAGGCTATAGTAAACCCTAAGATTATTATTTGTGACATTAGAACAAAATATGTGGATATAAAAACATGTATATAGGCTAAAGAACTAAATGAACGATCTCCATTTTCTAATTTCACGACGTCCACACAAGACCAGGCTTGGGAGGGTTACTTTAAAAAATGTATTCCGATACAGTTACAAATTATTTCATAAAAAAGGGTCCCACTTTATATTAATTGGCTTTAAGTACTTTATACTTTTTCAAAAAGTAACTACAATCTGATTACTTTTTTTGATGTAACTCACTGTAATAATATACAGTTACTGGATTTTTGTTTCCTGATTACGTAATGCTGTTACATGTATTCTGTTGCTCCCACAAGACATTAGTCTGAATATTTTCCTGTATGAACAAAATGGAGTTTCCATTGTTCACACACAAACACACACAGAGTTCGATCGCGCCTCTCTCGTGACTGTGTGTGCGTGTCATGTGTTCTAGGCTGTGTGCATGCACTTCTGAAGCTGCTCAGAAAATAATAAAATGCTATGCAGAGGACTAATGCAAAATGTGTGGGAAAATCCATTTGATTGTAGTTTAAGTGAGAAATAATTTCAGTGCTCTGGTCAACAGCTGTAGAGTGAAAACTGGTGAATGCAGTATACAGCTTTCACAGAAAGAGAATGATGTGAGCACGTACGATTGGCAGTGAGTCCTGTATGCGGACAAAATAGCTCAATAAGAGTAACAAAATACATGTGGAAAAAATCACATCGTAATGTTTTAAAGAAGAGTGGTTTGATTAAAGTGGTGTAAATATACCCGATCCGGCAAAGATGGCAGTATCGGAGCTGATAACGATCCTGAGTATCGGATCGGCGCATCCCTACATACTATAATGTAAACACAGTACAGATGTAGACCTTGATGTACACCTGACCTTTCAGAAGGTTGCTCATGCATACTTTGTGGTTAAAATGTGCCCTCGATCCGCACTTTTGCAGAGCCTTCACTGCTGCAAGCTCTTCAGCACACTTCTTTTTGACAGTCAAAGCGGGGGTTACGTTTTTGCACGTCATGTAGAATAACCCTAAAAGCACCAAGGGTGTGGTGCCACCGGCTTTATATATATATATATATATATATATATATATATATAAATATAGCTGCGAGCAGCGATTGCGGGCCAAAGCCGGCGGTACCGCGGGGTTGCGGTGCCACCGGCTTGGGCCCGCAATCGCTGCTCGCAGCTATATTTAGGGCCCAAGCCCTGAAAGGGCGAAGGCCCTATTGTTTTCCTTAGGATTATTATTATTTTTTTTTTTTTTTTTTTTTTTTTTTTCTAACGACTATCCGGGCACCTTTGGGGCCCTTAACATGCTCAAAAACTCTTGAAACTTTGCACACAGGTCAGAACCCGCGGCCATCAGAGCCGGGCTGAAGCTGGTACCCGGGCGTGGCAGGGCGGCTCGTCAGCGCCCCCTGGAACAGGGTCTGAACACTTTGTCCATAAATCAAACACGCTTGCATGTAATAATATGAAACTCGGTACACATGTCAATCTCATCGTTTCATATATTCATCGCACTTTTACTTTTTACCCCAGCCCAACAGGAAGTCAGATATTTACGGTTGTTTTTAAAATGCTTGCAATGGAATTTAATGTACTCCTCCTAGAGCATTCATCCGCATGGAACGAAACTCGGACAGCCTGAAGTCAAGACATAGACGATCAAAAATTGCGAGGGGATTTTTGATATCTCGAACGGTTTGGCTGTGGCGAGGAAACAAAATTATGGTGAGAAACGTGAAACAGGAAGTGTGTCCTAACTTCAGCATACATTAACTGATCTTGATGAAACTTCAGGAGTGTGTTCGCCGTAAGAGGACGATCACATGGATGTGACTATTGTGTGTCAAAGTTATAGCGCCACCAACTGGCAGCAGGAAGTGTGTCACTTTCAAAATGCTTTGAAATCACCCTCTTATTTTAACCCGATTTGCTTCAAACTTCATCTGTATAATGTAAATATACGGCAGATGTAGACCTGTGAATGGATTCTTAATATCTTTGAAACTGTTGCCGTGGTGACGCATCAAACTTTACCATTCTTTTAGGATGCTTTTGAGACCCTTAGCATGCTTCAAATTGCATGAAACTCCTCAGACACATCACATTTATTAGCCAGTAGACATGTGCAAAGTTTCAGAAACGGGCGTGGTGAGGGCTCAGTAGCGCCACCTTTTGACAAAAGTTGGGTTGTTAGTTTTATCTACAGTTACAAAAATCAGTATGTATATTGTACTCCTCGAGCCGGACAACTTTCTAATTGACACTCTTTAACTAGGACCCACAGAAAGTAAGATATGTTTGTTTGAATCTGGTCATGCTCCCTTTGAGCCTACATCTCTGTCTCTCTCTGTGTGTGTGTTAGTAGGGGGAGGGGCTTAACTTAACCATTTCAGTGCTGTGTGTTTTTTTCTGCTGTGTAATTTCTTAATACATTTCTTAAGCCTGGTATGTTTTAAATAAGTTTTTATTTTAATTTTTATAAGTGAAGGCATAATATAACCAGTTAAATTGTAGTGCATTGACAATAGTTTTATATAATTAGTTTATTAATTAAATTAACTTGGTCCATAAACTTGGTCCAGCTGCGAGACTGACAGGTCTGACTGTCTGACACTGGCCAATCGGAATCAAGAGCGGAGAAGCGGCCGCTCCCATAGGCAGTATAGTATCTCCCCGCCCTGTGGAGGCATTCCGCCGGTCTCGTGAAGTTTCTCGCCGGTCTCGTCTCTGAGACCCCTACACCTGGTATTAAAATGCGATCTGTATCCAGATAAGTTATCCGGATAATAAAAAAGAAATATCAATGCAAGGTATTACGTTGTGATCGGATTGTGATCGATTTGCCTGACCATCTGGAGGTAGTCTGGCTCGCATTGTGTTCGGATCTTTACGTGTAAACGCAATCTGGTTGTTGATATCACACATGTATATTTTACTCCTCCCAAAAATGCTAAAAAATAAACGAGTGAGAGCGTTTACAGGCTGTTATAGTCAGACATGTCGGCGCTACTGCGACACGCATCACCACCGCAGATAAGCAGCAGCTGAGCGTCAAACCAACGTGCAAACATCGCAAATAAAAGTGAAAGTAAGTCAGAGACGCTTAATCATCTACACAATCATCTTCAAGTAAAGAAAGAAATGATCTCTTGACTCTTACAAGGGCTGTTGCCACTCTCTCTTATTGATGTCTATTGATGAAATTAGCTGATGATCAATAAAATGCATGCTAATATCTGTAATAAACAACCGACAAAATTACTGTATGGTGTAAATAAAGAATCAGTCCAGCATCGCCATGTCAGTGTGTATTGATTCATCATTGTCTCTTCATAGTTTGCAAGAGACATAATAAACTGAGCGTATTTGATAAACTGAGCGTAGCCTATTCATCTGTCAATATAACCTCATTCTTTTTAATGATCAGAAGAACGCGTATCGACTACCGTTACAGTACAATATGTCCTAACTACACACGACGCCGCGACACGCGATAAAAGGTATCTTTTCCATGTAAATCAGAGTTTTTGTCCTAACCAGACGCGACGGCGACATGCGAAGTTTTTTCTAATTTAGAAACGGTTCCTATTTCTGCGATGTCGCGGCTGACAGAATGAAGAAATTACGCTGGTTATGAGTACACATTATTTATTTTTAGTTAAAAATAGGTCACTGTGCCACAAGCCATAACGGATAATTTACCTCAGATTTTGAAAGCATGTAATATTATAGTGTTCAAAATGAATTCTATGCAAACATACGACTGTATTTCATAACAACGACAATAACTTGAGGCAGATGCCACCAAATGTGTTAAAATAAATGAATTATTTGCTGGACTTAAGTGAAAAGGATAGCCATTTAACACCAGAACTCCCAAGGCGGTCATTTTGACCGTTTTTAAAATTTACAGTGTAATAACTTTGTTAAAATAAAATCAATGTGGCTGTAGGACTCTGACTTTTCCTAAATATGTGTATATTTTATTCTGGCACTGTTATTTTATTACAATCACAAAACACAAAACAGTGCGTCCTATTTCTACCTAGAATGGCCATGGCGGTCATTTTGACCGCACGCATTATAAATATCATAAGTCCGCTATATTTCCCGCGATCAACACGCACATATTGTAGAAGTGCACAAATGAGCAAGTTTCGCGTCCATCACGCAACTGGCAAGCGAATTTCGCTCCGACAACATGAAATCAAAAGCCACTCAACTGGTGCGAGAGTCGGGTAGGCGGTCCGGGACGAAGATGATGAAGGCAGTGCCAAGTAAGGAGAAACTGCAAAAATTAAATCAAGGAGTCATGTGCCAAATGTCACAAAGTAGTGTGAGGGACTGAAGCTGCACGCGAAGCGGTGTTTTCCTATGTGTGTGTGCGTAACGTCAGTGAATGAATAGGGGGGTTTCCACCGTTCAAATGAGCCCACATCTTTATTATCATCTATCGTAACATTGTATATCTATTTATTTTTAGATTTCACATTGATTGTATTTGTATAACAGGGCTGTAGGCTACTGTATGAAGCTTTGACGTTTCCTAGATTTTTTGCATGTCTATTCACGTGGAGAGTGCGGTGAAAAAATATTTTTGACGCAAAACTTTCCTCGGCAGCACCTGTCGGGAAATATTTTTGTATTGGCTTTATAATATGATATAATATTTTGCTTGCTTTAAGGGCGATGGCATTATAACATGACAACAGGAATTATAAGTGTCACTGGAAAACTTAAAGAGAAAGGTTCAAATGCAGATATGACATGACGAAAATGACGTTCAGTACAGCCAAATGAACGTTAAAGTTTGAACGGTCAGAATGACCGCTATGGTCGTTGTAGTAGTTATGGAATTCCGGTAGTTCTAGTGTTAATGACCATAGCACATAGTTGATGTGAAAAAAGGAGTATTTTGCATATAAATATGCACATAAATACATATTTTTTCAATTTGTCTCCCTGAAAGTGCCTGGCAGAAGCCTATACTGTCTGTGTCATAAATGTGAACATAATATTATCTACTGTCTGTGTCATAAATGTGAACATAATATTGTAACAGAATATTCTTATGCTATATTATATAAACTATATTTCATGAGGTGAAACATCACTGCCAGGAGCTACAGAATATATATTTCTGTAGGTCCTCACCGTGATGTTGCACTTCATGAAATATATGTAGTATAGCCTAAGAATATTCTATTAAAATATTAAGTGGCACATAAATTCAGACCAGTTATTTACAATAAAGCCTTATAAAATCATTTCCATTCCCTTTGTTTATTATTTTAATAGTTTTTTCTTGGTTTTGATAGTAAATAAAATCTAATCAGTAATTTTACATGCAGATTAATGCACGTATAGATTAATGCACGTGTGTGTGTGTTTGCATAGTGGGCCGGTCTGGATGAAGTGTCCAGGGCTGATTTTTTGTCCCAGTCCAGCCCTGAATGGCAATATTCACATTACTTTCAGTTTATTGCTCGAAAGTACAAAAATATTTGAGTGAAATGTAGGCTATAGTAAACCCTAAGATTATTATTTGTGACATTAGAACAAAATATGTGGATATAAAAACATGTATATAGGCTAAAGAACTAAATGAACGATCTCCATTTTCTAATTTCACGACGTCCACACAAGACCAGGCTTGGGAGGGTTACTTTAAAAAATGTATTCCGATACAGTTACAAATTATTTCATAAAAAAGGGTCCCACTTTATATTAATTGGCTTTAAGTACTTTATACTTTTTCAAAAAGTAACTACAATCTGATTACTTTTTTGATGTAACTCACTGTAATAATATACAGTTACTGGATTTTTGTTTCCTGATTACGTAATGCTGTTACATGTATTCTGTTGCTCCCACAAGACATTAGTCTGAATATTTTCCTGTATGAACAAAATGGAGTTTCCATTGTTCACACACAAACACACACAGAGTTCGATCGCGCCTCTCTCGTGACTGTGTGTGCGTGTCATGTGTTCTAGGCTGTGTGCATGCACTTCTGAAGCTGCTCAGAAAATAATAAAATGCCATGCAGAGGACTAATGCAAAATGTGTGGGAAAATCCATTTGATTGTAGTTTAAGTGAGAAATAATTTCAGTGCTCTGGTCAATAGCTGTAGAGTGAAAACTGGTGAATGCAGTATACAGCTTTCACAGAAAGAGAATGATGTGAGCACGTACGATTGGCAGTGAATCTTTTATGCGGACAAAATAGCTCAATAAGAGTAACAAAATACATGTGGAAAAAATCACATCATAATGTTTTAAAGAAGAGTGGTTTGATTAAAGTGGTGTAAATATACCCGATCCGGCAAAGATGGCAGTATCGGAGCTGATAACGATCCTGAGTATCGGATCGGCGCATCCCTACATACTATAATGTAAACACAGTACAGATGTAGACCTTGATGTACACCTGACCTTTCAGAAGGTTGCTCATGCATACTTTGTGGTTAAAATGTGCCCTCGATCCGCACTTTTGCAGAGCCTTTACTGCTGCAAGCTCTTCAGCACACTTCTTTTTGACAGTCAAAGCGGGGGTTACTTTTTTGCACGTCATGTAGAATAACCCTAAAAGCACCAAGGGTGTGGTGCCACCGGCTTTATATATATATATATATATATATATATATATATAAATATAGCTGCGAGCAGCGATTGCGGGCCAAAGCCGGCGGTACCGCCATCCCGGTGCCTTTAGGTAACTAAAGGCACCGGGGTTGCGGTGCCACCGGCTTGGGCCCGCAATCGCTGCTCGCAGCTATATTTATTATTATTATTTATACGACTATTTGGGCACTTTTGGGGCCCTTAACGTGCTCGAAAACTCTTGAAACTTTGCACACGGGTCAGAACCCGCGGCCATTAGGGCCGGGCTGAAGATGGTACCCGGGCGTGGCAGGGGGGCTCGACAGCGCCACCTGGAATGGGGTCCGAACACTTGGTCCATAAATCAAACACGCTTGTATGTACTAATATGAAACTCGGTACACATGTTGATCTCATCATTTCATATATACGTCGCACTTTTACTTTTTACCCCAGCCCAACAGGAAGTCGGTTATTTAAGGTTTTTTGTAAAACACTTGCAATGGAATTTTTAATACTCCTCCTAGAGCTCTTATCCGAATTCAACGAAACTCGGTCAGCGTGAAGTCAAGACATTGAGGATGAAAGTTTGCGAGGGGATTTTTGATATCTCGAACGGTTTGGCCGTGGCGAGGAAATGAAATTATGGCGAGAAACGTGAAACAGGAAGTGTGTCATAACTTCAGCATACATCAACCGATCTTGATGAAACTTCAGGAGTGTGTTCGCTGTAAGAGGACGATCACATGGATGTGACTATTGTGTGTCAAAGTTATAGCGCCACCAACTGGCAGCAGGAAGTGTGTCACTTTCAAAATGCTTTAAAATCACCCTCTTATTTTAACCCGATTTGCTTCAAACTTCATCTGTATAATGTAAACATACGGCAGATGTAGACCTGTGAATGGATTCTTGATATCTTTGAAACTGTTGCCGTGGCGACGCATCAAACTTTACCATTCTTTTAGGATGCTTTTGAGACCCTTAGCATGCTTCAAATTGCATGAAACTCATCAGATACATCACATTTATTAGCCAGTAGACATGTGCAAAGTTTCAGAAACGGGCGTGGTGAGGGCTCGGTAGCGCCACCTTTTGACAAAAGTGGGGTTGTTAGTTTTATCTACAGTAACAAAAATCGGTATGTATATTGTACTCCTCGAGCCGGACAACTTTCTAATTCACACTCAATAGCTAGGACCCACAGAAAGTCAGATATTTTTGTTTGAATGTAGTCATACTCCCTCTGAGCCTATGTCTGAGCCTTTTCCTGTCTGTGTGTGTGTGTGTGTGTGTGGGAGTGTGTGTTTGCAGGGGGAGGGGGTTAACCATTTCACTGCTGTGTGTCTGGCCAGCATAAAGAAAATACATTTCTTAAGCCTGGGATTTTTTAAATAAGTTTTTATTTTAATTTTTTATAAGTTAAGGCATATAGCCAGTTTAATTGTAGTGCATTGACAATAGTTTTATATAATTAGTTCATTAATTAAATTAACTTGGTCCATAAACTTGGTCTGAAAATTGGGTCCATAAATCAAACACACTTGCATATAATAATATTAAACTCGGTACACTCTCATTAGCCCAAACAATTTTAAGCCAGCCCAACAGGAAGTCGGTTGTTTCGGTCTGTATGTGAATGTTTTGCAAAACCAGCCTTTACATTTTTATTCCCCCCCTCTTAAGTAATTTTTAATTATTCCCACCAAACTTCTTCAAAATTATGAAAATATATTAAAGATACTAAATTGTGAACGGATATCGAATGGCGAGGGATTATGTCAAAAAAAGAATCAGGAAACGTCTCATATCTTCTAAAAATTTTATTATTCACCATTTATTTTCTATAAGACCAGTGTTGGGGGTAACGAGTTAAAAGTAACGAATTACAGTAACGATATTACTTTTTTGGGTAAGTAAAGTAACGCATTACACTGAAAATATTGGTAACTACACTACTTTACTATACTAAAGGAACGCGCTTTCCTGCGTTACCCAAGCCGTGTTTGCCTGTGTGGAGAGTTCCGCCTAGTGGTGGGTGCGCGCCGTTGCCATAGAGACCGATTTGAGTGAAGGAGAGAGGGAAGTGGAGAGAGAGAGACGGGTTTCGGCAAATGGCAATATTCACATTACTTTCAGTTTATTGCTCGAAACCACAAAAATATTTGAGTGAAATGTAGGCTATAGTAAACCCTAAGATTATTATTTGTGACATTAGAACAAAATATGTGGATATAAAAACATGTATATATAGGCTAAAGAACTAAATGAACGATCTCTATTTTCTAATTTCACTAAACATTTCATTAAGTTTCGTGGACATTTTATAAAACATGGATCTTAGGCTCATTTTGTAAACATAAATAACTGATTTAGATGCGCAAACTGGGTGCCGTTGCGGAGATGTAGGCTACATGTTCGGTGCAGGTTCGGCTTCTTGTCGTTCATCCTCGGATGCGGCATCGCGTGCGCTGTTTGCCGCGCGCACCTTTCCGCTCGTTCGGACGCGTCAAGTAAAAACAAGGCTCGAAAGTCTTGGATAACACAAAACGAAATGAACAGGATTGTTGCAGGGTTTATTGTAGAAGACATGCTTCCCCTGTCGACCATTAATCCCCCAGGTTTAGAAAAATACATTTTAAATTAGGATTAAGAATTTTATGGGATAAAGTGACCTTTATTTTATTATTTTTCATTGACATCTTTTATTTTTTTTTTAAATTATTATTATTACCATGAGTCGAATAAAAAGCTGGTTTTGTTCTCAGGAGAAGAGTTTTATTCTCCCAGCCTGTTTTGAAACTTCTGTGTTAAACACCATTTTAAAATTTTGAATTTTGAACCCCATTTTGTTTGTGAATTTTACAGTGCGGCATATTTATTTGTGCAGACAGGGATATTGTTCTTTCATGTCATTTTGTATACATTTTTACAATAAAGTGATGATAGGGCAAAAACTGATATGATGTTTGTCCATGTAGGCTACACGGTAAATTAAGAAACGGGAAAGTAAAGTAATAAGTAGTGAAGTTACTTTTCCAATGCAGTAACTAGTAAAGTAATCTCATTACAATTTACAGAAGTAACTAGTAACTAATTACTTTTTTTGAGTAACTACACTGTATAAGACTATACCAATATTGGAACTATAGCCATTTTATTCATTTTTTTAAATTTAAGAATTATGTTTAAGTTTAAAAACAGACAGAATGGTTTAGTCAAAAGAGAAAAAAATCATTCATAGTGCTATACTGCCCTCTTGTGTTCAAATTAGAACTATTGGATCAATATCCACACATTGATTAGGTAATACAGTAGGATTGGGGCCTTAAAAATCGCTAACTTAAAAAGTGAAAGTAACGGACGTGCACACAAGAACAGGCTTGGGAGGGTTACTTTAAAAATGTATTCCGATACAGTTACAAATTATTTCATAAAAAAGGGTCCCACTTTATATTAAGTGGCTTTAAGTACTTTTTCAAAAAGTAACTACAATCTGATTACTACTTTTTTTGATGTAACTCACTGGATTTTTGTATCCTGATTACATAATGCCGTTACATGTATTCTGTTGCTCCCACAAGACATTAGTCTGAATATTTTCCTGTATGAACAAAATGGAGTTTCCATTGTTCGCACACAAACACACACAGAGTTCGATCGCGCCTCTCTCGTGACTGTGTGTGCGTGTCATGTGTTCTAGGCTGTGTGCATGTACTTCTGAAGCTGCTCAGAAAATAATAAAATGCCATGCGGAGGACTAACGCAAAATGTGTGAGAAAATCCATTTGATTGTAGTTTAAGTGAGAAATAATTTCAGTGCTCTGGTCAACAGCTGTAGAGTGAAAACTGGTGAGTGCAGTATACAGCTTTCACAGAAAGAGAATGATGTGAGCACGTACGATTTGCAGTGAGTCCTGTGTGTGGACAAAATAGCTCAATAAGAGTAATAAAATACATGTGAAAAAAATCACATCATAATGTTTTAAAGAAGAGTGGTTTGATTAAAGGACAAGTTCGATATTTTACAATTAAAGCCCTGTTTTAAGATCATCCCTGATGAAATAGAATAGTTAAGATTGTTTTTGAGACAAATGCTCCTGTCACGAGAATTTTAGGTTTCTGTGTTAGCACCCCCCCACCTTTATAATGAAACCATAGGTGCACTCGAACAATCATTCATAAAAACGCATAAAACTTTAGTTTACAAAGACGTGAAACTCACCGAGTGGTCTGGGGTGTTCACTGATATGCTCACACAAAAATCGCTGCAAAAGATGCTTTTCCAACAGGTTTTATCATCGTTTTTGTCCAAGTCTATTTTCTTCCTGTTTTTGGTTGAAGTCTACATTAGTCAATTGTCGAGTTTGCGTGCGCGATCCTTAGTTATCTAGTTACCAATGATCGCGCACGTGAACTCGACAATTGACTAATATGGACTTCAACCGAAAACAGGAAGAAAATGGACTTGGACAAAAACTACGATAAAACCTGTTGGAAAAGCATCTTTTGCAGCGATTTTTGTGTGAGCATATCAGTGAACACCCGGTGAGTTTCACGTCTTTGTAAACTAAAGTTGTATGCGTTTTTATGAATGATTGTTCGAGTGCACCTATGCTTTCATTATAAAGGTGGGGGGGGGGGGTGCTAACACAGAAACCTAAAATTCTCGTGACAGGAGCATTTGTCTCAAAAACAATCTTAACTATTCTATTTCATCAGGGATGATCTTAAAACAGGGTTTTAATTGTAAAATACCGAACTTGTCCTTTAAAGTGGTGTAAATATACCCGATCCGGCAAAGATGGCAGTATCGGAGCTGATACCGATCCTGAGTATCGGATCGGCGCATCCCTAAATACTATAATGTAAACACAGTACAGATGTAGACCTGGATGTACACCTGACCTTTCAGAAGGTTGCTCACGCATACTTTGTGGTTAAAATGTGCCCTCAATGTGCACTTTTGCAGAGCCTTCACTGATGCAAGCTCTTCAGCACACTTCTTTTTGACAGTCAAAGCGGGGGTTATGTTTTTGCACGTCATGTAGAATAACCCTAAAAGCACCAAGGTGGCGGTGCCACCGGCTTTATATATATATATATATATATATATATATATGAAGAGTTCAGATGCAAAAACCACTAAATGCCATTTGAAATTTTCTGCTAAAATGCCCATTTTTGTCAAACTTGTATATTTAAGTTCAGTAATTTCACTTAAATGACAATTAATAGGTAATCTTCATTGCCATTTAAGTGAAATTACTGAACTTAAATATACAAGCTTGATAAAAATGGTCATTTTAGAAGAAAATTTCAAATGGCATTTAGAGGCTTTTGCATCTGAACTCTTCATATATATATATATATATATATATATATATATATATATATATATAAATATAGCTACGAGCAGCGATTGCGGGCCAAAGCCGGCGGTACCGCCATCCCGGTGCCTTTAGGTAACTAAAGGCACCGGGGTTGCGGTGCCACCGGCTTGGGCCCGCAATCGCTGCTCGCAGCTATATTTTTGTATTGAAGTCTATGGGGAGTCTAGTTTGTTTTCCCCCAAAAGGGGGCGGGGACAAAATTGACAGTTAAGTTCCCGGATGTGCCGGTTGTGCGTATTAGGCCCTACTAGTTTATTCACGGCACAATGTTTCTTCTGGTTTCCATGACAGCGCTGTTTGATCCAATAGAGATCTACGGTTAATAACGGAGAAATGTGAATGCATCTCACTAGTTATCGCAACGATGTGTTGGCCGCGTCAGCGCGAATTTTGCCGGCAGGAAAAATGGTCCAAGCAATCGTTCGGTTTGTATGCGTACCGAACCGGAAGCCTCGAACCGAAACGGTTCAATACCAATATATGTACCGTTACACCCCTAATATATGTTATGGGAGCAGCCAATTTCCCTCCAAAATTAAACACAAAAACGTATTAGCCTAATGCAGTGTTTCTGCTAGGCTACTCCCCAGAAAAAAAAAGTTATTATATGCAAGTCATTTTAGTGGCAACGTAAGCAATGTACATTATGAGTCAATACTTACCGATATTGCTCCAATAATACTGCTCTTTGTCCCGCTTAAAATCATTGTCAACGCGATTTTTTTGGAACTATTGAGAGCTACACGAATAACGTGACTGGGCGGCGGCGATATCACTGTAACAACCATCTATGTACGCAACTCTCATATTAAACGGCTCTGGTTAGTAGATAAAGCCAAGGCAAGTTCAAAACAAAGCGCGTGCGCTGTACTGTGATTGGTGGCTCGTTTGACCAGTTACGTTTTTATCCACTCATAAATAAAAAAAGGAACGACTGATTTTGAAAATGTAGTAGAGTAAAAAGTAAGATATTTGACTTTGAAATGTAGTGGAGTTAAAGTAAAAGTCTCCCAAAATTTAAATACTTGAGTAAAGTACAGATACGCAAAAAAGCTACTTAAGTACAGTAACGAATTACATGTACTTCGTTACTGTCCACCACTGCCATCTTCGCAGTGAACGCGCATAGGCCTAAACGCATAGACTACTTCGAATTAGCCTATTACACAGAGAGTTGACAAATTATTTTCGTTTTTAATTGTTTTGTTTAAAAGTAGACATTTAAAGCTTTCTAGTTCTCAGGTCTGTGAGGCAAACATTGCGGTGTTTCGGTTCATATATGAGACGCGCTCCAGTTCACACGCGCACCTCTGTGTCCTGATTATATTGTTTGATATTTACTTCTAATTTATTAATCCAGTCAATTTGGTGATGAAACATTTATTAAAATGAAGATACAATTTATCTGAAACGAAATTTACAAGCTTTCTACAAAACAAAACTTAATTGGTGGTCAAAATCATGTCTGACCCACTCCAAATATTTTCCGATATATTGGGTAGCTTTTGATCCTATATCTTACTTATCTCATGCGGTTCACTTTTCATATAGCCTACTCAACATAGACGAAATAATAAAAATAAGTAACATAATATTATTAAACATAAATGTGAAACGTAGTCTGTGTTTATTTTTTTTTACTTTAATTTTTTACTTATATTTAAGTGTCACGCCGCTCTGCTTTGCTCACATTCTATGTAGCATACAAGCATGTGTGTGTGCATGTGCTGGAGGGGGGCCCATCCCTACTTTTGAATATCGTTATCATTATTGATAATTTTTAGGTTTTTTTTCATGCATATATAGAAATTAGTACTATTTGTTACAGGTTTGACACTTTACTAAAAATGACTCTGAATGTAGGCTATTACTAAATAACTTTACATAACATTACTATCATTACTTTTTTCAGGTTGTGTCACTAAATTTAATTTATATTAATTTATAGCATGAGCCCCTGATTATATATTGCATGTTCTGTTTGGTTTTTTTTCTTTTCTTTTAAAGACAAACCATATTTTTACAAAAAAATTGATGAATTTATAGTGTTTAGAAAGAAAAAATAATTTATCATGAACAATATTGTTGTTTGATTTAATAATCATTGTTCAACATGTTCAGAATGAACCAATACAACAGTTCAACAGGATAATTCGAATATTCACAAAATGTGTGGGTCTAGGTAAAAAATGTAGTTTTCCCGAAAACTATTGAAATGGATTTATAGCGTTTTGGAAAAGAACTCCTTTTTTTATTTTTCTTACGGAACTGTTTTTGAAATTACGATTGGTATTAGTATAGATGTAGCCTAAATGAGTCATTCTGTTGGATACTATTTTGTTCCTTCCTTAGTGTAAAATGGAAATATAGGCTAATTTTTTTATAAATACAAGCAAAAAAAAAAAAAACTAAATGGTGTAACAGTTTTAGAACTAGACAAATCTTTCTGCATAAATACATAAATATAAAATTTAAGTTATCCATGCTAAATCGGGCTTCGAACTCATGTCATTATCATGTTCAAACCGTAAGTTCTAACACTCGGCCATGTGTCCACTTACGTTCTCTTAAAACTGAAACGCGCGCTGCATGTTATGTTTCATTACAGGCGCAGAAGCGCTGGTTCAGATTTTATTAGGATATTTGCTGTTTAAACGTGCGTGTTGCATATTTAAAAATATATATATACACAAATTTGATATTGTCTATTTAGGCGAATTATAGCATTGATTACTGTGGAGGGGGAAATACCCCACCGGCAAATCGCAACTTGCTTAGCTTGGTTATGTTTTTTTTTTTTTTTTGTTTTTTTTTTAATCTACATGGAATTTTTTTTTAACATAACTGCTTTTGAAGATGTAAATTCAGTCAATCTGTTGGAAGAGATTTTGTTCCTTAATGTAAAATTGATTTAATAGGCCTACATGTTTATGCGGGATTTGAAACAGTGAAACAGTGTCATCAAAATGATTGTACCAAAGTTCTACCACTCGACCACGACTTTTCTCACTGACAAAAGCCCAGAAGTTCGGTTGTTCAGCAGTCAGGGTGCGCACGCGAGAGAAGCGCTCTTAAGTCTTCGCATTCCTCATTGAAAGCAGCACTTTATTTTCGCTGACTGCGAGATAGGCCTATTTTAAAGTGTACCTATTATGGCATTTAAAATGTTCCTAATATTGTTCTGGTAGTCCCCAACAACAATTTTACAAGCATGCAATGACAAAAAACACTTTTGTTGTCTTATAAAATGCATTTATTTTTACCTGAATTGCCCACCGACTCCCATATGAATCGTTTTAGCGAGTTCTTTGTCCAAACCCCGCCTTTGCGTGACGCTAATCTGCGGTGATTGGTCAGATGACCTAGTCAGTTGTGATTGGTATTCTTTGTGCAGAAAAACGAAACTCCTATTACCTTAAATGGGTTCTCAACTCCGGTCCTCGAGACCACTGCTCTGCATATTGATCCTCAGCTCGTTAGGATAGAGCCGGCTCGCGAATCCATACTTTATAGCGTTTAGGTTTGTGAAGCAATCATCTTCAAAATGATGCGAACAAACACATAACATATACTTGTGTGGTATAGCAGTACTTGTATATATGAACTGCAGCCACTTACTATTCAAATACTCCTCACTTGGCAGGTTAAAAAAGTTCGCTTTTGCGTCGCACTTCAAAACACAGCGTCTCGTCGACATGATTGTTTTCCTAAGCCCAGATCTCGAAAGTCCAAAAAGGTGCGGTGGGTCCAAACCTCCATGCTCTCAGACCTCCCTGGCCAGCCCCGGCAGGGTGGCCCGTCCTGGGCCAGTTTCAGATTTGCCCGCCACCCCTGGAGCTCCGGTTTTCCCTAGCGTCTCCGAGCGCAATAAGTGGGCGTTTCTTATTCAAATAACTTGTCAAGTTGACGTCAACCAGACAAGGGAAAAGCATCGTTTTTCGAACGATTCATATCAGCGACTCAGAGTCGACTCTTGTTGTTAAGAGACAATAACTTTGTATACGATGAACTTTCATGTTTAAAACTTTGCAGGATGTTTTCGTTCACTTAGATCTATGTTAAACACTACATGGAGGGCAATTTTCAAAAACCCAAAATAGGTAGGCCTACCCTTTAACTTTTGATTAATAAAATGTTCTCCTATAGCCTAAAAGTTTATATTCTAGTTTAAAGTGTACCTATTATGACATGTAAAATGTTCCTAATATTGTTCTGGGAGTCCCCAACAACAGTTTTACAAGCATGCAATGACAAAAAACACTTTTGTTGTCTTATAATATGCATTTATTTTTACCTGAATTGCCCACCGACTCCGATATGAATCGTTTTAGCGAGTTCTTTGTCCAAGACCCGCCTTTGCGTGACGCTAATCTGCGCTGATTGGTCAGATGACCTAGTGAGTTGTGATTGGTATTCTCTGTGCAGAAAAACGGAACTCTATTACCTTAAATGGGTTCTCAACTCCGGTCCTCGCGACCTGCTCTGCATATTGATCCTCAGCTCGTTAGGATAGAGCCGGCTCGCGAATCCATACTTTATAGCGTTTAGGTTTGTGAAGCAATCATCTTCAAAATGACGCGAACACAGAACAAGGTTTGGGCTATACTTGTGTGGTATAGCAGTACTTGTCTTCAAATACTCCTCACTTGGCAGGTTAAAAAAGTTCGCTTTTGCGTCGCACTTCAAAACACAGCGTCTCGTCGACATGATTGTTTTCCGAAGCCCAGATCTCGAAAAACGACAGTCCAAAAAGGTGCGGTGGGTCCAAACCTCCATGCTCTCAGACCTCCCTGGCCAGCCCAGGCAGGGTGGCCCGTCCTGGGCCAGTTTAAGATTTGCCCGCCACCCCTGGAGCTCCGGTTTTCCCTGGCGTCTCCGAGCGCAATAAGTGGGCGTTTCTTATTCAAATAACTTGTCAAGTTGACGTCAACTAGACAAAGGGAAAGCATCGTTTTTCGAACGATTCATATCAGCGACTCAGAGTCGACTCTTGTTTTTGAGAGACAATAACTTTGTATACGATGAACTTTCATGTTTAAAACTTTGCAGGATGTTTTCGTTCACTTAGATCTATGTTAAATACTACATGAAGGGCAATTTTCAAAAACCGAAAATAGGTACCCTTTAAAGAGTAACTAAACACCAAAACAACTTTTTTTAGTTAATGATCTGTAAGAATGGAGCTTCATAAATGCTGTTCATTGATTCGAGTACATTTTTTGACAATTGAGTATAAAGTGTTTTGATTTTCAAATATATGGTGTAAAAACGTCTGAGAGCTGCCCTCTTCAGGTTAAACAGAAAGCTCCTGCAGTAGGGGTTCTCTCTGACGTAGTGAACTCTCTGACGCCACTCTGTCACGCCCTTGGTGCGAGCTCACCACGCCCTTGGCAGCTCCTGGTATAAAAGCATCTGGTTCCGTCAAAACTACTGTAGCGAGTCAGGAGTTGGATTTATGAGTATTGAAAACGATCAGGATCTAGTTAGCATAGCATTTATATAGTTATTTAGATTATTTAGATTATTTTTGAAAACGATCAGGATAGAGTATTTTTGCATCTATTTAGCATAGCATTATATAGATAATTTAGATTATTTTGTGTAGCTAGTAGCATAGTACAGTTAGGATAGCTTCAAGTTAGCATAGATTTATCAGTGTTTAGTACAGTGATCAGGATAGTAACGGAATAGAGGTGGACATGGGCTTCTCCACACAGATCCACACGCAGTGCCAAACACTGCTCCTCCTGCATGGACTCCTCCACCGCAGCGGCGTCTTGATGTGAGTGATCATGGATATTTTAATCACAATTTATGGTTAGGATAAAGTTAATCCTCTGGGGTCGACAAACGAGCCAGCGCATTTTGCTGGATTTTTTCACATAGCGGCAGAATATCAATATGAATATATGCCTACAGAGCGCGCGCTATTGAGATCAACTCGACGACAAAACTCATCAGATTCCGGTCACGATGCGGGAGTTAAGACCGCAGTTTGAGCCAGCGGCTCAATTTGATTTGGCCCTGTGTCTACATACAATTCACCCTCATGAATTGAAGGTGAGGGAGAAAAGTCCTCGACTTCAAATGACCGCTCTGTTGCAAAGGCAGCTACTTGCGTCACTCCAGTCTCTCTCTATTTTAGAGTCTGACAGCAGCTGTCACTCACGGCGGGTCTCAGGTGCACGCCCCCTGGCCCCGCTGGGGTCTGCCCATTTTTTCAGCATTTTTCAAATATTGCTAGTGGGTGGAGTCAGGCTCTGACCAGGGGTTTAGTTACTCTTTAAGCTATATTCTATTTAAAATGTAGGCTACTTTTACATAATTACGTTTTGCTTTCGCTAAATGTCCCTTTGCGCCACCTGGTGGTCAATTCGCCACCGACTTTGAAATACGGCTGGTTTATTTTTGCCGCGGTGCGGTAAACGACATTCTGGTTGTCCACCTACTGTATGTGGCAGAAAGCTTGGTTTCTGTCCCTAGGTCCAGTATTGGGAGCGTCATATCACCGGAAAACCGTTTCGACCAAGGGACAACCTCCCAGTCTCTCTCTTGACAACATGACATCATGACTTTTGCGTAAACATACACGCCATTTTCGAGTCAAGTGGCGTATTATTTCTACGCATTTTGAGCTATTCGCGTGTATCCGCGTGTATGCGTGTATGTCTACGCCATTAACGTCCGCGTCATCCCGCGTGTCAGAACACGCGCGTCAAATGTCCAGTCATAAATGCCATTAACCCCAGTGACGGTTAAGTTTAGGGATAGGGTTGAGGTAAGTCATATCTTTTTTTTCAATAGGATGGTAAGGGAACAGTCATAAATGCTATTAACCCCAGTGACGGTTAAGTTTAGGGACGGGGTTGAGGTAAGTCCTATATTTATATAACGTTAAGTCAACGGCGTTCATAAACACGCTGAAAAGCGATTATGCGTCTTGATAACATGCCAAAAATGCAAATACGAATTGGCGTGTCATACACACGCTACTTCATGAGATCAGCCTGAAGCCAACACGTAAGTGAATTAAACTGCAATTCATCGAGTGTCCACTTGAGGCTGGCTGCAGATGCGAGTCAAATCTGTATCTTCCCCAAGTTAAAATGTCTAACTTCACAGCAGAAAAAAAAAATGTTTACAGCCTGGTGGCAAATATTTATTTTGGTCTATGTGCTATTTTTTCCCTTCATGACGACTGTGAGGGGGGTAAATTTTTTTACAACTCATCTGTTTAAATTATATTTAAGCCGTAAAGTTCTGCATAATTAAGGGTGTGGCCACTTGAGTAACAGGTGGATTCTTGCAGCTGCTTTCACTGCTAGTTGTTTGTCTGCTGTCTGTTAGCGTCACCCTCAGCTGTGTTTGCTTTGAAAAGCCGTGCTTTTTCCAGGATTATTTCATACAATTTTAATACATGTACTATACCTTCGCCCGTGCACGCCGTTGGATTCCATCATGTTGAGTATGGAGAGAACAACCAGCGCTGTATTTCCATTTTGTTTCTCTCACTTGGACTAATGGATGTCTGATGATTTCAGTGCTTTCTCTCCGTCCATGCAATAGATGCACACCCTTGAATGAGTGCGGATTTCTAGTTCATTTGCTTGAACTTCTGAGATAATATCTTTGGTTTGACCCATCTGAGAAACTGAGAGGCGGCCTTAATCAGATTTCAAAATGAACTGAATTGAAGCCCTTTACAAATTTGACGTGAGATGCCGACTGATATGTGCTTGCCTTGAATCACTGTCACATGCACAAGCTTAGAGCAATATTGTAAGTAACGGTAACACTTTAAAATAATGGTCCGTAGTTAACAAGTAGCTATGCAGGAAGTAATAGGTAGTACTGCATTAACACCGAACTTAATACTATTAACTAATATGGAAGCAATATTAACTAAGCATTAAGTAATAGGTAATTTAGTACAAAGGTAGTTCCTTGGTAGGTATTTGATTATTACTAAAGAAATATATCCTCATTGAGTACTACTTGTGAACTAAGAAATAATAACCAATTAATTACTAATCACAAAAGTAACATGTCTAAAAAGTGAACAATTGTGGGGGTTTTATACTCTTAGCATGGTCATAACATTTCAGAAGCATGTGCCTCAAATGGGTTCTTTGTGGAAAAAAGTTTATGAATATTACATCCCCCCAGATACATTAGCTAGGTTGAGATTGTGACTACTACTCTTGCCAGGATGGACGCATGTTCTCTGTTTATTTAAAACTTAAACATAAAATAATACTAATAATGACAGTTTTTAAAAATAAACCTTAAATAATTAGGAAGTGATGCTGACACATGATTAGATTAGTTCACTATTATGAGCTCTATTAAATGTCAGTCACATATATCTCAGACTCCAAAGACCTATAACTTTATGTTACAGTAGCTGCCTGAGGAGGACTTCTCTTTAGGACATGAATATAAACATTGATGTTCACTTGTCAAAAACAATTTGTATCTTTAATGAAGAAATTGGCTGAATTTATGTTACGATAAGCGCAAAACCACATCTTCCAGATTACAGTGTTTGTTAGAATATTAGTGCCTCACAGAACCTGTACAGTATGTGTCAAAATATAAAATTAATTAACTTGTATAATTTGTGAAAAACATGTTAACTCCTCAATAACTACTTAAGCGTTACCTTGTCATCCCGCAGGGACTACTAGTGATGTGGCCCATTATTTTAAAGTGAAAAACATGTTAACTCCTAACTAACTACAAGCGTTACCTTGTCATCCCGCAATGTTTACACAAGGTAACGCTTGTAGTTAGTTAGGAGTTAACATGTTTTTCACTTCAAAATAATGGGCCACATCACTAGTAGTCCCTGCAGGATGACAAGGTAACGCTTAAGTAGTTATTGAGGAGTTAACATGTTTTTCACAAATGATACAAGTAATTTAATTTTATATTTGACACATACTGTACAGGTTCTGTGAGGCACTAATATTCTAACAAACACTGTAATCTGGAAGATGTGGTTTTGCGCTTATCGTAACATAAATGCTGCCAATTTCTTCATTAAAGATGCTAATTGTTTTTGACAAGTGAACATCAATGTTTATATTCATGTCCTAAAGAGAAGTCCTCCTCAGGCAGCTACTGTAACATAAAGTTATAGGTCTTTGGAGTCTGAGATATATGTGACTGACATTCAATAGAGCTCATAATAGTGAACTAATCCAATCATGAGTGTCAGCATCACTTCCTAATTATTTAAGGTTTATTTTTAAAAACTGTCTTTATTAGGATTATTTTAAGTTTAAGTTTTAAATAAACAGAGAACATGCATCCATCCTGGCAAGAGTAGTAGTCACAATCTCAACCTAGCTAATTTATTTGGGGGGATGTATAAACTTCATAAACTTGTTTCCACAAAGAACCCATTTGAGGCACATGCTTCTGAAATGTTATGACCATGTTAAGAGTATAAAACCCCCACAATTGTTCACTTTTTAGACATGTTACTTTTGTGATTAGTAATTAATTGGTTATTAATTCTTAGTTCACAAGTAGTTCTCAATGAGGATATATTTCTTTAGTAACAATCAAATACCTACCAAGGAACTACCTTTGTACTAAATTACCTATTACTTACTGCTTAGTTAATATTGCTTCCATATTAGTTAATAGTATTAACTTCGGTGTTAATGCAGTACTACCTATTACTTCCTGCATAGCTACTTGTTAACTACGGACAATTATTTTAAAGTGTTACCGTAGTAACTAATACATTTTTAACAAGCAGAATAATGCATCACGATGCACATAGTTGACTGCTTGTACGTTGTGAGAAATATATGTAATCTGTGTTATGTATACAGGCTAATTGCCCCTTGTGAGATTAATAAAGTTGATAAAAAGTAAAGTAAATAGTCTCACTTTAAGTTACGACTTAACTATTATAACATTTCGAAGGGCAAAAACATGAACTTTAACCATTGGCTTTACTTTTTCAATCAGCTGTCAATTCAGCGCGAGGGCATAGCATTAGTACCTCAGCTCCACCCGCATCCCACCTCTTTGCCCATTTTAATTTATCCGGTAGTGACGAGAGGTGACGCACTGCCAAGATGGCGACGGCCAGCCCCGCCCACTTTAGGCTTCAAAAACACTCTTCAGAAACCTATGGGTGACGTCACGGATACTACGTCCATATTTTTTTACAGTCTATGGTTTTGACAGACGCCTCCCTCACGGGCTGGGGCGCGGTCATGGACAGCCACTTTATGACAGGCCTATGGCAGGACCACCATTCCTCCTGGCACATAAACTGCCTGGAGATGTTGGCAGTGTTCCGGGCTCTAAGGGTTCTAGAGAGGGTCCATCATGAGGGGATCAGTCTACTGCTGGTAGCCCCATTGTGGCCGGCCCTTATATGGGTCTCAGACATATTGCTCCTGGCCCGCCCTCCATGGGAGATCCCCCTCAGGAGGGACCTACAGGTGGAGGGCTCAATATTTCACCCTCAGCCTGAGCTATGGAAACTGTGGATCTGGCCCCTGAGGGGGCACAGTACCTAGAGGCCGGCCTATCAGCTGGAGTAGTGGAGACCATACTCAGCTCTAGAGCTCTCTCCACAAGGAAATTGTACAACTTAAAATGGAATGTCTTTACCAATTGCTGTAGAGCGCGTGAGGTGGATCCAGTTAACTGCCCAGTGGCTTCAATTCTGGAGTTCCTCCAAGATCGCTTTGTTGCTGGCCTTGCCCCGTCCACACTCAAGGTGTATGAGGCTGCCATTGCGGCTTTCCACGCTCCTTTGGGTGATGGGCCTCTTGGGAGGCAGCAGTTGGTCGTACGTTTCTTCCATGGGGCTTGGAGGATGAGACCTGCGGGCCTCCCTCATAGGCTGGGGCGTGGTCATGGACGGACGCTTTATGACAGACCTATGGCAGGACCATCATTCCTCCTGGCACATAAACTGTCTGGAGATGTTGGCGGTGTTCCGGGCTCTGAGGAGCTTCCTGCCGGACCTCAAAGGTCATCACGTCTTTTTGAGGTCAGACAATATGTTGGTAGTGGCCTATATAAAGCATCAGGGGGTCTGAGGTCTCGCCTTCTATGCAGACTGGCGGATCAGATCCTCCTGTGGTCCCAGTGGAAATTGTTGTGTCACATCCCAGGGAGTCAAAATCAGGGAGCAAACATCCTGTCGAGACAGGGGCTGAAGCCCGGGGAATGGAGTCTTTACCCCGAGTTGGTGGAGTCAATATCTCAGAGGTTCGGCCTAGTGGAATGGACCTATTCGCGTCTCGAGAGACGACCCACGGTCTACTGTCCACTGTGGTTCTCCCTCACCCATCCAGCCCCGTTGGGGTTGGATGCCATGGTGCAGATGTAGCCGAGGCTGCGTCTGTATGCATTTCCCCCGATCGCTCTGCCCCCGGGAGATCTAGAGAGGGTCCGTCACAAGGGGATCAGCCTACTGCTGGTAGCCCCGTTGTTGCCGGCCCGAGTATGGTTGTTATATTGCTCCTGGACGGCTCCTGTGCTGACACAGGCGGAGGGCTCAATATTTCACCCTCGGCCTGAGCTATGGAAACTGTGGGTCTGGCCCCTGAGGGGGCACAGTACCTAGAGGCCGGCCTATCAGCTGGAGTAGTGCTCTAGAGCTCCCTCCACGAGGAAATTCTACAGCTTAAAATGGAATGTCTTAACATGTAAAACACGCTGCCATACACGCTGTCTGCCACCTGCCCTGTACAGTGAAAACCAGGATTCATCCATGAACAGAACACCTCTCCAAAATACCATACTGCAGTCAGGTCGAGACAGGTTGGTGTGGTTACACGTGGTCAGTGGTTGTGAGGCTGGTTGGATGCACTGTCAAATTCTCTGAAACACCTTTGGGGACGGCTTATGGAAGAGAAATGAACATTCAATTCACGGGCAATAGCTCTGGTGGACATTCCTGAAGTCAGCATGCCAATTGCATGCCCCCTCAAAACTTGCAACATCTGGCATTGTGCTGTGTGATTTTAGCCATGTCCACACTAATACGTTTTTCGTTTGAAAACGTATATTTTTTTCTCCAGTTTGGCCTTCCGTCCACACTGAGACGGCGTTTTAAGTCAATGAAAACGTAGCTTTTGGAAAATGCTCTCCAAAGCGGATAAATTTGAAAATGTCGTTTTCACGTTGTAGTGTGGACAACGATGGCGCAAGTTTAGTCTTGTGATCCATATTGTACCAATAATCATGTTTACCGGTATTGTGTCTGTTAAAGGAGAACTCCGGCGAACAATGAACCTTTGGTCTAATAAATCCTCGGTACCTAGTCAATCGTTGTCTGAGATTTGTTTTCATGATAATCGAATGTAAAGAGTTTTATCTCTAAAAACTGTTTAGCGTATAATGCTAGTACTGGGGGCATTGACTAAGTAAAAAGAAATCGCTAGTTTATACCACTAACAAGGCTCAAAATAGCCCCACGCTAACGCAGTAACATAATGAGGCTCCATACATGCAAAACGAAGCATTGACAACTTTGTAAGTGTACAGACTGTTTAATAAGAACATAAGTTATAAAGACCGTTTACTTCGTGTATACATACAGAAGCCATCTTAGGAAATAGTCTCGATAAGTCGATCCCCGAACGTTGTGCTGAGTGAGCTGAACTGTATGAAGTTCAACGAACTTCTGAACTGTATGAACGGCGTTCGGGGATCGACTTATCGAGACTATTTCCTAAGATGGCTTCTGTATGTATACATGAAGTGAAAGTGGCTTTGTAACTTATCTTCTTATTAAACGGTCTGTACACTTACAAAGTTCTCAATGCTTCGTTTTGCATGTATGGAGCCTTGTTATGTTACTGTGTTAGTGTGGGGATCTTTTGAGCCTTGTTAGTGGTACAAACTAGCGATTTCTTTTTAGTTGGTCAATGCCCCCAGTACTAGCATTATACGCTAAACAGTTTTTAGAGATAAAACTCTTTACATTCGATTATCATGAAAACAAACCTCAGAGAACGATTGACTAGGTACCGATGTTTTATTAGACCAAAGGTTCATTGTTCGCCGGAGTTCTCCTTTAAGTGCTATTCACTTTTACACTGATGCTAAAATATGTTACTTTGCCCACTCTTCATATCATAGTCCTGCACAGATTGCAAATTGACGTTTTGCGAACTTCAATTTCGCAAAAACTCCCGTTTATCACAAAAAAGTTTTTACTCTCCCATGAGGAGGTTTTTCAGGCAATTCGAAAAAGGATTTTTTTTCCGCAAAACTGCAATGGAAACGGATTTTGCGCATTTACAGTCACCTGACTTGACACCTGACACCTAAAAACGGAGTGTGTTTTAGGCCCGTGTCCGCAAATAATAATAATAATAATTATCATCATTAGCCTATTCGTCACATCTCATTCATAGTACAGGTTGGACAATAATAATAATACGGTTCAGATTATCACAAATAAACACTCGATTTTGACCAATATCCAACAGTGTGTGCGGAGTTTGGAGCACGCACTGGATGGTAGACAGGTGCGGGCGTGCTGTGAACACTTTCATTTTCCCATCAACAGTGAAATCAACTTAAAATACTCTATCATTTCTGGTTATACAGAAAACAATAATACATTATTTGCAACTACTTTTATTCGTGTAATGTCACAATAACAAGAAAAGTTGTGCTTTTGTAAAATAAAATAAAACAATCAGGCGCGCTTTATGATCTTCATGATCTGGAGTGCGATAACTGAAACAATAGCCTTTATAGACTAAAGCTTCAAATGTCAACTTTAAAAAGAACAAATTCAAATTGTAAGCTAATACCTTCTGATTATGTAATCCGTATGAAAGGTGCAGTTCTCTCAAAAGGTGCATCTGCAGATTATGTTTGTAGCTCGTTATTTTTTCCAGACGCATTTATAATAACTCACCTATAGCACTACGGGAAAAAATATCATAAATATCCAGGTTCTAGTTTGGCCTTAGAAAACCAGTAAAATCTTCATTTTTCTGATATTAATTTGTGAATATTTTAAATGTTTTAAATGGGGCAAAAAGACAAACAAATATCTGAAAATTTTGTTGAAATGTATATAGCGCAGCATTGGTGTGGTCAAACTAAAATGATGGTGTTCAACTTTGCGTTTTAAAAATACAACAACCTTTCATTTTTCGTTTTGCAACCACCGTTTGGACATAATACAAGACAGAGTTCTTTATTAAATTCATTTAAAAAAAAAAAGAAACAATAATTACAGGAATAGCCTCTCTAAACCTCAAAGAAATGCAATCAAGACATCGAAGCAGAAATTAGGGAGAAACACCCAGGAACTCCGTGTCTTTCCCTGCCATTAATGCTTGGATAACACACCACGTTTACTTCCATTACTAATAATAATGTCTAGTGCGGTGCATGGCTGTGAAATAGGTTATAAAACAAAGTCCATTGATTTGTGGAATGACTTATCGTGCAAATCTGTAATGGAAACGCGCCAAGTGATGGTGAGATATTTTGCTAAGTAAAATTATCCTGTTTGGGGAATTGCGCTGAAGGAATACAAATTTATTAAATGTATAATTTAGGTTCCAATACAATAGTACAAACTGAAAAATTACTTTTTTAGATTTGACTTAAATCTAAAGCACAACTTAAATATGAATATTTTTAATATTTTATATTAATATATATTTTTTTATGGATAGCACTTTTATGATGCATAGATGCACTTTTATCATGGATAGATGCATTTTTATGAAGGATAGATGCATTTGTATCATGGATAGATGCACTTTTATGGACTTTCAAAACAGAAACAACCATTTACAGCCAATATAAAGCTTGGAAGGGTCAGGATATTGTTTAATATAACTCTGATTGTTTTCATCTGAGAGAAGAATGTCATATACACCTAGGATGGTTAGAGGCCAGGGTGATTAAATCATAGGCTTATTTAAATTTTTGGGTGAACTATACCTTTAAAGCTTTGTCATCACTAACTCACCCTCATGTTGTTCCAAACCTGTATGAGTTTCATACCGTTTTTACTCTGCATGCTGAACACTAAATAGGTATTTTAAAGAATGTCGGTAACAAAACAGCTGAGTAGCCATTGACTTCAATAGTATTTTGTTTTCCTATATATTTTCCAAATAACTATATGATATTATTATAATATAAAATTATCACTATTAGTAACTATTTTGAAAATTACAATAATATTTTGCAGTAATGTATCAATATATATTACAGTACAATGCTGTATAATTGATTACAGCAGTAATCAAATTGCAAAACTACGAAATACAGTAAAAATACAGTAAAGTACTATTTTGTAGTTTGCATTACTGATCTTGTGCACTGTAAAGTGAATTAGGGAAAACGAAATACAGTGACTTGCTAGCAACCGTCCTGCCAGTACTGTAAAAATACAAGAAAACACAGGATGCACACCTGAAATGACTCTAACATGAATGCATTGATTGATTCCTAGGTTTATTTTGTTATGAATAAACAAATGTGCAATATATAAAGGAAAAACCTTACGATTAAAGTTGTAATGTTATAATTTTCAAGTTTTTGATCTAAAAAAAAGAAAGATGCACACAGAAAATGACTCCAATATGACCAGATTGATTGTTTCGAAGATATTTAGTTTGTTACAAACAATGTGCAATCTGTAAAACAAAAACCTCAAAATTATAGTTGAAATGGTATACTGCTGGAATTTTTTTGACCTTGAGAAAAAGCTTAAAGTATAGAGCAACAAATTTTATGTTTATTAATTTATTTCATGTTGGTACATTTTTGGGAAGTACACCTGTTTTGACCTGATGTCCATTGGAATGGACAAAAAAATCACAATGAAAGCCATTGTATATATTTTTTTTCATTTGTTTTCATTTATAGAAGCCTCATGAGCCTCATGTACTTTTATATTTTTCAGAAACTTGAAACATAATTCAGGTCTGGAGGGGTTAGAGTGGCCTTTTATTGTGGCCAGCCTAAAGCACACCTGTGCAATAATCATGCTGTCTAATCAGCATCTTGATATGCCACACCTGTGAGCTGGATGGATTATTTCAGCAAAGGAGAAGTGCTCACTAATGGCGCTTTTCCACTACACAGTACCGGCTCGACTCGGCTCGCCTCGCCTCGGCTCGCCTCGCCTCGGCTCGCCTCGGCTCGCTTTTGGCTCCTTTTTCCATTGCAGATAGTACCGCCACAAATAGTACCCGGTCGTCATAGCGACGCCGCAGTAAACTGCCGTGACGTAATCTAATACGCGAGACATATCCGCGCTACCCACACACACAGGACAATGGAGGAAATCGAGTGTATGCTGTTTTTGATCCTCGGGATGTGGCTGTTTCTCACAGCAAGAAGACAAACGTTGTTTCATGAGAGGCTGAGGGCAGCAAAACGAAACACTGCTGAAAAAACGAGACAAATCCGGTTGGCGCGTGCAAGATGACGCAGTGAATAGTGACGATTCTCTCTGACCAATCGGCAGTCGGCATTGTTTTACGTCACATTTTAGTATCGCCTCAGCTCGCTTAGAACCTCGCCGGAGGTGGTACGAAAAAAATTACCCGAAAGCAGGTACAGGTACAACTTTTACACAGTGGAAAACCAAACAAAGGCGAGTCGAGTCGAGCCGAGCCGAGCCGAGCCGAGGCGAGCTGGTTCTGTGTAGTGGAAAAGCGCCATAACACAGATTTAGACAGATTTCTGAACAATATTTGAGAGAAATAGGCTTTTTGTGTACATAGAAAAGGTATTAGATCTTTGAGTTCAGCTCATGAAAAATGGGGGCAAAAACAGTGTTGCGTTTATAATTTTTTTCAGAGTAGTAACAATAACTTACTCAGTAGAGTATAGTTAAATCCATATGTGGTGTTTTATTGAGCACAGTAACACCAATAAAGTATGATCCAAGACAGGAAGCTTGGTCAACAAACGTACACAGGGTCGGTAGCAGTAGCGGCAGTCCAAACAGCAAACTAATGGCTCCCTCTGGTGGTTGATTGAATGGATGGCGGATGCAGATGTTACATTACATAAATGTGAAATATGAATAATGTATAACATTACAATTGTCTTTTTTATCACTTTTGACAACTTGATGCATATTTGCTGTCAAAAGTAGAATTTTTTTAACTCCACAGTATATATACCTCTGTTCCTTTTCTAGGGAGCTGCTGCTGACGCTATGTACAAACACGACATACAATGGCCGACACTGTGCAAAGACGCCAAAAGGTGTGCCACTGCATATAAGAAGGGTGCATGAGAACACATCATCAGCATCTTTGTCTTCAGTAAGCCGCAGTGTGTGAAGAAAGGAAACGTCTTCGTTATGTATGTAACCCTCGTTCCCTGAGTACAGGGAACGGAGACGTGTAGTCGGGGATTCCCTGACAAATTAGGATCACGCTAGGGAGCCTGATTACCTCTGATAGAATTAACAACGAGCCAATAATCATTGGCATGCAATCTTTGCATTCCGTGAGCCGCCAACAAACGCGGATATAAAAGCGGAAGCAAACATTGCATAGACGCTTCTCGCTGAGGAGCCGAACAGAGTCCAGTCCTCCGCGAAGGTACAACAACATGGTGAAGGGACGACACGTCTCTGTTCCCTGTACTCAGGGAACGAGGGTTACATACGTAACCGAGACATTCCCTTTCGTCCTGGGAACGCCAACGTGTCGTCGGGGATTCCCTGACGAATTGGGATCCCTAATAAAACGCCATGGTGCTGGCCCCTTCCAGCGCCCGGCGATGCTACCCCTGCAGTTTCAGAAATAAAGGTAGCTAGCTAGGAAGTCACACTGCTGTTCTGCAAGACCCAACCAGTGGACATTGGATAACACTGGGAAAGCGTACCCAACCCGAAGAAGGGGAAGGGAACGCTACGGAAGCCAGCCGCCTGATGAAGGCCTGGAATACACATATGTACTAGCCCAGGGGGATAGTGAAACATATGGCAGTCCCTAAGGTAGTCCCAATCCAAGGGGAAATGGGAGCATATGCAACAGGGACGACAGAACAAGTCTGTCAAGGGGAAGACACGGCTGGGCTGCACGTGGCATAATGGGTCACCGAAGAAACCACTGGACATAACACCCAGTCTACACAACAACTCCCTTAGAGGTAGTAGACCCGGCGCCTGGCGGTCCGCCACGTCAGGCACCAGAGGGGTGATGGAGGAAGTCCTGAGGCTAACTGACGTAGGGCACCAACGGAGCAGAAGACGCACGTATCCGGCTGAGGCACGGAGTGGCGTAGCAAGCCGACACAACCTATTCCCTCGCACCACTTGCCGTAGCGAGTTCTCGGGAGGAAACAGGTTCCACACGTAGGCTATAGAACCTAGCGAACGTGTTCGGTGTCGCCCAGCCCGCAGCTCTATAGATGACTGACAGCGAGGCGCCTTGAGCCAAAGCCCAGGAGGCGGCAACCCCTCTTGTGGAGTGAGCACGCAACCTGGGAGGACAAGGCTCACCTGTAGCATCATACGCTCGGGTGATAGCATCCACTAACCAGTGAGCTAACCTCTGCTTGGAGACAGCCTTCCCCTTCTGCTGGCCTCCGTAACAGAAAAAGAGCTGGTCTGAGGTCCTGAAGCTTTGCGTTCTGTCAATGTAAACCCGCAGGGCGCGGACCGGACAGAGAGAAGCTAGGGCTGGGTCTGCCTCCTCCTGGGGCAGCGCTTGCAGGTTCACTACCTGGTCCACGAAGGGAGTGGTAGGAACCTTGGGCACATATCCGGGGCGGGGTCTCAATATAACACGAGAAAGGCCCGGCCCGAACTCCAAGCACGATTCGTCGACCGAAAAAGCCTGCAGATCCCTGACCCTCTTGAAAGAGGCCAATGCCAACAGGAGCGCTTAATGGAGTCTTAATGGAAAGGATATTCAGCTCTACTGTCAACAAAGGCTCAAAGGGAGGACTTTGGAGAGCTCTCAGTACCAGAGCTAAGTCCCAAGAGGGTACAGAGTGCAAAACAAGAGGCGGATTTAACCTCCTAGCACCCTTAAGGAATCTGATGACCAAGTCGTGCTTCCTCACGGACTTACCTTCTACTACATCGTGATGCACAGCTATTGCTGCAACATACACTTTGAGGGTTAAAGGGGACAGCCTACGCTCCATCCCATCTTGTAGGAAAGAAAGCACGACTCTGATCGGGCAAGTTCGGGGGTCCTCCCGGCGGGAGGAACACCAGTCAACGAACAGGTTCCACTTCAAAGCATAGAGGTGCCTCGTAGAGGTAGCTCTAGCAGAAGTGATGGTGTTTACCACAGCCTGTGGTAGATCACCTAGAATCTCTGCGTCCCGTCCAGGGACCAGACATGAAGTTTCCAGAAGTCTGGACGCGGGTGCCATAGAGTGCCCCGTCTCTGAGAAAGAAGGTCCTTCCTCAGAGGAATCGGCCAAGGAGGGGCTGACGCGAGGAGCATGAGTTCCGTGAACCAAGTCCTGGTGGGCCAACACGGCGCCACTAACAGGACCTGCTCCTCGTCCTCCCTGACCTTGCACAGTGTATGTGCAAGAAGGCTCACTGGGGGAAACGCATACTTGCGCAGGTCCCGGGGCCAGCTGTGGGCCAGGGCGTCTGTGCCGAGGGTCCCCTCGGACAGGGAGTAAAACCACTGGCAGTGGGTCGTGTCCGGAGAGGCAATCAGGTCTACCTGTGCGACTCCGAAAACACTCCAGATCAGCTGAACCACCTGGGGGTGGAGTCGCCATTCACCTGGCAGAGGAGGCAACCGTGAAAGCTCGTCCGCCACACGGTTGAGCACCCCTGGAACATGAGTGGCACGAAGTGACCTCAGATGCTTCTGACTCCACAGGAGGAGGTGGGAGGCGAGTCGCGACATGCTGCGGGAGCGTAGACCACCTTGGTGGTTGATATACGCAACGGTCACAGTGCTGTCCGTCCGGACCAGTACGTGCTTGTCTTTGAGAAACCGCCTGAGGCGGCACAAAGCCAAGCGTACTGCTTGCAACTCCAGGCAGTTGATATGCCAATGCAGTTGGGGCCCCGTCCACAGACCCGAGACTGCATGCCCTTTGTATGTGGCCCCCCAACCCATGGCGGAGGCATCCGTGAAAACCACAGCATGCCTGGAAACCTGGACTAAGGGCACTTCGGCCCGAAGGAACGCAGGATCCGGCAATGGGGAGAAGGTTTGGTGACAGTACGAGGTTATTTTGACCCTGAACGTGCCACTCTGCCACGCCCACCTCGGGACTCAATCGTGAAGCCAGTGCTGGAGCGGTCTCATATGCAACAGGCCGAGCAGTGTTACTGCGGCTGCGACTGCCATATGGCCCAGGAGCCTCTGAAATAGTTTTAGTGGAACCGCTGTCTTGCCTCGAAAGGACCTGAGGCAGGTGAGCACTGACTGGACACGTTCTTCTGTGAGGCGCGCCATCTGAGCGACCGAGTCCAACTCCATACCGAGATAAGAGATCCTCTGCACGGGGCAAAGTTTGCTCTTGTCCCAGTTGACCTGAAGCCCCAACCGGCTGAGGTGCCGTAGCACCATGTCCCTGTGATTGCACAACACCTCTCTCGAGTGAGCCAGAATGAGCCAATCGTCGAGATAGTTGAGGATGCGAACGCCTTGTTCTCTCATGGGAACAATGGCGCCTCCGCGACTTTCGTGAAGACGCGAGGTGACAGGGCCAGCCCGAAGGGTAGGACTTTGTACTGATACGCTCGACCCTCGAACGCAAACCGCAGGAACGGTCTGTGTCGAGGAAGAATCGAGACGTGAAAGTACGCGTCCTTCAGGTTGATCGCTGCAAACCAATCCTGGGGACGGATGCACTCGAAAATGCTCTTCTGCGTGAGCATCTTGAACGGGAGTTTGTGCAGGGCCCGATTCAAAACTCGCAGGTCCAGGATTGGCCGTAACCCACCGCCTTTCTTGGGTACAAAGAAGTAGGGGCTGTAAAACCCGGACCTCATCTCGGCAGGAGGGACCGGCTCGTAGGGCTGGGCGATAAAACGATAACGATAATTATCGCGATATAATTTTTCTCGATAAAACGATATCAAGAGGTCGATAAATGTTCGATAATGTTAATGCGCCAAAAGCGGAACGAAACTCATTTGAACCGCGCGTGCCACACGGAGCATTTATCCGCTCGGCTCAAAGTCCAAACGGCAGTGAGCGCAGCGCGAGCTCGCTAGAGCAGACGTGATTGCTTTGATCGTTTCGCTCAAGACATCCAGCGAGAAGCGCTTGAGTTCAGCGAAGAACACAGATGTCAAGTTTAAACCAGTTTAGGGCAGATGAAACACCGCTGACAAAAAGGAGAAACACTTCGTGCAATGATCCAGTCAGAATCTGAATTGATACTGAATCCATTTAGCCTACCATGGATTTACTGTAAGGTTAGCCTAGTAATATTAACTGCACCTTGAAATGTGTGAAATACATATTTAATTGTATAATACTATTAATGTAGACAATTCATTAAATGTCTTATGGAATATGAGTACAGCATTTAATAATGTATTTAACTGATAGGCCACTGTTTTCATACAAATACCACAGAAGACATAAAGTTACATTTTGCCATGATAGTGAGGTGCTAAGTTATAGGCCATACCTGGTTTTATCTATGGTTATCATCATCTAAATGCATGAGACTGGATGACCAATGGTTAATTTTAATACAACTCAGTCAGAATATTACTTTTGCCAAATAAAAATGTGGTCGTTACATTTAAAAAAAACAGATGTTACTGTTTTTGTTAATGAACATAAATTTAACATTAGCTTAGTATTAGCTTGAGTTAGGATGCAGATTTACTGTCAACTCACTGTCAAATATGCATTTGAGACAATACATGTAATTTGAATATTGCAGCCTGCACTGCAAACTGTGCTGAAGAAATATTTTTCTATTCATATATTTATTTTAGGGAAAAATGTTTGAATGTTCTACCTCATATTTGTAAAATGTTCACCTGTTTGGCAAGTGTTTGTCATGATATGTTCTGACAATAAAGAGTAGTTTAAAACCACAATTTATGCTCTGGTTAATACAACTTTCACTTAGGAGCAAAAATCTGCCTTTAAACTTGAAAGAAATAAAGATTTGACATATATCGTGATAATTATCGATATCGACTGATATAAAAAAAATTATCGTGATAATTTTATTTGGCCATGTCGCCCAGCCCTACCGGCTCGATCGCGTCCTTCGCCAGCAGGACATCGATCTCTTTCCGCAGGACAGGGGCGTCCACTGACCGCACACAGGTGAAGTGAACGCCCCTGAACCTGGGAGGCCGGCATGCAAACTGAATTGCATAGCCGAACCGAATGGTGCGGATGAGCCATCGGGACGGACCCGGAAGTGCTAGCCAGGCCTCCAGGTACCGACCCAACGAGCCCACCTGAACCACCGGTGTACCCGCGGAGGGGCAGCGAGGTGGAAGGCAGGGACCCGGCTCCAGTGGCAATGTAGCCACTGGAAGCGGGGTCTGGACGTGAAGTTCGCCGAGGACCTGCTTCCACCGGGGGGCAGACGGCAGAGAGAGCCCGTGGGCTTCCCGCTGCGGGCAGCCCCGTGGCAAGGGGAGGGGAAGAGATGCAGAACGAGGCCCTGCCTCCTCGTGAACTGGTCTCTACCCCTCCGAGACCAGTTGCTGACTGAAGTGACGCAACCGAGGAAGCGTTGCTGCTATCTGCAAACTGGGAAGAGGGGAACGAGAGCGACGCTGCTCGGAGAAAGCATCCACTGCCGTTCGGACCCTCTTGGGTGGAGGAGACTGAGTGCCCGTCAGTCTCGACCGAAGATGACCTGGAGGAGGAAAAGGAAACCGCTCTGTTATTGAAACTTTGGGTACTTTGAACCAAAACTGAACAAAAGATTCTCCACCCGGCCCTCCCCCGGGGGAAGGAGGTGTGCAGAGGCACCCTCCCAAGCAGTCTCCTGTCGCTCCACCAGGTCGCCCATCTCAGGAACGCTTCCCTCCCCTCCTTTTACGGGAGGGGGCCGGGGACGCCTGAGCGGGTTGGGCCGCCCTCTTACGACCAGGCTTCCTCGATCCAGGGTTGGTGGTCTGCGCTGGAGGAGGAACTGGCGCAGAGGAGCGACCTCGGCGACGAGAAGCAGCCGGGGCTTGTACGGCCACAGGGGAAGGACTCGCAGCAGTCCGCCTCCTATGCAGAACGTTCCGTATAGCTTCCAACTGCTTCTGGGCGGTGGAAAACTCCTGGGCCAAGTTCTCCACCTCATCGCTAAAGAGGCCACCCTGGGATACGGGGAAGTTGAGAAGTTTGTTCTTCTCCGCTTCCCTCATATCTGCCAGGGTCAGCCAAAGGTGGCACTCCTGGATCACTAACGTGGACATTGCCCGACCCAGCGAACGTCGCTCGGAGAGCGAAGTCCGTCGCCACACGCAGCTGCTGCAGCAGAGCCGGTTCGGGACCCCCCGCCTGCACATCATGAAGCACCTTTGCCTGGTGTACTTGCAAAAGCACCATGGCGTGCAGGGCGGGAGCGGCATCCCCACACGCACTGTAGGCATCCCTGGTCAGCCCAGAGGAAAACCAACAGGCGCGGGAGGGGAGTGAAGGGGCACCCCGCCAGGAGGAGGCGGTCTTCGGACACAGCTGCATCGCGATAGACCGCTCCGTTGGGGGGATTCCCTCGTACCCTTGCGCCGCCCCGCCATCCAGGGTGGTGAGAAAGGAGGAGCGAGGTTGCCTCTGTCTAAGCGCCAGAGGCGCCGACCAAGACTTCCTCAATTCCTCATGCACTTCGGGGAAGAAAGGGACTGGAGCAGCCGCACGACCCGCTCCACGAACCCAATCGTCCAGCCGCGAAGGTTCGGGACCCGGTGGAGGGTTCCACGCAAGCCAGAAGCGCCAGAAGACTGCTCTTCCTCCGATGCCACAATCGACATCTGGTCCTCAGGTGGTGCACCGAAAGAGACAACCGGAACCGCCCGAGGTAGAGGCGTGAGGCGCCCGACAGGATCTTGCACCTGTCGCGTTTCTCACAGTAATCCTCATACGCTCACCAACAGGAATCACCGAAGTAGCCATATGCTGAACTGAACCAGCAGACGAACTAGATCGAAGATTCTCTGAAGGGACTCCCCCATGTCTCAGGGACCTCAGTCTCGAACGTAGCTTCGCGAGAGTCATATTCCCACAATGAGAACATGACTCATCCACAAGCGCCACCTCAGCGTGTGCTAAGCCCAGACACGTGAAGCAGTGCTTGTGGCCATCAGCCTGAGGGAGAAATCGACCGCATCCAGAAATGCACGGGCGTCTCGACATCCTGAAAAGGACGCGAAAGCACCGTGGAGCTCTTTTAGAATAATGAAAACAGAAAAGAAAACAAAAAAGAAACTGTTCTTAAGTGCCGAAGCGCCGAGAGATCTCCGCCGCAGACACCGCCGGAAACTGCAACCGCGTGCTGCTCTCGGGACAAAGATCACTTGAAGCACCGTCACACCAGCACCCCGAAAGTCTCTTCACCAGGCTCGTCTTTCTTCAGAACAGCAGGTAAGCTCTGAGAGGCTCCGAAGCAAAAAGCGTCTATGGAATGTTTGCTTCCGCTTTTTTATCCGCGTTTGTAGGCGGCTCACGGAATGCAAAGATTGCATGCCAATGATTATTGGCTCGTTGTTAATTCTATCAGAGGTAATCAGGCTCCCTAGCGTGATCCCAATTCGTCAGGGAATCTCCGACGACATGGCGGAGATCCCAGGAGGAAAGGGAACTAGAATAATGGCGTACAGACAATTCAAGTGCCGTGTTTCTCCGTACCCATGTTTCTTAATGCTTGGAGATGCTCATAAGCTGTGTAATTCATGATTAACCCTCAAGGGGTCTGCATGCATTAATTGTGATGATTTCTCACTGAGAAAACTCTGCTCCCGGCAGACTCTCTTTAAAAGTGATGAAAGTCAAGAAGCTGAGCCCCAGGGCTCTATCTCCGCATTTGCTGAGGCAGCGCACAGGTTGTGGGAATCTCAGAAGTCGCTGGTAGAGGAGCATGAAAGACTTTCTCTCACCTCTCCCGCGGCTCCATCATCTTTGTGCCAGAAGTGAAATCCCACCCAGCAATTTCTTTCATGGAAAGTGAGGACTTATTGCTTATCTATGACTTAGATATAATAGACATAGTGTCATGAGCAAGTAAAACTTATGACCCATGCCACAGCCAGACATTCCCTTTCTCCTAGGCTTGCACACTGAGGTGTAAGGTGTGTGGAGATATCCATTATCTGCCCATGTGATCCATTAGGCTTTGAGTTATGACTGGTGTAGTGTTAATGACTGAGCCCTTGCACCCCTTTTTATTCCTTTCAGCTCCTCCGAGTTTATCTGTGCCCTTTCCAGGAACGAGGAGAGAAAGAAAAAGTGTGCTTAAAGCTGAGGAACTGAGGGCAAAGTGGAACTGTATTTTTAAAAAGCCATACATGTGTCTCAGTGCTATCTTAAAAAATAAAATAAAGGGGGGAGGGGGGAGTGATCGAGTAGAGTTTGTAGCATATGAATGTGGTGAAATGCTTGAGGCGTCATAAAAACTTGATCACTGGCCCCGGCCCCCCGCCCAACTTCTCTTCAAATCCGGTTATCATCTCTGCTCCCCTGGGGCCTGATGTATAAACGTTGCGTACGCACAAAATGGGCATAGAAATATGCGTACGCATTTTTCCACGCACATATCGGGATTCATAAAAAATAAACTTGGCGTAAATAAGTGCGCACCGTAAGGATGCTCTTGACCGTGCGTACGCACTCTTTTAGAAGAGTGTGTGTTTTGGCGACACCGATGTTGAGCTGGAGTTAAGTGTCTTTTTGCTCACTATTAGACAGATAATCTAAAGAAAATTATACATTTACAGAAATATAATTCAAATATAATTTCACAAACCTATCATCACTTGAAGCAAACATCCATCCCTTCTAAATGACCGCGGCACCACGCGCGTTGGGCCGTTTGGTGAAACTGACGCACATAGCCTATAGTCTAACGGCAGATGGAGTAAAACCGTAAATCTTCATTATGAGTCCAAATCATAAATAGAGTGCATGTTCAAAATAACAGTTTAAATAAATAAAAGAATGATTTAAACTATGTTTTACTTCTGAAATAAACATTTAACCTATTAAATATGTCATTCTCATTAATGGAGTTAAACACTTAAACTACATGAAATCATTACTGAGAAGTTACAAAAAAAATATATTCAATAGGCAAGGCAAGGCAAGGCAAGGCAAGTTTATTTATATAGCACATTTCATACACAGTGGCAATTCAAAGTGCTTTACATGGAAGAAATTTAAAATATTCAAAAGAAATCAGAATAATTAAAACAGTTTAGAATAAAAGAAAAATCATAAAAATAAAATACAGTAAATAATTAAAACAATTTAGAATCAAAAATAAAATGAAGTACAGTAAAAACAGTCGGACGAACAGTGGCACAGTGCTCATTCAGTAAATGCATAGCTAAACAGATGTGTTTTGAGTCTGGATTTGAATGTGACTGCTGTAGGAGCACACCTGATCTCTTCTGGAAGCTGGTTCCAGCTGCGGCTGGCATAATAGCTAAAAGCAGACTCTCCATGCTTAGAGTGAACCCTTGGTATTTCTAGCTGACGTGATCCTAGTGATCTGAGTGATCTGTTAGGTTTATATTCAGTGAGCATATCTGCAATATATTGAGGTCCTAACCCATTGAATGATTTATATACCAGTAATAATACTTTAAAATCAATCCTAAATTTAACTGGGAGCCAGTGTAGAGACCTGAGGACTGGTGTGATGTGTTCATATTTTCTGGTCCTGCTCAGAATCCTGGCAGCAGCGTTCTGTATGAGCTGCAACTGTCTTATGGTCTTTTTAGGAAGGCCAGTGAGAAGGCCATTACAGTAATCCACCCTGCTGGTGATGAAAGCATGCACAAGTTTCTCTAAGTCTTGACTGGAAATAAAGCATCTAATTCTTGAAATATTTTTCAGATGATAGTATGCTGATTTTGTTATTGCTTTAATATGACTATTGAAACTAAGGTCTGACTCTAGAGACACACCAAGATTCCTGACTTGATTTTTAGTTGTTAGCCCCCTAGCGTCAAGGTATGCATTCACCTTGAGAACTTCATCTTTGTTTCCAAACGCAATGACTTCAGTTTTGTCTTTGTTTGACTGCAGAAAGTTTTGACACATCCAACTGTTTACTTCATCAATGCATTGGCACAGGCAGTCAATGGGGCTGTAGTCGTTAGGCGATAGGGCTAAGTAGAGCTGTGTGTCGTCTGCATAGCTGTGGTAAGCGATTTGGTTCTTTCTCATTATTTGGCTCATTGGGAGCATATACAGGTTGAATAGGAGTGGCGCAAGAATCGAGCCCTGAGGGACTCCGCATTTCATGGATGTCCACTCAGACTTATGTTCTCCTATACTCACGTAATAACCTCTCCCTTCTAAGTATGACCTGAACCATTTTAGGACTATCCCAGAAAGCCCCACCCAGTTTTCCAACCTGTCAAGAAGTATGTCATGATCTACAGTGTCAAATGCAGCACTGAGGTCGAGCAGTACCAGTACGGATAATTTGCCTTTATCAGTATTTAAGCGAATATCGTTTATTATCTTTATGAGCGCTGTCTCTGTGCTGTGATGCGATCGGAAACCAGATTGAAAAATGTCAAAGTATCCATTTGAGCTTAAGAATTTGTTCAGCTGATTGAAGACAACCTTTTCAATGATCTTGCCAATGAACGGGAGATTTGAGATCGGTCTATAATTGCTTAAGATGGTCTTATCCAAATTGCTCTTTTTCAGGAGGGGCTTGACAACTGCAGTTTTCAGGGAGTTCGGAAAACTCCCTGAGCGAAGTGAGGCATTTACCACTTCTAGGAGATCTGCTTCTAAACAGTTTAACACACTTTTGAAAAAAGATGTGGGAAGTGTGTCAAGGCCGCAGGTTGATGTTTTAAGGTGATGTACGGTTTCTACCAAAATTGTGCCATCAATTTCTTCGAAATCAGACGTAGTGACTACTTTCTCAGGTTGTGGTCTGATCTGCCTGATCCCAGGGCAGCTCAGGGATGTGCTGATCACCTTTCTGATATTATTGATTTTCTCAGAGAAGAAAGAGGCAAACTCACTGCACTTCCTTTCTGAGAGCATATCTATGGGAATCTGGCTTGGGGGCGTTGGCAGTCTCTCTACAGTAGCAAAAAGAGTGCGTGTGTTGTTTATATTGCTGTTTATAATATTTGAGAAGAAAGTCTGTCTAGCTTTGCCTAGTTCCCTATTGAAAGCATGGATGCTGTCTTTGTAGATGTTATAATGGACTACAAGTTTTGTCTTCCTCCACATGCGTTCTGCTCTTCTGCATTGTCTTTTCATATTTTGCACTGCTGTTGAGTTTCTCCAAGGTGCTTTTTGTCTACCACAATTCTTCCTGACTTTTACAGGAGCAATATCATCAATTACACTCTTAACTTTTGAGTTGAAAGAATCAAGGAGAAAATCAACAGAGTCAGCAGATATGCTTGGTTTTAACGATATAGCATTCATAAATAGCATACCAGTGTTTTCATTAAAGCATCTCTTCTTGACAGACACAGCTCTAGCTTCAATGGCAGGAGAGATTAGAATATCAAAGAAAATACAGAAATGATCAGACAGTGCTACATCCTTAATGACAATCGATGAGATGTTTAAACCCGTACTGATAAGTAAATCTAGAGTGTGTCCACGATTGTGTGTGGGACCATGAACATGCTGTGTAAGATCAAAAGTTTTTAAAACAGTTTTGATTTCTTTTGCCATATTGTTTTCTGTGTTATCTATGTGAATGTTAAAATCTCCAGCAATGGCAAAACAGTCAAACTCAGAGGCAATTGTTGATAACAGTTCTATAAAGTCCTCAGCAAAGGCTGGAGAGTATTTTGGAGGCCTGTAAATAATGATAAGTAAAATGCGTGGAGCGCCTTTTAAAACAATACCCAGATATTCGAAAGAGGGGTGATTACCAAATGATATTTGCTTACATTGATAGACATCTTTAAAAAGAGCAGCTAAACCCCCGCCTCTCCTACCCGCTCTGCAGACACTCATATAAGTAAAGTTAGGAGGGGATGTTTCGTTTAGGACCGTTGCACTACAGCTGTCTTCTAGCCAAGTTTCAGTTAGAAACATGAAATCCAGGTTGTATGTGGTTATTAAGTCGTTGACTAGAAGTGATTTATTTTTAAGTGAGCAGGATGTTTAGAAGTGCTAACTTAATAGTCTTACTTTTTGTCCCCACGGCAGTCTTGGTTTGGCGTGGAATAGGCACCAGATTAGATAGGTTTGCTGTGCGGCTGTTGAAGACCTTAGTTTTTCTATCATGTAATTGAACAGCAATAGAGCAAGATTCAGGCACACTGGGTTCCCGCTTAATCTGTAAACATTTGATAAAGTTATTGTTTTCATAGCAGGTGCCCCCCTCATTTCAATTAGAGCTGGTATCAGTTGTTTTTGGTACACCTCGAGCCGATGGGGGAGGGTGTGGGCCTTGGCGCTGTGGCAGAGGCCGAAGAGCTCTCCGAGGAGGAGGGGGAGGGGGAGCTGGGCCCGCAGGCTTTGGTGGTTGTGGGGCCTGCCGTTTTTTGGTTGGTATCTGGGGGCTTGCAGCAAAAGAGTGGGACAGTTTGGTTCCAGCAGACACCAGTTGTTCCATTTTCTCTGAGAAGCACAGAAGTGGAGATGCTGGAGAGATGGATAACGTGTCAGGAGAGAGGGCCTGTTGCTCTGGTGTTATCAGAGGCTGCAAAATGCTGTCCTGGTTTCCCTCGCTGTTTTCCAGAAAGTCATCCTTGGGTGCTGAATCTTGGAGCAGTTCTGATATGTCACAGTCTGTCTGTGGGCAGGGCTCTGCTGAGATTGTATCCGTGAGCAGAGGTTGTTGTGGCTGAGTGGTGTTATCAATGTCCTTGTGTGATGTCTCAGCAATATGTCCATTGAGGTGCTGAAGTGAAGTCCTGTGGTCATTTATACTGTGTCCAGGTGTGTGTGTGCCATTCAGGTTGAATGGATTGGCACACACTGCAGAAGGATGATGGAGGGAGAAGTAGATATTGTCCTTTAGCACTCTTGAACCAAGTTTGTTTGGGTGATGGCCATCCCGTTGAAACAGTTGCCTCTGACTCCAGAAAAGATTGAAGTTGTCAATGAAGTTGACTCCTTTTATGTTGCAGGTTTTTTGCAGCCATGTGTTGAGCCCAAGCAGCCGTGAAAACCTGTTTGTTCCTCTTGCTGGGAGTGGTCCACTGATGAATGTTTCAATTTTCAGTCTTTTAAGTGTTTCAAAAAGTTCATTGAAATCCTTCTTAAGGATTTCCGACTGCTCTTTATGAATATCATTTTTCCCCACATGAATGATGAGTCGATTTGCAGTTTTATATTTCACCAGAATGTTCTGAAGTTCCCTGTTTACATCAGAAGTTGTTGCTTGTGGAAGGCAGCATGTAGTTGTATCCCTGCTACTGATGTTTCTGATTATGGAGTCGCCCACTATCAGACTCCTGGGCCCCGCTGTGCTCTGAGCTGAGTGCCGCTGTCTGCTCGACCTTGAGCGCCGGTTACCATCAGTGTTAGCTGCAGGCTGACTTAGTCTGTGTTTAATCACATTTGTCACATTCAGGGATTCCTCATTCATTAATACTTCAAATCTGTTCTCAAGATGTATAGGCGGTGGTAGGAGACCAGTATTTGCAATCCTTGTCAGATCCGTATTTGGGGTAGATGATGCTACTGCTAAATTATGTGGTACTCGTGATCTGATGTCTCGAGTGCCTTTAGGTCTCGCTCCCTGTTTGTGGCATCGATTTGTAAGTCGATCGGCTTGTTTCTCTACAGTCAGTATGGCCTGTTGAGGAGCACTAGATTCATGGAACTCACCGGCTGTGTGCTGAGGGCGTCCATGACGAAGATCTGTTGTGCGTTCCGTCTGGTTTCTCATTCCCGCATTTAACTTTGTTTCAAGAACTGCAATCCTTTGTAAAAGTCTGTGGCAGTTGGAGCAGCAAGTAGATTCCCGAAGAGGCATTTTCTTATCCTTAAGATTGTAGGGAGTTGTGTTTTCTCTTCCCCAGAATGTAAGCAGTGAGAGGCTGGTTGAATAAAAATGTGAAGCACTTTTAAGTAATCCAAGCGTTTGAGCACTGTGCTGATTTGCTGAAGTTAAAATTAGGTGAAAAGGAGATAAAATATATAAAAATATAAAAGCGATAGAGCAAAGCGCGGAGCAGTAAGAAAGAGCGTCCGAACGGTAGCTGAGCAGGAAGTAAGCCTGCAATACATAGAAATAGACCTATTTGTTATGGATGCAATGCTTTTGAACACTTTTCTTCTGGCATGCTGTGTTTTAATGTTTTAACTAGAGATAGGCCTAATTGCTAATCATGATAATAGCAGATTGTCTGAGAAAATTGTTTCGTGCAAATAATGCACAACCATGTCTATATGTTTCCATTAAAATATAAATCAATTAAAAATACTATTTGGCCAGTGGCAAAGATTGAGAAAATCTTTCTCTGAAATGTATTTAACACTAGCCTATTTGATTTATTTATTCAAAAACAAGGCAAGGATATAGGCTACTAAAAATTATTTTTGTAATAATGTGACGGTACATCCTCATTTCATATTTTCCTAACGTCTTGTAGCCTACCTTTAAACTTGGTATCACATGGATATATAATCATATGCAAATGTATGCAGATGAGAATATGCATAGTAAAACTAGGCGTTGTAATCTCCATATATGGTTATTTCGGGGTGGAGACACAGGTGCGCACAATCTCCCGCTGACTGGGATTTATTAAAGTGAATTTTGCGCAGGTTCTGGCGTACGAACGGTTTTATAAATCTGAAAACTTTTGTGCGTACGCACACTTTAAGGATGAAATCTACGCAAAGTTTTATACATGAGGCCCCTGGTCTTCCCTAGTGCAGACAGTGTCTGGAGCTCTCCTCAAACTCTAAAGACAGCACAGGAGAGGTGTGCCTGATAAGGCTTTAAGAGCTCCCTGCATTGAACATCTTTGCATAATTTCTTTGAGCCACTATGCTTTCTTGACTTTTCCTGGCAACAAGTTGACTTTGTTGGATACAACATGGAGAACCCTTCAGCACACTTCTAGCAAAACAATCAAGAATCTCCAGAATCTACTGCATCTAGACTTGTTCTGCAACCAAAATGCAAGTAACCGGTTTGTGGCCTTTAGATCCGTTTTTGTCTACTTTAAAGGTGATTCTGATTCTTTGATGCTTCTCATGGGCTCTGATTAACTGATTGTAAATCTTACCATTCTTTGCTCTTCTCTCTTTTTACTTTCTTTATTCTGTATATAATCTCCCGCCTCTCAAATATAGCCTCCAGAATAGCCTCCCGCAGTTTAATATATTAAACCCACAATATTCACATTGATTGTCTCTGTTTGCGGCTCACAGTTCAGTCTCTTAAATGCTTGATTTTGCTACATGATCTCACACTGCTAGTACTGTATATAGAAGGAAAAAGTTATTGTTTCTAGGCCAGGAAGAAAATTTATTTCCTAGAATTGGTAACTGATGGTAACTGTCTGTTCGGTGGTCGAACTGATTAAATGATTGTAATATGAATTCTGTTACAGTAAATTCTAAAACGAATCCAAATATTTATAATTGATTATAATCCATTGGAATTAATTTTATCACTGTCAGAAAAAAAGGTACAAAGCCGTCACTGGGGCGGTACCTTTTCAAAAAGGTACACTTTTGTACCTAAAGGGTGCATATTGGTACCATAATTGTACAAATATGTACCATGAAGGTACCAATATGCACCCTTTAGGTACAAAAGTGTACCTTTTGAAAAGGTACCGCCCCAGTGACCGCTTTCGTACCTTTTTTTCTGACAGTGATATATATATATATATCCCTTTTGAGCTAATTTACAACAAGTCGCTGTGAAGGGTCAGATTTCCGGAATCCACTGCAACTGCCGCTTCAATCTATATCTGATGAGTGTTTATAAACAAGGTAATATTCAATGATCAATATTTAGCCTTCTACATATTAAATGATTTGTATGACTTCTTCAAGCTTATGAGATTTTACTAAATCATAAAATTGTTTGTTTACTGGAACATGTTGGTCGGAGTTAGTTGATCGGATTGTTGGCTGGGCAGTTGACTGGATTGTTTCCCTCTCTGCCGTGCTCTCTTACCTTCACTTTCTCCTTACAGTCATGACGTAAATCCACAGCTAGATCAATGAGTATAGAAGGACTATAATTACAATGACCTCCGTTTGAAGTTTCAAATTGAAGTGTCAAAAAATTCAGAAATTATCGTACATTATGGGATTTTTTTCATTATTGATCGTACATCGAACAGAGGTCATTATCTTACTTCTGGCAACACTGGCATGAGCTAAATACATGTGTCACAACTAAATTGCTGTTATAGTGTTTCCAAAGGTTTAATTGTGTTTTAACAAAATGTTAAACCCTACAATTAAGTAATTTAAAAACAGCCATGTTAAATAGGGGTTTAATAATTGTGACATAGTTGTTTTTTGAAAAAGTATATTATATATTGTCATTATCACTTTTAATATGCCACTAAAGAGTTAAAAAAAAACTTCATATGATTAAGCACTTGTGTTTACATTTTTCCATATACTTGCAAGTCAGATAAACATGTCTGCACAATGAATAAACATTAATGTAAATGTATTACTCACAAAATATAAAGGATGACTCCCACTGACCACATGTCGACCTCAGGGCCATAAGCGTTTCCTCTGAGGATCTCAGGAGCTGAGTGGATGTGAGAATAGAGGCAAATTATTGCAAATGAATTGGCTTATAAAACTTTATTAGTCATTTACTGAGATTCGCTTACTTGTGGATATCTAAATGGTTTGTGTGTTTTTCTTAAAAAAAAGAAAAAAAATCAAATAAATCATAACAGAAATAATATGCTATCTTAAATTCAGACTCACCGCAGTAGCCAGGGGTACCACATACTGTCTTCATTGTCACTTGCTCATCAATTATTTTAGAAAGGCCAAAGTCCGCTGTGGACATTACAGAAAAGATTGGATCAATAAAAATCCATTCATTACTGACAGAGTACACTGTTCCATCTTATTTCTCCCACATCAAAGACATAATGGATTAAATGTATGAGTATACAGTTTGTTACCTATCTTAAGAGGTGCGTCTATTGACAAGTCAGCATAAAGGAGATTTTCTGGTTTGAGGTCTCTGTGAACAACTCCATTCTCGTGTAAGTACTGCAACAGAGATAGAAACGAGGTAGCAGATCACTTTTGTGTACATACTATGTTTTAAGTTCATAAACATTTTAAGTGATCCATTCTCTGTGTCTTTTGTACATAGATAGAATGGAAGTCAAAAGAGTCTAAAACAACATTTGACTCCATAGATTTTTGTTGACATACAAAATCTCTTCAAATTATATTATTTTGTGCTCCATAGAAGAAAGTCAGTCACATGAAGACCCTTTCACATAGCGTGTAGATCCCCGAAAATTGCCGGGAAATTGCCAGAACGCCTTCTGTGTGAACTCAAACACAACCCAGGATTGATGCCGGCATCGATGCTGGGTTGGGGACCTAGTAGTCTCAGCCTCAGACGTCACGCCCACGGAACGTTGGCTAAACGTCTGATGCATATGGTACACTTAACTGGAAACACTTCAGGAATGTCGAAGTCATCATCAGATTGGTTGAATTTTATCGGATTTCCGGGGTGCGTCAGTGTCGCGTTTATTTTCAGTCCGCCGGGAAACAAAGCGCAGACGTGTGACATAATTTACATTCGCAGCCTGACTCATGTGAGTATTCAATGTGCGGCGGGTCACTCACAGCAACAGCTGGCTGATTTGAATGAGACGACCCGGTTAATGGGGAGCGCTTTATGAACATTTTGTGACGCGCGAGCAACGCTGTGTGTCTGTTAAGAGTGAGCACTCGCGAGCGGGCACGTGATTTACACACATAACGTGATTTATACGTGGTTGAACTGGCTGTGTGACAAAGCGGGCATAAGATGGACATGAGCGCGAGTTCGTGGGCGAAATTAATAACGCAGAGCGTTGTTAACCAATTGATCCATATAAGGCGCTCAGGTGACTGCTGCTGACTTGTTGCACGCCGGTATGTTGTTGTGGGGACATTTCCGCGCACCGAAACGTGACGCTGAACGAAACGAACTGTAATTGGTTGTTTGACATGTCGGTCAAACGGCCTTATGGGCGGGCCTTGGCCAAAGAAAGCTGCTATGAATTCCAGACCTTCAGCCGTCAGTCTGAAGGTCTGGCTACGCGAGACTAGGGACCTAGTAACATTGCGGGAATCAGTCCTGGAACGCGCGCTGTGTGAACAAAAGCGAGGACCAATGCCGTAAGGGGTCTGTCTGTAAATATCTGGTAAATCACATTAATATTATCCTACACAATAATACATTTATATTATTATAAATGTAATTATTATTATTATTATTATTATTATTATTATTATTATAGTTCTGTAGTGTCAATTTGTCTGTTTGGCTTTTATTTTGAAAAAGGCACATTTTATTCTTCTTATTTGTTATGTGACGCAAAAAACTTCCTGCTACTCTCTCCTCACAATGTGGTGTTCACGGGCGTCGTCAGAAGAACGGTAAAAACTGATAAACATGTTAGTTATTTATCAAGTTCATCCTTTTGAATCTTATAAAGAAAGAGTTTACATTGTGATTTTATTATTATATTTATATTTATATATTTATATTATATTTATTATATTTTGCAGAAAGTATTTGAATAGCGTCCTTGGAGAGCGGAATGAGGTATGAAAAAATGTGTCTAGTTTATTATCATCAGAAAGGATTTTAAGGAAAAGAAATCTCATTACTTCATTTGTTTCATTTCATTAGATAATGACCACATCCTCAATGACACCACGTTTTATTCCTCACTGAATATGACACAAAGAAATAGCTATGATATCTCAGTGAACATTAATGGAAAACAAATGTTAAAACTCTGTAAAGGTTTAGGATTGTACATCCTCAATGGCAGAACTCGTGGAGATGTGTTAGGTTCACTTACTACTCCAGATTAGGATCCAGTGTGGTAGATTACTCAATAACAGATATTGACCCAAGCCTTATTAATGCCTTCACAGTCAGACCTCAGCTCCCGATCTCTGATCACTGCCAAACTGTGCTTTATCTGAAACCCCCGTGTGAAATAACTCAAACTTCTCCACTCGAATCTGAAAAACTGTTTCCTCTGAAATCTAAACCTAAATGGAATCAATCCAACTCAGATCAATTCAAAGAAAACATGAACAGTCCTACAATATTAAAAATGCTGGATGAATTTATGTCCACCGATTTCACTATAGATATTAATGGAATAAATTTAGCAACTAAAAACTTAAATTGCATATTCAAAACATTGATAACTCTATCTAACATTAAACCGCAAAGCACACATATAACAAATCAACAGAGAATGAGAAAGGATGTCTGGTTCGATGACGAATGTGCAGGTCTCAGGAAAGAGCTGAGGCTGAGGAGACCCTCTAACAAAAAGCACAGAGACCCGTCCAGCCAGACATTACGGCTCTCCTATTCAGACTGTCTGCAGAGTTACAAAAGACTTCTGTGGAACAAAAGAGAAAAATATTTTAAAGCCGAAATTGATGAAATTGATGACTCGGTAGATCAAAATACTTTCTGGAAACTATATAAAAAACTAGAAAAACCCAAATCAGAGATGTAAATCCAGAATGGCACAATTTGGAAATCTTATTTTGAAAATTTATATAAAAAAAATTGCACCGGCTGACCTTAACCAAAGTCCTCCAGGCAGCTATTTCGGACTTAACAAGACCAGGCTCCTATCTAAATGAATGGGCAGAGAGTCAGAACTGCACTTCCACTGGTCACCGGGAAATAAAAACTGCTTGTATAGAAACAGCAGTAAAATATGATAAAAATCGCTGAAAAAGTTTGATGATTTTGCCCCAAAATAAGGTTTAAAATGCTGTTTTCCCACAGGTTATACTTTTACTGTGCATGCGCAAGGGTTCCCTCGCTCTGTCGTGCGCGCGTGCGCGCTGTACAGTTTGAAACACAGTATGTGCATGTGCTCTTGCTCGGTTGCTCTAGATTCCGAGAGATTTTTTTTTTTTTTTTTTTTTTTTTTTTTTTCAGGGAGGACGGACATATACAGACGATAGACAGGTAGACACTACCAAACAGGACAAAAAAAAACAACAAAAGAAAAAAAAAAACAGTTTTACCAAGTCGGTTGGGAAAATCTACTGAAAGGATAAGTAGTGAATAGTGTGAGTAAGTGTGTGTGCGAGTATGAGTGCGAGATAACAGAGAGAGAGAGAGAGAGCGATAGAGATAGAGAGATAGAGAGAGAGAGAGAGAGAGAGAGAGAGAGAGAGTAAAAGGAGAGAGGGCAGAAGAAGGGGGTTGTATGTATCAGCGTACTGATCTAATGAAAAGGGGGGGTTCAGATGTTGAATGACAACGTTGTGAGGAGTGTAAAAGGCACAGTTATTGCTGAGTTTAAAGAAAGGTAATTAAAGGGTTCCAGATGTCTTTGAAGGCTGATATTTTTTTGTTCTTTTGAGCTGTGAGCTCTTCTGTAAGGATGTAATCTGAAATTAGGTTAATCCAGTGATTTATATTGCAAGACTCTCTAGATTTCCAGTTTTGAAAGATTATTTTCTTAGCAATGGTTAGGGAGACAAGTAATGGATTTATAAATTTCTGTGGAATGGGGAAGAAGTGGTGTCTCCCAGAAGACAAAGTGTAGGGGAGAGAGGGACTCTACAGTCCAAAATGATAGAGAGTGTATTTGTGACTGAAGTCCATAGGGAATTGACAGGTTGACAGGACCAAGTGGCATGTAAATATGTATCGGGACACCCCAAAGTGCAATGAGGGCAGATGTCTGTGTCGGTTATCCCCATTATAAATAGTTTGCTTTGGGTGTAATGAATCCTGTGAATGGTTTTGTATTGTATAAGTTGTAAATTGGAGTTTGAGGTCATAGAAAATATATTCTTACAAATATTTGTCCAGAAATCTGGGGTTGGAGGGATGGCCAGGTCATTTTCCCATTTAGCTTTGGGGAGTGTTATGGAGGGGTTTGCCGAGGCAACCAATTTGTAGAGCTTAGAAATTATTTTTTGCGGATTGTCTGCAATTCTTAATAGCTGTTCAAAAGTGTCTATAGGTTCCAGTGTGTTATTTTTATTAATTTTGGTTTTAATTATTGCTTTCAATTGTTGGTAATGTAGGAACTGGTCCCTTCCAACCCCATATCTCTGGACAACTGTGTGAAAAGATAAGAATTGGTTATTTTCAAATAAGTGGTGGAGGTGGGTGATGCCTTTAGATTCCCATTTGGGGAAGTGAATCGGTGTCTTACATAGTAGGAAATCTGGATTATGCCATATAGGGGTAAGTCTGCAAGGTGTTATAGTAGATTTAGTGATTCTTTTAATTTTCCACCAGGCTGTCAGAGTGGTGCTAATAGTGATGGATTTGAAAAAGTCCATTTTTTTAATGATTGAGGTAAAAAAAAGGTAGATCTGCAATTGAGATGGGAAGTGTTAAATTTTGTTCTAATGCTAACCACGGAAGGGAGTTTTGGTTTTTTATCAATTTAATGAGATATAATAACTGATTTGCAAGAAAGTAGTGGTGGAAGTTTGGAGCTTCTAGACCACCATGTTGTTTAGAATTCTGTAGGGTGGCAAGTGCAATTCTCGAAGGTTTATTTTTCCAATAAAATTGATTTGTAAGTGAGTTTAAAGTTTTGAACCAATGATCAGAGGGGGTAGTCGGAATCATTGAAAAGAGATAATTAACTTGTGGAAGGATCTTCATTTTGACTGCTGCTATCTTACCAATTAGAGTGAGTGGGAGTTTGTTCCATCGTTTATAGTCATCCTCAATCTTTCGTAATAACAGAGTGTGGTTAAGATTAAAGAGCTCTGACAGCTTGGATGAAATCACAATCCCTAAATATTTGATTTTACCAGTATTAATGGGAAAGGTAGGATCTTGGACTGTAGAGTCCCAGCTGGTTTCAGATAAGGGTAATATTGTTGATTTATTCCAGTTAACTGTGTAATTGGAGACTTTAGAGAAATTATTAATAACATTAAGGGTTTCTTGAAGTGAGGCATAGGAAGATTGTTGATATAGTAACAGATCATCGGCATATAGACTAACTTTGTGTTCAGAATTTAAATTTGTGATACCTTGAATTTTATTATTCTGTCGAATTGCTTCCGCTAGTGGTTCAATAAATATGGCGAATAAGGAAGGAGAGAGTGGACATCCCTGTCTGGTACCTTGGTACAGAGTGAAGCTTTGTGAGAAAATCCTATTGGTGACAACAGATGCTTTAGGTGAGGTATATAGTGTTCTAATCCAATGGATGAATGACTCTCCAAAGCCAAATCTATAGAGGGCAGTAAGAAGGAAGGTCCAGTTCACTTTGTCAAAAGCTTTTTCTGCATCCAATGACACTATGACGGCATTGTTCTGCTGTTTTTGCGATATGTCCATTAAATTAAAGAGTCTACGGATGTTATTAGAGGCATGCCTGTTCTTTATGAATCCTGTCTGGTCCGAGTGAATTATAGTGGACATAACTGTTTCTATTCTTGTGGCCAAAGTTTTGGTGATAATTTTGAGATCTGTGTTAATCAACGATAGGGGACGGTAACTAGAAGGATGGATTGGATCTTGGTGATAAACGGTGATAATAGCTGTGTTCATGTGTGTTGGTATGGATGAAGTATTTTTTATGTCGGCAGTTACTCGAAGGAAAACTGGTGATAAAATATCCCAAAAATGCTTGTAAAATTCAGCCGGAAATCCATCAAGTCCAGGTGATTTATTACTTGGCATGCTTTGGAGTGCTTTGAAGAGTTCTTCTACTGTAATTGGTTGATCTAACAAAAGTGACTGATCCTTGGATAGCGTCGGGAGGCGGACAGAGTTTAGAAAGTGATCTATTTCAATTTGAGTGGGTTGATTAACGGTAGAGTATAGGTCACTGTAAAAATATCTGAAGCTATTGTTTATATCGCGCGGATCCTGGGTTGGTTCAGATTCCGAGAGATTTTAACTCATTTGCGGGCATCAACGAGCCTCTATCAATCTGTGGGAGACACCCGGAACTTCTGTGAGACTTGGGATGTCTGATATTTACACAACGCACACATTGTAATGACTCACGGTACACAGAGGTATCCATTTGCAGCTTTATTAAGCAGTGTCGTACAGGCAGGGTCAAAACGGGGCAAACAGGGTAATGCAGGCAGAACGATAGAGAAATCCAGATAACAGGCAGAGTTCGGGGCAGGCAGCAATAATCACAATCCAGAGACAGTCCAAGATCAGGCCAGGCAGATATCACTCGTAGAATAGTCAAACAGTCCAAAGTCAAAACCAGAAAACCAGAAACAGGGAATAAACGCTCAGAAATGATCACCGGGGCAAATCAAGACTTCGCACTGGTGTGGTGTGTGGACGTGGCTTTTATTGTGTGTGTGTAATGGCGTGCAGGTGTGTGACGCAATCAGTCCCAGGTACGAGGCATGATGGGAATTTGAGTTTAAAGCCAATGATCAATACTCGGGTGAAGGCTCCCTCTGGTGGCGGAGAGGAGGCGGAACGGGAGCTTCCACTGTAACAGAGCCCCCCTCCTGTGAGCGGCTCCTGACGCGAGGAGGCAATTGACGTCGGGGTCTCCTACGAGGTCTCCCACGAGGTCTGGGGGCCGGTTTCTCCGGGTGTGTCCTATGAAACTCTTCCGTGAGAGTGGGGTCCAGAATATCTCTCGCATTGACCCAGGACTGTTCCTCCGGACCGTAACCCTCCCAATCGACCAGATACTGGAGAACGTTACCCCGACGTCTGGAGTCAAGCAACTGGTGCACACGGTACGCCTCCTCGCCATCGACCAGGATGGGTGGAGGACTCTGAGAAGTGGGTCCCTCCTCTGCTTCTCCTCTCGGACCACCAGCGGGTCTCAGCAGAGAAACATGAAAAGTGGGAGAAATGCGGTAGTTAGCGGGCAGGTCTAATCGAAATTAAACAGGTGAGATTTGTCTTACAATTTGGAAGGGACCAACATACCTGGGACTGAGCTTGTGACATGGAAGTCTGAGTCGAAGATCCCTGGTTGACAGCCATACCCACTGGCCAATCTGGTATTCTGGAGCAGGACGGCGACGACGATTGGCCTGTTGATCCTGACGTCTTACAGCATGCCTTAGATGTGTGTGTGCCTGATCCCAGACCTCCTCACTCTTACGTAGCCATTCTGTGACGGATGGAAGTTCTGTGGGTTCACCAGACCATGGGAAGAGAGGTGGTTGGAATCCGAGGATGCATTTGAAGGGAGTGATGCCGGTTGCTGGTTTGATCAGGGAATTCTGGGCATATTCAGCCCAGAACAGATATCTGCTCCAATCCTCTTGATGTTGTTGGCAATATGTTCGCAGAAAACGGATGATATCCTGATTAAGGCGTTCAGTTTGTCCGTTGGATTGTGGATGGTACCCGGAGGTGAGACTGATGTTGACGTTGAGGTTCTTGAAAAAGGCAGTCCATACTCGGGATGTGAACTGAGGTCCACGATCTGACACAATGTCCTCAGGTAATCCATAGAAGCGGAAGACTTGGTTACACAAGAGTTCGGCGGTTTCGAGAGCTGTGGGGAGTTTGGTGAGAGGAACAAGTCGACAGGCTTTTGAGAATCTGTCCACGATGGTCAAGATGGTAGTGTAGCCTTGGGAACTGGGGAGGTCGGTGATGAAATCGATGGCGATGTGTGACCAAGGTCGTTGCGGTGTGGGAAGAGGACAAAGTAAACCAGCAGGTAGTTTCCGGGGTGATTTTGAGGTTTGACATTCGGTGCAGTTTTGAACATAGTTTGTGGTATCAGTGGTAAGCGTGGGCCACCAAAACCGATTCTGGAGAAGGTGGATTGTGGCGTTGATTCCAGGGTGACCAGAGCTGGGGTTAGAGTGGACTTGATCTAGGAGACGGGATCGAAAAGTTTCTGGGACAAAGATGAGATTGGCTGGACATTCGGTAGGGCAGGAGTTTGGACATTGGCTTGTTGAATCTCGGTGATAACATCCCACTGGACCGGAGCTACTAGTAAATTCTCACAAAGAATGTTTTCTGGGTTGGGGTTCTGGTTAATCTCATCAGACTGTCGGGAGAGAGCATCTGCTTTCGTGTTTTTGGATCCAGGACGGTATGTGACAGTAAAGTTGAATCTGGTGAAGAATAATGCCCATCTGGCTTGGCGGGGATTGAGCCGTTTGGCCGATCGCAGATATTCCAGATTTTTGTGATCTGTGAGAATGATTAAAGGTGTGGCTGCTCCCTCCAACCAATGACGTCACTCTTCTAGGGCTAACTTCATGGCTAACAGTTCGCGGTTTCCTACATCATAGTTGCGTTCAGCAGGAGAGAGTTTACGGGAGAAGTAGGCGCATGGATACATTTTGGTTGGTTCCCCTTGGCGTTGTGAGAGTATGGCCCCCACCCCTGTATTAGAAGCATCCACTTCTACAATGAACTGGCGTTCAGGATCCGGATGACACAGAATGGGTGCAGTGGTGAAACGTTTCTTCAATTCTTGAAATGCCAGTTGTGCTTCAGTGTTCCATGAAATACGGGAGCTGTGTCGTTTGGTTAGTGCGGTTAGAGGAGCGGCGATAAGGCTGAAGTTTCTAATGAATCTTCTGTAGAAGTTTGCGAATCCCAGAAATCTTTGTAGTTCTTTCACGGTTTGTGGTACTGGCCATTCTACGACTCCCTTCACCTTTTTCTCATCCATCGCAACTCCGTCTTGACTGATTACATAGCCCAGGAATGAGACGCTGGTTTGGTGGAACTCACATTTCTCCATCTTGGCGTAAAGATGAAATTGAATTAATCGTTGGAGGACAGATCTGACATGCTGGACGTGTTCTTCAAGTGAGTTGGAGTATATTAAGATATCATCAATGTAGACGATCACCCATCTGTCCAGCATATCTCTGAAAATATCGTTCATGAAAGCCTGGAAGACGGAGGGACTGTTTGACAAGCCGAAAGGCATAACCAAGTATTCATAGTGCCCACTAGTGGTGGAAAAGGCAGTTTTCCACTCGTCCCCTTCTCGAATGCGAATCAGGTTGTAAGCGTTAGGTAAGTCGAGTTTGGTATAGTACGTGGCTTTTATTGTGTGTGTGTAATGGCGTGCAGGTGTGTGACGCAATCAGTCCCAGGTACGAGGCATGATGGGAATTTGAGTTTAAAGCCAATGATCAATACTCGGGTGAAGGCTCCCTCTGGTGGCGGAGAGGATGCGGAACGGGAGCTTCCACTGTAACACACATACACTGCATGTAAAATCTGCAGCCTTTTCAAACAGTAACGTATTTAAATGTTTCCCAGCTTGACCGTTAAAAGCAGATGATTGGCTGTCCAGCGGGAGGGGCGGGGCATTTGCTTACAACCGCCATCTTTGGTGTTACGGGTTTTCCCTATACATTTGTATTAAGGATTGAGGAAGTGACATGTCTCTATATAAATAGTCTCTTCCTTAACCAACCTCAGAGTAACATACAGAACGCACTAAAATACTATTAAAAATTACCAAAATCCATTAGAATGAAATGCTTTTCATTACTAATGTTTCATTACTAAAAAACAAAAAAAAAAAAAGTAATGAAATGCTTAAACTCAGCAGTCCCAGCATGATTCAAACTCTGGCCAAACTCTTTAATCTGGTGTTGTGTTCTGGAAGCTTCCCTGAGAGCTGGACTGAGGGACTCATCACACCCGTATTTAAGAAAGGCGATCGTCTCGACCCCAATAGTTACCGCGGCATCAGTGTGAGCAGTGCTTTAGGAAAACTGTTCTGCAGCATCATAAACACACGCATCGTCTCACACATCTCATCACCCAACATTTTAAATAAAACACAGATTGGCTTTCTACCAAAACACTGCACGTCCGACCATATCTATTCACTCATGGGCTCTTCACACACTCATTCACACACTCAAAAACAAAAACATTAACGACAAACAAAGGAAAATACCTGCATTTTTGTACACTTCAAAAAAGCATTCGATTCAATTTGGCATGATGGTCTACTTATACAAAATCCTAAAAATTGGCATTGGCGGAAAAACGTTTGACATCATAAAATCTCTGTACAGCCAGGGACGTACTGGGACTAAAATTCAGCCCGGGACTTTAAGATGGAGAGGCCTTTTTTGCGAGTGAGCTTGGTGCACGAGCAGAAAGATTTTTTTTTTTTTTTTGCATTTATTTCAATTTTAATAGTGTTTTTATTGTATAAAGAGAATCAGATTACACAGAAAACATTCAAAAAATTTTAGGATGACACCTATTTTTTTACAGTCTATGGATGACACCTGTCTCTTCAGGTTGTATAAGCAAGTCACCACTGCACTAAACACAACCAGGTCAGCAAAACCTAATCTCGAACACATAAGTCACAGTATGTCATGTGTACAGTCAGTTTATAATATATCTATAAAAACAATATAACATATGTAAGGGATAATGTATAGACCATTTCACAAGATGTAAACAACTTTGGTCCAGAAGCACTCCTGTTTCAGTTTTTTAACACTACATAATAGTGTAATAAAATACAATTTTAAAATACAATTTCATAACTGGGATAAAATACAACCAACATAACATTTAAAACTGAATCAAGAAGTTAAACAAACATCTTTAAGATGTTTTCTTTACATGTGAAATAAAGAAAACAGTTACAAACTGAGACAGGGAGTGCTTCTGGACCAGTGTTGTTTACATCTTGTGAAATGGTCTATAGCGATGTGGTTGTTAGTTTTTGAAGCGTTTTCGCTATACATTATCCCGCTTATTACATGATGGCTACCTACCAAATAAATCAATAATGTAAGAAAATGTTGATTTAAAAAAGCAGTTTATTGATTTAAAAAAACGTATTGCTTCTGCTAAAGAAAATAGTTCGTTCCCTCTCTGAACTGCGTCCATGGCAACGCTCTGTTTATCATTGCAACGTGTGTTATGCTACCAGTCTCTGGTTATACTTAGCTGTTATCAAGAAACCGACCGTATTCTACATTAGAATTCTACCAAGCCATGTTATAAATGCCTTTGTTTAAATGCAAATAAATAATTTCCGTGTATAATAAATCACTAATATATCACTAATCGTGCACCTGTCCTGTCCATGCTGCTGGGTTCTTCCTCATCTGCACCTCTGGCTGCCACAGCACCCTTTTCAGTACGGCTGCCTCTTGTGCCAACATTTTTTTCTTTTTAATTCTTATTTTTTCACCCATTTCTTTTTCTTCTTTCCTTCTTTTAGCCATTTTTACCGTCCGTCTGTTGCATTCACACAAACCCGCCAAACATTACAAAAAGTAAACTACTTTGATCGGCGCCTAGTTTGAGCCAATCGGATGTCAGGAAAAACGAGGATCAGTCCAAGTTGGGAGGGGCCGCTCGTTATCCCCCTCAGATTGAAAGTATTGGCCTGGCTGGCCCTGTCTGAAAAATACACACATACACAGTGTTCCGCTGCAACTGAACGGCCAGTCAGGCCGGTCGCGTCGCGTATCATTAAAAAAACAAACAAACAAAAAAAAAACTCTTTGACCACCGGCCTGTCTTCGGCCTGAAATGGACCGGCCGTTTGGGATTGCTCCCGGTATTCCCGATGGCCAATCCGCCCCTGTGTACAGCCAGACCCCTAGGTATTTATATTTCTCCACATATTCCAGCTTTGACCCATCCAGGGTGGTGATGTTTTTTGGGCAAAACGGTGCAGTCTGGGACCGAAAATCATGCATTTAGTCTTACCAGAGTTTAAAGACAGTTGAAGATCACGGAAAGCAAATTGCAGATCTTCAAAGCTCTTTTGGAGGGTTTCCAACACGAATTCCAGTGTAGGGCCTGATGTATATAAAACAGTGTCGTCTGCATAGAGGTGGATGAGAGAATTTCCCGCAGCAAGAGCGACATCATTAATGTAAATGGAAAATAGTGTCGGCCTGAGGATCGAACCCTGGGGCACCCCCACAGAGACAGCCAGAGGCCCGGACAACAGGCCCTCTGACTTGACACACTGAAATCTATCAGAAAAATAATTCAGGAACCAGGCAAGGCACTCGTTTGAGAGGCCCAGCCGAGTTTGCCAATGAGGATGCTGTGATTAACAGATTCGAAAGCCTTAGCCAGGTCAATAAAGACAGCAGCACAGTGTTTTCTTTCATCGATAGCTGTTATGATATCATTTAACACCTTGAGTGATGCTGAGGTACAACCATGTCCAGCACAAAAGCCAGATTGCATGTCAGACAGGCTATGGTGGGACTCAAGATGACTTAGTAACTGTTTATTAATTTGAATTTCAAAGATTTTTGATAGACAGGACAGGATGGAGATAGGTCTGTAACAATTTGGGTCTGAAGTGTCCCCTCCTTTGAATATAGGGATAACTGCAGTGCAGCAGCTTTCCAGTCTTTAGGTATCTCTGATGAGATAAGAGAGAGGTTAAAAAGGCTAGTATGGGAGAGGCAATAATGTCAGCAGACATTTTCAGGAAGAAAGGGTCCAGATTGTCAAGTCCAGCTGATTTGCATGGATCAAGATGTTGTAGTTCTCTCAGGACGTCTTCAATTTGAATTTTGGTGAATGAGGATTGTGGAGGGCTAGGGCCAGATGCAACAGCAGTGTAACGCCACGCCAGCAGAGGGAGCCCTCTCCTGAATATTGACTGGTTACCGCTCCCTCTGCTTCTACTTTCATTTCCTGTTTGGATGGTATTTCAGAGGAGTTTGTGTGTTTGCACATTGCGAAGTATTGCCAGTTCATCTGCCTTACCAAGCGTTACTTTTGTTCTCTGCATTCTGACCATGTGTATGATTCTGCCTGTTTATCTGATTCACGCCCTTTGGATTATCCCTCTGATCTGGTTGCGTGTTTTTTGGACTGATGACTGTTTTTGGACCTTCTGCCTGTTTCCTCATATCTGCCTTTTGGATCACCCTTGTGTATATTGCTAGATCGGACTGCTATTGTGATACTGACCTATTGCCTAGCTTAACCTTCCTTCCTCTGCAACCTGCTGTTAATAAACAACCGCAAATGGATTCTAATGCTGCCTCAGCTTCGTCCTTACAGAATACTTCGCCTCAACTGAATCCAGCGGAAGTTTCTAACTTGCAAGCAGCTTTTGCTTATCAAAGTGAAGTGTTAAAGGGATACCAAGAGCAACTTGCGAAGCTTCAGTCCATCAATGAACACCTGACTCATTACATCCAGTCTCTCCCATCGACCATACCTAAAACGGTAAGCTTTGCTTTACCAGAAAAATTTGATGGATGTGCTGATCAATGTAAAGACTTTATTCGTCAAGTAAAGATTTACTTTGATAACCAAGAAGACAAATTTGTATCAGATGGAAAGAAATGTGCTTTTATGATGACGTTATTATCAGGCAGAGCTCTGGACTGGGCTGCGGCCGTTTGGGAAACAGATGAGCAATTTAAAACATCTTTCGATTATTTCATCCAACAATTGCAAGAAGTGTTTGAATATCCCGCTGGGGGCAAGGATATATCAGCACAAATTCTTCAAATATCAACACCGCAGGCTCAGGTGACCGAAGTGATGACAGGGGCACAGAGGGACACGGTGAGGCCAGAGGGAGTGAGGGCTGACGGGTGACTGGAGGGAGTGAGGAGTCCGACAGAACCGGGAGGGTGACATGACGGGGCGGAGCCAGAGGAAGGAAGTCCCTAGGTGAAGGGAGGATGACGAGGGAGTGAAGGGAATCCGGAGGGACGAGGGAACCTGGCTGAGCTGGTGGACTGAGGGACCATGGAGGAGCTGAGGGAGGTGAGAGCCACGGGGGAGCAGATGGGACGAGGGGCCGAGGAAGTGTCCAGATGGAGGAGGTGTGAAGCGAAGACCAGGGATCCACTAACCATGCTGGGTCTGGAGGGCTAGAAGACAGGAGGGCTGATGGGTGAATAATGAGAGGAGGCGGGAGAGGGAGGCTGGGTGGGATCCTGGTCTTAGATGCTGGCTGGACGGTCTCCGGCGCTGGCTGGACGGTCTCTGTCTCGGGTTGGGTAGGGCTGGACGAGACCAGTAGTGAAGCGGTCTCGGCGGGGCTGGACGGAACCAGCGATGAGGAGGGTTCAGGCTTGACGGGGCTGGACGGAACCAGCGTAGAAGAGAGCTCGGGCTCATCAGGGCTGACATGGAGCTCAGGCTCGGCAGGGCTGATGGTGAGCGCAGGCTCGGCAGGGCTGACGGTGAGCGCAGGCTCGGCAGGGCTGGACGAAACCAGCGATGAGTAAGGCTCGGGCGTTGGAGTGGGGCTGGTGCCGTCATCGATGGTGAAGGGAGATCCGCAGGACACCAGCACCCACTCCACATATGCTGCGAAACTCCCCAGGGGACCCCTCCCGGACAACTGCTCTCTGGTGGCGGTGTTGAGGCCAGCATATAGAAAGCTGCAGAGGCTGTCGTCCGGTAAGGTTGTGGCTGGAACGAGGGAGAGGAAATCCATTAAATGATCCTCCAGGGACCGGTCTTCCTGCTCAAGGCTGAGTAGTTGGACCGCCGCGAAGGAATCCATATCTTTAGGTTTGTCGGTCGTTCTGTCACGGGGTGAGTGTGGGAGTGCAGGCAGAAGAAGAAGGAGACCGAAGAGGCAAAGCTCCAATTCAAAACTTTACTTAAACTTTAAACATCCAACGGAACAGGAACAGACAGGAATCACTCTCAAACACTAGTAACACAAGCAACGACCGACAAAGACTGAATGAAACAGAGGAAACTAAATACACAGGGAAATCAAACATAATGAGGTGAAAACCAGGTGAAACAGATGATCAAGACGAGGAACAGGTGGCTGATGAGGGAGTGAGTATGGGATAGGGTGACGAGGGGATCCTGGGAAGTGTAGTGCTGATGACAAGACAGACTGGTGCAGACGAAGGACTGTGACAGCATGATTTTTATTGTAATACATTATTATTATTAATAATGTATTTAATTGTATTAATATATTTAAATGTACATATGTAAATGTACTATTGTGTTTGAAAATACACAATAAACTTTGAGCAGTTAGAGCTTCAATTGTTCTTTTTTCTATTTCCCATTAACAGTAAAAATAATATTTCTACAGATTTTCTACATATTCTACAGGTTACACAATAGCACTATAAAATAAATACAATAACATTTCATAACTGTATAATACTATACAGTATTATTAAAAATTAACAGCGTAATACTGTACTTTAATATGGTAAGAAATTACAGTAAAATAATGTTATTTAATTTTACAATATGCTTAACAGTACTGTAGTTATTATTACAGTAATTTTGCAATTAAATGAATAACAGCAAGTACTGGATAATTGTTGCCAGCAAGTTACTGTTAATTTAACAAGAAATTTTTTACAGTATAGACAGAATGCGGCTATTGTTTTTAATGTTTTTTTTTACCTCAATATATTCTTTAATCTTTGGAAATCATACTATTATCACAGATCTAAAGTGTAACCAGGCTACGTTTGAATGTTTAGTTCTGTCCTCTGTCGTCACTCATTAAGCAGGGCTGTCGTGTTGTGCGTGCTGTGGCACCGTGTGAGAGATCTCTCTCTTTCTCTTCTGGACTTCGAATTGCAAACATGCATCACAGACAAATAGTTTAATTAATAAGGCTTTGCAAACATTGCTTTTTTTTGTCTGGCTCTGCTGCAGTGTTTCCAGTGTGAAGTATTTCCACCATAGGATTTCCACACAGCGAACATGTTGACAGCTCAATGCTATCCTGTTAGATGGTTGCAAACTGCGGAATGGATTTCCTGAGAGGGGGTCTGTGTGTCTCATTGAGCCCTATTTTTTACAGTCTATAGCCGCTTCTCAATACCAAGTACGCAAAGTTCGGACTTGCGTCCATGGTAGTTCAGACTTGCCAAGTACAACTCAGGAGAACGAACTCCCGAGGACGAGAGGACGCAAGTCCGGTTATTCTGCAAATGGAACAAAGCGTACTTGATCGCGTCACTCAGCATGCTCTGGCTACTCCAGTTATCTATTTACATCTATTGGTCTACTGCATAGAATCATTTTGTAGTTCTTCTATTTATTCTGTAGTTTTCATGGTGCATGGTGTACGTTGAGAGGAATAAATAAATCGACACCCGTTTGAAACTCTCTGCGTCTTGATCAATAAATCATACAGTGATTTAGATCATACAGTGTCATAGTGATGACGCTCGTGCCATCGCGTGACCCTGTTGCTCTTAGAAGAGATTTTGTGTTCGTCATCAACAAAGGACGAACAAATGTCTGCAAATTGGAATGAAGCAGAGACCAGGTGCTCCTCACTATCCGCACTGAAGCTGAGATCGTTCACCAGCTTTGTGGAACAGTGTTTTCGACGCGTACGTTATACGTCATCCTGACGTTATGTGTCTTCCCGGGATTTTTACGGGTTGTGTGTGAACGCACTCACAGATCCCGGCAAATCACTGGCAGTGTGAATGAACCGAAATCAAACATTCCCAACAATCCCGGGACAAATGCCGGGTCACATTACCTGTGTATTTTCCGGAATCTCTGAGTAAAATCAAAATCTTTTTGATGAAATCTGATAGCTTTCGAACTCCCCAATGTAAGTTTGGAAAGGGATTGGAAAGACATGAGGGTAAATAATTAATATCAAAATTATTATTTTTGGGTGGACTCTACCTTTAAGCATGTCAGAGGTTCTAATCCACACACGTATCATTTTGGTTTTGTTTTTCTCATCAAAACTGAATATGTTGATCAATGATTGTATATCTAGAGCAGGGACACATTTGTGTGCATTTTTGTTTTGTGATTTCAACGGAAAGAATAAAGAGTCTCCACAATGGCCAATGTGGTAACAGTGGCAAAAAGAAAAACAACGGTAAAAGAAAAACACTGTTCACCGCGGTAAAAGAAAAACAATACATTCCAGCACCAGATCACCTCTTATTCAACAAACGAAAAAAAAAAAAAATGAATGCTTTGCTTGCCAACCACCCCTCATTTAGCTACTCTAATAGGTGATTTGTTATGGTTATTACCTTCATAAGAACTAGAATCTAGGAGCATGTTTGTGTGTCTGACTGTGTGTGATATCTTTGGTTCTCTGAAGTCCTGATGGAGCGTAGGTGGGAAAGAGGAGTTCACTGAGGCAGTCTGGTGCAGTTCTCTGTTAAAACAGCTGTCATGAATGCAGAAACAGACTCTGTATTCAGTGTCTCTTCACTTCACATAGTTTGCTAAAAAAAAAAAAAATCTGTCATCGTTTACAAGACTGTATGACTATTTAAGTATTTCCTGGTTTCTCTTTTTTCATGCAGTCACAATAAATGGTTACTGAGACTTTCAAGCTTTAAAAAGGATGAAATTGGGGTTATGTCAAGGGTTATGCCATTAGTAACAGACTGAAAGGTTAGTTGTCATTCAATGATTAGTTTCCCTCCAGACAGCTGTTGAAGACACAATGTAATGAAACTAGTGACATAACTTTTCTTTCGTATTGTAACAAACATTTGAGTGAAACAAATTGTTGAAAAAAAACAAACTCTAGTTGGTTCTATTTGTCAATTGTTCATTAGATGGAGGCAAATCTAAATTGCAATCGGTTGTAAGAAAGATATAGTGAAATAATTTCACAGGAAGACCGAGCTTTTAATGAAAAATGTTTAGGCCAAAGAGATTTTTAAAATTGACACATGCATGGATGAATTGTTCACATTAAGACCAATAACAAGCATTATGAAAATAATTTGAATTTTCATTTCATGCTGACTTTAATGGCGGAAAAAATTCATCACAGATGATTAAGTGCTGCAATTTATAGACTGCCTCTGCCTGAACTGTAGACTGCCACACTGTACCCAGTAAGAAACAGCTGATAATGTACTACTTCACTGTAGGAAATACAACAATGATAGAGGTCACCTTATTCAGTCACTAAAGAACTAATGACTTTTCTTTATCAGGTCTATTAGGGAAAACAGTAAGATATTTGATGATATTATTAATGGTCCAGGTGACGTGAAAATTTGTCGTGGGTGGGTCCCTACCCTTACAGAAAAAAATAAGCAAAATTTTAAATCGTGGAGACTGTGTGAACACAACTTTACATGTTATAGCATGAGCTGGAGGTGAGTCTTCCATCAGCTCACTTTCTGATTGGGTATTGTTTCGTTTCACTTGAGAATCTCCAGACCGTGCATGCGTTTGTCCTCAAAGTTCCCCCCACACAACAGGATTTCTGATTCGGTTAGAGATCGGGGGTGGTTCTGACGTTCTTCTGAGTAGATCAGTGACAATCTTCACTTATTTCAGTGACAATTTTGTTTTGTTTTGTTTTACAAACCATGCTGAAACATCATTATCTCAAAACTACAAACTTGCACGTATATATACATAGGGGTTGACATCATCTTTTCTGTGTTATCATGTTTGATTCTGAAGATATGATACACAATACATAATTTGGTTATGGCGCAAAGTAACAGGGCCACCATGGTAACCACAAGGCATTTTTTGCGATGGCTCCATTTCTGAAAATGTTCAGGGCCCCAAACTATACAATAGTACCAAGTTTCATGCTTTTACAAAAAAGTGAACATATCACCTAAGGAATATAGTCATTTTTTTGTTGTTGTTGTTTTGTTTTGTTGTTTTCTTTTTTTTTTGGCAGTAATGCAACCTGGTTTGCCAATCGCAAATAAACTACAGTAACAATAATTAGAAGAAGAAGACCTATGAAGACCTGTTTTTTTGTTTGTTTGTTTTTTTGTAAATATATTGTTTGTTTAGGTTGGGTAATTAAAGGTATGTTGTTGTTGTTTTTTGTTTGTTTGTTTTTTATAGAAGATTTGTGTTATGATTATTATATTTGTGATAGAAGATTTGTGTTATGATTATTATATTTGTATATTTTATATTTGTGTTATTAGATTATTAACTCAAGATGCAATCAATTCATTTAACGATGATCTGAGAGTACAAGACTGGAGTTCTGTTCATGGAGAGACCGACACAGACAAAGCTTATAATATCTTTTTAGAAATATTCACATATTCATACGACAAGTATTGCCCTGTTTTAGTCTACAGTAAATGCAATAAATATGTCAAATGTCCCTGGATGACTAAAGGTTTACAAAATGCATGCAAAAAGAAAAATAATCTCTATAAAGTATTCATTAAATCGAAAACTAAACAAGCTGAGAATAGATATAAGTTGTATAAGAATAAGTTAACGGATATATTAAGAATAGCCAAGAAATGTTATTATAAGAAATTATTGATTGATAATAAAACTAATATAAAAGGAACTTGGGATGTATTAAATAGCATTCTCAAAAAAGGTTTAAAAAAAACGACTTATCCAGAATATTTTGTTGACGCACATGGTGAATATCATACTAAGAACAGGGCAGTTAATAGCTTTAACGATTTTTTTGTAAACATCGGCCGTGACTTAGCATCAAGTATCCCAGATGAACAAATAGAGCACAATATTGAAAAAATTGAGAAAAATTCAAACACCATTTTCCTTTCGGCAGTTAGTGAGGAAGAAGTAATGGATATTGTTCAAAAGTCTAAAAATAAATACTCGATGGACTGTTATTCCATCAATATGGCATTACTAAAAAAAGTTATAAATAACATCAAAGCACCATTAACGCACATCTGTAATCTGTCACTTCAAAATGGTTGTGTTCCTAAGAAGATGAAAATTGCTAAAGTTATTCCACTATTCAAAAATGGAAATAAACATAATTTTACCAATTATAGACCAATTTCACTGCTTCCCCAATTTTCAAAAATTCTAGAAAAGATATTTAATACTCGTTTAGAAAAATTTGTTGATAAATATAACCTGATAAATGAAAGTCAATATGGATTTAGAAGCAAGAGATCTACATCTATGGCTATAATTGATGCCACAGAAGGATTATCAAATGCATTAGATAATAAAAAATTTACCATTGGAATTTTCATTGATTTGAAGAAAGCCTTCGATACGATTAATCATGCAATATTATTTAAGAAACTGGAAAGGTATGGGATACGTGGGGTAGCGGGCAATTGGGTAAAAAGCTTTTTAAGTGATAGAATGCAATATGTGCAAATGGGTGAGTCCTCTTCTGATTGTCGTACAATTTCCTGTGGTGTCCCCCAAGGGTCAGTATTGGGCCCCAAACTATTCAATTTGTACATCAATGATATATTTAAGGTTTCTAAATTACTCAAGTTAGTTTTGTTTGCAGATGATACCAACATTTTCTATTGTGATGACAATTATGATAAGGTAATTAATGTTGTAAACACGGAATTAAGGAATATCAAAGAATGGATGGACTGTAATAAATTGTCTTTAAACTTAGATAAAACTAAAGCCATTTTATTTGGTAATCATAAGGAAAAAATGGATAAGATGATTGAAATAGACGGGATACAAATTGAATATGTCTCTGAAATAAAATTTTTAGGAGTTATAATCGACAATAAACTATCTTGGAAAACTCACATCAGGCACATAAAAACCAAAGTCTCCAAAAGCCTTGCGATAATAAATAAAGCCAAACAAGTACTTGATGAGAATGCACTACGTATCTTGTATTGCTCCTTAATTTTACCGTACTTAACTTACTGTGTTGAAGTATGGGGAAATAATTATAACAACTTAATTCAATCACTATTTATTCTACAAAAAAAGGCTATACGTATTATACACAAGGCTGATTATCTTGAACATACAAATCCACTTTTTCTTAGATCTAAATTATTAAAAATACAGGACCTAGTTAAAGTTAATACAGCAACATTTTTATTTAAAGCATTTCACAACCTTTTACCTGTTAACATACAAGAGTTATTTACGCAGAGTGAGCAGTCGTATAGTTTGAGAAGTTACGGGAATTTTGTAATACCAGTGGTTAGAACAACTAGGAGAAGTTTTTGTGTGTCTGTATGTGGGGTTCAACTTTGGAATAGTTTGGGGCTTGAACTTAAACAAAGCCAAAATATTCATCAATTTAAATTACTTTATAAACAGAAGGTCTTATCGCAATACACGTTGGAAATGGACTAATTTTGTGAGTTGTATTCATGTTGTACTGTAATATTACCATGTAGGTATTCTGATTACCATTGTTGGTATTTTCATAGATGTATCCATGTGTTATAATTTGTATTATTTTACCTTGTAGGTATTTGATTACCATTGTTGGTATTATCGTAATTGTTACCTGAGATCAAGATCATATAGATGTGTAGTTAGTATATGTGTTGTTTTGTTTTGTTATTGTTTAGCTTTTGATTAGGGAGAAGGGGTTCCCCTTCTTTCCTTTCTCATGTTTTCATATATGTATTTATATTCAAAATTGTTATTGAGTGTTATGATAATGTGGAAGGAAGCAATTATTATTGTTTGTTTTGTTTTCCTGTTATTGGTAACCGGGGTGGGTTCAAATAAGTTTGACTTCTATCCACTCCGTTTCGAGCAATAGATTGAGGTTTTGTTTAAGTTGATGTAAATATGATGAATTGAAAGGCTTGTACAGACTAACCAAATGATTTGTATTGCCTTGTCATGTGTAACTGCATATTGCTCGAAATAAATAAATAAATAAATAAATAAAATAAATAAATAATGCTTACTCCTGGATTATTTACCAATGGACCTATTTCATTGATTTCCTTTGAAGGCAATAATGCCATTAGCAAAGGCCTGTAAGGAAAATAACTTTTCTAAGGACATCTATACTCCATCTTACAAACCTTAAACAGGACTGATCTCATCTTCAATAAACTATTACCAACCATTATCTCATTCTCCAAAATCCTCTTATGATATAAGATTGCTATTTGGGATAGTTTGCTTTGTACCTCCTTCAGTGGGACTTTAAATATTAGGCCAAATAATTTAGGAAATTATAAACAAAACTAGATTTTTATATTTCCTAAAGAAAATGTGAGTGCAAAATCACCAATCTAATGGTAGTTTGCTAGGTTGCTGCTTTTTGTGTATTCTATGGTGTTTTAAGTGGATTTAGCAGATTGCTATGTAGTTGTTAGGGTGTTCTGTGGTTTCTGGATTGCCAAATCAAATGGGATTTTTTGGGGTTAGCTTTTTACTGGAAATATGTACAAAGACATATTTGTATCTGTCTCTGAACTGTGTCCTGGTCAACACAGTTCAGAGACAGATACAAATACTTCCTTTAATTGTTATATATGCACATACATACATCTTATGTCGCAATCAAGCACTAAAGATTATGCCATAGACAATGTGTATTAAACAGATACGACCAGCACATACAAACATTTTACACATAAATCAGCACATGTGGCCTCCGCATTGTTGCTTTATTTTCAGATTGCTGAGCCGTTATGTAACACCACATTCCTCTTGCTCAGGGAGATTAAAAGCAGAGGGAAAAAAATTGCAAGGGTTTTTTTTTTCTGAGAAGATTATTTTTCACTAGCAGCTCTGCACATACATCCGCTTACTCTACCGTCCGCTTTTGAGTGACGACAAGACTGACCCACATCTCTTCACTGTCAGCCCATCGCTGGACATGTGTTCAGCCACACCAACACATTCACAATAATCCTCCGGCTGAGAATGCATTAAAGCAACTGCTATCCCACATGACACATATTATATCATGCTATTTGCTCATAATATTTGCATTTTTTTTGCATTAACATCACATATTAATATTAACCATATTGTTACCTTTTGTAATATTTGAATGTTTCTCTGAAGTCTTATAATGTTGCTTCAACAACGGTCATGATTATGCATTACACAATTACTCTCTTACTCTCTGATACTCAGACATAAACTTATATATATATATACGTATATACTGTACCTTTAAGACTCCTAACTTGGTGCCCAAAATGAACACTCGCCAAGCACCAAATGAGAGGCGGTATTAGCATTAAGTGACATGGCATCTGACGCATCACATCCAGTGGCAAATCTGGTTTTCAATGACATGTGTCAGTGGACATGTAGACAATGGTGTGTGTTCCTTAAAACTTGTGATGAGCCAGTGGATAATGGCTTGTGCCACTGACATTATCGTGGAAGGGGCGTCACTAGGATTTTCATTTTAGGGGGGCTAAGCCCCCAATGAGGGTATGATTTTTAAATAAATAAATAAATAAAGCTCACTATTAACCAGTTTCATTACCATGCAAAGGCAGGGTTTTATAATCACTGTGGTTCCGAATGTGAGGTAGGTTAGTTAGGGGGTTCAGGGTTTCCCCAAGAAAATTTAGATTTCTCTGATCTACATATGTGCATTTAAGGATGTTTTGAAGGTCAAAAAATTGGATATCGTCTCGGTTACGGATGTAACCCTCGTTCCCTGAGTAGGGAACGGAGACGTTACGTTGGAATGACGTAAAATGGGGGTTTCGCATAGAAAGCCAATCCTCTTCGAGTATTTAAAAACGAGCCAAAGGCATGAAAATGCCTTGGGTCTGCGGAATTTGCATAGCGTATCTCCGCCCCACCTCATGGTATAAAAGGAGGAAGCGGACGCAACCGCAGTATGTCTTCGCTGAGGAGCTGAGACTGAACTCAGGCGTCTACCCAGTGGTACAGCAGAAGTGGCAGGGAGACGTAACGTCTCCATTCCCTACTCAGGGAACGAGGGTTACATCCGTAACCCAGACGTTTCCTTTCGTAGTCATTCCGAGTTACGTCGGAATGACGTAGAATGGGGGTCCGTGCCATCACGCCACTTAACAGCTGTCTTCCAGTGCCCTGCGAAAGTCTGGACTCCTAACCAGTTAGCTTAAGAACTAGGAGTCCTACTTTAATCTCCAGGGGTCTTCTCCGTGAGAAGAGCACCAGTTGACGAAGGGGTTCCACTTCGACGCATAGAGGTGTCTAGTGGACGACGCTCTAGCGGAAGTGAAGGTAGCCGCCACCGCAGGTGGCAGAGTACTCAAACCTGCCTTGTCCCGTCCAGGAGCCACACGTGTAGCCTCCAGAGCTTGGGACGAGGGTGCCAGAGGGTGCCCCGTCTCTGAGAGAGTAGGTCTTTCCTCAGAGGAATAGGCCAAGGAGGTGCTGTCGCGAGGAGCATCAGTTCGGAGAACCAAGTCTTGGTGGGCCAATAGGGGGCTACCAGCAAGGCCTGCTCCTCGTCCTCCTTGATCTTGCACAGAGTCCATGCAAGAAGGCTCACTGGGGGAAACGCATACTTGTGTGGACCCCGCGGCCAGCTGTGCGCCAAGGCGTCTGTGCCGAGCGTTCGGACAGGGAGTAAAACAGGGCGCAATGGGATGAGTCCTGGGAAGCGAACAGATTTTTCTCTGCCTCCCCGAACTGGTCCCAAATCAGCTGGACCGACTGGGGATGGAGTCGCCATTCGCCGGAGACTGGACTGACCCGTGACAGCTCGTCGGCTGCCAGGTTCCGAACTCCTGGAATGTACACAGCACGAAGGGACCTCAGGTGCTTCTGACTCCATAGTAGGAGGTGGCATGCGAGCTGCGACATCTGACGTGAGCGTAGACCACCCTGATGGTTGATATACGCTACTGTAGCGGTGTTGTCCCAACGGACAAGTACGTGTTGACCCCTAAACAGTGCTCGAAAGTGGTGCAGGGCCAGGCGTACTGCCAGCAGCTCGAGGCAATTGATGTGCATGAGGCGCTGGGGTCCTGTCCAGGAACCCGCGGCTGCATGCCCATTGCACATGGCTCCCCAACCTGTGGTAGAGGCATCCGTGGAGACAACGACATGCCTGGAAACTCGCAGAAAAGGGAACCTGGCCCGTAAAAGCTGAGGTTCGACCACGGGAAGGTCTGACGGCAGGTCGGAGTCACTGGGACTCTGAGCGAGCCGCGATGCCATGCCCACCTCGGGACTCGATCGCGGAGCCACAGCTGAAGCGGTCTCATATGAAGCAGTCCGAGCGGCGTCGCTGTGGCTGCGGATGCCATATGCCCCAGGAGCCTCTGAAAAAGTTTCAGTGGGACCGCACTCTTGCCCTCGCACTGTCGAAGACAAGTCAGCAGTGAGTGAGCGTACTCGCTCGTGAGCTGCGCGCACATGGCGACCGAATCTATCTCCATACCGAGAAAAGAGATCCTCTGCACGGGGCAAAGTTTGCTCTTGTCCCGATTGACCCAAAGGCCCAGACGGGTTAGGTGCTGGAGCACCAGGTGTGGTCTCTGTGTTCGCAAAGCTGCTCTCGAGAGTGTGCTAGGATCAGCCAATTGTCGAGATTACTCAGGATGCGAACCCCGTGTTCGCGAAGGGGAACAAGGGCTGCCTCGACGACCTTATTAAAGACGCGAGGCGACAGAGCTAGCCCGAATGGGAGAACCGTGTACTGATATGCCTGTCCCTCGAAAGCAAACCGTAGAAACGGTCTGTGTCGAGGCAAGATGGAGACATGAAAGTACGCGTCCTTCAGGTCTATTGCTGCAAACCAATCCTGATGCCGAACGCATTCGAAAATGCGTTTGGCCGAGAGCGTTTTGAACGGCAGTCGGTAAAGAGCACGGTTCATAACACGAAGATCTAGGATCAGTCGTAACCCACCGGTCTTCTTGGGGACAATGAAGTAAGGGCTGTAAACCCCAGACCTCATCTCGGCTGGAGGGACAGTCTCGATTGCACCCTTCGCCAGCAGGGCGGCAATCTCTGCTCTCATGATCGGGGCATTGCCACCGACCACCGTAAAGCAAACTCCCCGGAAGCGGGGAGGAGATCGTGCGAACTGAATCGCATAGCCAAGTCTGATCGCTCGGGCGACCCAGCAGGACAGGCTGGGGAGCTCTAACCAAGCTCTCAGAACCGATCCAGTGGGATCACCCGAGCCACAGACGTCCCCACGGAGGGGCAGCGAGGGGGAGAAACCAGCAGACGTGGAGGTGTTACCCCCCGCGGGTGCACAGTCGAGCTCCGCGCCCCAACAGAGGAGACCAGGGAAGGACCAGCGTTCCACGGGGGTCTGTTCTGCCGGGGGTCTGGCGATAGAGGGGGAGGGGAGCGGCGTGGTCTGGGGACGACACACGCTCCCCTCCGCTCTCTCAGAGACAGAGGGGAATGAGAGTGGCGAGGCACGGGGGCGTTGCACACTTTCATCTTGCTCAGAGATGGAATGCAGCTCTAAGAAGAAAAGATTCTCCCCCGGCCCTCCAGTGGGGGAAGGAGTGGGCCTGCGACCACTCCCTGAAGAACTGCAAGCCATACCTGAGCTGCCCGTAATGGGAGAGCCGCAGCGGGGCTGGTACGGGCAGGGGCGCCTCCTTGCGACCACCTCCACGGCACGGCCCGGTGCTGCTGGGGCCAGACAGGAGGGGGCGGGAGTCGCAGGAGGGCGCATTCGGCGGCAAGCGGACTGAAGCATCTTGAGCCGGCGGCTAGTTGCAGCAGAAACCGCAGGGTCAGGAAAAAGCTACAGTCCGCTTCTGGGCGGCCGAGAACTGTTGGGCAGCGTTCTCGACCGCGCCGCCGAAGAGGCCAGCCTGGGATATGGGGAAGTTGAGGAAACATCAACCAGGTTAAGCCAGAATGTCTGACCACGCATGTGGACATCACCTGATTCAGGGAGCATGCGGTCACCTTCGTCGCTCGTAGAGCAAAGTCGGTGACGGCAGGCAGCTCAAGGATGAGCCCTGAATCAGCCCTACCCTCGTGCATGTCACTGCACACCCCAAAGGATGGCAATAACACACAGTGAGGTGGCAGCCTGCCCCACAGCTCTATAGGTCCCGCCACCGGAGCAGACAAGAACCTACGGCATTGGGGGTGGGGGGGGGGGTGCTCCGGGTTGCCACACCAGATGGAGGCGCTGTGGGGACACCTAAGTGTTGCCACAGAACACTCCACAAGGGGGAACCCCAGTGCACCCTAGACTGTGGCCTCTACGAGGGCAGGGAAGGCGGAAGAGACATGTGATTCCCTGTTTGTCCTGTGGTCCTGCCATGTGTCTTGTCATTTGTTAATTGTTAATTGTCTGATCATTGTTCACAGGTCTTGTAATTAGTCAGTGTATTTAAGTCCTCTTGTTTGCCCTGTGTCTTTGTCATGCATTGTATGTTTCTTGTGAATGTTTATTGTCCAGGTTGGCCCAGGTTGGCAAAAGCCCTGTGTCTTTGTCATGCGTTGTAAGTTTCTTGTGAATGTTTATTGTCCAGGTTGGCCGTCGTTGTTTCAGTTTCTGTTTCATGCCTTGCCATGCCTTTGTTTTGTGCTTTGATTTAGTTATGTAGTTAAATTTTGCATTTGTGTCCTGCCTCCAGCCATTCATTACAGCGGAATCACTACACGCATTCTACCAGCACGGTTCGTCAAGGTTAGACAACACTACAGAGAATTTTGGGCAGAGAACGGTTTGTGTTTGTGCTGTGCAGTACCAGGCTTAACATAATTGAAACTGTTCCTTACTGTTCTTTAAACTGTTCAGTTCGATGATGGAAAATTGCACTAGTGTCAGTGTTTCGCAATAATGTCAGTGGAAAGACTCAAGTTTTGGCTGCATTTACACTGCAAGTCTTGATGCCTAAATCCGATTTTCTGACTATATCCGATTTTTTTTTTTTTTTTTTTTTTGACGACCCGCTTACATCATCTTTTAAAAGTGACCCGTATCCTATTTTTGCACTTACACTATACACTGCTGAAACAACCAAATGTAGACGTTCTGACCCGGAAAAGGAAGTAAAACAGCACGAAATGCAATGGATGCAGATGCGAATAATTATCCAGTGTTTTTCTTTCTACAATATTTCGAAAAGTCATCAAAACATTGGTCTCGTATGGCGGAGAAAAAAGAGGAGAGCCCTTGTAAGCAGTGGCACTGTAGTCACGAGCGCTTAAAACCATGCCTCCCCATATCTCGTAAAATGTCTTCAAATACGGATTCATTTCTTTAACAACCCAGCATTTTTGCCTGCACTCTTCGCCCCAAACACTCAAGAGACATGAAACCTCCACATTGCTACATTGTGTGTCTTCCATCGCGCCTATAAGTCATGTGATTTCTGTTGGTGGTGTCCACCTGAGTTAATGTCAGTTTTTTAATGATGTACGACTCGCAAATCGGAAAACATCCGATTTGTCTGCTTACATGGCACACGCAAATGCACGTATCCGATTCATATCCGATTTATTACCACAAATGATTGAGGCCTGAATCCGATCTGAGAAAATCGAAATCCATGCGTTTTTTTTTTCCTGCTTACATGTTTAGCGGTCATATCTGTGTAACAAGAGAGGAAAAAATTGGATTTGGGTCACTTAAACCATTAAGTGTAAATGGGGCCATAGTAAAACATGCAACTTTCCACTGACACATGCCAATGAAGACCGGATTTGCCACTAAGCATAGCGACATGTCCTTTTGGCTTCTGTGTGTCAGATGCCATGTCAATTAATGTTAAAACGCTACTACACCAAATGTGTGCAAAAATCAGCGTTGGCGAGTATTTGAAACGGTGTCAACCCTTGCCAGTTGGCCAGTAACATTTTTATGAATTCTTACAATGCATTATAATAATAATAATAAAACCTTTATTTAACCAGGTGAGCACATTGAGAACACATTCTCATTTACAATGGCGACCTGGCCAAAAAAGTGTCGAGGTACAAAGACATAAGTTACACATAAAATTACAAGACAAAGTAGTACTCAATTAACATAAAAAATGAATACAGATCCATAGATCAAGTGCACAGATCAAGTTAGCATGTACAATGGTCCGACAGTAAATTTGCTAACAATGATTTAAAAGTGGGTAACGGGACAATGGATTCAAGTTTCAAAGATTTTTGAAGTGTATTCCAATCATTGGCAGCAGAGAACTGGAAGGAGAGGCGTCCAAACGAAGTACGAGCTTTAGTAGCCACCAGAGTGATATACTTGCTAGAACGAAGGTTCCTAGAGGGGATTGCTCTCGAAATTAATGCTTGTAGATAAGGTGGGGTTTTACACAGTAAGCATTTGTAAATAAAAAGATACCAGTGTTTTTGACGCCGGGTATGTAATGAAGGCCAGCCGATTAAACTGTAAAGGTTGCAATGGTGAGTGTTGTATGGAGCATTGGTGACAAAACGGATGACACTATGGTATACAACATCCAATTTCCTAAGGAGAGAAATTGGAGCGATTCTTTTTTTTTTTTTTTGATCAAAGTCTTTTTATTGTATTTTAACATACAACAACTTAACCAACAACTTAACAACCAAGAACCCACCCACCCACATCACACTACAGGTATGATAGTAAAAAAAAAAAAAAAAAAAAACACATCATACAATGTCATTAGAGTCCATTTGCTTGATTAATGTAAGAACAGGTTGCCAGATATTACTGAATTTAATGTTATTACCCTGCAAATTATAGCGAATTTTCTCAAGTGTTAAATAGTGCATAACATCGTTAATCCAATGTTTAAATACAGGTGGAGACTTATCCTTCCATTTCAGTAAAATAATGCGTCTGGCCAAGAGAGTTACAAATGCTATCACAGTTTTATCCCATTTGCCTATATCAAGTTCTTGGGGTACTACTCCAAAGATGGCAATGATCGGTGACGGGTCAATATGAGTATGCAATACTCTAGAAAGAAAAGAAAAGATAAACTCCCAAAACTCAGACAGTTTGGGACAACTCCAGAACATATGTGATAAAGTGCCTGGCTCCATATTACACCGATCACACTCTGGGTCAATATCTGGTGCAATTCTAGCCAACTTTGCTTTTGACCAATGTAAACGATGAGTAACTTTAAACTGGATAATGATGTGTCGTAGGCAAATAGAAGATGAGTGTATGTTATTGAGAATGACCTGCCATAGCTCATCTGATATCTCTGCATCCAGTTCTTCCTCCCATTGATGTTTTAATGTTGTTAATGGTTTCAAATTGTCCATGCTGAGTATAGAATATAACCTACCAACAACCTCCCCAGGCCAAAGAGGCATCTTAATTATTTTGTCTAACAGGTAATCTGGTGCTATCAAAGGAAAAGATGGAACATTTGCGGAGACAAAACTACGAAGTTGTAAATATCTAAAAAAATGTGAATTAGGAATGTCAAAGTGTGTTCTCAGATGTTCAAAACTTGCAAAGGTGCCATCTATATGCACGTCTTTGACTGTTTTCAATCCCCTTTCAGTCCATGTTTTAAAAGCATCATCAGTTATGGAGGGAGCAAACATGTTATTTCCCAACAAAGGGGCATCCATTGACATCTCAGTTAAAGAAAAGGCCCGTCTGAACTGCATCCATATCTTGAGGGAGTGCCTCACCACTGGATTTATGCAGTATGTTGATATGGGTTCTGGAAAAGGTATTTTAGAGCAGGCTAGTGCATGCAAAGATGTTTGTGAGCAGGATGCACGCTCAAGCTCTAGCCACTTGGGACCTGGGTTTTCAGCTCTAGAAAAATGAATCCAGTGCATTATGTTTTTAATGTTGGCAGACCAATAGTAGTATTGAAAATTGGGTAGGGAAAGCCCACCATGTAATCGGTGACGTTGCAAAATTTCCCTACGTATACGCGGGTTTTTACCATTCCAAATAAAACCGGACAAAAGTTTATCTATATTTATGAAAAAGGATTTTGTTAAGAAGATGGGGATACACTGGAAAAGAAACAAAAATCTGGGCATAATATTCATTTTAATAACATTTATTCTCCCCCCTAGAGACAAGGGAAGAAGATTCCAGTGATCTAAGTCTTTTTTTAAACAATCTAAAAGTGGAGGGAAATTGGCTTCATAAAGATCTTTAAACTTACGGGTTATCCAAATACCTAGATATTTAAATTTGTTAGCGCATAATTTAACTTGCAGGGACTGAATTATAGTGAGCTGATAATTAGGGTCAATACACATAAGCTCACTTTTCTGCACATTGATTTTATATCCTGATATCTTGCCAAAGGAATTTAACAAATCAAACATCTTTGGCAAACAGGTCACAGGGTCAGTCATATATACTAACATGTCGTCAGCATATAACGACACTTTATGCTCAGCCCCTCCTCTCATTATGCCCTTAATCTCAGCACTGTTACGCAGTGCTATAGCTAGTGGTTCTATTGTTAGGGCGAATAGAAGAGGTGACAGGGGACAGCCCTGTCTAGTTCCACGTTGTAGATCAAAAAAACCAGACAAGTTGTTATTAGTCCGAACAGCTGCCATAGGTAGAGAATAAAGTGTCTCAATCCAATGTATAAATTTTTGTCCAAAACCAAAGCGTTTCAATGTATAAAATAGGTAATCCCACTCCACCCTATCAAAGGCTTTTTCTGCATCTAGGGATATTAATACCTCTTTGCCCTTGGGTGGAGTGGGATCATAAAGAACATTAAGTAATCTACGTATATTAGAAGATATTTGTCTATGTTTAATAAATCCTGTCTGATCATCTGAGATCAATGAAGGAAGTACTTTTTCCAGTCGTAGGGCTAGCATTTTAGCAAGTATTTTACTGTCAACATTTAACAGAGAGATGGGACGATATGAGCCACATTCTACTGGGTTTTTCTCTTTTTTAAGAATGAGGGATATAACAGCCTGGCGCATAGTAGGAGGGAGTGAACTAGATAAAAATGATTCTTTATATGTAGAGAGCAACAGAGGGGCTAGTTCTCTAGCAAATTTTTTAAAGAATTCACTAGGAAATCCATCTGGCCCTGGACATTTACCATTTTGCATAGATTTAACAGCAAAATGAAATTCCTCCTCAGTGAATTCTTTTTCCAGTTCAGTAGCCTTTTGGTCACCCACTAATGGGATTTCTAAATTATCCAAAAAAGACCTGATCAGGTGTTCCTCTTTATGTGACTCTGAAGTGTATAGTTTTGAATAAAACTGTTGAAATATCTGGTTAATTTTAGAGTGATTTATATGTTTGGTGCCGAACTCGTCTATTATTTCAGATATAGATTGAGCTGCAGCTTTCTGGCGCAGTTGGTGTGCAAGGATTCTACCTATCTTCTCTCCATGTTCATAAGTTCTGTGCTGTGTCTTATTGAGGAGGTTTGAAATGTGTCTGGTTGAAAGGAGATTGAATTCTGTCTGTAGTATCAATCTTTGCTTATATAAATTTGATGATGGGGCTTGCGCAAGTGTTGTGTCTATATTATTTCATCAGTTAGTGTCTTGAGCCGTGCCATTTCACTCTTTTTCTTTTGGGCACAATATGAGATCATTTGTCCTCTTAAATACGCTTTCATGGATTCCCATATTGTTGAGAATGACATGCCTGGTGTTTGATTGTATTCCAAAAATGTGACTATTTCAGATGAAATAAATTGAACAAAACATTCATCAGCAAGCCATAAACTATTTAGGCGCCATGGCCGGTATGTAACTTGTGAAACAGGTATCTGTAGTGTCATCAACATTGGCGCGTGGTCCGAGATAACTATAGCATTATATTCACATTTACTGACAATAGGAAGGAAACGATTATCGATGAAAAAATAGTCTATTCGTGAATATGTCTTATGAACGTGTGAAAAGAAGGAATAGCACCTGGAGGTGGGATTGTTGAAACGCCAAACATCTGTTACTCCGTACGAGCGGAGAAATAGTTCAATAATCTGGGCAGACTTGGTTGGAGATATGACTCTAAGAGAGCTACGATCCAGACTGGAAAGCGCACAGTTCATATCCCCTGCCAAAATAAGGTAATGTGTGTCCATATCTGGTAGACGGGAAAAAAAATTGGAGAAAAAAGCATGGTCATCCCAAGTGGGTGCATATACATTAGCTAAGATAACTGGAGTTTCATATAGTCTACCTGTGACTATAACATATCTGCCAGATCTATCTGCATCTATTTTCGACATTGTAAATGGAATGTTCTTATGGATTAAGATGGCTGCACCCCTAGATTTACTATGAAAATCAGAGTGATATAGTTGGCCTATCCACCCACCCCTAAGTCTAGAGTGATCAGATGTTCGCAAATGTGTTTCCTGGAGAAATGCTATTCCCACATTAAATTGGTTAAGATGTGATAATACTTTTTTACGTTTCACCGGATGATTTAAAGATTTAACATTCCAGCTCACAAAATTTACAGGGCAACCAGTATCTCCTGTCAACATCTGTGCATTAACCATTTTCTATTTTGTGCAAGATTATTAATGAACTCTAGCTTTAATAAACATAGCAAAGATATATCCTCCCAAAAACAAAACCAAACCCTTAAAGAAAACCCTAGTGCGATTACCTCCCGCCCCAAATCACCTATTATCAAAACAAGGTGAACCCTAAACCCCTTACAGTGGTATCCGCACATTAGTGCTTGTATTGGGGAACTCCAGTTTCAACAGGCTGCTCTGCTAACAGTTTAGACAAAATTAAGATAGCGCTTCCTTATAACATTATAGGTAACACATTATTGTCCATGCAGAAGCTGTGATAACCTGCATTCTTGAAAAAATAATAAATAAAATATAAAAAATAAAGTTAAATAAATAAAATAATAATAATAATCAAATAGAAATAAAAGTTAAAGGTTTCTTGTAATTGTTATTCAATACTTTCACTCACCAGAGCATCAATATACAGGTAAACTATGACATGTACCACGCTAGGCCTTAATGTTGCAAGTTCTCAGACATCATCGGGTCTCTCTCCATCGACGATGTTCGACTGGACGTATAACAGTGCTTGTTTCGGATCAAGAAAGTCCTTCCTAATCCCGTTGTACGTGATACGAAACTTCGCCGGATGAATGACTCCATAGCGAACATCAGACCGGTCTTTCAGTAGTTGTTTAACTTCGTTGAATGCAGATCTTGCGCGTGCCACGGCGGGGGGATAATCTGGAAATATTGAGATGGACAGTTCTCCGTATTTCAAAGCACCACCCGCTTGCCTCGCGCGGCGTAGCACCTCCACACAGTCCTGGTGATAGTGTAGCTTCGCGATAATGGCTCGAGGCTTCCCCTTAGTTTTCTCCAGTTGAGGAGTACGGTGCGATCTGTCTACCATCACATCTTTATCCATGGCAAACACTTCTTTAAGCAGCTTGGTGACAAAAGATGGCGAACCTGACCCAGCATCCTCAGGCACATTCAATATTCGGATATTCGACCTCCGCATTCTCCCTTCCATATCGAGACATTTATTCTGTAGGTCTGAGACTTCTGCTTGAAGTTTGCTCACTATGGTCTGAAGACACGCTACATCATCCGAACATGTGGTGAGACTGTGTTCCATGTCAGTGACTGTAGTTTTCACCGAATCCAGGTCGGAACGAAGCAGTGAGATACTATTGACAACTTCAGTTTTGACAGACTGTATTTCACTTTTAACGGCCTCAAATTCACTTGCAAGAACGTCTTTCAGTTCTGACCTGAGTAATGCAGATATGTCTTCCTTCATCGAGGTAAGAAGTTCAGTCTTAGCATCAGTCATGCTAGCTTGCTTACTGTTAGCCGTGTTTCTTCCCGTATAGGCAAACTGACGGAGATTTTTCGCCATTGACAGAGTTAACTCAAAATAGAATAAAACAAAGTTGCGGATTAACTAATGCTTAACTTTGGATATCTATTTTAGACCTATTTGAGAGGTATAATGCGCTAAAAAAAAGTTTTTTAAAATAAAATTCAGCAGAGCTTCCCAAAACGTGGCTTACTCCATGGCCTGCTCTCTAGCGCCCCAATTGGAGCGATTCTGTAAATAATATCACCGAAATCAATAATTGGAAGAATAGTCATTTTCACAAAGGCAAGTTTGGCTGGGAAAGTAAAGGAGGCTTTATTACGAAATAAAAATCCAATCCTAGATTTGATTTTAGCTTGAAGCTGATTGATGTGGGTCTGTAAGGAGAGTGAAGAGTCTAACCAGACCCCTAGGTATATATAGCTATCTACCCGCTCTATTGCAAACCCATCTAGAGTTATGATACTTTTTGAACAATCAAGTACAGTGTGAGATCGATCAAAAAACATAACTTTTGTTTTGCTAGAATTTAAAAGCAGTTGAAGAGAACGGAAATAGTGTTGTATTTAAAGCTTTCTTGGAGGTTATTTAACACAGTGTCCAACACAGGGCCAACTGTATAAAGGATGGTATCGTCTGCATAGAGGTGAATCATTGAGTCTCCTGCAGCAAGAGCAACGTCGTTGATATATATAGAAAATAAAGTCGGCCCCAGGATTGAACCCTGAGGCACCCCCATGGAGACAGCCAGAGGACTGGAGAGTAGTCCCTCTGACTTAACACATTGAAACCTTTCAGAAAAATAATTTGTGAACCAAGCAAGACAATCATTAGAGAAACCTAGTTTTTTTCAATCTATCAATTAGAATGTTATGATTGACAGAATCAAAGGCCTTGGCCAGGTCAATAAATACTGCTGCGCAGTAGTTTCTTTGATCAAGAGCAGTAATGATGTCATTTAATACTTTAAGTGTGGCTGAGGTGCACCCATGGCTGGCACGAAAACCTGATTGCATGTCAGAGAGACTGTACTGGGAATCGAGATAATTGGTAATTTGTTTATTAACAATTCTTTCAAAAACATGAACAAATGTGAACGACGCTCGGGACAGTTGACGGGCCAGTGGTGGATCGTCACGAAAGTTTAGGCCTTGACAATTGAAATATTCAAGCACAAGAAGATGTGAAAGGGAGCTCATTTGATGCACTAAGTGGAAAGTTTTTTTGTGAGCAAACATCTGAAACGCACCCAGAACAGAAAGCCACATCTCAGACAGGGCGCAAATATTAAATTGAGCTCTCTTTCACGTTTTCTTTTGCTTAAACAGTCAAGATAACACAAAATTATGTCAACAAAATACATAGAATCCTAGTAAGCATAGTCGGTTATGTCTTAAGTGATCGTAAACAGTTGAAAAAAGTAAACACATGGATATTAGATCCATGCATTAGCTCTTAAAGGTTCTCTAAGCGATCCTGGGGGTGTTGACATTTGCAATATTTTCAAACAAATCGGAGGCTAGCTAGACCCTACCTCCTCCGCATCTCATCTCCTCCCCCTCCCTTCCGTGCTTCCTGAAATAATTGTAACCGTCGGACTGGAAGCCCTTCTGCCGCCGGAGTTCTCGCCATCGTTCAAAAGCTTTGCTACCGATGTAAATTCAGAACTTCGCACGTTCTTTATCCGACTCCTTCTTCTTTTTAATTTGTTCTTCAGAACGACGTCTCTTTGGTCGTGTGTCGGGCATTTTTCAAACTTCCCTCTGACGCTTGTCTCTCCTTCACACACACACCCCCTTCATGTGCACGCGCACTAACCCCCAGACCCACCCTCAAATACTTCTTGCCAGTGATTGGCTGGAACACTGTTTGTTAGGTTTCGTGGTCCGGGTAAGACATGATTATTTTTGTTGCCGTTTGTGGAGCCTGTGGTGTCTACAGAGACCGCGTTTTTTTACAGTGTGTTTAGGGGACAGGCAGCTAGCCGATAGTGAGGAGACGTTTGCTGTACGTGACAAAAAATGTTTTGCCCCCACATCGCTTAGAGAACCTTTAAAGTGACAGCAGCCTAATAATCCTGCTGTTGTCTGTGTTTTAAATATTAATCAAACAACAAAGAACAAAGAAAAAATCCTCATTGCATTTGACTGAATAACTTCTACAATTATTATTAATTAAGCTGATGTTTAATTTCCAGTGAAGACTATTTTACATTTGCTTACTTTATTAAATTTCTGTACTCGAAAAGCACTGCTTATTTTTTTTTTTTGTGTGTTATATTGTATTTATCTGTGCTTTTACTTGTTATTTGTTATTTGTACTTATTTTATTACTGACTTTTTTGTCTTTAATAATGTTTTAAATTTATATTAGTTGGGCTAGTAGTTTTAGCTGTGGTCTTGAAATTTGAATAGAGAATTGTGAATCTTCACTGTTATCTGTTTTGTTTTTTTGTTTTGTTTTTAGCAAAAACAGTTTCATGGTCAGAACATTTTCTTAAGTGACAGGCCATTGGCAAGATAACAAGATAGTTTTAGGCAATCGACAGCATTTATAGCATAATGTTGATTACCAAAAAATAATTTGGATGCATCACTTTTTATCGTAAGAAAAGTAGAAATCAAGGGTACATGAGGCACTTTCAATGAAATGTAAAGCAGAATGATGAAACTTATAATTTTATAAAAGCACTTACATTATCTTTCCAAAGTATTATTTGAGCCATTTTTCATACAAATTAATTTCGGACTGGACTGCTCCGCATTTTATGATAAATTCACGAGTTCACACTAACAAATACGTCAGATAGAATAAATGCATATTTCGGAGAGGGCTCCGAGCTCGTTATGCGGCCTGAACCCAGAGTACTCCCCCCGTATTGCTGGTTAAGAAGTAACCAGGTGAGTTTGAGGAGACAGGGTGGTGGAGCGATGCTGTAAAACTGTCAAGGAACATCGGTGAGTCAAATGAGTATATATATATATATATATATATATATAGGTCTCCAACTCAAGCTGATTGGATAGACATTACTGATTGTCGACAGCTGGTTGGAATGATGTGATAATTGGATCAATTAATTTATTTGTTATTTGTTTGAGTATAACGTACTCCCCCCGAACTTTGTTTATAAAACATTGTCTCTTGAAAGACAAGCGCAAGCTGGCAAAAATTGGTTCCATGAAAAATAAAAAAACAGCAACAGTTCTACGATGCTGTTGCACGATCTTGTTACAAATGATCTGCAATTTTATGTAGCCTAAGTCTACTTTTTTTACACATAGCTAATAATATCATTAAGTGTAAATACTTGTATGTGTGCAGTAGGTTTTGTGGGTCTGTGGTTCTGAGTCTGTCCCATATTCCACTCCGAGAAATCTGGTTACCCTACCTTTAATGCTTCTGTATGTAAATGATCTTTGTAACAACTGGCTAACATCTGCATGTCAGCATAATCCTTACAATATTTCTTTTTAGTATGGGCTAAGTAGATGAACAATAAACAGGCATTAACCTGTAAGTTTGGGTGTTAATATGTTAATAAGATCCTGGTTATAACATAAAAACCATGGAAATTGCAGAATTTTTGCAGTTTTGTATTGTAAACATTAGAAGGCTAAACAATCCACATTACCATTATTGTTTTTCACATACGAATGGAAAATCTGTGTGCGTGAAAACGAACAGTTACTAATGTAACCCTCACTCCCTAACGGAGGGAATGGGAGGCGTAACGTCGACATGACGGCGTAATTGAGATCACTTCAGGGAGCCCTATGATCTTCGAATTGTCTACAGAACGAGCCAATGAACATTGGCGTGCATGAATCGCGTCACACTCCCCGCCCTGCAGCGTGGTTATAAATAGGAAGCGAGCGTACACACTCATTTTTTTTTCTAAGGAGCCGAGATCGTGATGGCCATTACAGCGATGGTCACCAACCGTGGCGACAGGACGTCATGTCTCCTGTTCCCTTCTTCGGGGAATGAGGGGGTTATTTTAGTAACTGAGATGTTCCCTATCAGTCACTCATGTTCGACATAACGTCGATGTGACGACATAATTGGGATCACTATGGAAAATGCCACGGTTTTGCTGTCACATCCAGCACCCTACATAAGACACTCAAACCCCCAACTGGCTGGGGCGGAAGGCCTGCATAGAGGAAGTATAAACTGCTGTTATGTAACACCAGACAGTGACGGCACAGCAGACTCTGCCAAGGGAAAGACACAGTCTCACCCCAGGGAGCTAGTCATGGAAGAATACGCAGAGGGATGGGAATCAAAAACCGGTTCCACTCGAGAACCGGTTCTAAGTTTTACGATCCATCGATATTGTATAGCCTCGTCTTTAATGAGACCCATCTTATCGATGCTCCTGCTCGGAGTCATAGTAAGTAGGCAACAAACCATGAATTCACAAACTGTCCCTTTTTGTCCAAAGTGAATTTTTCACCATAATCAAGCACCATTGCATCGATTTCCAAAGCAAATTTTTGTACTGCCAAAGTCATTATTTGATCAGTGCGTTATTATTTGATCAGTGAGTAACGTAGATGAACTGCTGCACTTGTGACAGGGCGCATGTTTAACTGAACGAGCAGAAATAAGTGAGCCAGTTGTGCGCGCGAGCACTCTCTATCTTCGGAGCAAGGCATTCAGGTTTGTTTTTTCTGAATTAGGCTACCACAGGGTGTGGATTGTGCTAAAATACGTTGCCTTATCTTCTCTGAAAAGCGTTACGCACATTGACTATATAAACATAAACCACACTTTAAATAAACAGAAAAAAAAAACTATCCAGTGATGAAATGTTTTCTGTGATGACACACATCTTGTGGGATGTCCCAACACGCTGGGATAATCACAAATTAAATCTGCAAGCAGCGATCGGCGGGCCCTCGCACCTGTTGCACGTTGGGGTATGAGGCGGCCGTGTTGCATATTCTAGAGCTCAGCCAATGCGGCTATGAATTTGCAATGCATCCAAATCACCCAAAAATTGACGTAAAATTCAAGATGGCCGACTTCCTGTTGGCATTGCTCCAAGAGGCTTTTTTGTACATCTGGACATGATCCATGTGCCACAAAAATTTCGTGCATGTAGGTCAAACGAGCGGCAAAACGTAAAATTTCGTGCAGATCTGGGCATTTACAGCCAAGTTACTACAACTTCCTGTTTCATGGCGAATCATCGACGCCACAAGGCATTCAGATTTGTTTTTCCTAAATTAGGCTACCACTGGGTGTGAATTGTGCTAAAATACGTTGCCTTATCTTTTCTGAAAAGCGTTACGCACATTAACCACATAGACATAAACCACACTTTAAATAAACAGGAAAAAAACTATCCAGTGATGAAATGTTTTCTGTGATGACAAACATCTTGTGGGATGTCCCAACACGCCGCGTTGCATATTCTGGAGCTCAGCCGATGCGGCTAAGAATTTGCTATGCACCCAAATCACCCAAAAATTGACGTAAAATTCAAAATGGCCGACTTCCTGTTGGGTTTATGGTATTGCTTCAAGAGGCTTTTTTGTACGTTTGGACATGATCCATGTGCCACAGAAATTCCATACAAGTAGGTCAAACGTGCGGCGGGGGCTGCTTCGTTAAAGGTCACTTCCTGTTGCCAGCAGGTGGCGCTATGACTGTGGAGGAATGTCAGCACGTAGATTTGTTCAGGGTGGGACTCTTGTCAAATGTGTAAAATTTTGTGCAGATCTGGGCATTTACAGCCAAGTTACTAAAACTTCCTGTTTGATGGCGAATCATAGACGCCACTGACACGCCCATCGACGGAAATGCGCAGATAGCACAACATTACATCGTCTATGCCTTTAGAAGGCACAGCAGAAATTTGAAGTCGATCCAACTAAATCGCTAGGAGGAGTTAGTTAAAGTACGTAATGAGTAAATCATCCAAAAATGATGGTAAAATTAGAAATGGCCGACTTCCTGTTGAGTTTGGGGCATCGCTCCAAGAGACTTTTCTGTGCGTATGGACATGGTAGATGTACCACAGATATTCCGTACATGTTGGTCAAACATGCGGCAGGGGCTGCTTCGTTAAAAGACACTTCCTGTTGCCACTAGGTGGAGCTATGACTGTGGGTGAATGTCGGCATGTAGATTTGTTCAGGGCGGGACTCTTGTCAAATGGCACTTACTTTGCAGAAAAAAAGAAAAAAAAGAAAAAAGAAAAAATAATAATCCTAAGAGTTTCAATAGGGCCTCGCAGTTAGTGCTCGGGCCCTAAAAAAAGAAATTAAAGCTGCAAGCAGCGATGGGCGTGCCCTCGCACCTGTACCATATCAGGGTGTGAGGCGGCCGTATTGCATATTCTGTAGCTCAGCCAGTGCGGCTGTGCATTTGCTACGCTGCTTTGTTAAAGGTCACTTCCTGTTAACCAGCAGGTAGCGCTAAGACTGTGTGTGAAAATCGGCATGTAGATTTGTTCAGGGTGGGACTCTTGTCAAATGTGTAAAATTTTGTGCAGATCTGGGCATTTACAGGCAAGTTACTGTAACTTCCTCTTTCATGGCGAATCATCGATGCCAAGGACACACCCATCTACGAAAATGTGTAGATAGCACAACTTTACCTCGTCAATGCCTATAGAAGGCACAGCAGAAATTTGAAGTCAATCCGACTAAATCCCTAAGAGAAGTTCGTTAAAGTATGGAGTGTGTAAATCATCCCAAAATGGCCACCAAATTCAAAATGGCTGACTTCCTGTAGAGTTTAGGGTATGGGTTATTGAGGCTTTTTTGAGCGTCTTGATATGATACACGTCCCCACGAAATTTCGTGCATGTAGGTTGAACGTGGACGAGGGGCTAATTTTTTCCAATTTTCTGTGGCGCTAGCGAGCCATTTTGCCACGCCCATCTGCGAAACCCTCAAAATACGAAATTTTTCACCAGTCTTGACATGCGTGCCAAATTTGGTGAGTTTTTGAGCATGTTGCGGCCCCGAAAGTGGCGTTTACTTTGCAGAAAAAAGAAAAAAAAAAAGAATTAAAGCTGCAAGCAGCAATGGGCGGGCCCTCGCACCTGTAGCACGTCGGGGTGTGAGGCGGCCGCGTTGCATATTCTAGAGCTCAGCCGGTGCGGCTATGAATTTGCTACGCATCCAAATCACCCAAAAATTGAGGTAAAATTCCAAATGGTCACTTCCTGTTGCCAGCAGGTGGCGCTATGACATTGGTCTAATTTCGGCATGTACATGTGTTCAGGGCGGGACTGTTGTATAACGTATAAAATTTCGCGCATATCTGATGATATACACTGAAGTTACAGCAACTTCCTGTTTCATGGCATATGATCGACGCCACGGACAAGCCCATGGACGAAAACGCGCAGATAGCACAACTTTACATCGTCAATGCCTTTAGAAGGCACAGCAGAAATTTGAAGTCGATCAGTCTAAATCCCTAGGAGGAGTTAGTTAAAGTACGTAATGAGTAAATCATCCAAAAATGGCGGTAAAATTAGAAATGGCAGACTTCCTGTTGAGTTTAGGGCATCGCTCCAAGAGACTTTTCTGTGTGTCTGGACATGGTAGATGTACCAAAGAAATTTCGTACATGTCGGTCAAACATGCGGCCAGGGCTGCTTCGTTAAAGGTCACTTCCTGTTGCCAGCAGGTGGCGCTATGACTGTGGGTGAATATCGGCATTTAGATTTGTTCAGGGCGGGACTCTTGTCAAATGTGTATAATTTCATGCAGATCTGGGCATTTACAGCCAAGTTACTAAAACTTCCTGTTTCATAGCGAATCTTCGACGCCAAGGACACACCCATCGACGAAAAAGCGTAGATAGCACAACTTTACATCGTCAATGCCTTTAGAAGGCAGAGCAGAAATTTGAAGTCGATCCGACTAAATCCCCAGGAGGAGTTTGTTAAAGTACGGAGTGTGTAAATCGTCCCAAATCGGTCACAAAATTTAAAATGGCGGACTTCCTGTCGAGTTTGCGGTATGGGTTTTTTGAGGCTTTTTTGTGCGTCTTGAAATGATACACATCCCCACCAAATTTCGTGCATGTAGGTTGAACGTGGACGAGGGGCTAATATTTTCCAATTTTCTAGGTGGCGCTAGTGAGCCATTTTTCCCCGCCCATCCGCGAAACCCACAAAATACGAAATTTTTCACCAGTCCTGAAGTGCGTGCCAAATTTGGTGAGTTTATGAGCATGTTGCGGCCCCGACAATGGCGCTTACTTTGCAGAAAAAAGATAAAAGAAACAAGCAGCGATGGGCGGGCCCTCGCACCTGTAGCACGTCGGGGTTTGAGGCGGCCGCGTTGCATATTCTGCAGCTCAGCCGGTGTGGCTGTGAATTTGCTACACTGCTTCATTAAAGGTCACTTCCTGTTGCCAGCAGGTGGCGCTATGACTGTGGGTGAATGTCGGCATGTAGATTTGTTCAGGGCGGGATTCTTGTCAAATGTTTACAATTTGGTGCAGATCTGGGCATTTACAGCCAAGTTACTGCAACTTCCTGTTTCATGGCGAATCATCAACGCCACGGACGCGCCCATTGACGAAACCACGCAGATAGCACAACTTTACATCGTCAATGCCATTAGAAGGCACAGCAGAAATCTGAAGTCGATCTGACTAAATCCCTAGGAGGAGTTCGTTAAAGTATGTAATGAGTAAATCATCCAAAAATGGCGGTAAAATTAGAAATGGCTGACTTCCTGTTGCGTTTAGGGCATCGCTCCAAGAGACTTTTCTGTGTGTCTGGACACGGTAGATTTACCACAGAAATTTCGTACCTGTCGATCAAACATGCGGAGGGGGCTTCGTCTTTTAAGGTCACTTCCTCTTGCCACTAGATGGCGCTATGACTGTGGGTGAATGCCGGCATGTAGATTTGTTCAGGGCGGGACTCTTGTCAAATGTGTAAAATTTTGTGCAGATCTGGGCATTTACAGCCAAGTTATTACAACTTCCTGTTTCATGGCGAATCATCGACGCCACGGACACGCCCATTGACGAAAACACGCAGATAGCACAACTTTATATCGTCCATGCCTTTAGAAGGCACAGCAGAAATTTGAAGTCGATCAGACTAAATCCCTAGGAGTTAGTTAAAGTATGTAATGAGTAAATCATCCAAAATGGCGTTAAAATTAGAAATGGCGGACTTCCTGTTGAGTTTAGGGCATCGCTCCAAGAGACTTTTTTGTGCGTCTGGACATGGTAGATGTACCACAGAGATTTCGTACATGTCGTTCAAACATGCGGCCGGGGCTACTTCGTTAAAGGTCACTTCCTGTTGCCAGCAGGTGGCGCTATAACTGTGGGTTAATGTCGGCATATAGATTTGTTCAGGGCGGGACTCTTGTCAAATGTGTACAATTTGGTGCAGATCTGGGCATTTACAGACAAGTTACTGCAACTTCCTGTTTCATGGCGAATCATCGACGCCACGGACACGCCCATCGAGGAAAACGCGCAGATAGCACAACTTTACATCGTCAATGCCTTTAGAAGGCACAGCAGAAATTTGAAGTCGATCAGACTAAATCCCTAGGAGGAGTTAGTTAAAGTATGTAATGAGTAAATAATCTAAAAATAGTGTTAAAATTAGAAATGGCGGATTTCCTGTTGAGTTTAGGGGATCGCTCCAAGAGACTTTTTTGTGCGTCTGGACATTGTAGATGTACCACAGAGATTTCGTACATGTCGGTCAAACATGCGGCCGGGGCTGCTTCGTTAAATGTCACTTCCTGTTGCCAGCAGGTGGCGCTATGACTGTGGGTGAATGTCGCCATGTAGATTTGTTCAGGGCGGGACTCTTGTCAAATGTGTAAAATTTCGTGCAGATTTGGGCATTTACAGCCAAGTTACTACAACTTCCTGTTTCATGGCGAATCTTCGATGCCACGGACACACCCATCGACGAAAACGTGCAGATAGCACAACTTTACATCGTCAATGCCTTTAGAAGGCACAGAAGAAATTTGAAGTCGATCCGACTAAATCCCTAGGAGGAGTTGGTTAAAGTACGTAATGAGTAAATCATCCAAAATGGCGTTAAAATTAGAAATGGCGGACTTCCTGTTGAGTTTAGGGCATCGCTCCAAGAGACTTTTTTGTGCATGTGGACATGGTAGATGTACCACAGAGATTTCGTACATGACGGTCAAACATGCGGCCAGGGCTGCTTCGTTAAATGTCACTTCCTGTTGCCAGCAGGTGGGGCTATGACTGTGGGTGAATGTCGCCATGTAGATTTGTTTAGGGCGGGACTCTTGTCAAATGTGTAAAATTTCGTGCAGATCTGGGCATTACAGCCAAGTTACTACAACTTCCTGTTTCATGGCGAATCTTCGATGCCACGGACACACCCATAGACGAAAACGTGCAGATAGCACAACTTTACATTGTCAATGCCTTTAGAAGGCACAGAAGAAATTTGAAGTCGAGCCGACTAAATCCCTAGGAGGAGTTGGTTAAAGTACGGAGTGTGTAAATCGTCCCAAATCGGTCGCCAAATTCAAAATGGCGGACTTCCTGTCGAGTTTAGGGTATGAGTTTTTGAGGCTTTTTTGTGCGTCTTGATATGATACACGTCCCCACCAAATTTCGTGCATGTAGGTTGAACGTGGACGAGGGGCTAATTTTTTCCAATTTTCTAGGTGGCGCTAGCGTGCCATTTTGCCACGCCTATCCGCGAAACCCACAAAATACGAAATTTTTCACCAGTCCTGACATGCGTGCCAAATGTGGTGAGTTTTTGAGCATGTTGCGGCCCCGAAAATGGCGCTTACTTTGCAGAAAAAAGAAAAAAAAATTAAAGCTGCAAGCAGCGATGGGCGGGCCCTCGCACCTGTTGCACGTCGGGTGTGAGGCGGCCGCGTTGCATTTTCTGTAGCTCAGCCGGTGCGGCTGTGCATTTGCTACGCTGCTTCGTTGAAGGTCACTTCCTGTTGCCAGCAGGTGGTGCTATGACTGTGGGTGAATGTCGGTATATAGATTTGTTCAGGGCGGGACTCTTGTCAAATGTGTAAAATTTCGTGCAGATCTGGGCATTTACAGCCAAGTTACTACAACTTCCTGTTTCATGGCGAATCATCGACGCCACGGACACGCCCATCGAGGAAAACGCGCAGATAGCACAACTTTACATCGACAATGCCTTTAGAAGGCGCAGTAGAAATTTGAAGTCGATCTGACTAAATCCCTAGGAGGAGTTAGTTAAAGTATGTAATGAGTAAATCATCCAAAAATGGCGGTAAAATTAGAAAAGGCTGACTTCCTGTTGAGTTTAGGGCAACGCTCCAAGAGACTTTTCTGTGTGTCTGGACACGATAGATGTACCACAGAAATTTCGTACCTGTCGGTCAAACATGCGGAGGGGGCTGCGTCTTTTAACCCTCTGGGCTTCTTCGGTCAAAAATGACCGAAAACTGTTACGTTTTGAAATGTTTAATTTTTTTGCTTGATCGGATGGGGCTGAAACTTGGTGAGTTTTGTTGTATTACCTATATGAACACACAAAAAAATCAAGGAGATGATTCTGATTTGTTAAAGGGTCGTAAAAAAAAGTCACACTTAGCTTCCTCCCGGTCAAAAATGACCGACATAGGAAATGAATGGGAAACACGAAAAAACAGGAAAACTCAGAGAAACTTTTGGTGGTGTACAGCAATGAAGGGGTGACACTCGAAAACATCAAGAGTGCAAATAAGACCACCCCCCCCCCCCCACACACACACACACACACCCACGCGCACAAACACACACGCATACACAGATAAACTGGCAAGACTGTAACAGCAAATTTGTAGAATATGCAAAATAAAATCAACAAATGAAAAAAAATCTTTCTCAAATGCGAACACAGACAGACATGCACGCACACACACGCACGCACGCACGCACGCACACACACACACACACACACACACAACACACACACATAGAGAGATAGAGAGAGAGAGATTCACTGGTAAGACCGTAACAGCAAATTTGCAAATTTACAAATGAAAAAAAAAAAATCTTGCTCAAATGCACACACGAACACACACACACAGAGAGAGAGAGGGAGAGAGAGAGAGAGAGAGAGAGAGAGAGAGAGAGAGAGAGAGAGAGAGAGAGAGAGAGAGAGAGAGAGAGAGAGAGAGAGAGAGATTAACTGGTAAGACAGCAACAGCAAATTTTGAGAATATGCAAAATAAAATCAAAAAATGAAAAAAAATAATTGCCACGCACACACACACACACACACACACACAGAGAGAGAGAGAGAGAGAGAGAGTGAGAGTGAGAGAAGGAGAGAGAGAGAGAGAGAGAATTTGAATTTTGACAATCCTTTATTGCACAAGTATGACAATCAAAAACATTCACAAAGAAAGGTCACATATTTTTCACATCTTACAAAACTCACATCAACACTTCTGAAATCACCAGTTCATTATCAACTAATGAACACAACACATTATTACAGCACCACTCAATTTCAAAAATATTCAATGTACTCATTAGTTTATAAAAATTAAACTCAATTACAAGTCGTGATTTTACCAATTTTTTTAAAAGCTGGTATAAGTTCTTGTTCTCCTTTCTGTTCAATTGTATTTCTCCTAGTTATATAAATAGCTAATTTTGCAATACCAACAATAAAATTAAGCAATTGACATTTATATTTTTTCTTAATAGTGTACATACAACCAAGTATAAAATCCTGCTTTGTAAAACACACCCCAAAATATTCAAAAAGAAGCTCTAAAAGGCTAAACAAAAACGAAAGTCTGTTACAAAACATAAAACAATGAAACACAGTCTCCCTTTCACTACAAAAAGGACAATTCTCACTTACATTTGGGTTCAACATTGCCACAAAAGAATTAACTGCAATAGCCCCATGGAGTATCCTCCACTGAAGATCACCAATTCTTTTAGGTAAGGAAGGTTTATACAGAATCCTCCAAACTGGTTTTGTTGTTTCAGTAATCTCTAACGTGTCTCTCCATACAGTATCACTTCTATCCTTTAACCATTTTAAATTCATCACTTTGACAAGACTTCTGTACAATGCTTTCTGGCATGCGCGTGCGACCGGTATTTGTGTTTGTAGCTCCGGAGAATTTCTTCATCAATCCTTGATTTGCTTCTTTTCCACTCATTCATAAACAAGCACTTTCGATTTTTATATCATGTGAACTTGTCCTCGATACTATCCCTCATAAAAAACAATTCGATTGCTTTGATATCGCTACTTATATCCAAACTTCCGAATCTCGGCTACTAGCCTTTAGTCCGCTAGCATCTCACGCGTGGCCTCTCGCCTATCGGCCGTCTCCTTTTACACCCGCTTCACTGAAAGGATACGGGTTATATTCGACATTTTGTCCTAAATTAGTAGTGATATTTGTAGTATCACTACTAATTTACTGTTCATCTGTTTTAATGGCGAACGTATCAGATGCGTGTCTAACTTTACCTTTGAGTGCAGGTGAAGACACGTTCGAGCTCTTCTCGGTGATGCAGGAGCTGGAATACGTCGAGAAACAGATCCGTGATCTGCTGGTGAAGAAAGCCGAGCTGTTGGATCGGCGCTCAACGCTTGAAGCATCACGCGCCGACGCTCACAAATCAGTGGTTAGTAATACTAACTCTTTTACCCCGACTTTCTCGACTCCGCAAGTTCATCTGCCCAGAAGGACGCGACCATCTCTGGCTTCATTCACCCCGGCACCGACACAACACCATGGACCATGGATCACACAGCGGAAGACACGAGACAGGACCAGAGCTGCCTCTCCGCCCCTCCCGGTCTTCGAGATCCCCACTCGGAACCGCTTCTCCCGTCTTCGCGAGCCGGAACGCGACGACGCCGTGATCATCGGCACGTCCATGATCCGTCATGTCCACGCTACCTCGGATAAAGGTAAGGTGTGGACTCACTGCTTTCCTGGTGCTCGTGTTCTTGATGTCGTTGAACAGGTTCCCGAGATCCTGAACGATAAGCGCGTCGGAGCTGTTGTGCTGCACGCGGGAGCGAACGATATCAGGCTGCGGCAGACTGAGGTACTGAAGAAGGACTACATGAGCCTGATCGAGACAGTACGCAGCACAGCTCCTGAAGCAACGATCATCGTGTCTGGACCGCTCCCCACGTACCGACAAGGACAGGAAAAGTTCAGTAGATTATTTGCATTAAATGAATGGTTAATGTCACTGTGTAATGACCAGAAACTGCTCTTTGTAAATAATTGGAATCTGTTTTGGGAGAGACCCAGGCTGTATAGTTCAGACGGTCTCCACCCCAGCAGAATCGGAGCGGCTGTTCTGTCGGACAACATCTCCAAGACGTTACAGACCAGATGACTAAATCAAAGTCCAAAACACACCCTTTGTTGCCCAAACTTAACTAATTTGCACAGTGTGGAACATTATATAGAAACTGTGTCTATTCCTCGTTTAGTGAAGCCAAACAATAAATGTAGTGCAGGATCTAGCAAAAATCTTATTGTAATTAAATCAGAAAATCTAAATATCAGTGAACAAAAACAATCTCTAAAGTTAGGTCTTCTAAACATTAGATCGCTCACACCTAAGGCGGTTATTGTAAATGAAATTGTCACAGATAATAATTTCGATGTCCTGTGCCTTACTGAAACCTGGCTTAAACCAAATGAATATTTCGGTCTAAATGAATCTACTCCGCCAGGATACTGTTATAAACATGAGCCCCGTCTGATCGGTCGTGGCGGCGGCGTTGCAACAATCTATAAAGATATTTTTAATGTTATTCAGAAAACGGGTCACAGGTTTAATTCATTTGAAGTACTTGTGCTAAATGTTACGCTCTTAGATGTAAGAAGGAAATCCATATTATCTCTAGCCTTGGCTACTGTATAGACCTCCAGGGCCATATGCTGATTTCCTAAAAGAGTTTGCAGACTTCCTCTCAGATCTATTGGTGAATGTCGATAAAGCAATAATTGTTGGAGATTTTAACATTCACGTAGATAATACAAATGATGCTTTAGGTGCTGCGTTTACAGACTTATTAAACTCCTTTGGGGTCAAACAAAACGTCAGTGGTCCAACTCATCATCTAAATCATACACTAGATTTAATTATATCGTACGGAACCGATCCAACTGATATAGATATTATACCGCAAAGCGATGACGTCACTGATCATTACATGGTGACTTGCATAATACGCACTGCTGAAATATGTCATGTTGCACCACGTTATAGACCAGGCAGAACAATCCTTCCAACCACTAGAGATAGATTCTCAAATACCTTACCTGATCTATCTAAATTGCTAAGTGAACCCAAACAAACAGATGAATTAGAGGAAATGACTAGCAGTTTAAGCACCATTTTCTCTAGTACATTAGATATTGTAGCACCAATTAGATTAAAAAAGGTTAGAGAGAAAACTAAAGCACCCTGGTACAACAGTGATACGCACACTATCAAGAGAGAAACCCGTAAGTTAGAGCATAAATGTAAACAAACTAACTTAGAGGTCTTTAGAATCGCGTGGAAAGACAGTATGTCACGTTATAAAAAGGCTCTAAAAACAGCCAGGGCTGAACATCTCCGCAAACTAATCGAAAATAACCAAAATAACCCAAGGTTTTTATTTAACACCGTGGCTAGACTAACAAACAAACAGACATCACCAGAGCAAAATATACCGTTACAGTTTAGCAGTAATGATTTTATGAATTACTTCAACGAGAAAATAGAAAGCATCCGAAACACAATTATAAATGTACAATCCTCTATGGTGTCTTATGATTCAGCCGCACTTATGGCCCCTCTAGAACAACTACACCGCTTTACAACGATAGGACAGGAGGAGCTAAATAAACTTATCACTGCATCTAAACAAACAACATGTTTATTGGATCCAATACCCACTAAACTACTAAAAGAACTATTACCTGTAGTGGAAGAGCCTCTCCTCAATATTATTAACTCGTCTCTATCTCTAGGTCATGTTCCAAAAATATTTAAGCTGGCAGTAATAAAACCTCTCATTAAGAAACCACAATTAGACCCAAATAAGTTAGCGAATTACAGACCCATTTCAAATCTTCCATTTATGTCCAAAATACTAGAAAAAGTTGTGTCTGCTCAACTATGCTCTTTTTTGCAAGAAAATGATATCTATTGTAAGACTTGAAAACTGGTTCCAATGCCCTCTGAAGACAAATGGCATTGCTTGTGAATTAACAACGACACCCTACCCCCTTTCCTCTGAACTACATCCCTCTCTCCCCCTCTTTTCAGTCAATGACACTGAAAACTCACAAGAATATGGTTCTTAATGTGAATGTGATAATCTTTTAGGAGTGTTTGGAATCATTTTGATGGTCTCAGGGTGACTGGTAATAATGTCTCATTCCCAAAGTAATAAAAGAAAAGGTAATAAGGGTTTTAAGAATATAGAAATATCTTGCACACAAAGAAGGAGGTGGCTTTGACTTCACACCTTCTGGCCTTTTGTCTGAGTGCAACTTACAACCAAACAAATGGTCTGTCCCCAATAAACATGGCAGGGGGATTCAGTAACTTTCCACTGTATCCTGGTGATTTACATATCAGGTGAGGTCTGATTATAAAGGGAGATGTAACTAGAGTTCGTGGCTGCCATTCTGTATTCAGATCAGCCCATGACGTTGTCTTCTCAGCTCATGTAATATGTTGGGTAAAGTTCTTTGTTCTTTGAAACATTTGATGATTTGCATTGATTATCTTGTGGAATTCCAATGATACATTTACCTGACATAATAAATTGTTACATTTGGCTATTCTAACAGACTTTGACTTTATTTTCATTAGAGTTAAAAGGAATAGTCAAGCATTAACATATTAAATGATGCGCAGATATCATTGATAAACCCTTTTCATTTTATGGAGTCAGATGAAACGAGTTAATACATAAGATTAAATGTGCTGCATTTAATTAAACATTACTTTGCCATGGAAAAGACGGAACACGCTTGAAGCCTTCACCACGAATCGTACCCCGCGATTTGGATCGATTTCGTGGCCCCTTTTTACAGTGGTGACACGCCTCCGTGATCGCAACAGATGGATTTCGCGAACAACGTCTTTTCCAGCAATTTATGGGGATCTTAAAATCAACAAGAGGTTTGAACTTCTCTTTCTTCTGCTGCTCTGGTAAGTCAACTTTTTCTATCCTTTTGAAAAGTGTTGAGAAAATGTTGTTTGCCGTGTTTAGGGACCAGAAAGCCCTTTGTTTAGTCCGAAACTAAAACGTGAGGACGTGAAAACAGCCGCGGTGCGCAGATAAAGGAGTAAAACCCTTGTTTAATAGAATTTAAAGATATCTTTGTTTGATTAGGCAAAAAGAAAAGAAATCTAAATTTGAAATAACTTTTCAGATGATTTAACGTTACTCGAGGAGTTATAAAACAAAACTTGCATGTTTGTTTTCATTATTGTAGTGGCTTTGTTGAAACGAAGCAGCACGTGAAGAGAATCGACAAACAACAGAAATAAAAATCTAAGTTTGTAAATGATCGGAAAACACGTGATTTTATAAATGAGGCAGACGATGCGTTGTTTATGAAAGGAAAACTTTGAAAAAATAAAATGATATGATTTACAGGCTAAAACGCAATTAGCAGGGATAAATGCTAGTGTTTTCCATGCTGTTTAGAGAAAACAAGGCTAAGATAAATGCTATTGCCCATGCTGCAACAGGCTAATGCTAAATTATAAACCCATGCTGCTTAAACAATGATGCTAAAGCTAATGCTAATGCCATGCGGCTTCTAGGCTAATGCTAATGCTAAGGACATGCTGCGTTCAAAAACGCTTACCCTTTGTCTGACCAGCCCATAGGCCGAGGCCACATTGAATAAGATTCTAAACACAAACTAATCTTGACAAACTTTGTATTGCATTTGAAAGCTTCCACTTTAACACAGATGGGAAAGCAATAATGCAATAGTTTGTATTTTCAAATTTGGGGTTGTGCTTCACACAATGTAACGCACTCATAGAACACACTATATAGTTGTTTGTGCTACTATATGTGCACATAGGCTAAATGTAAGTTTATTCTTTAAACACAGGATTGCTTTGCTGTAAGTGTTTGGAACACTTAGGTAAAGGCTGTTGATGTTGTATTCAAGGCCATATGTATCCTGTGTGAGCTGAATTAAACGTGTGTGTGTGTCTATGCTGAATGTGGTTATAATGTAATTGACAATGCTCATTAATTCTTGAAAAGAATGAGAAGAATTTGAGACAGAAATACTTTCCATATTCGGAAAATGAAATATTGCCACGTTTGAACTCATTCTGATTTAATTATTTTCCCGAGTAGAGATCGGATTCGTATATTTCCACAGTTTTTGCGTCAGTTTAGCGATGGCTAACATCCGGTATCATTTTACGTGTACTTAAACGAGGAGGCGTTTAAGGGGACTTGCATATGTCTTTGATTGTGTCCGTATGGATACGGCAAATCCTAGATATTTAGTCAAATTACCTCTGATTTGATGACCGGACCTGACGAGAGTGTGGCATGCGGACTTTAGAGAAGGGCCGCAGAGTGATATAGTTTCCTAATCTAAAACGGGGAAAATATAACTAAAGAATGAAAAGAATTATCAAACGTTAAAATGACTTTGCTTCATATAGTCCTTGGTGGAAAACTCCCATAACTGCGGAAAAACCACGCAAAGGAACATAACTGAGAATCAGAAACTGTGAGCGCGAATCTCGTGAATCATAAAACAAAAACCTTTTTATATTCAAAACTTCAGGGAAAGAAATTTCCCCAAATATAAATTGGAACATGTATAAAGATTCTATCCTGTTTACACTATGGGCCGAAAAGGTCGAGCCTACGCTGCATAAACTCACTAAAATAGGTCTTAAAACGGACGCTATTGACAATGAAATTCTCACTTGGTGGAAAACAGTGGGTAGTAAACAGAAGAAATCAAAACATGATGAGATAATCGAAGCTTTAAACTTCATGAGTTATAAACGGCTAGATAAGTCAACAACATTTCTATCCTCGCTTATGGATGTTAAATGTGAAGAAGTGCATTCTAAAAATGCAGAGGCAAAATTGTCTGAGGCAAAGATCCAGGATCTTCAAACACAGCTAGACAGATTACTAGCTGAGCAGTTAGCCCTGACTGAAAAGTGTAAAAATCACAAACACACCATTGCAGATCTTAAGGCTAAACTAATGGTTGAAAAGTCCATTTCTCCCAAAACGCTCAAAAGCGATGGAGCTAAAAATGTGCGCTTCTTAGACGAGTCATCCTGCTCTAATAACCCTATACCTTTTCAGACAGATGAAGGAGGCGATAAAATTTTGAACAAAGTGCCTATTTCAGCCTTTAAGGTGATACGGCACCCAAACGGCACAGAGTCAACCATTCGGCGTCCTCTAACAGTAACTGAATGTAGCTTGTTTAAAGCAGAGATCGGACCATTCCCTTTGAAAGGGCCATTCGAACCATGGTGGAGACACATTGTTAGCCTAAAACATGCATTTCAGCTTGAACCAAAAGATATTTGGCAAATTGTTATCAGCTCCATTCCAGATGTCCTGAACTATAAGATACCACTGGCTTTGATGACAGGCACCATTGTGCAGTCAATGCATCAAAACGAGCCTGAGAGTGAAATCTTAAATAGATTAAAACAATGTCTGCGCGATCTACGTGGTTGTAGTCCTGTTGGATGGGAACTGATTCTCAATCGGAAACAGAGTACTGAAGAATCGTTTGAGACGTATGCAGAAAAAATGTTTGAACTGTTCGAGGAGTATTCTGGAATTGAGGGTGTTAACCACAACAATGCAACTTTCCTTGAATTACTACTTACAAATGCAGGGCCGCGTGTACAGCAATCGCTCACGTACGGTGCTTCTCCAGCAAAAAATACATTCGAAGGTATTGTTAGCTGGGCAACAAGAATTGAGTCACGAAAACAAATACATGGTGAGGTAGCTGTATTACAATATCATGAAAATCCCTCATTTGTAGGAGAATTCAGAAAGCCACACGGTGGCAAACTGAGCAGATTCTGTAATTCTTGTCATAAAACAGGCCATGCAGAGGAAAAGTGCTGGTCATTGGGCAGAGGCAGACCTCCTCCCTATTTCAAAAAACGCAGACAACCACAGTCTGATGACGCAAACCAGCGCTCTGCAAGTAACCAAAGATCAAATGCATCTAAACCCCCCACTGAGCTAACAACTTTGGTCACTCAAGGCCTTCAGCTATTAGCAACATTTGCTAGTCGGGTAGCATCCCAATAGCAAATAGCTTAATAGTTTTTAACATCTAAATTTAACGAATTTGTAACATTTTTTTCCAGAGACCAGAAATAATAATTTCATTTACATTCTTAAATTCTACTATACATTATATTACAGTTTGATTTTGTTGACCTGATACCTGGTGCCAAAAGGGCGGAAAACACTCACTGAAGTGTGGTGTGGCACAGGTAATTGCCATCTGACCAAAGAAGAAAATTTACAAAGAGGGTGTGAACTAAACATCAGAGATAACAAGAGACCACCACGAACCAAATGTGTGAATGACACCATGAAATAATACATGCCCACAGATCTGGCTGTAATGAAAGCAAGTTGAAGTTTAAAACCCGAAGACTGGGATCTCTATTGCTGTGAGAGCAGACTGTGAAGGCTGACTGCAAGAGCAGTGTTTAGGTGTCACACACTGAACCAACAACAGCAATATTTCAGACCTGGTCAATGAAACTCGGTTTCATGTGACAGCTGGAATTAAAATTGCAATGGACATGATAATGGAGCAACAAACGAATATGTCCACATGTCTGAATTTGAAACTGTTGAAAACATCAAAATTAACTGTGGTTCTCTCTGCATGTGTTTCTGTCAGGTTAACTTCTACAATTCCTCGGAGGACGGACGCTGGGATGGCCGATCTTCATGATTGTTAGAACATAACCTGAGATTCGGGAGATTCGGGAGATGGGTGAAAAGACAATTCAAGAGGCCTTTACATCTTACAACAGCACATCACTACATTAGATGGCCTCCCAGTTTAGAACTGGAACTAAAATTTGCAACACAATTGTTATACAATAGATTCCACCCATCTCCTAGACATGAACACTGACTGAACACACCCCTCCATCACAACACCCTCACAGCATCATCGCCCAGAATAGATCAAATCTATCCAGACTGAACATTACACATCAGATGAAGATGACATAGAGTCCGATAGTGTCACTTCACTAAGATCTATTGTGCATCTTCACACTCACAGATCCTGATAGCTTCACACAGATATGATGGGAAGCTGATCCCATGACATAGCACACGCTATTCACCACACCCTGCAAACTCATGGAAAACACACATTAATGGCTACAGTCACAAACCAGTGCAATGCATCAAAAAGCAGTGGCAGACTTGCCATTAAATTTCAAAATGTTTAAACTTTCTGATTGTTATTGGGGTGGTTGGAAAATCAGAGGGCCCCTGATTTCTCAACTAACCGCTAATAACAGAAACATCATAACTAAATAGATCTGAAGTGTGAGCACTTCAATCAATTACAGAATTCACAATTCAATCCTGTCATTGACTGTGACTTAGCCAACAGCAACAACACACACACACACACACACACACACACTCTTTCTCCCTCTTTCTCTCACACAAACACTCAAACTCACTCTCAGATGAACAAACACACACTCACACACAGATGCACTCATACCCTCACACAAACACACACTCTCACACTTGTTGCAAGGAATGAACAATCTCCATCCTTGAATACATTTAAGCATATTCCAAGTCACTTTCCAGAATTGCATAAGTGGCTTGCATTGGAAGATTCCTGAACAAACACTGATTGTTATATTTTTAATTATTATATGTTTTATTATTCTTTATTACATGATTTTTAGAATCTGTTTGATTATTTTGAATACCCTGACCTCTTGCTGCATTTCCTTTTTATAATTCAGACCAAAAAAAATATATTTAGGAATTGGATATTTGATATGAGACATCCTTACCATTCAATACCCTGAGAAAATATGAGCAGACTTGCTGAAAAGAACATGGTATTTTATATTGAACATGACATTATTTTGTTTTATTGCATTATGCGTTCCTATGCATTTCTTCTTGAGTTCAAGTTCATATGTGTTTCAATCGCGAAATGGACATTTAAGATGCTTTTCAGACGTCTCACAGAGAGCCCATTCACCCACTGAGGTCTGTCCAGACAACCGCACCGCTGGAGGTGACAGGATTGGTCGAGAAGGGACAGATTATCGTTATGGGGAAGGTGCCAGGGAAACGTGAGTGTCTTCATGAAGGAACGACACGCCAACCGGAAAAGTCGAGAGGTCCAGATTGACTCTATGAACTTTGCTCACATCACCAGAAGAAAGCCTGAACGCCTCACCCACCTGCTGGACTCAAGCTACATACACCTGATGAGAACAGGTGTTCTGCAGGTGAACAAAGCCTTCTGAGCTTCTACAGATGCCAGCATTGCCAAGAGACAATTGCTGAATTACACCAAGGATTACAAGAAATGTCTTACTCTGTGACCCCTAAAGTGTCTGAATCTGACCCATTGGGGTCAAGGAGGGAATTTGTAAGACTTGAAAACTGGTTCCAATGCCCTCTGAAGACAAATGGCATTGCTTGTGAATTAACAACGACACCCTACCCCCTTTCCTCTGAACTACATCCCTCTCTCCCCCTCTTTTCAGTCAATGACACTGAAAACTCACAAGAATATGGTTCTTAATGTGAATGTGATAATCTTTTAGGAGTGTTTGGAATCATTTTGATGGTCTCAGGGTGACTGGTAATAATGTCTCATTCCCAAAGTAATAAAAGAAAAGGTAATAAGGGTTTTAAGAATATAGAAATATCTTGCACACAAAGAAGGAGGTGGCTTTGACTTCACACCTTCTGGCCTTTTGTCTGAGTGCAACTTACAACCAAACAAATGGTCTGTCCCCAATAAACATGGCAGGGGGATTCAGTAACTTTCCACTGTATCCTGGTGATTTACATATCAGGTGAGGTCTGATTATAAAGGGAGATGTAACTAGAGTTCGTGGCTGCCATTCTGTATTCAGATCAGCCCATGACGTTGTCTTCTCAGCTCATGTAATATGTTGGGTAAAGTTCTTTGTTCTTTGAAACATTTGATGATTTGCATTGATTATCTTGTGGAATTCCAATGATACATTTACCTGACATAATAAATTGTTACATTTGGCTATTCTAACAGACTTTGACTTTATTTTCATTAGAGTTAAAAGGAATAGTCAAGCATTAACATATTAAATGATGCGCAGATATCATTGATAAACCCTTTTCATTTTATGGAGTCAGATGAAACGAGTTAATACATAAGATTAAATGTGCTGCATTTAATTAAACATTACTTTGCCATGGAAAAGACGGAACACGCTTGAAGCCTTCACCACGAATCGTACCCCGCGATTTGGATCGATTTCGTGGCCCCTTTTTACACTATGAAAAATTCCAGTCAGGATTCAGACCGCATCATAGCACAGAAACTGCGTTAGTTAAAATTACAAATGATTTACTTTTAGCTTCGGACCAAGGCTGTATCTCAATACTAGTCCTACTTGATCTCAGCGCTGCGTTCGACACTATAGATCATAAAATACTCTTGGATCGACTACAAAACTACACTGGTGTACAAGAACAGGCATTAAGCTGGTTCAGATCGTATTTATCGGACCGTTATCATTTTGTCTGTTTAAACGGGGAAAAGTCAAAGATAACGTCAGTAGACTATGGAGTACCGCAAGGATCAGTTTTAGGCCCTCTGCTATTCTCAATATATATGCTGCCACTTGGTAATATTATAAGGAAACATGGAATTAATTTCCACTGTTATGCTGATGACACTCAATTATATATTTCATCACGACCAGACGAAAACACTAACTCCTCTAAATTGACAGAGTGTCTCAAAGATGTAAAATGCTGGATGACGCGTAACTTCCTGCTATTAAATTCAGATAAAACGGAGGTATTACTTATTGGTCCAAAAAACCACCCACAAAATCTCTTACAACAAAACCTTAGTATAGACGGATGTCCTGTTACCTTGTCCACTACAGTAAAGGACTTGGGTGTAATACTAGACCGCAACTTATCTTTCGAAAATCATGTTTCATATGTTACAAGGACAGCCTTTTTCCACCTTAGAAACATTGCTAAGCTATCTCTAAACATGCTATCTCTCTCTGATGCAGAAAAGTTAGTTCATGCATTCATGACCTCGAGACTAGATTACTGTAATGCTTTATTAGCCGGTTGTCCTACATCCTCAATAAACAAGCTACAGTTAGTCCAAAATGCAGCTGCTAGAGTTCTTACAAGGTCAAGAAAATATGATCATATAACACCGATTTTATCATCTCTGCACTGGTTACCTATTAAGTTCCGTATCAACTACAAAGTACTACTACTGACCTATAAAGCCCTAAATGGTTTAGCTCCTATGTACTTAACAGACCTTCTCTCGCCCTACAATCCACCACGTTCCTTAAGATCACTAAATTCAAGGCTTCTGGTCATTCCTAGGATATCTAAGTCCAGTAAAGGAGGGAGGGCGTTCTCGCATCTAGCTCCAAAACTCTGGAATAGCCTTCCCGATACGGTCCGGGGCTCTGACTCGCTGACACAATTTAAAACTAGATTAAAGACGCATCTCTTTAGTCAAGCATTCACATAATGCTTACCTTTCAATCCTCTTTTATGCCATACGGAACCGTTTGCCACTGAAACTGCTTAACGCACCAGTGGGGCTCGATAGCCTTTTAGACAAACGGGTCGGTCCGTATGGTTGGGTTGCGTTGCGGAGAGTTTGGGTTGCGGAGAGTTCGTGAGATAGTGGTTTTCTAACACCGACACCGTACAATGGAAATTATTATGAACATCAGCTATGCTAATTATGAACATCAGCTATGCTAATTATGAACATCAGCTATGCTAATTATGAACATCAGCTATGCTAATTATTTCCCATCTGCCTTTCTGCTGTTATCTCGGGACGCTTGTCCCGAGAAAAATGGCGTTCGTCAGGTCCAGTCTTGTATCCAGCATCTCACGGGGGTTTCGGATGCCCCACCGCCTGTGATGAGAAGACCAACGCCTGTGAAGAGACGACTCACCGCCTGCGATATGTTATGGGGCTGTTTTATACATAAACAATATTTATATTTAATAGTTATAAATAAACAATATGAATGTAAGCCAGAGGAGAACTGGCCCCGACTGAGCCTGGGTTCTCCCAAGGTTTTTTCTCCATCCAATCTGATGGAGTTTTGGTTCCTGGCCACTGTCGCCTTGCTTTTGGCTTGCTTGGCTTGCTTAGTCGGGATTATTTAGGATTATTTAATATTTAACAATATTATCGATCTGTGTTGTACTACTTTCATGTCATCACTGTGAAGCTGCTTTGATACAATCTGTATTGTGAAAAGCGCTATATAAATAAATGTGACTTGACTTGACTTTCCCTTTAGCTTCAAAAAATCAATTTGCACATCAATTTCCTTTTTCATCCAGGGATTAATATTGTTAAATGAAGCAAGATCAGGTACAATACTTAAATCTGGAAAAAAATCTTCACAGTCTGGGAGTATACATTTCTTATTGTACTCGTCAAGTAAAATTCTTTCTTGTACATTCAAAGCCCCCTGTAGTTTATCTAAAAAATGTTTAATATATCGCTCAGATTTTACCTTTAATAAGGCTGAAACTGCTTCTGTATCTTTAAATTCAGGACCTGCATTATTTATAATGTTCTTTAACTGTAGAGATCCACTTCTGTGCAACAAATATTCCAGACCCGGTATTTCATCCCCAGATACATCAAGACGTGCTCCACACACAATGGGCTCTTCCAATAACCAGTACAGCGACATTAATGGTTCCATCCATTGAGGTTTAAACAGACTCCATTTTTTAAAGAGACTTCAATAAAAAGCAGGAATTCCTCTAAAATCCAATTTTTTTGAATCCATTAAAAACAACACATTGTCCAGGCCGAGTCCACTTATTCTGCGTAAAATGCACTGAGCCACTGGTCTCCACACCAGTCTTTCAGATCCCAGCATACACTTCTGCACAAACTGAAGACGATAAGCAGCGCATCTACAAGCCAAATGCACTAGACCTTGGCCTCCATCTTCTTTCGCCAGGAACAAAACACTTTGCGGGATCCAGTGCAAATTGTCCCAAAAGAAGTTCACAATTTCTGCTTGAATTTTTGTTAAGAGACTGACAGGAGGATCAACGCATGCAAATCTATGCCAGAGGGAAGAAGCCGCAAGATTGTTAATAATGAGTGTGCGTCCTTTAAAAGACAACTGTGGAAGAAGCCATTTCCATTTTTTCAAACGTCCTATTACTTTATCTGCCATTCCTTCCCAGTTTTTCTGCATGAAAACTTCATTACCCAAGAACACACCAAGATATTTTAACCCATCTTTTTGCCATAACAAGCCTCCTGGTAGAATTGGATTCCCTCCTTCCCATTTCCCAACCAATAAAGCATCACTTTTCCCCCAATTTACAGTTGCTGAAGAAATCTCTTTAAATTCATTAACAACTTCTTTTAACATTTCAATATAATTGCTATCATTTATAAAAACAATAACGTCATCAGCATATGCAGATAAATAAAAAGCATTATTACACTGTGGCAATGTTAGACCCTTTAACTTATTCCGTATCATAAAAAGCAATGGTTCTATAGCCAGCACATATAATAACCCAGACATAGCACAGCCTTGTCTAACCCCTCTCTGTACAGTAAAGGGGGCACACAAACTACCATTAATTTTGATCACACTCTCAATTTCACAATACATTGTTCTGATCATATCAATAAAACTTGAATTGAACCCAAAAGCTTGCAAAGTATTCCACAAATACAAGTGTTCAACCCAATCGAATGCCTTCTCTTGGTCCAAAGAAATAAGGCCAATATTTATACCAAACAACTTTGAAACTTCCAAAATATCTCTTATTGGAGTAATATTATCAAAAATTGATCTGTTTGGTACGCAATATGTTTGATCGTAGTGTATCACCTTCCCTATAATTTTACTCAATCTTGTAGCCAAAGCTTTGGACAGAATTTTGTACTCTGAGCACAAAAGAGATACAGGCCTCCAATTTTTTATATTTTGAAGATCACCTTTTTTGGGCAATAGAGTGATAACTGCCCTTCTGCAACTGAGAGGGAGAAACCCATTAATAAAACTTTCATCAAACATTAATAAGAGATCTTCTTTTAAAATTGGCCAGAAAGTTTTATAAAATTCAATGGGTAACCCGTCGATCCTGGGGGATTTCCCATTCGCCATACTCATCATTGCTGTGTAAAGTTCTTGCCCTGTCAAAGGTTATTTCAAACTTTCATTGCTCTCTTCATCAAGCTTTGGCAGACCTTCAAAAAAACTACTAATATTCATCTTTTCATTTATCAAATCAGCTGTATATAATTTTTTTATAAAACTGTACAGCAACTTCTCTTATCTCCGAAGCTTCAGTTAATTCCTGTCCTGTATCAGAGACCAAAGAATGAATTATTCTGCTTTGACTGTTTTTTTCTCCATACTGAAGAAAAATTTAGAAGGTGCATCCATTTGTGTGACATTCTGAAAACGTGAGCGAACTAGCGCTCCTTGAGCCTTAATGTCCAACATATTTGCTAATAAGGTTTTCTTTGATGTCAGAGCTTCCATATGTTCTTTTTTTCCTGTAGATTCAAACAAACTATACAAATCAAGTATCTCAGTCTCTAACTTCTTCAATGATCTAGTTATTTCTTTTGTAACATTAAGAGTGTATTGCTGGCAAAAGTTTTTAATTTGTATTTTACCGCAATCCCACCATTGCTGTAAAGAGCTATACAAGTGCTTTTGTTGTTTAAAAACATCCCAGAAAAAAATAAAAGAATCTTTAAAATGTTTGTCATCAAGCAAAGACGTATTTAAATGCCAATAGGCACTTCTTGACTTCACATTGCTAACTAGGACAGAACAAAGAACCGCACTGTGGTCTGAAAAACCTACAGGATTTATTTGACAGGATTAAAAAATATTGAGCTGGTGCTTAAAGCTATAAAACCGATCAAGGCGTGCCAAAGACAAAGAATTATCTTTACAATGAACCCATGTGTATTGTCTTAATTGTTTATGCATACTTCTCCAAATATCACAAAAATCAAAAGTTTGAATGATTTGCTTGAGAACCCTTTGAGATGCAACATGTGGTTCTAAGTGATTTCGATCTATTTTATCACTCTCGGTACAGTTAAAATCTCCACCTAAAACTAAAAAATCATCTGTATTTAGGCCTTTCAGAGTAGTGTTGATTAAATTTAAGAACAAAACTCTTTCCACTCCATTATTAGGAGCATAAATATTTTAAAAAAACCATAACAATTTTTTCAAATTTAACAATAACTTTTAAAAAACGACCTTTTTTAATTTCAACAGATTCATAAGATACTGGAGTCATATTTTTACTAAATAAAATTGCAACACCTCCACTAATAGAGGATTTATGACTAAGAAAAAGTTGACCTCCCCACTCTCTTTTCCAATCCACCTCATTTCTTTGATCACTGTGCGTTTCTTGTATAAACATGACATCAACAGACTTCTGATTAATAAATTCATACAACATCATCCTCTTACGAACTTCTCTAGCTCCATTTAAATTGAGAGTTCCGATTTTTAGCTGACTCATAGTTTTATTTAGGTTCAACAAGAAACTAAGATGGAAAAAAACAGAAAGTGTGTATAAGGTCAAAAAAAAACAAGCTTAGAGATTTAAACCATGGCATTCTTGTCATCTCTACTAGGAATTTGTTTTTTTAATTTGTTTACAAACTTCCGTAAACGGTACAGTTCAAGATCTGAGAAAGCCCCTTCCTTTATCAGATATCTTGTGTCTTTCACAAATTGTGCACGATTAGGAAAATAATCCTCAACCTGCACACCTTTTAGCCCCTTCGTTTCCTGAAGAAAAACACTAATATCTTCAGCTTTGTACAGAACATTCCCTGCTTCATTTTGGGAACAAACAGAAACCTCTGAACACACAGAAACATTAGAATCAGAATCATCATCCGATGCATCTTCAGCATCGTCACTTTTTTTTTTTACTGTTTTTATCATTTTGACTCTTTCTTCTTTTAATTGGAGTTTTGAAAGTAAGTTGAACTTCCATATCCAATTCACAGTCATTCAATCTCAGATTTTCCTGTACAATCTCTCTATTTTGTTCTACAACCGCCGAAGATAATGTACTCAACCCCACCGCATTCTCGGCCGCCAGAGACTCCGCCACAACACTTATCAACAGGAGAAAAAACGTCTCGGTTACAGATGTAACCCTCGTTCCCTGAGTAGGGAACGGAGACGTTACGTCAAGGAGTGACGGAGAATGGGGGTTTCGCACAGAAAGCCAATCCTCTTCGAGTATTTAACAACGAGCCAATGGCGTGAAAATGCCATGGGTCTGCGGAATTTGCATAGCGTACTCCGCCCACCCCTGTGGGTATAAAAGGAGGAAGCAGACGCAACCGCAGTATGTCTTCGCTGAGGAGCCAAGACTGATCTCAGGCGTCACCCAGCGGTACAGCAGAAGTGGCAAGGAGACGTAACGTCTCCGTTCCCTACTCAGGGAACGAGGGTTACATCTGTAACCGAGACGTTCCCTTTCGTAGTCACTCCGAGTTACGTCAAGGAGTGACGGAGAATGGGGGTCTATGCCATCACGCCATCTTCCAGCTGTCTTCCAGTGCTCTGCGAAAGTCTAGACCTCTAACAGAAAATTACACAAAGGTCCCACTTTGACACAGAATTACCAAGGTACACTGGGAAACATATCCCGGGAGGGACATGCTACCAGATGCCTACCGAAGGGAGGACTTACAAAACACATATGGCCACTGGGGCTGCATATGGAGAATACTGGAGCGCCAACCGCAGGTGGCAACTAGCTCCAGGGGTGGCAGATGGCTTGCCAAGGGAAGACACATGCTCAGAGAGGCTTACAGTGGATAATACACGTGAGACAGTTACCAAAGGGGAACCGTGCACACGGAGGCACCTAGCCGGCACCAGAGCAAGCGCAGTGGTGCCCGCATCATAAGTGCTGGAGGACTCAGGGCTTCAAAGAAGGACAACTGAGGAAATATCGCACTTATCCAATCTGAGGAGTGGAGTGGCGAGCAAGCGAAGACACTCAAGCGGTTCCAGCACTAGCGGAGGCGAGTACGTGAGAGGAAACCGGCTCGATTCGCAAATAAAAAATCTTGCGAAGGTGTTAGGTGTCGCCCAGCCTGCAGCTCTGCAGATGTCTGTTAGCGAGGCGCCACGCGCTAAAGCCCAAGAGGAAGCCACACTCCGAGTGGAGTGGGCTGTCACACCAAGGGGGCACGGTCGACCTTGCTGCTGGTAAGACAAAACAATGGCGTCCACTAACCAGTGAGACAGCCGCTGTTTTGAGAGAGCCCTTCCCTTCTGGCTCCCCCCATAACAAACAAAGAGCTGATCTGAGGTCCTGAAACACCGCGTTCTGTCAACGTAGGTGCGGAGTGCACGCACCGGACAGAGCAGTGCCAAGGCTGGGTCTGCCTCCTCCAAGGGCAGCGCTTGCAGGGTCACCACCTGATCCCGGAAGGGAGTTGTGGGAACCTTGGGCACGTAACCGGGCCGGGGTCTCAGAACAACGTGAGAGTATGCCGGCCCGAACTCTAGGCACGCTTCGTCAACGGAGAATGCGTGCAGGTCCCCTACCCTCTTGATGGAGGCCAATGCAACCAGGAGAGCTGTCTTCAAAGACAGGAACTTAAACTCAACCGATTGCAAAGGCTCAAAGGGAGGCCTCTGCAGAGCATTTAACACTACCGAGAGGTCCCAAGAGGGCACGAGGGGAGGACGAGACGGATTTAGCCTCCTCGCTCCCCTCAGGAACCTGATGACCAGGTCGTGCTTCCCAACGGACTTACCTTCAACTGCATCATGAGAGGCGGAAATAGCCGCAACGTAAACTTTGAGGGTGGAGGGCGACAGCCTACGCTCCAACCCATCCTGCAGGAAGGAAAGCACAACACCGATCGAGCATCTCCTGGGGTCTTCTCGACGAGAAGAGCACCAGTTGACGAAGAGGTTCCACTTCAACGCATACAGGTGTCTAGTAGACGACGCTCTGGCGGAAGTGATGGTTGCTGCCACCGCAGGTGGTAGCGAACTCAAACCTGCCTCGTGCCGTCCAGGAGCCACACATGTAGCCTCCATAGATCGGGACGAGGGTGCCACAGAGTGCCCCGTCTCTGAGTGAGCAGATCTTGTCTCAGAGGAATAGTCCAAGGAGGTGCTGTCGCGAGGAGCATGAGTTCGGAGAACCACGTCTTGGTGGGCCAATAAGGGGCTACCAGCAGGACCTGCTCCTCGTCCTCCTTGATCTTGCACAACACCCGTGCAAGGAGGCTCACTGGGGGAAACGCATACTTGCGTGGGCCCCGCGGCCAGCTGTGCGCCAGCGCATCTGTACCGAGCGTGCCCTCGGACAGGGAATAAAACTGGACGCAGTGGGAAGAGTCCCGGGAGGCAAACAGATCTATCTGAGCTTCCCCGAACTGGTCCCAGATCAGCTGGACCGTCTGGGGATGGAGTCGCCATTCGCCGGAGACAGGGCGGATCCGCGACAGCTCGTCGGCTGCCAGGTTCCGGGCTCCAGGAATGTACACAGCACGAAGGGACCTCAGGTGCTCCTGACTCCATAGTAGGAGGTGGCGAGCGAGCTGCGACATCCGACGTGAGCGTAGACCCCCCTGGTGGTTGATGTACGCTACTGTAGCGGTATTGTCTGAGCGGACAAGTACGTGTTGACCCCTGAGCAGTGCTCGAAAGCGGTGCAGGGCCAGGCGTACTGCCAGCAGCTCGAGGCAATTGATGTGCATGAGGCGCTGGGGTCCTGTCCAGGAACCCGCGGCTGCATGCCCATTGCACATGGCACCCCAACCCGTGGTAGATGCATCCGTGGAGACAACGAGATGCCTGGAAACTCGCTGGAGAGGGACACCTGCCCGAAGAAAGCTGAGGTTCAACCACGGGAAGAAGGTTCGGCGGCACGCTGGAGTTACTGGAACCCGGAGCGAGCCACGATGCCATGCCCACCTCGGGACTCGATCGCGAAGCCAGAGCTGAAGCGGTCTCATATGAAGCAATCCGAGTGGCGTAGCCGCGGCTGCGGATGCCATATGCCCCAGGAGCCTCTGAAAGAGTTTCAGTGGAACCGCACTCTTGCCGTCGAACTGTCGAAGACAAGTCAGCAGTGAGTGTGCGCGCTTGCTCATAAGCTGCGCGGACATGGCGACCGAGTCTATCTCCATGCCGAGAAAAGAGATCCTCTGCACGGGGCAAAGTTTGCTCTTCTCCCGGTTGACCCGAAGGCCCAGACGGGCTAAGTGCTGAAGCACTATATCTCTGTGTACGCAAACCTGTTCTCGAGAGTGAGCCAAAATTAGCCAATCGTCGAGATAGTTCAGGATGCGAACCCCGTGTTCGCGAAGGGGAACAAGGGCTGCCTCGGCGATCTTCGTGAAGACGCGAGGGGACAGAGCTAACCCGAATGGGAGAACCGTGTACTGATATGCCTGGCCTTCGAAAGCGAACCGAAGAAACGGTCTGTGTCGAGGCAATATGGAGACATGACAGTACGCATCCTTCAGGTCGATCGCTGCAAACCAATCCTGATGCCGAACACATTCGAAAATGCGTTTGGCCGTGAGCACAAAACGTGCAGGTCCAGGATCGGTCGTAACCCACCGGTCTTCTTGGGGACAATGAAGTAGGGGCCGTAAAAGCCGGACTTCACCACGGCTGGAGGGACCGTCCCGATTGCACCCTTCGCCAGCAGGGTCGCAATCTCCGCTCTCAAAACCGGGGCATTGCCATCGATTATAGTGGAGCGAACTCCCCTGAAACGGGGAGGAGATCGTGCGAACTGAATCGCGTAGCCGAATCTGATCGTTCTGATGACCCAGCGGGACAGACCGGGGAGCTCGAGCCAAGCTCCGAGGAACCGAACCAGCGGGGTCATACGAGCCACAGACGTCCCCCCGGAGGGGCAGCGGGGCGGAGTGACTGGCATGCGCACGGGAGATACCACATGCGGGTGCGTAGTCGAGCTCCGCTCCCCGACAGAAGAGACCAGGGAAGGACCAGCGTTCCACGGGGGTCTGTTCTGCCGGGGGTCTGGCGACAGAGGGGGAGAGGAGCGGTGCGGTCCGGGGACGACGCACGCTCCTCTCCGCGCCCTCAGAGACAGAGGGGAATGAGCGGGGCGACACTGTGGAGCGTCGTGCGCACTCATTCCGGTCTGTGTGCTCAGTGATAGTATAAAGTCTTTCTTTAACGCACTCAACCCGCTCTTCTTATTATTATATATTTTTATATTTTTATATATTTTTTTTTTTTTTTTTTTTTGAGCAGCGGGGAGCGGAGAACAAAAGATTCTCCCCCGGCCCTCTACGGGGGGAAGGAGGGGCCCTGCTACCTCCTCCTGGGAAAGACTCGATGCCATCACTGAGCAGCCCATAGGGGGCTGTGACGCTCCTCTGCGACCGCCTCTACGGCGCGACCTGGGTGAAGGCTGCTGCTGGGGTCGCTCCGGAGGGAAGGGCGCAGAGGCTCGTCCTCGGCGGCGAACAGACTGAGGCGGCTACACCGGCGGCTGGGTGAAGGCAGCAGCTGGCCGTCGGGGCAGCCTCAGCCTGTTTCTGGGCGGTAGAGAACTGCTGGGCAAAGTCCTCAACCGCACCGCCGAAAAGCTTTTTTTTTTTTTTTTTTTAGCAAAGATGACGCTCCTGGACCACACTAGTGGCCATCACCTGATCCAAGGGAATCAGTCCCGCCCTCGTGCATACCTCTGAGCAGTCTGCTTGGCAGACCTAAAAAAAAAAACGCCCATCATATGCATAGCGGCGGCCGCCCGCCGCGCTATAGGATCGCGCCGTCATAGACGACGAAAACCTACAGGCTCTGGGGGGATGCTCGGGGGGCCCCCGAGAGGAGGCGCTCCGCGGACACAGTTGCATCGCGACAGAGCGCTCCACCGGAGGCACCTCAGCATACCCACGGGCAGCTGCGCCGTCGAGGGGAGGAAAGGCGGGGGAAGCTGACGAGCGCGTCCTCGTCAGTTCCGCATGCAGCTCGGGGACGAATGGCATTGGGGTCGGCTGTGGCCTCGCGGCGGCGGCTTTGCCCAAAAACGATTCATCCATCCGTGAGTGATCGGGGTGGGCCGGAAGATTCCAGTGCAACCCGATACTCACGGCGACCCGAGAGAGCATAGCCGTCATCTCGGGATCCGACACGGGCAACAGGCGCTCCCGAAGGAGGTCGTGCAACCGCATCTTCACTTCCCGAGGAATCAAGCCCGCCTTTATGTGATGCCGCGATCGATAACGCGTCTTCCTCTGGAGCGCCAAACGATCCAGACGGTACCTGCGAACAGGCAGACGTCTGAACCGTTTCGGCGCTCGCTGGCTACAACACTGTTGCGGTGGGTGGGACCCGAGGAGCTAGCGTCGGGGGTTTGTTCCACACCGTCACCGACAGATCACCCTGGCCGCGAGCCGAAGAGCTTCCCCGGGTAGAGGAAGCTGAACGGGTAGCGGAGGCGGGGACTCTCACAGTAAGATCATTGAGTCTCGATCTAAGTGTTGAGATGGTCATATTACCACAAAAGGCACATGACTCAACCACGAAAGCTGCTTTAGCATGATGAAGCCCAGACATACAAAGCAGCGATCGTGCCCATCAGAGAAAGACGGATATCGACCGCACCCAGAAGAACACGGGCGAACCGTCTTTAAAAAGACGTGCCGCGTGTAGCTCTTTCAGAGGAGAGGAGGAAATTCACTCTTTCAGCGCCGAGGCGACCAGGGAGAAGCGCAAAGTCTGGCAGACCACTGCACAGATCGCAGGCAATGCAGAATCTCGCTGGGTACCGCCGTCACACCAACACTGAAGAGGACGCTCGTCTCGAAGAGGCTTTTAGTGATATGGCTTGTGGAGAGAAGAATGCTCTTGGCTCCGAAGCGAAAACATACTGCGGTTGCGTCTGCTTCCTCCTTTTATACCCACAGGGGTGGGCGGAGTACGCTATGCAAATTCCGCAGACCCATGGCATTTTCACGCCATTGGCTCGTTGTTAAATACTCGAAGAGGATTGGCTTTCTGTGCGAAACCCCCATTCTCCGTCACTCCTTGACGTAACTCGGAGTGACTACGAAAGGGAACCTGCACCTCCGCGCTTCTCGCTCCCTCCAGTGGCTCGATTACCGTAGGGGAGACCGGGGACAGTTGCAACAGGGGGATGGTTGCAACATGTAATTTTTCTCTAATCACAAACAAGTTAGAGTGATGACACTCACACTGCACATGCTCAGTTGGATGCCTGCCTTCCAGAGAAAATCTTGAGGAGATTTCTGAGCTACTCCAGGATTTATTGACAAAAAATGATTTTTGAGGTGTGAAAGTAATTTTTTTCTTGAGCTTTATTTTTGTTAAACTGTTGTCACTGTTTATGTGATTGAACTCAAACTTATATGGTTTATATGAGTGATATGTTAACTTTAAGCTAATATGGTTAGCATGTATCAAGGTAGCCTTGTTTAGCTAGCACATGAGGTTTTATTGAACTGACAGGAACGGGGATGGTTGCAACAACTGTTGCAACTATCCCCGTACAATGCATAAATAAATAAACAGACCACATAGCAGTATTTTTTTACATTACAATAGGCTAAATAAAAGTTAATTGCCTCACAAATTGTTTCATTCTTCCTATGTCACTAAAAGCTTACTGTATTTTATGTCAGTTTGAATATTTGACATCTGCACATAAGGCCTAGTCATCTAGACAAATCTATTATTGTCTAATCTATATTGTCTAATCTAATCCGAGCTGATGAATAAATAACACTGTAATATTATTATAACTTACATTTTTGATAATAATATTTTTTCTAACACTGATATATATTGAAATACATTGTATTTGTAATCTGTTGCAACCATCCCCAAACAATGTTGCAACTGTCCCCGGGCCCGGGGTCAGTTGCAACATCTGACTCCTTATGGCTCGTTTCCACTGAGGGGTACGGTACGGTACAGTACAGTTCAGTACGGGTCGGGTCGGGTACACCATGATCAGGCTTGCGTTTCCACCGCCAACAGTACCCTTACTTGATAGGCGTGGTATGCTGGAAAGAAGCGATCGACGTCATTTTCGCGCGAAGAAAGCGACATAGTAAACAACAATGGACAGACAGCAGATCTTGTTCGTGCTTCTCGGCATGTTTGTCACTAGAAATAAGCGCTGGCATTATGCGTTTCCAAGAACCCAGCGCAAAAAATGCGAAGCCAAATCCGACCCAGGAGAATGATCCCGAGGACGCGAGTCCAGTAATTCTGCTAATGGAAAAGCGCGTTCTTGAACGCGGCACTCAGCTCGCTCTGGGTCTGTGACTCCGCCACTCCGGTTATCTCTGTATGTTCATTTTAGGCAACAATAAAACGAAATATGTTCTAAAACACCACTCTGCTTCTTTTCGATTTCATTTTAATACATTTAAAAATTCTAAAGCACACAAATGTGGTTCAGGCAACGTATAGCCTATTGATTATATTCACTGCATGTATTTAACGTTATATTTATAACAAAACTAAATATACAACAACCCTGCCTCTTTTCGTTAAAATTTAAAAATATTAAACATATTCCAGGCAATAGGCTATGTAATGTAATGTATTCCATATCGCATTGGTACGAATGTTGCAATAAACAACATTACAGATGATCTTGTAATAAAATTTAAAAAAAGACAAAACTATCTCTTTTGTTGAATTTCAGTTTTATCAATAATAGCCATTATAAAAGTATAAGTAAAAGGTACAAAAGATATACAGTAAAAAGCTTAAATAACATCAAGAAACAATTCAGTCAGTGAAATATACAAATTCAGCGCTAAAAGATATGAAACTTCACGTTGCCTTCTGCCAAAACTATTGGCCAGGGAACGAATTATAGTTTCACGAGACCAAAGATCACCTGTAAGGTTTATACAAGACGAAAATATATTATGTTCATATGAGACGTGTCAGCCGAGTCAGCGGCAAACATCAGAACGACTAGCCGAGGAAAGGCTGCTCCAGGCGGGGGACACGAGCGCGAGCGTCCGGTGATCGCTTGGAATGGATCTCAGGCAAATTATCATACATCTATAAATAAACCACAGATTTGAGCTTTAAAAAACTACTTTCTCGCCTGAAATACTCTTAAAACTACATTTCGTGACACAATAACAGTAGAACTTTATTTCAACTGTATGCTTCTAATGCGCTTGTAGTACGCGCGAGTGACGATCCTCTGTCCACCAATCACCGTTCTGCAGTGAGTCTAGCTCCACCTTTTAGTACCCTTTCACTGTGCTAGGTACCCCAACGGAAGGGTACCCAAAAAGTGGTACGGTACGGTTCGGCTTTTTGGTACCATTCACAAGTTTTGACAGTGGAAACGCAAATAATTGCGTACCGAACCGAACTGTACCGTACCGTACCACTCAGTGGAAACGAGCCATTACATTCAAATGCAAATTGTGAAAAATGTAGATTCTGTAATTATCTTTAAATGGTTTAGACTATTAACAGACAGATGTAAGATTATTGTATAAACAATTGGTTCGTTTAATCCAAACCATCTCTGAGTAACAGAGCCAAATTCAAAAAGTGTTGCAACTGTCCCTGGTCTCCCCTACTCGCGGGAATCGCCGACACAGTAGGCTCAGACGCGCTACTCTCATCCACAGCGCTCCCCGCTTTGGCTGCGTCAATCAGCTCTACGTTTTTATCCACTTTATCAGGGCAATTACGACTGAGATGCCCGATTTTCATACAACCAAAACATTTGATCGTTGTATCAGATGATGCGAAAACAGTATAATCAAAGCCTTCTATTTTAAATTTAAAGACCAGGTCAAGTTCATCCTCACCATCCTTCAGAATCATAAATACCTGTCTCCTAAAAGACACAAGATGTTTTACTAGAGGAGATTTACATCCGAGCGGATTTTTTTTGATGGGGGAAACTATCTTTCCATGACGGACAATTCCTGCACAATCATCTCATCTTTTACAAAAGGAGGAATGTTTGAAATCATTATTTTCTTGGCGGGAGTACTCAGAGGAAACACCGGCGTGAGTGAACCAGCGCACTATTCATTCGCGAAGCGGACACGATGTGTTCACGACCCACAACGTCTCCTGCAGCCAAACACACATCTTCCACGTTAACATTTGAATCAATCTTCACTCCATGACGCCGAGTTAAATTTTCAAAAACCATGTTTGGAGTCGCCATGCTTTCCAGCAAAATGCTGGAAGCAGACTATCCTCACAAAACAAAAAAACAAAAACCTCTACAACAACAAAAAAACACAAACATAAACACTTACAAAGAAAGAAAAAAAGTTTGGAAAGAGCACTCTTACCAGCCACAAACGGCTACCACTCACTGCCACTCACATCCACACTCACCACATTCCGCCCACTCACTCCCAGCATGCACTCGAGAGAGAGAGAGAGAGAGAGAGAGAGAGAGAGAGAGAGAGAGAGAGAGAGAGAGAGAGAGAGAGAGAGAGAGAGAGAGATTGATTCACTGGGGAGACTGCAACAGCAAATTTTGAGAATATGCAAAATAAAATCAACAAATGAAAAAAAAATCTTGCTCAAATGCACACACACACACACATACACGTCTATATTACTAACAGGGGACTATCGCTCTACACTGGCCAAGAGGGGACTAGTGTTTCTGGTCATTTTGAAGAAACAAAAATGACATACAAAATTTTCTTTTAAGGTCTTTTTTCATAATGTAACTTTAAAAATATATTTTTTTTATTTTTAAAGGGGTGGTCCATTAAAGGTTCACTTTTTTGATTTTAAATAGTGTGTAATGTTGCTGATGGTGCATTAACAGTATCTGCAAAGTTGCAGCGCTGAAAGTTCAATGTAAGCAGAGATATCGTCTTTTAAAAACCAGGAAGTGTAAACGCCTAGAAAAACGACTCGATTGGGACTACAACGGGTTATGGTACGTAACTAACCCGCACATTTGCATCAAACACTCCCTCGGAATATGCAGGAAATGGCATGCGCATATTTCTGCAGCACGTCGAGTGAGTTGTGTTCACGCAGCTGTCAGGTCTTCTGTGTTTCAAGCTTCCCACGGATGCTATACTTCATCAACAATGGATACAATTTATGTTTGATTATATTCCTGAAAGTGACGATCGTAATCTAGCTCTCTGTGCTGCGCATTTTACGGAAGACAGCTTCTAGAATCTCCACGAGATCAATGCAGCAAGAAACTATTAATAAACCATGAAGCAGATCCAACCTTAAAACCAGAGGCAGCAGTTGTTGGACCACAACCTGTAAGTAGGCTAAGATTAATCGTTTTAAATGTATTTGCATGTATAATTCCAGACGTAACGTTAGCCTGTGTTGTATTTATTTATTTATTTATTTATTTATTTTTCAAAATGCCAGCGCTGGCTTTTATAGCCACTATATGCTACTAGTTATGCTAGTATTTTGTGTCTACGACAAACGGGTACAAACATTATGGACCTGAATTTTGTATAAGTACTAATGTTTTAAACGTATTTTTCATGTATATATGCTTTATGACGTTATTTTCGATTTGATCAAGAACGTAAACTTGCCAACGCTGTTTGTGCTTAACATTAGTAGCCAGTCAGTTGCTATCGTTGCCAGTCAGATGCTATTGTGTAAAACAAACGTGTATATGGTTAAAAAAATATGGCAAATTATCATTCAGAAACGTTTAGTAAGAGCCGTGTGTTGTGGTTCTGTTTTACTCGCTTCATCGCGGCTTTCTCGGTCTGATTCTGCCTCAAAGTGCTACTGCAGTTAGACACCATTATTTACATCTGGACCGGAGCTGGCGTTTCCCAGTAAGGTAATAGGCGTTAACTTTCCGGACAACGTGAGCGACAGTTTAGCCAATCACAACACACCCGCCCAAACGAACCAATCTGAGCCCACGACGTGTTTCTGAGGGAGTGTTTTCATAGAATCAGGAAGTAAACCGCTCGTTCAGGGGACAGAGCAGAGCGCGGCTTACAATAAAGGTGAAGTTTATGAAAAATAAGACTTTTTAAAAAAGAAAAACCACGAATACATGTTATATTGCACCCCATAAACACAATCATGCAAAGAAAAAGAGGTCTAGACCACCCCTTTAAAAAAAACATGCCAAGTGGGGACCTGAAACTCTGACCGATTTATACCTTATCAACAGGGGACTCCTATAACCTGCAATGGAACTGTGTGTCTGTGTGAACAGTGAATTGAACTGGCAGTGAAGTCTGTCTTCATAATATAATATATATAAAATAAAATAAAAATAATACACATATATATAGTTAGATTAGTAATAAGTTAGTGACAGTGAAGTGAACTGGCAGTGAAGTCTATCTTCATTGTTTATTTATATATATATATATATATATATATATATATATATATATATATATATATATATATATATATATATAGAGAGAGAGAGAGAGAGAGAGAGAGAGAGAGAGATTTCAAATATAATAGGTAGACATCAAATATGCAATTTCTTATTTTTAAACATGCCAAGAGGCGACCTGCAGCTCTGAACGATTTCTACCTTACCAACAGGGGACTCCTATTGCCTGCAATGGAGCTATGTGTGAACAGTGAAATGAACTGGCAGTGAAGTCTATCTTCATTGTTTTATTTATATATATATATATATATATATATATGAAGAGTTCAGATGCAAAAGCCTCTAAGTGCCATTTGAAATTTTCTTCTAGAATGATCATTTTTATCAAACTTGTATATTTAAGTTCAGTAATTTCACTTAAATTGCAATGAAGATTACCTATTAATTGTCATTCAAGTGAATTTACTGAACTTAAATATACAACCTTGATAAAAATGATCATTTTAGAAGAAAATTTCAAATGGCACTTAGAGGCTTTTGCATCTGAACTCTTCATATATATATATATATATATATATATATATATATATATATATATATATACTGTATATAATAAGTAAAGAGCATTTGAATCTGTTTTTCATACAACGGGGTAAAAAAATACAGATAGCCAAGCGGCAACAGTTCAAAAGCAGAGGCGAGAAGACACCTCTTATCATTCATAATATTTTTTTTTCTTATGTAACGCTCTCTCTCTTCATAGATACTGTCTATGCTTGGTTAAAGCAGTCCCTAACAATTTACTTGCCATTGTTACTTTTCTTAATAATTTTGTCTTTACCTCAGTAGCAATTCCATACCAACAAATAATACAAAATGTCATAACACTTTCGATGAAATCCCTATAAAACATCACAAGCTTTATGTTGTGGACAATACAGGAAAGTTATTGCTTTAAAAAATTAATTCTCTGTTGTGGCTTTATACTTACAGTATATGATTGGTCATATCCCATTTAAGCTTATTGTCAAGAACACCAAGATATTAATAATACGACTGATAGTATTGGCTGCCTATTATTTAAAACATAATTTCTACTCTAATAAAATCAATAGACATGTCCTTTTTTATTTTGTTTCTAGGATGTTGATGCAGAGAGATAGTCAGTGTTTTAAATATTGGTAATTTTAAATGCAACCAAACATACGTCATTCTGTGCCATCTATCAGGGGACCTTTCCTGAAGATCAAATTCAAAACTTTTAAGTTGATTTGCTGCATCTGTTCATTTTTAAGAAAAAAGTAAATGACATAGAAAATTTTCTTTTAGGTCTTTTTTCATAATATAACTTCAAATATGCAACAACAACAAAATTGAACATGCCAAGATAGGACCTGCAACTCTGAACGATGCCTACCTATCTAACAGTGGACTTAAACGATCCCTACCTATCTAACAGTGGACTTAAACGATCCCTACCTATCTAACAGTGGACTAAAACGATGTTTACCTATCTAACAGTGGACTTTCATAGCTGGCAATGGAACTGTGTGTGTGTGTGTGTGAACAGAGAGGGAAACTGGCAGTGAAGTCTGTCTTCATTTTGTAATATATATATATATATATATATATATATATATATATATATATATATATATATATATATATATATATATAGTTACATTGTATGTGTGTTAACACAGGCATCAGAGATCACAATATGCTTAGATAAACATATACAATATACAATTAAAAAAATGATCAAACCATTAGTTATAAAAAATGTAAAAAAATGTTTTGAGTAAAGAGCATTTTAATCTGTTTTTCATACACCGGGGTAAAAAATACAGATGACCTGGCGGCAACAGTTTGTAAGCAGAGGCGAGAAGATGCCTCTTATCATTCATAATATTATTTTTTTCTTATTTAACACTCTCTCTTCATAGATACTGTCTATGCTTGGTTATAGCAGTCCCTAACAATTTACTTGCCATTGTTATGTGCCATTGCCGACACACACACACCTGTCTATATAACTAACACAGGGGTATCGTTCTACACTGGCCAACGGGGGACTTATGTAACGATGTCTACCTATACAAGAGGGGACTCGTATACCCTCCAATGGAACTGTGTGTGTGTCTGTCTTCATTATTATTTTTCTCTCTTCATTGATACTGTCTCTGCTTGGTTATGCTTTAGGGTTTATGACAGAAAATAGCTCTTCAAGGTAACGATTTCAAGTCACTACTTTATACAACGAATAATAATTTTATTAATCAAAATGAACCGGACCCCAGTTGGATGGCACAGAACGACACCAGTTTGGCTGTTTTCACAAACACACTAAAGATTTTGGACGTCAATCTTAAAATGTTATGTTGACTTGCTGAACTGAACCACCCGTTATTAACCAGTCATCATCAGTTAACTGACACAATTTGAAAGTTAGATTAAAATTAAATGGAATTCGAATAAATAAGTGTCTGTGACACATTAATCATGGATTTTTGAAAATGACTGTTCATGTAGTGTGTAATAAAGTTCTAAGTGAATGAAAACATCCTGCAAAGTTTTATATCTGAAAGTGCACCGTATATATAAAGTTATTGTCTTTCAAAAGTGAGAGTCGACTGAGTCTATGAAATGAATTGTTTTTGAAACGAGTCATTGGCCGTTTCGTAGTGACGTAGATATGAAACATTAGCATATTGACAGTAAACCAGAATAAAGGTGTGTATAGGCCTACTCAAATGAACAAAACTAAAGTGCAAAAAATAGTACACGCTTTACACAACATCATTTTTTAACTGAAAACATTTCATGCGTTTTGGCCGTTCATTTACAAGGAAATGCAATCTTGGGTCCTGATAATGCAAGCTTTTGAAACCGATGCCTTTAAAAAATAAATAAACTGTCTCCACACTTAAATACTTAAAGCAAATTTAATCACCAAGCTTTCTGTCCTAAGAAAAATGATGTCTTTACCATTTGCATGTAAACTAAATAAATATGAATTTATGAAAATGGTACGTCATTCCAACCCTGTCACACTAAATGTGTCTCTATAGCACACATTGTGTTTATCGTGCAGTTTAAATGTGAAAATAAGTTTTTTCTGTGCATCTGATACACATGGATAGGTTTAGTGGTGGTGTGTGGTACATATGTATTATATGTTTAGGATTAGTGTTGTGGGGTGCGTGTGTATTACACGCAATAAAGTGCGAATCATATGCATGTAAAAAATTTGTGCGTCAAAATTGCACAATAAACACAATGTGTGCTATAGAGATGCATTTTCATGAGATCAGGCTGGTCATGCACAAGCATATAACATGTTCACATGTGTACTTACTGTATGATCACGTGTTCACATGTTCATTAGTATTATGTGTTCGTCCGTGGATATTTTTTGACAAAGCCACATCAACTACTGGCCTGGCTTGCATAACACAGCCCTTTTAGTGTTTATAGAGTTTGTTTGTAAACAATGTTGTAGTCGTATTTGTTTTGTACACAGTTTTGACTGATATGTGTTATTAACAGCTTTCCATTAAGCCGCTGTGGTATTGGCAATAGGAGTGAGCAAGTAATTAACTCGTATAAACTCCATGAATTCAGTTTTAAGATGCAACCAATGTTTTTATTTCTTGTGCTCTAATTGATACATGTTGCTTCCAATTAGCTTCTTGTGCTGTTTCGTTCTTTGTTGTTCAAACATAGTGATCAATACCTTGCAGATACAGCGCACGTACATTGTCCATATTCCATTTGTCCTGGAATATCACTCTTCATCAGCGAGAATGGTTAAGCATCATTGAACTCAATCCAACACAAACTTAGACATGGTCAGCATAGTATTCCACATAATTCATGGCTTAACACGGTCAAAAAACTGTGTGCTTCCCCACTACCAATACACCTGTCTCTAATTACCCATATGATCCTCATATATCAATGTCAGAGTGCCCCCAGTGGACAAAACTACAATTGCATCAGAATGGCTCCTACACACCGGCCCCTTAATTGATACTGGCAGGAAGACATAACAATTACACAAAACACATATAAAGGAGCCATAACAAATAAAGCAACATATGCACACATTTGGTCATAAATTCATGACATTGGTAAACTTGTAATCACAGAACCATTGTCACCTCAATCATTCAACTCCAATAAAAGACAGAGCTTTTGAACAGGTCGTTCCAGAACACTACCTTTGGTCTTAATCTTTACAGTACGTACTAAACCTTTATCATCTGGAAAAGTTTCCACTACTCTACCAAGTGGCCATGATCCACGAGGAGCAGTGGGATCCAGTAAAAGAACAATGTCGCCAGGAACAAAACTTTGTCGTTCCTTTGTCCACTTTTGACGGTTTTGTAACAAAGGTAGATACTCTCGTATCCACCTTTTCCAGAAAAGATCGGCTAAATACTGCACCTGCCTCCATCTTCTTTTTACATACAGATCGGTCTTTTCAAAAAGTCCAGGTGGTAAAGCAGGCTTGCCTTGCATAAGAAGAAGATGATTAGGGGTGAGGGCCTCAAGATCATTGGGATCACTGGAAAGCTTGGTAATCGGACGATCATTTAAAATGGATTCTACTTCACACAGAATAGTATGGAATGATTCATCATCCAGCATCTGTTGACGAAGTACAGAACAAAGAATATTTCTCACCATGCGAATGATGCGTTCCCACGCACCTCCACAATGGGAGCCTGCTGGTGGATTAAAGCTCCACTGAACCCCAACTTGAAGTAACTCCCTTTCAATTTGCTTGTTATTCCACGCAGAAAGAGCCTCTTTCAACTCTCTGTTAGCACCAATGAAATTTGTTCCATTGTCTGATCTAATGTGAACTACTTGACCTCTTCGAGCAACAAATCTCCTTAAAGCATTTATACATCCATCAGTGTCCAAAGAGTAAGCTACTTCCAAATGCACTGCTCTGGATGCCATACAAGTGAAGATTACTCCGTATCGCTTCACATTACTACGTCCTCTTCTAACTTCGATCGGACCGAAATAATCCACTCCAGTGTTTGTAAAAGGTGGAAGATCAGGGGTAATTCGTTCAAGGGGAAGGTCTGACATCTTTTGCTCACCTATCTTCCCTCTATTACGCCTACATACAATACATTTGGAAATGATTTTTCTTGCAGCAGCATTGGCACTGGTAATCCAATATGTTTGTCTTAACTTGGATAACATATGATTCCTACCACAATGGCCCAATTGTTCATGAATGTGACGAAGTAGAAGATGTGAAATGTGCTGATTCTTAGACAATATAATGGGGTGCTTGGATTCAATAGGCATAGCTGCCTTCCTGAGTCTTCCTCCTACCCTTATAAGTTCATTGTCTAATACAGGATCCAGTCTATATAGACTGCTATTCCTCTTAACTTCCTTAGAACCACTCTTCAGTTGTTCAATTTCATCTTGGAACTGTTGTTGTTGACTGAAGCGAACAATAGCTGTTTCAGCTTCAACGATATCCTCTAATGACAAAGACTGTCCACCTTGAGTTGCTTTAAACAACTGTATTTGCTGATCTATGGCAGATTTAGTAACATTGCGATCTCTTTCAAATGCCAGTAGTTCCTTCCTTTTTAGATGTAGCCTATTTAGCACCTTTCTCAATTTGAGCATCCAAGCAACTGCCACTTTCAGTCTTTTCCAATCTGAAAAATATCTGATGTCCATGAAATGAATCCTTGATGTGCTGAAGAACTCATGCTCAACGAAGTCTCCATCTCTGAAGTGGCATCCACATGCAGCTTATGCTCACAGTCCATTGGAAGCAGGTTTATTTTATATGCTCAACTGCTTAGCGAAACGGAGTTTTTTGACTTTATTAACAGCTTTCCATTAAGCCGCTGTGGTATTGGCAATAGGAGTGAGCAAGTAATTAACTCGTATAAACTCCATGAATTCAGTTTTAAGATGCAACCAATGTTTTTATTTCTTGTGCTTTAATTGATACATGTTGCTTCCAATTAGCTTCTTGTGCTGTTTCGTTCTTTGTTGTTCAAACATAGTGATCAATACCTTGCAGATACAGCGCACGTACATTGTCCATATTCCATTTGTCCTGGAATATCACTCTTCATCAGCGAGAATGGTTAAGCATCATTGAACTCAATCCAACACAAACTTAGACATGGTCAGCATAGTATTCCACATAATTCATGGCTTAACACGGTCAAAAAACTGTGTGCTTCCCCACTACCAATACACCTGTCTCTAATTACCCATATGATCCTCATATATCAATGTCAGAGTGCCCCCAGTGGACAAAACTACAATTGCATCAGAATGGCTCCTACATGTGTAGTGTATTACTTTAGTTTGAAAATAACTTAAGTTATTTAATTAAAATAATAAGTTATCTTTTTAACTGTCTTATTAATGGAACAGAAAGGTTATGGTCGAGAGAGGTAATGTCTCCTCTTCTGTCGCTCACTCTCCTGTGGTCTCCCACAAGGGTCCATCTTGGCGGCCTCCCTTTACTCGCTGTACACTACCATTGGTTTCTGTTTTAAGAAGACATGGTGTTTCCTTCCATTTATGCTGACAACACCCAAATATAAATACTAGGGATGGTAAGATTCACCGATTCGCATCGTCATAAAAGCTAACAACGCAAAGCATCAAATATGTGTGCATCGGATACAAGTTGGCATTTGTAGTGATGCATCGTTTCTAACATTTCTGCATCAGTAGAAAACTATTTGTTCATATAAAATTATTAGTAGATGCGTTATACTTTTACTATTTAGAAAGTGACCAATCATTTGTGACCAATATTATGTAACTGCTGCATTCACGCCAAACGCAGATAGAGCATCTGTAGTAGGTGATTTCCATGTTAAGTCAATGTAAAGACGCGTTGACGCGGGTCTGGAGGTACTGCAGCGCGATAGACGCGATTTCGCACGTCCAGTTCGACTAGATTGATTGACTGGACTGTTGCTCGAGCATTCTCTCATTTGAATACAGTTATGAAAGACCTGTTTGTGAAAGTTAATCATTTATTTTTTTTATTATTGTTTATGTTAAAACAGCACCTACTTTCTGGTCCCTGTTAGCCTAGCTGCTGAAATCACATTAGCCTGCTGGCAAGTTACGGAACATTTCTTCATTGTTTATCCCTGAGATCCTTAGATTTTTTCACTGTTAAATGTGTGAGCTGTTAAAAAAGTAACTGGAGACAGGACAGGAAAAGAATGTCTGTTTTTATTTTAGCCTAATCTTTTAGATTTGTGTAAACCAAATCTTTTGTTTGTGAAAGAGCCATGCGTTTAAAGTCAGATGGCACTTAAGCTACGTTATGATTTGCTGTATGTCTGAACAAAAGAAATAAAAGTTAACTATCTATACAATATTCAATTGCATTGCATCATATTTTTCTCCATTGCATTGAATTACATTGAATCGCATCGCGTTGAAGTTCATGCTTTTATTACTTCTCGTTTAGACTACGGAAACTCATTGTATTGTGGTATTTCCAAGTCACAAATCTCTCGCCATCTAATTTACAATTATAAAATGATATAACATGATTTGATACTGTATATTATCAGCAATTACACATTTTTAACTTGAAAGGAACAAAGTGGAGACCCTCTTTTCTGTAATGAAACACAGATCTTATGAGTTCTGGTCTCTCAGACATTGGCCAATATGAGTAAAAAAGATTTGCTTTAAGTGATAAGTAAGCAATTTATTAAATCATTTATTTAAAAAAATGCTAACTAAAGGGTGCATATCCAATCTCTAATTCGGTTATCTAGATCAGTAAAGGCTAGATGAATCTTCTAAGCTCACTCAAGGTTCGTTTCGTCCGCTTTTAAGACATTCTATGGCGGTCGTTAGCATCCTTAAGGATTTGGCGTGGTCGCAAAATATATCGTATCGTTGTGATAACAAAGCATGGTTGTCATCAAGGCAGATCTTATTGTTAGGCGATCATGCCGTTCCTGAGATGTTAATTTTTCTATCAATTGTTTTCAATTTCATAATTAAGGTTGGGATTATTCTCGCAATGAAACCCATAGCTATGCCCTTTCACTCTTCGTTTCAGGCTTTCAGATGGCTTTTGGCCTTCAGAGACCCGTATCCATCATCACCCTGCCCTCCTCTAACAGAGTTTGTTGAATTAGTTATGTTTTGCTTTTCTTTCAGGTTCCTGTTCACATCCTGACCACGGCCGGTTTTTCCTCCCTTGTCTACGATTACGAATTTTAATTAAATTTTTTCCATTCACAGTTTGCTCGCAGGCATTCAAATTTAGGTAAGTATTTTAATACTAATTATCAAAGTCTGTTCACCGTACCCTCTCTTGGTTTGCTACTTAAGGCATAGCCAAGACCTGTAGTAAACCTCGGACAAACGCCTGCCAATCACATTGTATCACAAGATAAAAAAAATGTTTATAATTGTGCCCTTTTCACAGGATATTTGGTGGGTCTCCGGTGTGTTTGGATCAGAATTCCCCACAGATAATTTTGAAAAGCAGGTTGGAATGGTCATTTCGAAGATGATTAAGCATATCATTTTGTCTATTTCTTTGGGTGTGGCAGGACTGCTACTCCTGGCACATGGGTGGGAGTTTCAATAGCTTGTTTTGCTGCTTCGATTACCTCTCACCAACAATTTTGAACTTTTTGCACTTGTTCAACCGGAATCATTCAAGATGAAGAGATTCAAGTGTCAACAGACAACATTCCGAATGGTTAATGATGAATTATGTAGCTCATCGTAGCTATCTCTAGTCACTAATTAGCTTATTCTGTCTCAATATTCTTTAAATCATGTCCAGTTGGCAGGATTCATGTTAATTTAGGTTGTGATGCACTAACCAGGAGAAATTTTGTTTGCTACCCTCAGAGATGTTCTAACCTTTAAAAAGCAATTCTTTAATTCTCCCATTGCTTGAACTCTGAGTGTTGTAACCTTGAAGATGTTGGTTATGTTTATGCAGTAGCATTGCACACTAAGTAGTTCGAAATCAAAATCCTTCCACCCCCTTTTTATTACCTTCTGTCCGTAATGGTCTCTTTTCTATTGTTATTCAGATGGTAGCTGTTTATTACAGCGTTCATGGCTCATACATCCAGGGGACTTACTCCAGGAGCTAAATACTCCGATTTCCCCATGGTCTTGTTCTGATCTGTGTTTCTCACCTAATTTCTTTACTCACTGTCTTAAGAACTCTAAGAATGAATCTCAAGGCTCTGGAATTATGTCCCTTCTCATCTATGATTTAATTTCTATAAATTCCCCTTCATTTATCCTAACTAACGAGCATTTCTCTCTAAGCCTAGTTCAGGACTCAAGTTTCTGTCCTCAAAAGCTACAGTTTATCTCCCTCCAGTATATTCCAGGTATACATATCCCTCCAGGTTATTCCTTCAGGATTGGGGCTGCCACGACAGCAGCCGAACGTGGCATTTCTACTGCAGCCAGTAAGATCCTGGGCAGATTGTCTTCCTCTATATTCGAGTCATGCATACGACCTGATCCAAAAAATCATCCTCGACGCTCAGCAAGCTCTTTACTAAACGGTTCAGTTAAATAACCTTTGCAACTACTGGTGGTGGTGCTATTATATTCCGGCATCATATTGCTCTTTAAATCAGCTTGCTTTCATGGTCCTACAGTAAGTCATCGTCTATATGTGGCCTAGTGGACTTGTCTTAAAGGTGACCTATAATTTGAAATTGAATTTATGTTGGCATATTAAATAACAAGAGTTCAGTACATGGACATGACATACAGTGAATCTCAAACATCATTGTTTTCTCCTTCTTACTTAAATTTCGTTTTTGAAAAACACCCCTGAAAAACAGGCGAATATCCACATAATATCGACTCTGACGTAAAAGTCGGGATCATTAATATGTATAACTCAAAACATTTGCATATGCCAGCCCATGTTCAGTGATAGACGAGGCGCACTCGAAGCAAGGCAGTTGATCAGTGTTCAGATCTACACATGAATACAGAAGTATATTTTAGTTCCTTCGTCCGAGCCTCTGAAGAAACAATGGATTAATTTCATTTTCTCTGGAAATTTTTCACCGACGACTTCCTCAACTTGCTAAGAGCTGGCCTCGGATCGAGCTGATGGGCCCTATTTTAACGATCTGAAACGCAAGTGTCAAAGCGCATGGCGCAAGTAACTTTGTGGGCGGGTCCCGGCGCTATTGCTATTTTCCCGGCGGGATAAATGCCTCTTGCGCCTGGCGCAAATCTAAAAGAGGTTGGTCTGAAGTAGCTTCATTATTCATAGGTGTGGTTTGGGCGTAACGTGAAATAAACCAATCCGAGCGCCATCCAACATACCCTTTAAGAACAGGTGCGCATGTTGCATGACGGATTGTTATTATAACGGCGGGTTTACCAGGCGCGCGCCAGGAGCGTTCACAGCCGATGAGACCGACGTTCTTGTCAGGACAGTGAAAGACAGAGAAGTGACGTTGTATGGGGATGGGAGAAACTCTTGCACATCAGCGTCGGTTAAACATTATAGCCTATACGTATGTTTCTTGCCACTATTGGGCAAACAGGTCTGATCCTTTAGTACTACAATAGCCTTAAGAAATGGTTATTTCGGTTTTTTCATCTTCATGTAAACCACAATGATTTCCCTCTTGTGTTAATATTTTTCCTTGTTATAATGTATGATTTGCAAAAATAAAAACTACTGCATCTATGTTGATGAGAGAATCAGTATATGCGCGTTGTGTACCCGCTACATTATGGCCAAGCATGCGCGCTTAAAATAGCATTATGAACAACGTGCAACGCGCCACTGACTTTAGACTATGGGCCCTATTTTAACGATCTGAAACGCAAGTGTCAAAGCGCATGGCGCAAGTAACTTTGTGGGCGGGTCCCGGCGCTGTTGCTATTTTCCCGGCGGGATAAATGCCTCTTGCGCCTGGCGCAAATCTAAAAGAGGTTGGTCTGAAGTAGCTTCATTATTCATAGGTGTGGTTTGGGCGTAACGTGAAATAAACCAATCCGAGCGCCATCCAACATACCCTTTAAGAACAGGTGCGCATGTTGCATGACGGATTGTTATTATAACGGCGGGTTTACCAGGCGCGCGCCAGGAGCGTTCACAGTCGATGAGACCGACGTTCTTGTCAGGACAGTGAAAGACAGAAGTGACGTTGTATAGGGATGGGAGAAACTCTTGCACATCAGCGTCGGTTAAACATTATAGCCTATACGTATGTTTCTTGCCACTATTGGGCAAACAGGTCTGATCCATAGTACTACAATAGCCTTAAGAAATGGGTATTTCAGTTTTTTCATCTTCATGTAAACCAAAATGATTTCCCTCATGTGTTAATATTTTTCCTTGTTATAATGTATGATTTGCAAAAATAAAAACTACTGCATCTATGTTGATGAGAGAATCAGTATATGCGCGTTGTGTAGGCCTACCCGCTATATTATGGCCAAGCATGCGCGCTTAAAATAGCATTATGAACAACGCGCAACGCGCCACTGACTTTAGACCAGGTTTTTTATGGTCAGTGGCGCAATTGTGTTCTGGAAGTGTAAAATAGCACCAGGGAATGTTTGCGCCGAAACACGCCTCCTTTTTGCGCCGATCCGCCCAGGGAGCGCAAGTTCATTTCCTAGTTTACCGACGTGCGTCTGTGGAGGGGAAAATCCCGCTTTGCGCACGTGCAAAATAGGAATGAGACATGCGTTTGTGTATAAAGTCATTTGCGCCGGGTGCAAGATAGGGCCCTAGGTTTTTTCTGGTCAGTGGCGCAATTGTGTTCTGGAAGTGTAAAATAGCACCAGGGAATGTTTGCGCCGAAACACGCCTCCTTTTTGCGCCAATCCGCCCAGGGAGCGCAAGTTCATTTCCTAGTTTACCGACGTGCGTCTGTGGAGGGGAAAATCCCGCTTCGCGCGCGTGCAAAATAGGAATGAGACATGCGTTTGTGTATAAAGTCATTTGCGCCGGGTGCAAGATAGGGCCCGATGTGTTGTTGTTCAAGTTCAGACAGGTAATCTTTCACTTTAAAATCGTTCAATACTGTCTATGCCTCAGTAAGTCAGGCCAGTGATTAAAAATCAACTTCACATCGTTTCTTTTAGTAGGATGAAAAAAAAATCTTATTTAAATTGTGAATTATATACAGAAAGAAAGCGATCAAAGAACAATCACAGCGCGAGTTTATCTGGACACTTGCCAAACTCGTTATGAATTCAATGACACACGTTACACTGCACAACGCAGTGAATGTAAATACAGTTTAACGTTAGAAGCTCTAACGTTAAACTGTATTTACATCGTCGTGTCTGCTGTATTAGACGTAGAGAGACTGTATTGCAATGATAAGATCTTCATTCTCACGATCGACACACTCACTGTCCTTTGCTTGATCAACACAGCAACACTTTATGTGATGGGAATAGATCTAAATACTTCAAAAACATCTAACGATTTGTTAATCTCGATAGCTGTAGTTAATAGAAAAAACCTATAATAGCTGTAGTAAAATTATTCAAGAGAGTTTCACATGTAATAGGCTACATAGCTATTTCATATGCAAGCATGTCAGCCAATCACAGCATAGGCCGGTTACAAACAGCAGACACGCCCCTTCAAACCTAGTGTTCAGATCAGAGGCTGAAATCAGGCTAGGAAAAATGCCTTTTATTTCTAAATTATGACTATTTTTGATCTAAAAAACATACTAACATTATAAGGGCAACCCAGGAAACATAAAATAATTTTAAAAAAACACTATAGGGGACCTTTAATGTGGCCCTTGTCTTTATGTGGCATTAGTAGCCGTTGTGGTCTCGCCCCAGGTGGCCTCATGGGGAAAAAAAAAGACATGATATATATATATATATATATATATATATATGTTCCGTGTGGTCTACTGTGACCGTGCAGCCTAATGTGGCCTTGTCCCGTGGTCTTGTGGCCTTTTACGGCATGGTTCTGTGTGGCCTAGTGGCTGTGTCTCGTTGGCCTTGTATCCGTGTGGCATTAGCAGCCTGTGGCCCAGCGGGCCTTGTCTCTGTGTGGGTCTCAAGGCCTTGTGGCATAATGTTGCCTTGTCCTATGTGTGGCCTATACGGTCTTGTGGCCCTTACGGTCTTGGTTCTGTGTAGCCTAGTGGCCGGTGTCCCTGTGTGATCTCGTCTCAGTGTGGGCGTACAATATCACGGCTCTTGCATCCTCATTCTATGTTCAGTGTGGTCTACTGTGACCGTGTAGCCTAATGTGGCCTTGTCCCGTGGTCTTGTGGCCAGTTATGGCATTGGTTCTATGTGTCCTAAGGCCTTGTCTATGAGTGGTTCTGTTTCTTTGTGGCTTTAGCAGCCTTGTGGCCCAGCGGGCCTCGTTTCTGTGTGGGTCTAAAGGCCTTGTGGCACAAGTTGCCTTGTCCTGTATGTAAAAAAGGCCAGTGGTCAGTGGCCCCTAGTGGGCACGGTTCAATGTGGCCTAGTGGCCGTTGTCTGTGTGGCTTGTTCAATGTGGCCTTGTGGCACAAGTTGCCTTGTCCTATATGTAAAAAAGGCCAGTGGCCAGTGGTCCTTAGGGGCGCGGTTTAATGTGGCTAAGTAGCCGTTGTCTGTGTGGCCAAGCGGCCTCGAGGCATTGCTGCCTTGCATTTAAAAAAAAAAAAGTCCATATGGTCCTTGTGGCCTGGTTATGTGTGGCCTTGCGGCCTTGTCCAGTCTTCCTCGTTCTATGTGCGGCATTAGAGGCCGATGTGGCTCATCGCGGCCTTGTCTCTGTGGTCAGGCAAGGCCATGTGGCCGGGCGGCCTTGTCTCTGTGGTCTTCCATGGCCGTGTGGTCCAATGTGGCCAGATTGCGGTCTAAGGAGGCCTGCTCTGTGTATGGCCCTAGGTGGCCTGTTCTGTGTGGTCCAATGAGGCCGGCCAATGTGCTTTGTCTGTGTGGTCCAATGAGGCCTGGCCCAATGCGGCTCTGTTCTGTGTGGTCCATCGTGGCCCTGTCTCTGTGTGGCCCATTGCGGCCTGTCTCTGTGTGTTCCATGAGGCCTGGCCCTATGTGGCTGTTCTGTGTGGTCCATCGCGACTGTGTCTGTGTGGCCAATGTGGCCTGGTTCTGCGTGGTCCATCGAGGCCATGTCTCTGTGTGGTCTGTAATGGCGTCTGTAATGGCGTCTTCCTGCCAAGGCGGTCTTTTCTCAGTGTTCCTATAATGGCTTGTGTTCCAATGACATGTCCTAAGTTAGCCTCCCCACAGTTTAAGTCACTATTCCACAACACTTGATTCCCTCCAACTAATTTATAAGAAACTGGCTTCGATCAGACGTAAGTTTGTCTCAAAACATAAGTCACTCTGGATGAAAGCGTCAGCATGGATAAACGCTAATGTACATACAGCAGCAGAACATAAATGCATAATGCATTATTCATGTCTTCTCATAGTTCCTTTCAGACTCACAATGAAGTGTCCTCTTTTAATTAGTTATTGGCTACGAGGCTTTACACATTTCATGTTCATGCCTATTATTAACTCCCTTTTCTTTCTATTTTAGGTTCTACAGGATACACGACTGGTGGGTATACTTTTCCTTACCGTTCTTTTGGGGGTGGGCTCCGTCCTGGTGGAATTATCTTCCACCTGTTTTTGGGGGTCGGCTGCGCCCCGCCTTTGTCTTTAGGCAGGAAATGCAGAGTCCGGACCCTCGGATTGCGAGCTATGGACGGGGCCTATGCCAAAGAACTTAATTGCTTGCTGGGCAATCAATAAATGTATTTATTGTTACAGTATTTATTCTCCCGAGTCTTTCTGGTAGAAATGGAAGCTTTAGCATTAAGTTCTGCCAGGAAGACTCAATCGTTGCGTCACTAATTACTTTCTCATCTATCCAATCGCGTTTAATGCTTGTGGTATAAAAGACCGGTACTTACACATGTTTGAGTTCGCAGATGCTGACGCTTTCATTGACCTCCATCCTCCCCACCACCTCCAAGATGGTTCCTTCCTCCTATCCTACCACCTCCAAGATGGTTCCTTCCCTCCCATCCTACCACCTCCAAGATGGTTCCTTCCCTTCCATCCTCCCCACCACCATCAGGATGGTCCCTTCCTATACCTCCCGGGGGGGTCGGCTGCGCCCCGCCTTTGTCTTTAGGCAGGAAATGCAGAGTCCGGACCCTCGGATTGCGAGCTATGGACGGGGCCTACGCCAAAGAACTTAATTGCTTGCTGGGCAATCAATAAATGTATTTATTGTTACAGTATTTATTCTCCCGAGTCTTTCTGGTAGAACTGCGCATTCTGTGCGTAGTGTCAGTTAGATTTTGACAAGTGTGGAGAGGAGATAACCGCTCTGCCGACTCTTTGTATTCTTTCTTTTATTTTATTAAATACGACAACTCTCGTCCCTCGTGCAACTGTTCATCTGAGTGAATTCTCTCCCTTTAAATATTGAGATGGTTACGTGGGTGGCGTTTTAAGTTGCGTTGTATGCAGATAACGTAGGGCAGCGTTCTCAGCACGTACGGACTAAGTGTAATTGCCAATTCACTAAGCCACGCCAGTTGAGCGATCATATCGTGCACGCGTTCATGTGCAGCGTTCATGTGCAAGAGAAAGTTTATGACAAAGTAAGTCTCCTTCTTTGTATATTGTTAATAGTGCAGTTAAAATACTTTGTGACGATCTGTGCCGAGTTAAATAATGTTTATGTTTAGCGATCTTTCTAACGGTAATTTGATCCTGCTTAACGAGCAGATTATCCCGCTAGCATCGCGGCTCGTTTGTTCATATTTACAAGTTAATACTTTTGAAGTGACTTTCTCTGTGGATAATATCTTCCACTGATTGCCATTTAGTACTGCCAGTGATAATGAAGACCGTCCAATTTCTATAATTTACATTTGGTATTTTGTCAATTTAATTGCATTATGCAGTTTATTATAGACTTATATTAATAGGCATATTTCTTGATTTATATATTTCATGTATCTGTGCACTCTACAGAGATGTTTATATTTAAGTTTGTAATTTCTTAAGTTGTTGAATAATTCAGTGAGTGAATATTTATTTCTGTTATGTTATTTATTTCAGAAACTACCATGTATCAGTATGGTCACTCTTGTGCATTAAACACTTAAACTCTCTCTGATGACTCCGACTCCTTGACCAGAGTTCTGCAGCGGTCAATAATAGTCCATCAGTTTTCAGTGGGGCAATACCCAACAACTAGTGCTATGTTTTTATCTGGGCAACATCTCAACTTTGCGTTACACATGTACTGTTTCCACGTCCTGTCCTGGCTGTTTTTAAGTGATGAAAATGTCCTGGTTTTCAAAAAAACTGCTGGGAAAGATCAGTTCTACAGAAAAATATAGATGGGCAAACAAGGTGGATGAGGAAGAAAAACAGGATAAAGAGGATGAAATCTAAAGATACTGTTAGTTTGTTTTTTTAAGTTTGTTAGAGCTATTTTTTGTTACATTTGGAGGCATTTATTTTAGTTATTTATTATTTATATATTTATTTTTAGAATACAGAAGACATTATTTCTATCATTATTTCATTGTTTTTTTTTAATCTGTCATAATAATACATTGAGACATGAATATGATCACCCTAGTTTAGTATTCTATTACTATTTCTGTTTTACATTAAGCGCCATCTAATGTCAGGGAAAGAATTTGCATGTTCTTTCCACGCTGATATTCGCCCTGGTGTGTAAGGGCCTTTACTCCTCGTTTGTATTTATTTCTGTATGGTGAATTACTGCATGATACCTGGATGTTCTGAAGGCGAAACTATCACAACACAAACGTCCGTGTGCTCGTCTGATTCAGAGCTTTCCTCCAGGAGAAATTGCCATCGTTGAAATTCTCTGCAGCAGACGGACTCTGTGTCCGTAAGCCGTGACACGCAGCGAGAGTACAGGCAACAGCAGGCCGCCGAGCTTGACCTAGTCCGGGCGTCTCGACCGACAGCCAGGCGTCTCCTGCTCTTCCATCAGTCTCAGCTTCTCTAAACTACACTACAGCTCGTAAAGATAGCCACGAACATCGGATTCGAGCAGCAGACTTTCAAAACCCTCTTCTTCCATATCATGTTTAGTTTCTTCCATCATTATCATAACTTCATATCTCCACAGGGCTTGTTAGCTTAGCTTCCAAACAAGATGGTGGATATTGATTTCAGTCTCTGTAAGAGAAGTCCTACCCACTGATCTGTAATAGGCCTGTGGGTGAGTGGGTGCCACACCCTTGAATAATAATGAGCTAATCTTTGTAGTCTGTTGTCATTTCAATGAAATGTGACTTCCTGCTTATCGTGACGCAAAATGACGATTTTTACATCACAATAAGCAGGAAATAAAACACTTAAATCCTTATTTCTCCCATCTCAGGGGAAAATAAGGGAATAAACCATGACCATTAAAAAATATGACTGGGTTTCTAAAGATACAAAGCTTAATGCAAATGGGTGAAGTGACCCTTTAATTCAAGAGATGACTTGATTGAAATCTGTGTAAAATGTTCCCTTTCGTAGTCACTCCGAGTTACGTCAAGGAGTGACGGAGAATGGGGGTTTCGCACAGAAAGCCAATCCTCTTCGAGTATTTAACAACGAGCCAATGGCGTGAAAATGCCATGGGTCTGCGGAATTTGCATAGCGTACTCCGCCCACCATGTGGGTATAAAAGGAGGAAGCAGACGCAACCGCAGTATGTTTTCGCTTCGGAGCCAAGAGTATTCTTCTCTCCACAAGCCATATCACTAAAAGCCTCTTCGAGACGAGCGTCCTCTTCAGTGTTGGTGTGACGGCGGTACCCAGCGAGATTCTGCATTACCTGCGATCTGTGCAGTGGTCTGCCAGACTTTGCGCTTCTCCCTGGTCGCCTCGGCGCTGAAAGAGTGAATTTCCTCCTCTCCTCTGAAAGAGCTACACGCGGCACGTCTTTTTAAAGACGGTTCGCCCGTGTTCTTCTGGGTGCGGTCGATATCCGTCTTTCTCTGATGGGCACGATCGCTGCTTTGTATGTCTGGGCTTCGTCATGCTAAAGCAGCTTTCGTGGTTGAGTCATGTGCCTTTTGTGGTAATATGACCATCTCAACACTTAGATCGAGACTCAATGATCTTACTGTGAGAGTCCCCGCCTCCGCTACCCGTTCAGCTTCCTCTACCCGGGGAAGCTCTTCGGCTTGCGGCCAGGGTGATCTGTCGGTGACGGTGTGGAACAAACCCCCGACGCTAGCTCCTCGGGTCCCACCCACCGCAACAGTGTTGTAGCCAGCGAGCGCCGAAACGGTTCAGACGTCTGCCTGTTCGCGGGTACCGTCTGGATCGTTTGGCGCTCCAGAGGAAGACGTGTTATCGATCGCGGCATCACATAAAGGCGGGCTTGATTCCTCGGGAAGTGAAGATGCGGATGCACGACCTCCTTCGGGAGCGCCTGTTGCCCGTGTCGGATCCCGAGATGACGGCTATGCTCTCTCGGGTCGCCGTGAGTATCGGGTTGCACTGGAATCTTCCGGCCCACCCCGATCACTCACGGATGGATGAATTGTTTTTGGGCAAAGCCGCCGCCGCGAGGCCGCAGCCGTCCCCAATGCCATTCGTCCCCGAGCTGCATGCGGAACTGACGAGGACGCGCTCGTCAGCTTCCCCCGCCTTTCCTCCCCTCGACGGCGCAGCTGCCCGTGGGTATGCTGGGGTGCCTCTGGTGGAGCGCTCTGTCGCGATGCAACTGTGTCCGCGGAGCGCCTCCTCTCGGGGGCCCCCCGAGCATCCCCCCAGAGCCTGTAGGTTTTCGTCGTCTATGACGGCACGATCCTATAGCGCGGCGGGCGGCCGCCGCTATGCATATGATGGGCGTTTTTTAGGTCTGCCAAGCCAGACTGCTCAGAGGTATGCACGAGGGCGGGACTGATTCCCTTGGATCAGGTGATGGCCACTAGTGTGGTCCAGGAGCGTCATCTAAAAGAAAAAACATTGCTAAAAAAAAAAAAAAAAAAAGCTTTTCGGCGGTGCGGTTGAGGACTTTGCCCAGCAGTTCTCTACCGCCCAGAAACAGGCTGAGGCTGCCCCGACGGCCAGCTGCTGCCTTCACCCAGCCGCCGGTGTAGCCGCCTCAGTCTGTTCGCCGCCGAGGACGAGCCTCTGCGCCCTTCCCTCCGGAGCGACCCCAGCAGCAGCCTTCACCCAGGTCGCGCCGTAGAGGCGGTTGCAGAGGAGCGTCACAGCCCCCTATGGGCTGCTCAGTGATGGCATCGAGTCTTTCCCAGGAGGAGGTAGCAGGGCCCCTCCTTCCCCCCGTAGAGGGCCGGGGGAGAATCTTTTGTTCTCCGCTCCCCGCTGCTCAAAAAAAAAAAAAATATATATAATAATAAGACGGGTTGAGTGCGTTAAAGAAAGACTTTATACTATCACTGAGCACACAGACCGGAATGAGCGCGCACGACGCTCCACAGTGTCGCCCCGCTCATTCCCCTCTGTCTCTGAGGGCGCGGAGGGGAGCGTGCGTCGTCCCCGGACCGCACCGCTCCTCTCCCCCTCTGTCGCCAGACCCCCGGCAGAACAGACCCCCGTGGAACGCTGGTCCTTCCCTGGTCTCTTCTGTCGGGGAGCGGAGCTCGACTACGCACCCGCATGTGGTATCTCCCGTGCGCATGCCAGTCACTCCGCCCCGCTGCCCCTCCGGGGGGACGTCTGTGGCTCGTATGACCCCGCTGGTTCGGTTCCTCGGAGCTTGGCTCGAGCTCCCCGGTCTGTCCCGCTGGGTCATCAGAACGATCAGATTCGGCTACGCGATTCAGTTCGCACGATCTCCTCCCCGTTTCAGGGGAGTTCGCTCCACTATAATCGATGGCAATGCCCGGTTTTGAGAGCGGAGATTGCGACCCTGGTGGCGAAGGGTGCAATCGAGACGGTCCCTCCAGCCGTGGTGAAGTCCGGCTTTTACGGCCCCTACTTCATTGTCCCCAAGAAGACCGGTGGGTTACGACCGATCCTGGACCTGCACGTTTTGTGCTCACGGCCAAACGCATTTTCGAATGTGTTCGGCATCAGGATTGGTTTGCAGCGATCGACCTGAAGGATGCGTACTTTCATGTCTCCATTTTGCCTCGACACAGACCGTTTCTTCGGTTCGCTTTCGAAGGCCAGGCATATCAGTACACGGTTCTCCCATTCGGGTTAGCTCTGTCCCCTCGCGTCTTCACGAAGATCGCCGAGGCAGCCCTTGTTCCCCTTCGCGAACACGGGGTTCGCATCCTGTACTATCTCGACGATTGGCTAATTTTGGCTCACTCTCGAGAACAGGTTTGCGTACACAGAGATCTAGTGCTTCAGCACTTAGCCCGTCTGGGCCTTCGGGTCAACCGGGAGAAGAGCAAACTTTGCCCCGTGCAGAGGATCTCTTTTCTCGGCATGGAGATAGACTCGGTCGCCATGTCCGCGCAGCCTACGAGCGAGCGCGCACACTCACTGCTGACTTGTCTTCGACAGTTCGACGGCAAGAGTGCGGTTCCACTGAAACTCTTTCAGAGGCTCCTGGGGCATATGGCATCCGCAGCCGCGGCTACGCCACTCGGATTGCTTCATATGAGACCGCTTCAGCTCTGGCTTCGCGATCGAGTCCCGAGGTGGGCATGGCATCGTGGCTCGCTCCGGGTTCCAGTAACTCCAGCGTGCCGCCGAACCTTCTTCCCGTGGTTGAACCTCAGCTTTCTTCGGGCAGGTGTCCCTCTCCAGCGAGTTTCCAGGCATCTCGTTGTCTCCACGGATGCATCTACCACGGGTTGGGGTGCCATGTGCAATGGGCATGCAGCCGCGGGTTCCTGGACAGGACCCCAGCGCCTCATGCACATCAATTGCCTCGAGCTGCTGGCAGTACGCCTGGCCCTGCACCGCTTTCGAGCACTGCTCAGGGGTCAACACGTACTTGTCCGCTCAGACAATACCGCTACAGTAGCGTACATCAACCACCAGGGGGGTCTACGCTCACGTCGGATGTCGCAGCTCGCTCGCCACCTCCTATTATGGAGTCAGAAGCACCTGGGGTCCCTTCGTGCTGTGTACATTCCTGGAGCCCGGAACCTGGCAGCCGACGAGCTGTCACGGATCCGCCCTGTCTCCGGCGAATGGCGACTCCATCCCCAGACGGTCCAGCTGATCTGGGACCAGTTCGGGGAAGCTCAGTAGATCTGTTTGCCTCCCGGGACTCTTCCCACTGCGTCCAGTTTTTATTCCCTGTCCGAGGGCACGCTCGGTACAGATGCGCTGGCGCACAGCTGGCCGCGGGGCCCACGCAAGTATGCGTTTCCCCCAGTGAGCCTCCTTGCACGGGTGTTGTGCAAGATCAAGGAGGACGAGGAGCAGGTCCTGCTGGTAGCCCCTTATTGGCCCACCAAGACGTGGTTCTCCGAACTCATGCTCCTCGCGACAGCACCTCCTTGGACTATTCCTCTGAGACAAGATCTGCTCACTCAGAGACGGGGCACTCTGTGGCACCCTCGTCCCGATCTATGGAGGCTACATGTGTGGCTCCTGGACGGCACGAGGCAGGTTTGAGTTCGCTACCACCTGCGGTGGCAGCAACCATCACTTCCGCCAGAGCGTCGTCTACTAGACACCTGTATGCGTTGAAGTGGAACCTCTTCGTCAACTGGTGCTCTTCTCGTCGAGAAGACCCCAGGAGATGCTCGATCGGTGTTGTGCTTTCCTTCCTGCAGGACGGGTTGGAGCGTAGGCTGTCGCCCTCCACCCTCAAAGTTTACGTTGCGGCTATTTCCGCCTCTCATGATGCAGTTGAAGGTAAGTCCGTTGGGAAGCACGACCTGGTCATCAGGTTCCTGAGGGGAGCGAGGAGGCTAAATCCGTCTCGTCCTCCCCTCGTGCCCTCTTGGGACCTCTCGGTAGTGTTAAATGCTCTGCAGAGGCCTCCCTTTGAGCCTTTGCAATCGGTTGAGTTTAAGTTCCTGTCTTTGAAGACAGCTCTCCTGGTTGCATTGGCCTCCATCAAGAGGGTAGGGGACCTGCACGCATTCTCCGTTGACGAAGCGTGCCTAGAGTTCGGGCCGGCTTACTCTCACGTTGTTCTGAGACCCCGGCCCGGTTACGTGCCCAAGGTTCCCACAACTCCCTTCCGGGATCAGGTGGTGACCTTGCAAGCGCTGCCCCTGGAGGAGGCAGACCCAGCCTTGGCACTGCTCTGTCCGGTGCGTGCACTCCGCACCTACGTTGACAGAACGCGGTGTTTCAGGACCTCAGATCAGCTCTTTGTTTGTTATGGGGGGAGCCAGAAGGGAAGGGCTCTCTCAAAACAGCGGCTGTCTCACTGGTTAGTGGACGCCATTGTTTTGTCTTACCAGCAGCAAGGTCGACCGTGCCCCCTTGGTGTGACAGCCCACTCCACTCGGAGTGTGGCTTCCTCGTGGGCTTTAGCGCATGGCGCCTCGCTAACAGACATCTGCAGAGCTGCAGGCTGGGCGACACCTAACACCTTCGCAAGATTTATAATTTGCGAATTGAGCCGGTTTCCTCTCACGTACTCGCCTCCGCTAGTGCTGGAACCGCTTAAGTGTCTTCGCTTGCTCGCCATTCCACTCCTCAGATTGGATAAGTGCGATATTTCCTCAGTTGTCCTTCTTTGAAGCCCTGAGTCCTCCAGCACTTATGATGCGGGCACCACTGCGCTTGCTCTGGTGCCGGCTAGGTGCCTCCGTGTGCACGGTTCCCCTTTGGTAACTGCCTCACGTGTATTATCCACTGTAAGCCTCTCTGAGCATGTGTCTTCCCTTGGCAAGCCATCTGCCACCCCTGGAGCTAGTTGCCACCTGCGGTTGGCGCTCCAGTATTCTCCATATGCAGCCCCAGTGGCCATATGTGTTTTGTAAGTCCTCCCTTCGGTAGGCATCTGGTAGCATGTCCCTCCCGGGATATGTTTCCCAGTGTACCTTGGTAATTCTGTGTCAAAGTGGGACCTTTTTGTAATATTGTGTTAGAGGTCTAGACTTTCGCAGAGCACTGGAAGACAGCTGGAAGATGGCGTGATGGCATAGACCCCCATTCTCCGTCACTCCTTGACGTAACTCGGAGTGACTACGAAAGGGAACGTCTCGGTTACAGATGTAACCCTCGTTCCCTGAGTAGGGAACGGAGACGTTACGTCTCCTTGCCACTTCTGCTGTACCGCTGGGTGACGCCTGAGATCAGTCTTGGCTCCTCAGCGAAGACATACTGCGGTTGCGTCTGCTTCCTCCTTTTATACCCACATGGTGGGCGGAGTACGCTATGCAAATTCCGCAGACCCATGGCATTTTCACGCCATTGGCTCGTTGTTAAATACTCGAAGAGGATTGGCTTTCTGTGCGAAACCCCCATTCTCCGTCACTCCTTGACGTAACGTCTCCGTTCCCTACTCAGGGAACGAGGGTTACATCTGTAACCGAGACGTTTTGTATGATAAAAATAATCTATAATGTTTAAACCGTGGTCTCTTGTTTCTCTGCTAGTGCTGTAAACCAGGCAGATCACAGATAACGATAAGTAGGAAATAGATCCACCTCCTAAAATCATGCCACTGTCTCATTGGTCAGAATTCCCACGGGAGGTTGGATGAACTTTTAAGTTAAAGATCCGAACAAAGGAGCAAGACCTTATGTTAAGTTTGCGTCTCTCTCTAAAAACAGCAAGAGAGTGTTCTGTTTGCGTTTCTCTCTCTCTAAACATCATGGGTGCGGTCGTCTTGAAAATCATCAAGAATCTATGACGACACCGGACAGACCAGAAACAATGGAATTAGACCAGCAGACAAAGGACCCAAATCAAGATCAGGGTTGAAACAGCTCATTCAAACCATCAAACTCAGCTTACTTTAATTTCTTTCCTTTGTTTTCTTTTTCGTAAAAGTCTCGTTTCAAAGTTAAGTTTGCAGCAAAGTTTCATTTAAACGTCTCTCCTGCAACGTGCTTCGAACTGTAAAGACTTTCATTCGTCTGCCAACACCCACGTGACTGGCAGCTCAGAAATTTCCATCCACGCACGAGAAGACATCCAAAGCAACGGACCCGAGAAACTCCTTGACGAAAATACCCCGCAGGGACAAGCAAGTAACCCCAGACTCTAACTGAACTGGTGCTTTAGTGTAAATTGAATAATCTGTCTAAGAAACAAAGGTTTAAATTAATGATTGATGGTCATTCTAGGTCACATCTTTTAAGTGCATAGAGAAACTTTCTCATTCTCGTTCCAACTCACTCTTTCCCTTTCCACGGCTGTATGAATGTGTGTGTGTGTGTGATTGTGTTAGATATTAGTTTTATGTGTTTAGAATAGCTAATAAAGTGTTGCTTATATTTGAAAAGATAATTGCCTTGTGTTGTGTTTGCACATTTAATGTCTTGTACTGTTCGATCTAAAGTTACCTTGCTAATACATAGTGTTTCACTATAGATTGGATATTTATATCCGTTGCAAAGGTTATAATTACGGCCCGTTCGAATGAACTCTAAACGAGTCATTTGCTCGGTTCCATAGTGATTCGGTTAAGATTCATTGTAAATCAATGAATCATTCCTTTTGAGGTAAATTGGCCTTCCGGCCCCCCTTAAATACATTTTATGTATATTATTATATGTAACTTTTGTTGCATAGGGGTCCCTGAAATGATCCCAATTACATTGTCACGTCAACGTTACGTCAAACATGAGCGAGTGGATAGGGAACTATATTTTTATATCCTGTGATTCATATGGTCTTACCGCCACAGCCTCCAGAATCTGTTTGATAACGTGAGCTGCATCTCGCTCGCTGTAGTAGCCCCTCTCCACAATCCTGAAACAACACACAGCTCATGTATGAAGATGGTCAAGACAAATTCTGGAAAAACAACAACAAAAATCACATAGCACATATAGACTTTCAAATGTTTTTAAAAATTAAAGCTGCAAGCAGCGATGGGCGGGCCCTCACACCTGTTGCACGTCAGGGTGTGAGGCGGCCGCGTTGCATTTTCTGCAGCTCAGCCAGTGCGGCTGTGCATTTGCTACGCTGCTTCATTAAAGGTCACTTCCTGTTGCCAGCAGGTGGCGCTATGACTGTGGGTGAATGTCGGTGTGTAGATTTGTTCAGGGCGGGACTCTTGTCAATTGTGTAAAATTTCGTGCAGATCTGGGCATTTACAGCCAAGTTACAACAACTTCCTGTTTCATGGCGAATCATCGACGCCACGGACACGCCCATTGACGAAAACGGGAAGATAGCACAACTTTACATCATCAATGCCTTTAAACATACAATATGTAATTTTTTTGGCCACCAGGGGTCACTCATTTCATATAATAACAAAGACGTACTTTGATGACGTCAGGAAAGAGCGTGGGCTCACGGGAGTTGTTGTCGCTGTCAATGACAACCAGCTCAGCTCATGACATGACATGATCGTTTTTACAAAATATACGGATACGGCATCTCTCTGTAGATTTAGCTTGTCAAGAAGCTTTAAATGCAACCCCAATGTTTACCTGTGTCATGCTTCTCCTGTCCCCAAACCCTTCTCGGGTCATATCTTTCACCCGTACGTTTGAGCTTTACTGAGCTGTAGCAGCAGAAGGTGCAGGCTAAGCGTAATCGTGGTTTATAACCAGACGAATATAAATATTTATATTATGCTCCTTCAATGAATGACCTATTTTAGAACATTTTTCGGGCACACCGGATTTAATAAGCACGTAAGATACTGCAGTCAAACGTTTGACTGGGTTTGCGTTATGCATCCACTATGTGCTAAAGGCTAAAGGGAATGTAGTGAGAGCTTGCGCCGCAGGTGAGGCGTTTATTTAGTAAGCATGAGCGCGCTAAAGCGGGCACGTACATTCGCAGCCTGACTCATATGAGTATTCAATGTGCGCGGCTCGCTAACAGCAACAGTTGGCTGATTTGAATGAGACAACCGGTTACTGTGAACGGGGAGCGCTATATGCGCGAGCAGCACCGGGGGACAGTGCATCTCGTCTGAGTGAGCGCTCGTGAGCGGGCACGTGATTTACACGCATAAAAATACGTCTTACTTTTTTTTTCTTCGTCATTTTCTATGCTTTATTGGCGGTAGTCCAGTGTTCCCCTTTGTGTTTGGTGGTTTCGCCGGGTTCCGCAAGGAAGTTAGAGAAAATAGAGGAGTCAAAGGTTATATGACGCCATAGACGGACGATGAAACGGAAATAAAGAAACGTCCTGTTTCTTCGAATTAAACTATAAATTAGGGCTGTGCCATATCATACCGTCCACGATAATACCGGTATAAAATTTTACATGATAAAAAAGTGTCATATCGCGATATTGATGATATAGCTGTGCGAGGACGCGATATTGATGATATAGTGGCATGATGACGTATGGCTTATTTACGTTACTTAGCGCGCGCACAACAACACAGCAGCATGTCAGCGTCCGGATCAGATCAAGATTTAGTTCCTAAAAAGGGAGCTACTTCAATAGTATGGAAGTTGTTTGAGTACAAGAGGTCAGATCTCCAACAAAACACAATTCAAATATGCATGAAAACTGTTTATGCTAAAAGTGGAAACACAAACTACTTTCACCACTTCCAAGCGTACATTTTGCATTCCGCAAATCTTCCTTCAGAGTTTCCACAGTTCGGGTACAACAGTCAACACGATTAAACTCTTTCTAAGATGATTCAATGTCACTATTATTATATTTGATCTGTAGATAAAAGGTCTATGGTTTCGCATAAAACAACTTTATCTTGCTGGACTTCATTGCTGTAACTAAATCATCATGTTACTTTCTACCGGGTGTCTGTTAGAGCACAACACTGAGACAGCGCACTATTGTTCATCACGCGCACAGTAACTGAAACTGTTAAAAGAAAAGACTCAATAAACGATTGCTTAGCTAGGTACAGTATATTATACACGACGCTACGCATCAATGTGTATTTCTTTGTGCTTTGAACCATGGACTCGACGCGCTGTGTGACTCCGTGTTGCTTCAAGCGCATCATTCAGCGCTCGGTATGCGCATAAGCGCTGTGCGATGTATTGGAGCCTTTCATATCATAATACTTTTGCGCAATGAAAGAGATTATTAATAGCCTTTGGTCTGTCCTATCGATCATATGTTGCTGCCTCATTAAACAGCTGTGCTATACATTTTAAACATGTCTCAATTTTATAGTAGACTAGGCTAATTAATCCTTTTGATTTTTGTTACCTTGTTTTTTTCATGTATGTACAATACAAAGAGCAATGTGTAAAGTTTTACCAGATTTAGTGTTACAATTGTCTCTTATTTATTCCCCCACTAAATGTTTTTTTCCCTAAATGTTCAGATTTTATACAATTATTGTATAAATTAGGTATTGTATACCTCATTTGATGCTAATCCAAAAGAGATGCAAGGCAGCTGTTAAGTTTTGATCATTTTTTAATATATAAGCAGTAAGTATTTTACATTTTGAAGGTTTGTTTGGATTGCCGCTGTTTGTTTAAATTTTTTGTACTTCAAAGTTTAGGTAAATTTTATTAGGTGACAATATTGTGCAGGCTTCTGAAGTTATTGTTAATATTGTTAATTTATTACTGTAGTTATTGTTAAACTAAAATGTTAAGGAGTTATGTTATACTTTTATTGCACTAATGCTGCTGCCAGGCAGCTGCAATCACCAATAAAACATTGTTTCATAAATATTTTTCTATATCGTGATAAATATCATTATCGCAATACTTGAAATATCGTGATATAATTTTTAGGCTATATCGCCCACCCCTACTATAAATTTCTCCATATTTGAAAGTTGGTGGAAACTGTCGGGATAATGTAAGTACACATCTATAGAAATATATAACATAGATACAGTTTTGCTATTTTTAAAGCCGAAAAAGTACATATTGTGGCTTTAAAAGGCACAGCAGTAATTTGAAGTCGATCAGACTAAATCCCTAGGAGGAGTTATTTAAAGTATATAATGAGTAAATCATCCAAAAATGGCGGTAAAATTAGAAATGGCGGACTTCCTGTTGAGTTTAGGGCATCGCTCCAAGAGACTTTTCTGTGCATTTGGACATGGTAGATGTACGTACCACAGAGATTTCGTACATGTCGGTCAAACGTGCGGCCGTGGCTGCTTCGTTAAATGTCACTTCCTGTTGCCTGCAGGTGGCGCTATGACTGTGGGTGAATGTCGGCATGTAGATTTGTTCAGGGCGGGATTCTTGTCAAATGTGTAAAATTTCGTGTAGATCTGGGCATTTACAGCCAAGTTACTACAACTTCCTGTTTCATGGCGAATCTTCGATGCCACGGACACACCCATCGACGAAAACGCTCAGATAGCACAACTTTACATCGTCAATGCCTTTAGAAGGCACAGCAGAAATTTGAAGTCGATCCGACTAAATCCCTAGGAGGAGTTAGTTAAAGTATGTAATGAGTAAATCATCCAAAAATGGCGGTAAAATTAGAAATGGCTGACTTCCTGTTGAGTTTAGGGCATCGCTCCAAGAGACTTTTCTGTGTGTCTGGACACGGTAGATGTACCACAGAAATTTCGTACCTGTCGGTCAAACATGCGGAGGGGGCTGCGTCTTTTAAGGTCACTTCCTCTTGCCACTAGATGGCACTATGACTGTGGGTGAATGCCCGGAATGTAGAGTTGTTCAGGGCGGGACTCTTGTCAAATGAGTAAAATTTCGTGCAGATCTGAGCATTTACAGCCAAGTTATTACAACTTCCTGTTTCATGGCGAATCATCGACGCCACGGACACACCCATTGACGAAAACGCGCAAATAGCACAACTTTACATCGTCCATGCCTTTAGAAGTCACAGCAGTAATTTGAAGTCGATCAGACTAAATCCCTAGGAGGAGTTAGTTAAAGTATGTAATGAGTAATCATCCAAAAATGGCGTTAAAATTAAAAATGGCGGACTTCCTGTTGAGTTTAGGGCATCGCTCCAAGAGACTTTTTTGTGCGTCTGGACATGGTAGATGTACCACAGAGATTTCGTATATGTCGATCAAACATGCGGCCGGGGCTGCTTCTTTAAATGTCACTTCCTGTTGCCAGCAGGTGGCGCTATGACTGTGGGTGAATGTCGGCATGTAGATTTGTTCAGGGCGGGACTCTTGTCAAATGTGTAAAATTTCGTGCAGATCTGGGCATTTACAGCCAAGTTACTACAACTTCCTGTTTCATGGCGAATCTTCGATGCCACGGACACACCCATCGACGAAAACGTGCAGATAGCACAACTTTACATCGTCAATGCCTTTAGAAGGCACAGAAGAAATTTGAAGTCGATCAGACTAAATCCCTAGGAGGAGTTAGTTAAAGTACGGAGTGTGTAAATCGTCCCAAATCGGTCGCCAAATTCAAAATGGCGGACTTCCTGTCGAGTTTAGGGTATGGGTTCTTGAGGCTTTTTTGTGCGTCTTGATATGATACACGTCCCCACCAAATTTCGTGCATGTAGGTTGAACGTGGATGAGGGGCTAATTTTTTCCAATTTTCTAGGTGGCGCTAGCATGCCATTTTGCCACGCCAATCCGCGAAACCCACAAAATACGAAATTTTTCACCAGTCCTGACATGCGTGCCAAATTTGGTGAGTTTTTGAGCATGTTGCGGCCCCGAAAATGGTGCTTACTTTGCAGAAAAAAGAAAAAAAAATTAAAGCTGCAAGCAGCGATGGGCGGGCCCTCGCACCTGTTCCACGTCGGGGTGTGAGGCGGCCGCGTTGCATTTTCTGCAGCTCAGCCAGTGTGGCTGTGCATTTGCTATGCTGCTTCGTTAAAGGTCACTTCCTGTTGCCAGCAGGTGGCGCTATGACTGTGGGTGAATGTGCTTATGTAGATTTGTTCAGGGCGGGACTCTTGTCAAATGTGTAAAATTTCGTGCAGATCTGGGCATTTACAGCCAAGTTAGTACAACTTCCTGTTTCATGGCGAATCATCTACGCCACGGACACGCCCATCGAGGAAAACGCGCAGGTAGCACAACTTTACATCGTCAATGCCTTTAAAAGGCACAGCAGAAATTTGAAGTCGATCCGACTGAATCCCTAGGAGGAGTTAAGCCTGGCTCACACTACAGGAGTTTTAAAATCCTAACAGATTTTGAAATCTGGTTGCAGCTCAAACTTAAAGAGAATCTTTGCAGATTTTCTTCCCTCAAATCTTAAACATGCTCACACTACAAGATTTGAAAATCGCGGTGCATCACACACTACACAATGTTATTAAGATTATTGTGCTAGAGGAAGTGGCTCACGTGATCTCACGCAGCAGATTGGAAGCAGAAAAGCGGATGTAAAAAAAAAGCTGTCCCTCATATCAAGTCATATTCGTGAAAAGGTTGCCGTGACCAAGGAAAGAGAACTTTTTTAATCATCCTTTTAACATTTAAGGTTAGGCTATTTTTAATGAATGGCGTCAGCTCTGGTCAGTACAATAAAAAAATTTAATTGATCTCAATGAAGTGAAGCGTCAGTTTCGCGTTGTCCATGTAACTTACCGCAATGCTGCTGAGTCTTGTAAAGTGGAGATCAAAGTTAAAATGAAATATTAAAATAAATAACAGCTTGTTTAATTACATCTATATTTGAATGAATCTGCATTTTTTTACATTTCCGTTGAATGAACAGTTTAATGACTCACTCAAAGACAGTGCCTTGTCGCCACCTAGTGGCGTAACAATGTAACTGGACTGAGCGACAGCCTAGACGAGCAATGCCGAGTGGTAAAATATCCAAAGCCTTTAGTAAAGTGAGATTCGAGGATCGAAACTAACTGTTATATTATAATGGCATAAAAAGGCATATTGTCAGGTTCATATTCTGTTATTATATTATGTGGACCCTTATTTTGACATTGTATCTTCTGTTTACTCCACTTCAATGTGCTATTTAGTTTCGGTTTTTATTTCTGGACATATACTCGTCTTCGTGCCTGTTGACCACAGCACAACACTTATTTATTTAGCAATAAATAAATAAATGAAGATAATACTGCATATCGCGCTGCTGAGTCACTCAAAATTACAACAGTGGACATTCCTTCACCACGACAGCCTGTTTCTTATTGGCTAGACAGTGCTGACGTTAATCACAATCTTGCTCATCCCGATAAATATCAAACATGTTTGATATGATCGGAGTGAGCCCGATTTGTGTGAGAGCAGATCGGGAGGTGCAATATTCGATCTGTGAACACCTCACATTACCAGATAATCTGCGCCGAACATCGGAACCGATCGAGGTAATCAACAAGATTTTGTCTCCGATTCTCGTGAGGGGAAAATCGGGCATAAATCGGCCTAAAACTCCTGTAGTGTGAGCCAGGCATTAGTTAAAGTATGTAATGAGTAAATCATCCAAAAATGGCGGTAAAATTAGAAATGGCTGACTTCCTGTTGAGTTTAGGGCATCACTCCAAGAGACTTTTCTGTGTCTGGACACGGTAGATGTACCACAGAAATTTCGTACCTGTCTGTCAAACATGCGGAGGGGGCTGCGTCTTTTAAGGTCACTTCCTCTTGCCACTAGATGGCGCTATGACTGTGGGTGAATGTCGGCATGTAGATTTGTTCAGGGCGGGATTCTTGTCAAATGTGTCAAATTTCGTGCAGATCTGGGCATTTACAGCCAAGTTATTACAACTTCCTGTTTCATGGCGAATCATCGACGTTACGGACACGCCATTGACGAAAACGCGCAGATAGCATAACTTTACATCGTCAATGCCATTAGAAGGCACAGCAGAAATTTGAAGTCGATCCGACTAAATCCCTAGGAGGAGTTAGTTAAAGTACGTAATGAATAAATCATCCAAAAATGGCGGTAAAATTAGAAATGGCCGACTTCCTGTTGAGTTTAGGGCATCGCTCCAAGAGACTTTTTTGTGCGTCTGGACATGGTAGATGTACCACAGAAATTTCGTACTTGTCGGTCAAACATTCGGCCGGGGCTGCTTCGTTAAAGGTCACTTCCTGTTGCCAGCAGGTGGCGCTATGACTGTGGGTGAATGTTGGCATGTAGATTTGTTCAGGGCGGGACTCTTGTCAAATGTGTAAAATTTCGTGCAGATCTGGGCATTTACAGCCAAGTTACTACAACTTCCTGTTTCATGGCGAATCTTCGATGCCACGGACACGCCCATCGACGAAAACGCGCAGATAGCACAACTTTACATCGTCAATGCCTTTAGAGGGCACAGCAGAAATTTGAAGTCGATCAGACTAAATCCCTAGGAGGAGTTAGTTAAAGTACGGAGTGTGTAAATCGTCCAAAATCGGTCGCCAAATTCAAAATGGCGGACTTCCTGTCGAGTTTAGGGTATGGGTTCTTGAGGCTTTTTTGTGCGGCTTGAAGGGATACACATCCCCACCAAATTTCGTTCATGTAGGTTGAACGTGGAGGAGGGGCTATTTTTTTCCAATTTTCTAGGTGGCGCTAGCGAGCCATTTTGCCACGCCTATCCGCGAAACCAACAAAATACGAAATTTTTCACCAGTCCTGACATGCGTGCCAAATTTGGTGACTTTTTGAGCATGTTGCGGCCCCGAAAATGGAGCCTACTTTGCAGAAAAAATTAAAATAAAATAAAATAAAAAAATAACCCTAACAGTTTCAAGAGGGCCTCGCACCGTTGGGTGCTCGGGCCCTAAAAATAACCCTAACAGTTTCAAGAGGGCCTCGCACCGTTGGGTGCTCGGGCCCTAATAAATAACCCTAACAGTTTCAAGAGGGCCTCGCTCCGTTGGGTGCTCGGGCCCTAATGAACAGCTGATGTATGTGTGTCTAGCAGCATCTACTGTAGTGCTCTGTTTAGCAGTGTTGATGTGTCGGCAAACCCTAAACTAATTGTTGGGAAGTTGTTTTATCTAATTTCGTCTCACATATAGGCAGAGGAGCAGACAGGAGCTGTAAGAACCTGAGCCAGAAGGTTTTGATGATAAAGAAAGAATGAGAGTCATGTGTTGAAGACCACAATAGAAGCCACGATATCCTGATTGGTGGACAGAGTATCGTCACTCACGCGTGCTACAAGGGCATTAGAAGCATACAGTTGAAATATAATACTACTGTTATTGTGTCACGAACTGTAGTTTTAAGAGTTTTCAGGCGAGAAAGTAGTTTTTTAAAGCTCAAATCTGTGGTTTATTTATAGATTTATGATAATTTGACTGAGATCCATTCCAAGCGATCCCCGCCTGGAACAGCCTTTCCTCGGCTAGTCATCCTGATGTTTGCCGCTGACTCTGACGTCTCTTCAGTGTAGTTAAACATGAGATATAGTTTTTCTTCTACAGACCTAACAGGCGATCTTTGGTCTCGTGAATCTATAATTCATTCCCTGGCCAATAGTTTTGGCAGAAGGCGCTCAACGATATGAAGTTTCATTTCGTTGAGTGCAGAACTTGTATATTTGACTGACTAAATTGTTTCTTTATGTTATTTAAGCTTTACTGATGTAAGGACTTTTTCCAGGCAACTCAACTGCTCAATCTGATCCGACCATGGATCTTTTCTTTTGTTCGTCTAAAGTTCGTCTCTTCTTTAAGTTTACTACCAAGTTTGCCTCCCAGGAAAAGAAATGGACTTTGCCGAACTATTTCCTCGGGTAACGTCACCTCAAAGACGTCCAACCGCCGTTCAAAGACTCGCGCTGCATCATGTGACTCCCTACGGAACAAAGGAGCCACGCGCACGCAACCAACCATGCACGCGCCGGGACGGGCCGTGCAAAAATGTCTTGGCCGCGGTCCACGTGACGCGCGCACGCAGGACAGCACCTCCAGTCATCACGCGGCCCGAACGGGCCGAGTAACGAGTCCGCAACTCACACAGACAAAATATGTTTTGCAAGTATACCTTCTTTTAGCGCTTCTAAGAAGCATTAAGAATGTATTTTCGAGGTGTGTCAGAAAGGTCGACTGTCTGGAGAAATGCAACCCCGTCTCTCCATACTCTCCCTCTCTCTCTACATGCTCTCTCTCTCTTACTCTCTCTCTCTCTCTCCAACTCACTTACGTGTACTCATTGTCTAAATGCCCAGCGTCGTCTTAGTTCGTGTTTTAATGTTTGTAAATACATGTATCATTGTAACGTAGTAAATGCTTAAACGGACACTATGTAATTTTTTTTGGCCACCAGGGGTCACTCATTTCACATAATAACAAAGACGTACTTTGATGACGTCAGGAAAGACCGTGGGCTCGCGGGAGTTGTTGTCGCTGTCAATGACAACCAGCTCAGCTCATGACATGACATGATCGTTTTTTACAAAATATACGGATATACGGCATCTCTCTGTAGATTTAGCTTGTCAAGAAGCTTTAAATGCAACCCCAATGTTTACCTGTGTCATACTTCTCCTGCGCGGCTCGCTAACAGCAACAGTTGGCTGATTTGAATGAGACGACCGGAAAGGGCAGCGCTATATGCGCGCGCAGCACCGGGGGACAGTGCATCTCGTCTGAGTGAGCGCTCGTGAGCGGGCACGTGATTTACACGCATAAAAATACGTCTTACTTTTTTTTCTTCGTCATTTTCTATGCTTTCTTGGCGGTAGTCCAGTGTTCCCCTTTGTGTTTGGTGGTTTCGCCGGGTTCCGCAAGGAAGTTAGAGAAAATAGTGGAGTCAAAGGTTATACGCCATAGACGGACGACGAAACGGAAATAAAGAAACGTCCCGTGTCTTCGAATTAAACTATAAATTTCTCCGTATTTGAAAGTTGGTTGAAACTGTCGGGATAATGTAAGTACACATCTAATAGAAATATATAACATAGATACAGTTATTTTTGCTATTTTTAAAGCCGAAAAAGTACAGATTGTGGCTTTAAGTAGTTGCTTTATTAAATACAGTTATGCTCATTTCTGACTGAATCATTGTCTTGCTCATAATACTAGTCAATCAAATGTCAAGAAGCTACACGCTTTACAGAACTAAACATACCTAAAAGGGTATTTGTTTATATAGAGCAGGAAAGCTAATTCTTGTGGCCACAGAATTTGTTTTCACGACTCTATAAACTAATTGAGCTAATTAATTTTATTTGTCTTGTAAAACGTGGTCCGTGTAATTGATTACAATTAATTTGTGGTTAGAGACGCACAGGTATGCATACAGGTAAAATTTAAGAAAGCCTCGCAAAATGGGAGATTTATTAACATGTAAGACCGGTCTGATCTAAATCTGTATGAATAATTATCAATTATTAATTATGATATGCAAATTCCCCCCTGATCGGACCGCCTTGTGTCTTTACACTGTATATCTTTTTGTCAATCTCTTTTACTTATACTTTTATAATGGCTATTATTGATAAAACTGAAAATCAACAAAAATAGATAGTTTTGTCATTTTTTATTTTTTACAAGATCATCTGTAATGTTGTTTATTGCAACATTTGTACCAATGCGACATGCAATACATTACATATTGCCTGGAATGTTTAATATTTTTAAATTTAAATTAAAAAAGGCAGGGTTGTGTTTCATATTTAGTTTTGTTATAAATATAACGTTACATACATGCAGTGAATATAATCAATTGAGAGTTGTTGTCATTGTACAGAGCTCCTCCCCTCTCCGCCATGTTGGTAGGATTCCCACAGCAAAACATGATTGTTTACGTGTGTTCTTAACTCGGTAGTAGAGGAGGTTCTCGCAATTCCGCACTGTTTTACCATGCCTGGAAGTCACTGCTGCGTTAAAAACTGCTCCAATAACTCACACGATACATATGTTACGCAAGTATCGCGAACGTCTGGACTGGAGTCCTCTAATTAAGGTTAATTATGTTAATGTTGTCTTGTTTTCGTTTTTCTTAGTTTTGATTGGTGGTGCTCGGGAAGGACCGGAGATAACATGGAAGGAAGTGCCCTTGGAGGAGGCCGCTCACCACTGATTGGTAATTGTTTACAGTTTTGAATTCAAGTTCGGAACGGGGAGTCTCAGCTGTGGGTTGTATTTCCTGTTCCCTTGTTGCTGAGCTCCCCGTCTTTTATGTTATGGTTAATTTGGGAGTTGTTTGAGTTATAATAAATACATAATTTTGGATTACGTCTTTCGTTTTCGATCTTTTATGTTGTGATCCCTGAATCCTAGACTCATATTTTGTGGGACCGTAACAGAAAACAATGGAATAGTTTTGGTAACACTTTATAATAACTACACACTAATAATAATTAGTTAAGTATGAGTAAACTATTAATTCATCATTCATAAAGCATTAATAGACATTAATAAGCATTTATAAATACAGCTATAAATGCTTTCTTCTTTATTTAAAAGAATATCTATAATTTGTTAAATAATTGTATTTTCATCCTTTATTAATGATCAATTTATCATTTCTAAATGAAGAATAGCATTTTTTATGAACCAGTTATTTTAGAGTTGTCAATGGTTCATAAGATTACTCAGAGCCTGTAAGTAAATGATTAATAAACATTTTAAATGTACGTTCATACAGCTTATCATTCAGACATGTAGTGATGGTTACTTAGTGTGTTAATAAATGCTTTATTAACATGTATTAATGCTGTAATTCAGGGTTAATTTGGGTAGTTATAAAGCATTTAGTAGTGGTCAGTTGACTATGTTCGTGAGCTCATCTAAAGTGAGGACTATTCATACCTTGTAAAGCATTTATAAAGGCTGTTAAATATTTCTATGTTCTGTATCACTGCGTTGTGTTTGTTACATTTGACTGTTTAGAAGATTGATGAGTCTTTAAATCTCCTTTATAAATGCTTTACAAAGCATGAATAGTCCTCACTTTAGATTAGCTCACAAAAATAGTTAACTAACCACTACAAAATGCTTTATAACTACCTGTATTTACTACATTTACTTACACTTTCTAAGTGATCTTATGAATGACTGACTACTCTTAAACAACTGTTTTATAAATAATGCTATACTTCATTTAGAAATTATTAATTGATCATTAACAAAGTATGAAAATACAATTATTAAACACATTATAGCTTATAAATCAAGAAAAAAGCATTTATAGCTATATTTATAAACTGCTTCTAAATGTCTATTAATGTTTTATAAATGATGAATTAACTGTTTACTCATGCTTAAATAACGATTAATAGCGTGCAGTTATTATAAAGTGTAACCATAGTTTTTTTAGGTTACCGAAATGGACACAGCATCAGGGAGAGTATCTGACGAGGAGACACTGGATTGCTTGGTTGGCTAATGCTTTTAGTATATGATTTTCACTGTTTGCTATGCCTTAACGAATATACGCAAAAGTGTTGTTTGAGTACCTTGTTCATTATTTTTTTATTTCTTTGAAATAAATGTTTAAAACAACTTGATATGGCTTAAGTATATTTATTGAGAACTGAAATATATATCGTTACATGTATATTTTTGGACAACATAAGTTACATGGACAACATAAGAAATAATAATAAAATAATACAACTGTTATTAGTGCAAAAGAACAAATATCTCATTGCTGCTTCTCCAAATACCGCTGTTTTGCACTTTTGTGAGTTTGTTCCTGTAAGGTTCCTTTTCTTTTGCCTTATCTGTTTGCCTTGCTTTACTTTCTTCCTTTTTTCTCGTATTCTTAGATCCGTCTCTGTCATGCCAAAATAATAAATGCACGAAAATAATAAATACACGAAAATTAAAAAGAGCTCTGGAATGTGTAATTGCGTCTCTGTTCTACCCCTTTTCCACCGAAAAAAGAACTGGTTCGGAACTGGTGCTGGTTCAAAGTTGGTTCGGAGCTGGTTCAACTTGCGAACCCGTTCAGAACCTGTTTGCTTTTCCACTGACTATAGAGCGCCCAGGGAACGACGTTGTTACGTCACTGTGTACGTCGCTTGCAAGTACATTGCTTTGGGATTATCTGTAACTCGTGTACCAAGAAAACTTTAAAAACAATTGAAATATTTAAGTCTTTTAATCTTTTCGTTTGTTATGTAATCTTTTCTGATAAGTTATGTACCCCTGTCTTGTGTCTTTTTTCTTTCCATTAATTTGTTCTATCGTGACTGTTTCTTCTATGCTTATGTTTAAAAAATAAATAAATAAAACGATTGAGTGTTTCTGCAGTTTCTCCTGGCTTTGCGATGGTAAGAAAATATGTTTAAAAGAACCGAGAAGAACGCATCTAAACCCGCCCCGTAAACATGACGTGCTAAAAGAACGGTTCTAGTCCAGCAAAGAGTTGGTGCCGCTTTGGAACCAATTCTCGCGGCCGTGAACCGGTTCTTTGGCTGTCGAAACACAAAGAACTGGTTTGCGCGCAGGCACCGGCTCCGAACCGGCTCTCAAAATGCGTTGGTGGAAAAGGGGCTGTGAGGTTCTAAAGGCGTTGCCGCTGGTAACCGATAGCGTCTCCAACCATCATGGCCGACCGGCTCAGACCCCACCCAAATCGGTATGTGACTCCTCATTCTCAAATGTGTTGCCTGAACCACATTTGTGTACTTTATAATGTTTAAAATGTATTGAAATGAAATCGCAAATAAGCAGAGTGGTGTTTTATAACATATTTCGTTTTATTGTTGCCTAAAATGTACATACAGAGATAACCGGAGTCGCAGAGCCAGAGCGAGCTGAGTGCCACGTTCAAGAGCGCGCCGCTCCATTGCTGAATTGCTGGACTCGTGTCCTCGGGATCATTCTCCTGTGTTGGACTTTGCGTTGGCTACTTGATATTGAGAATTGCCTAATGCCAGCACTTGTTTTTTGTGACAAACATCCCGAGAAGCAAGAACAAGATCAGGGGCCCGTTTCAATAAGGAGGTTCAACCAACTCTGAGTTAAAGCTTGAACTCTGAGTTGACTTACCCTGAGATGGGAAACTCTGAGTTTTCGGTTACAGAACAGCTGAAATGAGTTAGTTCAATCAACTCCGAGTTGACTGACTCTGAGTTAAGCGCGTGCACCACAACTATAAAAAGCCATTATCAATGGAGCGCAGATATTACGAGTCACCATGGCAACAGCGCCAGACAAAAAAGGTGTTGGGTATAATTAATTACCAAGTGATCTAAATATTGTAATTTAATTAAGGGGATTACTCTTACTTCTTCTGTAATTTAAAATAAAATATGATGCAATTACATTAAATAGGCAACTGCATAAACTATAGACCAATTCAGTATAAAACAATAGGGGATTTAACATACATTTTTAAAAGGTATATTTTTAATGTAACCTTCTCCCTCTACACACTTTGATCAATTCAAGAATAATTCATGCAATGTATAGGCCTATTGTTATTTTGAAAGCATTAAAAGTACAGTTTCTTGTCTCTCCTCCTTGTATTAATCAAGTAGTTGAGGTTGATATAGGATTTAGCAATTAGTAATATGCAGACCAATATTTTCTAGAGATAGTAATTATTACTTTAATCTAACTACACCATTGAAGATGTCATTTGTAGTTAATAATTCATGACTATTTTAGAGTAACTTACTGTTATAATATCAGAGGTGAAACTGGAAGAATTTTATTCAACCTAAAGTAGGCTACTATTGCTTTGATAAATTTTTACTTAAGTAAAAATACCAGTCTAAAAATCTACTCAAGTAAAAAGTAGTTAATTTACAACATGAGTAAACGTTGCTGAGTAACTTGTTTAACAGTGGGGGTGGGGTGGGGGACTCCCCCATGTGGGGAATGAGAGTTTCACAGTATAAGAACCATCTCAGAAAATATCACGGTTTATGGTATTAAACAATTATTAAATATATAAACTGCATTATTAAATTACGGTTATTATTATCATCAGTTAAAATGACAGTTAAATAAATTAAACATTCGTTCAATAAAACATATGTAATCAACTAACTTCAATAATTGATTATGAATAAGATTAACATCTTATTTTTATCATTAGCCTAATAACTTATTATATTATGTTAGAAAAATAATTGAGTTCTATTAAATGTTTTTTATTCCAATTTTTTTTAATGATTTAATAGAAATATATTATCAAAAATTGTGGTAATCAAATACAAGTTTAGCAAACGTTTTAATCCTTTTATTTTTGGCAAAGTGCTGCAAAACAGATTTAGTCAATTAAAACATGGACAAACAATATAGTATATTCCTTAAAGAATATGTAAATACATTTTATTGTTGGCGTTTAAACAACACTTCCTCTTTTAAAAAGGGGGAGGAGACCGCAAGAAACTCTGAGTTTACTGAAGAAAACCTGCTCCTGACCAGGTTAGGTTCACACAGTAAGTTACCATGGTAACTGACTCTGAGTATAATTTACCTCTCTTTCAGAAACGGGCTTGACTTACTCTGCTTTCTCGGGTTTGATATACCCCACTTTCTGAAACAGAAAACTCAGAGTTTCCCTCATTTCAGGGTTAACATACTCAGAGTTTTCACTTAACCTCCTTTCTGAAACAGGCCCCTGCTGTCTGTCATCCATTGTTATTGAAAATGACGTCGATCGCTTCTTTCCAGCAAACACCACGCCTATCAAGTAAGGGTACTGTTGGTGGCGGTGGAAACGCAAGCCGGATCATGGTGTACCGACCCGACCCGTACTGTACTGTACCGTACCCCTCAGTGGAAACAAACCATAAGTCGACAAGTTTCAGTTAAATGTTATTTATTCAAAGAGCAATTGAATCCCTGGTGAAACAAAATAATATGCCAAGTATTGCAACCAGACTTATTCAGGATACTTCAAGTGTGTTAATGATTAGTTAACTTGAAGTGGAATAAAGCAGTGGAAGTGGAATTGTAGTAAAGCATAACTTTAAGTGTATACTTTTGTGTGCTAAATTGTAACAACTTTAAGTATATTTAATATACTTTATGTATATTCCTACATGCTTGATTTGTGATATTAAAGTGTACTTCATTTAGGTAACAAGTACATTACAAATTTTGAAGGTCGATACCAACACAAAATATTTTGGGGTTTTAAAATCCGATATTCCGATATATTGGCCGATATTTTTTTTTTTTTTCAGAAACGCGCAACAAATCATTAACAGATTTCCCTAAAATAGTTATTTGTAGTTATTTATGAGAAATAACTAAAATAATATGATAAAGCATTTTAAAAAGAAACTTGTCAAAACAGAACAGAGGAACATCAAAATATATTAAAGTTCTGATAAATAAAATAATAATTAGTCCCTACATTTCCTTATAAGCTACCTTATAATTACAATGTCACCTTGCTTATCCCTTTACCTGCACTTTTTAAATTCTTTCCATCAAGCTACATCAAACCATTTTCAATCATTAGTTGCTGCCTACCTCCTAAAACCTACTATTTAGCAATTCTAAATCAATGGACAGAATCAACTAAATCAATAAATAACAGAACGACAGTCTGCAACACACACTTGGCGTTGTTGTACTTCACACACAGAAATCCAATTATTTAGGCAGAAAAAGTTCATTGTGGTTTCCAAGCTCATTAATGTTGGGGGGGGGGGGGGGTTGCTTGCGATTTCACTTTTTTTCATTTTAAACAGTATGTAATGTTGCTGTTGGTGCATGAACAGTATCTGCAAAGTTGCAGCGCTGAAAGTTCAATGTAAGCAGAGATATCATCTTTTAAAAATCAGGAAGTTTAATGCCTACAAAAACGACTCGATTGGGACTACAGCTGGGTTTTAGGCGTCACTAACCCACACATTTGCATCAACCCTCCCTCCGGAAAATGTAAAAAAGGGCATGCGCATATTTCTGCGGCTCGTCGAGTGTGTGTTTTGTTCATCCAGCTGTCAGGTCTTCTGTGTTCGGGCTTCCCACGGACGCTGTACTTCGTCAACAATTGATACAATTTATGTTAGATTATGTTCCTGAAAATGACGATCATAATTTAGCTCTCTGTGCTGCGCATTTATGGAAGACTGCTTCCAGAATCTCCACGAATTCATTGCCTGATTCAACAAGAAACTGTTACAAAAACATGAAGCAGTTCCAACTTTAAAATCAGAGGCAGTAGTGTTGGGCCACAATCTGTAAGTAGGCTAAGACTTAATCATTTTAAATGTATTTGCATGTATAATTCCAGACATAGCCTTGTGTTTTAGTTTTTTCCAAATGCCAGTGCTGGCTTTATAGCCACTAGGCTACTAGTTATGCTATTTTGTGTCTAGATAAACGCGTACAAACATTATGGACCTGAATTTTGTATAAGTACTATTGTTTTAAATGTATTTTTCATGTACATATGCTTTATGACGTTATTATCGATTTGATCAAAAACATAAACTAATGCCACCGTTGTTTGTGTTTAACATTAGTAGCCAGTCAGTTGCTATTGTTGCCAGTCAGATGCTATTGTGTTAAACAAACGTGTATAAAGTTAAAAAATGTAGCAAATTATCATTCAGAAACGTTTAGTAAGAGCCGTGTGTGGTGAGGTTCTGCATGAATGGACCGGAGCGCAGACACGTTTTGCCCATAAAGGTAATGGGGGTTAACCTTCCGGACAACGTAAGCGACAGTTTAGCCAATCACAACACACCTGCTCAAACTAACCAATCTGAGCCCACTGCCTGTTTCTGAGGGAGTGGTTTCATAGAATCAGGAAGTCAATCGGTCGTTCAGGGGACAGAGGAGAGTGCGGCTTTCAATAAAAGTGAAATTTATGAAAAATAAGACTTTTTATAAAAGAAAAAACACGAATACATGTTATATTGCACCCCATAAACAGAATCATGCAAAGAAAAAAAAGCAGTAAACCCCCCTTTAATAAACTAATATTACTTAGCTATTTGTTGTACAATATAGCCTACTATTGAATACTATAATGTATTTTGAAAGTATACTACAATGCATTATTATAATCAGAGTTGGGGTAGTTACTCAAAAAAAGTAATTAGTCACTAGTTACTTCTGTAAATTCCATTGCGTTGGAAAAGTAACTTCACTACTTATTACTTTACTTTCCCGTTTCTTAATTTACCTTGTAGATACATGGACAAACATCATAGGCTATCATCACTTTTTGCCCTATCATCACTATATTGTACAAATTAATACAAAATGGTATGAAAGAACAATATCCCTGTCTGCACAAATAAACATGTCGCACTGTAAAATTCACAAACAACAGGATAAAGGAGTGGGGTCAAATTAAAATGGGGTTCAACCACTGGTTAAATTGGGACGGAGCGCACCGGATCGCAGCTCCGCCTCCTCGGGTTCACAACACACCCTGCCGGAGCTCAGCTCCGTCTCCTTCAGCACCAAATATATAAATTTTGTTGAGTGTATATAATGAAAGTTTTGAAATATTTGGCTAATTATTAACTCGAACTTGGAGCTGCAATGATTTGCCCATCGCAACGATAACTGATCTCCTCGTCTGAGCTGCTTCAGCACTCGTCAATGTCAAATTGTTTGAGTCTAATCGAGCAAGAGGGATTTGTGTTCACAGCTGTGCTCAAAATATTGATACGACGATATATCATGAACTTCTGGCGATCAATACATTGCAAACATTGATTCACTTAAGCATGTATTTTGCATTATGAAATAAATCCACACAAATTATAAAATCAACTCAGTAGTTTGAAAACGTTCTGCGACGAACAGCGCCAGTTCAACGGTGCTGCGTCAGCTCTCTCTCTCAAACGGCTGCTCAAGGCAAGCGTCCAGCACTTTAGCCGGTAAAAAACACGCTCGCGTTTAGGAGTCGGGACATGATAGAAACTTCACTTGCTTAATCGGGTCAGCATTGCATCGTGACTAAAGTTTGCCATTTGCGCGTCTTTAAGACCCCGTTTACACCTGGTATTAAAATGCGATCTGTATCCAGATAAGTTATCCGGATAATAAGTGTTCTGATCTCACCTTTGCGTTTACACCTTGTATTTTTAATGCGTCCTCGTTATCCACATTGAGTTCGGATCTCTGTTCTCCAGAATGACACCTGTGCGTGAGCACTGAGGTGACGGGATATCAGCTGTAGTTTGTCAACAAGGCAGGTAACGGACGCGAATAGCGCGTCAGGCGCGAGTGATTTCAATGTTAAGTCAATGCAAAGACGCGTTACACGTGTAAAAAATTCCTGCGTCGCGAATGAGAAGTTGTTCGACTATATCCGCGAGAAGTTGCGGCCTCTGCTGTCACGGAGAAATACTCTGTCGCCGGTGTCTGAGGAGAAGATAGTTGCAGCTGCGCTTTATTATGCCACAGGGTCTGTATCTCTCGTCTTTGGGATAAATACAGCAACTGTATGCCACGGATTCTACCAGGATGACGTTTAGAAGGTACGAATGCGATCACGTTGTACGGATTGCGTTTACACCTTGTAAAGATCCGAACACAATGCGAGCCAGACTACCTCCAGATGTGGTCAGGCAGATCCGATCACAATCCGATCACAACGCGTTTACACCTTGCATTAACATGCGTTTTTTATTATCCGGATAACTTATCTGGATACAGATCGCATTTTAATACCAGGTGTAAACGGGGTCTTTAAGTCTTACCAGTTTAAACATTCAAATGATTTAAGTTAACTCCGTACTACGGTGTACATTTTAGGACATCCTCAGACCTCAGGCATATGAAGACAAGGCATCATGCCTCAGACTAAAAGGCTTCAGTTATTGGACAAAACGGCATCGCGCCTCAGACTGAAAAGCTTCAGGTCTCAGGAAAAACAATGTCAGGTGTCAGGTCTCGTACAATTAGGCATCAGACAAAACAGCCTCAGACAAAAAGGCATCAGGCAAAACAGCCTCGGACTAAATTGGCATCAGGCAAAACAGCCTCAGACAAAAAGGCATCAGGCAAAACAGCCTCAGACTAAAAGGCATCAGACAAAATAGCCTCAGACAAAAAGGCATCAGGCGAAACGGACTCAGATGGAGTTTGGAGGTTCGCATTGCCCCGCCCCTTGTGACGTCACGTGTACACGCGGTTCATAGCTCGAAAGAACCAAAGAACGCTTTACTTTACAATAGTTTGAACATATTATGTCATCTAACATTTTAAACGTGCAAATTAAACTCGCGAAATGCATGTTCTCTTCTGCATACAACGTAATAAGTGTAACATTTAATTAAAACATTTATGAATGATAGGCCTATAGCCTAACACTAAGATTTTCAAAATGTTTTTAAAAGTATCTTCTGCTCACAAAGGCTGCATTTATTTGATAAAAAACAGTAATATTGTGAAATATTATGCCAATGTAACATTCAAGAAACATTCATTATGATTATCAGTGTTGAAAACCGTTGTGTAGGCCTACATTTTTTTTTTCAAAATTCTTTGAAGAGAGAACAGCAAAAGAACAAAAGAATCTTTCAAAAGTACATCATGTATCTGAAATCTAAAGCTTTTGTAACATTAAACACTACCGTTCAAAAGTTTGGGGTCAGTAAGAATTTTTATTTTATATTTGGGGGGAAATAAATAAAATAAATCAGAACATTTATTCATCAAGGATGAGTTAAACTGATCAAAAGTTACAGTAAAGACATTTATAATGTTAGAAAATAATTTATTTTAAATAAATGCTGTTCTTTTTAACTTTCTATTCATCGAAGATTTTGGAAAAAATTGTACACTGTAAACTGTTTTCAACATTGATAATAATAATGAATGTTTCTTGAGCATTAAATCATCATATTATAGTATTTCTGAAGGATCATCATGTGACACTGGAGTATGCTGAAAATTTAGCTTTAATCACAGGAATACATTACACTTTACAACATTAGAAAAAATCTTAGTGATATATATATATATATATATATATATATATATGCTCTAATTAAATGTTACACTTATTACGTTGTATGCAGAAGAGAACATGCATGTCGCGAGTTTAATTTGCACGTTTAAAATGTTAGATGACATAATATGTTCAAACTATTGTAAAGTAAAGCGTTCTTTGGTTCTTTCGAGCTATGAACCGCGTGTACACGTGACGTCACAAGGGGCGGGGCAATGCGAACCTCCAAACTCCATCTGAGTCCGTTTCGCCTGATGCCTTTTTGTCTGAGGCTGTTTTGCCTGATGCCTTTTTGTCTGAGGCTGTTTTGCCTGATGCCTTTTTGTCTGAGGCTGTTTTGCCTGATGCCAATTTAGTCCGAGGCTGTTTTGCCTGATGCCTTTTTGTCTGAGGCTGTTTTGTCTGATGCCTAATTGTACGAGACCTGACACCTGACATTGTTTTTCCTGAGACCTGAAGCTTTTCAGTCTGAGGCGCGATGCCGTTTTGTCCAATAACTGAAGCCTTTTAGTCTGAGGCATGATGCCTTGTCTTCATATGCCTGAGGTCTGAGGATGTCCTAAAATGTACACCGTAGGCTACTGTAGGCTACTTGCGCGCTCTCTGAGAGTTGTTTTTCGCTGCGTGCATATGACTAGAGCCGCCTCACATCGCGAGATTATATCGTTTTAACAGACTAAACCACGCAAAATTATGTCAAATTTCTGTCTTGGTAAGTAACCTCTAAACACAGTTGGTTATTATGGTTATAACTAAGCATTAGCGTTTTGAGATATATCTGCTGTCACTCTCGTCACCCTGAGCATGTCAATCAATTGTTGTTTCTGCATAAAAATCGGAAAATGTAATCTTTTAAAATGATTTCAACATAGAAGAAATGACTTTGTTTGGTGCACATTTGAACACTTAAGACCACATTGCTAAATACTAGGTTCTGAGAAAACTAAGTTAAATTTAAGTTGTTATCTTTTTTGCTTTTATGAAGTGTTTTAAGTTTTGTTTAGTCATTGAGCAGTGTAGACATGCTTCGGTGTCATAATTGTCATTTCAGATATTGAGGCAGACTTTAAGCTTTAACTATTTTTTATGACAAAAAATATTGTTTTTCAGTTATCACAACTGTTATTATAACACTGTTACTAAACGCAGCTCAAAATAAATTCCAAATTGATCCGTATCGTGATACGTATCGTATCGTGGCTTTAGTATCGTGATGCATATCGTATCGTGACATTGTTGATGATTCACACCCCTTCACAGAAGCGCAAGCCGAGCGCGAATCCCAAAGCGACGCTTCAGTTAACAGGCATAGGCTACAGTGCGAGATAAGATGCAAGTAACGTTAGTTAATAAACAGCTGTTTGTTGATAGAAGTTTTAAAAGATCCGCATAAATAAGTTTGATCAAAGACAGTGGATACTATAAGCTCAATTTAACAACACAAGCATCTTATTAAATATATTGCCATTATTATTATTTTAATATAAAGTTAATTCAAATATGTTCGACTTTTCACTGTATCACTCCGCTTGTTCGTGTTTGCGCAACTTGCATCATTAAGCCAGAAGGCGGCGACAAGTGACTGTCTTAATAAGTGAGCAATTGAACCATTAGCTAGTTCAAAAATATTGATTAATTTAGGAAAGAAAAAGTAGCTGAAACTGATCTTTGATGCTCACACTATTTGCTCATATGCCTCTGGGCACAGAATGATTGCATTGGCGTTTGTTTGAAACATCTACAAAATAATCCTTGAATCATTTCTTATTTAAGGACCTTCCTATTTCAAATATGTTATTGTGTATTGTCAACAAATGCATAAACATTCTGCATTCCATTTTATAGTGTGGATCACTCATTGCAGCATTTAAACTGATTCTCATGTTAAAGAATCTGTTATCTGATCAAATAGGCCTACTTCATGCGACTGACCATATGCTTTTAAAGTTAAGTTGTCCATTTTGTTTTTTGGGGGCCTTCAAAACACCTTAAAATGGACATGTCGAGATCAGGAAAACCAAAATTTTCTTGGGGGGGCATACCCCCAAACCCCCCTAGCAAGATAATTTTTTTTACAACTTCTATTTTGAATAAATGGGCTGTACAGCCCATCCGTGTCAGTGTGATAAAACAACAAACTGCCAAAGAAATTGGTCCTGATTCTTTTAAATCAACATAACCAACCAATATTTTCAAACATGTTCACTTTAATATATTTTCCAAGGGTGAAATCCATTGCCTGGTTTGTAAAGTATTTCTCTCTGTTTAAATAAGTACTCAACTCTACCTTACACAATAATACTGGAAAAAGAGCCTCTTTGGTGTAAAAACACATTGAGTCATTTTACGGAGCGATTTTGAATGATGACCATTCACCATAAATAAGGGCTCCCCCTCCCTATAGAAGCCAATTTAACCACTGGGTTCAACACACAAGTGTCAAAACACAGGCTTTGGGAGAGTAAAACTCTTCTCCTGAAAACAAAACCAGCTTTTTATTCGACTCATGGCAATAAAAAACAAAAAATGAAGAGATCAATGAAAAATAATAAAATAAAGGTCACTTTATCCCATAAAATTCTTAATCTTAATTTAAAATGCATTTTTCTAAACCTAAACCTGGGGATTAATGGTCAACAGGGGAGTCTTCTACAATGAACCCTGCAATCCAAGAGTTTCGAGCCTTGTTTATAGACGCTTTCAGCAGTGACAACATAAACAAACGGTACTGCGCATGTGCATTAAACTGGCCCAAACTTAACTTCCGGCAGACTTGCGGAGACAATCCATAATGAGTAAATAAGCTTAGTAGCTGGTATTTTTTTGCCAGTTAAAGAAAATAAATGTTACCTGGCCAAACTGAAATGTGACACTACCAGACCCGTTGAACAAAAATTGGAGACAAGATGTTTTTATACCGACGTGTCTGATTTACCACAGTGTTAAAAAACTGTGGCGAGCGCGACGGCGGGGTTTGATAACGTTAACATAGCTCTCCTTATTAGCTAGGCTTCTTACATGCTTGCTAACCTTTTTTTAAGATGGGTCTCCACATTGACAGCATGTTGGATGGATCGGTGCAGCGCTGTTTATGATACTAACCATTCAATCCACAGACTGGTCCGCTGTCAATGTGTTTTTGCAAGAGAGAGAGAGAGCGCGCGCGTGCGAATGCGCTGCACCCAACTCTGCAGTCAATTACAATTTTTCTCATCTTAAATTGTTAAAAACACGGAAATCAATATGTGGCGGTCAGCGCTGATAATGTGGTGGGCAGCCACTAATAAATGTATGGAAAACACTGCACCGGTTATCACTCAGATCAGATAAACAGGCTATTCTAATACCGCCGTCTCCCTCATAGGAAACCTTGACATTTTTTATTTTTAAAAATTGCGTTTGCTCCCTAGGTCAGGTTGCACCCCACAGCTCAACAACCTGCTCATCACCTTAACTTTCACTGCATTTGTAGTCAATGCCATAATAAACGAACAGAACGGAAGTTAACTTTGGGCCAGCTCATCACCATGGCAACGCGTCTGAGCGCAAAGGTGCGCGCGGCAAAAAAATGTCATTGTGGTGTGGACGACGCGCAAGACCCCATTTCACTTGAAAAGTGCACGGCTTTTTTGCGGTGCCGCATCTGAGGATGAATGACTTCAAGAAGCCGAATCTGCACCTAGCATGTAAATTAGCCTACATCTCCGCAACGGCACCCAGTTTGCGCATCTTATTTATGTTTACAAAATGAGCCTAAGATCCATGTTTTATAAAATGTCCACAAAACTTAATGAAATATTTAGTGAAATTAGAAAATAGAGATCGTTCATTTAGTTCTATAGCCTATAAACATGTTTTTATATCCACATATTTTGTTCTAATGTCACAAGTAATAATCTTAGGGTTTACTAGAGTAGCCTACATTTCACACAAATATTTTTGTCCTTTTGAGCAATAAACTGAAAGTAATGTGAATATTGGCACTTGCCGAAACCCCGTCTCCGTCTCCACTTCCCTTTCTCGCTCGCACCGGCAGCTATTTCACTCAAATCGGTCTCTATGGCAACGCTACGCACGCACCACTATACGGAACTTTCCACACAGGCAAACACGGCTTGGGTAACGCAGGAAAGCGCGTTCCTATAGTATAGTAAAGTAGTGTAGTTACCAATATTTTTAGTGTAATGCGTTACTTTACTTCATTACCCAACAAAGTAATATTGTTACTGTAATTCGTTAATTTGTAACTCGTTTCCCCCAACACAGATTATAATGATAATTTTCAGCATATTTTCAATATATTTTTAAGTGCAAATAAATGCAGTTTTTAAAAAATAAACAGAATTTTCACTTAAAGTATATTTTTCTAAAATATATTTTTAGAAAATATACTTTATTACTAGTACTTTAGAACTATTTTAAAGTGTAATAAAAGTTGTATTGTGAAAATAGTTAAAAGCATGATGCAAATAGGCTATACTTTAAATATATTTAGTACAATTTTGTTAGTACATTTGCAATGTACTGAAATGTACTGTACTGCAATGTATTGAAAAAGGGAATATATTTCAAAATAATAAAGTATACATTTTTTCATAAATTAATAGTTTGTAGTTTGTAATGTTAAAATATCTTCTTCTGTGCTCCAGTCATCCCTTTAATCGGACGATGCACCTCATAAATCCTGTTTCACATTTGAATTGCATCTAATTAATGGAGGACATAATACCTGTCAAAGAGCTCTCCACCTGTGACCAGCTCAAGGATGAGAAAGATCTCGGTCTCTGTCTCAAAAATTTCCTTCAAACGAATCTAAATGAAAACATAGAAAGAACAGTCACATAAGAGCAAACCTATCCATATTCTCATGGAAAACAATGAATATGAAATATTTCATAAAAATGTGAAAAGAATTTCACCATTCATTGTGGGGAACATATCTTACAATATTTGGATGAGACAGACGCAGCAGGACTCCAATCTCTGTCCTCACAATTTTCTTGTCAATCTGAGTTGATGACACATTGAAAATAGGTAAACAGTCATTCTGGAATTTCAGGAAAAAATTAAATATGCTCCTAGAAAATCACCAGAAAATCATCAACTTACAGTTTTCTTCAAGACCTTCGCAGCAAAAAGTTTCTCAGTCTGCTTCTCTTCACAGCGAAACACAACAGATGTGGCACCCCTGTTGGTTAACACAAAACAATCGTAATATACTCATTATTAAATAAGGTTCTTAAATTTGATAAACAAGCATGATAAAAAGTACCATACGCAAACACATATCACAAAGTGACAGATAGGAAGATGCTGAAAAAACTAAGAAATTTGATGAAATAAAAAAATGTTAGCATTTCACAATTGTAACCTCCACCACTCACCTGATCTTGGAGGTTCCAACCTACATTCTATCTTCCCCATCACCAATAAATGTCCATGTATTTACATGATAACTGAGTAGAAACAAGCAGTCTCCATGAGGCCATGAAATCTCAAAGAAGACACATACTAAATTAAACTGAACCAAAAACGAAATGGGCCTATTAAACTTCAGACAAGGCTCTTAAAATGCTCACATATACAAATACTCAACACTCTGGATTCAGCTTGATGTACTAGCCTGAACATAATATGCCATGTATTACAAAATCACCTTCCCTCTCTAGTGCATAAGCTCTTTTACATGGCTGTGTTATGTTACACAATACATGTGTTATATTTATAACCATATATGGTCCTCATGTTGTCTGTCAGATCTTTGCTTTTAATGGTCATTGAATGACTCAATCAGACAAGCACTCAAAGAGAAGGCCATCATTTCTCCATCTGATGCCTGACATCAGTGTCTGACAAACAGTCAACACTCTGGATTCAGCTTGATGTTCTAGCCTGAACATAATATGCCATGTATTACAAAATCACCTTCCCTCTCTAGTGCATAAGCTCTTTTACATGGCTGTGTTATGTTATACAATACATGTGTTATATATATATATATATATATATATATATATATATATATATATATATATATATATATATATATATATATATATATATGGTCTTCATATTGTCTGTCAGATCCTTGCTTTTCATGGTCATTGAATGACTCAATCAGACAAGCACTCAAAGAGAAGGCCATCATTTCTCCATCTGATGCCTGACATGAGTGTCTGACAAACAGTCTTCAGCATAATCAGCAATAGACATCAAACTACTCACTGTTATACAATGTGCAGGAATATACGTACATTAAAACCATTTAATTCTGTGAAAACGAGACCCATAGAAGACCTTCTCTGAGCTGAATTTCATGCCAGGTTACACGGCTATTATGACATACTGAAATTAGGTGAAAGCATAATTGCTCAACATTGGTAACACTTTATTTTACGACCCGCAAACAACCGGGTAAGTACAGAGAAATTACGGTGTACGTTTCTGTAATCATAGTGTACTTCCGTCTAAGTATAAGGGAACAATATGTTAAGTTTGGGGTAATAAAGGGGTAACAAGCAGATATACAACCTGCAAATAACTTCGTAAGTACACTGAAATTACGATGTATGTTTCTGTAATTATAGTGTACTTCCATGTATAAGGGAACAATATGTTAAGTTTGGGGTAATAAGGGGGTAACAAGCAGATATACAAGCAAATTATTTAATTAGTTAAAAAAATCTATTCTTTTAATATATTCCAGACCAAAAATGTAGGTCTGTTGTTAATAAAATGTATCACATTTCTGGCTAAATATGTTCTTGTGCAATGTTACAGGGTAATTTGGACATCTGTGGGTTGAAAATTAAACATATATATGAAGAGTTCTTTTCCAAAACGCAAAAAAAAAAAAAAAAATGCAAAATGCAAAAAAAAAAAAAAAAGAAAGAAAGAGTTTATCGTGTCATTCTGCTGTGGACAGAACCTTTTCGCTGCTCCAACGTTTCATGCCAAATCGCTATATTTCCTTGTTTAAAATGTAGCTACTGCAATACAGTTTCTTTCCAAAACGCGATAAGCGCCAACCCTGTTTTTAGCCAAAACGCGATAAATCCTCGAATTCGACGAGCGTTCTACGCAATCCAGCACGGCGGCACTCTGAGCAGAGGTTTGTTTATGTTCATTCATTCCTCAAAATGAGTCCTAGTTTTCTAGTCGACTAGAAGTAGATCATTTAAGCCATTTGTCTAATCAGTAATCACATATTGATTTAATTAAATGGGAGAGAAACCATGAGCGTATTTAATTGCCTATTCCGCATCTCAACGCATGCATAAAGCTTGCCACAAAGAACCGGCAATAGTAATGATTATGCATGAAACATTTGAATTATTTATTAATAAACTAGTATTTTCTGTCAGTGTCAGCAACAAAGATAAAGTTGATGATGCTTACTTATCTTGCCATCTTCGCAGTGAACGCGCATAGGCCTATAGAAACGCATACTTCGAATTAGCATACATACGCAGAGAGTTGCCAATTTATTTTCGTTTTTAATTGTTTTGTTTAAAAGAAGACATTTAAAGCATTCTGTAGCTTAGTTCTCTTTGAGGCAAGCATCGCGGTGTTTCGGTTCATAATATGAGACGAGCTCCTGTTCACCTGCGCGCCTCTGTGTCCTGATTATATGGTCTGATATTTCTTCTAATGTTTTAATCCAGTCAATTTGTTGATGAAACATTTATTAAAATGAATATACAATTTATATCAAACGAAATTTACAAGCTTTCTACAAAACAAAACTGAATAAGTGGTCAAAATCGTGTCTGACCCTCCTAATATTTTTCGATATTGGGCAGCTTTTGAATTTTGATCCTATCTTACTCATCTCATGCGGTTCCCTTTTCATAGCCAACTCTACATAGATGAAATAATAAAAATAAGTAACGTAATATTATTAAACACAAATGTGAAACGTATAGCCTATGTTTATTTTATGGTTGTTGTTTTTTTATGGTTGTTTCAAGTTAGTTTTATATTGTTAGATCAACTAATGACACAAACAACTATCAGTAACAACATAACAATGATATTTATAAATATGTCATGCTTTTTTATTGTTGCAGTCTCACGGTTACTTATTGTGGTACAAAGCAGAAATAAAATAATTAATTAAATTCAGCATATCGGTTAATTTGAATAGTCATATGACTATTCAAATTAACCGATATGCTGAATTTAATTAATTCAGCATATCGGTTAATTATATGCTGAATTATTTTATTTTAATTATTATAGTCGAACTATTTAGTTCGACTATAATTAAGTAAAAAATCATGTGTTAGCCTACATAGTGTGAACGTATGACATATTTTCAATATAATATAAAAACCTATGTTAATTGGATAGAGTAATGTACTCACCTGCCTAATTCTGGGCCCATGCTATAGAAATTCTCCACTGTCGCATCTCGGCGCGATCCATCGACCCAATATTCCACCGTGCACGCGCAGGGCTGAGAGGTGGGCATGATGGACTCTCCGAAGACTGTGCTTCTGTTATAATGAATAAATTACAACTAATCCCTTAGATTAGGGAAGCCCAGGGAACCTCGAACACTTTCACATCTGGGAGTCAGCTTAAACTGAATAGCTTTGTGTTTTAGTCTATTTGTAGCCTATAAATCTGCTGTCAAGTGATCAATGATTTACAATGTCCAGGTTTCCATTTCCGTCTGAGTGCGCGTATTAAAAGTCAGCCCAGACACTGAAGCATCACTGCGGGCTGGAGTTGATCTCCAAATCAGGTCTATTTAAATTGATCTATATCTGTATCCTACAAGAAGATATTATTTTCTACGCGGTTTTCTAAAATATTGATCAAAACAATACAAGGCTATTTTCAAAGTAGGTCTTCAGCTTCCAAGGGGCGAATAGATCCCATCCCCAAATATCCCACGACATTCAAGAAAACATCATAATCCTGCGATTCCCGATGTCACAAGCGACAGGATGATGAACGATTCCTTGCTTTGGTCCTCGACAGGATGATGCTTCTCGAAAGCCAGGTAGATGTTGTGAAAGCAGGATGAAGATGAAGTAAATGTCGTTTTAAATATAATATCAGACTGCTGTTTGTGCTGTAGCCTAGGGGTGGAGGAAGGGAGGGGGTCTGTCAACGCTAAACCGCGCACGCGCGCGCACACACACACACACACACACACACACACACACTGAGAGGGCGTGTCCATATTATGTGTGTGTCAATATCATGAAGCTGCAGACGCGGAGCCTGCATCTACAGTCCCCCACTGAGAGAGAATGCGGGACTCTGGGTGCAGGGGGACTGTAGATGCAGGTCTCCGAGTCTGCAGCTTATAGGTAACCAGTGCAGAGATGATAAAATCGATGTTCAAGAAAATATGATCATATTTTCTTGACCTAGTAAGAACTCTAGCAGCTGCATTCTGTACTAACTGTAGCTTGTTTATTGAGGATGCCGGACAACCGGCTAATAAAGCATTGCAGTAATCTAGTCTCGAGGTCATGAATGCATGCACTAACTTTTCTGCATCAGAGAGAGATAGCATGTTACTTAGCTTAGCAATGTTTCTAAGGTGGAAAAAGGCTGTCCTTGTAACATATGAAACATGATTTTCGAAAGATAAGTTGCGGTCTAGTATATCACCCAGGTCTTTTACTGTAGTGGATAGGGTAACATGACATCCGTCTATACTAAAGTTTTGTTGTAAGAGATTTTGTGAGTGTTTTTTTGGACCAATAAGTAATACCTCCATTTTATCTGAATTTAATAGCAGGAAGTTACGCGTCATCCAGCATTTTACATCTTTGAGACACTCTGTCAATTTAGATGAGTTAGTGTTTTCGTCTGGTCGTGATGAAATATATAATTGAGTGTCGTCAGCATAACAGTGGAAATTAATTCCATGTTTTCTTATAATATTACCAAGTGGCAGCATATATATTGAGAATAGCAGAGGGCCTAAAACCGATCCTTGCAGTACTCCATAGTCTACTGACGTTATCTTTGATTTTTCCCCGTTTAAACAGACAAAATGATAACGGTCCGATAAGTACGATCTGAACCAGCTTAATGCCTGTCCTTGAACACCAGTGTAGTTTTGTAGTCGATCCAAGAGTATTTTATGATCTATAGTGTCGAACGCAGCGCTGAGATCAAGTAGGACTAGTATTGAGATACAGCCTTGGTCAGAAGCTAAAAGTAAATCATTTGTAATTTTAACTATCACAGTTTCAGTGCTATGATGCGGTCTGAATCCTGACTGGAATTTTTCATAGATATAATTTTCTTGCAAAAAAAGAGCATAGTTGAGCAGACACAACTTTTTCTAGTATTTTGCACATAAATGGAAGATTTGAAATGGGTCTGTAAAACTTATTTGGGTCTAATTGTGGTTTCTTAATGAGAGGTTTTATTACTGCCAGCTTGAATATTTTTGGAACATGGCCTAAAGATAGAGACGAGTTAATAATAGTGAGGAGAGGCTCTTCCACTACAGGTAATAGTTATTTTAGTAGTTTAGTGGGTATTGGATCCAATAAACATGTTGTGGGTTTAGATGCAATGATAAGTTCATTTAGCTCCTCCTGTCCTATCATTGTAAAGCGGTGTAGTTGTTCTAGAGTTGTTCTGAATCATAAGACATAAGACATAGAGGATTGTACATTTATAATTGTGTTTCGGATGCTTTCTATTTTCTCGTTGAAGTAATTCATAAAATCATTACTGCTATGAACAAAAAATAGCAGTATTTTTAGCAGTAACGGTATATTTTGCTCTGGTGATGTCTGTTTGTTTGTTAGTCTAGCCACAGTGTTAAATAAAAACCTTGGGTTATTTTGGTTATTTTCGATTAGTTTGCGGAGATGCTCAGCCCTGGCTGTTTTTAGAGCCTTTTTATAACGTGACATACTGTCTTTCCACGCGATTCTAAAGACCTCTAAGTTAGTTTGTTTCCATTTACGCTCTAACTTACGGGTTTCTCTCTTGATAGCATACGTATCACTGTTGTACCAGGGTGCTTTAGTTTTCTCTCTAACCTTTTTTAATCTAATTGGTGCAACAATATCTAATGTACTAGTGAAAATGGTGCTCAAACTGCTAGTCATTTCCTCTAATTCATCTGTTTGTTTGGGTTCACTTAGCAATTTAGATAGATCAGGTAAGGTATTTGAGAATCTATCTCTAGTGGTTGGAAGGATTTTTCTGCCTGGTCTATAACGTGGCGCAACATGACATAATTCAGCAGTGCGTATTATGCAAGTCACCATGTAATGATCAGTGACGTCATTGTTTTGCGGTATAATATCTATATCAGTTGGATCGGTTCCATACGATATAATTAAATCTAGTGTATGATTTAGACGATGAGTGGGACCACTGACGTTTTGTTTGACCCCAAAGGAGTTTAATAAGTCTGTAAACGCAGCACCTAAAGCATCATTTGTATTATCTACGTGAATGTTAAAATCTCCAACAATTATTGCTTTATCGACATTCACCAATAGATCTGAGAGAAAGTCTGCAAACTCTTTTAGGAAATCAGCATATGGCCCTGGAGGTCTATATACAGTAGCCAAGGCTAGAGATAATATGGATTTCCTTCTTACATCTAAGAGCGTAACATTTAGCACAAGTACTTCAAATGAATTAAACCTGTGACCTGTTTTCTGAATAACATTAAAAATATCTTTATAGATTGTTGCAACACCGCCGCCACGACCGATCAGACGGGGCTCATGTTTATAACAGTATCCTGGCGGAGTAGATTCGTTTAGACCGAAATATTCATTTGGTTTAAGCCAGGTTTCAGTAAGGCACAGAACATCGAAATTATTATCTGTGACAATTTCATTTACAATAACCGCCTTAGGTGTGAGCGATCTAATGTTTAGAAGACCTAACTTTAGAGATTGTTTTTGTTCACTGATATTTAGATTTTCTGGTTTAATTACAATAAGATTTTTGCTACATCCTACACTACATTTATTGTTTGGCTTCACAAAACGAGGAATAGACACAGTTTCTATATAATGTTCCACACTGTGCATATTAGTTAGGTTTGGGCAACAAAGGGTGTGTTTTGGACTTTGACTTAGTCATCTGGTCTGTAACGTCTCGGAGATGTTGTCCGACAGAACAGCCGCTCCGATTCTGCTGGGGTGGAGACCATCTGAACTATACAACCTGGGTCTCTCCCAAAACAGATTCCAATTATTTACAAAGAGCAGTTTCTGTTCATTACACAGTGACATTAACCATTCATTTAATGCAAATAGTCTACTGAACTTTTCCTGTCCTTGTCGGTACATGGGGAGCGATCCAGACACAATGATCGTTGCCTCAGGTGCTGTGCTGCGTACCGTCTCGATCAGGCTCCTGTAGTCCTTCTTCAGTACCTCAGTCTGCCACAGCCTGATGTCGTTCGCTCCCGCGTGCAGCACAACAGCTCCGACGCGCTCGTCACCGTTCAGGATCTCAGGAACCTGTGCAGCGACATCAAGAACACGAGCACCAGGAAAGCAGTGAGTCCGCACCTTACCTTTACCCGAGGTAGCGTGGACATGACGGATCATGGACGTGCCGATGATCACGGCGTCGTCGCGTTCCGGCTCACGAAGAGGGGAGAAGCGGTTCCGAGTCGAGATCTTGAAGACCGGGAGGGGCGGAGAGGCAGCTCTGGTCCTGTCTCGTGTCTTCCGCTGTGTGATCCATGGTCCATGGTGTTGTGTCGGTGCCGGAGTGAATGAAGCCAGAGATGATCGCGTCCTCCTGGGCAGAGAAACACGCGGAGTAGAGGAAGTCGGGGTCAAAGAGTTAATGTTACTAACCACTGATTTGTGAGCGTCGGCGCGTGATGCTTCAAGCGTTGAGCGCCGATCCAACAGCTCGGCTTTCTTCACCAGCAGACCACGGATCTGTTTCTCGACGTATTCCAGCTCCTGCTTCACCGAGAAGAGCTCGAATGAGTCTTCACCTGCACTCAAAGGTAAAGTTAGACACGCATCTGATACGTTCGCCATTATAACAGATGAACAGTAAATTAGTAGTGATACTACAAATATCACTACTAATTTTGGACAAAATGCCGGATATAACCCGTATCCTTTCAGTGAAACGGGTGTAAAAGGAGACGGCCGATAGGCGAGAGGCCATGCGTGAAATGCTAGCGGGCTAAAGGCTAGTAGCCGAGATTCGGAAGTTTGGATATAAGTAGCGATATCAAAGCAATCCAATTGTTTTTTATGAGGAATAGTATCGAGGATAAGTTCACATCTGTCACACTGTCCTTGGAACCAATCTTTGGCCATGAATTAAGCTTGTCTCGAAAGGCTTTAGCGATGACGAATGGGTTTCCATACCTTTCTTCTAGTATGCCCCATGCTTCTTGATATGCCGACTCCGTGCCTAGCAGGAAGTAACTTTCAATGGCCTTCTTAGCTGGTCCTTCCACATACTTTCGCAAGTAGTAAAGCTTCTCATTCACTGGTATGTTCTTTCTGTCTATCAGGGTTTGAAAAGAGATTTTCCAATCGCTAAATTTGAGAGAGTCTCCATAGAATGTTGCAGGTTCAGATATGGGAAGACGGCTTGAGCTGATGGATTCTGCTAACACCTTAACAAGGTCTGCAGTGCTGGCTTCTTGATACGAGTTTGATGCACCTTCCTGTGGAGGTATGCTCTGTAACATGGAGCTGCTTAATCTTGGTACATGGTTCCTTTTTTCAGATGTGCAGTTGCGAAGTAGCTCTCTTGTTTCTTCCTTTGAGTCTTTGTTCTGCTCGTAAACTTGCTGTCACGTAAACCTGTTACGATATGTGATTGGGTACACGTATCTACGTATACGTATGTAGGTACTAAAAGAAAACAACGGAGATCACGTGTGTTAAGTGACGACATGTTGAAATAAAGTCAAGCAAAAGACAATCTTCCGTCTCCTCGTATATTAAACGAAGATAGCAAAACTTCACATGGTGTCAGAAGTTAACTGAAACGGTACGCTGACTCGGAGATTAGTTTTCACTTGAGGAAACCGCCCAGAATGGCAAAGTTTTCGGCGCCGGAGCAGCTTAACTTCGCTAAACCGGAGGACTGGCCCGATTGGAAACAACGCTTCTCCAGGTACCGTATAGCAACGAAGCTTAACAAAGAGCCAGCCGATGTCCAGGTCAGTGCATTGATTTATTCTATGGGCCCGGAGGCAGAACAAGTGTACAAATCATTCGTCTTGGAGGATGAAGAGGAAGAGGATTTTGACTATGTGCTGAGGCTGTTTGACGAGCACTTTGTGCCGAAAAGGAACGTGATTTTCGAGAGAGCACGTTTCCACTCGCGAACGCAAGAGGCGGGTGAGTCCGTTGAACAGTACATAAGGCACCTGTATGAACTCGCAGCTCACTGTGACTTTCATGAGAAGGAAGAGGAAATACGAGATAGACTGGTCATAGGGATTAAAGACAAAGATCTTTCATTGAAATTACAAATGACAAGTGACCTCACTCTGAAAAAGGCAGTTGACATGGCCAGACACTCTGAGCTAGTGAAGCAACAGAACAGCGAGGCTGGCGCATCAGGACACGTTGATGAAGTAAAATCAAAGCCTTATAAAAGTAAGTGGAAAAAAACACAGTATGAGGCAACGGGAGGAAGAAAAGAAAATGAACGGAAAAACTGTGGAAGATGTGGGCGCAGACATGCAAGAGACAAATGCCCAGCTAAAGACAGAGAATGTAATAAATGCTACAAAATTGTTCACTTTGCAAACAAATGCAAAACCAGAATGGTACAGGAAGTGACTGAAGAAGTTGAAAGCTTAATCTTAGGCTCAATAAATGAGACTACAACCATAAGGCTACCGTGGATGAAGTCATCACTGATACAGAGCCACCATGGCGCACAACTCTAGTTATATGCCATACTCCAGTTAGCTTCAAGATAGATTCTGGCGCTGATACAACGATAATAAACGAGGCTACATATAGCCACCTCCGTGTTAAGCCAAAACTTAGTCCAGTTACCTCTAAACTGGAAAGTCCAGGAGGAAAAGTGGTCCATTTGGGCCAATTCCTAGCTAAAACACAAGAATTAAAAGGGAGAAAAATAACAAACTGTTACTTTAGGGTAATAGTGGCGAAGTCTACATGTGATAACCTACTAAGCAGATCTGCCGGTGTTCGCCTGGGGAGTAAGGACTGCTTAAAGGAGACCCCATAAAAATAGTCCTAAAAGAAAACGCTAAGCCATACAGCGTCGCAGCCCCTCGACGGATACCCATTCACCTAAAGTAGAAGAAGAGCTAAAGCGAATGGAAGAAAATGGCATAATAGAGCGTGTAACGGAGCCCACAGAATGGGTAGCGCCTATGGTGCCTGTGATTAAAGGGGGGGTTGATTCCGGTTTCACTTTTTTGATTTTAAATAGTGTGTAATGTTGCTGATGGTGCATTAACAGTATCTGCAAAGTTGCAGCGCTGAAAGTTCAATGTAAACAGAGATATCGTCTTTTAAAAACCAGGAAGTGTAAACGACTACAAAAACGACTCGATTGGGACTACAACGGGTTATGGTACGTCACTAACCCGCACATTTGCATCATCAACCACTCCCTTCGGAATATGCAGGAAAGGGCATGTGCATATTTCTACAGCATGTCGAGTGAGTTGTGTTCACGCAGCTGTCAGGTCTTCTGTGTTTCAAGCTTCCCACGGAATGCTATACTTCATCAACAATGGATACAATTTATGTTTGATTATGTTCCTGAAAGTGACGATCGTAATTTAGCTCTCTGTTAGGGCTGGGTAAAAATATCGATTCATCAATGCATTGCAATTCTTTGCTTCTCAATTCAATATCGATTCATCAAATCCTATGAATCGATTCAGCCATCCAGGCCAGTGGCGGCGCTGTGGGCTACACTCTAGTGAGAGTGTTCAGCGTTGTACAAGACGTGCTTTAGCAAAACAGCGTGATGACGGGCAGCAGCTGCACTCCGTTCAAGCCTGCACCACTAAAATTAAAAGCCGACGTTTGGGCTCATTTTGGATTCCACTGTAAGCCGGGAACTATAGAAGCTTGTTTCCGCCACAGAATGTAAAATAAAAAAAGGTAATTGTGACTTTTTATTTCACAATTCTGACTTTTTTCCTCACAATTGGGAGTTTACATCTCGCAATTCTGACTTTATTTCTCAGAATTGCGAGTTCTAAAGTCAGAATTGCATGATATAAAGTCACAATTGCGGGATATAAAGTCAGAATTGCATGATATAAAGTCAGAATTGTGAGATATAAACTATTCTGAGAGGGAAAAAGGTTAGTCTTTTTTCCCCCTGATAACTCGCAATTGCTGTTAAGAGTGATCAGCTGTTAATTGTTATTGTTTACAAAATTATAATTATAATATTAGACTTTTTTGAGTATGCACATTTTGTGCTTCTGTTTACATTTCATTTATAACTTGAATGTATAGGAAGAAAGAAATATACTTTCTACTACTTAGTTACATGCACTTTAGAGGTGTTGTTAAAGCACTGTACAGTGCTTGTCACAGTTGTGTTTGTATTCAACACATACAATATTGTACAGTTTATTCTGATGAATAAACCATGACAGGAAACAAACATGCTGGGGTCAATTTGTTCTTTAACATTGATAATACTGCGCACATTATTTAAAAATATACTCAGGCACTTAATTACTTGTGAATTTACTTATTATTGAATCAATATCGAAGCTAATAAATCAATATCGAATCGAAATCGAATCGAAGCCTCAAGAATTGAAATCGAATCGAATTGTGAAATGCCCAACAATACCCAGCCCTACTCTCTGTGCTGCGCATTTTACGGAAGACAGCTTCCAGAATCTCCACGAGTTCAATGCAGCAAGAAACTGTCAATAAACAATGAAGCAGATCCAACTTTAAAACCAGAGGCAGCAGTTGTTGGGCCACAACCTGTAAGTAGGCTAAGACTTAATCATTTTAAATGTATTTGCATGTATAATTCCAGACGTAACGTTAGCCTGTGTTTTATTTATGTTTTATTTTTTCAAAATGCCAGCGCTGGCTTTATAGCCACTAGTTATGCTAGTATTTTGTGTCTACGACAATCGCGTACAAACATTATGGACCTGAATTTTGTATAAGTACTAATGTTTTAAACGTATTTTTCATGTATAAGTTATATGCTTTATGACATATTTTCGATTTGATCAAGAACGTAAACTTGCCACCGCTGTTTGAGTATAACATTAGCCAGTCAGTTGCTATCGTTGCCAGTCAGATGCTATTGTGTAAAACAAACGTGTATATGGTTAAAAAAATGTGGCAAATTATCGTTCAGAAACGTTTAATAAGAGCCGTGTGTGGTGTGGTTCTGTTTGACTCGCTTCATCGCGGCTTTCTCGGTCTGATTTTGCCTCAAACTGATACTGCAGTTCGACACCATTATTTACATCTGGACCGGAGCTGGCGTTTCCCCGTAAAGGTAATAGGCGTTAACCTTCCGGACAACGTGAGCGACAGTTTAGCCAATCACAACACACCCGCCCAAACAAACCAATCTGAGCCCACGATGTGTTTCTGAGGGAGTGTTTTCATAGAATCAGGAAGTAAACCGCTCGTTCAGGGGACAGAGGAGAGCGCGGCTGACGATAAAGGTGAAGTTTATGAAAAATAAGACTTTTAAAAAAAGAAAAACCACGAATACAAGTTATATTGCACCCCATAAACACAATCATGCAAAGAAAAAGAGGAGTAAACCACCCCTTTAAGCCAACTGGAAAAATAAGAATCTGTGTAGGTCTTACTAAACTGAATGAGAGCGTAAAAAGGGAAAAGTTCATCTTGCCGACCACAGACAGCATCTTGCACAAACTGGCCGGAAGTAAGGTGTACACAGCTCTGGATGCTGCCAGTGGATTTTGGCAGATGGCCCTAGATGAAAAAAAAGTTCAAAGTTAACTACCTTCATTACACCAAATGGCCGCTACTGCTTTAAACGGCTCCCATTTGGAATAACATCGGCACCTGAGATATTCCAAAGGAGGATGCAAGAACTGCTGCAGGATCACGAGGGCAAAGTAGTTTACATGGACGATATACTAGTGTTCAGAGCCACCCTGGAAGAGCACGACCGCCGCCTGAAAAGGGTGATGGAGACAATCCGTGCATCTGGCCTAAAACTCAACCGCCAGAAGTGTAAGTTCAGACAGGCTTTCCTTCACTTCCTGGGCCAGGTTATCAGTCAGGAGGGTGTGACTCCAAGCCCAGAAAGAGTGTCTGCCATCACCGCCCTAGAGACACCTACAAATGTGAGTGAGTTAAAAAGAGTACTTGGTATGGTGAATTATGTCGGCAGATACATACCCAACTTGTCACAAATTCTTCATCCCCTCAACGAGCTGTTGAAGAAGACAGTAGCATGGGTGTGGGACTCGTAGCAAGAGGCAGCCTTCAAGAAGGTAAAGACACTGATATCCTCCGCACCTGTTCTTCAGTACTTTGATCCAAAACTGTCCACTGTAGTAGGTGCTGACGCGTCCAGTTATGGATTAGGAGGAGTACTGCTGCAAAATCATAGAGGCATACTCAAACCAGTAGCCTACTGCTCTCGTACACTAAATGAAGCGGAAAAAAAGTATGCACAGATAGAAAAGGAGTGTCTCGCTAGTGTATGGGGTTCAGAAAAGTTCTATCTATATTTGTGTGGTCTGGAAAGCTACAAATTACTTACCGACCATAAACCACTGGTGACACTCATCACCACAGAGACCTAGACAAAACTCCACTGAGGTGTCAACGACTTCTGATCCGTTTAATGAAGTTCAACCCTGTCGCTGAGTACATCCCCGGTAAGAACCTGATAGTACCTGACGTGCTGTCGAGGCACCCGGAGTCAAAAGTGGACGACACAAAACTGAGCGAGGACGTCCAGGCATACGTGGACGCCATCGAAGTGCTGGAAAGGCCTAAAACAGTGCTGGAGCGCATAAAGGCAGAGACAGAGAATGATGAAACCCTGCAGAAGGTCAGACTATACATTAAGTCTGGCTGGCCACGATATAAAAGGGACGTCGTCACAGTTTAGAGCAGCTGAGGCTGATGGAGGAGCAGGAGACGCCGAGGCGGCCTGTCGCGGTCGAGGACCCCGCACTGACTCTGGCGCTGGGCGGATTGCTGTTGCCTGTACTCTCGCTGCGTGCTACGGCCTACAGACACAACCCGTCTGCTGCAGAGGATTTCAACGATTGCAATTTCTCCTGGAGGAAATCTCTGAATCAGATGAGCACTCGGACGTTTGTGTTGGGATAGTTTCGCCTGACTAAACATCCAGGTAACATGCAGTAATTCACCAAACAGAAATAAATACAAACGAGGAGTAATTCACTTAAAGTTTACTGTGTAACGTGAACGGGGTCTGTTGTTGTGGAAAGAAGGAGGCAGGAATCGGCGAACATTTAAACATTTTAATAGTAAAATGAACACATACAAATCGAAAGTATAAGCCAAAGCCAGCAGCCCCTCATTGATGACTGCTGCTAAGTTACACACAACAGAAACAAAACTTCATAAAATCAGGCCTGTTTCTCTCTCAATATGCCGTCGTCGCTCCCGTTTTATGCTTTCGCTTTTCCGTGAGAGACGCGGAACCGGCGCTCGCCTCACAGGTGGCTTTCATTTTCACCAAATAGTCTCCGTTTAGTCTGTTATCACTCACGCCACCAGCCTCGCGAGTCGCGCCGTCCTCTTATGAGCCTCGCGCAGCGCGCTGTCCTCGGGACCGGCGCTCGCCTCACAGGTAGCTTTCATCATCACCAAATAGTCTCCGTTTAGTTTGTTATCACTCACGCCACCAGCCTCGCGCGATCATCTTGTGCCTCGTCTTCGATCGTCCTGCTCGCCACAGCCAACTAGACATTTTGTGTGAAATGAATTTCAAACTCTGGTGACAGCTAATGTTAGCCTTGTAGACGGAAGAGTATTGTTGTGGAAGAGTGGTGTCTGCGCTGTTTGCGCGGTTCCGGAGAGGGTGTGGCTTGCGGAGCTGTACAAAGTGTGGAATTCTGGGACATGTAGTTTTTTCATATACAGGCCCCCCTTGGTTATTTTCTGTCTTTTCTCGGTCAAGAGGGCACCAAATTAAAAAATTATTTTACATTTCGACTACATATATGATCCACTTTCAATAAAGATTAATGTTGTAATGGGTGAAATGCTCCTTTAAAACCTTTATAAATAATCTTGATCTATAACGTGAGATGGACGACACAGAGTTTCCGCTAGAAAAAAATGGTGCCGGTCAAAGTGACCGGTTTAATGGACATTTTGATGATAAGCCGGTCAAATAATATCGTCTCTTAATTAGTCAAGTTGAGGAAAACTGGAGGCAGGCTATGTAACTTAAAAATGACATAATCAGGCCGTATAGAACACAACATGTTTATTAGCATAACTTTCAAATAGACGGAAACCATGAAAAGATGAACGTCCGTACAATATCTGAATAGTAGTTTTTACTCAAGCGAACTAGCGTCTCATTTAACTGGTAACATTTAAATTGGTCACCGTGAAATGACTCCTTGTCAAATTAATTGGAACAAACAAATGACTAGGCCTATAACACTGTCTGGCGTAATTTTAGGCTACTTTTTATGATGTTTTGCAGTGCTGAAATGTGCAGCTGCCGACTTAAAATCAAAACTTCGCAGTGTCTCTCCACAACTTGCAATGCATAAGCCGCGTATAATCTTGTTCTCGATTTCGCTGCTTTCATCTTGATCCGATTCTGCAGTGAGAACCCTCTCTCTGCAGGAACACTCGAGACAGGGATTACACAGGCTATCTTGGCGAGCTTGGTCCACTCTGGATAGATTTCGTTGAAATCGCATATGAGGACTTTCGCAGATTCGCAGCAGAGCATAGTGGAGCGTGAGCGGATCTAGGACAGAGCGCAGAGCGGCATTTTTAAAAGGACGGAGCGTCGGCATATTTCCCGCTCCGCTCCGCTCACACCAAGAGAAAACTCCACGTCCCCGCCTGACTAAAGTTGCTTGCATTGTATAGAGAGCCTAAGTCCCGCCCCTTCGCTTCCGGCTCATGGGACCTTATTTCGGAAAAAATATGAATGGCAGTCAATGAGAGACAACTTATCTTTTTATTCCGTCTGAACTGTGCCCTGAATTACACATATGATGTTTGTCAATTTAAAAGATGATTCTCAAAGTCAAAAACGTCGCAGTTTGTCATACAACAGAAGAGTAACGTTTAGTTTTATGTGAAAATCGCTCTGTGAACTACATCTCCCGGGAAGAGAAACGAGATCCGCTGCTCGTGTGCGTGCAGTCTGGTACAAAACACTCAGGTAGGACGGCGTAACGTTACGATTATAACGTAAGACCGTAGAAATAATGACAGACAGCCTCAGTAAAGTTAGCTTTATTCATTGAGAGAAAATGTGTGCCTTTGGGGTTTGTAGTCTTTGTAATTACGTATTTTCACAGTCTTATACCTCAACGGTTTTACATCAAACTGCGACTTTCTTTACTTTAAAATGTATATTTTAAATTGACAAACATCATATGTGTAATTCAGGGCACAATTCAAACCAGATCAAAATATTTGTTGTCTCTTGCCATTGACTCCCATTCAATATTTTTTCGAAGTTAGGTCCCATGGTGGTCGACCGGAAGGGGAGGGACTTAGGCTCTCTATTCAGCATCCCCGAGCGCAGAGAGGGTTTTCTCCGCTGCTGCTCAGCTTTCAAGAAACCACCGCATGTGTCTGAAGCCTCAGACATTGTCCAAACTCGTGTTCTTGAAGGTGAACTCAAAGGAACTGTAGGCTAGATAAGGAAAGCAATTCTTTTTTATTTTTATTTTTTTTAAGTTTGAGACAATTTAAATTGTCATCCACGTGCTCTCTGCGCAAAAAATCAGTTAGATATAGACCATTTCAAAAGATGTAAACAACACTGGCCCAGAAGCACTTCCTGTTTCAGTTTGTAACTGTTTTCTTTATTTCACATGTAAAGAAAACTTCTTAAATATGTTTGTTTAATTTTTGATTCAGTTTTAAATGTTCTGTTGGTTGTATTTTATCCCAGCTTTTATGTAGTGTTAAAAAACTGAAACAGGATGCTTCTGGGCCAGTGTTGTTTACATCTTTTGAAATGGTCTATAGGCGTCTGGTGGCCTTAATAGTTAATTTACCATTACCAAAATGTATTTAATTTAACATGTTGATGTTGATGTGGTGATTTTTATTTATATAATAAATAAAAATTCGTTATTTAAAAATTCGCCCATTGATTCCCTTAATTTTACAGGTTTTTTGTGTGTATAGACGATATAAGCCAATTTAAATTTTAATATTGCGCTGCGTAAAACCAGTTAGGCTTATCAAAATCTGGCCTAACAATTTACCTACTTTTAAACATTTATGTAGGCCTATGTATATATATATATATATTTTATATATAATTTTGTTCATATTTTTATTTTAGTTATATTATTAGGCCCATTTATTGGTTTAATTTTACAGCAGTTTGTGTGTACAATGGTTATAAGCCCATTTACATTTTTATCGTGTGCGTTGGGCAAAAGTTTAGTTATCAAAATGCTGGTCTATAATTTACTTTTAAAACTTTTATGTGTATTTTTGTTTATATAATTTTTATTCATATTATTAGGCCCATTTATTTGTTTAATTTTACATGACTTTTGTGTATGCTACCTATGCTACATTCCTGTTCTTGCTAGTCCTAATTTGTAATTTGAAATGAAACATTTCTGTTTGGAAAATGTTGTTGTTGGTCTTTAGTTCTTTGTAAGGTAATGCTGTGGTACCAGTTAACAATTTTTGGTTCCCAGAACGTTCCCAGAACGTTACTTTCAGGTTCTCAGAACGTTCCCAGAACAAACATTTATAACGTTCCCTGCTGGTAGCTAGGAAAGTTTTCTTTACGTTAATAGAACGTTCCCTTAAGGTTAGGGGAACGTTCCGGGAACTTTTTGGGAACGTTCCCTAAAGGTTCCCGGAACGTTCTCCTAACCTCTACATCCCGATATGCCTGTACACAAATAAGTCTACAAAAAATATCTTCTATGTTGTTTATTTTTTCCAAAACATAAGAATCGTATGAAGATTTCTACAATAAATGTAATGTATGTACACAATTTTAATGCCACGAAAAGCCATGCACATATATTTTAAACAACATATTTATCAAAATTTTTCAAAATTGCAGTTTGAAACCATGAAGATAAAGATTCTAAAACTAAAGAGATTAGCTTGTGATAATTTAATAAATGTAAATAGGACATGATCATATACTAATTAAATATCACGAGAAACTGACGTTGTTTATTGTTCACATTGACCTGAATAGTAATATTATTTTAAAAAATTAAAACTGTATGAATATAAAATCATTACAATAAATTGAATGTATGCAAAAAAAATGTATCTACATATAAAAGCCGTGAACATGTATTTTTATAAACAACATGTATCACAAAATTAAATAAAAAAATAATCATGAACATGAAAACATAAAAATTCTAAGACTTTAGGAGATTATAATAATACAAGTTTATAAATGTGAATATCTCAAGACAATTATCTATGAGAAACTATATACACTTTTGTTTAGCACACATATTATACATAAATACATAAAAAGCCACAAAAACGCAGGTATATGCGCATGTGTGTGTGTGGTGTGCTTTTGTAAAAGTGTATTGTCTCAGTCCTTTGTGTCTCCTTCAGCAGGCATCCTGTTTTGGGATAGAAAAAGATCAAAGATTAGGACAGTGCAAACCATAGACTGTAAAAAAAATATATGGACGTAGTGTCCATGACGTCACCCCGTAGGTTTCTGAAAAGCATTTTTGAAGCCTAAAGTGGATGGGGATTAATAATTAATTATTATTCATTTGTAATATTATTATGTCATTAAACGTTTTACGTAAATATGCTATGAAAGCAAAAAATGTTGGCAAACAGCAATGCCGTTTACATCTTGCTTAAACAACTGTATATGACGAGTGGTGCGTCTCATTTATAAAAAAAAACTATTGACAGTTTGTGAATAGATCACAATGTAGACTGAGGAATAAACTGAGTCCTCACTCATGTCGGTTTCACAAATGTAAACAAACACATGGGGATCACACTTGGAGGTTGGATCGTCTGAATATTACCTTTCTGCTCGTCTCCTCAGATCTTTTAACTTTTGTGCCATGCAGACCTTGATCTCAGTGCCTCCGATGCCTGGGTGCCTCTTTTTGACATAGTCTGTAAGAAATGAGATTGATGATTACATTAAAATTTGAAAACAAGTTTGTCATGACATAACTGCCAGATTCAAACTGCTTTCCACGCTATGGCTGTCGCTGACAGACGCGCTCAGCGCCATATAAAAACTATTGATAAAAGATATTCAGACATGCTTACCAATTATTAGCTGCACCTTTTGTAGGTCTAGGCTCTTTTTTCACCAACAACTCCTTTTTTCCGTTCATGTTGCCATCTCTTTGAAAGAGAAGATGGAATCCATAAGAGTTCTGGTTAACTTTTTGTAACCCTTACATCTTTGAACATGATCCAAACCAACTGGGTTCATTAAGTCAGTCACAGACTTGTTCTGCAAAGCAAAAAATGAAATTGAAAATTTTCATCAGGACAAAAACTGTGATCTTTTCAACGTTATTGCATATTAGATGAGATTTTCACGTTGGAGCTGTGAGTGTAAATTTTAGCATACAAGTATTTATTGTTTGTGCTCGAGTCTTGTTACTCTTTTACCTTCATAGGTATTCCAGAGTTTAGGGGTAAAATGCGAGAAATCTCCTTTAGTGGACTTTTATGCTGGGCACTACTCACTGATCTATATAAATGACTTGACTGCTCACGACGTCATGTAAACTGAAGTCACCATATTCAATTGAATTAATAGGAAATCATCTGACTTTAATGAGAAACATGACCTAACAAGTCAGTGTTTTTTATATTTGAATACTATACATTTTTACAATGTAAACATCCTAAACATTTCTGATTATTATCAATGTTAAAAACAGTTATGCTGATTAATGCGTTTGTGTAAACCATTGTAACAGTTTAAACCATTTTCCCCCTTCAGGATTCATTGTTAAATAGACCACATACATATGAAGGGTAGTTTACACTAATGTTCAAACATTTGGGGTCAATGATAGATTTAAAAATTAATAGAACAAAATAAAAAGAAGAAATTCATATTTTTACTCAGCAATGATTCATTAACATTACATTAACAAATATATTCAAATAAATACTGTTATTTAAACCTTTCTATTCATCAAATAATCCTGAAAAACACAAAAATATGAAGCAGTACAACTGTTTTCAACACTGATAATAATCATAAATGTTTTTTATTTATTGAGCTTCCTTGGCTCACCTGTGTACAGTACTTCTCCGGCAGCAGCTTTCTTCAGAAATGTTGAAGTAGTGGAGCTTTTTCTCTGGTATTTCGTTACTACTGAAATCACAGAAAATTTAATCAAAATGTGTTTAACGTTACCATTGAGCTTACGTTAGTTTCGGCCAATTGCTCCTGAAAGTCCTGAAACATCACCGATACGCTACGTTAATGTTTGTGTTAAATAAATTAGCTCACTTCCCAGTAAAAAACCTTACAAAACCTCTCATTTACACATAAGAGGTGATTGAAAGAAACTTTAATTACGTTAAATAAAAGTTCAACCGAGTTAACGTGGATGTTAGTTAGCCTTGCTAACGTTAACGTTACCTCTTTAGCCTTGCTAATGCTAATACCTCTAACGGACTTTTTCCGAAGACACTGTCTAGTACACCATGTCGATAAAGTACATTTTTAACAGAATCGTGTCAATTACAAGTATGTCAAAAACAGTTGTGAGTATTCGTGTGCTTTTAGAGAGTAATCTTACCTTTAAAAAGCCGTGAAAAGTTGAAACAACAGCGAGAGAGGGAGTTTTGTTGTTTACCAGTGGTCCTGCGCCGTTTCCATGGCAACTCTGCGCGCCGGCCGCTCCAGTGTGAGAGACTCGAAACAAGTTCACGTGCACGGCATGATTAAACCACGTCAAAATCATGCAGCACGTAAATACATATGTACGATGTCCAAGTGCTTTGTAAATAGAATATGAAAGCAGTATCCTATTGATTATATCAAATAACATTGTCGTTGAATATTCAACTGTAAACTTTCACAGAGAGCTTTATAGGTTATTAAATTAAACTTAAAAATAACCAGAAGGGAACGTTCCCGGAACGTTCTCTTTAGGTTACAAAATTAAACCTAAAAATAACCTGCAGGGAACGTTCCCGGAACGTTCTCTGTAGGTTATAAAATTAAACCCAAAAATAACCTGCAGGGAACGTTCCCGGAACGTTCTCTTTAGGTTATAAAATTAAACCCAAAAATAACCTCCAGGGAACGTTCCCGGAACGTTCTCTTTAGGTTATAAAAATGAAACCTAAAAATAACCTGCAGGGAACGTTCTGGGAAGGTTCTCTTTAGGTTACAAAATTAAACCTAAAAATAACCTGCAGGGAAAGTTCCCAGAACGTTCTCTTTAGGTTATTAAAAAGAAAACCTACAGAGAATGTTCTTAGAACGTTCTTATTTGGTTCCCAAAAAAATAACCAAACGGGAACCATATGTGAACGTTAGGGGAACGTTCTGTGTTTACTAAAAGTGAAATAAAAATACATGCAGATTTTTTTCGTTTTTTGGAGCGAGCGGGGGGGGGGGGGCGATTTGAGTGGAGCGCGAAGCAAACTGCGTTGAGCGCTGAAGCGCTTTCTGAACATTCTGTGAAGCAGCGCCGGGAACAGTGATTTGATTATTGATTATACGAGGTTGAACTGGCCGTGTGACAGAGCGGGCATAAGATGGACACGAGCGCGAGTTAATAACGTGGAGCGCTATTAACCAATAGGCTCTATGCACGATCGCTTCCATATTTGTCTCAGCACGCCCACCTACTTCCGGTGCTGCGTCAGTCTATGGTCAGAAGCCGGTTTTGCGATAGGTGGAGATAGTGTCTGTCGTGATAAGGAACTACATGCTATAGGAGTCGCGCATGGGTGACGTCTGGGGGCGCCTCAGGAAGCGCGTAATGCATGTGACTGTGTTATGCTCAAATAGCTTAGCTGTAGCTATGTGACTCAGTTAATAAAACAGTTCATTGCCAGCAAGACGATTTGATTCCTCTTTCATCTAAAAGCATCGACACATGACATGGTGTCAGAAGTGGCCGACTTCACGCTCTGAAAATAAGACATGGCGAAGCTCGGACCTCCGGAATCTTTTGACTTCACGCGGCCGGCGGAATGGCCGATGTGGCGCCGACGTTTCGACCGCTTTCGGGTGGCGTCAAAGTTGGATAAGGATAGCGGTGAAGTGCAAGTAAACACGCTTCTCTACGCAATGGGGAGAGAGGCTGAAGCGATTTACGATTCCTTTGTGTACGATGACGATGGAGACGATGAAGAGGAAAGTAAACCGGAGTTGGACTACGACACGGTGATAGCCAAATTCTCTCAACATTTTGTGCCCAAGAGAAACGTGATACATGAAAGAGCATGTTTTCACAAGAGAGCACAAAAGCCCGGTGAGTCAGTCGAGGCTTTCGTGAGAAGTTTATATGAACTGGCACAGTACTGTGAGTTTGAGCACACAAAGGAGGAGCAAATCAGGGACCGAATAGTTATCGGGATATCTGACAACGATGTATCACAGAAGTTGCAGCTCGAGCCCGAACTCTCTCTTGAACGAGCTATTCAAATAGCACGCCAAAGCGAACAAATAAAGCAACAGAATGTGAGCCTGCGGTCGGAATGTGCAGTAGACGCCGTGAGACAGGGGAGGCGGCCGTTCCACAGCAGAAGGAGCAGTAACGAGGGACAATGGCAGAGAAAACAAGAACACAGTGAGTCAAAACAGCATCCTACCTGTTCCCGCTGTAACAGACAACATGGGAAAATACATCCTTGCCCAGCAAAGAATAAAAAGTGCAGAAGGTGTAATAAAATTGGACACTTTGAGGCAGCTTGTCAGACGAGGATGTTGAAAGAGGTGGTTACAATGCCTAGCAGCACCACTAACACAGATGAGATGTTTTTCCTTGGAGAAGTTACTGAAAATGTGTCAGACATAATGGATCATCCTGATTCAGAAAATAAGTGGCTTGTTGACTTACCTGTTAATGGCAGCACTGTGAAATTCAAAATCGACACAGAAGCTGATATCAGTGTTATATCACAGGCTGCATTCATGAGACTGCCACAGCGCTCCCGCCTGGTCACTGCAACGAAAGGACCCATCACTAGCCCCGTGGCGTAGTTAAGAGTATTGGCAAGTTCCTGGCAACAAGTGAGTACAAAGGAGAAAAGTACAGATTCTGGATAACTGTAATTAAAGGGCCATACACACACAACCTCTTGGGACGGAGTGTTGCCACAAAAATGGGACTGGTCATGAGAGTAGATGGGATGGACACTGTAATGTTAAGTCAGGTGTTTGGGGACATTGGTTTGCTCAAGTGCGACCCCGTAAAAATCGAACTTAAAGCTGACTGTGAGCCCTACTCACTGACGACACCACGTCGCATCCCGTTCCCCCTCCTGGCCAAAGTAGAGGCGGAACTCAAACGCATGCTGGCCCTGGGCATAATTGAGGAGGTTACAGGGCCTTCTGACTGGTGTGCTCCGATGGTTCCAGTCGTGAAGAGGAACAAGGAGCAAGTGCGAGTGTGTGTCGATCTAAAACGCTTAAATAAGGCGGTCAAGCGAGAGAGGTACATCATGCCAACATTAGAGGATATTGCTCCCAAGCTAGCCGGAGCTAAAGTGTTCTCTACCCTTGATGCCTCCTGTGGATTTTGGCAGATCCCCTTGGATGCTGCAAGCCAAAAGCTGACTACCTTCATCACCCCAATGGGAAGATTCTGTTTCCGACGGTTGCCATTTGGTATCACATCGGCTCCAGAAATCTTCCAACGACAGATGTCGACACTATTAAGGGGTCATGATGGAGTTGTCGTAGTAATGGACGACATACTTGTTTATGGAGCAACAAGGAAAGAGCACGACACCCGTCTTGACGCGGTTCTGATGACCATAAAGGACAGTGGTTTGAAGTTGAATAAGGCCAAGTGTCATTTTGGCAAAGCAGAAATAAAGTACTTTGGCCACCTCATAAGTGCAGAAGGCATGAGACCTGACACTGACAAAGTTAAAGCCATCACACGGATGCCAAGCCCAACTAATGTTACGGAGCTTAAGCAGGTCCTGGGTCTTGTCAACTACGTCGGAAAGTTCCTGCCTGGCCTCTCCTCACAGCTGCACCCCATCACTGCCCTGCTCAGGAAAGAAAGTGAGTGGGTGTGGAGTGATGTTCAAGAAGCGGCGTTTGAAAAAGTGAAAGCTATGCTCGTGTCAGCACCAGCACTTGCATATTACGACGTCAACCGCAAAACTGTCATCAGTGCCGATGCGAGCAGCTATGGATTAGGTGCGGCTTTATTGCAGGAACACGAGGGTGTGTTAAAGCCAGTTGCATTCTGCTCCCGCACATTGTCAGATGCAGAGAAGAGATACTCCCAAATTGAAAAGGAGTGTCTTGCGGGGGTGTGGGCATGTGAGCGCTTCGCTCGCTATGTGCAAGGCATGGAAAACTTCCTTCTACAAACGGACCACAAACCACTGGTACCCCTCATAAATACGTATGACCTGGACAAAGTCCCTCCAAGGTGCCAAAGACTTCTAATGCGCCTACTGAAATTCAATGTTGTGGCAGAGCACGTCCCGGGAAAGCAGCTTATCATAGCCGATACTCTCTCGAGGAGCCCACTGACTGACAGTAGTGATGAACACACTGACCAGGACGTTCAAGCATATGTGGAGTCAGTGGTAGAGAATGCGCCTGTTTCATTGAAAAAACTTGACAAAATCCGCTCTGCTACACTAGAGGATGAAGAGCTGCAAAAGATTGTGCAGTTCATTAGAAATGGATGGCCACCAAAGACATCGCTGTTTCCATCCCTGCATGGGTATTATTCTGCCAGAGCTCACCTCTCTGAGACCGATGGACTAGTGTTGTATCAAGATAGATTGGTTATCCCAACTGCACTTAGGTCAGAAGTGCTCAAACAGCTACACGAGGGACACCAAGGTCTAACAAGGTGTCGTATTCGAGCTAGGATGTCAGTATGGTGGCCTCGCATCAGTGCAGAGATTACAATGACAGTGTCAACATGTAAGTTCTGCATCGAAAATAGACGCACTCAAAGACGTGAACCGCTCCTCACCACACCTTTACCTGGTGGACCCTGGCAGCGGATTGCGGCTGATCTGTGTGAGCTAGAAAGACAGAACTATCTCATTGTGACTGATTATTATTCCAGGGACATTGAAATTTCCCACCTGTCTTCAACATCCAGCCATCAGGTCATTACCAAGCTCAAAGGCATGTTTGCAAGATGGGGGATACCGCTGGAGCTGGTGAGCGACAATGCCACACAATTCACCTCGGGTGAGTTCCAAGACTTCTGCCAAAGCTACGGGTTTGCACATACGACTACCAGCCCTCATTACCCCCAAGCAAATGGTGCTGTCGAGAGAGCTGTGCAGACTGCTAAGCGCATTCTGAAGCAGCCGGATCCATATCTCGCTCTAATGTGTTACAGAGCCACCCCTAGCGCTGTTACGGGGGTGAGCCCAGCTTTACTTATGGCTGGAAGAGACATTAGGACCACACTTCCTATGTTGGAAGAAAAACTACGAGCTTCTCCTGTGGACAGACATCAAATTCAGCAGAAGGATGCTCAGGCTAAATCAGCTTACCGGTTCTTCCACGATCGCCGTCACTCTGCTCTGCCACTTCCTGAACTCCAATCTGGGCAGGCCGTTAGAGTGAAATTGGATGGTAAAAAGGGGTGGAAAATGTCTGCGAAAGTCATTAGCAAGTGCAGTGAGCCCCGGTCTTACATCGTGAAGACAGACAACGGTGCAGTGCTGCGACGCAATAGAAGACATCTGCAGGCAGTCCCGGAGCTTGCTGACTCTCCAGAGCAGCAGCAGCAGTCTGAGGGATCTCCGCTGCAGCTGCCCAGCAGCCCTCCTTCTGTGCCCAGACCATGTCATGGTGACCCTGCTTCGGTCCAGAGACCGAAAGATTCACCTCACCAGCCGTCCCCTCAGAGAACTGTTCAAGTGACATCCAGAGGTCGTGAAGTCAGAATACCTCTTAGATATAGAGACACTTGAACACTTATTGATACTCATCTTCACGTGTTCCTCAGTATTTCTGTTTGAGTGATAAGTACAGTTAAAAGCTACAATATGTTCTTGAGTTAAGTTCCATGGGAATAGATTGTTATGCTTGGGAAAGATCCGATAATTGACAGGTTAAATAGAAATTTGGTGCCTGAGATCACAATAGGTATGCTGATGGGATTCATTGACCACCCAGAGACTGTTATGTTCATGTTTATCTTTATTTCATCTTGTAGTACATCTCCATGTTTAACTGTTGAAGATTTATCCTTTGAAAAAGGGGAGATGTCGTGATAAGGAACTACATGCTATAGGAGTCGCGCATGGGTGACGTCTGGGGGCGCCTCAGGAAGCGCGTAATGCATGTGACTGTGTTATGCTCAAATAGCTTAGCTGTAGCTATGTGACTCAGTTAATAAAACAGTTCATTGCCAGCAAGACGATTTGATTCCTCTTTCATCTAAAAGCATCGACACATGACAGTGTCAAATTACACTTGCTGTTTATAAAAACGTCCTCCGGTTAACGTGAATGATGTTAACAACACTGTGAGGCAGTTAGCTGTCACACAAGAGTAAAAAAGAGAAGTTATTTAAATTATATATTTCGAGCCAAATCAACAACTTTGAGTGTTAGTATTCTCTCATATCATACGAAATTCGACTAGTGAATCAGCGTTTCTAAAATCGTTGTCTCCGTCTCTGAGAAAACGGATTTTATTACAGTTTTGCCGCTATACAGTTGGCCTGCAGAACGCGCTTCCGGAAGTAAAGACGCTGACTGAGATTCGTTCGAACACACGTCAGCAGGGTTCGTGCATAGAGGCTATTGATCCAAATATAAGGCGCTCCGGCCATATTTGTCATAGGCTATGTGCCGTCTTTAACAACATTAAAACGGTAGAGCCTGTCCCTTTATAACATAGCCAAATGTCGGTGTATTTTTGCTTAATACATTTTAGGCTTATTCTCTAATTCAGATTGTGGCAGGGGGCGGGATTATTAGGCAATTTTAATCGGACAATTTGACCGGAGAGATTTTATTTTGTCGGACATTTAATTTTTTTCCCGGCCAATGTCCGGTAATTACCGGACAACGGAAACCCTGGGACGACACCACGTTTATTTGCGCCGCAGTTCAGAGAGTCCTGTCCAAGCGTGCCACACAAGCCCTCAAAAGTGAAGCCAAAACGTCTCGATCGCCCCCCTGTGTCCGGTCCTAGTATAGCTCATAACCACCGCCTCCCCATGTTATTCAATGGGACGCGAGACCATCTAAACAATTAAAGCATTTTTTAAGTTCTTTACATCTGTATCACTTCTTTCAAAAACATTTACATCATCAGCAAAGATATCGTCTTTTAAAAATAGGGTATATACTCGATTGGGACTACTGCTGTTTTAGACGTCACTAACCCACACATTTGTATCAACCCCTCCTTCCGGAATATACAAAAAAGGGCATGCGCATATTTCTGCGGCACGTCGAGTGCATTATGTTCAACCAGCTGTCAAGTCTTCTGTGTTCGAGCTGCCCATGGACGCTGTACTTCGTCAACAATGGATACAATTTATGTTTGATTATGTTCTTGAAAATGACAATCGTAAGACTTAATAATTGTAAATGTATTTGCATGTATGACGTAGCCTTGTGTTTTATTTTTTTCAAATGCCAGCGCTGGCTTTATAGTCGGTGTTCTGTTGATTTTTGCTGACTTGTCGAAAAATGCTACCGTAGCGCGAATTGATCACAGAATGTCGATTAAAATCGTATGAAATACAAGTATAATACAATTCTAAGTTATAAGTAGCTACTGTCTACTGTAGACTACTGTTTTTATTTTTAAAATGGTATGAAAAGTAAAAATTATCATAAAATATTCATCTTTGACTTGTCAAAGTAAACCTTTCCTCATAGTAACTGAAACTTTCAGTTATTCTTTTTCAGCTGGCTGACCGTACAAATATTCATATGGTAGTAAGCATTTTTTAAAGGGAAATATAACAGGAAAATATACCTTTTGTTAAAAAAAAAAAAAAAAAAACTGTGAGTCTGCACATGCGCATAACCGGTAAGTAGCAAATCTCGATGGGTAGCATGAATCGTCAGAACACCTGTGCTCATGACATGCACGTTTCGCCCATAAAGGTAATGGGCATTAACCTTCGGGACAACGTGAGCGACAGTTTAGCCAATCACAACACACCGGGCCAAACTAACCAATCTGAGCCCACTGCCTATTTCTGAGGGAGTGGTTTCATAGACTCAGGAAGTCAACCACTCGTTCGAGGACAGAGGAGAGCGCGGCTGACAACAAAGGTGAAGTTTATGAAAAATAAGACTTTTAAAAAAAGAAAAAAACACGAATACATGTTATATTGCACCCCATAAACACAATCATGCAAAGAAAAAAAGCAGTCAACCCCCCCCTTTAAACATTTATAAAAAGTCTCCAAGTAAATTGGTAAAAGAGTAAAGGATATTTACATAGCCCGTCTAACGGAGAGCCTTGGCACTTCCTATTAGCCCTATTGTGTATCATCTTGGTTGCAGTTCCATTAGAATTCAACTGGAGGTGATTGCGGGCGAGCGCAGAATGAATGGGAGTCTATGGGGCTAAATGTGTCTCTTTCCCCTGCTTGTCATTAAATCAACATAGATTTTATTGTTGATTCCGCAAGTTCAATGTAGATTATAGGCCAAAAGTCGAATGAACGAGTACTTGTGTCCTTTCGATGTCTTACGCCATTGTTGACCGGAACACGCTAGCGTTCTGCTATTGTGCGACGTCATCACATTTTTGAACGGATTTTTAGAACAGATAAGTGAACTTAAAAATTTCAGCTATTTTTTTCAGCGGTGTATTATTTTAGCCCTCCCTCTTGAATGCAACTTTCAAATTACTTGACAAAAAATTACATCCTGAGAAAAGTGGATTTCTGGGGGTGAAACCCCATTGACTCCCATTCATTCTGCACTCGACCGCGGCCGTTTGGACAGAGACGTGTTACTGCAGCCAGTCCAGAAACCAGAAGTAACCAGCCAGTGCCAATTCTCTTCAATTAGACATTCTTTGATATTTATTAGGAGCTTGGCAAGGGAGGGCCCCTCCTGTGCTTCCAGGGGGAATTAAAAGGAGAAGAGGGATTTTGAAGATGCATTTTTAGGAAAAGAGCTGTAGGCAGAAAAAAAGGAAGGTATGGTAGAGAAAATGTGTGACCGGTTGCCTTGATGGCTGTGGGGTACTACCTCAGCTATTTTATAAGGGCAGGGTATTGGTCACAAATACTCTAGTCACAAATCTCGGTTAAAAATACCTTAACCTTAGCTGAAAGAAACTAGATTTAACTACTGCATTTACCTGCTTATCTAACACAGTCTCATCCCAAAAAGTCATATAACTGACGTCTTGGGACGTCTTTTGACCATAGTCAATATCCGCCTTTTTAGGGCCCCCTGAAACGTCGGTAGAAGGCGATCCCGGGCCGTCATACAACTGACGCTTTACCTTTAACGTCAGTTAGGTAAAATGTCAAAGCTGAATCAAAAACAACACCCAAATTTTTGATAGAGGGCTTGAAGTACAGGTTTGCCTATATTTGGTATGTGTTGCCAGAAACAGCCAAAGGGCCGAACACAACTGTCTGAGACTACTCTCATTTAAATTTGAGAAATGTAAGGACATCAAAGCTTTAATATCTGACATCTGTTAAAGTACTCAAACTCTGGCCATCATTTAGCTTAAAAGACACATACATTTGAGTATTGTCAGCATAGTAATGAAACGACTCTGTGTTTATTAAAAATGTACCCCAATGGGAGCCTATATAAAGAGAATGAAATGGGAGCAAGGTTAAATCCTTGAGGAACCCCAAAAGTCAAAACTGATTTAGAGGATGAGGATGATAAAGCAGTCTTTATTAAAATGAAGGGACTATAGGTTTGGGATTATACTGCTGTGGTATCTTGATAAAGATGAGTTTTAACCTCAAATTCTTCATTGCTTCGTCCTTTGGAAATGAAAATAAACCAATTTTTTTTTTTTCACAGCAGAGAGCACAACATCTTGACAACATGATATCCATACAAATGAGCTACAACAAGATGTCCTGTCCATGCAGAACAGGCTGGCATTATGCACATGTACTAAGTTGTGACATTAACAAAAAGAGATTTGAATTCCAAACGACTCCAAACAGGGGCACTTTAAACTGACGAATAATCTGTACAGATTTATTGAAATTTGGGCTTTGAATGATCTTTTGTGCACAGTGGATCATGAAAATGAGCTGCTATAAAATGTATGAGTTTTTGCCACTGTTAAAAAAAAGTTTAAATGAGGATTGTAAAATTGTATTCAATAATTTGCTAAATTTAGGTTTTGTGTTGGTAGTATGTATTTGAGAAAATACATATGAGAATTGTATTTATTTATTCATATATTACTATTATAGTTTATATATATATATATATATATATATATATATATATATATATATATATATATATATATATATATATGAAGAGTTCAGATGCAAAAGCCTCTAAGTGCCATTTGAAATTTTCTTATAAAATGATCATTTTTATCAAGCTTGTATATTTAAGTTCAGTAATTTCACTTAAATGGCAATGAAGATTACCCATAATTGTCATTTAAGTGAAATTACTGAACTTAAATATACAAGCTTGATAAAAATGATCATTTTAGAAGAAAATTTCAAATGGCATTTAGAGGCTTTTGCATCTGAACTCTTCATATATATTAACTATAATAATAATATATGAATAAATAAATACAAATCTATTGTATAAATCTATAAATACAAATATATTTCTAATTAATTATTTAGTTTGTAAATATAAAGTTTGTTATGGTTAAATAATGGTCTATACAGTGTTATTATAAATAAAGGTGTGTTAAAGGTTACCCCCCCCCCTCCCCTCTCTAGATTTAGTGACAAACCTGTGAGCCTTTTGTTGAAATGTTAGCCAATACAGAAGGATTACGCCACAAGGCAGCAGCGATATATAAAGGGGGCTGTTAGCCGCATTTGTACAGTTGAAAAAGACATGCTTAGGTATCAACATTGAAGCAGGTAGCTGGTAAAAAGATGCATTAAGGAACGTACTTGCATTTTTTAATAGCCGTCGCTTTGTCCGTAAAATGGAATACATCATCTCCTAAAAAGCGTCTTTATTCTTGTTTTAGATAGCTAATTCGTTGCTCGAATAAAAAATCTCAAGATAAAAACAACAGTGTCTCGTAAAGCCACGAGGAAAACCTTTGGTCCTGACCATTTAAAATCATGACAAGGTATAACTTTTTATTGTGCTTAACGGTGCTTATTTCTTTGGGACTGTCCGGGAGCGACGAGCCGGACCTCTTTCTGCCCCCAGTGAGCGAGATGTCCTCGGAATCTGGAGTCTCTCTTTTTGATGTGGAAGATGTGGACTCTCCTGAGTGTTCCGCGTGCGTTTGGAGAGAACAGAGCAAAGTCTTACGGCTGGAAACAATCAAATCACAAATCCTTAGCAAACTGCGCTTAAAACAAGCGCCCAATATCAGCAGAGAGGTGGTTAATCAGCTTCTTCCCAAAGCACCTCCGCTGCAACAGCTCCTGGACCATCATGACTTCCAGGGGGACGCATCCTCCCTAGATGATTTCTTGGACGCCGATGAGTATCACGCCACCACCGAGTCTGTCATCACCATGGCCTCAGAGCGTGAGTTAAAAAACTTCACTTCAAAATTCCAGTTGTTTATAAGTAATACCGCTTAAGATAATGACAGTTTTATCGAAAACACGCTTAGTGTTTTTTTTTTGCTCCATTTAAATTAATTTATAGCCTACGCAACTATTTAAAAGTAGGCTAGTGTAAAATTGCCTTTTATTTATTTAAATATGGTATAGCCTAAGTGACAGTTGGGTATGGGTGGTCATGAGTGACATTGATTCTTAAAAACACAGTGCACAAAATTAGCCAATGTCTAAATATTTTTCAAGTTTTTTATTATTTAGCGGCCTATACAAAGATATTTACACATATAGGTCTATCCTACAAATATATTTTGCAGCCTAATCTGTGAGTGATCATTTTGAAAGCCGTCTTCACGTTACGTCCGTGTAATAATTCAATAATGACAATGTAATTAAACCATGACAGGCAGATGGGCTGAATGTAGCCACGTTCGAACACATTATAGCCTACCAGATTGTGTTCAAAATAAACAGCAGTAGCCTATTCCAGCAGATTATTAATTAGAGGGTTGCATTATAAATGATGCAGTTGAAAAAAGCAAAAAAGCTTTAAAAGCAGTTGTGTCATAACCGTATTGCATAAGTTCTCCTGTCGTTAGACTCTGCTAGAAAAAGTGTCCCAAAATACTATTGTTCACCCAAAATAAGCAGCAGTGCCATACGACAGCACTTGCCTTTTAAATGTGAAGTTTATAGGCATAGCCCGTTTTTTCACCTCAGTGGGGACACAATGCCCGTGGAGGAGTTTTGGGTCGAGGGGAGTGTGTGACCTTTCCGCTGAGAATAGCCGGGGTTCAACAACATTTACACACATAATGTATTCCGCACAAGGCAGATGAAAAGCCAAGCAAATAATCCGTTTTTTTTCCTGACCAGACTGAACAAAGATAGGTTTGTGTTCCCCTAACTAACCTCTGCGTTGATTGTCACACATCCCACGTTCCCGCTGTCACAATGAACACGTTTGACATTCAGGGGACGAATCACATAAATGATCATTTAACGGCTGCAGAGCTCATAGATGCCTTTTATAAATAGCGTTTTGTTGTCAGAGATTATTGTTGTAGTGGTGCAGTATAAGTGCAGCTCCAGGATGGCTCAACGAGTGCATTTGCCCATGTATTTACAAACAAGCACTAACTTTTTTTAAAATTTGAACTTAGATTTTAAGGTCTTATAAGTTATATTGTTGTTCCAATCATCTTTCTGATCTTTTTAAGTTTAGAGGATTCTTGTTTGTTCTTAATCTAAAAGTTCTATTGGATATTGTATTGTAATCTTTAACAGAAGCCTTGGTGTGTTGGAATAATGTATACTGATGAATTCAAGGAAATCTCAATAGGAACAATTAGAGATTTAAAGTCTTTTAAATTCATTTTACCTTTCAACTTCTTTAGATGTCCTACAGGGATTATACATGTCTAATAGTTCAATTTAGAATTAGTTCATTTTATGCCTACAGTATAATACCAAAATATTTGTTTTCACTTAAAGGTTAAATCAAATATCATACAAATTAAAGAATCTTCCAAATCGTTTTTGATTTGAACATTTTCATACTTTGTAGTTTTATCTTTACTTCTTTTTTTTTCATTATTTTTCAGCAATCCTTGAAAATGTGTTCAGTTTCTTCTGCTTCCCTCTACCATCTCTGTATTCTTGATCGTCTCCCAATCACTGTTTTAAAAACATATGCACTCAAACCACCAAAAGTGACAAATAAGTGACAAATAAAATAGTATATATCACATTTACGATATTCAATTGTGAAATAGACACGTTACTCAACACATTGCTGCTCTAGTGGAAAGTGCCAAGTATTAAAAAAGATTTCCCCACTGTTACCGGCTTTTGGATGTCAGATATTGTGGTGGATATTGTGTTTAGATGCACTGGTAGGTTTTGCTCTGTCTCTGTTCTGAATTTGAATGTTTACAGGCAAGAGGAAAAAATTAACCCTTGGAACTCATTTGTCACCTGTCTATTTAGAACATATCTTCCTCCCTTGTCAGTGTGCTTTCATAACAGTCAGTTTTTTTTTCTTTTTGTCAGTAATTTGTCGGCTTACACCCTCAACCCCCTCCCACAAAATCACCTACCAATCTCCCTTCTACATCAAATCACTGACTTGTTTAACTAATTTGTGCTAAAATACATTTCCAAATGATGGTCACTATGCTCTGCTAATGGCCTGAAATTTCTAAGAGGATGAATTATGACATAAATAAAATTTAAATTGCCATAACTTCTCTTTTTGTTCCCCAAATATTTTACTCTGTAGTACACTCCCAAAGAAACACATTCATCAAGTCAGAGAGGAAAAGGCCTCCTATTGACAAAGAGGGTCAGGGAGTTCACAGCAATGTGATATATTGGATGAGGAGCCAATTAACCTCTTCAGGTCTTTTTCTTTGACCGCAAAAGAGAAGTAGTAGATTAAACACTACTACCCCCACCTAAAATGTCAAAAAAGACGGGTAGCAGATTAAACAATACTACTAAATGCTGCCTCCCCCACCTAAAATGTCTCTTTCTCTCTCACACACAAAGTCACATGCAGACTTATATACACACACATTCACAAACACTAACCCACTAACCACTCCCTTCTAGGAAAAAACCCAATGGTCTTTTATTGTGTTGACCCTATAAAAGGGTAATTTCCTGAAGGTGCAGGAACCATAAACATTAGGAGAGAGAATGCTAAAAAGACAAGACGGTTGTCCGTCCATCCTCTGATCAATGGGAAGTGTGTGGGAAGTTTTTTTTTTTTTTTTTTTACTATTAATTAACCTAGTGAACACCTGTGTCTGAGACTACTTTCAATCTTTCCTGTTCAAGAGGATGAAAGAGCGATAGAATAAAGAAAGAAAGCAAGCTCATGTTGAAAACTTTTCCTTTCCTGTTTTGTAAACATAAAATAAAAAGTGAGGAAGTTAAAGTGCTGAAGAAATAACACTAAATGTAGTCCATTTTTTGGGTGGGGTGGTGTGTGTGCGCGCGTGTGTGTGTGTGTGTGTGCGTGTGTGTGTGTGTGTGTGTGTGTGTGTGTGTGTTTGTGAGTTTGGGGTGGAGGTGGTGCTAATAAACGTTCAATGGAACTGAAGTCTATTATACCCTGGGTACAATTTCACTGCTCTCTCAAGAATGCCTCTCTTTCTTTCATTCATTCTCTTTCCTCTTCCCACGGTTCAGTGCTTCTCCTTCACTACTGGAGCAATTCCAGACCCAGACAAGCAGGTACTGAAGTCATCATTTGCAACAAATAAAACTGTATATTTGCACATAATAAATACAGTTCTTTACAGTAAAAATATAATATACATATACTGACAACTCAAAAGTTGTGTTTTGTAGCAAACTTTAAATATATGTTATAAAGCTACATAAAACTATATGAAGCTCATTCAAACTACATTTAAAGACAAAATTTAAAAGTTGCACAAAGAACATAATACATCTGTACGTGAGAAATATAATTTGATGGTGATGAAATTGAGGCACTATTATAGTTAATTGGAGAAATGTTTTTGCTGTATATTGCACTTTACATTTCTCTTGCATTGGGATTGTTGAGGAAGAGGGCATTTTGGGTATTGTCTGGTAATTTGCAACCATCAGAGAGTATATGAGAGTATATGAAACGCTAAAAATACAAATTTTAGTTCTTTCTCTCATTACAGTCTTTAACAGTCTTGTTGTCCGATAAAACAAGGCAGACTATTTGACCAATTTTCAAAGTTGGATCACAACATTACAAACTTTTATTTCAAGCACAGAAATTATTATATATTACATTTTCACACACACTGTAACATAGATTATTGACAAATTGGCAGATAAAATCCTCTACATTCAATTTAATTTAATTTTGTACCGTAGTATGTTGATCTGCCAGTTGTGGGTCTTTCATGCAGAGAACACTCCTCATGTGTTTGCAATTTGCATTATAATGCATTTAAAATCTAATGCCCAAATGTATCATTACAAATTCACAATGCTGTTTCAGATAAAATATAATTTGGATAACATTGAATAAATGTATTTTCGCTGCAGGTTAGATACTGATAATTAATCATTCATTCCCTTGGTGCAGGTCCTCCTGAGAAGTTGTGTTTACGACATCAGGTCACTTGTTGGAGCAAGATGGTGGTGTACCTTATTTAACTACACAAAAATTTAGCACAGTTTTTTAAAACTCTACTTCTATAAAATAAGAATGCGTATCAGGTGTGTTTTGCTTTTTAATGTTTTTTAATTAATTTATGAAGCCACTGTAAACTTATTGTTACATATTATATTGTTTTATGACAATGCTATTATATTTTGCGCAGGAATTAGTTTATTTTGTTGTAAATAAAAAAGCTTGACAATGTCACTGCTAATTACCCAATACTGTGGTATTCCACCACATTTCGCATTGATATACCTCCAAATCGGAAAGATCAGGGCTTAAAGAAAATCCAGGGCTTCCCACTCATATTTATTACTTTGTGGTGGTGTTCATGTGCGTTCAACTAGTTAATATGATGTTTTCGATTTGACTTAAAATATGAATGCACCATAAACCTCTCTACTTGTCTAATGTCAGACTCGCATTGGCCATGATTTTAGTTTTTTAACAGTTCACCACCTTGGAATTATAAGGTTCTATCTGCATTCTGAGCAGTTTTGACACTAGCTTCAAAGTTTGTTTCACTAAATGTACACAACTTAAAAAAACACCTATTGTAAAAAAATGTAACAGAATAAGATTATGTGAATAATTCAATTTTGACAAAAATGACAGACAAAAATGACCTTATAATTCCAAAGTGACAAGTTTTTATCCATGCTTGTAGTTCTAATCTATAATCCTTGTCCAACACACAATGTGTTGTGCCATTAGAGCATGGACCTGCACTTTGCATTTTAACCGGGAAAAGTAGAATATCCTGGAAAAAAGTAGAATATCTTTGGAATACTGATTTCAACATACTACGATTTGGGACACACTAATTCTAATTTTGAATACTATTTAGGTCAGATAGTTTACGAATTGAGATGCAGCACATCATTGGATTGCAACAGGGAGTGTTTTGGGTGATGTGCATTTGAATGATAAACTTCACAGAGTGGATGGGAATACGATTTTCACCCATTACTTAAATTATGCTCTGTACTGCATACAAAACTATTTAATTCCACCAGAATGGACTGCGATCGCAACACATTATCATCAACTGGTACCGCTTTTGGCATTCTGATTCCACTTGTCTGTCTGTTAGGCCATTTCTAAATATTTTTAAGAACTGGTTATGGGTAAGTTTAGAGGTAGGAGTGGGATTAGCTGCTCAAAATATCTTTTTAATGCTATATTGTTACCAAAATTGTCAATTTCCTACATGTTTCTGTCCACTTTATATATCCTTCTTTATATAAAATGGTTGTTTGGTTTTCTGGGGTAGGGTTAAGGGATCTACAATTTATCTATAAAATGGTATATGGTAAATACAAATATCTTTGATATTAAAGATTTGTGAATATTTTACTTTTCTTTAAATGTTGTCAATATGGTACATTTCAGCTGGCAAATAAGAGCACTGTGCCAGATGCATTAAGCAATCTCTAGACAAACCAAGGCTTTACAGTGAGCTGTGGAAAGCCATTTTAAGTGTGAAAAACAAGTGTTGCCTTTTTCACCTTTCTTCGCCTTTGTCGCCTTTGGCTTTTAGTTTGCTTAGTAGGGAACATTTATTTTTATATTTAACAATATTATTACGACATTATTTTGCTCTTATTTCTGTAAAGTTGCTTTGTAACAATCTGTATTGTAAAAAGCGCTAGGTAAATAAATGTGACTTGACTTGATTTAATTAAACAGCCGTCAGAGAAATGTGAATTGCAGCTATTATTTATTTATTTATTAATAATAATAAAAACACTTTAGGGTTGGAGTAATTCAACAATGCTGACCATCTCTGTTGAGTAATATCAGGAAAATATGCACCATCACATATGGGATATACAGAGAGAAAACAAGGAGCACAGAGGTCAGAAGATGCCCCCTTTTTCATTGTCAGTCATCTCATTTTTGGTGCCAAAAAGAAAAATAATGTCAGCAAAACGAATATAAATTAATTCATTTCATGAATTATTTATTTGGACAGATTGCCATTTAAAATTAGGCCACAACAATGATCTGTGAGCCAAAGGGGAACCAAAAAAAAAAAAAGGTTATGGCTCAGATGTTATTTTTTGAAATTGAAAAATGAAATGGAGGCACACATGCAATCAAGCTTTAGTCTTATTAGCAGTCTTTAGATAGCTTTGGACTCATCATATTGTTTTAATAGTATTTAGAGTTATGCATATAACATTTATTAATGTCCTAACCAAAAAAAGTAAATGTCGAACAAACTACATTTTTGAGTAAACAAAATTGTCAGGATTTAAGTGTGTAAGTGTTTGTATAAATACATCTGGGTTATTGTATGGCACCATATTGCTCAGATGGCCCTGTTTAATAAATCAGTCAAATAAATCTGAGTTAGCGTGTTAACTATAGCTTTTTTACACAAGTGCACAGATTTTAGGTAATAGACAGGAAAGGTACTGTACAAAATAAAATGGACAATAATAAAAATTGGAAAATAAAAAATGGAAAATAAAAAATTGTATGTGTTGGTAAACCTTTAAAACACACATTATTGCACAACATTTTAATTAGGTTTATAGTTTAAGGAAACTATAGTCAGTTCTCTTATCATTCTTATTGTGACAAATCTGCAACATTTGCATAGAATTTTGGAGCCTATGGCTCAGCCATCTGTCAAGATATTGTCTGTTGCAGACTTGATATTTAATTTCAGAAATAGTCCTGTATCAAGACAATTTTTTGTGTGCGTGTATTCCTAAATGTAGTTTTAGTTTCTTGTTTCTTGTACAATCAACTGTAAGATTGAGCTCTTAATTTCCTTAATCACTGTTTCTTGATCCTGGTGGTTCCAATGTGTCCCTATATACATGGTATAAGCAAACTCATATCTGCACTTTTGTATATGTATTATTTTTGCTCTTTTTTAATGTATGCAATGGGCACTTTTACACTTTTAGTACACTAGCTAAATACCCTATTATTATGGGGAGCATGTAGGACATGCTTTTGTTGAGCGTGGGGGGCTGCGCTGCTAAAACTGTGATATGAGTCTTGTGCCTGGCTCTGTCCCCCAGGAATATTCTGAATGAGGGTGTCACTTGCGGTCTGTACCCCCCATTTTCCCAACACACACCATTCCTCTGTCCCGTGTCCTCCCCCACTTATGCTCTCCGATCTCCTGGGATAAGGGGGCCAAACAAAGAATGAGCGAGGCGGCACAGGCTGGGATGATGGGGTGGGGAGCTCTGTGGCCCCCGTCTTATTAGAAGGGTTGTGAATGTGTCAGAATGATTAATTTGCAGAGGTGCACAGGGATACCCTTGAGCCACATTTATCCAGAGTCTGAGCTCTCTGGCACACACATCCCCTGATGTGTTTAGTTGATATTTGGAAATTTAAGAAAATAATCAAATATGAATCAAACGCATGCAAATAAAATTATTAATTGTATAGAAGTTTTGACCTAGCTATATCACTTAAAAACTACAACAACAGGTAATAACATTACTAAATCTTTAACAAAATTCTGACATTTAAGTGTATTATTGTTTTATCCCCTCCCACATCCAAGCATCATTCAGTAACAGAGAACTAAATGTCATTATTTATGTTTTTTGTTTGTTTTTAAAAGCATATTCTTTTCACCACTGAACATCACCCTTTACCATCAAACTATCTTTAATATATCAAAATACTGCTCATCAACTACGATTGGAGCTTTAATAGATCAGAAGACAATGTAGATATCTTTAATGGAATAGCAATCTTCAGGGCTTAAAGGGTTAGTTCACCCAAAAATGAAAACTGCATCACCATTTACTTACACTTATTTCATTCCATGCCATAAGACTTTCATTTATCAACAATGGAGTGACATTTATAAAAAAAATATCTTTTATCTTTTATCATTTGTGTTCCGAAGATGAACAGAAGTCTTACAGGTTTGGAAGATCATGAGGGTGAGTAAATAATTTTCATTCTTGGGTGAACTATCCCTTTAACTTTAAACCCCTGACCACTGGGGTGCGTGTGAAAAATCTAAAGAGACAGGCAGCATGGTACATTTGCTATGGTCTCTGTCACTCTGTTGACACAATCTCTGAACTTGTTGCTAAGACCTTAAAGCAAGACCTGTGAAAAGTATGAAAGTATGATGTTGCAAGAAGTTGAAGACTACGGATTGCAAGAACACAGGATGAGATGTTCCTATCCTTTGTGCAAGCACTCACAAGAGTTGAACAGTGAACAGTGAGCCTCATAAATTTGGGAATCGCATCGTCAGTAGTGTACTTTTGGTTCATTGGGTGTTTCGGCCTTTCACACTATACACCCTCCCCAAAGGCGGCCAGCGACAGGGTGATCAAACCTGCGCTTGCGTCCCATTCCCAATTAAACATAGGAGTTGCCTTGTTGTTGACAGGCAACATCCCAATGGACTATGCATGGCAGGGGCGTCCTCCTCCCTGAGCCAAGCACCAACTCCCTGAGTTGACCGCATACCTCCTGACCCTCTCACTTCGGGGCCCAGCTGGGGTCTTTTCTCTTTATCCAGAGCCACTGACTGCTGCCTTCTGCCGCCTCCGATAAAGCTCTAATTGCCGAACGCTGGCTCTTGCCCTTAATTCCCAGGTCTCTGAGCAGTCTGGTTGTTGATGTTGCCACAAAGCCTCTGCAGCCCACCTCCACTGGTCGGATTTCTGTGTTCCATCCATGATGCCGTGCTTCGGCAGCTAGCTCAGCATAGCGCAGATATTTTCGCTCATAAGCCTCATCTACTGAGACCTCCCAGGGTACTGTGAGCTCAATAATGAAGACCTTCTTGAGCGAACGGGACCAGAGCACCATGTCAGGTCTTAGGGTGGTGATTGCGATCTCCGGAGGAAACACAAGTTGCCGACCAATGTCAGCTAGCATTTTCCAGTCGCGGGCCAGGCGCAGCTGGTCTCGATTTGATGGTGTAGAACTGTTCTTTGGTGGTTTTGCCCCCTCACGGACAAAAGTCATCCGTAAGGGGTGTGATGCTGCTGGGGGTGGTAGGGAGTTGGTGGCAGCTCGCTTGTCCTCCAGGGCGGACGCAAGGGTTTTTAGAACTTGGTTGTGACGCCAAGTGTAGCGTCCTTGGGTGAGGCTTGTTTTACACCCTGTGAGAATGTGCCTGAGGTTGGCTGGCATGGAACAGAGGGCACACTCCGGATCTTCACCATACCATTGGTGAAGATTAACTGGTGTTGGAAGGACGTCATATGTTGCACTGATGGAAAAGCTCAACCGCCTCGCTTCCATGGCCCACAGATCCTTCCAGCTGATCTTCCTTTTCTCCACACTGTCCCAACGAGTCCACTGTCCCTGTTTAGCAAGAGAGACTGCCTTGGCCCACCTTGCAGCCTCCTCCTGCTGGCGTACCTCCTGCACTACCATCTTCCGACGCTCTTGTGCAGTGGCCTTACTCCAAACAGCACGGCTCGTTAGCCCAAGGCCTCCTCTCCCTTGCTGAACATGACCCAATATGTCAGCATGTCTAAGGGCTGCTTTTACCTCCTGGACTGCTATTCCTGGCCTCCATTTGCGCCCAGTTGCCAAGGTCGGTGCGTTGTTTCTCACCACTAGGTCTCGAGATTCATTCAGCGTCATCTGAAGCCTGGTTTTTGCACACTTGAATTCCTCTGTTAGACTGGTGAGGGGCAGCTTAAGGACACCATCTCCATAGAGGCCTATGGTGGTAAGGCATCGCGGAACTCCGAGCCACTTCTTTAGATATCTACTGTTGAGATTGGAACCTCATACACTACTAGGGGCCACAACACCCGGGGTAGGAGACCAAACTGCAGACACCAGGCCTTTAACTTTCCAGGTAGCTGGGTGTTGTCGATGGCCTGAAGGCTACTACTGATGTCTTTGCGCAGTTGTTGCACCTGGTCTTTGTCCTTCAGACTTGCATCATACCACCTTCCAAGGCTTTTCACTGGCTGCTCAGACACTGTTGGGATTTGGTCATGTCCGATGAAGAATTTCAGTTCAGAGAGTACTCCCTTCACAATTGAGATGCTCCGTGACTTAGATGGTTTAATCTTCATACGGGCCCAGCTGATGTTCTCCTCGAGCTTCCTGAGCAGTCTCCTGGTGCATGGAACAGTGGTGGTCAATGTTGTAATGTCATCCATGTAGGCTCTGAGTGGAGGGAGGCGGCAACCAGAGTCGACTCGCTGTCCACCAACAACCCATCTTGAGGCTCTGATGATAACCTCCATTGCCATTATAAATGCCAATGGAGAGATGGTACACCCTGCCATTATGCCTACATTCAGGCTCTGCCATGAGGTGGTGAACTCTGAGGTGGTGAAGCAGAACTGCAGATCCTGGAAGTACGATCTCACCAGGGTTGTGATGGTGTCCGGTATGTGGAAAAAACTGAAGGCAGACCAAAGGAGTTCATGGGGCACAGAGCCAAATGCATTTGCGAGGTCTAGGAAGACTACATGGAGGTCCCTTTTCTCCACTTTGGCCATCTGGATCTGGTGCCAGATCATGCTGGAATGTTCTAAGCAGCCAGAGAACCCTGATATTCCTGCCTTCTGTACAGATGTATCAACATACGCATTCTTTTGAAGGAACAAATACATTGAGATAAATATAACACATTGAATTGACTGAAGCTGAATAACAATAAAAAAACTATTGTCGGTAGAGTTGCTTATAGCCTAATTTAACTTGCCTCAAAATTGAACTTTACACAGTTATTAAACTGAACTGAACACTGAAATTACTTGAGTTGAGTAACGACACTATTGTCGTTTTAGCACTGCTTAATTTGAATTTCATATTTAATGAAGTTCTCACAATACCTCAACATTTTTTGCAAGTAGAATGTTGAAATTTATTTTCTTCTTTTTGACAGAGAAAAATGCAGCAGTTTCTCAAACTAGATTCTTTGTTGTATTATCTAGATGTTGTTGTGATCTGTGTCATTCATTTTATTTCTTTATCTTGGTTAGATCATTATTTGTTTCTTCTTTCGAGACGGTAGGAAATGAAATAGCCTTCATCTCGCAAAAGAACAATAAACTAAATCTGAGATATTTTTGGTCTTGATTTGACTTGAAACTGCAAGAAAATTCAACAGTGTTATATATAGTATAACACTGTTGTATCATAATGTTACATAGTATCATAATGTTACAATGTTTTCTTAGAGTCCCTGTAAAGTCAAAATTAAGTATGTGTTATGAGTTTGTCACACCACAGAAAATGTGTTATTAGCCACCCAGACAAATTTGAATGATAAAAAAAGCCGGCAAGTACATAAAATAAGCTATCAAAATCTTGAAAAAATGAGCAGTTATCTCTGTTCTCAAACGCTGGGGGCGTGTTCGCTGGCTGTGCTGAAACCACGCCCACTAGCAGGAAAGCTGTCGACGGTGATACTGCTTTCGCGACGGGAGAATGAAAGCTGAGGCGGGAGATAGTCGTTTCGGCCCCGTTCACTAGTAACAGTGGATTATCAATGAATCCCAGTTGTCTCTGAGGAAAATTAGAAACTATCCAGTGTAAAATGATCACTACAGAGTCGGGTGTTGGCGGTGATCCTCAGCTCTTCATCAAGGTAACGTTAGGCTCTCTAAAAACCTCTTCTTGATGTGATCATTTTTAAGGGAATTTAAATGAAGATACTGATCTGTTTTGTACATGATCACATCCAGGTAGTAGCCCATGCATGTCCGTGTCGAAGGCATAGCTAGCTAGAAAACTGTAGGCTCAGCTGTAGTGACTAATAGGACAGTCACTCGCGATTGAGCGGTGAATGCGAATGTGCTCGGGGAGTGTTATTGACTGCGTGTTAGGGGAGAGATCAGACTCTGTGCGTCATCAAATATGGGCGTGTCCAGTAGCTCATGGGTCCCAGTGCGTCACGGAGCCCTGTTTTAGCCCCGCCCAAACAATCCGTAAAATTGCAATGGTGAAAAACTGTTTAACGGTCTAACTCCACATTTCAATACTTCACAGTTCACAGACTTTGTAATATGTTTTAGCAATACATATGTAACATTTATGTGTTTAGAACTTTTTTGTAGAATTGACTTTAAAGGGTCTTTAAGTATTATGTAACATGATTTTTTTGGAGACTGAAATACTGGCAGCATTTTTAACATATTTTTGACATATTTACCTTTCAATTGGTCACGTTTGACGTAACGTCGGCATCACCAACGTATTGGGATCCCTAACAAAGTGCCACGCTTCCAGCACACTACGTAAGCCTCCTAATCCCTCCGCAACACTTGGAGCGAAGGATGGGACAGGGCTTACGCAGAAAGTGTTTATCACTGCTGTTCCGCATGACCCACTCAGTGAGACTATTGGATAACACTGGGAAAGCGTGCCCTTTTCAGGGGAAAGGGAGCGCTGTGGTAGATGCCTGTAGGTATCATGAGGAATAACACTTATGGACTGGCCAAATAGGGCTGTGCAACATAAGCCCGGAACACACCAAGAAGACGCCAACGAACTAGCGCTGATGCAAGCCAACTGTGTTGTCGCCTCTCTTCCCCTCTCGTCGAGGTAAAAAGCTGCACTTGAACACACCGAGAGAACTTCAGGCGACCGTCATCTAGAATGTGCGTTCTGCGCCTGCGTGTAATGAGCCAACTGTCTATTTCTCCAGATATATTAGTCTATATTCGTCATTCAAAAAGGAAAACCGACGCTGCCATATACACATAATGTAAACAAAGCAGCGCGTGCTTACCTTTTTGAATATCAATCCTGCTGAACACTTTCTTTATTCCACTCCACTCATGTTAATATTGAAATATTCGCCAAGGAACACTCAGGTAAGAAGACGTAACATAAGAACAGCCTTCTATCTTTACCGTTTTGACTTCTTTGCTTGCTGTTTTGCGTTTATTCTTGTGCACTGACTGTTTCACTAAGCTGAACAGCCAATCAGAGTTCTCTCTTTCCCCAACGGCCCGACGCCGATTCAACTTGTCGAATCGTGCAAAACAAAGCCGACGAGGACTATTTTTAGCCAACGGCACGGAACCGTGCATATAACACCGAGCCAACTTGGTTGGCCGACGCAAAAAATCTGCCCGACGGCTGACCATCGGCTTGGTGTGTTCCGGGCTATATGGAATGTCTCTGAGGTGGCTCTGGCCCAGATAGGAGGGAATCAACACTGGCAGGGATGGCAATAGAAAGACACTGGCTCAAAGTAGGGAGCTGTACCGTGGAAGAATACACATATGGGATCGTCATAGGGATCACAACATATGTTAGGTGTTGTGTTAGGTGGAGTAGAGGGTGTGGGAGATGGCTTCACAGCGGCCTCGGAGAACACACCGCTGCCTGCTGGCAATAAGAAAGGTAGTCATGAGTGGCAAGGCATTGCGTGTGTGGCATGAGTGGCATACACTTGAGTGGCCTATACTTGTGTTACCACAAGTGTAGACATTGGCTGACCCAGAGTGCACTCAATGACTTTTGTTGCCCGTAGGGTGAGTTCCATTGCAGTGTGCACCTCCTGCAATATCGCTGGATCAGTCCTACCATCGTGCGCCTGCTTTAGTGCCTTGGCCTGGTGGACCTGCAGGAGATCTATAGCGTGCAGGGAGGAGAACGGATGAGAACTTACAGGCCCTGAATGGATGACCTGCAACACCCTGCCAGGAAGTGCTTTTAAGACACAAATGCATTCCAATAGCATGCTCCACTGGGGGAATGTCCCTTTGGTCGCTCCTCCATTGAGGGTAGTAAGGGTGGATGAGGTACCAGATCGGTTTTGGGCATAGCCATCAGCTCCGGGTCAGGCTTGGGCAACGGTACTTTCCCCAAAGGGGGCAACGTAGCCGAGTCTTCATCCCCAGAGGACATCAGCTCACCCTCCGATGCAGCAATCGACATCTGGTAGTCAGGGGGAGCCCCGATTGAAACGACCGCCCCAGGCGATAAGCACACAGGGCATAACCACGGCACAACTGCAGGGAAAAGTGCAAGTAGTATGAGCTCACTCTCATTGAACCGCCGCGCAACAGTAGGACCGCATATGTTTATTTTCATTTTGTTATATTATTTAGGCTATTTTCGAATGTGTAAAGTGTACAAATAAAAACAAAAACACATCAAGAAAATACAGTCTATTGAGTCAGCATAAAGCCGTTAAAACTGCTCACGTCTTTTGCGCGCTCAAGTTCGCAGTGTGACGCACTCTTTTTTCCACGCCGCATCGAGATAAATAAAAGTGTATAAAAACATAAAAACCAAAACAAGTAGCGTTCTAACTGAATGAATACAGCAAAACTTCCTCCCTGAGCACGCAGCAGCTGCGCAGACAGCCTCAGGTGCGTGCATGTGTGTGCTAAACTGTGGCGGTGTTACAAAATAGCCTTAATTAAAGTATGCTTTATTTTATTTATTTTTTTATTTATCCTTTATTTAACCAGGTAAAAACTCATTGAGATTAAAAATCTCTTTTTCAAGAGTGACCTGGCCAAGATGCAGCATAAATTACACAAAAGGCACATTTAAACAGATATAAAAATAGATAAAAACACATCAAATACACATATATAAGATAATAGACCCTATGCTGGAAGAGAGAGAAAAAAAAATACTATGAACAGTTACACTGACCAATGTTTTCCAGTTCCCTAATCTTTAGCATTGAAACAAACTGTTTATAAGAGGTAAAAGTAGTCATTTTTAATGATTTCTGAAGGAGGTTCCAGGCTGAGGGTGCTGCAAACATAAAGGCTTTTTTGCCTAGTTCTGTTTTGACACTGGGGACCACCAAGTTTAATACATCATTTGAGCGTAATCTATAATGGCCGTAATTTTTTGTTAGAAGGACACTCAAATAAGTAGGAGCTAGTCCAAGAAGTACTTTATAAATGAAACATAGCCAGTGAGTGTACCTTCTTGCATAAAGAGAGGGCCATTTGGCAGTGATATAAAGGGTACAGTGATGTGTCCTGTAACCACAACCAGTGAAAAATCGTAATGCACAATGATACACTACATCCAGTTTTTTTTAAACATTTGGCAGAGGCATTCATATATATCATGTCACCATAGTCTAATATGGGAAGAAAAGTGGCCATCACCAGATATTTTCTAGCGGGGATGGATAAACATGATTTTGTTCTGTAAAGATAGCCAAGCTTTATCTTAAGCCTAGAGACCAGATTGTCAACATGATTTTTAAAACTTAATTTAGAATCAATGATTATGCCCAAGTATTTATAGCTGTTGACTAACTCGATTTCTTTTCCTTCAAAGGTTAAAATACTTGCAGAAGAGACAGGAGGTTGTTTTGAGTTTGTGAATACCATTAATTTTGACTTTTTTACATTTAGGACAAGCTTAAGCTGTCTTAAACGTTCCTGGACAATATTGAATGCGGATTGCAAAAAATCAAAGGCTTGTGCAGTAGATGTTGCAGTACAATAAATAACAGTATCATCAGCATAAAAGTGATACATAGCATTCGATAAATTTTCACAAAGTTTATCTACATAGATTGAAAATAATATAGGCCCTAATACTGAGCCTTGAGGAACCCCCTTGTGAAAAGGCAAGAATGAAGACTCAGACCCAGCAACCCGTACACTTTGGGTTCTCCCTGACAAATAATTAGTAAACCAATCTACCGACTGCTTAGACAAGCCAATGTTCACTAAGGTATTCGCAAGAATACAGTGATCAACCGTGTCGAACGCCTTTGAAAGATCTATAAATAGCGCGGCACATATTTTCCTCTTATCCAAAGCCGCAGCAATATCATTTATCACCTTTAATACTGCAGACATTGTGCTATGTTGTTTCCTGAACCCTGATTGAAAAGGTGATAAAATATCATTCTTGTTTAAAAATTCCTTAAGCTGATCCCCAATCAGGCTCTCAAGAAGTTTAGCTAAAGTACACAACTTAGAAATAGGCCTATAGTTATTTAGAATAGATGGATCACCCCCTTTTAGTAGTGGTGTAACATAGGCTGACTTCCATACTTTTGGGATGTTATTTTCATCAATTGTTAAGTTAAAAATATATGTTAAAGGCCCTGCAATAGGCTCTATGCACAGCTCCACTACTTCCTGAACTTCAGCCAGCTCCTTGTTTCCTGTCTGGCATTATTGGACACATTGATTAATTCAGGTGTGTTTGATTATTGTTGCTGTGACTACTGAGGTCAAGCACACCTGAATTAATCAAATTGTCCAATAATGGTATACAGGAAACAAGGAGCTGGCTGAAGTTCAGGAAGTAGTGCAGTTGTGCATAGAGCCTATAAAGTCAGCTGCTAACTTTAAAAAGAAGGGATCTAAATTGTCAGGACCACCTGACTTTTTGTGTCTAATTCCTGAAGGGCTTTATGGACTTTATTAATTGATAAAAGAGAAATATAAAATAGTTTTTCGGAAGGTAAAAACGGGTCTGAAAGGTTCTCTTGTACGCAGAAATCAGAAGAAACAGGACAAAAGGAATCAAATAGGGTTCCTGAGGAAATAAAATGCTCATTAAAGCAAGCTAACATTTTCTTTTTTTCAGTCACCTTGCCTGAATCAGTCATAACATGATTAGGTAGTTCATTACTGCTATTGTTTCCAAAAGAGGACTTAATAATTTTCCAGAATTTGCTTGGATTATTTAAATTTTTTGTAGTCTCGTTTACGAAATATTCTGATTTTGACTTTTTAATGAGAGATGTAAGCCTATTTCTCAATTTCCGAAAATAAACCCAGTCTATATCACTCCTTGATTTCCTGGCCCTTGCCCAGGCAACATTCCTGTCCCTGAGAAGGCCTGAAATCTCCGGAGAAAACCAGGGATTGTTTCGGCCTTTGACTCTAAATTTACATACAGGGGCATGCTTGTCTATGATCCTTAGAAAACCATCATAAAAATAGTTCCAGGCCAATTCTACTTTATCTATAAGATAGATTTTATTCCAATCGAAGTGAAACAGATCATGTAGAAAGGCTTGTTCACAGAAGTGCTTCATATCCCTTTTAAAAATGATCCGGGGCCTCTGTTTTGGGATTTTAGCATTCCTAACTGCAGTGATTATACAGTGATCACTCAAGTCGTTTGCAAACACACCTACATCTGAAAATTTGTGTGGAGCATTAGTTAAAAACAAATCAAGTAAAGAGGACTTTTTAGGGCATTTGAGGTTTGGACGAGTTGGACTATCAATCAGCTGAGTAAGATTAAGTGAATCACATACAGATTTGAAACTATCTGAAATAGAGGTTAACCAATCTAAATTAAAATCCCCTCCTAAAAGCACCTCTCCAAATTTAAGACTCGATAGATGTTGATTTAAAGAGCAAAGAGCATCAGTACTTGCTGAGGGCGGTCTATAGCAACCTATGACCGTCAAAGTTTGCCCCAAAGTATACTCCATTTTTATGGCTAAGAGCTCTAGCTGCTTGTTAATGGATACTGAAAACACAATATTACAAGGAAAACGATTTTTTATGTAAATAGCGATACCACCACCCTTCCTGGGGCGATCACAACGATAAACCCTATCTATATCCCTATCTAAAATTGACTTACTAAGCCAGGTTTCTGATATTATAATAATATCAGCATCTGTTGAGTGAGCCCAAATTTTTACAAAATCGAGTTTGGGGAGAAGACTTCGGACATTAATATGAATAAAACCTAGTCCGGCTCTTGTTTTAAATTCTTCAGGAGTATTTAAATTATTTGGCACTGGACCAGGATTAGGATGAACATTTCCAGAAAGTATAAGAAGTAGAACAACTAAACATCTTCGTTTTATATTATAACTAGGCATTACTATTTTTCTGTAAGAACAGCAATCGGGTCTAAAAGGGTTAAAAGAAAGACATTTAAACCAGTCACATAAACTAAATAGCTGAACTAAATCCGATAAATATAAAATTCTGTAGTCACCAATAGTCTGTGGATTCCGGTTGAATTTGATGTCCATAGAGCCATGATCCCAGTTGGTGCCCAAATATTTTTGGGAATGTAGGGAGAAATTATCGTATTCATCGATTCTACCATTCACCTCGCTGGTAATAGTCAAAGATAAAAAGAGGGCTAATAATAAAAGCGCCATGCTTAAAAACACTCCAATTTTTACTCCAGTTTATTGATGGAATCAGTCCAAGCCGGATTCTCCCTTTAAACCACACCGTCACGATGAATGGCGTCACGGTGTAAACAGGAGTAGCTAGATCTCCGGGGATTTTGCGATCTAACCCCGCTCAGAGATGGGACACCCTCCCACGGGGGAGCCGACAGATCAGCCGACCGAACAGTAATCAGTCCAAGCCGGATTCTTCCTTTTAAGTCCAACCGTGGCGATGAATGGCGTCACGGTGTAAACAGGAGTAGTTCTCTGGGGATTTTGCAAACTAGCCCCACACAGAGACGGGACACCCTCCCACGGGGAAGCCGACAGATCAGGCCCTCTGAGCGACCTCTCTACTGGAAGCCACGCAATTTACGAGAGCAGTCGACTGAAGAAGCAAATTCCCGGAGATCACCTTCCACCAAGATTATCCATCCTCAGGAAAAATTCTGAAAACTTGAACTCCAACAACAGACGAACAGCATCACAATCTGAGTGTTATTTTTCGTTTCTTCTGATTTTCTCTCTCCTCCAACACAGCCAGGGTGTTGTGTGAAATCATCAGTCACTTGATCTGTAATCTACAATTATAAAAGCCGATAGATACGAGACAGACACAAACACAGGTACTAACAAGCCGCCATCTTGGATTTTCTGAAAAAAAATGGTGCTATTTAAAGTTGGGGATAAACCATAGGCTAATTATAGTTAGAATACAGTAATAAAAAACTGCTTATAAAGGAATAAATATCAAGGAGTAAATCATTGAAAATTTCTTTCTATAGGTAATGAAAAAAATGCAACAATAAGAATGTCAGTCAACCAAGACTGATTAGTGGACTACGACTAAAGTTGACAGCCCTAGCAGCAATATACATTTTGTTTTACATTGAGTTACAGAAATCAGCTGGTTGAATGAAAATGGCTGATGTTACCGGATTTTCAGGTGATGATATTCTCAATTCATTCAGTTAACGGGTGCTCTGAGGCAAAGTGAATTCAGACTGCAAACGAATTAGCAACGATTGTATTTAATTGTATAGTACAATCATAACATAGTACAAACATGATCTCAATTCCATAATGTCCTTCCTTAAATGTAACAATATTGCTGGCCATAAACTGACAAAGTGCGTGTCTGGTAATACCTCGAGTTGTCATGGACGCGGCGCAGCGCTTCTCGTCCGAACCCGGTGTGCAAAACCCCCTTACAAAGTCAACACTATTCTGCTCATCTACCTCATGTACATTTTCAATCTGACAATTAAGTTACAATATTAATAATTACCATTGCACCGAATGGCCTTGCACTAGGCTACATATTAAAATCTTAAATCTTAGACTATAACGTTACTGAATACTGATCTCTTTGCAGCAAACGCGGTCGTTCTCGCTTTGCACTGGCAAGCAGTTGCCGCACAGACACCGTTATTCACTTGATTTAAGCCTACGGTGCGCTCAGGTTCAAACTGAGATGGCTGAACGGCGGACGTGTTCATCTCACTATACTGTCAAAACTTATCTAGCTAGTCGCTACAGCGGCTAGGCTCAACCGACTACAACCATTACACGTCACTACCCAGAATGCATTGAGGCGTAAATAACTATGGCGGCCTACCAGTGAAAGGATTTTCGACTTTTTTTTAATAAAATCAAAAACATTTGGAGTTTTTTTGTATCACCTTTTTATAGCTGACACCCAGGTTAATCTTATAAGGCCAACATGCCTCACTAGTCTGGGTTCCCTTTAAGTGACACATGATTCAAATCTCCCAAAATAAAATTTGGTGCCTCTGGTGAAATATTCTGAAGTCCTTGAACAACATCAGATACAATGTTCAATGTAATGACGCTGTTACCTTTCAGATGAATATACACAACGATTATACAAATTTGTGTAAGTTCCAGTGGCAAATAAAATGGACGAAGGGATACCGACAATAACTCAATGTCGGGTGTACACATTTTCTCCCGAATAGTAACCGCAGTACATTAGTGCTTGTTGACATAGAGGCACACACCCCCACCACGGGATTTACCTGTAATGTCTGCAACTCCTGCCGTGCGAAATGGAATAACAAAACCATCAATACACAAGCCATTATCCAAATCCTGCTCGGTTAGCCAGGATTCTGTGAATGCCATTGTGATACGGTTCTGTGTAAAGTGTGGGTGATGGAAGGAGACACAGGGTCGGCGATATCTGGGGCTCGTGCACTTTTATTTTTACTCTCCCCACAGCACACTCGGCGCTCACAATCACTTAACTCAGAAAATCACAAACAGAAATTAAATATGCAATAGAACTCTTCCCGCTGGCTACAGCTTCGCGTTTGGCTCACTCTCAATAGGTAGCGTCTTGTCTTGCCGGTCCGTGCACGAGCTCCCTAGCTCGTCCACACGAAGCCAGAGCTTCCCCTATCCGATATTTTTTTTTCCTCGTTCTAAGAAAAAAGTCCGTAAACACGGCGGCGTCTCGAAAAATATCCGCGTCCACACGAAACCACTGAAACCGACTGAAAACGATGTAGTAGACATCCCAGACCAGTATGTGGTGCTGTAATTCTGCCATAGATATCCACTAAAAATGCGAGAAGAAGACTTAGAGCATGCGCATAAAACCTTGCGCGCTGTAGGCATTAAAATAAAAGGTTATGAAATAGTATTACGCACAGTTGCTTATTTCCTTTTTACCAAGAACTTTATTGAACAACCATAAATTGCCTGGTACAAAATAGGGAGTCACGATATTCGATAAGTTAGCGGGTTCAGAAAGCTTGCCACAAAGAACCGGCAAAAGTAACGAATTTGTCAAATATAGTCATTTTAATTGTTTATTAATAAACTAATGTTTTCTGTGTCATCTTGACTGAAAAGAGGAAGTTGATGATGATGCTGACTCGCCAATTCGCAGTATTGTGAATGCGCCTATGGAGTAACGTAGGCTAATGCACTTCATACGGATTAGGCTATAAAAGAGAGCAGCCTATCTGTTTCTGTTCGTTTTTAATTGTTGTTAGTCGATGTTGTTTAAACATAGCTATTTCAAGATTTCTATATATTTCTGAGTTTTCGGTTCATTTATGAGACGAGCTCCAGTTCACGAGCAATGCAAGTTATTTTGTGCCGGGGCGTCCACGTCCTGATTATGGCTAGTGTCTTGTCTGCTATATTGCTTCTTATTTATTAAATCCAGGTAAGTGATTGATGAAACGTTTATTAAAATAAAGATAAAATTTATAAAAAAACGAAATTCACTTCAAAGATGGGCTTTATACAAAACAAAACTTAATGTGGTCAAAATTAGGTCTCCCGATATAGCCTATTGCGCAGATGCACGCGGTTCACTTTTCATAATCAACATAGATTCAATAAACGAATAACATGTTTAAACATAAATATTAAACTGAATACATTTCTTTAATGGATATAACGTACGCCTAACCAACAGAGAAATATAATGTCGGAGTGGAACATAGGCCTATGGGTGCGTTTTTTGAATAGCCAAAATAATCAAATAATCCCATCGATCGTCGAATATTATTTTTGCTTTAAATCCCCATCCCTATAAAATACGAAATGTCTTTATCAGACAACAGACAAGCAGCATATGAAAGAAAGTAGCCTAGGCTATAGGCCTAAAAAAATAAATTCAAGTAAATAATAAATAAAGGAATACAAGAGGCTCAGAACTTTCTGCCGTATTATATTAGGCTATTATATTATTATAGGCCTAAGCAGTTCGGCAGTTGTTGTTGTCTGACAAGTCGACACGTGGGGTGACGACAGCATCGTTTCACAAAATATACGGATTGGCCGTACACACGAAAACGCAAAGGTGTCGTTTTCAGATTTATCCACCTTGGGACCCGGTTTCAAAAAATAGCGGTTTCACTCTCCCAAAACGCCGGATCCGTGTGGACGAAACGCCAATACGGTAAAAAATTTATACGGATCCATCGAAACGCGTCTTCGTGTGGACGGGGCTTTCCCAGTCTCTCTCACTTCGCTGTCAGCCCGGGCTGCTTATATGCGGTCTCCTCACACCAATTACTGCAATCACAGACAGGTGTTCGTCATTTGAACTTGACCCGCTTACTTGCCGCCTGGCTCCGCCCCCGCTCTCCCGCTGCAGATCTCGCCAAACCACGCACCCCTCGCCACAGCCATGACACAGCTGTTTCTGTATTCCTGAAGAAAACAAACATTTCCTTGCAACTCGTCAACTGTGTTTCGTAATGACTGTATGTTTCCCAAGACCATTGAAGGCAAGGGAATATGAGTAAGCTGTTTACGCCGTAGTCGCTGACGAACACCTCCCTTCTTTCCTTGCTTCCTTTTCTTAACTTTCCATGCATTATCTCTCAGTGAAGAATCACTATTCTCCGAAGTATGCCACCAGGAAGCTGAGAAAGAGGGTACTGACCACTGAGTAGACTTACCGTGTTCCAAGTCAGTAGTTGATTCCTGGTATAATGAGTCCTTGAGGCTGGAAACACAGTTCCATGGCAGGAGAGATTCAGGTTCAAAAATATCCAAAACGCGATTAAAATGGTTATTCCCAATAGATTGTTCGAGTTTAAGCACACTGAGTCATGAGAAACATAAACCATTCAACATACAGTAAAAACACGCACAGAAACTCTTAAAAAACAACACACGTATGACGCCAAGTTTTTTCTTTCTGGTGGTCGCCTCATGCGCATGCGCCCCTGTTTGTTATGTGTTTTGGGTTTGAAACAGACTGTAAAAAATATGGACAAAGCGTCTGTGACGTCACCCATAGACTTTCTGAAGAACAGTTTTGAGGCTGTTAATGGGGGGTATGGGCAGCGCCATATTAGAAAATCTCGAAAAATACAAAATACAAATGTTCAGATTCAGAAAGGATACAGAGGTGGTATGATGTGTTGTCAGATCATGGCTGAGACGTCAAATTCCACTCTGCGCAGCCCGTTATCAGCTGTCAGTTAAAGTTAACCTCCCTTATTTGTCATACATTTTATATCTAAATACGATCTAAACTAAAGAGTCAGAAAAAAGGCACTCGAAACCCGACAATACAATAAATGTCCATGGAACCAACCTGTAAAAGCATGAATTTATGCTGGGAAAACGGACATTTTAACATGGGATCTATGGACATTTGCTCCCTTTTGGGACCTCACTCTATCAGATTTTTGTATTGCAGTTTTTCACTCTTCTGGGTAGGCCTCATTTTTCAGATTACAATGTTGCCGCTTGGTTTGAAAATATAACTACAGCTGCTTGAATCTGCTGCGACAAATCTCAAACACTGTTTTTCACTTTCAAGTGACAATTTTTGCACGCTCTCCCTTTTGCCCCATGAAATGTGGTGCAAAAGTGAGTTGTGCATCTGTAGAGGCAGACGGCGGAGCCTACATGAATATTCATGAGTTTACCGGGCATGCGTGTGGTGCTCATGGTGCTCAACTGCTCATTTTAGTTCACGCTCCTCATTTCTCAGCAGGTTTAATGGATTATTTCAAAAAAGGGAAATATATTTTCAGCACAAATTAAAATAAAATTGTGCATCATTTCATAAAGTTCATCATGTTTTCATTAGTTTGCAAGTTTTTTACATTTCTAGGCCTATAGAAAGCACAGCAAACTTCAACTCTATTTCGTTGTGCTTTTCCTTTGTACATTGCAATGCTTTAAAACTTCCATTTTGTTATCATTTGTTGAATGTCACTTCAATAAAAAATAACATTTTTTTACAAACAAAATATAAATTTACAAAAAAAATTATTCGTTTAAGGTTCAACTTTTACTGTAAAACCCAAAATTCTAGAACACCTGAATGATTACAGCAACACTTATTTCCAACAGAAGAGCAGATAGAATACAAACCATTAACATTTAATTTATTTGCTGAGCTCTTCTGATACCTTATTTTATGAAGCTTTAAAACTGTGTCATTTGAGGCTAAAATCACTTTTTTTATTTTTCAGTCAGAAAAATACCTTTTATGACTATTTTTAATCTAAAAAAACATACTAACACTATAAGGGCAACCTAGGAAACATTAATAAAATAATAAAATAACCCCATGTCAGGGGACCTTTAAACTTTGTTGGATCGATGTTAAAACACAACATTCTCTCTGTTTCACTTTCATCACTTAATATTTCCATGACAAAAGTTTAGAGTCATTATAATTTTCTTTTATACTTTTATAGCAGGCAAGGTCAAGGGTGCCTTAAATAGATCACAAATGACAGCAAAGACACTTACAATTGTCACTGTGGTGCGGGCAGAAGAAGAACAACAAGGCTCAGAGTTCCAATTCACATGATTTACTAAATATAATTCACATTGTACTGGCAAGCAGGAACCTTACTAATAACAAACTTTTGAACAGTAGTGTAATATTATTATATCAAAACCAGCACAAGCACACCTTGCAACCAAAACATTAAAACAGTTGTGTTACATTATTTTGACAGTATGTATATTTGTAAATGCGATTTTTTTAGAACATCAAAATGGTTGCTTATTAATTGTATTCCGTAAAAGAATGTTAAGTATTTTTTCCCCTCATTTACAGTAATGTTTCGAGTTACTTGACTGTAACTCTGTTCCCTGAAAAAGCGGAACAAGATGTGTAGGTGTGCTCACAAGAAAGCCCTAGACATTAGCTTGTGATGTCGACTCAAGGACGTGATAGCCCGGAGTGGCATGAACATCTAAACTTTAAAATCTTACGAATGTGTTAGGAGAGGACCAACCTGCCGCATCACAAACATGCTGTAAGGGGGCACCTTTTGCCAAAGCAGCAAAGGAGGCGACCACTCTGATGGAGTGAGCCCTTAGACCTGTTGGCGAAGCTAGGCCGCGCGCCTCATAGGCAAGAGCAATAGCATCCCTGACCCAATGTGATATGCTCTGTTTAGTAGCGGCAACACCCCTGTTACTGCCCCCATAACAAACAAACAAACAAACAGTTTCTCTGACTTACGCCACTGGCTAGTGCGGTGGATGTAGGCCTGAAGAGCACGGACTGGACAAGATCTGTGAGATCTCTCCTACTCCGGCGTTGTGAACGGTGGAGGAGAGAAGGCCTCCAGAGTGACCAGATGTACAGCCGAAAACGGTTCTTTAGGTAGATAATCAGGATGAGGATACAAAATAACTTTCACCATTCCTGGGGCAAAGTCTAAGCAGGATGGTGATATTGACAGAGCCTGCAGATCCCCAATTCTTTAGGTTATGGTCATAATAAAAACCATCTTTAGGGTCGAAGTTTGTCAGACGCTGACTCTAGAGGTTCGAAAGGGGTCTCAACCAGACCCTCCAGAACTATAGCTAAGTCCCATGATGGGATCTTGGTCCTAACGGGAGGCCTCAGTCGTCTGGCCCTATGATCGTCGTCAGGTCCTTTCTCTCCGGAATCGCCCATGGTGAGCCGTTGAGGAGAGATACTTTCTCTGAGAACCACATTCTGTTTGGCCAAAGTGCCGCTATCAATAAGAGACAAGACCCTTGATGGCAAACTCTGGCTAGAACTCCCGGGAGCAGAGCCACTGGAGGAAACGCATACAGGCACTTATTGGGCCAAGTGTGCACCATCGCATCCAGACCCAGGGGGGCTGGGTGACTCAGAGATAAGTAGAGGGGACATTGGTCCACTTCTGCTTTATATAATCTGGTCCAGATCTGATCAACTACTTTTGGGTGGAGTTTCCATTCACCCTGTCAGCAGTTTCTGTCTGGAGAGTAAATCTGCTCCCACATTCTGATGCCCAGGTATGTACACTGCCCTGAATGACAGGAAGTTCTCCTGTGCCCAGAGGAAAATCTGCCTCGCTATTCTGTTCAAATTGCGTGAGCGCAGACCTCACTGGTGATTTATATATGAGACTACCGGTGTGTTGTCCACCCGCACTAAGACATGACAGCCTCTCAACTGAGGGAGAAAGTATCTCAGGGCCAGAAATACAGCCATCAGCTCGAGGCTGTTGATGTGCCAACCGAGCTGATGACTCTCCCATTCCCCTTGAGCTGGACGACCACTTAAGACAGCACCCCAGCCTGACAGGGAGGCGTCTGTCGTTAGCAATCTGCAACGACACGGTGCTTCTTGAGTGGGACCCAAGGCGAGGAACTGGGGTCTGAGCCACAGAGATACGGAGCATCACTTTTATCTGCCTTTGAGGATTAGCCCTTTGGATAAAATCCTCTGGATTTTAGCCACAACTGAAATGGTCTCATGTGCAACAACCCCAAAGGGATCACCGTGGATGCTGAAGCCATGTAACCTAATATTTTTTGGTAATGACGAACAGTCTGATCTTGACCTAGCCTGACTTTGCTCATAGTTAACCGAATGCAAGGGCGTAACTTTGGGTCTACCATTGGGGGGGTTAAACTCGCAGCATATTTATTAATCTATTTATTTGTTGAATTACTTCTTTTGTAAACGGTAACAAGCTAATTTGCCGTTCCTGTATAAGAAATACATTGTCATTCTTTTACTGATTTAGGCTACTTAACGTAAATGCAGCTGTTAACTAGACTATTTATGCCATACTGACAAAGTAGTATAAGAGGCTACAGTACATGCTTTTTCCTGAAATTTAAACTCACGATTATTTAGACAGTGTGGGAAAAGTCCGACCCCACAAAAAATAGGATACAGGCTTATAGGTGCACCCACTGTGAGCGGACAAGGTGTCAGTATGCTCATCAGGAGATGTTTGAGTCATAAATGGTAAGCTGAACAGATTTCACATATTGGTGGTCAAAACTCACCATCCACTGACAAAATCTAAACAAAAATTATGTAAATACAAAAGAAGGCCTATTTGTAAATCACATTTTAAGGTACGTTACAACATATTAGGCTTCAACTTAACACACATCCCATTCAGATAAAAGCACCAAACACCTGTTTACGTCTTGGTGTAAAAGAAATGAACTGTGCACACACTGACTTCTTGGTTAAGCGGTCCAATTTGTCCTGATGGATGTGACACACTGCAACATGGTTCAGCCTCTGCTGTGTCATAGTTGTGTGTAACCAAGTCTTTAATCGTCGAAGAGCACTAAAGCTCCTCTCTGCCTCAGAGGACGAGACTGGTACCATGAGGAGTAATCTGATCAGAGTTTCAACTTCAGTAAATAAGCCTCGCACCTCTACTGGCAAATCTTTGAGAATGTTTGTAGCCTCTCCACAGGAACTGTACATGTAATTGTGTTTGAACATAGGAAGCTGGATTTCCAACAGCTGGGCATTAATTTCTGGGTAGTCATGAACCACCGGATCAATCTTTCTAAGGTGTTCTCCAGCTTTTGGAGGGTAAGAAGAGCACTCTGCTGGAAGCGTTCAGTGAACTGTGTGTGAATGGTGTCAAGTATCTTATAAAACTCAACTCTGTAGTATTCCACAGGAGTTTTAGGACTGAAACCACTTGATTCTCCACTATAGTGCTTGGGTGGTTGTCGAACTCTTGGTATTGTTATGGGTTCTAACTCTAAAGAATTCACAACTGTAGATGCCCTCTCAAAAAGTTGTTGGAAGGCATCATCACTCCTCTTGCCATCGAGAGTAGACTGAACCTTACAAACAGCAGCCTGCATGCCAGAAACAGTCTGTGTCCTTCTCTGAAGAGACCTGTTGAGACACTCTAGCTCTCCAATAACTGCTTGTACCATCACAAGCCCAAGTACAGTACTGCCTTTCATAAACTGCTGAAACAGACCATTTGCAGTGGCTGCAGTGGGAGAGTTAGTCCCTGCCATTTCCTCTACGGCAGTGAGGATAGCAGGCCTGGATTGGCTAATCGGGAGCGCCGGGAGAATTCCCGGTGGGCCGGTCTGTTTTATTGGCTAGGAGGGCCGGCATTGTCACGGGGTTGAATGTTTCCCTAATAGGCTCCAGTCAGAGCAGCCCCACTATTTTTATTATTATTTTCTCGCAGCCCCACAAAAAAGTCAGTTGCTAAGATGTGCGAACAAAAGAGATAACTTACGAAACATGGACAATAGTAGCGCTTACGAGTCAGGGCCGTACCCACCACCATATCGCAACGAAAAACCGACCTCATCATCAGCACTCAAACGCCGCTCGTCGGCAATGGCAAAATGTTTGAGATGATCAATCAAAGCTGGATTTATTTTCACAGAAGCGCGAGCCACGCACCAAAAATCCCAACAGCTGTTTTAACGTAGAAGTTTTAAACGACCGACATAGGCTAAATAATCAGTTTGTAAAGACTATCAATCAAAGCTCAGCTTCGGGAAGGGGAGATTTACAGGTAAAGATAAAGAAACTGAGAGAATAAGAACGAAAGAATGAGAAGCAGGAAGAGCAATTGCCTATTGCATACTGTGCCCAGAATGAGAATAACTTTATTACAATGGATTCCTACCCTTATGAAAGAAAAATATATTTACCAATATATAACTTGAAATATATTGTAATATATTGTAATATATTATTTTCCTTTCTATTTTCCCAATATATTATATATTGAAATACATGGAGTAATATATTGATGATACATATATTATACAATATTAAATATATTGCAATATATTGCAAAATATACAAATGATTGCCGCTTTCAATATACTGAAATATATGGTAAATGAATATATAATATATGTAATTATATATCTGAAAATATATGCAATTTTATATTTAGTAATATCCACCGTAATGTATTACAATTTGTATGGGATAATGTATTGGTAATATATGTAAAGATATAAGGTCATATGTATGTTCAATATATGGTAGAATACATTGGAATATATGAAATTATATGGAAATATATAAATAAAATAAATGTATAGATATGTGTTCAATATATTGTGGAAAATATTTTAAATATATGTACAATTATATGTAAATATATGCATACATATACGTATAGATATGTGTTCAATATATTGTGCAATATGTTTTAAATATATGTACAATTATATGGAAATATATGCATACATATATGTATAGATATGTTTTCAATATATTGTGGACTATGTTTTAAATATATGTACAATTATATGGAAATATATGCATACATATGTATAGATATGTATAAAATATATTGTGGAATATATTTTTATATATTGTTCTAATATATGTACAATTATATTGAAATATATGTACATATATTGTTTATATCGAAATATATGTATATATATAGGCTATATATTGTACATATATCAATATATATTGAGAACATGCACATTCTGTAACGAGGCAGAAATGAAGCAGAGAGTGAATCCAGTCGCAAGCACTTTATTATACAAACAAACAAACCAGAGTAAACGACAGAACATTCAGAACAGGAACAGGGAACTCAAGACGGGAACAATGAGACATCAAGAACTCACAAGGACTGAACTAAGGCCTTGTTTACGGTGAAAACATAAAAATATTTGATCGGATGTTCCTTATTTATACACTATTGACCACTATATCACATTTTTAGCCGACCTGACATGTCAACGTCCTCAGCTACGTCCTCAGTTCCTCACGCAGCATAACCCTCTCATCAGAGAGATCATACAAAACTGTCAGAATAAAACTTTAATCTCTCCGCCATTTTTGTTCTACCCGCGTACGACGCTTTTCACTGTGTAGTACGACGTCCGTTGGGAACGTATTGCGTATTACGGAGCTGATTTCATCTGCCAGTGTGAAGGCAGCGTAAACGCAGAATAAAAAGTGATAACGCAACGCCACTTTTGCGTTTTCTCCTCAGAATTGTTTCCGTGTACACATAGCCTAAAACACAAACAAACACTAGCTAACACAAGGGGGCGTGGTTAAACTGAAACGCTAATCAACATAACGTGAAACAGCTGAACATGGGACAAGAACACATGGCAGGATCACATGACAAACAGACAATCACATGACAGACAAGAACAAGGAACAAGCCAAAACCACTAAACGCCTTGCATATGGTCAGACAAAGGAAATATGATTGACTACATTTATTAACAGTGCAACATTTTTAAGAGTGCAATTAGAAAATATACAAATTATACGGTATAAATAAAAGGAATTTCAATGACCAATGTCTATTTCAATCTTTCAGCAGTGCTGAAAGTAAAATATCTATAAACAATATATATATATATATATATATATATATTTATATATATATATATTTTTATATATACATACATCTATTTTGTAAAATATCTATAAACAAAATGCACAAATAATAGTCAAGTCAAGTCAAGTCACATTTATTTATATAGCGCTTTTCACAATACAGATTGTATCAAAGCAGCTTCACAGTGATAACATGAAAGTAGTACAACACAGATCGATAATATTGTTAAATATTAAATAATCCTAAATAATCCAGACTAAGCAAGCCAAGCAAGCCAAAAGCAAGGCGACAGTGGCAAGGAATAAATAAATGATTAACAAACTTTCAAGGACCTTTGGGAACTGTGGAAAAGCATATGTGTTTCAATAAAACTTATTTGTGTAATGCAGTTGCATTACTTGTTTGTAATTTGGCTGTTACTTGTTTGCAACTTGGTTGTAAATAATTTACTTATTTGTAAATTATTAAATATATTTTAATTGAGCTAAATAGTTATGCCATGCATGTCCACATGGTTGTTTATTCGGAAAGTATAACATGTAATATCATATATAGCCTATATATATATATATATAGATGCAAAAGCCTCTAAGTGCCATTTGAAATTTTCTTTTAAAATGATCATTTTTATCAAGCTTGTATATTTAAGTTCAGTAATTTCACTTAAATGGCAAAGAACATTACCTAATAATTGTCATTTAAGTGAAATTACTGAACTTAAATATACAAGCTTGATAAAAATGGTCATTTTTAGAAGAAAATTTCAAATGGCATTTAGAGGCTGAACTCTTCATATATATATATATATATATATATATATATATATATATATATATATATATATATATATATATATATATATATATATATATATATAGATAGATAGATATAGATATAGATATATAGATATAGATATAGATTGTTCATTCTCTGCTTCATTCCTGCCTGCATCATTACAGAATGTGCATGTTCTCAATATATGTACATATATTTCAATATAATTTTACATATATTAAAAATATATTCCACAATATATTGAACACATAACATATATTTTATTTATATATTTCCATATAATTGTACATATATTTAAAATATATTCCACAATATATTGAACACATATCTATACATATATTTTATTTATATATTTCTATACAATTTTAAATATATTTAAAATATATTCCACAATATATGAAACGCATATCTATACATATATTTTATTTATATATATCCATATAATTTCATATATATATATAGCACATATATTGCAATTGGGCATGTTAAAATTAATTAATTAATTAAATTAATTGGGCATGTTAAAACCATAGATATCATATAGAGACTAGATACCCTATTGGCCTCTGAAAAACGAGAAATCCGGCCGCCATCTTGAACCGGTCGTACTCTTGTCTCGTTGCGTGGCAGCAGATAGGATGCCAGAGCACTGTGGAGCATTTTTCTGTTCTAATCGCCGGACCACCGAAAATAGTGCTTTTCACAAGTAAGTCTTAACATTACCGTACTATTGGTTGTATTTTGTGAATAGAATATTACCAGATAATGGAGAAGGAGCGAGGATATTTGCTATTACTGTACTGAAATCGTTGTGAAATGCTGTTAACTGCATCAGCCGGTGTTCACTGTTAAAGTAATAATTACGAGCTTCTAGGTTATTCAACTGGCCTGTTCGGTTATTTGTGTTTGCGCACATCAGGAAGCAACGTTATATAGGCTACACGCATGACAGCGATGGGCAAATTGAGTTACCCTTCTAACTTCTAGTTTTATTGATAACCTATATCTTATCACATACGATTTGGCTATTGATATAACAGAAGTCCTGTGGTAAAATTACATTAATTTACTTCAGCCTAAAGTTAATCCGTAAAGGGCTTTAATCTAGACATGTTCCCCTCCCAAATCCACATAGGCCTATAATAAAAAGGTAGGCCTATAGGCTTAATGTTGTACGAATTTAGAAATTACTGATGCAAACACGTTGAAAAGCTTCTTCTCAATTTTTATTACAAGTGGCTGCGTTCGGTGGATTCGGTGGCTGCGTTCTGTGTGTTTGAAAGTGTGTGTGTGTGCGTGTGTGTGAGTGAGAGAGAGAGAGAGTGTGTGTGTTCGTGTGTCTGTTCGTATGTGCGTGTGTATGTCCGTGTGTCAATCATAAATTGTTTCTTCAACTTATTAAAATATCTTACTTTACTGCTGCTGCTTCTTTATTATTTTTTATAGTGTGTGATTTATAAAATACATGATATCCTTCATCACATATATTGTGTTTGGTCACTTTTATCTTATTTCAGAATATTATATTATTGTCAAACCTACAATGTATATTAAAATACGCCGAACCATGTGTCCTGTATCATAGCTACATGAATGACCTTTGCAGCAAAAAAATCCGCGTGAAAATCAGTTCAGTATTCAGTGAGATATGATTAATTTAATGCGCTGACAGCTCATTTCGCCTTCCATTCAGATTACACTGAGCACTGAGCGGAGCGGATGACCGGTTTAAGATGGCGGCTCCAATTCTCGTCCGTGCCAATAGGCAGTAGCGGTCGATAGGGCGTCTACCTATATGATGTCTATGGTTAAAACCACCTCACATTGAACAGCGCGTTGTGAATGAGGACGCGAGTGCAGCATCCGTGTTGCCAGATCCACGTAATGGAAAGGTGCAGTTATCTCCTGGACTTGTTGTTCTGATTTAATGTGACACTTTAGAAAGTTATTAAAGTGGAAAGTTGCATGTTAGGGTTAGTGATATATTAATCTTATTTCCAAAAACAAAGTATGAAGTAATTTCGTATTATTATTATTTTGTTTTTCTTGTTTTTCGCAGCAATATCTGGCAACATTTTACTGTCAGCGTTAAAGGGGTGGTCTAGACCTCTTTTTCTTTGCATGATTGTGTTTATGGGGTGCAATATAACATTTATTCGTGGTTTTTCTTTTTTAAAAAATCTTATTTTTCATTAACTTCACCTTTATTGTAAGCCGCGCTCTCCTCTGTCCCCTGAACGAGCGGTTTACTTCCTGATTCTATGAAAACACTCCCTCAGAAACACGTCGTGGGCTCAGATTGGTTCGTTTGGGCGGGTGTGTTGTGATTGGCTAAACTGTCGCTCACGTTGTCCGGAAAGTTAACGCCTATTACCTTACTGGGAAACGCCAGCTCGTCCGGTCCAGATGTAAATAATGGTGTCTAACTGCAGTAGCACTTTGAGGCAGAATCAGACCGAGAAAGCCGCGATGAAGCGAGTAAAACAGAACCACAACACACGGCTCTTACTAAACGTTTCTGAATGATAATTTGCCATATTTTTTTAACCATATACACGTTTGTTTTACACAATAGCATCTGACTGGCAACGATAGCAACTGACTGGCTACTAATGTTAAGCACAAACAGCGTTGGCAAGTTTACGTTCTTGATCAAATCGAAAATAACGTCATAAAGCATATATACATGAAAAATACGTTTAAAACATTAGTACTTATACAAAATTCAGGTCCATAATGTTTGTACCCGTTTGTCGTAGACACAAAATACTAGCATAACTAGTAGCATATAGTGGCTATAAAAGCCAGCGCTGGCATTTTGAAAAATAAATAAATAAATAAATACAACACAGGCTAACGTTACGTCTGGAATTATACATGCAAATACATTTAAAACGATTAAGTCTTAGCCTACTTACAGGTTGTGGTCCAACAACTGCTGCCTCTGGTTTTAAGGTTGGATCTGCTTCATGGTTTATTAATAGTTTCTTGCTGCATTGATCTCGTGGAGATTCTAGAAGCTGTCTTCCGTAAAATGCGCAGCACAGAGAGCTAGATTACGATCGTCACTTTCAGGAATATAATCAAACATAAATTGTATCCATTGTTGATGAAGTATAGCATCCGTGGGAAGCTTGAAACACGGAAGACCTGACAGCTGCGTGAACACAACTCACTCGACGTGCTGCAGAAATATGCGCATGCCATTTCCTGCATATTCCGAGGGAGTGTTTGATGCAAATGTGCGGGTTAGTTACGTACCATAACCCGTTGTAGTCCCAATCGAGTCGTTTTTGTAGTCGTTTACACTTATTGGTTTTTAAAATACGATATCTCTGCTTACATTGAACTTTCAGCGCTGCAACTTTGCAGATACTGTTAATGCACCATCAGCAACATTACACACTATTTAAAATCAAAAAAGTGAATCTTTAATGGGCCACCCCTTTAATAAAAATAATTATAATAATAAAAAGCTTATAGACAAACTGTAATTGAATAAAGCTACCACATTCGGTAAGACAAACGCAATGATCATCATCATCGAGATTATCTGTAAGAAATGTAGGCTATAACACTATCAATAGCATTATACAGATCTAAGTGTTACAGAATGAAATTTGCCAATTAACCTTACTGGCCAGCTGGAAGAGGCTGTTTAGTTAACATTTCACAAAGTCATCATAAATACAATAATTAAAGCAGTGTTTCTCAACTAGCAATCTATTCAGCCATCATTTTTGTGTTTAATCTGTGTGATTTACAGAAATATAAGACTTTGCTAAACCTACTTTTATTCTATATTTCTTTGCACAAAACTCTCCAGAAAGTGCCATTTAATGGTTTATTTTTCAAAAAAAAAAAAAAATCCCGGGGGAGCATACCCGGCTATTGCACTGAATAGAAAATATTTTTAAAAAAATACAATGAATAACAAGGCTGTACAGAACAGTGCACTATTGCTTATATACTGAGGTTTTAATTATATTATTTTAATATAGACAGTCGGGAACTAAAGTGGGCGGGTCTAAGGCATGAAACTCCAGGGCTGAAAATGAGTCCCAATCCGGCCCTGGAGGATAGAGTCATACTGTGTTAAAGCAGAATGGATGGCACCGTGTCTAACAGTCCACCTAGTTTCACAGAGTGGTTTCAGGACACTTGAGGTTCCATGGTCGGATATCGCAATCTGATGAAACATCAGTTTGAAACATCTGAATTTGCCAGACTGTCTACACAAAACTCCTAATTGATGAACCCAGTCAAGGGCATCTCGCACAACTATAGGAGCTGTGCATGCCTTCTGTGCTATCAAATTAACACAGTGTGCTCCACAGTGCACATATAAAGCAAGTGGTTGTTTCTGTCTAATGTGAGCCTGTGCTCCAGAATATTTGCCAGACATATTCGCTGCACCATCATATGTCTGCCCACGCAGTGCTGACAATGGCAAATTTAGTCTGCAGATAACATCTAATGCTACATTTGCAAGAGATTCTCCTGTGGTCTTAGGCACTGAATACATCCCAATGAATTCCTCATGAGGATTTAAGTCATGATCCACGTAACGAAGACATACAGATTCTTGTTCTTGACCTGATGTGTCTTGTGTCCCATCAACAATCAAGGCAAACTGTGTGACTGGGAGGCATCAAATAGTGTCAGCTATTCCTCTTAAAATGTCTTTGCTCATTAGCTATGCCAAGAATTTCATTTTGAATGAGAGGACTTGTGTAATCCTGCTTGTGTGTCACTAGCCACTTCTGAAAAGCTGGGTCATCTTCAGCCTTTTCTTTCAGATGTTGGGATAGATTACCCTTCTGTTCCACATGACCACGTAGAGCTAAACCTTGCCTAGCTAAGTATTTGATTGAGCCTACAATCTTCATCAATCCATACCTTCCTTCCTCCTGTTGTCTGGCAACTGCTGAAGAAAGCTGTGAAGCCACACTGTTACCTTTGTGTGCACAGATGTTCATGGCATGGATATGCAACTGACTTTTTGCATGTTCTGAGAACTTCTGGATAGCCTTTTTCCAATTTCTAAAGCCTACACTTACAAAGGCAGGGTCACACTTGCTTGCAAATGTTGACTGATTCTTAAAAACCTTGGCACAGTGAAAACATATGACCCCTTGTAAAGTGGCACTGTAAGACAGAACACAGTTAGCTCGCTTCTGCACTGCTATAAACCTAGGATCAGGTTGTGCAGGTTTTGTGCAGGTGATGATGTCTGAAACATCAAATCCCTCTCTGTCCCTGTTGTCAGTGGTCGACTTGTCCCTGACTTGGGGCTCAATATCCTGTATTTAAACATGACATGAAAACGTGTTACTCACTGAAATAACAATCCTATTAAATTAATGTATTGTACATATCAATAACACTATTCTGCAGCTAAATTGTTGCGTTCTCTGTGAGGAAAATACAGGAACCAAATTAATTGCTTTACCAAAATCCTCTCATTCAAAACAGAGTTTGACAACCACCCAAGCGCTATAGTGGAGAATCAAGTGGTTTCAGTCCTAAAACTCTTATGCAATACTTCAGAGTTGAGTTTTATAAGGTACTTGACACCATTCACACGCAGTTCACTGAATGTCAGTGTTCTGACAGTGTATGTTTGCATGCACAGTTTTGTTTAAGATCTCTTACCTGGTCATCTGTGCCTCCTGTGCTGCCTGTCTCTGTGCGCTCTCTCCCTCACTTTGGTCACCTGATCCTCTGTCACCACCTTCTCTCTCTCCTTCTTCAATTGCTGTTCCTCCTCTGTCACCACCTTCTCTCTCTCCTTCTTCAATTGCTGTACCTCCTCTGTCACCTTCTCTCTCTCCTTCTTCAATTGCTGTTCCTCCTCTGTCACCTTCTCTCTCTCCTTCTTCAATTGCTGTACCTCCTCTGTCACCTTCTCTCTCTCCTTCAATTGCTGTACCTCCTCTGTCACCTCCTCTCTCTCCTTCTTCAATTTCTGTACCTCCTATGTTGCCTCCTCCTCTCTCTCTCTGGTCAAATGTCTTTCTCTTATCGCCTCCTTGTCCATTTCCCTGTTCCTGATATATATAAAAATCTCATGTTAATGTTCAAATGGTTTGAGAGAGGCGGTATATCATAATCAGTTTTGGAGAATGTATGTAGTCAACTTTCAAACTTACGTGTGTGAGAAGGTTAAGTAAGGCTTACGTTTAAATGTGTCTTTGTTTTGTTTTGAGTGTGTGGTCAATAAATAAAGGAATTCAAAAGATCGCGCCCCACTTGCCATCTCTCTCTCGAGCACCTGCCCTTTTGCCTCTTGGTGCCCAAAGTGCCCTTTTGTCAAGACAAAATTTCCTCTCCCTTTTTGTGTTTAAAGGCACTTTTGTGGACGCCTGCCCAATCTAACTAGTAGTAAAATGAATGAAAAATAATTTTACCGTAAATAAAATGACCCACATGATGACCTTTCACTTGACGAACTCATCCGGGAAGATTCCTCACGCTGCACGCGCATTTTTTAATTCCGCGCGGCTACGCGCAATCGCGCATTTCCAGAGGATAGCTTCAACTCTTGCGGCTGCTGGTAAGTGGTTTTCTATTCTCAGCGAAGTGATTTTGATGTTTGTTTACTTATTATTATTATTTTACTAGAACGACGTGAAGACAGCAACAGCATGCAGAGAGATATTATTTTATTTCTGTGTGTAGGCTGTAGAAGTAACGTTAGCTTGCTGTTTGAGGGAGAAAAGTTTCACGGGCGTGTAGGGGAGTTATTTGACTAAAAACTATTATTTTTACTTTAAACTATTATTATCATTACTGTGTTTAATTAAAAAACGCAGAGTGCCATAAAAAATATTATCACAACTTTGGTAATTTATCACACAGGCTTACCAGTTAGTATCTCATGTTTTGTGTGCAGAAGCCTCTCTGAACAATCTGCCCTAGTAACGTTACTATTATATACTATTATTGTATTATTATACCATAGCAGCCTGGGCAGAATAGCAGGTCAGTGAGCCAGTTCCAAACACTGTCAGCAATGAACTATCTAAGTCATGGAGAAAACCATATACCTCTTGTGTCTTCGTGCCTTCGACGTCAATCTATTCGACTATCATGGGTGCAAAGGCGCGAGGGTATGCATAGTCAAACAGGCAAAGGTCAAATATCAGCATAAAGCACAAGGTAGGCAGTCCAATAGAGTAAACGATACCAGGCAGGGGTCAGGGAAGGCAGCAATGTTCGTAATCCGATGATAACAGGCACAGTTTGGGGCCGGCAGCAAACAGAGAGTCAATGGTCGTAGAACAGTCACGAGGCAATACACAGGCAATTCAGAATACAGTAGAAAACGCTCAGAAATGTCAGCCGGGGCAAAACAAGACTTCGCACTGCATGAGAGTCAGCGGGCTGTTTATATAGGGCAGTCAATGGGGAACAACTGTGCAGGTGATTAGACCTAGGTACGGGGCTTATGGGAAATGCAGTTCAATACTCAGGAGATGGAGCTCTATGATGAGCGGAGAGAGCCACAGAGGCGTGATTCGTGATGTTTGATTTATGGACAAATGTTCGAATCCCAGTCCAGGGGGTGCTGTCGAGCCGCCCTGCTAAGCCCCGTTACCAGCATAAACCCAGTCCTGATGGCCATGGGTTCTGACCCGTCTACAAAGTTTCAAGAATTTTAGAGTATGTTAAGGCCCCCGAAAATGCCAGAGAAGTCGCACACAGCAAATAAAGGGTTAAAATTAAGGTGCCCCTCCTCTCACTCACACACAGAGACACTGAGAGACTAGCAAAATTCTGAGATTTTCTATACATTCAAACAAAAATATCTACCTTTCTGTGGGTCCTAGCTAATGAGTGTAAATTAGAAAGTTGTTCGGCTCGAGGATTACAATATACATACCGATTTTTGTAACTGTAGATAAAACTAACAACCCCACTTTTGTCAAAAGGTGGCGCTACTGAGCCCTCACCATGCCCGTTTCTGAAACTTTGCACATGTCTAATAAATGTGATGTGTCTGTCGAGTTTCATGCAATTTCAAGCATGCTAAGAGTCTCAAAAGAAAAGCCACGGCAACTTTTTCAAAGATATCAAGAATCCATTCACAGGTCTTCATCTGCCGTGTATTTACATTATACAGATGAAGTTTGAAGCAAATTGTGTTAAAATAAGAGGGTGATTTCAAAGCATTTTGAAAGTGATACACTTCCTGCTGCCAGCAGGGCCGTGCGGAGACCTTTGGAGGGGCAGGTGCTCAAAGTATAAAATGGGGCACATGGAAAAAAGTCTTTAAATAGGGCTGTGCTCAAAATATCAATACAGTAATATATCAATACAGATGATTCTGCATCGATACAGCAGCAAATGCATTGATGCAGTTTTGAAAAAGAAACAGAACAGAAAAGACAAATTTAAAGTTTAAAATGGAAAAAAATAATTTATGTGCATGGAAACTGAAGCATCTTAAGTTGTCCCAACCTGATGGCTTTTTCTTCTCTGTTATACAGAATAATAAAGAACAGCTGTTATAGTCAACTGTGTAGGACAAAATCAACGTGGCCCATGTTTCGTGCAGTACAGTAGTTATTTAATGGCATATCAGCATCTGTGGCTATTTTCATGGCAAAAACTGATTTACAAAAATACAAGAGTTACATTTTATACAATGAAAATAAAAACAAAGCAAACAGAAACAGCAATTATACTTTACAAGATTTTAAACTATTATTATTATTACAGTATTTATTTAAAAAAAAAAAAAAACGTGGAGTGCCATAAAAATATTATCACAACTCTGGTAAGTTATCACATAGGCTTACCAGTTTGTATCTTATGTGTTGTGTGCAGAAGCCTCTGTGAACATCTGCCCTAGTAACGTTACTATTATATACTATTATTGTAATATTATACTATAGCAGCCTGGGCAGAATCTGTAGCTTTAGCAGGTCAGTCAACTAGTGAGCCAGTTAAACACTGTCAGCAATCTTTACATCTTGTCATGGTCACATAAAAATGGTTTAATCAGCTAATACCATATCTGTTTATTTTAATGTCTACAGACTCAGATCAACTCAAGCAGTATCATCATCATTATCATCAGCAGCAGCAGTAACAAGAACATCAACAGCAAAGGCAGCTCACTTAAAGGGCCCTATCTTGCACCCGGCGCAAATGACTTTATACACAAACGCATGTCTCATTCCTATTTTGCACGCGCGCAAAGCGGGATTTTCCCCTCCACAGACGCACGTCGGTAAACTAGGAATTGAACTTGCGCTCCCTGGGCGGATCGGCGCAAAAAGGAGGCGTGTTTCGGCGCAAACATTCCCAGGTGCTATTTTACACTTCCAGAACACAATTGCGCCACTGACCAGAAAAAACCTGGTCTAAAGTCAGTGGCGCGTTGCGCGTTGTTCATAATGCTATTTTAAGCGCGCATGCTTGGCCATAATATAGCGGGTACACAACGCGCAAATACTGATTCTCTCATCAACATAGATGCAGTAGTTTTTATTTTTGCAAATCATACATTATAACAAGGAAAAATATTAACACAAGAGGGAAATCATTGTGGTTTACATGGAGATGAAAAAACTGAAATACCCATTTCTTAAGGCTATTGTAGTACTAAAGGATCAGACCTGTTTGCCCAATAGTGGCAGAAACGTATAGGCTATAATGTTTAACCGACGCTGATGTGCAAGAGTTTCTCCCATCCCTATACAACGTCACTTCTGTCTTTCACTGTCCTGACAAGAACGTCGGTCTCATCGGCTGTGAACGCTCCTGGCGCGCGCCTGGTAAACACGCCGTTATAATAACAATCCGTCATGCAACATGCGCACCTGTTCTTAAAGGGTATGTTGGATGGCGCTCGGATTGGTTTATTTCACGTTACGCCCAAACCACACCTATGAATAATGAAGCTACTTCAGACCAACCTCTTTTAGATTTGCGCCAGGCGCAAGAGGCATTTATCCCGCCGGGAAAATAGCAACAGCGCCGGGACCCGCCCACAAAGTTACTTGCGCCATGCGCTTTGACACTTGCGTTTCAGATCGTTAAAATAGGGCCCAAAGACTTTAGTAAGAATTTACCAGAACAGGCATCACATTAATGTTAACCACCTCAACTCTGGGGCCCCCCCGCGGACCCACGGGTGGGTCCAATATTGCATCATCATAATAATTTAAAAAAATCTCTAAGTTGTGCAGCACAAAACTAGACATATGTGGTATTTTTGGAAAGCTTAGAACCTCAGCTATCACAACCCAATCACTTTTGTTTTTAAATTACATAGAATAAGATAATACGGTATGAATTCGACCCCCGCAACAACCCCCACCCTCGAGAAATTCATATTAATAATATTAAATTTCATTTTTATATCACATGAACTGATCAAAAATAGACAAATCATACATCAAATGAAAGCTCTCACTCTCAAGAATATCACAGTTTATTTTACCGATCCAACAAATTATAGTAACATTATCATCCAAAGATTCACAAAAACGGAATCGAGTTTTTTGAACAAGCAAACACATGAGTCATATTCCTGTTCGGATCATTTCCTCCGTGTGGAGCTACTAGCCTCAAACGATGTATCAGCTCGTTCATTAGGTTGTTTTCTTCAAAATGAGACCATTTTCACATGTCTACGAGCATGCATGGCTAAACGACACTATAATATGTCACCGATGTCCAGATCAAAACATGCGATGCAGGATAAGATTATATTCTCTTATGAATTTGGCGTGTGATTCTGCTCAGTAGCCGCAATTTTTGATGACGTCATCAAATCTTGCGTCATACGTCAGAAAAGCTGAGCTTCTCAGCAATCTGTAGACACCTTGATCATCCCTGTAAGCCACTCAGATGTTGAGATATACTGTTGTAAAGAGGAGGAGGCAGGACTCAATCTTTATATTTCACCTGGTGCCAAGCGATCAGCGCAGAGAGTAGGAGAGTTTGGTCAAGTAGTTTGGTGGTTTGGATAGTGTTTTTTCGAGTTATTGCATGCGTTTTACAACTGATTGGAGTGTTTTGTCTTTGGACAATGGCTTCAAGAAAGGTTTTTGTCGCTGAAGATCCTATTTTAGCGGCGCTTGATGGAGAGAGCGACACAGAGACTTGCAGTAACGCGAGTTTTGACTCGGCCAGGCAGGCTGCTTATGATGTTGGAGAAGATCCTGACTTTGAGTAAGTACACATTTCGAACTTATAAAAGCTATATTTGTTTATTCCATGACTGAATGCATGCAACAATTGTACAAAATTTCCATGCAACAGACAGAGAAATATCGCAAACCATGCGCGCTCTGATTCAAAAAATGTGCATGGGTGGTTTTGCTAAAGCATGCATTTTTTTTTGTCTCGGAAACGTTTGTGCATGTATATTTTAGATTAATTTTGCACCCAAAAACATATGCATGCAATAAAAAACGAGCATAACCAAGGATGTATTCATGCCATAGTTCAAATATGCTTGGGAGGTTTTGCTAAGCTTATTGTGCTGTTTTATACAAACTTGCTAAAAAGTTTTTTTGTTTGTTTTTTGCATATTTGTAGTTTTGCAAGTGCTGCTAATCAATTGCAATGGTTGCATGCAATGTTCCAGGTGTTGCTCATCAGTTGCAGAGATGCTTGCAGCTGTGTCGTGTCAATTCAATTGATGAACAAATGCCTGAAAAAAAATTACATGCAACATTTTAGCACACATGGCCAATAAGAAGAGCATGCATGCACATATTTGTTTGTCAATTGAATAGTTTATAAGCGCCAAAAAGCAAATGCTCCAAAGCTTATTTTAACTATGGCATACGTGTGTAATGTGTAATAGATATATATATTACATATATATTAGGGCTGTCAAACGATTAATCGCGATTAATCGCATCCAAAATAAAAGTTTATTTTTACATAATATATGTGGGTGCACTGTGTATAATTATTTTGTATATATAAATACACACACATGCATGTATATTTAAGAAAAAAATATTATTTAGATACAAAAATATTTAGATTTATATATAATATAAATTATATATAAATCTATATACAGTATATACATGAAAATATTTCTTAAATATATACAAGAATGTGTGTGTGTTTATATGAAGAAAATAATTATAAACAGTGCACCCACATATATTATGTAAACATAAACTTTTATTTTGGATGCGATTAATCGCGATTAATCGTTTGACAGCCCTAATATATATATATATATATATATATATATATATATATATATGTGTATGTGTGTGTGTGTGTGTGTGTATATATATATATATATATATATATATAGATATAGATATAGATATATAGATATATAGATGAAATGCATTCTGTCACATTCATATTTGATTTGGTGCATTGATGAGTTGTGCTCATTTATTTTTGCACACATGTATTTGTGTATCCTATGTGGATATGCAAATTTTCTTGAATCTGTTATGTGCACATGTGAATTATTTTTGTGTGTAATATTAGCATGCATTTCTGAATACAATGTGGATTTATACGTTTATTTTGTTTTGCAGTCTGGACAGTGGTGATGAGTGGCTTCCAGATCTGCCATGCACAAGCAGCAAGAAGGTTGTTTGCCCACCCCACACCTCCAAGACCCTCACACCCTCTGTTGTTGATTTTGTGAGGCGGCCACAGAGAGGTGGAACTCCTAGCATGCAGACCAGAGGGAGGGCTCAATCTGTACGGGGGACGAAAAGGTCAGCAAGTGTAATGTCAGAGGATGATGTGCACAGAAAGGTGGAATGACTGCTGTGTGGAGGATGAGGTTCCAGCGCTACCAAATTTCCTTCTGAAGAGAAACCCGGGAGTGCAGCTTGTAATGGACAGGATCTATTCCCCGTTGCAGCTCTTCTTCTCAAGCTCTGTGGTGGAAACCATTGTGAACACCAACAGCTTTGCACAAAAGAGGTCGGAGGCTGGAAAACGTTTTCTTTGGTTGCCTTTGGATGCACATGAACTGTATTCGTACATGGCACTTGTCATCTACATGGGGCTCCTCGGTGCAAAGAACATCGTTGATTACTGGTCTGGTAAAGAAATTTACCGCTTACCCTTCCCAAAATCTGTCATGTCCAGGTCCAGATTTCAGGCCATTTCTTGGAACCTGCATCTTTGTGATCCTGTGGATGATCGAGAAAACTCCAGAAAAAAGGGGACTGAAGCCTACGACAGACTTTTCAAGATCAAGCCCCTGTACAATGACATCGTCTTGGCATGCAAAACCTATTTCCACCCAGACAGACAGCTGGCAGTCGATGAGAGGATGGTGGCTTCAAGGGCGCGAATCGGCATCAAGCAGTATATGAAAGACAAACCGACCAAGTGGGGCTACAAACTCTACGTGCTGGCTGATTCTGCATGCGGTTACACGTGGAAATTCTTCGTCTATGAAGGCAAGTCTTCCTCGGCCACTGGAAAAGGGCTCAGTTACGATTCTGTCATGCAGCTCCTGGATTTGGCACTTCTCGGCAAAGGCTACCAGCTATTCATGGACAATTTCTACACGAGCCCATGCCTTTTTTTGGACTTGCTCTCAAAGAAGACTCTAGCATGTGGCACCATACGCACCAATCGGCGGGGCTTCCCCAAGACTAAGGTAAATGACATCAGCCGTAGAGACAAAAGGGGAACCATTCGATGGCTCAGAGATGGGAAGCTTCTGTTTGTGAAGTGGATGGACACACGAGAGGTGACAATGTGTTCCACAATGCACAAGGCATATGAAGGTGACGAAGTCCTCAGGCGTGTCAAGAATCCCGACGGTGTATGGGAAAGGCAGAGAGTCCCGATTCCAGCGGCAGTCAAAGACTACAACAAACACATGGGAGGTGTGGACCTGTCAGATGCCCTCATTGGGTACTATAATGTCCTGCACAAAATCACAAAATGGTACAAGACATTTTTTTTTCATTTTGTTGACATTGCGGTGGTAAACGGTTTCATTCTTCACCAGCACCTCTGCAAATCTCAGAACAAAAGTCTTCTCACGCAGAAGGAATTTAGAGAGAGACTTGTGTCTGAGCTGGCCAGACAGTCCAGCACCTCAGATGCCCCAGAGGCGCCCGCTAACTCATCGTGTGCCCCAGAGCCATCTACATCTGCCACAACAGCAGTTGAGCAATGTTTTCCGGAGTACTTTGGGTCAGATGCCGCAAGTGGGAGGAGAGTCTGTGCTTTGTGCAAACTTTCAGGGCTCAAAGTAAGACTCCCATGTACTGTGTGAAGTGCAATGTACCCTTGTGCTTGGTGCCATCAAGAAACTGTTTCAGAAAATGGCACACTGATGGACACTCTATATTATAAGCATTATATAATTATAATTATTGTACAATTGCAACGGAAAAAAACAACTACAAGTTGGGCTTGTCTATCTTTTCATTGTGTTTTTGCTAATGTTAGTTTGTGTATAATAAAATACAAGAACTGCTACTTTCTCATACCTCACTCATTTTGCTAATTTATTACATGACATGGGTTAAGTAAGGTGATTAAAGTGTTTATTCTCTTGTGAAGTGTAGCATGGTAAAAATAGTATTTTACAGATAAGCCTGATTTTGTAATGAGTCTAATCATTTGGGTTTTTGGAGTAAACACAGAGACTTCAGAGAAGACATTGCCTCCCTTCAATTCAAGCTCAATAACTTTTGATAAGAAGGTGATGGAAAGATAATTCTTTTTTTATATATTCGCTGCCACCTAGTGGATTCAAAAGAAACTTTCTGAAGTTAAATAAACCAAACAGAACCTAAATTACAGATTCTCAACTAAAAACAAAATTTAAAATTAATCAAAATCTGACTTTTTGTCTTTATTTATCATAAAATTGTGAGTAAATAGAATAAAATATATGCAATATTCTACCACTGTGATAAAATTTAGAGTGTTTTTTATCAAATGAGACCATTTTCATCCATTTACTCCAATGTATGCGTGTAGGACACCATTTTAAAGTCAGGTATGCCCAATTCTTTTAGCAGTCTATAAAAGAGAGTTCAAAGGTACATTTGGAGACGCCAGTGACTCCTCTCAAATAAATCTCAATAACTTCTCAGTACAACGAGTTATCAAAAAAATTCTTTTTGTCCCTGTTTACAGCCACCTAGTGGAATCAGAAGAAACTTTCCGAAGGTAAATAAACCAAACAGAACCTAAATTACAGATTCTCAACTAAAAACAAAATTTAAAAATCAATCAAAATCTGACTTTTTGTCTTTATTTATCATAAAATTGTGAGTAAATAGAATACAATATATGCAATATTCTACCACTCTGATAAAAATTTAAAGTGTTTTTTTATCAAATGAGACTGTAACCCTGTTGAAATATATTCATATATATTCATTTGAATAATACAGTTTTGAATAAATAATTTCATTGTTGAATAAAATAGAATTTAAGGTTAAAAAGTTAAAATTCATTGACCAGCAATGACGTTATTATTTTGGGTGATGAGAGAAATGCCTATTGGGTGATGTTCATTACTGTTTCAGTATGTACAAATGTTAATTTTTTTTTTTTTGGTAATTATGTATGTGAAAATACTTTAACAATGTTTTCAAGGATAGGAAGAAAGAGGTACATGAATGTTTGGTGAATTTATTTTATTTCTGAAAGTTTTGTGAATGATCCAATCGCAGTACAGGTCAAAGGGTGGGCTAAAAAAAAGATCGTGGGAGAACAGAGAGGAGAACCGCGTGTGGTTTTGCGGAGAGAGAAACTTGGTAAAAGTTACTGAAATTGACCAGTTTAGTCGAAGTGTTCGATAAGGACTCTTAAAAGACTTTAATGGTGATAATTCTGTTTGTGTAAGTGGCTTACTCTGCACACAAAGACTGAAATACGTAATTTAGCCGCTGATATAGTGGTTAGTGTTTTTGCATGGACTTTTCTATAAGCTAGCGACTGCGATTAGTAAAGCCCGTGTGGACCTGTGAAATCGATGACGAGGATCAAAGACCCGATGGAGCCGGATAGCGTTACTGTCTGGTGGACTTTGCCCAGTTCGTCGACCATGTGACTCTTCTCCTCATTATCTCTGCCCCGCGAATCTGTCTTCTGCTGCTGAATCTGTCTTCTGCTGCTGACGCTTTGATCTTTTGGCTACAACGTACCCAAGCTACATTCAGGCCTGCATCAATGAACATTTAAGGGGTAAATCTAATTCTAGTGTTGCCGGCTATTTTATTTTATTGGGCCCTTTTTGTTTGAGTGTGAATGTGAATACCTCTGTGATCTAGTAATGTGATTACAATTGAGATTTACTTAATATTTCTTTCTATTTCTATATTTTCTAAGTAAATTGGTTACTCTTTTGTATAACACTTGTGGTTACTGACTCTTTTGATATTTTAAGTTAAGACAAAGATTGTTTTTTGGTTTAAATACTCAGGTGTTTACACTTTACAGGATAATAATTACATTACATTTAATTTCCAGTTAAAGGGTGTAATTATTACTGTTTAACTAGAGATTCAAAGGGAAAGAGTATTTAAATCACAAAAGTTAAACAATAATTAGTTTATTAGAGAAACCTCACTTATTTTATTTTGTAGATTTTAAAGAACTCAGGATAGCCACTTCTCATTATAGTCCAACACGCTAGAGAGGCGCTACAAGACCATTTTCATCCGTTTACTCCATAGACTGTAAAAAAAGATGGACGACGCCCCCTCGCTCTTTTCCATCAGAAAGAACTGAGGCCGCCGGTGTCTCGATATGGCGCTGACATCTCGAATTTGAGTCTGCGCACTTGCTTGTTTGGGGACCAGTCATGCGCAGTCGTGAGCAGGAAGTAAAGCCGCGAAATCAAGGCCCCGCCCTCATTCTCGCTGAATCAAACGCAAGCACACCCCCCGCACTTTCATTAAGTTGCCTCTTTCTGCTTCTTTCCTGTCCAATGATGTCTGCCGATTGCAGAACCTTGTTAAAATAAGGTAAATACAACTACTAACCACATAATCAACATTATTAAAAAACGTTCGCTGGTGCTTCAGTGACTACCTCGCACAGAGAACCTGTCAATCACAGCTGTCAATCATGATGTCAGCGCACCGTTATTTTATCATCACATAACTAACTAAAAACAAACTTATTTTAAAAACGAACACTTGAAATTACATAAACGTGATATAAACTACAGTAAATGACAGAAACTATCTTTGGAAAAAGGATATGTGAAGTGTAATTTAATTGTTTAGTTGGTCTCGCGTCCCATTGAATAACATGGGGAGGCGGGGATTATGAGCTATACTAGGTCCAGTCACAGGGGGGCGATCGAGACATTTTGGCTTCATTTTTGAGGGCTGGTGCGGCACGCTTGGTTTACTCCAATATGCGTGTAGGACACCATTTTAAATTCAGGTATGCCCAATTCTTTTAGCAGTCAAAAATGAAGAGTTCAAAGGTACATTTGAAGACGCCAGTGGCTCCTTTCAGATAAATCTCAATAACTTCTCAGTACAATGAGTTATCAAAAAAATTCTTTTTGTCCCTGTTTACAGCCACCTAGTGGAATCAAAAGAAACTTTCCGAAGGTAAATAAACCAAACAGAACCTAAATTACAGATTCTTAACTAAAAACAAAATTTAAAAATCTAAATTTAAAAATCAAAATCTAACTTTTTGTCCCTATTTATCATAAAATTGTGAATAAATACAATAAAATACATGCAATATTCTACCACTGTGATAAAATTTAGAGTGTTTATCAAATGTGACCATTTTCATCCATTTACTCCAATGTATGCGTGTGGGACACCATTTTAAAGTCAGGTATGCCCAATTCTTTTAGCAATCAAAAATGGAGACTGTAAAAGTACACTTGTGACTCCTTTCAGATAAATCTCAATAACTTTTCAGTACAATAAGTTATCAAAAAAATTATTTTTGCCCCTGTTTATTGCCACCTAGTGGAATCAAAAGAAACTTTCAGAAGAGACATAGACAAAACAGGTCCAAAGTTACAAATTAAAAAAAAATATATTAAAAAAGTATAAAAAATTAGATTTTATATGTATTTATCAAAACATTGTGAATACATACAATAACATATATGCAATATTCCACCACTGTGTAAAAATTTAGAGTGTTTTCTGTAAAATGAGACCATTTTTATCAATTTACTCCAATGTATGTAGGCAGGGCGCTCTTTTAAATTCAGATATATTTAATTGTCGCAAAAATTCAAAATATGCTGCAGAGTTGAAGTGGTAGTTTTTAGTCAAATAACACCCCTCCACGCCCGTGAAACTTTTCTCACTCAAACAGGAAGCTAACGTTACTTCTACAGCCTACACACAGCAATACAAACAATATATCTCTCTGCATGCTCTCGTCACGTCGTTCTAGTAAAATAATAAAAATAAGTAAACAAACATCAAAATCACTTCGCTAAGAATAGAACACTTACCAGCAGCCGCAAGAGTTGAAGCTATCCTCTGGAAATGCGCGATTGCGCGTAGCCACGCGAAATTAAAAAATGCGCGTGCAGCGTGAGGAATCGTCCTGGATGAGTTCGTCAGGTGAAAGGTCATCATGCGGGTCATTTTATTTACGGCTAAATTATTATTTATACATTTTACTACTAGTTAGATTAGGCTGGCATCCACAAAAGTGCCTTTAAATACAAAAAAAGGAAAAGAAATTTTGTCTTGACAAAAGGGCACTTTGGGCACCAAGAGGCAAAAGGGCAGGTGCTCGAGCACCCAACGCGCCCCCCCCACCCTCTGCACATGCCTGGCTGCCAGTTGGTGGCGCTATAACTTTGACTCACAATAGTCACATCCATGTGATCGTCCTCTTACAGCGAACACACTGCTGAAGTTTCATCAAGATCAGTTAATGTATGCTGAAGTTATGAGGGCTCCAGACTGCGACCAAATGGGCGCATTTTGCAACCAAAATTTCAGAGTGTGCGACTGAATTTTACATCCAGTCGCACATGTGCGACCAGTAAATTTGCCACACGTTAAACGCATGGTATGCGTGGAAAGGGCGCGCAAATGAATCTGTGACAGAATAGCGCATGTAAACATCTGTGGGAAGGAAACGGAGACAAATATCACAACCTGATGTGCGTCTGAGCAATAAGCGATCTATCGACTCGTTACCTCGCAGCGAATGCAAACAAAATGCAAGTGGAACTAAAATACGCAACTCATGTAGGCTATGCTTCACCGACCGTTGGCGTTTTTATTAGGTTGGACCAATAATAGCAGCACATAGCCGTTATTATGGAGCGCCCCGAACCACTGACGGGAATAACTTGCCAGTCGCGGGCCGATCTCGCTCACGCGACACTGTTACAAGGAGATCCAGTGGAGAAATCCACTGAATTCGCCTCAGAATTATTAACATCACCGCTACGAGATCCAGTGAGAAACACTCCGATTCGGTGCAGATTTCTGTTATAAACCATATCAGACCAAACAGTGCTGACGTGGAAACCAGGAGAAACACTCATAGAAGGCTTTCAGTCCACAAATCAGCAACATTCACCGTGGATTTAGTCTAATGTCTTATTTAAACACTTATTAAAAAAAAAAACCTTGTAAACAGTAAGATGTTTATTGGCTTTCACTCCGAGTCCTTAATATACATGTTTTCACTACTTTTTTTTTTTAAATTAATATTAAGACATTATAAATAATAATAACTAAAGTTAACTTCATCTACACCCTAAATTAAGCTTAGTGATTTATTGTCAGCCCCAGTGCAACCAGTTTTTATTTTTATTTATTTATTTATTTATTTTTTGTAGAACTCGGTGTAAGTTCTCATTTGAGGCGGTGCTGCCCTCAAATTTGAGTCTGGATCCCTGTGAACTTAAAATAAACCAGCATATCATAATGTTAAGTCTATTTATTATTAAAGAATTTGTCAGTATTACAGTTATTTTGGGGAAAATTTGATTAATTGTAGTGATGCACCGATGTGAAAATTTTGGCCGATACCGATAACCGATATTAATATTGCTGTTATGGCCGATACCGATATTTACCGATGTCGATATCTCTATAGAAAACACATTTTTATGATAATCAAATAAAGAGCTTTTTTCCAAAACACATTTTTATTTTTTATTTTCAGAAATGACTGATATTGGGCACATTCACCTGTGTGCAAAATATGACATCAGATTTTCAAAAGAAAAAATAAATATTTATATAAACTTTTTTTTATAAAGGATACAAGTCCTGAATTCACACTATGAATAAGCCAACCCTGAGTATTCTGAAATCTCAATAAACATCTAACTCACTTGAGACAAAGTTACTGTATTCTGTGAACATTGTACAACAGTTCAAAACTTTAAAGTACAGTAGTAGGCCTTAAATGGCCAAAGCCAAAAGTATTGAACAAACTGGACTGAAAAGACACTGCTTTCTGAACTGTAAGTACAGTAACTAAGTACTGTAACTACCAAGTACTTTAGGGTTAGGCCAAATCCTTGGCCTTCCCTGGCTTTGGAAGCAGGCAAATGTTGTGCTTAACAAAAAGGAGCATTTCTGCTCTCTCTGTACCGATCCTATTTCTCTTTTCACTGACAACATTTGAAGCGGCGGAGAAGAGACGTTCACTTTCCACGCTTGTACAGGGAGCTGACAGGTACTTGCGTGCCATTGGGGCGAGGGCAGGGAAGCGGGTCATGTTGCTTTGCCAGTACTGCAGCGGGCTCACATTTCTGGGGATGGTGGGCTCACTCAGGTAACCATGCACCTACAAGAAATATATACAAGTGTATAAATATACATCTCTGGCAAATCATCAGGAAATTATTATTCAACATTTGTATTCATGACACCAAAGGAAATAGAATAACTGTTCATTCAGTTTTTCATGAGATTTGACTGTCAATAAATGATCTGATCACACAAAGAAATGTGAAATACTTAATTTGAATGAAAGACTATTAAAAGATTATCTGATTCAAATAGTATAGCAACCTAGCCTACCTGCACACTCGTTGAACTTGTTGCCTGTTCATCCTGCTCCTTTTCCTCCAGAATTTCATTGAACATGTCCAGGAACGAATGCCCTCTACTTGGTGTACACATCCTCTTTTCTTGTGGTTCTTCTGACTCAGTGTCTTCTGTGTCTGGTGTAAGCCCAAATGTGGCACTGGCCCTGGTTGTCGCTGACACTGTCATCTTGTCCACTTCTTTCTCTAGCTTGTTTTTTGCCACTTGCTTGAGATCTGTGTCAAAGTAGCGATCTTTATACCTGGGGTCCAGGATTGTTGCCAAGTAGTAGAGTTGCTCGGAGAAAGTGGTTTCAAATCTCTTGTTCACGGCTTCAAGCAGTGCAGACTTGGTTGTTTTGACCCCAGTGTCGGTTTCGGCTGTCCTGTTCAGAAAACGCTTGAGTGCCACAACAGACGGGATCACGTCAGCAGCTGTAGCTGTATGCGAGCTAATCTCTCTAGTCAACTCTTCAAAGGGTGCCAGAAGTGTGGTCATTTTCTCAATGAGACTCCACTGGTTTGCGTTGAGAGATACAGGCAGTCCGTGGTAAGCTTCGTACATAACCAGTGCACGCTTCTGTTCCAGGAGAGTTGTCATCATCAGGAATGTACTGTTCCAGCGCGTTGGGACATCCTGTTGTAGCATCTTGGTCTTCATTCCCATCTCTCTCTGGATGTCTCTCAACCGAGAGGTACCAAGGGGGGAGCTTTTAAAATGTCCGACTATTTTTCTTGCTATAGCCAAAGAGTCAACAACGCTTCGCTGGCTTAGTACTGCATCGTGCACTGCTAACTGCCCCAGATGAGCCATACAGCCCAGGCTTTTAACACCACACTCCTCCATCGCCTTCACCATATTTCGTGCGTTGTCTCGAAGGACAACGTGCACATTTTCTTTCCGGATTCTCCATTCTGTCAACATGTCGTCAAACGCACTGGCAATGGCGGTACCTGGAATAAAAGGATTTTAAAAAAAAAATTTAATCAAAGACACGTTAGCTAGCTGGCACATGATACAATGTGTCTTTTTTCCCAACCAACTTCTGCCATTCCCGCATTCTGAACAGTCACGGCAGAAGTGGGTTGGGTGTATTGGCTATCTATATAGTCTATATCGATTAGTATTACATTATAAACACAATAATCTATTATTATGAAAATACCTGTTATGGCTCAAAGAACACAGGTAAATCAAATATTATTGCAATCATGTTTATTGTCTTCAAAAGCTCTTTATCTGCATTTCGGTATATATTCAATAAATATTATTCCGGTCTATAGAAATCTAATCTAAACCTATGAGAATCTATAAATATTTCTCCAAATCTGCACATTTTTAGCTAAAAGCCCTGAGGGACATTTTGTCAAGCGCTGTCATGACGACAGCAGAGGATTTTTTTTTTCTGAATGAGAGCGGCTGACGCTCACAATTCATAAGGGGAAATTCTAAAACGCTTAACGTGAAAAACGCTTAACGTGGCTTACTGTACTAAGACAGTGATATTAAAAGACCAAATTCGCTACACATCATATTAATAAACCAGATGTGCAGCGAATTTGGTCTTTTAATATCACTGTCTTAGTACAGTAAGCCACGTTAAGCGTTTTCTCATAATGGTTTTCTATGGGAAGTAAATGCTTAACTTGTTAGCCTATTAATCGCGTTGCGTTGATATTCTGGACTCATCTTATTTTTTTATACATAGTATGGTTTATTAATATGATGTGTAGTGAATTTGGTCTTTTAATATCACTGTCTTAGTACAGTAAGCCACGTTAAGCGTTTTCTTATATAACGGTTTTCTATGGGAAGAAAATGCTTAACGTGTTATTAATCGCGTTGCTTTGATTTTCTGGACTCATCTTATTTTTTTATACATAGTATGGTTTATTAATATGATGTGTAACGAATTTGGTCTTTTAATATCACTGTCTTAGTACAGTAAGCCACGTTAAGCGTTTTTCACGTTAAGCGTTTTAGAATGTCCCGAATACGGGAGTGGTCAAATACTAAACTTGAATATTATATCGTTTCGTTTTATGATGTAAAGTTATAGTTTGTCAAGGTAATAACATTAACGTTAATCTGATAGTATCTTTGAACTATTTAAACAAACAAAAACGCTTCAGTGCGCCCACACTGGCAACGGTTAACAGGTTAATTTAATTAGCATCTGTCCAAAAAAAATAGCCAGACCTACCTGTATGCGAGCCAGGGAATTCTTGGGCATGTAACACGGCTCTCTTCATCTCGAAGTTGTTATTAATCCATTGAGCGGTGAGGCTCAACATGCTTGTTTGGTTAAGGTCGGAACTCCAGATATCCGTTGTAAAACTGATGTCATTGGCATCGCTGTCGAGTAACTTGTGGACGTGGGTGGCTACGATATCATGTAAGGCAGGCAGCGCGACATCCGCAAAGTAACGACGACTTGGCTTGTCATAGCGGGGCTCAGCGACCTCAAGCATCTCTCTGAAGCCTTCGTCTTCCACTACTGAAAACGGTTGGTCATCAACAGCGATCATCTTTGTTATTGCCATGGTCAATGCCTTTTGCTTCGGGTGGTCCTTGTGGAATTTCTTGTTCTTTTCCAACAAGCGTTCTATGGGACTACTGACTGGTGCAGCTGTTGTAGTTTTATCAGCATTTTTCTTCTTCTCCTTGTTAGCATTAGCTAGTTTTTCATATTCTGTGTATGCTCCGGGATGCTTGTTTTTTAAGTGGGTGATCAAATTCGTCGTGTTGAACGATTTGACACGAACTCCCCCTCGCATCACCCGGCCCTCACAATTATTGCAAACAGCATATCGTGGATCCTCTTCAGACACTTTGAAGAACGACCAGACAGACGACATCGTTGCTCCCTCAAAGGCAAAGTTAAAATGACTTTTTTTGCCGCCTCCAGCACATTTTTTTGACGTGCGCTTGTTCAAAAACAAACATCCCCATCCCCCCGCTCCCGCACTCACATCTACACGCACGTCAAATACACGGGAATGATTATCGGCCTGTTCACATCGGCTGTATTTTGACATCGGAACGATACCAATGTGTAAAAAAATTACCATATCGGCCGATATTATATCGGCGGCCGATATATCGTGCATCACTAATTAATTGCATTGCAAGCTGATTTAAGGTGTGCCCCTAAATTTTCTGCTTGTGCTCCTAAAATTTTCAGTCAGGGGCAACAGCGCTCCTAGTAAAAAAAGTTAGTCTGGAGCCCTGCCTAGTTATGACACACTTCCTGTTTCACGTTTCTCGACATAGTTTTGTTTCCTCGCCACGGCCAAACCGTTTGAGATATCAAAAATCCCCACACAAGCTTTCATCCTCGATGTCTTGACTTCACGCTGACCGAGTTTCGTCGAATTTGTATCAGAGCTCTAGGAGGAGTATTTCACAATCCATTGCGTGCGTTTTACAAACAAACCTCAAAAGCCGACTTCCTGTTGGTCTGGGGTAAAAAGTAAGAGTGCGAGGTATATATGAAACGATGAAATCGACATGTGTACCGAGTTTCATATTACTACATACAAGCGTGTTTGAGTTATGGACCAAGTGTTCGGACCCCGTTCCAGGGGGTGCTGACGAGCCGCCCTGCCACGCCCGGGTACCAGCTTAAGCCCGGCTCTGATGGCCACGGGTTCTGACCCGTGTGCAAAGTTTCAAGAGTTTTCGAGCATGTTAAGGGCCCCAAAAGTGCCCAAAAGGTAGCAGAAAAATAAAAAGAAGAAGAAATATAGCTGCGAGCAGCGATTGCGGGCCCAAGCCGGTGGCACCGCAACCCCGGTGCCTTTAGTTACCTAAAGGCACCGGGATGGCGGTACCGCCGGCTTTGGCCCGCAATCGCTGCTCGCAGCTATATTTATATATATATATATATATATATATATATATATAAAGCCGGTGGCACCGCCACCTTGGTGCTTTTAGGGTTATTCTACTTGACATGCAAAAACATAACCCCCGCTTTGACTGTCAAAAAGAAGTGTGCTGAAGAGCTTGCATCAGTGAAGGCTCTGCAAAAGTGCACATTGAGGGCACATTTTAACCACAAAATATGCGTGAGCAACCTTCTGAAAGGTCAGGTGTACATCCAGGTCTACATCTGTACTGTGTTTACATTATAGTATTTAGGAATGCGCCGATCCGATACTCAGGATCGGTATCAGCTCCGATACTGCCATCTTTGCCGGATCGGGTATATTTACACCACTTTAATCAAACCACTCTTCTTTAAAACATTATGATGTGATTTTTTTCACATGTATTTTATTACTCTTATTGAGCTATTTTGTCCACACACAGGACTCACTGCCAATCGTTCGTGCTCACATCATTCACTTTCTGTGAAAGCTGTATACTGCACTCACCAGTTTTCACTCTACAGCTATTGACCAGAGCACTGAAATTATTTCTCACTTAAACTACAATCAAATGCATTTTCTCACACATTTTGCGTTAGTCCTCCGCATGGCATTTTATTATTTTCTGCGCAGCTTCAGAAGTGCATGCACACAGCCTAGAACACATGACACGCACACACAGTCACGAGAGAGGCGCGATCGAATGCGTGTTTGTGTGCGAACAATGGAAACTCCTTTTTGTTCATACAGGAAAATATTCAGACTAATGTCTTGTGGGAGCAACAGAATACATGCAACGGCATTATGTAATCAGGATACAAAAATCTAGTGAGTTACATCAAAAAAAGTAGTAATCAGATTGTAGTTGATTTTTGAAAAAGTATATAGTACTTAAAGCCATTTAATATAAAGTGGGACCCTTTTTTATGAAATAATTTGTAACTGTATCGGAATACATTTTTAAAGTAACCCTCCCAAGCCTGGTCTTGTGTGCACGTCCGTTACTTTCACTTTTTAAGTTAGTGATTTTTAAGGCCCCAATCCTACTGTATTACCTATTATACTGTATTGCCAACTGTATTAATGTGTGGATATTGATCCAATAGGTCTACCTAATTTTGAACACAAGAGGGCAGTATAGCACTATGAATGATTTTTTTCTTTTTTGACTAAACCATTCTGTCTGTTTTTAAACTTAAACATAATTCTTAAATTAAAAAAAGGAATAAAATGGCTATAGTTCCAATATTGGTATAGTCTTATACAGTGTTGGGGTAGTTACTCAAAAAAGTAATTAGTTACTAGTTACTTCTGTAAATTGTAATGAGATTACTTTACTAGTTACTGCGTTGGAAAAATAACTTCACTACTTATTACTTTACTTTCCTGTTTCTTAATTTACCGTGTAGCCTACATGGACAAACATCATATCAGTTTTTGCCCTATCATCACTTTATTGTAAAAATGTATACAAAATGACATGAAAGAACAATATCCCTGTCTGCACAAATAAATATGCCGCACTGTAAAATTCACAAACAAAATGGGGTTCAAAATTCAAAATTTTAAAATGGTGTTTATCACAGAAGTTTCAAAACAGGCTGGGAGAATAAAACTCTTCTCCTGAGAACAAAAACAGCTTTTTATTCGACTCATGGTAATAATAATAATAAAAAAAATAAAAGATGTCAATGAAAAATAATAAAATAAAGGTCACTTTATCCCATAAAATTCTTAATCCTAATTTAAAATGTATTTTTCTAAACCTGGGGAATTAATGGTCGACAGGGGAAGCATGTCTTCTACAATGAACCCTGCAACAATCCTGTTCATTTCGTTTTCCAAGACTTTCGAACCTTGTTTTTACTTGACGCGTCCGAACGAGCGGAAAGGTGCGCGCGGCAAACAGCGCACGTGATGCCGCATCCGAGGATGAACGACAAGAAGCCGAACCTGCACCGAACATGTAGCCTACATCTCTGCAACGGCACCCAGTTTGCGCATCTAAATCAGTTATTTATGTTTACAAAATGAACCTAAGATCCATGTTTTATAAAATGTCCACGAAACTTAATGAAATGTTTAGTGAAATTAGAAAATAGAGATCGTTTAGTTCTTTAGCCTAGCCTATATACATGTTTTTATATCCACATATTTTGTTCTAATGTCACAAAAATAATAATCTTAGGATTTACTATAGCCTACATTTCACTCAAATATTTTTGTGCTTTCGAGCAATAAACTGAAAGTAATGTTAATATTGCCATTTGTTGAAACCCGTCTCTCTCTCTCCACTTCCCTCTCTCTCTCACTGAAATCGGTCTCTATGGCAACGGCGCGCACGCACCACTAGACGGAACTCTCCACACAGGCAAACACGGCTTGGGTAACGCAGGAAAGCGCGTTCCTTTAGTATAGTAAAGTAGTGTAGTTACCAATATTTTCAGTGTAATGCGTTACTTTACTTACCCAAACTCGTTTGTAACTCGTTACCCCCAACACTGGTCTTATAGAAAATAAATGGTGAATAATAACATTTTTAATTCCTCATCCAATCATCCATTTGTTATGGATCAATATCATAGCTAGAGACGTAGAAAAGGGCTGCACGGTTTTGCAATAAATAATAATAAATAAAATAAAATAAACATATAAATATTGTAATTTCAATTAAATTAGATTCGTGTGGCAGCTGCATGTACAACTATTATTATTAATAATAATAACATTAATAATTATACAAATGAGCTTAGAATAAAAATTTAAATGGTTTATTACATTAAAAATAGGCCATATTTTAATAAATAAATAAGTTATCAGTCATAGTGCACTAAATTTTAAACATTTTACAACATTGTTTGTGAAAGTCCAACAAAGTTAAATGTATACTCAAACCTGAAAAGTTGTGTGGCTCCGTTTTCATTTGATTATCATTGTGGCAGCAGTTGGAACACTGTGTTACAGCTAACCCCGCTGTGTATTACATATTTTAAACCTAGCTAACAGTCGCTAGGAATTACTGACATGTTTCAAAACGGTGTTGTGTTTGAGCCAACAAGACAGTGATTAAGGCAATATAAAGTTAGATTTGGACGCGTATACATCCAACCCGGAAACAGAAAAAAATCTACGATGAAAAAATTTACTTTCATGATGTCAAAACACTCTTTGTCTATTATCTTCACGAAATATAATCAAAACGTTCCGCAAATTCGCGGGAGACCGTCTTCTGGCAGCAAGAGAAAAAGAGCGGAAAGACAGCCGGCTAGATACTGACAAACTATGTAAAATGTCCGTGTTACATTTAACCCCGCGTTAGGCATACATTTATCCCCGCGCTCCCCTATTCTGTTGCTCCTGGCAGTGATGTTTCACCTCATGAAATATAGTTTATGTTCACATTTATGACACAGACAGTAGATAATATTATGTTCACATTTATGACACAGACAGTAGATATAGGCTTCTGCCAGGCACTTTCAGGGATACAAATCGAAAAAAATATGTATATATGTGCATATTTAGCCTATATGCAAAATACTCCTTTTTTCACGTCAACTATGTGCTATGGTCATTAAATGGCTTTCCTTTTCACTTAAGTCCAGCAAATAATTCATATTTTAACACATTTGGTGGCATCTGCCAGTTATTGTCGTTGTTATGAAGTACAGTCGTATGTTTGCATAATTCATTTTGAACACTATAATGCTTTCAAAATCTGAGGTAAATTATCCGTTATGGCTTGTGGCACAGTGACCTATTTTTAACTAAAAATAAATAATGTGTACTCATAACCAGTGTAATTTCTTCATTCTGTCAGCCGCGACGTCGCAGAAATAGGAACCGTTTCTAAATTAGAAACTTCGCATGTCGCCGTCGCCTATTGTTTTGGACAAAAACTCTGATTTATTAACATGGAAAAGATACCTTTTATCGCGTGTCGCGGCGTCGTGTGTAGTTAGGACACGGTGTAAGCGGCCGCTTCTCAAGTCTAGAATCTGAACTTGATTCTGATTGGCCAGTGTCAGACAGTCAGACCTGTCAGTCTCGCAGCTCGCGTCAGCTTCATGCGGCTTCATGAGAGAGACGCATAAGTCCGGAATTGGACAATTGACAATATACTTACGATAGAATATATTTACAATTAATAATGATTTAAAAACAAAATACATAACGCGCCGGGCCGCCGGCCCAAGCAGACCGCGGCCCACCAGGAATCTCCCGGTAGTCCCGATTGCCAGTACATGCCTTAGTATCTTTAATATATTTTCATAATTTTGAAGAAGTTTGGTGTGGGAATAATTAAAAATTACTTAAGAGGGGGGAAATAAAAATGTAAAGGCTGGTTTTGCAAAACATTCACATGAAGACTGATACAACCGACTTCCTGTTGGGCTGGCTTAAAGTTGCTTGGGCTAATGAGATCTATAAGTGTACCGAGTTTAATATTATTATATGCAAGTGTGTTTGATTTATGGACCCAATTTTCAGACCAAGTTAATGGACCAAGTTAATTTAATTAATGAACTAATTATATAAAACTACTGTCAATGCACTACAATTAAACTGGCTATGTGCCTTTACTTATAAAAAAATAAAATAAAAACTTATTTAAAAAATCCCAGGCTTAAGAAATGTATTTTATTTATGCTGGCCAGACACACAGCAGATAAATGGTTAATTAAGCCCCCTCCCCCTGCTAACACACACACACACACACACACACACACACACACACACACACACACACACACACACACACACACACACACACACACACACACACACAGAGAGAGACAGGCAAAGGCTCAGACATATGCTCAGAGGGAGTATGACTGCATTCAACCTAAAATATCTGACTTTCTGTGGGTCCTAGCTATTGAGTGTGAATTAGAAAGTTGTCCGGCTTGAGGAGTACAATATACATACTGATTTTTGTAACTGTAGATAAAACTAACAACCCCACTTTTGTCAAAAGGTGGCGCTACTGAGCCCTCACCACGCCCGTTTCTGAAACTTTGCACATGTCTACTGGCTATTAAATGTGATGTGTCTGATGAGTTTCATGCAATTTGAAGCATGCTAAGGGTCTCAAAAGCATCCTAAAAGAATTGGAAAGTTTGATGCGTTGCCACGGCAACAGTTTCAAAGATATCAAGAATCCATTCACAGGTCTACATCTGCCGTATGTTTACATTGTACAGATGAAGTTTGAAGCAAATTGGATTAAAATAAGAGGGTGATTTCAAAGCATTTTGAAAATGACACACTTTCTGCTGCCAGTTGGTGGCGCTATAACTTTGACACACAATAGTCACATCCATGTGATCGTCCTCTTACAGCGAACACACTCCTGAAGTTTCATCTCGATCGGTTGATGTATGCTGAAGTTATGACACACTTCCTGTTTCACATTTTTTGCCATGATTTCATTTCCTCGCCACGGCCAAACCGTTAGAGATATCAAAAATCCCCTCGCAAACTTTCATCCTCAATGTCTTGACTTCACGCTGACTGAGTTTCGTAGAATTTGGATAAGAGCTCTAGGAGGAGTATTAAAAATTCCATTGCAAGTGTTTTATAAAGAACCTTAAAAAACCGACTTCCTGTTGGGCTGGGGTAAAAAGTAAAAGTGCGACGTATATATGAAATGATGAGATCAACATGTGTACCGAGTTTCATATTATTACATACAAGCGTGTTCGATTTATGGACTAAGTGTTCGGACCCCTTTCCAGGTGGCGCTGTCGAGCCCCCCTGCCACGCCCGGGTACCATCTTCAGCCCGGCCCTAATGGCCGCGGTTTCTGACCCGTGTGCAAAGTTTCAAGAGTTTTCGAGCAAGTTAAGGGCCCCAAAAGTGCCCAAATAGTCGTATAAATAATAATAATAATAATAAATATAGCTGCGAGCAGCGATTGCGGGCCCAAGCCGGTGGCACCGCAACCCCGGTGCCTTTAGTTACCTAAAGGCACCGGGATGGCGGTACCGCCGGCTTTGGCCCGCAATCGCTGCTCGCAGCTATATTTATATATATATATATATATATATATATATATATATATATATATATATATATATATATATATATATATATATAAAGCCGGTGGCACCGCACCCTTGGTGCTTTTAGGGTTATTCTACATGACGTGCAAAAACGTAACCCCCGCTTTGACTGTCAAAAAGAAGTGTGCTGAAGAGCTTGCAGCAGTGAAGGCTCTGCAAAAGTGCGGATCGAGGGCACATTTTAACCTCAAAGTATGCATGAGCAACCTTCTGAAAGGTCAGGTGTACATCAAGGTCTACATCTGTACTGTGTTTACATTATAGTATGTAGGGATGCGCCGATCCGATACTCAGGATCGTTATCAGCTCCGATACTGCCATCTTTGCCGGATCGGGTATATTTACACCACTTTAATCAAACCACTCTTCTTTAAAACATTACGATGTGATTTTTTCCACATGTATTTTGTTACTCTTATTGAGCTATTTTGTCCGCATAAAAGATTCACTGCCAATCGTACGTGCTCACATCATTCTCTTTCTGTGAAAGCTGTATACTGCATTCACAGTTTTCACTCTACAGCTATTGACCAGAGCACTGAAATTATTTCTCACTTAAACTACAATCAAATGGATTTTCCCACACATTTTGCATTAGTCCTCTGCATGGCATTTTATTATTTTCTGAGCAGCTTCAGAAGTGCATGCACACAGCCTAGAACACATGACACGCACACACAGTCACGAGAGAGGCGCGATCGAACTCTGTGTGTGTTTGTGTGTGAACAATGGAAACTCCATTTTGTTCATACAGGAAAATATTCAGACTAATGTCTTGTGGGAGCAACAGAATACATGTAACAGCATTATGTAATCAGGAAACAAAAATCCAGTAACTGTATATTATTACAGTGAGTTACATCAAAAAAAGTAATCAGATTGTAGTTACTTTTTGAAAAAGTATAAAGTACTTAAAGCCAATTAATATAAAGTGGGACCCTTTTTTATGAAATAATTTGTAACTGTATCGGAATACATTTTTTAAAGTAACCCTCCCAAGCCTGGTCTTGTGTGGACGTCGTGAAATTAGAAAATAGAGATCGTTCATTTAGTTCTTTAGCCTATATACATGTTTTTATATCCACATATTTTGTTCTAATGTCACAAATAATAATCTTAGGGTTTACTATAGCCTACATTTCACTCAAATATTTTTGTACTTTCGAGCAATAAACTGAAAGTAATGTGAATATTGCCATTCAGGGCTGGACTGGGACAAAAAATCAGCCCTGGACACTTCATCCAGACCGGCCCATGCAAACACACACACACGTGCATTAATCTATACGTGCATTAATCTGCATGTAAAATTACTGATTAGATTTTATTTACTATCAAAACCAAGAAAAAAACTATTAAAATAATAAACAAAGGGAATGGAAATGATTTTATAAGGCTTTATTGTAAATAACTGGTCTGAATTTATGTGCCACTTAATATTTTAATAGAATATTCTTAGGCTATACTACATATATTTCATGAAGTGCAACATCACGGTGAGGACCTACAGATATATTCTGTAGCTCCTGGCAGTGATGTTTCACCTCATGAAATATAGTTTATATAATATAGCATAAGAATATTCTGTTACAATATTATGTTCACATTTATGACACAGACAGTAGATAATATTATGTTCACATTTATGACACAGACAGTATAGGCTTCTGCCAGGCACTTTCAGGGAGACAAATTGAAAAAATATGTATTTATGTGCATATTTATATGCAAAATACTCCTTTTTTCACATCAACTATGTGCTATGGTCATTAAATGGCTATCCTTTTCACTTAAGTCCAGCAAATAATTCATTTATTTTAACACATTTGGTGGCATCTGCCTCAAGTTATTGTCGTTGTTATGAAATACAGTCGTATGTTTGCATAGAATTCATTTTGAACACTATAATATTACATGCTTTCAAAATCTGAGGTAAATTATCCGTTATGGCTTGTGGCACAGTGACCTATTTTTAACTAAAAATAAATAATGTGTACTCTAACCAGTGTAATTTCTTCATTCTGTCAGCCGCGACATCGCAGAAATAGGAACCGTTTCTAAATTAGAAACTTCGCATGTCGCCGTCGCGTCTGGTTAGGACAAAAACTCTGATTTACATGGAAAAGATACCTTTTATCGCGTGTCGCGGCGTCGTGTGTAGTTAGGACATATTGTACTGTAACGGTAGTCGATACGCGTTCTTCTGATCATTAAAAAGAATGAGGTTATATTGACAGATGAATAGGCTACGCTCAGTTTATCAAATACGCTCAGTTTATTAAATGTCTCTTGCAAACTATGAAGAGACAATGATGAATCAATACACACTGACATGGCGATGCTGGACTGATTCTTTATTTACACCACATCATACAGTAATTTTGTCGGTTGTTTATTACAGATATTAGCATGCATTTTATTGATCATCAGCTAATTTCATCAATAGACATCAATAAGAGAGAGTGGCAACAGCCCTTGTAAGAGTCAAGAGATCATTTCTTTCTTTACTTGAAGATGATTGTGTAGATGATTAAGCGTCTCTGACTTACTTTCACTTTTATTTGCGATGTTTGCACGTTGGTTTGACGCTCAGCTGCTGCTTATCTGCGGTGGTGATGCGTGTCGCAGTAGCGCCGTCATGTCTGACTATAACAGCCTGTAAACGCACTCACTCGTTTATTTTTTAGCATTTTTGGGAGGAGTAAAATATACATGTGTGATATCAACAACCAGATTGCGTTTACACGTAAAGATCCGAACACAATGCGAGCCAGACTACCTCCAGATGGTCAGGCAAATCGATCACAATCCGATCACAACGTAATACCTTGCATTGATATTTCTTTTTTATTATCCGGATAACTTATCTGGATACAGATCGCATTTTAATACCAGGTGTAGGGGTCTCAGAGACGAGACCGGCGAGAAACTTCACGAGACCGGCGGAATGCCTCCACAGGGCGGGGAGATACTATACTGCCTATGGGAGCGGCCGCTTCTCCGCTCTTGATTCCGATTGGCTAGTGTCAGACAGTCAGACCTGTCAGTCTCGCAGCTGGACCAAGTTTATGGACCAAGTTAATTTAATTAATAAACTAATTATATAAAACTATTGTCAATGCACTACAATTTAACTGGTTATATTATGCCTTCACTTATAAAAATTAAAATAAAAACTTATTTAAAACATACCAGGCTTAAGAAATGTATTAAGAAATTACACAGCAGAAAAAAACACACAGCACTGAAATGGTTAAGTTAAGCCCCTCCCCCTACTAACACACACACAGAGAGAGACAGAGATGTAGGCTCAAAGGGAGCATGACCAGATTCAAACAAACATATCTTACTTTCTGTGGGTCCTAGTTAAAGAGTGTCAATTAGAAAGTTGTCCAGCTCGAGGAGTACAATATACATACTGATTTTTGTAACTGTAAATAAAACTAACAACCCAACTTTTGTCAAAAGGTGGCGCTACTGAGCCCTCACCACGCCCGTTTCTGAAACTTTGCACATGTCTACTGGCTAATAAATGTGATGTGTCTGAGGAGTTTCATGCAATTTGAAGCATGCTAAGCAGGGATGGAAATTAACTTTGTTGTCCACCGGCCACTGTGGCTGGTGGATTTCAAAATCTACCAGCCACTCAATGTTTTTACCAGCCACTTTCTCGTTTTTAACCAACAATGCGTAACTGCATGTGAAAATTAATACTACAAGATCTACAATACTACTTAACCAGTTTATTTAATCTCAAGTCTCAATGAAATACTGACATTTTCTCTATTTCTCTTGCTCTTCCTCTCCTGTTCCCCTCTGCTCTTCCATCTTCAAAAGACTTCCATGTTTTTTTTTATTTTTATAAAACACCATATACTTTTACCCACACTAAATAAAAACACGTTTAAATAGGTAATTTTCTTTTTTGATATAGCCTACAGCAGTTCTTGTTAAAACACACTAGATATGAAAAATCTGTGCATTTTGGGCACTTTTTGTGTGAAATGATGTTTATTTTGTGTCCATCTGTGTGCTTTTAAGCATGAACAGTGATCTGGCCCATTATCTGTTCACCGATGCCGACAGTGACGCATTTCAGGCGGCTTTTTATTTCTCATCTCCATAAATATATCTAGTAATAAAGCTATTGCTAATGCAAGGACTAGGAATAAAAGAATTCTTTGCTAATACTTCCTCATCATCGTGGAGAGCGCAGTTCGCACCGCTTTCTCCTTTCCACAAGCGCGTGCTCTTCTGTGGCGTCTGTCGTTGCTATTGTGATAGATTCTTTTTTCCCTGAACCTGACTACTCTACACTAATACTCACTCTAGTTGGCCAAGTCTTATACTTTTCCCTCAACGCGTCTACAGTCGACGTCTGGCTGAGCTATAAACCTACCCTATTACCTCAGCGCGTCTACAGTCGACGTCTGGCTGGGTACTAATCCTATTACCTCAGCGCGTCTACAGTCGACGTCTGGCTGGGTACTAATCCTTTAACCTCAGCGCGTCTACAGTCGACGTCTGGCTGGGTACTAATAATTCTAACTAGCTTCTTGCTGCGCAGCTTAAATAACAGACAGACTCCAGCAAATGTCCTTTCAATGCTTTTAATTACGGCCAGGAGAGTTCTCGAGCAATACTCAGAGAACTTCCCAAGTAAAAACAAGGCCGGTGGATCTCAGACAAATTCCATTGAGAATCCCCCCGAAGACACTGATACAACCGCTTTTATACAATAGGGAGGTATGGCGTAATGACATTAATTTCATTGGTTCTTCATAGGTAGACTGTTTTGTTACTGGGTAGAGGAGACTTTGTTTTAATGATTCTATCTTAGTCATCTGTCTAGTTCCATTTCCCATATTTGTTATTTATACACACAGTCAGGTATTTGACACACATACATTCATCTGAAGTACAGAATGTCTTTGGACATTGTATCAGAGATTTAGCTGGTTAAATGAGGTCAAATGTTAAAACATGGTTAGCTTAATATTCAGTTTAAAATTTTCCACCACAGTTCCCCTCTCTGGCCGTAAACAAACGCGGCCATATTAAATTTTAATTCTCCTAATCAATTTTCCATACCTGCATGATCCCCTTAAGTGTAACTTTAATACCACTTGTTATCTTTAACCATTTTCATCTTTTACTTTATAATTACCTGCAAGATATTCCTTCAATCAACATCCCAAGCTGTAATAGAACCAATTTCCAATGTTATCACATACACATACCATCTTCTCATCTATTCATCTCCTTCCCAACATTCTATCTTCCAGCAATTTAATTCTATCTGTAGTAAAACTAACCATACCATAATACACTGCCTTACAACTTTAAAACCTTGAGTCAGTTTCATCATCTTTAGCTATCTTTCAAATCGCATTGATCTATTCGGCCTTTAACAGCTGATAGTTCTGATTAACCTTTTAATTTTTATATTTTGATTTTTTTTTTTATCTTATTTTGTTAGCTTTTAATTCAAGCAGATGATTGTTTTTCCTAAACAGATCTATTTAAGTGTCTGTGTAAAAAAATCTAACCAAAAATATAATTCCTATACTCTTTCATTTTTATCCCTTAACACTAATATCAATAATTGTATTATTTTGTTTCAAACAATTTTTTTTTAACTATATCTTCATACAATCCTATTTTCCAGAATTAACTAACAGGCATACTGCCTCTAAGTTTTGGCAATGCGGAATAGCTCATAACGGATCCATTGATCCAGATCATTCAATCTGTAACTTTGTTGTGAATTTAGAAAGCTTTTCAATATTTCTCTATTAGCAAATACTCTATTTCCAAAATATCTAAACTGATCAGACTAATTTTTAGTTTAAATTGAATATGTTTGGGTCATATTGTTCTTGGTCTAGGTGTTAACTCTGTGGTCTACATAATTTGTTTTAATGCGTTGAAGTCCTCTCTCAACAAAACAAAATCCATATTTCATTTCTGGAAGCCGGGCTAAATAAGCAAGCACTGTTACTGTATTCCTAGAATAGACTAGACCCGCAGTCACCTCTCAGATATCAAATACAGACATTAGACAATACATGAACAGAACATTTCAGTAATCACACTTCTTTGACTAATAATAATCCATAAATAAATATGTTTCCCAAAACCAATTCCCTTTTAAAAGTTTTTTCTTTCTCTGTTGTAGCAATTGGATACACCTAAAATTAATGTATTCATTAATTAATCACTATATAAATTTACCCAATTATCTTTTCAGACCTTGTCTAGCAAAGTAACTTCGAGTTTAAACGAGTTTAATAAATCACCTATTTGCTCTTATTAGAGAACAACTATTACAACTATTGCAGTTGTTATTTTTAAGCACCTATGATATCTGTCTTAGACATTTTTTAAACTTTTTTTTTTTAAAGTTTATCCTATAATAGTCCCTCTTATTTATTATTTTTACAGTAATGTATAGTTAGAGTCACTATAATCTACGAAAGTTACGAAATTTTCTTCTTCTCAATTTACGTGTACCTGAGATTAGGGATGCACAATATATTGACCACATATCAATATCGGGCGATAAATGGTCTTTTTTTTATGTTATCGTTATCGATTCAATAGGAAATTTTGGTCGATTTATTCAGCTGATAGATAATAAATTATTTACTTCAGTTTAGAGATGCGCATGGTTCGCCATGATGGTTCTGAATAATAAAAACTCGCCTGCAAAAAAATGTTGTGAATTCTTGTTCGCCAGTGTTTAAACGTACAGTATGCAATTCTTTTTTTTTCCCACCAGGGGTCACTCATTTAAAATAATAACATAAGACGTACTCTGATGACATCGGGAAAGAGCATGGGCTCACGGGATTTGTTGTCGCTGTCAATGACAACCAGCTCAGCTCATGACATGACATCATCGTTTCACAAAATATACGGATATACGCCATCTCTCTGTAGATTTAGCTTATCAAGAAGCTTTAAATGCAACCCCAATGTTTACCTGTGTCATACTTCTCCTGTCCCAAACCCTTCTCGAGTCATGTTTTTCACCCATATGTTTGAGCTTTACTGAGCTGGCTGTAGCAGCAGAAGGTGCAGGCAAAGCGTAATCGTGGTCCATAACTATACAGACAAATATAAATATTTATATTACGCCCCTTCAATGAATGACCTATTTAGAACATTTTCCATATAGGGCACACCGGATTATAAGGCACATAAAATACTGCAGTCAAACGTTTGACTGGGTTTGCGTTATGCATCCACTATGTGCTAAAGGCTAAAGGGAATGTAGTGAGAGCGCGCCGCCGGAGGTGAGGCGTTTATTTAGTAAGCATGAGCGCGCTGGGGCGGACACGTACATTAGCAGCCTGACTCATATGAGTATTCAATGTGCGCGGCTCGCTAACAGCAACAGTTGGCTGTTTTGAATGAGACGACCCTGATACTGTGAACGGGGAGCGCTTTATGAACATTCTGTGACGCGCGAACAGCACCGAGGACAGTGTGTCTGTTAAGAGTGAGCGCTCGTGAGCGGGCACTTGATTTACACACATAAAAATACGTACAACTTTTTTTTTTTTTTTTTTTTTTTTTTTTTCCTTTATTGGCGGTAGCCCAGTATTCCCCTTTGTGTTTGGTGGTTTCGCCGGGTTCCGCAGGAAGTTAGAGAAAATAGAGGAGTCAAAGGTTATATGACGCCATCGACGGGTGACGAAACGGAAATAAAGAAACGTCCAGTGTCTTCGAATTAAACTATAAATTTCTCCGTATTTTCAAGTAAGTTGAAATTGTCGGGATAATGTAAGTACACATCTAATAGAAATATATAACATAGATACAGTTATTTTTTGCTATTTTTAAAGCAGAAAAAATACATATTGTGGCTTTAAGTGCGACGAGCGCGTTGTGGAAAAAACACATCTATGGAGTTAAGTTCTCTTAAGCATTCGCATCATTGTAGCTTTTCTGGCGATCATATTAATCTTTAGCGTGCGCAGATCAAACTGCAATGCACATTTATAACTATAATTGAGACTGTAATATACATGCCATTATAATGAGAACACTATTGTAGCCATTTGTTTATGCATCCAGGTTATCAAATATATCAAACTTTTAATTTAGATTTATCAGCCAATATATCAGTTATCGGCTTTCAAATGTAAAGAATTATCGGTTATCGGTATTGGCCAAAACGATCATATCGGTGCATCCCTACCTGAAATAATTTCAAATTAATCAGTAATTAATCAAATCATGAGATCTATCTCAAAACTCAGTCATACAGTTTGATTGAACTAAAATAAAACATCAATACGACAATTCATCATGAAGTCACAACAATAATAGACGTTCTTCCGGGTGGCAAAAGCCAAAGCGTCCCTATGGCAACACTAGTAAATTGCATGGAGGGAGACACACCGCCTAATCTACATTTCAACAGTTGATTCAAAAACAGACGTGGAGGAAATTCAGACATAGTTAACATGATCATTAGAGCTTAGATTCTTTGATCTAGAGACGTGCACTCCCAACGCACTAGACCGCGGCGCGGGACTAGATCTGATGGCCGAGTGCGAGCAGTGGTGCATTCACTCTGTGTGTGCGGATTGCAGGAGAATAAAACGATTCATGGGACTCCCGTAAAACTAGAAATATCTATAAATAAAACAAATAAAAAACTAATACATTTGTATTCATCTGTTGCAGAAAAGCAACAAGAACAACTAAAACAAAATAGAAATGATTTACATGGCAGAGTTTCTTTTTATAACGTGACTGCAGCGATGAGCGATGTAGCCAATCACAAACATTTACGATGAAGAAGCATTCACCGCTCAAAAGAAAGTAACAAAGAAAGTAATATAAATAACTAAGTCAGTTGAGAACGTCAGTTATATAACGACCCATGTATTAAAACGGTTGGGTTTAAATCGGACTCAGTCTCATAATTCGAAGACGACATGCATTTTTGACGACGTTTTTCAACTTTGATCAACAACAATGATTTTAACCATGCAACTGTTCAGTTGCCGACTGGATCTCTTCAGTTAGTCAATAGAAGCCGCTCGCGTTCTGCCACCCGGAAGTATCGCGGTACCCATTGTTTACAAACATTCTGAAATGCCCTATAAACATCACCCAAATAAACTTAAACCATTGGTCCACATCTTTCTCCAGGTGTACTGATCATCTCGTTGCCCCATTTATGTTCCATCTTCACCAGAATGGTTCTTTGCGAACCGTAGTAAGGTTTTTCCCTCGTCGGCAAGGGAGGTACGTTACTAGCACGTCCTTTTATCCCCCACTTCAGGCTGTGTTGTTGTCGGCGTTTGGGTGTGGGGTTGCTCAGGGCTGGTTGGTGTAGGCTAAGGTGAGATGCTTGGATGGAGGTGTCACGCTCTCCAACCTTACTGATTGAAGTGGGATTCCTTCTCAGATCACAACCGCACCCACTGGACCCTATTTGTGGAGTGAACCATTTCCTTTCTGCTTTCACCTGTGAATGGAGACCTTAACTATTTTTGTTAGTGACAGCAAATATTAACTCATCTGCTTGTCTGGCCAGTCTTCCTTTTCTCATGAGACCTGTCAAGTTTCATGTTAAACAGTAACAATACAATATTTATACATTTGGAACAGAATCAGTTCTGCTTGATGAGATCCATCATGACATCCTGTAAAAGGAAAAAAATAAGTATGGGGAGGACAGGGTAAGATTGCTCTCTGCCTTCCCAAAGTTATACGCTGCGCATATGTGGCACTGTTTCTTTCTGCCACTACAATAACTCAAACATTCAGGATAGTTAGCCAAAAACATCCATGGCCGTTAATTTATTGGCAATATTTAATTTTCACCCTGTGAGGTCATATTTTAACCTGTGATCATATTTTAACATGTGGGCCCACTTAATATATTTAGACACAGGTGTTTTAATTGATATTTAATTGTCTTGGTGTCTCTCAGAACACCTTATTTCACACATCCACATTCATACACTTTCACACACACCCCTCTCTGGCCAGAGAATCATACCTTTTTGTCTGCCTTAGCAGTTTATGAAATGAATGGGGAATATATAGGCTATTATAGAGTGGAATACCACTAAATCCCGAACGGTAACAACTTTTACGACGGAAGCTACTGAACGTAGACACACTGTGGCATTCCCCTTGCGACAGTGTCTAAACGTTAGTATATCAATTGTCCGATGCAGTCGCCATGTGGCCAAGGTTACACCTTAAAAACTAGCGGTGTCAAATTTAGTCGTTTCAACAATGCATTGCTGTGCAAATGAGGACAATTCAATATCAGTTCAGTAATAGACCATAACCAATTATAATGTACTGACGCTTTTCTGATGTCATTTGTTGCATATGTGCTTTGTGCCAGATAGGCAAACACACACATCACTTTTTGAAACCGAATTGAAAATTGAAAATTAAGAAAGCATTGCATCATAATGCATTGTGATATTGAATTGAACTAAAATTGATTACATGATAACCGTAATCGAACCGAACCTTGAGAACAATGTAGCTTCAAACCCCTATTGAAAAACCTAACTTTTCAAAATCAAATAGATTAAACACTTTGAAATAATAACCATATAGAACTAGAGTTGCAGTTGAGAAAACCAGTTCTAATTTCTCAAATACGATTTGTCATTCATTGCATTATTTACATTTTTAAATGTTTTGTTGTTGCTCATAAGCTATTTAAAAGAAGATTTGGAGATCTTCTCACAATCTCGGATCCATGGACAAATATGAAACATTTATATCTCGTACCCTTTTGGTGATGACAGCATGTGGTTTCAAAAGTTTAAAATTAGATTCATTGTTTTTATTGAATCCAGCAAATTACTTTTAAATGAAATTGAGTGACCAATTATTTTTGCTTTTCTTTTGGGACACTTTGTGCCCTATATTTCCTTTTCCAGAGAATTCTGCATAATTTATAATCTATTCAAAATACATGCTTTTGGCTCTATTAAATCCAGCCCCAGTGTTTTACCTGATTGGTGAGTCAAACTCTCACTATTACTATTCTGCTTTTGAACTTCCTATATTAGGGCAGCTGGACTGGTCCCTATTGAAAGCAGACTGTTAGTTTAAGAAATATGAAGAATTGCTGAAACCAGTGGATAATCAAAAACAAAAATCAAGTTAATATGATAATTAACTAAATTTGAAACGTTCTCTGTAGTGATCAGAAAAACAGCACCTGGCAGTGAGTGGATGGAAGTCTTTGTTTTCTGTGTGGATTGTCGTTCAGTTGACTTGTTGGGCTGATATGTTTGATCATCAGGCTGTAATGAGACTCTCGGTCTGGCTTTTTGATCCACCCTGGCACACAATTCCATTGTGCATGGCAAAAATTGTCTTTAGGAAAAGTCACTGTCACCTCAAGTGAACTGTCCACTTCCTCTTTTAGGAGCTGGGGAGCTGAGGGCACCACTTCCTCTTTCTCCAGTCATCCAACATTTCAAGGTGTCTGAAACCCTGAACACTCAGAGAACTGCAAAACTCAAATTAAACTTATAGTTTAATAACTAAAAATCTCATCTGGTTATCAACAGCATTTCCTCATTTTATTAAAAAGCGTTCTTCATTGCGGGGAAAAAAAGCAAGCATTTCTTCTTTGCAAAGACGCAGGAAAACAAAAAACTCTATTTATAATACAGTTTTACGTACCTTCTGTTTCTTTTTTAAGAATCCAAAATAAAATTACTGTAAGATGTACTATTTGCTTATTCAAATCAGAATCTATATTTGAATTGGTCACCCAACCTCATTCTCATACTAATGCATAATGCACATTAGAATCTCTGAAATGGATACATTTAATTTCCACACACTGTCTCCCAGGGATAACAGGATACAAATTCTAGACACCTTCAGATAGAAAATATAATATTTATACGCATGCAGTTAATATATAAATATTTATATAGTACTATTTATTCATCACTTTGAGAACACCTAGGTTTTACATCTCATATACATAAATAAATCAAAGTTTAAAATATAAAAGTTTCTTTATGATTCAAAATGTCCCAATTCTTTCAGAAAGCATATTTCTATTGTTATGTTTTATAATTGTAACAATTTTTGCCTTTTTAAATTTATCGATTTATCTTGTTTCAACATTTATAATTTCTATTTTTCTCTTTATCATTCTATATTTTCAATCAGAATTAAAGTCTCTTAATAGCTAAGGTAAAAACATAATTTATCCTAAATCTTTTAAATTTGATCATGTTTTCAAAATTTTACTTAACAGAAAAGCCAAATTTCAGTTAAATGTTTTAATTAATTGCATTAATTTAGAAGCATTTTTAAAAGGAAAAGTGCTGAGGTCCATCATCCTACCTTAATTTAGTTCTTTTAGCCCGACTGGAATATGTCCCTCTGTCGAAACAGGGTTCTACAGTACGGCAGAGTGAAGATAAGATCATGCATGTGCATGGACGTGCATGTTACATGGTTCCTCGTCCCTGTCCATCCGACAGAGGGAGATTCCGAGGACTCCTGGATGGCCCGCCAAATTGTGATAGATTCTTTTTTCCCTGAACCTGACTACTCTACACTAATACTCACTCTAGTTGGCCAAGTCTTATACTTTTCCCTCAACGCGTCTACAGTCGACGTCTGGCTGAGCTATAAACCTACCCTATTACCTCAGCGCGTCTACAGTCGACGTCTGGCTGGGTACTAATCCTATTACCTCAGCGCGTCTACAGTCGACGTCTGGCTGGGTACTAATCCTTTAACCTCAGCGCGTCTACAGTCGACGTCTGGCTGGGTACTAATAATTCTAACTAGCTTCTTGCTGCGCAGCTTAAATAACAGACAGACTCCAGCAAATGTCCTTTCAATGCTTTTAATTACGGCCAGGAGAGTTCTCGAGCAATACTCAGAGAACTTCCCAAGTAAAAACAAGGCCGGTGGATCTCAGACAAATTCCATTGAGAATCCCCCCGAAGACACTGATACAACCGCTTTTATACAATAGGGAGGTATGGCGTAATGACATTAATTTCATTGGTTCTTCATAGGTAGACTGTTTTGTTACTGGGTAGAGGAGACTTTGTTTTAATGATTCTATCTTAGTCATCTGTCTAGTTCCATTTCCCATATTTGTTATTTATACACACAGTCAGGTATTTGACACACATACATTCATCTGAAGTACAGAATGTCTTTGGACATTGTATCAGAGATTTAGCTGGTTAAATGAGGTCAAATGTTAAAACATGGTTAGCTTAATATTCAGTTTAAAATTTTCCACCACACTATGCAACAATGAACTTGCGCGCCTCTAACGAGCGCGCCGCGTCGCTTTTATGAGTAGATGCGGAAATAGCGCGCGGGTATGTTCACGCGGCTGGCTCTTTAGTACCGTGTTTGTTTACCACACAAGTGAGCTTTTCTTCCTTTATCAAGCCTCGACGGAAGAAACGCGCGGGTGTTGAAGGTGTGCCTCCTCTTAAAGTGTCCACCGTCCGGGTGAAACAGTATGCTATTTTTATTCACCCGCCACGGTGGCTGGTAGGTGAAGTTAATTTACCCGCCACAACTCAAAATCACCCGCATTTGGCTGGTGGCGGGTGCTAATTTCCATCCCTGATGCTAAGGGTCTCAAAAGCATCCTAAAAGAATGGTAAAGTTTGATGCGTCACCACGGCAACAGTTTCAAAGATATTAAGAATCCATTCACAGGTCTACATCTGCCGTATGTTTACATTATACAGATGAAGTTTGAAGCAAATCGGGTTAAAATAAGAGGGTGATTTCAAAGCATTTTGAAAGTGACACACTTCCTGCTGCCAGTTGGTGGCGCTATAACTTTGACACACAATAGTCACATCCATGTGATCGTCCTCTTACGGCGAACACACTCCTGAAGTTTCATCAAGATCAGTTAATGTATGCTGAAGTTAGGACACACTTCCTGTTTCACGTTTCTCACCATAATTTTGTTTCCTCGCCACAGCCAAACCGTTCGAGATATCAAAAATCCCCTCGCAATTTTTGATCGTCTATGTCTTGACTTCAGGCTGACCGAGTTTCGTTCCATGCGGATGAATGCTCTAGGAGGAGTACATTAAATTCCATTGCAAGCATTTTAAAAACAACCGTAAATATCTGACTTCCTGTTGGGCTGGGGTAAAAAGTAAAAGTGCGATGAATATATGAAACGATGAGATTGACATGTGTACCGAGTTTCATATTATTACATGCAAGCGTGTTTGATTTATGGACAAAGTGTTCAGACCCTGTTCCAGGGGGCGCTGACGAGCCGCCCTGCCACGCCCGGGTACCAGCTTCAGCCCGGCTCTGATGGCCGCGGGTTCTGACCTGTGTGCAAAGTTTCAAGAGTTTTTGAGCATGTTAAGGGCCCCAAAAGTCCCCGGATAGTCGTTAGAAAAAAAAAATATATAGCTGCGAGCAGCGATTGCGGGCCCAAGCCGGTGGCACCGCAACCCCGGTGCCTTTAGTTACCTAAAGGCACCGGGATGGCGGTACCGCCGGCTTTGGCCCGCAATCGCTGCTCGCAGCTATATTTATATATATATATATATATATATATATATATATATATATATATATAAAGCCGGTGGCACCGCACCCTTGGTGCTTTTAGGGTTATTCTACATGACGTGCAAAAACATAACCCCCGCTTTGACTGTCAAAAAGAAGTGTGCTGAAGAGCTTGCAGCAGTGAAGGCTCTGCAAAAGTGCGGATCGAGGGCACATTTTAACCACAAAGTATGCATGAGCAACCTTCTGAAAGGTCAGGTGTACATCAAGGTCTACATCTGTACTGTGTTTACATTATAGTATGTAGGGATGCGCCGATCCGATACTCAGGATCGTTATCAGCTCCGATACTGCCATCTTTGCCGGATCGGGTATATTTACACCACTTTAATCAAACCACTCTTCTTTAAAACATTACGATGTGATTTTTTCCACATGTATTTTGTTACTCTTATTGAGCTATTTTGTCCGCATAAAAGATTCACTGCCAATCGTACGTGCTCACATCATTCTCTTTCTGTGAAAGCTGTATACTGCATTCACCAGTTTTCACTCTACAGCTATTGACCAGAGCACTGAAATTATTTCTCACTTAAACTACAATCAAATGGATTTTCCCACACATTTTGCATTAGTCCTCTGCATGGCATTTTATTATTTTCTGAGCAGCTTCAGAAGTGCACGCACACAGCCTAGAACACATGACACGCACACACAGTCACGAGAGAGGCGCGATCGAACTCTGTGTGTGTTTGTGTGTGAACAATGGAAACTCCATTTTGTTCATACAGGAAAATATTCAGACTAATGTCTTGTGGGAGCAACAGAATACATGTAACAGCATTATGTAATCAGGAAACAAAAATCCAGTAACTGTATATTATTACAGTGAGTTACATCAAAAAAAGTAATCAGATTGTAGTTACTTTTTGAAAAAGTATAAAGTACTTAAAGCCAATTAATATAAAGTGGGACCCTTTTTTATGAAATAATTTGTAACTGTATCGGAATACATTTTTTAAAGTAACCCTCCCAAGCCTGGTCTTGTGTGGACGTCGTGAAATTAGAAAATAGAGATCGTTCATTTAGTTCTTTAGCCTATATACATGTTTTTATATCCACATATTTTGTTCTAATGTCACAAATAATAATTTTAGGGTTTACTATAGCCTACATTTCACTCAAATATTTTTGTACTTTCGAGCAATAAACTGAAAGTAATGTGAATATTGCCATTCAGGGCTGGACTGGGACAAAAAATCAGCCCTGGACACTTCATCCAGACCGGCCCACTATGCAAACACACACACACGTGCATTAATCTATACGTGCATTAATCTGCATGTAAAATTACTGATTAGATTTCATTTACTATCAAAACCAAGAAAAAACTAAAATAATAAACAAAGGGAATGGAAATGATTTTATAAGGCTTTATTGTAAATAACTGGTCTGAATTTATGTGCCACTTAATATTTTAATAGAATATTCTTAGGCTATACTACATATATTTCATGAAGTGCAACATCACGGTGAGGACCTACAGATATATTCTGTAGCTCCTGGCAGTGATGTTTCACCTCATGAAATATAGTTTATATAATATAGCATAAGAATATTCTGTTACAATATTATGTTCACATTTATGACACAGACAGTAGATAATATTATGTTCACATTTATGACACAGACAGTATAGGCTTCTGCCAGGCACTTTCAGGGAGACAAATTGAAAAAATATGTATTTATGTGCATATTTATATGCAAAATACTCCTTTTTCACATCAACTATGTGCTATGGTCATTAAATGGCTATCCTTTTCACTTAAGTCCAGCAAATAATTCATTTATTTTAACACATTTGGTGGCATCTGCCTCAAGTTATTGTCGTTGTTATGAAATACAGTCGTATGTTTGCATAGAATTCATTTTGAACACTATAATATTACATGCTTTCAAAATCTGAGGTAAATTATCCGTTATGGCTTGTGGCACAGTGACCTATTTTTAACTAAAAATGAATAATGTGTACTCATAACCAGTGTAATTTCTTCATTCTGTCAGCCGCGACATCGCAGAAATAGGAACCGTTTCTAAATTAGAAACTTCGCATGTCGCCGTCGCGTCTGGTTAGGACAAAAACTCTGATTTACATGGAAAAGATACCTTTTATCGCGTGTCGCGGCGTCGTGTGTAGTTAGGACATATTGTACTGTAACGGTAGTCGATACGCGTTCTTCTGATCATTAAAAAGAATGAGGTTATATTGACAGATGAATAGGCTACGCTCAGTTTATCAAATACGCTCAGTTTATTAAATGTCTCTTGCAAACTATGAAGAGACAATGATGAATCAATACACACTGACATGGCGATGCTGGACTGATTCTTTATTTACACCATCATACAGTAATTTTGTCGGTTGTTTATTACAGATATTAGCATGCATTTTATTGATCATCAGCTAATTTCATCAATAGACATCAATAAGAGAGAGTGGCAACAGCCCTTGTAAGAGTCAAGAGATCATTTCTTTCTTTACTTGAAGATGAATGTGTAGATGATTAAGCGTCTCTGACTTACTTTCACTTTTATTTGCGATGTTTGCACGTTGGTTTGACGCTCAGCTGCTGCTCATCTGCGGCGGTGATGCGTGTCGCAGTAGCGCCGTCATCTCTGACTATAACATAGCCTGTAAACGCTCTCACTCGTTTATTTTTTAGCATTTTTGGGAGGAGTAAAATATACATGTGTGATATCAACAACCAGATTGCGTTTACACGTAAAGATCCGAACACAATGCGAGCCAGACTACCTCCAGATGGTCAGGCAAATCGATCACAATCCGATCACAACGTAATACCTTGCATTGATATTTCTTTTTTATTATCCGGATAACTTATCTGGATACAGATCGCATTTTAATACCAGGTGTAGGGGTCTCAGAGACGAGACCGGCGAGAAACTTCACGAGAATGCCTCCACAGGGCGGGGAGATACTATACACTGCCTATGGGAGCGGCCGCTTCTCCGCTCTTGATTCCGATTGGCCAGTGTCAGACAGTCAGACCTGTCAGTCTCGCAGCTGGACCAAGTTTATGGACCAAGTTAATTTAATTAATAAACTAATTATATAAAACTATTGTCAATGCACTACAATTTAACTGGTTATATTATGCCTTCACTTATAAAAATTAAAATAAAAACTTATTTAAAACATACCAGGCTTAAGAAATGTATTAAGAAATTACACAGCAGAAAAAAACACACAGCACTGAAATGGTTAAGTTAAGCCCCTCCCCCTACTAACACACACACAGAGAGAGACAGAGATGTAGGCTCAAAGGGAGCATGACCAGATTCAAACAAACATATCTTACTTTCTGTGGGTCCTAGTTAAAGAGTGTCAATTAGAAAGTTGTCCGGCTCGAGGAGTACAATATACATACTGATTTTTGTAACTGTAGATAAAACTAACAACCCAACTTTTGTCAAAAGGTGGCGCTACTGAGCCCTCACCACGCCCGTTTCTGAAACTTTGCACATGTCTACTGGCTAATAAATGTGATGTGTCTGAGGAGTTTCATGCAATTTGAAGCATGCTAAGGGTCTCAAAAGCATCCTAAAAGAATGGTAAAGTTTGATGCGTCACCATGGCAACAGTTTTAAAGATATTAAGAATCCATTCACAGGTCTACATCTGCCGTATGTTTACATTATACAGATGAAGTTTGAAGCAAATCGGGTTAAAATTAAAATAAGAGGGTGATTTCAAAGCATTTTGAAAGTGACACACTTCCTGCTGCCAGTTGGTGGCGCTATAACTTTGACACACAATAGTCACATCCATGTGATCGTCCTCTTACGGCGAACACACTCCTGAAGTTTCATCAAGATCGGTTAATGTATGCTGAAGTTAGGACACACTTCCTGTTTCACGTTTCTCACCATAATTTTGTTTCCTCGCCACAGCCAAACCGTTCGAGATATCAAAAATCCCCTCGCAATTTTTGATCGTCTATGTCTTGACTTCAGGCTGACCGAGTTTCGTTCCATGCGGATGAATGCTCTAGGAGGAGTACATTAAATTCCATTGCAAGCGTTTTAAAAACAACCGTAAATATCTGACTTCCTGTTGGGCTGGGGTAAAAAGTAAAAGTGCGATGAATATATGAAACGATGAGATTGACATGTGTACCGAGTTTCATATTATTACATGCAAGGACAAAGTGTTCAGACCCTGTTCCAGGGGGCGCTGACGAGCCGCCCTGCCGCGCCCGGGTACCAGCTTCAGCCCGGCTCTGATGGCCGCGGGTTCTGACCTGTGTGCAAAGTTTCAAGAGTTTTTGAGCATGTTAAGGGCCCCAAAAGTGCCCGGATAGTCGTTAGAAAAAAAAAAAAAAAAAATAATAATAATAATCCTAAGGAAAACAATAGGGCCTTCGCCCTTTCAGGGCTTGGGCCCTAATAATAATAATCCTAAGGAAAACAATAGGGCCTTCGCCCTTTCAGGGCTTGGGCCCTAATAATAATAATAATCCTAAGGAAAACAATAGGGCCTTCGCCCTTTCAGGGCTTGGGCCCTAATAATCCTAAGGAAAACAATAGGGCCTTCGCCCTTTCAGGGCTTGGGCCCTAATAATAATAATAATCCTAAGGAAAACAATAGGGCCTTCGCCCTTTCAGGGCTTGGGCCCTAATAATAATCCTAAGGAAAACAATAGGGCCTTCGCCCTTTCAGGGCTTGGGCCCTAAATATAGCTGCGAGCAGCGATTGCGGGCCCAAGCCGGTGGCACCAAAACAGGTATTACGGTACCGCCGGCTTTGGCCCTTCATCGCTGCTCGCAGCTATATTTATATATATATATATATATATATATATATATAAAGCCGGTGGCACCGCCACCTTGGTGCCTTTAGGGTTATTCTGCATGATGTGCAAAAACGTAACCCCTGCTTTGACTGTCAAAAAGAAGTGTTGATGAAGAGCTTGCAGCAGTGAAGGCTCTGCAAAAGTGCGCATCGAGGGCACATTTCAACCACAAAGTATGCGTGAGCAACTCTCTGAAAGGTCCGGTGTACATCCAGGTCTACATCTGTACTGTGTTTACATTATATTATTTAAGAATGTGCCGATCCGATACTCAGGATCGTTATCAGCTCCGATACTGCCATCTTTGCCGGATCGGGTATATTTACACCACTTAATCAAACCACTCTTCTTTAAAACATTAAGATGTGATTTTTTTCACATATATTTTGTTACTCTTATTGAGCTATTTTGTCCGCACACAGGACTCACTGCCAATCGTATGTGCTCACATCATTCTCTTTCTGTGAAAGCTGTATACTGCATTCACCAGTTTTCACTCTACAGCGGTTGACCAGAGCACTGAAATTATTTCTCACTTAAACTACAATCAAATGGATTTTCCCACACATTTCGTGTGAGTCCTCTGCATGGCATTTTATTATTTTCTGCGCAGCTTCAGAAGTGCTCGCACGCAGCTTAGAATACATGACACGAACACACTCAGTCGCGAGAGAGGCGCGATCGAACTCTGTGTGTGTTTGTGTGTGAACAATGAAAACTCCATTTTGTTCATACAGGAAAATATTCAGACTAATGTCTTGTGGGAGCAACAGAATACATGTAACGGCATTATGTAATCAGGATACAAAAATCCAGTAACTGTAATTTGTTACAGTGAGTTACATCAAAAAAAGTAGTAATCAGATTTTAATTACTTTTTGAAAAAGTACATAGTGCTTAAAGCCACTTAATATAAAGTGGGACCCTTTTTTATGAAATAATTTGTAACTGTATCGGAATACATTTTTAAAGTAACCCTCCCAAGCCTGGTCTTGTGTGGACGTTTGTTACTTTCACTTTTTAAGTTAGCGATTTTTAAGGCCCCAATCCTACTGTATTACCTAATGTTTGGATATTGATCAAATAGTTCTACCTAATTTTGAACACAAGAGGGCAGTATAGCACTATGAATGACTTTTTTTCTCTTTTGACTAAACCATTCTGGCTGTTTTTAACTTGAACATAATTCTTAGATTTAAAAAAATGAATAAAATGGTTATAGTTCCAATATTGGTATAGTCTTATAGAAAAATAAATGGTGAATAATAAAATTTTTAGAAGATATGAGACGTTTCCTGATTCTTTTTTTTGACATAATCCCTCACCATAGCAAAACTGTTTGACATATTCGATATCCATTCACAATTTAGTATCTTTAATGTATTTTCATAATTTTGAAGAAGTTTGGTGGGTATAATTAAAAATTACTTAAGAGGGAGGAAATAAAAATGTAAAGGCTGGTTTTGCAAAACATTCACATACAGACCGAAACAACCGACTTCCTGTTGGGCTGGCTTAAAGTTGTTTGGGCTAATGAGATCTATATGTGTACCGAGTTTAATATTATTACATGCAAGTGTGTTTGATTTATGGACCAAATTTTCAGACCAAGTTTATGGACCAAGTTAATTTAATTTATAAACTAATTATATAAAACTTTTGTCAATGCAGTACAATTAAACTGGTTACAATTATGCCTTTACTTATAAAAAACTAAAATAAAAACTTATTTAAAAAAATCCCAGGCTTAAGAAATGTATTTTTTTTTATGCTGGCCAGACACACAGCAGTGAAATGGTTAAGCCCCCTCCCCCTGCAAACACACACACACACAGACACAGACAGGCAAAGGCTCAGACATAGAGACGTAGGCTCAGAGGGAGTATGACTACATTCAAACAAAAATATCTGACTTTCTGTGGGTCCTAGCTATTGAGTGTGAATTAGAAAGTTGTCCGGCTCGAGGAGTACAATATACATACCGATTTTTGTAACTGTAGATAAAACTAACAACCCCACTTTTGTCAAAAGGTGGCGCTACTGAGCCCTCACCACGCCCGTTTCTGAAACTTTGCACGTCTACTGGCTAATAAATGTGATGTCTGATGAGTTTCATGCAATTTCAAGCATACTAAGAGTCTCAAAGGCATCCTAAAAGAATGGTAAAGTTTAATGCGCTGCCACGGAAACAGTTTCAAAGATATCAAGAATCCATTCACAGGTCTTCATCTGCCGTATGTTTACATTATACAGATGAAGATTGAAGCAAATCGGGTTAAAATAAGAGGGTGATTTCAAAGCATTTTGAAAGTGACACACTTCCTGCTGCCAGTAGGTGGCGCTATAACTTTGACTCACAATAGTCACATCCATGTGATCGTCCTCTTACAGCGAACACACTGCTGAAATTTCATCAAGATCAGTTAATATATGCTGAAGTTATGACACACTTCCTGTTTCACGTTTCTCGCCATAATTTTGTTTCCTCGCTACAGCCAAATCGTTCGAGATATCAAAAATCCCCTCGCAATTTTTATCCTCTATGTCTTGACTTCAGGCTGACCGAGTTTCGTTCCATGTGGATGAATGCTCTAGGAGGAGTATATTAATTTCCATTGCAAAAAACAACCGTAAATATCTGACTTCCTGTTGGGCTGGGGTTAAAAGTAAAAGTGCGATGTATATGTGAAACAATGAGATCGACATGTGTACCGAGTTTCATATTATTACATGCAAGTGTGTTTGATTTAATGGACAAAGTGTTCAGACCCTGTTCCAGGGGGCGCTGACGAGCCGCCCTGCCACGCCCGGGTACCAGCTTCAGCCCGGCTCTGATGGCCGCGGGTTCTGACCCGTGTGCAAAGTTTCAAGAGTTTTTGAGCATGTTAAGGGCCCCAAAAGTGCCCGAATAGTCGTTTGAAAAAAAATAATACCCCAACTGAGTGCTATTATAATACTCAAAAAAATACCATATTCAAATCCCCATTCAATCGATGGCAGGCGGGATTGCGTCCATTTGCAGCTTATTGCATGAAGATTGGGGTTAGTACATTTGAAAAATAGTGGGTTATTGGACACATAGTGGGTTCGTGGACAGTGGAATTATGGGATGGGGCTTGGTGCTACAGACTCAGGGGCCCCAGCTGGGTGCAGAAAAGTAGTTTTCATCCAAATATTTTGAAAGCTAAGCTTAAAAACCACTGTCCAAATACCCACTATGTGTCCAATAACCCACTATTTTTGAAATGTACTAACCCTGAGATCCATGCAATAAGCTGCAAATGGACACAATCCCACCGGCAATCTATCCAATGGGTTTTCGGGTAGTATATTGAAAAATAGTGGGTTATTGGACACATAGTGGGTTTGTGGACAGTGGAATTATGGGATGGTGCTTGGTGCTGCAGACTCAGGGGCCCCAGCTGAGTGCAAAAAAGTAGTTTTCATCCAAATATTTTGAAAGCTAAGCTTAAAAACCACTGTCCAAATAACCACTATTTGTCTAATAACCCACTGTTTTTCAAATGTACTAATCCTGAGATCCATGCAATAAGCTGCAAATGGACAGAATCCCACTGGCAATCTATCCAATGGTTTTTCGGGTAGTATATTTCAAAATAGTGAGTTACTGGACACAGTGGGTTTGTGGACAGTGGAATTATGGGATGGCACTTGGTTCTAAAGACTCAGGGGCCCCAGCTGAGTGCAGATACATGATTTTCATCCAAATATTTTGAAAGCTAAGCTTAAAAACCACTGTCCAAATACCCACTATTTGTCCAATAACCCACTTTTTTCAAATGTACTAACCCTGACCTTCATGCAATAAGCTGCAAATGGACAGAATCCCGCCGGCAATCTATCCAATAGGGCTGGGCGATAAAACGATAACGATAGTTATCGCGATATAATTTTTCTCGATAATTTGATATCAAGAGGTCGATAAATGTTCGATAATGTTTATGCGCCAAAAGCGGAACGAAACTCATTTGAACCGCGTGCCACACAGAGCATTTATCCGCTCGGCTCAAAGTCCAAACGGCAGTGAGCGCAGCGCGAGCTCGCTAGAGCAGACGTGATTGCTTTGATCGTCTCGCTCAAGACATCCATCGAGAAGCGCTTTAGTTCAGCGAAGAACACGGATGTCAAGTTTAAACCAGTTTAGGGCAGATGAAACACCGCTGACAAAAAGGAGAAACACTGCATGCAACGATCCAGTCAGAATCTGAATTGATACTGAATCCATTTAGCCTAGCATGGATTTACTGTAAGGTTAGCCTAGTAATATTAACTGCACCTTGAAATGTGGGATATACATATTTAATTGTATAATACTATTAATGTAGACAATTCATTAAATGTCTTATGGAATATGAGTACAGCATTTAATAATGTATTTAACTGTTAGGCCACTGTTTTCATACAAATACCACAAAAACCATAAAGTTACATTTTGCCATGATAGTGAGGTGCTAAGTTATAGGCTATACCTGGTTTTATCTGTGGTTATCATCATCTAAATGCATGAGACTGGATGACCAATGGTTAATTTTAATACAACTCAGTCAGAATATTACTTTTGCCAAATAAAAATGTGGTCGTTACATTTAAAAAAACAAACAAAAAAAACAGATGTTACTGTTTTTGTTAATGAACATAAATTTAACATTAGCTTAAGTATTAGCTTGAGTTAGGATGCAGATTTACTGTCAACTCACTGTCAAATATGCATTTGAGTCAAAACATGTAATTTTAATATTGCAGCCTGCACTGCAAACTGTGCTGAAGAAATATTTTTCTATTCATATATTTATTTTAGGGAAAAATGTTTAAGGGAAGAATGTTCTACCTCATATTTGTGAAATGTTCACCTGTTTGGCAAGTGTTTGTCATGATATGTTCTGACAATAAAGAGTAGTTTAAAACCACAATTTATGCTCTGGTTAATACAACTTTCACTTAGGAGCAAAAATCTGCCTTTAAACTTGGAAGAAATAAAGATTTGACATATATCGTGATAATTATCGATATCGACTGATATAAAAAAAATTATCGTGATAATTTTTTTTGGCCATATCGCCCAGCCCTACTATCCAATGGGTTTTCGGGTAGTATATTGAAAAATAGTGGGTTATTGGACACATAGTGGGTTTGTGGACAGTGGAATTATGGGATGGTGCTTGGTGCTACAGACTCAGGGGCCCCAGCTGAGAGCAAAAAAAGTAGTTTTCATCGAAATATTTTGAAAGCTAAGCTTAAAAACCACTGTCCAAATACCCACTATTTGTCCAATAACCCACTATTTTTCAAATGTACTAACCCTGACCTTCATGCAATAAGCTGCAAATGGACAGAATCCCACCGGCAATCTATCCAATGGGTTTTCGGGTAGTATATTGAAAAATAGTGGGTTATTGGACACATAGTGGGTTTGTGGACAGTGGAATTATGGGATGGGGCTTGGTGCTACAGACTCAGTGGCCCCAACTGAGTGCAGAAAAGTAGTTTTCATCCAAATATTTTGAAAGCTAAGCTTAAAAACCACTGTCCAAATAACCACTATTTGTCCAATAACCCACTATTTTTCATATTTACTAACCCCAACCCTCATGCAATAAGCTGCAAATGGACGGAATCCCGCCTGCCATCGATTCAGTGGGGATTTCAGCATGGTATTTTTTTGTCTTTTTTTGACCGTTTTTTTTCTTGATAAAAACTATATTTCTGCACTCAGGGGGGCCCCCTGAGTCCGCGGCACGAAGCGCCATCCCATAATTCCACCGTCCACGAACCCACTATTTTTATAATGGCGCCGATGCTACGTGGGACCGCGATATCTCAGCTCTGGAAGGGTCTAGAGCCTCCATTTTTGCACTCCTGTCTTAGTCCCAAGGCCCTCTATCCGAATCCTGAGTTTTGAGAAAATCGGAGATAGAGGGCAATGGGACTAAGACAGGAGTGCCAAAATGGAGGCTCTAGACCCTTCCAGAGCTGAGATATCGCGATCCCACGTAGCATCGGTGCCATTATAAAAAACGTGAGTTCGTGGACGGTGGAATTGGGGGGCGGCGCTTGGTGCCGCGGACTCAGGGGGACCCCCTGAGTGCAGTAATATAGTTTTTATCACGAAAAAAAAACGGTCAAAAAAAAGCGGAATGGATTGCGTCCATTTGCAGCTTATTGCATGAAGATTGGGGTTAGTACATTTGAAAAATAGTGGGTTATTGGACACATAGTGGGTTTGTGGACAGTGGAATTATGGGATGGCACTTGGTTCTACAGACTCAGGGGCCCCAGCTGAGTGCAGAAAGCTAAGCTTAAAAACCACTGTCCAAATACCCACTATGTGTCCAATAACCCACTATTTTTGAAATGTACTAACCCTGAGATCCATGCAATAAGCTGCAAATGGACACAATCCCACCGGCAATCTATCCAATGGGTTTTCGGGTAGTATATTTCAAAATAGTGGGTTATTGGACACATAGTGGGTTTGTGGACAGTGGAATTTTGGGATGGCACTTGGTTCTAAGGACTCAGGGGCCCCAGCTGAGTGCAGATACATGGTTTTCATCCAAATATTTTGAAAGCTAAGCTTAAAAAGCACTGTCCAAATACCCACTATTTGTCCAATAACCCACTGTTTTTCAAATGTACTAACCCTGACCTTCATGCAATAAGCTGCAAATGGACAGAATCCCGCCGGCAATCTATCCAATGGGTTTTCGGGTAGTACATTTTAAAAATAGTGGGTTATTGGACAAATAGTGGGTTCTTGGACAGTGGGTTATTGGACAAATAGTGGGTTCTTGGACAGTGGGATAGATTGCAGGTAAGATTCTGTCCATTTGCAGCTTATTGCATGGAGGATGGGGTTAGTACATTTGAAAAATAGTGGGTTATTGGACAAATAGTGGGTCTGTGGACAGTGGGATAGATTGCAGGTGGGATTCTGTCCATTTGCAACTTATTGCATGGAGGCTGAGGTTAGTACATTTGAAAATAGTGGGTTATTGGACAAATAGTGGTTTCTTTGACAGTGGGTTATTGGACAAATAGTGGGTTCTTGGACAGTGGGATAGATTGCAGGTGGGATTCTGTCCATCTGCAGCTTATTGCATGGGGGCTGGGGTTAGTACATTTGAAAAATAGTGGGTTATTGGACAAATAGTGGGTCTGTTGACAGTGGGATAGATTGCAGGTGGGATTCTGTCCATTTGCAGCTTATTGCATGGGGGCTGGGGTTAGTACATTTGAAAATAGTGGGTTATTGGACAAATAGTGGGTTCTTGGACAGTGGGTTATTGGACAAATAGTGGGTTCTTAGACAGTGGGATAGATTGCAGGTGGGATTCTGTCCATTTGCAGCGTATTGCATGGAGGCTGGGGTTAGTACATTTGAAAAATAGTGGGTTATTGGACAAATAGTGGGTTTGTGGACAGTAGGATAGATTGCAGGTGGGATTCTGTCCATTTGCAGCTTATTGCATGGAGGCTGGGGTTAGTACATTTGAAAATAGTGGGTTATTGGACAAAGAGTGGGTTCCTGGACAGTGGGACAGATTGTAGGTGGGATTCTGTCCATTTGCAGCTTATTGCATGGAGGCTGGGGTTAGTACATTTGAAAATAGTGGGTTATTGGACAAATAGTGGGTCCGTGGACAGTGGAATTATGGGATGGTGCTTGGTACTACAGACTCAGGGGCCCCAGCTGAGTGCAGAAAAGTAGTTTTCAACCAAATATTTTGAAAGTTAAGCTTAAAAAACACAGTCCAAATAATCACTATTTGTCCAATAACCCACTATTTTTCATATTTACTAACCCCAACCCTCATGCAATAAGCTGCAAATGGACGGAATCCCGCCTGCCATCGATTCAATGGGGATTTCAGCATGGTAATTTTTTTGTCTTTTTTTTGACCGTTTTTTTTTCTTGATAAAAAATATATTTCTGCACTCAGGGGGGCCCCCTGAGTCCACGGCACCAAGCGCCGTCCCCCAATTCTACCGTCCACGAACCCACTATTTTTATAATGGCACCGATGCTACGTGGGATCGCGATATCTCAGCTCTGGAAGGGTCTAGAGCCTCCATTTTTGCACTCCTGTCTTAGTCCCAAGGCCCTCTATCCGAATCCCGAGTTTCGAGAAAATCGGAGAAACTTATTTTTTTGGAACAAAAAAGACGACAGGTACCCCTGTCGTTTTTTTCGGGTCAAAATTTTGACTTTCTCCGATCTTCTTGAAACTCGGGATTCGGATAGAGGGCAATGGGACTAAGACAGGAGTGCCAAAATGGAGGCTCTAGACCCTTCCAGAGCTGAGATATCGCGATCCCACGTAGCATCGGTGCCATTAAAAAAAAACGTGGGTTCGTGGACGGTGGAATTGGCGGGCGGCGCTTGGTGCCGCGGACTCAGGGGGACCCCCTGAGTGCAGTAATATAGTTTTTATCACGAAAAAAAAAAACAGTCAAAAAAAAGTAAAAAAAAATACCATATCCAAATCCCCATTCAATCGATGGCAGGCGGGATTGCGTCCATTTGCAGCTTATTGCATGAAGATCGCGGTTAGTACATTTGAAAAATAGTGGGTTATTGGACACATAGTGTGTTCGTGGACAGTGGAATTATGGGAGGGTGCTTGGTTCTAAAGACTCAGGGGCCCCAGCTGAGTGCAGAAAAGTAGTTTTCATCCAAATATTTTGAAAGCTAAGCTTAAAAACCACTGTCCAAATAACCACTATTTGTCCAAATGTATTTGTTTCAAATGTACTAACCCTGAGATCCATGCAATAAGCTGCAAATGGACAGAATCCCACTGGCAATCTATCCAATGGGTTTTCGGGTAGTATATTTCAAAATAGTGGGTTATTGGACACATAGTGGGTTTGTGGACAGTGGAATTATGGGATGGCACTTGGTTCTAAGGACTCAGGGGCCCCAGCTGAGTGCAGATACATGGTTTTCATCCAATTCTTTTGAAAGCTAAGCTTAAAAACAACTGTCCAAATACCCACTATGTGTCCAATAACCCACTATTTTTGAAATGTACTAACCCTGAGATCCATGCAATAAGCTGCAAATGGACACAATCCCACCGGCAATCTATCCAATGGGTTTTCAGGTAGTATATTGAAAAATAGTGGGTTATTGAACACATAGTGATTTTGTGGACAGTGGAATTATGGGATGGTGCTTGGTGCTACAGACTCAGGGGCCCCAGCTGAGTGCAAAAAAGTAGTTTTCATCCAAATATTTTGAAAGCTAAGCTTAAAAAGCACTGTCCAAATACCCACTATTTGTCCAATAACCCACTGTTTTTCAAATGTACTAACCCTGACCTTCATGCAATAAGCTGCAAATGGACAGAATCCCGCCGGCAATCTATCCAATGGGTTTTCGGGTAGTAAATTTTAAAAATAGTGGGTTATTGGACAAATAGTGGGTTCTTGGACAGTGGGTTATTGGACAAATAGTGGGTTCTTGGACAGTGGGACAGATTGCAGGTGGGATTCTGTCCATTTGCAGCTTATTGCATGGAGGCTGGGGTTAGTACATTTGAAAAATAGTGGGTTATTGGACAAATAGTGGGTCTGTGGACAGTGGGATAGATTGCAGGTGGGATTCTGTCCATTTGCAACTTATTGCATGGAGGCTGAGGTTAGTACATTTGAAAATAATGGGTTATTGGACAAATAGTGGGTTCCTGGACAGTGGGTTATTGGACAAATAGTGGGTTCTTGGACAGTGGGATAGATTGCAGGTGGGATTCTGTCCATCTGCAGCTTGTTGCATGGGGGCTGGGGTTAGTACATTTGAAAAATAGTGGGTTATTGGACAAATAGTGGGTCTGTTGACAGTGGGATAGATTGCAGGTGGGATTCTGTCCGTTTGCAGCTTATTGCATGGAGGCTGAGGTTAGTACATTTGAAAATAGTGGGTTATTGGACAAATACTGGGTTCTTGGACAGTGGGTTATTGGACAAATAGTGGGTTCTTGGACAGTGGGATAGATTGCAGGTGGGATTCTGTCCATTTGCAGCTTATTGCATGGAGGCTGGGGTTAGTACATTTGAAAAATAGTGGGTTATTGGACAAATAGTGGGTCTGTGGACAGTGGGATAGATTGCAGGTGGGATTCTGTCCATTTGCAGCTTATTGCATGGGGGCTGGGATTAGTACATTTGAAAATAGTGGGTTATTGGACAAATAGTGGGTTCTTGGACAGTGGGTTATTGGACAAATAGTGGGTTCTTAGACAGTGGGATAGATTGCAGGTGGGATTCTGTCCATTTGCAGCGTATTGCATGGAGGCTGGGGTTAGTACATTTGAAAAATAGTGGGTTATTGGACAAATAGTGGGTTTGTGGACAGTAGGATAGATTGCAGGTGGGATTCTGTCCATTTGCAGCTTATTGCATGGAGGCTGGGGTTAGTACATTTGAAAATAGTGGGTTATTGGACAAATAGTGGGTTCCTGGACAGTGGGACAGATTGTAGGTGGGATTCTGTCTATTTGCAGCTTATTGCATGGAGGCTGGGGTTAGTACATTTGAAAATAGTGGGTTATTGGACAAATAGTGGGTCCGTGGACAGTGGAATTATGGGATGGTGCTTGGTGCTACAGACTCAGGGGCCCAGCTGAGTGCAGAAAAGTAGTTTTCAACCAAATATTTTGAAAGTTAAGCTTAAAAAACACAGTCCAAATAATCACTATTTGTCCAATAACCCGCTATTTTTCATATTTACTAACCCCAACCCTCATGCAATAAGCTGCAAATGGACGGAATCCCGCCTGCCATCGATTCAATGGGGATTTCAGCATGGTATTTTTTTGTCTTTTTTTTTACCATTTTTTTTTCTTGATAAAAAATATATTTCTGCACTCAGGGGGGCCCCCTGAGTCCACGGCACCAAGCGCCGTCCCCCAATTCTACCGTCCACGAACCCACTATTTTTATAATGGCACCGATGCTACGTGGGATCGCGATATCTCAGCTCTGGAAGGGTCTAGAGCCTCCATTTTTGCACTCCCGTCTTAGTCCCAAGGCCCTCTATCCGAATCCCGAGTTTCGAGAAAATCGGAGAAACTTATTTTTTTGGACCAAAAAAGACGACAGGTACCCCTGTCGTTTTTTCCGGGTCAAAATTTTGACTTTCTCCGATCTACTTGAAACTCGGGATTCGGATAGAGGGCAATGGGACTAAGACAGGAGTGCCAAAATGGAGGCTCTAGACCCTTCCAGAGCTGAGATATCGCGATCCCACGTAGCATCGTGCCATTATAAAAAACGTGGGTTCGTGGACGGTGGAATTGGCGGGCGGCGTTTGGTGCCGCGTACTCAGGGGGACCCCCTGAGTGCAGTAATATAGTTTTTATCACGAAAAAAAACAGTCAAAAAAAAGAAAAAAAAATACCATATCCAAATCCCCATTCAATCGATGGCAGGCGGGATTGCGTCCATTTGCAGCTTATTGCATGAAGATCGCGGTTAGTACATTTGAAAAATAGTGGGTTATTGGACACATAGTGGGTTCATGGACAGTGGAATTATGGGAGGGTGCTTGGTTCTAAAGACTCAGGGGCCCCAGCTGAGTGCAGAAAAGTAGTTTTCATCCAATATTTTGAAAGCTAAGCTTAAAAACCACTGTCCAAATAACCACTATTTGTCCAATAACCCACTCTTTTTCAAATGTACTAACCCTGAGATCCATGCAATAAGCTGCAAATGGACAGAATCCCACTGGCAATCTATCCAATGGGTTTTCGGGTAGTATATTTCAAAATAGTGGGTTATTGGACACATAGTGGGTTTGTGGACAGTGGAATTATGGGATGGCACTTGGTTCTAAGGACTCAGGGGCCCCAGCTGAGTGCAGATACATGGTTTTCATCCAATTCTTTTGAAAGCTAAGCTTAAAAACAACTGTCCAAATACCCACTATGTGTCCAATAACCCACTATTTTTGAAATGTACTAACTCTGAGATCCATGCAATAAGCTGCAAATGGACACAATCCCACCGGCAATCTATCCAATGGGTTTTCGGGTAGTATATTGAAAAATAGTGGGTTATTGGACACATAGTGGGTTTGTGGACAGTGGAATTATGGGATAGTGCTTGGTGCTACAGACTCAGGGGCCCCAGCTGAGTGCAAAAAAGTAGTTTTCATCCAAATATTTTGAAAGCTAAGCTTAAAAACCACTGTCCAAATAACCACTATTTGTCCAATAACCCACTGTTTTTCAAATGTACTAACCCTGAGATCCATGCAATAAGCTGCAAATGGACAGAATCCCACTGGCAATCTATCCAATGGTTTTTCGGATAGTATATTTCAAAATAGTGGGTTATTGGACACATAGTGGGTTTGTGGACAGTGGAATTATGGTATGTGTGATGGATTCTTTTTTCCCTGAACCTGACTGCTCTACAATAATACTCACTCTAGTTGGCCAAGTCTTATACTTTTACCTCAACGCGTCTACAGTCGACGTCTGGCTGAGCTATAAACCTACCCTATACCTCAGCGCGTCTACAGTCGACGTCTGGCTGGGTACTAATCCTATAACCTCAGCGCGTCTACAGTCGACGTCTGGCTGGGTACTAATCCTATAACCTCAGCGCGTCTACAGTCGATGTCTGGCTGGGTACTAATAATTCTAACTTACTTGTTCTTGCTGCGCAGCTTAAATAACAGACAGACTCCAGCAAATGTCCTTTCAATGCTTTTAATTACGGCCAGGAGAGTTCTCGAGTAATACTCAGAGAACTTCCCAAGTAAAAACAAGGCCGGTGGATCTCAGACAAATTCCATTGAGAATCCCCCCGAAAACACTGATACAACCGTTTTTATACAATAGGGAGGTATGGCATAATGACATTAATTTCATTGGTTCTTCATAGGTAGACTGTTTTGTTACTGGGTAGAGGAGACTTTGTTTTAATGATTCTAACTAGTCATCTGTCTAGTTCCATTTCCCATATTTGTTATTTATACACACAGTCAGGTGTTTGACACACATACATTCATCTGAAGTACAGAATGTCTTAGGACATTGTATCAGAGATTTAGCTGGTTAAATGAGGTCAAATGTTAAAACATGGTTAGCTTAATATTCAGTTTAAAATTTTCCACCACAGTTCCCCTCTCTGGCCGTAAACAAACGCGGCCATATTAAATTTTAATTCTTCAAATCAGTTTTCCATACCTGCATGATCCCCTTAAGTGTAACTTTAATACCACTTGTTTCCTTTAACCATTTTCATCTTTTACTTTATAATTACCTGCAAGATACTCCTTCAATCAACATCCCAAGCTGTAATAGAACCAATTTCCAATGTTATCACATACACATACCATCACCAACATTCTATCTTCCAGCAATATAATTCTATCTTTAGTAAAACTAACCATACCATAATACACTGCCTTACAACTTTAAACCTTGAGTCAGTTTCATCATCTTTAGCTATCTTTCAAATCGCATTGATCTATTCGGTCTTTAACAGCTGATAGTTCTGATTAACCTTTTAATTTTTATATTTTGATTTTTTTTCTTATTTTGTTAGCTTTTAATTCAAGCAGATGATTGTTTTTCCTAAACAGATCTATTTAAGTGTCTGTGTAAAAAAATCTAACCAAAAAATGTAATTTCTATAATCTTTCATTATTATTTTGTTTCAAAATTTTTTTTTAACTATATCTTCATACAATCCTATTTTCCAGAATTAACTGATAGGCATACTGCCTCTAAGTTTTGGCAATGCGGAATAGCTCATAACGGATCCATTGATCCAGATCGTTCAATCTATAACTTAGTTGTGAATTCAGAAAGCTTTTCAGAACTTCTCTATTAGCAAATACTCTATTTCCAAAATATCTAAACTGATCAGACTAATTTTTAGTTTAAATTTAATTTGTTTGGGTCATATTGTTCTTGGTCTAGGTTTTAACTCTGTGGTCTACATAATTTGTTTTAATGTGTTGAAGACCTCTCTTAACAAAACAAAATCCATATTTTATTTCTGGAAGCCGGGCTAAATAAGCAAGCACTGTTACTGTATTCCTAGAATAGACTAGACCCGCAGTCACCTCTCAGATATCAAATACAGACATTAGACAATACATGAACGGAACATTTCAGTAATCACACTTCTTTGACTAATAATAATCCATAATTAAATATGTTTCCCAAAACCAATTCCCTTTTAAAAGTTTTTCTTTCTCTGTTGTAGCAATTGGATACACCTAAAATTAATGTATTCATTAATTAATCACTATATAAATTTACCCAATTATCTATCTTAGACATTTTTAAACTTTTTTTTAAAGTTTATTCTAAGGATGCACCGAAATGAAAATTCTTGGCCGAAACCGAAAACCGAAAAAGAGGAAACCAAGGCCGAAAACCGAAACCGAAACACCGAAATAATGCCAATTATTAGTATCATTGCATTTATGGCTATGACTGTGTACAAACTTTACTAAAATCAAGGCATTGCAATTGCATAAATTAATATAACATTTTCAAAGAATAAATCAATTACAAACTATGCAAATATTTATTTTGCACAATGCACAGTATAAAATAAAATTCAAACTAAAATGTTTAACTTGACCCCACTCATGTGTACACTAAATAATAATCTACTGGCCTGCAGAAAGGTTTTAAAATGAAATTTTCTCTCAAAAACAAAGCCGAGTGCAAACTTCTCATCACACCAGCACCCAGTTTGCACGTCTAAATTAGTTACATTTTAAAAATTTAGCATACAACAGCATAAAAGCCTTTTTTAATGAACAATGGTCCATGTTTAATACAAATGTACATGAAACTTAATGAAACATGTTTAGTGAATGTAGAAAATATTTAAGAGAGCATTAATTTAGTTCTATACATACATACATACATGTTCCCAGTTCTCATATATATTTTTTTTGTAATGTCACAAGTAATAATCTCAGGGTTTACTGGGTTTTACATGATTATTTTTGTATTGGTGGCGGAATACTAAAAGAAATAAACATTGTCATGTGTTTATCTTTCTTCTTCTCACCGATTCCTAATGGTTAGAGGACAGTTTTGAGTCATCCACTGTCGTTTCAAGGAATAGTACAACGGAGAGCGCGTCAAGTATAAACGCCTAGACCGTTTGGAGCGGTGCGCGCGCTGTCTGTGGAGACTCGCGCTGCCTTGTTTATACTTTCGCCTGCCTCCGTAGCGCGAGTCTCCACAGATGCACGCAACCGGAGTGGTCGTCATGGCGGCGCACATTGTTTAGAGCAGATATAGGTGGATAAACAAGGCTTCCGTCTCCTCGCGGCTTCAGATACACTGAAATACGTCCACACCTCAGATACGTTGCTTCAGACAAGCACGTGCGGCTCGCGGTTTCTGTTTGCGTCATCACAATATTTCGGCCGTATTGTTTCGGTGATAAAAGTCTTTCGGCCATTTTTGGCCGAAAATTTTCGGCGGCCGAATATTCGGTGCATCCCTAGTTTATTCTATAATAGTCCCTATTACTTATTATTTTTACAGTAATGTATAGTTAGAGTCACTATAATCTACGAAAGTTACGAAATTTTCTTCTTCTCAATTTACGTGTACCTGAGATTAGGGATGCACAATATATTGACCACATATCAATATCGGGCGATAAATGGTCTTTTTTTATGTCATCGTTATCGATTCAATAGCAAATTTTGGGTCGATTTATTCAGCTGATAGATAATAAATTATTTACTTCAGTTTAGAGATGCGCGTGGTTCGCCATTATGGTTCTGAATAATAAAAACACGCCTGCAAAAGAATGTTGTGAATTCTTGTTCGCCAGTGTTTAAACGTACAGTATGCAATTCTTTTTTTTTCCACCAGGGGTCACTCATTTAAAATAATAACATAAGACGTACTCTGATGACATCGGGAAAGAGCATGGGCTCACGGGATTTGTTGTCGCTGTCAATGACAACCAGCTCAGCTCATGACATGACATCATCGTTTCACAAAATATACGGATATACACCATCTCTCTGTAGATTTAGCTTATCAAGAAGCTTTAAATGCAACCCCAATGTTTACCTGTGTCATACTTCTCCTGTCCCAAACCCTTCTCGAGTCATATTTTTCACCCATATGTTTGAGCTTTACTGAGCTGGCTGTAGCAGCAGAACGTGCAGGCAAAGCGTAATCGTGGTCCATAACTATACAGACAAATATAAATATTTATATTACGCCCCTTCAATGAATGACCTATTTAGAACATTTTCCATTTAGGGCACACCGGATTATAAGGCACATAAAATACTGCAGTCAAACGTTTGACTGGGTTTGCGTTATGCATCCACTATGTGCTAAAGGCTAAAGGGAATGTAGTGAGAGCGCGCCGCCGGAGGTGAGGCGTTTATTTAGTAAGCATGAGCGCGCTGGGGCGGACACGTACATTAGCAGCCTGACTCATATGAGTATTCAATGTGCGCGGCTCGCTAACAGCAACAGTTGGCTGTTTTGAATGAGACGACCCTGATACTGTGAACGGGGAGCGCTTTATGAACATTCTGTGACGCGCGAACAGCACCGAGGACAGTGTGTCTGTTAAGAGTGAGCGCTCGTGAGCGGGCACTTGATTTACACACATAAAAATACGTACAACTTTTTTTTTTTTTTTTTTCCTTTCGTCACTTTCTTTGCTTTATTGGCGGTAGCCCAGTATTCCCCTTTGTGTTTGGTGGTTTCGCCGGGTTCCGCAGGAAGTTAGAGAAAATAGAGGAGTCAAAGGTTATATGACGCCATCGACGGGTGACGAAACGGAAATAAAGAAACGTCCAGTGTCTTCGAATTAAACTATAAATTTCTCCGTATTTTCAAGTAAGTTGAAATTGTCGGGATAATGTAAGTACACATCTAATAGAAATATATAACATAGATACAGTTATTTTTTGCTATTTTTAAAGCAGAAAAAATACATATTGTGGCTTTAAGTGCGACGAGCGCGTTGTGGAAAAAACACATCTATGGAGTTAAGTTCTCTTAAGCATTCGCATCATTGTAGCTTTTCTGGCGATCATATTAATCTTTAGCGTGCGCAGATCAAACTGCAATGCACATTTATAACTATAATTGAGACTGTAATATACATGCCATTATAATGAGAACACTATTGTAGCCATTTGTTTATGCATCCAGGTTATCAAATATATCAAACTTTTAATTTAGATTTATCAGCCAATATATCAGTTATCGGCTTTCAAATGTAAAGAATTATCGGTTATCGGTATTGGCCAAAACGATCATATCGGTGCATCCCTACCTGAAATAATTTCAAATTAATCAGTAATTAATCAAATCATGAGATCTATCTCAAAACTCAGTCATACAGTTTGATTGAACTAAAATAAAACATCAATACGACAATTCATCATGACGTCACAACAATAATAGACGTTCTTCCGGGTGGCAAAAGCCAAAGCGTCCCTATGGCAACACTAGTAAATTGCATGGAGGGAGACACACCGCCTAATCTACATTTCAACAGTTGATTCAAAAACAGACGTGGAGGAAATTCAGACATAGTTAACATGATCATTAGAGCTTAGATTCTTTGATCTAGAGACGTGCACTCCCAACGCACTAGACCGCGGCGCGGGACTAGATCTGATGGCCGAGTGCGAGCAGTGGTGCATTCACTCTGTGTGTGCGGATTGCAGGAGAATAAAACGATTCGCGGGACTCCCGCAAACTAGAAATATCTATGAATAAAACAAATAAAAAATAACACATTCATATTCATCTGTTGCAGAAAAGCAACAAGAACAACTAAAACAAAATAGAAATGATTTACATGGCAGAGTTTCTTTTTATAACGTGACTGCAGCGATGAGCGATGTAGCCAATCACAAACATATGTGTGATTTATTGAACGCAATGGCCGATCAGAAACATTTACGATGAAGAAGCATTTACTTACCGCTCAAAAGAAAGTAACAAAGAAAGTAATATAAATAACTGAGTCAGTTGAGAACGTCAGTTATATAACGACCCATGTATTAAAACGGTTGGGTTTAAAGCGGGCAGAAGACGACATGCACTTTTGACGACGTTCACTCGCTTTAACGGCTTTAACCTCCTCACCCACAGGTTCCGCTGGATATTTTTTTTTCTTTTCTTAAGGAAATCGATAAAAAACTACACCTTTTGCTGTATATCTGGTGGCGCAACCCCAAACACAACATATTTTTGCCATAGATTCAACTTTGATCAACAACAATGATTTTAACCATGCAACTGTTCAGTTGCCGACTGGATCTCTTCAGTTAGTCAATAGAAGCCGCTCGCGTTCTGCCACCCGGAAGTATCGCGGTACCCATTGTTTACAAACATTCTGAAATGCCCTATAAACATCACACAAATAAACTTAAACCATTGGTCCACATCTTTCTCCAGGTGTGTTGATCATCTCGTTGCCCCATTTACGTTCCATCTTCACCAGAATGGTTCTTTGCGAACCGTAGTAAGGTTTTTCCCTCGTCGGCAAGGGAGGTACGTTACTAGCACGTCCTTTTATCCCCCACTTCAGGCTGTGTTGTTGTCGGCGTTTGGGGTTGGTTGGTCTAGGCTAAGGTGAGATGCTTGGATGGAGGTGTCACGCTCTCCAACCTTACTGATTGTAGTGGGATTCCTTCTCAGATCACAACCGCACCCACTGGACCCTATTTGTGGAGTGAACCATTTCCTTTCTGCTTTCACCTGTGAATGGAGACCTTGACTATGTTTGTTAGTGACAGCAATTATTAACTCATCTGCTTGTCTGGCCGGTCTTCCTTTTCTCATGAGACCTGTCAAATTTCATGTTAAACAGTAACAAGACAATATTTATACATTTGGAACAATCAGTTCTGCTCGATGAGATCCATCATGACATCCTGTAAAAGGAAAAAAATAAGTATTGGGAGGACAGGGTAAGATTGCTCTCTGCCTTCCCAAAGTTATATGCTGCGCATATGTGGCACTGTTTCTTTCTGCCACTACAATAACTCAAACATTCAGGATAGTTAGCCAAAAACATCCATGGCCGTTAATTTATTGGCAATATTTTATTTTCACCCTGTCCTGTGAGGTCATATTTTAACCTGTGATCATATTTTAACATGTGGGCCCACTTAATATATTTAGACACAGGTGTTTTAATTCATATTTAATTGTCTTGGCGTCTCTCAGAACACCTTATTTCACACATCCACATTCATACACTTTCACACACACCCCTCTCTGGCCAGAGAATCATACCTTTTTGTCTGCCTTAGCAGTTTATGAACTGAATGGGGAATATATAGGCTATTATAGAGTGGAATACCATCAAATCCCGAACGGTAACAACTTTCACGATGGAAGCTACTGAACGTAGACACACTGTGGCATTCCCCTCGCAACAGTGTCTAAACGTTAGGATATCAATTGTCCGATGCAGTCGCCATGTGGCCAAGGTTACACCTTAAAAACTAGCGGTGTCAAATTTAATCGTTTCAACAATGCGTTGCTATGCAAATGAGGACAATTCAGTATCAGTTCAGTAACAGACTATAACCAATTATAATGTACTGACGCTTTTCTGATGTCATTTGTTGCATATGTGCTTTGTGCCAGATAGGCAAACACACACATCACTTTTTGAAACCGAATTGAAAATTGAAAATTAAGAAAGCAGTGCATCATAATGCATTGTGATATTGAATTGAACTAAAATTGATTACATGATAACCGTAATCGAACCGAACCTTGAGAACAATGTAGCTTCAAACCCCTATTGAAAAACCTAACTTTTCAAAATCAAATAGATTAAACACTTTGAAATAATAACCATATAGAACTAGAGTTGCAGTTGAGAAAACCAGTTCTAGTTCTATTTCCTTTTCCAGAGAATTCTACATAATCTATAATCTATTCAAAATACATGCTTTTGGCTCTATTAAATCCAGCCCCAGTGTTTTACCTGATTGGTGAGTCAAACTCTCACTATTACTATTCTGCTTTTGAACTTCCTATATTAGAGCAGCTGGACTGGTCCCTATTGGAAGCAGACTGTTAGTTTAAGAAATATGAAGAATTGCTGAAACCAGTGGATAATCAAAAACACAAATCAAGTTAATATGATAATTAACTAAATTTGAAACGTTCTCTGTAGTGATCAGAAATACAGCACCTGGCAGTGAGTGGATGGAAGTCTTTATTTTCTGTGTGGATTGTCGTTCAGTTGACTTGTTGGGCTGATATGTTTGATCATCAGGCTGTAATGAGACTCTCGGTCTGGCTTTTTTATCCACCCTGGCACACAATTCCATTGTGCATGGCAAAAATTGTCTTTAGGAAAAGTCACTGTCACCTCAAGTGAACTGTCCACTTCCTCTTTTAGGAGCTGGGGAGCTGAGGGCACCACTTCCTCTTTCTCCAGTTATCCAACATTTCAAGGTGTCTGAAACCCTGAACACTCAGAGAACTGCAAAACTCAAATTAAACTTATAGTTTAATAACTAAAAATCTCATCTGGTTATCAACAGCATTTACTCATTTTATTAAAAAGCGTTCTTCATTGCGGGGAAAAAAGCAAGCATTTCTTCTTTGCAAAGACGCAGGAAAACAAAAAACTCTATTTATAATACAGTTTTTAACGTACCTTCTTTTTCTTTTTTAAGAATCCAAAATAAAATTACTGTAAGATATACTATTTGCTTATTCAAATCAGAATCTATATTTGAACTGGTCACCCAACCTCATTCTCATACTAATGCATAATGCACATTAGAATCTCTGAAACGGATACATTTAATTTCCACACACTGTCTCCCAGGGATAACAGGATACAAATTCTAGACACCTTCAGATAGAAAGTATAATATTTACACGCATGCAGTTAATATATAAATATTTATATAGTACTATTTATTCATCACTTTGAGAACACCTAGGTTTTACATCTCATATACATAAATAAATCAAAGTTTAAAATATAAAAGTTTCTTTATAATTCAAAATGTCCCAATTCTTTCAGAATGCATATTTCTATTGTTATGTTTTATAATTTTAACAATTTTTGCCTTTTTAAATTTATCGATTTATCTTGTTTCAACATTTATCATTTCTAATTTTCTCTTTATCATTCCATATTTTCAATCAGAATTAAAGTCTCTTAATAGCTCAGGTAAAAACATAATTTATCCTAAATCTTTTAAATTTGATCACGTTTTCAAAATTTTACTTAACAAAAAAGCCAAATTTCAGTTAAATATTTTAATTAATTGCATTGATTTAGAAGCATTTTTAAAAGGAAAAGTGCTGAGGTCCGTCATCCTACCTTAATTTAGTTCTTTTAGCCCGACTGGAATATGTCCCTCTGTCGAAACAGGGTTCTGCAGTCCGGCAGAGTGAAGATAAAATCATGCATGTGCATGGACGTGCATGTTACATGGTTCCTCGTCCCTGTCCATCCGACAGAGGGAGATTCCGAGGACTCCTGGATGGCCCGCCAAATTGTGATGGATTCTTTTTTCCCTGAACCTGACTACTCTACAATAATACTCACTCTAGTTGGCCAAGTCTTATACTTTTACCTCAACGCGTCTACAGTCGACGTCTGGCTGAGCTATAAACCTACCCTATACCTCAGCGCGTCTACAGTCGACGTCTGGCTGGGTACTAATCCTATAACCTCAGCGCGTCTACAGTCGACGTCTGGCTGGGTACTAATCCTATAACCTCAGCGCGTCTACAGTCGACGTCTGGCTGGGTACTAATAATTCTAACTTACTTGTTCTTGCTGTGCAGATTAAATAACAGACAGACTCCAGCAAATGTCCTTTCAATGCTTTTAATTACGGCCAGGAGAGTTCTCGAGTAATACTCAGAGAACTTCCCAAGTAAAAACAAGGCCGGTGGATCTCAGACAAATTCCATTGAGAATCCCCCCGAAAACACTGATACAACCGTTTTTATACAATAGGGAGGTATGGCATAATGACATTAATTTCATTGGTTCTTCATAGGTAGACTGTTTTGTTACTGGGTAGAGGAGACTTTGTTTTAATGATTCTAACTTAGTCATCTGTCTAGTTCCATTTCCCATATTTGTTATTTATACACACAGTCAGGTGTTTGACACACATACATTCATCTGAAGTACAGAATGTCTTAGGACATTGTATCAGAGATTTAGCTGGTTAAATGAGGTCAAATGTTAAAACATGGTAAGCTTAATATTCAGTTTAAAATTTTCCACCACATATGGCACTTGGTTCTAAGGACTCAGGGGCCCCAGCTGAGTGCAGATACATGGTTTTCATCCAAATATTTTGAAAGCTAAGCTTAAAAAAGCACTGTCCAAATACCCACTATTTGTCCAATAACCCACTGTTTTTCAAATGTACTAACCCTGACCTTCATGCAATAAGCTGCAAATGGACAGAATCCCGCCGGCAATCTATCCAATGGGTTTTCGGGTAGTACAAAAATAATTCTAAAAATAGTGGGTTATTGGACAAATAGTGGGTTCTTGGACAGTGGGATAGATTGCAGGTGGGATTCTGTCCATTTGCAGCTTATTGCATGGAGGCTGGGGTTAGTACATTTGAAAAATAGTGGGTTATTGGACAAATAGTGGGTCTGTGGACAGTGGGATAGATTGCAGGTGGGATTCTGTCCTTTTGCAGCTTATTGCATGGAGGCTGAGGTTAGTACATTCGAAAATAGTGGATTATTGGACAAATAGTGGGTTCCTGAACAGTGGGTTATTGGACAAATAGTGGGTTCTTGGACAGTGGGATAGATTGCAGGTGGGATTCTGTCCATTTGCAGCTTATTGCATGGAGGCTGGGGTTAGTACATTTGAAAAATAGTGGGTTATTGGACAAATAGTGGGTCTGTGGACAGTGGGATAGATTGCAGGTGGGATTCTGTCCTTTTGCAGCTTATTGCATGGAGGCTGAGGTTAGTACATTCGAAAATAGTGGATTATTGGACAAATAGTGGGTTCCTGAACAGTGGGTTATTGGACAAATAGTGGGTTCTTGGACAGTGGGATAGATTGCAGGTGGGATTCTGTCCATTTGCAGCTTATTGCATGGAGGCTGGGGTTAGTACATTTGAAAATAGTGGGTTATTGGACAAATAGTGGGTTTGTGGACAGTGGGATAGATTGCAGGTGGGATTTTGTCCATTTGCAGCTTATTGCATGAAGCCTGGGGTTAGTACATTAGAAAATAGTGGGCTATTGGACAAATAGTGGGTTTGTGGACAGTGGGATAGATTGCAGGTGGGATTCTGTCCATTTGCAGCTTATTGCATGGGGGCTGGGGTTAGTACATTTGAAAATAGTGGGTTATTGGACAAATAGTGGGTTCCTGGACAGTGGGATAGTGGGATTCTGTCCATTTGCAGCTTATTGCATGGAGGCTGGGGTTAGTACATTTGAAAATAGTGGGTTATTTGACAAATAGTGGGTCCGTGGACAGTGGGATAGATTGCAGGTGGGATTTTGTCCATTTGCAGCTTATTGCATGAAGCCTGGGGTTAGTACATTAGAAAATAGTGGGTTATTGGACAAATAGTGGGTTTGTGGACAGTGGGATAGATTGCAGGTAGGATTCTGTCCATTTGCAGCTTATTGCATGGAGGCTGGGTTTAGTACATTTGAAAATAGTGGGTTATTGGACAAATAGTGGGTCCATGGATAGTGGGATTTTGTCCATTTGCAGCTTATTGCATGGAGGCTGGGGTTAGTACATTTGAAAATAGTGAGTTATTGGACAAATAGTGGGTTCCTGGACAGTGGGTTATTGGACAAATAGTGGGTTCTTGGACAGTGGGATAGATTGCAGGTGGGATTCTGTCCATTTGCAGCTTATTGCATGGAGGCTGGGGTTAGTACATTTGAAAAATAGTGGGTTATTGGACAAATAGTGGGTTCTTGGACAGTGGGTTATTGGACAAATAGTGGTTTCTTGGACAGTGGGATAGATTGCAGGTGGGATTCTGTCCATTTGCAGCTTATTGCATGGAGGCTGGGGTTAGTACATTTGAAAATAGTGGGTTATTGGACAAATAGTGGGTCCGTGGACAGTGGGACAGATTGTAGGTGGGATTCTATCCATTTGCAGCTTATTGCATGGAGGCTGGGGTTAGTACATTTGAAAAATAATGTGTTATTGGACAAATAGTGGGTTCCTGGACAGTGGGACAGATTGTAGGTGGGATTCTGTCCATTTGCAGCTTATTGCATGGAGGCTGGGGTTAGTACATTTGAAAATAGTGGGTTATTGGACAAATAGTGGGTCCATGGACAGTGGGACAGATTGTAGGTGGGATTCTATCCATTTGCAGCTTATTGCATGGAGGCTGGGGTTAGTACATTTGAAAAATAGTGGGTTATTGGACAAATAGTGGGTTCCTGGACAGTGGGTTATTGGACAAATAGTGGGTTCTTGGACAGTGGGATAGATTGCAGGTGGGATTCTGTCCATTTGCAGCTTATTGCATGGAGGCTGAGGTTAGTACATTTGAAAAATAGTGGGTTATTGGACAAATAGTGGGTTATTGGACAAATAGTGGGTTCTTGGACAGTGGGATAGATTGCAGGTGGGATTCTGTCCATTTGCAGCTTATTGCATGGAGGCTGGGGTTAGTACATTTGAAAATAGTGGGTTATTGGACAAATAGTGGGTCCATGGACAGTGGGATAGTGGGATTCTGTCCATTTGCAGCTTATTGCATGGAGGCTGGGGTTAGTACATTTGAAAAATAGTGGGTTATTGGAGAAATAGTGGGTTTCTGGACAGTGGGACAGATTGTAGGTGGGATTCTGTCCATTTGCAGCTTATTGCATGGAGGCTGGGGTTAGTACATTTAAAAATAGTGGGTTATTGGACAAATAGTGGGTTCCTGGACAGTGGGTTATTGGACAAATAGTGGGTTCTTGGACAGTGGGATAGATTGCAGGTGGGATTCTGTCCATTTGCAGCTTATTGCATGGAGGCTGGGGTTAGTACATTTGAAAAATAGTGGGTTATTGGACAAATAGTGGTTTCTTGGACAGTGGGTTATTGGACAAATAGTGGTTTCTTGGACAGTGGGATAGATTGCAGGTGGGATTCTGTCCATTTGCAGCTTATTGCATGGAGGCTGGGGTTAGTACATTTGAAAATAGTGGGTTATTGGATAAATAGTGGGTTCGTGGACAGTGGGACAGATTGTAGGTGGGATTCTATCCATTTGCAGCTTATTGCATGGAGGCTGGGGTTAGTACATTTGAAAAATAGTGGGTTATTGGACAAATAGTGGGTTCCTGGACAGTGGGACAGATTGTAGGTGGGATTCTGTCCATTTGCAGCTTATTGCATGGAGGCTGGGGTTAGTACATTTGAAAATAGTGGGTTATTGGACAAATAATGGGTCCATGGACAGTGGGACAGATTGTAGGTGGGATTCTATCCATTTGCAGCTTATTGCATGGAGGCTGGGGTTAGTACATTTGAAAAATAGTGGGTTATTGGACAAATAGTGGGTTCCTGGACAGTGGGTTATTGGACAAATAGTGGGTTCTTGGACAGTGGGATAGATTGCAGGTGGGATTCTGTCCATTTGCAGCTTATTGCATGGAGGCTGAGGTTAGTACATTTGAAAAATAGTGGGTTATTGGACAAATAGTGGGTTATTGGACAAATAGTGGGTTCTTGGACAGTGGGATAGATTGCAGGTGGGATTCTGTCCATTTGCAGCTTATTGCATGGAGGCTGGGGTTAGTACATTTGAAAATAGTGGGTTATTGGACAAATAGTGGGTCCATGGACAGTGGGATAGTGGGATTCTGTCCATTTGCAGCTTATTGCATGGAGTCTGGGGTTAGTACATTTGAAAATAGTGGGTTATTGGACAAATAGTGGGTCCATGGACAGTGGGATAGTGGGATTCTGTCCATTTGCAGCTTATTGCACGGAGGCTGGGGTTAGTACATTTGAAAAATAGTGGGTTATTGGAGAAATAGTGGGTTTCTGGACAGTGGGACAGATTGTAGGTGGGATTCTGTCCATTTGCAGCTTATTGCATGGAGGCTGGGGTTAGTACATTTAAAAATAGTGGGTTATTGGACAAATAGTGGGTTCCTGGACAGTGGGTTATTGGACAAGTAGTGGGTTCTTGGACAGTGGGATAGATTGCAGGTGGGATTCTGTCCATTTGCAGCTTATTGCATGGAGGCTGGGGTTAGTACATTTGAAAAATAGTGGGTTATTGGACAAATAGTGGGTTCTTGGACAGTGGGTTATTGGACAAATAGTGGTTTCTTGGACAGTGGGATAGATTGCAGGTGGGATTTTGTCCATTTGCAGCTTATTGCATGGAGGCTGGGGTTATTACATTTGAAAATAGTGGCTTATTGGATAAATAGTGGGTTCGTGGACAGTGGAATTATGGGACGGCGCTCGGTGCTACGGACTCGGGGCCCCCGGCCGAGCGCAGATAAACGGTTTTCGTCGCGGCAGGAGCTTCGATTAAAAAGTCTATCGAAAATACTGCCCGAATCCCCACCCGGCAGATCGGCCGTGTCCGACCGTGTCCGACCGTGGCGCGTCGGACGAACGGCAGAAATTTTTTTGAAAAAAATAGTGGGTTATCGGACAAATAGTGGGTCCGTGGGATGGGGGCGTGGCCCTAAATATAGCTGCGAGTAGCGATTGCTGGCCCAAGCCGGTGGCACCGCAACCCCGCTGCCTTTAGTTACCTAAAGGCACCGGGGTGGCGGTACCGCCGGCTTTGGCCCTTCATCGCTTCTCACAGCTATATTTAGGGCCCAAGCCCTGAAAGGGCGCAGAGCCCTATTGTTTTCCTTGCGATTATTTTTTTTTTCTAACGACTATTGGGCACTTTTGGGGCCCTTAACATGCTCAAAAACTCTTGAAACTTTGCACATGGGTCAGAACCCGCAGCCATCAGAGCTGGGCTGAAGCTGGTACCTAAAGGCTTAACTAAAGTTACCTAAAGGCTCCGGGGTGGCGGTACCACCGCCTTTGGCCCTTCATCGCTGCTCGCAGCTATATATATATATATATATATATATATAAAAATATAGCCGGTGGCGCCGCCAACCTGGTGCCTTTAGGGTTATTGTGCACAAACGTAACACTGCTTTGACTATCGAAAAGAAATTTGCCGTACAGCTTGCAACAGTGTGGGCTCTGCAAAAGTGTGCATCGAGGACACTTATCAACCAAAATGTATGCGTGAGCAACCTTTTGAAACCTAAAATGAAAAATGAGACACCCTACAGACATTCATGGATTTAATGGACACATTACATAAGTACACAACACTGAAAATTCATATGAAGTGTGCCATTTGGGACAGGGCCTATGACCGTGAACACAGTTCAATGTTCCCTCAATTTTTTTTCTATTTTTTCACCACCTGAGCAAAAATATTCTTTGTACCTGACCTGTACATCATATGTAGAAACACAATGTTTTCAACATTCAGTTGTAACTTTTAACTTGAATGTGCCATTTATATTTTATTTGACCCTTCATTTAACGTATTGGTATTAAATCATATTTGTGAAAAACAAGCAGTTAATTAAGAAGGCACTAAATGAAGCACATTTTAGGTTATCTGATATTTTTTTCCAGTGCTGTTAACTGTACAGTCTTTACCAATAAATACTATGAAAAATAATTTACAAAATCTTTTGCAGGACAGTTCAATTCTTTACAATAAAAGAATATAGTAAGAAAGAAAAGTAAGCTGTTACACTGAGATGGTTTGGGAAAACCATAAAGTGTTTTTGTACAGTCAATGAATTGTGTACAGGAAGCATTAAACCATCAAAATTAAATGGTTGTTTGTTGCTTATGAATTTCAAATATTTTCTTTAGCAAGGGGTTTCAAACTTTTTTTGGCAATGAGCCCTAAACAACCCTTGTGAGGTACTTTATTTAGCCTTAAAATATAGGCCTAATATAACCTAAACAATACCTTTGTTAGATTCTTTATTCAGGCTCATAATATAATACAAAAGAGGCCTAATATAATATAAAAAATGAATTGAAGTATTTGAAGTGATATTATATATCAGTTAAAATGCTTCAATTTGTGCACATAATATATTATTATAATATGAAAACAAACTGAAGCATTTAAATAGATCTAATAGCTAAATATTTTCAAGAAAAGTGAATATGCGAACTCTTTAATAGGGATCGACCGATATGGATTTTTTAGTGCCGATACCGATACCGATTTTTTTCCCCATCAGCCTTAGCCGATACCGATACGGGCTGCCGATTTTCTTGAGCCGATACTTGGAGCCGATACATTTTACTCCCTCAATTTACATCATAAAAATACATGATGTTAACAAATGTTACAGGTCTCAATTTAATAAAAGTAAAATTTTATTAACTTCAAAAATTAATATTTAACAAATAGTAAAAACATGTGAGGTAGAACAAGAACAAGTAGATAAACAATTTAACAAATATTAAAAACATGAGGTAGAACAAAAAAAGTTCAGTGCTGAAAATAAATATTTAAGTATAAATTAAATAATTACACTATTGCACACAGTAGCAACCAGCATAAAGTGCACATTGTACTTCATTTTAAAAGAAACGAACTATGTACTGCCATGGTTTCATTTTTTCTACATAAAATAAAATGAGCATTTCTTGTCTCCAATATCACTGCGATGTCGAGGGAGACACACACCACACGCGTACAAACCTCAGCCAGGTGGGCTCTAAATAAATCTCCCACAAAAAGCACAGAACAACGTTGGCATTACTTAATCCTATGACCAGTGTTCGTTACAGCACCCGTATGCATACTAGGGCTGTCAAAATTGCTCAAATGGCGTTTGCATATTCCCTCTAAAAAACATATTCGAACATCCCGTTGCGCATTTTGTCATTGACGCGCATTACGTCAATAACAAAACACATTAATACAAAGAGACATAACTACTAGTATTAGATAGTTTATTTGAGTTTAAAGAGCAACTTGCAGGTTGGACACCCCTATATAGCATTGTGTAAGTTGACGATAAAACAACAAGATTTTCTGAACTGGAGTAATATATATTTAGCCATTAACGATATTTTGAGAAAAATTGTGATAAAATAACTCCCGTGTCTATGACGCACTAACCGGAAGTGACGATTGGCGAGGCAGTCTGTTCAAGTTCAGGCTCAGGTTACAATGGATGCGAACGACGAAACCGCGTTCTGCAATGTTGACGAATATGCCTATGCTGACCCACAGGCAAATAATTATGAGCCTTCTAGGCGAGATAGAAGTCAGGGGGAGATCGGGAGACGAACAATGGGCAGAGGAAAGAAGTAACGTTAGAGAACCAGTGGCTAATAGGGCAAGTGAGTTCATGTAAGTTAGCACCGCGGCTAACGCTGATTCATCTACTGTATGGCTATACCTTGGTGTTTTGCAATAAATCTGGTTTAGCAAACATACATTTGACTTTGTTCTTGATTAAACATCTATTTAGATTGACTTAATTTAAGCCAGCAACATTTTGTCTTCTCATATTCTACGCTGACAGTGATTATGCAGACCATCCAAGCTGGTTAGCACTATCCACATTGATCATGCCATAACAACAAATAAATAATGCTTTTCAAATGCAGTTTGTGATACAATTTAAAGCGAGTGAAATGTGCGCCACAAACGACCGAGTGTGTGTGTGGTAACAGACGCGGCAGTGAAGTCTGCTCTATTCACCTGCACATAACGCACCCAAGACCAAAAAGCCTTGTTTTTCCTTGAAGGAAAATGACGGATATGATGTCCTGACAGGCTGGAATTCGTGCAACAACCACAAACACAATAATTTACCATTATGGCTTCGATCTAAAACTATATGTCTCTCACTACTGCTCTAACTACATCAACACCCAGCAATGAGAAAGCGGCCGCGAGCTCATTTGTTTTCCTCGGGCTACGTCATATGACGCGTTGCTTGCTGGAAAGGCGTATTCCAGAGCCTAGCGCATTTTCATCAAAATCTCTACATCAAATGAGATTTCATTAGTAATTTTTACATAAGTGTTTTTAAAAGACCTCTGCAGACAATTTAAAGTCTTAATTCAGAAATAAAATCAACCTGCATGTTGCTCTTTAAACATATTTGACAACGTATTAAAAAGCAAGTAAATCAACTAATGGCCAAAACCGCAGAGCTCTCTTGCTCACTCACTGTCTCTCCCGGGCACTCGCTCTCCCTCGCGCTCTCTGCGCGTCAGTTAAATGATCAACAACAAACAAATGTTGAGTGCTTATCAAGAGTTTTGTGCAAGCAATTTAAGGTTGTGAGCCGCGACTCTTATCCCCAAATAAAGCAGGCTTCATTCATTGATTGAAGTTTCACAGTATATTGAACCGACTGTGAGCGCTCCGAGCGAGCTGAGGGCTGTGGTAACGTTATTAGTCTGCAACCGCGGGCGTGTTTTTCCACATTCAAATATTAATTTTCACCTTCAAAATTAATACATATTCGAATTTAGAATATTCATAGACAGCCCTAATGCACACTGAAAGGATAGTCTACACCTTAGCTATTTGCAGCTCCCTAATACAATGGCAAGCAGTTAAGTTTTATAGATGAGGCATTCGCCTTTTCCATTTGGACTCACAAACTTGCTTAGCTATATGCAAGCACATAACAGTTATAGAGCAACGTGTTTCCATTTTCAAAGTGTTTGACAATATTTCAGCTGTCAAACATTTAAAAGATGCTTTGAAAGTTTAAGTTACCATTCTTGTGAAGAGCAGGTTGCACTCTGCTAGCGGGGGAGGGCGGGGCACGTGAACTACAGTCTCCAGCAGCAGCACAGAGCTGCACATGAACGCCTGCTTATAAATAACATCGGGGAAAAAAAAAACTATCGGCGAACGAGCAGCCGTGTATCGGCCGATTCCGATACACGTAAAAAACGCAAATATCGGCCCGATATATCGGCCGGCCGATATATCGGTCGATCCCTACTCTTTAATAGTAATCATACCTACCCCCCACCCCCCACACACAAAATCATCGATTTAAACAACCCTAAATAGCCGACTTCCTGTTGGGCTGGGGTAAAAAGTAAGAGTGTGAAGTATATATGAACCGATGAGATCTATATGTGTACAAAGTTTCATATTATTACATGCAAGTGTGTTTGATTTATGGACCAAATTTTCAGATCAAGTTTATGGACCAAGTTAATTTAATTAAGAAACTAGTTATATAAAACTATTGTCAATGCACTACAATTAAACTGGTTATATGCCTTTACTTATAAAAAAACTTATTTAAAACATACCAGGCTTAAGAAATGTATTTTCTTATTCTGCAGGCGAGACACACAGCAGTGAAATAGTTAAGCCCCCTCCCCCTGCACACACACACAGACATGCACACACACAGACAGGCAAACACACAGACAGAGACAGAGATGTAGGCTCAAACAGAGCATGACCAGATTCAAACAAACATGTCTTACTTTCTGTGGGTCCTAGCTAATGAGTGTCAATTAGAAAGTTGTCCGGCTCGAGGAGTACAATATACATACTGATTTTTGTAACTGTAGATAAAACTAACAACCCCACTTTTGTCAAAAGGTGGCGCTACTGAGCCCTCACCACGCCCATTTCTGAAACTTTGCACATGTCTACTGGCTAATAAATGTGATGTGTCTGATGAGTTTCATGCAATTTGAAGCATGCTTAGGGTCTCAAAAGCATCCTAAAAGAATTGTAAAGTTTGATGCGTCGCCACGGCAACAGTTTCAAAGATATCAAGAATCAATTCACAGGTCTACATCTGCCGTATGTTTACATTATACAGATGAAGTTTGAAGCAAATCGGGTTAAAATAAGAGGGTGATTTTAAAGCATTTTGAAAGTGAGACACATCCTGCTGCCAGTTGGTGGCGCTAAAACTTTGACACAGAATAGTCACATCCATGTGATCGTCCTCTTACAGCGAACACACTCCTGAAGTTTCATCAAGATCGGTTGACGTATGCTGAAGTTATGACACACTTAATGTTTCACGTTTCTCGCCATGATTTCATTTCCTCGCCACGGCCAAACCGTTCGAGATATCAAAAATCCCCTCGCAAACTTTCATCCTCAATGTCTTGACTTCACGCTGACCGAGTTTCGTAGAATTTGGATAAGAGCTCTAGGAGGAGTATTAAAAATTCCATTGCAAGTGTTTTACAAAGAACCTTAAATAACTGACTTCTTGTTGGGCTGGGGTAAAAAGTAAAAGTGTGACGTATATATGAAATGATGAGATCAACATGTGTACCGAGTTTCATATTATTACATACAAGCGTGTTTGATTTATGGACCAAGTGTTCGGACCCCATTCCAGGTGGCGCTGTCGAGCCCCCCTGCCACGCCCGGGTACCATCTTCAGCCCGGACGCGGGTTCTGACCCGTGTGCAAAGTTTCAAGAGTTTTTGAGCACGTTAAGGGCCCCAAAAGTGCCCAAATAGTCGTATAAATAATATATATATATATATATATATTATATAAATATAGCTGCGAGCAGCGATTGCGGGCCCAAGCCGGTGGCACCGCAACCCCGGTGCCTTTAGTTACCTAAAGGCACCGGGATGGCGGTACCGCCGGCTTTGGCCCTGCAATCGCTGCTCGCAGCTATATTTATATATATATATATATAATCTGGTTGCAGCTCACACTTAAAGAGAATCTTTGCAGATTTTCTTCCCTCAAATCTTAAACATGCTCACACTACAAGATTTGAAAATCGCGGTGCATCACACACTACACAATGTTATTAAGATTATTGTGCTAGAGGAAGTGGCTCACGTGATCTCACGCAGCAGATTGGAAGCAGAAAAGCGGATGTAAAAAAAAGCTGTCCCTCATATCAAGTCATATTCGTGAAAAGGTTGCCGTGACCAAGGAAAGAGAACTTTTTTAATCATCCTTTTAACATTTAAGGTTAGGCTATTTTTAATGAATGGCGTCAGCTCTGGTCAGTACAATAAAAAAATTAATTGATCTCAATGAAGTGAAGCGTCAGTTTCGCGTTGTCCATGTAACTTACCGCAATGCTGCTGAGTCTTGTAAAGTGGAGATCAAAGTTAAAATGAAATATTAAAATAAATAACAGCTTGTTTAATTACATCTATATTTGAATGAATCTGCATTTTTTACATTTCCGTTGAATGAACAGTTTAATGACTCACTCAAAGACAGTGCCTTGTCACCACCTAGTGGCGTAACAATGTAACTGGACTGAGCGACAGCCTAGACGAGCAATGCCGAGTGGTAAAATATCCAAAGCCTTTATTAAAGTGAGATTCGAGGATCGAAACTAACTGTTATATTATAATGGCATAAGGCATATTGTCAGGTTCATATTCTGTTATTATATTATGTGGACCCTTATTTTGACATCGTATCTTCTGTTTACTCCACTTCAATGCGCTATTTAGTTTCGGTTTTTATTTCTGGACATATACTCGTCTTCGTGCCTGTTGACCACAGCACAACACTTATTTATTTAGCAATAAATAAATAAATGAAGATAATACTGCATATCGCGCTGCTGAGTCACTCAAAATTACAACAGTGGACATTCCTTCACCACGACAGCCTGTTTCTTATTGGCTAGACAGTGCTGACGTTAATCACAATCTTGCTCATCCTGATAAATATCAAACATGTTTGATATGATCGGAGTGAGCCCAATTTGTGTGAGAGCAGATCGGGAGGTGCAATATTCGATCTGTGAACACCTCACATTACCAGATAATCTGCGCCGAACATCGGAACCGATCGAGGTAATCAACAAGATTTTGTCTCCGATTCTCCTGAGGGGAAAATCGGGCATAAATCGGCCTAAAACTCCTGTAGTGTGAGCCAGGCATTAGTATCTTTAATATATTTTCATAATTTTGAAGAAGTTTGGTGTGGGAATAATTAAAAATTACTTAAGAGGGGGGAAATAAAAATGTAAAGGCTGGTTTTGCAAAACATTCACATACAGACTGAAACAACCGACTTCCTGTTTTGCTGGCTTAAAGTTGCTTGGGCTAATGAGATCTATAAGTGTACCGAGTTTAATATTATTATATGCAAGTGTGTTTGATTTATGGACCCAATTTTCAGACCAAGTTAATGGACCATGTTAATTTAATTAATGAACTAATTATATAAAACTATTGTCAATGCACTACAATTAAACTGGCTATGTGCCTTTACTTATAAAAAAATAAAATAAAAACTTATTTAAAAAATCCCAGGCTTAAGAAATGTATTTTATTTATGCTGGCCAGACACACAGCAGTTAAATGGTTAATTAAGCCCCCTCTCCCTGCTAAAACAAACACACACACACACACACACACACACACACACACACACACACACACACAGACAGGCAAAGGCTCAGACATATGCTCAGAGGGAGTATGACTATATTCAAACTAAAATATCTGACTTTCTGTGGGTCCTAGCTATTGAGTGTGCATTAGAAAGTTGTCCGACTCGAAGAGTACAATATACATACCGATTTTTGTAACTGTAGATAAAACTAACAACCCCACTTTTGTCAAAAGGTGGCGCTACTGAGCCCTCACCACGCCCGTTTCTGAAACTTTGCATGTGTCTACTGGCTAATAAATGTGATGTGTCTGTCGAGTTTCATGCAATTTGAAGCATGCTAAGGGTCTCAAAAGCATCCTAAAAGAATGGTAAAGTTTAATGCGTCGCCACGGAAACAGTTTCAAAGATATCAAGAATCCATTCACAGGTCTACATCTGCCGTGTATTTACATTATACAGATGAAGATTGAAGCAAATCGGGTTAAAATAAGAGGGTGATTTCAAAGCATTTTGAAAGTGACACTTCCTGCTGCCAGTTGGTGGCGCTATAACTTTGACACACAATAGTCACATCCATGTGATCGTCCTCTTACAGCGAACACACTCCTGAAGTTTCATCAAGATCGGTTGATGTATGCTGAAGTTATGACACATTTCCTGTTTCACGTTTCTCACCATAATTTTGTTTCCTCGCCACAGCCAAACCGTTCGAGATATCAAAAATCCCCTCGCAATTTTTGATCCTCTATGTCTTGACTTCAGGCTGACCGAGTTTCGTTCCATGCGGATGAATGCTCTAGGAGGAGTACATTAAATTCCATTGCATGCGTTTTAAAAACAACCGTAAATATCTGACTTCCTGTTGGGCTGGGGTAAAAAGTAAAAGCGCGATGTATATATGAAACAATGAGATCGACATGTGTACCGAGTTTCATATTATTACATGCAAGCATGTTTGATTTATGGACAAAGTGTTCAGACCCTGTTCCAGGGGGCGCTGACGAGCCGCCCTGCCGCGCCCGTGTACCAGCTTCAGCCCGGCTCTGATGGCCGCGGGTGCTGACCCGTCTGCAAAGTTTCAAGAGTTTTTGAGCATGTTAAGGGCCCCGAAAGTGCCCGAATAGTCGTTAGAAAAAAAAAAAAGAAAAAAAAAATAATCCTAAGGAAAACAATAGGGCCTTCGCCCTTTCAGGGCTTGGGCCCTAATAATCCTAAGGAAAACAATAGTGCCTTCGCCCTTTCAGGGCTTGGGCCCTAAAAATAAATAATAATAAAAAAAAATAATCGCAAGGAAAACAATAGGGCCTTCGCCCTTTCAGGGCTTGGGCCCTAATAATAAATCTAAGGAAAACAATAGGGCCTTCGCCCTTTCAGGGCTTGGGCCCTAAAAATAATAATCCTAAGGAAAACAATAGGGCCTTCGCCCTTTCAGGGCTTGGGCCCTAATAATCCTAAGGAAAACAATAGGGCCTTCGCCCTTTCAGGGCTTGGGCCCTAATAATAATAAATATAGCTGCGAGCAGCGATTGCGGGCCCAGGCCGGTGGCACCGCAACCCCGGTGCCTTTAGTTACCTAAAGGCACCGGGATGGCGGTACCGCCGGCTTTGGCCCGCAATCGCTGCTCGCAGCTATATTTACATATATATATATATATATATATATATATATATATATATATATTTAGCCGGTGGCACCGAAATGATGAGATTTCGAGAAATGATGAAATGATGAGATCAACATGTGTACCGAGTTTCATATTAGTACATACAAGCGTGTTTGATTTATGGACCAAGTGTTCGGACTCCATTTCAGGTGGCGCTGTCGAGCCCCCTTGCCATGCCCGGGTACCATCTTCAGCCCGGCCACCTTGGTGCTTTTAGGGTTATTCTACATGACGTGCAAAAACATAACCCCCGCTTTGACTGTCAAAAAGAAGTGTGCTGAAGAGCTTGCATCAGTGAAGGCTCTGCAAAAGTGCACATTGAGGGCACATTTTAACCACAAAGTATGCGTGAGCAACCTTCTGAAAGGTCAGGTGTCCATCCAGGTCTACATCTGTACTGTGTTTACATTATAGTATTTAGGGATACGCCGATCCGATACTCAGGATCGGTATCAGCTCCGATACTGCCATCTTTGCCGGATCCGGTATATTTACACCACTTAATCAAACCACTCTTCTTTAAAACATTATGATGTGATTTTTTTCACATGTATTTTGTTACTCTTATTGAGCTATTTTGTCCACACACAGGACTCACTGCCAATCATACGTGCTCACATCATTCTCTTTCTGTGAAAGCTGTATACTGCACTCACCAGTTTTCACTCTACAGCGGTTGACCAGAGCACTGAAATTATTTCTCACTTAAACTACAATCAAATGGATTTTCTCACACATTTTGCGTTAGTCCTCCGCATGGCATTTTATTATTTTCTGCGCAGCTTCAATGCAGTGCATGCACACAGCCTAGAACACATGACACGCACACACAGTCACGAGAGAGGCGCGATCGAATGTGTGTTTGTGTGCGAACAATGGAAACTCCATTTTGTTCATACAGGAAAATATTCAGACTAATGTCTTGTGGGAGCAACAGAATACATGTAACGGCATTATGTAATCAGGATACAAAAATCCAGTGAGTTACATCAAAAAAAGTAGTAATCAGATTGTAGTTACTTTTTGAAAAAGTATATAGTACTTTAGGGATGCACCGAATATTCGGCCGCCGAAAATTTTCGGCCGAAAATGGCCCAAAAGTGCATTTTCGGTTTTCGGCCGAAAGACTTTTATCACCGAAACAATACGGCCGAAATATTGTGATGACGCAAACAGAAACCGCGAGCCGCACGTGCTTGTCTGAAGCAACGTGTCTGAGGTGTGGACGCATTTCAGTGTATCTGAAGCCGCGAGGAGACGGAAGCCTTGTTTATCCACCTATATCTGCTCTAAACCATAGCTCTAAACAATGCGCGCCGCCATGACGACCACTCCGGGTGCGTGCGGGTCAAGAGCGGTGCACGCGCTGTCTGTGGAGACTCGCGCTACGGAGGCAGGCGAAAGTATAAACAAGGCAGCGCGAGTCTCCACAGACAGCGCGCGCACCGCTCCAAACGGTCGAGTCGTTTATACTTGACGCGCTCTCCGTTGTACTATTCCTTGAAACGACAGTGGACGACTCAAAACTGTCCTCTAACCATTAGGAATCGGTGAGAAGAAGAAAGATAAACACATGATAATGTTTATTTCTTTTAGTATTCCGCCACCAATACAAAAATAATCATGTAAAACCCAGTAAACCCTGAGATTATTACTTGTGACATTACAAAAAAATATGTATGGGAATTGGGAACATGTATATAACTAAATTAATGCTCTCTTAAATATTTTCTACATTCACTAAACATGTTTCATGTACATTTGTATTAAACATGGACCATTGTTCATTTCAAAAGGCTTTTATGCTGTTGTATGCTAAATTTTTAAAATGTAACTAATTTAGACATGCAAACTGGGTGCTGGTGTGATGAGAAGTTTGCACTCGGCTTTGTTTTTGAGAGAACATTTCATTTTAAAACCTTTCTGCAGGCCAGTAGATTATTATTTAGTGTACACATGAGTGGGGTCAAGTTAAACATTTTAGTTTGAATTTTATTTTATACTGTGCATTGTGCAAAATAAATATTTGCAAAGTTTGTAATTGATTTATTCTTTGAAAATATTATATTAATTTATGCAATTGCAATGCCTTGATTTTAGTAAAGTTTGTACACAGTCATAGCCATAAATGCAATGATACTAATAATTGGCATTATTTCGGTGTTTCGGTTTCGGTTTTCGGCCTTGGTTTCCTCTTTTTCGGTTTTCGGTTTCGGCCAAGAATTTTCATTTCGGTGCATCCCTACTTAAAGCCATTTAATATAAAGTGGGACCCTTTTTTATGAAATAATTTGTAACTGTATCGGAATACATTTTTAAAGTAACCCTCCCAAGCCTGGTCTTGTGTGCACGTCAGTTACTTTCACTTTTTAAGTTAGCGATTTTTAAGGCCCCAATCCTACTGTATTACCTAATGTGGATATTGATCCAATAGTTCTACCTAATTTTGAACACAAGAGGGCAGTATAGCACTATGAATGATTTTTTTCTCTTTTGACTAAACCATTCTGTCTGTTTTTAAACTTAAACATAATTCTTAAAATTAAAAAAAGGAATAAAATGGCTATAGTTCCAATATTGGTATAGTCTTATACAGTGTTGGGGTAGTTACTAAAAAGTAATTAGTTACTAGTTACTTCTGTAAATTGTAATGAGATTACTTTACTAGTTACTGCGTTGGAAAAGTAACTTCACTACTTATTACTTTACTTTCCTATTTCTTAATTTACCGTGTAGCCTACATGGACAAACATCATATCAGTTTTTGCCCTATCATCACTTTATTGTAAAAATGTATACAAAATGACATGAAAGAACAATATCCCTGTCTGCACAAATAAATATGCCGCACTGTAAAATTCACAAACAAAATGGGGTTCAAAATTCAATATTTTAAAATGGTGTTTAACACAGAAGTTTCAAAACAGGCTGGGAGAATAAAACTCTTCTCCTGAAAACAAAACCAGCTTTTTATTCGGCTCATGGTAATAATAATAATTAAAAAAAAAAGATGTCAATGAAAAATAATAAAATAAAGGTCACTTTATCCTATAAAATTCTTAATCCTAATTTAAAATGTATTTTTCTAAACCTGGGGGATTAATGGTCGACAGGGGAAGCATGTCTTCTACAATAAACCCTGCAACAATCCTGTTCATTTCGTTTTGTGTTATCCAAGACTTTCGAGCCTTGTTTTTACTTGATGCGTCCGAACGAGCGGAAAGGTGCGCGCGGCAAACAGCGCATGCGATGCAGCATCCGAGGATGAACGACCAAGAAGCCGAACCTGCACCGAACATGGAGCCTACATCTCCGCAACGGCACCAAGTTTGCGCATCTAAATCAGTTATTTATGTTTACAAAATGAGCCTAAGATCCATGTTTTATAAAATGTCCACGAAACTTAATGAAATATTTAGTGAAATTAGAAAATAGAGATCGTTCATTTAGTTTTTTAGCCTATATACATGTTTTTATATCCACATATTTTGTTCTAATGTCACAAATAATAATCTTAGGGTTTACTATAGCCTACATTTCACTCAAATATTTTTGTGCTTTCGAGCAATAAACTGAAAGTAATGTGAATATTGCCATTCAGGGCTGGACTGGGACAAAAAATCAGCCCTGGACACTTCATCCAGACCGGCCCACTATGCATGTAAACACACACACACACGTGCATTAATCTATACGTGCATTAATCTGCATGTAAAATTACTGATTAGATTTTATTTACTATCAAAAACAAGAAAAAACTATTAAAATAATAAACAAAGGGAATGGAAATGATTTTATAAGGCTTTATTGTAAATAACTGGTATTAATTTATGTGCCACTTAATATTCTAATAGAATATTCTTAGGCTATACATATATTTCATGAAGTGCAACATCACGGTGAGGACCTACAGAAATATATATTCTGTAGCTCCTGGCAGTGATGTTTCACCTCATGAAATATAGTTTATATAATATAGCATAAGAATATTCTGTTACAATATTATGTTCACATTTATGACACAGACAGTAGATAATATTATGTTCACATTTATGACACAGACAGTATAGGCTTCTGCCAGGCACTTTCAGGGATACAAATTGAAAAAAATATGTATTTATGTGCATATTTATATGCAAAATACTCCTTTTTTCACATCAACTATGTGCTATGGTCATTAAATGGCTATCCTTTTCACTTAAGTCCAGCAAATAATTCATTTATTTTAACACATTTGGTGGCATCTGCCTCAAGTTATCGTTGTTATGAAATACAGTCGTATGTTTGCATAGAATTCATTTTGAACACTATAATATTACTAGGGCTGTAACGATATACGATATAAAATCGAAATCGCGATACTCAGGTCCACGATACTGTATCGCGATGTGAGAAGGCAGAATCGCGATACATCCCTTCCACCTCCCAGTTATCTTTCCCGTCCAGATCCAATGCTACCACATCTTTAAATTACTATTTATTTATATTATTTGAAGTTAACATTATAAAATATGTAGACCTACACCACAAAACTAGTTGAGGTTAAATTAGCCAAAACTTAAATCCATCAGACTAATCATTTTCAGAAAATGCATTTAATACCAATATATTTACCCTTCTGTTTATATATCCATATGCTACTCCCTTAATAAAATCAAGTACGTCCAGACATTAGAAAAATATAAGTCTTCACATTCATTTTATATTTAATATGAGGGAAATACACACGCGTACACGGACGCGACACAAAACATCTTTAATATTTAGGTGGCAAAAATATAGCCTATATTTTTTTTATAATTCTGTAAATTACACTGTACAAACCAAAAGAAATACTAGGCTGCCCACGGGATGAAGGGTTAGCTCTCCCCAGAACATAAAATATTTATTTTGTTTTTTATTTTTCGTGTTCGAGGAAAAAAAAACAATGTCGTGACAGTTCTCTGAAGCGGCACTTAAACTGTCAGAGAATTCAAATAGAAAGCACAAAGACTTACTTTAAATTGAATTTTGTTTTTTTATTAATTGTATGTCAATTTTAATAAATGTTTCATCAACCAATTGCCTGGATTTAATAAATAAGAAGAAAATATAGCTACCCTACAGATAGGAATCACGACATTGAGGTGCCGGCGCCTGAATTGGAGCTCGTCTCATGAATCGCAACCCTATTTACTGAGAAATAAATATATGTTGAAATATCTACTTTTAAAAAGAACAATTCAAAACGAAAGAAAACAGACCGCTCTCTGCTTATGTAATCCGCATGAAAAGTGCATTTCTCTTTGGCGCGCTCGCGAAGGCTGTCGCGGTTATGGAATTTCCCTTGTGGTAACGTTGAGTGGCTCAATAGCACGATATGCCCTATTACCGCCATTCATTTATTTATTTAATTTATATGTATCTGTTGCTATATAAATATGTTTACGATGTGGACAAAAACAACGACATTTTCAGTAATCACTGTAACCGAAACTTTCTATAACGTTAAAATGATGATGCACGGCCACCTTTTCACGGCTTCAAAGACAGACGCAGGACACGCTCTGCTGATATCATTCATTGCTGTTTAAAGCCTCTGTAGGCTACACAGCATCACCAAGATAAAACACTCTTGTTATCATTACATTATGTACTGGTTTAACATGCAATACATGCATGAAGTTCAAAACAAGAAGGGTATAGCCTTATAAAAAATATATATAGCTGGAGCACAGAAAACAACCCAAAAGCAGCAGCCTACACTGCCTAGTTTAGTTTAATAATTTGCATAGTTATTATTGTTTTTTGGTGTTCAGATTTTTTCCAAATTTTATTTAATAAAAATACCTGTACATTTTTTCCTCTCAAAATCTATTTTTCACACCAAGCCCCGCCCCCGTGATGGAATCGCGATACGAATCGAATCGTGGGTCAAAAATCGCGATACGAACCGAATCGTGGCTTTGGTGTATCGTTACAGCCCTAAATATTACATGCTTTCAAAATCTGAGGTAAATTATCCGTTATGGCTTGTGGCACAGTGACCTATTTTTAACTAAAAATAAATAATGTGTACTCATAACCAATGTAATTTCTTCATTCTGTCAGCCGCGACGTCGCAGAAATAGAAACCGTTTCTAAATTAGAGACTTCGCATGTCACCGTCGCGTCTGGTTAGGACAAAAACTCTGATTAACATGGAAAAGATACCTTTTATCGCGTGTCGCGGCATCGTGTGTAGTTAGGACACGGTCTAAGCGGCCGCTTCTCAAGTCTAGAATCTGAACTTGATTCCGATTGCCCAGTGTCAGACAGTCAGACCTGTCAGTCTCTCAGCTCGCGTCAGCTTCATGCGGCTTCATGAGAGAGAGGCATAAGTCCGGAATTGGACAATTTAACAATATACTTACTATAGAATATATTTACAATTAATAATGATTTAAAAACAAAATACATAACGCGCCGGGCCGCCGGCCCAACCAGACCGCGGCCCACCGGGAATCTCCCGGTAGTCCCGATGGCCAGTACATGCCTGATTTAGTATCTTTAATATATTGTCGCTGCCTGATGAAACGCACGTATGTCCAAAACGGTTACTTTTCAGGAAGTGGAAAAAACATGTTATTTCAAAAGCAGATGAACGTAGCATTCTCATGTTTGGCACAACATCTTTAAATGTAACCACATTCTTGCCAGTGTCATGATGTAATCCATATTTGACCCAAAATCGAGTTTAAATGGACATACGTGCATATTGTACTGTAACGGTGGTCGATACGCGTTCTTCCGATCATTAAAAAGAATGGTTATATTGACAGATGAATAGGCTACGCTCAGTTTACAGGGGTTAAAGTTCTCCGTCGCTACGACGGATTTCCGTTAATTGCAGCGAGTCTAGGACGGATATCCGTCAATTGCAGGGTTCCCGTCTGTCCTTATGTCTTAAATTAACTTTTCATAATTTTAAGGCCGTAAATAGGCTTTCATTTCGCAAATAGTGTGATAAATGTCTTAATTTTAGTTTGAATAGGTCTTAAATTAAGGAAAGATGATGCGTATTCACCCTGCTGAGGGGGGATGTGATAAAGCCTGGAGTGGAGCGAAAGCACGTTCTTCTCTCCACTCTAAGCATTCTGTAATCACTTTGCTGCTGGTCCACTCCGGGTTTTCCAATTCCCGCTCACGGAAAAACTGCTCCCTTTACTGTACGTTCACACCGCCGCCGACTTGAGCTTCCAAAGCAGCCGGAAGTCATTCATTTTCAATGGAAGCTGGCTTCTCTCAGCTGCAAGGAGCGTCAAATTCCTCGGCTTCGCGTTTTGGGCGTTTTGAGCGTTTTGAGCGTCAATCTGAAAGTTGAAAGAAGCTCAACTTTATGGTAATGAGCTATGACGCGGTTCAGCGGCAAGCAGCGGCAAACGCCAGCAACCAATCGGAATAAAGACGTCCTTCACTCTGGCTGATTCCGGAGACACATACGATGTGAACTTTCGTTCCTACCTAAACATTAGTTCCGAGAAAATGGAGGAGAAGCTGAAAATCTCCGAGTCCGACGTCTTCTCCCCAAATGCAGTAAAGCAGCACCAAACACAACAACTTCACGATTTTCCATAATGATCCAGTGATAAACATTTGAGAATGAGCGCAACTTTTATTTGAAATATTTACGAACGCTCGCTAATAATAATAATAGTTAATTATTAATTTTCCCCGACGGTTATAAAGCGGTTATAAAAATGCTGTCATTCATCATAAAAGTTTTATTCAATGTATTGCTTGTTTTCTCGATTTATTACATTTCATATTGTGACACTTCTCTTCTCCCTGCAACGTCAAAGCGTTCAAAGCGTCAACGAGCTTCCCCGTGCTTTTTGACAAGCGTCCTTGACAGAGCGGCCAGAGCTTCTTTGACGCTCAAGTCGGCCGCGGTGTGAACGTACGGTTACACTCAATCTTGTCAGGCGAGGCTACAGCTCATTTGCTGCGGTCCCATGATAGAAAACAGAGCGCGGGTCAATATTGGTCGTTTCTCAATACCAAATACGCAAACTTCGGACTTGCATCCTTGGTAGTTCGGACTTGCCAAGTTCGACTTGGGAGAACAAACTCCCGAGGACGAGAGGAGGCTGCTAACAGCGCGTTCTTGATCGGCTATGTTTACACGGAAACGATTCTGAAGAGAAAACGCAAAAGTGGCGTTGCATCATCTTTTTTTAAATTCTGCGTTTAGACGAGTGTTTCGTGTGGTAAATCCACGTGCAAATGGAGACGCAAAAGTGTGAAATTCAATGTAGTATGCACTTCAGGCGGCTAGGAGTGCATACTACAACAACACCAAGTCAACGCGCCTGCGTACAACCTTCACAGTCAAGCAGACTTTTGCGTTTTTACCGTTTACACGGGAACGCGACGGTGGAGCGTTTTTAAGATTTCCATTCTGGAGGGTGGTTTCACTTTTTTGCGTTTTTGAGCCTCAAAAACACTCTCGCCGTGTAAACGAAAGGCACATCCGATAAAATATTTTTACGTTTTCACCCGCGAGCGTTCTCGTGTAAACAGGGCCTCAGCACTCGGATACTCCGGTTATCAACTCTGCCTTTTTTCATCAACACCACTCTGCCTCTTTTCATTTATAAATGAACATAATTATTATCATAAACATATAAATGGCCACACAAATGTGGTTCAGGCAACTCACATTGATTATCATATATTTATAACAACACGAAATATAGCTAAAACCTGCTTCCTTTTGTTTTAATTCTTTTTTAAAATATGAAACATTATTTTTCATTAAAACTGACATTTAACAAACAGACAGGGTTGTATCGTTTTATTGTATTATGCGTACACATACAGTGAAGAGAATGCATAGTAATATAATATTTTATATATTTTAGAATATATAAAATTACACAAGCATGTCTTTTTTGTTAAATGTCAGTTTTAATGATAATATCCCGTTCAAAAGTATAAGTAGCCTAATAGGTAGGCTATAATAAGCTATACAATGAGAAATAAAGCAAACTATTCAGTTAAACATAAGTCAGCTCTCTAATAGGCTACAAAGTTAAATAGCCTACATAATAAAGTTATAGAACTTCACTTTGCCCTCAGCCAAAACGATTTGCCATGGCACAAACTATATATTAATATAGTTTAGCATGGTTTGGTCTCATAAGATAAAGAACATGCACTGAAAAGTTATGTATATGGTTGATTATTTGTCAAGATAAGTAATTGTTTTTCATAGATTAAAATGGCTTTTAAATTACGTAAACTGGCAATATTAGATCGGTTTTAAACATCTCCCCTTAAAACGCTATTGGTCTCGACAATTTAAATAAAGTTACAGGAATATGACTTGGCCTGAAAAAAATTTCAGTCAGAAGAATTTTTTTCACTTTAAGCCCTGAGTTTATCAAATAGCCTACGCTCAGTTTATTAAATGTCTCTTGCAAACTATGAAGAGACAATGATGAATCAATACACACTGACATGGCGATGCTGGACTGATTCTTTATTTACACCATCATACAGTAATTTTGTCGGTTGTTTATTACAGATATTAGCATGCATTTTATTGATCATCAGCTAATTTCATCAATTGACATCAATAAGTGAGAGTGGCAACAGCCCTGGTAAGAGTCAAGAGATCATTTCTTTCTTTACTTGAAGATGATTGTGTAGATGATAAAGCGTCTGTGACTTACTTTCACTTTTATTTGCGATGTTTGCACGTTGGTTTGACGCTCAGCTGCTGCTCATCTGCGGCGGTGATGCGTGTCGCAGTAGCGTGTCTAGTAGTAGTCATGTCTGACTATAACATAGCCTGTAAACGCTCTCACTCGTTTATTTTTTAGCATTTTTGGGAGGAGTAAAATATACATGTGTGATATCAACAACCAGATTGCGTTTACACGTAAAGATCCAAACACAATGCGAGCCAGACTACCTCCAGATGGTCAGGCAAATCGATCACAATCCGATCACAACGTAATACCTTGCATTAACATTTCTTTTTTATTATCCGGATAACTTATCTGGATACAGATCGCATTTTAATACCAGGTGTAGGGGTCTCAGAGACGAGACCGGCGAGAAACTTCACGAGACCGGCGGAATGCCTCCACAGGGCGGGGAGATACTATACTGCCTATGGGAGCGGCCACTTCTCCGCTCTTGAATCCGATTGGCCAGTGTCAGACAGTCAGACCTGTCAGTCTCGCAGCTCGCGTCAGCTTCATGCGGCTTCATGAGAGAGACGCATAAGTCCGGAATTGGACAATTTAACAATATACTTACGATAGAATATATTTACAATTAATAATGATTTAAAAACAAAATACATAACGCGCCGGGCCGCCGGCTCAACCAGACCGCGGCCCACCGGGAATCTCCCGGTAGTCCCGATGGCCAGTACATATGCCTGATTTAGTATCTTTAATATATTTTCATAATTTTGAAGAAGTTTGGTGTGGGAATAATTAAAAATTACTTAAGAGGGGGGAAATAAAAATGTAAAGGCTGGTTTTGCAAAACATTCACATACAGACCGAAACAACCGACTTCCTGTTGGGCTGGCTTAAAGTTGTTTGGGCTAATGAGATCTATAAGTGTACCGAGTTTAATATTATTATATGCAAGTGTGTTTGATTTATGGACCCAATTTTCAGATCAAGTTTATGGACCAAGTTAATTTAATTAATAAACTAATTATATAAAACTATTGTCAATGCACTACAATTTAACGGGTTATATTATGCCTTCACTTATAAAAATTAAAATAAAAACTTATTTAAAACATACCAGGCTTAAGAAATGTATTAAGAAATTACACAGCAGAAAAAACACACAGCAGTGAAATGGTTAAGCCCCTCCCCTACTAACACACACACAGACAGAGACAGAGATGTAGGCTCAAAGGGAGCATGACCAGATTCAAACAAACATATCTTACTTTCTGTTGGTCCTAGCCAATGAGTGTCAATTAGAAAGTTGTCCGGCTCGAGGAGTACAATATACATACTGATTTTTGTAACTGTAGATAAAACTAACAACCCCACTTTTGTTAAAAGGTGGCGCTACTGAGCCCTCACCACGCCCGTTTCTGAAACTTTGCACATGTCTACTGGCTAATAAATGTGATGTGTCTGATGAGTTTCATGCAATTTGAAGCATGCTAAGGGTCTCAAAAGCATCCTAAAAGAATGGTAAAGTTTGATGCGTCGCCACGGAAACAGTTTCAAAGATATCAAGAATCCATTCACAGGTCTACATCTGCCGTATGTTTACATTATACAGATGAAGTTTGAAGCAAATCGGGTTAAAATAAGAGGGTGATTTTAAAGCATTTTGAAAGTGACACACTTCCTGCTGCCAGTTGGTGGCGCTATAACTTTGACACACAATAGTCACATCCATGTGATCGTCCTCTTACAGCGAACACACTCCTGAAGTTTCATCAAGATCGGTTGTCGTATGCTGAAGTTATAACACACTTCCTGTTTCACGTTTCTCGCCATGATTTCGTTTCCTTGCCACGGCCAAACCGTTCGAGATATCAAAAATCTCCTTGCAAACTTTCATCCTCAATGTCTTGACTTCACGCTGACCGAGTTTCGTCGAATTTGGATCAAAGCTCTAGGAGGAGTATTTCACATTCCATTGCGTGCATTTTACAAACAAACCTCAATAACCAATTTCCTGTTAGGCTGGGGTAAAAAGTAAGAGTGTGAGGTATAGATGAAACGATGAGATCAACATGTGTACCGAGTTTCATATTATTACATACAAGCGTGTTTGAGTTATGGACAAAGTGTTCGGACCCCGTTCCAGGGGGCGCTGACGAGCCGCCCTGCCACGCCCGGGTACCAACTTCAGCCTGGCTCTGATGGCCGCTGGTTGCGACCCGTTTGCAAGGTTTCAAGAGTTTTCGAGCATGTTAAGGGCCCCAAAATTACCCAAAAGGTAGCAGAAAAATAAAAAGAAATATAGCTGCGAGCAGCGATTGCGGGCCCAAGCCGGTGGCACTGCAACCCTGGTGCCTTTAGTTACCTAAAGGCACTGGGATGGCGGTACCGCCGGCTTAGGCCCTTCATCGCTGCTCGCAGCTACGTATATATATATATAAAGCCGGTGGCACCGCCACCTTGGTGCCTTTAGGGTTATTCTGCATGACCTGCAAAAACGTAACCCCCGCTTTGACTGTCAAAAATAAGTGTGCTGAAGAGCTTGCATCAGTGAAGTGTGCATCGAGGGCACATTTCAACCACAAAGTATGAGTGAGCAACCTTCTGAAAGGTCAGGTGCACATCCAGGTCTACATCTGTACTGTATTTACATTATAGTATTTAGGGATGCGCCGATCCGATACTCAGGATCGGTGTTCTGCCCTTTGGGTATTGTCCTTGTAGAGTAATTAGGACCTCTAGCGGTCAAGTATGGTATTGCAGGCGGAATCAGGAAGTTAGTTATTAGTCAAAGCACATGGTGAAGATCGTTCCAGCTGCAACTGTCCTCGGTTATGTTTAGATTTCTCCTTAGCAAGAACTGCCTGTAAGTAGTTTATATATTTTCTGCTTTACACTATTTCTAATAATAGAGTTGTGATGATTTCATATTGATTTAAAACCATGAGTGTAAATCTTTATTTTCAGTCCGTGAACAATGTTTACTGAGACATTACAGTTTATTATAATTAAGCTTTGTTGGCATTTGTACAAGAGACAACTTTACCTTACAGTATATTTTGTACTTATTTTCAGTTTCACTCCTTTGTTCATGTCTTCATGCCTAACAAGAGTCTATTAAACGGAGCTAAGAAGCTATATTCTGACTCTCATGTTTTTCATGACGGGAGTTTGGCTGTTTGATCTGGCTGTCTAATCTTGGTTAAGAACACCAATTGGAGGACAGTATAGTGAAAAGGCAACTTTGGTCGGGGAAAATACAAACAAGCACCATGGACGAATATAAAGATTGCAACAGAGCCTCTCAGAAGAGTGCGGGTAGCAGTCTCACATCAGGTTCAACAGCTAGTGCGGCAGCAAGGGCCCGTGCGAAAGCCGAAGCAGCACGTGTCCGTGCTTCCTTCGCTGAAAAAGAAGCTAAGTTAAAAATTGAACAAGCAGAAAAGGAAGCAAAAGCACTCCTAGAGAAGGCCAGACTCACAGCTGAACTGAATGCTCTAACACTTCAGAGGGAAGCGGCAGCAGCCGTAGCACAGGCAGAAATATTAGAGGCAGCTGAGGAACAGTTAAAGGTAACAGACGACAAAAGTGCTAAAAGATCATTAAAGGAAGAAAGTACCCAGGGTACAAAGGACTATGTTTCTCATCAAGCTGAGTTACAAAAAACTTCACGCTGTCATGACTTCGTACCTGTTAAGCATGAGGAAAGCTTAGTGACGTGGGACAAGCCACTTGAATCATCGCCACTTATCCCTCGTCCAGAAAACCAGTTTAAATCATCAGAGAGATACAGTACCATGTCTGATTCTTACTTTTCACCGCTCGAAATAAGCCCTAACATAGCAAAGACTAATAACGAACAGTGGCTACATCCTCAGTCAGGTGTTCATACCAGTCTTAATGCTACAGCTCAACCTTACAATCCTCTTCATTATGCTTCCCAAGCTAAATCGGTCAAAGACCCCCCAATGACAGAGTTTGTAAGGTTTTTAGCACGTCGTGAATTGGTGACAACAGGACTCCGCCAGTTCGACGACAGACCTGAAAGCTTCAGAACGTGGCAGTCCTCATTCTTAAACGCCATAAAAGAGCTCGACATCTCAGCTAGCGAAGAGTTGGACCTTTTAACTAAGTGGCTAGGCAAGGAATCAGGCCATTATGTCAACAGAATACGTCTCATGCATGTTAACAATCCTCAGGTTGCTCTTAGGAAAGCCTGGGATAGACTGGTCGAGTGTTATGCTTCACCCGAGATAATTGAAGATGCGTTGTTCAAGAAACTGGATATGTTTACTAAAATTTACAACAACGACTCTGAGACTTAGGGAACTTGGAGATCTCCTCATGGAGATCTTATCAGCGAAGCAAGATGGATACCTGCCTGGTTTGGCCTTTTTGGATACCGCTCGAGGCATCAGTCCTATAGTAGCAAAGATCTCACACTCTCTTCAAGAAAAATGGGTAGCCCAGGGATCTAGGTTCAAAGCAGAACATATTGGGCTCTTTCCCCCCTTCTCATTCTTTGCTGAGTTTATTTGCAATGAGGCACGCATCAGGAACGACCCTAGTTTCTCACTTACTCATTCCAGCGATATCCATTCTAAGGAAAGACCAATTCCCAGGACGGCAAGAATCCCTTTGTCAACTCATAAAACCGATGTTCTCGTTGACAAGAAAGTAGAGAACCCTGGAAAGTACTGCCTGATACATAACAGACCACACCCTTTGAAAAAGTGTCGCACTTTCAGAGCTAAACCGATTGAGGAGAGAAAATCTTTCCTCCGTGAAAATGGAATATGCTTCAAGTGTTGCACGTCCACTACTCATTTGGCAAAAGATTGCAAGTTATCCGTCAAGTGGAGCGAATGTGAGAGTAATCGCCATGTCACAGTCATGCACCCTGGCCCTCCTTGTCAAGTGCCTGAGGATCTCACCCCACAATTGAGCTACGGAGCAGATGGAGAGGACAATGAATTGTCAGAATCCACAGTGACGACACACTGTACTGAGATCTGTGGCAAGGGGCAGCCAGGGAAATCATGCTCTAAGATTTGCTTGGTGGATGTGTTCCCTCAGAATCAGCCAGAATAGGTTGTCAAAATGTATTCAGTACTCGACGATCAGAGTAATCGTTCGTTGGCAAAAACTGATTTCTTTGAGCTGTTCGGTATAGATAGTCAACCTTCCTCTTATTCCCTTCGGACATGTGCTGGAGTTACCAATATGTCTGCCAGAAAGGCTGAAGGTTTCATGATCTCACCAGCTGCAGGGGGTGCTTCCTTTGCTCTACCACCACTCATAGAGTGCAATCAAATACTAGCCAGCAGATGTGAGATACCCACTCCGAATGTAGCCTTGAATCACTCTCACTTGAGGTCAGTTGCAAGCCAAATTCCCAAACTCGACCCCAACGCTCAGATCCTTCTCTTACTGGGCAGAGACATCATTAGGGTGCTCAAGGTCAGACAACAAATTAACGGCCCTCATGATGGACCATTTGCACAAAGGTTAGACTTGGGTTGGGTGGTAGTTGGTGAGGTATGTTTGGGAAATGCCCACATACCTAGTGTGAGCACGTTCAGGACCAATATATTAGAGAATGGTCACACTACTTACCTTTCACCCTGCACCAGTTACATGAACCTGAAAGAGGAAGCTCCTTACAGTGGGGAGCCTAGGGGTATTATCCTCGGAGCATGCAAGAACATCATGTACAAAACTTCAGACAACAGGCTTGGTTGTGATGTGTTCCAAAGAACCGAGAACGATAATAATCTGGCCCCTTCCATTGAGGACACAGAATTCTTAAGGATCATGAATTCAGAGGTTTACAAGGACGAGGGAAACAGTTGGGTCGCCCTATTGCCCTTCAGAAACCCAAGACAAATGCTTCCCAACAATCGTGTTCAAGCTTTTAATAGATTTAATTCTCTGCAGCGTACTCTTACAAAGAAGACAGAGATGGAAAAACAGTTTGTCTCTTTCATGAAGAAAATTCTGGAGAACGACCATGCTGAACCTGCACCACCACTAAAGGAGGGAGAGGAGTGTTGGTTTCTGCCAATCTTTGCGGTTTACCACTCAAAAAAGCCAGATCATATCAGGGTGGTTTTTGACTCAAGCGCCCAACATCATGGCATCTCTCTCAATAGCGTCTTGCTAACAGGCCCTGATCTGAACAATAACTTGCTGGGTGTCCTTCGATTCTGTAAGGAACCCGTAGCCATCACAGCTGACATCCAACAAATGTTTCATTATTTTAAGGTTAGAGAGGATCATTGTAACTTTCTTAGGTTCCTCTGGTTCAGAGACAGCGACCCAACAAAGGATGTCATGAGCCCCTTTTCCACCAAAGCATTTTGAGAGCCGGTTCGGAGCCGGTGCCTGCGCGCGAACCAGTTCTTTGTGTTTCGACAGCCAAAGAACCGGTTCGCGGCCGCGAGAACTGGTTCCAAAGCGGCACCAACTTTTTGCTGGACTAGAACCGTTCTTTTAGCACGTCATGTTTACGGGGCGGGTTTAGACGCGTTCTTCTCGGTTCTTTTAAACATATTTTCTGACCATTGCAAAGCCAGGAGAAACTGCAGAAACACGCAAGTGTTTTATTTATTTATTTATTTTTTTAAACATAAGCAAAGAAGAAAACAGTCACGATATAGAAAAAATAAATGGAAAGAAAAAAAAGACACACGACAGGGGTACATATCAGAAAAGATTACATATCAAACGAAAAGATTAAAAGACTTACATATTTCAATTGTTTTTAAAGTTTTCTCGGTACACGAGTTAGAGATAATCCCAAACAATGTACGCAAGCGACGTAAACAGTGAGGTAACGACGTCGTTCCCTGGGCGCTCTAGTCAGTGGAAAAGCAAACAGGTTCTGAACGGGTTCGCAAGTTGAACCAGCTCCGAACCAACTTTGAACCAGCACCAGTTCCGAACCAGTTCTTTTTTCGGTGGAAAAGGGGTAATGGAGTGCCGGATGAAGGTACATGTTTTTGGCAATAGCCCTTCTCCGGCCGTTGCCATTTATGGGCTAAGACGAGCTGCTAGCGAGGGTGAGAAGGTGCATGGCTCAGATACTCGACAGTACGTGGAAAGACACTTCTATGTGGATGATGGGCTTGTGTCCCTACCTAGTACCTACTGACGATCAGGCAGTGAGTCTCCTTCAAAGAACACGAGCATCTTTAGCAGAATCGAACCTTCGTTTGCACAAGATTGCCTCAAATAGCCCAGTTGTTATGCAAGCCTTTCCTCAAGAGGAGCACGCTAAGACTGTAAAGGATTTAGACCTTGGTGGTGAAGTTTCTCCTATACAGCGGACTCTTGGATTGTGTTGGGAGACATCAGGCGACACCTTCACCTACGATGTGTCATCTGTCGGCAAACCATTCACAAAACGTGGTGTGCTGTCCACTGTGAACAGTATCTTTGATCCACTTGGCATAGTCTCTCCGGTCACCATACAAGGTAGAGCTCTACTGCGGGAACTCTCGAATTAAACCTCAGAATGGGATGATTTACTTCCTGAAGAAAAGAGAGGAGAATGGGAAACATGGCAAGACTCCCTTCAGTACCTGAAGCAACTGCATATTCCTCGTACCTATTCTTCAATCTCCCTCTCTGAGGCAAAACATGTAGAACTGTGCATTTTCTCTGACGCCTCCACTAAAGCAATTGGTGCGGTGGCTTACCTCAGGGTCATCGACCAAGATGATAGCAGTGATGTTGGATTTGTCTTGGGTAAAGCCAAACTGTCACAACAACATAAACCCACTATTCCGTGTCTCGAACTCTGTGCTGCAGTATTGGCAGTTGAAATTGCAGACCTGATTCGCCATGAGATGGATCACAGATTGCATTCTGTAAGATTCTACTGTGATAGCAAGGTAGTTTTAGGGTACATACACAATGAGGCAAAGCATTTTTATGTGTATGTGCATAACAGAGTTCAACGAATTCACCAATCTTCATGGCCAAAGCAATGGGTTTATGTACCGTCTGAGCTTAACCCAGCCGATCATGCATCTAGAGGAGTTTCTGCATCTCAACTCAATAATTCTACATGGCTCAAGGGACCACCATTCCTCTCCAAACATACACATGTTTGCAGGAAGAGCCTGAATCCTACGAACTTATCTGTCCAGAACACGATGTTGAGATAAGATGTGATGTCCTCAGCTACTGCACACAAATTGAACGTAATGGCTTAGGGACAGAACGATTCGAAAGATTCTCTACCTGGACAACTCTTTTGAGAGCTATTGCACTTTTGATCCACATCGTTCACACAATCAAATCCAAGAGTGGTTGCGGAGAACATGCAGGGTGGCATTGGTGTAAGAAACTTCGAACATCACAAGCGTATTCACTAGCCTGGAACGTCATTTTGAGAGCAACTCAACATGAGAGCTTTCCTATGGAATATGTAGCTCTTTCTGAAAAGAAATCCCTACCAAAGAACAGCCCTCTCTTAAAACTTGATCCCGTTCTCGACCAAGGGTTGATCAGAATTGGAGGAAGGTTGAAGAATTCTCCTTTAAGTTCCAATGAGAAGAACCCCTTGGTTCTAACCAAGCACAATCACATCTCCATTCTGTTAGTGCGTCACTACCATGAGAAGGTAGAACATCAAGGGTGTCATTTTACAGAGGGAGCCTTGAGAAGGGCTGGTTTCTGGATTATTGGAGGAAAAAGGATGATTAGCTCAGTCCTACATCACTGCGTTACTTGCCGTAAGCTCCGTGGGAAAATGGAGGAACAAATTATGGCAGACTTACCTCCTGAGCACTTAAACATAAATCCCCCGTTTACCTATGTGGGATTGGACGTTTTTTGGACCTTGGATGGTCAGAGCGAGACGCACCAGAGGTGGACATGCAGAGAGTAAGCGCTGGGCAATATTGTTTACTTGCATGAGCGTAAGAGCGGTCCATATTGAGGTCCTTGAATCAATGGACGCTTCCAGCTGCATCAACGCTCTGAGGTGATTCTTCGCCATTCGAGGACCCGCAAAGCAGCTAAGGTCTGATTGCGGCACAAACTTTGTGGGAGCAAGTAAAGAGCTAGGACTGAACAAGCTGCAACAGGAGGAAAAGGTTATCAGATATTTGAACGAGCAGGGCTGTTCCTGGGAGTTCAACCCTCCTCATTCTTCACACAGAGGAGGTTCTTGGGAAAGAATGATTGGATTGGCCCGCAGAATTCTTGACTGTATGCTACTAAGAGAACATACTGCTTTCTCCCATGAGGTCTTGTGCACGCTTATGGCTGAAGTTTCAGCTATCATCAACAGCAGACCTCTCATTCCTGTATCAAGTGTCCCTCAGTCTCCATTCATCTTGACTCCAGCAATGCTGCTTACTCAAAAGGGAGCAGTGTCACCTCCACCAGGGGAATTTGGTGACAATGATCTTCTTCTCAAGCAGTGGAGACAAGTACAGGCCCTTGCAAACGAGTTTTGGCTCAGATGGAAAAGGGAGTACCTGCCAACCCTACAGAGTCGCAGGAAATGGAATGAGACACGCCGCAACTTGCAAGAAGGTGATATTGTCTTATTGAAGGATAATCAAGCTGTACGCAATACATGGCCTATGGCAGTGGTCACTTCTGCTATTCATAGCCAAGATGGAAAGGTACGAACAGTTAGTTTGAGGACTTCTTCTCAAGGTACTCCAAAGTTCTTCACAAGGCCTGTCACAGAAGTCATCCTACTTACACCGTCAACTGATTGAAAGTTTGTGCTAAATTGTAGCAATATGGACTGTGGTGTCATAAACACCAAGCGGGGAGTGTTCTGCCCTTTGGGTATTGTCCTTGTAGAGTAATTAGGACCTCTAGCGGTCAAGTATGGTATTGCAGGCGGAATCAGGAAGTTAGTTATTAGTCAAAGCACATGGTGAAGATCGTTCCAGCTGCAACTGTCCTCGGTTATGTTTAGATTTCTCCTTAGCAAGAACTGCCTGTAAGTAGTTTATATATTTTCTGCTTTACACTATTTCTAATAATAGAGTTGTGACGATTTCATATTGATTTAAAAACCATGAGTGTAAATCTTTGTTTTCAGTCCGTGAAAAATGTTTACTGAAACATTACATTTTATTATAATTAAGCTTTGTTGGCATTTGTACAAGAGACAACTTTACCTTACAGTATATTTTGTGCTTATTTTCAGTTTCACTCCTTTGTTCATGTCTTCATGCCTAAGAAGAGTCTATTAAACGGAGCTAAGAAGCTATATTCTGACTCATGTTTTTCATGACTGTAGTTTGGCTGGCTGTCTAATCTTGGTTAAGAACACCAATTGGAGGACAGTATAATATACGTGGCAAGTTTTGTAACTGTAGGTAAAACGAGCGAAGTTATAGCACATTTTATGTGTAATTTTTTAGTCATAAAATTCATTTCCTCGCCACAGCCAAACCGTTCGAGATATCAAAAATCCGTCCAGAATTGAGCATCCTCAATGTCTTGACTTCATGAACATCGAGTTTGGTGGTGATTGGTAAACACATGCGTTGTAATAATTTGATGTATTTCTCCTAGGACATTTATTCAAACAACCCATAATTCCCGACTTCCATTTGAACTGTCGTAAAACTTAGAGCACGAAAGTTGTTTGGCCTGATGTGATCCATAAGTGTACTGAGTTTCATATTATTACATGCAAGTGTGTTTGATTTATGGACGAAATTTTCAGATCAAGTTTATGGACCAAGTTAATTTAATTAATAAACTAATTATATAAAACTATTGTCAATGCACTACAATTAAACTGGTTATATTATGCCTTTACTTATAAAAAATTAAAATAACTTATATAAAACATACCAGGCTTAAGAAATGTATTTTCTTTTTCTGCAGGCCAGACACACAGCAGTGAAAGGGTTAAGCCACCTCCCCCTACAAACACACACACTAACACACACACATAGACAGGCAAAGACAGACACAGAGACAGAGATGTAGGATCAGAGTAAGCATGACCACATTCAAACAAACATATCTGATTTTCTGTGGGTCCTAGCTAATGAGTGTCAATTAGAAAGTTGTCCGGCTCGAGGAGTTCAATATGCATACTGAGTTTTGTAACTGTAGATAAAACTAACAACCCCATTTTTATCAAAAGGTGGCGCTACTGAGCTCTCACCACGCCCGTTTCTGAAACTTTGCACATGTCTGCTGGCTAATAAATGTGATGTGTCTGTCGAGTTTCATGCAATTTGAAGCATGCTAAGGGTCTCAAAAGCATCCTAAAAGAATGGTAAAGTTTGATGCGTCGCCACGGCAACAGTTTCAACGATATCAAGAATCCATTCACAGGTCTACATCTGCCGTATGTTTACATTATACAGATGAAGTTTGAAGCAAATCGGGTTAAAATAAGAGGGTGATTTTAAAGCATTTTGAAAGTGACATACTTCCTGCTGCCAGTTGGTGGCGCTATTACTTTGACACACAATAGTCAAATCCATGTGATTGTCCTCTTACAGCGAACACACTCCTGAAGTTTCATCAAGATCGGTCGACGTATGCTGAAGTTATGACACACTTCCTGTTTCACGTTTCTCGCCATGATTTCATTTCCTCGCCATGGCCAAACCGTTAGAGATATCAAAAATCCCCTCGCAAACTTTCATCCTCAATGTCTTGACTTCACGCTGACTGAGTTTCGTAGAATTTGGATAAGAGCTCTATGAGCAGTATTAAAAATACCTTTGCAAGTGTTTTACAAAGAACCTTAAATAACCGACTTCCTGTTGGGCTGGGGTAAAAAGTAAAAGTGCGACGTATATATGAAATGATGAGATCAACATGTGTACCGAGTTTCATATTATTACATACAAGCGTGTTTGATTTATGGACCAAGTGTTCGGACCCCATTCCAGGTGGCGCTGTCGAGCCCCCCTGCCACGCCCGGGGACCATCTTCAGCCCGGGTTCTGACCCGTGTGCAAAGTTTCAAGAGTTTCTTTAGTTACCTAAAGGATCCAGGGTTGCGGTGCCACCGGCTTGGGCCCGCAATCGCTGCTCGCAGCTATATTTATTATTATTATTTATACGACTATTTGGGCACTTTTGGGGCCATTTACGTGCTCGAAAACTCTTGAAATGTTGCACACAGGTCAGAACCCGCGGCCATTAGGGCCGGGCTGAAGATGGTACCCGGGCGTGGCAGGGGGGCTCGACAGCGCCACCTGGAATGGGGTCCGAACACTTGGTCCATAAATCAAACACGCTTGTATGTAATAATATGAAACTCGGTACACATGTTGATCTTATCATTTCATATATACGTCGCACTTTTACTTTTTACCCCAGCCCAACAGGAAGTCGGTTATTTAAGGTTCTTTGTAAAACACTTGCAATGGAATTTTTAATACTCCCCCTAGAGCTCTTATCCAAATTCTACGAAACTCAGTCAGCGTGAAGTCAAGACATTGAGGATGAAAGTTTGCGAGGGGATTTTTGATATCTCGAACGGTTTGGCCGTGGCGAGGAAATGAAATCATGGCGAGAAACGTGAAACAGGAAGTGTGTCATAACTTCAGCATACGTCAACCAATCTTGAAACTTCAGGAGTGTGTTCGCTGTAAGAGGACGATCACATGGATGTGACTATTGTGTGTCAAAGTTATAGCGCCACCAACTGGCAGCAGGAAATGTGTCGCTTTCAAAATGCTTTAAAATCACCCTCTTATTTTAACCCGATTTGCTTCAAACTTCATCTGTATAATGTAAACATACGACAGATATAGACCTGTGAATGGATTCTTGATATCTTTGAAACTGTTGCCGTGGTGACGCATCAAACTTTACCATTCTTTTAGGATGCTTTTGAGACCCTTAGCATGCTTCAAATTGCATGAAACTCATCAGACACATCACATTTATTAGCCATTAGACATGTGCAAAGTTTCAGAAACAGGCGTGGTGAGGGCTCAGTAGCGCCACCTTTTGACAAAAGTGGCGTTGTTAGTTTTATCTACAGTTACAAAAATCAGTATGTATATTGTACTCCTCGAGCCGGACAACTTTCTAATTGACACTCATTAGCTAGGACCCACAGAAAGTCAGATATGTTTGTTTGAATCTGGTCATGCTCTGTTTGAGCCTACAGCTCTGTCTCTGTCTGTGTGTGTGCATGTCTGTGTGTGTGTGCAGGGGGAGGGGGCTTAACCATTTCACTGCTGTGTGTCTCGCCTGCAGAAAAAGAAAATACGTTTCTTAAGCCTGGTATGTTTTAAATACGTTTTTTATAAGTAAAGACATATAACCAGTTTAATTGTAGTGCATTGACAATAGTTTTATATAATTAGTTTATTAATTAAATTAACTTGGTCCATAAACTTGATCTGAAAATTTGGTCCATAAATCAAACACACTTGCATGTAATAATATGAAACTTGGTACACATATAGATCTCATCAGTTCATATATACTTCACATTCTTACTTTTTACCCCAGCCCAACAGGAAGTCGGCTATTTAGAGTTGTTTAAATCGATGATTTTGTGTGTGTGGGGTGGGGGGTAGGTGTGATTACTATTAAAGAGTTCGCATATTCACTTTTCTTGAAAATATTTAGCTATTAGATCTATTTAAATGCTTCAGTTTGTTTTCATATTATAACAATATATTATGTGCACAAATTGAAGCATTTGAACTGATATATAATATCACTTCAAATACTTCAATTCGTTTTTTTATATTATATTAGGCCTCTTTTGTATTATATTATGAGCTTGAATAAAGAATCTAACAAAGGTATTGTTTAGGTTATATTAGGCCTATATTTTATTATATTTTAAGGCTAAATAAAGTACCTCACAAGGGTTGTTTAGGGCTCATTGCCAATAAATTTTGAAACCCCTTGCCAAAGAAAATATTGGAAATTCATAAGCAACAAACAACCATTTAATTTTGATGGTTTAATGCTACCTGTACACAATTAATTCACTGTACAAAAACACTTTATGGCTTTCCAAAACCATCTCAGTGTAACAGCTTACTTTTCTTTCTTACTATATTCTTTTATTGTAAAGAATTGAACTGTCCTGCAAAAGATTTTGTAAATTATTTTTCATAGTATTTATTGGTAAAGACTGTACAGTTAACAGCACTGGAAAAAATATCAGATAACCTAAAATGTGCTTCATTTAGTGACTTCTTAATTAACTGCTTGTTTTTCACAAATATGATTTAATACCAATACGTTACATTAAGGGTCAAATAAAATATAAACGTCACATTCAAGTTAAAAGTTACAACTGAATGTTGAAAACATTGTGTTTCTACATATGATGTACAGGTCAGGTATAAAGAATATTTTTGCTCAGGTGGTGAAAAAATAGAAAAAAATTAGAGGGAACATTAAACTGTGTTCGTGATCATAGGCCCTGTCCCAAATGGCACACTTCATATGAATGTTCAGTGTTGTGTACTTATGTAGTGTGTCCGTTAAATCCATGAATGTCTGTAGGGTGTCTCATTTTTCATTGTAAGTTTCATAGAAGGTTGCTCACGCATACATTTTGGTTGATAAGTGTCCTCGATGCGCGCTTTTGCAGAGCCCACACTGTTGCAAGCTCTACGGCACACTTCTTTTCGACAGTCAAAGCAGTGTTACGTTTGTGCACGATAACCCTAAAGGCACCAGGGTGGTGGTGCCACCGGCTATATTTATATATATATATAAATATATACTGCGAGCAGTATATATTTATATATACTACATCTATTTATATATATATATATATATAGCTGCGAGCAGCGATGAAGGGCCAAAGGCGGTGGTACCGCCACCCTAAAGGCACCGGGGTTGCGGTGCCACCGGCTTGGGCCCGCAATCGCTGCTCGCAGCTATATGTATTTTTCTGCTACCTTTTGGGCATTTTGGGGGCCCTTAACATGCTCGAAAACTCTTGAAACTTTGCACATGGGTCAGAACCCGCGGCCATCAGAGCCGGGCTGAAGCTGGTACCCGGGCGTGGCAGGGCAGCTCGTCAGCGCCCCCTGGAACGGGGTCCGAACACTTGGTCCATAACTAAAACACGCTTGTATGTAATAATATGAAACTCGGTACACATGTTGATCTCATCGTTTCATCTATACCTCACACTCTTACTTTTTACCCCAGCCACACAGGAAGTCTGCTACTGAGGTTTGTTTGTAAAACGCTCGAAATGGAATGTGAAATACTCCTCCTAAAGCTCTAATCCAAATTCGACGAAACTTGGTCAGCATGAAGTCAAGACATTGAGGATGAAAGTTTGCGAGGGGATTTTTGATATCTCCAATGGTTTGGCCGTGGCGAGGAAACGAAATCATGGTGAGAAACGTGAAACAGGAAGTGTGTTATAACTTCAGCATACATTAACTGATCTTGATGAAACTTCAGCAGTGTGTTCGCTGTAAGAGGACGATCACATGGATGTGACCATTGTGAGTCAAAGTTATAGCGCCACCAACTGGTAGCAGGAAGTGTGTCGCTTTCAAAATGCTTTGAAATCATCCTTTTATTTTTACCCGATTTGCTTCAAACTTCATCTGTATAATGTAAACATACGGCAGATGTAGACCTGTGAATGGATTCTTGATATCTTTGAAACTGTTGCCGTGGCGACGCATCAAACTTTACCATTCTTTTAGGATGCTTTTGAGACCCTTAGCATGCTTCAAATTGCATGAAACTCATCAGACACATCACATTTATTAGCCAGTAGACATGTGCAAAGTTTCAGAAACGGGCATGGTGAGGGCTCAGTAGCGCCACCTTTTGACAAAAGTGGGGTTGTTAGTTTTATCTACAGTTACAAAAATCAGTATGTATATTGTACTCCTCGAGCCGGACAACTTTCTAATTGACACTCAATAGCTAGGACCCACAGAAAGTCAGATATTTTTGTTTGAATGTAGTCATACTCCCTCTGAGCCTATGTCTGAGCCTTTATCCCACTTTGTCCCACTTTATATTAAATGACTTTAAGTACTATATACTTTTTCAAAAAGTAACTACAATCTGATTACTACTTTTTTTGATGTAACTCACTGGATTTTTGTATCCTGATTACATAATGCCGTTACATGTATTATGTTGCTCCCACAAGACATTTGTCTGAATATTTTCCTGTATGAACAAAATGGAGTTTCCATTGTTCACACACAAACACACATTCGATCGCACCTCTCTCGTGACTGTGTGTGCGTGTCATGTGTTCTAGGCTGTGTGCATGCACTTCTGAAGCTGCGCAGAAAATAATAAAATGCCATGCAGAGGACTAATGCAAAATGTTTGGGAAAATCCATTTGATTGTAGTTTAAGTGAGAAATAATTTCAGTGCTCTGGTCAACAGCTGTAGAGTGAAAACTGGTGAATGCTGTATACAGCTTTCACAGAAAGAGAATGATGTGAGCACGTACGATTGGCAGTGAGTCCTGTGTGTGGACAAAATAGCTCAATAAGTGTAATAAAATACATGTGAAAAAATCACATCATAATGTTTTAAAGAAGAGTGGTTTGATTAAAGTGGTGTAAATATACCCGATCCGGCAAAGATGGCAGTATCGGAGCTGATGCCGATCCTGAGTATCGGATCGGCGCATCCCTAAATACTATAATGTAAACACAGTACAGATGTAGACCTGGATGTACACCTGACCTTTCAGAAGGTTGCTCACGCATATTTTGTGGTTAAAATGTGCCCTCAATGTGCACTTTTGCAGAGCCTTCACTGATGCAAGCTCTTCAGCACACTTCTTTTTGACAGTCAAAGCAGGGGTTATGTTTTTGCACGTCATGTAGAATAACCCTAAAAGCACCAAGGTGGCGGTGCCACCGGCTTTATATATATATATATATATATATATATATATATATATATGAAGTTTGGTTCCAAAACGCTATAAATCCATTTTGATGAATTTGAGTAAAACTGTGTTTTCTTTAGCAAGAAAATGGGAAGATGAAAAACACTATTTTCAGTTTCAAATTTTCACATAGCATTTGTAGGTTATAATATCAATAAAAAATTAAATCCATGTTTTGATTTTCAAAGATTTATTATAAAAACAGATTATTTTTTCCCCAAAATGCAATAAATCCATTAACTTATTTTTTTCAAAATGCAATTAATCAAAAAACTTTTATACACATTGAATTTCTTGTGTAATCCTATAAATCCATTGCTTTAATATAACAATATTCTGTAACACTTTAAGGGTACAGGTCATGAATTATCATGAATTCACGTATAAAATGAATCATGCATGAATTATGCATTCATTCATTCATTATTTTCATCAGGAACTAACATTTTTTTAACAGTTCATAGTTTTTCATTCATGACTTCATGGATGAACAACACCTTAATTAAAACATTAACTAAGATGAGCACATCATCATGAATTATGATTTATTAAGCATGATCTAACGTTACTTCTGCATATTGCTGTTGTCAACCTTGGGAAGTTGCCGCTGAGCTTTTTTTGATGGCGATCAGCTGTAAAATGGCTTGGTCCTGCTCGGTTTTCGTTGACTTTGAATAAAACAACTGAAAGTTTTTCAAAAGATCCCTGGGGTCAGTGTGCCAGCGTGACAGAAGTTTGATGCTGTCGTGTGAGAACAAGCAACAGCCGGCATTTCCGTTACTGTTTACATTCCGTGAATGGTGCGTTGTGATCGGTTAAGCGGATATGTTGCATTTTGCAGAAAAGGGAGACTGGCGTTTGTCGCAGTTTGGAAAGAAAGGGAGAAAACATTACATAATAACACGGCGGATATCGCATTTTACGTCAAATTAAACATTGTTTTGTATCTGGTCAGTATTGAAAAGTCCGATTTTTGCAGTAACTCATTTTTTTTAAAAATGGCGTTTATCGCGTTTTGGAACCAAACTCTTCATATATATATCGAAAAAGCCGAAAATATAGCCAAAGCCGGCAGTACCGCCATCCCGGTACCTTTTGGTAACTAAAGGCACCGGGGTTGCGGTGCCACCGGCTTGGGCCCGCAATCGCTGCTCGCAGCTATATTTAGGGCCCAGGCCCTGAAAGGGCGAAAGCCCTATTGTTTTCCTTAGGGTTATTCTTTTCTATTATTATTATTAGGGCCCAAGCCCTGAAAGGGCGAAGGCCCTATTGTTTTCCTTAGTGTTATTCTTTTCTATTATTATTATTATTATTATTATTATTATTATTAGGGCCCAAGCCCTGAAAGGGCGAAGGCCCTATTGTTTTCCTTAGGATTATTATTAGGGCCCAAGCCCTGAAAGGGCGAAGGCCCTATTGTTTTCCTTAGGATTATTCTTTTCTATTATTATTAGGGCCCAAGCCCTGAAAGGGCGAAGGCCCTATTGTTTTCCTTAGGATTATTATTATTATTATTATTATTATTAGGGCCCAAGCCCTGAAAGGGCGAAGGCCCTATTGTTTTCCTTAGGATTATTAGGGCCCAAGCCCTGAAAGGGCGAAGGCCCTATTGTTTTCCTTAGGATTATTAGGGCCCAAGCCCTGAAAGGGCGAAGGCCCTATTGTTTTCCTTAGGATTATTATTATTATTAGGGCCCAAGCCCTGAAAGGGCGAAGGCCCTATTGTTTTCCTTAGGATTATTTTTTTAGGGCCCAAGCCCTGAAAGGGCGAAGGCCCTATTGTTTTCCTTAGGATTATTATTATTTTTTTTTCTAACGACTATTCGGGCACTTTCGGGGCCCTTAACCTGCTCAAAAACTCTTGAAACTTTGCACACGGGTCAGAACCCGCGGCCATCAGAGCCGGGCTGAAGCTGGTACACGGGCGCGGCAGGGCGGCTCGTCAGCGCCCCCTGGAACAGGGTCTGAACACTTTGTCCATAAATCAAACACGCTTGCATGTAATAATATGAAACTCGGTACACATGTCGATCTCATTGTTTCATATATACATCACGCTTTTACTTTTTACCCCAGCCCAACAGGAAGTCAGATATTTACGGTTGTTTTTAAAACGGATGCAATGGAATTTAATGTACTCCTCCTAGAGCATTCATCCGCATGGAACGAAACTCGGTCAGCCTGAAGTCAAGACATAGAGGATCAAAAATTGCGAGGGGATTTTTGATATCTCGAACGGTTTGGCTGTGGCGAGGAAACAAAATTATGGTGAGAAACGTGAAACAGGAAGTGTGTCATAACTTCAGCATACATCAACCGATCTTGATGAAACTTCAGGAGTGTGTTCGCTGTAAGAGGACGATCACATGGATGTGACTATTGTGTGTCAAAGTTATAGCGCCACCAACTGGCAGCAGGAAGTGTGTCACTTTCAAAATGCTTTGAAATCACCCTCTTATTTTAACCCGATTTGCTTCAATCTTCATCTGTATAATGTAAATACACGGCAGATGTAGACCTGTGAATGGATTCTTGATATCTTTGAAACTGTTTCCGTGGCGACGCATTAAACTTTACCATTCTTTTAGGATGCTTTTGAGACCCTTAGCATGCTTCAAATTGCATGAAACTCGACAGACACATCACATTTATTAGCCAGTAGACACATGCAAAGTTTCAGAAACGGGCGTGGTGAGGGCTCAGTAGCGCCACCTTTTGACAAAAGTGGGGTTGTTAGTTTTATCTACAGTTACAAAAATCGGTATGTATATTGTACTCTTCGAGCCGGACAACTTTCTAATTCACACTCAATAGCTAGGACCCACAGAAAGTCAGATATTTTAGTTTGAATGTAGTCATACTCCCTCTGAGCATATGTCTGAGCCTTTGCCTGTGTGTGTGTGTGTGTGTGTGTGTGTGTGTGTGTGTGTTAGCAGGGAGAGGGGGCTTAATTAACCATTTAACTGCTGTGTGTCTGGCCAGCATAAATAAAATACGTTTCTTAAGCCTGGGATTTTTTAAATAAGTTTTTATTTTATTTTTTTATAAGTAAAGGCACATAGCCAGTTTAATTGTAGTGCATTGACAATAGTTTTATATAATTAGTTCATTAATTAAATTAACTTGGTCCATTAACTTGGTCTGAAAATTGGGTCCATAAATCAAACACACTTGCATATAATAATATTAAACTCGGTACACTTATAGATCTCATTAGCCCAAGCAACTTTAAGCCAGCAAAACAGGAAGTCGGTTGTTTCAGTCTGTATGTGAATGTTTTGCAAAACCAGCCTTTACATTTTTATTTCCCCCCTCTTAAGTAATTTTTAATTATTCCCACACCAAACTTCTTCAAAATTATGAAAATATATTAAAGATACTAAGGCATGTACTGGCCATCGGGACTACCGGGAGATTCCTGGTGGGCCGCGGTCTGGTTGGGCCGGCGGCCCGGCGCGTTATGTAGGCTATTTTGTTTTTAAATCATTATTAATTGTAAATATATTCTATCGTAAGTATATTGTTAAATTGTCCAATTCCGGACTTATGCGTCTCTCTCATGAAGCCGCATGAAGCTGACGCGAGCTGCGAGACTGACAGGTCTGACTGTCTGACACTGGCCAATCGGAATCAAGTTCAGATTCTAGACTTGAGAAGCGGCCGCTTACACCGTGTCCTAACTACACACGACGCCGCGACACGCGATAAAAGGTATATTTTCCATGTTAATAAATCAGAGTTTTTGTCCTAACCATACGCGACGGCGACATGCGAAGTTTCTAATTTAGAAACGGTTCCTATTTCTGCGACGTCGCGGCTGACAGAATGAAGAAATTACACGGGTTATGAGTACACATTATTTATTTTTAGTTAAAAATAGGTCACTGTGCCACAAGCCATAACGGATAATTTACCTCAGATTTTGAAAGCATTATAGTGTTCAAAATGAATTATGCAAACATACGACTGTACTTCATAACAACGACAATAACTGGCAGATGCCACCAAATGTGTTAAAATAAATGAATTATTTGCTGGACTTAAGTGAAAAGGAAAGCCATTTAATGACCATAGCACATAGTTGACGTGAAAAAAGGATTATTTTGCATATAAATATGCACATATAGACTATACATATTTTTTCGATTTGTATCCCTGAAAGTGCCTGGCAGAAGCCTATATCTACTGTCTGTGTCATAAATGTGAACATAATATTATCTACTGTCTGTGTCATAAATGTGAACATAAACTATATTTCATGAGGTGAAACATCACTGCCAGGAGCTACAGAATAGGGGAGCGCGGGGATAAAGGTAGGCCTAACGCGGGGTTAAATGTAACACGGACATTTTACATAGTTTGTCAGTATCTAGCCGGCTGTCTTTCCGCTCTTTTTCTCTTGCTGCCAGAAGACGGTCTCCCGCGAATTTGCGGAACGTTTTGATTATATTTCGTGAAGATAATGGACAAAGAGTGTTTTGACATCATGAAAGTAAATGTTTTCATCGTAGATTTTTTTCTGTTTCCGGGTTGGATGTATACGCGTCCAAATCTAACTTTATATTGCCTTAATCACTGTCTTGTTGGCTCAAACACAGCACCGTTTTGAAACATGTCAGTAATTCCTAGCGACTGTTAGCTAGGTTTAAAATATGTAATACACAGCGGGGTTAGTTGTAACACAGTGTTCCAACTGCTGCCACAATGATAATCAAATGAAAACGGAGCCACACAACTTTTCAGGTTTGAGTATACATTTAACTTTGTTGGACTTTCACAAACAATGTTGTAATTTAAAATGTTTAAAATTTAGTGCACTATGAATGATATTTATTAAAAATATGGCCTGTTTTTAATGTAATAAACCATTTAAAATGTTATTCTAAGCTCATTTGTATTATTATTAATGTTATTATTATTAATAATAATAATTGTACATGCAGCTGCCACACAAATCTAATTTAATTGCAATTACAATATTTATATGTTTATTTTATTTTATTTATTATTATTTATTGCAAAACCGTGCAGCCCTTTTCTACGTCTCTAGCTATGATATTGATCCATAACAAAAGGATGATTGGATGAGGAATTAAAAATGTTATTATTCACCGTTTATTTTCTATAAGACCAGTGTGGGGGGTAACGAGTTACAAACGAGTTTGGGTAAGTAAAGTAACGCATTACACTGAAAATATTGGTAACTACACTACTTTACTATACTAAAGGAACGCGCTTTCCTGCGTTACCCAAGCCGTGTTTGCCTGTGTGGAGAGTTCCGTCTAGTGGTGCGTGCGCGCCGTTGCCATAGAGACCGATTTGAGTGAGAGAGAGAGGGAAGTGGAGAGAGAGAGACGGGTTTCAACAAATGGCAATATTCACATTACTTTCAGTGTATTGCTCGAAAGGACAAAAATATTTGAGTGAAATGTAGGCTATAGTAAATCCTAAGATTATTATTTGTGACATTAGAACAAAATATGTGGATATAAAAACATGGCCGTGGGAACTAGGGGTGCTGAGGGTGCTGCAGCACCCCCTGGCGACAGCTGTTTCACTACATTGAAATTTAATATGACGTGACTTTAATAACTTTTTGTTTTTCAGCATGTTTTTAAAGAACACCTTCTACCTTTATAAAACGACTCAAACGATTATTTCATTTTTATATGTTGTCGAATATAGTTGTATAGAAATTAATATAGGCTGCGGCTGCCTATCATAAGGCAAAAGTCGATCTCGCATAGAGTGAGTGATGACACTGGTTGAGGTCCAGCATCTCAAAATTGATTTGACACTCATTTTATGCATGTGAAAAAACTAAATAGACTATAGATTTCTTGATTAAAGCATTCTTTGGCATTAAGGGCTGTTCACAAAGAACGTTTTTCAATTACCCTCTGCTACTGTTCCAATGATTTTCACTGTGAACGCGCACTGAACTGTTGCGCTCGCGTCTCGCGAACGAAACCTCATTCTCAAAACGCAGCACTCAAGTTAAAATTAGTTAAAAAAAATGCACTTCGAGACCTTGCATTACCCCAAATTCGCCTGTGCTGAATGAAAGTAATGCAATGGTCTAGTGGTAGAATATTAGACTAACGTGCAAGAGTATCTGAGTTCTAATTCACACTCGCATTATTTTTTTCCCCTCATTAAAACCGATTATGTGTTTATCAGTTGTTTTCAAGCAGGGACATGACAAAATGTTTGAATGCATTTTACTTTGTGGTTTCACCAGCACGAATAGAGATTTCTCCGCAACTGATCAAGCTCGTGCGCGTGTGAAGATGTTCCGCAGCGCGAGCCACAAGAGAACACTTTATCAGCACTGAGTCAACGAGTACTTTGATCACTTGATATAAAAAAAATCAACACATTTGATTTCAGCGTGCTATTTCTCCTCTTATTTAACAAATGAATGCTCTGCTAGACTAGTTAACCGGATATGTTATTTATTTGTATTGGTACATCCATGCCGCGAGATGTTCAAAAGTGCTGGGGAAAATATCGACCCTGGCAAAAAGTGGTGGGGAAATTCCCAAATAATTATTATTAATAATTATAATAATAATAAAAAAATGTGTTTTTTTTGCGTCAAAATATTTCTCAAACGGCAGTGCCCCCCGCTGATGACCCACTGCCCCTCCAGTAGATCTGCTCTGGCGCCGACTCTGTCAAGCCACGCCCATTAAGCCCCGCCCCCAGCACCCCCATGATAATATATGTTCCCACGGCCATGTATAAAAACATGTATATAGGCTAGGCTAAAGAACTAAATGAACGATCTCTATTTTCTAATTTCACTAAACATTTCATTAAGTTTCGTGGACATTTTATAAAACATGGATCTTAGGCTCATTTTGTAAACATAAATAACTGATTTAGATGCGCAAACTGGGTGCCGTTGCGGAGATGTAGGCTCCATGTTCGGTGCAGGTTCGGCTTCTTGTCGTTCATCCTCGGATGCGGCATCGCGTGCGCTGTTTGCCGCGCGCACCTTTCCGCTCTTTCGGACGCGTCAAGTAAAAACAAGGCTCGAAAATCTTGGAAAACGAAATGAACAGGATTGTTGCAGGGTTCATTGTAGAAGACATGCTTCCCCTGTCGACCATTAATTCCCCAGGTTTAGAAAAATACATTTTAAATTAGGATTAAGAATTTTATGGGATAAAGTGACCTTTATTTTATTATTTTTCATTGACATCTTTTATTTTTTTTTTAATTATTATTATTACCATGAGTCGAATAAAAAGCTGGTTTTGTTCTCAGGAGAAGAGTTTTATTCTCCCAGCCTGTTTTGAAACTTCTGTGATAAACACCATTTTAAAATTTTGAATTTTGAACCCCATTTTGTTTGTGAATTGTACAGTGCGGCATATTTATTTGTGCAGACAGGGATATTGTTCTTTCATGTCATTTTGTATACATTTTTACAATAAAGTGATAGGGCAAAAACTGATATGATGTTTGTCCATGTAGGCTACACGGTAAATTAAGAAACAGGAAAGTAAAGTAATAAGTAGTGAAGTTATTTTTCCAACGCAGTAACTAGTAAAGTAATCTCATTACAATTTACAGAAGTAACTAGTAACTAATTACTTTTTTGAGTAACTACCCCAACACTGTATAAGACAATACCAATATTGGAACTATAGCCATTTTATTCCTTTTTTTAATTTAAGAATTATGTTTAAGTTTAAAAACAGACAGAATGGTTTAGTCAAAAAAGAAAAAATCATTCATAGTACTATACTGCCCTCTTGTGTTCAAAATTAGGTAGAACTATTGGATCAATATCCACACATTAATACAGTTGGCAATACAGTATAATAGGTAATACAGTAGGATTGGGGCCTTAAAAATCGCTAACTTAAAAAGTGAAATTAACGGACGTGCACACAAGACCAGGCTTGGGAGGGTTACTTTAAAAATGTATTCCGATACAGTTAAATAAATAAAAAAGGGTCCCACTTTATATTAAATGGCATTAAGTACTATATACTTTTTCAAAAAGTAACTACAATCTGATTACTACTTTTTTTGATGTAACTCACTAGATTTTTGTTTCCTGATTACATAATGCCGTTGCATGGATTCTGTTGTTCTCACAAGACATTAGTCTGAATATTTTCCTGTATGAACAAAAAGGAGTTTCCATTGTTCGCACACAAACACACATTCGATCGCGCCTCTCTCGTGACTGTGTGTGCGTGTCATGTGTTCTAGGCTGTGTGCATGCACTTCTGAAGCTGCGCAGAAAATAATAAAATGCCATGCGGAGGACTAACGCAAAATGTGTGAGAAAATCCATTTGATTGTAGTTTAAGTGAGAAATAATTTCAGTGCTCTGGTCAATAGCTGTAGAGTGAAAACTGGTGAGTGCAGTATACAGCTTTCACAGAAAGAGAATGATGTGAGCACGTACAATTGGCAGTGAGTCCTGTGTGTGGACAAAATAGCTCAATAAGAGTAATAAAATACATGTGAAATAAATCACATCATAATGTTTTAAAGAAGAGTGGTTTGATTAAAGTGGTGTAAATATACCCGATCCGGCAAAGATGGCAGTATCGGAGCTGATACCGATCCTGAGTATCGGATCGGCGCATTCCTAAATACTATAATGTAAACACAGTACAGATGTAGATAGACCTGGATGTACACCTGACCTTTCAGAAGGTTGCTCACGTATACTTTGTGGTTAAAATGTGCCCTCAATGTGCACTTTTGCAGAGCCTTCACTGATGCAAGCTCTTCAGCACACTTCTTTTTGACAGTCAAAGCGGGGGTTATGTTTTTGCATGTCAAGTAGAATAACCCTAAAAGCACCAAGGTGGCGGTGCCACCGGCTTTATATATATATATATATATATAAATATAGCTGCGAGCAGCGATTGCGGGCCAAAGCCGGCGGTACCGCCATCCCGGTGCCTTTAGGTAACTAAAGGCACCGGGGTTGCGGTGCCACCGGCTTGGGCCCGCAATCGCTGCTCGCAGCTATATTTATATTCATTATTATTATTAGGGCCCAAGCCCTGAAAGGGCGAAGGCCCTATTGTTTTCCTTAGGATTATTATTATTAGGGCCCAAGCCCTGAAAGGGCGAATGCCCTATTTTTTTCCTTAGGATTATTATTAGGGCCCAAGCCCTGAAAGGGCGAAGGCCCTATTGTTTTCCTTAGGATTATTATTATTATTATTTTTTTTTTTTCTAACGACTATCCGGGCGCTTTTGGGGCCCTTAACATGCTCAAAAACTCTTGAAACTTTGCACACAGGTCAGAACCCGCGGCCATCAGAGCCGGGCTGAAGCTGGTACCCGGGCGCGGCAGGGCGGCTCGTCAGCGCCCCCTGGAACAGGGTCTGAACACTTTGTCCATAAATCAAACACGCTTGCATGTAATAATATGAAACTCGGTACACATGTCAATCTCATCGTTTCATATATTCATCGCACTTTTACTTTTTACCCCAGCCCAACAGGAAGTCAGATATTTACGGTTGTTTTTAAAACGCTTGCAATGGAATTTAATGTACTCCTCCTAGAGCATTCATCCGCATGGAACGAAACTCGGTCAGCCTGAAGTCAAGACATAGACGATCAAAAATTGCGAGGGGATTTTTGATATCTCGAACGGTTTGGCTGTGGCGAGGAAACAAAATTATGGTGAGAAACGTGAAACAGGAAGTGTGTCCTAACTTCAGCATACATTAACCGATCTTGATGAAACTTCAGGAGTGTGTTCGCCGTAAGAGGACGATCACATGGATGTGACTATTGTGTGTCAAAGTTATAGCGCCACCAACTGGCAGCAGGAAGTGTGTCACTTTCAAAATGCTTTGAAATCACCCTCTTATTTTAACCCGATTTGCTTCAAACTTCATCTGTATAATGTAAACATACGGCAGATGTAGACCTGTGAATGGATTCTTAATATCTTTGAAACTGTTGCCATGGTGACGCATCAAACTTTACCATTCTTTTAGGATGCTTTTGAGACCCTTAGCATGCTTCAAATTGCATGAAACTCCTCAGACACATCACATTTATTAGCCAGTAGACATGTGCAAAGTTTCAGAAACGGGCGTGGTGAGGGCTCAGTAGCGCCACCTTTTGACAAAAGTTGGGTTGTTAGTTTTATCTACAGTTACAAAAATCAGTATGTATATTGTACTCCTCGAGCCGGACAACTTTCTAATTGACACTCTTTAACTAGGACCCACAGAAAGTAAGATATGTTTGTTTGAATCTGGTCATGCTCCCTTTGAGCCTACATCCTTGTCTCTCTCTGTGTGTGTGTTAGTAGGGGGAGGGGCTTAACTTAACCATTTCAGTGCTGTGTGTTTTTTTCTGCTGTGTAATTTCTTAATACATTTTTTAAGCCTGGTATGTTTTAAATAAGTTTTTATTTTAATTTTTATAAGTGAAGGCATAATATAACCAGTTAAATTGTAGTGCATTGACAATAGTTTTATATAATTAGTTTATTAATTAAATTAACTTGGTCCATAAACTTGGTCCAGCTGCGAGACTGACAGGTCTGACTGTCTGACACTGGCCAATCGGAATCAAGAGCGGAGAAGCAGCCGCTCCCATAGGCAGTGTATAGTATCTCCCCGCCCTGTGGAGGCATTCCGCCGGTCTTGTGAAGTTTCTCGCCGGTCTCGTCTCTGAGACCCCTACACCTGGTATTAAAATGCGATCTGTATCCAGATAAGTTATCCGGATAATAAAAAAGAAATATCAATGCAAGGTATTACGTTGTGATCGGATTGTGATCGATTTGCCTGACCATCTGGAGGTAGTCTGGCTCGCATTGTGTTCGGATCTTTACGTGTAAACGCAATCTGGTTGTTGATATCACACATGTATATTTTACTCCTCCCAAAAATGCTAAAAAATAAACGAGTGAGAGCGTTTACAGGCTATGTTATAGTCAGAGATGACGGCGCTACTGCGACACGCATCACCGCCGCAGATGAGCAGCAGCTGAGCGTCAAACCAACGTGCAAACATCGCAAATAAAAGTGAAAGTAAGTCAGAGACGCTTAATCATCTACACATTCATCTTCAAGTAAAGAAAGAAATGATCTCTTGACTCTTACAAGGGCTGTTGCCACTCTCTCTTATTGATGTCTATTGATGAAATTAGCTGATGATCAATAAAATGCATGCTAATATCTGTAATAAACAACCGACAAAATTACTGTATGATGGTGTAAATAAAGAATCAGTCCAGCATCGCCATGTCAGTGTGTATTGATTCATCATTGTCTCTTCATAGTTTGCAAGAGACATTTAATAAACTGAGCGTATTTGATAAACTGAGCGTAGCCTATTCATCTGTCAATATAACCTCATTCTTTTTAATGATCAGAAGAACGCGTATCGACTACCGTTACAGTACAATATGTCCTAACTACACACGACGCCGCGACACGATAAAAGGTATCTTTTCCATGTAAATCAGAGTTTTTGTCCTAACCAGACGCGACGGCGACATGCGAAGTTTCTAATTTAGAAACGGTTCCTATTTCTGCGATGTCGCGGCTGACAGAATGAAGAAATTACACTGGTTATGAGTACACATTATTTATTTTTAGTTAAAAATAGGTCACTGTGCCACAAGCCATAACGGATAATTTACCTCAGATTTTGAAAGCATGTAATATTATAGTGTTCAAAATGAATTCTATGCAAACATACGACTGTATTTCATAACAACGACAATAACTTGAGGCAGATGCCACCAAATGTGTTAAAATAAATGAATTATTTGCTGGACTTAAGTGAAAAGGATAGCCATTTAATGACCATAGCACATAGTTGATGTGAAAAAAGGAGTATTTTGCATATAAATATGCACATAAATACATATTTTTTCAATTTGTCTCCCTGAAAGTGCCTGGCAGAAGCCTATACTGTCTGTGTCATAAATGTGAACATAATATTATCTACTGTCTGTGTCATAAATGTGAACATAATATTGTAACAGAATATTCTTATGCTATATTATATAAACTATATTTCATGAGGTGAAACATCACTGCCAGGAGCTACAGAATATATATTTCTGTAGGTCCTCACCGTGATGTTGCACTTCATGAAATATATGTAGTATAGCCTAAGAATATTCTATTAAAATATTAAGTGGCACATAAATTCAGACCAGTTATTTACAATAAAGCCTTATAAAATCATTTCCATTCCCTTTGTTTATTATTTTAATAGTTTTTTCTTGGTTTTGATAGTAAATGAAATCTAATCAGTAATTTTACATGCAGATTAATGCACGTATAGATTAATGCACGTGTGTGTGTTTGCATAGTGGGCCGGTCTGGATGAAGTGTCCAGGGCTGATTTTTTGTCCCAGTCCAGCCCTGAATGGCAATATTCACATTACTTTCAGTTTATTGCTCGAAAGTACAAAAATATTTGAGTGAAATGTAGGCTATAGTAAACCCTAAAATTATTATTTGTGACATTAGAACAAAATATGTGGATATAAAAACATGTATATAGGCTAAAGAACTAAATGAACGATCTCTATTTTCTAATTTCACGACGTCCACACAAGACCAGGCTTGGGAGAGTTACTTTAAAAAATGTATTCCGATACAGTTACAAATTATTTCATAAAAAAGGGTCCCATTTTATATTAATTGGCTTTAAGTACTTTATACTTTTTCAAAAAGTAACTACAATCTGATTACTTTTTTTGATGTAACTCACTGTAATAATATACAGTTACTGGATTTTTGTTTCCTGATTACATAATGCTGTTACATGTATTCTGTTGCTCCCACAAGACATTAGTCTGAATATTTTCCTGTATGAACAAAATGGAGTTTCCATTGTTCACACACAAACACACACAGAGTTCGATCGCGCCTCTCTCGTGACTGTGTGTGCGTGTCATGTGTTCTAGGCTGTGTGCATGCACTTCTGAAGCTGCTCAGAAAATAATAAAATGCCATGCAGAGGACTAATGCAAAATGTGTGGGAAAATCCATTTGATTGTAGTTTAAGTGAGAAATAATTTCAGTGCTCTGGTCAATAGCTGTAGAGTGAAAACTGGTGAATGCAGTATACAGCTTTCACAGAAAGAGAATGATGTGAGCACGTACGATTGGCAGTGAATCTTTTATGCGGACAAAATAGCTCAATAAGAGTAACAAAATACATGTGGAAAAAATCACATCGTAATGTTTTAAAGAAGAGTGGTTTGATTAAAGTGGTGTAAATATACCCGATCCGGCAAAGATGGCAGTATCGGAGCTGATAACGATCCTGAGTATCGGATCGGCGCATCCCTACATACTATAATGTAAACACAGTACAGATGTAGACCTTGATGTACACCTGACCTTTCAGAAGGTTGCTCATGCATACTTTGTGGTTAAAATGTGCCCTCGATCCGCACTTTTGCAGAGCCTTCACTGCTGCAAGCTCTTCAGCACACTTCTTTTTGACAGTCAAAGCGGGGGTTATGTTTTTGCACGTCATGTAGAATAACCCTAAAAGCACCAAGGGTGCGGTGCCACCGGCTTTATATATATATATATATATATATATATATATATATATATATATATATATATATATATATAAATATAGCTGCGAGCAGCGATTGCGGGCCAAAGCCGGCGGTACCGCCATCCCGGTGCCTTTAGGTAACTAAAGGCACCGGGGTTGCGGTGCCACCGGCTTGGGCCCGCAATCGCTGCTCGCAGCTATATTTAGGGCCCAAGCCCTGAAAGGGCGAAGGCCCTATTGTTTTCCTTAGGATTATTTTTTTTTTTTAGGGCCCAAGCCCTGAAAGGGCGAAGGCCCTATTGTTTTCCTTAGGATTATTTTTTTATTTATTTTTTTTTTTCTAACGACTATCCGGGCACTTTTGGGGCCCTTAACATGCTCAAAAACTCTTGAAACTTTGCACACAGGTCAGAACCCGCGGCCATCAGAGCCGGGCTGAAGCTGGTACCCGGGCGTGGCAGGGCGGCTCGTCAGCGCCCCCTGGAACAGGGTCTGAACACTTTGTCCATAAATCAAACACGCTTGCATGTAATAATATGAAACTCAGTACACATGTCAATCTCATCGTTTCATATATTCATCGCACTTTTACTTTTTACCCCAGCCCAACAGGAAGTCAGATATTTACGGTTGTTTTTAAAATGCTTGCAATGGAATTTAATGTACTCCTCCTAGAGCATTCATCCGCATGGAACGAAACTCGGTCAGCCTGAAGTCAAGACATAGACGATCAAAAATTGCGAGGGGATTTTTGATATCTCGAACGGTTTGGCTGTGGCGAGGAAACAAAATTATGGTGAGAAACGTGAAACAGGAAGTGTGTCCTAACTTCAGCATACATTAACTGATCTTGATGAAACTTCAGGAGTGTGTTCGCCGTAAGAGGACGATCACATGGATGTGACTATTGTGTGTCAAAGTTATAGCGCCACCAACTGGCAGCAGGAAGTGTGTCACTTTCAAAATGCTTTGAAATCACCCTCTTATTTTGACCCGATTTGCTTCAAACTTCATCTGTATAATGTAAACATACGGCAGATGTAGACCTGTGAATGGATTCTTAATATCTTTGAAACTGTTGCCGTGGTGACGCATCAAACTTTACCATTCTTTTAGGATGCTTTTGAGACCCTTAGCATGCTTCAAATTGCATGAAACTCCTCAGACACATCACATTTATTAGCCAGTAGACATGTGCAAAGTTTCAGAAACGGGCGTGGTGAGGGCTCAGTAGCGCCACCTTTTGACAAAAGTTGGGTTGTTAGTTTTATCTACAGTTACAAAAATCAGTATGTATATTGTACTCCTCGAGCCGGACAACTTTCTAATTGACACTCTTTAACTAGGACCCACAGAAAGTAAGATATGTTTGTTTGAATCTGGTCATGCTCCCTTTGAGCCTACATCTCTGTCTCTCTCTGTGTGTGTGTTAGTAGGGGGAGGGGCTTAACTTAACCATTTCAGTGCTGTGTGTTTTTTTCTGCTGTGTAATTTCTTAATACATTTCTTAAGCCTGGTATGTTTTAAATAAGTTTTTATTTTAATTTTTATAAGTGAAGGCATAATATAACCAGTTAAATTGTAGTGCATTGACAATAGTTTTATATAATTAGTTTATTAATTAAATTAACTTGGTCCATAAACTTGGTCCAGCTGCGAGACTGACAGGTCTGACTGTCTGACACTGGCCAATCGGAATCAAGAGCGGAGAAGCGGCCGCTCCCATAGGCAGTATAGTATCTCCCCGCCCTGTGGAGGCATTCCGCCGGTCTCGTGAAGTTCGCCGGTCTCGTCTCTGAGACCCCTACACCTGGTATTAAAATGCGATCTGTATCCAGATAAGTTATCCGGACAATAAAAAAGAAATATCAATGCAAGGAATTACGTTGTGATCGGATTGTGATCGATTTGCCTGACCATCTGGAGGTAGTCTGGCTCGCATTGTGTTCGGATCTTTACGTGTAAACGCAATCTGGTTGTTGACATTTTACTCCTCCCAAAAATGCTAAAAAATAAACGAGTGAGAGCGTTTACAGGCTGTTATAGTCAGAAATGACTGCGCTACTGCGACACGCATCACCACCGCAGATAAGCAGCAGCTGAGCGTCAAACCAACGTGCAAACATCGCAAATAAAAGTGAAAGTAAGTCAGAGACGCTTAATCATCTACACAATCATCTTTAAGTAAAGAAAGAAATGATCTCTTGACTCTTACAAGGGCTGTTGCCACTCTCTCTTATTGATGTCTATTGATGAAATTAGCTGATGATCAATAAAATGCATGCTAATATCTGTAATAAACAACCGACAAAATTACTGTATGATGGTGTAAATAAAGAATCAGTCCAGCATCGCCATGTCAGTGTGTATTGATTCATCATTGTCTCTTCATAGTTTGCAAGAGACATTTAATAAACTTAGCGTATTTGATAAACTGAGCGTAGCCTATTCATCTGTCAATATAACCTCATTCTTTTTAATGATCAGAAGAACGCGTATCGACTACCGTTACAGTACATCCTAACTACACACGACGCCGCGACACGCGATAAAAGGTATCTTTTCCATGTAAATCAGAGTTTTTGTCCTAACCAGACGCGACGGCGACATGCGAAGTTTTTTCTAATTTAGAAACGGTTCCTATTTCTGCGATGTCGCGGCTGACAGAATGAAGAAATTACACTGGTTATGAGTACACATTATTTATTTTTAGTTAAAAATAGGTCACTGTGCCACAAGCCATAACGGATAATTTACCTCAGATTTTGAAAGCATGTAATATTATAGTGTTCAAAATGAATTCTATGCAAACATACGACTGTATTTCATAACAACGACAATAACTTGAGGCAGATGCCACCAAATGTGTTAAAATAAATGAATTATTTGCTGGACTTAAGTGAAAAGGATAGCCATTTAACACCAGAACTCCCAAGGCGGTCATTTTGACCGTTTTTAAAATTTACAGTGTTGTTAAAATAAAATCAATGTGGCTGTAGGACTCTGACTTTTCCTAAATATGTGTATATTTTATTCTGGCACTGTTATTTTATTACAATCACAAAACACAAAACAGTTGCGTCCTATTTCTACCTAGAATGGCCATGGCGGTCATTTTGACCGCACGCATTATAAATATCATAAGTCCGCTATATTTCCCGCGATCAACACGCACATATTGTAGAAGTGCACAAATGAGCAAGTTTCGCGTCCATCACGCAACTGGCAAGCGAATTTCGCTCCGACAACATGAAATCAAAAGCCACTCAACTGGTGCGAGAGTCGGGTAGGCGGTCCGGGACGAAGATGATGAAGGCAGTGCCAAGTAAGGAGAAACTGTAAAAATTAAATCAAGGAGTCATGTGCCAAATGTCACAAAGTAGTGTGAGGGACTGAAGCTGCACGCGAAGCGGTGTTTTCCTATGTGTGTGTGTGCGTAACGTCAGTGAATGAAGCGGGGGGTTTCCAACGTTCAAATGAGCCCACATCTTTATTATCATCTATCGTAACATTGTAGATCTATTTATTTTTAGATTTCACATTGATTGTATTTGTATAACAGGGCTGTAGGCTACTGTATGAAGCTTTGACGTTTCCTAGATTTTTTGCATGTCTATTCACGTGGAGAGTGCGGTGAAAAAATATTTTTGACGCAAAACTTTCCTCGGCAGCACCTGTCGGGGAAATATTTTTGTATTGGCTTTATAATATGATATAATATTTTGCTTGTTTTAAGGGCGATGGCATTATAACATGACAACAGGAATTATAAGTGTCACTGGAAAACTTAAAGAGAAAGGTTCAAATGCAGATATGACATGACGAAAATGACGTTCAGTACAGCCAAATGAACGTTAAAGTTTGAACGGTCAGAATGACCGCTATGGTCGTTGTAGTAGTTATGGAATTCCGGTAGTTCTAGTGTTAATGACCATAGCACATAGTTGATGTGAAAAAAAGGAGTATTTTGCATATAAATATGCACATAAATACATATTTTTTCAATTTGTCTCCCTGAAAGTGCCTGGCAGAAGCCTATACTGTCTGTGTCATAAATGTGAACATAATATTATCTACTGTCTGTGTCATAAATGTGAACATAATATTGTAACAGAATATTCTTATGCTATATTATATAAACTATATTTCATGAGGTGAAACATCACTGCCAGGAGCTACAGAATATATATTTCTGTAGGTCCTCACCGTGATGTTGCACTTCATGAAATATATGTAGTATAGCCTAAGAATATTCTATTAAAATATTAAGTGGCACATAAATTCAGACCAGTTATTTACAATAAAGCCTTATAAAATCATTTCCATTCCCTTTGTTTATTATTTTAATAGTTTTTTCTTGGTTTTGATAGTAAATAAAATCTAATCAGTAATTTTACATGCAGATTAATGCACGTATAGATTAATGCACGTGTGTGTGTGTTTGCATAGTGGGCCGGTCTGGATGAAGTGTCCAGGGCTGATTTTTTGTCCCAGTCCAGCCCTGAATGGCAATATTCACATTACTTTCAGTTTATTGCTCGAAAGTACAAAAATATTTGAGTGAAATGTAGGCTATAGTAAACCCTAAGATTATTATTTGTGACATTAGAACAAAATATGTGGATATAAAAACATGTATATAGGCTAAAGAACTAAATGAACGATCTCTATTTTCTAATTTCACGACGTCCACACAAGACCAGGCTTGGGAGGGTTACTTTAAAAAATGTATTCCGATACAGTTACAAATTATTTCATAAAAAAGGGTCCCACTTTATATTAATTGGCTTTAAGTACTTTATACTTTTTCAAAAAGTAACTACAATCTGATTACTTTTTTTGATGTAACTCACTGTAATAATATACAGTTACTGGATTTTTGTTTCCTGATTACATAATGCTGTTACATGTATTCTGTTGCTCCCACAAGACATTAGTCTGAATATTTTCCTGTATGAACAAAATGGAGTTTCCATTGTTCACACACAAACACACACAGAGTTCGATCGCGCCTCTCTCGTGACTGTGTGTGCGTGTCATGTGTTCTAGGCTGTGTGCATGCACTTCTGAAGCTGCTCAGAAAATAATAAAATGCCATGCAGAGGACTAATGCAAAATGTGTGGGAAAATCCATTTGATTGTAGTTTAAGTGAGAAATAATTTCAGTGCTCTGGTCAATAGCTGTAGAGTGAAAACTGGTGAATGCAGTATACAGCTTTCACAGAAAGAGAATGATGTGAGCACGTACGATTGGCAGTGAATCTTTTATGCGGACAAAATAGCTCAATAAGAGTAACAAAATACATGTGGAACAAATCACATCGTAATGTTTTAAAGAAGAGTGGTTTGATTAAAGTGGTGTAAATATACCCGATCCGGCAAAGATGGCAGTATCGGAGCTGATAACGATCCTGAGTATCGGATCGGCGCATCCCTACATACTATAATGTAAACACAGTACAGATGTAGACCTTGATGTACACCTGACCTTTCAGAAGGTTGCTCATGCATACTTTGTGGTTAAAATGTGCCCTCGATCCGCACTTTTGCAGAGCCTTCACTGCTGCAAGCTCTTCAGCACACTTCTTTTTGACAGTCAAAGTGGGGGTTACGTTTTTGCACGTCATGTAGAATAACCCTAAAAGCACCAAGGGTGCGGTGCCACCGGCTTTATATATATATATATATATATATATATATATATATATATATATATATATATAGCTGCGAGCAGCGATTGCGGGCCAAAGCCGGCGGTACCGCCATCCCGGTGCCTTTAGGTAACTAAAGGCACCGGGGTTGCGGTGCCACCGGCTTGGGCCCGCAATCGCTGCTCGCAGCTATATATATTTTTTTTTTTCTAACGACTATCCGGGCACTTTTGGGTCCCTTAACATGCTCAAAAACTCTTGAAACTTTGCACACAGGTCAGAACCAGCGGCCATCAGAGCCGGGCTGAAGCTGGTACCCGGGCGTGGCAGGGCGGCTCGTCAGCGCCCCCTGGAACAGGGTCTGAACACTTTGTCCATAAATCAAACACGCTTGCATGTAATAATATGAAACTCGGTACACATGTCAATCTCATCGTTTCATATATTCATCGCACTTTTACTTTTTACCCCAGCCCAACAGGAAGTCAGATATTTACGGTTGTTTTTAAAATGCTTGCAATGGAATTTAATGTACTCCTCCTAGAGCATTCATCCGCATGGAACGAAACTCGGTCAGCCTGAAGTCAAGACATAGACGATCAAAAATTGCGAGGGGATTTTTGATATCTCGAACGGTTTGGCTGTGGCGAGGAAACAAAATTATGGTGAGAAACGTGAAACAGGAAGTGTGTCCTAACTTCAGCATACATTAACTGATCTTGATGAAACTTCAGGAGTGTGTTCGCCGTAAGAGGACGATCACATGGATGTGACTATTGTGTGTCAAAGTTATAGCGCCACCAACTGGCAGCAGGAAGTGTGTCACTTTCAAAATGCTTTGAAATCACCCTCTTATTTTAACCCGATTTGCTTCAAACTTCATCTGTATAATGTAAACATACGGCAGATGTAGACCTGTGAATGGATTCTTAATATCTTTGAAACTGTTGCCGTGGTGACGCATCAAACTTTACCATTCTTTTAGGATGCTTTTGAGACCCTTAGCATGCTTCAAATTGCATGAAACTCCTCAGACACATCACATTTATTAGCCAGTAGACATGTGCAAAGTTTCAGAAACGGGCGTGGTGAGGGCTCAGTAGCGCCACCTTTTGACAAAAGTTGGGTTGTTAGTTTTATCTACAGTTACAAAAATCAGTATGTATATTGTACTCCTCGAGCCGGACAACTTTCTAATTGACACTCTTTAACTAGGACCCACAGAAAGTAAGATATGTTTGTTTGAATCTGGTCATGCTCCCTTTGAGCCTACATCTCTGTCTCTCTCTGTGTGTGTGTTAGTAGGGGGAGGGGTTTAACTTAACCATTTCAGTGCTGTGTGTTTTTTTCTGCTGTGTAATTTCTTAATACATTTCTTAAGCCTGGTATGTTTTAAATAAGTTTTTATTTTAATTTTTATAAGTGAAGGCATAATATAACCAGTTAAATTGTAGTGCATTGACAATAGTTTTATATAATTAGTTTATTAATTAAATTAACTTGGTCCATAAACTTGGTCCAGCTGCGAGACTGACAGGTCTGACTGTCTGACACTGGCCAATCGGAATCAAGAGCGGAGAAGCGGCCGCTCCCATAGGCAGTATAGTATCTCCCCGCCCTGTGGAGGCATTCCGCTGGTCTCGTGAAGTTTCTCGCCGGTCTCGTCTCTGAGACCCCTACACCTGGTATTAAAATGCGATCTGTATCCAGATAAGTTATCCGGATAATAAAAAAGAAATATCAATGCAAGGTATTATGTTGTGATCGGATTGTGATCGATTTGCCTGACCATCTGGAGGTAGTCTGGCTCGCATTGTGTTCGGATCTTTACGTGTAAACGCAATCTGGTTGTTGATATCACACATGTATATTTTACTCCTCCCAAAAATGCTAAAAAATAAACGAGTGAGAGCGTTTACAGGCTGTTATAGTCAGACATGTCGGCGCTACTGCGACACGCATCACCACCGCAGATAAGCAGCAGCTGGGCGTCAAACCAACGTGCAAACATCGCAAATAAAAGTGAAAGTAAGTCAGAGACGCTTAATCATCTACACAATCATCTTCAAGTAAAGAAAGAAATGATCTCTTGACTCTTACAAGGGCTGTTGCCACTCTCTCTTATTGATGTCTATTGATGAAATTAGCTGATGATCAATAAAATGCATGCTAATATCTGTAATAAACAACCGACAAAATTACTGTATGATGGTGTAAATAAAGAATCAGTCCAGCATCGCCATGTCAGTGTGTATTGATTCATCATTGTCTCTTCATAGTTTGCAAGAGACATTTAATAAACTGAGCGTATTTGATAAACTGAGCGTAGCCTATTCATCTGTCAATATAACCTCATTCTTTTTAATGATCAGAAGAACGCGTATCGACTACCGTTACAGTACGTCCTAACTACACACGACGCCGCGACACGCGATAAAAGGTATCTTTTCCATGTAAATCAGAGTTTTTGTCCTAACCAGACGCGACGGCGACATGCAAAGTTTCTAATTTAGAAACGGTTCCTATTTCTGCGATGTCGCGGCTGACAGAATGAAGAAATTACACTGGTTATGAGTAGGCCTACACATTATTTATTTTTAGTTAAAAATAGGTCACTGTGCCACAAGCCATAACGGATAATTTACCTCAGATTTTGAAAGCATGTAATATTATAGTGTTCAAAATGAATTCTATGCAAACATACGACTGTATTTCATAACAACGACAATAACTTGAGGCAGATGCCACCAAATGTGTTAAAATAAATGAATTATTTGCTGGACTTAAGTGAAAAGGATAGCCATTTAATGACCATAGCACATAGTTGATGTGAAAAAAGGAGTATTTTGCATATAAATATGCACATAAATACATATTTTTTCAATTTGTCTCCCTGAAAGTGCCTGGCAGAAGCCTATACTGTCTGTGTCATAAATGTGAACATAATATTATCTACTGTCTGTGTCATAAATGTGAACATAATATTGTAACAGAATATTCTTATGCTATATTATATAAACTATATTTCATGAGGTGAAACATCACTGCCAGGAGCTACAGAATATATATTTCTGTAGGTCCTCACCGTGATGTTGCACTTCATGAAATATATGTAGTATAGCCTAAGAATATTCTATTAAAATATTAAGTGGCACATAAATTCAGACCAGTTATTTACAATAAAGCCTTATAAAATCATTTCCATTCCCTTTGTTTATTATTTTAATAGTTTTTTCTTGGTTTTGATAGTAAATAAAATCTAATCAGTAATTTTACATGCAGATTAATGCACGTATAGATTAATGCACGTGTGTGTGTGTTTGCATAGTGGGCCGGTCTGGATGAAGTGTCCAGGGCTGATTTTTTGTCCCAGTCCAGCCCTGAATGGCAATATTCACATTACTTTCAGTTTATTGCTCGAAAGTACAAAAATATTTGAGTGAAATGTAGGCTATAGTAAACCCTAAGATTATTATTTGTGACATTAGAACAAAATATGTGGATATAAAAACATGTATATAGGCTAAAGAACTAAATGAACGATCTCTATTTTCTAATTTCACGACCTCCACACAAGACCAGGCTTGGGAGGGTTACTTTAAAAAATGTATTCCGATACAGTTACAAATTATTTCATAAAAAAGGGTCCCACTTTATATTAATTGGCTTTAAGTACTTTATACTTTTTCAAAAAGTAACTACAATCTGATTACTTTTTTTGATGTAACTCACTGTAATAATATACAGTTACTGGATTTTTGTTTCCTGATTACATAATGCTGTTACATGTATTCTGTTGCTCCCACAAGACATTAGTCTGAATATTTTCCTGTATGAACAAAATGGAGTTTCCATTGTTCACACACAAACACACACAGAGTTCGATCGCGCCTCTCCCGTGACTGTGTGTGCGTGTCATGTGTTCTAGGCTGTGTGCATGCACTTCTGAAGCTGCTCAGAAAATAATAAAATGCCATGCAGAGGACTAATGCAAAATGTGTGGGAAAATCCATTTGATTGTAGTTTAAGTGAGAAATAATTTCAGTGCTCTGGTCAATAGCTGTAGAGTGAAAACTGGTGAATGCAGTATACAGCTTTCACAGAAAGAGAATGATGTGAGCACGTACGATTGGCAGTGAATCTTTTATGCGGACAAAATAGCTCAATAAGAGTAACAAAATACATGTGGAAAAAATCACATCGTAATGTTTTAAAGAAGAGTGGTTTGATTAAAGTGGTGTAAATATACCCGATCCGGCAAAGATGGCAGTATCGGAGCTGATAACGATCCTGAGTATCGGATCGGCGCATCCCTACATACTATAATGTAAACACAGTACAGATGTAGACCTTGATGTACACCTGACCTTTCAGAAGGTTGCTCATGCATACTTTGTGGTTAAAATGTGCCCTCGATCCGCACTTTTGCAGAGCCTTCACTGCTGCAAGCTCTTCAGCACACTTCTTTTTGACAGTCAAAGCGGGAGTTACGTTTTTGCACGTCATGTAGAATAACCCTAAAAGCACCAAGGGTGCGGTGCCACCGGCTTTATATATATATATATATATATATGTATAAATATAGCTGCGAGCAGCGATTGCGGGCCAAAGCCGGCGGTACCGCCATCCCGGTGCCTTTAGGTAACTAAAGGCACCGGGGTTGCGGTGCCACCGGCTTGGGCCCGCAATCGCTGCTCGCAGCTATATTTATATATATATATATATATATATATATATATTTAGGGCCCAAGCCCTGAAAGGGCGAAGGCCCTATTGTTTTCCTTAGGATTATTTTTTTTTTTTTTTTTTTTTTTTTCTAACGACTATCCGGGCACTTTTGGGGCCCTTAACATGCTCAAAAACTCTTGAAACTTTGCACACAGGTCAGAACCCGCGGCCATCAGAGCCGGGCTGAAGCTGGTACCCGGGCGTGGCAGGGCCGCTCGTCAGCGCCCCCTGGAACAGGGTCTGAACACTTTGTCCATAAATCAAACACGCTTGCATGTAATAATATGAAACTCGGTACACATGTCAATCTCATCGTTTCATATATTCATCGCACTTTTACTTTTTACCCCAGCCCAATAGGAAGTCAGATATTTACGGTTGTTTTTAAAATGCTTGCAATGGAATTTAATGTACTCCTCCTAGAGCATTCATCCGCATGGAACGAAACTCGGTCAGCCTGAAGTCAAGACATAGACGATCAAAAATTGCGAGGGGATTTTTGATATCTCGAACGGTTTGGCTGTGGCGAGGAAACAAAATTATGGTGAGAAACGTGAAACAGGAAGTGTGTCCTAACTTCAGCATACATTAACTGATCTTGATGAAACTTCAGGAGTGTGTTCGCCGTAAGAGGACGATCACATGGATGTGACTATTGTGTGTCAAAGTTATAGCGCCACCAACTGGCAGCAGGAAGTGTCACTTTCAAAATGCTTTGAAATCACCCTCTTATTTTAACCCGATTTGCTTCAAACTTCATCTGTATAATGTAAATATACGGCAGATGTAGACCTGTGAATGGATTCTTAATATCTTTGAAACTGTTGCCGTGGTGACGCATCAAACTTTACCATTCTTTTAGGATGCTTTTGAGACCCTTAGCATGCTTCAAATTGCATGAAACTTGACAGACACATCACATTTATTAGCCAGTAGACATGTGCAAAGTTTCAGAAACGGGCGTGGTGAGGGCTCAGTAGCGCCACCTTTTGACAAAAGTTGGGTTGTTAGTTTTATCTACAGTTACAAAAATCAGTATGTATATTGTACTCCTCGAGCCGGACAACTTTCTAATTGACACTCTTTAACTAGGACCCACAGAAAGTAAGATATGTTTGTTTGAATCTGGTCATGCTCCCTTTGAGCCTACATCTCTGTCTCTCTCTGTGTGTGTGTTAGAAGGGGGAGGGGCTTAACTTAACCATTTCAGTGCTGTGTGTTTTTTTCTGCTGTGTAATTTCTTAATACATTTCTTAAGCCTGGTATGTTTTAAATAAGTTTTTATTTTAATTTTTATAAGTGAAGGCATAATATAACCAGTTAAATTGTAGTGCATTGACAATAGTTTTATATAATTAGTTTATTAATTAAATTAACTTGGTCCATAAACTTGGTCCAGCTGCGAGACTGACAGGTCTGACTGTCTGACACTGGCCAATCGGAATCAAGAGCGGAGAAGCGGCCGCTCCATAGGCAGTATAGTATCTCCCCGCCCTGTGGAGGCATTCCGCAGGTCTCGTGAAGTTTCTCGCCGGTCTCGTCTCTGAGACCCCTACACCTGGTATTAAAATGCGATCTGTATCCAGATAAGTTATCCGGATAATAAAAAAGAAATATTAATGCAAGGTATTACGTTGTGATCGGATTGTGATCGATTTGCCTGACCATCTGGAGGTAGTCTGGCTCGCATTGTGTTCGGATCTTTACGTGTAAACGCAATCTGGTTGTTGATATCACACATGTATATTTTACTCCTCCCAAAAATGCTAAAAAATAAACGAGTGAGAGCGTTTACAGGCTGTTATAGTCAGACATGTCGGCGCTACTGCGACACGCATCACCACCGCAGATAAGCAGCAGCTGAGCGTCAAACCAACGTGCAAACATCGCAAATAAAAGTGAAAGTAAGTCAGAGACGCTTAATCATCTACACAATCATCTTCAAGTAAAGAAAGAAATGATCTCTTGACTCTTACAAGGGCTGTTGCCACTCTTATTGATGTCTATTGATGAAATTAGCTGATGATCAATAAAATGCATGCTAATATCTGTAATAAACAACCGACAAAATTACTGTATGATGGTGTAAATAAAGAATCAGTCCAGCATCGCCATGTCAGTGTGTATTGATTCATCATTGTCTCTTCATAGTTTGCAAGAGACATTTAAACTGAGCGTATTTGATAAACTGAGCGTAGCCTATTCATCTGTCAATATAACCTCATTCTTTTTAATGATCAGAAGAACGCGTATCGACCACCGTTACAGTACAATATGTCCTAACTACACACGACGCCGCGACACGCGATAAAAGGTATCTTTTCCATGTAAATCAGAGTTTTTGTCCTAACCAGACGCGACGGCGACATGCGAAGTTTTTTCTAATTTAGAAACGGTTCCTATTTCTGCGATGTCGCGGCTGACAGAATGAAGAAATTACTTATGAGTACACATTATTTATTTTTAGTTAAAAATATGTCACTGTGCCACAAGCCATAACGGATAATTTACCTCAGATTTTGAAAGCATGTAATATTATAGTGTTCAAAATGAATTCTATGCAAACATACGACTGTATTTCATAACAACGACAATAACTTGAGGCAGATGCCACCAAATGTGTTAAAATAAATGAATTATTTGCTGGACTTAAGTGAAAAGGATAGCCATTTAATGACCATAGCACATAGTTGATGTGAAAAAAGGAGTATTTTGCATATAAATATGCACATAAATACATATTTTTTCAATTTGTCTCCCTGAAAGTGCCTGGCAGAAGCCTATACTGTCTGTGTCATAAATGTGAACATAATATTATCTACTGTCTGTGTCATAAATGTGAACATAATATTGTAACAGAATATTCTTATGCTATATTATATAAACTATATTTCATGAGGTGAAACATCACTGCCAGGAGCTACAGAATATATATTTCTGTAGGTCCTCACCGTGATGTTGCACTTCATGAAATATATGTAGTATAGCCTAAGAATATTCTATTAAAATATTAAGTGGCACATCAATTCAGACCAGTTATTTACAATAAAGCCTTATAAAATCATTTCCATTCCCTTTGTTTATTATTTTAATAATTTTTTCTTGGTTTTGATAGTAAATAAAATCTAATCAGTAATTTTACATGCAGATTAATGCACGTATAGATTAATGCACGTGTGTGTGTGTTTGCATAGTGGGCCGGTCTGGATGAAGTGTCCAGGGCTGATTTTTTGTCCCAGTCCAGCCCTGAATGGCAATATTCACATTACTTTCAGTTTATTGCTCGAAAGTACAAAAATATTTGAGTGAAATGTAGGCTATAGTAAACCCTAAGATTATTATTTGTGACATTAGAACAAAATATGTGGATATAAAAACATGTATATAGGCTAAAGAACTAAATGAACGATCTCTATTTTCTAATTTCACGACGTCCACACAAGACCAGGCTTGGGAGGGTTACTTTAAAAAATGTATTCCGATACAGTTACAAATTATTTCATAAAAAAGGGTCCCACTTTATATTAATTGGCTTTAAGTACTTTATACTTTTTCAAAAAGTAACTACAATCTGATTACTTTTTTTGATGTAACTCACTGTAATAATATACAGTTACTGGATTTTTGTTTCCTGATTACATAATGCTGTTACATGTATTCTGTTGCTCCCACAAGACATTACTCTGAATATTTTCCTGTATGAACAAAATGGAGTTTCCATTGTTCACACACAAACACACACAGAGTTCGATCGCACCTCTCTCGTGACTGTGTGTGCGTGTCATGTGTTCTAGGCTGTGTGCATGCACTTCTGAAGCTGCTCAGAAAATAATAAAATGCCATGCAGAGGTCTAATGCAAAATGTGTGGGAAAATCCATATGATTGTAGTTTAAGTGAGAAATAATTTCAGTGCTCTGGTCAATAGCTGTAGAGTGAAAACTGGTGAATGCAGTATACAGCTTTCACAGAAAGAGAATGATGTGAGCACGTACGATTGGCAGTGAATCTTTTATGCGGACAAAATAGCTCAATAAGAGTAACAAAATACATATGGAAAAAATCACATCGTAATGTTTTAAAGAAGAGTGGTTTGATTAAAGTGGTGTAAATATACCCGATCCGGCAAAGATGGCAGTATCGGAGCTGATAACGATCCTGAGTATCGGATCGGCGCATCCCTACATACTATAATTTAAACACAGTACAGATGTAGACCTTGATGTACACCTGACCTTTCAGAAGGTTGCTCATGCATACTTTGTGGTTAAAATGTGCCCTCGATCCGCACTTTTGCAGAGCCTTCACTGCTGCAAAATCTTCAGCACACTTCTTTTTGACAGTCAAAGCGGGGGTTACGTTTTTGCACGTCATGTAGAATAACCCTAAAAGCACCAAGGGTGCGGTGCCACCGGCTTTATATATATATATATATATATATATATAAATATAGCTGCGAGCAGCGATTGCGGGCCAAAGCCGGCGGTACCGCCATCCCGGTGCCTTTAGGTAACTAAAGGCACCGGGGTTGCGGTGCCACCGGCTTGGGCCCGCAATCGCTGCTCGCAGCTATATTTAGGGCCCAAGCCCTGAAAGGGCGAAGGCCCTATTGTTTTCCTTAGGATTATTAGGGCCCAAGCCCTGAAAGGGCGAAGGCCCTATTGTTTTCCTTAGGATTATTTTTTTTATTTTTTTTTTTTTTTTTTTTCTAACGACTATCCGGGCACTTTTGGGGCCCTTAACATGCTCAAAAACTCTTGAAACTTTGCACACGGGTCAGAACCCGCGGCCATCAGAGCCGGGCTGAAGCTGGTACCCGGGCGTGGCAGGGCGGCTCGTCAGCGCCCCCTGGAACAGGGTCTGAACACTTTGTCCATAAATCAAACACGCTTGCATGTAATAATATGAAAATCGGTACACATGTCGATCTCATCGTTTCATATATTCATCACACTTTTACTTTTTACCCCAGCCCAACAGGAAGTCAGATATTTACGGGTTTTTTTAAAATGCTTGCAATGGAATTTAATGTACTCCTCCTAGAGCATTCATCCGCATGGAACGAAACTCGGTCAGCCTGAAGTCAAGACATAGACGATCAAAAATTGCGAGGGGATTTTTGATATCTCGAACGGTTTGGCTGTGGCGAGGAAACAAAATTATGGTGAGAAACGTGAAACAGGAAGTGTGTCCTAACTTCAGCATACATTAACTGATCTTGATGAAACTTCAGGAGTGTGTTCGCCGTAAGAGGACGATCACATGGATGTGACTATTGTGTGTCAAAGTTATAGCGCCACCAACTGGCAGCAGGAAGTGTGTCACTTTCAAAATGCTTTGAAATCACCCTCTTATTTTAACCCGATTTGCTTCAAACTTCATCTGTATAATGTAAATATACTGCAGATGTAGACCTGTGAATGGATTCTTAATATCTTTGAAACTGTTGCCGTGGTGACGCATCAAACTTTACCATTCTTTTAGGATGCTTTTGAGACCCTTAGCATGCTTCAAATTGCATGAAACTCCTCAGACACATCACATTTATTAGCCAGTAGACATGTGCAAAGTTTCAGAAACGGGCGTGGTGAGGGCTCAGTAGCGCCACCTTTTGACAAAAGTTGGGTTGTTAGTTTTATCTACAGTTACAAAAATCAGTATGTATATTGTACTCCTCAAGCCGGACAACTTTCTAATTGACACTCTTTAACTAGGACCCACAGAAAGTAAGATATGTTTGTTTGAATCTGGTCATGCTCCCTTTGAGCCTACATCTCTGTCTCTCTCTGTGTGTGTGTTAGTAGGGGGAGGGGCTTAACTTAACCATTTAAGTGCTGTGTGTTTTTTTCTGCTGTGTAATTTCTTAATACATTTCTTAAGCCTGGTATGTTTTAAATAAGTTTTTATTTTAATTTTTATAAGTGAATGCATAATATAACCAGTTAAATTGTAGTGCATTGACAATAGTTTTATATAATTAGTTTATTAATTAAATTAACTTGGTCCATAAACTTGGTCCAGCTGCGAGACTGACAGGTCTGACTGTCTGACACTGGCCAATCGGAATCAAGAGCGGAGAAGCGGCCGCTCCCATAGGCAGTATAGTATCTCCCCGCCCTGTGGAGGCATTCCGCAGGTCTCGTGAAGTTTCTCGCCGGTCTCGTCTCTGAGACCCCTACACCTGGTATTAAAATGCGATCTGTATCCAGATAAGTTATCCGGATAATAAAAAAAGAAATATCAATGCAAGGTATTACGTTGTGATCGGATTGTGATCGATTTGCCTGACCATCTGGAGGTAGTCTGGCTCGCATTGTGTTCGGATCTTTACGTGTAAACGCAATCTGGTTGTTGATATCACGTATATTTTACTCCTCCCAAAAATGCTAAAAAATAAACGAGTGAGAGCGTTTACAGGCTGTTATAGTCAGACATGTCGGCGCTACTGCGACATGCATCACCACCGCAGATAAGCAGCAGCTGAGCGTTAAACCAACGTGCAAACATCGCAAATAAAGGTGAAAGTAAGTCAGAGACGCTTAATCATCTACACAATCATCTTCAAGTAAAGAAAGAAATGATCTCTTGACTCTTACCAGGGCTGTTGCCACTCTCTCTTATTGATGTCTATTGATGAAATTAGCTGATGATCAATAAAATGCATGCTAATATCTGTAATAAACAACCGACAAAATTACTGTATGATGGTGTAAATAAAGAATCAGTCCAGCATCGCCATGTCAGTGTGTATTGATTCATCATTGTCTCTTCATAGTTTGCAAGAGACATTTAACAAACTGAGCGTATTTGATAAACTGAGCGTAGCCTATTCATCTGTCAATATAATCTCATTCTTTTTAATGATCAGAAGAACGCGTATCGACTACCGTTACAGTACAATATGTCCTAACTACACACGACGCCGCGACACGCGATAAAAGGTATCTTTTCCATGTAAATCAGAGTTTTTGTCCTAACCAGACGCGACGGCGACATGCGAAGTTTCTAATTTAGAAACGGTTCCTATTTCTGCGACGTCGCGGCTGACAGAATGAAGAAATTACACTGGTTATGAGTACACATTATTTATTTTTAGTTAAAAATAGGTCACTGTGCCACAAGCCATAACGGATAATTTACCTCAGATTTTGAAAGCATGTAATATTATAGTGTTCAAAATGAATTCTATGCAAACATACGACTGTATTTCATAACAACGACAATAACTTGAGGCAGATGCCACCAAATATGTTAAAATAAATGAATTATTTGCTGGACTTAAGTGAAAAGGATAGCCATTTAACACCAGAACTCCCAAGGCGGTCATTTTGACCGTTTTTAAAATTTACAGTGTAATAACTTATTTGTTAAAATAAAATCAATGTGGCTGTAGGACTCTGACTTTTCCTAAATATGTGTATATTTTATTCTGGCACTGTTATTTTATTACAATCACAAAACACAAAACAGTTGCGTCCTATTTCTACCTAGAATGGCCATGGCGGTCATTTTGACCGCACGCATTATAAATATCATAAGTCCGCTATATTTCCCGCAAACAACACGCACATATTGTAGAAGTGCACAAATGAGCAAGTTTCGCGTCCATCACGCAACTGGCAAGCGAATTTCGCTCCGACAACATGAAATCAAAAGCCACTCAACTGGTGCGAGAGTCGGGTAGGCGGTCCGGGACGAAGATGATGAAGGCAGTGCCAAGTAAGGAGAAACTGCAAAAATTAAATCAAGGAGTCATGTGCCAAATGTCACAAAGTAGTGTGAGGGACTGAAGCTGCACGCGAAGCGGTGTTTTCCTATGTGTGTGTGCGTAACGTCAGTGAATGAATAGGGGGGTTTCCACTGTTCAAATGAGCCCACATCTTTATTTTCATCTATCTTAACATTGTATATCTATTTATTTTTAGATTTCACATTGATTGTATTTGTATAACAGGGCTGTAGGCTACTGTATGAAGCTTTGACGTTTCCTAGATTTTTTGCATGTCTACGTGGAGAGTGCGGTGAAAAAATATTTTTGACGCAAAACTTTCCTCGGCAGCACCTGTCGGGAAATATTTTTGTATTGGCTTTATAATATGATATAATATTTTGCTTGTTTTAAGGGCGATGGCATTATAACATGACAACAGGAATTATAAGTGTCACTGGAAAACTTAAAGAGAAAGGTTCAAATGCAGATATGACATGACGAAAATGACGTTCAGTACAGCCAAATGAACGTTAAAGTTTGAACGGTCAGAATGACCGCTATGGTCGTTGTAGTAGTTATGGAATTCCGGTAGTTCTAGTGTTAATGACCATAGCACATAGTTGATGTGAAAAAAGGAGTATTTTGCATATAAATATGCACATAAATACATATTTTTTCAATTTGTCTCCCTGAAAGTGCCTGGCAAAAGCCTATACTGTCTGTGTCATAAATGTGAACATAATATTATCTACTGTCTGTGTCATAAATGTGAACATAATATTGTAACAGAATATTCTTATGCTATATTATATAAACTATATTTCATGAGGTGAAACATCACTGCCAGGAGCTACAGAATATATATTTCTGTAGGTCCTCACCGTGATGTTGCACTTCATGAAATATATGTAGCCTAAGAATATTCTATTAAAATATTAAGTGGCACATAAATTCAGACCAGTTATTTACAATAAAGCCTTATAAAATCATTTCCATTCCCTTTGTTTATTATTTTAATAGTTTTTTCTTGGTTTTGATAGTAAATAAAATCTAATCAGTAATTTTACATGCAGATTAATGCACGTATAGATTAATGCACGTGTGTGTGTGTTTGCATAGTGGGCCGGTCTGGATGAAGTGTCCAGGGCTGATTTTTTGTCCCAGTCCAGCCCTGAATGGCAATATTCACATTACTTTCAGTTTATTGCTCGAAAGTACAAAAATATTTGAGTGAAATGTAGGCTATAGTAAACCCTAAGATTATTATTTGTGACATTAGAACAAAATATGTGGATATAAAAACATGTATATAGGCTAAAGAACTAAATGAACGATCTCTATTTTCTAATTTCACAACGTCCACACAAGACCAGGCTTGGGAGGGTTACTTTAAAAAATGTATTCCGATACAGTTACAAATTATTTCATAAAAAAGGGTCCCACTTTATATTAATTGGCTTTAAGTACTTTATACTTTTTCAAAAAGTAACTACAATCTGATTACTTTTTTTGATGTAACTCACTGTAATAATATACAGTTACTGGATTTTTGTTTCCTGATTACATAATGCTGTTACATGTATTCTGTTGCTCCCACAAGACATTAGTCTGAATATTTTCCTGTATGAACAAAATGGAGTTTCCATTGTTCGCACAGAAACACACATTCGATCGTGCCTCTCTCTTGACTGTGTGTGCGTGTCATGTGTTCTAGGCTGTGTGCATCCACTTCTGAAGCTGCTCAGAAAATAATAAAATGCCATGCGGAGGACTAACGCAAAATGTGTGAGAAATTCCATTTGATTGTAGTTTAAGTGAGAAATAATTTCAGTGCTCTGGTCAATAGCTGTAGAGTGAAAACTGGTGAATGCAGTATACAGCTTTCACAGAAAGAGAATGATGTGAGCACGTACGATTGGCAGTGAATCTTTTATGCGGACAAAATAGCTCAATAAGAGTAACAAAATACATGTGGAAAAAATCACATCGTAATGTTTTAAAGAAGAGTGGTTTGATTAAAGTGGTGTAAATATACCCGATCCGGCAAAGATGGCAGTATCGGAGCTGATAACGATCCTGAGTATCGGATCGGCGCATCCCTACATACTATAATGTAAACACAGTACAGATGTAGACCTTGATGTACACCTGACCTTTCAGAAGGTTGCTCATGCATACTTTGTGGTTAAAATGTGCCCTCGATCCACACTTTTGCAGAGCCTTCACTGCTGCAAGCTCTTCAGCACACTTCTTTTTGACAGTCAAAGCGGGGGTTACGTTTTTGCACGTCATGTAGAATAACCCTAAAAGCACCAAGGGTGCGGTGCCACCGGCTTTATATATATATATATATATATATATATATATATAAATATAGCTGCGAGCAGCGATTGCGGGCCAAAGCCGGCGGTACCGCCATCCCGGTGCCTTTAGGTAACTAAAGGCACCGGGGTTGCGGTGCCACCGGCTTGGGCCCGCAATCGCTGCTCGCAGCTATATTTATTTATTTTTTTTTTTTTTTTTTTTTTTTCCTAACGACTATTCGGGCACTTTCGGGGCCCTTAACATGCTCAAAAACTCTTGAAACTTTGCACACGGGTCAGAACCCGCGGCCATCAGAGCCGGGCTGAAGCTGGTACACGGGCGCGGCAGGGCGGCTCGTCAGCGCCCCCTGGAACAGGGTCTGAACACTTTGTCCATAAATCAAACACGCTTGCATGTAATAATATGAAACTCGGTACACATGTCGATCTCATTGTTTCATATATACATCGCGCTTTTACTTTTTACCCCAGCCCAACAGGAAGTCAGATATTTACGGTTGTTTTTAAAACGGATGCAATGGAATTTGATGTACTCCTCCTAGAGCATTCATCCGCATGGAACGAAACTCGGTCAGCCTGAAGTCAAGACATAGAGGATCAAAAATTGCGAGGGGATTTTTGATATCTCGAACGGTTTGGCTGTGGCGAGGAAACAAAATTATGGTGAGAAACGTGAAACAGGAAGTGTGTCATAACTTCCGCATACATCAACCGATCTTGATGAAACTTCAGGAGTGCGTTCGCCGTAAGAGGACGATCACATGGATGTGACTATTGTGTGTCAAAGTTATAGCGCCACCAACTGGCAGCAGGAAGTGTGTCACTTTCAAAATGCTTTGAAATCACCCTCTTATTTTAACCCGATTTGCTTCAATCTTCATCTGTATAATGTAAATACACGGCAGATGTAGACCTGTGAATGGATTCTTGATATCTTTGAAACTGTTTCCGTGGCGACACATTAAACTTTACCATTCTTTTAGGATGGTTTTGAGACCCTTAGCATGCTTCAAATTGCATGAAACTCGACAGACACATCACATTTATTAGCCAGTAGAAACATGCAAAGTTTCAGAAAAGGGCGTGGTGAGGGCTCAGTAGCGCCACCTTTTGACAAAAGTGGGGTTGTTAGTTTTATCTACAGTTACAAAAATCGGTATGTATATTGTACTCTTCGAGCCGGACAACTTTCTAATTCACACTCAATAGCTAGGACCTAAAGAAAGTAAGATATGTTAGTTTGAATGTAGTCATACTCCCTCTGAGCATATGTCTGAGCCTTTGCCTGCTCTCTCTGTGTGTGTGTGTGTGTGTTAGCAGGGAGAGGGGGCTTAATTAACCATTTAACTGCTGTGTGTCTGGCCAGCATAAATAAAATACATTTCTTAAGCCTGGGATTTTTTAAATAAGTTTTTATTTTATTTTTTTCTAAGTAAAGGCACATAGCCAGTTTAATTGTAGTGCACTGACAATAGTTTTATATAATTAGTTCATTAATTAAATTAACTTGGTCCATTAACTTGGTCTGAAAATTGGGTCCATAAATCAAACACACTTGCATATAATAATATTAAACTCGGTACACTTATAGATCTCATTAGCCCAAGCAACTTTAAGCCAGCAAAACAGGAAGTCGGTTGTTTCAGTCTGTATGTGAATGTTTTGCAAAACCAGCCTTTACATTTTTATTTCCCCCCTCTTAAGTAATTTTTAATTATTCCCACACCAAACTTCTTCAAAATTATGAAAATATATTAAAGATACTAAGGCATGTACTGGCCATCGGGACTACCGGGAGATTCCTGGTGGGCCGCGGTCTGGTTGGGCCGGCGGCCCGGCGCGTTATTTTGTTTTTAAATCATTATTAATTGTAAATATATTCTATCGTAAGTATTGTTAAATTGTCCAATCCCGGATTTATGCGTCTCTCTCATGAAGCCGCATGAAGCTGACGCGAGCTGCGAGACTGACAGGTCTGACTGTCTGACACTGGCCAATCGGAATCAAGTTCAGATTCTAGACTTGAGAAGCGGCCGCTTACACCGTGTCCTAACTACACACGACGCCGCGACACGCGATAAAAGGTATATTTTACATGTTAATAAATCAGAGTTTTTGTCCTAACCATACGCGACGGCGACATGCGAAGTTTCTAATTTAGAAACGGTTCCTATTTCTGCGACGTCGCGGCTGACAGAATGAAGAAATTACACTGGTTATGAGTACACATTATTTATTTTTAGTTAAAAATAGGTCACTGTGCCACAAGCCATAACGGATAATTTACCTCAGATTTTGAAAGCATTATAGTGTTCAAAATGAATTATGCAAAAATACGACTGTACTTCATAACAACGACAATAACTGGCAGATGCCACCAAATGTGTTAAAATAAATGAATTATTTGCTGGACTTAAGTGAAAAGGAAAGCCATTTAATGACCATAGCACATAGTTGACGTGAAAAAAGGAGTATTTTGCATATAAATATGCACATATAGCCTATACATATTTTTTCGATTTGTATCCCTGAAAGTGCCTGGCAGAAGCCTATATCTACTGTCTGTGTCATAAATGTGAACATAATATTATCTACTGTCTGTGTCATAAATGTGAACATAAACTATATTTCATGAGGTGAAACATCACTGCCAGGAGCTACAGAATAGGGGAGCGCGGGGATAAAGGTAGGCCTAACGCGGGGTTAAATGTAACACGGACATTTTACATAGTTTGTCAGTATCTAGCCGGCTGTCTTTCCGCTCTTTTTCTCTTGCTGCCAGAAGACGGTCTCCCGCGAATTTGCGGAACGTTTTGATTATATTTCGTGAAGATAATGGACAAAGAGTGTTTTGACATCATGAAAGTACATTTTTTCATCGTAGATTTTTTTCTGTTTCCGGGTTGGATGTATATGCGTCCAAATCTAACTTTATATTGCCTTAATCACTGTCTTGTTGGCTCAAACACGTACAGCACCGTTTTGAAACATGTCAGTAATTCCTAGCGACTGTTAGCTAGGTTTAAAATATGTAATACACAGCGGGGTTAGTTAACACAGTGTTCCAACTGCTGCCACAATGATAATCAAATGAAAACGGAGCCACACAACTTTTCAGGTTTGAGTATACATTTAACTTTGTTGGACTTTCACAAACAATGTTGTAATTTAAAATGTTTAAAATTTAGTGCACTATGAATGATAGCTTATTTATTTATTAAAAATATGGCCTGTTTTTAATGTAATAGCCTAAACCATTTAAATTTTTATTCTAAGCTCATTTGTATTATTATTAATGTTATTATTATTAATAATAATAATTGTACATGCAGCTGCCACACAAATCTAATTTAATTGCAATTACAATATTTATATGTTTATTTTATTTTATTTATTATTATTTATTGCAAAACCGTGCAGCCCTTTTCTACGTCTCTAGCTATGATATTGATCCATAACAAAAGGATGATTGGATGAGGAATTAAAAATGTTATTATTCACCATTTATTTTCTATAAGACCAGTGTTGGGGGTAACGAGTTACAAACGAGTTTGGGTAAGTAAAGTAACGCATTACACTGAAAATATTGGTAACTACACTTTACTATAATAAAGGAACGCGCTTTCCTGCGTTACCCAAGCCGTGTTTGCCTGTGTGGAGAGTTCCGTCTAGTGGTGCGTGCGCGCCGTTGCCATAGAGACCGATTTCAGTGAGAGAGAGAGAGGGAAGTGGAGAGAGAGAGACGGGTTTCAACAAATGGCAATATTCACATTACTTTCAGTTTATTGCTCGAAAGCACAAAAATATTTGAGTGAAATGTAGGCTATAGTAAATCCTAAGATTATTATTTGTGACATTAGAACAAAATATGTCGATATAAAAACATGTATATAGGCTAGGCTAAAGAACTAAATGAACGATCTCTATTTTCTAATTTCACTAAACATTTCATTAAGTTTCGTGGACATTTTATAAAACATGGATCTTAGGCTCATTTTGTAAACATAAATAACTGATTTAGATGCGCAAACTGGGTGCCGTTGCGGAGATGTAGGCTCCATGTTCGGTGCAGGTTCGGCTTCTTGTCGTTCATCCTCGGATGCGGCATCGCGTGCGGTGTTTGCCGCGCGCACCTTTCCGCTCGTTCGGACGAGTCAAGTAAAAACAAGGCTCGAAAGTCTTGGAAAACGAAATGAACAGGATTGTTGCAGGGTTCATTGTAGAAGACATGCTTCCCCTGTCGACCATTAATTCCCCAGGTTTAGAAAAATACATTTTAAATTAGGATTAAGAATTTTATGGGATAAAGTGACCTTTATTTTATCATTTTTCATTGACATCTTTTTTTTTTTTTTTAAATTATTATTATTACCATGAGTCGACTAAAAAGCTGGTTTTGTTCTCAGGAGAAGAGTTTTATTCTCCCAGCCTGTTTTGAAACTTCTGTGATAAACACCATTTTAAAATTTTGAATTTTGAACCCCATTTTGTTTGTGAATTTTACAGTGCGGCATATTTATTTGTGCAGACAGGGATATTGTTCTTTCATGTCATTTTGCATACATTTTTACAATAAAGTGATGATAGGGCAAAAACTGATATGATGTTTGTCCATGTAGGCTACACGGTAAATTAAGAAACAGGAAAGTAAAGTAATAAGTAGTGAAGTTATTTTTCCAACGAAGTAACTAGTAAAGTAATCTCATTACAATTTACAGAAGTAACTAGTAACTAATTACTTTTTTGAGTAACTACCCCAACACTGTATAAGACTATACCAATATTGGAACTATAGCCATTTTATTCCTTTTTTTTAATTTAAGAATTATGTTTAAGTTTAAAAACAGACAGAATGGTTTAGTCAAAAAAGAAAAAAATCATTCATAGTGCTATACTGCCCTCTTGTGTTCAAAATTAGGGAGAACTATTGGATCAATATCCACACATTAATACAGTTGGCAATACAGTATAATAGGTAATACAGTAGGATTGGGGCCTTAAAAATCGCTAACTTAAAAAGTGAAAGTAACGGACGTCCACACAAGACCAGGCTTGGGAGGGTTACTTTAAAAATGTATTCCGATACAGTTACAAATTATTTCATAAAAAAAGGGTCCCACTTTATATTAAATGGCTTTAAGTACTATATACTTTTTCAAAAAGTAACTACAATCTGATTACTACTTTTTTTGATGTAACTCACTAGATTTTTGTATCCTGATTACATAATGCCGTTGCATGTATTCTGTTGCTCCCACAAGACATTAGTCTGAATATTTTCCTGTATGAACAAAAAGGAGTTTCCATTGTTCGCACACAAACACACATTCGATCGCACCTCTCTCGTGACTGTGTGTGCGTGTCATGTATTCTAGGCTGTGTGCATGCACTTCTGAAGCTGCGCAGAAAATAATAAAATGCCATGCGGAGGACTAACGCAAAATGTGTGAGAAAATCCATTTGATTGTAGTGTAAGTGAGAAATAATTTCAGTGCTCTGGTCAATAGCTGTAGAGTGAAAACTGGTGAGTGCAGTATACAGCTTTCACAGAAAGAGAATGATGTGAGTACGTACGATTGGCAGTGAGTCCTGTGTGTGGACAAAATAGCTCAATAAGAGTAATAAAATACATGTAAAAAAAATCACATCATAATGTTTTAAAGAAGAGTGGTTTGATTAAAGTGGTGTAAATATACCCGATCCGGCAAAGATGGCAGTATCGGAGCTGATACCGATCCTGAGTATCGGATCGGCGCATTCCTAAATACTATAATGTAAACACAGTACAGATGTAGACCTGGATGTACACCTGACCTTTCAGAAGGTTGCTCACGCATACTTTGTGGTTAAAATGTGCCCTCAATGTGCACTTTTGCAGAGCCTTGACTGATGCAAGCTCTTCAGCACACTTCTTTTTGACAGTCAAAGCGGGGGTTATGTTTTTGCATGTCAAGTAGAATAACCCTAAAAGCACCAAGGTGGCGGTGCCACCGGCTTTATATATATATATATATATATATATATATATATATATATATATATATATATATATATATATAAATATATATATATATATATATATATATATATATATATATATATATATATATAAATATAGCTGCGAGCAGCGATTGCGGGCCCAAGCCGGCGGTACCACCATCCCGGTGCCTTTAGGCACCGGGATGGCGGTGCCACCGGCTTGGGCCCGCAATCGCTGCTCGCAGCTATATTTAGGGCCCAAGCCCTGAAAGGGCGAAGGCCCTATTGTTTTCCTTAGGATTATTTTTTTTTTTTTTTTTTTTTTTTTTTTTTTTTTTTTTTTTTTTCTAACGACTATCCGGGCACTTTTGGGGTCCTTAACATGCTCAAAAACTCTTGAAACTTTGCACACGGGTCAGAACCCGCGGCCATCAGAGCCGGGCTGAAGCTGGTACACGGGCGCGGCAGGGCGGCTCGTCAGCGCCCCCTGGAACAGGGTCTGAACACTTTGTCCATAAATCAAACACGCTTGCATGTAATAATATGAAACTCGGTACACATGTCGATCTCATCGTTTCATATATACAACGCGCTTTTACTTTTTACCCCAGCCCAACAGGAAGTCAGATATTTACGGTTGTTTTTAAAACGCTTGCAATGGAATTTAATGTACTCCTCCTAGAGCATTCATCCGCATGGAACGAAACTCGGTCAGCCTGAAGTCAAGACATAGAGGATCAAAAATTGCGAGGGGATTTTTGATATCTCGAACGGTTTGGCTGTGGCGAGGAAACAAAATTATGGTGAGAAACGTGAAACAGGAAGTGTGTCCTAACTTCAGCATACATCAACCGATCTTGATGAAACTTCAGGAGTGTGTTCGCTGTAAGAGGACGATCACATGGATGTGACTATTGTGTGTCAAAGTTATAGCGCCACCAACTGGCAGCAGGAAGTGTGTCACTTTCAAAATGCTTTGAAATCACCCTCTTATTTTAACCCGATTTGCTTCAAACTTCATCTGTATAATGTAAACATACGGCAGATGTAGACCTGTGAATGGATTATTGATGTCTTTGAAACTGTTGCCGTGGCGACGCATCAAACTTTACCATTCTTTTAGGATGCTTTTGAGACCCTTAGCATGCTTCAAATTGCATGAAACTCCTCAGACACATTACATTTATTAGCCAGTAGACATGTGCAAAGTTTCAGAAACGGGCGTGGTGAGGGCTCAGTAGCGCCACCTTTTGACAAAAGTTGGGTTGTTAGTTTTATCTACAGTTACAAAAATCGGTATGTATATTGTACTCCTCGAGCCGGACAACTTTCTAATTGACACTCATTACCTAGGACCCACAGAAAGTAAGATATGTTTGTTTGAATCTGGTCATGCTCCCTTTGAACCTACATCTCTGTCTCTGTCTCTGTCTGTGTGTGTGTTAGTAGGGGAGGGGCTTAACCATTTCACTGCTGTGTGTTTTTTCTGCTGTGTAATTTCTTAATACATTTCTTAAGCCTGGTATGTTTTAAATAAGTTTTTATTTTAATTTTTATAAGTGAAGGCATAATATAACCCGTTAAATTGTAGTGCATTGACAATAGTTTTATATAATTAGTTTATTAATTAAATTAACTTGGTCCATAAACTTGATCTGAAAATTGGGTCCATAAATCAAACACACTTGCATATAATAATATTAAACTCGGTACACTTATAGATCTCATTAGCCCAAACAACTTTAAGCCAGCCCAACAGGATGTCGGTTGTTTCGGTCTGTACTGTATATGTTTTGCAAAACCAGCCTTTACATTTTTATTTCCCCCCTCTTAAGTAATTTTTAATTATTCCCACACCAAACTTCTTCAAAATTATGAAAATATATTAAAGATACTAAATCAGGCATATGTACTGGCCATCGGGACTACCGGGAGATTCCCGGTGGGCCGCGGTCTGGTTTGGCCGGCGGCCCGGCGTGTTATGTATTTTGTTTTTAAATCATTATTAATTGTAAATATATTCTATCGTAAGTATTTGTTAAATCATCCAATTCCGGACTTCTGCGTCTCTCTCATGAAGCCGCATGAAGCGGACGCGAGCTGAGAGACTGACAGGTCTGACTGTCTGACACTGGCCAATCGGAATCAAGAGCGGAGAAGCGGCCGCTCCCATAGGCAGTATCTCCCCGCCCTGTGGAGGCTTTCCGCTGTTCTCGTGAAGTTTCTCGCCGGTCTAGTCTCTGAGACCCCTACACCTGGTATTAAAATACGATCTGTATCCAGATAAGTTATCCGGATAATAAAAAAGAAATGTTAATGCAAGGTATTACGTTGTGATCGGATTGTGATCGATATGCCTGACCATCTGGAGGTAGTCTGGCTCGCATTGTGTTCGGATCTTTACGTGTAAACGCAATCTGGTTGTTGATATCACACATGTATATTTTACTCCTCCCAAAAACGCTAAAACATAAACGAGTGAGAGCGTTTACAGGCTGTTATAGTCAGAAATGACGGCGCTGCGACACGCATCACCGCCGCAGATGAGCAGCAGCTGAGCGACAAACCAACGTGCAAACATCGCAAATAAAAGTGAAAGTAAGTCAGAGACGCTTAATCATCTACACATTCATCTTCAAGTAAAGAAAGAAATGATCTCTTGACTCTTACCAGGGCTGTTGCCACTCTCTCTTATTGATATCTATTGATGAAATTAGCTGATGATCAATAAAATGCATGCTAATATCTGTAAAAAACAACCGACAAAATTACTGTATGATGGTGTAAATAAAGAATCAGTCCAGCATCGCCATGTCAGTGTGTATTGATTCATCATTCCCAGCAAGCAATTTTACGTCCAAAAGACGTCTAATAGCCGTCAAAACATAGCCCAGACGTCTAGGCTAAATCAAGGCTAAATTTGGGCTGTCAGTGAAAATCTAATAGACGTCTAACCATAGCCCAAGAATAGACATCTAACCATAGCCCAAGAATAGACTATAGTCAACAATTAGACGGCTATTGAACGACTACATTTATACGTCTAATAGGCAGTGCATATGGGTCTAGGCTAAAACAAGGCTAAATTTGGGCTGTCAGTGAAAATCTAATAGACGTCTAAATGTAGCCCAAGAATAGACTAGTCATCAATTAGACAACTATTAAACGACTACATATACATGCAATAGACAACAAAATGGTTAAAAGATTCTTTTCACTCAAATATAACAGGTTCACATAAATAACAAGCCATTCCAAAAAAAAACATATATAAAAGGCTTTATTTAGCAAAAGAACAACATTACGTAACTTCAAAACATAAAAATTACCACACCAATATTAAAATTAAAAATATAAAATTATTTTAACATGAACAACTTAAGATAATAAAATAGAAAACTCTGTTGCTGCTGGGAAGTTGGTCATCACAGCATCTGCCAAATAAGAATAAAATAATTAGCACAAGAAAAGCATTGTTGAAAGTACATGTACGTTTTGTGTGTGTGTGTGTGTTCTTGTGTTCTGTTTAGGTTTTAATGCACATCGGAGCTATTTGCATTATTGATATACTGGCGGATACTTTTTAGATTTGCTTATTTTATATAGCCAATCATTTGTATTTTTATGCTGTATTATAAAATTAATTTGAAAGTTTAAACTTGAATTAATGAAGGCATTTTGAATGAAACTTCATCTTACTTTGCTTGTACAATAACAAACATTATTCTACTCTATTAGCTTATGCTCTCCAACAAGCCAATGTTCAGACAAATTCAATTTTATAATTTATATCAATGATGGACTTTGTTAAAGACAAGAGATTTAGTGAGGAAATGCTATTTTTATATCACAATGATCTAAAGAAAAGAGCCAAATATAATTGTGGCTTTCATAACACTTTATAATAGATTGCATGTGTTTCATGTTTACAGCTTTGGATTCAGTAACGTTAGGCCTACACGTGCATGTACCATGACACACCCGCTAAAATGTCACGATTCCAACAACACATGATAACAAATAATTTATCTAAAAAATTAACACGTCAAAATGAAAACACAGATGCTTAAAAGACAAAAGTGGGAATGTATTTTACCTGTTGTCGTCGACCGTCAGCTGAATGCAATGCTCTGCCTCGTTTAAAATATTTGAGAATGGTCGATCGCGTGACCGGTGATCTGTGCTATCAAGACTCGCGTTGTCAGCAGTCATGTCTCAGTAGGGCTGTTGCCATCTAGCGGTTGAGAAATGTAATTGCATTTTTATTTAATTTAAAATGAAAAACAGTCAAATAAAACCGTAGATTTTTAATTAATGTGTGACTGTGACAGCAAACATGAAGCTGCGTGGGTGAAAAACAAGAAAACAATTTTAAGATTTATTTTGGCAATAGCCTACTAATCGCTGGTAGACCACTGATTGCCTCGATTTCGCCAGTGGGCTAAAAGCAGACTGCACATAGCCCATCCAATTCAGAGGATCGTGACTACAAATTGACCATGTCATGATATGACACTGGCACCTTGTAGATATGTTTACCAATGCGAACATGATGGGATATCAACTATCTCATGCGTTGCCTGCCCAACAATTCATTAAAACGACAATTAATCAGTTTCGACTAGAAGTGGGCTATAAATAGCCGGACAGACTATACGAGCTAGATCGCGTCTTCACACAGCCTACACATAGAAAATGTCAAAGAAATCAAACCAAACACCTTGTAATCACAGTTGACTTTGCTTACATGATGGAATATAATACATTTTGCAAGTTATTTTGGAAAAAATACATTTAGCCATGATTCAATGTTATTTTGGCTAGAAGTGGGTTACACATAGCCGGACTATATCGGGTCTCTATTTAACCTAGACGGTGAAATGAGGGCTATTGCTTGCTGGGTTGTCTCTTCATAGTTTGCAAGAGACATTTAATAAACTGAGCGTATTTGATAAACTGAGCGTAGCCTATTCATCTATCAATATATATAGGCTAACCTCATTCTTTTTAATGATCGGAAGAACGCGTATCGACCACCTTTACAGTACAATATGCATGTATGTCCATTTAAACTCGATTTTGGGTCAAATATGGATTATATCATGACACTGGCAAGAATATGGTTACATTTAAAGATGTTGTGCCAAGCATGAGAATGCTACGTTCAGCTGCTTTTGAAATAACATGTTTTTTTCCACTTCCTGAAAAGTAACCGTTTTGGACATACGTGAGTTTCATCGGGCAGCGACGATATATTAAAGATACTAAATCAGGCATGTACTGGCCATCGGGACTACCGGGAGATTCCCGGTGGGCCGCGGTCTGGTTGGGCCGGCGGCCCGGCGCGTTATGTATTTTGTTTTTAAATCATTATTAATTGTAAATATATTCTATCGTAAGTATATTGATAAATTGTCCAATTCCGGACTTATGCGTCTCTCTCATGAAGCCGCATGAAGCTGACGCGAGCTAAGAGACTGACAGGTCTGACTGTCTGACACTGGCCAATCGGAATCAAGTTCAGATTCTATACTTGAGAAGCGGCCGCTTACACCATGTCCTAACTACACACGACGCCACGACACGCGATAAAAGGTATCTTTTCCATGTAAATCAGAGTTTTTGTCCTAACCAGACGCGACGGCGACATGCGAAGTTTCTAATTTAGAAACGTTCCTATTTCTGCGACGTCGCGGCTGACAGAATGAAGAAATTACACTGGTTATGAGTACACATTATTTATTTTTAGTTAAAAATAGGTCACTGTGCCACAAGCCATAACGGATAATTTACCTCAGATTTTGAAAGCATGTAATATTATAGTGTTCAAAATGAATTCTATGCAAACATACGACTGTATTTCATAACAACGATAACTTGAGGCAGATGCCACCAAATGTGTTAAAATAAATGTATTATTTGCTGGACTTAAGTGAAAAGGATAGCCATTTAATGACCATAGCACATAGTTGATGTGAAAAAATGAGTATTTTGCATATAAATATGCACATAAATACATATTTTTTTCAATTTGTATCCCTGAAAGTGCCTGGCAGAAGCCTATACTGTCTGTGTCATAAATGTGAACATAATATTATCTACTGTCTGTGTCATAAATGTGAACATAATATTGTAACAGAATATTCTTATGCTATATTATATAAACTATATTTCATGAGGTGAAACATCACTGCCAGGAGCTACAGAATATATATTTCTGTAGGTCCTCACCGTGATGTTGCACTTCATGAAATATATGTAGTATAGCCTAAGAATATTCTATTAGAATATTAAGTGACACATAAACAAGCTCTTCAGCACACTTCTTTTTGACAGTCAAAGCGGGGGTTATGTTTTTGCACGTCATGTAGAATAACCCTAAAAGCACCAAGGTGGCGGTGCCACCGGCTAAATATATATATATATATATATATATATATATATATATATATATAAATATAGCTGCGAGCAGCGATTGCGGGCCAAAGCCGGCGGTACCGCCATCCCGGTGCCTTTAGGTAACTAAAGGCACCGGGGTTGCGGTGCCACCGGCTTGGGCCCGCAATCGCTGCTCGCAGCTATATTTATTATTATTATTATTATTTATACGACTATTTGGGCACTTTTGGGGCCCTTAACGTGCTCGAAAACTCTTGAAACTTTGCACACGGGTCAGAACCCGCGGCCATTAGGGCCGGGCTGAAGATGGTACCCGGGCGTGGCAGGGGGGCTCGACAGCGCCACCTGGAATGGGGTCCGAACACTTGGTCCATAAATCGAACACGCTTGTATGTAATAATATGAAACTCGGTACACATGTTGATCTCATCATTTCATATATACGTCGCACTTTTACTTTTTACCCCAGCCCAACAGGAAGTCGGTTTTTTAAGGTTCTTTATAAAACACTTGCAATGGAATTTTTAATACTCCTCCTAGAGCTCTTATCCAAATTCTACGAAACTCAGTCAGCGTGAAGTCAAGACATTGAGGATGAAAGTTTGCGAGGGGATTTTTGATATCTCGAACGGTTTGGCCGTGGCGAGGAAATGAAATCATGGCAAAAAATGTGAAACAGGAAGTGTGTCATAACTTCAGCATACATCAACCGATCGTGATGAAACTTCAGGAGTGTGTTCGCTGTAAGAGGACGATCACATGGATGTGACTATTGTGTGTCAAAGTTATAGCGCCACCAACTGGCAGCAGAAAGTGTGTCATTTTCAAAATGCTTTGAAATCACCCTCTTATTTTAATCCAATTTGCTTCAAACTTCATCTGTATAATGTAAACATACGGCAGATGTAGACCTGTGAATGGATTCTTGATATCTTTGAAACTGTTGCCGTGGCGACGCATCAAACTTTCCAATTCTTTTAGGATGCTTTTGAGACCCTTAGCATGCTTCAAATTGCATGAAACTCATCAGACACATCACATTTAATAGCCAGTAGACATGTGCAAAGTTTCAGAAACGGGCGTGGTGAGGGCTCAGTAGCGCCACCTTTTGACAAAAGTGGGGTTGTTAGTTTTATCTACAGTTACAAAAATCAGTATGTATATTGTACTCCTCAAGCCGGACAACTTTCTAATTCACACTCAATAGCTAGGACCCACAGAAAGTCAGATATTTTAGTTTGAATGTAGTCATACTCCCTCTGAGCATATGTCTGAGCCTTTGCCTGTCTCTCTCTCTCTCTCTCTCTCTGTGTGTGTGTGTGTGTGTGTGTGTGTGTGTGTGTGTTAGCAGGGGGAGGGGGCTTAATTAACCATTTAACTGCTGTGTGTCTGGCCAGCATAAATAAAATACATTTCTTAAGCCTGGGATTTTTTAAATAAGTTTTTATTTTATTTTTTTATAAGTAAAGGCACATAGCCAGTTTAATTGTAGTGCATTGACAATAGTTTTATATAATTAGTTCATTAATTAAATTAACTTGGTCCATTAACTTGGTCTGAAAATTGGGTCCATAAATCAAACACACTTGCATATAATAATATTAAACTCGGTACACTTATAGATCTCATTAGCCCAAGCAACTTTAAGCCAGCAAAACAGGAAGTCGGTTGTTTCAGTCTGTATCATAGACTGTAAAAAAAGATGGACGACGCCCCCTCGCTCTTTTCCATCAGAGAGAACTGAGGCCGCCAGTGTCTCGATATGGCGCTGACATCTCGAACTTGAGTCTGCGCACTTGCGTGTTTGGGGACCAGTCATGCGCAGTCGTGAGCAGGAAGTAAAGCCGCGAAATCAAGGCCCCGCCCTCATTCTCGCTGAATCAAACGCAAGCACACGCCCCGCACTTTCATTAAGCTGCCTCTGTCTGCTTCTTTCCTGTCCAATGATGTCTGCCGATTGCAGAACCTTGTTAAAATAAGGTAAATACAACTACTAACCACATAATCAACATTATTAAAAAACGTTCGCTGGTGCTTCAGTGACTACCTCGCACAGAGAACCTGTCAATCACAGCTGTCAATCATGATGTCAGAGCACCGTTATTTTATCATCACATAACTAACTAAAAACAAACTTATTTTAAAAACGAACACTTGAAATTACATAAACGTGATATAAACTACAGTAAATGACAGAAACTATCTTTGGAAAAAGGATATGTGAAGTGTAATTTAATTGTTTAGTTGGTCTCGCGTCCCATTGAATAACATGGGGAGGCGGGGATTATGAGCTATACTAGGTCCAGTCACAGGGGGGCGATCGAGACGTTTTGGCTTCACTTTTGAGGGCTGGTGCGGCACGCTTGGTCTGTATGTGAATGTTTTGCAAAACCAGCCTTTACATTTTTATTTCCCCCCTCTTAAGTAATTTTTAATTATTCCCACACCAAACTTCTTCAAAATTATGAAAATATATTAAAGATACTAAGGCATGTACTGGCCATCGGGACTACCGGGAGATTCCTGGTGGGCCGCGGTCTGCTTGGGCCGGCGGCCCGGCGCGTTATGTATTTTGTTTTTAAATCATTATTAATTGTAAATATATTCTATCGTAAGTATATTGTTAAATTGTCCAATTCCGGACTTATGCGTCTCTCTCATGAAGCCGCATGAAGCTGACGCGAGCTGCGAGACTGACAGGTCTGACTGTCTGACACTGGCCAATCGGAATCAAGTTCAGATTCTAGACTTGAGAAGCGGCCGCTTACACCGTGTCCTAACTACACACGACGCCGCGACACGCGATAAAAGGTATCTTTTCCATGTTAATAAATCAGAGTTTTTGTCCTAACCATACACGACGGCGACATGCGAAGTTTCTAATTTAGAAACGGTTCCTATTTCTGCGACGTCGCGGCTGACAGAATGAAGAAATTACACTGGTTATGAGTACACATTATTTATTTTTAGTTAAAAATAGGTCACTGTGCCACAAGCCATAACGGATAATTTACCTCAGATTTTGAAAGCATTAGTGTTCAAAATGAATTATGCAAACATACGACTGTACTTCATAACAACGACAATAACTGGCAGATGCCACCAAATGTGTTAAAATAAATGAATTATTTGCTGGACTTAAGTGAAAAGGAAAGCCATTTAATGACCATAGCACATAGTTGACGTGAAAAAAAGGAGTATTTTGCATATAAATATGCACATATAGCCTATACATATTTTTTTTTCGATTTGTATCCCTGAAAGTGCCTGGCAGAAGCCTATATCTACTGTCTGTGTCATAAATGTGAACATAATATTATCTACTGTCTGTGTCATAAATGTGAACATAAAGTATATTTCATGAGGTGAAACATCACTGCCAGGAGCTACAGAATAGGGGAGCGCGGGGATAAATGTAGGCCTAACGCGGGGTTAAATGTAACACGGACATTTTACATAGTTTGTCAGTATCTAGCCGGCTGTCTTTCCGCTCTTTTTCTCTTGCTGCCAGAAGACGGTCTCCCGCGAATTTGCGGAACGTTTTGATTATATTTCGTGAAGATAATGGACAAAGAGTGTTTTGACATCATGAAAGTAAATTTTTTCATCGTAGATTTTTTTCTGTTTCTGGGTTGGATGTATACGCGTCCAAATCTAACTTTATATTGCCTTAATCACTGTCTTGTTGGCTCAAACACAGCACCTTTTGAAACATGTCAGTAATTCCTAGCGACTGTTAGCTAGGTTTAAAATATGTAATACACAGCGGGGTTAGTTGTAACAGTGTTCCAACTGCTGCCACAATGATAATCAAATGAAAACGGAGCCACACAACTTTTCAGGTTTGAGTATACATTTAACTTTGTTGGACTTTCACAAACAATGTTGTAATTTAAAATGTTTAAAATTTAGTGCACTATGAATGATAGCTTATTTATTTATTAAAAATATGGCCTGTTTTTAATGTAATAAACCATTTTAATTTTTATCCTAAGCTCATTTGTATTATTATTAATGTTATTATTATTAATAATAATAATTGTACATGCAGCTGCCACACAAATCTAATTTAATTGCAATTACAATATTTATATGTTTATTTTATTTTATTTATTATTATTTATTGCAAAACCGTGCAGCCCTTTTCTACGTCTCTAGCTATGATATTGATCCATAACAAAAGGATGATTGGATGAGGAATTAAAAATGTTATTATTCACCATTTATTTTCTATAAGACCAGTGTTGGGGGTAACGAGTTACAAACGAGTTTGGGTAAGTAAAGTAACGCATTACACTGAAAATATTGGTAACTACACTACTTTACTATACTAAAGGAACGCGCTTTCCTGCGTTACCCAAGCCGTGTTTGCCTGTGTGGAGAGTTCCGTCTAGTGGTGCGTGCGCGCCGTTGCCATAGAGACCGATTTGAGTGAGAGAGAGGGGGAAGTGGAGAGAGAGAGAGACGGGTTTCAACAAATGGCAATATTCACATTACTTTCAGTTTATTGCTCGAAAGGACAAAAATATTTGAGTGAAATGTAGGCTATAGTAAATCCTAAGATTATTATTTGTGACATTAGAACAAAATATGTGGATATAAAAACATAGGCTAGGCTAAAGAACTAAATGAACGATCTCTATTTTCTAATTTCACTAAACATTTCATTAAGTTTCGTGGACATTTTATAAAACATGGATCTTAGGCTCATTTTGTAAACATAAATAACTGATTTAGATGCGCAAACTGGGTGCCGTTGCGGAGATGTAGGCTCCATGTTCGGTGCAGGTTCGGCTTCTTGTCGTTCATCCTCGGATGCGGCATCGCGTGCGCTGTTTGCCGCGCGCACCTTTCCGCTAGTTCGGACGCGTCAAGTAAAAACAAGGCTCGAAAGTCTTGGAAAACGAAATGAACAGGATTGTTGCAGGGTTCATTGTAGAAGACATGCTTCCCCTGTCGACCATTAATCCCCCAGGTTTAGAAAAATACATTTTAAATTAGGATTAAGAATTTTATGGGATAAAGTGACCTTTATTTTTAGGGCTGGGTATTGTTAGGCATTTCACAATTCGATTCGATTTCAATTCTTGAGGCTTCGATTCGATTTCGATTCAATATTGATTTATTAGCTTCGATATCGATTCAATAATAAGTAAATACACAAGTAATTAAGTGCCAGAGTATATTTTTAAATAATGTGCGCAGTATTACCAATGTTAAAGAACAAATTGACCCCAGCATGTTTGTTTTCTGTCATGGTTTATTCCTCAGAATAAACTGTACAATATTGTATGTGTTGAATACAAACACAACTGTGACAAGCACTGTACAGTGCTTTAACAACACCTCTAAAGTGCATGTAACTAAGTAGTAGAAAGTATATTTCTTTCTTTCTATACATTCAAGTTATAAAAAAATGTAAACAGAAGCACAAAATGTGGATACTCAAAAAAGTCTAATATTATAATTATAATTTTGTAAACAATAACACTTAACTTAGCTGATCACTCTTAACAGCAACTGCGAGTTATCAGGGGAAAAAAGACTAACCTTTTTCCCTCTCAGAATAGTGTATATCTCACAATTCTGACTTTATCATGCATTTCTGACTTTATAACACGCAATTGCGATTTTATATCCCACAATTCTGACTTTATATCCTGCAATTGTGACTTTATATCCCGCAATTGTGACTTTATATCTAGCAATTCTGAGAAATAAAGTCAGAACTGCGAGAGGTAAACTCCCAATTGTGAGAAAAAAAGTCAGAATTGTGAGATAAAAAGTCGCAATTACATTTTATTTTCCATTCTGTGGCGGAAACAAGCTTCCATAGTTCCCGGCTTACAGTGGAATCCAAAATGAGCCCTAACGTCGACTTTTAATGTTAGTGGGGCAGGCTTGAATCAGGCTTGAACGGAGTGCAGCTGCTGCCCGTCATCGCGCTGTTTTGCTAAAGCGCGTCTTGTACAATGCTGAACGCTCTCACTAGAGTGTAACCCACAGCGCCGCCACTGGCCTGGATGGCTGAATCGATTCATAGGATTTGATGAATCGATATTGAATTGAGAAGCAAAGAATTGCAATGCATTGATGAATCGATATTTTTACCCAGCCCTATTTATTTTATTATTTTTCATTGACATCTTTTTTTTTAATTATTATTATTACCATGAGTCGAATAAAAAGCTGGTTTTGTTCTCAGGAGAAGAGTTTTATTCTCCCAGCCTGTTTTGAAACTTCTGTGTTAAACACCATTTTAAAATTTTGAATTTTGAACCCCATTTTGTTTGTGAATTTTACAGTGCAGCATATTTATTTGTGCAGACAGGGATATTGTTCTTACAATGTCATTTTGTATACATTTTTACAATAAAAGATGTTAGGGCAAAAACTGATATGATGTTTGTCCATGTAGGCTACACGGTAAATTAAGAAACGGGAAAGTAAAGTAATAAGTAGTGAAGTTACTTTTCCAACGCAGTAACTAGTAAAGTAATCTCATTACAATTTACAGAAGTAACTAGTAACTAATTACTTTTTTGAGTAACTATCCCAACACTGTATAAGACTATACCAATATTGGAACTATAGCCATTTTATTCCTTTTTTTAAATTTAAGAATTATGTTTAAGTTTAAAAACAGCCAGAATGGTTTAGTCAAAAGAGAAAAAAATCATTCATAGTGCTATACTGCCCTCTTGTGTTCAAAATTAGGTAGAACTATTGGATCAATATTCACACATTAGGTAATACAGTAGGATTGGTGCCTTAAAAATCGCTAACTTAAAAAGTGAAAGTAACGGACGTGCACCAAGACCAGGCTTGGGAGGGTTACTTTAAAAATGTATTCCGATACAGTTACAAATTATTTCATAAAAAAGGGTCCCACTTTATATTAAATGGCTTTAAGTACTATATACTTTTTCAAAAAGTAACTACAATCTGATTACTACTTTTTTGATGTAACTCACTGGATTTTTGTATCCTGATTACATAATGCTGTTACATGTATTCTGTTGCTCCCACAAGACATTAGTCTGAATATTTTCCTGTATGAACAAAATGGAGTTTCCATAGTTCACACACAAACACACACAGAGTTCGATCGCGCCTCTCTCGTGACTGTGTGTGCGTGTCATGTGTTCTAGGCTGTGTGCATGCACTTTTGAAGCTGCGCAGAAAATAATAAAATGCCATGCGGAGGACTAACGCAAAATGTGTGAGAAAATCCATTTGATTGTAGTTTAAGTGAGAAATAATTTCAGTGCTCTGGTCAATAGCTGTAGAGTGAAAACTGGTGAGTGCAGTATAAAGCTTTCACAGAAAGAGAATGATGTGAGCACGTACGATTGGCAGTGAGTCCTGTGTGTGGACAAAATAGCTCAATAAGAGTAACAAAATACATGTGAAAAAAATCACATCATAATGTTTTAAAGAAGAGTGGTTTGATTACGTGGTGTAAATATACCCGATCCGGCAAAGATGGCAGTATCAGAGCTGATACCGATCCTGAGTATCGGATCGGCGCATCCCTAAATACTATAATGTAAACACAGTACAGATGTAGACCTGGATGTACACCTGACCTTTCAGAAGGTTGCTCACGCATATTTTGTGGTTAAAATGTGCCCTCGATGCGCACTTTTGCAGAGCCTTCACTGATGCAAGCTCTTCAGCACACTTCTTTTTGACAGTCAAAGCGGGGGTTATGTTTTTGCACGTCATGTAGAATAACCCTAAAAGCACCAAGGTGGCGGTGCCACCGGCTTTATATATATATATATATATATATATATATATATATATATATATATATATATATATATATATATATATATATAGCTGCGAGCAGCGATTGCGGGCCAAAGCCGGCGGTACCGCCATCCCGGTGCCTTTAGGTAACTAAAGGCACCGGGGTTGCGGTGCCACCGGCTTAGGCCCGCAATCGCTGCTCGCAGCTATATTTATATATATATATATATATATATATATATATATATATATATATATTTTATTAGGGCCCAAGCCCTGAAAGGGCGAAGGCCCTATTGTTTTCCTTAGGATTATTATTATTAGGGCCCAAGCCCTGAAAGGGCGAAGGCCCTATTGTTTTCCTTAGGATTATTATTATTTTTAGGGCCCAAGCCCTGAAAGGGCGAAGGCCCTATTGTTTTCCTTAGGATTATTTTTTTTTTTTTTTTTTTTTTTTTTTTTTTTTTTTTTTTTTTTCTAACGACTATCCGGGCACTTTCGGGGCCCTTAACATGCTCAAAAACTCTTGAAACTTTGCACACGGGTCAGAACCCGCGGCCATCAGAGCCGGGCTGAAGCTGGTACACGGGCGCGGCAGGGCGGCTCGTCAGCGCCCCCTGGAACGGGGTCTGAACACTTTGTCCATAAATCAAACACGCTTGCATGTAATAATATGAAACTCGGTACACATGTCGATCTCATCGTTTCATATATACATCGCGCTTTTACTTTTTACCCCAGCCCAACAGGAAGTCAGATATTTACGGTTGTTTTTAAAACGCGTGCAATGGAATTTAATGTACTCGTCCTAGAGCATTCATCCGCATGGAACGAAACTCGGTCAGCCTGAAGTAAAGACATAGAGGATCAAAAATTGCGAGGGGATTTTTGATATCTCGAACGGTTTGGCTGTGGCGAGGAAACAAAATTATGGTGAGAAACGTGAAACAGGAAGTGTGTCCTAACTTCAGCATACATCAACCGATCTTGATGAAACTTCAGGAGTGTGTTCGCTGTAAGAGGACGATCACTAGGATGTGACTATTGTGTGTCAAAGTTATAGCGCCACCAACTGGCAGCAGGAAGTGTGTCACTTTCAAAATGCTTTGAAATCACCCTCTTATTTTAACCCGATTTGCTTCAAACTTCATCTGTATAATGTAAACATACGGCAGATGTAGACCTGTGAATGGATTATTGATGTCTTTGAAACTGTTGCCGTGGCGACGCATCAAACTTTACCATTCTTTTAGGATGCTTTTGAGACCCTTAGCATGCTTCAAATTGCATGAAACTCCTCAGACACATCACATTTATTAGCCAGTAGACATGTGCAAAGTTTCAGAAACGGGCGTGGTGAGGGCTCAGTAGCGCCACCTTTTGACAAAAGTTGGGTTGTTAGTTTTATCTACAGTTACAAAAATCGGTATGTATATTGTACTCCTCGAGCCGGACAACTTTCTAATTGACACTCATTACCTAGGACCCACAGAAAGTAAGATACGTTTGTTTGAATCTGGTCATGCTCCCTTTGAACCTACATCTCTGTCTCTGTCTGTGTGTGTGTTAGTAGGGGAGGGGCTTAACCATTTCAGTGCTGTGTGTTTTTTCTGCTGTGTAATTTCTTAATACATTTCTTAAGCCTGGTATGTTTTAAATAAGTTTTTATTTTAATTTTTATAAGTGAAGGCATAATATAACCCGTTAAATTGTAGTGCATTGACAATAGTTTTATATAATTAGTTTATTAATTAAATTAACTTGGTCCATAAACTTGATCTGAAAATTGGGTCCATAAATCAAACACACTTGCATATAATAATATTAAACTCGGTACACTTATAGATCTCATTAGCCCAAACAACTTTAAGCCAGCCCAACAGGATGTCGGTTGTTTCGGTCTGTACTGTATGTGAATGTTTTGCAAAACCAGCCTTTACATTTTTATTTCCCCCCTCTTAAGTAATTTTTAATTATTCCCACACCAAACTTCTTCAAAATTATGAAAATATATTAAAGATACTAAATCAGGCATATGTACTGGCCATCGGGACTACCGGGAGATTCCCGGTGGGCCGCGGTCTGGTTTGGCCGGCGGCCCGGCGCGTTATGTATTTTGTTTTTAAATCATTATTAATTGTAAATATATTCTATCGTAAGTATTTGTTAAATCATCCAATTCCGGACTTATGCGTCTCTCTCATGAAGCCGCATGAAGCGGACGCGAGCTGAGAGACTGACAGGTCTGACTGTCTGACACTGGCCAATCGGAATCAAGAGCGGAGAAGCGGCCGCTCCCATAGGCAGTAGCCTATAGTATCTCCCCGCCCTGTGGAGGCTTTCCGCCGTTCTCGTGAAGTTTCTCGCCGGTCTAGTCTCTGAGACCCCTACACCTGGTATTAAAATGCGATCTGTATCCAGATAAGTTATCCGGATAATAAAAAAAGAAATGTTAATGCAAGGTATTACGTTGTGATCGGATTGTGATCGATATGCCTGACCATCTGGAGGTAGGCTAGTCTGGCTCGCATTGTGTTCGGATCTTTACGTGTAAACGCAATCTGGTTGTTGATATCACACATGTATATTTTACTCCTCCCAAAAATGCTAAAACTTAAACGAGTGAGAGCGTTTACAGGCTATGTTATTGTCAGAAATGACGGCGCTGCGACACGCATCACCGCCGCAGATGAGCAGCAGCTGAGCGTCAAACTAACTGCAAACATCGCAAATAAAAGTGAAAGTAAGTCATAGACGCTTAATCATCTACACATTCATCTTCAAGTAAAGAAAGAAATGATCTCTTGACTCTTACCAGGGCTGTTGCCACTCTCTCTTATTGATATCTATTGATGAAATTAGCTGATGATCAATAAAATGCATGCTAATATCTGTAATAAACAACCGACAAAATTACTGTATGATGGTGTAAATAAAGAATCAGTCCAGCATCGCCATGTCAGTGTGTATTGATTCATCATTCCCAGCAAGCAATTTTACGTCCAAAAGACGTCTAATAGCCGTCAAAACATAGCCCAGACGTCTAGGCTAAATCAAGGCTAAATTTGGGCTGTCAGTGAAAATCTAATAGACGTCTAACCATAGCCCAAGAATAGACATCTAACCATAGCCCAAGAACAGACTATGGTCAACAATTAGACGGCTATTGAACGACTACATTTATACGTCTAATAGGCAGTGCATATGGGTCTAGGCTAAAACAAGGCTAAATTTGGGCTGTCAGTGAAAATCTAATAGACGTCTAAGCCCAAGAATAGACTAGTCATCAATTAGACAACTATTAAACGACTACATATACATGCAATAGACAACAAAATGGTTAAAAGATTCTTTTCACTCAAATATAACAGGTTCACATAAATAACAAGCCATTCCAAAAATATATATATATATATAAAAGGCTTTATTTAGCAAAAGAACAACATTACGTAACTTCAAAACATAAAAATTACCACACCAATATTAAAATTAAAAATATAAAATTATTTTAACATGAACAACTTAAGATAGGCTAATAAAATAGAAAACTCTGTTGCTGCTGGGAAGTTGGTCATCACAGCATCTGCCAAATAAGAATAAAATAATTAGCACAAGAAAAGCATTGTTGAAAGTACATGTACGTTTTGTGTGTGTGTGTGTGTGTGTGTGTGTGTGTGTGTGTGTGTGTGTGTTCTTGTGTTCTGTTTAGGTTTTAATGCACATCGGAGCTATTTGCATTATTGATATACTGGCGGAGACTTTTTAGATTTGCTTATTTTATATAGCCAATCATTTGTATTTTTTAATGCTGTATTATAAAATTAATTTGAAAGTTTCAAACTTGAATTAATGAAGGCATTTTGAATGAAACTTCATCTTACTTTGCTTGTACAATAACAAATATTATTCTACTCTATTTGCTTATGCTCTCCAACAAGCCAATGTTCAGACAAATTCAATTTTATAATTTATATCAATGATGGACTTTGTCAAAGACGAGAGATTTAGTGAGGAAATGCTATTTTTATATCACAATGATCTAAAGAAAAGAGCCAAATATAAGTGTGGCTTTCATAACACTTTATAATAGATTGCATGTGTTTCATGTTTACAGCTTTGGATTCAGTAACGTTAGGCCTACACGTGCATGTACCATGACACACCCGCTAAAATGTCACGATTCCAACAACACATGATAACAAATAATTTATCTAAAAAATTAACACGTCAAAATGAAAACACATATGCTTAAAAGACAAAAGTGGGAATGTATTTTACCTGTTGTCGTCGACCGTCAGCTGAATGCAATGCTCTGCCTCGTTTAAAATATTTGAGAATGGTCGATCGGCGATCGCGTGACCGGTGATCTGTGCTATCAAGACTCGCGTTGTCAGCAGTCATGTCTCAGTAGGGCTGTTGCCATCTAGCGGTTGATAAATGTAATTGCATTTTTATTTAATTTAAAATGAAAAACAGTCAAATAAAACCATAGATTTTTAATTAATGTGTGACTGTGACAGCAAACATGAAGCTGCGTGGGTGAAAAACAAGAAAACAATTTTAAGATTTATTTTGGCAATAGCCTACTAATCGCTGGTCTAAATCAGGGCTATAGCCAAGCCGTTAAACGTAGACCACTGATAGCCTCGATTTCGCCAGTGGGCTAAAAGCAGACTGCACATAGCCCATCCAATTCAGAGGATCGTGACTACAAATCGACCATGTCATGATATGACACTGGCACCTTGTAGATATGTTTACCAATGCGAACATGATGGGATATCAACTATCTCATGCGTTGCCTGCCCAACAATTCATTAAAACGACAATTAATCAGTTTCGACTAGAAGTGGGCTATAAATAGCCGGACAGACTATACGAGCTAGATCGCGTCTTCACACAGCCTACACATAGAAAATGTCAAAGAAATCAAACCAAACACCTTGTAATCACAGTTGACTTTGCTTACATGATGGAATATAATACATTTTGCAAGTTATTTTGGAAAAAATACATTTAGCCATGATTCAATGTTATTTTGGCTAGAAGTGGGTTACACATAGCCGGACTATATCGGGTCTCTATTTAACCTAGACGGTGAAATGATGGCTATTGCTTGCTGGGTTGTCTCTTCATAGTTTGCAAGAGACATTTAATAAACTGAGCGTATTTGATAAACTGAGCGTAGCCTATTCATCTATCAATATAGGCTAACCTCATTCTTTTAATGAACGGAAGAACGCTTATCGACCACCGTTACAGTACAATATGCACGTATGTCCATTTAAACTCGATTTTGGGTCAAATATGGATTATATCATGACACTGGCAAGAATATGGTTACATTTAAAGATGTTGTGCCAAGCATGAGAATGCTACGTTCAGCTGCTTTTGAAATAACATGTTTTTTTCCACTTCCTGAAAAGTAACCGTTTTGGACATACGTGAGTTTCATCGGGCAGCGACGATATATTAAAGATACTAAATCAGGCATGTACTGGCCATCGGGACTACCGGGAGATTCCCGGTGGGCCGCGGTCTGGTTGGGCCGGCGGCCCGGCGCGTTATGTATTTTGTTTTTAAATCATTATTAATTGTAAATATATTCTATCGTAAGTATATTGTTAAATTGTCCAATTCCGGACTTATGCGTCTCTCTCATGAAGCCGCATGAAGCTGACGCGAGCTGAGAGACTGACAGGTCTGACTGTCTGACACTGGCCAATCAAAAATCAAGTTCAGATTCTAGACCTGAGAAGCGGCCGCTTACACCGTGTCCTAACTACACACGACGCCGCGACACGCGATAAAAGGTATCTTTTCCATGTAAATCAGAGTTTTTGTCCTAACCAGACGCGACGGCGACATGCGAAGTTTCTAATTTAGAAACGGTTCCTATTTCTGCGACGTCGCGGCTGACAGAATGAAGAAATTACACTGGTTATGAGTAGCTACACATTATTTATTTTTAGTTAAAAATAGGTCACTGTGCCACAAGCCATAACGGATAATTTACCTCAGATTTTGAAAGCATGTAATATTATCGTGTTCAAAATGAATTCTATGCAAACATACGACTGTATTTCATAACAACGCTAACTTGAGGCAGATGCCACCAAATGTGTTAAATAAATGAATTATTTGCTGGACTTAAGTGAAAAGGATAGCCATTTAATGACCATAGCACATAGTTGATGTGAAAAAGGAGTATTTTGCATATAAATATGCACATAAATACATATTTTTTCAATTTGTATCCCTGAAAGTGCCTGGCAGAAGCCTATACTGTCTGTGTCATAAATGTGAACATAATATTATCTACCGTCTGTGTCATAAATGTGAACATAATATTGTAACAGAATATTCTTATGCTATATTATATAAACTATATTTCATGAGGTGAAACATCACTGCCAGGAGCTACAGAATATATATTTCTGTAGGTCCTCACCGTGATGTTGTACTTCATGAAATATACGTAGTATAGCCTAAGAATATTCTATTAGAATATTAAGTGACACATAAACAAGCTCTTCGGCACACTTCTTTTTGACAGTCAAAGCGGGGGTTATGTTTTTGCACGTCATGTAGAATAACCCTAAAAGCACCAAGGTGGCGGTGCCACCGGCTTTATATATATATATATATATATATATATATATATATATAAATATAGCTGCGAGCAGCGATTGCGGGCCCAAGCCGGCGGTACCGCCATCCCGGTGCCTTTAGGTAACTAAAGGCACCGGGGTTGCGGTGCCACCGGCTTGGGCCCGCAATCGCTGCTCGCAGCTATATTTTTATTTATTTTTTTTTTTTCTAACGACTATCCGGGCACTTTTGGGGCCCTTAACATGCTCAAAAACTCTTGAAACTTTGCACACAGGTCAGAACCCGCGGCCATCAGAGCCGGGCTGAAGCTGGTACCCGGGCGCGGCAGGGCGGCTCGTCAGCGCCCCCTGGAACAGGGTCTGAACACTTTGTCCATAAATCAAACACGCTTGCATGTAATAATATGAAACTCGGTACACATGTCAATCTCATCGTTTCATATATTCATCGCACTTTTACTTTTTACCCCAGCCCAACAGGAAGTCAGATATTTACGGTTGTTTTTAAAACGCTTGCAATGGAATTTAATGTACTCCTCCTAGAGCATTCATCCGCATGGAACGAAACTCGGTCAGCCTGAAGTCAAGACATAGACGATCAAAAATTGCGAGGGGATTTTTGATATCTCGAACGGTTTGGCTGTGGCGAGGAAACAAAATTATGGTGAGAAACGTGAAACAGGAAGTGTGTCCTAACTTCAGCATACATTAACCGATCTTGATGAAACTTCAGGAGTGTGTTCGCCGTAAGAGGACGATCACATGGATGTGACTATTGTGTGTCAAAGTTATAGCGCCACCAACTGGCAGCAGGAAGTGTGTCACTTTCAAAATGCTTTGAAATCACCCTCTTATTTTAACCCGATTTGCTTCAAACTTCATCTGTATAATGTAAACATACGGCAGATGTAGACCTGTGAATGGATTCTTAATATCTTTGAAACTGTTGCCATGGTGACGCATCAAACTTTACCATTCTTTTAGGATGCTTTTGAGACCCTTAGCATGCTTCAAATTGCATGAAACTCCTCAGACACATCACATTTATTAGCCAGTAGACATGTGCAAAGTTTCAGAAACGGGCGTGGTGAGGGCTCAGTAGCGCCACCTTTTGACAAAAGTTGGGTTGTTAGTTTTATCTACAGTTACAAAAATCAGTATGTATATTGTACTCCTCGAGCCGGACAACTTTCTAATTGACACTCTTTAACTAGGACCCACAGAAAGTAAGATATGTTTGTTTGAATCTGGTCATGCTCCCTTTGAGCCTACATCTCTGTCTCTCTCTGTGTGTGTGTTAGTAGGGGGAGGGGCTTAACTTAACCATTTCAGTGCTGTGTGTTTTTTTCTGCTGTGTAATTTCTTAATACATTTCTTAAGCCTGGTATGTTTTAAATAAGTTTTTATTTTAATTTTTATAAGTGAAGGCATAATATAACCAGTTAAATTGTAGTGCATTGACAATAGTTTTATATAATTAGTTTATTAATTAAATTAACTTGGTCCATAAACTTGGTCCAGCTGCGAGACTGACAGGTCTGACTGTCTGACACTGGCCAATTGGAATCAAGAGCGGAGAAGCGGCCGCTCCCATAGGCAGTGTATAGTATCTCCCCGCCCTGTGGAGGCATTCCGCCGGTCTCGTGAAGTTTCTCGCCGGTCTCGTCTCTGAGACCCCTACACCTGGTATTAAAATGCGATCTGTATCCAGATAAGTTATCCGGATAATAAAAAAGAAATATCAATGCAAGGTATTACGTTGTGATCGGATTGTGATCGATTTGCCTGACCATCTGGAGGTAGTCTGGCTCGCATTGTGTTCGGATCTTTACGTGTAAACGCAATCTGGTTGTTGATATCACACATGTATATTTTACTCCTCCCAAAAATGCTAAAAAATAAACGAGTGAGAGCGTTTACAGGCTATGTTATAGTCAGAGATGACGGCGCTACTGCGACACGCATCACCGCCGCAGATGAGCAGCAGCTGAGCGTCAAACCAACGTGCAAACATCGCAAATAAAAGTGAAAGTAAGTCAGAGACGCTTAATCATCTACACATTCATCTTCAAGTAAAGAAAGAAATGATCTCTTGACTCTTACAAGGGCTGTTGCCACTCTCTCTTATTGATGTCTATTGATGAAATTAGCTGATGATCAATAACATGCATGCTAATATCTGTAATAAACAACCGACAAAATTACTGTATGATGGTGTAAATAAAGAATCAGTCCAGCATCGCCATGTCAGTGTGTATTGATTCATCATTGTCTCTTCATAGTTTGCAAGAGACATTTAATAAACTGAGCGTATTTGATAAACTGAGCGTAGCCTATTCATCTGTCAATATAACCTCATTCTTTTTAATGATCAGAAGAACGCGTATCGACTACCGTTACAGTACAATATGTCCTAACTACACACGACGCCGCGACACGCGATAAAAGGTATCTTTTCCATGTAAATCAGAGTTTTTGTCCTAACCAGACGCGACGGCGACATGCGAAGTTTCTAATTTAGAAACGGTTCCTATTTCTGCGATGTCGCGGCTGACAGAATGAAGAAATTACACTGGTTATGAGTACACATTATTTATTTTTAGTTAAAAATAGGTCACTGTGCCACAAGCCATAACGGATAATTTACCTCAGATTTTGAAAGCATGTAATATTATAGTGTTCAAAATGAATTCTATGCAAACATACGACTGTATTTCATAACAACGACAATAACTTGAGGCAGATGCCACCAAATGTGTTAAAATAAATGAATTATTTGCTGGACTTAAGTGAAAAGGATAGCCATTTAATGACCATAGCACATAGTTGATTTGAAAAAAGGAGTATTTTGCATATAAATATGCACATAAATACATATTTTTTCAATTTGTCTCCCTGAAAGTGCCTGGCAGAAGCCTATACTGTCTGTGTCATAAATGTGAACATAATATTATCTACTGTCTGTGTCATAAATGTGAACATAATATTGTAACAGAATATTCTTATGCTATATTATATAAACTATATTTCATGAGGTGAAACATCACTGCCAGGAGCTACAGAATATATATTTCTGTAGGTCCTCACCGTGATGTTGCACTTCATGAAATATATGTAGTATAGCCTAAGAATATTCTATTAAAATATTAAGTGGCACATAAATTCAGACCAGTTATTTACAATAAAGCCTTATAAAATCATTTCCATTCCCTTTGTTTATTATTTTAATAGTTTTTTCTTGGTTTTGATAGTAAATGAAATCTAATCAGTAGTTTTACATGCAGATTAATGCACGTATAGATTAATGCACGTGTGTGTGTGTTTGCATAGTGGGCCGGTCTGGATGAAGTGTCCAGGGCTGATTTTTTGTCCCAGTCCAGCCCTGAATGGCAATATTCACATTACTTTCAGTTTATTGCTCGAAAGTACAAAAATATTTGAGTGAAATGTAGGCTATAGTAAACCCTAAAATTATTATTTGTGACATTAGAACAAAATATGTGGATATAAAAACATGTATATAGGCTAAAGAACTAAATGAACGATCTCTATTTTCTAATTTCACGACGTCCACACAAGACCAGGCTTGGGAGGGTTACTTTAAAAAATGTATTCCGATACAGTTACAAATTATTTCATAAAAAAGGGTCCCACTTTATATTAATTGGCTTTAAGTACTTTATACTTTTTCAAAAAGTAACTACAATCTGATTACTTTTTTTGATGTAACTCACTGTAATAATATACAGTTACTGGATTTTTGTTTCCTGATTACATAATGCTGTTACATGTATTCTGTTGCTCCCACAAGACATTAGTCTGAATATTTTCCTGTATGAACAAAATGGAGTTTCCATTGTTCACACACAAACACACACAGAGTTCGATCGCGCCTCTCTCGTGACTGTGTGTGCGTGTCATGTGTTCTAGGCTGTGTGCATGCACTTCTGAAGCTGCTCAGAAAATAATAAAATGCCATGCAGAGGACTAATGCAAAATGTGTGGGAAAATCCATTTGATTGTAGTTTAAGTGAGAAATAATTTCAGTGCTCTGGTCAATAGCTGTAGAGTGAAAACTGGTGAATGCAGTATACAGCTTTCACAGAAAGAGAATGATGTGAGCACGTACGATTGGCAGTGAACCTTTTATGCGGACAAAATAGCTCAATAAGAGTAACAAAATACATGTGGAAAAAATCACATCGTAATGTTTTAAAGAAGAGTGGTTTGATTAAAGTGGTGTAAATATACCCGATCCGGCAAAGATGGCAGTATCGGAGCTGATAACGATCCTGAGTATCGGATCGGATCATCCCTACATACTATAATGTAAACACAGTACAGATGTAGACCTTGATGTACACCTGACCTTTCAGAAGGTTGCTCATGCATACTTTGTGGTTAAAATGTGCCCTCGATCCGCACTTTTGCAGAGCCTTCACTGCTGCAAGCTCTTCAGCACACTTCTTTTTGACAGTCAAAGCGGGGGTTATGTTTTTGCACGTCATGTAGAATAACCCTAAAAGCACCAAGGGTGCGGTGCCACTGGCTTTATATATATCGTCGCTGTCCGATGAAAACCACGTATGTCCATTTTTGGCGATTTTGAGATTTTTTGACTGATAGAATGTCCAGGTTCATTTCCGTGTACAGGATGCGTCACATTATCTAAATGACCAATGAAAAGTTGTGAAATCATGTCATCTGATTTCCACGTATTTCCATTTGCTGTCAAAGCTGTCCATCACGCAGCGTATCTCCCATAGGCAGTATAGTACCTCCCCGCCCTGTGGAGGCAGATCGCCGGTTTCGTGAAGTTTCTCGCCGGTCTCGTCTCTGAGACCCCTACACCTGGTATTAAAATGCGATCTGTATCCAGATAAGTTATCCGGATAATAAAAAAGGCATGTTAAGGCAAGGTATAAATACGTTATGATCGAATTGTGATCGGATCTGCCTGACCATCAGGAGGTAGTCTGGCTCGCATTGTGTTCGGATCTTTACTAGTAAACGCAATCTGCTTGTTGAAACCACATATTTAGGCCTATATTTTACGTTTCCCAAAATGCTAAAAAAAAATAAACGAGTGAGAGCGTGTTATATCGGCTATATGACACGTTATAGTCAGATATGACGGCGCCACGGCGACACGCATCACCGCAGATGAGCAGCTGAGCGAAACTGAAAGTAAGTCACAGACGCAATCATCTTCACAATCACACAATCATCTCACACACACAATCATCTTCAAGTAAAGAAACGAAGTGATCTTACCAGGGCAGGCTGTTGCCGAGCTCTTATTTGATGTCTGTCTTTGATTTTGAAATTAGCTAATGATAAAATTCAGCTCATATCTGTAATAAAATGCTGTTCATATCTGACAAAATTACGGTAAGATTGTGTAAATAAAGTATCAGTCTAGCATCGCCATGTCAGTGTATGATTCACTGTCTCTTCATAGTTTGCAAGAGACATTTATTAAACTGACATTTATTATTCATCTGTCAATGTGAAACGCGATTTGGTCATTATAATTAATGATCGGAAGAACGCGTATCGACCACCGTTACTATACAATATGCACGTATGTCCATTTAAACTCGATTTTGGATCAAATATGGATTATATCATGACACTGGCAAGAATATGGTTACATTTAAAGATGTTGTGCCAAGCATGACAAAGCTGCGTTCAGCTGTTTTTGAAATAACATGTTTTTTTCACTTCCTGAAAAGTAACCGTTTTGGACGTACGTGGTTTTCATCGGGCAGCGACGATATATATATATATATATATATATATATATATATATATATATATATATATATATATATATAAATATAGCTGCGAGCAGCGATTGCGGGCCAAAGCCGGCGGTACCGCCATCCCGGTGCCTTTAGGTAACTAAAGGCACCGGGGTTGCGGTGCCACCGGCTTGGGCCCGCAATCGCTGCTCGCAGCTATATTTTTTTTTTTTTTTTTTTTTTCTAACGACTATCCGGGCACTTTTGGGGCCCTTAACATGCTCAAAAACTCTTGAAACTTTGCACACAGGTCAGAACCCGCGGCCATCAGAGCCGGGCTGAAGCTGGTACCCGGGCGCGGCAGGGCGGCTCGTCAGCGCCCCCTGGAACAGGGTCTGAACACTTTGTCCATAAATCAAACACGCTTGCATGTAATAATATGAAACTCGGTACACATGTCAATCTCATCGTTTCATATATTCATCGCACTTTTACTTTTTACCCCAGCCCAACAGGAAGTCAGATATTTACGGTTGTTTTTAAAACGCTTGCAATGGAATTTAATGTACTCCTCCTAGAGCATTCATCCGCATGGAACGAAACTCGGTCAGCCTGAAGTCAAGACATAGACGATCAAAAATTGCGAGGGGATTTTTGATATCTCGAACGGTTTGGCTGTGGCGAGGAAACAAAATTATGGTGAGAAACGTGAAACAGGAAGTGTGTCCTAACTTCAGCATACATTAACCGATCTTGATGAAACTTCAGGAGTGTGTTCGCCGTAAGAGGACGATCACATGGATGTGACTATTGTGTGTCAAAGTTATAGCGCCACCAACTGGCAGCAGGAAGTGTGTCACTTTCAAAATGCTTTGAAATCACCCTCTTATTTTAACCCGATTTGCTTCAAACTTCATCTGTATAATGTAAACATACGGCAGATGTAGACCTGTGAATGGATTCTTAATATCTTTGAAACTGTTGCCATGGTGACGCATCAAACTTTACCATTCTTTTAGGATGCTTTTGAGACCCTTAGCATGCTTCAAATTGCATGAAACTCCTCAGACACATCACATTTATTAGCCAGTAGACATGTGCAAAGTTTCAGAAACGGGCGTGGTGAGGGCTCAGTAGCGCCACCTTTTGACAAAAGTTGGGTTTTTAGTTTTATCTACAGTTACAAAAATCAGTATGTATATTGTACTCCTCGAGCCGGACAACTTTCTAATTGACACTCTTTAACTAGGACCCACAGAAAGTAAGATATGTTTGTTTGAATCTGTGTGTGTGTGTGTGTGTGTGTGTGTGTGTGCGTGTGTGTGTGTGTGTGTAGAGCAGGGGGAGGGGGCTTAATTAACCATTTAACTGCTGTGTGTCTGGCCAGCATAAAGAAAATACTTTTCTTAAGCCTGGGATTTTTTAAATAAGTTTTTATTTTATTTTTTTATAAGTAAAGGCACATAGCCAGTTTAATTGTAGTGCATTGACAATAGTTTTATATAATTTGTTCATTAATTAAATTAACTTGGTCCATTAACTTGGTCTGAAAATTGGGTCCATAAATCAAACACACTTGCATATAATAATATTAAACTCGGTACACTTATAGATCTCATTAGCCCAAACAACTTTAAGCCAGCAAAACAGGAAGTCGGTTGTTTCAGTCTGTATGTTACTTATGCGTCTCTCTCATGAAACCGCATGAAGCTGACGCGAGCTGCGAGACTGACAGGTCTGACAGTCTGACACTGGCCAATCGGAATCAAGTTCAGATTCTAGACTTGAGAAGCGGCCGCTTACACCGTGTCCTAACTACACACGACGCCGCGACACGCGATAAAAGGTATCTTTTCCATGTTAATAAATCAGAGTTTTTGTCCTAACCATACGCGACGGCGACATGCGAAGTTTCTAATTTAGAAACGTTTCCTATTTCTGCGACGTCGCGGCTGACAGAATGAAGAAATTACACTGGTTATGAGTACACATTATTTATTTTTAGTTAAAAATAGGTCACTGTGCCACAACCCATAACGGATAATTTACCTCAGATTTTGAAAGCATTATAGTGTTCAAAATGAATTATGAAAACATACGACTGTACTTCATAACAACGACAATAACTTGAGGCAGATGCCACCAAATATGTTAAAATAAATGAATTATTTGCTGGACTTAAGTGAAAAGGAAAGCAATTTAATGACCATAGCACATAGTTGACGTGAAAAAATGAGTATTTTGCATATAAATATGCACATATATGCATATTTTTTGATTTGTATCCCTGAAAGTGCCTGGCAGAAGCCTATATCTACTGTCTGTGTCATAAATGTGAACATAAACTATATTTCATGAGGTGAAACATCACTGCCAGGAGCTACAGAATAGGGGAGCGGGGGGATAAATGTAGACCTAACGCGGGGTTAAATGTAACACGGACATTTTACATAGTTTGTCAGTATCTAGCCGGCTGTCTTTCCGCTCTTTTTCTCCTGCTGCCAGAAGACGGTCTCCCGCGAATTTGCGGAACGTTTTGATTATATTTCGTGAAGATAATGGACAAAGAGTGTTTTGACATCATGAAAGTAAATTTTTTCATCGTAGATTTTTTTCTGTTTCCGGGTTGGATGTATACGCATCCAAATCTAACTTTATATTGCCTTAATCACTGTCTTGTTGGCTTAAACACAGCACCGTTTTGAAACATGTCAGTAATTCCTAGCGACTGTTAGCTAGGTTTAAAATATGTAATACACAGCAGGGTTAGTTGTAACACAGTGTTCCAACTGCTGCCACAATGATAATCAAATGAAAACGGAGCCACACAACTTTTCAGGTTTGAGTATACATTTAACTTTGTTGGACTTTCACAAACAATGTTGTAATTTAAAATGTTTAAAATTTAGTGCACTATGAATGATAACTTATTTATTTATTAAAATATGGCCTGTTTTTAATGTAATAAACCATTTAAATTTTTATTCTAAGCTCATTTGTATTATTATTAATGTTATTATTATTAATAATAATAATTGTACATGCAGCTGCCACACACAAATCTAATTTAATTGCAATTACAATATTTATATATGTTTATTTTATTTATTATTATTTATTGCAAAACCGTGCAGCCCTTTTCTACGTCTCTAGCTATGATATTGATCCATAACAAAAGGATGATTGGATGAGGGATGGATGTATGGATATCTACCCATACAGATGCACAAACAATATCAAACTATAAAAATAAAATAGTACTGAATTATGTCTGTTACACACAAGTGTTACCACTAACCCCTCTGTCTGTTACAATTAACCCCGCATATGGGGTAAGTTGTAACATTTGCACTTCTGTCACTTTCAGTGCAACTGTACAAAAATGGTAGGTCCTAGAAAAAAACTTTAAGTGTTCATTTGTAGCAGAGATGTGTATGTTGCTTGTGTAAAAAAAGTATTAATCTAACCTAATTATTTTTTAATTAATTGAGCCAAAACCAAAATGCGTTACTTTGTGCCCCGCTCTCCCCTATATATATTCTTAGGTCCTCACCGTGATGTTGCACTTCATGAAATATAGTTTATGTAGTATAGCCTAAGAATATTCTATAAGAATATTAAGTGGCACATAAATTAAGACCAGTTATTTACAATAAAGCCTTATAAAATCATTTCCATTTCCTTTGTTTATTATTTTAATAGTTTTTTCTTGGTTTTGATCGTAAATAAAATCTAATCAGTAATTTTACATGCAGATTAATGCACGTATAGATTAATGCACGTGTGTGTGTGTGTGTGTGTGTTTACATGCATAGTGGGCGGCCCATGTGGGCCGGTCTGGATGAAGTGTCCAGGGCTGATTTTTTGTCCCAGTCCAGCCCTGAATGGCAATATTCACATTACTTTCAGTTTATTGCTCGAAAGCACAAAAATATTTGAGTGAAATGTAGGCTATAGTAAACCCTAAGATTATTATTTGTGACATTAGAACAAAATATGTGGATATAAAAACATGTATAGGCTAAAGAACTAAATGAACAATCTCTATTTTCTAATTTCACTAAACATTTCATTAAGTTTCGTGGACATTTTATAAAACATGGATCTTAGGCTCATTTTGTAAACATAAATAACTGATTTAGATGCGCAAACTGGGTGCCGTTGCGGAGATGTAGGCTCCATGTTCGGTGCAGGTTCGGCTTCTTGTCGTTCATCCTCGGATGCGGCATCGCGTGCGCTGTTTGCCGCGCGCACCTTTCCGCTCGTTCGGACCAGTCAAGTAAAAACAAGGCTCGAAAGTCTTGGATAACACAAAACGAAATGAACAGGATTGTTGCAGGGTTCATTGTAGAAGACATGCTTCCCCTGTCGATCATTAATCCCCCAGGTTTAGAAAAATACATTTTAAATTAGGATTAAGAATTTTATGGGATAAAGTGACCTTTATTTTATTATTTTTCATTGACATCTTTTATTTTATTTTTTTTTAATTATTATTATTACCATGAGTCGACTAAAAAGCTGGTTTTGTTCTCAGGAGAAGAGTTTTATTCTCCCAGCCTGTTTTGAAACTTCTGTGTTAAACACCATTTTAAAATTTTGAATTTTGAACCCCATTTTGTTTGTGAATTTTACAGTGCGGCATATTTATTTGTGCAGACAGGGATATTGTTCTTTCATGTCATTTTGTATACATTTTTACAATAAAGTGATGATAGGGCAAAAACTGATATGATGTTTGTCCATGTAGGCTACACGGTAAATTAAGAAACAGGAAATTAAAGTAATAAGTAGTGAAGTTACTTTTCCAAGTAACTAGTAAAGTAATCTCATTACAATTTACAGAAGTAACTAGTAACTAATTACTTTTTTGAGTAACTACCCCAACACTGTATAAGACTATACCAATATTGGAACTATGGCCATTTTATTCCTTTTTTTAAATTTAAGAATTATGTTTAAGTTTAAAAACAGACAGAATGGTTTAGTCAAAAGAGAAAAAAATCATTCATAGTGCTATACTGCCCTCTTGTGTTCAAAATTAGGTAGAACTATTGGATCAATATCCACACGGTAATACCGTAGGATTGGGGCCTTAAAAAGCGCTAATTTAAAAAGTGAAAGTAACGGACATGCACACAAGACCAGGCTTGGGAGGGTTACTTTAAAAATGTATTCCGATACAGTTACAAATTATTTCATAAAAAAGGGTCCCACTTTATATTAAATGGCTTTAAGTACTATATACTTTTTCAAAAAGTAACTACAATCTGATTACTACTTTTTTTGATGTAACTCACTGGATTTTTGTATCCTGATTACATAATGCCGTTACATGTATTCTGTTGCTCCCACAAGACATTAGTCTGAATATTTTCCTGTATGAACAAAATGGAGTTTCCATTGTTCGCACAGAAACACACATTCGATCGCGCTTCTCTCTTGACTGTGTGTGCGTGTCATGTGTTCTAGGCTGTGTGCATCCACTTCTGAAGCTGCTCAGAAAATAATAAAATGCCATGCGGAGGACTAACGCAAAATATGTGAGAAAATCCATTTGATTGTAGTTTAAGTGAGAAATAATTTCAGTGCTCTGGTCAATAGCTGTAGAGTGAAAACTGGTGAATGCAGTATACAGCTTTCACAGAAAGAGAATGATGTGAGCACGTACGATTGGCAGTGAGTCCTGTGTGTGGACAAAATAGCTCAATAAGAGTAACAAAATACATGTGAAAAAAATCACATCATAATGTTTTAAAGAAGAGTGGTTTGATTAAAGTGGTGTAAATATACCCGATCCGGCAAAGATGGCAGTATCGGAGCTGATACCGATCCTGAGTATCGGATCGGCGCATCCCTAAATACTATAATGTAAACACAGTACAGATATAGACCTGGATGTACACCTGACCTTTCAGAAGGTTGCTCACGCAGACTTTGTGGTTAAAATGTGCCCCCAATGTGCACTTTTGCAGAGCCTTCACTGATGCAAGCTCTTCAGCACACTTCTTTTTGACAGTCAAAGCGGGGGTTATGTTTTTGCACGTCATGTAGAATAACCCTAAAAGCATCAAGGTGGCGGTACCACCGGCTTTATATATATATATATATATATATATATATATAAATATAGCTGCGAGCAGCGATTGCGGGCCAAAGCCGGCGGTACCGCCATCCCGGTGCCTTTAGGTAACTAAAGGCACCGGGGTTGCGGTGCCACCGGCTTGGGCCCGCAATCGCTGCTCGCAGCTATATTTAGGGCCCAAGCCCTGAAAGGGCGAAGGCCCTATTGTTTTCCTTAGGATTATTATTATTATTATTATTATTATTATTTATACGACTATTTGGGCACTTTTGGGGCCCTTAACTTGCTCGAAAACTCTTGAAACTTTGCACACGGGTCAGAACCCGCGGCCATTAGGGCCGGGCTGAAGATGGTACCCGGGCGTGGCAGGGAGGCTCGACAGCGCCACCTGGAAAGGGGTCCGAACACTTGGTCCATAAATCGAACACGCTTGTATGTAATAATATGAAACTCGGTACACATGTTGATCTCATCATTTCATATATACGTCGCACTTTTACTTTTTACCCCAGCCCAACAGGAAGTCGGTTTTTTAAGGTTCTTTATAAAACACTTGCAATGGAATTTTTAATACTCCTCCTAGAGCTCTTATCCAAATTCTACGAAACTCAGTCAGCGTGAAGTCAAGACATTGAGGATGAAAGTTTGCGAGGGGATTTTTGATATCTCGAACGGTTTGGCCGTGGCGAGGAAATGAAATCATGGCAAAAAATGTGAAACAGGAAGTGTGTCATAACTTCAGCATACATCAACCGATCGAGATGAAACTTCAGGAGTGTGTTCGCTGTAAGAGGACGATCACATGGATGTGACTATTGTGTGTCAAAGTTATAGCGCCACCAACTGGCAGCAGGAAGTGTGTCACTTTCAAAATGCTTTGAAATCACCCTCTTATTTTAACCCGATTTGCTTCAATCTTCATCTGTATAATGTAAATACACGGCAGATGTAGACCTGTGAATGGATTCTTGATATCTTTGAAACTGTTTCCGTGGCGACGCATTAAACTTTACCATTCTTTTAGGATGCTTTTGAGACCCTTAGCATGCTTCAAATTGCATGAAACTCGACAGACACATCACATTTATTAGCCAGTAGACACATGCAAAGTTTCAGAAACGGGCGTGGTGAGGGCTCAGTAGCGCCACCTTTTGACAAAAGTGGGGTTGTTAGTTTTATCTACAGTTACAAAAATCGGTATGTATATTGTACTCTTCGAGCCGGACAACTTTCTAATTCACACTCAATAGCTAGGACCCACAGAAAGTCAGATATTTTAGTTTGAATGTAGTCATACTCCCTCTGAGCATATGTCTGAGCCTTTGCCTGTGTGTGTGTGTGTGTGTGTGTGTGTGTGTGTGTTAGCAGGGAGAGGGGGCTTAATTAACCATTTAACTGCTGTGTGTCTGGCCAGCATAAATAAAATACATTTCTTAAGCCTGGGATTTTTTAAATAAGTTTTTATTTTATTTTTTTATAAGTAAAGGCACATAGCCAGTTTAATTGTAGTGCATTGACAATAGTTTTATATAATTAGTTCATTAATTAAATTAACTTGGTCCATTAACTTGGTCTGAAAATTGGGTCCATAAATCAAACACACTTGCATATAATAATATTAAACTCGGTACACTTATAGATCTCATTAGCCCAAGCAACTTTAAGCCAGCAAAACAGGAAGTCGGTTGTTTCTGTATGTGAATGTTTTGAAAAACCAGCCTTTACATTTTTATTTCCCCCCTCTTAAGTAATTTTTAATTATTCCCACACCAAACTTCTTCAAAATTATGAAAATATATTAAAGATACTAAGGCATGTACTGGCCATCGGGACTACCGGGAGATTCCTGGTGGGCCGCGGTCTGGTTGGGCCGGCGGCCCGGCGCGTTATGTATTTTGTTTTTAAATCATTATTAATTGTAAATATATTCTATCGTAAGTATATTGTTACATTGTCCAATTCCGGACTTATGCGTCTCTCTCATGAAGCCGCATGAAGCTGACGCGAGCTGCGAGACTGACAGGTCTGACTGTCTGACACTGGCCAATCGGAATCAAGTTCAGATTCTAGACTTGAGAAGCGGCCGCTTACACCGTGTCCTAACTACACACGACGCCGCGACACGCGATAAAAGGTATATTTTCCATGTTAATAAATCAGAGTTTTTGTCCTAACCATAGGCGACGGCGACATGCGAAGTTTCTAATTTAGAAACGGTTCCTATTTCTGCGACGTCGCGGCTGACAGAATGAAGAAATTACACTGGTTATGAGTACACATTATTTATTTTTAGTTAAAAATAGGTCACTGTGCCACAAGCCATAACGGATAATTTACCTCAGATTTGAAAGCATTATAGTGTTCAAAATGAATTATGCAAACATACGACTGTACTTCATAACAACGACAATAACTGGCAGATGCCACCAAATGTGTTAAAATAAATGAATTATTTGCTGGACTTAAGTGAAAAGGAAAGCCATTTAATGACCATAGCACATAGTTGACGTGAAAAAAGGAGTATTTTGCATATAAATATGCACATATAGACTATACATATTTTTTTCGATTTGTATCCCTGAAAGTGCCTGGCAGAAGCCTATATCTACTGTCTGTGTCATAAATGTGAACATAATTTTATCTACTGTCTGTGTCATAAATGTGAACATAAACTATATTTCATGAGGTGAACATGGAAACATCACTGCCAGGAGCTACAGAATAGGGGAGCGCGGGGATAAATGTAGGCCTAACGCGGGGTTAAATGTAACACGGACATTTTACATAGCTTGTCATTATCTAGCCGGCTGTCTTTCCGCTCTTTTTCTCTTGCTGCCAGAAGACGGTCTCCCGCGAATTTGCGGAACGTTTTGATTATATTTCGTGAAGATAATGGACAAAGAGTGTTTTGACATCATGAAAGTAAATTTTTTCATCGTAGATTTTTTTCTGTTTCCGGGTTGGATGTATACGCGTCCAAATCTAACTTTATATTGCCTTAATCACTGTCTTGTTGGCTCAAACACAGCACCGTTTTGAAACATGTCAGTAATTCATAGCGACTGTTAGCTAGGTTTAAAATATGTAATACACAGCGGGGTTAACACAGGGTTCCAACTGCTGCCACAATGATAATCAAATGAAAACGGAGCCACACAACTTTTCAGGTTTGAGTATACATTTAACTTTGTTGGACTTTCACAAACAATGTTGTAATTTAAAATGTTTAAAATTTAGTGCACTATGAATGATAGCTTATTTATTTATTAAAAATATGGCCTGTTTTTATGTAATAAACCATTTAAATTTTTATTCTAAGCTCATTTGTATTATTATTAATGTTATTATTATTAATAATAATAATTGTACATGCAGCTGCCACACAAATCTAATTTAATTGCAATTACAATATTTATATGTTTATTTTATTTTATTTATTATTATTTATTGCAAAACCGTGCAGCCCTTTTCTACGTCTCTAGCTATGATATTGATCCATAACAAAAGGATGATTGGATGAGGAATTAAAAATGTTATTATTCACCATTTATTTTCTATAAGACCAGTGTTGGGGGTAACGAGTTACAAACGAGTTTGGGTAAGTAAAGTAACGCATTACACTGAAAATATTGGTAACTACACTACTTTACTATAATAAAGGAACGCGCTTTCCTGCGTTACCCAAGCCGTGTTTGCCTGTGTGGAGAGTTCCGTCTAGTGGTGCGTGCGCGCCGTTGCCATAGAGACCGATTTGAGTGAGAGAGAGAGAGGGAAGTGGAGAGAGAGAGACGGGTTTCAACATGGCAATATTCACATTACTTTCAGTTTATTGCTCGAAAGCACAAAAATATTTGAGTGAAATGTAGGCTATAGTAAATCCTAAGATTATTATTTGTGACATTAGAACAAAATATGTGGATATAAAAACATGTATATAGGCTAGGCTAAAGAACTAAATGAACGATCTCTATTTTCTAATTTCACTAAACATTTCATTAAGTTTTGTGGACATTTTATAAAACATGGATCTTAGGCTCATTTTGTAAACATAAATAACTGATTTAGATGCGCAAACTGGGTGCCGTTGCGGAGATGTAGGCTCCATGTTCGGTGCAGGTTCGGCTTCTTGTCGTTCATCCTCGGATGCGGCATCGCGTGCGGTGTTTGCCGCGCGCACCTTTCCGCTCGTTCGGACGCGTCAAATAAAAACAAGGCTCGAAAGTCTTGGAAAACGAAATGAACAGGATTGTTGCAGGGTTCATTGTAGAAGACATGCTTCCCCTGTCGACCATTAATTCCCCAGGTTTAGAAAAATACATTTTAAATTAGGATTAAGAATTTTATGGGATAAAGTGACCTTTATTTTATTATTTTTCATTGACATCTTTTATTTTTTTTAAATTATTATTATTACCATGAGTCGACTAAAAAGCTGGTTTTGTTCTCAGGAGAAGAGTTTTATTCTCCCAGCCTGTTTTGAAACTTCTGTGATAAACACCATTTTAAAATTTTGAATTTTGAACCCCATTTTGTTTGTGAATTTTACAGTGCGGCATATTTATTTGTGCAGACAGGGATATTGTTCTTTCATGTCATTTTGTATACATTTTTACAATAAAGTGATGATAGGGCAAAAACTGATATGATGTTTGTCCATGTAGGCTACACGGTAAATTAAGAAACAGGAAAGTAAAGTAATAAGTAGTGAAGTTATTTTTCCAACTCAGTAACTAGTAAAGTAATCTCATTACAATTTACAGAAGTAACTAGTAACTAATTACTTTTTTGAGTAACTACCCCAACACTGTATAAGATATTGGAACTATAGCCATTTTATTCCTTTTTTTAATTTAAGAATTATGTTTAAGTTTAAAAACAGACAGAATGGTTTAGTCAAAAAAGAAAAAAATCATTCATAGTGCTATACTGCCCTCTTGTGTTCAAAATTAGGTAGACCTATTGGATCAATATCCACACATTAATACAGTTGGCAATACAGTATAATAGGTAATACAGTAGGATTGGGGCCTTAAAAATCGCTAACTTAAAAAGTGAAAGTAACGGACGTCCACACAAGACCAGGCTTGGGAGGGTTACTTTAAAAATGTATTCCGATACAGTTACAAATTATTTCATAAAAAAGGGTCCCACTTTATATTAAATGGCTTTAAGTACTATATACTTTTTCAAAAAGTAACTACAATCTGATTACTACTTTTTTTGATGTAACTCACTAGATTTTTGTATCCTGATTACATAATGCCGTTGCATGTATTCTGTTGCTCCCACAAGACATTAGTCTGAATATTTTCCTGTATGAACAAAAAGGAGTTTCCATTGTTCGCACACAAACACACATTCGATCGCGCCTCTCTCGTGACTGTGTGTGCGTGTCATGTGTTCTAGGCTGTGTGCATGCACTTCTGAAGCTGCGCAGAAAATAATAAAATGCCATGCGGAGGACTAACGCAAAATGTGTGAGAAAATCCATTTGATTGTAGTTTAAGTGAGAAATAATTTCAGTGCTCTGGTCAATAGCTGTAGAGTGAAAACTGGTGAGTGCAGTATACAGCTTTCACAGAAAGAGAATGATGTGAGCACGTACGATTGGCAGTGAGTCCTGTGTGTGGACAAAATAGCTCAATAAGAGTAATAAAATACATGTGAAAAAAATCACATCATGATGTTTTAAAGAAGAGTGGTTTGATTAAAGTGGTGTAAATATACCCGATCCGGCAAAGATGGCAGTATCGGAGCTGATACCGATCCTGAGTATCGGATCGGCGCATTCCTAAATACTATAATGTAAACACAGTACAGATGTAGACCTGGATGTACACCTGACCTTTCAGAAGGTTGCTCACGCATACTTTGTGGTTAAAATGTGCCCTCAATGTGCACTTTTGCAGAGCCTTCACTGATGCAAGCTCTTCAGCACACTTCTTTTTGACAGTCAAAGCGGGGGTTATGTTTTTGCATGTCAAGTAGAATAACCCTAAAAGCACCAAGGTGGCGGTGCCACCGGCTTTATATATATATATATATATATATATATATATATATATATATATATATATATATATATATATAAATATAGCTGCGAGCAGCGATTGCGGGCCAAAGCCGGCGGTACCGCCATCCCGGTGCCTTTAGGTAACTAAAGGCACCGGGGTTGCGGTGCCACCGGCTTGGGCCCGCAATCGCTGCTCGCAGCTATATTTATTATTATTATTATTATTTATACGACTATTTGGGCACTTTTGGGGCCCTTAACGTGCTCGAAAACTCTTGAAACTTTGCACACTGGTCAGAACCCGCGGCCATTAGGGCGGGGCTGAAGATGGTACCCGGGCGTGGCAAGGGGGCTCGACAGCGCCACCTGGAAAGGGGTCCGAACACTTGATCCATAAATCAAACACGCTTGTATGTACTAATATGAAACTCGGTACACATGTTGATCTCATCATTTCATATATACGTCGCACTTTTACTTTTTACCCCAGCCCAACAGGAAGTCGGTTATTTAAGGTTCTTTGTAAAACACTTGCAATGGAATTTTTAATACTCCTCCTAGAGCTTTGATCCAAATTCTACGAAACTCAGTCAGCGTGAAGTCAAGACATTGAGGATGAAAGTTTGCGAGGGGATTTTTGATATCTCGAACGGTTTGGCCGTGGCGAGGAAATGAAATCATGGCGAGAAACGTGAAACAGGAAGTGTGTAATAACTTCAGCATACGTCAACCGATCTTGATGAAACTTCAGGAGTGTGTTCGCTGTAAGAGGACGATCACATGGATGTGACTATTGTGTGTCAAAGTTACAGCGCCACCAACTGGCAGCAGGAAGTGTGTCACTTTCAAAATGCTTTAAAATCACCCTCTTATTTTAACCCGATTTGCTTCAAACTTTATCTGTATAATGTAAACATACGGCAGATGTAGACCTGTGAATGGATTCTTGATATCTTTGAAACTGTTGCCGTGGCGACGCATCAAACTTTACCATTCTTTTAGGATGCTTTTGAGACCCTTAGCATGCTTCAAATTGCATGAAACTCATCAGACACATCACATTTATTAGCCAGTAGACATGTGCAAAGTTTCAGAAACGGGCGTGGTGAGGGCTCAGTAGCGCCACCTTTTGACAAAAGTGGGGTTGTTAGTTTTATCTACAGTTACAAAAATCGGTATGTATATTGTACTCCTCGAGCCGGACAACTTTCTAATTGACACTCAATAGCTAGGACCCACAGAAAGTAAGATATGTTTGTTTGAATCTGGTCATGCTCTGTTTGAGCCTACATTTCTGTCTCTGTCTGTGTGTGTGTGCAGGGGGAGGGGGCTTAACTCTTTCACTGCTGTGTGTCTCACCTGCAGAAAAAGAAAATACATTTCTTGAGCATGGTATTTTTTAAATAAGTTTTTATTTAATTTTTTATAAGTAAAGGCATAATTGTAACCAGTTTAATTGTACTGCATTGACAATAGTTTTATATAATTAGTTTATTAATTAAATTAACTTGGTCCATAAACTTGGTCTGAAAATTTGGTCCATAAATCAAACACACTTGCATGTAATAATATTAAACTCGGTACACATATAGATCTCATTAGCCCAAACAACTTTAAGCCAGCCCAACAGGAAGTCGGTTGTTTTGGTCTGTATGTGAATGTTTTGCAAAACCAGCCTTTACATTTTTATTTCCCCCCTCTTAAGTAATTTTTAATTATTCCACCAAACTTCTTCAAAATTATAAATATATTAAAGATACTAATTTGTGAACGGATATCGAATGGCGAGGGATTATGTGAAAAAAAAAGAATCAGAAAACGTCTCATATCTTTTAAAAATTTTATTATTCACCATTTATTTTCTATAAGACCAGTGTTGGGGGTAACGAGTTACAAAGTAACGAATTACAGTAACGATATTACTTTTTTGGGTAAGTAAAGTAACGCATTACACTGAAAATATTGGTAACTACACTACTTTACTATACTAAAGGAACGCGCTTTCCTGCGTTACCCAAGCCGTGTTTGCCTGTGTGGAGAGTTCCGTCTAGTGGTGCGTGCGCGCCATTGCCATATAGACCGATTTGAGTGAAGGAGAGAGGGAAGTGGAGAGAGAGAGACGGGTTTCGGCAAATGGCAATATTCACATTACTTTCAGTTTATTGCTCGAAAGCACAAAATATTTGAGTGAAATGTAGGCTATAGTAAATCCTAAGATTATTATTTGTGACATTAGAACAAAATATGTGGATATAAAAACATGTATATAGGCTAAAGAACTAAATGAACGATCTCTATTTTCTAATTTCACTAAACATTTCATTAAGTTTCGTGGACATTTTATAAAACATGGTTCTTAGGCTCATTTTGTAAACATAAATAACTGATTTAGATGCGCAAACTGGGTCCCGTTGCGGAGATGTAGGCTACATGTTCGGTGCAGGTTCGGCTTCTTGTCGTTCATCCTCGGATGCGGCATCGCGTGCGCTGTTTGCCGCGCGCACCTTTCCGCTCGTTCGGACGCGTCAAGTAAAAACAAGGCTCGAAAGTCTTGGATAACACAAAACGAAATGAACAGGATTGTTGCAGGGTTCATTGTAGAAGACATGCTTCCCCTGTCGACCATTAATCCCCCAGGTTTAGAAAAATACATTTTAAATTAGGATTAAGAATTTTATGGGATAAAGTGACCTTTATTTTTAGGGCTGGGTATTGTTTGGCATTTCACAATTCAATTCGATTTCAATTCTTGAGGCTTCGATTCGATTTCGATTCAATATTGATTTATTAGCTTCGATATCGATTCAATAATAAGTAAATACACAAGTAATTAAGTGCCTGAGTATATTTTTAAATAATGTTCGCAGTATTACCAATGTTAAAGAACAAATTGACCCCAGCATGTTTGTTTTCTGTCATGGTTTATTCATCAGAATAAACTGTACAATATTGTATGTGTTGAATACAAACACAACTGTGACAAGCACTGTACAGTGCTTTAACAATTCACATCTAAAGTGCTTGTAACTATAGAAAGTATATTTCTTTCTTTCTATACATTCAAGTTATAAAAGAAATGTAAACAGAAGCACAAAATGTGGATACTCAAAAAAGTCTAATATTATAATAATTATAATTTTGTAAACAATAACACTTAACAGCTGATCACTCTTAACAGCAACTGCGAGTTATCAGGAAAAAAAAGACTAACCTTTTTCCCTCTCAGAATAGTGTATATCTCACAATTCTGACTTTATCATGCATTTCTGACTTTATAACACGCAATTGCGATTTTATATCCCACAATTCTGACTTTATATCCCGCAATTGTGACTTTATATCCCGCAATTTTGACTTTATATCTCGCAATTCTGAGAAATAAAGTCAGAATTGCGAGAGGTAAACTCCCAATTGTGAGAAAAAAGGTCAGAATTGTGAGATAAAAAGTCGCAATTACATTTTATTTTCCATTCTGTGGCGGAAACAAGCTTCCATAGTTCCCGGCTTACAGTGGAATCCAAAATGAGCCCTAACGTCGGCTTTTAATGTTAGTGGGGCAGGCTTGAATCAGGCTTGAACGGAGTGCAGCTGCTGACCGTCATCGCGCTGTTTTGCTAAGCTAAAGCGCGTCTTGTACAATGCTGAACGCTCTCACTAGAGTGTAACCCACAGCGCCGCCACTGGCCTGGATGGCTAAATCGATTCATAGGAGTTGATGAATCGATATTGAATTGAGAAGCAAAGAATTGCAATGCATTGATGAATCGATATTTTTACCCAGCCCTATTTATTTTATTATTTTTCATTGACATCTTTTATTTATTAGGGCCCAAGCCCTGAAAGGGCGAAGGCCCTATTGTTTTCCTTAGGATTATTATTTTTTTTTTTTTCTAACGACTATCCGGGCACTTTTGGGGCCCTTAACATGCTCAAAAACTCTTGAAACTTTGCACACGGGTCAGAACCCGCGGCCATCAGAGCCGGGCTGAAGCTGGTACCCGGGCGTGGCAGGGCGGCTCGTCAGCGCCCCCTGGAACAGGGTCTGAACACTTTGTCCATAAATCAAACACGCTTGCATGTAATAATATGAAACTCGGTACACATGTCAATCTCATCGTTTCATATATTCATCGCACTTTTACTTTTTACCCCAGCCCAACAGGAAGTCAGATATTTACGGTTGTTTTTAAAACGCTTGCAATGGAATTTAATGTACTCCTCCTAGAGCATTCATCCGCATGGAACGAAACTCGGTCAGCCTGAAGTCAAGACATAGACGATCAAAAATTGCGAGGGGATTTTTGATATCTCGAACGGTTTGGCTGTGGCGAGGAAACAAAATTATGGTGAGAAATGTGAAACAGGAAGTGTGTCCTAACTTCAGCATACATTAACTGATCTTGATGAAACTTCAGGAGTGTGTTCGCCGTAAGAGGACGATCACATGGATGTGACTATTGTGTGTCAAAGTTATAGCGCCACCAACTGGCAGCAGGAAGTGTGTCACTTTCAAAATGCTTTGAAATCACCCTCTTATTTTAACCCGATTTGCTTCAAACTTCATCTGTATAATGTAAACATACGGCAGATGTAGACCTGTGAATGGATTCTTAATATCTTTGAAACTGTTGCCGTGGCGACGCATCAAACTTTACCATTCTTTTAGGATGCTTTTGAGACCCTTAGCATGCTTCAAATTGCATGAAACTCCTCAGACACATCACATTTATTAGCCAGTAGACATGTGCAAAGTTTCAGAAACGGGCGTGGTGAGGGCTCAGTAGCGCCACCTTTTGACAAAAGTTGGGTTGTTAGTTTTATCTACAGTTACAAAAATCAGTATGTATATTGTACTCCTCGAGCCGGACAACTTTCTAATTGACACTCTTTAGCTAGGACCCACAGAAAGTAAGATATGTTTGTTTGAATCTGGTCATGCTCCCTTTGAGCCTACATCTCTGTCTCTCTGTGTGTGTGCGTGTGTGTGTGTGTGTGTGTGTGTGTGTCTGTGTGTGTGTGTTAGTAGGGGGAGGGGCTTAACTTAACCATTTCAGTGCTGTGTGTTTTTTTCTGCTGTGTAATTTCTTAATACATTTCTTAAGCCTGGTATGTTTTAAATAAGTTTTTATTTTAATTTTTATAAGTGAAGGCATAATATAACCAGTTAAATTGTAGTGCATTGACAATAGTTTTATATAATTAGTTTATTAATTAAATTAACTTGGTCCATAAACTTGGTCCAGCTGCGAGACTGACAGGTCTGACTGTCTGACACTGGCCAATCGGAATCAAGAGCGGAGAAGCGGCCGCTCCCATAGGCAGTATAGTATCTCCCCGCCCTGTGGAGGCATTCCGCTGGTCTCGTGAAGTTTCTCGCCGGTCTCGTCTCTGAGACCCCTACACCTGGTATTAAAATGCGATCTGTATCCAGATAAGTTATCCGGATAATAAAAAAGAAATATCAATGCAAGGTATTATGTTGTGATCGGATTGTGATCGATTTGCCTGACCATCTGGAGGTAGTCTGGCTCGCATTGTGTTCGGATCTTTACGTGTAAACGCAATCTGGTTGTTGATATCACACATGTATATTTTACTCCTCCCAAAAATGCTAAAAAATAAACGAGTGAGAGCGTTTACAGGCTGTTATAGTCAGACATGACGGCGCTACTGCGACACGCATCACCACCGCAGATAAGCAGCAGCTGGGCGTCAAACCAACGTGCAAACATCGCAAATAAAAGTGAAAGTAAGTCAGAGACGCTTAATCATCTACACAATCATCTTCAAGTAAAGAAAGAAATGATCTCTTGACTCTTACCAGGGCTGTTGCCACTCTCTCTTATTGATGTCTATTGATGAAATTAGCTGATGATCAATAAAATGCATGCTAATATCTGTAATAAACAACCGACAAAATTACTGTATGATGGTGTAAATAAAGAATCAGTCCAGCATCGCCATGTCAGTGTGTATTGATTCATCATTGTCTCTTCATAGTTTGCAAGAGACATTTAATAAACTGAGCGTATTTGATAAACTGAGCGTAGCCTATTCATCTGTCAATATAACCTCATTCTTTTTAATGATCAGAAGAACGCGTATCGACTACCGTTACAGTACGTCCTAACTACACACGACGCCGCGACACGCGATAAAAGGTATCTTTTCCATGTAAATCAGAGTTTTTGTCCTAACCAGACGCGACGGCGACATGCGAAGTTTCTAATTTAGAAACGGTTCCTATTTCTGCGATGTCGCGGCTGACAGAATGAAGAAATTACACTGGTTATGAGTACACATTATTTATTTTTAGTTAAAAATAGGTCACTGTGCCACAAGCCATAACGGATAATTTACCTCAGATTTTGAAAGCATGTAATATTATAGTGTTCAAAATGAATTCTATGCAAACATACGACTGTATTTCATAACAACGACAATAACTTGAGGCAGATGCCACCAAATGTGTTAAAATAAATGAATTATTTGCTGGACTTAAGTGAAAAGGATAGCCATTTAATGACCATAGCACATAGTTGATGTGAAAAAAGGAGTATTTTGCATATAAATATGCACATAAATACATATTTTTTCAATTTGTCTCCCTGAAAGTGCCTGGCAGAAGCCTATACTGTCTGTGTCATAAATGTGAACATAATATTATCTACTGTCTGTGTCATAAATGTGAACATAATATTGTAACAGAATATTCTTATGCTATATTATATAAACTATATTTCATGAGGTGAAACATCACTGCCAGGAGCTACAGAATATATATTTCTGTAGGTCCTCACCGTGATGTTGCACTTCATGAAATATATGTAGTATAGCCTAAGAATATTCTATTAAAATATTAAGTGGCACATAAATTCAGACCAGTTATTTACAATAAAGCCTTATAAAATCATTTCCATTCCCTTTGTTTATTATTTTAATAGTTTTTTCTTGGTTTTGATAGTAAATAAAATCTAATCAGTAATTTTACATGCAGATTAATGCACGTATAGATTAATGCACGTGTGTGTGTGTTTGCATAGTGGGCCGGTCTGGATGAAGTGTCCAGGGCTGATTTTTTGTCCCAGTCCAGCCCTGAATGGCAATATTCACATTACTTTCAGTTTATTGCTCGAAAGTACAAAAATATTTGAGTGAAATGTAGGCTATAGTAAACCCTAAGATTATTATTTGTGACATTAGAACAAAATATGTGGATATAAAAACATGTATATAGGCTAAAGAACTAAATGAACGATCTCTATTTTCTAATTTCACGACGTCCACACAAGACCAGGCTTGGGAGGGTTACTTTAAAAAATTTATTCCGATACAGTTACAAATTATTTCATAAAAAAGGGTCCCACTTTATATTAATTGGCTTTAAGTACTTTATACTTTTTCAAAAAGTAACTACAATCTGATTACTTTTTTTGATGTAACTCACTGTAATAATATACAGTTACTGGATTTTTGTTTCCTGATTACATAATGCTGTTACATGTATTCTGTTGCTCCCACAAGACATTAGTCTGAATATTTTCCTGTATGAACAAAATGGAGTTTCCATTGTTCACACACAAACACACACAGAGTTCGATCGCGCCTCTCTCGTGACTGTGTGTGCGTGTCATGTGTTCTAGGCTGTGTGCATGCACTTCTGAAGCTGCTCAGAAAATAATAAAATGCCATGCAGAGGACTAATGCAAAATGTGTGGGAAAATCCATTTGATTGTAGTTTAAGTGAGAAATAATTTCAGTGCTCTGGTCAATAGCTGTAGAGTGAAAACTGGTGAATGCAGTATACAGCTTTCACAGAAAGAGAATGATGTGAGCACGTACGATTGGCAGTGAATCTTTTATGCGGACAAAATAGCTCAATAAGAGTAACAAAATACATGTGGAAAAAATCACATCGTAATGTTTTAAAGAAGAGTGGTTTGATTAAAGTGGTGTAAATATACCCGATCCGGCAAAGATGGCAGTATCGGAGCTGATAACGATCCTGAGTATCGGATCGGCGCATCCCTACATACTATAATGTAAACACAGTACAGATGTAGACCTTGATGTACAACTGACCTTTCAGAAGGTTGCTCATGCATACTTTGCGGTTAAAATGTGCCCTCGATCCGCACTTTTGCAGAGCCTTCACTGCTGCAAGCTCTTCAGCACACTTCTTTTTGACAGTCAAAGCGGGGGTTACGTTTTTGCACGTCATGTAGAATAACCCTAAAAGCACCAAGGGTGCGGTGCCACCGGCTTTATATATATATATATATATATATATATATATATATATATATATATAAATATAGCTGCGAGCAGCGATTGCGGGCCAAAGCCGGCGGTGCCACCGGCTTAGGCCCGCAATCGCTGCTCGCAGCTATATTTATATATATATATATATATATATATATATATATATATATATATTATTATTATTATTATTATTTATACGACTATTTGGGCACTTTTGGGGCCCTTAACGTGCTCGAAAACTCTTGAAACTTTGCACACGGGTCAGAACCCGCGGCCATTAGGGCCGGGCTGAAGATGGTACCCGGGCGTGGCAGGGGGGCTCGACAGCGCCACCTGGAAAGGGGTCCGAACACTTGGTCCATAAATCAAACACTCTTGTATGTAATAATATGAAACTCGGTACACATGTTGATCTCATCATTTCATATATACGTCGCACTTTTACTTTTTACCCAAGACCAACAGGAAGTCGGTTATTTAAGGTTCTTTGTAAAACACTTGCAATGGAATTTTTAATACTCCTCCTAGAGCTCTTATCCAAATTCTACAAAACTCGGTCAGCGTGAAGTCAAGACATTGAGGATGAAAGTTTGCGAGGGGATTTTTGATATCTCAAACGATTTGGCCGTGGCAAGGAAATAAAATCATGGCAAAAAACGTGAAACAGGAAGTGTGTCATAACTTCAGCATACGTCAACCGATCTTGATGAAACTTCAGGAGTGTGTTCGCTGTAAGAGACCGATCACATGGATGTGACTATTGTGTGTCAAAGTTATAGCGCCACCAACTGGCAGCAGGAAGTGTCATTTTCAAAATGCTTTAAAATCACCCTCTTATTTTAACCCGATTTGCTTCAAACTTCATCTGTATAATGTAAACATATGGCAGATGAAGACCTGTGAATGGATTCTTGATATCTTTGATACTGTTGCCGTGGCGATGCATCAAACTTTACCATTCTTTTAGGATGCTTTTGAGACCCTTAGCATGCTTCAAATTGCATGAAACTCATCAGACACATCACATTTATTAGCCAGTAGACATGTGCAAAGTTTCAGAAACGGGCGTGGTGAGGGCTCAGTAGCGCCACCTTTTGACAAAAGTGGGGTTGTTAGTTTTATCTACAGTTACAAAAATCAGTATGTATATTGTACTCCTCGAGCCGGACAACTTTCTGATTGACACTCATTAGCTAGGACCCACAGAAAGTAAGATATGTTTGTTTGAATCTGGTCATGCTCTGTTTGAGCCTACATCTCTGTCTCTGTCTGTGTGTTTGCCTGTCTGTGTGTGTGCATGTCTGTGTGTGTGTGCAGGGGGAGGGGATTAACTATTTCACTGCTGTGTGTGTAGCCTGCATAAAAGAAAATAAATGCCTTAAGCCTGGTATTTTTTAAATAAGTTTTTTTATTTTTTATAAGTAATGGCATATAACCAGTTTAATTGTACTGCATTGACAATAGTTTTATATAATTAGTTTATTAATTAAATTAACTTGGTCCATAAACTTGGTCTGAAAATTTGGTCCATAAATCAAACACACTTGCATGTAATAATATTAAACTCAGTACACATATAGATCTCATTATCCCAAACAACTTTAAGCCAGCCCAACAGGAAGTCGGTTATTTTGGTTATTTTAATGTTTTGCAAAACCAGCCTTTACATTTTTATTACCCCCTCTTAAGTGTTTTTTTTAATTATTCCCACCAAACTTCTTCAAAATTATGAAAATACATTAAAGATACTAAATTGTGAACGGATATCGAATATGTCAAACAATTTTACTATGGTGAGGGATTATGTCAAAAAAAGAATCAGGAAACATCTCATATCTTCTAAAAATTTTATTATTCACTCTTTATTTTTCTATAAGAATATACCAATATTGGAACTATAGCCATTTTATTCCTTTTTAAAATTTAAGAATTATGTTTAAGTTTAAAAACAGCCAGAATGGTTTAGTCAAAAGAGAAAAAAAACATTCATAGTGCTATACTGCCCTCTTGTGTTCAAAATTAGGCAGAACTATTGGATCAATTTCCACACATTAGGTAGGCTAATACAGTAGGATTGAGGCCTTAAAAATCGTTAACTTAAAAAGACTTAAAAAGTGAAAGTAACGGACGTCCACACAAGACCAGGCTCGGGAGGGTTACTTTAAAAATGTATACCGGTACAGTTACAAATTATTTCATAAAAAAAGAATTCAGTAACGCAATCCAAGTACAAAAATATGAAAGTAATTGCCAACTTTTGGATTACTTTAAGGGCAGATATACATAAAAAAAACATTTTACCCATGGGCAGCATCGTTTTCTAGCAGCAGTGATTCAATCTGTGTGTAAGGAGATTGTTCGAGATCTGTTATTTTGTGCAGTCACCAGCGGGTGGCCCATGTAACTCGGTGTCACGAGTCATTATTCAAGAAACGCTTGATTAAAATACAGATTACAAAATACAGATTTACTAAATTTTAAATTAAACCTTTGTAATCCTGAAAGCTATCCCTCCTTTTTCAAAAAGTAACTATAATCTGATTACTACTTTTTTTGGTGTAACTCACTGTAACAAATTACAGTTACTGGATTTTTGTATCCTGATTAATTACATAATGCTGTTACATGTATTCTGTTGCTCCCACAAGACATTATATTTTCCTGTATGAACAAAATGGAGTTTCCACTTTTCACACACAAACACACACAGAGTTTGATCGTTTCTCTCTCGCGACTGGGTGTGTGTGCGTGTCATGTGTTCTAAGCTGTGTGCGTTCACTTCTGAAGCTGCGCAGAAAATAATAAAATGCCATGCAGAGGACTCACGCGAAATGTGTGGGAAAATCCATTTGATTGTAGTTTAAGTGAGAAATAATTTCAGTGCTCTGGTCAACCGCTGTAGAGTGAAAACTGGTTAATGCAGTATACAGCTTTCACAGAAAGAGAATGATGTGAGCACGTACGATTGGCAGTGAGTCCTGTGTGCGGACAAAATAGCTCAATAAGAGTAACAAAATACATGTGAAAAAAATCACATCATAATGTTTTAAAGAAGAGTGGTTGGATTAAAGTGGTGGAAATATGCCCGATCCGGCAAAGATGGCAGTATCGGAGCTGATAACGATCCCGAGTATCGGATCGGCGCATCCCTAAATACTATAATGTAAACACCGTACAGATGTAGACCTGGATGTACACCTGACCTTTCAGAAAGTTGCTCATGCATACTTTGTGGTTGAAATGTGCCCTCGATGCGCACTTTTGCAGAGCCTTCACTGATGCAAGCTCTTCAGCACACTTCTTTTTGACAGTCAAAGCGGGGGTCATTAACAAAGAAGTGTCATTAACAATTTTTAAAGCTCGTTTCATTAGTCTAGCTTTGTATGTTACCTCCAGGAGCGGCAAAGTACAGCCAATAGTCCTACCGGCTGAGCGAACCACTTTGCTCAAGGCTTTCTTCTCTTTCAGGGTGAGATTACCAAACCAAACAGTAATACAACTAGTTAAAACACTCTCAATTACACAATAATAAAAATTCAGAAGAATCTGAGTATTTTGAGTGAACTCTCGAAGCCTACGTAAAAAGAAGAGGCGCTGTCTCGCTTTCTTAGCAATGATTGTTGTATTTGAGCTCCAGTTCAAATCGTGAGTGAGAGTCACCCCTAAAAAAGTACATTACTCAACAATCTGCACATTGGAATCATGAATGGTTATAGGCACCTGATTCCTATTATAACAGAAATCAATAACAAGTTCACACGTTTTTGAAGTATTCAAAAGCAAGTTATTTTCCTTACTCCATTGAACAACATTCTCCACCTTCTTGCGATAATGAGATTCATCATTTGAACTGATCAGCCCAATGACTGTTGTATCATCTGCATATTTGATTATCACATTATTAGCATTTGATGCTTCAAGGCATCAACATGCTTCAGTGTATACAATGTGAACAACAGGGGGCTCAAAATACACCCCTGAGGAGAGCCGGTACTAACATACAATTCGTCTGAAATACAGCCATTAATTTTAACTCTTTGTGGTCGACAAGTGAGAAAATTACAAATTAATTTACAAATGGCAACATCGAGTCCAAGACATAGCAATTTTTGAACAAGCTTTGTTGGGACCATTGAATTAAAAGCTGAACTATAGTCAACCGAGCATATGATTTTTGTACATCTAGATGCTTATAGACAGAGTTCAAAGCAAAGCAAATGGTGTCCTCAACACTTCTGTTTTTCTTATATGCAAATTGTAAAGGGTCCACAGACAGGAATTTGATTTTTAATATAGTCTAGCACCAGCCGCTCAAAGGTTGTCTTGTCATAAGGACAGATGTGAGGGCCACTGGCCGATAGTCATTCAAACCCGACACTGGTGTCTTCTTAGGAACTGGAATAATAAGTGATCTTTTAAAGCTAGCTGGAACAGTACATTTCACCAGTGACATGTTGAACAGATCAGTCAGAACAGGACTTAGTTGCTCAGCACACAGTTTAAGGACACGAGGGGGAATACCATCCGGTCCAGGGGTCTCATTTATAAAACTGTGCGTAGGATCCTTACTAAAAGTGTACGTGCGCCCGAAAGCCAAAAATGGCGTACGCCAAAAAATATTCAGATTTCTAAAACCGTGCGTACGCCAGAACCTGCGCAGAATTCACTTTATAAATCCCAGTCAGCCAAAGATTGTGCGCACACGCGTCTCCTCCCCGAAATAACCATATATGGAGCTTACAACGGCTAGTTTAAATATGCATATCCTCATCTGCATATCATTTGCATGTGATTTCATCCACATGATACCATGTTAACGTACAAGACGTTAGGAAAATATGAAATACAGATGTGCTGTGTCACAATAAATTATTTTATTTTTTTCGTTGCCTATATCCTTGCCTTGTTTTTGAATGTATAAATCAAATATTGTCAAATACATCTCAGAGAAAGATCTTCTCAATCTTTTCCACTGGCCAAATACTATTTTTTAATGAATTTATATTTTTAATGGAAAGACATGGTTGTGCATTATTTGCATGGAATTATTTTCTCAGACAATCTGCTATTATCATGATTAGCAATTATCTGATAAAACATTAAAACACTGCATGCCAGAGGGAAAGTGTTCAAAAGCATTGCATCCACAACAAATATATATTTGTATTTATTGAATATATATATATATATATATATATATATATATATATATATATATATATATATATTGTAACTTCTCAGTAATGATTTCATGAAGTTTAAATGTTTAACTCCATTAATGAGAATGGCATATTTAATCTAAATGTTTATATCAGAAGTAAAACATAGTTTAAATCATTATTTCATTTATTTAAACTGTTATTGAGAACGTGCACTGTATTTATTAGCCTACTCATGAAGATATAGGCTACGGTTCATCTGCAGTTAGATTATGCGCGTCAGTTTCACTAAACAGCCCAGTGCGCGTGCTGGCGCAGACACTTAAGAAGGGATGGATATTGGCTTCAAGTGATTCGCTTGGTGAGTGAAATTTTATTTGTAGGCTATTTTATTTTTGTAGTCTATAGATAGGCTATAATTTTCTTTAGATTTTCGGTCTAAAAGTGACCAAAAAGACATTTAACTACACCTCACCATCGGTGTCGCCAATTCCCTTTGTCTCCAGAATGTGCGTACGCACGGCTCAAAGTTTGCTTAATGGTGCGCACTTTCTCCCGTCGTTTGTTTTTTATAGATCACAACCTTTGCGTGGAAACTGGCGTACGTACGTTTCCAGCCCTGTTTTGTGCGTACGCACGCTTTATAAATGAGACCCCAGGTGCCTTCCTCACCTTTGTCCTAGACAAGATCCTCTAAATGTCCTCACGAGCAATAACAAAACTCTGCTCGTTACAAGCTGGAAAAACAACAGGTTCAGCGCTTTCTATCTCAAAACGACAGTAAAACTTATTTAGTTCATTTGGCAAGGATGGATTAACATTCGTGATGGATCCTCCTCTAGGTTTCCAAGCAGTTATAGAAGTTAACCACATCCGTTGTGGGTCTGACTCATAGACTGTAAAAAATATGGACGTAGTATCCGTGACGTCACCCATAGGTTTCTGAAGAGCGGTTTTGAGGCTTAAAGTGGGCGGGGCCAGCCGTCGCCATCTTGGCAGTGCGTCACCTCTCGTCACTACCGGATAAATTAAAATGGGCAAAGAAGTGGGACGCGGGTGGAGGTGAGGTACTAATGCTTTATATGCTACTGCCCTCGCCCTGAATTGAAAAAGTAAAGCCAATGGTTAAAGTTCATGTTATTGCCCTTTGAAATAATATAATAGTTAAGACGTAACTAAAAGTGAGAATATTTACTTTACTTCTTTATCAACTTTATTAATCCTACAAGTGGCAATTAGTTAAGAGCATGTAAGTAATTTACATAACACAGATCAGTGATCACAAACATTTCTCACAACATACAAGCAGTCAACTAGTTGTGCATCGTGAAGCATTATTATATTCTGCTAGTTAAAAATGTATTAGTTACTTACAATATTGCTCTAAGCTTGTGCGTGTGACAGTGATTCAAGGCAAGCACATACTGTATGTCAGTCGCCATCTCACGTCAAGTTCATAAAGAGCTTTAATTCAGTCCATTTTACAATCTGACTTTTGCCGCCTCTCAGTTTCTCAGATGGTAAAAACAGTAAATGAACTAAAATCCGCACTCATTTAAGAGTGTGCATCTATTGCATGGACGGAGATAAAGCACTGAAATCATCAGACATCCATTAGTACAGTCGAGTGAAACAGCTGGAAACACAGCGCTGGTTGTTGTCTCCATACTCAACACGACGGAATCCAACGGCGTGCACGGGCGAAGGTATAATACATATATTAAATTGTATGATATAATCCCGAAAAAAGCACAAACACAGCTGAGGGTGACGCTAACAGACAGCAGACAAACTAGCAGTGAAAGCAGCGGCACCTGTCACTCAAGTGGCCACGCCCTTAATTATGCAGAACTTTAAGGCTTAAATATAATTAAAACAGATAAGTTTTAAAAAAAATTCACCCCCCTCACAATTGTTATGAAGGGAAAAACGAGCTCTATAGACCAAAGACACTTTTTGCTCCAGGCTGTAAACATGTTTTTTTCTGCTGTAAAGTTGGGCATTTTAACATGGGGGAGATAGAGTTTTGACTCGCTTCTGCAGCCTGCCTCATGCGGCCCCTCGATGAATTGCAGTTTAATTCACTTCCGTGTTGGCTTCAAGAGAGAGCCGGGGAGGTTGCCGCTTGGTCTGACTCCATAAAATGTCCCTCTATCTTAGCTCCGTAGGCTCGTTTAGCAGCTTTAATTGACCGTTCCAAAGAATATCTGGACAACTTATAAGCAACAGGGTCACCAGATTTAAAAGCCACGGCCCGCTGTTGCATTTTCTTATTCACTTCGCCATTGTACCACGGGTTCTGGCTAGCATGTCGTTTTATAACCTTTTTTGGAACACAGCAGTCAATGCAGAAATCAATATACCCAGTCACTGCTTCACAATACTCATCCACATTTTCTGAATGGAATACAGACCAATCAGTAGCATCAAAACATCCTTGTAATGTTATTTCCCTCTCCTTCGTCCAGCACTGAACAGCATATGATGAAGGTTTTAGTTGTCTACTTCTCTGTATATATGCAGGAAGAAGTAACACAGAGGAATGATCTGATTTTCCAAAGGCTGGTCTGAGACTAGATTTATAAGCAGATTTTACATTACTGTAACAGTGATCTAGGATATGTGCTCCTCTAGTTGGTTGTTTAACATGCTGATAGTAGTTGGGAAAAACAGTTTTGAAGTTACTCTTATTAAAATCACCAGCTACTATGACCGCAGCATTAGTATGGGAATTCTCAAATTTGTGTACAATGTCACTTAGCTCCCGCAAGGCAACCGAAATGTCCGCCCGCGGATGTATGTAAACACCACACAGGAACATTACCGAGAACTCCCATGGGAGATAAAAGGGGCGGCATTTTAAAATAAGACATTCCAAGTTAGGGCCTGATCCTCCTAATCCTTCAATTGATCATCAATTACAACCCCAAGATTCCTGGCTGTCCTTGATGGAGTTATGGAGTTATGCAATCAACTAGTCAGCAGTTCTGGAGAAAACAGATATAATTGCCCCAGAGCTGACCTTGACCTTCAATCTAAATCTGTTTTTAAATAACAACCCCCCCCCCCCCCCTTATTGCAGCACAAGAAATTGTAAAAGGCTGCCACTGTTGACCCTTGACCCTGTTAACCCCCTGGGGACCAAAAACGCGCCCCCGCGTTTTGATCGTTTTTTTTCACACAGCTGCAACATAGACTTAAAATACTCCGTCATTGATGGTCATAAAAATAAAATCGATACATGATTATAAACTATAGAGGGTCTTCTTTTTTTATGTACACTCTTATTACTATCAAAACCTTGTGTTTTTGTAAAATAAATAAATTAAACATGGGTGCGCTTTCAGCTCACTCTGTCTCCGCAAAAATCTTTCTGAAACGCGTCCGAAAAAAGAGCTGTAACTCATTAAATACTTATCACAGACACACGAAAAATCTCTCTTTATGAAGCTGAGATTTTCTTCTTTTAATTTAAGTCATTTATATAAAAAGCAACTACTCTCAGTTGATGTAATCTGTATGAAAAGAAAGAGATGTCAGGATTTTCCCTTTCACCTCATTACAGCAAATGAGGTGCTAATGTAACCGCGCCCACTGGGAGCGCGTGCTATTCAAATTCTAATGTTGAGGCAAGCCATGAAAACGCCCACATGGATAAAAACATACAGTTTATGCCCATATCGATTAAAACACAGTTTATTACGGATAACCTCGTCCTATTCTTTAGTCTAGCATGCGCAGTGAGGAGATCCTGGAAAAAAGTTACCTTATAGTTTCATTTTGAGGAGCACACACGGATTCAGCTGATGCAGTAAGTCATTTATTATAAGTGCTTTGTTCGAATCACGTTATTGAATAGTGTCCACAAAGACTGTTTAAATATCAAATGCGCGTCTGATAGGGAAGAATAGACGAATTCACTGACGCGCGCTGTGCGTTAATTCACTTTCGCTTTCATTTGAACAAGAATCTCATGAGACATCCTTACATTAGTAAGATAACATTATTTATCTGTACCTATAACCAAAAAGTGTGTTTAAATATGATTCGGGTGTGTGGACGGACGTACAAACGAACGTTCATTTAGTTACAGACTGAGTTCTGCTCATATTATTTTATTAGCCAGACACACGAATCATATTTAAACACACTTTTGGTTAGAGTTTAAAACATCTTGATGTTTGAAACTCTAACTCTGAACCAATTCTACATGGCCCATATAAAAATTGACCAGGATTTGTTTCCAGGTATGACAAAAATGGGTTTTGACTTTCATTTATACTTTGATTTTATACATAGATGTATATATTTGAAGCTTTCAGATGCAAAAGCCTCTAAGTGCCATTTGAATTTTTTCTAGAATGATAATTTTTTATCAAGCTTGTATATATAAGTTCAGTAATTTCACATAATGGCAATGAAGATTACCTATTAATTGTCATTTAAGTGAAATTACTGAACTTAAATATACAAGCTTGATAAAAATGATCATTTTAGAATAATTTAAAATGGAACTTAGAGGCTTTTGCATCTGACCTTCTGTTATATATATATATATATATATATATATATATATATATATATATATATATATATATATATATATATATGTTGTCCTTTCATTTTTTTCTTGTCTGACTCACCTAAATGAAAGGCTCATTATTATGCATGTCTTTGTCTCTCAGGTGTGAATCACCTAATTATACATGATGAGGGCTGGCCTGTTCACGCCCATTCGCATATTGCCTTGGCAAACAAAAAAATCTTTTTCACAATATAACCCAATTCACAGTTTTATGTGAATGATTAGGGGGATGATTTTCAGATCATTGTGAAGAAAAAACCCTAGGCAACAACATCAATTAGTCAAAAGTCTTGTGGACGCATATTTCGTATGTGTTTTGTGGCCTTATTTCAGAAACTTTCATTTTTAGTTTTTACAATAACCACGCATAAACAATATTCTCTCAAAAATGCAAACATGTACAAACATGTTGCCCATATGTCATGGTTGCCCTGTTTCTGCTAAATATAGTGTAATGTCACCTGTGCCATTAATATGTTTATAAGCAGCTGAAAAAAACACAGATGTCAGGGCATGTCAGAACCTCTCAAGGACCCCAAATACACCTTGGTCCCCAGGGGGTTAACTGGACCCACATCTCTAAATAACCCCTTGACCCTTGGAGTCTGTTCAGATTGCCTAAGTAACCAGTGTTGTGTCTGAATGCGTTCAATGAATGATAGTTCATGAACGCATTCATTTTTTGGGCGAACGTGAACAGAACGTACTGTATTACTGCCTGATGAACGTTACTGTGAATGCCCGATCTCATGAAAGTGCGTATCTGTAGCACAAATTGTATTTACGTGCAATTTATACACAAAAAAAGACTTTTTACGTGCATATGATACGCCGTTTTATATTATACGTGCATATAAATACAATTTGTGCAATGGATACATATTTTCATGATAAATACAATTCGTGCAATGGATACGTATTTTCATGAGATTGTGTTGGACAGAACTGCTGAAAGTAAATGCTTTAATAACCACATGAAATTGCTTCCAGGGATCAACAAAGACATGACCTGTGGTTCCAAATGTGTAAAAACAAAACAAAATTACAGTAAAAAATAAAAATAAAAAAAGCCACAGAGGGAAAAAAAGCTTGTTAGCCAGGTGTTCTCATCTACATCACATCTTGTGTCCTATGTTGCTATGCACCGTGAATAGAAAAGCTTTTCTCGATTTATCCATCCTTGCCAGTTGTGACGATCACCAGGTGGAGTGCCCGAGAGAACCACCAGAGGGCACTCCACATCAGAACTTATCACTTCCACAAGAACTCCGTTTCCCATCATGCCTCATCCCGGTGACTGATTACGCACACACCTGCACCTCATCAGACTCTGTATATAAACCACACTCACACAGTAACTCATTGCGAAGTATTGTTTTGCCCCGGCTGACATTCTGAGCGTTTTCTATTGTTTCCTGGATTTCCTGTATTTTGACCCGTGCCTGTTCCTCGACCTTTGTTTCTCTGTTTGCTGCCTGCCTCGACCTTTGCCTGTTGTTTTTGGATTATGAACATTGCTGCCTGCCCTGATCATCTGCCTGGTATTGTACTTTGAGTTAGCCCTGTCTTCACTGCTGTATCTGCTGGTTCTGACGCATGCCTGCCTGACTACTCTTATTAATAAATGTTAGCTGCACATGGATCCGCTCTCGTCTATCAATCCGTAACACCAGTCTTCAACTAAGATGCCTCTGCAGTTGGCATCCACTGCATCCAACAGGGACATTTGATCATGTGGCAGATGACCACTGCCACCCTCAGGCAGAAAAAAATCTTCAATAGTGTTGAGGAAATTCAAGTAAGGGGGAAGGAAATTGGAAACTCTTCTTGGATGGACTGCAAATCAGTTTCTATTTTGCATGTGAATGGTGGAATGCATACCATGCAATCACTATTGTCCTCACGTTTCTTCCTGCATGTTCCATTTCAGCTTTTTGCACCATTGGTGGAGGTCAACTAAAAATAAAAGAAGTTGCTCAGTGTTGTTGGGGCCAATCTGGCATAATTTCTGCAGGACCAAAACAGCCCTCGAAATTGCAGCACCCATTGTGATACAATTACACTGAAAAAAATAAATAAATAAATAAAATAAAATCAAACACAGTAATGTATGTGTAAATGCTTTTCAGAATGTCCTACTCTCTGCACTTAAAGGTATTGTAATAAAAAGAATATTATAAAAAAACTTTTTTCCAAATTTGTTTAAACTTTGTATATATATATATATATATATATATATATATATATATCAATACATAATTAAAATGTAAGTACTCTGATAAAAAGAGTATAAAAATTAGAGTGACTCTAGATCGTTTAATCTGCACTAAACACAGTTCATTATTTCCAACCAGGACAAAACAAAGGATTGGCTTAGGTGACTTTCACTCTCTCGCAACCATGGCTGGTTGCCATGGTTGCGTGAGAGTAAAAGTTATGCCACACAGGCCCTGCCCACTTGCACGTATCCAGATCATACCTGGGGCCAGTTTCAATAAGGAGTTAAAGGTGCCATATGTAATAATTGAGGTAAAAATATCCAAAAAATGAGCTACTGTACACACATCAAAAGAATGAGAAGAAATAAGTGCAATGATGTCATTAAAAAACTGACAAGTTATAGGGCTGCCGAGATATAAACCTAAATTAGCATGCTGAATTACTAGCCCCGGCCCGGCAGGTGTCGTAATACCAGTTTCTGCCATGGGAGGCGGTATGCGGGCGGGCAACATTAACCCCCTGGGGCCCAAAAACGCGCCCCCGCGTTTTGATCGTTTTTTTTCACACAGCTGCAACATAGACTTAAAATACTCAGTCATTGATGGTCATATAAATAAAATCGATACATGATTATAAACTATAGAGGGTCTTCTTTTTTTATGTACACTCTTATTAATATCAAAACCTTGTGTTTTTGTAAAATAAATAAATTAAACAGGATGCGCTTTCAGCTCACTCTTTCTCCGCAAAAATCTTTCTGAAACGCGTCCAAAAAATCAGCTGTAACTCATTAAATACTTGTCACAGACACACGAAAGATCTCTCTTTATGAAGCTGAGATTTTCTTCTTTTAATTTAAGTCATTTATATAAAAAGCAACTACTCTCAGTTGATGTAATCTGTATAAAAAGAAAGAGATGTCAGGATTTTCCCTTTCACCTCATTACAGCAAATGAGATGCTAATGTGACCGAGCCCACTGGGAGCGCGTGCTATTCAAATTCTAATGTTGAGGCAAGCCATGAAAACGCCCACATGGATAAAAAACATACAGTTTATTAGGGATAACCTCGTCCTATTATTTCGTCTTGCTGAGGAGATTCTGGAAAAAAGTTACCTTATACTTTCGTTTTGAGGAGCACGGATTCAGCTGATGCAGTAAGTCATTTATTATAAGTGCTTTGTTCTTATCGCGTTATAGAGTCTACCACGACTGTGTAAATATTAAATGCGCGTCTGATAGGAAAGAATACACGAATTCACAGACGCGCGCGCTGTGCGTTAATTCACTTTCGCTTTCATTGAACAAGAATCTCATGAGACATCCTTACATTAGTAAGATAACATTTATCTGTACCTATAACCAAAAAGTGTGTTTAAATATGATTCGGGTGTGTGGACGGACGTACGAACGAACGTTCATTTAGTTAGAGACCGTTAGAGTTCTGCTCATATTATTTTCTTAGCCACCCGAATCATATTTAAACACACCTTTTGGTTAGAGTTTAAAACATCTTGATGTTTTAAACTTTAACTCTGAGCCAATTCTACATGGCCCATATAATATTTGACCAGGATTTGTTTCCAGGTATGACAAAAAATATGGGTTTTGACTTTCATTTATACTTTGATTTTATACATACATATGAAGAGCTCCGATGCAAAAGCCTCTAAGTGCCATTTGAATTTTTTCTAGAATGATCATTTTTATCATGCTTGTATATATAACTTCAGTAATTTCACATAATGGCAATGAAGACTACCTAATAATTGTCATTTAAGTGAAATTACTGAACTTAAAGCTTACAAGCTTGATAAAAATTATCATTCTAGAAGAATTTAAAATGGAACTTAGAGGCTTTTGCATCTGACCTTCTGATATATATATATATATATATATATATATATATATATATATATATATATATATATATATATATATATATATATATATGTTGTCCTTTCATTTTTTTCTTGTCTGACTCACCTGAAAGAAAGGCTCATTATTATGCATGTCTTTGTCTCTCTCAGGTGTGAATCACCTAATTATACATGATGGGGCTGGCCTGTTCACGCCCATTCGCATATTGCCTTGGCAAACAAAAAAATGTTTTTCACAATATAACCCAATTCACAGTTTTATGTGAATGATTAGGGGGATGATTTTCAGATCATTGTGAAGAAAAAACCCTAGGCAACAACATCAATCAGTCAAAAGTCTTGTGGACGCATATTTAGTATGTGTTTTGTGGCCTTATTTCAGAAACTTTCATTTTTAGTTTTTACAATAACCACGCATAAACAATATTCTCTCAAAAATACAAACATGTACAAACATGTTGCCCATATGTCATGGTTGCCCTGTTTCTGCTAAATATAGTGTAATTTCACCTGTGCCATTAATATGTTTATAAGCAGCTGAAAAAAACACAGATGTCAGGGCATGTCAGAACCTCTCAAGGACCCCAAATACACCTTGGTCCCCAGGGGGTTAACACCAGCCAAACTGCAGTACACAAGTAAGTCGCGCTGGCTTGTGTGCGTACTTGAACCTGATGTCATTCGTGTGGAAATACAGCCCACTACTACATTTCAGTTCAGAGAATAGTTCACAAAATGATTGGTCGACATTATGCATGAGGAATACATTTTGGTAAGTTGTAGCATACTGTGTCTTTCAACAGTGTTCATGTGCTTTTTCCATTTGCTAGTGGAGATGATCAGTTCACGTGCGCTAGGGGTCTGTGTGTAACATGTACAAGCGCCAAAACGGTATTTATTGTTTGAATTGCGTAATAAAATTGACAGAATCTGAGAGCTTAACTAACCTGCTTGCTAAATGTCAATTGCGTGTCTCACTGTGAATTTGTGAGAGTTGGCAGCTAATGGCGCTAGCTTGATCAACATCAGGGAATGCTGTCTGTCAAATTAATTCAAACTAACAATAAAAGTGTAATATGAACAAAACGAATACTGTAAACTTAAAATAATTGACCATGCTTTTATTTTCCCATATCGTCGAAATGCACCAGCTTGTTTTTGAGGCGTCTTCATCATTTAGTGTTGAGATGTTGTTCATTGAGTCTCTGATCTCTAAAAATCTCCAAATGCTCCACTTGAAACTGCAGTCTTCCAACCTTTTACTATCGTGTCAAATGATTTGAATAATATGTGTGTGAAAGAAAGAACAAAACAGCGCTCGCTTGTGTTGTTTGAAGACGTGAGAGTGCGCGCGGCTGTGGCACAACTCACTTTCTGGAGGTATACTGCCCCCGTCTGTTATATGGAATATGGAATATGATCTCATTTGATGTCCAATATGGCACCTTTAAACATATTACTGTCTTCGGTGAACTCATAGTAATAGTCAGGTCCGAATCGCCAAGATTGTGTAACCCTGTAGGCATTTTTGAGGAAAAGTTGTTATACCACATTTTTAGAAAGTTCAATGTGTCCTGAATAAGGATCCAACATATAACATTGAAAGGGCTGTAGTCAACCAAAGAAATCCTTAGTCGACCAAAGTATTATCCTGCGCAAGGATTAGTCGACTAAAAAAAAAAAACCGTGATGTTTTGAGTAGCCTAAACATTTTTTTAAACAATTGTCATTGAGCATTTATAAAACAACAACGAAAAAAACATCACAAATAAATAAAACTATAATAATAATACAATTCTTTGAAAATTAAGTGATTTTTTTTAACTGCAAAAAGTGAAGAGCTCTGTCCTAGGTGTATAGTAGCCTAACAGTCACAATCGTGCACCTGACCACACCACACGCTGCAAAAAATATAACTGCTATCTGCCACATTATAAAAAATCCCAACAAAAGCTCTCGTTTATACAGGCTTTATATTATTCTTTACTTTCAAAGCTTAACTTTCGTCCTGACGATCAAGGCGTTTTAAAATAACACATAAAAAACAAATAGCCTAAAAACAATCCTAATAATAGGCTGTAGGACCGCGTATAGGTTTATTTTCGTTTCTATTTTCAAATGCGTCAAGTGTACAAATAAAAACGAAAACATATTAAGAAAACAATCAGCATGATATAGCCGTTCAAAGGCTGCTCACGTCTTTTGCACGCTCAAGTTCGGTTTCAAATAGGCGCGCGACTTGCGTGGTCATGGAGCAACGCGGTCGCCTCCCTGCACAGTCTTGTCGTCTTTGTTTTAAAATGCAGCCATACAAAAGATTTAGATTTCCTGGACATTTTGTCGACTAAAGCCAAAACAAGCAGCGTTCTAACTGAATGTATATATTATTCCTTACCGAGCGCGAAGCAGCAGCAGCCAGCCACAGGTGCGGTTCCCGAGTGTATTATGTGTGTGCACTAAACTGTGGCGCAGTTACAAAAATAGCCTAAATTAAAGCATTTTAAAGTTGAGGACAAAACATAGGCTAATTAGATTTAGAATACAGTAATAAATAACTGCTTATAAAGGAATAAATATCAAGGAGTAAATCATTGAAAAATTCTTTCTATTGGTAAAAAAAAAAAAAATGCACCTGGTCGACCAATAAGAATGTCAGTCGACCAAGACGGCATCGACCGATTAGTCGACTAAACGACTAAAGTTGACAGCCCGGTCCCCTTTTCTTGTAATTGTTATCAAAACAATAGATGCATTATTCACAGCCGAAACACTACAGGTGGATAGGGTAAAATGTTTAAGTTATATAACCATAAAACTTCCAGTTTTTCAGTTATATAGAGACAAACATTTTTTGTATTACAAGTTTTCTGAAATGACATGTTTACATATGCAAATGAAGCTTTATCTATTTAAATATGTGCTAATTTGCATACTCTAAACTTTTATATCGGAATTGAAGACTCGACTCGAACAGGCTCGAATAGACAAAACGTAGTGAAATTCATGGGTTGAAGGCAACCTTCTAGGCCCCAAAACTACAGAGAAAGTTATGGCAGGGAAGTCTTACAACAAAAGAATTTGAGCCCACAAAATCACTCTGCGGGCCATGTAGAGGATTCTGTTGTTAACAAGCAGAATCACTGATGGAGAAAACTGGAATTTATATTATAATAATATAATATATTATTCTTTATAATAGTCACCACTGTTGAGATTCACAGGCTGATTCTTGATGTCTGTGTGTGCCTACATAAACTAATTTGTTTTTTAGAAGTTTCTTTTTTATTAATTTGATCATTTGGATTCATTTGAAATAGAGGTCTTCACAGTGCACCCGAGACCCGTCGGCCTGAGAGCCGGCCCGGGACCCGTACGGGTTCGGGTCTGTATTTTAAACGATCAGCCGGGTCCGGGTCTGTTTAACATTGTGTGTAATACCAACGCATTCTCATCGTTTAACGTCATATAGGACGCTATAATTATGACAAAACGGCGAAATACTACTCATATGGCACCCGTTATTGTTAATATAACACGCGCTGAGAACGGGATGAAACCCGTGCGATCGGAATCTCAAGCGCGTGTCATGTTTCTATGGCAACCAGAGCAGAGTTTCCGCCAAACCGCGCTTTACATTTTCTCCAATGTTTATAATAATATAAATGAACCGTCTTGTTTAATCTTAAAGAGTACCTATTTTGGCATTTAAAATGTTTCTAATATTGTTCTGGGAGTCCCCAACAACAGTTTTACAAGCATGCAATGACAAAAAACACTTTTGTTGTCTTATAATATGCATTTATTTTTACCTGAACTGCCCACCGACTCCCATATGAATCGTTTTAGCGAGTCGTTTTCCAAAACCCACCTTTGCGTGACGCTAATCTGCGGTGATTGGTCAGATGACCTAGTCAGTTGTGATTGGTATTCTCTGTGCAGAAAAACGGAACTCTTATTACCTTAAATGGGTTCTCAACTCCGGTCCTCGAGACCCACTGCTCTGCATATTGTGTATGTCTCCCTCATTTAACACACCTCAGATCCTCAGCTCGTTAGGATAGAGCCGGCTCGCGAATCCATACTTTATAGCGTTTAGGTTTGTGAAGCAATCATCTTCAAAATGACGCGAACACAGAACAAGGTTTGGGCTATACTTGTGTGGTATAGCAGTACTTGTATATATGAACTGCAGCCACTTAGTCTTCATACTCCTCACTTGGCAGGTTAAAAAAGTTCGCTTTTGCGTCGCACTTCAAAACACAGTGTCTCGTCGACATGATTGTTTTCCGAAGCCCAGATCTCGAAAAACGTCAGAGTCCAAAAAGGTGCAGTGGGTCCAAACCTCCATGCTCTCAGACCTCCCTGGCCAGCCCAGGCAGGGTGACCCGTCCTGGGCCAGCTTCAGATTTGCCCGCCACCCCTGGAGCTCCGGTTTTCCCTAGCGTCTCCGAGCGCAATAAGTGGGCGTTTCTTATTCAAATAACTTGTCAAGTTGACGTCAACCAGACAAAGGAAAAGCATCGTTCTTCGAACGATTCATATCAGCGACTCAGAGTCGACTCTTGTTTTTGAGAGACAATAACTTTGTATACGATGAACTTTCATGTTTAAAACTTTGCAGGATGTTTTCGTTCACTTAGATCTATGTTAAACACTACATGAAGGGCTATTTTCAAAAACCCAAAATAGGTACCCTTTAAAGTTTTGGTGGTCAGATTCAGACTCAATGAAGAGCAGAGAGCACAGATATGATCAAGCTGAACAAGCAACAAGCAATTGTTATTCAAAAGGGCAAACAGTTAAAGTTATTATGCGAGTTAACCCGAGTCAGAATACATGTGCAAGGCTGCATTTGTCATCCATCACCGTAACATCAAGTGGACTTTTAAAGCCGAAATAATGAGCGGATTAAGCTTGGAATAAAAAGAGAAATAACATGGATAGAACTTTCTTGTCGGTGGATTGTAATGCATCAGTAACGTTACAAGGAAGTGAGACGATGGCTACTAAAATTAGGTAAGACAAAAAGTTTTATTTTTCGCAAATCGTGTGAAATAATATATGACAATCGGGTCCAGTCGGGTTTTTGTCTTCCTGCCGGGTTCAGGTCCAGTTTTCAAATAATAGACGGGTCCAGGTCGGGTCCGGGCAGTACATTTATGACATTTCTCGGGTCTGCACGGGTCCGGGTCCAACTTTTAAAATGAACGACGGGTCCGGGTCGGTTCGGTTCGGTGTAGCATATTACGGGTCCCTTCCGGGTCGGGCATGAATTTTTTCACCCGTGAAGACCTCTAATTTGAAATGGCTAAAATGCTCTACAACAGCAGTGCTGCTATAATCCATAAGGTAAACTTAACAGTGGCAGTGTTTCATATAGGTTTTCAACAAACCAGAAAGTTGGTGGTTCAATACCCAGTTACACCTGACCAAGTGTTGAGATGTCGTGTTTGAACATATAATGATTATGTTAAAACACATCCAACATCATCAGATCACCTTTTCTATGTGATCATCTGACTGTTCGCATATAGCCAAACATAATCTAAAGTTAATAATGTGGGGGTCAAGAACCCAACTAAAACAAACAGTCATCTCCATAATGGTGACCTGAAATTCCGGTTTTCTCCTTCAGTGAATCTGCTTGTTATCATCAGGTGTCTTCAATAATGCTCAATCATCACTCAATTATTCACTTAATTGACTGCTTCCGTGTTCATTTAACACTCAGCTCAGAGTGATGTTGTTCCATGATGTTTCTGTCAGGGATCGGGAAACACAGACTGGTAAGTTTAACAGGTTTATTGAAAGGGATGGACAATGCAAGATGGCAGGTGAGTAATTGATGGGTAGATAATGGTAGGTATCTCAGAACAGAGTCTCTTATCTGTGCAGGGAGTATGCAATCCGAAGGCTGATGAGGAAGGGATCCGGAGGAACGGGAACAGGACTGAAGAGCGGGATGAAGAAGGATCTGATGATGAAGGACTGGATGAAGGTAAGTAACAGGTAGGTAGTCGAATGCAGTAGCGGGAGTCTGAGGTCGGTGTGTAGACGAGACTAGACGATGACGTGAACGGGTGAGTCTTTTATGGTGCTGGTGAATGAGACGGGGATTGAGTGCAGGTGGCGGTGACAGGTGATGGTGATTAGTAATCCGGGGACGCGGATCAGGTGGGCGGAGTGATGGAATCTGGCACTGAAGCAGATGTATCCGTAACAGTACTCCCCCCCCCCCCCCCACGTCCAGCTCCTGCTGGCATGAAGGACCGCTGACGGGGGCGGCCACGACCTCTAGGTGCCGGACGAGTTGGGTGAGTAGAATGGAAGTCTTGAAGGAGAGCAGGGTCCAGGATGTCCTCCCGAGGAACCCAGCATCTTTCCTCAGCCGCGAAACCTTCCCAGTCCACAAGGTATTCCAGCCCCCCCATCCCGCCCCAAACCCCATCTCTGCCATAATAATTAATAAAGGCTGGTTTCTATAGTACTTCTTCCTGTATTAATGTTCATGAGTAGCCTAAATGGGTTCCATTCAGACCTTAATATTAAATAGTTTACTGTTATATGTCAACAAGATTAAAAAAAAAAACATTTTCATCTGCTATACCCAATGTTTAGATCTGTTTGGATAATTATGCAAATTAGCACACATGTAATTAGATTTTGTCCACGTTAACAAACAATTGCAAAAAAACTTGTAATACATTTTTTGTTTGTCGTGATGTAAGTAATCAACTCAGTGATTTTCATAATGATATCTAAAGGTTAAAAATTTTACCTAATTCACGTGAGAAAAAGAATGAATAGGCGAATGAATGGGATATATTTGGGTCTTTTTCTGAACTTTCCGCTAATGGGATTCTTCGAGTTTTTTTTCCTTACTCAGGACATATTGAGGATACAAAATCAGTTGAGTTTGCTTCTGTTGCAATTTGTTCAAAATTTTTTCATAAAATGACTGGACTATACTATGTCTTCGGGGATGCCGAAGTGTCGAAGATTTGTTGGAAAAGGGTTTCTGCGGCCTCCAAGGCTGTGGGTAGACCGGCCAAGGGAATCAATTTGCAGGCTTTGGAGAACCGATCTACGACTACCAAGATGCAGGTATGGGAATCTGATCCAGGTAGGTCAGTAATGAAGTCTACCCCTAGGTGTTTTGAGAGTTTTAAAGGGTACCTATTATGGATTTTTGAAAATTGCCCTTCATGTAGTGTTTAACATAGATTTAAGTGAACGAAAACATCCTGCAAAGTTTTAAACATGAAAGTTCATCGTATACAATGTTATTGTCTCTCAAAAGTAAGAGTCGACTCTGAGTCGCTGATATGAATCGTTCGAAGAACGATGCTTTTCCTTTGTCTGGTTGACATCAACTTGACAAGTTATTTGAATAAGAAACGCCCACTTATTGCGCTCGGAGACGCCAGGGAAAACCAGAGCTCCAGGGGTGGCGGGCAAATCTGAAACTGGCCCAGGACGGGCCACCCTGCCTGGGCTGGCTAGGGAGGTCTGAGAGCATGGAGGTTTGGATCCACCGCACCTTTTTGGACTCTGTCGTTTTTCGAGATCTGGGCTTCGGAAAACAATCATGTCGACGAGACGCTGTGTTTTGAAGTGCGACGCAAAAGCGAACTTTTTTCACCTGCCAAGTGAGGAGTATTTGAAGACTAAGTGGCTGCAGTTCATATATACAAGTACTGCTATACCACACAATAGCCGCGTTTCCACTGCCGGGCCAGGGCCGGGCCGTGCTAGTGCGTGCCATGGCCAGTCGCGTTTCCACTGTCACTTCCGGGGCTTGATCGGGGCTTCCTCAGGGCCAACGGCCAGGATTTCTGGCCCGTCGAATACCTTGGGCCAGAGCGGGCCAGCTCGTGCTAGAGGCGTGCTCAAGGTAAAAGGCGGAGTTTATCGGTGTTATGGAACGTTATGATCTGAAGCAAGATGCACATAGGGGTGTCCATGTTTAACCGGTTAACCGATTAACCGTTTAAAATTGCATAACCGAGTGAAACCTTTTTGCTCTGTTAAGTGGCATCAATACATAGGCCTATTTGCACAAAACTTTTGCGTTTTTTTCTGAATGTCAATAAAAAATATTGTGAAATGACAGCGTTTCCATTAACAATGTTATGCGACTAAAACATCTTTTTTTTTCTTTCGTGATAAGTTATTCCAAAAATAATGACAACGGACGTTGGTAGTCTATCAGAGCCACTGCACTAGACATTATTATTATTTATGGATGTGCGTGTTATCCAAGCATTAATGGCAGGGAAAGAGACAGAGCTCTCCCTCATTTCTGCTCCGAGGTCTTGATTGTGGCATTTCTTTGAGGTTTTGTCTAGTAGGCTTTTATGAATTTTAAAAAAGAACTCTGCCTCGTATTATGTCCAAACGGTCTACGTTTCTCCTTATTTAATCCGTTGGCCTAATTGCAAAATGAAAAATTAACGGTTGTTGTATTTTGTAAACGCAAAGTTGAACACCAAAATGTTCATTTGAACTGTAGGCCTATGCCAAATGCTGCGCAAAAATATATAGGCTATATATATAAGGCTACATATCGACGAATTTTCAGATATTTGTTTGGGTTTTTTTTTTTTTTTTTGCCCATTTAAACATTTAAAATATTTGACAAATTAATATGAAAAAAATATATATTTTACTGGTTTTCTGAGGCCAAATTAGAACCTGGAAATGATATTTTCCCTGCTGTGCTGAATGAGAAGAGCTGTAACCACAGCCTAGAGAAAGGGGATTTATAGGTGATTTATAGGCTATAATAAATGTGTCTGATAATGAAATAATATAAAATAATGAGGCATTAATTGTTTATTAATAAATTATTGTTTTCTAAATCATTTTCGGCTAAAAACATATCTCCATCTCCGGATGCACATTAAGAGAGAAATTAATTAGCTACATAATTACATAGTCAGAAGATATTGGCTTTCGATTCTAATTTGTTCGTTTTAAATTGGACATTTAAAGCTCTAATCTACAAAGGATATAACCCCTGTAGACTAAAGCTTTTAATGTCCAATTTAAAACGAACAAATTCGAATGCGGTGGCTGTTTCAGTTCTCGCGCTTCAGTTCACAGAGATCATGAAGCGCGCCTGATTGTTAAAGCACAACGTTTTCTTGTTATTGTGAGTTTACGCAAATAAATGTATTTGCGAATAATGTATTATTATTTTCTGTATGACCACAAATGAAAGAGTATTTTAAGTTGTTTCCACTGAAAGAACTGCGATGAAACTGCAAGTGTTCACATGGGCGTCTCGCAGCCATCAGTGCGCACTCCACACACACTAAATATTGTGTTTATTTGTGCTTTGTTCCTTTTTTGGATAAAGGCGTCTTCTACATATGCAGCCTAATAAAATGTTACAATAATGATGATTATTATTATTATTATTATTTGCGGACATGGAGTTTTTGCGAAATGGACGTGTCAATGTGCTTATATTCAATTGGCAATTTCAATTTGAAGGGTGATGGAAATGCGGCTTTAACTGCTCCGTACTTACTGCGTTTTATTTCCATAAATTAATTTAGTTTCAAATGGGGTCCAACCAGTTATTAAAGGTGTCAAAAATTAACTCTGTATCTCGAGGTTGCGGCGCGCACACTATGGTTAACCGAGTATTAACGGATAAGGGCCTCGGTTAACGGTTAATGAAAAACTTGAAAACGTGCAGCCGCAGCCCTACTTTTTATATCGCGCAAAAAAATCGCTGCTTGAAATGGAGAATCGCCTGTACTGGTCTGTCGAGGATACCAAAGCTCTTCTGAGCATTTGGGCAGAAGAAAGGGTACGACATCAATTTGACGCCATGTGAAGAAACCGTCCCTCACCGTCCCTCTGTTAGTGGCGACTCGCGAGACAATCGGGACACTATTGCAGCCACGGCAGGTTAGTTACTGTACATGCTATCTTCCTAATTTAAAAAATAAATTAATTCATAATACCCGCTGAAATGGGTTGGGTTGTATGACGTTTGATCCAGAAGGGCGTGTTAGGGGTGGGGTTTGGGGCAGCGCTGTGGGGCTACTGGCCCGGCAGTGGAAACGCAAGCCCGGTGCTTGAGGCCCGAGGCCACTAGCTCAGCTCGGCTCGCTGTTAGCTTTGGCCCAGCCCTAGCCCGGCAGTGGAAATGCGGCTAATGATAGCCCAAACCTTGTTCTGTGTTCGCGTCATTTTGAAGATGATTGCTTCACAAACCTAAACGCTATAAAGTATGGATTCGCGAGCCGGCTCTATCCTAACGAGCTGAGGATCTGAATCAGGTGTGTTAAATAAGGGAGACATACACAAAATGCAGAGCAGTGGGTCGCAAGGACTGGAGTTGAGAACCCATTTAAGGTGATAAGAGTTCCGTTTTCGACAATGTCTGCACAGAGAATACCAATCACAACTGACTAGGTCATCTGACCAATCACCGCAGATTAGCGTCACGCAAAGGCGGGTTTTGGAAAAGGACTCGCTAAACGATTCATATGGGAGTCGGTGGGCAAATCAGGTAAAAATAAATGCATATTATAAGACAACAAAAGGGTTTTTGTCATTGCATGCTTGTAAAACTGTTGTTGGGGACTCCAAGAACAAAATTAGGAACATTTTAAATGCCATAATAGGTACCCTTTAAAAGCAGTGTTAGCAGATTCGTTCCATGGAAGTTTCTTGGGTTGTTCTTGAGTAATGATGTTAGGTGCTGCGATGATGCTGTAATTCCTCATAAATCTTCTGTAGAAATTTGCAAATCCAAGAAATCGCTTAAGTTCTTTGATAGTGGTAGTATGTGGCCATTCGGTAACTGCTTTGACCTTGGATTGATCCATCTCCACACCGTGATTGATTATGTAACCTAAGAAACTAGTACTAGTGTTATGAAACTCACATTTTTCAGCTTTGACATAGAGCTGGTTCTGTTGGAGCCGAGTTAGGACTGTCTTGACATGTTGAATATGGTCCTCCTTTGTTTGGGAATAGGTTAGGATGTCATCAATGTAAGCAATGACAACGTGATTCAAAAGATCTCTGAAGATTTCATTAATAAAGGACTGGAAAACAGAGGGAGCATTGACTAGACCATATGGCATAACTTGATATTCATAGCGCCCCCTAGTGGTTATGAAGACAGTCTTTCATTCATCACCTTCTCTGATTCGAATAAGGTTGTAGGCACTTCGAAGATCTAGTTTGGTGAAGAAACGTGCCTCTCGGAGTTGTTCCAGTGCTGAAGGAACAAGAGGAAGAGGATAACTGTTCTTGACTGTGATTGCATTGAAACTACAAACAAGAAACCTGCAGCTCCTGGAGAGGTAGAGGGGCGTATAAAACCTGATGCCAAGGCTTCTTCAATGTAGTTTTCCATGGCCTGAGTTTCTGGAAGTGTCAAAGGATAAACCTTGCTTTTAGGAGGTGTAGTATTTGGGAGAAGCTCAATGGCACAATCCCATGGACGATGGGAAGGTAGTTGGGTTGCATTTGCCTTGTTGAAAGTCATCTGAAAATTCTGAGTATTCAGATGTAATCACTTTCTCTTGGGAAGTATCTGGGCTTTCCACACTCGTGGTGAGACATGGGAAGGTTATCTTTGAGTTGAAACAATGCTCTTGACACTGGAGAGACCATTTGGTGATTTCCCCTTGATTCCAGGAAATACTAGGATCATGGATAGCCAACCATGGATGACCGAGAATGATCTGGTTCTTGGGAGAAGAAATAACATAGAATGAGATCTTTTCAGTGTGAAACAGTCCAACTTTTAGAGTTATTGGGAAAGTCTGTTGTGAGCAGGGATGTAGTGGAGGCTAAACGCACGTAAACGCCGTTTACACACCTCCCAAATTCGGAAATAGCGTTTACCCACCTCCAAAGTGAGTTTATCCACCTCTCAATTGCGTTTATCCACCTCTAAATATCCTGCATGTAGTTCCTAAGACATTTTAAATTAAGCTTGTGTCGTTTTAGTTTCATATTGTTCATTATTAGATTCATAGGTTGTAAAACCGAACTCTTTCATATTGCGCTGCATTACTGTCAGTGTTGTTGACTATTACTGACGGTAAGGTTGCACAGTTGACGCTCACGCAGCCTCTCGAGCAGAAATCTACACAAATGAGCGCAGAACACACTCAGTTAACAACATAGGCTACTGCCTATAAAAATCTAAATAGTTTTTATAATCCTAACATATGTTAAACAACCTAAATTATTTTTCCTGAACACCACACCATCACGATTGAAAATGTGACATTGATTTCCTACAACAGTTCAATAAACAGTAAAAAATTAAATCACTTACACTTTAGAAGCAATATTGGCTGTTTTTGTTCTGTTTTAGCGGCGAAAATAGTTCCAAACAAAAATCGCAGCAGAACCACGGCGCATGTCACAGCAGGAACACTCGACCTGTTTTCATTACTGAATGATTCAGCATTTTGAACGAATCAATTGAGTCAAAGATTCAATGACTCGTTTATAAACGTCTGTCTCATTCCTGAATGATCAGCCGTTTGAACGAATCGTTTGAATAAATGAATCAATGACTCACTCATTAAGATGGTCGCCTGCCGCCACCTACTGGCGGTTTTGTGTTAAAAATTTAGTATCATTCTTTCCAAGTTTCTTATGTAAATTTAAATAAATTTCATAACATTATTTTACACAATTGTACTTTTTAAGTGTAAATGATTTAATTTGATCAGCCCCTAGGGTAACAGCCCATAGTGTCTTATTATTAGAAATAATTGAATTTATTGATCAAATTTAAGAATTTAAAATGAAAGATGAAGCATAGATTTAATAATATTGGGTGAGGGGATGCCCTTTAAAGGTTGCAGATATTAAAATAATGTGATTTAAATATCAAAGCTGATTGAACACTGATGAGAATATTGTTTCAAAATAAATGAACACACACAAAATAAAAATAAAAAATCTGGACAACCAACTTTTTTACTCAGACAAATGAATGGCAGATTTACTTGTCCGAACTCCGAAGGACAACCGTATGAAAAGGCTTAATGTCGAGGCCTCCCTATAGCAATGTTATCAGGATACACATACACCGGTAAGCAGTGGCCCGCCCACCTTACCTGTTGACCATGTCGTGGTCCACCAGAATTTATAGTTTACCCACCTCTTTTTTTACCACTACACCTCTGGTTGTGAGATGCCGTGTCCTATGGGTTTGTCATCAACTGCTGTAATAGTAATTGAGGGGATGCATGGCAGAGTGGGGATTTTTAGTTCGTAGACAAGATCTTCATGGATTAAATTGACTGTGGCCCCAGAATCCACTAGTGCTGAAACATAGTGTTCCTTATTAGTGTGGCAAGAAAAGGCACTGCAAGAGTCTGTCGCAAGGGCCTAACGATTGAATGAAAACAGTTTTCAAAAATCGACTACGCCACTCTGATAAATACCAGAGGATGATTGATACACTTTATATAAAGGCACACAAGTTTGTTGCACCAGTGAGGAACAGAGACATGAATGTCATACAAAAATATCTCTTTATTACAAAAAAACACATTAAAAGACGAACATACCGGGCAAGACACCGCAGCCGTTGAAAAAAAAAAGAGCAAAATTATGTTATCAATCAGGATGCAGTCATTTAAAAGTCAACACAGCAACACTAAAACATTACACTCAAAAGCTTTTGGCTGAGGGCTAAAGAAGAAGGAATCGTACCATACCTCGGAGTACACTCTAAGCACTGCACACAAAGTCTGTGCGTCTCACTGCACACAATACCTAGTGTTCAAACCACCACCAACACGCGTAGAAAACTGGGGAGGATTCCTGGCTGCAGCCCTCAGCATCTAGCAAAAAATGCAATTAGCACACTCACACACAAACACACGCACACACACAAAGAAAATCAGAAAAATCACAATTGCGTTAAACCATCAGAAAACCAAATAATGATAAATCAACGAACACTAGAATTCCCAGAGGAATTAATTTCAAAACAAAAACAACTAAGTAATACAGTCATTAAACTCATACACAAAGAAAATCAGGGAAAAAAAATCACAATTGGATTATAAATCAAACAGAAAAACAAATGATAAGTCAACGAATGCTAGAATTCTTACAGAAAATAATTTCAAAACAAAGAAAACGTAGTAATAATAACAGTCATGAGCTCATATATAATAAGCCATGCTTATTATTATTAGCTAAATGATAAACACACGAAACAGTAGGTGGTAGGACAACGGCGATTCCTCGTGTTCAATTCTGGCAACAGGCACGGAAGACGCATGAGCTCAAACTCCTTAGAAGGGAAACACAATGGTTAAACGCCCACACGAAAGCCCAAGATTCTCAACCCAAAAAGGAGAAGACTTACCCGATGATAAAATCGCGTCAATTTCAGTCACAACTCCTTTGCGAATTCGTTTTGGTCCTGTAGCGCCGCACTGAACTGGTTTGCCTATGCCTGAAACGAGCTAAAAATAACACGCACTCTCCTAGTTAATGCCTACAAACACAGTACCTGTCTCTTTCCATGATGAAACTTACCCGAACATAGACTCAATCAAACACTCGGAACGGTCAATCTTTTAGATCACTTGGTTTCGTTTTAATCCAGCAGCGTCGCACACTGATTTACCCTCGCCTGAACAAGCTAGAATGATACCGGCTCGTCAGACTAATACTCAGCAGTTTCAATCTCTTACTGAGGTAAAAACTTACCAGAAGAAAGAGAGTCGTTTCAAAAAAACAGGAAAACTGGCATACAGCTGCAGTCACCATGCAAGGACATTGGAAGTAAAGGGGAATCCCCGGGTCAATCGGAAATTACGTGTCAACAAGAGTAGAGATAGGCTATTTATAGCAGATAAAAATGATACATCATTGATTAAAGAAAATTGGTAGGCGGCAAGCACTGGTTAACTTAATAAACAACATGGGAGGAGAATACCCGGTCACAATCTACCCCCGACATTTTGAACATAGGCCCGACGATACACAATTTTTATACACCTATAAGTTTAATGCCAGTGTTGAAACCAGGCAACCACCGAACTGGATACTGGACTATTGCCTGTGCCCACTTCGTACCTTGGTCTTCCTACCGGTCGTGGGAGGTGATGTAGGTTCGAATGGCGCCCTGCCATCAACCTCCTTGTACGTCTGACGCCCACATCCTCCTCCACCGGAGTAGGCTCTAATGACCCCACTCCGACCAATAAAGCATCTGGGGTAGGTCCTACAACTCCTACATCCACGCCCTCTTCTGGAAGACTATCCGCAGAGGCTTGATTCCCCCCAGAGTCTTCCAATGAAACCTCGACTACCGGCGCTTACACCAGTCCCTCCTGAGAGGTCCCGGGTACCATTAAAAACCAGTCTCCCATCTCCTCTTCTTCCTCTGAGGGTGTTATTGGCCCCAGCATACTACACTTAGGGAGGTCCACCGAAGGACTTTTACCAACCCATGGCTTTATTGCAGAGCGATGTACATGTCTCACTTGGCCCAGATTGTTCACTGGGGCAATAGAATATACCTGCTCACCTGCTTTCACAATCTGGTATACTTCTGGGTCCCAGAGGTCCTGTATCTTATGTCTGCCTCTCACATTAAAAGCTCGAAGCAGCACCAACTGGCTCTCCCTTAGAGGTTCCTCCCGAACCTGTCCATCATGCCGGGCCTTTCGACATTCTGCTGCAGTTCTTAGCTGCCCTTTCACCCCCTCGAAAGCTACTTTGAGCCTATTCTGATGTTCCAAGACCCACCTCTGCACACAGCCAGCCTCCGGCTCCTCGACCCTCCCAAACAGGAAATCCACTGGGAGCCGTGGCTCCTGGCCGAACATCAACAAGTGCGGGGATTCCCCAGTACTCTGATGGGGGTACTATTATATGAAAACAGCACCTGGGGAAGACACAGCGGCCAATCACACTTCTGAGAGTCGGGCAGAGAACGCAGCAAATCGTGTAAGGTCCTATTAAACCGCTCGCACTGTCCATTACCCGCCGGATGATATGGAGTAGTGCGCGATTTCTCAATGCCATACAAACAGCGAAGCTGTTGGATAAGGGCGGTCTCAAAGTTCCGACCCTGATCTGAGTGGATACGACTCGGGACACCGAGTCGAAAAAACCATTCAGATACCAGAACCTGTGCCACAGTCTCTGCCCGCTGATCTCTAGTAGCCACACCCCACGTGTATTTAGAGAACACATCAATCATGACCATGACGTTCTCAATGCCGGACCGGGAAGGCTCCAGAACTCAGAACTGTAAAATCGATGGCCAGAACTTCATTTGGCCGAGAAGCCATCAAGTGTCCCATATTACTGCTGTGTGCTGAGGGAAAGCCCTTTACATGCTGACACCTCTCGCATTGCTGGCACCAAAGTGCAATCTCAGAGGACATATTGGGCTAATAGCACCTTTGACGCACCAGCTGGGTAGTCCTCTCCACACCCTGGTGCCCATGCTGCTGATGTAACTGCGTCAGAACCTCCTCCTTCATAGCCACAGGCAATAAAACCTGCAGGATTTCTTCCCCACCGTCCGGACGACTTACCCGACGGTACATTACACCTTCCTGCTCTACCAAGCGGTCCCACTGCCTAAGCATCGTGATCACTGGTTTTGGCAACTGCTTCCGCTCCTCCGATATTGGGAGTGCCCGTCGTCGCCAGAACCTTAAAAGTTCCCCAATATGTGGGTCAGCACTCTGACCTGAATGCATATCTCCCAAGGGTGGGTCTGGGAACACCGTCACCTGACTCACCTGGGCCACAGGTCCCCCTTTGGCAATCTGGGCTATCCTTTCTGGGATGGCCTGCCCTGGGACTAGACTTTGAATATCTTCCCTTATGGGTGGATTCTGTCTAGACAAGGCATCCGCATTCCTATTGCAGCGACCGGACCTATACTTGATCTCAAAATTGAAAGCAGCCAACTGGGCAGCCCAACGCTGTTCAGTGGCACCCAGTTTGGCTGTAAAAACATAGCTGAGAGGGTTGTTGTCTGTAAATACAACACATTTGTGGCCCAACAGATACTCCCTAAATTTTTCGGTCATGGCCCACTTGAGCGCCAAAAATTCCAGTTTCATAGAGCTATAACTCTCCATATGACGCTCAGTGGGCCGAAGACCACGACTAGCATATGCTATCGGCCTCACATTTCCCCCCTGCTCTTGGGACAGGACTGCCACCATAGCTGGCATCAACCTCCAGGACAAAAGGCAAGGAGAAATCAGCATAGGCCAGCACCGGGCCACAGACAAGCGCCGCTTCAACTCCTCAAAGCTTTGTTGACACTGTATAGACCAGGCATCAGCAAAGTCCTGGCTCCGAACAACAGCGATGTTTTGGATTTGTCAGCCTTGCCATCAGCGCATGTAGCGGGGCAGCTATTTTAGCAAACCCCTCCACAAACCGACGGTAATAGCTGGCAAATCCCAGGAAGGAACGCACTTCACCTACAGTAGTAGGACAACGCCATTGGGTCACTTCCTCAATCTTACTTGGGTCTGTAGCGACCCCTTCTGATGAGACCACATGACCCAAGTACTTAACCTCCCTCTGGAAAAATGAACACTTCCCCAATTTAGCTTTTAATCCCTCTCTCTGCAGACGACTCAGGACCACCTCCATCCGAGAGAGATGTTGATCTACTGAGGCCGAAAACACAACTATGTCATCGAGGTACAAAAGAAGGGACTGTCCCTGTTGATCGCCGAACAGCCTTTGCATTAACCGCTGGAAGGTGCTAGGGGCGTTACAAAGCCCAAAGGGCATCCTGTTCCACTCGAACAAGCCAAATGGAGTACAGAAGGCCGTTTTGTACCTATCCCCCTCCGTCACCGGTACCTGGTTATACCCACTGGCGAGATCCATGGTAGAAAACCATTGAGCCCCCGTCAGCGAGTCCAAGGTCTCCTCGATACGCGGTAACGGAAAAGCATCCTTCCTAGTCCTCGCGTTCAGTCGGTGGTAGTCTACACACAAGCGTAGACTACCATCCTTCTTTTTCACGAGAACGATAGGTGACGCATAGGGGCTACTGCTCTCCCTAATTATTTGTGCCTCAAGAAGCTGATTTATGTGCACTTTCACAACCTCATACTCGGACGGAGGTATCCATCAATGTTGCTGCCTAATGGGAGTATGGTCTACCAGGGGTATTTCATGAGAGATAAGACCCGTGCACCCAAGGTCCCCCTCATGTGTAGAAAACACAGACTCATAACTCAACAGCAAGGCCCGAACTTTCTCCTGATCGGCCATTGACAGTACAGACAGATCAAGAGAATTAATCTGGTCCCGTACTGGAGTAACACGGGCCGCCTGTACGCTTGCGGATACTGCTATCGGCTGGACCTCACTAACCTCAGAAGGCAAACTTACCACATCCACGCCTCTTAAAGTGCCAATAATAACTCGTGGATAAAGAACAATATCAGTCGTGCCGACATTTACCACCGGTATATATACTGTTCCTTGGACCACTCTCACCAAGGCAGAAGATGCCAACAAACCTGCTGGGAGACCGGCCTCTGGGGGCTCAAACAGGACTGCCCCACTGGAATACTGGGTTGAACAGGTAGCAGCTACTAGCTTTAATGTCCCCCGGGAATACGTCTTACCTGACGGCCCCGCACCCTAACTTGACCCCCAACCATTCCGACCGACTTAAAGCCTCCCTGATGACAGTGTTGCAGGGCCTGCATAATGAATGAGGGAGCTTGTGACACAGCCGGTAACTCAAAGAGAGCGGAGCCGTGTTGGCCAAAGAGCTCCTGGTAGCAGCGGCCTAAAACGTCCATCCCCAAGACTCCAGGGACCTGGCCAGCCAACCCACCAGGAGGATCTCGCACCACCAAGACACCGCACCCTGAGAGCAAACGGCCGCAAAGTTCAATATCTAACTCTAGATATCCTATATATGGAAGTGACAAACCGTTTGCTGCTCGCAATTGCAACCACTGGTAGGAGAGAAGACGTTCTGGTCCCCAAGGCTTGAAATAAGTAGAAAAACAACTTTCTGTGACAGTTGTCACCATGGAGCCAGTGTCCACTAAACAAGACACCGGAACACCTCCAATGTGAACAACGAGCTGCGGACAAGCCGACACCAGACGAGCAAGTGAGTCTGGGCTAATCAAGTGACTTGAGCCCCTCCCTTCCCCAACCGAGCAGTGACTCACCAGCTCGGTGGGGATTAGTTTTCCGACGGCTGGTCTGACGGAGCCAGTCCACCTCCCCGTGGAGGGACTGCCGGCATGGTAGACTGAAACCGGGTAGCTCTACGCTCCTCCTCACACTCTCTTGCAAAATGACCTGGTTGTTTACACCGCCTACAAATAATGTGACTAAATCGCTGTGCTCCACCCCCGGAGTGGGTTCTCTGAATATGGGCTAGACTTTGAGTAAGTTGATTTAGCTGTTGTTGCTGCATTTTCATCATCTCTTTTAATTCACGTAACTCCGATGACCCTCCTGGAGTGTTAGCACCAGGCTGCGACTGTCCATGCACCCCATATTGTATGCAATGTGCCGTTGGAACAGAATGGTTACGTTCTCTTGTACCCCCAGGGTTCCCCTCTCGCTCCCAACGAATTGCCTCACTACGCACTTCAAGTAATGTACTATTAGGGCTACACCGAACTAACTGTTTTAACTCCCGTCTAAGTGTATTGTCGCTCACATTTTCAACGAACTGATCGCGCAATAGGGCACCGGCATTAGACATTTCATCTGGAGCCTATTCTTTGACTTTCTCCCACAGGCTCATCAGGGCCAGGGAGAACTCCACAAGGGTCTCCCCTTCCTGCTGCCGCCTAGAAAAGAACAGTTCCTGTAACGCTACGTAAGATCATGTACAACCGTACAATTCGCGCAATGCTGCGATAATTTGGTCTGGGTCGCGCCGCTCAGCCTCTGAACGATAACGAAGCTCTTCACGTGCCACACCCTCTAAATGATCGATTAAAAAGAAGGCTTGGTCGATGTTAGACATATGGCGTGCCCTCATACAAGCACGTGCCTCCTCTACCCATTCATTAACATCAATGCCAGTCCTGCCATTAAATTTTGGGCACTTACGATCCCTCGGAATAAACGCAATATCTTGCCTGTTGCGCCAAGATGTGGCAAGAAAAGGCACTGCAAGAGTCTGTCGCAAGGGCCTAACGATTGAATGAATACAGTTTTCAAAAATCCACTACGCCACTCTGATAAATACCGGAGGATGATTGATACACTTTATATAAAGGCACACAAGTTCGTTGCACCAGTGAGGAACAGAGACATGAATGTCATACAAAAATATCTCTTTATTACAAAAAAAACACATTAAAAGACGAACATACCAGGCAAGACACCGCAGCCGTTGAAAAAAAAAGAGCAAAATTATGTTATCAATCAGGATGCAGTCATTTAAAAGTCAACACAGCAACACTAAAACATTACACTCAAAAGCTTTTGGCTGAGGGCTAAAGAAGAAGGAATCGTACCACACCTCGGAGTACACTCTAAGCACTGCACACAAAGTCTGTGTGTCTCACTGCACACAACACCCAGTGTTCAAACCACCACCAACACGTGTAGAAAACTGGGGAGGATTCCTGGCTGCAGCCCTCAGCATCTAGCAAAAGATGCAATTAGCACACTCACACACAAACACACGCACACACACAAAGAAAATCAGAAAAATCACAATTGGGTTAAACCATCAGAAAACCAAATAATGATAAATCAGCGAACACTAGAATTCCCAGAGGAATTAATTTTAAAACAAAAACAACTAAGTAATACAATCATTCAACTCACATACACAAAGAAATTCAGGGGGGGGGAAATCACAATTGGATTACAAATCAAACAGAAAAACAAATGATAATTAAAGCTGCAAGCAGCATTTATCGGTGTTCAAGCAGTTCAAACCTTTAAGGCCGTTAAGCACAAAAGCATCAAAAGGCATTCATTTTTATTCAGCATACATTTATCCACTGACATAATAGATGGAAAACACCATTTACAGCCAATACAGGCAATTTACCATTGAAAATACATGGTTTTTAAGCTTTTTTAACAGTTATAGCGCCACCTATAGTCCGATCTCCATGACACTTTGCATGATTTTTAAGGATGATATGACACATATGCTCAAACGGTCTAGGAGTTATGGGCAATTTAGTACTTTTGGTTGCTGTAGCGCCACCTATGGGCCAATCGGGCTCATACTCTGATAGGTTCACCACAATTTGAGGCCCTACCATCTGACAAAGTTTCAGAGCTCCAGCCCTTACGGTTTGGGCTGCACGATGCGTTTTAGGGGATTTTTTTAGCAAATACAATAGGTTTTCAGCACTTCGTGCTTGAACACCTAATAATGAGAGACCTTTTTGACAATTATAGCGCCACCTATGATCCGATCCTCACGAAACTTTGCATGCTTCCTAACCATGTTAGGACACATATGCTCATCGATTTTTGTGAAGTTGTAACTTTTGGGGGGGGGGGATTTAGGGGCTTTTGACCGAATTTTGCCACAGACCACTATCTAAATGACCCTGTTACAGCCAAGCAAATGCAAAATTACAACTTTTTTTCGATAATTATTTATCTACGGAGTCCAGAGAACAGACCTAGACTGGTTTGGTCCCGATCGGGCAAAAAACCAGAGACTAGTTCGCAAAAGTGGGTTTTGGACCAAAACCGACATAACAAATTTTTTTGCTCCAAATGGAAATCCGATATCCGATATACATCTTGTCCGTCTTGAGCCAGGGATTACAGTGGTGCAAAAACCATGATTCTAGCTCAAACGGTCTAGGAGTTATGGGCAATTTAGTACTTTTGGTTGCTGTAGCGCCACCTATGGGTCAATCGGGCTCATACTCTGATAGGTTCACCACAATTTGAGGCCCTACCATCTGACAAAGTTTCAGAGCTCCAGCCCTTACGGTTTGGGCTGCACGATGCGTTTTAGGGGATTTTTTTAGCAAATACAATAGGTTTTCAGCACTTCGTGCTTGAACACCTAATAAGTCAACGAATACTAGAATTCTTACAGAAAATAATTTCAAAACAAAGAAAACGAAGTAATAATAACAGTCATTAGCTCATATATAATAAGCCATGCTTATTATTATTAGCTAAATGATAAACACACGAAACAGTAGGTGGTAGGACAACGGCGATTCCTCGCGTTCAATTCTGGCAACAGGCATGGAAGACGCATGAGCTCAAACTCCTTAGAAGGGAAACACAATGGTTAAACGCCCCACACGAAACCCAAGATTCTCAACCCAAAAAGGAGAAGACTTACCCGATGATAAAATCGCGTCAATTTCAGTCACAACTCCTTTGCAAATTCGTTTTGGTCCTGCAGCGCCGCACTGAACTGGTTTGCCTATGCTTGAAACGAGCTAAAAATAACTTGCACTCTCCTAGTTAATGCCTACAAACACAGTACCTGTCTCTTTCCATGATGAAACTTACCCGAACATAGACTCAATCAAACACTCGGAACGGTCAATCTTTTAGATCGCTTGGTTTCGTTTTAATCCGGCAGCGTCGCACACTGATTTACCCTCGCCTGAAACAAGCTAGAATGATACCGGCTCGTCAGACTAATACTCAGCAGTTTCAAGCTCTTACTGAGGTAAAAACTTACCAGGAGAAAGAGAGTCGTTTAAAAAAAAAAACGGGAAAACTGGCATACAGCTGCAGTCACCATGCAAGGACGTTGGAAGTAAAGGGGAACCCCCGGGTCAATCGGAAATTACGTGTCAACAAGAGTAGAGATAGGCTATTTATAGCAGATCAAAATGATACGTCATTGATTAAAGAAAATTGGTAGGCGGCGAGCACTGGTTAACTTAATAAACAACATGGGAGGAGAATACCCGGTCACAATCAGCAACCTCAATGGATACAGATAGGATGAAATTCTGACGAGAGAACAGTAAGGAAATTTTCAATACTCACTGTTTTCCTTGAAATGTTGTTGGCTCGATTGGGACAGGTTTTGCACTGATGATTAGGTTGGCCACAGTAAAAACATAGATGTTCCAACAGACGGCGATGTCGTTCCTCTGATGACACTCTAGTATAGCCAATTTGTATGGGTTCAGTGGATTGGGACATGGAGAGAGTAGCAGCTTCAACTGGAACAGGAGCCATTTTGACTTGTTTAGGGCGGGGTTTGTTACGAATCAAATAATCTAACTTAATAGCCATGGTGATATATGCAGATAAGTCTGTGGTTTCATCTCTGCATGCCAATTCTGCTTGCAATTCATGGTTAAGTCCCTCTCGAAACACTGTTTTAAGTGCCACATCGTTCCATCCACTCTGAGCATAATCAGCATAATCAGCAGCCGATCTGTTACCTTGGCGTAAATGCAACAACTGTACAGAGATATCCTGTCCTCCTGCAGGATATTGAAATACATCTTGAAGTTGTTGTGCAAAATAGTCAAAAGACGTTTGTAATTGGAAGTCATTGTCCCATACAGCTGAAGCCCAATCTAATGCCTTTCCAGTAAGCAAATCATCATAAAAGAACATTTGGTATCCAGATGAAATGCTTCAAGTTGATTGGAAAAGTAAATTCTACATTGATGTAAAAAGCCTCTGCAATTTTCAGCAGAACCATCAAATTTGTCTGGTAGTGAAAACCTTACCGGCTCAGCTTTAGTTGATGGAAGAGACTGAATGTAAAGGGTTATTGGCCTTGAAAATCCTTTAGTATCTCACTCTGATATGCATAGGCCATCTGAAGCTGTGATACCTCTGCTGGATTAATTTCAGGCAAAGTATTCTGTAATGAACTCAGGCTGGGCTTTGATTGTGAATCCATATGCAGAAGTTTTATTGAAGCAGACAATCCAAATCGACAGGCAGAGCAGTGGTCAAAGATGCAGGCTGGGTTCAGTAATCAAAAATAGGGAGTCCAAGTAAGCAACCAAGCCAAAAACAGTAATCCAAACACGTGATATCCAAGAGAGAGGCAATAGGTCATAACAAAAGGCTAAACAGTAACAATAGATAGAACGCTCAGTAAGGCGATGAAACACTAGCAATACTTCGCAAAGTGTTGGTGGAAAGCATGGCTCTTTATAAATTTCATACAGGAAGTGGCTGTAGAAGAAGTCGAGTGATGTCAGTATCCAGGTGAGGGCTCCCTCTGTTGGTTGGAGGGAGCAGATGTTACAGAGAGAGAGAGAGAGAGAGAGAGAGAGAGAGAGAGAGAGAGAGAGAGAGAGAGAAGAGTGGCAAATTACTGACCGTAAACCTTTGAGAGACAACACGTAAAAATACAATCTTAATGCTCTGAAAGCTTGATAAACGGATACTTGCACAGTTGCTCTTTGTGTGGCTGCTTGCGTGGTCTGCGGATGGGTCCGGAGTGCACACTTTCAAACGAAGGTTAAAGTGCAACATGCAGGTTGGACACCCCTATATAGCATAGTGTAAGTTGACGATAAAACAACAAGATTTTCTGAACTGGAGTAATATATATTTAGCCATTAACGATATTTTGAGAAAAATTGTGATAAAATAACTCCCGCGTCTACAACGCACTAACCGGAAGTGACGATTGGCGAGGCAGTCTGTTCAAGTTCAGGCTCAGGTTACAATGGATGCGAACGACGAAACCGCGTTCTCCGATGTTGACGAATATGCCTATGATGACCCACAGGCAAATAATTATGAGCCTTCTAGGCGAGATAGAAGTCAGGGGGAGATCGGGAGACGAACAATGGGCAGAGGAAAGAAGTAACGTTAGAGTTGTGGTGTCGAGAAAACCAGTGGCGAATAGGGCAAGTGAGTTCATGTAAGTTAGCACCGCGGCTAACGCTGATTCATCTACTGTATGGCTATACCTTGGTGTTTTGCAATAAATCTGCTTTAGCAAACATACATTTCACTTTGTTCTTGATTAAACATCTATTTAGATTGTCTTTATTTAAGCCAGCAACGTTTTGTCTTCTCATATTCTATGCTGACAGTGATTATGCAGACCATCCAAGCTGGTTAGCACTATCCACATTGACTAATGATCATGCCATAACAACAAATAAATAATGCTTTTCAAATGCAGTTTGTGATACCATTTAAAGCGAGTGAAATTTGCGCCACAAACGACCGAGTGTGTGTGTTAACAGACGCGGCAGTGAAGTCTGCTCTATTCACCTGCACATAACGCACCCAAGACCAAAAAGCCTTGTTTTTCCTTGAAGGAAAATGATGGATATGATGTCCTGACAGGCTGGAATTCGTGCAACAACCACAAACACAATAATTTACCATTATGGCTTCGATCTAAAACTATATGTCTCTCGCTACTGCTCTAACTACATCAACACCCAGCAATGAGAAAGCGGCCGCGAGCTGATTTGTTTTCCTCGGGCCACGTCATATGACGCGTTGCTTGCTGGAAAGGCGTTATTCCAGAGCCTAGCGCATTTTCATCAAAATCTCTACATCAAATGAGATTTCATTAGTAATTTTTACATAAGTGTTTTTAAAAGACCTCTGCAGACAATTTAAAGTATTAATTCAGAAATAAAATCAACCTGCATGTTGCACTTTAAAGGTCTTTGACGTAAATTACCAAAGAAATAATTCAGGCTCGGTTCATTTACTCATCTGGGGAAAGGAAAAGTAGAAAGGAAAAATAAAACTTAAACAAACAAAAGAAAAGGGTAACACTTTAAAATAATGATCTGTAGTTAACAAGTAGCTATAGGGGAAGTAATATGCAATACTGCATTAATACCAAAGTTAATACTATTAACTAATATGGAAGCAATATTAACTAAGCATTAAGTAATAAGTAATTTAGTACAAAGGTAGTTCCTTGGTAGGTATTTGATTATTACTAAAGAAATATATCCTCATTGAGAACTATTGGTGAACTAAGAAATAATAACCAATTAATTGCTAATCACAAAAGTAACATGTCTAAAAAGTGAACAATTGTGGGGGTTTTACGCTATTCTGTCCTGGCAGTGGTGTTTTGAACCGAGTGTTGACAGATAGCTAACATAAATAAAGCTCCATCACACGTTCTTCTTTGTGCTTCTGTGATGCACACTTTACTTTACTTGTAAAACTAAAAGAAACACACAGAAATACAAATTACAAAGTAATCCACAAAAAATATCATGGATATTGTTCAGACTCAAACATTCATTTAAACGACTAAATAAACAACCAATATCCCTTATAATCTCTTAAAACATGTGTTCGGAGAAGATAAAGGGAAAAACAGCTTCACTTGAATATTAGTAGTTAGCTCGCACTAGCTTTCATTATCAAACATCAATTTCTAAACATGTTAATAGCAACTAACTTTTAGTTAAACCAAGAGCATGCTATTACAGTAATTTTCAATATAAAATGAATAACTTACAATCGTAACTACTCCAAGGATTAGACAGCAACAACAGTGTGCATCCAAAACAGATCACGGAATGAGTCTCTTCTTCTATTTATCTACGTGCTTCCTCTTGCGTTCTATTAAGCAGCGCAATACCATTTTTTTTACCACTAGGAGTCACAAATGATCTACTTACACAAGTCAAAAATAAACTACAGCTTGCAAAGAAAAACTAACACTGCAGAGAACACTCCCCACCTGGTATAACTTGGGTTATACCACTATGCATTCTGATTACTTGACAAAAGTAAGACTATGTCACATACAGGTCTTAGGTATTCTCTGACAGTTCCCTGCTTAGCAGTCTTCACTATAACCTTGCAAATCTTTTCGTCCGATGAGGCTACAGTCTTGGTTATGAGACCAACTGGCCACTCACTGCGCTTAGCTTCCCCATCTTTCAACATAACAATGTCCCCTTCCTGAATACTATTTCTCTTTTCTGTCCATTTCCTTCTGGGTTGTAAGGTCGAAAGGTTTCCATCGCTTCCAGAATGAATCCGCCAACATCTGGACTTGACGCCATTGATTTTTATGCAGGTGACCTAACTCAAAGTTTCCTGGAGACGCTGGAGCAACACTAGCTTTCTGAGTGAAGAGCATTGCTGGTGAGAGCACTTGAAGCATGCTTGCATCTGTCGAAATAGGAGTTAAGGGTCGAGAATTCATAATAGCCATGACTTCAGCCATTAACGTTGTTAAGACCTCATGCGTGAGTCTTGTTGGAGTTTTCATCAAGAGAGCTTCCAGAATACGTCTGGCTATCCCAATCATTCTTTCCCACACTCCTCCCATATGGGAGGAGTGCGGAGCATTAAATGTCCATGTGCAGCCCTGATTCTGCAAGAAACCTTTCAGCTCTGAGTTGCTACTCTCAATTTGTAGTTCTTTCACTGCTCCTACAAAATTTGTCCCTCTGTCTGAACAAAAATGTTTCACCGGTCCTCTTACAGCCAAGAAGCGTCGCAGAGCACAAATGAAGCTTGACGTTGTTAGGGACTCTATCACTTCCAAGTGAACTGCCCTGGTACTCAAGCAACTGAATATGACAGCCCATCACTTGTTCTCAGTGCTGTGCCCTCTTGTCTTGCGTGTCACCATAGTGAATGGACTGAAAACATCAAGACCAGTGTGTGTGAAAGGTGGATAAACAGAAACTCTGTCTGAGGGCAAAGCAGACATCTTCTGACTCTCCATTCTACCTCTCAACTTCCAGCATAACACACATTTGTGGATGACATTTGAGATTAGCCTTTTGCCACTGACAATCCACAAGCCAGCACTGCGTATCACCCCCTCTGTAAAATGTCGACCTTGATGAGCCACTTGATCATGGTAATGCTGAATTAAAAGCTCAACCACATGATGATTGGGTGGAATTATCAAGGGATGCTTCTCTGGATCAGAGATGTCAGCAGAGTGAATGTGACCCCCAACTCTTAACAGACCTTGCTTGTGTCCAAAGGGGTCAAGCCTCTGAAGTGTGCTATGCTTAGGGACTTTATTACACCTTGTCAAGCTTTCAAATTCCTCTTTGTACACTTCTCGCTGCACAGTTTTGACTATAGTTGACTTGGCCTGTGATATCTCCACATCTAAGGTTTCGGCCATTTACGGCAAATATTGTTAGGCAGAGATTTTGAGAATGATTTTGCAATGTGAGTAAGAGTAGTGAAAGCCCTTACCAAGGATCTCCAGCTTGAGAAACGTTCGAATCTGCTTGAGCCTACACTCTTAGAAGAAAAGGTTCTATATAGAACCTTAAAAGGTTCTAAAGTGCTACGTATTTGGAACCCCTAAAATGCAATGAGTGTGAATGATCACAAAATTCAAAATATGGGGGTTAAAAATGTAATTAATCAATATCACACGAAGAGTGCCATTTCAGTTTTTATCCTCCAAACATCTGCATGATTAAAATGAGATATTAAGTTACTACAACAGTTTAATAAACAATAATTTAATTACAACTGCAAAATGTTGCAGAATAATGTAATATATGAATGAATAATAGCCTTTAAAGAACCTTTGTGCCAAAAGTGTTTTTTATTGACATTATTGAACCTTTTTAGCATAAAATGTCCTTTGGAGTTGAGTAAAGAAGCCTATGCTACATATATAGAACCCTTTTTTCTAAGAGTGTAGTGACTGCTCTGTGATGTTAGTTGCCATTGTGTTCACTTGAGAGCAAATTTCAACATCCTATTCTGCTTTGACAAGCCCGAATGACTCTTCTACACTACCTGCCCTACACTATAGGGCCACAATCATTCAGTAATCCTGGACCTGAGAACCAGTTGGTAAGGGACAAGTGAGCTGCCGCCACAAACCTCGTGGCATGATCCGCCGGGTTCTGTTCAGAACAGACGTAATGCCATTGTGTAGGTTCCGTGGTTTTCCTTATGCGTGCAACCCTATTGGCCACATACTGTACATGTAGAATCTTCGTGTCACATTGTGAATGTAACCGAGCACTATACGACTGTCTGTATAGAAATGAATGTCATGAAGCTCTGTGTCAATTTCTCCCTTTATGAGTTCCATCAACTCAACAGCAAGCACTGCGTACTGTATGAGCAGGAAAAAGGGCCAACTTGGAACTTCCCATTACAAACCCCATGTGAGGCTGTCCATCCAAGTCTATTACTCGTAGGTATGCTACTGCAGCAATAGCTAAAGTGGAAGCATCTGAGAAAATGCACAGCTCTCTGCACTGAGCTCCACATACTGAGGTTGGGACATAAGCTCTTGATATTTGCAACTGATCTAGTTCTGCTAGAGATGAAGTCCATACAAATGGGAACATTTTTCTCTTTTGTCTAATGGAAGAATTATGTCCCAATCATGTTGTGTTGTTGAAAGTTCTCTAACAAGTGCTTTTCCTTGCATGGTGACTGGACAGACAAATCAGAGGGGATCATACAGACTATTGACCATGGAAAGGATGCCTCTTCGAGTGAAGGGTTTGTGATCCTGAGAAGCTTTGAACGTAAAGCAGTCTGCCTTGAGATCCCATATGCCAAGGCTGTGTTGGAGAGGTATTGGGTCTTTTTCAAAGTCCAAGTTTTTGAGGTCTTTGGCTCTCTCACAAGATGGAAAAGCTTCCATAACCGAAACACTGTTGGAAGCTACTTTATGCAGATTTATACAGTAGGTGGACAACCAGAATGTCGTTTACTGTAAACCCACCGCGGCAAAAATAAACCAGCCGTATTTCAAAGTCGGTTGCGAAATGACCACCAGGTGGCGCAAAGGGGCATTTGGCGAAAGCAAAAAGTAATTATGTAAAAGTAGCCTACATTTTAAATAGAATAGCTTTAACTAGAATATAAACTTTTAAAGCAGAACATTTTATTAATCAAAAGTTAAAATAGGCCTATCTCACAGTCAGCGAAAATAAATAGGGTGCTTTCAATGACGCTATTGAGGAATGAGAGACTGAAGAGGGCTTCTCTCTCGTGTGCGCACTAACTGCTGAACAACTGAACTTCTGGGCTTTTTTCAGTGAGAAAAGTTGTGGTCGAGTGGTAGAACGTTAGTTCAATCATTTTGATGAGTGATGGCACTGTTTCAAATCCCGCATAAACGTGTATTAAAATTACCTTACATTTCCATTTTACATTATAAGGAACAAATCTCTTACAACAGATTGACTGAATTTACATCTTCAAAAGCAGTTATGTTTTAAAAAAAGAAAATAAAACTTAATGGAATTCCATGTAGATTAAAAAAAAAACATTACCAGGCTAAGCAAGTTGCGATTTGCCGGTGGGGTATTTCCCCCCTCCATACTAATCAATGCTATACTTAGCTTTAATAGACAATATCAAATATGTGTGTGTATATATATATATATATATATATATATATATATATTTAAATATGCAACACGCACATTTAAACAACAAATAGCCTAATAATATATATTATAGTATATATATATATATATATATATATATATAATAATATACATTATATTATGTATAATGTATTTTTTCTATATGACCAGAAATGATTGATTGTTCCACTGTTAAATTGTTCCACTGTTGATAGGAACATGCTGCCTGCGGCCGCGGCAGTGACATGCAGTGCGCGTTTCACACAAAAAGTTGGATATGCGTTAAAAACCTGTGTTTGTTTGTTAGAATCTTAACCCATTATTATTGTCTAAGACTGACATTTGACGAATTGCTTGGTTCTTTTTTTTTGTGTGTGGATAAAAGCATCTTCTAAATTGGCATGTAATGGATTTTGATTTGATATAGGCCTATTGCGTTTATTACTATGAATGAGTTCACCGAAGACTAATATATTATAAATAATTTATAACTTATAACCAAACCTTTTACAGTTTTTGAACTATGTGTTATTATTATTTTATTTAACCTATTTTTTTCGCTTATTATAATAATGAGCTTTTTCCTCTAAAAATAGACTTTAAAGATGAAAGTAGCCTATGTAGTTTTTTTTTTAAGAAAATGCAAGGAATTATCCATTTAAAAAAAGGATTTTTAAAAACAATGCAATGCATCCCGCATCTAAACAGGAGGCCTGGGGTGCGTTTCCCGAAAGCATCGTTGGCCAACTATGGTCGCAAGTTGGTCGCAATTTCCATTGAAATCTGTCACGTTAATTAAATGAAGGATCCAGCAGATGGACAGGAATAACAGTCTTTAATGAAATAATAGAAACAAGGCAGTCTGTCGTTAAAGAACACAGAACTGGTGGCGAACTGAAGAGAGAATAAACTCCTGTCTCGATGAGCAGAACAGAACCTCCTTGGCGCAGAATTTAGGAACAGGAGAGGTCTTGAAGTCACGGAGAGTGGCCGATGAGAGCCTCTAGCAGCAGCAACAGCAGGGCACGGAAAATACTCTTAGTAGCCAGACTAATACGGACAAATAAGACAAGACTGGGTTAGCACTTAACTTGATCAGAGAGGACGGACGTAGCGTGACATGCAACAATGATCCGACAAAGAGACAGCTAAAACAAACGCCAGATAAAGGGTGAACACTTAGGGAAAAGTAGAAACAGGTGTCAAGGCAAATCAGCGCGAGCGCTAATTGCAAAGACTAACAGGTGCGGAAAGAGAGAGAGTATGAGCGTGAGTGTGTGAGTGAGTGTGTGTGTGTGTGTGTGTGTGTGTAGAGAGAATAAATAGAAGAAAACCCCTGCTCATAACAGTACCCCTCCCTCAACGAGCGCCTCTAGGCGCTCGAGGAAGGAGCCTGACGGGACCGGTAGAAGTCATCAATCATAGAACGGTCCAGGATGTCCCGGGCTGGAATCCACCGCCTCTCCTCAGGACTGTACCCCTCCCAGTCCACCAGAAACTGGTGACCACGCCCCCGAGGACGAACGTCGAGGAGCTTGCGGACTCTGTAGATAGAGGCCCCCTCGTCAATGGGAGGAGGGGGAAGTGAGGTGCGGACGGGCGCACGAATAACGGGTTTAATGCAAGACACATGAAAGACCGGGTGAACGCGGCGCACTTGACCGGACAGTCTAAGCTTAACAGCAACAGGACTGATAACTTTAACAATAGTAAAGGGCCCGATAAAACGAGGCATGAGCTTGCGAGACGTCTCATGAACAGGTAAATTGCGGGTGGATAACCACACCCTCTGACCGCAAACATATCTGGGAGGTCTAATTCTGCGGCGATTAGCGGCTCGACGAGTACGTTCCCTAGTCTGACATAAAACAGATCTCACCCTCCTCCAAGTACGTTTGCACCTCTGAATAAAGGCCTTGACGGACGGAACTGAGGTCTGAGACTCCTGAGAAGAAAAAACAGGCGGCTGATAACCAAGGCAACCCTCAAACGGAGAAAAACCAGTAGTGGACGACGGAAGAGAATTATGAGCATATTCGGCCCAGGATAATTGATCGCACCATGACACAGGATTCTGAGAGGTGAGACAGCGCAACATGCGACCAAGGATCTGATTGGTCCTCTCGGCTTGCCCATTGGTCTGAGGATGAAATCCTGACGACAGACTGGCGGACGCCCCTATCTGCCGACAGAATTCCTTCCAGACTTGAGAGGTGAATTGAGGACCTCTGTCAGACACAATGTCCGAAGGAAGACCATGGATCTTGAAAACGTGATCCACCCTGACCTGGGCGGTCTCCTGAGCCGACGGTAATTTAGGGAGCGGGATAAAATGCGCAGCCTTAGAAAACCGGTCCACGACGGTGAGGATGACCGTATTACCAGCCGAACGAGGAAGACCGGTAACAAAATCCAACGCAATATGAGACCAGGGCCGCGAGGGGATGGGAAGAGGTCTGAGAAGACCCGCCGGAGGCTTGTTAGTAGACTTAGTTTGAGCGCAGATGGAACAAGCAGCCACAAAACGCCGAATATCGCGCTCGCGAGTGGGCCACCAGAATCTCTGACGAATAACAGATAACGTGCCTCTTACACCGAGGTGCGCGACTAATTTAGAAGAGTGCCCCCAGCGAAGAACCGTCAAACGAGCAGCCTCGGGTACGTACAATGTTCCCTCGGGGGCTCGGGGGAAGCGCGTGATGCGCGAAAGCCCACGCTTAACCGCCTGTTCCACTCCCCAGACGGCCACCCCGACCACACAGCGCTGAGGTAAAACCCTCTCATTGGTCGAGGCACCCTCTGATGAGTCGAACTGACGAGAAAGGGCATCTGGTTTGAGGTTCTTGGAACCGGGTCTAAACGAAATGGAAAAATCAAAGCGATCAAAAAATAACGCCCAGCGAGCCTGACGAGTGTTTAGACGTCTCGCAGAACGAATGTATTCCAGATTGCGACGGTCAGTCCACACAATGAATGGTACACTGGCTCCCTCAAGCCAGTGTCGCCACTCACCAAGTGCCAGACGAATCGCAAGGAGTTCACGGTTACCAACGTCATAGTTGCGCTCCGCTGGTGACAGACGGTGGGAGTAAAACGCGCACGGATGAACCTTGTCATCCAGGGAAGAACGCTGCGACAAGACAGCTCCCACCCCAATTTCGGAGGCATCGACCTCAACAATAAACTGACGCTTAGGATCAGGAGTGATCAGGATGGGCGCAGAAGTAAAAAGTCTCTTTAAGCGATCAAAAGCATCCTGAGCATTCTCTGACCACACGAACCTGGTCTTGGACGAGGTGAGAGCGGTGAGAGGGGCGGCAACCTGGCTATAGTTACGAATAAAGCGCCGGTAAAAGTTTGCAAACCCCCAAAACCGTTGGAGCGCGACTCGAGAATCAGGAACAGCCCAATCGAGAACTGCTCGAACCTTATCAGGGTCCAAACTGATCCCCTCCGCAGAAACAACCGAGCCGAGAAAAGTAACCGATTGGGCGTGAAAGACGCATTTCTCAGCCTTAACGAAAAGGCGATTCTCTAACAAGCGCTGCAAGACCCGACGAACGTGTTGAACGTGTACTTGGAGGGATGGTGAGAAAATTAAGATGTCATCCAAGTAAATGAAGACAAACACATTGAGCATATCTCTCAAGACATCGTTTACTAAAGCTTGAAATACGGCGGGAGCGTTGACCAGACCGAAAGGTAACACGCGATATTCAAAGTGCCCGACAGGAGTGTTGAATGCGGTCTTCCATTCGTCTCCCTCCTTGATACGCAGCAGATGGTAGGCGTTGCGCAAATCTAACTTAGTAAATATCTTTGCGCCCTGTAGGATCTCAAAAGCAGACGACATAAGAGGCAAGGGATAGCGATTCTTGACTGTTATGTCGTTCAGCCCTCGATAGTCGATACAGGGGCGCAAAGACCCATCCTTCTTCTTTACAAAGAAAAATCCTGCACCGGCGGGAGACGAAGAAGGAACAATGATCCCCGCGTCAAGAGACTCTGTGAGATACTTCTCCAGAGCCTCCCGTTCGGGCGCCGAGAGGGAGTACAGTCTACCGCGAGGAGGCGTGGTGTTAGGAAGGAGTTCGATAGAGCAATCATACGGACGGTGAGGCTGTAAGGAGACTGCCCGGGACCGACTGAAAACCGCCCGCAGATCATGGTACTCCCCCGGGACACCAGACAAATCATCAGGCTCCTCCTGAAACACAGAGACAGAAGACACAGGAGAAACAGCAGACACAAGACAATTTACATGACAAGATAATTTCCACGAATGAATAGACCCCTTAACCCAGTCAATCTGTGGATTGTGTTGAATAAGCCAGGGATGACCTAAAACAATGGGGGTAAAGGGAGACTGAAAAACAAAAAAAGAAATAGTCTCTTGGTGATTGCCGGAAACAGCGAGACTAACCGGACTGGTGACGCGATGAACAGAAGAGAGCTCTCTGCCATCCAGGGCAAAGATAGGGGCAGCCTCAGTCAAGTCGATCAAGGGAATCTTGTGTTCACGAGCCCACTTCTCATTGATAAAATTTCCCTCAGCACCCGAGTCGATGAGGGCAAGACCAGAAGCCGAGAGACCATCCAGACGGAGAACAGCTGGGATCGTGGTACGTGATCTGGGCGACGAGGAGATGACAGACGAGCTCACCAGTACTCCTCTGTCTACTGGCGAGCTCTGGCTTTTAAACTGCAGTTTGAAACAAAGTGACCAGCCATACCACAGTAAAGGCAGAGACGGTTAATTATGCGCCGCTGACGCTCCTCTGAGGAAATGCGCACACCCCCAACCTGCATGGGCTCAGCATCAGGCTGGGTCTGTACGGGGGCAGTAACAGAAGGACAGGTGTCGCTAGTCATGGAAAAGGGAGAACGAACACGTCGCCTCTGCTCAAAACACTTGTCCAGGCGAATGGCCAGGTCGATGAGCTGATCGAGCTGAGAAGGTGCCCCCCGAGCGTAAATCTCCTCCTTAAGGTCTAAATTCAATCCCTCCAGAAAGCGTGCGATCTGTGCAGGTTCATTCCACTCACTCGTAGTCGCTAGTGTCCGGAACTCTATAGCAAAGTCAGCCACCGACCTTCTACCCTGGCGTAAAACAGCCAGAAGACGAGAAGCCTCACTGCCGAAGACGGACCTATCGAAGACTTTAATCATCTCATCCTTAAAAGACTGATATTTGTGACAGCATGTAGATTGTGTCTCCCAAATGGACGTTCCCCACTCCCGTGCGCGTCCCGTGAGGAGAGAGAGAACATATGCAATGCGCGCCCGGTCCTCTGCGTACGTCTGAGGCTGAAGAGAAAAGACAATCTCACATTGAATGAGAAAGGCTCTGCATTGAGTTGGCTCACCAGCATAACCGGAAGGATTGTTTATTCGTGGCTCTGGAAGCAGTTGACGGCTCGGAGAGGTGAAAGATTCCTGGTGAAGTAAACGAGCAGACAGATCAGACACTTGGGCAGCCAGAGACCTCACAGCCTGATGAGCGGCAGCCAACTCCTCCTCGTGTCTGCCGAGCATGGCTCCCTGGATCTCAACCGCCGTCCGGACGGGCATCTCGTCTGCTGGATCCTCGTCTGGTCGGATCATTCTGTCACGTTAATTAAATGAAGGATCCAAAAGCAGATGGACAGGAATAACAGTCTTTAATGAAATAATAGAAACAAGGCAGTCTGTCGTTAAAGAACACAGAACTGGTGGCGAACTGAAGAGAGAATAAACTCCTGTCTCGATGAGCAGAACAGAACCTCCTTGGCGCAGACTTTATGAACAGGAGAGGTCTCAGTCACGGAGAGTGGCCGATGAGAGCCTCTAGCAGCAGCAACAGCAGGGCACGGAAAATACTCTTAGTAGCCAGACTAATACGGACAAATAAGACAAGACTGGGTTAGCACTTAACTTGATCAGAGAGGACGGACGTAGCGTAACATGCAACAATGATCCGACAAAGAGACAGCTAAAACAAACGCCAGATAAAGGGTGAACACTTAGGGAAAAGTAGAAACAGGTGTCAAGGCAAATCAGCGCGAGCGCTAATTGCAAAGACTAACAGGTGCGGAAAGAGAGAGAGTATGAGCGTGAGTGTGTGAGCGAGTGTGTGTGTGTGTGTGTGTGTGTGTGTGTAGAGAGAATAAATAGAAGAAAACCCCTGCTCATAACAGAAATCTATTGGTAACGACAGAACTTGCGACCATAGTTGGCTAACGATGCTTTTGGGAAACGCACCCCTGGTTGAATCATGCGGCACACTCTGGGGGACGAGCCACAAATCCGTGAGTACCAGTCAGAGAGTCGGGAGTTTTCCCGGTGGGCCGGTGGTGTTTCGAGGCGGCGAGGGCCGGTCTCATAGTTTTTTTTTGAGAGTTAAAAGATGAAAACATTTTTCTAACATGAGGTCTTTGTGTCACTGTCAGTCTTTTTACATTAGTGCAAAACTAGGGTACGCAGATTAACATAACATAAAACTGCAATGGTACTGTTTTTAAAAACGTGTAGAAGGCCTAAGTGTACAGTAAGTGTGTGTGTAAATGTGCTTCAATGAAGACTTCAAAAGCTTTTGAATTTGAGCTTACAGTTCTTTCATCGACCTGTCTTTTACATAAACTTACAAAAAAGATACTTTAACTTAGTCCTCAGATAGAGGAGGGTTGCTGCTAGCTCCGTTAAGGTATTTCTCTCCCTCCCAAACTGCAGTGAAATGGTATGTTTAGCAGCCAGAATTTGAAAAAATTTCAGGGGGAGAAACCCCCTGACCCCTCCTAACATGATCACCCATCGAAACAATTGCAACATCTCAGATTATGCCCCCCCATAATTTTGGCTTGCATGACGCCCCTGATCAGCATCATCTGGTGTTTTCTCCTAAATAAAAGTAATGTAGGCTAAAATATACTTTTGAAATACTTATTTTCATTTATATAGTACATTTTAGGCTAAATGGATTTTACGTCATAGTAATAATTATATAAATCATTATGTATTATTATAATAATTGTTTGGCATCCTAAAACACCATTAATAATGTAATGCACACTGAGACTCTCATAACAAAAATATGTTTGAGCCCTCTTTATTGTCCTGGTTCAAATCAATACTTTTTCTTTGTTCAACGAGCAGTTGAAGCTCTTAATTTTGATATCTCAGAGCGCACGAGATTGATGCATTTAACCTTAAAATGTACAAAATTTTCTTGCGGGGGAGCATGCCCCCCAACCCCCCTAGAGGCACAGAGTCCACCAAACATAGTTTTACAAATTCCTATGGGAAAGAATGACATTTATGAACTTTACTCCAGCAAAGTACAACTAAGTTTCTTTTAAAGGGGTGGTTTACTCTTTTTCTTTGCATGATTGTGTTTATGGGGTGCAATATAACATGTATTCGTGGTTTTTCTTTTTTTTAAAGTCTTATTTTTCATAAACTTTACCTTTATTGTAAGCCGCGCTCTCCTCTGTCCCCTGAACGAGCGGTTTACTTCCTGATTCTATGAAAACACTCCCTCAGAAACGCGTTGTGGGCTCAGATTGGTTCGTTTGGGCGGGTGTGTTGTGATTGGCTAAACTGTCGCTCACGTTGTCCGGAAGGTTAACGCCTATTACCTTACGGGGAAACGCCAGCTCCGGTCCAGATGTAAATAATGGTGTCGAACTGCAGTATCAGTTTGACCCAGAATCAGACCGAGAAAGCCGCAATGAAGCGAGTCAAACAGAACCACACCACACACAGCTCTTACTAAACGTTTCTGAATGATAATTTGCCATATTTTTTAACCATATACACGTTTGTTTTACACAATAGCATATGACTGGCAACGATAGCAACTGACTGGCTAATAATGTTAAGCACGAACAGCGTTGTCAAGTTTACGTTCTTGATCAAATCGAAAATGTCATAAAGCATATATACATGAAAAATACGTTTAAAACATTAGTACTTATACAAAATTCAGGTCCATAATGTTTGTACGCGTTTGTCGTAGACACAAAATACTAGCATAACTAGTAGCCTAGTGGCTATAAAGCCAGCGCTGGCATTTTGAAAAAATAAAACATAAATAAAACACAGGCTAACGTTACGTCTGGAATTATACATGCAAATACATTTAAAACGATTAAGTCTTAGCCTACTTACAGGTTGTGGTCCGAACAACTGCTGCCTCTGGTTTTAAAGTTGGATCTGCTTCATTGTTTATTAACAGTTTCTTGCTGCATTGAACTCGTGGAGATTCTGGAAGCTGTCTTCCGTAAAATGCGCAGCACAGAGAGCTAGATTACGATCGTCGGTCCCACTTTATATTAAGTGGCTTTAAGTACTATGTACTTACATCGAAAAAAAAGTACAACATGTTATTTTGTTCCTGTTGTATTGTAAAACACTTTTGCTATGTTAGGGACAGATGTGGTGGTATGGGTCGGTTTAAGGGTAGGTTAAGGTGCAAGGGTAGGGTCAACATTGTAATTACAAATGTAATTACATAAATTAATTACAGCTGTAATTACATGCAGGTATTTTTAAAATGTAAGTACACTGTAAAAACATGTATGTACACAATAAGTCCATTATATCAAATTATTAATTTCAATGTAAGTACATAGTACTTAAAGCCACTTAATATAAAGTGGGACCCGATCGTCACTTTCAGGAACATAATCAAACATAAATTGTATCCATTGTTGATGAAGTATAGCATCCGTGGGAAGCTTGAAACACAGAAGACCTGACAGCTGCGTGAACACAACTCACTCAACCTGCTGCAGAAATATGCATGCCCTTTCCTGCATATTCCGAAGGGAGTGTTTGATGCAAATGTGCAGGTTAGTGACGTACCATAACCCGTTGTAGTCCCAATCGAGTCGTTTGTGTAGGCGTTTACACTTCCTGGTTTTTAAAAGACGATATCTCTGCTTACATTGAACTTTCAGCGCTGCAACTTTGCAAATACTGTTAATGCACCATCAGCAACATTACACACTATTTAAAATCAAAAAAGTGAAACTGGAATCAACCCCCCCTTTAAATCAATAAAACTGTAAATGCCATAGGCCTATTAAAATCTTGCCAGCGACGAGGGCTGGTGGCCTACGAAATTTCTCGGTAACGTTAGATTTTTTAGTCCCACTTCACCCCTGGTGAGTACGGATTACAAACCCGTGAATAGCTACGGATTGTGAAAGCGTGGGTATGGTTTATGAATTTGTGGGTACAGATTGCAAAAACTGAGGGCACGGTTTACAAATCTGAGAGCACGCATTAGGAACTCGTGGGTACGGTTTATTGATCCGTGGGCACGAATTGTTAAACTGTAAACAGTTTGTACATTTTGTACTGTACAGTTCATAAACTGAGGGGACGGATTTCAAAAAACAGACAAATACGGATAAATTGAAAAATCCTTCAAATTCGTATGGTAGGCTACATTGTACCGTATTTTACGTAATGTACAGTGTATTTAAATAAATAGGCTAAAAAAAATATGTAGCCTACAGGTATAGCCTATATAAGTCGGCTACATTTTAAATAAATGTGTCTCATAAATCTGAGAGTGCACGTGCCCCGCGGTTTGAATAGGCACCTCTGATCGTTTCATAATGTTTTTCTCACCTTTGATTAACACGTGTGCAACCCTATTCACATTTCACAGCCATGTAAAACAAAAGGCTAGTGCCACATAACTTTATCAGAACTTCTTTTACAAATTTAACTGTCGTCAGACCATGAACACCTCTTCATTTAACAGTTCCAGGATGAGGAACACTCGAAAATAATAATAAGGCTACTAATTTTATTGTTGTTCAATATAAATTTAAACAGTTTTCTGCTTTTAATTATTATTTATCACATTATACAATGTTTTAATCATTCCACTATTGTTGACAGAAATCATTGGGTTTGGATGAAAACAGACCCCCAGCCCATATCAGCGGAGAGACAGCATTTTTTTTAATAAACAGATAGTAAACTTACATTTTAAAATGCAGCAATTGCTGCTGTTTTGCACAATATCTCGCAGTGTCCCGACTTTAATGTGATTTGTTTATTTTTGCCTTAAACTTGCATTTTAAAATGCAGCAATTGCTGTTTTGCACAATATCCCGCAATGTCCCGACTTTAATGCGACTTGTTTATTTTTGCCGCGATAGGCATTTCGGCATGCTTAAGCCATACACTGTAAAAAAATTTGGAGTAGGATTTACTTGAAAAAACCTTGCTAAACTATCTCACTCAGAAAATGCTAGTAAATTTACAAAGATTTGCCAAGTAAAAAGCCTAAACATTTATCAGTAGCTTTAATTAGAAATCTTTAAGTAAAATTTACTTGGAATATGGAATTAAGTAAACTTCACAAAAAATAAGTAATTTTAACTCGGCTAGTAAAAGGTTGATTAATATCGATTTCCTTTGCCTTTGTATTACATTTCACTAAAACAACAATCTTGAATTTTATTAGTCATTTGTAGTATGTGCTTTACTTAGATCATCCAATTCCAAGTAATTTATATGTACATCATGTCAGACATTAAGCCTTAGGTGAATGCAAACACCTCAATACTTGGTAGATAATACACAATGGCGGTAACATTTGATGGACATTTTTGTGTTTGAATGTGTCATTTTGAGCAAAAAATTTACTCGAAATGTCACAAAATGGCAATTTACTAATACTGACAACAAAAATCAATGATAAAACAGTGTAAATACAGCTGGAAACCAGTGAAAAATGAGCCTCATTAATTATTCAAGGTCCAGTGCATGATGGGAACCCCAGTATCAGAAAAGTTGAGTAATTTTTACTTAATTTTATTGAGTTGATATTTACAGTTTCATTTCTACTCGCTTGAATTAAGTACTGATATGGAATTTACTTCGTTTTTTAAATTCTTGCCTGAACTAACTTTTTCAAGTAAATTACTGTAACAACCGCCGAACTTTAGAGAATCAGAGACCAGCACACAGATGGCAATTACTCACACAGCTCTTTATTAATTGGTAAAATACAACTCCATCTTTTAAAACACGTTACCCCCCTGATTTATGTTGTAGACTGGCCTATTGGCCCGAAGTCAGATGATAAACCACTTTGTAACAGGCGCGCACTCAACAGACAGCCATCAGAGCAGTCCACGTCTGGTGAGGATAAGACCGCTGTACCAGGCGCGCACTTAGCAGACCGCGATCAGAGCAGTCCACATTCAGTGAGGAGGATAGACACTTTGGCAGGTGCGGCACTTGACTTGTCACTTCAGTCAGGAGCTCCCCTATCTTAAATCATAGTCATCACCTTAACTACCTAACACAATACCCCCACTAGCTGCCTATCTTCACCGCCGGAGACACTAGTTGTCCCGAGCGGCCGTCTAGCGTTTCCCCACAAGTTTGAGCTCCCCCGATCTCCTCCGCAATACTCCAAACCATCCCTTAAATAGACCTCAACTCCTCCCATATCAGCTGTACACATTCAGTTAATTAAACACTTCCATTCATTCCGATTAAGGGGCGTGCGCATTAGTCCCACTCATTCCCTTAATCATCACATTACATTGGGTTTTTTCACTAGTATTTACTTCACCAAAAAATCATTTTTTACAGTGTAGGCTTAAACACAAATGCAGTAACATGGTTTAGTAGCCTAACTGCAAGCCCTGAAAATGTTTTAATTTTATGATCATTTGGTTTAATTTAATACATCTACTAACAAATTAAAATAACACAAAGTAAAAGACAAGTATAACCTATTGAAATAGCCTTTCTAAATTATAGAAAAACTGGGCACCCAGGCTTACGTTGAAGTGTGCCCATTTATGGAAAAATAGAGGCCTTTTTTTACTTCACATTTATTTCATTTGAATTGACTTTTTTCAGCATTGTGATTGAATTCGTTTAGCTACAGTCATGGGCGTCAGTATGGTTTGAAATGTGCTAGAGATGGAAGGGCATTTTCAAAAGGGTACAATGAAGCGTTCATTCTTTTTTCTCTTTCGCGAAGGTCATGTCTTCAAAGACGATTTCCTGTAGCTTACTGATGTAAATAAATAAAAAGTTTACAAAGATGTAATGTCCGACCAAAAATGTTATGGTACTTTGGTTTTAATTGGTCGTATATGAGATCTAATATGTTTTCAATGTGGTGAATTTTAACGTGAATAAATACACAGATTCGCCTATTCTGTGTATGTGCAGTAATGGTCCAGTGGCAAGCATTTTTGCCAAGCGTGTCGGATTATTGACATGCACTGATTTAATTCGTTTGGAATGCATAGACTAATCAGGACCAAGCCATCTGATGAGAAGGTCAATCTCCTCTCTGCTTGTTATACTGAGTTCACGGGTTACAGCTGGAAAAGATGTTTTCCACGCCCAGTAGTTTTCTGGACAGTCGTCAAATTGGAACAGGCCAGAACTCACCATTTCTTTTTTCAACAGATATGTGGCGAAGTCTTTCGCTTGTGGTGGTGCCGGCGTAAAGCACTCAGCAGATACTTGAGAAGGCAGGCCTAATTCATGTCGTTCTTGACGAGGCGTTCTTACAGGATAGTTTTGACTCCTTACCTCATCAGCTCTATCAAACGGCTCTATTTTTACATTTCTAGGAGAACACTGGTAGTTGTGTTGGATTGTTTGTTCCTGTCTCTTAGGAACAGTCTCATCATTCGACTCCTCCTTCACCACTGGAGGAAGAAAACTATGTGATCCAGCAACGCAGCTCCGCGTCACATAACTTGAGTTCTCACTTGCCGGTCGTGAATCAGGAACAATATTTGGAGCATTTTGTAGCTTTGAGTGTTTCTGCACATACTCTCTGGTGTGTTCAAATTTGCTTGAAATGTATGATTCTTTTTCTAGATCGACACTTGCTCCATCTTCTCTATAAATTACTGCTTCGTAAACTGCTGCCTCTGTGGATGCTGCTTCAGCTTCTTTCTGCAGTTGTAACACATATAAATCAGCCTCTGCTTTTCTGCATGCTGTTACAGCTAGCGTTTTCTGTTGATCCTCTTCGATTTGAGCTTTCTCTCTCATCATAATGGCTTCCTTCTCTGCATAAGAAGCTTTTACTTTGCATGCTGCTGCTTTAGCTCTTGCTGTTGTCGCAGCCGCACTAGTTGAAGATCTACTTGAACGCTGTGATCTGCTTGAACCGAGTGCTGACAGATAGCTAACATAAATAAAGCTCCATCACACGTTCTTCTTTGTGCTTATGTGATGCACACTTTACTTTACTTGTAAAACTAAAAGAAACACACAGAAATACAAATTACAATGTAATCCACAAAAAATATCATGGATATTGTTCACACTCAAACATCCATTTAAACAACTAAATAAACAACCAATATCCTTTATAATTTTAAAACATGTGTTCGGAGAAGATAAAGGGAAAAACAGCTTCACTTGTATATTAGCAGTTAGCTCGTGCTTTCATTATCAAACATCAATTTCTAAACATGTTAATAGCAACTAACTTTTAGTTAAACCAACAGCATGCTATTACAGTTGTTTTCAATATAAAATGAATAACTTACGATCGTAACTACTCCAAGGATTAGACAGCAACAACAGTGTGCATCCAAAACAGATCACGGAATGAGTCTCTTCTATTAATCTACGTGCTTCCTCTTGCGTTCTATTAAGCAACGCAATACCATTTTTCACCACTAGGAGTCACAAATGATCTACTTACACAAGTCTAAAATGAACTACAGCTTGCAAAGAAAAACTAACACTGCAAAGAACATACTCTTAACATGGTCATAACGTTTCAGAGGCATGCGCCTCAAATGGGTTCTTTGTGGAAACAAGTTTATGAATATTATATCCCCCCAAATACATTAGCTACAGGTTGAGATTGCGACTACTACTCTTGCCACGATGGACGTATGTTCTTTGTTTTATTTTAAACTTAAACATAAAATAATACTAATGACAGTTTTTTAAAAGAAAATCTTAAATATTTAGGAAGTTATGCTGACACTCTCATGTTGGATTAGTTCACTATTATGAGCTTGACTGAGTGTCAGTTCAATATATGTCAGACTCCAAAGACTTATACCTTTATGTTACAGTAGCTGCCTGAGGAGGACTTCTCTTTAGGCTATGAATATAAACATTGATGTTTACTTGTCAAAAACAATTTTGTTGTGTCTCAGTGTGAGCGGTCCATCGGGCACTGGTCCAGCTGTATTGGGCTACTGCATGTTCTCTGTACTGTAGACGTGGGAAGGGATCGAGTCGAACTTAGACTTTCTGGGTGTGAGTCCTGCAGTTGGTCATCAGGAGTCCGGGTTGTTCCCTCAGGACGATGCCTGATGCCGGACCTGAAGAGATGATGTCTGATTGCGGTTGTCCTCTGGTTGGATGGAGGCACAGGATGGCAACCCACAGCAGCATCCTGGAAAAAGCAAAGGGGAGAGGGAAAGAGAAAGGGAGGAATGATCACAGTTACTCCCCTTCCACCAAAAAAAGAACTGCTTCGGAACTGGTGCTGGTTCAAAGTTGGTTCGGAGTTGGTTCAACTTGCGAACCGCATCAGAACCTGTTTGTTTTTCCACTGACTAGAGCACAAAGGGAACAACGTCTTTACGTCACTGTGTACGTCGCCATACGTATTAGTTAGAAACGCTTGCAAGTACAACATTACTTTGGAATATCTCTAACTCGTGTACCAAGAAGGCTTTAAAAACAATTGAAATATGTAAGTCTTTTAATCTTTTTGTTTGATTTGTAATCTTTTCTGATAAGTTATGTACCACTGTCTTGTGTCTTTTGTCTTTCCATTTATTTGTTCTATACTGTGACTGTTATAATGTCTTGCGTTAACTTCAAGCATAATAATTACAAAGGCGGACTCCATTGTGTTTCTGCAAATGTTTCTCTTGGCTTTGTGATCCTTTATTATGGTCAATAAAGATGCTTATATCACATTTAAACCTGCCTCAGCCCCCGACGTAAGCATGACGTGGTAAAAGAATGGTTCTAGTCCAGCAAAGCGTTGGTGCTACTTTGGAACCAGTTCTCCATGGCCGAGAACCGGTTCTTTGGCTGTCGAAACACAAAGAACTGGTTCGCGCGCAGGCACTGGCTCCGAACCGGCTCTCAAAATGATTTGGTGGAAAAGGGGCTGGTGAGTGTCATCCTTGGTTGGCTAGGACAGTCTTTTCGGTTTGAGGACACCGGTAAACCACTTGCTTCGGTGTTCTGGTGCTGCGGTGTGCAGCACATGGTGCGTCATGGGCATACTCTGGCATGACCCCCCCGCCTTGGGAGAGTGATGTCACCAGGTGCATAACATATAATGATGTCCCGTGCACGCAGCATGTGCTTGGTGAACTGCAGTTGTCTGGGGCACCGGTTATCAGTTGGTTTAGACGGCGTGCATGGGTGGTTGGAGGGGTATGAGAGGTGGTTTCTCATAGTGTTCATGGGCTTGTCATAGTCTTTGGTAAGCTGGAAGGTGCAGTATAGCAAATTCAAACCTTAATTTAGTGCTGAGGCTGTGTCTTCATGGCTGGCTGCGGGAGTTCCCATGAACTCTGTGACCTTGCAGTCCGCGGTTCTGCATGAGTTCTTGTGACCTCTTTGACCTGCCAGTCTGGCTCTGGTGACCTGTGTGACTGGAGGGGGAGGGGTTCTTGCATTTGAGCCCAAACTTCCAGTTGTTTGAAGTCTAGTAACGGCTCAAAGCGATCTATGAGATCTTGGCCAATCAGAAGTGGGTGGGTGTTAATTTGTGAGATGTACACTGGGTGGGTCAGACTCATAGGACAAATTGTTAGGTGAATGGGAACTACCTGTTTGAGCCGGATGTCGTTCTGGCTGTAGGATTCCATATTCAGCTCACATGTTTATGATGTAAGAGTTCGATCTTGGCTCTTAGCTTTAGGACTGAGTCTTTCAAAGAGTTGAGGTCACATTAAAGTGAAGTCTGCGCCAGTGTCTACCAGGGATTCAAGGCTCAAATCATTGTCCACAGTGATTGCTAGGTAGTTTTCGGGCCACCCCCTTTTGATCAGGTTTCCCAGAAGTCTTGGCATTGGGGCTGGTATGGTGATCGATGGGAGGTTATGGGCGGCCTTGTGTGGTTCGCTGAGGAGTCAGATAGTCAAATCAGCATTTCCTGGTCTTATGGGACTTTGGTCCCAGTTGTGGGAAATTGTGCTGTCATGCTCAGGCTGTGCACTTTGTGATGTGACAGGTAGCCCTTTGGTCTGATGCTGACGAGCAGTGTGCTGGGCCCCTTTTTCAGATCTTACGCTTAGACATAGGATGTCTGGCTCGTCACTCTTGTGAGATTTCTTGTGAAGAAACTCTTTCAGCACCTTCAGGATCCCCGCTGTCTCACATGTGTCTGCACTGTTTTTATTTGATGTGTGCTCAGACTTGTGCTTACCAGTAGCATGCAGAGACGGGTTCCGCTGTGGGCTGTTTGGGCTTGAGTCTCTAGTCAATGGAGGTCGGCTGTTTCTGGGTTGCCGGTCGGCTGCCCATGTGTCACCACCCTTTTAGTTGTTGGATGGGTGCTGCCGGGTCCAGAATCTTTCAGAGCGCCCGCTCTGGTGCTTCGGACGAGAACCCTTGCGGTTGTGCTGCCCTCTGCTGGCCTGGAACTGTCTTGACTCTCTGTAAAATGGTCTGTGGTGTTGTGGGGTGCCCTCTAGAGACAGCTCTGAGTAGTGCTCAGAGACAGAGTAGATTGTGGGGGTTTTCACAGTCTTTTCAGACACAGCCTTTTGCTTGGTGTGAGCTTTGTGGGCCAAGTCTCGTAGCTGTTGGGTAGACATGCTATGGGGGCAGGCCAAGACTCCTAAGTGGTGACTCTCTGTGGGTTGCGGATTTCACAGGAACATGGACCTGAAATTGACATTCTCTTCCATACCTGGCTGGTTCCGTGCTCCGACATAGGCTTGTTGGAGTAGGCCGTAGTAGGTCTGTGGGATTTCAAGTCAGCCCTACTTGAGGTCCATGGCGGTGATGAGACCTTGGTCTGATTCTGAATCAGAGAATTCACGGATCAAAACTTGTTGCAGCTGCTGGTAGTCTGTTTTGACAGTCTCTGGTTGATGGTTTAGGAAGCTGCGCACATCACGACTTGACGTAATTCTTAGCAGGTAAAATCTGTCCAAGTGGTCACGTTGGTAACAGTTTGTAAGTGAAAGTCTATGTCTTGCAGGTAGGCGTGCACGTCGTGGCCTTCTGCAGGGTTTGGAGTGAACATAGGGATATTTCTGGTGAGCCAGCCTGAATTCGTATGAATTTTATGAGGTGGCTAATTCATAACAATTCATACGACCTCACTTGTATGAATTAGTAAGATTTTGCTAAATCGTACATATTTTACGAATTGGCAAATTCGTACGAATTCGCACGAATGACCTACCCCTTACTACGCCCCTAAACCTACCCATCACATGGGTTTAGACAAATCGTACGAATTTGTACGAATTAGTACGAATTAGCCACTTTTTAATAATTCGTCAAATTCGTACGAATTGGTTGCGAGATAGGGTAGGGCGAGCTTGTGAAGTCCTTTGGGAGCCATGTCGTGGTTAGTGACAGGGGTTCTCTAGAAGGGCTATCCTCCCCTCACTGCTGACAGGGGTTCTTGTGGGCTGGCTGGTGATATCTTGAACTGGGCTTTCGCCCCCTGTTTCAGTTCTGGGCCCGTATTCATAAAGATTCTAAGAATCCTCTCAAAACTTTTACGTAGGAGTCTTAGCTTAAGAGCGATTTGGGACCAATCTGAGAGCAACTTTGAGTCAGGAAAAAACAAAAACTTTCATCTTAGTGAGGAGGCGGGGCTGACCCCGTTGCTATGTATGACACACTCCTTTGAAGACTGTGATTGGTTGGTTGTCCAAGAAGGAAAAAAGAGCAATTTTAAGAATAGAGTTTACTCACAGATACACACAAACAGACACAGACTATAAAAAAACATTTTTTTACCATGCTGTTAATTTCCTAAAGTATTTGATTAGCTTAGAATAATAAAAAAATGTTCCACTCTTTCCAATTACACTGATTGCTGTCTATTTAAGTGGTTTGAAAGTTGGTTTTAATATAGAATAAAAAACGAGAAAGATGAGCAAGCCCAACTGGACAGAAGAACAGTGTTTACTGATAGTCCAGTTAGTGGACGAACACTAGACCATCATTAAAGAAAAAAATTGGACTGGGTGTCACGGCACGGAGCAAGAAGCGGATGGGGGAGCTTATAAGCCTACATTATTAACGATTCATTCCCCTGCTTGTGTGCACCAGGGAAGCCTGCTATATTCAAAAATGCAGTTTTTTGAGCAAAGGTGGGAATGTCTAGTGGAAACTAAATGAACTGCGACACAATAAGAGGTTCTGAAAGTGCTGTAATCACTGACCCAAATCACTGCTGATTTATTGCATTTTCTCATTTGCCAAATATCTAAATGTAGTGATTACTTTCATTTCTGGCGGTATGGCATTGCACTGTGTCGGAGATATTAGCGTGTCTCTAATAAGATCAGTCACAAACATGATCCCTGCACGATCTTGTCTATAGCATCTTATTAACTCACTGTTGTCACGCTGGTGGTGCGGTTGAGGCAAGGATAAGGCGGGATCCAAGTGCAGCTCATGCTTATTTTAATATACAGATTCAAACAGACTAGATACAAGACTCTAACTCAGAAACAGAATACAAGAACAACCGACATCAACCTTTTGACATAAAACAAGAACTCACAAACTGTAAACAATATGAATGTAAGCCAGAGGAGAACTGGCCCCGACTGAGCCTGGGTTCTCCCAAGGTTTTTTTCTCCATCCAATCTGATGGAGTTTTGGTTCCTTGCCACTGTCGCCTTGCTTTTGGCTTGCTTGGCTTGCTTAGTCGGGATTATTTAGGATTATTTAGGATTATTTAATATTTAACAATATTATCGATCTGTGTTGTACTACTTTCATGTTATCACTGTGAAGCTGCTTTGATACAATCTGTATTGTGAAAAGCGCTATATAAATAAATGTGACTTGACTTGACTTGACAAAGACAAGGCAGAAACACAGGGCTTAAATAATAAAGGACAAACGAGCTAGACAAGATAACAAGGGGGCGTGAGAAATCAGAAACACCTGGGATAATTAATAGACTGGGAAACACTGATAATATAATGACAAGACACAAAACCACATTATGACATAGCCCCCCCCCCCTATGGGTGGCTCCTGACGCCCATAAAAAAAGTAAAAAGTTCAGGAGGGCGGTGAAGCAGAGGCAGTCTTGCGGGAGGGACGGAGGGCCAGGGCCAGGCCCATACAGGGGAACGGGACCAGGAGGTAGGAAAGGCAGGCCTGGGTCGCAGAGCATGGCCGGAGCAGGACGAGGCGAAGGCCAGGGCGGAGCAGGATGAGGCGAAGGCCAGGGCGGAGCAGGACGAGGCGAAGGCCAGGGCGGAGCAGGACGAGGTGAAGGCCAGGGCGGCGTTGCCGGACCCTCGGGCGTCCAGGGCGGAGCTGTGGGACCCTCGGGCGTCCAGGGCGGAGCTGTGGGACACTCGGGCGTCCAGGGCGGAGCTGTGGGACCCTTGGGCGTCCAGGGCGGAGCTGTGGGACCCTCGGGCGTCCAGGGCAGAGCAGGATGTGCAGGTGGCCACGGCGGTGAAGACCCCTCGTGCGACCATGGCGGTGAAGACCCCTCGGGTGGCCACAGTGGTGAAGACCCCTCGGGCGGCCACGGCGGTGAAGACCCCTCGGGCAGCCACGGCGGTGAAGACCCCTCGGGCGGCCACGGCGGTGAAGACCCCTCGGGCGGCCATGGCGGTGAAGACCTTTCAGGCGGCCATGGCGGTGAAGACCAGGGAGTAATAGGAACTGACATCGACTCCGGAACAGACACTGGCTCTGGAATAAACACAGACATAGGCACAGGACCAGACACTGGGACAGGGACAGACACAAACAAAGAAACAGATGCTGGCTCTGGCTCAGGAACCGCAGACACTGGCTGGACAGAAGCGGCGTGAACAGTCTCTGGCTGGGCGTGGCTGACAGGAAGAGGCTCTGGCTGGGCGTGGCTGACGTGAAGAGGCTCTGGCTGGTCGTGGCTGACGTGAAGAGGCTCTGGCTGGACGCGGCTGGCGTGAAGAGGCTCTGGCTGGACGCGGCTGACGTGAAGAGGCTCTGGCTGGACGCGGCTGGCGTGAAGAGGCTCTGGCTGGACGCGGCTGGCGTGAAGAGGCTCTGGCTGGACGCGGCTGACGTGAAGAGGCTCTGGCTGGATGCGGCTGACATGAAGAGGCTCTGGCTGGACGCGGCTGACGTGAAGAGGCTCTGGCTGGACGTGGCTGATGTGAAGAGGCTCTGGCTGGGCAGGGCAGACCTGGAGCGCAGGCTCGGCAGACACGACATGAACAGTCTCTGGATCGGTTACAGGACAAGACGAGGATTTACAGATAGCCTCCAAAGCCGTGACAAGACAGGACAAGGATTCAAAACCAGTTACCTCTGACACCTCCAAAGGTTCTGCAGCAGATACCACCACTTCTGGAGGTTCTACAGTGGTAGCATCAAGAATCTGGTAAAGTTCATTAACATGACAGGTACCATGCACATCTATGGTATTTTTGACCATGACATGACAGGCTGAGAGGACATTGCTGGGCGCACCCACCTTACAAGTGGCTGAAGCAAACACCTCCGCCACAAGAGGTTCTGCAGCACGTGCTGCCACCTCTTGATTAACTGCAGTGGATGCCTCAGCCTGGGGCAGTTCTGAGGTGGTATATGCAGCCCAAACGCAACATAGAGCGATCCCCATCATGGGAAGCGTTTCTGACAGGGTAATCAGTACAGGATCTGAAGGATCAAAGTGAGTGGGTTTGGGGATACTAGCTGCGCGTACAGACACCAGTGGTGCATCCCTCACACTGGAAATCAGACTGGGCAATCGAAGCACTGACCTTGAATATCTGGGTGTGGCAGACAGGACAGTTTCTGGCTGGTCAGTAGTTACATGACGAGACTCAGGAGAATCAACTGTGACTTGGCTTGACTCATGACGATCAACTGTGACTTGGCTTGACTCGTGACAATCAACTGTAACTTGGCTTGACTCGTGAAGATCAGCTGCAACATAACAGTGCTCTGGTAGATCAGCTGCAACGTAACAAGACTCTGGGAGATCAGCTGCAACGTAACAAGGCTCTGGAAGATCTGTCGAGACGTAACAAGGCTCTGGAAGATCTGTTGAGATGTAACAAGGCTCTGGAAGATCTGTTGTCATAGATGCAGAGTTAATGGTGCATTCCTCCGCGACCCCCACAGTGAAAGACGAGCCATGTAACAGAAGAGCATAATCTAAAAAGTGACTGAGCGATGTACGAGGACCCTCAAGGATTACTTGAGATCTTAGGGGTTGATTTATGCCATCACAAAAAAGTCAATAAGAACGCAATCAGGCAGATCAGAAAAATGTGCTAAATCCAAATACTCCTGAATATATACCTCTAGAGGTCTCAAACCCTGCTTTAGGGCTAGTAACTGTTTTGCAAGGTTCATACCTGGCCAGTGTTCTTCAGAAAAGCCGCTGGATCCTTGTGGGGCTGAGTATTCTGTAACAGGGCTATCAAGACGGGAGACGTGCGGATCCATATGCAAGGCTTTATTCCAAGACATGGTCTCAAAACAGGCAAGGTCAATCAGAAGCAAACAGGTATGGCAGAGGCATGGCACAGAGTAATCCTTAGGGCAAGCATGGGTAGACGATCAGCAAACAATATCCAACAGGGCAAAACAGAGAGAGAATCCAGGAAAACAGCAATAATCCAGATGAGGTACAAACAGAGTACAAAGGGCTAGGCTAAGGGTTAATCCAGGAAACAGGCAAGAATCATAACAAGAACAAGGCAAGTGCGAACTAGGAGCTTAATGCAAATGTGTTCTTGTTCACAAAATGAGATGTTATGGTCGCCCATCAATGCAAATGTCTCTGTGTATAGATCGGATCATAAACATGCTGGTACAGATCATACCAGTTCGGCCAGATTCGTAGTCATCTATCTTCGGATGCGGCGCCGCGCGCAAAGTTACAAAAAGTGCCGTGCACACCGCCAGGCGCAATGGGGTCTTGTGGACCCTACGCGCACGACCTCCCACACCGCAATGACGTCATTTTTGGCGCGCGCCCTTCGCGCTCTTGCGGACGCGTCGAGTATAAACAAGGCTTAATGCCGGGCGTACACCAAAAGACTTTTAAAAGATTTAGAAAAGACGTTATAAGATTATCAGCTCACATCTAAAGACTTTGGGCTCAGAGTTTTTAGTCTCAGACTAAAGATTTTATGAACACTGAATCTTGTAGTGACACTATTTAAAAGACTATAACTAGATTATTTTAGCTTCCCACCAAATTCCTCCCATCATTCTAGTACCGCGGTTGCGTGAATGTTAAAACAACGCGGATTAGGGCGCGCACTTGTTCATGAAGTAAAGTATAGTGTGCATCATGTGTCCTTATTGTGATGAATTCAGTTAAATAAAATACTTGTAAGGGATGATATTGTTGATGATTTACCTTGGATACGAGCGAGAGTGAGCCTGAAGTGTATTCGTGCTTTGGAATCAGAGCAACACATTTGGAAATCCCTGTCTCCTCAAAAGAGTGCGTTTGCAAGCAACAGAAGTAGGCCTACACTTTATGTGACACGCACAGTAAACCTGTATTGTACACTCAACTGCGCATAATAGCAGCAAATGAATACTTAAAAGCCTTTAATTTTCTCAAAAACAACAGTGTGCCTTATAACGTTAATCCGGAGCACTTTATATCAAGCGCCTTGGATAAATTGGTTAACAACGCTCCGCGTTATTAAATTCGCCCGTGAACTCGCGCTCGTGTCCATCTTATGCCCGCTTTGTCTCACGGCCAGTTCAACTTGATATAAATCAGGTTCTGTGTGTCTCCCGCTCACGAGTGCTTACTCTTAACAGACACACACTGTCCCCGGCGCTGAATGCTCATATGAGTCAGCCTGCGAATGTAAGTTACGTGCCCGTCCGAACGCGCTCACTCTAATAAACGCCTCACCTCCGGCGCCGCGTATTCACATCTCTGCATAACGTAAACCCAGTCAAACATGTGACTGTAGTATCTTATGTGCTTTATAATCCAGTGCGCGCGCCCTATGAAAAATGTTCTAAAATAGGTCATTCATGGAAGGTGCGCCTTAAGTGTGGAAAATACGGCTATATATATATATACCCACGTTCTGCTATCTATCATATATCGAGCTATAATGTTTTGCTCCATATCGCCCAGCCCTAGAGAGAGGCGGACACGCAAACCTCAATTTCATTGGTTGTTGACTGTTTTACATCACTAGGACTATGCTAGGACTTACGATAATATCAAACATGTTTGATATGAAAGACTAGAGAAAGACTTGCATAAATCAGGTCGTCGACTGCAGATTATCACCTCACATATAAAGATCGAGATGACGGGAGCGCGCCGAGATTCCAGTGAGATTCCTAGAGACTGCCGGTCTTTTTTTTTTTTTATTATTTATCCTTTATTAACCAGGTAAAAACTCATTGAGATTAAAAATCTCTTTTTCAAGAGTGACCTGGCCAAGATGCAGCATAAATTACACAAAAGGCACATTTAAACAGATATAAAAATAGATAAAAACACATCAAATACACATGCATATATAAGATAATAGACCCTGTGCTGGAAGAGAGAGGAAAAAAAAAAAAAAAAAAACCTATGAACAGTTACACTGACCAATGTCTTCCAGTTCCCTAATCTTTAGCATTGAAACAAACTGTTTATAAGAGGTAAAAGTAGTCATTTTCTTTAGTCTTAGACTGTGAAAATCCTTTGGTGTAAGCCCAGCATAAGGGAGTGCTAAACGCAAAACAATACTCAGCATAAAGGAGAGGAAGTCCAAGGCTTATAAAGAGTGAGAGATGGTGTGTGAATGTGAGGGTGATTAGTGAAATCAGCTGTGAGAGTTGTCAATGCAATGAATGATGGGGATTGTAGTGAAGAGTCCATGATGTGAGTGAGTGACCTCTGGTGGTGAATGTCCGGAAGTGAATGGACCAGATACGTGACAACTGTCAGATTGCAACACATTTCTTCTCCCTCTCCAATCTCTCTGCCATCTTCTCCTCTGCTAAAGAAACTCTTAAGTCTCTTAAAAGCCCTCATCTGTACTCCTAACTATTTTGACCTCTTTTAAGGGTTAAGATTCTTTCTGAATTACTTTTTTCTTTACTGGGATTTTTTTCTTTAATTTTAAGAGTAAACACCCACATTTCTAAGAATTTTCTTAGAATTCTGTCACTAGAAGCTACTTTTTGCATTAAGATTCTTTATGAATACAAGCCCTGGGCTCTTGGCTGAAAGGTATGGACCTGCTGGTCAGGGGAAACTCTGTGGTGTGCGTTTCCCCTTCCCAGTCACTCTGCAGTCTTTCAATTCTTTGTGAACAATGTCAAGTTTGTATTTGAGATCGTGGATTGAAACCAATCAGGGATAACTGTCAAATCACCACAGCACAAGAGAGAGTTCTACCAATAAATACAAAACAGAATGAAGAACAAGTTTCATGCCGGTTTCTTTGTCGCTCAGATCGTCTTCAGAATCAGTGAGCGCTTGTTCATAAGCATCCGGGTTGTCGAAGAAGTACTTCAAAACATTTTCGGTGTAAATGCCACGGTTCAGCTCGTCTGTGACAATCTTTGCGGAGTCCATGTTCATTGAATTTTGATATTAGATAGAGCTGGCCAGAGTGCTGCATAACAAGTAGCCATGCTGTTCCCTTGGAGGGCTGTTGCAAAAGCCGGCTTATCGAATATGGAAATACGCACAGACAATGACACGCCCCTACTGCATGCTAGAATCTCAGAAAAACAAGCTGATTTCAACCTCAAAATGTATGCTTTAAATATATAGCAATAAAGAGGCTTCTTCGTGATTTCAACTAACATATTCTGCCAAAAATAAAAACTCTGCTCGAAAGTCGTTCTGCCGACTTGTGTCCCTACTTTCGGTGATTGTTCACATATGTATTGAAGGTTAGACAGCACGATTTCAATAATTCACTGGGAAAAAAATGAAATGCAAGAAGAGAGAATTTTGAGAAAAGAATGACATTTTCTAGTGTCCACATGATGGCGCTATTGTGCTCACGCAGAATGAAGTCAGGGGTGTGGTGGTAATTCGAGAACTGTCAAGCACTTAAAGGCTGCCCTCTAGTGTTTGTCCGTAGAATAACCACCAGCCTGCACGTGGGAGGATTTCTTCGCTGTGCAGCCTGTAAATTGTGGACAACAGGAATTATATCTTATATATATATTATATATCTGTTATTCAATTCCGATAAACTTTTGTCAAATAACACTATGATTCAAATGTCTTAGGTTTCGATTGATTAGCTAAGCCAATGTTAACCAGGAGTTATCGTTAATCTAAAGATTATAATATCATGCCTATACTAAGATGAGAAAAGGAACATCACTTTACTTAATCTTTTGATCCCACTGAGAGAAGATTCTCGTTCTGAACAGGGGATTTTGTAATTAAAATGTAGTAATGCAAAGAGATGTCTTTGTCTTTTCAGGAACAAATTTAATACCATGAAACTGCAGTTTACTTTATTTAGTTTACAGTTTATTTTACCTTAGCAATTAACAGTGACTAAAATGTTTGACATATTTAGCAGCTGTTAATGTGCTGAACTGAGACAGGCTTTGTGCCTTTGAGTTCGTCAGTGAGTTCGCGTTGCGACTTTTCCGCGTCTTTGAGTTTGTCAGTGAGTTCGCGTTGCGACGCACATAACAAACAGTTAAATAACAATATACACATAGATTGAAACTGAATTGCTCACAAAGTTTAAAATGTGCTCGCATAATTCTCCACCACTGTAAGGAACCTGGGATATTCCTATTAGCTCAGATAACAGGAATATAATCTTAATAACTAATCATTAAACATAATCAGGGAATCACCTACAAATTCTAAAATTATCCGTAAAGGGAGAGGTTACCAACGGCCTGTTTGTACAGCCAAACACAACATATTATGATCTCTATCCAGATTGGTGAAAATAGATCAATTGTACTATCAATAATCAATCATAAGAATTACATTAAATATTAATATCTCAATTATGTCTATCATAGATCGATTGTCAGGATAATCTTTAAGGGGATTAATTTATGATCGAATCATCTGCTTGTCCAGCAAACCTGATCATTCAATCTCCATCAAACCTCACAAAATTATCCTACTTTATAGATTCTCAAGAGAAGCTATTCCTCTGGCCACAAGGATCAACTTTCATGTTCTATAGCAATACCTTTTTAAAATAAATTTGTAAAGCATGTAGCTTTGGATTGTACATTTAAGGGACTTATAAGAGACAGAATCAATAAATGAATATAATGAATCTAATAAAGGAAGACTACATATATACGGTTACTAATGTTACAAAGAATAAAATGCATTTACAACAAAATACAACAACAATGAAAGAGAATGCATAAACAGAGAGAGAGAGAGAGCGATAGAGAGGCAAATTACAGACTGTAGACCTTTGAGAGAAAACAGGGAAAAACACAATCTTAATGCTCTGAAAGCTTGATAAATGGATACTTGCACGTGTGGCTGCTTCGAAGGCATGTGGATGCATGTTCCGTGGGAGTGTCACATGGTCTGTGGATGGGTTTGCAGCCCACACTTTCAAATAAAGGTTTAAAGGTCTTTGATGTAAAATACCGAAGAAACAATTCAGGTTAAGTCCAATTACTCTCCGGAAGGGAGATCACAAGGGAGTTACATGATGAAGCGCCACTGGAAGAAAAAGAAGAAGAGAGAGCTGATCTTGAGGATCAGTGATTTTGAAGCGTTATAACTGTCACGGCTATTCTAAACCAGTTCGCTATAGTAGAATGAGGGGGGAAATCAGTCTTGTATCAAATACCATGTCCAGGGTACTCATAAAAAACAAGACGACTAAACAAGTCTTCTCTCTCAGAATATATTTAATTTTACACAACTTAATCATACAGTACACTCAACCAACAAAACATCACAAAAGGAAAGGCCCTGGAGGAAATGAATAGTTGAATATGAAATGTTCAATCAAAGCTGTTGTCAGACATTGAAGTTGTTGAAGTGAACAGTCTTTTGAATTAATATTCTTATCTGGTGGTGGTAGTAACTGATAAAATGATGAATTTGTCCTTCTGGTTGCAGCCCGGGATTCTTTGAATAAAGTCCTTGGGTAGTTACCCGCATGCACCCAAGCATTCTGCCAATCTAGTACTCAGGGCTGTATAAATCACAGGTAATACAAAAAACTTCTATAACAGAAAACAACTTATTAACAACTTTACAAGTTCTTTTATCAAAGCATATACAAGATGAAATAAAACTATAAACTCATGGTTGAGCAGTTTCTCAGACGAGGATTACCATTCAGAACAGCAGATACTATGGGTGCTTCTCAATATCCCTCCTCCGTCCTCCCTCCTATGACCCGGAAACCGATCGAGCTCAGCCATCTTGAATGACATCTCAATTCTCTAATTGCACCGTGAGGAGTCGAGGATCGAGGAGTGAGGAGGCTTCCTGAGGAGTCATAAGCGAGGATACACAGGTGCATCCTACGCAGAACTGTTATATTGACTAAACGTGACGCACTTGTCAATTCTCCTCCCCCTTCACATCGGTCACAATCATTTTAATTTATACTTTACCTTTGCAATTTATATAAACCACACATCTCAGATATTTCAACAGTATTGCCTATCTTTATTATTATTTATTATGAATTTATTAAATAACTTCAACAACATAAGGGCAGATCCTTTTAGCGCTGCTGATGACACTGTGGAGTGACGCTCGAGTGATCAAGTATTACAATGTACATAAAAAAGCTTTTATTCGATTCCTCTGTCCTCCTTTCCTTTCCTCGCTTCCTTCCCTCATGTCCTACAGGGGGTGGAGCTGAGACGCAAGGAAAGGAAGCAAGGAAAGGAAACGAGGATGCACAAATAAGAAATGGGAAGCACCCCATGTGGTTACCATAGACAGTAAAAGAAATGGACAGAGCGATCTCATTGGAACTCCATTGAGACGATTGAAGCCCGTTATGGGTGATTTTTTAGCACTTCCGTCCCTGACGCGCAGACTCATACAGAGCTAGACTACGTAGATGTGACGTGAGTGAACCGTTTGACTTCTGGTGCGGTGGCATGAGAAATCTGAATCATTCCCTCCTGAAACATGTGCAGAGGCAGAGAGTATGAATAGGAGCTGTCCACGGGCTAGGAGAAGGAGACAAGTTTGCTAGGTATTCTGATTAATTATTTTGTCATTTTGCCTCCACGTTTCCCGATTGCGCACGAGCAACCCGGTCTCATCCCAATTCGTCATATAACTGACGTTTTGGGACGTCTTTTGACCATTCGTCAATATACGACTTTTTAGGGCCCCCTTAAACGTCGGTAGATGACGTTATGGGATCCTAACTCTACCCCATACCTAAACCTAACCCTAAACCCAACTCGTCATCTAACTGACGTTAAAGGTAAAGCGTCAGTTGTATGACGACCCGGGATCGTCATCTACCGACGTTTAAGGGGGCCCTAAAAAGTCATATATTGACGAATGGTCAAAAGACGTCCCAAAACGTCAGTTATATGACGAATTGGGATGAGACTGTGTTAGCACGAGCTTCTTCTCCTGTCCATACGGTAATCTCAAAACTGTGCGACAGAGAGTCGCGTGGGTATGATGCAATCGTTAGCCTACTTTCACTAAAACTGCTTCTACGGGGCCATAACATAAGCTACAAGGTAATGGAGCTATTTATACATTGTCGAGTTTCTTTAAAAATAAATAAAGGACAAATGGGGTCTTCAAACGCCTCAGATGTAAAGTTATTCACTGTCAAAGTGACGCCAAAATGAATGGGAGTCAATGGGAATGCTAACGCAAGTTCTGCCACAAGATGTCTTTGTCTCTTTGCCGGAATGTTCAATTTCATTGGGTGTTTGACGAAAAGAATCTACAAGATTGTTATAATACTAATTCTTCAAAAAGTTAGCAAAATGTAATGTAAATTAACAAATGGGGGACGAAGAATGGAGTTTATAGAGACTAAACATGCAACACATATGACTTTGGGTTAATCATAGTATGCAAGTCATGTCTCAAACATTAACCCATTAGAGTTTACAAGAAACAGACCAAACAACATACAGGAAAATCATGAGATGGAACATTTATCACATGGTTATATACGTATATCTAGAATAGGATTAAAAGGATTCATTTCTTCTTCTCAACAAGAATTAGGAGACAATTCTCTGCACATAATTTTTGTGAAGATGTACACAATGTATCTTCTTGCCGGAAAGGGGGAAAGCTTTGTTTTTACTCACGTTCGCGATGGGCTATATGCATGCATAAATTCCGCATTTGACGCAAGGATGCTCGTCCATTTCCGGTTGTGTAGATTATAGCGGAGGAAAACCGAGGAAAACGGGATTATGGCAGAGTCTTCAATATTTACTGTCCTCCCGTCTTTGAAACGAAACGTACATACGTTTAGATGTAATTGTATATATAGTTATGTTTATTTAATATAATTTTAAAAAAAGAAGCATAAACACAATGAGGGGTGTCTGTTTTATCTGTTTTTGTGACTAACGTTTCTTTAGTATAACCATGGAGTATAAAATTCAATATAAATTCTCGCTATTGCATTGGACTCTATGATCGGCGGAAGTTATCGAGCATCCTTATACCTTCACCGGAAATACCGCCTTGCATAGAGCCCATTAATCTGTCAATGAACGCCATTAGGAATAGACCTCCTGGCGCTTGCTGGTGAATTACTAGCCGAGAGTCAAAGGTTAAAAGCTTTTCAACTATAGATTTGAATGAGTCCCAACTGACAGAGTCCAGATACCATACAGATGGCTCTTACAGACTGTTTTTAAATATGTTTGGATATATTTGTTTTGCTTTTAAAGGGGTCATGAACTGGCTTTTTAAATTTTATTATATTGTTGTCTGAGGTCAATTTATGACGTTCGCTTGGTTTTTGCATTCAAAAACATCAAAATGAATAAGTAATAGGCTATTTTGTACCCAAGTTGTGAGCCTACCTGAAAAACAGTCAGTTTTTATGGGCGTGTCGCACTGAAGACTTGGAATTAAACACCCACTGCTGTGAGTGGATAACAGTTTTGCATATTATAATGAGTTTAACTCATCCGTCGGTGCACGTCGGGGAAAACGTCCAATGTTGTAAAATGGCAACCGGATTTGCCCATACATTTTCGACCCAGAGTCCGTGTGTTGCACAATTCCTGTCAGATCCAATATAGACGGCACAGCACCGTTCTTTACTCTTAATTGGTCTGCAAATCCAGTCTTGTTTACAAAACATTCCTCAGTGAAATGAAGCGAACAGACGACAATGTTTTACTTCATCAGCTGGAACGTCATTAAAAATAAAGTTTATCCATGCAGTCCTATTGGAATCCAGAGAAAGCTTATGCAGCGACTGTCTTCTTCCACAACCAGGTACTGCACAATATTCTGTATTGCTCGGTAGCTCGATCCGGTTCGTCATCACAAGGTAAGCATGTATGTCACTTAGCTATGCATGTAATGCGCGAATCGGTGGGCGGGGCTAAACCAGCCGTGTTAAAGCAGGTGTTTATCTTCTTCTGTGGGGGTGGTGTTGGTGGTGTTTTATCCTCTTTGTCGTCATAGTTCCCCACTTTTAAAAACGAGTAATTTGCAGAGGCTGGTGTCAATAAAAGCTTTTATTGGACTAACAAGGCTCCTTTTTTTGAAAACATGTCTATTAAGATAAACACATAAAATAGCTTCTTATTGCATATAATGCTGCATCATTTGTTTTACAGCAGTAAATACTGTAATACAGAGTAGACAATTATCGAGCAGCGAGCAAAGAATAATTATTTTTTTTCTAAGAAAAAATCCACAATTAAGGCAACGGGATTAAAACATATATAGGCCTATTTGACAGTTTTGGGGACTTTGGATTGTGTGTTTTGCATCAGCATTTCCTCAGAGCTCTGACTTATTAACTATCATCAACTGGAGATATGTCCACCTGAAACAATATAGATATAGGCTACAGATCTTTATTTTCCAGATTATCCCCAAAAACACATCTCCTGCTTTCCTTCATGGCATAATTAATTTTATTAAAACATAGAATTAACTCTGGAAAGATTGTTGTGATATGACGTGACATAATAGGGCAGCCCTGCTGTGTCCCTTAATCATGAAGATTATTGTTTTCTAAATATCGGCCATGCACTCTCACGAACTGACTGAACGCTGTGTTGATGCGTGTGTGCACCTAACCAGTCGCGTGATGATCGTTTGACAAAAGTCTGGATATCATGGATATCATATTTGGCGCGTGCACCCTCGTGCAGCGGCACTACAGGAGAGGGTGAGACGCGCCTATGTTCTGGATTCTCCTGCTATTAAAAAAGATCGCTATATTATCACATTAAGTTGATAATTAAGGACATACTAAAACAGCCCTCAGTCTGACGGCCAGTCCACGAGTTTAATCTCCGCGACCGCGTGTCGAATGTCGTTCAAGAGGATTCACGAACGAACCAAAGAGCAAACACCAGACTGTGTGCAGGTAGTACTCATGGGAGTTGTAGTGTCATAGTGATAGATAGCAATCTGTTTGTTATGTCAGGTGTATTTTGACGAGACTACAATTTTTCAACACGCCAAAGTGGCTAGTGGGAGTGTCTATGTCACCCGCCACGCGTGAAATCCACCCGCATTTGGCGGGTTGTTAATGTCAAGCCCTGAGCTTGAGGTCAACACATTGGATGGATTTTTGATCTCGAACAGTTTGGCCGTGGTGAGGAAACTATGGCGTGAAAAGAGAAACACAAAGTCTTCACAAAGAAACTTCTGCATACATTAACTGATGAAACTTCAGCAGTGTGTTCGTTGTAAGAATGGGGGGTGAGTGGGTGTGTGTGTGTGTGGGGGGGGGGGGGGTGGTTAGTTTTATGTACAGTAACAAAACCCGTTACGTATATTGTATTCGAGCCGGACAACTTTCTAATTTAGTCATTAGCTACGACCATTATAATATATTTATTTTGATATTTTGGTATTGAATATGGTAGATTAACCACCACATGCTTGGGCCCTAATAATAAAAAGTTATTATAAATTAATATTTTATTCCCACCAAACTTTTTTCAAAATGATGAAAATACATTAAAGTTGCTAAATTGTGAATGGATATTGAATATCTCAAACTCTTATGGTGAGGGATTAAAGTGTAACTAAACTGTAACTGTAGTATAACTAAAGGGACCAGTGTGGTGGTGCCACCAGCTTGGGCCCACAATCACTGCACATAGCTATATGTATGTATATATATATATATATATATATATATATTTGGGTTGTAACAATACACATATTCATATTGAACCTTTCAGTACAAGGCTTTCGGTTCGGTTTTCGGTAAACATTTTTTAACCGAACTGTTCGTTGGACCATTTATCCTGCTGACCAAAATTTCGCTATTTCAAACGTAGGTGTGTTGCGCGTGACAAGCACGCTTATAATGTAAGAGACGCTGGCGTGACCACAACATTTCCCAACATCAAATGGCAAATGTAATGTAACGGAATAAAACTAAGCTACTCATTATTTTGTGGTTGATGGACCGTTTATCAGACCGAACCGTGAATTTTTTATTATATATATATATATATACATACATACATATATACATTATTTATAAATATATATATATATATATAATTTTTTAAATTCTTATTATTATTATTTAAAGGCGAAGGCCCTATTGTTTTCTTTAGGATTATTAGTAGGGCCCAAGCCTTAAAAAGTCGAAGGCTCTATTGTTTTCCTTAGGATTATTAGTAGGGCCCAAGCCTTAAAAAGGCAAAGGCCATATTGTTTTCCTTTGGATTAATTTTTTTAGGGCCTGAGCACCGATGGTTTGTGGACCCTCTTGGAATTGCTCTGTTTATTATTATTGAAGGGGTGAAGACCCCTCGGGTGGCCAGGGCGGTGAAGACCCCTCGGGTGGCCAGGGCGGTGAAGACCTTTCAGGTGGCCAGGGCGGTGAAGACCCCTCGGGCAGCCAGGGCGGTGAAGCCCTCTCAGGACCAGACACCGGCTCAGAAACAGACACTAAAACAGAAACAGTCACAAGGATAGACACAAACACAGACACAGACACTGGGTCTGGAACCTACATGAGCTCCAGCTCTGGAACAGGCACTGGCTCTGCCTCAGGACAGTCATGGACAGTCTCTCGCTGGGCAGACGGGATGTGGACAGTCTCTCGCTGGGCATATGGGACGTGGACAGTCTCTCGCTGGGCAGACGGGACGTGGACAGTCTCTCGCTGGGCAGACGGGACGTGGACAGTCTCTCGCTGGGCAGACGGGATGTGGACAGTCTATCGCTGGGCAGACGGGATGTGGACAGTCTCTCACTGGGCAGACGGGACGTGGACAATCTCGCGCTGGGCAGACGGGACGTGGTCAGTCTCTCGCTGGGCAGACGGGACGTGAACAGTTTCTCACTGGGCAGATGGGACGTGAACTGTCTCTGACTGAGCAGGCGGGACCATTGGACTTGGGACCACCAGATTCGGGACCACCAGACTTGGGACATTAGGGAGACGGGAAGTCTTCCTCCTCCTTGTACTTAAGCAACTGGGTGCTGTTCTCTCCCGGAATTAACCGGGAGTCCAGCATTCTCCTCCCTGATACGAGCACACAAAGCATAACACTCATCTAACATCATGCATGGCTCCTCCTCTTCAGCTTGACTCCCATTCTGCTGTCTCTATTTTTTCGTGATTAACCCCCTGGGGTCTGAGGTGTGTTTGGGGCCCTTGAGAAGTTTTGACATGCCCTGACATTTTTGCTTATTTCAGCTACTTACAACATACCATTGGCCAACATATAATTATGCTATATTCAGCACAAACACTGCTACAATAATACATGAGCAAAATAGATGTACATGTTTGCATTTTATAGAAAAAAAATATTATGCGTGGTAAGTTAGTTTTAGGAAAAAAATTGTCACTGCAATAAGGCCATTTCACAAATACTGAACAGTTGTTCACAAGACTTTTGACTCACCATTCTTGTAGGCTAGAATTTTTACTACAAAATGATGTGAAAATCATTCTGACCACACTTTCACAAACCACAATATAACAATTTAAATATTGCAAGTCAGTTTTTGTGTCAGCACTGCTGTATGCGTGGGAGTGTCAATGGCCATGAATATTAAGTGAGATTTACACCAGGGGAGACAAAAGACACTCCCCCAGCGGCTAATGGCCCATCAAGCTGCTGTGAGGTAGCCTGAACTAAGAATGAGGGGAGATTCAAAGGTTATGTTTTCTGTTTTATTGTAATTCCTCCATGTGGAGGAACTAAATATTGTGCCTCACAAGACCAGAGTGCTACATACATAAACATAGTACAGGTGAAAAGTTTGGACACATTCCTATTTTTAATATTTAAAATAATAATAATAATAATAAATTAAGAGTAACACAGTCACACATCTTTATGCCACTCTTGAAAACAGTTCCTTTTCAACTGAAGACATAAGTGAACATCACATGCCTGGCATTTCCATGGTGTTAATTGCGTTTTACCACGCACTGCTTTGCAAAGAACACATGTCCGGCGACCAAGTGTGGCAACATTCCTTTCATCTGATGTCAGCTCAGCTCCTGGAACTGGTACATGGTCACTATTGGTCCGTTTTGGTGCAGTTTTCTGTGACACACCACAGAGCTCTGTGATCAGTTACTCCATAAACTCTTTATGTGACATGTTACCATGTAGCTCTTTGTGCACAATGAAAGAGTTAGTGGAAACAATGTCCAAGAAGTGTAGAAAAATCTTTCTGTACCACTTCATTGTTTTGTGTTGTGCAGTGTAGTACTGTAACAGCTGATCAGACAGGTCAACACCGCCCATGTTCTGATTGTATGCAGTCACAGGTGCAGGACATGGAAATGTCTTTGTCCTCCATGTATCTTGTGTTTTCACCCTCCTCTGCACAGTGTCTCCCGTATAAGCAGGATGGATGGTAGAACAGACAGATACCTCTCGAGTGTCCATCCACTTCACAAAAACAAGAGGTCCATCCCGAATCCACCTGATGGATCCTCTGGCAGATTTTTTAGAGAGTGAATTAGCTGCATTCTTAGGGCAGTCCTTCCTGTTGTCCCTGTAAGTCCCACATGCACCAAACTTCATTGCAAACAAGTCTTTTAGGAGCTTTGGGCTTGTGTAGAAATTGTCCATCACACCGAGAACTGAACGACACCTGCGTGTCCCTCTGCGTGGTGCTGGCGAAGGAGAACGGGATGCTGAGGCATTCCTGAGAAATTAAAATAAAATAAACTGTTAGCATTATCCAAAGTAAACTGATGGAAAAATAATGGGTATGGATAAAAAAAATAAGTTTTTTGTAGTTTCACTCAAGAATGGGAACTTTTACATTATTAAAAGTAAACAAAATACAACTTTTACATTATTATTCTGTAAACACAAAAAGGCGAAATATCTATAGATGGGCCATACATGAAATAGCCTACTCAATGAACGGATATAGTTCGTGAATGACACATCACTACATTTCAAACATTTACACCTGTATTCACGAGGCCATGATAGTGTCATAGGCTAACCGAACATTTATATCTGTTGATGGGCCATATGGGACGGAAAAATATTAATGGGCCGACGCGTCGCGTCACCGCGAGTAGGCTGTTGATGGCCCGATTGCACGCATTTAGTGGATGGCCCGTTTGCGAACGCATTTCAAACATTTACACCTGTATTCACAAACATCTGTGCATAAGGCACGCCTAAGTTATTTACGCATGATATAGTGTCTAGGGTAACCAAAGCTGAACAATTAATTATATAAATAGGCCAAGATATATTGTATTTAGACCTAATTACCGGAGCCTGAAATATATTTCTCTCAAACACATTAACATAAGCAGTTATTAGCAAACTAAATACATTATGAACAGTTATATATAAAAATGTATTGTATTTAGACAGTAGGCTAGAGATCACATATTTTACCGGAGGCTGAAACATATTTAAGGTAATCAGTAGGCTATATAACCTAAACATGTAATTGTTAACAAAATACATAACGCATAGTATTAGATAATATAATAGCCCAACAAATTTGTTTAGAGAGTAACAGGCTATATCACATTCAAAACATATACACGAGCGTAGGCTAGGTAGCCTATACTATGCCCGAATGATGTGAGGCAATCTTTTCAAAATATAGTCGGAAAATTCATATGAGCTCTATATGATCAGAAAATGAATTATACAACACTAAACAACTTACTCCGGAATGAAATCCTCGGCGGGGTCAACGCGTTCTTCAAAATGCAGCCGTTCGTCATCCGAGTTGCAGGAATCTTCCTCAGAGGAAAAGGTGAATTCTTCCTCGCTGTGTAGAATCATCTGAAGGACCTTTTCGGCGGAGTAGCGTGCCAAAAACTTTGTGTTTTTATGCCACTGATCGGTGGGCGTATGCTTTGCATAACATTAGATCTCCCATTTTACCATGTGAAAAGCGCTGGGGGCGTGGCGGTCTCAGCTAAGTAAAGATAATGAACTGAGAACGAAAAAACTGTGCCTCTCCTTGGTTTCAAACGGATTACATAAACTGGAAATATTTATTTTTTTAATAAATTACTTCATTTAAAAGAAGAGAACACAAGCTTTAAAAAGACATATGTCTCGTGTCTCTGTGACAAGTATTGAGTGAGTAACAGTGTATTTTTCGGACGCGTTTTAGAATGGACTTCACTAAAAGAGAGAACGAAGAACGCGCATCATGTTTATTATTGTTTATTTGGCGAAAAACACAACACTTTGTTTTTATTGTGAGGTTCCACAAAAAAATACACACTTCACAGGATCGAATGATGTATAACACTTATATGTAAGATAAAAATCAACAGAGTAATTTGAGTCTTTTTTGCACTGATAAGGAAAAAAGTGTGCTTATATCGCGGGCGATATGGTCGACCCCAGGGGGTTAAGGAAAAATCACAAAACTTCATACCACTGGATCTATAAGGTGACAGGAGTCATTCTGTCACAAACACACACGGGACAGATATCCAAAATGCAGCAGTTTATTAAAAGGGTAATCCAAATCTCATAGTCGGCCAGGCAAGGTTCAAAGTCCATGTAGCAATCCAAATACAAACAAGCAGCGATGGGCGGGCCCTCGCACCTGTAGCACGTTGGGGTGTGAGGCGGCCGCGTTGCATTATCTGGAGCTCAGCGGTGCGGCTGTGAATTTGCTACACATCCAAATCACCCAAAAATTGACGTAAAATTCAAAATGCCCACTTCCTGTTGCCAGCAGGTGGCACTATGACTGTGGTCTAATTTTGGCATGTACATCTGTTAAGGGCGGGACAGTTGTATAACGTATAAAATTTCGCACAGGTCTGAGGATGTACACTGAAGTTACAACAACTTCCTGTTTCATGGCGAATCATCGATGCCACGGACACGCCCATCGACGAAAACGTGCAGATAGCACAACTTTACATCGCCAATGCCTTTAGAAGGCACAGCAGAAATGTGAAGGTGATCCGACTAAATCCCTAGGAGGAGTTTGTTAAAGTACGTAATGAGTAAATCATCCAAAAATGGCGGTAAAATTCAAAATGGCGGACTTCTTGTTGAGTTTAGGCTATGGGTTCTTGAGGCTTTTTTGTGCGTCTTGACATGATACACGTCACCACCAAATTTCATGCATGTAGGTTGAACATGGACAAGGGCTATTTTCTTCCAATTTTCTAGGTGGCGCTAGCGAGCCATTTTGCCCCACCCATCCGCGAAACCCACAAAATACGAAATTTTTCACCAGTCCTGACGTGCATGCCAAATTTGGGTTTTTCAAATTAGGGGAGTTTTTGAGCATGTTGCGGCCACGAAAATGGACAGTATGGGCAAAGAGACCTCTAGTGGACATTCAGGGAAACACAAATCAGACACTGTGACACCTATTGTTTTCCTTAGGATTCTTCTTCTTGTTGTTTTTATTATTAGGGCCCAAGATTTGAAAAGGCGAAGACCCTATTGTTTTCCTTAGGATTATTATTATTATTATTATCATTATTATTTTACTACCTTTTGGGCACTTTTGGGTCAGAACCCGCGGCCATCAGGGCCAGGCTGAAGATGGTACCCGGGCCTGGCCAGGGGGCTCGACAGCGTGTGTGTGTGTGTGTGTGAGAGAGAGAGAGAGAGAGAGAGAGAGAGAGAGAGAGAGAGAGAGAGAGAGAGAGAGAGAGAGAGAGAGAGGCACGGGCATGATCTAACTGTGTGTGTGAGAGAGACACACAGTTAGAGAGAGACGCTGGCGCAAACTGTGTATGCGTGTGTATCTCAATGACTGGCTGATCCTAGCTCACTCTCGAGACCAGTTTTGCGAACACAGGTTTGCGAACCTAGTGCTCCGGCACTCAGCCTGTCTGGGGCTTCGGGTCACTGGGAAAAGAGCAAACTTTGCCCCGTGCAGAGGATCTCTTTTCTCGGTATGGATATCGACTCGGTTGCCATGTCCGCACAGCTTACGAGCAAGCGCCCGCAGTTACTGCTGGCTTGCCTGAGACAGTTCGAGGGCAAGAATGCGGTTCCACTGAAACTTTTTCAGAGGCTCCTGGGACATGTGGCATCTGCAGCTCCGGCAACGCCACTCGGATTGCTTCATATGAGACCGCTTCAGCTTTGGCTTCGCGACTGAGTCCAGAGGTGGGGATGGCAACTTCTCTCCAAGTACCAGTTACTCCGACCTGCTGTCAGACCTTCACCCCGTGGTCCAACCTTAGTTTCCTACGGGCTGGAGTGCCCCTGGGACAAGCTTCAAGGCGAGTTATCGTAAAGACAGATGTGTCCACCACGGGCTAGGGTGCCATGTGCAGTGGACGTTCTGCTGTGGGCTCCTGGACAGGACCCCAGCGCCTAAGGCACGTTGATTGCCTCGTCACTGGCTGTACAGCTCGCCCTGCGCTGCTTCCAAGCCGTGCTCAAGGGTCAGCATGTACTAGTCCGTTCAGACAATACCGTGACTGTAGTGTAAATCAACAGTCAAGGTGGTCTGCGGACTCTGCGCTCTCGACATATGTTGCAACTCGCCCACCACCTCCTCATATGAAGTCAAAAGCACCTGAGGTCGCTTCATGCCATTCATATTCCCGGAGCCCTGAACTGTGCAGCCGGCGAGCTCTCGTGGCTTCAGCCCCTCCCTGGAGAATGGCAACTCCATCCCCAGTCAGTTCAGCTGATTTGGGACCAGTTCAGGGACGCACAAATAGATCTGTTTGCCTCTCATGACTCCACCCATTGTGCCACCCAATATTATTCCCTGACCGAAGGCACACTCGGCATGGATGCACTGGTGCACAGCTGGCCACAGGGCCGCAAATATGCGTTTCCCCCAGTGAGCCTTCTTGTGCAGACCCTGCACAAGGTCAGGGAGGACGAGGGGCAGGTCATTCTTGTCACTTGGTATTGGCCCACCCGGACCTGGTTCTCCAAAATCATTCTCCTCGTGACAGCACCTCCTTGGCCCATTCCTCTGAGGAAGGACCTCCTTTCTCAGGGATGTGGCCCCCTGTGGCAACCTTGTCCCGATCTTTGGAACCTCCATGTGTGGCTCCTGGATGGGACGAGGCAGGTTTGAGTACCCTACCACCTGTGGTGGTGACCATCATCACTTCCGCTAGAGCGTCATCCACGAGACACGTCTACGCGTTGAAGTGAAACCTCTTCATATATTTCTTAAATATATATATATATACAAGCGTGTGTGTGTATTTATACACTCACCGGACAATTTATTAAGTACACCTGTCCAACTGCTCGTTAACACTTAATTTCTAAGCAGCAATCACATGGCGGGAACTCAGTGCATTTAGGCATGTAGACATGGTCAAGACAATCTCCTGCAGTTCAAACCGAGCATCAGTATGGGGAAGAAAGGTGATTTGAGTGACTTTGAACGTGGCATGATTGTTGGTGCCAGAAGGGCTGGTCTGAGTATTTCAGAAACTGCTAATCTACTGGGATTTTCACGCACAACCATCTCTAGGGTTTACAGAGAATGGTCCGAAAAACAAAAAACATCAAGTGAGCGGCAGTTCTGTGGGCGGAAATGCCTTGTTGATGCCAGAGGTCAGAGGAGAATGGCCAGACTGGTTCGAGCTGATAGAAGGGCAACAGTGACTCAAATAACCACCCGTTACAACCAAGGTGGGCAGAAGAGCATCTCTGAACGCACAGTACGTCGAACTTTGAGGCAGATGGGCTACAGCAGCAGAAGACCACAATGGGTGCCACTCCTTTCAGCTAAGAACAGGAAACTGAGGCTACAATTTGCACAAGCTCATCGAAATTGGACAATAGAAGATTGGAAAAACGTTGCCTGGTCTGATGAGTCTCGATTTCTGCTGCGACATTCGGATGGTAGGGTCAGAATTTGGCGTCTACAACATGAAAGCATAGATCCATCCTGCCTTGTATCAACGGTTCAGGCTGGTGGTGGTGGTGTCATGGTGTGGGGAATATTTTCTTGGCACTCTTTGGGCCCCTTGGTACCAATTGAGCATCGTTGCAACGCCACAGCCTACCTGAGTATTGTTGCTGACCATGTCCATCCCTTTATGACCACAATGTACCCAACTTCTGATGGCTACTTTCAGCAGGATAGTGCGCCATGTCATAAAGCTGGAATCATCTCAGACTGGTTTCTTGAACATGACAATGAGTTCGCTGTACTCAAATGGCCTCCACAGTCACCAGATCTCAATCCAATAGAGCATCTTTGGGATGTGGTGGAACGGGAGATTCGCATCATGGATGTGCAGCCGACAAATCTGCGGCAACTGTGTGATGCCATCATGTCAATATGGACCAAACTCCCTGAGGAATGCTTCCAGCACCTTGTTGAATCTATGCCACGAAGAATTGAGGCAGTTCTGAAGGCAAAAGGGGGTCCAACCCGTTACTAGCATGGGGTACCTAATAAAGTGGCCGGTGAGTGTATATATATATATATATATATATAATTATACACAGTGCACCCATATATATGATGTAAACACAAACTTTTATTTTGGATGCGATTAATCGTTTTGACAGCCCGAATATATATATATATATATATATATATATATATATATATATATATATATATATATATATATATATATATGTGATCAAAATATAAATGAAAGTCAAAAACCCATTTTTAGTCATACCTGGAAACAAATCCTGGTCAAATAGGTTATATGGGCCATTGTGTAGAATTGGTTCAAAGATAGAGTTGGAGACATCTTTAAAAGAAAATTATTTTTCCATATAAATTTTTTTTTAGATAGATCTTTTTTATTGTTTTTGCTTTTAAACACCTGAACATATACATTTCCATGTAACAGACAACAAAAAACAAAAATAAACAAAAATAAATAAAATAAAATAAAAACAACAGCTTCTCAGGATCTTACATTGCTATTCTATACCTCCTCTTTTCTTTTATTAAAGAAAAGAAATTTATACCTCCTTAGTCTTTTATTAAAGGTGCCCTATAATGTGAAATTGAATTTATGTTGGCATAGGTACATAACAAGAGTTCAGTACATGGACATGACATACAGTGAGTCTCAAACACCATTGTTTTCTCCTTCTTACTTAAATCTCGTTTTTGAAAAACACCCCTGAAAAACAGGTGAATCTCCACATAATACCGACTCTGACGCAGTTGTCGGGATCATTAATATGTATGACCCAAAAATATTTGCATATCCCAACCCATGTTCAGTGACAGACGAGATGGAGCTGCGCAGCCAAAGCATGGCCGTTGATCAGTGTTTGGTACACATGAACACAAAAGTATTTTTAGTTCCTTCATCCGAGCCTCTGAAGAAACAATGGGTTAATTTTATTTTCTCTGGATATTTCCAAACATTTCACCGACAACTGTTTCCTCAACTTCCCAAGAGCTGGCCTCGGACCGAGCTGATGTGTTATTGTTGTTCAAGTTCAGACAGGTAAAGTTAATCTTTCACTCAAAATCGTTCAATAATGTTTATGCATCAGTAAGTCAAGCCAGGGACTTCACATCGTTTCTTTTAGTAGGATGAAAAAATAATAATAATGTGAATAAATTATATACAAGCGATCAATATCTTTCCACACAGCGTTTAACTGGACACTTGCCAAACTCGTTATGAATTCAATGACGCACGTTAGACTGCACAACGAAGCTCTAACTGTATTTAAACGATTGTGTGTGCATTGGTGAAAAAGCATTAGACTAGAGAAGGCAGAAACTGCATTGCAATGATAATATCTTCATCCTAGCGATCGACAGACTGTCCTCTGCTTGCTCAGCACAGCAACATTTTATGTGATGGGAATAGATCTAAATACTTCAAAAACATCTAACGATTCGTTAATCTCGATGGCTGTAATAGTAAAAACGTATAATAGCTGTAGTAAAATTATTCGAGAGAGTTTCACATGTGATACATAGCTATTTCTTATGCAAGCATGTCAGCCAATCACAGCAGAGGCCGGTTACACACAGCAAACATGCCCCTTCAAACAGAGTGTTCAGATCAGAGGCTAAAATCAGGCTTGGAAAAATGCCTTTTATTTCTAAATTATGGCTATTTTTGATCTAAAAAACATACTAACGTTATAAGGGCAACCCAGGAAACATTATAAAATAATTTAAAAAACATTATAGGGCACCTTTAAAGTCTTTGTGCAGTTTACAGACACTATTCAATAACGCGATTAGAACAAAGCACTTAAGAATAAATGACTTACATCAGCTGCATCCGTGTGCTCCGGTAACTTTTCCAGGATTATTATGACAGTATGCTGCTCACAGCACAGCAACACAAGGTAAAGGTTAGATTTGTGATAAACCGGAAGTTTCATCCAGCTGATATGGGCGTTTTCATGGCTTGCCTCAATATTAGCGTTTGAATAGCACACTTCAGTGGGCGGGGTCATATTAACACATCATATGCTATAATTAGGTGAAAGGAAAAAGACTGCCATCTCTCTCATCTCTCTTACAGATTACATCAACTGAGAATAGATGTTTTTATATACATATAAATTACTTCATTTACAAGAAGAGAATTTCAGCTTTATAAAGAGAAATCTTTCGTGTCTCTGTGACAAGTATTTAATGAGTTACAGTTAATTTTTCGGATGCATTTAAAGGGTCACTTCACCCATTTGCATTAAGCTTTGTATCTTTAGAAACCCAGTCATATTTTTGAATGGTCATGGTTTTTTCCTTTATTTTCCCCTGAGATGGGAGAAATAAGGATTTAAATGTTTAACTTCCTGCTTATCGTGACGTAAAAATCGTCATTTTGCGTCACGATAAGCAAGAAGTCATATTTCATTAAAATCTTTAAGAACTACACATGCACAACCCGGTCTCATCCCAATTCGTCATATAACTGACGTTTTGGGACGTCTTTTGACCATTCGTCAATATATGACTTTTTAGGGCCCCCTTAAACGTCGGTAGATGACGTTATGGGATCCTAACTCTACCCCATACCTAAACCTAACCCTAAACCCAACTCGTCACCTAACTGACGTTAAAGGTAAAGCGTCAGTTGTATGACGACCCGGGATTGTCATCTACCGACGTTTAAGGGGGCCCTAAAAAGTTGTATATTGACAAATGGTCAAAAGACGTCCCAAAACGTCAGTTATATGACGAATTGGGATGAGACTGTGTTAACACATGTTAGCTCATTATTATGCCAGGGTGTTGGACCCACTCTCCCTACAAGCCTATTACAGATCAGTGGGTGGGACTTCACTTGCAGAAACTGAAATCAATATCCGCCATCTTGTTTGGAAGCTAAGCTAACAAGCGCTGTGGAGATCATAAGTTATGACAATGATGGAAGAAACTAAACATGATATGGAAGAAGAGGATTTTGAAATTCTGCTGCTCGAATCCGATGTTCGTGGCTATCTTTACGAGTTACAGTATAGTTTAGAGCAGCTGAGGCTGATGGAGGAGCAGGAGACGCCGAGGCGGCGGCCTGTCGCGGTCGAGGACCCCGCACTGACTCTGGCGCTGGGCGGATTGCTGTTGCCTGTACTCTCGCTGGAGGAAATCTCTGAATCAGACGAGCACACGGACGTTTGTGTTGTGATAGTTTCGCCTGACTTAACATCCAGGGGCCTGTTTCAGAAAGGAGGTTAAGTGAAAACTCCGAGTATGTTAACCCTGAAATGAGGGAAACTCTGGGTTTTCCGTTTCAGAAAGGGGGGTATATCAAACCCGAGAAAGCTGAGTAAGTCAAGTCTGTTTCTGAAAGAGAGGTAACTTATACTCAGAGTCAGTTACCATGGTAACTTACTCTGTGAACCTAACCTGGTCAGGAGCAGGTTTTCTTCAGTAAACTCAGAGTTTCTTGCGGTCTCCTCCCCTTTTTTAAAGAGGAAGTGCTGTTTAAACACCAACAATAAAATGTATTTACACATTCTTTAAGGGATATATATCTTGTTTGTCCATGTTTTAATTGACTAAATCTGTTTTGCAGCACTTTGCCAAAAAATAAAAGGATTAAAACATTTGCTAAACTTTTATTTGATTACCACCATTTTTGATAATATATTTCTATTAAATCATTAAACAATTGGAATAAAAAACATTTAATAGAACTCAATTATTTTTCAAACATAATATAATAAGTTAATAATGATAAAAATAAGATGTTAATCTTATTCATAATCAATTATTGAAGTTAGTTGATTACGTATGTTTTATTGAATGAATGTTTAATTTATTTAACTGTCATTTTAACTGATGATAATAATAACCATAATTTAATAATGCAGTTTATATATTTAATAATTGTTTAATACCATAAACCATGATATTTTCTGAGATGGTTCTTATGCTGTGAAACTCTCATTCCCCACATGGGGGAGTCCCCCATCCCACCCCCACTGTTAAACAAGTTACTCAGCAACTTTTACTCATGTTGTAAATTAACTACTTTTTAGTTGAGTAGATTTTTAGACTGGTATTATTACTTAAGTAAAAAATTATCAAAGTAATAGTAGCCTATTAGTTTGAATAACATTCTTCCAGTTTCACCTCTGATATAATAACAGTAAGTTACTCTAAAATAGTTATGAATTATTAACTGCAAATTACATCTTTAATGGTGTAGTTAGATTAAAGTAATAATTACTATCTTTAGAAAGTATTGGTCTGTATATTACTAATTGCTAAATCCTATATCAACCTCAATTAATACAAGGAGGAGAGACAAGAAACTGGACTTTTAATGCTTTCAAATTAACAATATACAATTGCATGAATTATTCTTGAACTGATCAAAGTGCGCAGAGGGAGAAGATTACATAAAAAATATACCTTTTAAAAATGTATGTTAAATCCCCTTTTGTTTTATACTGAATTGGTCTATAGTTTATACAGTTGCCTATTTAATGTAATTTCATCATATTTATTTTAAATTACAGAAGAATTGAGAGTAATCCCCTTAATTAAATTGCAATATTTAGATCACTTGGTAATTAATTATACCCAACACCTCTTTTTGTCTGGCGCTGTTGCCATGGTGACTCATAATATCTGCGCTCCATTGATAATGGCTTTTTATGGTTGTGGTGCAAGCGCTTAACTCAGACGCCGTTTCTCAATATGCGTACTTGTCTGTACTTGTGTTCTTGTGGACTTGTGAAACGTCATCAGTCGCTGCCCAAGTACTGTTCCAATTCAAAGTTCACATCTAACCAAGTCCACTTCAAATCCCCGGATGTGTTCTTGATCCGCCCCGTTTACCGAGGATGCATCGAGAGGTGACTTGTCTGGACTTGAGATAGCCAGGTATCCCAGAATGCACCTCGCACCAACCAGCAAGCGTCAATGGGAGCGGAGAAAATCCGCGAAATATCAAAATACTACTGTTATTGAGTCATGAAATGTAATTTTGAGAGTGTTTCAGGCGAGAATGTGGTTGTTTAAATCTCAAATCTGTAGTTTATTTATAAAGATAGCGCCTATTTGAAAAATGCATCTGATGTTTTCGGAGTTCTGACATCCAAGCCTTCAGCGGACACTCAGCGTGATCAACCCCGACTGGAACAGCTTATCCTCGGCTAGTGCTTCTGACGTTTGCCGCCGGCGGTCTAGTGGATAAACCTTGACGACGTATAATAATTCGTTTTGTGTATAAGTCTATCTTTTGTCTCATTGAACTATAGTTTGTTCCATGGCAAAAAAAAAATATTTTTTTTTGAGGTTTAACTTTATGGCTATTTAACTTTTTATATTATCTTTACTATATGAGCAATAAAATAAAATGACATAACCCTGTCTCTGTTTGATAAATGTCAATAAGCTAATATTTTGTTGTTGTTTTTTTGTTAATGAAAAGAGGCAGAGTGATGTTTTATAACATATTTCGTTTTATTGTTTACGAAAAGATGCAGAGTTGTAGCAAATTTCGTTTTATTGTTGCCTAAAATATAGGCTATATAAAGAGATAACCGGAGTAGAGCGTGCTGCTGAGTGACGCGATCAAGTACGCTCTGTTCCATTTGGAGAAGAACCGGACTTGCGTCCTCTCGTCCTCGGGAGTTCGTTCTCCGGAGTTGAACTTGGCAAGTCTGAACTACCAAGGACGCAAGTCCGAAGTCTGCGTACTTGGTATTGAGAAACGGCCAGAGTCAGTCAACTCAGAGTTGATTGAACTAACTCATTTCAGCTGTTCTGTAACCGAAAACTCAGAGTTTCCCATCTCAGGGTAAGTCAACTCAGAGTTCAAGCTTTAAAGGACAAGTTCGGTCTTTTACAATTAAAGCCCTGTTTTAAGATCGTCCCTGATGAAATAGAATAGTTAAGATTGTTTTTGAGACAAATGCTCCTGTCACGAGAATTTTTGGATTGTGTGTTAGTACCCCCCCACCTTTATAATGAAAGCATAGGTGCACTCGAACAATCATTCATTAAAACGCATAAAACTTTAGTTTACAAAGACGTGAAACTCACCGAGTGGTCTGGGGTGTTCACTGATATGCCCACTTAAAAATCGCTGCAAAAGATGCTTTCCAACAGGTTTTATCATAGTTTTTGTCCAAGTCCACTTTCTTCCTGCTTTCGGTTGAAGTCCACAATAGTCAATTGTCGAGTTCACATGCGCGATCCTTAGTTATCTAGTTACCAATGATCGCGCATGTGAACTCGACAATTGACTACTGTGGACTTCAACCGAAAATAGGAAGTAACATGGACTTGGACATAAACTATGATAAAACCTGTTGGAAAGCATCTTTTGCAGCGATTTTTGTGTGGGCATATCAGTGAACACCCCAGACCACTCGGTGAGTTTCACGTCTTTGTAAACTAAAGTTTTATGCATTTTTATGAATGATTGTTCGAGTGCACCTATGCTTTCATTATAAAGGTGGGGGGGTACTAATACAGAATTTAAAAATTCTCGTGACAGGAGCATTTGTCTCAAAAACAATCTTAACTATTCTATTTCATCAGGGTCGATCTTAAAACAGGGCTTTAATTGTAAAAGACCGAACTTGTCCTTTAACTCAGAGTTGGTTGAACCTCCTTATTGAAACGGGCCCCAGGTAACATGCAGTAATTCACCAAACAGAAATAAATACAAACGAGGAGTAATTCACTTAAAGTTTGCCAATGTAACGTGAATGGGGTTTGTTGTTGTGGAAAGAAGGAGGCAGGAACCGGCGAACATTTAAACATTTTAATAGTAAAATGAACACATACAAAACGAAAGTATAAGCCAAAGCCAGCAGCCCCTCATTGACGACTGCTGTAACGTTACACACAACAGAAACAAAACTTCATAAAATCAGGCCTGTTTCTCTCTCGATCTGCCGTCGTCACTCCCCGTTATGCTTTCGCTTCTCCATGAGAGACGCGGAACCGGCGCTCGCCTCACAGGTGTCTGTTTAGTCTGTTATCACTCACGCCACCAGCCTCGCGCGGCGCGCCGTCCTCTTATGAGCCTCGCGCGGCGTCCTCGGGACCGGCGCTCGCCTCACAGGTGTATTTCATTATCACCAAATAGTCTCTGTTTAACGTTAGTCTATCACTCAAGCCACCAGCCTCGTGCAGCGCGCCATCCTCTTATGTGCCTCGCCCTCGATCATCCTGCTCGCCACAGCCAAATAGACATTTTGTGTGAAATGAATTTCAAACTCTGGTGATAGCTAATGTTAGCCTTGTAGACCGAACAGTGTTGTGGAAGAGTGTTGTCGCTGTTTGTGCGGTTCAGGAGAGGGCATGGCTTGCGGAGCTGTACAAAAATGGGGCATTCTGGGTACTGTAGTCTATTCAAACATTCAAACCCCCTTGGTTATTTTCTGTCTTTTCTCGGTCAAGAGGGCACCAAATTAAAAAATTATTTTACATTTCGTCTACATATATGATCCACTTTCAATAAAGATTTATGTTGTAATGGGTGAAATGCTCCTTTAAGAAAGATTTTTGCGGCGACAGAGTGAGCTCAAAGTGCACCCTGTTTAATTTATTTATTTTACAAAAAACACAATGTTTTGATGTTAATAAGAGTGTACACAAAAAGAAGACCCTCTATGGTTTATAATCATGTATTGATTTTATTTATATGACCATTAATGACGGAGTATTTTAAGTCTGAATTCGATAACTCCTTTGAAAGAATTCAAATAAAGTCCTCCGCTAGAGGCAAAAGCAAAAGGTTGAGGGCTGCAGACTGGTGTTAGGGAGCGGCACTCCTTCATGAGAAGGAAACTGATTTGGTCTCTTCTGGCTGCTTCTTTTACTCAGCGCAATTTGATCTTGGGCATTGAGACAGCAGCCAGTAGCACTTCTTTTGAGTTAATGTTGCGGTAAATCGAGTTTCGATTGCTCCCACAATAAATTCAGGCTGCCCAGTGGTCATTTGCGATATGCTATTTTTGTTGCTTAAGTTTTTTCAATGAGAACTTTTAGCGTTAATTGAAGTTTTCCATTAATACAAGTGTCCTCTCACTGTAGGATGTCCAGTGCGTCAGTGAGAGGCATTCCTGTGATCAGAGCAATAGGCGTTATAGAATGAGTTCCACCGTGTTACTGTATGGACAATCAAGCTTCTATCACTGACCTCTTACAGGTACCCTTTTGCAACTGTGGAGAGACTGGACTTTGTCTACAGCGCCAAACATTTGGCTGTAACATTACGATACACAGCCCTCAATTCCGGATTAGATGCTAGACATTTTATAAACCTCATTGTTCGCAGTTAGATTAAGTGTGTGGGCGGCGCATCTATGGTGAGGAGGCAATACACATAGCCTGTGCTGAGCTTCATCACCATCACCAGTGTAAAGTCCACCTTGCTATCACCCTCCACCACCATTAAAATAATAAGACTCTAGGGCTGTTTAATCAATAGGACCAATCAAATTAACTGATTTAAATAAGGTTAAGAGATTGTTTTAAGTATTTTTTGAATATACTAATAAGACATTTTGGAAAGAATGATACTTTAAATGAAACCACCATTAGGTGGAGGCAGTTGTTTATGGATGGATTATTAAATCTTTCAAATTCAAAATGCTGAATCATTCAGTAATAAAATCAAGGTTGAGTTTTGCTGTGTGATGCGCCATGATTCTGCTGCAATCTTTGTTGAACTCCAGACAAGCGGGCAAGTGTTAATGTCTAACCCTGCTGTATATGAACCAAAGCAATGTTAGCTTACCTTGTCATTGCTGGTGTTGACAGGGATTTTGCCGACAAGCTTTCTAAAAGCCGGCGACTCTACTATTTACAGAGGCTGCATATCTTCCACAATATACTCAGCCACGAGTCTCTTCACTTTTCAAGCAGGGGTTCAAGCAGCATGGCAGACTGAGTGAACTTAATTTCTGTAGCTCTGTTTTGTCTGCGCTCTCATCTGCCACAATCTCTCTCTTCTCCAACCCTGCAGCTCTCTCAGTTAGGATAGTGTTAGCGTGGCACCGGTCCAGGTATTTCTTCTAGGTAGTTACTCATGCTATTTCTTGATGTAGAGAGTTACCTCACTGTCGCACATACACTGCACTTGACTATTATGTTCTTGTCCTTTTCTCTGATGAACTGAAAACAATGGAAGTAAGCCAATGTAGTAGTTCAAATGTAGAATCTATCTCTGCACAGCAGCTCAACCATTGAATTGACCTATGGCTAAGCCACGCCCCCTCCACTCACTCGGACAAACACGGCACAGGCGCTATGGCAGCTGTCACAGAAGGAGACATTTCACAGGAGGCAATTGGTGATTTTTGGAGACAGAAAAATTATATATCATCTTGACACCTAAAAGGCATTAACTATGCATTGGAGGGTTATATTAATATTTTAATGTTGAGAAGGACGATGAAAAGCTTTAGCTCCAGGCAGAAATGTACAGGTCACAGTGTAAACGTGCAGGGTTGCCAACTCTCACGCATCTGGCGTGACACTCACGCATTCAGCCTCAATCTCACGGTCTCACGCTCAACAAAGAAATCTCACGCTAAATTAGAAATTCTTCTGTGCTGTATTTTTTTATTACTATAAGCAAGTTCAGGCTTTTACTGATTGGACCACTGGATTTTATCACGCAGAGAAAAATCGCGGAAAATGATGACACTGACATTGACAGAGAAGTTTGATATGGAACGCTTTGGCGCTAGATCGCAGTAGCGCGTCAGTTCAAACGGCACGTGATACAGTTGCCTAGGCTACAACACCCACAGGGCAAGAGCAAAATACTGTATCTGGTAATCTCCTGCTTTATATTAAACAAACTGTCAACACGGGCTTTTGCGATGCACAGAGAGACGCTGCGCTGCCTATGAACGTGAGTTGAGAGCATTTGCACTACGTGCCTGTCTTTTTAGCAAAAAAGATAACCTACACTGAATATCTATAGTGGCGTAGGGCGAGGGCGTGAGGTGCTTGAAAGCAGCTTTTGACGCGTTTTAAAATTACTATTGTATATATTCCTATACAATAGTGTAAGTAAAATATGCTTTTGAAATATTCATTTTCATTTATACAGTACATTTAGGCCTATATGGATTTTACGTAATAGGAATAGTTATATAAATCATTATTACATTATTATTATAATTGTTTGGCATCCTAAAACAGAGGATTATATCATAACTAAAAAGATGTTTGATCCCTCTTTAATGTCCAGGTACAAGTCGAGGCTTTTCCTTTGTTCAATGTCACAGTTCATGGGTTGAAGCTGGTTAAAGCTCTTAATTTTAAGCTCTCAAAGTGCACCAGATTGATGCATTTAACCTTAAAATGTACAAAATTTTCTTGCGGGGGAGCATGCCCCCGAACCCCCCTAGAGGGACAGACGTCTCAACATAGTTTTACAAAACAATCATATAGGAAAAAACAATCATTTATGAACTTTACTCCCAAAACAAATTCTGTTTAAATCAGTTAAACTGTTTGCCTATACCAAATTAAAATTGGACAAACTATACATTTGACCTACAAGACATTGTGCCAGGTGAAATTGTGCCCTACAAAACATTGTGACAACACCCAAAAAAAAAAATCCCCCCCCCCCCCCCCCCCCCAAAAAAAAAATCTCACTCCAGGCAAAACTCACAAGTTGGCAACCCTGAACGTGATAACCCCCATATCATTGCTATCACCGTTTGGTGCTACAGTATTTACATGAATCATTCAGCACAACTCTGTTAACATTTGTTATCTTAATGTTTTCTACTGTACTTGAGCACGTCTAACGTTAAACTAACGTTACGTTAGAGATTTAAAAGATAACAGTCAAATACGTTGTTGACTTTACTTGGATCAGATGTAGACATCCTTGTTTAATTTATCTGCGTTTAGTTGGTGTTGTGGTCTAGCTACCGCATAACTTTATCCAGAGCAGACACTTATCACAGTTGAGATGTGGCTTGGGAAAGGGTAAAAAAAATACACACCGTCGCTCAGCCTCTCATGAACCTAGAGTCAGAGTTGCATGTACCCCATGTACACCGTTTGACCATTATAAACTTAAAATAACAAGAAAAAAACGAATGAAAACTGACTAACTCCAATGCATTTCAATGGAAGTGGAAGCAGAGAATGTCCGAGTGTATTGGGTTAGCTGCGCACTGTGATTGGCTCATCGCGTTTGAGGGTGTGGCTTAGCCATAGGTCAATTGAATTTCCAGCAACAGCAAACAGACACTTTACCCACGGAATTCATTTTCTCTGCTGCTGGAATGTTTGTTTCGTTAAACAAAATAAACCACTTAATTTAGGGTTAAAATGCACGTTGTAATGCACGTTACTGAGATAGGACCTAATATTAGTAACATTTTATTAGTAATCCTTTTTAGTACTGCTTTACAGCAAAATGCTTCACAGTAAATGTGTAACTGTAATATGATTACTTTTATAATGCATTACTCCCAACACTGTTAACAAATTAATGTTGGAATGGATGCGGTCCATATCTACTATATATTCATATCATCCATATCTATGACACATTTTAAATTAAACTACTGTTAAGGCCCGTTCACACCAACAATAATAACTATAAAGATAACTATAATAGTGTCCACACCAGCAGACAATATCGTTCTGTTTATTCTAAGTACGTGCTTGTCTGACACTTTAAATGTTTGCGCTTGTTACAGCAGGATGGATTCTGATTGGCTGTCAATGTTTTTTATCGTTCATCAGCTGAATAAAATAGTTCTAAAAGTGATTCCAATGATATTGTTTCCCTGTGCCGTTATCATTATAGCTGTGGTGTGAAAATTCTTTAATGTTTAGAACAACTATATCTTTATCGTTATCTTTATAGTTATTGACCTTGGTGTGAATGGGCCTTAGAGTTGAATGAGCAGTTGTTTAACAAATGAGACCTTCTTGTAAATTGTTACCAATATAATTAATCTTAAATTTTGCAGTTGTTTTCCCTGATCCCTTTTTCCTCCATCTAAAAAGTGTGCTTTTGAATGATAACGATAAAGGCCAACTGTAAGGCAAACGTGTCCTCAGTAGATGGACAATTTCTGAAATGGAGGAGATACTTTCAATACTTTAAATACTAGGAGATACTGTGCCAAGATCCTGTTAAATGTGCAGATTTCATAACATGCCTTTGATGGACATAACTTGGCCAAGCTGTTCAAATTCTATTCTATTCTTTTCTATTCTATTCTATTCTATTCTAAGTTTTATTCTATTTTCATTTTTAATTTTTTTTTTTTGGGTATCATGCTGTTTGACTTCAGTGACTAATGGTATTTTTATTTGTTTCCTTCAGCTGAACCTGTGGTGCAGGTGGATGGGAAACCCAGCTGTTGTTTCTTCAAGTTCAGTCCAAAACTGATGTTTACCAAAGTCCTGAAAGCCCAGCTGTGGGTTTATCTGCGGCCACTACAGCAAACTTCCACTGTTTACCTTCAGATCCTTCGCCTTAAACCTATCACTGAGCAAGGAAGCAGACACATCCGCATCAGGTCACTCAAGATCGAGCTAAATTCTCAGGCGGGTCATTGGCAGAGCATTGATTTCAAACATGTGTTGCAGAACTGGTTCAAGCAGCCCCATACAAACTGGGGAATTGATATAAATGCCTATGACGAGAATGGCAACGACCTGGCTGTGACGTCTCTGCGGCCTGGAGAAGAAGGACTGGTAAGGACCCTTAGACCTGCAAGACTATTAAACCTTTAGACTTAGACCTAAAGGGAACTCGAGCTGCGTTAGAGACGCGGTGGGAACGCCCTGTGTGATTGTGTTGTGAAGCACGTGTAAAATCAGTCCAATGGAAAGCCGAGACGTCATAGGTGAGACCAGGAAACTATAAAGCACCCCTGAAATTAGACCGCAACAGCTTCTGTGCCTTCAGCAAGCGCTCTCTGTATATCTGTCCTTGTCATATTTATTGTTGTCTGTCAAGCTCATTCATTCATATCATGGGAAGCAAGCAAGATTTTAGACGTTGTGTTGTTCCCTGCCCTCATTACATCACAGGTGGGGACCATACCTGTCAACACTCCCGTTTTTGCCAGGTTTCTCCCGTTTTTTAGCCCCATCTCCCGGACCCCTCCTGGTTTGTTATTTCTCCCGGGAAACTCCCGTATTTTGCATGGCCCAAACTCCTTAATGAATAATCGAACCAATATGTTTGTCTAATGTTGACCTGTTGCCATATTTGATTAAATGCAGTATATTCACACAATCCACAGACCATTTACAATTTAAACCTGTTTGTCACCTCAACCTGGCAACCCTTTGAGACCACCTCGTCGGGAACTCCAATTTTTTCTCGATCTCCACACCGAGGTGTCGAAATCATGGAATAAACCGGCATCTCTCAGAGATCATAAACCGCAAACGAGTAATTATAGTAATGTTAAGGGTATTGCACACTATGGTTGCCTAACAATGCCTCGTACAGAAGAGACGCACTCTCTTGAGTCAGCGCCAAGCCCCGATGTTACCCACCAAGCCTTTGAAGAATATATCTATCTTTGTTGGTGGGTAAAGTGTATTCGGCACCAGGTCAAGCCACAATGATGTTTTCATCAGTGCTAACAAAAAAAAAAAAAAAACTAAAATTCTCGGGACAGCAGCATTTGTTCAAATGTCAATCTTAACCGTTCTATTTCATCAGAAATGATCTTAAAACAGGGTGTTAAGTGTAAAATACTGAACTAACCAAGACCAAATACAGTGTTTACAGTATTCAGGGATTGTCTTATTCATTTTTATGTTCAACACACTCCAAGTGTCATGTTTGTTTCATACTTTATATTCAAATATGCATTCCTAACAACCTACGTTCAATGCACCTCAGTATTAGATATTTATTTTATGATTTTGTTTCAGAATGTTTGTAACTTTGCAGTTTGCACAAGTTAAAGGTGCACAAGTCAATGTGAAATTGAATTTATTTAGGCATAGTTACATAACAAGAGTTCAGTACATGGACATGACATACAGTGAGTCTCAAACACCATTGTTTTCTCCTTCTTACTTAAATCTCGTTTTTGAAAAACACCCCTGAAAAACAGGCGAATCTCCACATAATACCGACTCTGATGCAGTTATCGGGATCATTAATATGCATGACCCAAAATATTTGCATATGCCAGCCCATGGTTCAGTGACAGATGAGACGGAGCTGCGCAGCCGAAGCATGGTCGTTGATCAGTGTTTGGATGTACACATGAACACAAAAGTATTTTTAGTTTCTTCATCCGAGCCTCTGAAGAAAAATGGGTTAATTTTATTTTCTCTGGATATTTACAAACATTTCACCGACGACTGTTTCCTCAACTTCCCAAGAGCTGGCCTCGGACCGAGCTGATGTGTTATTGTTGTTCAAGTTCAGACAGGTAATGTTAATCTTCGTTCAATACTGTTTATGCATCAGTAGTCAAGCCAGGGACTTCACATCGTTTCTTTTAGTAGGATGAAAAAATAATAATAATTGAGAATAAATTATATAGCCTACAGAAAGCGAACAATATCTTTCCACATCGCCAGCTCCAGTGGGACACTTGCCAAACTCGTTATGAATTCAATGACGCACGTTACACTGCACAACGAAGCTCTAACTGTATTTAAATGATCGTGTTTGCATTGGTGAAAATGCATTATACTAGAGAGAGCAGAAACTGCATTGCAATGATAATATCTTCATCCTCGCGGACATGGACATGGACGATTATGACAAAGTTAGTACTGACGCAATTGTGTCGCACAAACAGATCTATCTCTCCAGGCCATCAAGGAGACGACCAAATCTGTGGGCCGTTCTATGGCAGGCCTGGTGGCCACAGAACGTAATTTGTCGTTAAATCTTTATGATATTAAAGATAAAGGGATGCGTGGATGCAGCACTGGCTCCTTTGAGACTCCAGGGCATTCACATATTAAATTATTTCAACGATAGGTTGATTTTAGCTCAGTACAAGCAATTGGCAGTTCGGCAATTAGATGTTGTTCTGTCCCACATAAAGAGGTTGGGGTTGCGGCTCAACACCAAAAAGAGTGTCCTCCCCGGCTAAGAGGACCACTTTTCTAGGTGTAAAATGGGATTTGACCCCAATGCAAGCTCATCTGTCTCCTGCTCGTATTTCTCTGATTCTTACAGCCGTAAAGACTGTAAAACTAGGTCCGTCACTCACTGTAAAACAGTTTCAGAGATTGTTGGGGCTCATGGCAACTGCATCTAACGTAATCACTTTTGGTCTTCTGTACATGAGACCACTGCAGTGGTGGCTCAGAACCAAGGGGTTTTCTCCGAGGGGAAATCCATTCCGCAAGATCAAGGTCACGCGGCAATGACTATGTGCCTTGCTCATGTGGAAGAAACCTTGGTTCCTCGCCCAAGGTTGGGGGCTGAAGTGGTTCCTGTCTTTTTTTAAATAACTTCACAGAGATCTCTGATGCCAGAAATATGAGACTTTATTCACAAACAAAGCCGAGCAACTTCTGCAGCATAGTTGCTCTAACGCTCTGGCCCACTGGCCCTCCGGCCCTCCGGCCAAAATGCGCTCCCGAATCTTATTTGCTCAGAGTTATATACATACATTTACTTCCATAGAAGGACAGACACTCTATAGATAGTTTTTAAAAATACCTTGTACCATGTGACATACTGAAATAGTACTCTGTTGTTTCAGCACTGGGCAACTAAATGTCAGACCCAAAGATTCAGGAACTAAATGTGGACTCTTATATAGCTAAATTACTTGTTTTCTATATAATAAAATCTTCTACATTCCCTCCTCACTTTAAAATCCTTTCCAGAGTGTAGTTTCAAAATCCAGCCCCCTCACTTATACTACCTAGTGACTCAACTGAGTCACCTATTCTCCTTTCCAACGACTAGATTATGCCACCACACTCCCGGAGGAGCACTCAAGCCAAACATCTTCTTCCATACATTGTATTTCTTTTAGTTGTCTTTCTTTTTTTATTTTTCTTTTTTCTTAATGGAAAAAGTAAAAGACTCGAATTCTCCCTAACAAGACAAACATTATTATAAGCATGAGCGTGTGCTTTGTTCAGCCTTTACTGTGGATGTCACAGTTATTTAGTATACATCAAACATAAAAGTCTCTTATACTCTTGAAAGTTTTCCTTGTAGCGTAGACTTTCTCTTCGACCCAGACACTTTGCGTATCGTAGAGGGCCACCACTGGGGAGAGGGCAGGCCAGTACTTACACCCAGGGTCTGGCTCATCAATCATCTGTTTCGTCCTCAATTGAGGTACTTGTTTCCTTATCCAATGCTTGTAAAGCCCAATTTGTATCTTTGTAATACCTTGGCTGTCCTCAAGAAAATAAGTCTTGGCTGACTTATTACCCCGCGCTCCCCCTTTATAGCTCCGCTCCTCCGTGAGAGATGCGAGACCGGTGTGCTTCGCAGGTGCTGCTCATTAGCAATCGCACCACCGGCCTCGCGACTTTCTCTCATGTCCCTCGGCCGTCCTGCTCACCACATTAGTATATTATTTATATACTATATATTATTTAGTAGCACTGATCTCCATTTAGTAGCACTGATCTCCAAACATAAGTCATTCTATTTTTCCGTATAATTGTTTTTCCCCTAATGCAGACAAAGCTTTATAATAAATCTTTGCTTATTATAATAGTCTAATTGACTCATTATGCATTTTGGTTTTGCATGATCCATATGACTTAATTCAAAATATGGCTGGGTAAAAATAACTCTTTCATTATTATCACTTATTATGAAGAATTATCACTTCTTAAATTCAAAGAATCCATCTTTAAGACAGTTCTTTTTGTAGCTGATGAATGAACAGAACATTGTAGTGTACCTTTCTATTTAATAAATCACAATAGGTTTCGCATTTTGTCAAAAGTTTTACATTTCAAATTACGTTTATTTTATTACCAAATTTAAACAATAAATACCATTTTGACCTTTTTAATCTCGCGTGTTGCTTCCTATTCTCTTAACTCTTCAGTTCAAGACTACCTTAACTGAATACTTTTTCTTCTTTTCTACTAATTTCTAAATAAACTTTCATGAATAAACTAATTATAACTCATGTACTTACTCTAACTAAGAAAGCTCCAGAGCAATGTTACATTAACCTCATAAAAGTCATTCAATAAACTCTTTAGACAATTAGAAAAATAATTCTAGCAAACAACTTTTTGCATTGTTACATATTCCTTATATGTAGATTTATTTTTTCTGCATATCTAAGGTTCTTATGTTTACTTTAACCATTTAAACCATTAGCATTATAACTTCCTTATTATTAAAACTTCCTTGTGTTCGTATGCAACTTATTTTTAATCTTCAAAACTTCTGTTCAGCTAACCCATTATCTGACCTTATTTCTGATAGACTTCCAATCTATGGATTACTTCTCTGTTAGAGATTTAATTTCTCTTCCTGTCCCTCCTCTGTTGATTTCATTGCTTTTACCCATCCATATCTTGTCAACATATTTCTTACCAAATTGTTTAATAGCCTTTCTAATACTGACTTATGGCCTATATTTTTGTTGCTGTTATTTTTCTTTAATTTGTTTTTGCCATGAATTTCACAAAACTTTGCAAACATGCCTTTAATTTTAACTAAATTTTAATTTAATTTCTGCCTTAATTTGAATTTCCTTATTCTTAATTAATTTCCTCACCTTACTATTTCCTTATTTTTAATTAATTATCTTACTCCCCCCTTTGCGCATTGGTTTAATACCATTGCGCATTTAATTGAGAATATCAAAAGTATTGTTGGCTCAATAATCTATGCTTCATAAGAATGCCATATATTTATTTTTCACCCCCCTCTGATGCCATTTAGATTGTTCAGAAGGGTCTGTTTGTTATTGGTTTGATATAATTTTATAATTAGTCAATAGCATATTGAATCAATTTGTATTTTTATTAATTAAAATATAATATTTGTTAACCCCCTGGGGTCTGAGGTGTGTTTGGGGCCCTTGAGAAGTTTTGACATGCCCTGACATTTTTGCTTATTTCAGCTACTTACAACATACCATTGGCCAACATATAATTGTGCTATATTCAGCACAAACACTGCTACAATAATACATGAGCAAAATAGATGTACATGTTTGCATTTTATAGAAAAAAAATATTATGCGTGGTAAGTTAGTTTTAGGAAAAAAATTGTCACTGCAATAAGGCCATTTAACAAATACTGAACAGTTGTTCACAAGACTTTTGACTCACTATTCTTGTAGGCTAGAATTTTTACTACAAAATGATGTGAAAATCATTCTGACCACACTTTCACAAACCACAATATAACAATTTAAATATTGCAAGTCAGTTTTTGTGTCAGCACTGCTGTATGCGTGGGAGTGTCAATGGCCATGAATATTAAGTGAGATTTACACCAGGGGAGACAAAAGACACTCCCCCAGCGGCTAATGGCCCATCAAGCTGCTGTGAGGCAGCCTGAACTAAGAATGAGAGGAGATTCAAAGGTTATGTTTTCTGTTTTATTGTAATTCCTCCATGTGGAGGAACTAAATATTGTGCCTCACAAGACCAGAGTGCTACATACATAAACATAGTACAGGTGAAAAGTTTGGACACATTCCTATTTTTAATATTTAAAATAATAATAATAATAATAAATTAAGAGTAACACAGTCACACATCTTTATGCCACTCTTGAAAACAGTTCCTTTTCAACTGAAGACATAAGTGAACATCACATGCCTGGCATTTCCATGGTGTTAATTGCGTTTTACCACGCACTGCTTTGCAATGAACACATGTCCGGCGACCAAGTGTGGCAACATTCCTTTCATCTGATGTAAGCTCAGCTCCTGGAACTGGTACATGGTCACTATTGGTCCGTTTTGGTGCAGTTTTTTGTGACACACCACAGAGCTCTGTGATCAGTTACTCCATAAACTCTTTATGTGACATGTTACCATGTAGCTCTTTGTGCACAATGAAAGAGTTGGTGGAAACAATGCCCAAGAAGTGTAGAAAAATCTTTCTGTACCACTTCATTGTTTTGTGTTGTGCAGTGTAGTACTGTAACAGCTGATCAGACAGGTCAACACCGCCCATGTTCTGATTGTATGCAGTCACAGGTGCAGGACATGGAAATGTCTTTGTCCTCCATGTATCTTGTGTTTTCACCCTCCTCTGCACAGTGTCTCCCGTATAAGCAGGATGGATGGTAGAACAGACAGATACCTCTCGAGTGTCCACCCACTTCACAAAAACAAGAGGTCCATTCCGAATCCACCTGATGGATCCTCTCCTCTGGCAGATTTTTTAGAGAGTGAATTAGCTGCATTCTTAGGGCAGTCCTTCCTGTTGTCCCTGTAAGTCCCACATGCACCAAACTTCATTGCAAACAAGTCTTTTAGGAGCTTTGGGCTTGTGTAGAAATTGTCCATCGCACCGAGAACTGAACGACACCTGCGTGTCCCTCTGCGTGGTGCTGGCGAAGGAGAACGGGATGCTGAGACATTCCTGAGAAATTAAAATAAAATAAACTGTTAGCATTATCCAAAGTAAACTGATGGAAAAATAATGGGTATGGATAAAAAAAATAAGTTTTTTGTAGTTTCACTCAAGAATGGGAACTTTTACATTATTAAAAGTAAACAAAATACAACTTTTACATTATTATTCTGTAAACACAAAAAGGCGAAATATCTATAGATGGGCCATACATGAAATAGCCTACTCAATGAACGGATAGTTCGTGAATGACACATCACTACATTTCAAACATTTACACCTGTATTCACGAGGCCATGATAGTGTCATAGGCTAACCGAACATTTATATCTGTTGATGGGCCATATGGGACGGAGAAATATTAATGGGCCGACGCGTCGCGTCACCGCGAGTAGGCTGTTGATGCACGCATTTAGTGGATGGCCCGTTTGCGAACACATTTCAAACATTTACACCTGTATTCACAAACATCTGTGCATAAGGCACGCCTAAGTTATTTACGCATGATATAGTGTCTAGGGTAACCAAAGCTGAACAATTAATTATATAAATAGGCCAAGATATATTGTATTTAGACCTAATTACCGGAGCCTGAAATATATTTCTCTCAAACACATTAACATAAGCAGTTATTAGCAAACTAAATACATTATGAACAGTTATATGTATTGTATTTAGACAGGCTAGAGATCACATATTTTACCGGAGGCTGAAACATATTTAACGTAATCAGTAGGCTATATAACCTAAACATGTAATTGTTAACAAAATACGTAACGCATAGTATTAGATAATATAATAGCCCAACAAATTTGTTTAGAGAGTAACAGGCTATATCACATTCAAAACATATACACGAGCGTAGGCTAGGTAGCCTATACTATGCCCGAATGATGTGAGGCAATCTTTTCAAAATAGTCGGAAAATTCATATGAGCTCTATATGATCAGAAAATTAATTATACAACACTAAACAACTTACTCCGAAATGAAATCCTCGGCGGGGTCAACGCGTTCTTCAAAATGCAGCCGTTCGTCGTCCGAGTTGCAGGAATCTTCCTCAGAGGAAAAGGTGAAATCTTCCTCGCTGTGTAGAATCATCTGAAGGACCTTTTCGGCGGAGTAGCGTGCCAAAAACTTTGTGTTTTTATGCCACTGATCGGTGGGCGTATGCTTTGCATAACATTAGATCTCCCATTTTACCATGTGAAAAGCGCTGGGGGCGTGGCGGTCTCAGCTAATTAAAGATAATGAACTGAGAACGAAAAAACTGTGCCTCTCCTTGGTTTCAAACGGATTACATAAACTGGAAATATTTATTTTTTTAATAAATTACTTCATTTAAAAGAAGAGAACACAAGCTTTAAAAAGACATATGTCTCGTGTCTCTGTGACAAGTATTGAGTGAGTAACAGTGTATTTTTCGGACGCGTTTTAGAATGGACTTCACTAAAAGAGAGAACGCAGAACGCGCATCATGTTTATTATTGTTTATTTGGCGAAAAACACAACACTTTGTTTTTATTGTGAGGTTCCACAAAAAAAATACACACTTCACAGGATCGAATGATGTATAACACTTATATGTAAGATAAAAATCAACAGAGTAATTTGAGTCTTTTTTGCACTGATAAGGAAAAAAGTGTGCTTATATCGCGGGCGATATGGTCGACCCCAGGGGGTTAGTACCTTAATACTTGCTTCAATTTCAACTGTTGCCTTAAATTAATTTTGTATACCCTTGTATTGCTATATCGATTTCTTAAATTAATCATTATCATTATTTTAGTTTCTTTTCTTGATTTGTCATTATCATCGTTTTGACATTATTTTGATATATTTTTCTCTTCAATCATTTTTGTTCTGGTGGGGTTATTATTAAGTTGGTGCTGAATCTCATCAAGGGCTGAACATTCAATCATAGGAAAGTTTGGTTGATGTTGACTTTTGTTTGAGCTCTACTCATCTCTGAGTCTCTCTTCTTTGAACAGCTCCTTTCATTCCTGCGTTTCTGGTTAAGTAGGTCTTTTTTATGATTTGATCATTCTGTTAGCTCTCTTGTCATCTTTACATCTTTCATCAGGATGACTTTTGAGTCGTTCATTGCAATGGATTTTTTTTCGGTCATTGTCAGCATGTCCTTGATCCCTCATTCTATGTGGGGGTTGCTGAAGTCGGTTGGTATATTTTAAGTTGAAAGGCATGTACTCAAATTGATTTGATTTGATTTATTTGACCCTTTTATTTAAAATATGATACATCTTTGCACCATACATTAAAAGAAACAAAACAAAGTCAGGATAACACAATAAAGCCCTAGGGCTTATTTCCATTGTGGTCCCGGGTGAAGGGGGGACAAAGCAAGTGGCAACTAATCAAGCATCAATCATCACATATAAATACTTACATAAACACATGTACATGCACATGACATATACACATACATATACACACATACACATTTATTAATCAGAACCATCAAGACAAAACCATAAAATATTGTCATACTAAGATTGACATCTGAGCCATTTTTTCAGTGCCAGCTTAAAACCTATTAAACTTCTGATCATCTTTAGATTTCTTGGCAACCTGTTCCACAAGCTTGTTGCTACATACAAAAAGGACTCTTTACCTGAATTACTCTTAACTCTAGGAGGTACAAAATCAGTAGAACTGCCCCTGGTGGAGTAGTTGTGAACATCTCTCACTTTATTAAAATAATTAACCAAATATTTGGGGACCACCCACAGTCCTATGTACCATGCACAGGTGAATCTGAGAGACTCGATCTTCTACTTTTAACCACCCAATAGTCTCAAAATGAGAAATATCAAGATGAGATCTCATGGGGAGGTTCAAAATAAGCCTTATAACCCTATTTTGAGCAGTCTGAAGCCTATGTTTCAGGTGAGAGCAACACGCATAATCAAAATAAGGCTGAATTAGTGCACTTGCCAGAGTTAACATTGCTCTTTTGTCCAAAAACTTAGAGATTCTGGATAAAAAACGTACTCTTTGATTTACCTTTGTAAGCACCTTTTGCGCTTGGCCCACTCCAGACAAGTGGCAGTCCAGCACACAACCAAGGTAACTAACTGAGTCCTTTACATTAATCTCACTATCTCCAACTAAAAGCTTAAAACCAGGGGATCTTCTCAGTTTTATTTTTGACCCAAACAGTATGGCTTCCGTTTTCCCTAAGTGAAGTGATAGCTTATTGTCTGACATCCACAAGCTGACTTTTGATAGTTCTACAACTATGTTTTTATCTTTATGTGAAACCAATAATGCAGAATCATCTGCATATAAAAAAGTCCACATGAACATACAGACTTAAGGTCATTTATATATAGAAGGAAGAAAAGTGGGCCCAAGACACTCCCTTGAGGAACCCCACATTCTATATATTGTGATTGAGACATTGTTCCTCCAATATCCACCACCTGCTTCCTATCCTTCAGATAAGACCTCACCCATCTGATTGCTAAGTCATTAAAACCAATGGCTTTTAATTTGTATAGCAAAATACCATGGTCAACGGGAATCAAATGCCCTCTGTAGGTCTAACATGACCATACCACAAAAATGACCTTTATCTACCTCCCTCCTAATGTGGTCAGTTAAATACAGTAAACAGGTGTCAGTGGAATGTGATTTACGAAAGCCAGACTGAAACTCATAGAGTAGATTGTGTGATGCTAAATATTTGTCAATCTGTTCAAAAATAATCTTTTCAATTATCTTTGACATACTACACAGAATAGAAACAGGTCTATAGTTTCCATGGTCTAATTTACTCCCTTTCTTGTAAAGTGGAATCACTCTGGCAAGCTTAAAATCATTAGGAAAATATCCTTGCTCAATAGACATGTTTATGATATGGGTGATACATGGGGTTATAACCTCAGCAGCATCTCTTAAGAATCTAGATGGAATATTGTCAAGGCCAGTGGCTTTTGAGCTATTTAGGTTTTTAAGCTTCTCAAGTACAACTGCCTCTGACACCTTTTCAAATGAGAAGCTGTCTGCTCTGTTGGTCACTTCTTCTGAAATTACAAAGCATAGTCAATGGTTCTTTTTGTTAGACTCGTCCCAGCAACCTTTCTGTAATTAAGCTGCTGCTATCAGTGAATCAAAGCTTAATTATTTTTGTTAGTGACAACATCATGTGATTTCAATCATCTGCATATCTGCATTGTCCTCCTGGTGTTCCCTGTAGAGAGGTCATGTGGGCTGAGTGGTGTCCTGGCCCTTTCATAAACAGCAGGACTTTTTATCATCATAATTGTTGTTTCTTTATTTTTATTTTTTTCATACTAAATTTCCATTGTACTATTACAATTAGTCAATTCAACTCAGTCATCTCTTTGTCTTGAGTTCCACTATCAGCACTATTTATTAGATATCTTGGAAAACACTCAGCCCACTTTGTTACAAGACAAAAGTTCCCCGACAATATTTCATACTTTTGATAAAGATCAGCTCCTCTTGATATGCTGCAAAGAAAGTCAGTTGTGTTATGCTGTAAAGAAAGTCAGATATGTTATGCGCTGCGCAATTATGGTATTGGTTTTTCAATTTTTTTTCCTTTTTCTTCATCATTCTTTTTTTTTCTTTTTTTTTTCATATTGCCACTATAGTTCCAACTAGGAAATTTAATCAAATTCATCCATGGTTATATTTTATTGGGCATAATTTGCCCTGTGGGCCCACATATTAAAGTTTAAATACAGCTGTAATGGCAAAATAATTAATTTGCCTAAGTGTTTCTTCAAACACCATCACTCACTCCTTTCACACTCAGTCATTCTCACACACACACTCTGGCCAGCATACATTCTTGCGCTTCAGCAGGTTGTGCTCTAAATGCAGCATCTTATAATTTTAGACACAAGGTCAGATCAGGTCAACACTGAGAAGTGTCAATGATCAAGGTTTAGTCTACACCGTTTTTATAACCCTTTTTTCTTTCATAAGCTCTAATAGATTAAGTAGTTTTGAATAATATGCCTTTCAATTGTAATTTTTCAAATGCATATTTTCTTTGTTCTTATTTGTTGTTCTGATTTCTCTTATTCTTTTTGTTTTTTGCTCATGAGCTGTTTTAGCTGCAGACCATTGTTATACAATGTGGTAACCGGCAGCTTAATTTATCTATACCTTCCCCGAGCAGACCATTGCTAATCAATGCGGTAACTGGAAGCGTAATTTATCTATACCTTTTTTTAGCTACCCCGAGCAGACCATTGTTATACAATGCGGTAACCGGCAGCTTAACTTATCTGTATGCATGCTATCTAATTAACCTTAAGAAATACAGATAACCCTGATAATCTTATCAGTAACCTTAAACTTTTTTTAGCTATACCCCGAGCAGACCATTGTTATACAATGCGGTAACCGGCAGCTTAACTTATCTGTACGCATGCTATCTAATTAACCTTAAGGAATACAGATAACCCTGATAATCTTATCAGTAACATATACCCTTTATTTTGCCAAATTATTACCAGTATTTATACAACCTGCGTCAGATTACACAAATACTGGCAAACGAGAGCTCCCTTTTTTCCAATTTATTTTATACCCCCAAGGCCTTCTTATTAGACAACACACTGCATGCAATCATTTCTGGAATGAGAGATCCCTTTTCAAATTTTGTCTTAGTTCTTTGAATTTAAAGAAGCTTATTTTAAATGTCTTACCGCAACAAGCAAATGTCTGGGCGAACTACACAAACTTTTTAAAGCAAAAGTTGCTTACCTTGTGGCCACTTTTAGTTTGTGTCGTTCGTCCAGCAAAGCTTGCCGCAGTTCAACATCAGCTCCTGAAAGTGTCCCATCTGGGGTGCCATTTGAAGTGGTTCCTGTCGTTTTTAAATAACTTCACAGAGATCTCTGATGCCAGAAATATGAGACTTTATTCACAAACAAAGCCGAGCAACTTCTGCAGCATTGTTGCTCTAACGCTCTGGCCCACTGGCCCTCCGGCCAAAATGCGCTCCCGAATCTTATTTGCTCAGTGTTATATACATACATTTACTTCCATAGAAGGACAGACACCCTATAGATAGTTTTTAAAAATACATTGTACCATGTGACATACTGAAATAGTACTCTGTTGTTTCAGCACTGGGCAACTAAATGTCAGACCCAAAGATTCAGGAACTAAATGTGGATTCTTATATAGCTAAATTACTTGTTTTCTAAATAATAAAATCTTCTACAGGGCCCAGTGCTGGGGGCTTCTTGTTGACGCGTCATTGTATTGACGGATACTTCACTCACGGGATGGGGGGCAGTCATGAGTGGCTCGGAGCAAGGTCTTTGGCAGGACCATCAATGTTCCTGGCACATAAATCATTTGGAGATGATGGCGGTATTTTGAGCTCTCAAATTCTTCCTGCCAGACCTGAGGGGCCGTCATGTGTTGGTCCGCTCAGACAACACATCGGTGGTTTCCTATATCAACCTTCAGGGGGGTCTAAGGTCATGTCACCTTTGTAAGCAGGCCCATGGGAAATTGATGTCACTCAGGGCAGTATATATTCCAGGACATCAGAATGTGGGAGCAGATATCCCATCAAGACAGGGGCTGAGGCCTGGGGAATGAAGACTTCACCCCAAGGTTGTGGAGCTCCTTTGGGAGAAGTTTGGTCAAGCTCAAGTCGACCTTTTCGTATCATCAGATTCAACCCATTGTCCCATGTAGTTCTCCCTGATGCACCCAGCTCCTCTTGAGCAAGATACTATGGTGCAGGTGTGGCCGAGGCTGCATCTGTATGTTTTCCCCCCGATATCCATGCTTCCGGGGGTTCTGGAGAGGGTTCGCTGGGAAGGGGCACGTCTGCTACTACCCTTACTGTCCCGAGTTTGGTTCTCGGACTTAGTGTCCCTTCTGGCTCTTCCATGGAGATTCCGCTCAGGAGGGACCTGCTGTCCCAAGCAGGGGGCATGATATTTCACCCTCGTCTGGATTTGTGGAAACTCTGGGCCTGGCCTCTGAGGGGGCTCACAGAATCCAGTCTCTCAACTGGGGTCATTGAGACCATTCCCCAATCCAGAGCTCCTTCCATGAGAAAACTATATGCATCGAAATGGATATTATTCTCCACCTGGTGTAGTGAAAGTCACCTAGATCCTATTAACTGTCCTATTGGTACAGTTCTTGATTTCTTTCAAGACCGTTTCTCTGCTGGTTATCTCCTTCTACCTTAAAGGTTTACGTGGCGGCTATATCGGCCTACCACGCCGCTCTGGGGGGTAATTCCGTGAGAGATCCTCTAATTACTTTTTTTCTCCTTGGTACATTGAGGTTGAGACCTGCACTACACTCTAGAGCACCGGTTTGGGATTTGGCCATTATACTTGAGGGTCTGGCTTTGGCTCCCTTTGAGCCAAACAACTTAATCTGTTATGTCCAGTTCAGGTATTGGATGCCTACATTCACAGAGCTGCCCTGTGGCGTAAGTCTAAGCAGTTATTTGTCTGCTTTGGGTCACTCAAGAGAGGGTGCCCTGCATCTTAACAGGTAATGAGCAAATGGATAGTTGAGGCTATCTCATTGGCTCATGAAGCGGCCAGACAGCCTTCACCTATGGCTGTGCGGGCCTATTCTACGAGGAGTATGGTGGGCTCTATGTCTTTAATTTCAGGTGTTTCCCTTCTTGACGTTTGTAATGCGGCAGACTGGTACTCTCCGCATCCATTTGTCAGGTTTTATGACCTAGACCTCTCCACTCCAGGCTAGGTTGCTTGCTAAGAAGTGTGCACAACTTCACAAAGAACAGACATTGGTCACTATAGCATAGTGGGTATGGGGTTCCCAGCACGTCTCTAATGCAGCTTGAGTTCCCTTGAAAGGGACAGGGAACTAGACGCTGCGTTCTCTTGCCATACTTCTTGAATGCCCTGATCGACTTGCTTCAGGCCTTTCAGAAGCTGTCACAGTCTGATTTCAGGGATGCTTTATAGTTTCCTGGTCTATAAACTCACCTATTACATCTCGGCATTCTATTGGACTGATTTTACACGTGCTTCACAACGCAATCACGCAGGGCATTCCCATCACTTGACTTTTCAAATGCAGCGTCTCGTTCCCTATCAAGGGAACCAAGCAGTGTTGTAGTCGAAACCAGCTCACTCGAGTCCGAGTCGAGACCGAGACCATAGAGGGTCGAGTCCGAGTCGAGACCGAGACCAAAGAGAGTCGAGTCCGAGTCGAGACCGAGACCAAAGAGAGTCCAGTCCAAGTCGAGACCGAGACCATAGAGGTCGGATAACCTAAGGTTGGGTCTCAAACCAGACTTAAAGATATCTTCAAGAACATGTAAAATATTTGGTGGTAACAATAAAATTGGCACCATACTCAAACAGTAAACCAAATATATCATGGAATCATGTACACTGTAATGGTAAAAAGGCCACATAGTGGTGTAGGGAATTTTATTATGATTATTACTGTAAGGAATCTGGGCGGTCTGATCGAAGGGGGAATTTGCATATCATAATTAATAATTGATAATTAATAATTATTCATACAGATTTGGATCAGACCGGTCTTACATGTTAATAAATCTCCCATTTAGGAAGACTTATTTCAATTTTACCTATATGCATACATGTGTGTCTCTGCAATTAACCACAAATTAATTGTTATTAATTGCCAGGACCACGTTTTACAAGACAGGCCAAATCAAATAGCTCAATTAATTTATAGGTTTCTGGAAAGCAAATTCTGTGGACACTAGAATTAGCCTTCCTACCTATAAAACATACCTTTTTAGGTATCTTCAGTTATGTAAAGCGTGTAGCTTTTGATCGGCACTTCAGGGACTTATATTATGAGCAGACCATAAATCAATCAGGGATGTGCATTAATTGTCTTTAATAAGGTAACTACTTAAGCATTTACTATGTTACAATGATACATGTATTTACAAACATTAAAACACAAACTAAGACGAACGCGGGGCGTTTAGACAATGAGAACATGTTTAGATGTTGAGTTTGAGAGAGAGAGAGTATGTAGAGAGAGAGAGCATGGAGAGACATTCACCGTTCTGACACACCAAGGAAACCTCATCTTAATGCTGCTTAAAAGCGCTAAAAGATAATATACTTGCGAAGCATATTCGGTCTGTGTGTGTCGTGGGCTTGTTGCTCGGCCCGTTCGGGCGTGTTGACTGGAGGTGCTGTCCGGCGCGTGTGCGTCACGTGGACCGCGCCCGAGGCGTTTTCGCCCGGCCCGTCCCGGCGCGGACATGGCTGGTTGCGCGTGCATGGCTAGTTGGGCGTGCATGGCTGGTTGCGCGTGCACGGTTGGTTGCGCGTGGCTCCTGTTGTTCTGTGGGGAGTCACGTGGCATTCGTTGGCATTCAGCGCGAGTGTTTGAAAGGCTTAAAGTCTTTGAGGTGACGTTACCCGAGGAAATGGTTCGGCAAAGTCCACTTCCTTTCCTGGAAGACAAATTTGGTAGTCCATTTGAGGAAAAGACGAAACTTTCAAACGAACAAAAGGGAAGATCCATGGTTGAATCAGAGTCCCGTGAGGTTTACATGCTGAAGGAGCGCTGGAAAGTTCAGAAGAGGGAGGGCGGACCTGCGCTCTCACATTTATCACCTTGGAGAAGTCCATCCCCTTCCGAGTGGCTTGAGCCAATCGGAGAGTGGATGTGACACGTGGGAAACCTTCTTTTATGAGTTCTTTGTTCCTCGTGAGAGGGGAGGGGGTGTGCCATGAGGTTAATAGTAACAACCGTTTGATCTTCATTGTCAGTAAAACATATTAAAAATACACTTTACTTTACATCTTCATGCATATTCGAGTGTTTCATTCAATAAGCATTCTAGAGGTATCAAGGAACATTATGTTACATTAACAGAGTATACACTTAGGTATAAAATGCATATCAAAGGCATTTATCATTTCTATTTATGCTGTGAACAAACAAGTTATTTCACTGTGACATGGGAGACACACATACATAGAAACGCATTGAATATATTTCGTTAAATATCTTCAAAACACGAAAAGGAATGCCAACCTCTTTGCTCAAAAAGGTTTTGCAACATTCCAAAGTCTTGTAACTTGATACTCACTGGAGTATCTGGATGAGTGTGTGTGTGTGGTTTAGAAACCCCCATGGGGGGGGGGGGTGTCCGGCCACAGTCCTTACATCATCCCCCTTTTCGTCAGATGAAGTCATTGTATGAACTTCATCGGACGACACCCATCGCAATGGACGGATGGCAGGTGAATCGTGAAGGTCAGGTAGCAGGTGGTGGCTAGGCTGAGGTTCTGCTCAGCTTGACAAGGTTGGGCGCAGCGTCCAGTGTGGTACCCTCTTCCGGCGGGTACCGTGGTTACATCTCGTGAGCCTCTTGTGCGGTGTGAAGGTAAAGTGTCAGGGCATGGTTGATTACCGTAGGGGTGGCCAGCGCAGAATCAGCTGCAGTCCAGGATTGGACAACAGGTGAGGCAGTTGTGCAGTGCAGTGTGAAAGGTGGGCAGTTGAGACACAGCTAGGTGGCCTATGTTGCTGGGAACAAGTCCAGTTCGGCTGGGCCCCTCCTTTCACCGTTCATAATTCCAGTTCTGGAATCAGGGTGAAATCGTGGGTTTCGTCACGGCTAGGACTTGACCCAGGCTCGGTCGCAGCAGGGTAGCTCGGGTCTTGGAGCAAAAGCTGCTTGGTGAATTTTAGCAAAGTCATTCTAGCAGACAGTGAACAGTTGTCTCGCTGGAGCTCACTTGTCTGGTTCAGTAGAATGCCGTGAGCATTTCGGATTCATCACAGTTCCTGTCAATTCCTTGATGGTCTGTGAGGAGGCACTCTACATTGTGAGTTATCTTTTTGCTGTGGCATTTCAGTTCGCTTTGTTGCTGGACATGCCGGTGTTTGACTGCGTTCTGACAGCAGTGGTGTGGGTGTCCACTTAGCTCTGCTTGCGTGGCAGTCGACCATATGCTGCCTGATGTCGGACCTGGTGACGGCTACAGCTGTCCTCTGAGAGAGAGAGAGAGAGAGTTTTATTTATCATTTCAACCATATACAGTACAGTACACAGTGGAACGAAACAACGTTCCTCCGGGGCCATGATGCTAGGTAAAAAAAAACAAATAAATAAAAATAAATAAATAAATAAATATTGTATAAAAATATATAAATTCCTATATAAAGTGCACGTGCAGAGACGTGTGCAAAGTATGGGACAGTACAAAACACATTTTTTTTAAAAATGGACACCAGAAGTAACACTAAAAAATAGTGCAGCGCCGACCAATGCAGATTAGTGCAACAAATATATCAAGCGTAAACAACATACTATGATAGTGCTTCTATAGAATGCAACTCAGAACACGTATATGTGTGTCATACCAGCTTTTGAGTGTTTAGAAATCTAATGGCTTGGGGAAAGAAACTGTTACTCATCCTGGTAGTGAGGGCCCGAATGCTTCGATACCTCCTGCCAGACGGCAAGAGGATAAAAAGTTTGTGTGAGGGATGGGTGGGGTCATCCACAATACTGTTTGCTTTGCGAATACAATGTTTTTCATAAATGGCCTTGATTGAGGGAAGAGAGACCCCAATGATCTTCTCCGCTGTTCTCACTATCCTATGTAGGGCATTGCGGTCCGAAACAGTGCAAGACCCAAACCAGGTAGTGATACAGCTACTCAGGACACTTTCAATAGTCCCTCTATAGAACAGAGTAAGAATGGGGGGTGGGAGATGTGCTTTCCTCATCCTTCGAAGGAAGTATAGGCGCTGCTGCGCTTTTTTGGTAATGGACTTGGTGTTAAGGGACCAGGTGAAGTTTTCCGCCAGGTGAACACCAAGGAATTTGGTGCTCTTAACGATCTCCACCCGTGAGCCCTCGATGTTCAGCGGAGTGTATTCGCCTTTTGCTCTCCTAAAGTCGACAACCATTTCTTTTGTTTTTTCAACATTCAGAAACAGGTTGTTTACTCTGCACCAGTCCGTTAGCCGCTGCACCTCCTCTCTGTATGCTGACTCGTCGTTCTTGCTGATGAGACCCACCACGGTCGTGTCATCGGCGAACTTAATGATATGATTCGAACTGTGCATAGCAGCACAGTCGTGAGTCAGCAGTGTGAACAGCAGTGGACTGAGCACACAGCCCTGTGGGGCCCCAGTACTCAGTGTGATGGTGGTAGAAATGTTGTTTCCTATCCGGACTGAATGAGGTCTACCAGTCAGGAAGTCCAGGATCCAGTTGCATAGGGAGGTGTCCAGGCCCAGCAGTTCCAGCTTTCCAATCAGGTGCTGGGGAATAATTGTGTTAAACGCTGAGCTGAAATCTATAAATAACAATCGTACGTATGAGTCCTTCTTGTCCAGGTGGGTGAGGGCCAGATGGAGGGTGGTGGCGATGGCGTCGTCCATTGAGCGATTTGGACGATACGCAAACTGCAGTGGATCTAATGAGGGGGGTAACTGGGTCTTGATGTGTTTCATGACGAGCCTTTCGAAGCACTTCATGATAATGGGTGTGAGTGCGACAGGACGGTAATCATTGAGGCAGGACACTGAGGACTTCTTCGGCACGGGAATGATGGTGGTGGTCTTAAAGCACACTGGAACAATGGCGCTGCTCAGAGATATATTGAAGATGTCTGTAAGAACACCTGCCAGCTGATCTGCACATCCTCTGAGCACACTGTATGTTATCTGGTCCAGCGGCCTTCTGTGGGATTACTCTGCGTAGAGTTTTCCTCACATCAGCTATGCTGAGACACAGTACCTGGTCATTGGGAGGAGGGGTGGACTTCCTCGCCATCACGTCGTTCTGTGCTTCAAACCGAGCGTAGAAGTCGTTCAGCGCATCTGGAAGAGAGTCATCATTATCACAGGCAGTGTATGTTGTCCTGTAGTTTGTGATGGCCTGGATGCCCTGCCACATGCGCCGTGTGTCACAGCTGTTTTTGAAGTGGCTGTGGATTCTCTGGGCATGTGCACGCTTAGCCTCTCTGATGGCCCGGGAAAGTTTGGCCCTCGCTGTTCTTAGGGCAACCTTATCACCTGCTCTGAAGGCGGAGTCTCTGTTCTTCAGCAGCATGCGCACCTCCGCAGTCATCCACGGCTTCTGGTTAGCTCGTATGATGATGGTCCTGGGGAAAGTGACGTCATCAATGCATTTGCTGATGTAGCTGGTCACTGATGTTGTATATTCCTCCAGATCAATGTTTTTGCCATGTGTTGCAGCCTCCCTAAACATGTGCCAGTCAGTACACCCAAAACAGTCCTGAAGAGCAGAGATGGCTCCTGTTGGCCAGATTTTCACCTGTTTCTGAAACGGTTTTGTGCGTCGGACGAGCGGTCTGTATGCTGGAATCAACATAACAGAGATGTGGTCTGAGCAGCCAAGGGGGGGCGTGGTTCTGCCTGATAAGCGCCTGCGATGTTTGTGTAAACAAGATCAAGCATGTTAGCCCCTCTCGTTGCAAAGTCCACATACTGATGAAGTCTAGGGAGCACTGTTTTGAGATTTGCATGATTGAAATCTCCAGCGATAATAAACAGTCCGTCAGGATAAGCATTCTGTAGTTCGCTCATAGCCCCATAAAGTTCACAGAGCGCGTTTTTAACGTTAGCGCTGGGGGGAATGTAAACTCCGGTTATGATGACAGTGCTGAATTCCCGTGGTAAATAAAAAGGTCTGCATCTAACTGTCACAAGTTCCAACAGTGATGAACAGTAACTAGAGACTAGTGTAGAGTTCTTACACCATTCAGTATTGATGTAAACACACAAGCCACCACCCCGAGTCTTACCGCAGAGAGCTGTATTCCTGTCGGCGCGAAATGAGGTGAGCCCGTCAAGTTGAATGGCGGTGTCCGGAATTCTATCGCTGAGCCACGTTTCCGTGAAAACAAAGACGCAGCAGTCTCTAAGCTCACGCTGCGTAGTCTGCTGAAGTCTGATATAGTCCAGTTTATTGTCCAGGGAGCAAACATTTGAGAGGAAGATAGACGGGAGAGCCGGCCGGCTAGGGTTTGTTTTTAGCCTAGCATGGACCCCAGCCCTTTTTCCACGCTTCCGCTTCCTCGCACACCGCTTGCGGCGTCCTCCACCACTGCCACCGGCCTCAGGCGACGCCGGGGTGTCGAGTCCTGGTCTCCTTAGCAGGCCGAGTTCACGAAGCGTCTCCTGTAGTTCATCATGCAGTTTGGTATTTGCATGAGGCTTGAAGCTTAAGAGTGTTTGCCGAAGGTAGATGCGAACACTGATTGCTCCGATGTCCATATGCGTCAAGAGTCGAACTTTAAATAAAATAAAAAGAAAGAATAGCACCATTTTCGGATCCGGAGTGGCCGCTGCGTACTACCGCGCCGCCATCTGGTTGGCTGGAGGAACAGGAAGACGACCACAGCAACATCCCCTAGGAGGAAGTCGCTATCTTGGAGATAGGCCTGGATGCTGTGGCCCTCCGTGGAGTTCGGGTCGAACTGGGTGATGTTCTTAGCCAGCAGGTTGAGATCTTTGAAGGTCATTCCATTTGCAGCTTTGGAGTCTGGCTGGATGATCTCTCTTTGTTTGTTGACAGGGAAGAGTTCTGTGGTGAAGGCCGGTGACGTTTTGGAGTGCGGCCATTCACTTCTTCCTTAGGATGACAGTTCGTTGATGGAGGACTCTGTTCTACTCAGCAGTGAGGATGCTGAGGGAGGTCTCTCCCTTCTTGGCTCTGGTTTCTGTGTGAAGACATGTTGGAGTTCATTTCTGACCGCATAGAGCTCGTCGTTGGCGTCGTCTCGCTGTTGGGTCAGATGGTCCATTTCAACGCTGCAACTTTGCAGGTGGTCTTCCAGAGCAGTGATTTTAGAGTTCTTACTTTCAATGTCAGCTTTGGCTTTCTCTAGCTGATGTTCAGCAGACTGGAGTTGGTTTTCCAGGTGCTTCTGGACAGTCTTTAACTCTTGTTTGTCACGTTCAGTGACTGCAAGGGCTGCTTGGAGCTTGTCGACTTGTATCTTTGTTTCTTGCTCCGCTTCGTCGGACGCTTTGAGCTGGTCTTTGCAGTGTTGAGTGTGCATCAGCTCTCTCAGGAACCTGGTGGTCTTGAGTTCGTCCTGGACTTTCACTTCCAGCTTGTCTATGCGGCGTTGGGCACGTGTCAGCTCCTCCTGAAGGTGGGTGACGTGCTGGTTGCTTAGATTTAGCTGGGCTGTGAAGGCATTGCTTAGGGAACCGGTTATCTTGGTTAGTTCCACATGGTTTTGGTTTTGGCTTGAATCATGTGTCAGGAATCTTCTCAGAATTAAGATTATTATTAAAAATAATAACAGTTCAATTGTCTTTGATGTGAGACAGTCTGTAATGCCTCTGAGCCAGGCGTCCACATCTTCCCGATGGGCAGTGGGGTTTGTAGTCCACGACATGTTGGCACGAGAGAGGGAGGAAAGATTTCAGCGGCTGTCGGCTGGGACAGTCTGATGCCTTTGAGGATGCCGCTATGCCACTCGATGCAATGTCCTGGTGCTGCGGTGTGCAGCCCCCATTGTGCGTGACTGGTGCGTGACTGGGCAACACTGGCATACCCCCCTTTTGCACTGTGGCAGCAGGAGCTGTGGCGAAGTGATGTCACTACGTGCATAAACTTCATGTGTTGGGCTGTTTAGCAGCAAGTGCTAGGTGAGCTGCCGCAGTTGGGTTCGACGGCAGGCTTGGGTGGTTGGAGGGGTAGAGAGGTGGTTTTCTCAGAGTTCATTTGGTTAGTCAAAGTCTTTGGTAAGCTGAAAGGTGCAGGGTAGCAAGTTCACAACTCCATTTGGTGCTGAGGCTTTGCCCTCGTGGCTGGCTGCAGGAGTTCTTCTGCCTCTGTGACCTGCCAGTCAGGTTCTCTTGACCTGTGTGGCTGGAGGGGGAGGGGTTCTGGAACTTGAGCTCAGGCATTCAGTTGTTTAAAGTCTATTACAGGCTCAAAGGACTAATTGTGAACGGGTGCTACCTGTCTTGGGCCAAATGTTGTGTTGGCTGTAGGATTGCACGTTCAGCTTACATGCTTGGGATTTGAGAGTTCGTTTTGATACTCAGTTTTAGCACTGAGTCTTTCAAAGAGTTGGGCTTACATTAGCGTGATGGTTGAGCTAGTGTTTGGCAGGGCTTTTAAGGCTCAAATCATTGTCTCTGTTGGTGGCTATGTAGAGTTTTCGTGCCACCCCCTTTTGTTTAGGTTTCCCAGAAGTCTTGGCATTGGGTTGGTGTTGTGATCGATGAGCGGCTAGGGCCGGTCTTGTGTGGGACACTGTACTGTCAGGCTCAGGTTGTGCAGCTGTCAGTTGTGGTGGCTGCTTGGTGCTGTCACTTAGTGAAGTGGCAGTGAGCTCTGTGGTCTGATGCTGATGAGCAGTGTTCTGGGTGTCTGTTTGAGTCTTGCACTGAGACGTAGGATGTCTGGCTTGTCCTTCTGGTGAGGTGTTGTGCAGAAACTCTTTCAGCGCCCTCAGGATTTGTGCCGTTGGTGATGTGGCTGCACTGTTGTTATCTGATGTGTCCTCAGACTTGTGCTTACCAGTGGCGTGATGAGAGGGGTACCGCTCTTGGCTGGTTGGGCATGAGTCTCTTGGCGATGGGGTGCGGCTCAGAGCTCCTGCTCTGGTGCGTTAGATGAGCACCATGACTGTTGGGTCGCCCTCTGCTGGCCTGGAACGGTTTAACTCTCAGTGAAAGTGTTTGTGATGGATCAGTGATAGTAACCAAAACAAAACCAACTGGGAGAGAGAGCCATTCAGAACAGTGATGTTAGGTGATGGTGACTTAGGAAGGGGGCGGCCAAAAGGGGGCGCTTTCCTCTAAGTGGTCATCAGAAGCTGCTAGGACTTAATTCTGAATTTTAAATTCAAACGTGGTTTGAACCAAATTCAAAACAAATGCCCACAGTCAAGGTAAAGAAAATCATGTTACTACAATGAGGCTGTAAATTGCACATGCATTGAAAGTTAGAGAAACTAGTTCAAAATTTCAGTAAGAAAATAGGAATTTTCTAACAGAGAATTTTGAGGAAAAGATGACCTAGCTATTAGTGTCCACACGATGGCGCCACTGCGCTCACAAGGGGTAAAGTCAGGACACTGGTGGAAATTTGATACTGCAAAGCACTCAAGGGCACACCCTAGTGTCTGGCAGTAGTATTACAACCAGCCCGCTGCCCCGGTGATATATTAAGAGGGATTGGAGTGTTACCTTCTCCCCGCTGCATAATCACACATATTACGGAATTTTAAATCTCGACGGATTTCTTTCCGGTACTATATTTTACAAGCACATCTGGCAGGATTTTTTCCTTTTTCGCTGCGTTGTGCAAAAGAAAACAGGAATTACTCATCTGTTTCAGAACTCCAAATAACATCTATCACAACTAGCGTTAATGATTAGAATGTTCTCAGTTTTGGATTTTTTTTTGTGTGTGCTATATTTGTTTAAAACACGTTCGCAGGATTTCTTCGCTGCGTTGTGCGAAGGAAAACAGGAATTACTCGTCTGTTTCCTGCTCCAACAGGCATATACCACATAGCACCTATGATAATATGCTTGTCGGTTTTATACATTGAGTAGCTAAGTAAATGTTTTTTCAACCAGGACCTTATCGTTACTCTAACGATTATAATATAAGGCCTTTTAAGGACAGTAAAAGAGCATCGTTTTACTGGAACCTCTTCCGCAAGGTCAGAAGAATCTCGTTCTGACAGAGGGGTTAAAATTATTAAAAATGTCGTTTATGCGCAGAGGATTCTCTTCCATCCTTGCCAGAACAAATTTAATACTATGGAAACTGCAGTTTACTTTTAACAATTAACAGTGACTGAAATGTTGACCATTTAGCAGCATGTTAAATGTTCTTTGACTGAGGCGGCTTTGTGCCCAGATCAGTCAGATCAGGAGTTCGCAAGCGTTCACTCCGATGCGCGCGTGTAATATTAAATATTACATGAACAATATTAAATAACAATATACACATCTGACTGAAATTGATTGCTCATAAACAAGTTTGAAATGTGCTAAGCGTTCTCCACCATAAGCTGTAAGGAATCTGGGCGGTCTGATCGAAGGGGGAATTTGCATATCATAATTAATAATTGATAATTAATAATTATTCATACAGATTTGGATCAGACCGGTCTTGCATGTTAATAAATCTCCCATTTAGGAAGGCTTATTTCAATTTTACCTATATGCATACGTGTGTGTCTCTGCAATTAACCACAAATTAATTGTTATTAATTGCCAGGACCACGTTTTACAAGACAGGCCAAATCAAATAGCTCAATTAATTTATAGGTTTCTGGAAAGCAAATTCTGTGGACACTAGAATTAGCCTTCCTACCTATAAAACATACCTTTTTAGGTATCTTCAGTTATGTAAAGCGTGTAGCTTTTGATCGGCACTTCAGGGACTTATATTATGAGCAGACCATAAATCAATCAGGGATGTGCATTAATTGTCTTTAATAAGGTAACTACTTAAGCATTTACTATGTTACAATGATACATGTATTTACAAACATTAAAACACAAACTAAGACGAACGCGGGGCGTTTAGACAATGAGAACATGTTTAGATGTTGAGTTTGAGAGAGAGAGAGAGAGTATGTAGAGAGAGAGAGCATGGAGAGACATTCACCGTTCTGACACACCAAGGAAACCTCATCTTAATGCTGCTTAAAAGCGCTAAAAGATAATATACTTGCGAAGCATATTCGGTCTGTGTGTGTCGTGGGCTTGTTGCTCGGCCCGTTCGGGCGTGATGACTGGAGGTGCTGTCCGGCGCGTGCGCGTCACGTGGACCGCGCCCGAGGCGTTTTCGCCCGGCCCGTCCCGGCGCGGACATGGCTGGTTGCGCGTGCATAGCTGGTTGGGCGTGCATGGCTGGTTGCGCGTGCACGGTTGGTTGCGCGTGGCTCCTGTTGTTCTGTGGGGAGTCACGTGGCGTTCGTTGGCATTCAGCGCGAGTGTTTGAAAGGCTTAAAGTCTTTGAGGTGACGTTACCCGAGGAAATGGTTCGGCAAAGTCCACTTCCTTTCCTGGAAGACGAACTTGGTAGTCCATTTGAGGAAACAACGAAACTTTCAAACGAACAAAAGGGAAGATCCATGGTTGGATCAGAGTCCCGTGAGGTTTACATGCTGAAGGAGCGCTGGAAAGTTCAGAAGAGGGAGGGCAGACCTGCGCTCTCACATTTATCACCTTGGAGAAGTCCATCCCCTTCCGAGTGGCTTGAGCCAATCGGAGAGTGGATGTGACACGCGGGAAACCTTCTTTTATGAGTTCTTTGTTCCTCGTGAGAGGGGGGGGGGGGGGTGTGTGCCATGAGGTTAATAGTAACAACCGTTTGATCTTCATTGTCAGTAAAACATATTAAAAATACACTTTACTTTACATCTTCATGCATATTCGAGTGTTTCATTCAATAAGCATTCTAGAGGTATCAAGGAACATTATGTTACATTAACAGAGTATACACTTAGGTATAAAATGCATATCAAAGGCATTTATCATTTCTATTTATGCTGTGAACAAACAAGTTATTTCACTGTGACATGGGAGACACACATACATAGAAACACATTGAATATATTTCGTTAAATATCTTCAAAACACGAAAAGGAATGCCAACCTCTTTGCTCAAAAAGGTTTTGCAACATTCCAAAGTCTTGTAACTTGATACTCACTGGAGTATCTGGATGAGTGTGTGTGTGTGGTTTAGAAACCCCCATGGGGGGGGGGGGTGTCCGGCCACAGTCCTTACATTACTTACAATTGTTACAATCAGTATAAGTGCTCTTTCACAGAACATCACTGTACACGAATTCTTTGTGGCTCTAATATGCAATCTGAATTATGGATGATAAGGCAGACTTTTTCAATACAGTTGAGCTAGAGGCTCCAAATCACATCTGACCTGGGTCGTGCTGCATTTGCGTGCCACGAACATTATTGTCTCAAGTCATGCGCAGTTGCGCACAAGAAAGTCAGGAATCATTGGAAGTTTCAATCACACAACAATTTAAAGAAATATTAACATACAGTTAAAATCATGACATATTTTGAATGGGACTTGAGTGGACTCGGGAATAAGTCCAAGTCCCGACTCCCAATATGTTCGAGTACGAGTCAATTCCGAGTCAAAATGCACATGAGTCCATGACAAGAGTCCATTAAAATATGGACTCGAGACCGAGTCCGAGACCGAGTCTCGAGTGCACAACACTGGAACCAAGGTTACATACGTAACCTGAGACGATTTCTGTCAGAGAAAATGTTGTAATCTTAACATTTTTGTTTATCAAAGAATCACCCATGAAAATAAATGACAGCTTTGGCATTCATTCTTCAAGTTTTCTTATTTCAGAAGTTTAAAAATGTTTTTTGGAAGAAAACTCTTTTGTGCCTGTATCAATCAAATTGTTAAATAAGGACAAGTGATTTTTCCCCATAAGGGTGTTCTGTGTGGTGTAATGTATTTTAGGATTATTTTAAGAGTAACAGGTGATGTTAAAACATTGAATACGGAATCCTCACCAAATTTTCCCACTGGGGACAATAAAGTATACTTAATTTCATCTATTTTTCATAACAAGGATGCAAGAAGAGATGATGTCGATTAATAACTAAACTCTAAAAAAGACAAAAACCACAATAAAATTTGTCCATACATCTGCTCATTTTTTCTAGTTATTCTGAAGCCATATATTTCCATTTTGAGAGGAAAATACTGAAATGTAATAGTTAAGTGATAGTTCTTAAATATCATCACACATTCTGATCAAAAGCAGTCATTGACATACATTTGAGACTCCTGTTTATACAAGGTGCAAAAGTACTGATTCAAATGCTGAAGAGGCTAAAGTGCTGATAAAACCTGATTAGAATTTAAATGGACTCAATCGTTTCAAAAATTTTTGGAGTAACAACCATTCATGTAAAACTTTCCAATTTTTTGTCCCAGCAGCTTGACCCATTTCTGTATGTCTTCTTCCTCCCCCTAATCTCCAGCAGCCGTTCCTGGAGGTCAAGGTTCTTGAAACCACCAAGCGATCACGAAGGAATCTGGGTCTTGACTGTGATGAACACTCCACAGAATCCCGCTGTTGTCGCTACCCACTCACAGTTGACTTTGAAGCTTTTGGCTGGGACTGGATCATTGCACCTAAACGGTACAAGGCAAACTACTGCTCAGGCCAGTGTGAGTACATGTTCATGCAGAAGTACCCACATACTCATCTGGTGCAGCATGCTAATCCCAGAGGCTCAGCAGGGCCATGCTGCACACCCACAAAGATGTCGCCAATAAACATGCTCTACTTCAATGATAAACAGCAGATAATCCATGGCAAAATCCCAGGAATGGTGGTGGACCGTTGTGGCTGTTCATAGAATTCTGCTTTTTGGTTTAGCTAAGGGAACGTGATGGAGGGAGGGTGTCAGGGATGCAGTCTAAAATCTGCATGTCTCTACAATTTCCTTATATTTTCCTTACATTCTTTGGAAAGAATACTACAAAATGTACAGAAAACAAAAACACATTTGTAGTTTCTTTCGCAAATCCAGCAGAACAGTCCTGGATAAATCCTAATACGATTTCTCAATTTAAATCTAAATTTTTATTTTACAAACAATTCTTACACACAACAAGACTTGGTTGCATAGGTCCAAAATTCCACTCTGCAGCAAATATATTCTCAAATATAAATATATTTGTGCAGTATTCCACATTTAGAGAGAACAATACTTGACAATACTAGAGAAAAAATACTTGATGCTGGAAGCTTGTTGAATAACAGCTGGTTAGGACACACTGGAAGATGACACACACGTACACGCGTGTGCACACACACACACACACACACACACGCACACACACACACACACACACAATCTTCTTTCAGTTGTGGAAATATTTTGACATTTTGAGCCAGCATACTAAAACTTATTCTAGGTTTCATCCTTGTCTTTTTAATGTACTTCAAAGCAAATGTTATCCATTGAAAAAAAATGACAGCAGACACATGCGACCCCTCCACTAACGCTGCTACTCCTATGGTGCAACATTTTCAATAATCTAGGTACACATTCACAACTAGTTTGATCCTCTCTTTTTTTTTTTTTTTTTTTTGTAAAAAGCAAAATGAAAAGGGAAGTAAAAGGAAGTTTTTTTATTAGGAATTATTATACAAGGAGAAAAGGAACGTATCTAATAGTGCTTGCAGCACTATTAATGTGTTTCATCATATGCGATGGACAAAATCATCTTAACGAAAATAACAAAAATACCTTATTTAAAAAGATAATGTCACACATGTCTAGAGTGTCACACAAGGTAATTAAATAATAATTTGTGTAAAGATAATGTTTCCCATGAACTATAATTTTACATGTTTGCTATTTTTAGAAATGTCATCTCTGCTTATAAAAACTGCCTTAAAAGTCTGGGATCAAAAAATAAGTGTCAAGGTAAAACAAAATAATACATGTTCATGGCTATATTCACTTGTACTGAATATAGCTGAGGTTTCAGCTGTGCTTAATACAGCTGAGTATAGGTATTTACATCACATATTTACATAAAGAACAGATGTCACTGTGGATCACAACTATAATGCTCTATCCTGTGTAGAGAAGACACTTATGGGCTGTATGCACGCATAAGTTCCGCATTTGACGCAAGGATGCTCGTCCATTTCCGGTTGTGTAGATTAAAGCGGAGGAAAACCGAGGAAAACGGGATTATGGCAGTCTTCAAAATTTACTGTACTCCCGTCTTTGAAACGAAACGTACATACGTTTAGAAGTAATTTAATATATAGTTATGTTTATTTTATATAATTTTAAAAAGAAGCATAAAAACAACGAGGGGTGTCTGTTTTATCTGTTTTTGTGACTAACGTTTCTTTAGGGTAACCATGGAGTATAAAATTCAATATAAATTCTCGGTATTGCATTAGACTCTATGATCGGCGGAAGTTATCGAGCATCCTTACACCTTCACCGGAAATACCGCCGTGCATAGAGCCCATTGAATCAGTGTCTGCAATTTAGAGAAAATCATTTCATTTAATTTTTCTGTATTTAATCAATATCATTCCTGCCCCTTACCAACCTTTAATGGTACAGTCAACTTATTTAGGAGTGCTGAAAAAGTAAAGGATGGAGAAGGGGAAATGCCACAGGTTACTCATATAACCATGGTTCCCTGAGAAGGGGGACGAGACACTGCGTCCCCTAGAGAACACAATGGGAAATGCTTCCGATATGACTGGTGGCTAAAGGACATAGTATCTAAACGTGACAATTGCATTGACAGCGACAGCCTATGATTTCATCACCAGTGTGACATGAGTATAAAAGGGCACCTTGTTTTGCCTAAGCAGAATCTCTAGATTTAGTACTAACCCAGAGGCCCCCAACGAGAAGGGATTTCATTATTAGAGACAATGCCACTTCACACCAGAATCCAGAGACGACAATCCTGGAAAGACTCTACACAGGGTCCCAAGGCCTCCCAAGAGGGCTATCCAGGATCTACGTATACATCAATATAGGCTCAGGCTCTCAGAGCCTAACAACTTGTTAATGTAAGTGCACTGAGATCTTGTGTGCAGAGTTCTCTGCCTAACAACCCTCTAAAGCAGCGGTTGGGAACCTATGGCTCACAAGCCACACCTGGCACTTTGGCAAAAATCATGTGGCTCGCAAGGTCTCTCACCCTTTACCAACAAACGAGCGATAAAAAAATAAGACACATCAATAGAGGCTCAATCGGCTCTCTGCAGAAAATCTGCCAGTTACAATTCCCTTGTTGTACAGTCTACCGAAATTAATGAAAAGTTTATGATAATAATTTTATTCATGTTGTACTGGCAAAAGTGCATACTCAGTGCTGGTCGCACTCACGAGTCATCAGAGCAATCAACTAACCACTTGTCTCTGATAACAAACAGCTCCTGCACTGGGATTCAATCAGCTGCAGCTTGTTTAGCCTAATGGCAAAAAGCAGCAACAATGTAAAAGAAGGCTATAAAGTTTAATACTTTCACTTTTGCCGCAGAGACCTTTTATGGCACATGATAAATGTAATGTGATAATGCACATGTAATGTGATAATGCACACATGATAATGTGTAGCATTTTTGATAATCCATGTAGATTTCAGTTGACGTTTCTGTTTAAAGTTATTAATAACAAAAAATGAAGGAATGAGAAAAAAAGATCAGGATGTGCTTTATAATGAAAATAAATATTAAAAGCGTGATCGCGAAGAACTGAATTACTGGCATAATGCTGTGCGCACGCTCCGAGCACAACATGAAAAACCATAGTAGCCTTTGTCTTCGGTTGCGCACCTCTCGGTACTCTCTCTCTCTCTCTAAGTACTGTAAGTACTCTCGCTCTCTCTCTGATGTAAGTAGCCTACTCTCTCCCTCTCTCATACATGGACAGAAAGGATTTATGCTCATCACAGTGAAATCCCTTCACAATTAATAACGAAACTTTGTTTGCTAAATATTCGTTTGTTTTTAGTTGTCTATGGACCTAATAATTAGCCTAATGTTTTTTTAAATTTTATTGAGAAAAAAAACACATCTTTAATAATAATATTATATATTTCTTTTACTGTGGCTCTTTTGGAAAATGCATTAACCAAAAATGAGAAAAAAAAATGTCAAAAAAGGTTCCTAACCCCTGCTCTAAAGCAAGGGGAGCACTAGCCAGACTCTACCTTGAGAACAGCTCATCAAGGAGGCTCACGGATTCATTCAGCTTGATATAACTGTCGAACAGAGCTCTAGGAAGTGAAGTACTCTGCATTACAACCCTCAAAAGCAAGGGGAGTACTACTGCACTAACCATACAAGGTAAACAGAGCTCAAAGAGCAGAAGCCTCAGGAAAAACTACTCTTTAAACTTAGAGAAGGCCTAGAGAGGCCAGAGACAGTGTGGTTAGGCCTCCTCTTTTCAAAGAGTCTCATTTCCAAAGAGCCATACACTTTGACAATACTGTCTGTGTGCAACACTGGGGAGCTAAGGCCTCAGCAGGACGACTCACTAGAATGAGAGACAACACTCTCATTGTCACTCAGACCAAGAAGGCTTCTCAAAGAGCTTATTGCTACTGTCTTTACAGAGCTCTAGGAGAGGAGGCCTCACCAAAATGCCTCTCTAAAATGAGAGGAGGCCAAACAACACTTTACACCAGAGACAGTCTCATCCAAGAGGGCAACATACTGATAACTATGCGTAGCTCAGAAGAATTACTCTCTCAAATGAGAGGAGGCCTAATGACACTCAGCCCTAAAAACAGTCAGTGGTGGACGAAGTACACATACCATGTACTTGAGTAAAAGTAAAGATACTTAAGGTAAAATATTACTCAAGTAAAAGTTGAAGTGCTGCCTTTGAACATTCACTTGAGTAAAAGTACAAAAGTATTTGCCTTCAAATGTACTTGAGTATCCAAGTACTTTTATTTTTTTATAGCTATAATGTCCTATTGTAATTTGTCACAAGACTCTTGCTTAACTCAATCTAAGTGAAGACTAATGACACTTTTGGCACACCAATCTATTAATGAAATGACATTAATTAGTCTGATGTGTGTATGTATATATATATGTGTATATATATATATATATATATATATATATATATATACACTACCGGTCAAAAGTTTAAGATCGGTAAGATTTTTTATGTTTATAAAAGAAGTCTCTTCTGCTCACCAAGGCTGCAACTTTTTGATTTAAAAAAAAAAAAAAAAAAAAAAACAAAACAGTAATATTGTGAAATATTATGACAATTTAAAATGACTTTTAATATATATTAAAATGTAATTTATTCCTCTGAAGAAAAGCTGAATTTTCAGCATCATTACTCCAGTCTTCAGTGTCACATGATCCTTCACAAATCACTCTAATATGATGATTTGCTGCTCAAGAAACATGTATGATTATTATCCATGTTGAAAACAGTTTTTTACATTTTTATTTCAGGATTCTTTGATCAATAGAAAGTTCAAAGAACAGCATTTATTTAATATTTGTATTTATTTTATTTTATTTATTTTTATTTAACTGGTTCCAGTTAGTGTTACTATATTAAATCCATGGTGAATGTTGCCGGTCTGTGGACGTAAAGTATTAGGCCCTGCTTGTTTATTCACGGCACAATGTTTCTTCTGGTTTCCATGACAGCGCTGTTTGATCTAATAGAGATCTACGGTTAATAACGGAGAAATGTGAATGCATCTCACTAGTTATCGCAACGATGTGTTGGCCGCGTCAGCGCAAATTTTGCCGGCAGGAAAAATGGTCCAAGCAATCGTTCGGCTTGTATGCGTACCGAACCGGAAGCCTCGAACCGAAACGGTTCAATACCAATATATACCGTTACACCCCTAATATATCTATGTTATGGGAGCAGCCAATTTCCCTCCAAAATTAAGCACAAAAACGTATTAGCCTAATGCAGTGTTTCTGCTAGGCTACTCCCCAGAAAAAAGTTATTATATGCAAGTCATTTTAGTGGCAACGTAAGCAATGTACATTATGAGTCAATACTTACCGATATTGCTCCAATAATACTGCTCTTTGTCCCGCTTAAAATCATTGTGAACGCGATTTGTTTGGAACTATTGAGAGCTACACGAATAACGTGACCGGGCGGCGGCGATATCACTGTCACAACCATCTATGTACGCAACTCTCATATTAAACGGCTCTGGTTTGCGCTTAGTAGATAAAGCCAAGGCAAGTTCAAAACAAAGCGCGTGCGCTGTACTGTGATTGGTGACTCGTTTGACCAGTTACGTTTTTATCCACTCATAAATAAAAAAAGGAACGACTGATTTTGAAAATGTAGTAGAGTAAAAAGTAAGATATTTGACTTTGAAATGTAGTGGAGTTAAAGTAAAAGTCTCCCAAAATTTAAATACTTGAGTAAAGTACACATACGCAAAAAAGCTACTTAAGTACAGTAACGAATTACATTTACTTCGTTACTGTCCACCACTGAAAACAGTTAACTGAAGAGGCACTCAAAGAGCCTACAACTTCAGTACTACTGTCTGTAAGTAGCTCTCTCTATAAGAGAGTGGAGGCCTCAGAAAAATGACCCTCTAAAACAAGTGGAAACCTAACTACACTCTACGGCAGAAATTCTCAAAAAAGAGGTTCTAAGAGCCATAGTGTCTGTATGATAGTACTGTCTAATGCCGAGTTAGGACTGCATGATTTTAGCCACGATTTTGGCTCGCCGACAGGTTTTGAGAAATCGCCGACAAATGCCCGAAATCACAGGCAAATCGGCGCTCGTTCACTTGAGTGACAATCATGCAGTGTGAATGAGCAAAGACGTGAACTGAGAGAATCACTGACGAGTCGCCGACGCCCGTGAGATATTTGGCATGCTAAATATCTGGACCTATCGGCGATTCAAAATCCTGCTGTGTGAAAAGTGTTTTGACTGAAAACTACATCGGCGATCACCGGCAGCCAGTGAGAGAGCAAGATACAGAGCAGCAGGGAGTTCGGGGAGGAGTATATCACATATCAACATGATATGGCATTGTTTCAGAAAAAAAGCTTCTCTGTCTATTTGGCACAATAAATCGAAGAAAAATCAGTAGAAAATTGGCAGGAGCACTCATGTCTGTTTGACGTTTCACCTGAGCTGTAACACAACCGGGTCGAAAAAAAAAAGTCTCACGTGAGAACTCCGGGGACCGGTCTTGCACGTGTGGTGTCGCGTTGTTTCATTATCACATCTCACGTGTGTTTGTTGTGAAACGTAGTTTGCGCGCAGCGTGTTTAGACTGAGTCTGTCTGCGATTTTTCCTATTGTAAAGTCATGCATTGTGAAACCTTCTGTCGCCAATGAATCGTCCAGTGTGAACACAGCAGTGACTGAATGCTGGCCAAGATAGTCATGCAGTGTGAAAAGAACAACGACCCGACTATGAAAATCGTGCAGTCTGAACTTGGCATTAGCAGAGCTCTGGAGACCTGAGGCCTACCAAAATTACTCTTTATAACAAGAAGAGACATAACATCAGACACTTAACTCTGAAGACAGTACGGACTTTCCTGTGTTATTATCTGTGCAGAGCTCTAAGAATGGAAGCCTAAAAAATGACTCATTAATGAGAGGAGGGCTAACTACACTCTACACTGAAAACCATCTACGAAGGAAGCTCAACTGAGTAAGGGGGCAAAAGTCCAGCCATTCAGGAGTATATGATATGATATGATATGATATAGTATCATAAAAATCTAACTGGCAGGATCAGAGCCTTCAATGAGGCCTCAACCAATGAAAAATAGTATGGGGGCATTGACATCTCCATGCTCATGCAATCCCTTTACATTTACTTATTCTATTGTGATAAAAAGGATAAATGCGGGCCGACTATGGTTTCTCTTATGATGTCTCTGCCTCACCGTAGAGATAAAATGGGAAACAGAAGGCTCAAACCAGATCACAATCTCTATGTGGCACAGGCCATAACTTCCCACAACCCCATTATTAGGGCCCGAGCACTAACTGTGCAAGGCCCTATTGAAACTGTTGGGATTATTAGGGCCCGAGCACTAACAGTGTGAGGACCCTATTGAAACTGTTAGGATTATAATTTTTTTTTTCCTTTTCTTTTTTTCTGCAAAGTAAGCACCATTTTCTAGGCCACAACTTGCTCAAAAAGTCACCAAATTTGGCACGCGTGTCAGGACTGGTGAAAATTTTCTTATTTTGTGGGTTTCGTGGATGAGCGTGGCAAAATGGCTCGCTAGCGCCGACTAGAAAAATGGAAAAAATTTGCCCCTCGTCCACGTTCAACCTACATGCACGAAATGTGGTGGGGAAGTGTATCATATGAAGACGCACAAAAAAGCCGTACGTGATTTACTTATTGCGTTCTTTAACAAACTCCTCCTAGGGATTTAGTCAGATCGACTTCAAATTTCTGCTGTGCCTTCTAAAGGCATTGACGATGTAAAATTGTGATTCAAATTTTTGCTGTGCCTTCTAAAGGCATTGATGATGTAAAGTTGTGCTATCTGCGTGTTTCCGTCGATGGGCGTGTCCGTGGTGTCGAAGATTCACCATGAAACAGGAAGTTGTAGTAACTTGCCTGTAAATGCCCAGATCTGCACGAAATTTTACACATTTGAAAAGAGTCCCGCCCTGAACAAATCTACATGCCGACATTCACCCACAGTCATAGCGCCACCTGCTGGCAACAGGAAGTGACCTTTAACGAAGCAGCCCCGGCCGCATGTTTGACCGACAAGTACGAAATTTCTGTGGTACATCTACCATGTCCAGACGCACAAAAAAGCCTCTTGGAGCGATGCCCTAAACTCAACAGGAAGTCGGCCATTTCAAATTTTACCGCCATTTTTGGATGATTTACTCATTACGTACTTTAACTAACTCCTCCTAGGGATTTAGTCGGATCAACTTCAAATTTCTGCTGTGCCTTCTAAAGGCATTGACGATATAAAGTTGTGCTATCTGCGCGTTCTCGTTGATGGGCGTGTCCGTGGCGTCGATGATTCACCATGAAACAGGAAGTTGTAGTAACTTGGCTGTAAATGCCCAGATCTGCACGAAATTTTACACATTTGACAAGAGTCCTGCCCTTATCAAATCTACATGCTGATATTCATCCACAGTCATAGCGCCACCTGCTGGCAACAGGAAGTGACATTTAACGAAGCAGCCCCGGGCGCAGGTTTGACCGACATGTACGAAATCTCTGTGGTACATCTACCATGTCCAGACGCACAGAAAAGTCTCTTGGAGCGATGCCCTAAACTGAACAGGAAGTCAACCATTTCTAATTTTACCGCCATTTTTGGATGATTTACTCATTACATACTTAAACTAACTCCTCCTAGGGATTTAGTCTGATCGACTTCAAATTACTGCTGTGCCTTCTAAAGGCATGGACGATGTAAAGTTGTGCTACCTGCGCGTTTTCGTCAATGGGCGTGTCCGTGGCGTCGATGATTCGCCATGAAACAGGAAGTTGTAATAACTTGGCTGTAAATGCCCAGATCTGCACGAAATTTTACACATTTGACAAGAGTCCAACCCACAATAAATCTACATGCCGACATTCACCCACAGTCATAGCGCCATCGAGTGGCAAGAGGAAGTGACCTTAAAAGACGCAGCCCCCTCCGCATGTTTGACCGACAGGTACGAAATTTCTGTGGTACATCTACCGTGTCCAGACACACAGAAAAGTCTCTTGGAGTGATGCCGTAAACTCAACAGGAAGTCAGCCATTTCTAATTTTACCGCCATTTTTGGATGATTTACTAATTACATACTTTAACTAACTCCTCCTAGGGATTCAGTCGGATCGACTTCAAATTTCTGCTGTGCCTTTTAACCCCCTGGGGACCAAAAACGCGCCCCCGCGTTTTGATCGTTTTTTTTCACACAGCTGCAACATAGACTTAAAATACTCCGTCATTGATGGTCATATAAATAAAATCGATACATGATTATAAACTATAGAGGGTCTTCTTTTTTTTCTGTACACTCTTATTAATATCAAAACCTTGTGTTTTTGTAAAATAAATAAATTAAACAGGGTGCGCTTTCAGCTCACTCTGTCTCCGCAAAAATCTTTCTGAAACGCGTCCGAAAAAAGAGCTGTAACTCATTAAATACTTATCACAGACACACGAAAGATCTCTCTTTATGAAGCTGAGATTTTCTTCTTTTAATTTAAGTCATTTATATAAAAAGCAACTACTATCAGTTGATGTAATCCTTATGAAAAGAAAGAGATGTCAGGATTTTCCCTTTCACCTCATTACAGCAAATGAGGTGCTAATGTAACCGCGCCCACTGGAGCGCGTGCTATTCAAATTCTAATGCTGAGGCAAGCCATGAAAACGCCCTCATCGCAGTGAGGAGATCCTGGAAAAAAAGTTACCTTATAGTTCCATTTTGAGGAGCACGCACGGATTCAGCTGATGCAGTAAGTCATTTATTATAAGTGCTTTGTTCGAATCGCGTTATTGAATAGTGTCCACACCACAAAGACTGTTTAAATATCAAATGCGCGTCTGATAGGAAAGAATAGACGAATTCACTGACGCGCGCTGTGCGTTAATTCACTTTCGCTTTCATTTGAACAAGAATCTCATGAGACATCCTTACATTAGTAACATTATTTATCTAGACCTATAACCAAAAAGTGTGTTTAAATATGATTCGGGTGTGTGGACGGATGTACGAACGAACGTTCATTTAGTTAGACTGTTAGAGTTCTGCTCATATTATTTTATTAGCCACACACACGAATCATATTTAAACACACTTTTGGTTAGAGTTTAAAACATCAATTCTACATGGCCCATATAAAAATTGACCAGGATTTGTTTCCAGGTATATATGACAAAAAAATGGGTTTTGACTTTCATTTATACTTTGATTTTATACATACATGTATATATTTGAAGCGTTCAGATGCAAAAGCCTCTAAGTGCCATTTGATTTTTTTCTAGAATGATAATTTTTTATCAAGCTTGTATATATAAGTTCAGTAATTTCACATAATGGCAATGAAGACTACCTATTAATTGTCATTTAATTGAAATTACTGAACTTAAATATACAAGCTTGATAAAAATGATCATTCTAGAAGAATTTAAAATGGAACTTAGAGGCTTTTGCATCTGACCTTCTGTTATATATATATATATATATATATATATATATATATATATATATATATATATATATATATATATATATATATATATATATATATGTTGTCCTTTCATTTTTTTCTTGTCTGACTCACCTAAATGAAAGGCTCATTATTATGCATGTCTTTGTCTCTCAGGTGTGAATCACCTAATTATACATGATGAGGGCTGGCCTGTTCACGCCCATTCGCATATTGCCTTGGCAAACAAAAAAATCTTTTTCACAATATAACCCAATTCACAGTTTTATGTGAATGATTAGGGGGATGATTTTCAGATCATTGTGAAGAAAAAACCCTAGGCAACAACATCAATTAGTCAAAAGTCTTGTGGACGCATATTTAGTGTGTGTTTTCTGGCCTTATTTCAGAAACTTTCATTTTTAGTTTTTACAATAACCACGCATAAACAATATTCTCTCAAAAATGCAAACATGTACAAACATGTTGCCCATATGTCATGGTTGCCCTGTTTCTGCTAAATATAGTGTAATTTCACCTGTGTCATTAATATGTTTATAAGCAGCTGAAAAAAACACAGATGTCAGGGCATGTCAGAACCTCTCAAGGACCCCAAATACACCTTGGTCCCCAGGGGGTTAAAGGCATTGACGATGTAAAGTTGTGCTATCTGCGCGTTTTCGTCGATGGGCGTGTCTGTGGCGTCGATGATTCGCCATGAAACAGGAAGTTGCAGTAACTTGGCTGTAAATGCCCAGATCTGCACGAAATTTGACACATTTGACAAGAGTCCCGCCCTGAACAAATCTACATGCCGACATTTACCCACAGTCATAGCGCCACCTGCTGGCAACAGGAAGTGACCTTTAATGAAGCAGTGTAGTGAATTCACAGCCGCACTGGCTGAGCTCCAGAAAATGCAACGCGGCCGCCTCACACCCCGCCATGCTATAGGTGCGAGGGCCCGCCCATCGCTGCTTTGCAGCTTTAATTTTTTTTTTCTTCTGCAAACTAAGCGCCGTTTTCGGGGCCGCAACATAGTCAAAAAGTCACCAAATTTGGCATGCATGTCAGGACTGGTGAAAAATTTCGTATTTTGTTGGTTTCGCGGATAGGCGTGGCAAAATGGCTCGCTAGCGCCACTTAGAAAATTGGAAAAAAATAGCCCCTCCTCCACGTTCAACCTACATGCACAAAATTTTGTAGGGATGTGTATCATTTCAAGCCGCACAAAAAAGCCTCAAGAACCCATACCCTAAACTCGACAGGAAGTCCGCCATTTTGAATTTGGCGACCGATTTGGGACGATTTACACACTCCGTACTTTAACTAACTCCTCCTAGGGATTTACTCGGATCGACTTCAAATTTCTGATGTGCCTTCTAAAGGCATTGACGATGTAAAGTTGTGCTATCTGCGCGTTTTTGTCGATGGGCGTGTCCGTGGCATCGAAGATTCGCCATGAAACAGGAAGTTGTAGTAACTTGGCTGTAAATGCCCAGATCTGCACGAAACTTTACACATTTGACAAGAGTCCCACCCTGAACAAATCTACATGCCGACATTCACCCACAGTCATAGCGCCACCTGCTGGCAACAGGAATTGACATTTAACGAAGCAGCCCCGGCCGCATGTTTGACCGACATGTACGAAATCTCTGTGGTACATCTACCATGTCCAGACGCACAAAAAAGTCTCTTGGAGCAATGCCCTAAACTCAACAGGAAGTCCGCCATTTCTAATTTTAACGCCATTTTTGGATGATTTACTCATTACATACTTTAACTAACTCCTCCTAGGGATTTAGTCTGATCGACTTCAAATTTCTTCTGTGCCTTTTAAAGGCATGGACGATGTAAAGTTGTGCTATCTGCGCGTTTTCGTCGATGGGCGTGTCCGTGGCATCGATGATTCGCCATGAAACAGGAAGTTGTAGTAACTTGGCTGTAAATGCCCAGATCTGCACGAAATTTTATACATTTGACAAGAGTCCCGCCCTGAACAAATTTACACACCGACATTCACCCACAGTCATAGCGCCATCTAGTGGCAAGAGGAAGTGACCTTAAAAGACGCAGCCCCCTCCGCATGTTTGACCGACATGTACGAAATCTCTGTGGTACATCTACCGTGTCCAGACACACAGAAAAGTCTCTTGGAGCGATGCCCTAAACTCAACAGGAAGTCAGCCTTTTCTAATTTTACAGCCATTTTTGGATGATTTACTCATTCCATACTTTAACTAACTCCTCCTAGGGATTTAGTCGGATCGACTTCAAATTTCTACTGCGCCTTCTAAAGGCGTTGACGATGTAAAGTTGTGCTATCTGCGCGTTTTCCTCAATGGGCGTGTCCGTGGCGTCGATGATTCCTCATGAAACAGGAAGTTGTAGTAACTTGGCTGTAAATGCCCAGATCTGCACGAAATTTTACACATTTGACAAGAGTCCCGCCCTGAACAAATCTATATACCGACATTCACCCACAGTCATAGCGCCACCTGCTGGCAACAGGAAGTGACCTTCAACGAAGCAGCGTAGCAAATGCACAGCCGCACCGGCTGAGCTACAGAAAATGCAACGCGGCCGCCTCACACCCCGACGTGCAACAGGTGCGAGGGCCCGCCCATCGCTGCTTACAGCTTTAATTTTCTTTTTTTTTCTTTTTTCTGCAAAGTAAGCGCCGTTTTCGGGGCCGCAACATGCTCAAAAAGTCACCAAATTTGGCATGCATGTCAGGACTGGTGAAAAATTTCGTAATTTGTTGGTTTCGCGGATAGGCGTGGCAAAATGGCTCGCTAGCGCCACCTAGAAAACTGGAAAAAATTAGCCCCTCGTCCACGTTCAACCTACATGCACAAAAGTTGGTGGGGATGGGTATCATTTCAAGCCGCACAAAAAAGCCTCAAGAACCCATACCCTAAACTCGACAGGAAGTCCGCCATTTTGAATTTGGCGACCGATTTGGGACGATTTACACACTCCGTACTTTAACTAACTCCTCCTAGGGATTTACTCGAATCGACTTCAAATTTCTGCTGTGCCTTCTAAAGGCATTGATGATGTAAAGTTGTGCTATCTGCGTGTTTCCGTCGATGGGCGTGTCCGTGGTGTCGAAGATTCACCATGAAACAGGAAGTTGTAGTAACTTGCCTGTAAATGCCCAGATCTGCACGAAATTTTACACATTTGAAAAGAGTCCCGCCCTGAACAAATCTACATGCCGACATTCACCCACAGTCATAGCGCCACCTGCTGGCAACAGGAAGTGACCTTTAACGAAGCAGCCCCGGCCGCATGTTTGACCGACAAGTACGAAATTTCTGTGGTACATCTACCATGTCCAGACGCACAAAAAAGCCTCTTGGAGCGATGCCCTAAACTCAACAGGAAGTCGGCCATTTCAAATTTTACCGCCATTTTTGGATGATTTACTCATTACGTACTTTAACTAACTCCTCCTAGGGATTTAGTCGGATCAACTTCAAATTTCTGCTGTGCCTTCTAAAGGCATTGACGATATAAAGTTGTGCTATCTGCGCGTTCTCGTTGATGGGTGTGTCCATGGCGTTGATGATTCACCATGAAACAGGAAGTTGTAGTAACTTGGCTGTAAATGCCCAGATCTGCACGAAATTTTACACATTTGACAAGAGTCCCGCCCTTATCAAATCTACATGCCAATATTCATCCACAGTCATAGCGCCACCTGCTGGCAACAGGAAGTGACATTTAACGAAGCAGCCCCAGGCGCATGTTTGACCGACATGTACGAAATCTCTGTGGTACATCTACCATGTCAGGACGTACAAAAAAGTCTCTTGGAGCGATGCCCTAAACTCAACAGGAAGTCCGCCATTTCTAATTTTAATGCCATTTTTGGATGATTTACTCATTACATACTTTAACTAACTCCTCCTAGGGATTTAGTCGGATCGACTTCAAATTATGGCTGTGCCTTCTAAAGGCATGGACGATGTAAAGTTGTGCTATCTGCGCGTTTTCGTCAATGGGCGTGTCCGTGGCGTCGATGATTCGCCATGAAACAGGAAGTTGTATTAACTTGGCTGTAAATGCCCTGGGGTCTCATTTATAAAACTGTGCGTAGGATCCTTACTAAAAGTGTACGTGCGCCCGAAAGCCAAAAATGGTGTACGCCAAAAAATATTCAGATTTATAAAACCGTGCGTACGGCAGAACCTGCGCAGAATTCACTTTACAAATTCCAGTCAGCCGAAGATTGTGCGCACATGCGTCTCCTCCCCGAAATAACCATATATGGAGCTTACAACGGCTAGTTTAAATATGCATATCCTCATCTGCATATCATTTGCATGTGATTATTCATCCACGTGATACCATGTTAACGTACAAGACGTTAGGAAAATATGAAATACAGATGTGCCGTGTCACAATAAATTATTTTATTTTTTTCGTTGCCTATATCCTTGCCTTGTTTTTGAATGTATAAATCAAATATTGTCAAATACATCTCAGAGAAAGATCTTCTCAATCTTTTCCACTGGCCAAATAGTATTTTTAATGAATTTATATTTTTAATGGAAAGACATGGTTGTGCATTATTTGCATGGAATTATTTTCTCAGACAATCTGCTATTATCATGATTAGCAATTATCTGTAGATAAAACATTAAAACACTGCATGCCAGAGGGAAAGTGTTCAAAAGCATTGCATCCACAACAAATATATATTTGTATTTATTGAATATATATATATATATATATATATATATATATATATATATATATATATATATTGTAACTTCTCAGTAATGATTTCATGTAGTTTAAATGTTTAACTCCATTAATGAGAATGGCATATTTAATCTAAATGTTTATATCAGAAGTAAAACATAGTTTAAATCATTATTTCATTTATTTAAACTGTTATTGAGAACGTGCACTGTATTTATTAGCCTACTCATGAAGATATACGGTTCATCTGCAGTTAGATTATGCACGTCAGTTTCACTAAACAGCCCAGTGCGCGTGCTGGCGCAGACACTTAAGAAGGGATGGATATTGGCTTCAAGTGATTCACTTGGTGAGTGAAATTTTATTTGTAGGCTATTTTATTTTTGTAGTCTATAGATAGGCTATAATTTTCTTTAGATTTTCGGTCAAAAAGTGACCAAAAAGACATTTAACTACACCTCACCATCGGTGTCGCCAATTCCCTTTGTCTCCAGAATGTGCGTACGTACGGCTCAAAGTTTGCTTAATGGTGCGCACTTTCTCCCGTCAAGTTTGTTTTTTATAGATCACAACCTTAGCGTGGAAACTGGCGTACGTACGTTTCCAGCCCTGTTTTGTGCGTACGCACGCTTTATAAATGAGACCCCAGATCTGCACGAAATTTTACACATTTTTATTTATTTTATTTTATTTAACCTTTATTTAACCAGAAAAAGCTCTCTGAGATTAAGAATCTCTTTTACAGGAGTGTCCTGGCCAAAATGCGCATCAGTACAATCAGTTCCACAAATAAACATCACACACACAGACACAAAACTGTTAAAAGAGTAGTTTAAAAGCAGTTACATAATGTGTGATCAGCTTCCATTCGCTGGATAACTGATTTAAAATGGTCTAGTGTCAGCAAATTTTCTAATTTTAATTTAGTTTGGAGGGCATTCCAATCAGACGGCGCTGCATACATAAAAGACTTCTTACCTAACTCAGTTCGCACAAAAGGGACAGAGAGAGTATAGAAGTTTTGCAAACGAAGAGAATAGTTTTTCATAATTTTCTGCTGCATAAAACAACAGAGATAAGAAGGCAACAATCCCAAAATAGCTTTATAGATAATTAAATACCAGTGCATTTTTCTTCTGGTGGACAAAGAAGGCCAACCTACTCTATGGTACAAGGTGCAATGGTGGGTTGAGGATTTACAATTTGATATAAACCTTAAAGCACCATGATAGACGGCATCTAAGGAAGAAAGAAGATGAGAGGGTGCAAACTGATATACAACGTCACCATAATCAAGGGCAGGGAGAAAAGTAGCGGAAACTAATTTCTTTTTTACATTAAATGAAAAACAAAAATTGTTCCTATAATAAAACCCAAGCTTGATTTTCAGTTTATTCTTCAGTTGAGTGATATGAGAACTAAAAGTTAAGGCATCATCAACTATGATGCCTAGATATTTGTACTCTTTTACTAATTCAATCACTGTACCTTGAAAGGTCTGAAGAGATACTGAATTAATTTCTATTTTTTTTTATTTCGAAAACAACATATACTTGGTTTTATCAGTATTCAGAACAAGTTTTAAACTGTGAAGTCTTAACTGAATAATATTAAAAGCTGACTGAAGCTTAGACAAGGCTAGCTGTCCAGAGGAAGCGCTGCAGTACATGACGGAATCATCGGCATAAAATTGAAAGTTCGCATCCTGAATGTCATGATCAAGGCTGTTAATGTAAATGGTGAATAGAAGGGGGCCCAGCACCGATCCATGGGGAACACCTTTGGAAATCTCCAATGAATCAGATTGTTTAATAAACCCCGTGTTCTTTTTAATACTATTGATTATTTATTAAACCCTTTGCAATCCACTGGCTTGGAAGCTTCGTTTGAAGTCTGTGAAAAATTTCTATTATTCTTTTTAGGTAAGGTTGCCACTATTAGAGCCCATATATCACCCGCTGCTTTTGACCCTTCCATAGTTAGCACTTACTCAAATGTGCTCAACCAGTTTGAGCCTGTGTCACTCTCAAATCTCACTAAAATAGTCACTCAATTAAAATCCTCGTATTGTCCTACTGACACTGTCCCCCCTCGCCTCTTTAAAGAAACTTGGGACACAATTGGCCTTAATGTTCAAAAAATCATAAATAGCAGTCTGGCATCAGGTTTTGTGCCTGCATATTGCAAAGAAGCAGTTGTAGAACCCCTGATTAAAAAAAGAAATTTGGATTCCTCGATTTTATCCAATTACAGACCTATCTCGAAGCTTCCTTTTATCTCAAAAATTTTAGAGAAGACTGTACTTTTACAATTACAGTCTTTCTTAGATATACATGGTATTTTGGAGATTTTTCAATCTGGTTTTAAGGCACTCCATAGCACCGAGACTGCACTTTTAAGAGTATTTAATGACCTGTTATTAACCACTGACTCTGGTAATTCTGCCATACTAGTGCTCTTGGACCTAACCGCCGCATTTGATACAGTAGACCACGCAGTTCTTATTTCGCGTCTAGAGCACAGTGTTGGTATCAGGGGCACTGCCTTGCAGTGGTTTAAGTCATATTTATCTGGAAGATGTTTTTCAGTAAAGATTGGGGACTTCAGTTCATCTACTGCCCCCTTCTTTGTGGTGTTCCACAGGGCTCAATTCTGGGACCACTTCTTTTTTCCCTATATCTCCTTCCCCTTGGAGACATAATTAGAAAGTATGGCATTTCCTACCATTTCTATGCTGACGATTCCCAAATATATCTGCCCCGTAAAAAAGGTGAAAACTCCCTTGCACCTCTACTACAGTGTTTAAATGATATTAAAGACTGGATGTCTGCAAACTTTTTTAATTTAAATGAAGATAAAACTGAGGTCATCGTGTTTGGCCCTAGTCGGGTCAGTGATAACATGTCCGTTGACCTGGGCTATCTGCAGCAATTTGTGAAGCCTGTAGTGACAAATTTGGGTGTAAAATTAGATGAGGGTTTTAAACTTGATAAACAGATAAATAATGTTGTTAAATCCAGTTTTTATTATCTGAGGCTTTTATCTAAAGTTAAATCGGTTTTATCTCGTAAGCAATTTGAGCATGTGATTCATGCATTTATTTCAACTCGGCTGGATTACTGTAATGCGCTTTACATTGGCATTGATCAATCCTCTCTCTCACGCTTACAGTTAGTACAAAACTCGGCTGCTCGTCTTTTAACCGGAACTCGCAAGCATGAACACATTACACCTGTGCTGGCCTCGCTCCACTGGCTTCCGGTCCGTTTTAGAATCCATTTTAAAATTTTATTGTTTGTTTTTAAATCACTAAATGGGTTGGCGCCTCACTATATCTCAGACCTCTTACAAGTTTACCCCCCCCCTCCCCCCCCCCCCCCCCCACCCCACGATGCCTTAGGTATACTGACCAACTTCGGCTGGTCACTCAAAAAACGAGTCTAAGAACCAGGGGTGATCGTGCTTTTTCAGCGGCAGCCCCTAAACTGTGGAATGAGCTACCTTTACAGGTCAGAACGTCCCCAACCCTTGAATGTTTTAAATCCCGCCTTAAGACCCATTTGTATGCCCTGGCTTTTAACCCAGCATGAGAGTTGTGTAGTCTTGTTGTTTGATGTGTGTCTTATGTGTTTACTATGTTCAGCACTTTGTAAACTTTTGTTTTTAAAATGTGCTATATAAATAAAATGGTATGGTATGGTATGGTATGGTATGGTATGGTTTACCTTCGGCTTGGACACACTGGGTTCTTCCACTCAGATAATTTTTAAACCAAGGAATAGCGTGACTTGATAAACCAACAACCTTCAATCTGTGCAGCAAGATACCATGATCCACTGTATCAAAAGCCTTAGATAAATCGATGAAAAGCGAGGCACAAGATTCACCGTTATCCAATGAGCCTACAATATCGTTTAAAACTTTCAAAGTAGCCGTTGTAGTACTGTGTTTTTTGCGAAACCCAGATTAATTGATAGACAACACCCCTCTTGCATTCAAATAGCATGTCAACTGTTCACTGATGAGGCTTTCTAATATCTTAGATAAAACACAGAGCTTTGAGATAGGTCTGTAATTATTCATTATAGTGGGATCCCTCTTTTAATAAAGGAGCAACAAGTGCAGATTTCCAAATTTGTGGAATAACACCAGTATTTAAAGAAAGATTAAAAATATAAGTTAAAGCAGATGTAATATAATCTGCTGCTAGACAAGAGTCCCGCCCTGAACAACTCTACATGCCGGCATTCACCCACAGTCATAGCGCCATCTAGTGGCAAGAGGAAGTGACCTTAAAAGACGCAGCCCCCTCCGCATGTTTGACCGACAGGTACGAAATTTCTGTGGTACATCTACCGTGTCCAGACACACAGAAAAGTCTCTTGGAGCGATGCTCTAAACTGAACAGGAAGTCAACCATTTCTAATTTTACCGCCATTATTGGATGATTTACTCAATACATACTTTAACTAATTCCTCCAAGGGATTTAGTCGGATCGACTTCAAATTTCTACTGCGCCTTCTAAAGGCATTGACGATGTAAAGCTGTGCTATCTGCACGTTTTCGTCGATGGGCGTGTCCGTGGCGTCCATGATTCGCCATGAAACAGGAAGTTGTACTAACTTGGCTGTAAATGCCCAGATCTGCACGAAATTTTACACATTTGACAAGAGTCCCGCCCTGAACAAATCTACACACCGACATTCACCCACAGTCATAGCGCCATCTAGTGGCAAGAGGAAGTGACCTTAAAAGACGCAGCCCCCTCCGCATGTTTGACCGAGAGGTACGAAATTTCTGTGGTACATCTACCGTGTCCAGACACACAGAAAAGTCTCTTGGAGCGATGCCCTAAACTCAACAGGAAGTCAGCCTTTTCTAATTTTACCGCCATTTTTGGATGATTTACTCATTACATACTTTAACTAACTCCTCCTAGGGATTTAGTCGGATCGACTTCAAATTTCTACTGTGCCTTCTAAAGGCATTGACGATGTAAAGCTGTGCTATCTGCGCGTTTTCCTCGATGGGCGTGTCCGTGGCGTCGATGATTCGCCATGAAACAGGAAGTTGTAGTAACTTGGCTGTAAATGCCCAGATCTGCACGATATTTTACACATTTGACAAGAGTCCCGCCTTGAACAAATCTACATGCTGTCATTCACCCACAGTCATAGCGCCACTTAGTGGCAACAGGAAGTGACATTTAACGAAGCAGCCCCCGTCGCATGTTTGACCGTCATGTACGAAATTTCTGGGTTACATATACCATGTCCAGACGTACAGAAAAGTCTCTTGGAGCGATGCCTTAAACTCAACAGGAAGTCGGCCATTTAGAATTTTACCGCCATTTTTGGATGATTTACTCATTACGTACTTTAACTAACTCCTCCTAGGGATTTACTCGGATCGACTTCACATTTCCGCTGTGCCTTCTAAAGGCATTGGCGATGTAAAGTTGTGCTATCTGCGCGTTTTCGTCGATGGGCGTGTCCGTGGCATCGAAGATTCGCCATGAAACAGGAAGTTGTAGTAACTTGTCTGTAAATGCCCAGATCTGCACGAAATTTTACACATTTGACAAGAGTCTCACCCTGAACAAATCTATATGCTGTCATTCACCCACAGTCCTAGCGCCACCTAGTGGCAACAGGAAGTGACCTTTAACGAAGCAGCCCCCGTCGCATGTTTGACTGACATGTACGAAATTTCTGTGGTACATCTACCATGTCCAGACGCACAGAAAAGTCTCTTGCCCTAAACTCAAAAGGAAGTCAGCCATTTCTAATTTTACCGCCATTTTTGGACGATTTACTCATTACATAACTTAACAAACTCCTCCTAGGGATGTAGTCAGATCGACTTCACTTTTCTGCTGTGCCTTCTAAAGGTATTGACGATGTAAAGTTGTGCTATCTGCACGTTTTCGTCGATGGGCGTGTCCTTGGCGTCGATTATTCGCCATGAAACAGGAAGTTGTAGTAACTTGGCTGTAAATGCCCAGATCTGCACGATATTTTACACATTTGACAAGAGTCCCGCCTTGAACAAATCTACATGCTGTCATTCACCCACAGTCATAGCGCCACTTAGTGGCAACAGGAAGTGACATTTAACGAAGCAGCCCCCGTCGCATGTTTGACCGTCATGTACGAAATTTCTGGGTTACATCTACTATGTCCAGACGTACAGAAAAGTCTCTTGGAGCGATGCCTTAAACTCAACAGGAAGTCGGCCATTTAGAATTTTACCGCCATTTTTGGATGATTTACTCATTACGTACTTTAACTAACTCCTCCTAGGGATTTACTCGGATCGACTTCACATTTCCGCTGTGCCTTCTAAAGGCATTGGCGATGTAAAGTTGTGCTATCTGCGCGTTTTCGTCGATGGGCGTGTCCGTGGCATCGAAGATTCGCCATGAAACAGGAAGTTGTAGTAACTTGTCTGTAAATGCCCAGATCTGCACGAAATTTTACACATTTGACAAGAGTCTCACCCTGAACAAATCTATATGCTGTCATTCACCCACAGTCATAGCGCCACCTAGTGGCAACAGGAAGTGACCTTTAACGAAGCAGCCCCCGTCGCATGTTTGACTGACATGTACGAAATTTCTGTGGTACATCTACCATGTCCAGACGCACAGAAAAGTCTCTTGCCCTAAACTCAAAAGGAAGTCAGCCATTTCTAATTTTACTGCCATTTTTGGACGATTTACTCATTACATACTTTAACTAACTCCTCCTAGGGATGTAGTCAGATCGACTTCACTTTTCTGCTGTGCCTTCTAAAGGTATTGACGATGTAAAGTTGTGCTATCTGCACGTTTTCGTCGATGGGCGTGTCCTTGGCGTCGATTATTCGCCATGAAACAGGAAATTGAAGTAACTTTTCTGTAAAAGCCCAGATATGCATGAAATTTTACACCTTTGACAAGAGTCCCGCACTGAACAAATCTACATGGCGACATTTACCCACAGTCATAGCACCACCTGCTGGCAACAGGAAGTGACCTTTAACCCCCTGGGGACCAAGGTGTATTTGGGGTCCTTGAGAGGTTCTGACATGCCCTGACATCTGTGTTTTTTTCAGCTGCTTATAAACATATTAATGGCACAGGTGAAATTACACTATATTTAGCAGAAACAGGGCAACCATGACATATGGGCAACATGTTTGTACATGTTTGCATTTTTGAGAGAATATTGTTTATGCGTGGTTATTGTAAAAACTAAAAATGAAAGTTTCTGAAATAAGGCCAGAAAACACATACTAAATATGCGTCCACAAGACTTTTGACTAATTGATGTTGTTGCCTAGGGTTTTTTCTTCACAATGATCTGTAAATCGAAATATATAACAGAAGGTCAGATGCAAAAGCCTCTAAGTTCCATTTTAAATTATTCTAGAATGATCATTTTTATCAAGCTTGTATATTTAAGTTCAGTAATTTCACTTAAATGACAATTAATAGGTAATCTTCATTGCCATTATGTGAAATTACTGAACTTATATATACAAGCTTGATAAAAATTATCATTCTAGAAAAATTCAAATGGCACTTAGAGGCTTTTGCATCTGAACGCTTCAAATAAATACATCTATGTATAAAATCAAAGTATAAATGAAAGTCAAAACCCATTTTTTGTCATACCTGGAAACAAATCCTGGTCAATTTTTATATGGGCCATGTAGAATTGGTTCAGAGTTAGAGTTTCAAACATCAAGATGTTTTAAACTCTAACCAAAAGTGTGTTTAAATATGATTCGTGTGTGTGGCTAATAAAATAATATGAGCAGAACTCGAACAGTCTGTAACTAAATGAACGTTCGTTCGTACATCCGTCCACACACCCGAGTCATATTTAAACACACTTTTTGGTTATAGGTACAGATAAATAATGTTATCTTACTAATGTAAGGATGTCTCATGAGATTCTTGTTCAAATGAAAGCGAAAGTGAATTAACGCACATCGCGCGTCAGTGAATTCGTCTATTCTTCCCTATCAGACGTGCATTTGATATTTAAACAGTCTTTGTGGACACTATTCAATAACGCGATTCGAACAAAGCACTTATAATAAATGACTTACTGCATCAGCTGAATCCGTGCGTGCTCCTCAAAATGAAACTATAAGGTAACTTTTTTTCCAGGATCTCCTCACTGCGCATGCTAGACTAAAGAATAGGACGAGGTTATCCGTAATAAACTGTGTTTTAATCGATATGGGCATAAACTGTATGTTTTTATCCATGTGGGCGTTTTCATGGCTTGCCTCAACATTAGAATTTGAATAGCACGCGCTCCCAGTGGGCGCGGTTACATTAGCACCTCATTTGCTGTAATGAGGTGAAAGGGAAAATCCTGACATCTCTTTCTTTTCATACAGATTACATCAACTGAGAGTAGTTGCTTTTTATATAAATGATGACTTAAATTAAAAGAAGAAAATCTCAGCTTCATAAAGAGAGATTTTTCGTGTGTCTGTGATAAGTATTTAATGAGTTACAGCTCTTTTTTCGGACGCGTTTCAGAAAAATTTTTGCGGAGACAGAGTGAGCTGAAAGCGCACCCATGTTTAATTTATTTATTTTACAAAAACACAAGGTTTTGATAGTAATAAGAGTGTACATAAAAAAAGAAGACCCTCTATAGTTTATAATCATGTATCGATTTTATTTTTATGACCATCAATGACGGAGTATTTTAAGTCTATGTTGCAGCTGTGTGAAAAAAACGATCAAAACGCGGGGGCGCGTTTTTGGTCCCCAGGGGGTTAACGGAGCAGCGTAGCAAATGCACAGCCGCACTGGCTGAGCTGCGGAAAATGCAACGCGGCCGCCTCAGATCCCAACGCGCTACAGGTGCGAGGGCCCACCCATCGCTGCTTGCAGCTTTTTTTTTTCTGCAATGTAAGCGCCATTTTCGTTGCCTCAACATGCTCAAAAACTCACCAAATTTGGCACACATGTCAGGACTGGTGAAAAATTTCGCATTTTTTGTGTTTCGCGGATGGGCGTGGCAAAACAGCTCGTTAGCGCCACCTAGAAAATTGGAAAAAATTAGCCCCTCGTCCACGTTCAACCTACATGCATGAAATTTGGTGGGGACGTGTATCATATCAAGACGCACAAAAAAGCCTCAAGAACCCATACCCTAAACTCGACAGGAAGTCCACAATTTTGATTTTGGTGCCCATTTTGGGACGATTTACACACTCCGTACTTTAACGAACTCCTCCTAGGGATTTAGTCGGACCGACTTCAAATTTCTGCTGTGCCTTCTAAAGGCATTGACGATGTAAAGTTGTGCTATCTGCGCATTTTCGTCGATGGGCGTGTCCGTGGCGTCGTTGATTCGCCATGAAAAAGGAAGTTGTAGTAACTTGGCTGTAAATGCCCAGATCTACACGAAACTTTACACATTTGACAAGAGTCCCGCGCTGAACAAATCTACATGCCGACATTCATGCACAGTCATAGCGCCACCTGCTGGCAACAGGAAGTGACATTTAACGAAGCAGCCCCCGCCACATGTGTGACCGGCATGTACAAAATTTCTGTGGTACATCTACCATGTCTAGACACACAGAAAAGTCTCTTGCAGCGATGCCCTAAACTCAACAGGAAGTCCGCCATTTCTAATTTTACCGCCATTTTTGGATGATTTACTCATTACATACTTTACCTAACTCCTAGGGATTTAGTCGCATCGACTTCAAATTTCTGCTGTGCCTTCTAATGGCATTGACAATGTAAAGTTGTGCTATCTGCGCGTTTTCATCGATGGGCGTGTCTGTGGCGCCGATGATTCGCCATGAAACAGGAAGTTGTAGTAACTTGGCTTTAAATGGCCAGATCTGCATGAAATTTTACACATTTGACAAGAGTCCCGCCCTGAACAAATCTACATGCCGACATTCACCCACAACAGGCTGGCAACAGGAAGTGACCTTTAACGAAGCAGGGTAGCAAATTCACAGCCGCACTGGCTGAGCTACAGAATATGCAATGCGGCCGCCTCACACCCCAACGTGCTACAGGTGCAAGGGCCCGCCCATCGCTGCTTGCAGCTTTAATTAGGGCCCGAGCACCCAACGGTGCGAGGCCCTCTTGAAACTGTTAGAGTTATTTTTTTTTCTTTTTTTTTTCTTTTTTTTTTTCTTTTTTCTGCAAAGTAAGCTCCATTTTCGGGGCCGCAACATGCTCAAAAACTCACCAAATTTGGCACGCATGTCAGGACTGGTGAAAAATTTCGTATTTTGTGGGTTTCGCGGATGGGCGTGGCAAAATGGCACGCTAGCGCCACCTAGAAAATTGGAAAAAATTAGCCCCTCCTCCACGTTTAACCTACATGCACGAAATTTGGTGGGGACGTGTATCATATCAAGACGCACAAAAAAGCCTCAAGAACCCATACCCTAAACTCGACAGGAAGTCTGTCATTTTGAATTTGGCGCCCATTTTGGGACGATTTGCACACTCCGTACTTTAACTAACTCCTCCCAGGGATTTAGTCGGATCGACTTCAAATTTCTGCTGTGCCTTCTAAAGGCATTGGCGATGTAAAGTTGTGCTATCTGCGCGTTTTCGTCGATGGGCGTGTCCGTGACGTCGATGATTCGCCATGAAACAGGAAGTTGTAGTAACTTGGCTGTAAATGCCCAGATCTGCATGAAATTTTACATATTTGACAAGAGTCCCGCCCTGAACAAATCTACATGCCGACATTCATCCACAGTCATAGCGCCACCTAGTGGCAACAGGAAGTGACCTTAAAAGACGCAGCCCCCTCCGCATGTTTGACCGACCTGTACGAAATTTTTGCGGTACATCTACCATGTCCAGACACACAGAAAATTCTCTTGGAGCGATGCCCTAAACTCAACAGGAAGTCCGCCATTGTTAATTTTACCGCCTGTTTTGGATGATTTACTCATTACGTACTTTAACTATCTCCTCCTAGGGATTTAGTCGGATCGACTTCAAATTACTGCTGTGCCTTCTAAAGGCATGGACGATGTAAAGTTGTGCTATCTGCGCGTTTTCGTCAATGGGCGTGCCCGTGGCGTCGATGATTCGCCATGAAACAGGAAGTTGTAATAACTTGGCTGTAAATGCCCAGATCTGCACGAAATTTTACACATTTGACAAGAGTCCCGCCCTGAACAAATCTACATGCTGACATTCACCCACAGTCATAGCGCCACCTGCTGGCAACAGGAAGTGACCTTTAACGAAGCAGCGTAGTAAATGCACAGCCGCACAGGCTGAGCTGCAGAAAATGCAACGCGGCTGCCTCACACCCCGATGTGCAACAGGTGCGAGGGCCTGCCCATCGCTGCTTGCAGCTTTATTTTATTTTTTTTTATTTTTTCTTTTTTATTTTTTCATCAAAGTAAGCGCCATTTTCGGGGCCACAACATGCTCAAAAACTCACCAAATTTGGCACGCATGTCAGGACTGGTGAAAAATTTCGTATATTGTGGGTTTCGTGGGTGGGCGTGGCAAAATGGCTCCCTAGCGCCACCTAGAAAATTGGAAAAAATTAGCCCCTCGTCCACGTTCAACCTACATGCACGAAATTTGGTGGGGATGTGTATCATATCAAGACGTACAAAAAAGCCTCAAGAACCCATACCCTAAACTCGACAGGAAGTCCGCCATTTTGAATTTGGCGACCGATTTGGGACGATTTACACACTCCGTACTTTAACTAACTCCTCCTAGGGATTTAGTCGGATCGACTTCAAATTTCTTCTGTGCCTTCTAAAGGCATTGACGATGTAAAGATGTGCTATCTGCACGTTTTCGTCAATGGGTGTGTCCGTGGCATCGAAGATTCGCCATGAAACAGGAAGTTGTAGTAACTTGGCTGTAAATGCCCAGATCTGCACGAAATTTTACACATTTGACAAGAGTCCCGCCCTGAAAAAATCTACATGCCGACATTCACCCACAGTCATAGCGCCACCTGCTGGAAACAGGAAGTGAACTTTAACGAAGCAGCCCCCGCCGCATGTTTGACTGACATGTACGAAATTTGGTGGGGGCGTGTATCATATCAAGACGCACAAAAAAGCCTCAAGAACCCATACCCTAAACTTGACAGGAAGTCCGCCATTTTGAATTTGGCAACCAATTTGGGACAATTTACAAACTCCGTACTTTAACTAACTCCTCCTAGGGATTTAGTCGGATCGACTTCACATTTCTTCTTTGCCTTCTAAAGGCATTGACGATGTAAAGATGTGCTATCTGCGCGTTTTCGTCGATGGGCGTGTCCGTGGCATCGAAGATTCGCCATGAAAGAGGAAGTTGTAGTAACTTGGCTGTAAATGCCCAGATCTGCACGAAATTTTACACATTTGACAATAGTCCCGCCATGAACAAATCTATATTCCGACATTCACCCACAGTCATAGTGCCACCTGCTGGCAACAGGAAGTGACCTTTAACAAAGAAGCGTAGCAAATGCAAAGCCGCACTGGCCGAGCTGCAGAATATGCAATGCGGCCGCCTCACCCCGACACGGTACAGGTGCGAGGGCCCGCACATCGCTGCTTGCAGCTTTCTTTTTTCTTTTTTTTTCTTTTTTCTGCAAAGTAAGCACCATTATCGCGGCCGCAACATGGTCAAAAACTCACCAAATTTGGCACGCATGTCAGGACTGATTAAAAATTTTGTATGTTGTGGGTTTCGCGGATGGGCTTGGCAAAATGGCTCGCTAGAGCAACCTAGAAAATTGGAAAAAATTATCCCCTCGTCCACTTACAACGTACACGCACGAAATTTGGTGGGGACGTGTATCATATCAAGACACAAAAAAGCCTCAAGAACCCATACCCTAAACACAACAGGAAGTCTACCATTTTGAATTTGGTGGCCATTTTGGGACGATTTACACACTCCGTACTTTAACTAACTCCTCCTAGGGATTTAGTTGGATCGACTTCAAATTTCTGCTGTGCCTTCTAAAGGCATTGACGATGTAAAGTTTTGCTATCTGTGCGTTTTCGTCGATGGGCGTTTCCGTGGTGTCGATGATTCGCCATGAAACAGGAAGTTGTAGTAACTTGGCTGTAAATGCCCAGATCTGCACGAAATTTTACACATTTGACAAGAGTCCCGCCCTAAACAAATCTCCATGCCGACATTCACCCACAGTCATAGCACCACCTAGTGGCAACAGGAAGTGACATTTAACGAAGCAGCCCCCACTGCATGTTTGACCGACATGTATGAAATTTCTGTGGTACATCTAACCATGTCTAACGCAAAGAAATGTCTCTTGGAGCGATGCCCTAAACTCAACAGGAAGTCGGCCATTTCTAATTTTACCGCCATTTTTGGATGATTTACTCATTACGTATTTTAACTAACTCCTAGTGATTTAGTCAGATCGACTTCACATTTCTGCTGTGCCTTCTAAAGGCATTGACGATGTAAAGTTGTGCTATCTGTGCGTTTTCGTCGATGGGCGTGTCCATGGCGTCGATGATTCGCCATGAAAGAGGAAGTTGTTGTAACTTCAGCGTACATCCTCAGGCCTGCGTGAAATTTTATACATTATACAACAGTATATTATACATTATACAACCTGCTGGCAACAGTAAGTGACCTTTAACGAAGCAGCCCCCGCCGCATGTTTGACCGACATGTACGAAATTTATGTGGTACATCTACCATGTCCAGATGCACAGAAAAGTCTCTTGGAGCGATGACCTAAATTCAATAGGAAGTCGGCCATTTCTAATTTTACTGCCATTTTTGGATGATTTACTCATTACGTACTTTAAAGAACTCCTAAGGATTTAGTCGGATCGACTTCACATTTCTGCTGTGCCTTCTAAAGGCATTGAAATGAAAAGTTGCGCTATCTGCGCGTTTTCGTCGATGGGCGTGTCCGAGGCGTCGATGATTCGCCATGAAACAGGAAGTTATTGTAACTTCAGTGTGCATCCTCAGACCTGCATGAAATTTTACACATTTGACAAGAGTCCCGCCCTGAACAAATCTACATGCCGACATTCACCCACAGTCATAGCGCCACCTGCTGGCAACAGGAAGTGACCTTTAATGAAGCAGCGTAGCAAATTCACAGCCACAACGGCTGAACTGCAGAATATGCAATGCGGCTGCCTCACACCCAATGCGCTACAGGTGCGAGGGCCCACCCATCGCTGCTTGCAGCTTTAATTGATTTCATATTTACTACCTCACTCTTTCTGCTTCTAACTAGAAACAACACATTAAGCAGTAGCTGTATTTGAGCCAACAATAGGAGCACAAAGAGGAAAAGTTCTTGTTTGACTCCTCCCGTGAATGCATATAACGTGTCAAAAACATACCACAAAAATGCACATCCCAAGAATTTCTTTCAAGGATAGGGATGGCACAAACTGAGCTTTTTATTGAGAAATCTTCACAATGCACGCAATCAGCTCCCTTGAGAACAAAACTTGCAGGCTCCCTCATACACGTACTTCAAACAAACGGATCCTGTAGACAAAGAGGAGGATAACGTGTTCCTCAGGTGCCCTTTGATACTCACGGTCACACCAGTAATGACGTCATAGTTTGTTGCCGGCCAATGTAGTTGTCCCTTTTAGATTTGTGATTCAGACACCGGTCATGCCGGATGCATTCCCCATGCATTCCCCCTAGAGGATGCAGTACTAGTACCCAATCGAAAGGGAACTTTTTCTATTCTTCAAAGATGTTCCTTTGTTGAAAACAAAAGCACTATTATGTTGGATAAAGGAGGAGCCTTCTTACAATAAATCAAAGTAATATATGTATGTAACAGAAAAGAATAAAGGGGTGGGGTGGGATGGTGCTGAAGGGTAAAAGATTAGTTTGGGCACTCCAATTACCAACAATAAATTTTGCACTATGGGAAGTAAATGGCAAGAGGAATCATGTTGTTGTCTCCATTTGTATTTGACCTTGTCAAGAACAAGAATTTGTTGATGGATTTTAATAACTGAAAATGTCTAAGGAGTTTAGGATACATCCATTATACTGTATCTGTTTTTATCATCTTTGAAATCATTCTGCTAAAGCAGCGACTAATGGTTCCCCCCTCTAAGACAAACCATACAGTATCTAAAATGTAAAAACTGGTCTAAGCCTGTTGTTTAAAGAGGTTCTGTTTTGTAATCTTATGAAATCCATAAAACTGAATTCTAAAGCCTTAGCACATTAGATGACACCTCATTAAGTTCTAATGTTTTAGCAACTATTGTTTGTGGCTCAAATAAAAGTGCCCATGCATCATGAGAATGCAGGTTACAAACGTAATGATCAGTTAGTCATTTTCAGTAACTATCTCTACTGAAAACAAAATAAATCACAAAATAAATAAAAAATACCTCATCAAACAGTTTTAAGTCTTGCCATGAAATGAAAATTGACAAATTTTATAATATCCCAAGAGCCAAAATGCTCTATTTTAATGGTCAAAATACAAATGCATGTAATCACATCATCATTTTTTTACTCTTGCCATTTCAGTTCTGTCAATGTTGTTTAAAACATTATGACTACTCTGTCAATGTTTTTTAGAACAATATTATTTGAATGATGTACAAGTCTTCTAAAATACCACAGGGTCTCTATTAAAGTCCTTTAAGGACACAAAGAAAGTATGGTAAGTATATGGAGATCACAAGCCATCACCCTAAGTTTTACGATTTGAAACCTCTGTATAATATTATGTTCTCAATGTTTTTTGTCATAAAATATATAATTTTGATCTGTAAATGTGAGGAAAAAAAATTCAAATGAAAACATTTTACATTATACAGTGTTGAAAGACTCTCAGCTTTGAAGATTTATTTACTCTTTTAAGTCGTGTTCAGCCAATCTTTATATTGTGTAGAGAAATTAATTATAAAGTAGTTTGGTTTTCATTGCAAATAAGAAAACTTGTTCATCATTATTTCTGTCCTTGTTTGTCGTTTGATCACTTTTTTGTACAATAAATACTTTATTTAGCTTACAAAACGAATGCTCCTTTTTTATATACTATACCAACATTTATGGTTCATCTGACAAGCTAGGAAAAGACCTCGAGAGGATTATGGCTGAAGGAATACAAATTTATTAAATGTTTCATAAAGGTTTAACAGTATTTTCAACTGTAAAAGGTATACAGTGTTTACCATTTTGAGGCCAATAAGATTAAGCCAAGCATTCCAGGTGTCACACATTAGCTTTTGTCTTTATGCGCTTCCTGGCATTAACCCCTTAACCGCTTATGCTTTATGCTTATGCTTTATGCTTATGCTTTATGCGCTTCCTGGCATTAAGTTCAAGATTCAGCTTTGCTTTTGTAATGGTAAAAGTGTGACCACGCTGGTCAGACTGATTAGATTAGCGTCTCTGGTAATCTGCTGAATCATTTAGATTTGCTTTGTTTCAAGAGACTCCTCCTCAGTGTAACTCCTCCAGATTAGCATCTCAAGGCACAGAAAACTGCTATGCTGATGAACTGAGGTGCCTGTTGAATCATATACATTTACTTTTGTTTCAGTTTCTCCCCCCTCAATGTAAACTCCTCCCCTCTAAATGTATAAATTGTAAGGGAATGTTTTCCCTTAGTTAGACTATCTTTGAGATGACTACAGCGACGCAATAAAGAACTTCTGCGTGAAAGATACCTCAAAAGTCTCCTGGTCTCCTCAGTTGCTAACTTTTCTACAAGGAAAGAAAAGTTTCCTACAATTTGGTGCCGTGACCCGGATAGAGCAATCTTACCTGAATCAAGAACTACAACAAAAGAATCTTACCTGAATCAAGAACTGCAACAAAAGATTTCCACAGAGAATCTCAACTGAATCTTGAAAACTTCAAGCAGAACAAGATCTCAAAGCGGACTGAGTTCCAGAACAAGAACAAAAAGAACTTTTCTGACTGAGGTCCAGACTGAATCTTTTCATCGCAACAACGATTCGGTGAGTTTTCACTCTATCAAAAGAACCGCTGAAGACCAGTACAATTTGAGCCTCTGCGCCGTCAGAGAAAGAGTTATCAGACAGCTGTAGTGTTTGATTAACTAAAGTTATCCTTTAAAAGTTGTCTTTTAAAGATGAAAGGTATCCTCTGTTGTCAGGCAGGGAAGATTGACATTACGTGTTAATATTTGGTGATAACCTCTGTTCACAGAGAAGGATTAGCATTTTTGTGCAAGTTATTGTGGTCTTATCCTCTAAAAGTTAGGAAGGTGAAAGATCCTTTCCGTTTTCTTTCAGGGAAGATAAGCGTAACATGCTAATAGTATGTGTTGTTTGTTTTTTGTTATTTTGTGGTTTACCCTCTAAAAATTTATTTTAGAGATGAAAGTTTGATCCTCTGTACAAGAAGGGTAGATTAGCATAAAGTGCTAGTAATATTGTGGATTATCCTTTGCTCTGGCAAAGAAGGTTTTACAACAAGTCAAGTCAAGTCAAGTCACATTTATTTATATAGCGCTTTTCACAATACAGATTGTATCAAAGCAGCTTCACAGTGATAACATGAAAGTAGTACAACACAGATCGATAATATTGTTAAATATTAAATATTAAATAATCCTAAATAATCCCGACTAAGCAAGCCAAAAGCAAGGCGACAGTGGCAAGGAACCAAAACTCCATCAGATTGGATGGAGAAAAAACCTTGGGAGAACCCAGGCTCAGTCGGGGCCAGTTCTCCTCTGGCTTACATTCATATTGTTTATTTATAACTATTAAATATAAATATTGTTTATGTCTAAAACAGCCCCATAACATATCGCAGGCGTTGAGTCGTCTCTTCACAGGCGTTGGTCTTCTCATCACAGGTGGTGGGGCATCCGAAACCCCCGTGAGATGCTGGATACAAGACTGGACCTGACGAACGCCATTTTTCTCGGGATACTGGAGAATACTGGAGCGCCAACCGCAGGTGGCAACTAGCTCCAGGGGTGGCAGATGGCTTGCCAAGGGAAGACACATGCTCAGAGAGGCTCACAGTGGATAATACACATGAGACAGTTACCAAATGGGAACCGTGCACACGGAGGCACCTAGCCGGCACCAGAGCAAGCGCAGTGGTGCCCGCATCATAAGTGCTGGAGGACTCAGGGCTTCAAAGAAGGTACAACTGAGGAAATATCGCACTTATCCAATCCGAGGAGTGGAGTGGTGAGCAAGCGAAGACACTCAAGCGGTTCCAGCACTAGCGGAGGCGAGTACGTGAGAGGAAACCGGCTCGATTCGCAAATTATAAATCTTGCGAAGGTATTAGGTGTCGCCCAGCCTGCTGCTCTGCAGATGTCTGTTAGCGAGGCGCCATGCGCTAAGCCCAAGAGGAAGCCACACTCCGAGTGGAGTGGGCTGTCACACCAAGGGGGCACGGTCGACCTTGCTGCTGGTAAGACAAAACAATGGCGTCCACTAACCAGTGAGACAGCCGCTGTTTTGAGAGAGCCCTTCCCTCTGGCTCCCCCCATGACAGACAAAGAGCTGATCTGAGGTCCTGAAACACCGCGTTCTGTCAACGTAGGTGCGGAGTGCATGCACCGGACAGAGCAGTGCCAAGGCTGGGTCTGCCTCCTCCAGGGGCAGCGCTTGCAAGGTCACCACCTGATCCCGGAAGGGAGTAGTGGGGACCTTGGGCACGTAACCGAGCCGGGGTCTCAGAACAACGTGAGAGTAAGCCGGCCCGAACTCTAGGCACGCTTCGTCAACGGAGAATGCGTGCAAGTCCCCTACCCTCTTGATAGAGGCCAATGCAACCAGGAGTGCTGTCTTCATAGACAGGAACTTAAACTCAACCGATTGCAAAGGCTCAAAGGGAGGCCTCTGCAGAGCACTTAACACTACCGAGAGGTCCCAAGAGGGCACGAGGGGAGGACGAGACGGATTTAGCCTCCTCGCTCCCCTCAGGAACCTGATGACCAGGTCGTGCTTTCCAACGGACTTACCTTCAACTGCATCATGAGAGGCGGAAATAGCCGCGACGTAAACTTTGAGGGTGGAGGGCGACAGCCTACGCTCCAACCCATCCTGCAGGAAGGAAAGCACAACACTGATCGAGCATCTCCTGGGGTCCTCTCTGCGAGAAGAGCACCAGTTGACGAAGAGGTTCCACTTCAACGCATACAGGTGTCTCGTAGACGACGCTCTAGCGGAAGTGATGGTTGCTGCCACCGCAGGTGGTAGCGAACTCAAACCTGCCTCGTGCCGTCCAGGAGCCACACATGTAGCCTCCATAGATCGGGACGAGGGTGCCACAGAGTGCCCCGTCTCTGAGTGAGCAGATCTTGTCTCAGAGGAATAGGCCAAGGAGGTGCTGTCGCGAGGAGCATGAGTTCGGAGAACCACGTCTTGGTGGGCCAATAAGGGGCTACCAGCAGGACCTGTTCCTCGTCCTCCTTGATCTTGCACAACACCCGTGCAAGGAGGCTCACTGGGGGAAACGCATACTTGCGTGGGCCCCGCGGCCAGCTGTGCGCCAGCGCATCTGTACCGAGCGGGCCCTCGGACAGGGAATAAAACTGGACGCAGTGGGAAGAGTCCCGGGAGGCGAACAGATCTATCTGAGCCTCCCCGAACTGGTCCCAGATCAGCTGGACCGTCTGGGGATGGAGTCGCCATTCGCCGGAGACAGGGCGGATCCGCGACAGCTCGTCGGCTGCCAGGTTCCGGGCTCCAGGAATGTACACAGCACGAAGGGACCTCAGGTGCTTCCGACTCCATAGTAGGAGGTGGCGAGCGAGCTGCGACATCCGACGTGAGCGTAGACCCCCCTGGTGGTTGATGTACGCTACTGTAGCGGTAATGTCTGAGCGGACAAGTACGTGTTGACCCCTGAGCAGTGCTCGAAAGCGGTGCAGGGCCAGGCGTACTGCCAGCAGCTCGAGGCAATTGATGTGCATGAGGTGCTGGGGTCCCGTCCAGGAACCCGCGGCTGCATGCCCATTGCACATGGCACCCCAACCCGTGGTAGATGCATCCGTGGAGATGACGAGATGCCTGGAAACTCGCTGGAGAGGGACACCTGCCCGAAGAAAGCTGAGGTTCAACCACGGGAAGAAGGTTCGGCGGCACGCTGGAGTTACTGGAACTCGGAGCGAGCCACGATGCCATGCCCACCTCGGGACTTGATCGCGAAGCCAGAGCTGAAGCGGTCTCATATGAAGCAATCCGAGTGGCGTAGCCGCGGCTGCGGATGCCATATGCCCCAGGAGCCTCTGAAAGAGTTTAAGTGGAACCGCACTCTTGCCATCGAACTGTCGAAGACAAGTCAGCAGTGAGTGTGCGCGCTCGCTCGTAAGCTGCGCGGACATGGCGACCGAGTCCATCTCCATGCCGAGAAAAGAGATCCTCTGCACGGGGCAAAGTTTGCTCTTCTCCCGGTTGACCCGAAGGCCCAGACGGGCTAAGTGCTGAAGCACTGGATCTCTGTGTTCGCAAACCTGTACTCGAGAGTGAGCCAGAATCAGCCAATCGTCGAGATAGTTCAGGATACGAACCCCGTGTTCGCGAAGGGGAACAAGGGCTGCCTCGGCGATCTTCGTGAAGACGCGAGGGGACAGAGCTAATCCGAATGGGAGAACCGTGTACTGATATGCCTGGCCTTCGAAAACGAACCGAAGAAACGGTCTGTGTCGAGGCAATATGGAGACATGAAAGTACGCATCCTTCAGGTCGATCGCTGCAAACCAATCCTGATGCCGAACACATTCGAAAATGCGTTTGGCCGTGAGCATTTTGAACGGCACTCGATGCAGAGTGCGGTTCAAAACGCGCAAGTCCAGAATCGGTCGTAACCCACCGGTCTACTTGGGGACAATGAAGTAGGGGCTGTAAAAGCCGGACTTCACCTCGGCTGGAGGGACAGTCTCGATTGCACCCTTCGCCAGCAGGGTCGCAATCTCCGCTCTCAAAACCGGGGCATTGCCACCGACTAAAGTGGAGCGAACTCCCCTGAAACGGGGAGGAGACCGTGCGAACTGAATCGCGTAGCCGAATCTGATCGTTCTGATGACCCAGCGGGACAGACCAGGGAGCTCGAGCCAAGCTCCGAGGAACCGAACCAGCGGGGTCATATGAACCACAGACGTCCCCCCGGAGGGGCAGCGGGGCGGAGTGACTGGCATGCGCACGGGAGATACCACATGCGGGTGCGAAGTCGAGCTCCGCTCCCCGACAGGAGAGACCAGGGAAGGACCAACGTTCCACGGGGGTCTGTTCCGCCGGGGGTCTGGCGAAAGAGGGGGAGGGGAGCGGTGTGGTCCGGGGACGACGCGTGCTCCTCTCCGCGCCCTCAGAGACAGAGGGGAATGAGCGGGGCGACACTGTGGAGCGTCGTGCGCGCTCATTCCGGTCTGTGTGCTCAGTGATAGTATAAAGTCTTTCTTTAACGCACTCAACCCGTCTTATTTTTTTATTTTTTTATTTTTTTTTGAGCAGCGGGGAGCGGAGAACAAAAGATTCTCCCCCGGCCCTCCACGGGGGGAAGGAGGGGCCCTGCTACCTCCTCCTGGGAAAGACTCGATGCCATCACTGAGCAGCCCATAGGGGGCTGTGACGCTCCTCTGCGACCGCCTCTACGGCGCGACCTGGGTGAAGGCTGCTGCTGGGGTCGCTCCGGAGGGAAGGGAATCGCAGAGGCTCGTCCTCGGCGGCGAACAGACTGAGGCGGCTGCACCGGCGGCTGGGTGAAGGCAGCAGCTGGCCGTCGGGGCAGAATGTGTTTAACTGCCTCAGTCTGTTTCTGGGCGGTAGAGAACTGCTGGGCAAAGTCCTCAACCGCACCGCCGAAAAGTTTTTTTTTTTTTTTTCAAAGATGACGTTCCTGGACCACACTAGTGGCCATCACCTGATCCAAGGGAATCAGTCCCGCCCTCGTGCATACCTCTGAGCAGTCTGCCTTGGCAGACCTAAAAAATGCCCATCACATGCATAGCGGCGGCCGCCCGCCGCGCTATAGGATCGCGCCGTCATAGACGACGAAAACCTACAGGCTTTGGGGGGATGCTCGGGGGGCCCCCGGGAGGAGGCGCTCTGCGGACACAGTTGCATCGCGACAGAGCGCTCCACCGGAGGAACCCCAGCATACCCACGGGCAGCTGCGCCGTCGAGGGGAGGGAAGGCGGGGGAAGCTGACGAGCGCGTCTTCGTCAGTTCCGCATGCAGCTCGGGGACGAATGGCATTGGGGTCGGCTGTGGCCTCGCGGCGGCGGCTTTGCCCAAAAACCATTCATCCATCCGTGAGTGATCGGGGTGGGCCGGAAGATTCCAGTGCAACCCGATACTCACGGCGACCCGAGAGAGCATAGCCGTCATCTCGGGATCCGACACGGGCAACAGGCGCTCCCGAAGGAGGCCGTGCATCCGCATCTTCACTTCCCGAGGAATCAAGCCCGCCATGTGATGCCGCGATCGACATCGCGTCTTCCTCTGGAGCGCCAAACGATCCAGACGGTACCCGCGAACAGGCAGACGTCTGAACCGTTTCGGCGCTCGCTGGCTGCAACACTGTTGCGGTGGGTGGGACCCGAGGAGCTAGCGTCGGGGGTTTGTTCCACACCGTCACCGACAGATCACCCTGGCCGCGAGCCGAAGAGCTTCCCCGGGTAGAGGAAGCTGAACGGGTAGCGGAGGCGGGGACTCTCACAGTAAGATCATTGAGTCTCGATCTAAGTGCTGAGATGGTCATATTACCACAAAAGGCACATGACTCAACCACGAAAGCTGCTTTAGCATGACGAAGCCCAGACATACAAAGCAGCGATCGTGCCCATCAGAGAAAGACGGATATCGACCGCACCCAGAAGAACACGGGCGAACCGTCTTTAAAAAGACGTGCCGCGTGTAGCTCTTTCAGAGGAGAGGAGGAAATTCACTCTTTCAGCGCCGAGGCGACCAGGGAGAAGCGCAAAGTCTGGCAGACCACTGCACAGATCGCAGGCAATGCAGAATCTCGCTGGGTACCGCCGTCACACCAACACTGAAGAGGACGCTCGTCTCGAAGAGGCTTTTAGTGATATGGCTTGTGGAGAGAAGAATGCTCTTGGCTCCGAAGCGAAAACATACTGCGGTTGCATTTGCTTCCTCCTTTTATACCCACATGGGTGGGCGGAGTACGCTATGCAAATTCCGCAGACCCATGGCATTTTCACGCCATTGGCTCGTTGTTAAATACTCGAAGAGGATTGGCTTTCTGTGCGAAACCCCCATTCTCCGTCACTCCTTGACGTAACTCGGAGTGACTACGAAAGGGAACCACTATCTCACGAACTCTCCGCAACCCAAACTCTCCGCAACGCAACTCAGCCATACGGACCGACCCGTTTGTCTAAAAGGCTATCGAGCCCCACTGGTGCGTTAAGCAATTTCAGTGGCAAACGGTTCCGTATGGCATAAAAGAGGACTGAAAGGTAAGCATTATGTGAATGCTTGACTAAAGAGATGCGTCTTTAGTCTAGTTTTAAACTGTGTCAGCGAGTCAGAGCCCCGGACCGTATCGGGAAGGCTATTCCAGAGTTTAGGAGCTAAATGCGAGAACGCCCTCCCTCCTTTACTGGACTTAGATATCCTAGGAATGACCAGAAGCCTTGAATTTAGTGATCTTAAGGAACGCGGTGGATTGTAGGGCGAGAGAAGGTCTGTTAAGTACATAGGAGCTAAACCATTTAGGGCTTTATAGGTCAGTAGTAGTACTTTGTAATTGATACGGAACTTAATAGGTAACCAGTGCAGAGATGATAAAATCGGTGTTATATGATCATATTTTCTTGACCTAGTAAGAACTCTAGCAGCTGCATTTTGGACTAACTGTAGCTTGTTTATTGAGGATGCAGGACAACCGGCTAATAAAGCATTACAGTAATCTAGTCTCGAGGTCATGAATGCATGAACTAACTTTTCTGCATCAGAGAGAGATAGCATGTTACGTAGCTTAGCAATGTTTCTAAGGTGGAAAAAGGCTGTCCTTGTAACATATGAAACATGATTTTCAAAAGATAAGTTGGGGTCTAGTATAACACCCAGGTCTTTTACTGTAGTGGACAAGGTAACAGGACATCCGTCTATACTAAGGTTTTGTTGTAAGAGATTTTGTGAGTGGTTTTTTGGACCAATAAGTAATACCTCCGTTTTATCTGAATTTAATAGCAGGAAGTTACGCATCATCCAGCATTTTACATCTTTGAGACACTCTGTCAATTTAGAGGAGTTAGTGTTTTCGTCTGGTCGTGATGAAATATATAATTGAGTGTCGTCAGCATAACAGTGGAAATTAATTCCATGCTTTCTTATAATATTACCAAGTGGCAGCATATATATTGAGAATAGCAGAGGGCCTAAAACTGATCCTTGCGGTACTCCATAGTCTACTGACGTTATCTTTGATTTTTCCCCGTTTAAACAGACAAAATGATAACGGTCCGATAAATATGATCTGAACCAGCTTAATGCCTGTCCTTGAACACCAGTGTAGTTTTGTAGTCGATCCAAGAGTATTTTATGATCTATAGTGTCGAACGCAGCGCTGAGATCAAGTAGGACTAGTATTGAGATACAGCCTTGGTCAGAAGCTAAAAGTAAATCATTTGTAATTTTAACTAGCGCAGTTCCCTTTCGTAGTCACTCCGAGTTACGTCAAGGAGTGACGGAGAATGGGGGTTTCGCATAGAAAGCCAATCCTCTTCAAGTATTTAACAACGAGCCAATGGCGTGAAAATGCCATGGGTCTGCGGAATTTGCATAGCGTACTCCGCCCACCCATGTGGGTATAAAGGGAGGAAGCAAACGCAACCGCAGTATGTTTTCGCTTCGGAGCCAAGAGCATTCTTCTCTCCACAAGCCATATCACTAAGCCTCTTCGAGACGAGCGTCCTCTTCAGTGTTGGTGTGACGGCGGTACCCAGCGAGATTCTGCATTGCCTGCGATCTGTGCAGTGGTCTGCCAGACTTTGCGCTTCTCCCTGGTCGCCTCGGCGCTGAAAGAGTGAATTTCCTCCTCTCCTTTGAAAGAGCTGCACGCGGCACGTCTTTTTAAAGATGGTTCGCCCGTGTTCTTCTGGGTGCGGTCGATATCTGTCCTCCTCTGATGGGCACGATCGCTGCTTTGTATGTCTGGGTCTTCGTCATGCTAGAGCAGCGTTCGTGGATGAGTCATGTGCCTTTTGTGGTAATATGACCATCTCAACACTTAGATCGAGACTCAATGATCTTACTGTGAGAGTCCCCGCCTCCGCTACCCGTTCAGCTTCCTCTACCCGGGGAAGCTCTTCGGCTCGCGGCCAGGGTGATCTGTTGGTGACGGTGTGGAACAAACCCCCGACGCTAGCTCCTCGGGTCCCACCCACCGCAACAGTGTTGCAGCCAGCGAGCGCCGAAACGGTTCAGACGTCTGCCTGTTCGCAGGTACCGTCTGTTTCGTTCGGCGCTCCAGAGGAGGATGCGATGTCGATCGCGGCATCACAAGGCGAGCTGAATTCCTCGGGAAGTGAAGATGCGGCTGCGCTGCCTCCCTCGGGAGTGCCAGCGCTGCCCGTATCGGATCCCGAGATGACGGCTATGCTCTCTCGGGCCGCCGTGAGTATCGGGTTGGACTGGAATCCTCCGGCCCACCCCGATCACTCACGGATGGATGAATGGTTTTTGGGCAAAGCCGCCGCAGCAAAGCCACAGCCGACCCCAATACCATTCTTCCCCGAGCTGCATGCGGAACTGACGAAGACGTGGCAGGCTCCTTTGTCTTCCCGCGTTCGCCCGTCAGCTTCCCCCGCCTTTCCTCCCCTCGACGGCGCAGCTGCCCGTGGGTATGCTGGGGTTCCTCCGGTGGAGCGCTCTGTTGCGATGCAACTGTGTCCACAGGGCGCCTCCTCCCGGGGGCCACCCAAGCATCCCTCCAAAGCCTGTAGGTTCTCGTCGTCTATGGCGGCGCGATCCTATAGCGCGGCGGGACGGGCGGCCGCCGCTCTGCATGCGATGAGCACTTTGCAGGTTTTCCAAGCCAAACTGCTCAGAGATATGCACGAGGGCGGGACTGATCAAGGGTCGTTCAATGAACTGCGAGCGGCCACCGACCTCGCTCTCCGGGCGACTAAAGTGGCGGCTCGTTCCCTTGGTCAGGTGATGGCCACTAGTGTGGTCCAGGAGCGTCATCTTTGGCTCAACCTGGCGGAAGTGCGGGACGCTGAGCGGACCCGTCTGCTCGACGCCCCCCTTTCCCAGGCTAGCCTTTTCGGCGGTGCGGTTGAGGACTTTGCCCAGCAGTTCTCGACCGCCCAGAAGCAGACAGAGGCGATTAAACATATCCTGCCCCGACGGCCAGCTGCTGCCTCCACCCAGCCGTCGCCGCAGCCGCCTCAGTCTGCTCGCCGCCGAGGACGTTCCACTGCGGCCCCCCTCCCTCCGGAGCGACCCCAGCAGCAGCCTCCACCCGGGTCGCGCCGTAGAGGCGGTCGCAGAGGAGCGTCACAGCCCCCTCAGGCTCCGCGCCCCGCTAAACGCCAGGCTAAGCGGCGTTCCTGAGACGGGCTGCTCAGTGATGGCATCGAGTTTTTCCCAGGAGGAGGTAGCAGGCCCCCTCCTTCCCCCGGTGGAGGGCCGGGGGAGAATCTTTTGTTCTCCGCTCCCCGCTGCTCACCCACGGGTGGGCAGCACCCTGAGTTGGTTAAAGAAAGACTTGACACTATCACTGAGCACACAGACCGGAATGAGCGCGCACGATGCTCCAGAGTGTCGCCCCGCTCATTCCCCTCTGTCTCTGAGGGCGCGGAGAGGAGCGTGCGTCGTCCCCGGACCGCACCGCTCCTCTCCCCCTCTGTCGCCAGACCCCCGGCAGAACAGACCCCCGTGGAACGCTGGTCCTTCCCTGGTCTCTTCTGTCGGGGAGCGGAGCTCGACTACGTACCCGCATGTGGTATCTCCCGTGCGCATGCCAGTCACTCCGCCCCGCTGCCCCTCCGGGGGGACGTCTGTGGCTCGTATGACCCCGCTGGTTCGGTTCCTCGGAGCTTGGCTCGAGCTCCCCGGTCTGTCCCGCTGGGTCATCAGAACGATCAGATTCGGCTACGCGATTCAGTTCGCACGATCTCCTCCCCGTTTCAGGGGAGTTCGCTCCACTATAATCGGTGGCAATGCCCCGGTTTTGAGAGCGGAGATTGCGACCCTGCTGGCGAAGGGTGCAATCGAGACGGTCCCTCCAGCCGAGGTGAAGTCCGGCTTTTACAGCCCCTACTTCATTGTTCCCAAGAAGACCGGTGGGTTACGACCGATCCTGGACCTGCGCGTTTTGAACCACACTCTGCATCGAATGCCGTTCAAAATGCTCACGGCCAAACGCATTTTCGAATGTGTTCGACATCAGGATTGGTTTGCAGCGATCGACCTGAAGGATGCGTACTTTCATGTCTCCATATTGCCTCGACACAGACCGTTTCTTCGGTTCGCTTTCGAAGGCCAGGCATATCAGTACACGGTTCTCCCATTCGGGTTAGCTCTGTCCCCTCGCGTCTTCACGAAGATCGCCGAGGCAGCCCTTGTTCCCCTTCGCGAACACGGGGTTCGCATCCTGAACTATCTCGACGATTGGCTAATTTTGGCTCACTCTCGAGAACAGGTTTGCGAACACAGAGATCTAGTGCTTCAGCACTTAGCCCGTCTGGGCCTTCGGGTCAACCGGGAGAAGAGCAAACTTTGCCCCGTGCAGAGGATCTCTTTTCTCGGCATGGAGATAGACTCGGTCGCCATGTCCGCGCAGCTTACGAGCGAGCGCGCACACTCACTGCTGACTTGTCTTCGACAGTTCGACGGCAAGAGTGCGGTTCCACTGAAACTCTTTCAGAGGCTCCTGGGGCATATGGCATCCGCAGCCGCGGCTACGCCACTCGGATTGCTTCATATGAGACCGCTTCAGCTATGGCTTCGCGATCGAGTCCCGAGGTGGGCATGGCATCGTGGCTCGCTCCGGGTTCCAGTAACTCCAGCGTGCCGCCGAACCTTCTTCCCGTGGTTGAACCTCAGCTTTCTTCGGGCAGGTGTCCCTCTCCAGCGAGTTTCCAGGCATCTCGTTGTCTCCACGGATGCATCTACCACGGGTTGGGGTGCCATGTGCAATGGGCATGCAGCCGCGGGTTCCTGGACAGGACCCCAGCGCCTCATGCACATCAATTGCCTCGAGCTGCTGGCAGTACACCTGGCCCTGCACCGCTTTCGAGCACTGCTCAGGGGTCAACACGTACTTGTCCGCTCAGACAATACCGCTACAGTAGCGTACATCAACCACCAGGGGGGTCTACGCTCACGTCGGATGTCGCAGCTCGCTCGCCACCTCCTACTATGGAGTCAGAAGCACCTGAGGTCCCTTCGTGCTGTGTACATTCCTGGAGCCCGGAACCTGGCAGCCGACGAGCTGTCGCGGATCCGCCCTGTCTCCGGCGAATGGCGACTCCATCCCCAGACGGTCCAGCTGATCTGGGACCAGTTCGGGGAAGCTCAGATAGATCTGTTCGCCTCCCGGGACTCTTCCCACTGCGTCCAGTTTTATTCCCTGTCCGAGGGCCCGCTCGGTACAGATGCGCTGGCGCACAGCTGGCCGCGGGGCCCACGCAAGTATGCGTTTCCCCCAGTGAGCCTCCTTGCACGGGTGTTGTGCAAGATCAAGGAGGACGAGGAGCAGGTCCTGCTGGTAGCCCCTTATTGGCCCACCAAGACGTGGTTCTCCGAACTCATGCTCCTCGCGACAGCACCTCCTTGGCCTATTCCTCTGAGACAAGATCTGCTCACTCAGAGACGGGGCACTCTGTGGCACCCTCGTCCCGATCTATGGAGGCTACATGTGTGGCTCCTGGACGGCACGAGGCAGGTTTGAGTTCGCTACCACCTGCGGTGGCAGCAACCATCACTTCCGCTAGAGCGTCGTCTACGAGACACCTGTATGCGTTGAAGTGGAACCTCTTCGTCAACTGGTGCTCTTCTCGCAGAGAGGACCCCAGGAGATGCTCGATCAGTGTTGTGCTTTCCTTCCTGCAGGATGGGTTGGAGCGTAGGCTGTCGCCCTCCACCCTCAAAGTTTACGTCGCGGCTATTTCCGCCTCTCATGATGCAGTTGAAGGTAAGTCCGTTGGAAAGCACGACCTGGTCATCAGGTTCCTGAGGGGAGCGAGGAGGCTAAATCCGTCTCGTCCTCCCCTCGTGCCCTCTTGGGACCTCTCGGTAGTGTTAAGTGCTCTGCAGAGGCCTCCCTTTGAGCCTTTGCAATCGGTTGAGTTTAAGTTCCTGTCTATGAAGACAGCTCTCCTGGTTGCATTGGCCTCCATCAAGAGGGTAGGGGACCTGCACGCATTCTCCGTTGACGAAGCGTGCCTAGAGTTCGGGCCGGCTTACTCTCACGTTGTTCTGAGACCCCGGCTCGGTTACGTGCCCAAGGTCCCCACTACTCCCTTCCGGGATCAGGTGGTGACCTTGCAAGCGCTGCCCCTGGAGGAGGCAGACCCAGCCTTGGCACTGCTCTGTCCGGTGCGTGCACTCCGCACCTACGTTGACAGAACGCGGTGTTTCAGGACCTCAGATCAGCTCTTTGTCTGTCATGGGGGGAGCCAGAAGGGAAGGGCTCTCTCAAAACAGCGGCTGTCTCACTGGTTAGTGGACGCCATTGTTTTGTCTTACCAGCAGCAAGGTCGACCGTGCCCCCTTGGTGTGACAGCCCACTCCACTCGGAGTGTGGCTTCCTCTTGGGCTTTAGCGCGTGGCGCCTCGCTAACAGACATCTGCAGAGCTGCAGGCTGGGCGACACCTAACACCTTCGCAAGATTTTATAATTTGCGAATCGAGCCGGTTTCCTCTCACGTACTCGCCTCCGCTAGTGCTGGAACCGCTTGAGTGTCTTCGCTTGCTCGCCACTCCACTCCTCAGATTGGATAAGTGCGATATTTCCTCAGTTGTCGTTCTTTGAAGCCCTGAGTCCTCCAGCACTTATGATGCAGGCACCACTGCGCTTGCTCTGGTGCCGGCTAGGTGCCTCCGTGTGCACGGTTCCCCTTTGGTAACTGCCTCACGTGTATTATCCACTGTAAGCCTCTCTGAGCATGTGTCTTCCCTTGGCAAGCCATCTGCCACCCCTGGAGCTAGTTGCCACCTGCGGTTGGCGCTCCAGTATTCTCCATATGCAGCCCCAGTGGCCATATGTGTTTTGTAAGTCCTCCCTTCAGTAGGCATCTGGTAGCATGTCCCTCCCGGGATATGTTTCCCAGTGTACCTTGGTAATTCTGTGTCAAAGTGGGACCTTTTTGTAATATTGTGTTAGAGGTCTAGACTTTCGCAGAGCACTGGAAGACAGCTGGAAGATGGCGTGATGGCATAGACCCCCATTCTCCGTCACTCCTTGACGTAACTCGGAGTAACTACGAAAGGGAACGTCTCGGTTACAGATGTAACCCTCGTTCCCTGAGTAGGGAACGGAGACGTTACGTCTCCTTGCCACTTCTGCTGTGCCGCTGGGTGACGCCTGAGATCAGTCTTGGCTCCTCAGCGAAGACATACTGCGGTTGCGTTTGCTTCCTCCCTTTATACCCACATGGGTGGGCGGAGTACGCTATGCAAATTCCGCAGACCCATGGCATTTTCACGCCATTGGCTCGTTGTTAAATACTCGAAGAGGATTGGCTTTCTATGCGAAACCCCCATTCTCCGTCACTCCTTGACGTAACGTCTCCGTTCCCTACTCAGGGAACGAGGGTTACATCTGTAACCGAGACGTTTCAGTGCTATGATGCGGTCTGAATCCTGACTGGAATTTTTCATAGATATCATTTTCTTGCAAAAAAGAGCATAGTTGAGCAGACACAACTTTTTCTAGTATTTTGGACATAAATTGAAGATTTGAAATGGGTCTGTAATTCGCTAACTTTTTTGGGTCTAATTGTGGTTTCTTAATGAGAGGTTTTATTACTGCCTGCTTGAATATTTTTGGAACATGACCTAGAGATAGAGACGAGTTAATAATATTGAGGAGAGGCTCTTCCACTACACGTAATAGTTCTTTTAGTAGTTTAGTGGGTATTGGATCCAATAAACATGTTGTGGGTTTAGATGCAATGATAAGTTTATTTAGCTCCTCCTGTCCTATCGTTGTAAAGCGGTGTAGTTGTTCTAGAGGGGCCATAAGTGCGGCTGAATCATAAGACACCATAGAGGATTGTACATTTATAATACAACAGTCGATCTGTGTAAACAAGTGTAGCATCTTGTAAGAAATTATAGTCTGCTCTGATCAAACTTCCACTCCAATATAGATTAGATTGAAATGTTCCTTCACTTAAAAGAGCTTATTTATCATAGAATCAATTCTGTAGGAAAGTCTTCCCCTTTAACTGCACTTTTATGTTTCAACACTAGAGGGCACATGTCTTTCACTTTACTAATAACGTCCCCTTTAAGATCATGCACTTCATACACCGCACGCGCTGGGTCACGATGAACATGTAATCTTCAAAGTTGTGTGCGTTCGTGCAGAAAAGTAAGTTTATTTCTTATTTCATGTAGAAACGTGCACTATAATAATGTTGTTTATATTATTATTAGGGTGTAATAATCTTACAAGTTGTTTGTGCACCAGATAATGTTATTCTATACTCTGTCAGAAATGCTAATCGATGTCAGAAAGCTAACGTGCTAGTTCCTCAGACAATGTTATAATGTGTTGTCATATTAACATTTAAAATGTTAATCTGTTGCCATTTTACAGTTATTTGACATGCTACACTATTATAACTGTGGAAATTGCTTGTAAATTGTTGATTGTTGATCTTATGTTCATTATGATCACATATGAAGCAATTTAACAATGACTGTAATATTATTTTGTCTAATTTGTACTATTATCCTTTGTTTCAGACCACACACACACACACACCCACATGTACACATCCGTGTATCTGTTCTTTATATGCCCAGCATATTAAAGTTTTGGATGTAACTCTCCGAGCCCTTACTCTCTTACCGGAGTCACCAGTCTTTAAGGCCTATCTGAACAATCCAGAGTTCCATCTCTACAAATGGTCCTTCGAGCCGGATGATAGCAACCTTGAAGACAACATGCAGTCCGAGCAGGAGGTTGCAAAACCAGTTGTGCGTCCTCGTACTCAGCGGGAGAGACATCCACCAGCCTACTTAGATGATTATGACGTTGGGTATCAACCAAGCCAAATTCCAGATTGTAGTGCGGATGCCAGTAGGAGAATGCCAGCGGCTACCATTCCAGCTGCACAGTCAGAGCATGCGTCTAGTAGGCCATCTTCAGCACGTTCATTTCCTTGTTCACGTCACAGCCAATCAAGAACAAAGACCAGCAGAAGCTCTGGATCCAGCCGAAACACAGCTTCACAACTGACTGATCTACAGACAGCTATTGTAGAGGAGAAATTGAAGAGCATGGAGCTTGCAGAGATGCAGAGGCAGATGGTGGAGGAGAGCAAAGCTGAAGAGCAGTGTGAGTTCCTGGATCAACAAGCACGGTATGCGCTATATGAGAGAGAAGAATTACTCAGAGAACAGCAAAGGAGAAGTCGGCAGTTGGATGAAGAGGCTCGTGCGGCGCACAAGACCAAGGAACTGATCACCAAGCAGCTGGAAAGACAACGCCGCATTAAGCAGAAGGAGATGGAGCTGGAGAAAGCACGTCTCATTGCATCACTTCTTCGAGAATCAGAGACTGAAAATGCAACAGCTGTTCCACAAACTAGAAGTGAACTTGATCCAGGGCAGGTACAGACTGATATAATCGGTTCACAGAAGGTAGATGTTGTTCCTCACACACCAAATCAGTTATCTGATCATCCACAGCACTCAACACCTTACATACATCAGAGTGATTCTGTTAACCCTCAGCTCTTAACTTCACACTCTGTCACTGAGCACATTACACCTATCTCTATTCCCAAACCATTACAGGTAGACTATTCTCATGCTGCAGCATCGCCAGTGCCACCCCAACAAGTAAAATTCTCTACTCCAGATGTTTACCCCCCTAGAACAGTGCAACACTCCTTGTCTTTTGATAGACAAACCCATAGTGTTAGACAGTCAATAGCTAACCCAACCTTTCTGCCTAGACCATGCATGTCACAGGATTCCATAGGGACCAGCTATGCCCAGCCAATTACTTTTGCAGGCCCAGTCCAGCCTCAACCTCATCCTCCAACAGGTCAGTTACATCAACCTGTTAGGCAAGTGAAGTTTAACTCACAGCCATTTCCAGTGTCTGGTATCCCGTGTGTAGAGCCACAAGCCCCAGTCAATATGATGGACATGTTGATTGCCAGCTCATATGGTATACCCAAGCCAGCCCTGCCCAAATTTGATAGTGGTAAAGAGTCTGACTTTGCCTTACTCAAAATGGCTCTGGACAGTCTCTTAGGTGGTCATGCTCATCTCACAGAGCAATTTAAATACCAAGTGCTTCTAGACAGATTGAAGCTGCCAAGTGCCTACAAATTAGCACAAGCTTACATGCATGACCCTACTCCGTATACGACGGCATTGCAAGCCCTCCAAGACAAATATGGGCAAGCCCGCCAACTTGTACAGAGTGAACTTGGTGCTCTATTGAACTCTCCATCGGTCAGAGTAGGGGATGCTGAAGCATTTGATAACTTTGCGCTGTCCGTACATTCTCTTGTGGGCATGCTTCGTTCGTTAGAGGGTGAGAATGGCTACGAACTGAAATGTGGCTCACATGTTGACAGAATTTTAGCCAAACTGCCTGCTAGCTATCGTGATGGGTTTGTAGAGCATTGTTTAAATCGTGGTATACTAATCACAGGGACAGACAAAACATACACACTGCTGGACCTATCAGCATGGCTTCAGATAAAATCACAGGCGAAGCGTATCTCCAGCAGAGCTGTGGATATGTTTCAAGAGCAGATGAAGCCTCAAAAGAAAGGGATGAGAAGCCAGAGCCACCCATCATCTTCTGTGTACTACAATACCAGTAGTAGTCCAGATAAATTACCACTTACATCTCAGATGTGCCGTACATTCCCGCTAAAGCCAAAAGACAAGCCTAAGCCTTATTGTCCATATTGTGACACACGTGAGCACTATCTCAGCCTGTGTTCAAATTTCAAGTCACTAACAACTACCCAAATCGCAGAGTGGCTCAAAGACAAAAGCTGTTGGCGCTGTGGACGTAATCACAAACCTGAGGCTTGTACCCTCAAGAAGCCCTGTAAAATATGTCAAAAGCAGCATCTCACTGTGTTACATGATGTAACCATACAGGAGCCCAACCAGGTCCTCATGGTTAGTACTCCTCCAGACACCATTTATCTTGACCGTCCCAACCGACCTCAACAGGTCATGTTAAAGGTAGTCAAAGTACTTCTGCATAATGCTGAACACTCCCTAGAGGCATATGCTTTGTTGGATGATGGTTCTGAGCGGACTATTCTTCTTTCTTCTGCTGCCCTACGTCTCAAGCTACAGAAGGAACCAGAAACCCTCTCACTGAGAACTGTACAGCATGAGGTAGTTCATCTGAAAGGGGCATCCGTTTCTTTTGAAATTTCCCCAGCTGACAACTCTAGACAGAGATTCAATATCCATCATGCATTCACTGCTGATGAACTGGGTCTTTCCGAGCATAGTTACCCAGTTAAAGTACTGATGAAGAAGTACAGGCATCTACAGGGGCTGCCGATCCCAGCAATTGACAAAGTGAAGCCTGTGCTGTTGATTGGTTCCGACTTTCCACATTTGCTCATCCCTACCCAGCCTGTTCGAGTTGGCCCTTCTGGGGGACCAGTAGCAATATGTACTTCCCTGGGCTGGACACTTCAAGGTCCTGCCAGCTTGGTCAATCTTCCCTTTGAAGAGCAGCAATGCTTCTTCACTTCAGTGATGTCAAATCACTCTGATCTCCAAATGCATGTGGAGAAACTGTGGCAAATTGATACGTTGCCCTATATCAGTGAGAAAGCAGCCACCAGATCCAAGCTTGACCAGCAAGCACTTGAGATGCTTGAGCAGCGCACTGTAAGGACAAATGTAGATGGCATAATGAGATATGCTACACCACTTCTCAGACGAGAGGACAGTCCGTGTCTCAAAGCGCCCAAATCTGCTTGTCTTTCACTACTTCGAAGTACAGAAAGGCGGATCGCCAACGATATCAATCAAACCAGGACTTATTCTCAAGAGGTCCAAAAGCTTGAAATCGCCGGCTATGTGAAGAGATTGGCACCTGAGGTTGTAGATATCTCTACTGAGTCATGGTACCTTCCTCATCATTTAGTCCATCACAACAACAAAGCACGGCTTGTTTTCAATTGCTCCTATCAATACAAGGGTCAAGCGCTAAATGATCACCTTCTCCCGGGTCCCATCTTAGGTCCGTCCTTGCTTGGTGTCCTCCTTCGGTTCCGTGAGCATGCGGTGGCTATCAGTGGAGACATTAAAGCAATGTTTCACCAGATCCGACTTCTCCCGGAAGACCGCTCATTGTTACGTTTCATCTGGAGAGACATGAAGAGGGACGAAGAACCAAGTGTCTTTGAATGGCAGGTTCTTCCATTTGGGACCACCTGCAGTCCTTGTTGTGCCACATATGCACTTCAGAGGCATGTGAAGGACAACCGCGAAGGCTACGAAGATGTTCAAAGGTCTATAGAGCAAGCATTCTATGTTGACAATTGTTTGCAGAGTCTTGACTCCCCAGAGAAAGCCCGTAACCTCATTGACAGGATGCGCAGTCTTTTGTCTTCTGGTGGCTTTGAAATCCGCCAGTGGGCCAGCAATGTCCCTGCTGTAATAGAACACCTCCCAGCTGAAGCCAGAGCAGCCAGTACAGAACTGTGGCTTTCTGAGTATAGTTCAGACCCACAAGAGCCAGCTTTAGGTTTGCGCTGGAATTGTCTCACTGACCAACTTGGATATAAACATCGCCAAGTTGACTACTCCGAGCCCACACTACGAAATGTCTACAAAGTACTGGCCACACAATACGACCCACTTGGATATCTCATACCCTTCACCACTAAAGCGAAAACGCTAATTCAAGATCTCTGGAAACTCAAGATTGGTTGGGATGACATCATCCACCCTGAAAACCTGTTGGTACAATGGCAAGCCTGGGAGGCTGAACTGGTCAATTTGCCCACTGTGGAAATACCCAGAGCATATATCCCATCATATGCTGACACAGAAGACACCCAGAGAACCATCCATATTTTCTGTGATGCCTCCGAACGGGCATACGGGTCGGTTGCTTACCTCAACACTCAAGATCGACAGAAACGAACCCATGTTGCTTTTGTGATGGCAAGGTCCAGAGTGGCTCCTCGCAAGCAGACCTCGATTCCCCGCTTAGAACTTTGTGCAGCTCTTTCAGGAGCACAGCTGGCGAAGTTGCTCAGTAAAGAGCTTTCTGTTCCTTTGGATGATATAATTCTGTGGACCGATTCAACAACTGTCCTTAATTGGATAAGAGCAGACTCTTGCCGCTACAAAGTTTTTGTCGGGACACGCATCGCCGAAATTCAGGATATGACTTTGATGTCAAATTGGAGATATGTCAATACTGCGGATAACCCTGCGGATGACCTAACTAGGGGCAAGACTTTGCTTGAGTTGAGTAAGCCTCAGCGCTGGAGACAAGGACCAAGGTTCCTTCACCAACATCCCGACACCTGGCCATCTCTGCCTAAATTAACAGCTCCTGATGACAGTGATGAGCTAAAGAAGCAATCATTCTGTGGTAATTCATGCCTTGCCAAGCCTCAACTTGACATCTCTAGTATAAGTAGTTGGAATGAACTGTTGAAAGCTACTCACCAGTCCCTTCATGGGGCGGCTACTATCATGACTGCCGCAGATGCCATATCAGCTGAACTACACCTATTAAGACAAGCTCAGAGCGACAGCTTCCCAGGAGAAATGGATGCACTGATCAAAGGTAAAGCCATATCCGTCCAGAGTCGTCTTGCTTCACTTTCCCCTGAGTATGATCAAACACTTGGTTTAATCCGAGTTGGGGGACGACTCCGTCAAGCTGACAGCCTAGATCCAGACACTATGCATCCGATAATACTGGACCCTAAACATCAGATTACAATGCTCCTAATCAAAGAATATGACAACCATCTTATGCATCCAGGTCCGGAGAGAGTCTTAGGTGAAATCAGACGCAAGTACTGGATCTTACGAGGCAGAGAATCAATCAAGAGGCACCAATACAACTGTGAAAAGTGCCAAAAATGGAGAGCAAATCCTGTCATTCCGAAGATGGCAGACTTGCCCCCATCTCGACTTCGGCTGTACAAGCCACCTTTTTGGTCCACTGGTGTTGACTGCTTCGGACCGTTCACAATTAAACTGGGTAGACGTACTGAGAAACGTTGGGGCATTATATTCAAATGTATGACAACAAGTTGCATACATCTTGATCTTTTAGAGAGCATGGACACGGATGCTTTTCTGATGGCATTAAGAAGATTTGTGTCACGTCGTGGTAAGCCATTTGAGATACTGGCAGATAGAGGTACTAACTTCCGAGGAGGAGCTACTGAACTCCAGGAGGCCTTTGCTTCGTTAGAGGTTCCCCTTAAAGAACATCTTGCATGCCAGGAAATTGCTTTCCAGTTTAACCCTCCGAATGCGCCACACTTTGGAGGAACCTGGGAGCGAGAGATACGATCAGTTAAAACTGCTCTCCAGGTCGTCTTGGGCAATCGAACAGTAACTGAAGCAGTCTTGCGTACAGTGTTAGTGGAAGTTGAGGGAATTATTAACTCTAAGCCACTCGGATACGTCTCATCAGATGTTGCCGATCCAGACCCAGTCACACCAAACCTATTGTTAATGGGCCGTCGTGATGCATCACTTCCACAAGCAATCTACTCCTCTAGTGATCTGTTAGGGAGACGACGATGGCGACACAGCCAAATTCTAGCTGATCACTTTTGGGTTAACTTCATTAGGCATTATTTACCAAGCTTGCAGCCCCGACAAAAATGGCAGAAAGACAATGCCAATTTAAGTGAAGGTCAGATCATCATGATAGTCGATCCGCAATTGCCCCGAGCCTTGTGGCCTATAGGCAGAGTGACTAGAACCTACGCAGGAGCGGATAACCGCGTACGCACAGCAGAAGTGCAAGTGAAAGGGCGTACTTATATCCGTCCTGTTGCCCGTTTAGTTAAGCTGCCATCATGGGAAGATGAGGAAGTAAATAGTAACAGACATTGAGAATTTCCTAACTAATTACAAATTTAGAAACTAAATTTGGGGGCGGCTATGTAGGAAAGTCTTCCCCTTTAACTGCACTTTTATGTTTCAACACTAGAGGGCACATGTCTTTCACTTTACTAATAACGTCCCCTTTAAGATCATGCACTTCATACACCGCACGCGCTGGGTCACGATGAACATGTAATCTTCAAAGTTGTGTGCGTTCGTGCAGAAAAGTAAGTTTATTTCTTATTTCATGTAGAAACGTGCACTATAATAATGTTGTTTATATTATTATTAGGGTGTAATAATCTTACAAGTTGTTTGTGCACCAGATAATGTTATTCTATACTCTGTCAGAAATGCTAATCGATGTCAGAAAGCTAACGTGCTAGTTCCTCAGACAATGTTATAATGTGTTGTCATATTAACATTTAAAATGTTAATCTGTTGCCATTTTACAGTTATTTGACATGCTACACTATTATAACTGTGGAAATTGCTTGTAAATTGTTGATTGTTGATCTTATGTTCATTATGATCACATATGAAGCAATTTAACAATGACTGTAATATTATTTTGTCTAATTTGTACTATTATCCTTTGTTTCAGACCACACACACACACACACCCACATGTACACATCCGTGTATCTGTTCTTTATATGCCCAGCATATTAAAGTTTTGGATGTAACTCTCCGAGCCCTTACTCTCTTACCGGAGTCACCAGTCTTTAAGGCCTATCTGAACAATCCAGAGTTCCATCTCTACAAATTCTAACAATCTTAAAAGTATCACAGTCACGTTCATCACCTATAGAGTGGGAAAGACAGTGGGTATTCAAGAACCATCTTGATTAGGGGGCTTCAAAGAGATGTTATCACCTTAAACATTTGGCCGTATTGCTTTAAACATTTGGCTGTTCTTATTTGAAATAAGATCAAAGACAGAACACAGCTGTTACAACAAGAGCAACTTCATTTACATTAAAAGGACAGTAACAGGATAAAAAGGTGGAAGATTTGAATGTTCTGGGTTCATTCTGACGCCGGTGAACCCAAGGTGCTTCGTGTGCCTTGCCACTGCTATGCTGTAATAAACTTCATTTTTTGAGATCTTCGACATCCACTTCATTTTTTCTTACACTGGCGAGCCACCCTTCCAGGAGGTTTCCAACAAAAAGCGGGGAAAAAGGTAAGAAAAAAGCTGTTTTCTTTAATCTAAATGCTGTTTTGTCAGGAAACCTCTTGTTTAAAAAAAAATCTAGAAGAGGAAAAATCTAAGGACAGAAGAGAATTGTGTTTATTCAGTCTTAGCAGGAGGAGTTTTTAAGCCTATTCTGTACGATTTTGTTTAAGATTCTAACGGAATTGAATCAGCCCGAAGCAGTGTGGCGGCAGAGCTGTGTCGGAATCGTTGTTTCTAAAGTAATTGAAACAAAGTGCTTAAGTGTAAAGTTTCTAAAGTAACTGAAACTTGGTGTTGGCCTCTTATAATTCTGTTGAAATTCTAAAGTAATAGACCCGACGCAGTGTGGTCACAGAATTATTTCACAACGACTGTGTTTTATAGTAACTTATAGAAGATTAGTCTAACACTGCAACTTTGTGAAATTTAAAGTAGGAACCTGAAGCGGTGTGGTTTTGTCCGACGTACTGTGACAGTGTTAATTTTCTTTCTTTTTTTCTAAACCGTTTTATGTAGTGAAATTTAAGGTTTAAAACACAGTGATTTTGATTAAATTTAGAAGTTTCAGTCAGTGTGTGTTCATTAGCGTCCGAGCTGTGAATAATTAGACTAACGAATATCCTAAAGGAACTGGATAACGTGTAGTGATTATATCAGATATTGCGAATAACTATTAGATCACGAGCTAGCCTACTGTAAAGTCTGATAACACATTTTGAAAATGGAAGAAATGATTGTGAAATACATCGCTAAACATGGTTCTCAGGGATTGTTTGACGGAATAGAAAATGTTGATAAACCATATGAGTGGGCAATCTCCAAGTTCGAAAATGATCCCAAAATGCCTAAGAACAAAAATGGGAAAATTGCTAATGCTCTTCAAGCACTTTTTGTTTCATACAAAGTAACTAGGAGGAGAGTAGATGAGTTAGAGGCTGAAAATGAGAGACTCAGTGCTGGGGTAATTTCTACAAAAAATTACCTGGTTAATGAAACGATATGGAAAGAAGAAAAGGCCAAGATGCAGAATGAGATCACACTTCTTAGAACTAACAATAGCATGCTTACATCATCTGTGGAAACATTGTCCAAAAATTTGGGGGAAGGAAAGGCAGCTTGTCAGTTTGTGACAAAGAGTGACACAACTGAGAAAAACCATAGTAAGACATTGTTAGGTGTCAGATTGTGTAACTCAGTTCCAGAAATGCCAGATTTGCAGGAAGGCGGAGCTGAGGGTTGGGAAAAAGATTCTCTGTCATTCAGTAGCCAATACTCAGATTGTAGCGTCAGATTTCCCATGGCACCAGTACATACTACGACGACTATGCGTGCTAGTGAAGGAAGAGAAGAACCAGTGACCTCTACCATAGTCCGAGGATTTAATCCAACTGAACTAGAAACTATGATCAAGAATATTGGTAAATTTGATCCTGCCAAACAAGATCCATTAGATTTTTTGAAAAACTTGGAGGAATATGCAGAAGTTTACAATTTAACAGATGGTGATGTGTGTGTTGTGTTAAGAATGTGCTTGCCTGACACCTTGTCTGGAGCCTTAACTCAGAAAGTAAAGGATAGAAATGCTAATAAGTCAGAGAGGAAAAAGGCACTGCTTGAGGTCTTAGGTGTGATGTCAGTTAATTGGGATAGGATATCTGAGATGTGCATGAGGAAAGGGGAGCATCCAGCAGCATTTTCAGAACGATTATTGGAGATGTTTAGAACTTTCAGTGGCAATCCTGATATTACTAAGAATGATGTCAGTTTCAAGACTGCCTTGATTAACAAATGTGACCCACTCACCCGGTCTGCTGTGACAATGCTGGTGACACCACTGTCTGAATACAATGACATTATTGGTAAAATGACACAGTTTTACAACAATAATGCTAATGCAAATAGTCAAATGAAAACTGTCAAATCTAGACATCCAGTTGCTGCTGATGGCAGGAGAGAATGTTCTAGTACATGGTCTAATGGTTTCCATCATAGACCGAGGAGATTTGCAAGAATAAATTCAGAAGGTGTTATTGTGTGCTATGCATGTGGAAAAGCTGGTCACATTGCTAGATATTGTCAAGACAATGAGAGACCTCTGCAAAGCTTTGTCTGTCATGCATGTGGAAAGGATGGTCACATTGCAAGGCACTGTTTGGAGAAAAGAAAGGAAGATCAGGAAGTTGTTTGTTTTGCTTGTGGACTGATGGGGCACAAGGCAAGAAGGTGTCACTTGTCACACAAAAGAAAGATGGGCTACCATGGTTTGCTTAAGAAAATAGGCAATTTAGAAACCCAGTTGGAAATGTTGAAAGGAAATAAAGAAGTGATTCACACCTTGTGCTACGAATCACTGCATGAGCAACAGGACTGTAGCTCAGTCACAAGCAGATGCTGATGCAAATTACAAGGTTATTATTATGATAGTAACACGTTTTAGAAAAGGGTTTACTATCAAAAGGGGGGTGATTCTTTATGATTTATGAAACATGATTTATTTGCATTGCTATGTAGTTGTTTATAACACGTTGTTTTAATGGCATTATGTTTAGAAATATTTTTTTTAAAAACGTTACCGATGTTTGATGTTCTAAGATTAAACTTCTGTGAATTTGATGTTTGAATGTGAAAAGATGATTGTGGGGGAAAGGGGGGCAACCTCTTCTTTTGATCAGTGTTTCAGAAATAAGCATCGAGATGTTTGCCTGAAACATGTAACATCCTGGAGAAAGATGACATGGTCGTTTGAAGGACGAGAAGGAAGTAGAACCAGTGGAGCCAGGGGATTCTCTCAAGAAAAGAACAGAGTACAGAGTTTTCCAGACCTACAAGATCCAGAAATCCAGGCCTAAAAGATCTAGAAACCCTGAGACCCACCACGCTTTGAATGGAACTGATGAAGAGGCACAGACTCGAACAACACCAGTGACTGCTTCTTATGCAATGACTTATGGTCCATGTGGAAAAGAATGAACAATGAGAAAAGAAACGAGAAGAGATCAAACCTTTTCAGAGGCTATGGACAATAGTCTTTGCACATAGATGGAAAACAAGTGTGCAGAGGACATACCCACTCTAAGAAATGCACAAAGACACAAAGACTGAACATGAAGAGACAAGTATATGCATACTCATTTGCATTAAGACATATTGTTGTCAAGTGGATGCACACATGTGGATAAAGGATGTCCACACTGAGAAAATGAACATCCACACACACACACACACACACACACACACACACACACACACACACACACACACACACATTACGTATATTGTCTATTGATTGTTGTTTGTTTGAGTTATCAAAGCTGTAGAAAAATGCAAACATCACTGATACACATTAAAAAAATGAAGTGTTGACAAAAACAAATGCATGATGGAGACTTGGCTATTGCCTATACTGGTTTACTTTGAGATGTAACCTTTAAAACTGCTATTTGTTTATGTATCATTCTTATTATTGGTCAGTGCGTTATGTTATGTTGTATGTGTTCCATGTTGAAACGTCAGGTTGAAGATAATTCTCTGATCAATATTGGACGTTCCAGTTGGATGTGATGGTTCTTGATTACCTCTCTCAAACCCAAATATTTATAAAAAAAAATAATAATAATAATAATATTTTTTCTTAAAACAAACTATGATAAGTCTGCTCAAGTGAAGTAGAGCTGTAACCAGTGTGCATGAGGTGTCATTCCGATGACGGGTACGATTTCTCCGATGGCCATAGGGGAGCAACCTAAGCCAGGGTGGCACCGCCACTGGGCACCTGCCCACCAGGAAAGGGAGGTGTTATTTAGGAAAAGGGAGTGGATGTGATGCTACTTGTGGCCAAGAGCATCAAACGGGGGATTGTAAGAAATTATAGTCTGCTCTGATCAAACTTCCACTCCAATATAGATTAGATTGAAATGTTCCTTCACTTAAAAGAGCTTATTTATCATAGAATCAATTCTAACAATCTTAAAAGTATCACAGTCACGTTCATCACCTATAGAGTGGGAAAGACAGTGGGTATTCAAGAACCATCTTGATTAGGGGGCTTCAAAGAGATGTTATCACCTTAAACATTTGGCCGTATTGCTTTAAACATTTGGCTGTTCTTATTTGAAATAAGATCAAAGACAGAACACAGCTGTTACAACAAGAGCAACTTCATTTACATTAAAAGGACAGTAACAGGATAAAAAGGTGGAAGATTTGAATGTTCTGGGTTCATTCTGACGCTGGTGAACCCAAGGTGCTTCGTGTGCCTTGCCACTGCTATGCTGTAATAAACTTCATTTTTTGAGATCTTCGACATCCACTTCATTTTTTCTTACAATCTGTTGATCAGAGAAAGTTAGTTGTTTTGTGTGTAACAAAGAAACTCACAAAATGGTTGGGAAAATGCTAGGTTGATTCCTACAACTGAGAAAAGTGGCCTTGCCACTCCATTGTGGTCAGATGGTGAATTTAAGTCATTGTTAGGAGAACGCATTGATTCCATAGTGACTCAGTCAGTCAGATTGAACTTGACTAAGAAATTTGGCATTCACCCAGAAAAAGTATGGTCTATTGAAGATTGTAAAAAGGTGCTAGGAGCAAGTATTCGCAAGAACAATGTGAAAGCCATTATCTGTTGTTACAAAGAATACAGTTTATCCATTGCACAAGAACAAGCTAGGTGTATTGCTAAGTTAAATGAACAGAACAAACAATTGCAGACTCAATTGTCCTGTTTCAAGACAAAGGTGGGCCATAACCAGGCCTCAACCAAATGTAACCCTGAAGACCAACAGTCAGATGAAACTTATCCTGACTTACAAGCGTTGTTTGAAACAGATTTAGACATCCCATCAGTAACTGATAAGCATGTAAATTCAGTGAAGGTATGTGCTGCTAGAAAAAGACCGCAGGGAATTGAACAGTCAGAAAGTGTTCCTTCCAGTACTTCTGTTGTTCAAATCCAAACTGTTGCTACAACGCTTGGACCCAGAGACATAGAGAGATTGTCACAGAGTTTACCGCCAGCACGCACACAGTTCACTGAATTTAGAAGAGCATTGGTCAATAAAATGCGTCTCTACGACATGTCGTTGACAGAAGTCACACAGTTAATGTCTCAAATTCTAACTGAATCTGAATTCAACAGTTTTGAGTCTGCTGTTACTTCTGAACTACAACATGCCAGAAAAGATGAATTGAGAGAAGGTGTTTTGAAAATCCTAAAGAATATCCTAGGACCCAAGATAGATTGGTCTAGAATTACTAACTGTGTACAAAAAAAGAAGAAACTGTGAATGAATACACTGAGAGGTTTTGTCAGTCAGCTGTAACGTACAGTGGAATAGATGATTCTGAAAGTGTACTCAATGACAAAGGACCGCTGGTCCGCATCTGGTCAGATGGCCTTATAGCTGACTACAGAAGAGCTTTGCCATTTTTGGATCTGACTTGGTCTCACAGAACTCTTAGAAGTAACCTGGACAGGTTAACTGCTTGGGAAAGAGATTTTGATGCCAAGGCAAGAGTACAAATTGCAGCAGCCTCTTTTAAGGTCAGCACAGAAAACCCACAGAAACGTAAATGTCCTAAGAGAGAGGGCAAGTGTTATTACTGTGGTCAGCTGGGACATTGGAGCAGAGAGTGTAGAAAAAGCAGAAAGAACTTTAGAGAAGTCAACCTTTTTGCCCAACTTCTCAGTTTGCTTGCTACTCTGAAGCCGCCATTCCCCACGTCTTTAAACGGGTGGGGCAGCTTGTTGACGTGTTAACCATTTGGACTGTGAGTGCTTAATTTCCCCAGTAACTTACAACAGAGATAAAAAGACTTATGTTTGTTTAACGGAACAAAAGGAAAGTGAATGTCTCAGCTTTTCCTTTGGGGGACTGCTTAAGCAAACTCACAGCTTTAAATGTTATTCTACAGCACAGGCCTTTCATCAATAATAGTGTTAGGTCAGACTGTAAACGTAAAATGCCCTCATGTAGCAATACGGAATGAAGCACCTTTTCCCATTGGGGAAATTGGTTTAACTACCCTCACCCATTCTAACGTATGATGTCTACAATGACTGATGTTTTGTTAGAGGATGAAGGAGAAATAACTCATGATTGGGTTATGCAGATCAAAGTAGCCTACACATGTCACAGGACAGGTCAAGCCTAAGTGGCATGTGCCCCATCAAGGGATGTTGATCGGGCAGTATTTTGTCAAGAAAAAAAACGTATAAATCACATTGCAAAGTGTTCTGCAAAATTCTGCAACTCACAGGGACATGTTAGGACACGAACCAGTGAGGAGCCAAGGGAAGAACCAAATGCAACAGGCTTTGGGGGCCAACCCTTTCAGCGAAGATTCCCTCATAGGTTTCCCCCATCCATCAATGAAGATGGCTGCATTGACTCACTTGTGCACAGTCTTGATCTTTCAGAAAAACCACCAGAACACCAGATGTAACTGAAGTTTAATTCTTTGTATTTAATTCTTTGTGTTTGTATTTTTGAGAGAATATTGTTTATGTGTGGTTATTGAAAAAAATAAAAATTTTCTGAAATAAGGCCACAAAACACATACGAAATATGTGTCCACAATACTTTTGACTAATGGATGTTATGGCCTAGAGTTTTTTTCTTCACAATGATCTGAAAATCATCCTAATAATGAGCCTTTCATTCAGGTGAGTCAGACAAGAAAAAAGGACAACATATATATATATACACGAGGTTGGGACAGACTGCGCAAGCGTTTCTGTCCACCTCCAACCAGCTCTCCTTTCCTTACCCTGTCTCCTTAGGGTGTTTCGAAGAGCAGGCCATATTTTACCACTTCTACTCAGCCCGGTGCAAGAGGAAGGAAACACCCTGGGTTCTCTCCCCTCTCCCCCGACACACTCTTTAACTGCCAGTCACGTCCTCAGAAACACTCTTCCTTTTTCTCTGGAGCAGGTAGGGCCGGTCACCCCTCAGCATTATTGCCTCCCATCGCGTGTCAGGACGCCAAGTGCTCTCCTACACGGACAACCTTGCAACTCCACGACCTTCAGCACGACACCCTCACCCATCTGCATTGCAACACCCCTCTTCCTTCCATTTCTTTCAAGAATGGGAGCGCTTACAAGGGGTAGCGTCGTGGATTCTTCGCACAGTTCGGTTCGGCTACACTCTCCAGTTTTGCCGCAACCCCCCTCAGTTCAACGGGATTTTTCCTACTGTAGTCGATAGCGCCACTCAGGCTTCTGTGCTACAGCAGGAAATTTCTTCCCTCCTTGTCAAAGGTGCTATAGAGGAGGTTCCTGCGGAGGAAACTGAACAAGGCTTCTACAGCCGTTATTTCCTGGTACCGAAGAAAGGCGGTGGCCTGCGTCCCATTCTAGACCTCCACAGACGGAATTTCGCCTTTTTCAGGGGGAAATTCAAGATGTGGACATTGAAAGCCATAATTTCTCAGATTCGGGCAGGAGATTGGTTCGTGACAATAGACCTCAAGGATGCCTATTTTCACATCCAGGTCGTGCGGCGTCACAGAAGGTTCCTCAGGTTCACCTTTGGATGAAGGGCGTTCCAGTACAGGGTCCTCCCCTTTGGTCTCTCCCTGGCGCCGAGAACGTTCACGAAATGCATGGATGCAGCACTGGCCCCCTTGTGGCTCCAGGGCATCCATATTCTCAATTATCTGGATGACTGGCTCATTCTAGCCCAGTCCAGGGAGTTGGCTACCCACCACAGGGACACTGTTCTGCACCATATTCAGTCTCTTGGTCTGAGGTTGAATGTGGAAAAGAGTGTTCTTACTCCAGCTCAGCACACAGTTTTCTTGGGTGTGCACATGGATTCCGTTCGTATGCAGGCCTGTTTGGCTCCTGCACGGATTTGCAGTTTGATTACATGTTTGGCCCGTTTTTCGCTAGGCCATCGTGTTTCTGTGGGCACTTGCCGCAGGCTTCTAGGCTTAATGTCCGCAGCCTCCCCTGTGTCTGCTCCAAATAGCCCCTTTTCCACCAAAGGATTTTGAGAGCCGGTTCGGAGCCGGTGCCTGTGCGCGAACCAGTTCTTTGTGTTTCGACAGCCAAAGAAATGGTTCACGGCCGGGAAAACTGGTTCCAAAGCGGCACCAACTCTTTGCTAGACTAGAACCGTTCTTTTAGCATGTTATGTTTACGTCGGGTACCTGGGACGGGTTTAGATGCGTTCTAAACATATTTTCTGACCATCGCAAATTCAGGAGAAACTGCAGAAACACGCAAGCGTTTTTATTTATTTTTATTTTTTATTTTTTGAAACATAAGCAAAGAAGAAAAGAGTAACGATATAGAACAAATAAATGGAAAGAAAAAAGACACAAGACAGGGGTACATAACTTATCAGAAAAGATTACATATCAAACGAAAATATTAACCCCCTGGGGTCGACCATATCGCCCGCGATATAAGCACACTTTTTTCCTTATCAGTGCAAAAAAGACTCAAATTACTCTGTTGATTTTTATCTTACATATAAGTGTTATACATCATTCGATCCTGTGAAGTGTGTATTTTTTTTGTGGAACCTCACAATAAAAACAAAGTGTTGTGTTTTTCGCCAAATAAACAATAATAAACATGATGCGCGTTCTGCAGTCTCTCTTTTAGTGAAGTCCATTCTAAAACGCGTCCGAAAAATACACTGTTACTCACTCAATACTTGTCACAGAGACACGAGACATATGTCTTTTTAAAGCTTGTGTTCTCTTCTTTTAAATGAAGTAATTTGTTAAAAAATAAATATTTCCAGTTTATGTAATCCGTTTGAAACCAAGGAGAGGCACAGTTTTTTCGTTCTCAGTTCATTATCTTTAATTAGCTGAGACCGCCACGCCCCCAGCGCTTTTCACATGGTAAAATGGGAGATCTAATGTTATGCAAAGCATACGCCCACCGATCAGTGGCATAAAAACACAAAGTTTTTGGCACGCTACTCCGCCGAAAAGGTCCTTCAGATGATTCTACACAGCGAGGAAGATTTCACCTTTTCCTCTGAGGAAGATTCCTGCAACTCGGACGACGAACGGCTGCATTTTGAAGAACGTGTTGACCCCGCCGAGGATTTCATTTCGGAGTAAGTTGTTTAGTGTTGTATAATTCATTTTCTGATCATATAGAGCTCATATGAATTTTCCGACTATATTTTGAAAAGATTGCCTCACATCATTCGGGCATAGGCTACCTAGCCTACGCTCGTGTATATGTTTTGAATGTGATATAGCCTGTTACTCTCTGAACAAATTTGTTGGGCTATTATATTATCTAATACTATGCGTTATGTATTTTGTTAACAATTACATGTTTAGGTTATATAGCCTACTGATTACGTTAAATATGTTGCAGCCTCCGGTAAAATATGTGATCTCTAGCCTACTGTCTAAATACAATACATTTTTATATATAACTGTTCATAATGTATTTAGTTTGCTAATAACTGCTTATGTTAATGTGTTTGAGAGAAATATATTTCAGGCTCCGGTAATTAGGTCTAAATACAATATATCTTGGCCTATTTATATAATTAATTGTTCAGCTTTGGTTACCCTAGACACTATATCATGCGTAAATAACTTAGGCGTGCCTTATGCACAGATGTTTGTGAATACAGGTGTAAATGTTTGAAATGCGTTCGCAAACGGGCCATCCACTAAATGCGTGCAATCGGGCCATCAACAGCCTACTCGCGGTGACGCGACACGTCGGCCCATTAATATTTCTCCGTCCCATATGCCCATCAACAGATATAAATGTTCGGTTAGCCTCGTGAATACAGGTGTAAATGTTTGAAATGTAGTGATGTGTCATTCACGAACTATCCGTTCATTGAGTAGGCTATTTCATGTATGGCTCATCTATAGATATTTCGCCTTTTTGTGTTTACAGAATAATAATGTAAAAGTTGTATTTTGTTTACTTTTAATTATGTAAAAGTTCCCATTCTTGAGTGAAACTACAAAAAACTTATTTTTTTTATCCATACCCATTATTTTTCCATCAGTTTACTTTGGATAATGCTAACAGTTTATTTTATTTTAATTTCTCAGGAATGTCTCAGCATCCCGTTCTCCTTCGCCAGCACCACGCAGAGGGACACGCAGGTGTCGTTCAGTTCTCGGTGCGATGGACAATTTCTACACAAGCCCAAAGCTCCTAAAAGACTTGTTTGCAATGAAGTTTGGTGCATGTGGGACTTACAGGGACAACAGGAAGGACTGCCCTAAGAATGCAGCTAATTCACTCTCTAAAAAATCTGCCAGAGGAGAGGATCCATCAGGTGGATTCGGAATGGACCTCTTGTTTTTGTGAAGTGGATGGACACTCGAGAGGTATCTGTCTGTTCTACCATCCATCCTGCTTATACGGGAGACACTGTGCAGAGGAGGGTGAAAACACAAGATACATGGAGGACAAAGACATTTCCATGTCCTGCACCTGTGACTGCATACAATCAGAACATGGGCTTGACCTGTCTGATCAGCTGTTACAGTACTACACTGCACAACACAAAACAATGAAGTGGTACAGAAAGATTTTTCTACACTTCTTGGACATTGTTTCCACCAACTCTTTCATTGTGCACAAAGAGCTACATGGTAACATGTCACATAAAGAGTTTATGGAGTAACTGATCACAGAGCTCTGTGGTGTGTCACAGAAAACTGCACCAAAACGGACCAATAGTGACCATGTACCAGTTCCAGGAGCTGAGCTTACATCAGATGAAAGGAATGTTGCCACACTTGGTCGCCGGACATGTGTTCATTGCAAAGCAGTGCGTGGTAAAACGCAATTAACACCATGGAAATGCCAGGCATGTGATGTTCACTTATGTCTTCAGTTGAAAAGGAACTGTTTTCAAGAGTGGCATAAAGATGTGTGACTGTGTTACTCTTAATTTATTATTATTATTATTTTTTTAAATATTAAAAATAGGAATGTGTCCAAACTTTTCACCTGTACTATGTTTATGTATGTAGCACTCTGGTCTTGTGAGGCACAATATTTAGTTCCTCCACATGGAGGAATTACAATAAAACAGAAAACATAACCTTTGAATCTCCTCTCATTCTTAGTTCAGGCTGCCTCACAGCAGCTTGATGGGCCATTAGCCGCTGGGGGAGTGTCTTTTGTCTCCCCTGGTGTAAATCTCACTTAATATTCATGGCCATTGACACTCCCACGCATACAGCAGTGCTGACACAAAAACTGACTTGCAATATTTAAATTGTTATATTGTGGTTTGTGAAAGTGTGGTCAGAATGATTTTCACATCATTTTGTAGTAAAAATTCTAGCCTACAAGAATGGTGAGTCAAAAGTCTTGTGAACAACTGTTCAGTATTTGTTAAATGGCCTTATTGCAGTGACAATTTTTTTCCTAAAACTAACTTACCACGCATAATATTTTTTTTCTATAAAATGCAAACATGTACATCTATTTTGCTCATGTATTATTGTAGCAGTGTTTGTGCTGAATATATCATAATTATATGTTGGCCAATGGTATGTTGTAAGTAGCTGAAATAAGCAAAAATGTCAGGGCATGTCAAAACTTCTCAAGGGCCCCAAACACACCTCAGACCCCAGGGGGTTAAAAGACTTACATATTTCAATTGTATTTAAAGTTTTCTTGGTACACGAGTTAGATATAATCCCAAAGCAATGCACTTACAAACGACGTACACAGTGACGTAACAACGTCATTCCCTGGGCGCTCTAGTCAGTGGAAAAGCAAACAGGTTCTGAACGGGTTCGCAAGTTGAACCAACTCCGAACCAACTTTGAACCAGCACCAGTTCTGAACCAGTTCTTTTTTCGGTGGAAAAGGGGAACATGAGACCCTTCCTGTGGTGGATGAAGCTCTCAGGGATCCGGCCCACTCATCAGCCTTTCAGCCTTTTACCTGTTGAGGGTGTCAGGTAGTTGCTCTCACGCCCTCTCGATTTGGCGGGACCCTCTTTTTCTTCAGAAAGGGGTCAGCATGGGGACGGTGTTCCGTCGCCAGATGATTACGACGGATGCCTCTCTAACCGGTTGGGGAGCAGTTTTCGAGGGCAGACCAGCGTGTGGGGTCTGGACGGGCAAAACCCTCGCTTGGCACATAAACTGCTTGGAGCTGAGAGCCGTCTTCCTGGATTTGCGTCATTTTCTCCCTTTTCTAAAGGGTCACCATGTCATTGTCAGGACGGACAACATGGCGGTAGTTTCCCATGTAAACCGGCAAGGAGGTTCTCGATCTCGCACCCTGGATAGGCATGCGCGTCATCTTCTCTTATGGTCTCAGAGCAGGTTCCTTTCTCTGAGAGCAGTCCATGTCCCAGGGGTTCTGAACAGCGGATTTCCTATCGAGGCAGAAACTCCAGTCGGGGGAATGGATGTTGAACCGTCAGGCAGTGTCCCTGATCAGGGAGGTGTTCGGGAAAGCGGAAGTCAAGTCAAGTCAAGTCAAGTCACATTTATTTATATAGCGCTTTTCACAATACAGATTGTATCAAAGCAGCTTCACAGTGATAACATGAAAGTAGTACAACACAGATCGATAATATTGTTAAATATTAAATAATCCTAAATAATCCCGACTAAGCAAGCCAAGCAAGCCAAAAGCAAGGCGACAGTGGCAAGGAACCAAAACTCCATCAGATTGGATGGAGAAAAAAACCTTGGGAGAACCCAGGCTCAGTCGGGGCCAGTTCTCCTCTGGCTTACATTCATATTGTTTATTTATAACTATTAAATATAAATATTGTTTATGTCTAAAACAGCCCCATAACATATCGCAGGCGTTGAGTCGTCTCTTCACAGGCGTTGGTCTTCTCATCACAGGCGGTGGGGCATCCGAAACCCCCGTGAGATGCTGGATATAAGACTGGACCTGACGAACGCCATTTTTCTCGGGACAAGCGTCCCGAGATAACAGCAGAAAGGCAGATGGGAAATAATTAGCATAGCTGATGTTCATAATTAGCATAGCTGATGTTCATAATTAGCATAGCTGATGTTCATAATAATTTCCATTGTACGGGTGTCGGTGTTAGAAAACCACTATCTCACGAACTCTCCACAACCCAAACTCTCCGCAACGCAACTCAGCCATACGGACCGACCCGTTTGTCTAAAAGGCTATCGAGCCCCACTGGTGCGTTAAGCAATTTCAGTGGCAAACGGTTCCGTATGGCATAAAAGAGGACTGAAAGGTAAGCATTATGTGAATGCTTGACTAAAGAGATGCGTCTTTAGTCCAGTTTTAAAATGTGTCAGCGAGTCAGAACCCCGGACCGTATCGGGAAGGCTATTCCAGAGTTTAGGAGCTAAATGCGAGAACGCCCTCCCTCCTTTACTGGACTTAGATATCCTAGGAATGACCAGAAGCCTTGAATTTAGTGATCTTAAGGAACGCGGTGGATTGTAGGGCGAGAGAAGGTCTGTTAAGTACATAGGAGCTAAACCATTTAGGGCTTTATAGGTCAGTAGTAGTACTTTGTAATTGATACGGAACTTAATAGGTAACCAATGCAGAGATGATAAAATCGGTGTTATATGATCATATTTTCTTGACCTAGTAAGAACTCTAGCAGCTGCATTTTGGACTAACTGTAGCTTGTTTATTGAGGATGCAGGACAACCGGCTAATAAAGCATTACAGTAATCTAGTCTCGAGGTCATGAATGCATGAACTAACTTTTCTGCATCAGAGAGAGATAGCATGTTACGTAGCTTAGCGATGTTTCTAAGGTGGAAAAAGGCTGTCCTTGTAACATATGAAACATGATTTTCGAAAGATAAGTTGCGGTCTAGTATAACACCCAGGTCTTTTACTGTAGTGGACAAGGTAACAGGACATCCGTCTATACTAAGGTTTTGTTGTAAGAGATTTTGTGAGTGTTTTTTTGGACCAATAAGTAATACCTCCGTTTTATTTGAATTTAATAGCAGGAAGGTACGCGTCATCCAGCATTTTACATCTTTGAGACACTCTGTCAATTTAGAGGAAGTGGACCTCGTTGCCTCGCAGGAGTCATCCCAATGCCCGTTCTGGTTCTCCCTGAATCCTCCAGCTCCGTTGGGGATAGATGCATTCGCCCACCCTTGGCCAATGCAGAAACTCTACGCCTCCTTATAGTAGCCCCGTTCTGGCCATCTCAGCCATGGTTTTTGGAGTTGATTCATCTGCTGGAATCACCCCCCTGGAGGATTCCAGTCAGAGAGGATCTGCTTTCCCAATTTCAGGGCAGGATTTGGCATCCTCACCCAGACATGTGGAAGCTGTACGTTTGGCCAATCAGAGGCCGTCAGCATTAGGCTTGGATCTCCCAACTGGCGTTCAGGAGACCATCGCTAGTCCTAGAGCCCTTTCTACAAGGAGACTGTATTCTTCCAAATGGAAGGTTTTCGTGTCATGGTGCTTGGCACGAGATAGGAACCCAGTTAACTGCCCTGTCGCTTCAGTATTGGAGTTCCTGCAGGAGAGGTTTACCTCTGGGGCGGGTGCTACCACCCTCAGAGTCTACGTTGCAACCATTGCAGAACATAGAGAATCAGACGAGATTCCCTTGGGTAAACTGAGGTTATTTTCGGCCTTCATGCGTGGGGTTAGGCGCCTGAAACCAGTTTGCTCCCCTAGAGTTCCCTCATGGGATCTTTCTGTCGTCTTGGAGGGTTTAAAGGAGGCCCCCTTCGAACCCTTTGAGTCAGTTCCAGATCGGATTCTGACTCTTAAAGTTTCACTTTTGTTGGGTTTATCTTCTTTGAAGCAGGTAGGGGACTTACAGGCTCTTTCTGTTAGCGAGTCATGCTTGGACTTTGCTCCCGGTTTAGTCAAAGTTTCCTTGAGACCTAGGCCAGGCTATGTTCCTAAGGTTCTCTCCACAGCGTTCCGCTCTCAGGTTGTTAGCCTTAATGCTTTCCACCCTCCTCCTTTTTCTTCTGAGGAGGATTGGAAGCTTAATCTGCTCTGCCCAGTTCAGTCTTTGAAGATTTATGTAGACCGCTCCAGCCGTTGGAGGAAATCTAACCAGCTTCTGGTTTGTTTTGGTGCTGGCCGCCATGGGCTTGCTGTGTCAAAACAGAGGATTTCTCATTGGGTCACAGAAGCGATATCAACGGCTTACCAGATGCGTGGTTTGCCTTCGCCTCTTGGCATTAGAGCTCATTCCACTAGGAGTGTGGCATCCTCACAAGCTCTTTTTAGAGGAGCTCTTTTAGAGGACATTTGTGTTGCGGCTGGCTGGTCCTCTCCGCACACTTTTGTACATTTCTACAATTTGGATCTTGACATGACTCCGGGTTCCCAGATTCTTTCTGTTTGAACCATTTATAGTCATTATCTTATCGATACCAGTCATTACAGCGCTCTTTGCTTGGCGAGTTTGAGCGTTGAGTGAACCTATGAAAGAGAACGCCTCTGGTTACTTGCGTAACCTATGTTCTCTGAATAGGGAACGAGACGCTCCGTTAGCGGCCAAGCTCCTCGCGCTGCTGACAGTCTTCTTTTTGGCAGAGAAATCTGAGGGGAAGATGGCGCACGCGCGTATATGATTATGCGACGTGATTGCGACGGGGCGGGGCCAGACTGCGCGAGCGCCATCGGCCAATGAATTGACGTGATTCTATTGGGCCTCAGACAATCAGCACATTCTGAGAATATCCCACTGCGCTATCCATAGCGTCTTGTTCCCTATTCAGAGAACATAGGTTACGCAAGAGACGTTTTGTTATTTTTGAAGGCATCCCGGGTTGAGATCTAATCTCTGTTGGGGGTACGCTATTCAGGGCCTGGTTTTTGCCAGGTGACATGAAGTTTAGCGTCAAAAAGATGATTGGTGTTTTGTCTATTCGTTTGTTTTGCTTCACATTCAATATATCGTCGCTGTCCGATGAACACCGTGTATGTCCATTTTGCCGATTTTGAGATTTTTTGACTGATAGCATGTCCAGGTTTCTTTTCCGTATACAGCATGCTTCACATTATCTAAATGACCAATGAAAAGTTGTGAAATCATGTCATCTGATTTCCACGTATTTCCATTTGCTGTCAAAGCTGTCAGTCACGCAGCGTATCTCCCATAGGCAGTATAGTATCTCCCCGCCCTGTGGAGGCATCTCGCCGGTCTCGTCTCTGAGACCCCTACACCTGGTATTAAAATGCGATCTGTATCCAGATAAGTTATCCGGATAATAAAAAAGGCATGGTAATGCAAGGTATAAATACGTTGTGATCGAATTGTGATCGGATCTGCCTGACCATCTGGAGGTAGTCTGGCTCGCATTGTGTTTGGATCTTTACTAGTAAACGCAATCTGGTTGTTGAAACCACATACACATATGTATATTTTACTTTTCCCAAAAATGCTAAAAAAAAAAAATAAACGAGTGAGAGCGTGTTATATAGGCTATGACACATTATAGTCAGATTTGACGGCGCTACTGCGACAGCATCACCGCAGATGAGCACAGGGGCGGAGTGGGACCAAAAAAACTACCGGGAAATTTCGTAGACCACCGGCCCTCGTCGCCGGCATGATTTTAATAGCCGATAGCATTTACTGTTTTACTGATTTAAAAGGAACTTTGTTGTACTATGCTGGAGTAAAGTTCATAAATGGTCGTTCCTTCCCATAGAAGGCTAATTTCTAAAACTATGTTGGGAGGACTCTGTGCCTCTAGGGGGGTTCGGGGGCATGCTCCCCCGCAAGAAAATTTTGGACATTTTAAGGTTAAATGCATCAATCTCGTGCTCTCTGAGAGATCAAAATTAAGAGCTTCAACCCATGAACTGCTCGTTGAACAAAGAAAAAACATTAATTTGTACTAGGACAATAAAGAGGGCTCAAACATCTTTTTAGTTAGAGTCTCAGTCTGCATTACATTATCAATGGTGTTTTAGGATGCCCAACAATTATTATAATAATGTAATAATGGTTTATAATTATTCATATGACGTACTGTAAAATCCATTTAGCCTATAAATGTACTATGTAAATGAAAATGAGTATTTCGAAAGTATATTTTAACATTACACATTACACTAATATAGGAAAATTAAAATACTTTTGTCCTAATTTCTTCACTTGCAAGAAATAAACCCTTGAGCTTTTATTTAGGAGAAAACACCAGCAACCAGACCATGATGATCGCGTGAGCAAAGTAATCACGCAGCACAAACTGGATGCAATTCTAATGTCAGTTATTATAATGGCACAACGCCGTCATGGTTTCAATTTTAGTTAGTTGGCAAAATATAACGTTAGAGACCTTAATGTTGGGTTTTACATTTTACATCTTTACATATCTGTGTTGGGAAAAGGGAGAAGAGAGAGTTCGGCAAGGCGGATTCGAACTCGCGTTCAGTGCATCAAAAATTGCTTTCATGTTTATCACGCCCTACGACCTAACATTACACCACTGAGGCTGTATGAAGACGGGTGTCGTTTTGCTGTAAAGACAGGCACTTAGTGCAAATATATACTCCGTTATAGAAAATGTAAAAAAAAAAAAAAAAATGTTTTCTTCCCTTAGCTTGGGTGCATGGCGAACTTCCAATAAATACATTTTATCAGACCGGGCCGGCCGCGGCCTCGAAACACTACCGGCCCACCGGGAAAACTCCCGACTCTCCCGATTGCCACTCCGCTACTGGATGAGCAGCCCTGCATCAAAAGTGAAAGTAAGTCACAGACGCAATTATCTTCACAATCACAAAATCATCTGATCTCACACACACAATCATCTTCAAGTAAAGAAACGAAGTGATCTTACCAGGGCAGGCTGTTGCCGAGCTCTTATTGATGTATGTCTTTGATTTTGAAATTAGCTGATGATAAAATGCAGCTCATATCTATAATAAAATGCAGCTCATATCCGACAAAATTACGGTAGGATTGTGTAAGTAAAGTATCAGTCTAGCATCGCCATGTCAGTGTATGATTCATTGTCTCTTCATAGTTTGCAAGAGAATAAACTGAGCGTAGCCTATTCATCTGTCAATATTAAACGCGATTTGGTCATTCTAATTAATGATCGGAAGAACGCGTATCGACCACCGTTACTATACAATATGCACGTATGTCCATTTAAAACTCGATTTTGGGTCAAATATGGATCATATCTTGACACTGGCAAGAATATGACATTTAAAGATGTTGTGCCAAGCATGACAACGCTGCGTTCAGCTGCTTTTGAAATTACATGTTTTTTTCACTTCCTGAAAAGTAACCGTTTTGGACATACGTGAGTTTCATCGGGCAGCGACGATATATATATATATATATATATATATATATATATATATATTTAAATATATTAGGGGTTTCACAACTACTGATTTTTGCTAGTCGACTAGTTTTGCACAGCAGTCGACGACTAGTCGACTAGTCGTTAAATGGTTTATTTTAGGGGTGTGCGATATCACGAATAGTAAATGTCTCCACGATCTGCTTTTGAAGAAATATCGTAGGCTACAGTGCATTCTATCAGTTCAGCCGCCTCTGTCTCAACTGTACAACGTGACGTAGCCTACACATCACACGTTAATGAATAGGTACGGGACACTGCAATTCACAAAAGTTCATAATTTGCAGAAGCCTTGCCGGTTAAACATTAATTCACGCGCTGTGGCTGACTGTACTAACGTGCGCTTTCCTGAGCGCGCGGCATACCCTTGACGCTTACAGGCACTTGAAGCCTGTCAAACAGCGCCTGAATACTGGACTAAGTTATAGTTCGAGTCTTATTATGCTAATAGGCCTACTGTTAAAAACACACAATGTTTACATCCGGAGTGCCTTAAATATGGATCAATTGCTCGCGATCGTGTCCATCTTATGCCCGCTTTGTCACACGGCCAGTTCAACCTCGTAAATCAGTCACATGCCCGCTCACGAGCGCCCACTCTTAACACACACACACGAAAAGGCACACTGGTGCTGCTCGCGCGTCATTGAATATTCATAAAGCTCTCCCTGTTCACAGTCACCGGGTCGTCTCATTCAAAACACCCAGCTATTGCGTGTCCACCCCAGCGCGGTCAGCGCGCTCACGCCTAAACGCCTCACCTCCGGCGCCGCGCCCGCGCTCGCTACATTCCCTTTAGCACATCTAGTGGATGCATAACGCAAACCCAGTCAAACATTTGAAAAATGTTCTAAAATAGGTCATTGAATGTGTGCCTTATAGTGCTGCCGCTTGTACTTAAAGGGATAGTTCAGAAAAAATATATATATACATGTCATCATTTTGTTTCCGACTAGTCGACTAAGGCCAACAGCGCCGACTAGTGGTTGTGACAGTCGACTAGTCGACTAGTTGATGAAACCCCTAATATATATATATATATATATATATATATATATATATATATATATATATATATAAATAAATATATATATATATATATATATATATATATATATAGGCCTATATAAAAGGTTTTGTAATGTTAGCATGGTGTTAATTAGACCATTATAGGTTGAACTGAAAGAAAAATTGGAATTTGAATAAAAAACAACAACATTGTAGCAATATAATATCACATAGTATTTTTTAGAAGATAGTTAGGGGCCAAGCGCCGAAGGTGCTGAGGCACCTATTGAATCTGTTGGTTTTCTTCTTATTATTATTCCGTAAATGGAAGTCTATGGCAGCCCTATGAACCGTTAGTAGGAAAATGATGAAATTTAGCAAACTTGTAGTGATGCTAATGAATAGTAATTGGACCAATTTTTGACCCTCTAGGACTAACTCTATAGCACCACCACCAGTTCAAAATTTCAACATTGAAATGGTTATAACTTTTGAAGCCTTTGCTCTAGAGACATAAAACTTAGTACACCTGATTCCACTCATCATGCTGATCACAACCAATGTCATACATTAAGACTGCGCCCATTACAGTAGACACCATTTTGAAAAGTATAGTATTCAGTTTTTTTTCGCTACTGCTCCTTCAAAATTTGTCCAATTTTGTCCAATATTTGCTCAAATGATATTTAGACTGAGGCGCACAGAAATGACTGAACAGATTTTTTATTTGTCTTTCTTCAAAAGTTATAGTGTCGCAAACTAAACCCCAAATTTTCCACCCAAAATTTGCTAAAAGGCTGTATATTGGCCAAAGTTTGATCAATCGAAACAAAAATTGGTACACTTCATCGGAAGCATGTTCTGAGGTTCCATGCCAAATGGTAAATGGACTGCATTTATATAGCGCTTTCATAGACCTAATGGCCACCAAAGCGCTTTACATATTGCCTCACATTCACCCGTTCACACACACATTCATACACCAACGGCAGTGCCAGCCATGATGCAAAGCGCCTATGGCGTTATTTCCCTGGCGTTTATTTTCCTATATATATATAAATTTGTATATACATTTGACAGGGAAATAACACCATAAGCGCCATCCAGCTCGTTGGGAGCAGCTGGGGTTAGGTGTCTTGCTCATGGACACCTTGACACTTGGTCAGGTGGTATGGCGCTTGAACCGTGCCAAAATCAAACATTCGACCGACTGACCGAACGTCTATCCGAACGTCTGTCCGAACGTGTTGTTTTTTTGAGCGTCTGACTGAGCGGGTTGACCCACGTGACGACCTGACGTGACGTCAGCGTCTTGAAATCAGCTGTTTTTTAGCCATGCAAGTATCCAAGCTTATGTGTAAAGATTATGAATGGACATGAAAGGCACTAAATGTAAATATTGTACCCCTAAAATATCAGTAAAACATTTCTCCTGAATCCTGTGTATGTGTTTTACTTTCAAAGAGCAGAAATACTGCTAGCCTATATAAAGACATTCAATAGTCAATAGTCCAATATTATTTTAACTAGTTTTTATTGCCCAATGCACAATCTTCTCACAGTCCATAAAAACACTCAAAGTTAATAAATGTAGCTTATTATATTATTTTTTTAGATTTTGCAATAATCTTTGAAAAAAGATCCAGAAGGTTTTCATGAATATAAATATATATATATATATATATATATATATATATATATATATATGTGTGTGTGTGTGTGTGTGTGTGTGTGTGTGTGTGTGTGTGTTTTTCACATATTTCAGCTAAACACATTTATAGGCCTATTTTAAGCTGTTGAAACCTGTGAATCTAGTTTAAAATATTTCAGAACTTAAAAAACCTACTACAATTTATTGTAATAATATTGTTACTGAAAGTATAATATAGCATAATTAAAATAGTTTATTTATTTTTTCATCAAATTTTTCAAGTCCAAAAAAGTCTATTCTGTTCACTCAGGTTTAGTAATAATAATGCAAAAATGTGCACACTTCAAATCAAAAAACTACTAGAGAATTCACAAGTCTCTCCAGAGAGCTATAAAGGCATAAAGCACCATGACATTACATATTTTATTTTACTTTCTCTCAGCAGATGGCGCTAATCTGATTCAAATAATCTCTATATTAATCTGTAATACTGAATTAAGTGTCAATATTTTACAATTACATTTTTTACCTAGACCCACACATTTTGTGAATATTCAAATTAAAAGAAAGAAATTAAAAGAAATTAAATTTAATAATACAACCTGAAAAAAGTAATGATAGTAATGTTAGGCTATGTAAAGCCTATTTATTAATAGCCTACATTCAGAGTCATTTTTAGTAAAGTGTCAAACCTGTAATAAATAGTAGGCCTACCAATTTGTTCACTACATATGCATGAAAAAAAAACAATTATTAAAAATTGTCAATAATGATAACGATATTCAAAAGTAGGGATGGGCACCCCTCCAGCACATGCACACACACATGCATGAATAGGCTACATAGTATGTGAGCAAAGTGGAGAGGCAGGGTATAACTTTAAAAAAACAACATAAAATAAACGTTTCACATTATGTTTAATAATATTATGTTACTTAATTTCTATTATTTCATCTATGTTGAGAAGGCCTATATAAGGGAACCGCATGAGATGAGTAAGAGAGGATAGGCTTATATCGGAAAACATTTGGAATGGGTCAGACATGATTTCGACCATTTATTAAGTTTTGTTTTGTAGAAAGCCTGTCTTTAAAGTGAATTCGTTTCATATAAATTGTATCTTCGTTTTAATACATTTTTCATCAACAAATTAATAGCCTACATTATAAGCATATATCAGACAATATAATCAGGAAACAGAGGCGCGTGCGTGAACTGGAGCACGTCTCATATTATAGCCGAAACACCGCAATATAGGCTACTTGCCACGGACCTGAGAACTATAGAAAGCTTTAAATGTCTACTTTTAAACAACACAATAAATAAATTGCCTACTCTCTGCGTATGTAGGCTAATTCGAAGTAGCCTATGTGTTTTCATAGTCAGCTCTGGATACTGTTAATTAAGGTTATAAAATACAAACACATTCAGTTCAGAAGCCAAGCTGATTTTGGTGAATTAAATAAAGAACTTCAATTTTTTTGTATTTAATTATTATTTTATTTTATTTTTATTTAGGCATATAGGCTACCAAGGCAGACAGAGTTGCAGTTTTAGCTGCTTTTATGTGAGTAGCCTAGCCTATCTCCATGAATTATGAGACATTGTCTGTTGCTGAAACTTCCGGGAGATGCATTGCAATAATCAAACGTGGACTAGATAGAGGATACAATCGAAAAATATGAAGTTAAACTAAGAACGTGTTACGACGTGTCTTTACACGTAAACAACACGTTGGGAAGACGATCGGTAACTCGCACTTCCGCCTGTCGCCATGGGAACGCGTTAACAACACGTAAGCACATGTAGGCACGTGTTACATATGATTTTATGAAAATGATCAATAATTTCGTTTTGGCTCGTTGTTTACATGTGGCAGACATGAAAATCAACGAACATCAATTACAAAGTAAAGCAAATTCCACTGATTATGTCTAAATAGGCTAGCCTACTTAGTATGTTTTAATAACCTTTCCATTTTAACATTTATGATATTTATTTGTGAAAGATTATGATAGTTGAGTAATTTTATTAAGATTGAGTCAGTGTTGTGATCTCTAAGTTCTTGAAATAAAAGATCATGCTTGATTAGATTCATCTGTTAGCTTGTTACACACCATTAAACACAAATTCCAATTTCTAACTAAACTCACAAAACCATCGACTCTTTTCAAAGTCAAACAGTTGCAAACAATGTTTTTAGATCACACAAGTTTTAATAAAAAAATAAATAATAATAGCCGTTGGAGCCATTGTTTTGAAGTGCATTTTTTGTTTGTGACACTAGAGGGCGTATTAGTATGTGGTGATAATGAGTAACAGGTGCGCTGATGGAAGATCAACAAACTTTTTGACCGTGATGTGCTACAGTATGTGAGTTGGATTGTGCTCATGCCTAACAGTATGTCTGAATTCAGAAATTTTGGTTTAGTGATTTATTTTCGTTTAGGCTATTTTGTTTTTTGCAATGCAAAATGGAAAAGAATTTGAAATTCTTTTCAAGAATTTAAAAGAATTTGGCTTATCTGAAATTGATTCTGAAGGTATGGACATTTATTTATTTGATTCAAAACAGACTATGAAACCATCTGTGTCACTACAATAGCATTGATTTGAAGTGTTCACGTTTTTGCATTATTATCAACAGTACAGTCAAACCTGACTACAGAGAAAGCATTTTGCTAGGCATAACATTCACATTCAATAAAGCATTTACCAAAATAAACAGCAAATCTTTTATCACAGCTTTAATCCATCTGAATCTGATCTCCTTTCTGCCTCTTATTTCAGTCTTCTGACTCAAAATATGCTGTGGTAATATGTATGAGCTATATACTGTATACTATATGTATGGGATATTACCACATTACCACACAGCATATTTGAGTCAGAAGACTGATAGGTAGAAATGAGATCAGATTCAGATGGATTAAAGCTGTGATAAAAGATTTGCTGTTTATTTTGGTAAATGCTTTATTGAATGTGAATGTTATGCTTAGCAAAATGCTTTCTCTGTAGTCAGATTTGACTGTACTGTTGATAATAATGCAAAAACGTGAACACTTAAAATCAATGCTATTGTAGTGACTATATACTGTATATATTTATATATAGGCCTATATATACACACACACACACACACACACATACAAATTTATAAATATGAAAACCTCCTGCATCTTTTTTTTTAAGATTAGCCTTTGCAAAAAGTTAAAAAAAAAAAAAAAACCATTATGCTACATTTATTAATTTGGAGTGTGTTTTTTTTTATGAACTGTGAGAACGTTGTTCATAGGGAAAAAAAAATACAATAAAAACAATGATATAGGTCAAATTAAGACTATTGAATGTCTTTATATAGGCTAGCCTAGAGTATTTCTGCTCTTTGAAAGTAAAACACATACACAGGATTCAGAAGAAATGTTTTACTGATGTTTTAGCGGTACAATATTTATATTTAGTGCCTTTCATGTCCATTTATAATCTTACACATAAGCTTGGATACTTACATGGCTAAAAAACAGCTAATTTCAAGACGCTGACGTCACGTCAGGTCGTCAAGTGGGTCAACCCGCTCAGTCAGACACTCAAAAGTACAACACGTTCGGACAGTCGAATGTTTGATTTTGGCACGGTTCAAGCGCCATAGGTGGAACCGAGGATTGAACCACCAACCTTCTAGTTTGTAGAGAACCAACATGAACCACTGAGCCACTGCCGCCCCTATACCAAAATTAGGAATAGCACCTATGGGTCATGAGATATGCAAAATTGCTATTTTGGCCAATAACGTTAGAACAGTTTCTCAGAATTTTAAAAAAATGTGGTATCTATGGATTCCTTGGATCATGCCGAATACGTGGATATTGATTTTGCCATCCTGGGATTTACCACGTATCCTCCATTTTGACTTTTGTCATAATTTGCAATATCTTTTATACTATTTGAAATTTCTTCACCAGATTTGGTATGGATCGTCATTAGCATGTCCTGAAGGTAACTTAGAAGTTTGATCATAAAAGTTTAAATAGGATTTAAGTTAGTTGGCTTTCACAAACCAACTTAATAAATCATGTATCCAAACAAGCCAAACTGCCTTCTTTATCTTAGCAAAAACACAATTTTCCAGTGGTGCAATGAGATGAGTGATGGGCTTCTGACTCAAAGGTAGTAGGTTCAAGCCCCATGTGGGGCAATTTTGAGTTGTGTTAAGATGTCATTTCTTTATCATGCTGTTAAAGAGGCTACATGCGATTTCCTGAAATTTAAACTCGCGACTGACACCTGTGGACAAAAAACAGAACTGCTCTTCCTTTCTGCTCGCTCTCGCAGCGCGCGCTCGTACGTGCACACTTAACAAGTCATCTGGAGCAAGGAGGTCAACATTATGTTTACAGAGGTAAGACCAGTTAAATACATATATTGTTTGAGATAAGAGTTCTGTTTGCGAGTGTAGGCTATTTGCTGACTAGCAGTTGTGGGCTGGCAGAGTGATCTGACAGAGGGTTTTCACCGACGTCACGTTCTGGGCGGTAACCCGGATGAGCGGCCATTATGGAGGCACTCGGATGTAAAACAACAGCATCGACTGCACTGTTAATGTACAACTGAACTCATTGTTACAAAAAAAATCCGTGGTAGATGCGAACTCATATAGAGAAGGACCTTATTCATTTGCATAAAGATGGGCATCGGCCAGCTTTTTGACGCGCTGCATTTTTTTCAAATGTAGCGCCACCTGGATGCTTAGTTTGCGGAATATACGTAACATGAACGCGCTTGATGTCACATCCGCAGACAGCGCGGGAAAATTCGGACCCGACAGAAAATAAGAAAAATAGGATACAGGCTTATAGGTGCACCCACTGTGAGCCGACAAGGTGTCAGTATGCTCACCCGGAGATGTTTGAGTCATAAATGGTCAAATAAAAAGGCTATTGTTATGTTTATTTTGGGAAAAGGCTGCATATAGCCTCTTTAAGTATTGTACTAGTATTTCTTATTAAAGGGAACCCCAACTAGTGAGGCATGTTGGCCTTATAAGATTAACCTGGGCGTCAGCTATAAAAAGGTGATACAAAAAAACTCCAAATGTTTTTGATTTTATTAAAAAAAGTTGAAAATCCATTCACTGGTAGGCCGCCATAGTTATTTACGCCTCAATGCATTCTGGGTAGTGACGTGTAATGGTTGTAGTCGGTTGAGCCTAGCCGCTGTAGCTGCTTCGTTTAATGTTTTTTTCTACGTACCGACTAGCTAGATAAATTTTGACAGTAGTGAGATGAACACTTCTGCCGTTCAGCCATCTCAGTTTGAACCTGAGCGCATCGTAGGCTTAAATCAAGAGAATATGTCTGTGCGGCAACTTGCCAAGCGAGAACGACTGTGTTTGCTGTAAAGAGATCAGTATTCAGTAACGTTATAGTCTAAGATTTTAATATCATATGTAGCTTAGTGCAAGGCCATTCGGTGCAATGGTAATTATTAATATTGTAACTTAATTGTCAGATTGAAAATGTACATGAGGTGGATGAGCAGAATAGTGTTGACTTTGTCAGGGGGTTTTGCCAGAGACTATTTATGAAAGGACTTCTTGCACACCGGGTTCGGACGAGAAGCGCTCCGCCACTTCCATGACAACACGTGGTATTACCAGGCGCGCACTTTGTCAGTTTATGGCCAGCAATATTGTTATGTTTAAGGAAGGACATTATGGAATTGAGATCATGTTTGTACTATGTTATGATTGTACTATACAATTAAATACAATCGTTGCTTATTCGTCTGCAGTCTGAATTCACTTTGCCTCAGAGCGTCGGTTAACTGAATGAATTGAGAATATCATCACCTGAAAATCCGGTAACATCAGCCATTTTTATTCAACCAGCTGATTTCTGTAACTCAATGTAAAACTAAATGTATATTGCTGCTAGGGCTGTCAACTTTAGTCGTAGTCCACTAATCAGTCTTGGTCGACTGACATTCTTATTGTTGCTTTTTTTTTCCTATAAAAAGAAATTTTCAATGATTTACTCCTTGATATTTTTTCTTTTATAAGCAGTTTTTTATTACAGTATTCTAACTATAATTAGCCTATGTTTTATCCCCAACTTTAAATAGCCTACTTTAATTTAGGCTATTTTGTAACAGCGCCACAGTTTAGCACACACACATGCACGCACCTGAGGCTGTCTGCGCAGCTGCTGCGCGCTCAGTAAGGGAGGTAGTTTTGCTGTATTCATTCAGTTAGAACGCTACTTGTTTTGCTTTTTATGTTTTTATACACTTTTATTTATTTTGATGCGGCGTGGACGCACTTGGAAAAAAGAGCGCGTCACACCACGAACTTGAGCGTGCAAAAGACGTGAGCAGTCGTTGGTTGTATTGACCATAGACATAATATATACATAGGAGGTGGCAAGATGGCGCTATTCCAAGCTGACACGCTTCGTTCTTAATCCTCAGACATCATCGTGTTTTACATGCAATAAGGAAGGAAAAATACTTTAATCTTCTCATTTTGCTAATGATATATTAGGGACTAATATTATTTTTGTTTGAAAATTCGGTTATATGGGCAAACGCAAAGCGAAACAACACTCTGAAACGAGCATGGAGAAAAATGGAAATATTGTTCCATCCCAGCTCTTTGCTTCGTATCCCGACGGCGATGATGATGTTCCAGTTGATTCTGTTGAAAAGGAGAAATCCTTAGCAACTTCTTTACCTTGCACTCCAGCTAAAAGCCCAGCACCAAAAAAGGGAAAAATTACATCTTCTGACTCTGACTTCGATAAGGTTATGGCCGCTATTCAGCCTCTCTCTGCAAGATGTGAGGTAATTTTCGAAAAGGTCACTTCAATGAAGACAACGGTGAGAAGCACTAATCCATGCCATGACCTTTTTGAATGAAACCGTTGAAAAGTTACTTAAAGATACAGCCAACCACAGCGAGAGAATTGTTGCACTGGAAAAGAAGGCATTGGATCTGAGAGAGGAAACAGACAACTTAAAATTCAACTGCTGGAGGCGAACAGCTACCGACGAAGATGGGGGCTGAGGCTGCAGGGGTTAAAGGAGGAAAATCAACAGGAGGACACTCGGCAGCTGGCGATTCAAGTTCTTGGCAAGATCTCTCCAAAAATTGCTGGGAAGTTACGTGAGGTGGTGGATTGTCATGTGGCGGAAGGAGAACCCAAGCGCAGACTGGATGCAGTGACTCAACGTTTAATAATACAGAAAACAAGGGAAAATAAAACCCACGAGGGGGCAAAACATGGACAGAACACAGAATGACTAAACTAGACTAACACTTGACAAACTAGACTATAAACTAACAACAGAAACTGAAAACACTAGACAAGACTCTCACAAGGTACTCACAGGTAAGTTTAGCAATAACTGACGCTACGTATGACGAAAGTCAAACATCAAACAATGAACCGACACAGGACAGCAAACACAAGGGGATTATGAAGGGGAGCACTAATGACAAGAACAGGTGAAACTGACTAGACAATAATGACAAGACAAGGATAACAAGGGGGTGGGGTAACGTAATAAGACAACACAAGCACATGGCCCAAACAATGAACCGACACAGGACAGCAAACACCAGGGGATTATGAAGGGGAGCACTAATGACAAGAACAGGTGAAACTGACTAGACAATAATGACAAGACAAGGATAACAAGGGGGTGGGGTAATGCAATGAGACAACACAAGCACATGGCCTAATCAGGCCATGCACTTGCACACAAAATATGATTCTGTCAAGATCCTGCCTCACAACTAGAGAAAATCAAAGACAAGAAGGCAGAATCATGACAGAACCCCCACCTTAAGGAGCTACCAGACGCTCCTCAAGGGGACATTAAACACGGGACATGACAGACTGTGACAAAGACACAAACCAGCATTACATGGAAAAAACTAACAAAGGTATACAAGAATACACAATGACAGGGTTGGGGTGGAACATCAAAAACAACATACAAGGCAGAGGAGGCGGAGACAAAACAAAGTCCTTGAGCGACAGTCCAGGGTGGGTGGGCGGGATAGGGGTCTTGGGACCACGGGGAGTGAGCTTAGGACGAGAGGTCCAAGCGGGCTTGGGTGGAGTGGTGTGCGACAAGGGAAAAACAGTCCGGGGTTGAGCCATGGCAGGGGAGACAGGAGAAACAAACGAAAGTCCAGGGATAGTGGGGACAGGGACAAATGGGGAAACACTCAGGGAATTAAAAGAGCCAGGGGTGTCTGGGAAAACATACGGGGATACAGTCTTAGAGGCAGCAGCCGCAGACTCAGAGGACTCCAAGGACACAGGGGATGAGGCAACAGGACTTCTGACGGGGGACATGGCAGACGACAAGGCAGAACTGGGTGCAGCGCTCACGGCGACAGGCTCAGGTGCAGCATTCACAGGGACAGGCTCGGGTGCAGCACACACAGGGACAGGCTCGGAAGCTGAGGACATGGCAGGACAGACAGGGGGTTCAAGAATCGCGACGAGACGAGACAGGTACTCTGACAAGGTCTTGGCCGCAATGATGATGGGAATCTCCTCTTGGGCAGAAACTGCTTGCAGCACCTCTTTAGCAGCTAGTTCGGCCGCAACTCTCTCTGCAGATCCTGGAACAGGGCTTGCAGTAGCGGGCTCAGGATCAGCGCTTGCTGGAGCGGGCTCAGGAGCGGGCTCAGGAACAGCGCTTGCTGGAGCGGGCTCAGGAACAGTGCTTGCTGGAGCGGGCTCAGGAACAGCGCTTGCTGGAGCGGGTTCTGGGGGAGACAGGGGCAGAGGACAAGAGGCACCCTTCTTCCTCCTCTTCCTTCTGGGTCGCGGAGCTGAGTTCGTAGCCAGGCCTGAGACCGGTAATGGGGGCGAAGAGGGAGACGAAGCAGTTGCTGGGAAGACCACCGCAGGTAAGGGGGACTCCGTGGAGGACGACTCCGACGCTGACTCCCACGACAAACGTCTTCATCGCTTTCCACGAGGGCTGACGGACACGGGTGGTTGATCGGGAGTCAGGGTGGAAGAAGCTTGGTCTTCAAGTGTCACGATGGCTAACATTTGACCCTCAGGGATGACTGGAAGTGTGGCAGGAGGTGAATATCCAGGGGGACCTGGCTGCTCCTTCCGAGACAGGTAGTCCACCATGTTGCGAAACGGACGGCGGAACAAACTCTCTCATTCATCAAGGGGAGGAAGGACTTTGAGACCTGCAACGAGGTAACGGTTGACCAGGGTCTCTGGCAAGAAGAACCTTCTCTCCTCAACGACCTGGGCGTACCTCTTCAGGGTCAACTCACCCTGGGGAGGGAAAGGAAGCTTGCCATTGGAACTGTCAGCAATAGCCGAGCGCCACCACAGTTCCGGGTCAGAAGGCTGAAGGCAAGCGGACAAGGACTGCACGCCTGCTGGGTTTGGTTCTGGTCGGTTCATTCTGTCATGTGGCGGAAGGAGAACCCAAACGCAGACTGGATGCAGTGACTCAACGTTTAATAATACAGAAAACAAGGGAAAATAAAACCCACGAGGGGGCAAAACATGGACAGAACACAGACTGACTAAACCAGACTAACACTTGACAAACTAGACTATAAACTAACAACAGAAACTGAAAACACTAGACAAGACTCTCACAAGGTACTCACAGGTAAGTTTAGCAATAACTGACGCTACGTATGACGAAAGTCAAACATCAAACAATGAACCGACACAGGACAGCAAACACAAGGGGATTATGAAGGGGAGCACTAATGACAAGAACAGGTGAAACTGACTAGACAATAATGACAAGACAAGGATAACAAGGGGGTGGGGTAACGTAATGAGACATCACAAGCACATGGCCCAATCAGGCCATGCACTTGCACACAAAACATGATTCTGTCATGATCCTGCCTCACAACTAGAGAAAATCAAAGACAAGAAAGCAGAATCATGACATGGATTCCGTGCACAGAATTGGAAAAAAGAAAGATGGCAACACTGCGAGAAACATAATTATTCAATTCAACATGCGTCACTATCGTGATATTGTATGGAGGGATGCAAGAGGCTCGAAATTCCTGGAGGATGCCCATCTCCGTCTAAAAGAAGACTTGTCACCTGACGAACGAGCGGTTCGGGCCAAAGCTTGGCCTTTGGTTCAGAAAGCCAGAGAAGAAGGCAAAAGAGCATCATTCATAGGTGCCTTTGCTTACATTGAAGGTAAAAGAGTTAGTATTGATGTTTAGTTAACACTGAACGAAAATCAGTTGCACACTGATATTAGTTTGAAACTTCATGGACGATTCATAGTCCCTAACGATTGACAATGCGGTATTTCTAATAATTGTTAAAGGTATAGCGGAGGATCTTTCCGAAATTTAGAGAAGACCCGCCCTCTCCAATTTTTTTTAAAAAATGCAACAAAAATGCACAAACACAACACTCTTGCTCCCGAGAGGGAACGCCTATTACGCCTTGCACAATTATGTTGGAAATTATAAACTAACTCAAAAACATTCATAAAAAAGACAACATGTCAAATGCCCTTCCGTGTTTTATTTACTTATTATACTGATCGGTTGAGTGACCGAGGACTCAAGACATGATATGTGCAACCCTGTATCACACGAAATACGTTCTGAGGAAACTATTTTGCAAATCACAATTATGTTACATGGCAACATATGAGCAGTGCTATTACGTTGGTCCTTGACCTAATATGACCTCATTGTTAATACGTAGGTATTAATAGGCTACGTTATTTTTATACATAGTTGCATATGGAGAAGTAGCTTGTTGCGTTTGTGTAATAATAAACACACACGGTTTTAGAATATGAACACACACGGTTTTAAGAATATTTCAGCGCAATACCATTTACCATTTGGTCAAAAGGCTACTTTAGACAAATTGAGATGTTTACAGTGTCTATGCGGTGCATGACTTGTGGCAGGGCTAGCATTGCTAAGTTGCTTGCATTAACGTTTACTAGTGATTTTAAATGGATTTCTCCAAATAGCATGACAAACTTTACCTGCCTAGTAAAATCTTCGCGACTGCGGCATCAGTGAGAAGCCCGACCTGTGCTTTTAGTGCACGCCAGCGTGTGATATTCACCCAAAATCACTCTGGTCTTGTTTCTATATCCTGCGGCCTTTATCTTCTTATCATACACTTCGTATACATTTTTTCTCTTTCGACCCCCATCATTTTCAAAGGAATGGCTGAAACCGTAACTCCGACATAATACACCTGAAAGTGAAAACTACATAGAGATGAGCACGTACGACGGCCTTACTTAAACATATCGCCAGAATGATTGACACTTAGGTGGACCAATAGTATAGACTACCCACCCGGAAAAAGAAAATCCTCCGTATACCCTTTAACATCTTATTGAATGTATAAGATCTCGGTGGTTCTATTGTTTAATTGTATCGAGAAAACTATCCTCATTTAGGAGGTCTTTTCTTATTATTTTCATTGTTCTTTTTCTTTGATGACAGCTTTTAATTTTGGGAGACAGATGTCATTTCTCTTAAAGTCAGAGGACTAAGGGATATGGATAAAAGTTTTTCTTTTTATTAAACAGAGGGAAGCTCAAGTTATTTTGTTTCAAGAAACTCATTCTTGTGATACTGACTTAAAGTTTTGGAAGTCTCATTGGGGTGATACTGCTTTGTTTTGTCATGGAACAAACCATTCCTGCAGGGGTCGCTATTTTCCTAAACAAATTGAAAGGCGTGTGGAAACAATTTATTCGGGTGAAGGGAGATGGATTATAGTCATTTTAAACATTGACAATGTGAAATTTATAATTTGCAATGTATACGGATATAGCAACAACTCTTTAAATTTATGTATGTTTAAAAAACTTAGTTTGATACTTTTAAATCTAAAAAGTAAATATATAGATGCTTATTTATTGATTGGAGGAGACTAACTAGGAAACAAAACCCCTAACGACTCTATGGATAGACTCAGGAACAGTACTTCTGGTGTTTGAGTTGCTTTGTGATGATATACAGGTTACTGACGTTTGGCGTTTTTTACATCCCCACGATAAGGATTATACTTGGTCAAATAATGCTCTTACTCATAAATCACGAATTGATTTCTGGTTATTATCTTCTAATGCAATTTTATCTTGGATACTTTAATTGTTTATGTACCATTATCAGATCACAAATTAATCTGAATCTCTGTAGTTGGAAATTCAAACAGTTGTAAAAGAATTTGTGGTTATTGGAAATTTAATAATAAATTACTTTCAGATGTAAAATTTGTAGATTATGTTAAAAACATTTCTTATATATTGGAAGATGAATATGAGTCATGTTCAAAGATGGGAATTTTATAAATTTAAAGTTAGACAACTGGCAATGCGTCGTGGTAAAGAAATTAAATTGGCTAATTCCCAAAGATGTCAAGTTCTTTTAAATGAATTGAAAAGTTATTATCAAAAGAAATTCTTAGCATCTAAATTGCGAAACGAAATAGATGACTTTTACTTAGATTTAGCTAAAGGCGCATTTATAAGATCTGGGGCTAAATGGTTGGAAATGGGAGAGAAAAACACCAGTTATTTCTTTGCTTTGGAAAAAAGAAATATAAAAAGAAATTCTGTAACCGCTTTAAAAATTGATGATAAAATTAATAAAAATCCTGCTGAAATTAATAAATATGTACATTCCTTTTTTTAAATAAATTATATAGTTCAAATTATAATGTAAATTATGCTAATGCCTTTACAAAAAGTCAAACCGTACATTCCAGTAATCTCAAATGAATTTAAAACAATTTGCGAAAATGACCTCACTTTATCTGAACTTACCAAGGCAATGCACTCTATGAAGAAGGGTAAATCTCCTGGCTCAGATGGCCTAACTATTGAGTTTTACACATACTTTGGGGAAACTATAAAGAGACCACTACTTAGAATGTATTGCTAATGAAAAATTAAGTACTTCCATGAAACAAGGGCTCATAACCTTGATACCAAAACCTGACAAAGATCTTCTCTCACTCGATAATTGGAGACCAATCACATTACTAAATTTAGACTACAAAATTCTATCTTTAGTTTTTGCCCAAAAGATTAAAAACAGGTTTATCTGAGATACTTAATGAAACGCAAACAGGCTTTATCGACATTTAAGCTGTAATATAGGTTAATTTTAGATCTCATAGATTATGCACATCATATCAACTCTGATGCAATAATATTGTTTCTAGATTTTTATAAAGCGTTCGACACCATTGAACACAATTTTCTATTTTTGACACTAGAGTTATTTGGTTTTGGAGATAAATTTACCAAAGTAGTTAGTTATATAAGAATATTAAAGGGATAGTTCACTTTGAAATTAATTTTTGATATGTTTTAGCTTACCTCCAGGGTATCCAAGATGTAGGTGTCTTTGTTTCCACAGTACCTTCAATTTTGATCATTTTAGGTAAAACTGTTGTTGTCTGTCAGTCATATACTGAAGGTGCAGGGGGTCCACCTCAAAGAGCAGTCAAAATTAAACATTATTTAATGACTCCTAAATGTAAGTACACATTGATGTCCTAAGATACAAAACGAGTGGTTTTTGTGAGAAAACGAACAGTATTTATATCTTTTTACCTCGTATAACCATATCCACGGCCAACTGATCTCAGAGCAGTGTGCTACACTGCACAACTGATTCAGCACACTTGGGCGTCACTGTGATTACAAGAGGTAAAAAATATATAAATACTGTTCGTTTTCTCACAAAAACCACTCGTTTTGTCTTAGGGCATCAATGTGTACTTACATTTACGAGTCATTAAATAATGTTATTTTTGACTGCTCTTTGAGGTGGACCCCCTGCACCTTCAGTGAATGACTGACAGACAACAACGGTTTTACCTAAAATGATCAAAATTGAAGGTACTGTGGAAACAAAGACACCTACATCTTGGATGCCCTGGAGGTAAGCTAAAACATATCAAAAATTAATTTCAAAGTGAACTATCCCTTTAATAGCTCAGTTCTTTTACAATTTGATACCTCTAATAGATTTCCTATTAATAGGGGAGTAAGGCAAGGTTGTGGAATCTCCCCCTTTCTGTTTTTGTTAGTTGTGGAATTGCTCTCTCTTATTATTCGTAACCATTCTGATATTTTAATTGTTGTCCATTTTTGACCGAGAGATAAAAATTTCACAACTTGCGGATGACACAACCCTGTTTTTAGAGAATACTAATCAGGTTGGCAAGGCTCTTGAAACAATTATTTCCTTTTCGATGGCTTCTGGTCTAAATTTAAATATTCCTAAGTGCGAAATTCTTTGCTTATATGAAACTATGGAAACCTCTGTGGAAAATATACCCATCAAAGATAATGTGAAATATCTTTGAATTCATATCTCCAAAAGAATGTCTCTTAGATATGATATGAATTTTCTATGAATTGACAAGATATGAATTTTCTACCTAAAATCAAAAAAGCTAAACAAATATTTAATAATTAGCTTCAAAGAGATTTGTCTTTCCTTGGTAGAGTTCTTTTAATAAAAGCTGAAGGTCTAGCTCGACTTATATATCCATCATTTTCACTATTTGTCCATGATAATACCTGTAAACAAATCAATAGCTTATTGTTTAAGTTTTTTTGGAAAAACAAACATCAGCATCTGAAGAAACATGTTTTATGTGGTAATAAAGAGTTTGGAGTTTTTTACATGTTGGATTTTTTTTTGATGTTAATAATACTTTCAAAGTGAACTGGGTAAAGAAATGTGTCAATTCACCAGAGTCGATTTGGTATTTTATTCCACATAATACATATAATAAAGTTGGAGGGCTTAAGTTCCCTTTCGTAGTCACTCCGAGTTACGTCGGAATGACGGAGAATGGGGGTTTCGCCTGGAAAGCCAATCATCTTTGAGTATTAAAAAACAAGCCAATGGCGAAGAAATGCCATGGGTCTGTGGAATTTGCATAGCGTATCTCCGCCTGACCCCGTGAGTATAAAAGGAGGAAGCGGACACAACCGCAGTATGTTTTCGCTTCGGAGCCAAGAGCATATCTTCACTCCACAAGCCACAAGATCTGAGTTTATAAGTGACTCACCTCTTCGAGACGAGCGGCTCTCCAGTGTTGGTGTGACGGCGGTACCCAGCGAGTCTTCACTTTGCCTGCGGTCTGTGTTGCGGTCTGCCAGACTCGGTGTTTTCTCCCTGGTCGCCTCAGCATTGTAGAGTTTCCTCTCCTGAAAGAGCTGCACGGTGCGCGTCTTTTTAAAGATGTCTCGCCCGTGTTTCTCTGGTTGCGGTCGATATCTGTCATCTTCTGATGGGCACGAGTGCTGTTTTGTATGTCTGGGCTTTGAGCATGCAAAAGCAGCACTCGTGGATGACTCATGTTCTTTTTGTGGGAACATGACCATCGCGACACTGAGATCTAGACTCAATAGAGTCCCCGTATCCACCACCCGTTCTGCTTCCTCAAACAGGGCTAGTAGTTCGGCTGGGGGACCGGGTGATCTGAGGGTGACGGTGTGGAGCGATCCGACGACACGTCCTCGGACCACGCCACCCTCTCCAGTGTCGCAACTCGCGAGGGCCGCAGTCATTCAGGTGGGGCTTTCCTCGGAGGTCCCACGTGTTTCATTCGGCGCTCCAGAGGAGGACACGATGTCGATCGCGGCATCACAAGGCGAGCAGGAGTAATTGGGAAGTGATGATGCAGCTGCGTTGCCTCCCTCAGGGGTCCCAGCGTTATCCGTATCGGATCCCGAAATGACTGCTATGTTGTCCCGGGCAGCCGTGAGCATCGGGCTAGAGTGGAATCCTCCGCCCTGCCCCGTTCGCTCGCGGTTGGATGATTGTTTTTTGGGTGTGGCTGCCGCTGCAAAGCCTCAGCCAACCCCAATTCCTTTCTTCCCAGAACTACATGAGGAGTTGACGAAGTCATGGAAGGCTCCTTTGACCTCCCGTGAATGTTCGTCGGCTTTCTCCGCCTTTCCCCCCCTCGACGGCGCAGCTGCCCGTGGGTACACTGGGGTCCCTGCGGTGGAGCGCTCTGTTGCGATGCAACTGTGTCCTCAGAGCGCGTCCTCTCGTGGGGATCCTAAGCACCCGTCCAAGGCCTGTAGGTTCTCGTCATCTATGGTAGCGAGGTCTTATAGAGCTGCAGGACAGGCGGCTGCTGCCATGCATGCGATGAGCACCTTACAGGTCTACCAGGCCCAGCTGCTCAGAGATATGCACGAGGGCGCGACTAATCCGGGGACGTTTGACGAACTGCATGCCGCCACTGACCTCGCTCTCCGGGCGACGAAAGTGGCTGCACGCTCCCTGGGTCAGGTGATGTCCACTAACGTGGTCTAGGAACGTCACCTTTGGCTAAACCTGGCCGATATGCGGGACGCTGAGCGGACTCGTCTTCTTGACGCCCCCATATCCAAGGCCGGCCTTTTCGGTGGTGCGGTTGAGGACTTTGCCCAGCAGTTCTCGACCGCCCAGAAGCAGTCTGAGGCGATTAAACTCATTCTGCCCCGACGGCCAGCTGCTGCCTCCACCCAGCCGTCGGCACAGACGCCTCAGCCTACTCGCCGCTGAGGTCGCCCTCCTGTGGTTCCCCCCCTCCCGCACGGCCCCAGCAGCAGCCTTCACCTGGACCGCGTCATGGAGGAAACCGCAGGAAGGCGCCACAGCCCCCTCAGCCCCCGCGCCCCGCTAAACGCCAGGCTAAGCGTCCTGAGACGGGCTGCTCAGTGATGGCATCACTTCTTTCCGTTCAGGAGGTGGTAGCAGGCCCCCTCCTTCCCCCGGTGGAGGGCCGGGGGAGAATCTTTTGTTCTGCCGTGGTTAAAGAAAGAATTGACACCATCACTGAGCACACAGAGCCGGATGACAGTGTACGATGCCCCCGTGCCTCGCCAGCCACTCTCATCCTCCTCTGTCTCTGTGGCTGAAGACAGTCTCCGGACCACACCACTCTCACCCCCCTCTATCGCCAGACCCCTGGCAGAGCAGACCCCCGCGGAACGCTGGTCCTTCCCTGGTCTCCTCTGTCAGGGCACGGAGTTTGATGCACACGCGTGGGGTCGCTACGCCACCCTCGCCTGTGCCGATTTCTCCGCCCCGCTGCCCCTCCGGGGGAACTCCTGTGGCTCGGATGATTCCACTGGATCAGTTTTTGGGGGCTTGGTTAGAGCTCCCCAATCTGTCCCGTTGGGTCGCCCGGACTATCAGGCTTGGCTACGCGATTCAGTTCGCACGTTCTCCTCCCCGCTTCAGGGGAGTCCGCTTTACGGTGGTCGGTGGCAATGCCCCAATCATGAGAGCGGAGGTTGCCACCCTGCTGGCGAAGGGTGCAATCGAGGCCGTCCCTCCAGCCGAGATGAAGTCAGGGTTTTACAGCCCCTACTTCATTGTTCCCAAGAAAACCGGTGGGTTATGGCCGATCCTGGACTTGCGCGTTTTGAACCGCACCCTTCATCGGCTGCCGTTCAAGATGCTCACGCCAAACGCATTTTTGAATGTGTTCGGCCCCAGGATTGGTTTGCAGCGATAGACCTGAAGGACGCCTACTTTCATGTCTCCATTTTACCTCGACACAGACCGTTTCTTCGGTTTGCTTTCGAGGGGCAGGCATATCAGTATGCGGTTCTCCCATTCGGGCTGGCTCTGTCTCCTCGCATCTTTACGAAGATTGTTGAGGCAGCCCTTGTTCCCCTTCGCGAACAAGGGGTTCGCGTCCTGAATTATCTCAACGACTGGCTAATCCTAGCACACTCTCGAGATCAGGTCTGCGAACACAGGGACCTTGTGCTCCGGCACCTAGCCCATCTGGGCCTTCGGGTCAACTGGGAGAAGAGCAAACTTTGCCCCGTGCAGAGGATCTCTTTTCTCGGTATGGAGATAGTCTCGGTCGCCATGTCCGCGCAGCTTACGAGCGAGCGCGCACACTCACTGCTGGCTTGTCTCCGACAGTTCAAAGGCAAGAGTGCGGTCCCACTGAAACTTTTTCAGAGGCTCCTGGGCATATGGGCAACGCCACTCGGATTGCTTCATATGAGACCGCTTCAGCTGTGGCTTCGCGATCGAGTCCCGAGGTGGGGATGGTGGGGATTGTCAACTGGTGTTCTTCTTGCCGAGAAGACCCCCGGAGATGCTCGATCAGTGTTGTGCTTTCCTTCCTGCAAAAAGGGTTGGAGCGAAGGCTGTCTCCCTCCACCCTGAAGGTGTATGTGGCCGCCATTGCCACATTTCACGATGCAGTTGAAGGTAAGTCTCTGGGAAAGCCCGACCTGATCATCAGGTTCCTGAGAGGAGCGAGGAGACTGAATCCTCCTCGCCCTCCTCTCGTACCCTCTTGGGACATCTCAGTGGTTCTAAGTGCCCTGCAGAGGCCTCCCTTTGAGCCTTTGCAATCAGTTGAGATTAAATTACTGTCGCTTAAGACAGCGCTCCTGGTTGCATTGGCCTCCATCAAGAGGGTAGGGGACCTGCACGCATTTTCCGTTGACGAAGCGTGCCTGGAATTCGGGCCGGCTTACTCTCACATGATCCTGAGACCCCGGCCTGGATATGTGCCCAAGGTTCCTACCACTCCCTTCCGGGACCAGGTGGTGAACCTGCAAGCGCTGCCCCCGGAGGAGGCAGACCCAGCCTTGGCACTGCTTTGTCCAGTACGCACCCTCCGTGCTTACGTAAACAGAACACAGTGTTTCAGGACCTCAGACCAGCTCTTTGTCTGTTATGGTGGGAGCCAGAAGGGAAGGGCTCTCTCGAAGCAAAGGTTGTCTCACTGGATTGTGGACACCATTGCTTTGGCTTACCAGCAGCAAGGTCGACCGTGCCCCCTTGGTGTGACAGCCCACTCCACCCGGAGTGTGGCTTCCTCTTGGGCTCTAGCGCATGGCGCCTCACTAGCAGACATCTGCAGAGCTGCAGGCTGGGCGACACCCAACACATTCGCTAGATTCTATAATCTCCGAGTGGAGCCTGTGTCCTCTCTTGTACTCGCTCATCCAGCCAGTACTGGACCCGCTCAGGTGTCTTCACTCTCGCCATTCCACTCCACCGACTGGATAAGTGCGATTTTTCTCAGTTGAGCCTTCTATTGAAGCCCTGAGTTCCTCCAGCACTGTTGATGCTGACGCCAGGGTATGTTGCTTGGATGTCGGCTACGTGCCTCCGTGTGCATGGTTCCTAGTAACCTCCACATGTGTATTTCCACTGTAAGCCTCTCGGAGAATGTGTCTTCCCTCGGCAAGCCACCTTGCCACCCCTGGAGTTAAGATTCTAGCCACCCTACGGGTTGGTGACTCCAGTGTTCTCCATACAAAGCCTTTTATACTCACGGGGTGAGGCGGAGATACGCTATGCAAATTCCGCAGACCCATGGCATTTCTTTCCCATTGGCTCGTTTTTTAATACTTGAAGAGGATTGGCTTTCTAGGCGAAACCCCCATTCTCCGTCATTCTGACGTAACGTCTCCGTTCCCTCGCGGAGAATTCATGAGAGTTGGCAGCTCTGAATGGCGCTAGCTTGGTCAACCTCAGTGAATGCTCTCTGTCAAATTAATTCAAAATAACAATAGAAATCTAATATGAGGGAGGGAGAACAGGGTGAAAAAGGATTACTGTTTTACATGATATTCAGTATGTAATTTTATGTGATTTGTAAACTGGAAAATTAATAAATATATTGTTAAAAAAAGAAATGTAATATGAAAAAAAAACGAATACCATTAAACTAAAAATAATAGTCTGGGCTTTTTATTTTCCCATATCGTCGAAATGCACCGGCTTGTAATTGATACAGGCGTCTATGAGACGGACTTTATAATTTAGTGCTGAGATGTTGTTCATTGAGTCTCTAATCTCTAAAAATCTCCATTTTTGCTACACGTGAAACACGTGAAATGCTACACGTGAAACTGCGGCCTTCCAACCTTTTACTATCGTGTCAAATGATTTGATTAATATGCACTAGGGAGAGAGAGCAAAACAGCGCTCGCCTGTGTTGTTTGAAGACGTGAGATTGCACATGAGCGTGGCCGCTACACAACTCACTTTCTGGAGGTATACTGCGCCCATCTGGTATGGAATATGGAGTATGATTTGATTTTTTTGACAGATGGCACCTTTAAAATAGTTTTTAAAAGTAATTTTCCTAATCAAAAAATGTGTAATATCAATGGTAAATCCTTCCATAGTTTCATTCTTCTATACATTTTTCTTACAGTCCAATGTTTTGTAGTGGATTTTGAAACAGGAAACAAAAAAAAACATCTCTTTTATGCATGCCTGGTGACATGAGTGGCACTACTATAAAAAAATTGAGAGTACAGGAAATTTGGAATTCTTGACATAGAAATATTTCTTATAAAACAAAGCAGAGACAATATTTCACCAGTAGGCTACATTCTTATTCTTATATTTTTTTGTCTTTATGCACTCAATCAAAAACCTATAAATAATAAATAAAAACTCATAACTTCACAAAAATTGATGAGCGTATGTGACATAACATGCTGAAGAAGCATGCACAGTTTCATGGAGATCGAACCATAGGTGGCACTATAACTGTTAAAAAGCTTTAAAACCATGCATTTAAAGGCCTTAAAGGCCTAAACTGCTCGAATCCCGCTAAATGCTGCTTGCAGCTTTATTTATTATTAGGATTGTTTTTTAGGCTTTTGTTTTTTTGTGCGTTTGTTTTAAAAGGCCTAGATTGCCTGGACAAAAGTTAACCCATAGCTTTGAACGTAAAGAAGAATATAGCATACAGCCTGTATAAACGAGAGCTTTTGTTAGGATTTTTCATTATGTGGCAGATCCAGTTTTTTGTAGCGTGTAGCAGTGGTCAGGTGCGCGATTGTGACTGTTAGTCTACTATAGCATAGACCTAGGACAGAGCTCCTCACTTTGCAATTAAAGGGGTGGTTGATTCCAGTTTCTTTTTTTATTTTAAATAGTGTGTAATATTGCTGATGGTGCATTAACAGTATCTGCAAAGTTGCAGCGCTGAAAGTTCAATGTAAGCAGAGATATCGTCTTTTAAAAACCAGGAAGTGTAAACGCCTACAAAAACGACTCGATTGGGACTACAACGGGTTACGGTACGTCACTAACCCGTACATTTGCATCATCAACCACTCCCTTCGGAATATGCAGGAAATGGCATGTGCATATTTCTGCAGCACGTCGAGTGAGTTGTGTTCACGCAGCTGTCAGGTCTTCTGTGTTTCAAGCTTCCCACGTATGCTATACTTCATCAACAATGGATAAAAATTTATGTTTGATTATATTCCTGAAAGTGACGATCGTAATCTAGCTCTCTGTGCTGCGCATTTTACGGAAGACAGCTTCCAGAATCTCCACGAGTTCAATGCAGCAAGAAACTGTTAATAAACAATGAAGCAGATCCAACCTTAAAACCAGAGGCAGCAGTTGTTGGACCACAACCTGTAAGTAGGCTAAGACTTAATCGTTTTAAATGTATTTGCATGTATAATTCCAGACGTTACGTTAGCCTGTGTTTTATTTATGTTTTATTTTTTCAAAATGGCAGCGCTGGCTTTATAGCCACTAGGCTACTAGTTATGCTAGTATTTTGTGTCTACGACAAACGGGTACAAACATTATGGACCTGAATTTTGTATAAGTACTAATGTTTTAAACGTATTTTTCATGTATATATGCTTTATGACGTTATTTTCGATTTGATCAAGAACGTAAACTTGCCAACGCTGTTTGTGCTTAACATTAGTAGCCAGTCAGTTGCTATCGTTGCCAGTCAGATGCTATTGTGTAAAACAAACGTGTATATGGTTAAAAAATATGGCAAATTATCATTCAGAAACGTTTAGTAAGAGCCGTGTGTGGTGTGGTTCTGTTTGACTCGCTTCATCGCGGCTTTCTCGGTCTGATTCTGCCTCACTGATACTGCAGTTCGACACCATTATTTACATCTGGACCGGAGCTGGCGTTTCCCCGTTAAGGTAATAGGCGTTAACCTTCCGGACAACGTGAGCGACAGTTTAGCCAATCACAACACCCCCCCCCCCCCAAACGAACCAATCTGAGCCCACGACGTGTTTCTGAGGGAGTGTTTTCATAGAATCAGGAAGTAAACCGCTCGTTCAGGGGACAGAGGAGAGCGCGGCTGACGAAAAAGGTGAAGTTTATGAAAAATAAGACTTTTTAAAAAAGAAAAACCACGAATACATGTTATATTGCAACCCATAAACACAATCATGCAAAGAAAAAAAAGCAATCAACCACACCTTTAAAAAATAATTCATTTTTTTTAATTTGCAAAGAATTCTATTATCATTGTAGTTTTATTTATTTTTGATGTTTTTTGTTGTTGTTTTATAAATGCTCTATGAAAATTGTTAAAAAATATGAAATCAAACATCCCATCTTTTTTTACTATTTATTTATTTATTTATTTTTTAGGTTGTATAATCGTTGGGCAGGACAAGATTTTGGTCAGGATTTCTTTGGTTGATTACAGCTAATTGCTGCACAGGTTGAAGTCAGTAAATATCAACAATTTGAGATAAATAATTTAAATTTAATATAAAATTAAAGCTGCAAGCAGCGATGGGCGGGCCCTCGCACCTGTTGCACGTCGGGGTGTGAGGCGGCCGCGTTGCATTGTCTGCAGCTCAGCCGGTGCGGCTGTGCATTTGCTACGCTGCTCCGTTAAAGGTCACTTCCTATTGCCAGCAGGTGGCGCTATGACTGTGGGTGAATGTCGGTATTTAGATTTGTTCAGGACGGGACTCTTGTCAAATGTGTAAAATTTTGAGCAGATCTGGACATTTACAGGCAAGTTATTACAACTTCCTGTTTCATGGCAAATCATCGACGCCATGGACACGCCCATCGAGGAAAACGCGCAGATAGCACAACTTTACATCGTCAATGCCTTTAGAAGGCGCAGTAGAAATTTAGTCGATCCGACTAAATCCCAAGGAGGAGTTAGTTAAAGTATGTAATGAGTAAATCATCCAAAAATGGCGTTAAAATTAGAAATGGCAGACTTCCTGTTGAGTTTAGGGCATCGCTCCAAGAGACTTTTTTGTGCATCTGGACATGGTAGATGTACCACAGAGATTTCGTACATGTCGGTCAAACATGCGGCCGGGGCTGCTTCGTTAAATGTCACTTCCTGTTGCCAGCAGGTGGCGCTATGACTGTGGGTGAATGTCGGCATGTAGATTTGTTCAGGGCGGGACTCTTGTCAAATGTGTAAAATTTCGTGCAGATCTGGGCATTTACAGTCAAGTTACTACAACTTCCTGTTTCATGGCGAATCTTCGATGCCACGGACACACCCATCGACGAAAACGTGCAGGTAGCACAACTTTACATCGTCCATGCGTTTAGAAGGCACAGAAGAAATTTGACGTCGATCCGACTAAATCCCTAGGAGGAGTTAGTTAAAGTACGGAGTGTGTAAATCGTCCCAAATCGGTCGCCAAATTCAAAATGGCAGACTTCCTGTCGAGTTTAGGCTATAGGTTCTTGAGGCTTTTTTGTGCGTCTTGATATGATACACGTCCTCACCAAATTTCGTGCATGTAGGTTGAACGTGGACGAGGGGCTAATTTTTTCCATTTTTCTAGGTGGCGCTAGCGTGCCATTTTGCCACGCCCATCCGCGAAACCCACAAAATATGAAATTTTTCACCAGTCCTGACATGCGTGCTAAATTTGGTGAGTTTTTGAGCATGTTGCGGCCCCGAAAATGGCCCTTACTTTGCAGAAAAAAGAAAAAAGAAAAAATTAAAGCTGCAAGCAGCGATGGGCGGGCCCTCGCACCTGTAGCACGTCAGGGTGTGAGGCGGCCACGTTGCATATTCTGTAGCTCAGCCAGTGCGGCTCTGCATTTGCTACGTTGCTTCGTTAAAGGTCACTTCCTGTAGCCAGCAGGTGGCGCTATGACTGTGGGTGAATGTTGGAATGGAGATTTGTTCAGGGCAGGACTCTTGTCAAATGTGTAAAATTTCGTGCAGATCTGTGCATTTACAGCCAAGTTACTACAACTTCCTGTTTCATGGCGAATCATCGACGCCACGGACACGCCCATCGAGGAAAATGCACAGATAGCACAACTTTACATCGTCAATGCCTTTAGAAGGCGCAGTAGAAATTTGAAGTCGATCCGACTAAATCCCTAGGAGGAGTTAGTTAAAGTATGTAATGAGTAAATCATCCAAAAATGGCGGTAAAATTAGAAATGGCTGACTTCCTGTTGAGTTTAGGGCAATACTCCAAGAGACTTTTCTGTGTGTCTGGACATGGTAGATGTACCACAGAGATTTCGTACATGTCGGTCAAACATGCGGCCGGGGCTGCTTCGTTAAATGTCACTTCCTGTTGCCAGCAGGTGGCGCTATGACAATGTGTAAAATTTCGTGCAGATCTGGGCATTTACAGCCAAGTTACTACAACTTCCTGTTTCATGGCGAATCTTCGATTCCACGGACACGCCCATCGACGAAAAAGCTCAGATAGCACAACTTTACATCGTCAATGCATTTAGAAGGCACAGCAGAAATTTGAAGTCGATCCGAGTAAATCCCTAGGAGGAGTTAGTTAAAGTACGGAGTGTGTAAATCGTCCCAAATCAGTCGCCAAATTCAAAATGGCGGACTTCCTGTCGAGTTTAGGGTATGGGTTCTTGAGGCTTTTTTGTGCGGCTTGAAATGATACACGTCCCCACCAAATTTCGTGCATGTAGGTTGAACGTGGAGGAGGGGCTATTTTTTTCCAATTTTCTAGGTGGCGCTAGCGTGCCATTTTGCCACGCCTATCCGCGAAACCAACAAAATACGAAATTTTTCACCAGTCTTGACACGCGTGCCAAATTTGGTGACTTTTTGAGCATGTTGCGGCCCCGAAAATGGCGCTTACTTTGCAGAAAAAAGAAAAAAGAAAAAAAATATAGCTGCGAGCAGCGATTGCGGGCCCAAGCCTGTGGCACCGCAACCCCGGTGCCTTTAGTAACCTAAAGGCACCGGGATGGCGATACTGCCAGCTTTGGCCAGCAATCGCTGCTCGCAGCTATATTTATATATATATATATATATATATATATATATATATATATATATATATATATATATATATATATATATATATATATATAAAGCCGGTGGCACCGCCACCTTGGTGCTTTTAGGTTTATTCTGCATGACGTGCAAAAACGTAACCCCCGCTTTGACTGTCAAAAAGAAGTGTGCTGAAGAGCTTGCATCAGTGAAGGCTCTGCAAAAGTGCGCATCGAGGGCACATTTCAACCACAAAGTATGCATGAGCAACCTTCTGAAAGGTCAGGTGTACATCAAGGTCTACATCTGTACTGTGTTTACATTATAGTATTTAGGGATGCGCCGATCCGATACTCAGGATCGTTATCAGCTCCGATACTGCCATCTTTGCCGGATCGGGTATATTTACACCACTTTAATCAAACCACTCTTCTTTAAAACATTACGATGTGATTTTTTTCACAAGTATTTTGTTACTCTTATTGAGCTATTTTGTCCGCATACAGGACTCACTGCCAATCGTACGTGCTCACATCATTCTCTTTCTGTGAAAGCTGTATACTGCATTCACCAGTTTTCACTCTACAGCTGTTGACCAGAGCACTGAAATTATTTCTCACTTAAACTACAATCAAATGGATTTTCCCACACATTTTGCATTAGTCCTCTGCATGGCATTTTATTATTTTCTGCGCAGCTTCAGAAGTACATGCACACAGCCTAGAACACAAGACGCGCACACACAGTCACGAGAGAGGCGCGATCGAATGTGTGTTTGTGTGTGAACAATGGAAACTCAATTTTGTTCATACAGGAAAATATTCAGACTAATGTCTTGTGGGAGCAACAGAATACATGTAACGGCATTATGTAAACAGGATACAAAAATCCAGTAACTGTAATTTGTTACAGTGAGTTACATCAAAAAAAGTAGTAATCAGATTGTAGTTACTTTTTGAAAAAGTATATAGTACTTAAAGCCACTTAATATAAAGTGGGACCCTTTTTTTATGAAATAATTTGTAACTGTATCGCAATACATTTTTAAAGTAACCCTCCCAAGCTTGGTCTTGTGTGGACGTCCGTTACTTTCACTTTTTAAGTTAGCGCTTTTTAAGGCCCCAATCCTACTGTATTACTGTGTGGATATTGATCCAATAGTTCTACCTAATTTTGAACACAAGAGGACAGTATAGCACTATGAATGATTTTTTACTCTTTTGACTAAAACATTCTGGCTGTTTTTAAAATTAGACATAATTCTTAAATTTAAAAAAGGAATAAAATGGCTGTAGTTCCTATATTGGTATAGTCTTATAGAAAAATAAATGGTGAATAATAAAATTTTTAGAAGATATGAGACGTTTCCTGATTCTCTTTTTGACATAATCCCTCGCCATAGCAAAACTGTTTGACATAATAAATATCCGTTCTCAGTTTAGTATCTTTAATGTATTTTCATAATTTTGAAGAAGTTTGGTGGGAATAATTAAAAAAACACTTAAGAGGGGGTAATAAAAATGTAAAGGCTGCTTTTGCAAAACATTCACATACAGACCAAAATAACCGACTTTCCTGTTGGGCTGGCTTAAAGTTGTTTGGGCTAATGAGATATATATGTGTACCGAGTTTAATATTATTACATGCAAGTGTGTTTGATTTATGGACCAAATTTTCAGACCAAGTTTATGGACCAAGTTAATTTAATTAATAAACTAATTATATAAAACTATTGTCAATGCAGCACAATTAAACTGGTTATATGCCATTACTTATAAAAAATAAAAAACTTATTTGAAAAATACCAGGCTTAAGGCATTTATTTTCTTTTATGCAGGCTACACACACAGCAGTGAAATAGTTAATCCCCTCCCCCTGCACACACACACAGACATGCACACACACAGACAGGCAAACACACAGACAGAGACAGAGATGTAGGCTCAAACAGAGCATGACCAGATTCAAACAAACATATCTTACTCTCTGTGGGTCCTAGCTAATGAGTGTCAATTAGAAAGTTGTCCGGCTCGAGGAGTACAATATACATACTGATTTTTGTAACTGTAGATAAAACTAACAACCCCATTTTTGTCAAAAGGTGGCGCTACTGAGCCCTCACCACGCCCGTTTCTGAAACTTTGCACATGTCTACTGGCTAATAAATGTGATGTGTCTGATGAGTTTCATGCAATTTGAAGCATGCTATGGGTCTCAAAAGCATCCTAAAAGAATGGAAAAGTTTGATCCATCGCCACGGCAACAGTTTCAAAGATATCAAGAATCCATTCACAGGTCTTCATCTGCCGTATGTTTACATTATACAGATGAAGTTTGAAGCAAATCGGGTTAAAATAAGAGGGTGATTTTAAAGCATTTTGAAAGTCAAGGTCAAGGTCAAGGTCAAGGTATCTTTATTAGTACCCTAGGGTAAAATCTTTGCGCAGACAGGAGACTTTCGGCAATCCATACATAAAAACATCAAAACAGACAATAAGCATAAAACATTATAAAATGAACATAGCAAAAACCTCAAAAGAAACATAGCAGTGTACCTCTACACCACCACCCCCAAAACCCACCCCTCCTAGCTAAAACACATAAGGTGCTATGCATAGCAAAGAGTGTCATCTACTCCTGTTTTTATTAATTAATTCTATGGCAGCGGGAACAAAGGTATTCCTGTATCGTTTGGTTCTGCACCTAATGGTGGTAAACCGAAATCCAGAGGGGAGGAGCTGAAACTCAGCATGTAGAGGGTGAGAACAGTCTCTGATAATGAAACCTGCCTTATGATGTACCTGATTGGAATAAAGATCAACAAGGTTGAGTTGAGATTCACCTATGATCTTACTAGCCCACCTAACAATTTGGTTCAAAGAATTTTTGTTCTTCAAAGACAAATTTCCAAACCAAGATACAAGGGAGAACGACAAGACAGATTCAACAAATGCATGATAGAAAAGGATCATCATAGATTTATCAATACGAAATCTAGACAACTTTCGGAGGCAGAACAGACGCTGGTGACCTTTTTTGCATACAGACTCACAGTTTTTTTCGAAGGTCAATTTAGAGTCTATGACAGTCCCAAGATATTTATAGCTTTCAACACAGTCTACCGTCTGGTCTTTAATGACCGTAGAGTCATAATGAGAAGCACTTTTCCTGAAATCTATGATCATGTCTTTTGTTTTTTCTATATTTAACTCCAGATATGATTTGTCACACCATGTGACAAACTCTTCAATAATAGGACCATGACCAGACTCACCATCATTTAACAGGCTCACAATAACTGTGTCATCAGCATATTTCATAATTGTTCTGTTTGCATACATGCTTTGGCACATGTTAGTGTACAAAATATAAAATAAGGGTGAAAGAACACAGCCCTGTGGCGAGCCAGTCGATGTACACAGTAAATCTGACAAAGTGCCATTTACTCTCACCCTCTGTGTTCTGTTTATCAAAAAATCCAATATCCAACCCACCAAACTCTCACTAAGGTTAAAATGCTCTATTAGTCTTTTGGCTAAAACGTGAGGTTGGATAGTGTTAAAAGCTGAGGAAAAATCAACGAACAACAGTCTAGCATGCGTCTTACTCCCTTCTAGGTGCTTAAGTAAGAGATTAATTAGAGTCATTGTAGCATCCTCAACTCCTCTATGTGGCCTATAAGCAAACTGCATAGGATCTAGAGCTTGCTCAGTTTGCCTCACAATCTCCGTCTTCACCAGCTTTTCAAAGGATTTCATTACAAGCGAGGTGAGGGCAACTGGCCTGAGATCATTTAAAACCTTGGGACTATTACTTTTAGGAACCGGGATAATAACAGCCTGCTTCCACAGTTTAGGTACATGTTGCAAGTATAAAGACATATTAAAAATATCATGGAAGATAGAACTTAGTTGTCCTGCACAGTATTTCAGTAGTTTGCCACAAATATTGTCCGGACCAGGACTCTTATTTAACTTCTGTGAAAAAAAAGATTTTTCAACTGCTCCCTGGTCCAGGATGAGGTGATGATTGTCTTTAAATTTACATCGCAATTCATCAACTTCATCTTTAAAATCATACTTATCAAATCTCAAATAAAAATTATTAAGAGCATTGGCAAGCTCGCTATTTGAACTGAAACCACCCATGACAATATTAGCTCGATTCACACTTTGCTGTATACCAACAATATTTTTCAACCCGGACCATGCTGAAGCAATATTCTTCTCAGCCAGTTTATTCTCTACTTTGCATTTATACCTATGTTTAGCCTTTAGAATTTCAACTTTAACCTCCTTTTTTGCTCCTTTTATTTCTAATGACCCACCTTGATTATAAGCCAGCATCTTCTTCTGTAAGCTAGACTTAACTGCTTTAGACATCCATGGTTTACTGTTTGGGTAAACCCTAATCTTTTTGGTGGTAATAATCATCTCCTCACAAAAAGTAACATAAGAGCAGACCACATCAGTGAGTTCATCAATGTCCTTACATGAGTCTTTAAACATCTCCCAATCAGTACACTCAAAGCAGCCCTGAAGACAAGCAATAGAATCTTCAGACCAAATTTTAACCTCTTTAGTCTGAATTTTTTCTCTTTTAAGGACCGATTTATATGTAGGGAGAAGTAGTACACTATTGTGGTCAGCAGAACCTAAAGCAGGCAAGGGTACTGATTTATATGCTCCCTTAACAGTCCCATAACAAAGGTCCAACGTCTTATTCTGCCTGGTTGGACAAGTAACATATTGAAAAAAATTTATAAAAGACTTTTTTAAAACCACATGATTAAAATCCCCAAGAATAAAATTGGGCGCTTCGGGTGAGATATTCTGAAGTTTTTGCACCACATCAAATAAAATACTAGATGCCGAACCATGATTAGCTTTAGGGTGAATGTACACAGTTGTAATAAAAATTTGCGGGAATTCACGGGGCAGATAGAATGGGCGAAGCGACACCGATAACAGTTCAACATCAGGTGTACAGAGTCTTTCTCTAACAGTCACTGAGCTACAGTAGCGCTTATTGACATACATACACACGCCACCTCCACGAGATTTACCTGTTGCGGCTATATTCCGATCAAGACGCAATGGAGTACCAAATCCATCAAGAGAAAGATCGCTGTCCAAGTCTTGCTCTGTAAGCCAAGTCTCTGTAAATGCCATGACGCAACTGTCTCTATATTCCCGGAGGAAACGAACATTTCCTTGAAGCTCATCAAGTTTATTCCGTAAAGACTGGACATTACCCATAACCAAAGAAGGCAAGGGAATACGGGTAAACTGTTGTTTCCTAAGTCGCAGTCTGACTCCTCCTCTTTTCCCACGCTTCCTTTTCTTAACTTTACTTGAGTTATCTGCAGTTCCAGTTTTAATATTTTCCCTCCGATGAATGCAATCAGGATACTGAAGATCCGACGGTAATCCGGAGATTGAATTTTGCCTATTCCATTGTAACAGTTGGTCTCTGGTATATTGTATCCTCGAAGAATGAAATGTGGTCCCTTGACAAACAAGCGTCAGGTTGATCAAAGTCCACAAGGCAACGATAATTAAAAGCTCCATTTCTTTTGATCAATAGTAAGCCTACAATGATCATAAGTACTTGTTCATGACAATCGTAAACAAATCGTAAACAATCAAACTCACTAAAAAAAACACAAAACAATGATACCGAAAGAAAACCTGCTGCCGGTCGCCGCTTGAGCATGCGCCCTCAGTGACACACTTCCTGCTGCCAGTTGGTGGCGCTATAACTTTGACACACAATAGTCACATCCATGTGATCGTCCTCTTACAGCGAACGCACTCCTGAAGTTTCATCAAGATCGGTTGATGTATACTGAAGTTATGACACACTTCCTGTTTCACGTTTCTCGCCATGATTTCATTTCCTCGCCACGGCCAAACTGTTTGAGATATCAAAAATCCCCTCGCAAACTTTCATCCTCAATGTCTTGACTTCACGCTGACTGAGTTTCGTAGAATTTGGATAAGAGCTCTAGGAGGAGTATTAAAAATTCCATTGCAAGTGTTTTACAAAGAACCTTAAATAACCGACTTCCTGTTGGGCTGGGGTAAAAAGTAAAAGTGCGATGTATATATGAAATGATGAGATCAACATGTGTACCAAGTTTCATATTAGTACATACAAGCGTGTTTGATTTATGGACCAAGTGTTCGGACCCCTTTCCAGGTGGCGCTGTCGAGCCACCTGCCACGCCCGGGTACCATCTTCAGCCCGGCCCTAATGGCCGCGGGTTCTGACCCGTGTGCAAAGTTTCAAGAGTTTTCGAGCACGTTAAGGGCCCCAAAAGTGCCCAAATAGTCGTATAAATAATAATAATAATAATAAATATAGCTGCGAGCAGCGATTGCGGGCCCAAGCCGGTGGCACCGCAACCCCGGTGCCTTTAGTTACCTAAAGGCACCGGGATGGCGGTACCGCCGGCTTTGGCCCGCAATCGCTGCTCGCAGCTATATTTATATATATATATATATATATATATATATATATATATATATATATATATATAAAGCCGGTGGCACCGCCACCTTGGTGCTTTTAGGGTTATTCTACTTGACATGCAAAAACATAACCCCCGCTTTGACTGTCAAAAAGAAGTGTGCTGAAGAGCTTGCATCAGTGAAGGCTCTGCAAAAGTGCACATTGAGGGCACATTTTAACCACAAAGTATGCGTGAGCAACCTTCTGAAAGGTCAGGTGTACATCCAGGTCTACATCTGTACTGTGTTTACATTATAGTATTTAGGAATGCGCCGATCCGATACTCAGGATCGGTATCAGCTCCGATACTGCCATCTTTGCCGGATCGGGTATATTTACACCACTTTAATCCAACCACTCTTCTTTAAAACATTATGATGTGATTTTTTTCACATGTATTTTATTACTCTTATTGAGCTATTTTGTCCACACACAGGACTCACTGCCAATCGTACGTGCTCACATCATTCTCTTTCTGTGAAAGCTGTATACTGCACTCACCAGTTTTCACTCTACAGCTATTGACCAGAGCACTGAAATTATTTCTCACTTACACTACAATCAAATGGATTTTCTCACACATTTTGCGTTAGTCCTCCGCATGGCATTTTATTATTTTCTGCGCAGCTTCAGAAGTGCATGCACACAGCCTAGAACACATGACACGCACACACAGTCACGAGAGAGGCGCCATCGAATGTGTGTTTGTGTGCGAACAATGGAAACTCCTTTTTGTTCATACAGGAAAATATTCAGACTAATGTCTTGTGGGAGCAACAGAATACATGCAACGGCATTATGTAATCAGGATACAAAAATCTAGTGAGTTACATCAAAAAAAGTAGTAATCAGATTGTAGTTACTTTTTGAAAAAGTATATAGTACTTAAAGCCATTTAATATAAAGTGGGACCCTTTTTTTATGAAATAATTTGTAACTGTATCGGAATACATTTTTAAAGTAACCCTCCCAAGCCTGGTCTTGTGTGGACGTCCGTTACTTTCACTTTTTAAGTTAGCGATTTTTAAGGCCCCAATCCTACTGTATTACCTATTATACTGTATTGCCAACTGTATTAATGTGTGGATATTGATCCAATAGTTCTACCTAATTTTGAACACAAGAGGGCAGTATAGCACTATGAATGATTTTTTTCTTTTTTGACTAAACCATTCTGTCTGTTTTTAAACTTAAACATAATTCTTAAATTAAAAAAAAGGAATAAAATGGCTATAGTTCCAATATTGGTATAGTCTTATACAGTGTTGGGGTAGTTAGTCAAAAAAGTAATTAGTTACTAGTTACTTCTGTAAATTGTAATGAGATTACTTTACTAGTTACTGCGTTGGAAAAATAACTTCACTACTAATTACTTTAATTTCCTGTTTCTTAATTTGTGTAGCCTACATGGACAAACATCATATCAGTTTTTGCCCTATCATCACTTTATTGTAAAAATGTATACAAAATGACATGAAAGAACAATATCCCTGTCTGCACAAATAAATATGCCGCACTGTAAAATTCACAAACAAAATGGGGTTCAAAATTCAAAATTTTAAAATGGTGTTTAACACAGAAGTTTCAAAACAGGCTGGGAGAATAAAACTCTTCTCCTGAGAACAAAACCAGCTTTTTAGTCGACTCATGGTAATAATAATAATTAAAAAAAAATAAAAGATGTCAATGAAAAATAATAAAATAAAGGTCACTTTATCCCATAAAATTCTTAATCCTAATTTAAAATGTATTTTTCTAAACCTGGGGGATTAATGGTCGACAGGGGAAGCATGTCTTCTACAATGAACCCTGCAACAATCCTGTTCATTTCGTTTTGTGTTATCCAAGACTTTCGAGCCTTGTTTTTACTTGACTGGTCCGAACGAGCGGAAAGGTGCGCGCGGCAAACAGCGCACGCGATGCCGCATCCGAGGATGAACGACAAGAAGCCGAACCTGCACCGAACATGGAGCCTACATCTCCGCAACGGCACCCAGTTTGCGCATCTAAATCAGTTATTTATGTTTACAAAATGAGCCTAAGATCCATGTTTTATAAAATGTCCACGAAACTTAATGAAATGTTTAGTGAAATTAGAAAATAGAGATTGTTCATTTAGTTCTTTAGCCTATACATGTTTTTATATCCACATATTTTGTTCTAATGTCACAAATAATAATCTTAGGGTTTACTATAGCCTACATTTCACTCAAATATTTTTGTGCTTTCGAGCAATAAACTGAAAGTAATGTGAATATTGCCATTCAGGGCTGGACTGGGACAAAAAATCAGCCCTGGACACTTCATCCAGACCGGCCCACATGGGCCGCCCACTATGCATGTAAACACACACACACACACACACACGTGCATTAATCTATACGTGCATTAATCTGCATGTAAAATTACTGATTAGATTTTATTTACTATCAAAACCAAGAAAAAACTATTAAAATAATAAACAAAGGAAATGGAAATGATTTTATAAGGCTTTATTGTAAATAACTGGTCTTAATTTATGTGCCACTTAATATTCTTATAGAATATTCTTAGGCTATACTACATAAACTATATTTCATGAAGTGCAACATCACGGTGAGGACCTAAGAATATATATAGGGGAGAGCGGGGCACAAAGTAACGCATTTTGGTTTTGGCTCAATTAATTAAAAAATAATTAGGTTAGATTAATACTTTTTTTACACAAGCAACATACACATCTCTGCTACAAATGAACACTTAAAGTTTTTTTCTAGGACCTACCATTTTTGTACAGTTGCACTGAAAGTGACAGAAGTGCAAAGGTTACAACTTACCCCATATGCGGGGTTAATTGTAACAGACAGAGGGGTTAGTGGTAACACTTGTGTGTAACAGACATAATTCAGTACTATTTTATTTTTATAGTTTGATATTGTTTGTGCATCTGTATGGATAGATATCCATACATCCATCCCTCATCCAATCATCCTTTTGTTATGGATCAATATCATAGCTAGAGACGTAGAAAAGGGCTGCAGGGTTTTGCAATAAATAATAATAAATAAAATAAACATATATAAATATTGTAATTGCAATTAAATTAGATTTGTGTGTGGCAGCTGCATGTATACAATTATTATTATTAATAATAATAACATTAATAATAATACAAATGAGCTTAGAATAAAAATTTAAATGGTTTATTACATTAAAAACAGGCCATATTTTAATAAATAAATAAGTTATCATTCATAGTGCACTAAATTTTAAACATTTTAAATTACAACATTGTTTGTGAAAGTCCAACAAAGTTAAATGTATACTCAAACCTGAAAAGTTGTGTGGCTCCGTTTTCATTTGATTATCATTGTGGCAGCAGTTGGAACACTGTGTTACAACTAACCCTGCTGTGTATTACATATTTTAAACCTAGCTAACAGTCGCTAGGAATTACTGACATGTTTCAAAACGGTGCTGTGTTTAAGCCAACAAGACATGATTAAGGCAATATAAAGTTAGATTTGGACGCGTATACATCCAACCCGGAAACAGAAAAAAATCTACGATGAAAAAATTTACTTTCATGATGTCAAAACACTCTTTGTCCATTATCTTCACGAAATATAATCAAAACGTTCCGCAAATTCGCGGGAGACCGTCTTCTGGCAGCAAGAGAAAAAGAGCGGAAAGACAGCCGGCTAGATACTGACAAACTATGTAAAATGTCCGTGTTACATTTAACCCCGCGTTAGGTCTACATTTATCCCCGCGGTCCCCTATTCTGTAGCTTCTGGCAGTGATGTTTCACCTCATGAAATATAGTTTATGTTCACATTTATGACACAGACAGTAGATGATTATGTTCACATTTATGACACAGACAGTAGATATAGGCTTCTGCCAGGCACTTTCAGGGATACAAATCGAAAAAATATGTATATATGTGCATATTTATATGCAAAATACTCATTTTTTCACGTCAACTATGTGCTATGGTCATTAAATGGCTTTCCTTTTCACTTAAGTCCAGCAAATAATTCATTTATTTTAACATATTTGGTGGCATCTGCCTCAAGTTATTGTCGTTGTTATGAAGTACAGTCGTATGTTTGCATAATTCATTTTGAACACTATAATGCTTTCAAAATCTGAGGTAAATTATCCGTTATGGGTTGTGGCACAGTGACCTATTTTTAACTAAAAATAAATAATGTGTACTCATAACGAGTGTAATTTCTTCATTCTGTCAGCCGCGACGTCGCAGAAATAGGAACCGTTTCTAAATTAGAAACTTCGCATGTCGCCGTCGCGTATGGTTAGGACAAAAACTCTGATTTATTAACATGGAAAAGATACCTTTTATCGCGTGTCGCGGCGTCGTGTGTAGTTAGGACACGGTGTAAGCGGCCGCTTCTCAAGTCTAGAATCTGAACTTGATTCCGATTGGCCAGTGTCAGACTGTCAGACCTGTCAGTCTCGCAGCTCGCGTCAGCTTCATGCGGTTTCATGAGAGAGACGCATAAGTAACATACAGACTGAAACAACCGACTTCCTGTTTTGCTGGCTTAAAGTTGTTTGGGCTAATGAGATCTATAAGTGTACCGAGTTTAATATTATTATATGCAAGTGTGTTTGATTTATGGACCCAATTTTCAGACCAAGTTAATGGACCAAGTTAATTTAATTAATGAACTAATTATATAAAACTATTGTCAATGCACTACAATTAAACTGGCTATGTGCCTTTACTTATAAAAAAAATAAAATAAAAACTTATTTAAAAAATCCCAGGCTTAAGAAATGTATTTTCTTTATGCTGGCCAGACACACAGCAGTTAAATGGTTAATTAAGCCCCCTCCCCCTGCTCTACACACACACACACACACACACACACACACACACACACAGGCAAAGGCTCAGACATATGCTCAGAGGGAGTATGACTACATTCAAACTAAAATATCTGACTTTCTGTGGGTCCTAGCTATTGAGTGTGAATTAGAAAGTTGTCCGGCTCGAAGAGTACAATATACATACCGATTTTTGTAACTGTAGATAAAACTAACAACCCCACTTTTGTCAAAAGGTGGCGCTACTGAGCCCTCACCACGCCCGTTTCTGAAACTTTGCATGTGTCTACTGGCTAATAAATGTGATGTGTCTGTCGAGTTTCATGCAATTTCAAGCATGCTAAGAGTTTCAAAGGCATCCTAAAAGAATGGTAAAGTTTGATGCGTCGCCACGGAAACAGTTTCAAAGATGTCAAGAATCCATTCACAGGTCTACATCTGCCGTGTATTTACATTATACAGATGAAGATTGAAGCAAATCGGGTTAAAATAAGAGGGTGATTTCAAAGCATTTTGAAAGTGACACACTTCCTGCTGCCAGTTGGTGGCGCTATAACTTTGACACACAATAGTCACATCCATGTGATCGTCCTCTTACAGCGAACACACTCCTGAAGTTTCATCAAGATCGGTTGATGTATGCTGAAGTTATGACACACTTCCTGTTTCACGTTTCTCGCCATAATTTTGTTTTCTCGCCACAGCCAAACCGTTCGAGATATCAAAAATCCCCTCGCAATTTTTGATCCTCTATGTCTTAACTTCAGGCTGACCGAGTTTCGTTCCATGTGGATGAATGCTCTAGGAGGAGTACATTAATTTCCATTGCATGCGTTTTAAAAACAACCGTAAATATCTGACTTCCTGTTGGGCTGGGGTAAAAAGTAAAAGCGCGATGTATATATGAAACGATGAGATCGACATGTGTACCGAGTTTCATATTATTACATGCAAGCGTGTTTGATTTATGGACAAAGTGTTCAGACCCTGTTCCAGGGGGCGCTGACGAGCCGCCCTGCCACGCCCGGGTACCAGCTTGAGCCCGGCTCTAATGGCCGCGGGTTCTGACCAGTGTGCAAAGTTTCAAGAGTTTTTGAGCATGTTAAGGGCCCCGAAAGTGCCCGAATAGTCGTTAGAAAAAAAAAAAATAATAATCCTAAGGAAAACAATAGGGCCTTCGCCCTTTCAGGGCTTGGGCCCTAAATATATATATAAATATAGCTGCGAGCAGCGATTGCGGGCCCAAGCCGGTGGCACCGCAACCCCGGTGCCTTTAGTTACCTAAAGGCACCGGGATGGCGGTACCGCCGGCTTGGGCCCGCAATCGCTGCTCGCAGCTATATTTATATATATATATATATATATATATATATATATATATATATATATATAAAGCCGGTGGCACCGCCACCTTGGTGCTTTTAGAGTTGTTCTACTTGACATGCAAAAACATAACCCCCGCTTTGACTGTCAAAAAGAAGTGTGCTGAAGAGCTTGCATCAGTGAAGGCTCTGCAAAAGTGCACATTGAGGGCACATTTTAACCACAAAGTATGCGTGAGCAACCTTCTGAAAGGTCAGGTGTACATCCAGGTCTACATCTGTACTGTGTTTACATTATAGTATTTAGGAATGCGCCGATCCGATACTCAGGATCGGTATCAGCTCCGATACTGCCATCTTTGCCGGATCGGGTATATTTACACCACTTTAATCAAACCACTCTTCTTTAAAACATTATGATGTGATTTTTTTCACATGTATTTTATTACTCTTATTGAGCTATTTTGTCCACACACAGGACTCACTGCCAATCATACGTGCTCACATCATTCTCTTTCTGTGAAAGCTGTATACTGCACTCACCAGTTTTCACTCTACAGCTATTGACCAGAGCACTGAAATTATTTCTCACTTAAACTACAATCAAATGGATTTTCTCACACATTTTGCGTTAGTCCTCCGCATGGCATTTTATTATTTTCTGCGCAGCTTCAGAAGTGCATGCACACAGCCTAGAACACATGACACGCACACACAGTCACGAGAGAGGCGCGATCGAATGTGTGTTTGTGTGCGAACAATGGAAACTCCTTTTTGTTCATACAGGAAAATATTCAGACTAATATCTTGTGGGAGCAACAGAATACATGCAACGGCATTATGTAATCAGGATACAAAAATCCAGTGAGTTACATCAAAAAAAGTAGTAATCAGATTGTAGTTACTTTTTGAAAAAGTATATAGTACTTAAAGCCATTTAATATAAAGTGGGACCCTTTTTTTATGAAATAATTTGTAACTGTATCGGAATACATTTTTAAAGTAACCCTCCCAAGCCTGGTCTTGTGTGCACGTCCGTTAATTTCACTTTTTAAGTTAGCGATTTTTAAGGCCCCAATCCTACTGTATTACCTATTATACTGTATTGCCAACTGTATTAATGTGTGGATATTGATCCAAAAGTTCTACCTAATTTTGAACACAAGAGGGCAGTATAGCACTATGAATGATTTTTTTCTTTTTTGACTAAACCAATCTGTCTGTTTTTAAACTTAAACATAATTCTTAAATTAAAAAAAGGAATAAAATGGCTATAGTTCCAATATTGGTATAGTCTTACACAGTGTTGGGGTAGTTACTCAAAAAAGTAATTAGTTACTAGTTACTTCTGTAAATTGTAATGAGATTACTTTACTAGTTACTGCGTTGGAAAAATAACTTCACTACTTATTACTTTACTTTCCTGTTTCTTAATTTACCGTGTAGCCTACATGGACAAACATCATATCAGTTTTTGCCCTATCATCACTTTATTGTAAAAATGTATACAAAATGACATGAAAGAACAATATCCCTGTCTGCACAAATAAATATGCCGCACTGTAAAATTCACAAACAAAATGGGGTTCAAAATTCAAAATTTTAAAATGGTGTTTATCACAGAAGTTTCAAAACAGGCTGGGAGAATAAAACTCTTCTCCTGAGAACAAAACCAGCTTTTTATTCGGCTCATGGTAATAATAATAATTAAAAAAAATAAAAGATGTCAATGAAAAATAATAAAATAAAGGTCACTTTATCCCATAAAATTCTTAATCCTAATTTAAAATGTATTTTTCTAAACCTGGGGAATTAATGGTCGACAGGGGAAGCATGTCTTCTACAATGAACCCTGCAACAATCCTGTTCATTTCTTTTTCCAAGACTTTCGAGCCTTGTTTTTACTTGACGCGTCCGAACGAGCGGAAAGGTGCGCGCGGCAAACAGCGCACGCGATGCCGCATCCGAGGATGAACGACAAGAAGCCGAACCTGCACCGAACATGGAGCCTACATCTCCGCAACGGCACCCAGTTTGCGCATCTAAATCAGTTATTTATGTTTACAAAATGAGCCTAAGATCCATGTTTTATAAAATGTCCACGAAACTTAATGAAATGTTTAGTGAAATTAGAAAATAGAGATCGTTCATTTAGTTCTTTAGCCTAGCCTATATACATGTTTTTATATCCACATATTTTGTTCGAATGTCACAAATAATAATCTTAGGATTTACTATAGCCTACATTTCACTCAAATATTTTTGTGCTTTCGAGCAATAAACTGAAAGTAATGTGAATATTGCCATTTGTTGAAACCCGTCTCTCTCTCTCCACTTCCCTCTCTCTCTCACTCAAATCGGTCTCTATGGCAACGGCGCGCACGCACCACTAGACGGAACTCTCCACACAGGCAAACACGGCTTGGGTAACGCAGGAAAGCGCGTTCCTTTAGTATAGTAAAGTAGTGTAGTTACCAATATTTTTAGTGTAATGCGTTACTTTACTTACCCAAACTCGTTTGTAACTCGTTACCCCCAACACTGGTCTTATAGAAAATAAATGGTGAATAATAACATTTTTAATTCCTCATCCAATCATCCTTTTGTTATGGATCAATATCATAGCTAGAGACGTAGAAAAGGGCTGCACGGTTTTGCAATAAATAATAATAAATAAAATAAAATAAACATATAAATATTGTAATTGCAATTAAATTAGATTTGTGTGGCAGCTGCATGTACAATTATTATTATTAATAATAATAACATTAATAATAATACAAATGAGCTTAGAATAAAATATTAAATGGTTTATTACATTAAAAACAGGCCATATTTTTAATAAATAAATAAGCTATCATTCATAGTGCACTAAATTTTAAACATTTTAAATTACAACATTGTTTGTGAAAGTCCAACAAAGTTAAATGTATACTCAAACCTGAAAAGTTGTGTGGCTCCGTTTTCATTTGATTATCATTGTGGCAGCAGTTGGAACACTGTGTTACAACTAACCCCGCTGTGTATTACATATTTTAAACCTAGCTAACAGTCGCTAGGAATTACTGACATGTTTCAAAACGGTGCTGTGTTTGAGCCAACAAGACAGTGATTAACCCCCTGGGGACCAAGGTGTATTTGGGGTCCTTGAGAGGTTCTGACATGCCCTGACATCTGTGTTTTTTTCAGCTGCTTATAAACATATTAATGGCACTGGTGAAATTACACTATATTTAGCAGAAACAGGGCAACCATGACATATGGGCAACATGTTTGTACATGTTTGCATTTTTGAGAGAATATTGTTTATGCGTGGTTATTGTAAAAACTAAAAATGAAAGTTTCTGAAATAAGGCCAGAAAACACATACTAAATATGCGTCCACAAGACTTTTGACTAATTGATGTTGCCTAGGGTTTTTTCTTCACAATGATCTGAAAATCATCCCCCTAATCATTCACATAAAACTGTGAATTGGGTTATATTGTGAAAAAGATTTTTTTGTTTGCCAAGGCAATATGCGAATGGGCTTGAACAGGCCAGCCCTCATCATGTATAATTAGGTGATTCACACCTGAGAGACAAAGACATGCATAATAATGAGCCTTTCATTTAGGCGAGTCAGACAAGAAAAAAATGAAAGGACAACATATATATATATATATATATATATATATATATATATATATATATATATATATATATATATATATATAACAGAAGGTCAGATGCAAAAGCCTCTAAGTTCCATTTTAAATTATTCTAGAATGATCATTTTTATCAAGCTTGTATATTTAAGTTCAGTAATTTCACTTAAATGACAATTAATAGGTAATCTTCATTGCCATTATGTGAAATTACTGAACTTATATATACAAGCTTGATAAAAAATTATCATTCTAGAAAAAATTCAAATGGCACTTAGAGGCTTTTGCATCTGAACGCTTCAAATATATACATCTATGTATAAAATCAAAGTATAAATGAAAGTCAAAACCCATTTTTTGTCATACCTGGAAACAAATCCTGGTCAATTTTTATATGGGCCATGTAGAATTGGTTCAGAGTTAGAGTTTCAAACATCAAGATGTTTTAAACTCTAACCAAAAGTGTGTTTAAATATGATTCGTGTGTGTGGCTAATAAAATAATATGAGCAGAACTCGAACAGTCTGTAACTAAATGAACGTTCGTTCGTACATCCGTCCACACACCCGAATCATATTTAAACACACTTTTTGGTTATAGGTACAGATAAATAATGTTATCTTAATAATGTAAGGATGTCTCATGAGATTCTTGTTCAAATGAAAGCGAAAGTGAATTAACGCACAGCGCGCGTCAGTGAATTCGTCTATTCTTCCCTATCAGACGCGCATTTGATATTTAAACAGTCTTTGTGGACACTATTCAATAACGCGATTAGAACAAAGCACTTATAATAAATGACTTACTGCATCAGCTGAATCCGTGCTCCTCAAAATGAAACTATAAGGTAACTTTTTTTCCAGGATCTCCTCACTGCGCATGCTAGACTAAAGAATAGGACGAGGTTATCCGTAATAAACTGTGTTTTAATCGATATGGGCATAAACTGTATGTTTTTATCCATATGGGCGTTTTCATGGCTTGCCTCAACATTAGAATTTGAATAGCACGCGCTCCCAGTGGGCGCGGTTACATTAGCACCTCATTTGTAATGAGGTGAAAGGGAAAATCCTGACATCTCTTTCTTTTCATACAGATTACATCAACTGAGAGTAGTTGCTTTTTATATAAATGACTTAAATTAAAAGAAGAAAATCTCAGCTTCATAAAGAGAGATTTTTCGTGTGTCTGTGATAAGTATTTAATGAGTTACAGCTCTTTTTTCGGACGCGTTTCAGAAAGATTTTTGCGGAGACAGAGTGAGCTGAAAGCGCAACCATGTTTAATTTATTTATTTTACAAAAACACAAGGTTTTGATAGTAATAAGAGTGTACATAAAAAAAGAAGACCCTCTATAGTTTATAATCATGTATCGATTTTATTTTTATGACCATCAATGACGGAGTATTTTAAGTCTATGTTGCAGCTGTGTGAAAAAAAACGATCAAAACGCGGGGGCGTGTTTTTGGTCCCCAGGGGGTTAAAAAAGTAATAAAATGGCTGTAGTTCCAATATTGGTATAGTCTTATAGAAAAATAAATGGTGAATAATAAAATTTTTAGAAGATATGAGACGTTTCCTGATTCTCTTTTTGACATAATCCCTCGCCATAGCAAAACTGTTTGACATAATAAATATCCGTTCACAATTTAGTATCTTTAATGTATTTTCATAATTTTGAAGAAGTTTGGTGGGAATAATTAAAAAAACACTTAAGAGGGAGTAATAAAAATGTAAAGGCTGCTTTTGCAAAACATTCACATACAGATCAAAATAACCGACTTTCCTGTTGGGCTGGCTTAAAGTTGTTTGGGCTAATGAGATCTATATGTGTACCGAGTTTAATATTATTACATGCAAGTGTGTTTGATTTATGGACCAAATTTTCAGACCAAGTTTATGGACCAAGTTAATTTAATTAATAAACTAATTATATAAAACTATTGTCAATGCAGCACAATTAAACTGGTTATATGCCATTACGTATAAAAAATAAAAAACTTATTTAAAAATACCAGGCTTAAGGCATTTATTTTCTTTTATGCAGGCTTCACACACAGCAGTGAAATAGTTAATCTCCCTCCCCCTGCACACACACACAGACATGCACACTCACAGACAGGCAAACACACAGACAGAGACAGAGATGAAGGCTCAAACAGAGCATGACCAGATTCAAACAAACATATCTTACTCTCTGTGGGTCCTAGCTAATGAGTGTCAATTAGAAAGTTGTCCGGCTCGAAGAGTACAATATACATACTGATTTTTGTAACTGTAGATAAAACTAACAACCCCACTTTTGTCAAAAGGTGGCGCTACTGAGCCCTCACCACGCCCGTTTCTGAAACTTTGCACATGTCTACTGGCTAATAAATGTGATGTGTCTGATGAGTTTCATGCAATTTGAAGCATGCTAAGGGTCTCAAAAGCATCCTAAAAGAATGGTAAAGTTTGATGCATCGCCACGGCAACAGTTTCAACGATATCAAGAATCCATTCACAGGTCTTCATCTGCCGTATGTTTACATTATACAGATGAAGTTTGAAGCAAATCGGGTTAAAATAAGAGGGTGATTTTAAAGCATTTTGAAAGTGACACACTTCCTGCTGCCAGTTGGTGGCGCTATAACTTTGACACACAATAATCACATCCATGTGATAGTCCACTTACAGCGAACGCACTCCTGAAGTTTCATCAAGATCGGTTGATGTATGCTGAAGTTATGACACACTTCCTGTTTCACGTTTCTCGCCATGATTTCGTTTCCTCGCCACGGCCAAACCGTTCGAGATATCAAAAATCCCCTCGCAAACTTTCATCCTCAATGTCTTGACTTCACGCTGACTGAGTTTCGTAGAATTTGGATAAGAGCTCTAGGAGGAGTATTAAAAATTCCATTGCAAGTGTTTTACAAAGAACCTTAAATAACCGACTTCCTGTTGGGCTGGGGTAAAAAGTAAAAGTGCGACGTATATATGAAATGATGAGATCAACATGTGTACCGAGTTTCATATTAGTACATACAAGCGTGTTTGATTTATGGACCAAGTGTTCGGACCCCTTTCCAGGTGGCGCTGTCGAGCCCCCCTGCCACGCCCGGGTCCCATCTTCAGCCCGGCCCTAATGGCGGCGGGTTCTGACCCGTGTGCAAAGTTTCAAGAGTTTTCGAGCACGTTAAGGGCCCCAAAAGTGCCCAAATAGTCGTATAAATAATAATAATAATAATAATAATAAATATAGCTGCGAGCAGCGATTGCGGGCCCAAGCCGGTGGCACCGCAACCCCGGTGCCTTTAGTTACCTAAAGGCACCGGGATGGCGGTACCGCCGGCTTTGGCCCGCAATCGCTGCTCGCAGCTATATTTATATATATATATATATATATATATATATATATATATATATATATATATATAAAGCCGGTGGCACCGCACCCTTGGTGCTTTTAGGGTTATTCTACATGACGTGCAAAAACGTAACTCCCGCTTTGACTGTCAAAAAGAAGTGTGCTGAAGAGCTTGCAGCAGTGAAGGCTCTGCAAAAGTGCGGATCGAGGGCACATTTTAACCACAAAGTATGCATGAGCAACCTTCTGAAAGGTCAGGTGTACATCAAGGTCTACATCTGTACTGTGTTTACATTATAGTATGTAGGGATGCGCCGATCCGATACTCAGGATCGTTATCAGCTCCGATACTGCCATCTTTGCCGGATCGGGTATATTTACACCACTTTAATCAAACCACTCTTCTTTAAAACATTACGATGTGATTTTTTCCACATGTATTTTGTTACTCTTATTGAGCTATTTTGTCCGCATAAAAGATTCACTGCCAATCGTACGTGCTCACATCATTCTCTTTCTGTGAAAGCTGTATACTGCATTCACCAGTTTTCACTCTACAGCTATTGACCAGAGCACTGAAATTATTTCTCACTTAAACTACAATCAAATGGATTTTCCCACACATTTTGCATTAGTCCTCTGCATGGCATTTTATTATTTTCTGAGCAGCTTCAGAAGTGCATGCACACAGCCTAGAACACATGACACGCACACACAGTCACGAGAGAGGCGCGATCGAACTCTGTGTGTGTTTGTGTGTGAACAATGGAAACTCCATTTTGTTCATACAGGAAAATATTCAGACTAATGTCTTGTGGGAGCAACAGAATACATGTAACAGCATTATGTAATCAGGAAACAAAAATCCAGTAACTGTATATTATTACAGTGAGTTACATCAAAAAAAGTAATCAGATTGTAGTTACTTTTTGAAAAAGTATAAAGTACTTAAAGCCAATTAATATAAAGTGGGACCCTTTTTTATGAAATAATTTGTAACTGTATCGGAATACATTTTTTAAAGTAACCCTCCCAAGCCTGGTCTTGTGTGGATGTCGTGAAATTAGAAAATAGAGATCGTTCATTTAGTTCTTTAGCCTATACATGTTTTTATATCCACATATTTTGTTCTAATGTCACAAATAATAATCTTAGGGTTTACTATAGCCTACATTTCACTCAAATATTTTTGTACTTTCGAGCAATAAACTGAAAGTAATGTGAATATTGCCATTCAGGGCTGGACTGGGACAAAAAATCAGCCCTGGACACTTCATCCAGACCGGCCCACTATGCAAACACACACACACGTGCATTAATCTATACGTGCATTAATCTGCATGTAAAATTACTGATTAGATTTTATTTACTATCAAAACCAAGAAAAAACTATTAAAATAATAAACAAAGGGAATGGAAATGATTTTATAAGGCTTTATTGTAAATAACTGGTCTGAATTTATGTGCCACTTAATATTTTAATAGAATATTCTTAGGCTATACTACATATATTTCATGAAGTGCAACATCACGGTGAGGACCTACAGAAATATATATTCTGTAGCTCCTGGCAGTGATGTTTCACCTCATGAAATATAGTTTATATAATATAGCATAAGAATATTCTGTTACAATATTATGTTCACATTTATGACACAGACAGTAGATAATATTATGTTCACATTTATGACACAGACAGTATAGGCTTCTGCCAGGCACTTTCAGGGAGACAAATTTAAAAAATATGTATTTATGTGCATATTTATATGCAAAATACTCCTTTTTTCACATCAACTATGTGCTATGGTCATTAAATGGCTATCCTTTTCACTTAAGTCCAGCAAATAATTCATTTATTTTAACACATTTGGTGGCATCTGCCTCAAGTTATTGTCGTTGTTATGAAATACAGTCGTATGTTTGCATAGAATTCATTTTGAACACTATAATATTACATGCTTTCAAAATCTGAGGTAAATTATCCGTTATGGCTTGTGGCACAGTGACCTATTTTTAACTAAAAATAAATAATGTGTACTCATAACCAGTGTAATTTCTTCATTCTGTCAGCCGCGACATCGCAGAAATAGGAACCGTTTCTAAATTAGAAACTTCGCATGTCGCCGTCGCGTCTGGTTAGGACAAAAACTCTGATTTACATGGAAAAGATACCTTTTATCGCGTGTCGCGGCTTCGTGTGTAGTTAGGACGTACTGTAACGGTAGTCGATACGCGTTCTTCTGATCATTAAAAAGAATGAGGTTATATTGACAGATGAATAGGCTACGCTCAGTTTATCAAATACGCTCAGTTTATTAAATGTCTCTTGCAAACTATGAAGAGACAATGATGAATCAATACACACTGACATGGCGATGCTGGACTGATTCTTTATTTACACCATCATACAGTAATTTTGTCGGTTGTTTATTACAGATATTAGCATGCATTTTATTGATCATCAGCTAATTTCATCAATAGACATCAATAAGAGAGAGTGGCAACAGCCCTTGTAAGAGTCAAGAGATCATTTCTTTCTTTACTTGAAGATGATTGTGTAGATGATTAAGCGTCTCTGACTTACTTTCACTTTTATTTGCGATGTTTGCACGTTGGCTTGACGCCCAGCTGCTGCTTATCTGCGGTGGTGATGATGTCGCAGTAGCGCCGACATGTCTGACTATAACAGCCTGTAAACGCTCTCACTCGTTTATTTTTTAGCATTTTTGGGAGGAGTAAAATATACATGTGCGATATCAACAACCAGATTGCGTTTACACGTAAAGATCCGAACACAATGCGAGCCAGACTACCTCCAGATGGTCAGGCAAATCGATCACAATCCGATCACAACATAATACCTTGCATTGATATTTCTTTTTTATTATCCGGATAACTTATCTGGATACAGATCGCATTTTAATACCAGGTGTAGGGGTCTCAGAGACGAGACCGGCGAGAAACTTCACGAGACCAGCGGAATGCCTCCACAGGGCGGGGAGATACTATACTGCCTATGGGAGCGGCCGCTTCTCCGCTCTTGATTCCGATTGGCCAGTGTCAGACAGTCAGACCTGTCAGTCTCGCAGCTGGACCAAGTTTATGGACCAAGTTAATTTAATTAATAAAGTAATTATATAAAACTATTGTCAATGCACTACAATTTAACTGGTTATATTATGCCTTCACTTATAAAAATTAAAATAAAAACTTATTTAAAACATACCAGGCTTAAGAAATGTATTAAGAAATTACACAGCAGAAAAAAACACATCACTGAAATGGTTAAGTTAAGCCCCTCCCCCTACTAACACACACACAGAGAGAGACAGAGATGTAGGCTCAAAGGGAGCATGACCAGATTCAAACAAACATATCTTACTTTCTGTGGGTCCTAGTTAAAGAGTGTCAATTAGAAAGTTGTCCGGCTCGAGGAGTACAATATACATACTGATTTTTGTAACTGTAGATAAAACTAACAACCCAACTTTTGTCAAAAGGTGGCGCTACTGAGCCCTCACCACGCCCGTTTCTGAAACTTTGCACATGTCTACTGGCTAATAAATGTGATGTGTCTGAGGAGTTTCATGCAATTTGAAGCATGCTAAGGGTCTCAAAGGCATCCTAAAAGAATGGTAAAGTTTGATGCGTCACCACGGCAACAGTTTCAAAGATATTAAGAATCCATTCACAGGTCTACATCTGCCGTATGTTTACATTATACAGATGAAGTTTGAAGCAAATCGGGTTAAAATAAGAGGGTGATTTCAAAGCATTTTGAAAGTGACACACTTCCTGCTGCCAGTTGGTGGCGCTATAACTTTGACACACAATAGTCACATCCATGTGATCGTCCTCTTACGGCGAACACACTCCTGAAGTTTCATCAAGATCAGTTAATGTATGCTGAAGTTAGGACACACTTCCTGTTTCACGTTTCTCACCATAATTTTGTTTCCTCGCCACAGCCAAACCGTTCGAGATATCAAAAATCCCCTCGCAATTTTTGATCGTCTATGTCTTGACTTCAGGCTGACCGAGTTTCGTTCCATGCGGATGAATGCTCTAGGAGGAGTACATTAAATTCCATTGCAAGCATTTTAAAAACAACCGTAAATATCTGACTTCCTGTTGGGCTGGGGTAAAAAGTAAAAGTGCGATGAATATATGAAACGATGAGATTGACATGTGTACCGAGTTTCATATTATTACATGCAAGCGTGTTTGATTTATGGACAAAGTGTTCAGACCCTGTTCCAGGGGGCGCTGACGAGCCGCCCTGCCACGCCCGGGTACCAGCTTCAGCCCGGCTCTGATGGCCGCGGGTTCTGACCTGTGTGCAAAGTTTCAAGAGTTTTTGAGCATGTTAAGGGACCCAAAAGTGCCCGGATAGTCGTTAGAAAAAAAAAAAAAAATATAGCTGCGAGCAGCGATTGCGGGCCCAAGCCGGTGGCACCGCAACCCCGGTGCCTTTAGTTACCTAAAGGCACCGGGATGGCGGTACCACCGGCTTTGGCCCGCAATCGCTGCTCGCAGCTATATTTATATATATATATATATATATATATATATATATATATATATATATAAAGCCGGTGGCACCGCCACCTTGGTGCTTTTAGGGTTATTCTACATGACGTGCAAAAACATAACCCCCGCTTTGACTGTCAAAAAGAAGTGTGCTGAAGAGCTTGTTTATGTGTCACTTAATATTCTAATAGAATATTCTTAGGCTATACTACATATATTTCATGAAGTGCAACATCACGGTGAGGACCTACAGAAATATATATTCTGTAGCTCCTGGCAGTGATGTTTCACCTCATGAAATATAGTTTATATAATATAGCATAAGAATATTCTGTTACAATATTATGTTCACATTTATTACACAGACAGTAGATAATATTATGTTTACATTTATGACACAGACAGTATAGGCTTCTGCCAGGCACTTTCAGGGAGACAAATTGAAAAAATATGTATTTATGTGCATATTTATATGCAAAATACTCATTTTTTCACATCAACTATGTGCTATGGTCATTAAATGGCTTTCCTTTTCACTTAAGTCCAGCAATTAATTCATTTATTTTAACACATTTGGTGGCATCTGCCTCAAGTTATCGTTGTTATGAAATACAGTCGTATGTTTGCATAGAATTCATTTTGAACACTATAATATTACATGCTTTCAAAATCTGAGGTAAATTATCCGTTATGGCTTGTGGCACAGTGACCTATTTTTAACTAAAAATAAATAATGTGTACTCATAACCAGTGTAATTTCTTCATTCTGTCAGCCGCGACGTCGCAGAAATAGGAACGTTTCTAAATTAGAAACTTCGCATGTCGCCGTCGCGTCTGGTTAGGACAAAAACTCTGATTTACATGGAAAAGATACCTTTTATCGCGTGTCGCGGCGTCGTGTGTAGTTAGGACACGGTGTAAGCGGCCGCTTCTCAGGTCTAGAATCTGAACTTGATTCCGATTGGCCAGTGTCAGACAGTCAGACCTGTCAGTCTCTTAGCTCGCGTCAGCTTCATGCGGCTTCATGAGAGAGACGCATAAGTCCGGAATTGGACAATTTAACAATATACTTACGATAGAATATATTTACAATTAATAATGATTTAAAAACAAAATACATAACGCGCCGGGCCGCCGGCCCAACCAGACCGCGGCCCACCGGGAATCTCCCGGTAGTCCCGATGGCCAGTACATGCCTGATTTAGTATCTTTAATATATCGTCGCTGCCCGATGAAACTCACGTATGTCCAAAACGGTTACTTTTCAGGAAGTGGAAAAAAACATGTTATTTCAAAAGCAGCTGAACGTAGCATTCTCATGCTTGGCACAACATCTTTAAATGTAACCATATTCTTGCCAGTGTCATGATATAATCCATATTTGACCCAAAATCGAGTTTAAATGGACATACATGCATATTGTACTGTAACCGTGGTCGATATGCGTTCTTCCGATCATTAAAAAGAATGAGGTTAGCCTATATATGAAGAGTTCAGATGCAAAAGCCTCTAAATGCCATTTGAAATCTTCGTCTAAAATGACCATTTTTATCAAACTTGTATATTTAAGTTCAGTAATTTCACTTAAATGGCAATTAATAGGTAATCTTCATTGCCATTTAAGTGAAATTACTGAACTTAAATATACAAGCTTGATAAAAATGATCATTTTAGAAGAAAATTTCAAATGGCACTTAGAGGCTTTTGCATCTGAACTCTTCATATATTGATAGATGAATAGGCTACGCTCAGTTTATCAAATACGCTCAGTTTATTAAATGTCTCTTGCAAACTATGAAGAGACAACCCAGCAAGCAATAGCCCTCATTTCACCGTCTAGGTTAAATAGAGACCCGATATAGTCCGGCTATGTGTAACCCACTTCTAGCCAAAATAACATTGAATCATGGCTAAATGTATTTTTTCCAAAATAACTTGCAAAATGTATTATATTCCATCATGTAAGCAAAGTCAACTGTGATTACAAGGTGTTTGGTTTGATTTCTTTGACATTTTCTATGTGTAGGCTGTGTGAAGACGCGATCTAGCTCGTATAGTCTGTCCGGCTATTTATAGCCCACTTCTAGTCGAAACTGATTAATTGTCGTTTTAATGAATTGTTGGGCAGGCAACGCATGAGATAGTTGATATCCCATCATGTTCGCATTGGTAAACATATCTACAAGGTGCCAGTGTCATATTATGACATGGTCAATTTGTAGTCACGATCCTCTGAATTGGATGGGCTATGTGCAGTCTGCTTTTAGCCCACTGGCGAAATCGAGGCAATCAGTGGTCTACGTTTAACGGCTTGGCTATAGCCCTGATTTAGACCAGCGATTAGTAGGCTATTGCCAAAATAAATCTTAAAATTGTTTTCTTGTTTTTCACCCACGCAGCTTCATGTTTGCTGTCACAGTCACACATTAATTAAAAATCTACGGTTTTATTTGACTGTTTTATTATTTTAAATTAAATAAAAATGCAATTACATTTCTCAACCGCTAGATGGCAACAGCCCTACTGAGACATGACTGCTGACAACGCGAGTCTTGATAGCACAGATCACCGGTCACGCGATCGACCATTCTCAAATATTTTAAACGAGGCAGAGCATTGCATTCAGCTGACGGTCGACGACAACAGGTAAAATACATTCCCACTTTTGTCTTTTAAGCATCTGTGTTTTCATTTTGACGTGTTAATTTTTTAGATAAATTATTTGTTATCATGTGTTGTTGGAATCGTGACATTTTAGCGGGTGTGTCATGGTACATGCACGTGTAGGCCTAACGTTACTGAATCCAAAGCTGTAAACATGAAACACATGCAATCTATTATTAAGTGTTATGAAAGCCACAATTATATTTGGCTCTTTTCTTTAGATCATTGTGATATAAAAATAGCATTTCCTCACTAAATCTCTTGTCTTTGACAAAGTCCATCATTGATATAAATTATAAAATTAAATTTGTCTGAACATTGGCTTGTTGGAGAGCATAAGCTAATAGAGTAGAATAATGTTTGTTATTGTACAAGCAAAGTAAGATGAAGTTTCATTCAAAATGCCTTCATTAATTCAAGTTTAAACTTTCAAATTAATTTTATAATACAGCATAAAAATACAAATGATTGGCTATATAAAATAAGCAAATCTAAAAAGTATCCGCCAGTATATCAATAATGCAAATAGCTCCGATGTGCATTAAAACCTAAACAGAACACAAGAACACACACACACACACAAAACGTACATGTACTTTCAACAATGCTTTTCTTGTGCTAATTATTTTATTCTTATTTGGCAGATGCTGTGATGACCAACTTCCCAGCAGCAACAGAGTTTTCTATTTTATTATCTTAAGTTGTTCATGTTAAAATAATTTTATATTTTTAATTTTAATATTGGTGTGGTAATTTTTATGTTTTGAAGTTACGTAATGTTGTTCTTTTGCTAAATAAAGCCTTTTATATATGTTTTTTTTTTTTTGGAATGGCTTGTTATTTATGTGAACCTGTTATATTTGAGTGAAAAGAATCTTTTAACCATTTTGTTGTCTATTGCATGTATATGTAGTCGTTTAATAGTTGTCTAATTGATGACTAGTCTATTCTTGGGCTACATTTAGACGTCTATTAGATTTTCACTGACAGCCCAAATTTAGCCTTGTTTTAGCCTAGAGTCCCATATGCACTGCCTATTAGACGTATAAATGTAGTCGTTCAATAGCCGTCTAATTGTTGACTATAGTCTATTCTTGGGCTATGGTTAGATGTCTATTCTTGGGCTATGGTTAGATGTCTATTCTTGGGCTATGGTTAGACGTCTATTAGATTTTCACTGACAGCCCAAATTTAGCCTTGATTTAGCCTAGACGTCTGGGCTATGTTTTGACGGCTATTAGACGTCTTTTGGACGTAAAATTGCTTGCTGGGAATGATGAATCAATACACACTGACATGGCGATGCTGGACTGATTCTTTATTTACACCATCATAAAGTAATTTTGTCGGTTGTTTATTACAGATATTAGCATGCATTTTATTGATCATCAGCTAATTTCATCAATAGATATCAATAAGAGAGAGTGGCAACAGCCCTGGTAAGAGTCAAGAGATCATTTCTTTCTTTACTTGAAGATGAATGTGTAGATGATTAAGCGTCTCTGACTTACTTTCACTTTTATTTGCGATGTTTGCACGTTGGTTTGTCGCTCAGCTGCTGCTCATCTGCGGCGGTGATGCGTGTCGCAGCGCCGTCATTTCTGACTATAACATAGCCTGTAAACGCTCTCACTCGTTTATGTTTTAGCATTTTTGGGAGGAGTAAAATATACATGTGTGATATCAACAACCAGATTGCGTTTACACGTAAAGATCCGAACACAATGCGAGCCAGACTACCTCCAGATGGTCAGGCATATCGATCACAATCCGATAACGTAATACCTTGCATTAACATTTCTTTTTTATTATCCGGATAACTTATCTGGATACAGATCGCATTTTAATACCAGGTATAGGGGTCTCAGAGACTAGACCGGCGAGAAACTTCACGAGACCAGCGGAAAGCCTCCACAGGGCGGGGAGATACTGCCTATGGGAGCGGCCGCTTCTCCGCTCTTGATTCCGATTGGCCAGTGTCAGACAGTCAGACCTGTCAGTCTCTCAGCTCGCGTCCGCTTCATGCGGCTTCATGAGAGAGACGCAGAAGTCCGGAATTGGATGATTTAACAAATACTTACGATAGAATATATTTACAATTAATAATGATTTAAAAACAAAATACATAACGCGCCGGGCCGCCGGCCAAACCAGACCGCGGCCCACCGGGAATCTCCCGGTAGTCCCGATGGCCAGTACATATGCCTGATTTAGTATCTTTAATATATTTTCATAATTTTGAAGAAGTTTGGTGTGGGAATAATTAAAAATTACTTAAGAGGGGGGAAATAAAAATGTAAAGGCTGGTTTTGCAAAAATTCACATACAGTACAGACCGAAACAACCGACATCCTGTTGGGCTGGCTTAAAGTTGTTTGGGCTAATGAGATCTATAAGTGTACCGAGTTTAATATTATTATATGCAAGTGTGTTTGATTTATGGACCCAATTTTCAGATCAAGTTTATGGACCAAGTTAATTTAATTAATAAACTAATTATATAAAACTATTGTCAATGCACTACAATTTAACGGGTTATATTATGCCTTCACTTATAAAAATTAAAATAAAAACTTATTTAAAACATACCAGGCTTAAGAAATGTATTAAGAAATTACACAGCAGAAAAAACACACAGCAGTGAAATGGTTAAGCCCCTCCCCTACTAACACACACACAGACAGAGACAGAGATGTAGGTTCAAAGGGAGCATGACCAGATTCAAACAAACATTTCTTACTTTCTGTGGGTCCTAGGTAATGAGTGTCAATTAGAAAGTTGTCCGGCTCGAGGAGTACAATATACATACCGATTTTTGTAACTGTAGATAAAACTAACAACCCAACTTTTGTCAAAAGGTGGCGCTACTGAGCCCTCACCACGCCCGTTTCTGAAACTTTGCACATGTCTACTGGCTAATAAATGTGATGTGTCTGAGGAGTTTCATGCAATTTGAAGCATGCTAAGGGTCTCAAAAGCATCCTAAAAGAATGGTAAAGTTTGATGCGTCGCCACGGCAACAGTTTCAAAGACATCAATAATCCATTCACAGGTCTACATCTGCCGTATGTTTACATTATACAGATGAAGTTTGAAGCAAATCGGGTTAAAATAAGAGGGTGATTTCAAAGCATTTTGAAAGTGACACACTTCCTGCTGCCAGTTGGTGGCGCTATAACTTTGACACACAATAGTCACATCCATGTGATCGTCCTCTTACAGCGAACACACTCCTGAAGTTTCATCAAGATCGGTTGATGTATGCTGAAGTTAGGACACACTTCCTGTTTCACGTTTCTCACCATAATTTTGTTTCCTCGCCACAGCCAAACCGTTCGAGATATCAAAAATCCCCTCGCAATTTTTGATCCTCTATGTCTTGACTTCAGGCTGACCGAGTTTCGTTCCATGCGGATGAATGCTCTAGGAGGAGTACATTAAATTCCATTGCAAGCATTTTAAAAACAACCGTAAATATCTGACTTCCTGTTGGGCTGGGGTAAAAAGTAAAAGCGCGATGTATATATGAAACGATGAGATCGACATGTGTACCGAGTTTCATATTATTACATGCAAGCGTGTTTGATTTATGGACAAAGTGTTCAGACCCTGTTCCAGGGGGCGCTGACGAGCCGCCCTGCCGCGCCCGTGTACCAGCTTCAGCCCGGCTCTGATGGCCGCGGGTTCTGACCCGTGTGCAAAGTTTCAAGAGTTTTTGAGCATGTTAAGGACCCCAAAAGTGCCCGGATAGTCGTTAGAAAAAAAAAAAAAATAATAATCCTAAGGAAAACAATAGGGCCTTCGCCCTTTCAGGGCTTGGGCCCTAAAAATAATAATAATAATCCTAAGGAAAACAATAGGGCCTTCGCCCTTTCAGGGCTTGGGCCCTAATAATAATCCTAAGGAAAACAATAGGGCCTTCGCCCTTTCAGGGCTTGGGCCCTAACTAAAGGCACCGGGATGGCGGTACCGCCGGCTTTGGCCCGCAATCGCTGCTCGCAGCTATATTTATATATATATATATATATATATATATATATATAAAGCCGGTGGCACCGCACCCTTGGTGCTTTTAGGGTTATTCTACATGACGTGCAAAAACGTAACCCCCGCTTTGACTGTCAAAAAGAAGTGTGCTGAAGAGCTTGCAGCAGTGAAGGCTCTGCAAAAGTGCGGATCGAGGGCACATTTTAACCACAAAGTATGCATGAGCAACCTTCTGAAAGGTCAGGTGTACATCAAGGTCTACATCTGTACTGTGTTTACATTATAGTATGTAGGGATGCGCCGATCCGATACTCAGGATCGTTATCAGCTCCGATACTGCCATCTTTGCCGGATCGGGTATATTTACACCACTTTAATCAAACCACTCTTCTTTAAAACATTACGATGTGATTTTTTCCACATGTATTTTGTTACTCTTATTGAGCTATTTTGTCCACACACAGGACTCACTGCCAATCGTACGTGCTCACATCATTCTCTTTCTGTGAAAGCTGTATACTGCATTCACCAGTTTTCACTCTACAGCTATTGACCAGAGCACTGAAATTATTTCTCACTTAAACTACAATCAAATGGATTTTCCCACACATTTTGCATTAGTCCTCTGCATGGCATTTTATTATTTTCTGAGCAGCTTCAGAAGCATGCACACAGCCTAGAACACATGACACGCACACACAGTCACGAGAGAGGCGCGATCGAACTCTGTGTGTGTTTGTGTGTGAACAATGGAAACTCCATTTTGTTCATACAGGAAAATATTCAGACTAATGTCTTGTGGGAGCAACAGAATACATGTAACAGCATTATGTAATCAGGAAACAAAAATCCAGTAACTGTATATTATTACAGTGAGTTACATCAAAAAAAGTAATCAGATTGTAGTTACTTTTTGAAAAAGTATAAAGTACTTAAAGCCAATTAATATAAAGTGGGACCCTTTTTTATGAAATAATTTGTAACTGTATCGGAATACATTTTTTAAAGTAACCCTCCCAAGCCTGGTCTTGTGTGGACGTCGTGAAATTAGAAAATAGAGATCGTTCATTTAGTTCTTTAGCCTATACATGTTTTTATATCCACATATTTTGTTCTAATGTCACAAATAATAATCTTAGGGTTTACTATAGCCTACATTTCACTCAAATATTTTTGTACTTTCGAGCAATAAACTGAAAGTACTGTGAATATTGCCATTCAGGACTGGACTGGGACAAAAAATCAGCCCTGGACACTTCATCCAGACCGGCCCACTATGCAAACACACACACACGTGCATTAATCTATACGTGCATTAATCTGCATGTAAAATTACTGATTAGATTTTATTTACTATCAAAACCAAGAAAAAACTATTAAAATAATAAACAAAGGGGATGGAAATGATTTTATAAGGCTTTATTGTAAATAACTGGTCTGAATTTATGTGCCACTTAATATTTTAATAGAATATTCTTAGGCTACATATATTTCATGAAGTGCAACATCACGGTGAGGACCTACAGAAATATATATTCTGTAGCTCCTGGCAGTGATGTTTCACCTCATGAAATATAGTTATAATATAGCATAAGAATATTCTGTTACAATATTATGTTCACATTTATGACACAGACAGTCAGTGTTGGGGTAGTTACTCAAAAAAAGTAATAAGTTACTAGTTACTAGTTACTTCTCTAAATTGTAATGAGATTACTTTACTAGTTACTGAGTTGGAAAAGTAACTTCACTACTTATTACTTTACTTTCCCGTTTCTTAATTTACCGTGTACAAGGACAAACATCATATCAGTTTTTGCCCTATCATCACTTTATTGTAAAAATGTATACAAAATGACATGAAAGAACAATATCCCTGTCTGCACAAATAAATATGCCGCACTGTAAAATTCACAAACAAAATGGGGTTCAAAATTTTAAAATGGGGTTTAACACAGAAGTTTCAAAACTGGCTGGGAGAATAAAACTCTTCTCCTGAGAACAAAACCAGCTTTTTATTCGACTCATGGTAATAATAATAATTAAAAAAATTAAGATGCCAATGAAAAATAATAAAAATAAAGGTCACTTTATCCCATAAAATTCTTAATCTTAATTTAAAATGTATTTTTCTAAACCTGGGGGATTAATGGTCGACAGGGGAAGCATGTCTTACAATGAACCCTGCAACAATCCTGTTCATTTCGTTTTGTGTTATCCAAGACTTTCGAGCGTTGTTTTTACTTGACGCGTCCGAACGGTCGGAAAGGTGCGCGCGGCAAACAGCGCACGCGATGCCACATCCGAGGATGAACGACAAGAAGCCGAACCTGCACCGAACATGTAGCCTACATCTCCGCAACGGCACCCAGTTTGCGCATCTAAATCAGTTATTTATGTTTACAAAATGAGCCTAAGATCCATGTTTTATAAAATGTCCACGAAACTTAATGAAATGTTTAGTGAAATTAGAAAATAGAGATCGTTCATTTAGTTCTTTACATGTTTTTATATCAACATATTTTGTTCTAATGTCACAAATAATAATCTTAGGGTTTACTATAGCCTACATTTCACTCAAATATTTTTGTGCTTTCGAGCAATAAACTGAAATTAATGTGAATATTGCCATTTGCCGAAACCCGTCTCTCTCTCTCTCCACTTCCCTCTCTCCTTCACTCAAATCGGTCTCTATGGCAACGGCGCGCACGCACCACTAGACGGAACTCTCCACACAGGCAAACACGGCTTGGGTAACGCAGGAAAGCGCGTTCCTTTAGTATAGTAAAGTAGTGTAGTTACCAATATTTTCAGTGTAATGCGTTACTTTACTTAGTTACTCAAAAAAGTAATATCGTTACTGTAATTCGTTACTTTGTAACTCGTTACCCCCAACACTGCAGACAGTAGATAATATTATGTTCACATTTATGACACAGACAGTATAGGCTTCTGCCAGGCACTTTCAGGGAGACAAATTTAAAAAATATGTATTTATGTGCATATTTATATGCAAAATACTCCTTTTTTCACATCAACTATGTGCTATGGTCATTAAATGTATACTCAAACCTGAAAAGTTGTGTGGCTCCGTTTTCATTTGATTATCATTGTGGCAGCAGTTGGAACCCTGTGTTAACCCCGCTGTGTATTACATATTTTAAACCTAGCTAACAGTCGCTATGAATTACTGACATGTTTCAAAACGGTGCTGTGTTTGAGCCAACAAGACAGTGATTAAGGCAATATAAAGTTAGATTTGGACGCGTATACATCCAACCCGGAAACAGAAAAAAATCTACGATGAAAAAATTTACTTTCATGATGTCAAAACACTCTTTGTCCATTATCTTCACGAAATATAATCAAAACGTTCCGCAAATTCGCGGGAGACCGTCTTCTGGCAGCAAGAGAAAAAGAGCGGAAAGACAGCCGGCTAGATACTGACAAGCTGTAAAATGTCCGTGTTACATTTAACCCCGCGTTAGGCCTACATTTATCCCCGCGCTCCCCTATTCTGTAGCTCCTGGCAGTGATGTTTCACCTCATGAAATATAGTTTATGTTCACATTTATGACACAGACAGTAGATAATATTATGTTCACATTTATGACAGTAGATATAGGCTTCTGCCAGGCACTTTCAGGGATACAAATCGAAAAAATATGTATAGTCTATATGTGCATATTTATATGCAAAATACTCCTTTTTTCACGTCAACTATGTGCTATGGTCATTAAATGGCTTTCCTTTTCACTTAAGTCCAGCAAATAATTCATTTATTTTAACACATTTGGTGGCATCTGCCAGTTATTGTCGTTGTTATGAAGTACAGTCGTATGTTTGCATAATTCATTTTGAACACTATAATGCTTTCAAAATCTGAGGTAAATTATCCGTTATGGCTTGTGGCACAGTGACCTATTTTTAACTAAAAATAAATAATGTGTACTCATAACCAGTGTAATTTCTTCATTCTGTCAGCCGCGACGTCGCAGAAATAGGAACCGTTTCTAAATTAGAAACTTCGTATGTCGCCGTCGCGTATGGTTAGGACAAAAACTCTGATTTATTAACATGGAAAAGATACCTTTTATCGCGTGTCGCGGCGTCGTGTGTAGTTAGGACACGGTGTAAGCGGCCGCTTCTCAAGTCTAGAATCTGAACTTGATTCCGATTGGCCAGTGTCAGACAGTCAGACCTGTCAGTCTCGCAGCTCGCGTCAGCTTCATGCGGCTTCATGAGAGAGACGCATAAGTCCGGAATTGGACAATGTAACAATATACTTACGATAGAATATATTTACAATTAATAATGATTTAAAAACAAAATACATAACGCGCCGGGCCGCCGGCCCAACCAGACCGCGGCCCACCAGGAATCTCCCGGTAGTCCCGATGGCCAGTACATGCCTTAGTATCTTTAATATATTTTCATAATTTTGAAGAAGTTTGGTGTGGGAATAATTAAAAATTACTTAAGAGGGGGGAAATAAAAATGTAAAGGCTGGTTTTTCAAAACATTCACATACAGAAACAACCGACTTCCTGTTTTGCTGGCTTAAAGTTGCTTGGGCTAATGAGATCTATAAGTGTACCGAGTTTAATATTATTATATGCAAGTGTGTTTGATTTATGGACCCAATTTTCAGACCAAGTTAATGGACCAAGTTAATTTAATTAATGAACTAATTATATAAAACTATTGTCAATGCACTACAATTAAACTGGCTATGTGCCTTTACTTATAAAAAAATAAAATAAAAACTTATTTAAAAAATCCCAGGCTTAAGAAATGTATTTTATTTATGCTGGCCAGACACACAGCAGTTAAATGGTTAATTAAGCCCCCTCTCCCTGCTAACACACACACACACACACACACACACAGGCAAAGGCTCAGACATATGCTCAGAGGGAGTATGACTACATTCAAACTAAAATATCTGACTTTCTGTGGGTCCTAGCTATTGAGTGTGAATTAGAAAGTTGTCCGGCTCGAAGAGTACAATATACATACCGATTTTTGTAACTGTAGATAAAACTAACAACCCCACTTTTGTCAAAAGGTGGCGCTACTGAGCCCTCACCACGCCCGTTTCTGAAACTTTGCATGTGTCTACTGGCTAATAAATGTGATGTGTCTGTCGAGTTTCATGCAATTTGAAGCATGCTAAGGGTCTCAAAAGCATCCTAAAAGAATGGTAAAGTTTAATGCGTCGCCACGGAAACAGTTTCAAAGATATCAAGAATCCATTCACAGGTCTACATCTGCCGTGTATTTACATTATACAGATGAAGATTGAAGCAAATCGGGTTAAAATAAGAGGGTGATTTCAAAGCATTTTGAAAGTGACACACTTCCTGCTGCCAGTTGGTGGCGCTATAACTTTGACACACAATAGTCACATCCATGTGATCGTCCTCTTACAGCGAACACACTCCTGAAGTTTCATCAAGATCGGTTGATGTATGCTGAAGTTATGACACACTTCCTGTTTCACGTTTCTCACCATAATTTTGTTTCCTCGCCACAGCCAAACCGTTCGAGATATCAAAAATCCCCTCGCAATTTTTGATCCTCTATGTCTTGACTTCAGGCTGACCGAGTTTCGTTCCATGCGGATGAACGCTCTAGGAGGAGTACATTAAATTCCATTGCATCCGTTTTAAAAACAACCGTAAATATCTGACTTCCTGTTGGGCTGGGGTAAAAAGTAAAAGCGCGATGTATATATGAAACAATGAGATCGACATGTGTACCGAGTTTCATATTATTACATGCAAGCGTGTTTGATTTATGGACAAAGTGTTCAGACCCTGTTCCAGGGGGCGCTGACGAGCCGCCCTGCCGCGCCCGTGTACCAGCTTCAGCCCGGCTCTGATGGCCGCGGGTTCTGACCCATGTGCAAAGTTTCAAGAGTTTTTGAGCATGTTAAGGGCCCCGAAAGTGCCCGAATAGTCGTTAGAAAAAAAAAAAAAAAAAAAAAAAAAAAAAAAAAATAATCCTAAGGAAAACAATAGGGCCTTCGCCCTTTCAGGGCTTGGGCCCTAAATATAGCTGCGAGCAGCGATTGCGGGCCCAAGCCGGTGGCACCGCAACCCCGGTGCCTTTAGTTACCTAAAGGCACCGGGATGGCGGTACCGCCGGCTTTGGCCCGCAATCGCTGCTCGCAGCTATATTTATATATATATATATATATATATATATATAAAGCCGGTGGCACCGCCACCTTGGTGCTTTTAGGGTTATTATACTTGACATGCAAAAACATAACCCCCGCTTTGACTGTCAAAAAGAAGTGTGCTGAAGAGCTTGCATCAGTGAAGGCTCTGCAAAAGTGCACATTGAGGGCACATTTTAACCACAAAGCATGCGTGAGCAACCTTCTGAAAGGTCAGGTGTACATCCAGGTCTACATCTGTACTGTGTTTACATTATAGTATTTAGGAATGCGCCGATCCGATACTCAGGATCGGTATCAGCTCCGATACTGCCATCTTTGCCGGATCGGGTATATTTACACCACTTTAATCAAACCACTCTTCTTTAAAACATTATGATGTGATTTTTTTCACATGTATTTTATTACTCTTATTGAGCTATTTTGTCCACACACAGGACTCACTGCCAATCGTACGTGCTCACATCATTCTCTTTCTGTGAAAGCTGTATACTGCACTCACCAGTTTTCACTCTACAGCTATTGACCAGACCACTGAAATTATTTCTCACTTAAACTACAATCAAATGCATTTTCTCACACATTTTGCGTTAGTCCTCCTTATGGCATTTTATTATTTTCTGCGCAGCTTCAGAAGTGCATGCACACAGCCTAGAACACATGACACGCACACACAGTCACGAGAGAGGCGCGATCGAATGTGTGTTTGTGTGCGAACAATGGAAACTCCTTTTTGTTCATACAGGAAAATATTCAGACTAATGTCTTGTGGGAGCAACAGAATACATGCAACGGCATTATGTAATCAGGATACAAAAATCTAGTGAGTTACATAAAAAAAAGTAGTAATCAGATTGTAGTTGCTTTTTGAAAAAGTATATAGTACTTAAAGCCATTTAATATAAAGTGGGACCCTTTTTTATGAAATAATTTGTAACTGTATCGGAATACATTTTTAAAGTAACCCTCCCAAGCCTGGTCTTGTGTGGACGTCCGTTACTTTCACTTTTTAAGTTAGCGATTTTTAAGGCCCCAATCCTACTGTATTACCTATTATACTGTATTGCCAACTGTATTAATGTGTGGATATTGATCCAATAGGTCTACCTAATTTTGAACACAAGAGGGCAGTATAGCACTATGAATGATTTTTTTCTTTTTTGACTAAACCATTCTGTCTGTTTTTAAACTTAAACATAATTCTTAAATTAAAAAAAAGGAATAAAATGGCTATAGTTCCAATATTGGTATAGTCTTATACAGTGTTGGGGTAGTTACTCAAAAAAGTAATTAGTTACTAGTTACTTCTGTAAATTGTAATGAGATTACTTTACTAGTTACTGCGTTGGAAAAATAACTTCACTACTTATTACTTTACTTTCCTGTTTCTTAATTTACCGTGTAGCCTACATGGACAAACATCATATCAGTTTTTGCCCTATCATCACTTTATTGTAAAAATGTATACAAAATGACATGAAAGAACAATATCCCTGTCTGCACAAATAAATATGCCGCACTGTAAAATTCACAAACAAAATGGGGTTCAAAATTCAAAATTTTAAAATGGTGTTTATCACAGAAGTTTCAAAACAGGCTGGGAGAATAAAACTCTTCTCCTGAGAACAAAAACAGCTTTTTATTCGACTCATGGTAATAATAATAATAAAAAAAAATAAAAGATGTCAATGAAAAATAATAAAATAAAGGTCACTTTATCCCATAAAATTCTTAATCCAAATTTAAAATGTATTTTTCTAAACCTGGGGGATTAATGGTCGACAGGGGAAGCATGTCTTCTACAATGAACCCTGCAACAATCCTGTTCATTTCGTTTTCCAAGACTTTCGAACCTTGTTTTTACTTGACGCGTCCGAACGAGCGGAAAGGTGCGCGCGGCAAACAGCGCACGCGATGCCGCATCCGAGGATGAACGACAAGAAGCCGAACCTTCCACCGAACATGTAGCCTACATCTCTGCAATGGCACCCAGTTTGCGCATCTAAATCAGTTATTTATGTTTACAAAATGAACCTAAGATCCATGTTTTATAAAATGTCCACGAAACTTAATGAAATGTTTAGTGAAATTAGAAAATAGAGATCGTTCATTTAGTTCTTTAGCCTATTTATACATGTTTTTATATCCACATATTTTGTTCTAATGTCACAAATAATAATCTTAGGCTTTACTATAGCCTACATTTCACTCAAATATTTTTGTGCTTTCGAGCAATAAACTGAAAGTAATGTGAATATTGCCATTTGTTGGGTCTCTCTCTCTCCACTTCCCTCTCTCTCTCACTCAAATCGGTCTCTATGGCAACGGCGCGCACGCACCACTAGACGGAACTCTCCACACAGGCAAACACGGCTTGGGTAACGCAGGAAAGCGCGTTCCTTTATTATAGTAAAGTAGTGTAGTTACCAATTTTTTCAGTGTAATGCGTTACTTTACTTACCCAAACTCGTTCGTAACTCGTTACCCCCAACACTGGTCTTATAGAAAATAAATGGTGAATAATAACATTTTTAATTCCTCATCCAATCATCCTTTTGTTATGGATCAATATCATAGCTAGAGACGTAGAAAAGGGCTGCACGGTTTTGCAATAAATAATAATAAATAAAATAAAATAAACATATAAATATTGTAATTGCAATTAAATTAGATTTGTGTGGCAGCTGCATGTACAATTATTATTATTAATAATAATAACATTAATAATAATACAAATGAGCTTAGAATAAAAATTTAAATGGTTTATTACATTAAAAACAGGCCATATTTTTGTTAAATAAATAAGCTATCATTCATAGTGCACTAAATTTTAAACATTTTAAATTACAACATTGTTTGTGAAAGTCCAACAAAGTTAAATGTATACTCAAACCTGAAAAGTTGTGTGGCTCCGTTTTCATTTGATTATCATTGTGGCAGCAGTTGGAACACTACAACTAACCCCGCTGTGTATTACATATTTTAAACCTAGCTAACAGTCGCTAGGAATTACTGACATGTTTCAAAACGGTGCTGTGTTTGAGCCAACAAGACAGTGATTAAGGCAATATAAAGTTAGATTCGGACGCGTATACATCCAACCCGGAAACAGAAAAAAATCTACGATGAAAAAATTTACTTTCATGATGTCAAAACACTCTTTGTCCATTATCTTCACGAAATATAATCAAAACGTTCCGCAAATTCGCGGGAGACCGTCTTCTGGCAGCAAGAGAAAAAGAGCGGAAAGACAGCCGGCTAGATACTGACAAACTATGTAAAATGTCCGTGTTACATTTAACCCCGCGTTAGGCCTACCTTTATCCCCGCGCTCCCCTATTCTGTAGCTCCTGGCAGTGATGTTTCACCTCATGAAATATAGTTTATGTTCACATTTATGACACAGACAGTAGATAATATTATGTTCACATTTATGACACAGACAGTAGATATAGGCTTCTGCCAGGCACTTTCAGGGATACAAATCGAAAAAATATGTATAGTCTATATGTGCATATTTATATGCAAAATACTCCTTTTTTCACGTCAACTATGTGCTATGGTCATTAAATGGCTTTCCTTTTCACTTAAGTCCAGCAAATAATTCATTTATTTTAACACATTTGGTGGCATCTGCCAGTTATTGTCGTTGTTATGAAGTACAGTCGTATGTTTGCATAATTCATTTTGAACACTATAATGCTTTCAAAATCTGAGGTAAATTATCCGTTATGGCTTGTGGCACAGTGACCTATTTTTAACTAAAAATAAATAATGTGTAGCCTACTCATAACCAGTGTAATTTCTTCATTCTGTCAGCCGCGACGTCGCAGAAATAGGAACCGTTTCTAAATTAGAAACTTCGCATGTCACCGTCGCGTATGGTTAGGACAAAAACTCTGATTTATTAACATGGAAAAGATACCTTTTATCGCGTGTCGCGGCGTCGTGTGTAGTTAGGACACGGTGTAAGCGGCCGCTTCTCAAGTCTAGAATCTTGATTCCGATTGGCCAGTGTCAGACAGTCAGACCTGTCAGTCTCGCAGCTCGCGTCAGCTTCATGCGGCTTCATGAGAGAGACGCATAAGTCCGGAATTGGACAATTTAACAATATACTTACGATAGAATATATTTACAATTAATAATGATTTAAAAACAAAATACATAACGCGCCGGGCCGCCAGCCCAACCAGACCGCGGCCCACCAGGAATCTCCCGGTAGTCCCGATGGCCAGTACATGCCTTAGTATCTTTAATATATTTTCATAATTTTGAAGAAGTTTGGTGTGTGAATAATTAAAAATTACTTAAGAGGGGGGAAATAAAAATGTAAAGGCTGGTTTTGCAAAACATTCACATACAGACTGAAACAACCGTTCCCTTTCGTAGTCACTCCGAGTTACGTCAGGAGTGACGGAGAATGGGGGTTTCGCACAGAAAGCCAATCCTCTTCGAGTATTTAACAACGAGCCAATGGCGTGAAAATGCCATGGGTCTGCGGAATTTGCATAGCGTACTCCGCCCACCCATGTGGGTATAAAAGGAGGAAGCAAACGCACCGCAGTATGTTTTCGCTTCGGAGCCAAGAGTATTCTTCTCTCCACAAGCCATATCACTAAAAGCCTCTTCGAGACGAGCGTCCTCTTCAGTGTTGGTGTGACGGCGGTACCCAGCGAGATTCTGCATTGCCTGCGATCTGTGCAGTGGTCTGCCAGACTTTGCGCTTCTCCCTGGTCGCCTCGGCGCTGAAAGAGTGAATTTCCTCCTCTCCTCTGAAAGAGCTACACGCGGCACGTCTTTTTAAAGACGGTTCGCCCGTGTTCTTCTGGGTGCGGTCGATATCCGTCTTTCTCTGATGGGCACGATCGCTGCTTTGTATGTCTGGGCTTCGTCATGCTAAAGCAGCTTTCGTGGTTGAGTCATGTGCCTTTTGTGGTAATATGACCATCTCAACACTTAGATCGAGACTCAATGATCTTACTGTGAGAGTCCCCGCCTCCGCTACCCGTTCAGCTTCCTCTACCCGGGGAAGCTCTTCGGCTCGCGGCCAGGGTGATCTGTCGGTGACGGTGTGGAACAAACCCCCGACGCTAGCTCCTCGGGTCCCACCCACCGCAACAGTGTTGTAGCCAGCGAGCGCCGAAACGGTTCAGACGTCTGCCTGTTCGCGGGTACCGTCTGGATCGTTTGGCGCTCCAGAGGAAGACGCGTTATCGATCGCGGCATCACATAAAGGCGGGCTTGATTCCTCGGGAAGTGAAGATGCGGATGCACGACCTCCTTCGGGAGCGCCTGTTGCCCGTGTCGGATCCCGAGATGACGGCTATGCTCTCTCGGGTCGCCGTGAGTATCGGGTTGCACTGGAATCTTCCGGCCCACCCCGATCACTCACGGATGGATGAATTGTTTTTGGGCAAAGCCGCCGCCGCGAGGCCGCAGCCGTCCCCAATGCCATTCGTCCCCGAGCTGCATGCGGAACTGACGAGGACGCGCTCGTCAGCTTCCCCCGCCTTTCCTCCCCTCGACGGCGCAGCTGCCCGTGGGTATGCTGGGGTGCCTCTGGTGGAGCGCTCTGTCGCGATGCAACTGTGTCCGCGGAGCGCCTCCTCTCGGGGGCCCCCCGAGCATCCCCCCAGAGCCTGTAGGTTTTCGTCGTCTATGACGGCGCGATCCTATAGCGCGGCGGGCGGCCGCCGCTATGCATATGATGGGCGTTTTTTAGGTCTGCCAAGCCAGACTGCTCAGAGGTATGCACGAGGGCGGGACTGATTCCCTTGGATCAGGTGATGGCCACTAGTGTGGTCCAGGAGCGTCATCTAAAAGTAAAAACATTGCTAAAAAAAAAAAAAAAAAGCTTTTCGGCGGTGCGGTTGAGGACTTTGCCCAGCAGTTCTCTACCGCCCAGAAAGGCTGAGGCTGCCCCGACGGCCAGCTGCTGCTTTCACCCAGCCGCCGGTGTAGCCGCCTCAGTCTGTTCGCCGCCGAGGACGAGCCTCTGCGCCCTTCCCTCCGGAGCGACCCCAGCAGCAGCCTTCACCCAGATCGCGCCGTAGAGGCGGTTGCAGAGGAGCGTCACAGCCCCCTATGGGCTGCTCAGTGATGGCATCGAGTCTTTCCCAGGAGGAGGTAGCAGGGCCCCTCCTTCCCCCCGTAGAGGGCCGGGGGAGAATCTTTTGTTCTCCGCTCCCCGCTGCTCAAAAAAAAAAAAAAATATATAATAATAAGACGGGTTGAGTGCGTTAAAGAAAGACTTTATACTATCACTGAGCACACGGACCGGAATGAGCGCGCACGACGCTCCACAGTGTCGCCCCGCTCATTCCCCTCTGTCTCTGAGGGCGCGGAGGGGAGCGTGCGTCGTCCCCGGACCGCACCGCTCCTCTCCCCCTCTGTCGCCAGACCCCCGGCAGAACAGACCCCCGTGGAACGCTGGTCCTTCCCTGGTCTCTTCTGTCGGGGAGCGGAGCTCGACTACGCACCCGCATGTGGTATCTCCCGTGCGCATGCCAGTCACTCCGCCCCGCTGCCCCTCCGGGGGGACGTCTGTGGCTCGTATGACCCCGCTGGTTCGGTTCCTCAGAGCTTGGCTCGAGCTCCCCGGTCTGTCCCGCTGGGTCATCAGAACGATCAGATTCGGCTACGCGATTCAGTTCGCACGATCTCCTCCCCGTTTCAGGGGAGTTCGCTCCACTATAATCGATGGCAATGCCCCGGTTTTTGAGAGCGGAGATTGCGACCCTGGTGGCGAAGGGTGCAATCGAGACGGTCCCTCCAGCCGAGGTGAAGTCCGGTTTTTACAGCCCCTACTTCATTGTCCCCAAGAAGACCGGTGGGTTACGACCGATCCTCGACCTGCGCGTTTTGAACCGCACTCTGCATCGAATGCCGTTCAAAATGCTCACGGCCAAACGCATTTTCGAATGTGTTCGACATCAGGATTGGTTTGCAGCGATCGACCTGAAGGATGCGTACTTTCATGTCTCCATATTGCCTCGACACAGACCGTTTCTTCGGTTCGCTTTCGAAGGCCAGGCATATCAGTACACGGTTCTCCCGTTCGGGTTAGCTCTGTCCCCTCGCGTCTTCACGAAGATCGCCGAGGCAGCCCTTGTTCCCCTTCGCGAGCACGGGGTTCGCATCCTGAACTATCTCGACGATTGGCTAATTTTGGCTCACTCTCGAGAACAGGTTTGCGAACACAGAGATCTAGTGCTTCAGCACTTAGCCCGTCTGGGCCTTCGGGTCAACCGGGAGAAGAGCAAACTTTGCCCCGTGCAGAGGATCTCTTTTCTTGGCATGGAGATAGACTCGGTCGCCATGTCCGCGCAGCTTACGAGCGAGCGCGCACACTCACTGCTGACTTGTCTTCGACAGTTCGACGGCAAGAGTGCGGTTCCACTGAAACTCTTTTCAGAGGCTCCTGGGGCATATGGCATCCGCAGCCGCGGCTACGCCACTCGGATTGCTTCATATGAGACCGCTTCAGCTCTGGCTTCGCGATCGAGTCCCGAGGTGGGCATGGCATCGTGGCTCGCTCCGGGTTCCAGTAACTCCAGCGTGCCGCCGAACCTTCTTCCCGTGGTTGAACCTCAGCTTTCTTCGGGCAGGTGTCCCTCTCCAGCGAGTTTCCAGGCATCTCGTTGTCTCCACGGATGCATCTACCACGGGTTGGGGTGCCATGTGCAATGGGCATGCAGCCGCGGGTTCCTGGACAGGACCCCAGCGCCTCATGCACATCAATTGCCTCGAGCTGCTGGCAGTACGCCTGGCCCTGCACCGCTTTCGAGCACTGCTCAGGGGTCAACACGTACTTGTCCGCTCAGACAATACCGCTACAGTAGCGTACATCAACCACCAGGGGGGTCTACGCTCACGTCGGATGTCGCAGCTCGCTCGCCACCTCCTATTATGGAGTCAGAAGCACCTGAGGTCCCTTCGTGCTGTGTACATTCCTGGAGCCCGGAACCTGGCAGCCGACGAGCTGTCACGGATCCGCCCTGTCTCCGGCGAATGGCGACTCCATCCCCAGACGGTCCAGCTGATCTGGGACCAGTTCGGGGAAGCTCAGATAAATCTGTTTGCCTCCCGGGACTCTTCCCACTGCGTCCAGTTTTATTCCCTGTCCGAGGGCACGCTCGGGACAGATGCGCTGGCGCACAGCTGGCCGCGGGGCCCACGCAAGTATGCGTTTCCCCCAGTGAGCCTCCTTGCACGGGTGTTGTGCAAGATCAAGGAGGACGAGGAGCAGGTCCTGCTGGTAGCCCCTTATTGGCCCACCAAGACGTGGTTCTCAGAACTCATGCTCCTCGCGACAGCACCTCCTTGGACTATTCCTCTGAGACAAGATCTGCTCACTCAGAGATGGGGCACTCTGTGGCACCCTCGTCCCGATCTATGGAGGCTACATGTGTGGCTCCTGGACGGCACGAGGCAGGTTTGAGTTCGCTACCACCTGCGGTGGCAGCAACCATCACTTCCGCCAGAGCGTCGTCTACTAGACACCTGTATGCGTTGAAGTGGAACCTCTTCGTCAACTGGTGCTCTTCTCGTCGAGAAGACCCCAGGAGATGCTCGATCGGTGTTGTGCTTTCCTTCCTGCAGGATGGGTTGGAGCGTAGGCTGTCGCCCTCCACCCTCAAAGTTTACGTTGCGGCTATTTCCGCCTCTCATGATGCAGTTGAAGGTAAGTCCGTTGGGAAGCACGACCTGGTCATCAGGTTCCTGAGGGGAGCGAGGAGGCTAAATCCGTCTCGTCCTCCCCTCGTGCCCTCTTGGGACCTCTCGGTAGTGTTAAATGCTCTGCAGAGGCCTCCCTTTGAGCCTTTGCAATCGGTTGAGTTTAAGTTCCTGTCTTTGAAGACAGCTCTCCTGGTTGCATTGGCCTCCATCAAGAGGGTAGGGGACCTGCACGCATTCTCCGTTGACGAAGCGTGCCTAGAGTTCGGGCCGGCTTACTCTCACGTTGTTCTGAGACCCCGGCCCGGTTACGTGCCCAAGGTTCCCACAACTCCCTTCCGGGATCAGGTGGTGACCTTGCAAGCGCTGCCCCTGGAGGAGGCAGACCCAGCCTTGGCACTGCTCTGTCCGGTGCGTGCACTCCGCACCTACGTTGACAGAACGCGGTGTTTCAGGACCTCAGATCAGCTCTTTGTTTGTTATGGGGGGAGCCAGAAGGGAAGGGCTCTCTCAAAACAGCGGCTGTCTCACTGGTTAGTGGACGCCATTGTTTTGTCTTACCAGCAGCAAGGTCGACCCTGCCCCCTTGGTGTGACTGCCCACTCCACTCGGAGCGTGGCTTCCTCTTGGGCTTTAGCGCATGGCGCCTCGCTAACAGACATCTGCAGAGCTGCAGGCTGGGCGACACCTAACACCTTCGCAAGATTTTATAATTTGCGAATCGAGCCAGTTTCCTCTCACGTACTCGCCTCCGCTAGTGCTGGAACCGCTTGAGTGTCTTCGCTTGCTCGCCACTCCACTCCTCAGATTGGATAAGTGCGATATTTCCTCAGTTGTCCTTCTTTGAAGCCCTGAGTCCTCCAGCACTTATGATGCGGGCACCACTGCGCTTGCTCTGGTGCCGGCTAAGTGCCTCCATGTGCACGGTTCCCCTTTGGTAACTGTCTCATGTGTATTATCCACTGTAAGTCTCTCTGAGCATGTGTCTTCCCTTGGCAAGCCATCTGCCACCCCTGGAGCTAATTGCCACCTGCGGTTGGCGCTCCAGTATTCTCCATATGCAGCCCCAGTGGCCATATGTGTTTTGTAAGTCCTCCCTTCGGTAGGCATCTGGTAGCATGTCCCTCCCGGGATATGTTTCCCAGTGTACCTTGGTAATTCTGTGTCAAAGTGGGACCTTTGTGTAATTTTGTGTTAGAGGTCTAGACTTTCGCAGAGCACTGGAAGACAGCTGGAAGATGGCGTGATGGCATAGACCCCCATTCTCCGTCACTCCTGACGTAACTCGGAGTGACTACGAAAGGGAACGTCTCGGTTACAGATGTAACCCTCGTTCCCTGAGTAGGGAACGGAGACGTTACGTCTCCTTGCCACTTCTGCTGTACCGCTGGGTGACGCCTGAGATCAGTCTTGGCTCCTCAGCGAAGACATACTGCGGTGCGTTTGCTTCCTCCTTTTATACCCACATGGGTGGGCGGAGTACGCTATGCAAATTCCGCAGACCCATGGCATTTTCACGCCATTGGCTCGTTGTTAAATACTCGAAGAGGATTGGCTTTCTGTGCGAAACCCCCATTCTCCGTCACTCCTGACGTAACGTCTCCGTTCCCTACTCAGGGAACGAGGGTTACATCTGTAACCGAGACGACTTCCTGTTTTGCTGGCTTAAAGTTGCTTGGGCTAATGAGATCTATAAGTGTACCGAGTTTAATATTATTATATGCAAGTGTGTTTGAATTATGGACCCAATTTTCAGACCAAGTTAATGGACCAAGTTAATTTAATTAATGAACTAATTATATAAAACTATTGTCAATGGACTACAATTAAACTGGCTATGTGCCTTTACTTATAAAAAAAATAAAATAAAAACTTATTTAAAAAATCCCAGGCTTAAGAAATGTATTTTCTTTATGCTGGCCAGACACACAGCAGTTAAATGGTTAATTAAGCCCCCTCCCCCTGCAAACACACACACACACACACACTGACAGGCAAAGGCTCAGACATATGCTCAGAGGGAGTATGACTACATTCAAACTAAAATATCTGACTTTCTGTGGGTCCTAGCTATTGAGTGTGAATTAGAAAGTTGTCCGGCTCGAAGAGTACAATATACATACCGATTTTTGTAACTGTAGATAAAACTAACAACCCCACTTTTGACAAAAGGTGGCGCTACTGAGCCCTCACCACGCCCGTTTCTGAAACTTTGCATGTGTCTACTGGCTAATAAATGTGATGTGTCTGTCGAGTTTCATGCAATTTCAAGCATGCTAAGAGTTTCAAAGCCATCCTAAAAGAATGGTAAAGTTTAATGCATTGCCACGGAAACAGTTTCAAAGATAACAAGAATCCATTCACAGGTCTTCATCTGCCGTATGTTTACATTATACAGATGAAGATTGAAGCAAATCGGGTTAAAATAAGAGGGTGATTTCAAAGCATTTTGAAAGTGACACACTTCCTGCTGCCAGTTGGTGGCGCTATAACTTTGACACACAATAGTCACATCCATGTGATCGTCCTCTTACAGCGAACACACTCCTGAAGTTTCATCAAGATCGGTTGATGCATGCTGAAGTTATGACACACTTCCTGTTTCACGTTTCTCGCCATAATTTTGTTTCCTCGCCACAGCCAAACCGTTCGAGATATCAAAAATCCCCTCGCAAACTTTCATCCTCAATGTCTTGACTTCACGCTGACTGAGTTTCGTAGAATTTGGATAAGAGCTCTAGGAGGAGTATTAAAAATTCCATTGCAAGTGTTTTACAAAGAACCTTAAATAACCGACTTCCTGTTGGGCTGGGGTAAAAAGTAAAAGTGCGACGTATATATGAAATGATGAGATCAACATGTGTACCGAGTTTCATATTAGTACATACAAGCGTGTTTGATTTATGGACCAAGTGTTCGGACCCCTTTCCAGGTGGCGCTGTCGAGCCCCCCTGCCACGCCTGGGTACCATCTTCAGCCCGGCCCTAATGGCGGCGGGTTCTGACCCGTGTGCAAAGTTTCAAGAGTTTTCGAGCACGTTAAGGGCCCCAAAAGTGCCCAAATAGTCGTATAAATTATAATAATAATAATAAATATAGCTGCGAGCAGCGATTGCGGGCCCAAGCCGGTGGCACCGCAACCCCGGTGCCTTTAGTTACCTAAAGGCACCGGGATGGCGGTACCGCCGGCTTTGGCCCGCAATCGCTGCTCGCAGCTATATTTATATATATATATATATTTAAAGCCGGTGGCACCGCCACCTTGGTGCTTTTAGGGTTATTCTACTTGACATGCAAAAACATAACCCCCGCTTTGACTGTCAAAAAGAAGTGTGCTGAAGAGCTTGCATCAGTGAAGGCTCTGCAAAAGTGCACATTGAGGGCACATTTTAACCACAAAGTATACGTGAGCAACCTTCTGAAAGGTCAGGTGTACATCCAGGTCTACATCTGTACTGTGTTTACATTATAGTATTTAGGAATGCGCCGATCCGATACTCAGGATCGGTATCAGCTCCGATACTGCCATCTTTGCCGGATCGGGTATATTTACACCACTTTAATCAAACCACTCTTCTTTAAAACATTATGATGTGATTTTTTTCACATGTATTTTATTACTCTTGTTGAGCTATTTTGTCCACACACAGGACTCACTGCCAATCGTACGTGCTCACATCATTCTCTTTCTGTGAAAGCTGTATACTGCACTCACCAGTTTTCACTCTACAGCTATTGACCAGAGCACTGAAATTATTTCTCACTTAAACTACAATCAAATGGATTTTCTCACACATTTTGCGTTAGTCCTCCGCATGGCATTTTATTATTTTCTGCGCAGCTTCAGAAGTGCATGCACACAGCCTAGAACACATGACGCGCACACACAGTCACGAGAGAGGCGCGATCGAATGTGTGTTTGTGTGCGAACAATGGAAACTCCTTTTTGTTCATACAGGAAAATATTCAGACTAATGTCTTGTGGGAGCAACAGAATACATGCAACGGCATTATGTAATCAGGATACAAAAATCTAGTGAGTTGCATCAAAAAAAGTAGTAATCAGATTGTAGTTAGTTTTTGAAAAAGTATATAGTACTTAAAGCCATTTAATATAAAGTGGGACCCTTTTTTTATGAAATAATTTGTAACTGTATCGGAATACATTTTTAAAGTAACCCTCCCAAGCCTGGTCTTGTGTGCACGTCCGTTAATTTACTTTTTAAGTTAGCGATTTTTAAGGCCCCAATCCTACTGTATTACCTATTATACTGTATTGCCAACTGTATTAATGTGTGGATATTGATCCAAAAGTTCTACCTAATTTTGAACACAAGAGGGCAGTATAGCACTATGAATGATTTTTTTCTTTTTTGACTAAACCATTCTGTCTGTTTTTAAACTTAAACATAATTCTTAAATTAAAAAAAGGAATAAAATGGCTATAGTTCCAATATTGGTATAGTCTTATACAGTGTTGGGGTAGTTACTCAAAAAAGTAATTAGTTACTAGTTACTTCTGTAAATTGTAATGAGATTACTTTACTAGTTACTGCGTTGGAAAAGTAACTTCACTACTTATTACTTTACTTTCCCGTTTCTTAATTTACCGTGTAGCCTACATGGACAAACATCATATCAGTTTTTGCCCTATCATCACTTTATTGTAAAAATGTATACAAAATGACATGAAAGAACAATATCCCTGTCTGCACAAATAAATATGCCGCACTGTAAAATTCACAAACAAAATGGGGTTCAAAATTCAAAATTTTAAAATGGTGTTTAACACAGAAGTTTCAAAACAGGCTGGGAGAATAAAACTCTTCTCCTGAGAACAAAACCAGCTTTTTATTCGACTCATGGTAATAATAATAATTAAAAAAAAATAAAAGATGTCAATGAAAAATAATAAAATAAATAGGGCTGGGTAAAAATATCGATTCATCAATGCATTGCAATTCTTTGCTTCTCAATTCAATATCGATTCATCAAATCCTATGAATCGATTCAGCCATCCAGGCCAGTGGCGGCGCTGTGGGTTACACTCTAGTGAGAGCGTTCAGCATTGTACAAGACGCGCTTTAGCAAAACCATAGACAGTAAAAGAAATGGACAGAGCGATCTCATTGGAACTCCATTGAGACGATTGAAGCCCGTTATGGGTGATTTTTTAGCACTTCCGTCCCTGACGCGCAGACTCATACAGAGCTAGTCTACGTAGTTGTGACGTGAGTGAACCGTTTGACTTCTAGTGCGGTGGCATGAGAAATCTGAATCATTCCCTCCTGAAACATGCGCAGAGGCAGAGAGTATGAATAGAAGCTGTCCACGGGCTAGGAGAAGGAGACAAGTTTGCTAGGTATTCTGATAAATTATTTTGTCATTTTGCCTCCACGTTTCCCGATTGCGCGGGAGCTTCTTCTCGTGTCCATACGGTAATCTCAAAACTGTGCGACAGAGAGTCGCGTGGGTATGACGCAATCGTTAGCCTACTTTCACTTAAACTGCTTCTACGGGGCCATAACATAAGCTACAAGGTAATGGAGCTATTTATACATTGTCGAGTTTCTTAAGAAATAAATAAAGGACAAATGGAGTCTTCAAACGCCTCAGATGTAAAGTTATTCACTGTCAAAGTGACGCCAAAATGAACGGGAGTCAATGAGAATGCTAACGCAAGTGAAGTTCTGCCACAAGATGTCAGCTCCCACGAGGCTTCAACTTCCGCTCGATGGATTACCCCCTTGAGCAAAACAGCGCGAAGACGGGCAGCAGCTGCACTCCGTTCAAGCCTGATTCAAGCCTGCCCCACTAACATTAAAAGCCGACGTTAGGGCTCATTTTGGATTCCACTGTAAGCCGGGAACTATGGAAGCTTGTTTCCGCCACAGAATGGAAAATAAAATGTAATTGCGACTTTTTATCTCACAATTCTGACTTTTTTTCTCACAATTGGGAGTTTACCTCTCGCAATTCTGACTTTATTTCTCAGAATTGCTAGATATAAAGTCAAAATTGCGGGATATAAAGTCACAATTGCGGGATATAAAGTCAGAATTGTGGGATATATCGCAATTGCGTGTTATAAAGTCAGAAATGCATGATAAAGTTAGAATTGTGAGATATACACTATTCTGAGAGGGAAAAAGGTTAGTCTTTTTTCCCCTGATAACTCGCAGTTGCTGTTAAGAGTGATCAGCTGTTAAGTTAAGTGTTATTGTTTACAAAATTATAATTATAATATTAGACTTTTTTGAGTATCCACATTTTGTGCTTCTGTTTACATTTCTTTTATAACTTGAATGTATAGAAAGAAAGAAATATATTTTCTACTACTTAGTTACATGCACTTTAGAGGTGTTGTTAAAGCACTGTACAGTGCTTGTCACAGTTGTGTTTGTAATTCAACACATACAATATTGTACAGTTTATTCTGATGAATAAACCATGACAGAAAACAAAAATGCTGGGGTCAATTTGTTCTTTAACATTGGTAATACTGCGCACATTATTTAAAAATATACTCTGGCACTTAATTACTTGTGTATTTACTTATTATTGAATCGATATCGAAGCTAATAAATCAATATTGAATCGAAGTCGAATCGAAGCCTCAAGAATTGAAATCGAATCGAATTGTGAAATGCCTAACAATACCCAGCCCTAAAAATAAAGGTCACTTTATCCCATAAAATTCTTAATCCTAATTCAAAATGTATTTTTCTAAACCTGGGGGATTAATGGTCGACAGGGGAAGCATGTCTTCTACAATGAACCCTGCAACAATCCTGTTCATTTCGTTTTGTGTTATCCAAGACTTTCGAGCCTTGTTTTTACTTGACGCGTCCGAACGAGCGGAAAGGTGCGCGCGGCAAACAGCGCACGCGATGCCGCATCCGAGGATGAACGACAAGAAGCCGAACCTGCACCGAACATGTAGCCTACATCTCCGCAACGGCACCCAGTTTGCGCATCTAAATCAGTTATTTATGTTTAAAAAATGAGCCTAAGATCCAATAGAGTTCTCAACGGGCCTGAAAATTATTACCCGACCCGACCCGGCCCGTGGCTTTTAAAGCCCGAACCCGATGTAACCCGACACATCAACATGAATTATCTCCCCGAACCCGGCCCGCGGCCCGACTCGGACGCGCTCTACAATCTATTGCCGTTGCGGCGTCTATTCATTCCGGTGAAATCACAAAATAAAATGCACACAAACTTAGAAAGATTGACTAACTAGTAGGGCTGTAATCAACCAAAGAAATCCTTGGTCGACCAAAGTCTTGTCCTGCGATTAGTCGAAAAAAAAAAACCTTATTTTGATTGAACATTCTTTTAAACAATTGTCATAGAGCATTTATAAAACAACAACGAAAAACATCACAAATAAATAAAACTATAATAATAATACAATTCTTTGAGAATTAAGTGATTTTAACTGAAAAAAGTGAGGAGCTCTGTCTATGCAGTCACAATCGCGCACCTGATCACACCACACGATACAAAAAAAAAAATAACTGCTATCTGCCATATTATAAAACATCCTAACAAAAGCTCTCGTTTATACAGACTTTATATTCTTCTTTACTTACAAAGCTATGGGTTAACTTTTGTCCAGCCGATCTAGGCATTTTAAACAAACACACAAAATACCCAAATAGCCTAAAAAACAATCCGAATAATAATAGGCTGTATTTTGGAAGGCATATAGTTTTATTTTCGTTTTGTTGCATTATTTAGGCTATTTTACAAATACAAATAAAAACGAAAAACATATTAAGAAAACACAATCTATTGAATCAGCATGATATAACCGGTAAAAGGGCTGCTCACGTCTTTTGCGCGCTCAAGTTCGATTCAAATATAGGCGTGCGCTGTGCGGGCTCATAATGGAGCAACACGGTCGCCTCCCTCCACAGTCTCGTCGTCTTTGTTTTACAATGCAGCCAGACAAAAGATTTAGATTTCTTGGACATTTTGTCGACTAAAGTCAAAACAAGCAGCGTTCTAACTGAATGAATACAGCATCCCTTACCGAGCGCGAAGCTGCAGCGCAGCCGGCCACAGGCGCGTTCCCGAGTCTCTATGTGTGTGCGCTAAAACTGTGTCTCATCCCAAAGCGCCATATACAACGGACGCTTTTACAAAAGCGTAAATATCAAACGCACATGGCACCCTTCAGCGAACAGCAGTGATGATTAATCATTTGGTTTTTATTGGGCGGAAAAGATTAAGCCCGAGGTCCGACCCGATCATTTATATTTTCGACCCGAACCCGCGGGTCCCGTCGGGTTTGTCGGGCCGACCCGACCCGTTGAGAACTCTTATAAAATGTCCACGAAACTTTATGAAATGTTTAGTGAAATTAGAAAATAGAGATCGTTCATTTAGTTCTTTAGCCTATATATACATGTTTTTATATCCACATATTTTGTTCTAATGTCACAAATAATAATCTTAGGGTTTACTATAGCCTACATTTCACTCAAATATTTTGGTGCTTTCGAGCAATAAACTGAAAGTAATGTGAATATTGCCATTTGCCGAAACCCTTCTCTCTCTCTCCACTTCCCTCTCTCCTTCACTCAAATCGGTCTCTATGGCAACGGCGCGCACGCACCACTAGACGGAACTCTCCACACAGGCAAACACGGCTTGGGTAACGCAGGAAAGCGCGTTCCTTTAGTATAGTAAAGTAGTGTAGTTACCAATATTTTCAGTGTAATGCGTTACTTTACTTACCCAAAAAAGTAATATCGTTACTGTAATTCGTTACTTTGTAACTCGTTACCCCCAACACTGGTCTTATAGAAAATAAATGGTGAATAATAAAATTTTTAGAAGATATGAGACGTTTCCTGATTCTTTTTTTTGACATAATCCCTCGCCATTCGATATCCGTTCAGAATTTAGTATCTTTAATATATTTTCATAATTTTGAAGAAGTTTGGTGGTAATAATTAAAAATTACTTAAGAGGGGGGAATAAAAATGTAAAGGCTGGTTTTGCAAAACATTCACATACAGACTGAAACAACCGACTTCCTGTTTTGCTGGCTTAAAGTTGCTTGGGCTAATGAGATCTATAAGTGTACCGAGTTTAATATTATTATATGCAAGTGTGTTTGATTTATGGACCCAATTTTCAGACCAAGTTTATGGACCAAGTTAATTTAATTAATGAACTAATTATATAAAACTATTGTCAATGCACTACAATTAAACTGGCTATATGCCTTTACTTATAAAAAATTAAAATAAAAACTTATTTAAAAAATCCCAGGCTTAAGAAATGTATTTTATTTATGCTGGCCAGACACACAGCAGTTAAATGGTTAATTAAGCCCCCTCCCCCTGCTAACACACACACACACACACACACACACACACACAGAGAGAGACAGGCAAAGGCTCAGACATATGCTCAGAGTGAGTATGACTACATTCAAACTAAAATATCTGACTTTCTGTGGGTCCTAGCTATTGAGTGTGAATTAGAAAGTTGTCCGGCTTGAGGAGTACAATATACATACTGATTTTTGTAACTGTAGATAAAACTAACAACCCCACTTTTGTCAAAAGGTGGCGCTACTGAGCCCTCACCACGCCCGTTTCTGAAACTTTGCACATGTCTACTGGCTATTAAATGTGATGTGTCTGATGAGTTTCATGCAATTTGAAGCATGCTAAGGGTCTCAAAAGCATCCTAAAAGAATTGGAAAGTTTGATGCGTCGCCACGGCAACAGTTTCAAAGATATCAATAATCCATTCACAGGTCTACATCTGCCGTATGTTTACATTATACAGATGAAGTTTGAAGCAAATCGGGTTAAAATAAGAGGGTGATTTTAAAGCATTTTGAAAATGACACACTTTCTGCTGCCAGTTGGTGGCGCTATAACTTTGACACACAATAGTCACATCCATGTGATCGTCCTCTTACAGCGAACACACTCCTGAAGTTTCATCACGATCGGTTGATGTATGCTGAAGTTATGACACACTTCCTGTTTCACATTTTTTGCCATGATTTCATTTCCTCGCCACGGCCAAACCGTTCGAGATATCAAAAATCCCCTCGCAAACTTTCATCCTCAATGTCTTGACTTCACGCTGACTGAGTTTCGTAGAATTTGGATAAGAGCTCTAGGAGGAGTATTAAAAATTCCATTGCAAGTGTTTTATAAAGAACCTTAAAAAACCGACTTCCTGTTGGGCTGGGGTAAAAAGTAAAAGTGCGACGTATATATGAAATGATGAGATCAACATGTGTACCGAGTTTCATATTATTACATACAAGCGTGTTCGATTTATGGACCAAGTGTTCGGACCCCTTTCCAGGTGGCGCTGTCGAGCCCCCCTGCCACGCCCGGGTACCATCTTCAGCCCGGCCCTAATGGCCGCGGGTTCTGACCCGTGTGCAAAGTTTCAAGAGTTTTCGAGCACGTTAAGGGCCCCAAAAGTGCCCAAATAGTCGTATAAATAATAATAATAATAATAATAATAATAATCCTAAGGAAAACAATAGGGCCTTCGCCCTTTCAGGGCTTGGGCCCTAATAATAATAATAATAATAATCCTAAGGAAAACAATAGGGCCTTCGCCCTTTCAGGGCTTGGGCCCTAATAAATATAGCTGCGAGCAGCGATTGCGGGCCCAAGCCGGTGGCACCGCAACCCCGGTGCCTTTAGTTACCTAAAGGCACCGGGATGGCGGTACCGCCGGCTTTGGCCCGCAATCGCTGCTCGCAGCTATATTTATATATATATATATATATATATATATATATATATATATATATATATATATATATATATATATATATATATATATATATATATAAAGCCGGTGGCACCGCCCCCTTGGTGCTTTTAGGGTTGTTCTACTTGACATGCAAAAACATAACCCCCGCTTTGACTGTCAAAAAGAAGTGTGCTGAAGAGCTTGCATCAGTGAAGGCTCTGCAAAAGTGCACATTGAGGGCACATTTTAACCACAAAGTATGCGTGAGCAACCTTCTGAAAGGTCAGTATACATCCAGGTCTACATCTGTACTGTGTTTACATTATAGTATTTAGGAATGCGCCGATCCGATACTCAGGATCGGTATCAGCTCCGATACTGCCATCTTTGCCGGATCGGGTATACAGTATTTACACCACTTTAATCAAACCACTCTTCTTTAAAACATTATGATGTGATTTTTTTCACATGTATTTTATTACTCTTATTGAGCTATTTTGTCCACACACAGGACTCACTGCCAATCGTACGTGCTCACATCATTCTCTTTCTGTGAAAGCTGTATACTGCACTCACCAGTTTTCACTCTACAGCTAATGACCAGAGCACTGAAATTATTTCTCACTTAAACTACAATCAAATGGATTTTCTCACACATTTTGCGTTAGTCCTCCGCATGGCATTTTATTATTTTCTGCGCAGCTTCAGAAGTGCATGCACACAGCCTAGAACACATGACACGCACACACAGTCACGAGAGAGGCGCGATCGAATGTGTGTTTGTGTGCAAACAATGGAAACTCCTTTTTGTTCATACAGGAAAATATTCAGACTAATGTCTTGTGGGAGCAACAGAATACATGCAACGGCATTATGTAATCAGGATACAAAAATCTAGTGAGTTACATCAAAAAAAGTAGTAATCAGATTGTAGTTACTTTTTGAAAAAGTATATAGTACTTAAAGCCATTTAATATAAAGTGGGACCCTTTTTTTATGAAATAATTTGTAACTGTATCGGAATACATTTTTAAAGTAACCCTCCCAATCCTGGTCTTGTGTGCACGTCCGTTAATTTCACTTTTTAAGTTAGCGATTTTTAAGGCCCCAATTGTATTACCTATTATACTGTATTGCCAACTGTATTAATGTGTGGATATTGATCCAATAGTTCTACCTAATTTTGAACACAAGAGGGCAGTATAGCACTATGAATGATTTTTTTCTTTTTTGACTAAACCATTCTGTCTGTTTTTAAACTTAAACATAATTCTTAAATTAGAAAAAGGAATAAAATGGCTATAGTTCCAATATTGGTATAGTCTTATACAGTGTTGGGGTAGTTACTCAAAAAAGTAATTAGTTACTTCTGTAAATTGTAATGAGATTACTTTACTAGTTACTGCGTTGGAAAAATAACTTCACTACTTATTACTTTACTTTCCTGTTTCTTAATTTACCGTGTAGCCTACATGGACAAACATCATATCAGTTTTTGCCCTATCATCACTTTATTGTAAAAATGTATACAAAATGACATGAAAGAACAATATCCCTGTCTGCACAAATAAATATGCCGCACTGTAAAATTCACAAACAAAATGGGGTTCAAAATTCAAAATTTTAAAATGGTGTTTATCACAGAAGTTTCAAAACAGGCTGGGAGAATAAAACTCTTCTCCTGAGAACAAAACCAGCTTTTTAGTCGACTCATGGTAATAATAATAATTAAAAAAAAATAAAAGATGTCAATGAAAAATAATAAAATAAAGGTCACTTTATCCCATAAAATGCTTAATCCTAATTTAAAATGTATTTTTCTAAACCTGGGGGATTAATGGTCGACAGGGGAAGCATGTCTTCTACAATGAACCCTGCAACAATCCTGTTCATTTCGTTTTCCAAGACTTTCGAGCCTTGTTTTTACTTGACGCGTCCGAAAGAGCGGAAAGGTGCGCGCGGCAAACAGCGCACGCGATGCCGCATCCGAGGATGAACGACAAGAAGCCGAACCTGCACCGAACATGGACCCTACATCTCCGCAACGGCACCCAGTTTGCGCATCTAAATCAGTTATTTATGTTTACAAAATGAGCCTAAGATCCATGTTTTATAAAATGTCCACGAAACTTAATGAAATGTTTAGTGAAATTAGAAAATAGAGATCGTTCATTTAGTTCTTTAGCCTAGCCTATATACATGTTTTTATATCCACATATTTTGTTCTAATGTCACAAATAATAATCTTAGGATTTACTATAGCCTACATTTCACTCAAATATTTTTTTGCTTTCGAGCAATAAACTGAAAGTAATGTGAATATTGCCATCTCCACTTCCCTCTCTCTCTCACTCAAATCGGTCTCTATGGCAACGGCGCGCACGCACCACTAGACGGAACTCTCCACACAGGCAAACACGGCTTGGGTAACGCAGGAAAGCGCGTTCCTTTAGTATAGTAAAGTAGTGTAGTTACCAATATTTTCAGTGTAATGCGTTACTTTACTTACCCAAACTCGTTTGTAACTCGTTACCCCCAACACTGGTCTTATAGAAAATAAATGGTGAATAATAACATTTTTAATTCCTCATCCAATCATCCTTTTGTTATGGATCAATATCATAGCTAGAGACGTAGAAAAGGGCTGCACGGTTTTGCAATAAATAATAATAAATAAAAAAAAATAAACATATAAATATTGTAATTGCAATTAAATTAGATTTGTGTGGCAGCTGCATGTACAATTATTATTATTAATAATAATAACAACATTAATAATAATACAAATGAGCTTAGAATAAAAATTTAAATGGTTTATTACATTAAAAACAGGCCATATTTTTAATAAATAAATAAGCTATCATTCATAGTTCACTAAATTTTAAAAATTTTAAATTACAACATTGTTTGTGAAAGTCCAACAAAGTTAAATGTATACTCAAACCTGAAAAGTTGTGTGGCTCCGTTTTCATTTGATTATCATTGTGGCAGCAGTTGGAACACTGTTACAACTAACCCCGCTGTGTATTACATATTTTAAACCTAGCTAACAGTCGCTAGGAATTACTGACATGTTTCAAAACGGTGCTGTGTTTGAGCCAACAAGACAGTGATTAAGGCAATATAAAGTTAGATTTGGACGCGTATACATCCAACCCGGAAACAGAAAAAAATCTACGATGAAAAAATTTACTTTCATGATGTCAAAACACTCTTTGTCCATTATCTTCACGAAATATAATCAAAACGTTCCGCAAATTCGCGGGAGACCGTCTTCTGGCAGCAAGAGAAAAAGAGCGGAAAGACAGCCGGCTAGATACTGACAAACTATGTAAAATGTCCGTGTTACATTTAACCCCGCGTTAGGCCTACATTTATCCCCGCGCTCCCCTATTCTGTAGCTCCTGGCAGTGATGTTTCACCTCATGAAATATAGTTTATGTTCACATTTATGACACAGACAGTAGATAATATTATGTTCACATTTATGACACAGACAGTAGATATAGGCTTCTGCCAGGCACTTTCAGGGATCGAAAAAATATGTATAGGCTATATGTGCATATTTATATGCAAAATACTCCTTTTTTCACGTCAACTATGTGCTATGGTCATTAAATGGCTTTCCTTTTCACTTAAGTCCAGCAAATAATTCATTTATTTTAACACATTTGGTGGCATCTGCCAGTTATTGTCGTTGTTATGAAGTACAGTCGTATGTTTGCATAATTCATTTTGAACACTATAATGCTTTCAAAATCTGAGGTAAATTATCCGTTATGGCTTGTGGCACAGTGACCTATTTTTAACTAAAAATAAATAATGTGTACTCATAACCAGTGTAATTTCTTCATTCTGTCAGCCGCGACGTCGCAGAAATAGGAACCGTTTCTAAATTAGAAACTTCGCATGTCGCCGTCGCGTATGGTTAGGACAAAAACTCTGATTTATTAACATGGAAAAGATACCTTTTATCGCGTGTGCGGCGTCGTGTGTAGTTAGGACACGGTGTAAGCGGCAGCTTCTCAAGTCTAGAATCTGAACTTGATTCCGATTGGCCAGTGTCAGACAGTTAGACCTGTCAGTCTCGCAGCTCGCGTCAGCTTCATGCGGCTTCATGAGAGAGACGCATAAGTCCGGAATTGGACAATTTAACAATATACTTACGATAGAATATATTTACAATTAATAATGATTTAAAAACAAAATACATAACGCGCCGGGCCGCCGGCCCAACCAGACCGCGGCCCAACAGGAATCTCCCGGTAGTCCCGATGGCCAGTACATGCCTTAGTATCTTTAATATATTTTCATAATTTTGAAGAAGTTTGGTGTGGGAATAATTAAAAATTACTTAAGAGGGGGGAAATAAAAATGTAAAGGCTGGTTTTGCAAAACATTCACATACAGACTGAAACAACCGACTTTGTTTTGCTGGCTTAAAGTTGCTTGGGCTAATGAGATCTATAAGTGTACCGAGTTTAATATTATTATATGCAAGTGTGTTTGATTTATGGACCCAATTTTCAGACCAAGTTAATGGACCAAGTTAATTTAATTAATGAACTAATTATATAAAACTATTGTCAATGCACTACAATTAAACTGGCTATGTGCCTTTACTTATAAAAAAATAAAATAAAAACTTATTTAAAAAATCCCAGGCTTAAGAAATGTATTTTATTTATGCTGGCCAGACACACAGCAGTTAAATGGTTAATTAAGCCCCCTCTCCCTGCTAACACACACACACACACACACACACACACACACACACACACACACAGAGAGAGACAGGCAAAGGCTCAGACATATGCTCAGAGGGAGTATGACTACATTCAAACTAAAATATCTGACTTTCTGTGGGTCCTAGCTATTGAGTGTGAATTAGAAAGTTGTCCGGCTCGAAGAGTACAATATACATACTGATTTTTGTAACTGTAGATAAAACTAACAACCCCACTTTTGTCAAAAGGTGGCGCTACTGAGCCCTCACCACGCCCGTTTCTGAAACTTTGCACATGTCTACTGGCTAATAAATGTGATATGTCTGATGAGTTTCATGCAATTTGAAGCATGCTAAGGGTCTCAAAAGCATCCTAAAAGAATGGTAAAGTTTGATGCATCGCCACGGCAACAGTTTCAACGATATCAAGAATCCATTCACAGGTCTTCATCTGCCGTATGTTTACATTATACAGATGAAGTTTGAAGCAAATCGGGTTAAAATAAGAGGGTGATTTTAAAGCATTTTGAAAGTGACACACTTCCTGCTGCCAGTTGGTGGCGCTATAACTTTGACACACAATAGTCACATCCATGTGATAGTCCTCTAACAGCGAACGCACTCCTGAAGTTTCATCAAGATCGGTTGATGTATGCTGAAGTTATGACACACTTCCTGTTTCACGTTTCTCGCCATGATTTCGTTTCCTCGCCACGGCCAAACCGTTCGAGATATCAAAAATCCCCTCGCAAACTTTCATCCTCAATGTCTTGACTTCACGCTGACTGAGTTTCGTAGAATTTGGATAAGAGCTCTAGGAGGAGTATTAAAAATTCCATTGCAAGTGTTTTACAAAGAACCTTAAATAACCGACTTCCTGTTGGGCTGGGGTAAAAAGTAAAAGTGCGACGTATATATGAAATGATGAGATCAACATGTGTACCGAGTTTCATATTAGTACATACAAGCGTGTTTGATTTATGGACCAAGTGTTCGGACCCCTTTCCAGGTGGCGCTGTCGAGCCCCCCTGCCACGCCCGGGTACCATCTTCAGCCCGGCCCTAATGGCGGCGGGTTCTGACCCGTGTGCAAAGTTTCAAGAGTTTTTGAGCACGTTAAGGGCCCCAAAAGTGCCCAAATAGTCGTATAAATAATAATAATAATAATAATAATAATAATAAATATAGCTGCGAGCAGCGATTGCGGGCCCAAGCCGGTGGCACCGCAACCCCGGTGCCTTTAGTTACCTAAAGGCACCGGGATGGCGGTACCGCCGGCTTTGGCCCGCAATCGCTGCTCGCAGCTATATTTATATATATATATATATATATATATATAGGGCTGGGCGATAAAACGATAACGATAATTATCGCGATATAATTTTTCTCGATAAAATGATATCAAGAGGTCGATAAATGTTCGATAATGTTTATGCGCCAAAAGCGGAACTAAAGTCATTTGAACCGCGCGCGCCACACGGAGCATTTAACCGCTCGGGTCAAAGTCCAAACTGCACTGAAACTGCAATGAGTGCAGCGCGAGCTCGCTAGAGCAGACGCGATTGCTTTGATCGTCTCGCTCAAGACATCCAGCGAGAAGCGCTTGAGTTCAGCGAAGAACACAAATGTCAAGTTTAAACCAGTTTAGGGCAGATAAAACACCGCTGACAAAAAGGAGAAACACTGCGTGCAACGATCCAGTCAGAATCTGAATTGATACTGAATCCATTTAGCCATGGATTTACTGTAAGGTTAGCCTAGTAATATTAACTGCACCTTGAAATGTGCATGGGATATACATATTTAATTGTATAATATCATTAATGTAGACAATTCATTAAATTTCTTTTTAAGTACATGTCTTATAAGTACAGCATTTAATAATGTATTTAACTGTTAGGCCACTGTTTTCATACAAATACCACAGAAACCATAAAGTTACATTTTGCCATGATAGTGAGGTGCTAAGTTATAGGCTATAACGTTACCTGGTTTTATCTGTGGTTATCATCATCTAAATGCATGAGACTGGATGACCAATGGTTAATTTTAATACAACTCAGTCAGAATATTACATTTTACAAAATAAAAATGTGGTCGTTATATTAAAAAAACCCCAGATGTTACTGTTTTTGTTAATGAGCATAAATTTAACATTAGCTTAGTATTAGCTTGAGTTAGGATGCATATTTACTGTCAACTCACTGTCAACTTAATATGCATTTTGAGATAAAACATGTAATTTTAATATTGCAGCCTGCACTGCAAACTGTGCTGAAGAAATATTTTTCTATTCATATATTTATTTTAAGGAAAAAATGTTAGAATGTTCTACCTCATATTTGTGAAACGTTCACCTGTTTGGCAAATGTTTGTCATGATATGTTCTGACAATAAAGAGAAGTTTAAAACCACAATTTACACTCTGGTTAATACAACTTTCACTTAGGAGCAAAAATCTGCCTTTAAACTTGAAAGAAATAAAGATTTGACATATATTGTGATAATTATCGATATCGACTGATATAAAAAAAATTATCGTGAAAATTTTTTTGGCCATATCGCCCAGCCCTATATATATATATATATATATATATATATATATATATTTAGCCAGTGGCACCGCCACCTTGGTGCTTTTAGGGTTATTCTACATGACGTGCAAAAACGTAACCCCCGCTTTGACTGTCAAAAAGAAGTGTGCTGAAGAGCTTGCAGCAGTGAAGGCTCTGCAAAAGTGCGGATCGAGGGCACATTTTAACCACAAAGTATGCATGAGCAACCTTCTGAAAGGTCAGGTGTACATCAAGGTCTACATCTGTACTGTGTTTACATTATAGTATTTAGGGATGCGCCGATCCGATATTCAGGATCGTTATCAGCTCCGATACTGCCATCTTTGCCGGATCGGGTATATTTACACCACTTTAATCAAACCACTCTTCTTTAAAACATTACGATGTGATTTGTTTCACATGTATTTTGTTACTCTTATTGAGCTATTTTGTCCACATACAGGACTCACTGCCAATCGTACGTGCTCACATCATTCTCTTTCTGTGAAAGCTGTTCTGCATTCACTAGTTTTCACTCTACAGCTATTGACCAGAGCACTGAAATTATTTCTCACTTAAACTACAATCAAATGGATTTTCCCACACATTTTGCATTAGTCCTCTGCATGGCATTTTATTATTTTCTGCGCAGCTTCAGAAGTGCACGCACACAGCTTAGAACACATGACACGCACACACACTCAGTCACGAGAGAGGCGCGATCGAACTCTGTGTGTGTTTGTGTGTGAACAATGGAAACTCAATTTTGTTCATACAGGAAAATATTCAGACTAATGTCTTGTGGGAGCAACAGAATACATGTAACGGCATTATGTAATCAGGATACAAAAATCCAGTAACTGTAATTTGTTACAGTGAGTTACATCAAAAAAAGTAGTAATCAGATTGTAGTTACTTTTTGAAAAAGTATATAGTACTTAAAGCCACTTAATATAAAGTGGGACCCTTTTTTTATTAAATAATTTGTAACTGTATCGGAATACATTTTTAAAGTAACCCTCCCAAGCCTGGTCTTGTGTGGACGTCCGTTACTTTCACTTTTTAAGTTAGCGCTTTTTAAGGCCCCAATCCTACTGTATTACCGTGTGGATATTGATCCAATAGTTCTACCTGATTTTGAACACAAGAGGGCAGTATAGCAGCACTATGAATGATTTTTTACTCTTTTGACTAAAACATTCTGGCTCTTTTTAAAATTAGGCATAAGTCTTAAATTTAAAAAAGGAATAAAATGGCTGTAGTTCCAATATTGGTACAGTCTTATAGAAAAATAAATGGTGAATAATAAAATTTTTAGAAGATATGAGACGTTTCCTGATTCTCTTTTTGACATAATCCCTCGCCATAGTAAAACTGTTTGACATAATAAATATCCGTTCACAATTTAGTATCTTTAATGTATTTTCATAATTTTGAAGAAGTTTGGTGGGAATAATTAAAAAAACACTTAAGAGGGGGTAATAAAAATGTAAAGGCTGCTTTTGCAAAACATTCACATACAGACCAAAATAACCGACTTTCCTGTTGGGCTGGCTTAAAGTTGTTTGGGCTAATGAGATCTATATGTGTACCGAGTTTAATATTATTACATGCAAGTGTGTTTGATTTATGGACCAAATTTTCAGACCAAGTTTATGGACCAAGTTAATTTAATTAATAAACTAATTATATAAAACTATTGTCAATGCAGTACAATTAAACTGGTTAAATGCCATTACTTATAAAAAATAAAAAACTTATTTAAAAAATACCAGGCTTAAGGCATTTATTTTCTTTTAAGCAGGCTACACACACAGCAGTGAAATGTGTGTGTGCCCCTCCCCCTGCACACACACACAGACAAGCAAACACACAGACAGAGACAGAGATGAAGGCTCAAACAGAGCATGACCAGATTCAAACAAACATATCTTACTCTCTGTGGGTCCTAGCTAATGAGTGTCAATTAGAAAGTTGTCCGGCTCGAGGAGTACAATATACATACTGATTTTTGTAACTGTAGATAAAACTAACAACCCCACTTTTGTCAAAAGGTGGCGCTACTGAGCCCTCACCACGCCCGTTTCTGAAACTTTGCACATGTCTACTGGCTAATAAATGTGATGTGTCTGATGAGTTTCATGCAATTTGAAGCATGCTAAGGGTCTCAGAAGCATCCTAAAAGAATGGTAAAGTTTGATGCGTCGCCACGGCAACAGTTTAAAAGATATCAAGAATCCATTCACAGGTCTTCATCTGCCGTATGTTTACATTATACAGATGAAGTTTGAAGCAAATCGGGTGAAAATAAGAGGGTGATTTTAAAGCATTTTGAAAGTGACACACTTCCTGCTGCCAGTTGGTGGCGCTATAACTTTGACACACAATAGTCACATCCATGTGATCGTCCTCTTACAGCGAACGCACTCCTGAAGTTTCATCAAGATCGGTTGAGGTATGCTGAAGTTATAATACACTTCCTGTTTCACGTTTCTCGCCATGATTTCATTTCCTCGCCACGGCCAAACCATTCGAGATATCAAAAATCCCCTCGCAAACTTTCATCCTCAATGTCTTGACTTCACGCTGACTGAGTTTCGTAGAATTTGGATAAGAACTCTAGGAGGAGTATTAAAAAATCCATTGCAAGTGTTTTACAAAGAACCTTAAATAACCGACTTCCTGTTGGGCTGGGGTAAAAAGTAAAAGTGCGACATATATATGAAATGATGAGATCAACATGTGTACCGAGTTTCATATTATTACATACAAGCGTGTTTGATTTATGGACCAAGTGTTCGGACCCCATTCCAGGTGGCGCTGTCGAGCCCCCCTGCCACGCCCGGGTACCATCTTCAGCCCGGCCCTAATGGCGGCGGGTTCTGACCCGTGTGCAAAGTTTCAAGAGTTTTCGAGCAGGTTAAGGGCCCCAAAAGTGCCCAAATAGTCGTATAAATAATAATAATAATAATAATAATAATAATAATAATAATCCTAAGGAAAACAATAGGGCCTTCGCCCTTTCAGGGCTTGGGCCCTAATAATCCTAAGGAAAACAATAGGGCCTTCGCCCTTTCAGGGCTTGGGCCCTAAATATAGCTGCGAGCAGCGATTGCGGGCCCAAGCCGGTGGCACCGCAACCCCGGTGCCTTTAGTTACCTAAAGGCACCGGGATGGCGGTACCGCCGGCTTTGGCCCGCAATCGCTGCTCGCAGCTATATTTATATATATATATATATATATATATATATATATATATATATATATATATATATATATATATAAAGCCGGTGGCACCGCCACCTTGGTGCTTTCAGGGTTATTCTACTTGACATGCAAAAACATAACCCCCGCTTTGACTGTCAAAAAGAAGTGTGCTGAAGAGCTTGCATCAGTGAAGGCTCTGCAAAAGTGCACATTGAGGGCACATTTTAACCACAAAGTATGCGTGAGCAACCTTCTGAAAGGTCAGGTGTACATCCAGGTCTACATCTGTACTGTGTTGTTTACATTATAGTATTTAGGAATGCGCCGATCCGATACTCAGGATCGGTATCAGCTCCGATACTGCCATCTTTGCCGGATCGGGTATATTTACACCACTTTAATCAAACCACTCTTCTTTAAAACATTATGATGTGATTTTTTTCACATGTATTTTATTACTCTTATTGAGCTATTTTGTCCACACACAGGACTCACTGCCAATCGTACGTGCTCACATCATTCTCTTTCTGTAAAAGCTGTATACTGCACTCACCAGTTTTCACTCTACAGCTATTGACCAGAGCACTGAAATTATTTCTCACTTACACTACAATCAAATGGATTTTCTCACACATTTTGCGTTAGTCCTCCGCATGGCATTTTATTATTTTCTGCGCAGCTTCAGAAGTGCATGCACACAGCCTAGAACACATGACACGCACACACAGTCACGAGAGAGGCGCGATCGAATGTGTGTTTGTGTGCGAACAATGGAAACTCCTTTTTGTTCATACAGGAAAATATTCAGACTAATGTCTTGTGGGAGCAACAGAATACATGCAACGGCATTATGTAATCAGGATACAAAAATCTAGTGAGTTACATTAAAAAAGTAGTAATCAGATTGTAGTTACTTTTTGAAAAAGTATATAGTACTTAAAGCCATTTAATATAAAGTGGGACCCTTTTTTATGAAATAATTTGTAACTGTATCGGAATACATTTTTAAAGTAACCCTCCCAAGCCTGGTCTTGTGTGGACGTCCGTTACTTTCACTTTTTAAGTTAGCGATTTTTAAGGCCCCAATCCTACTGTATTACCTATTATACTGTATTGCCAACTGTATTAATGTGTGGATATTGATCCAATAGTTCTACGTAATTTTTAACACAAGAGGGCAGTATAGCACTATGAATGATATTTTTCTTTTTTGACTAAACCATTCTGTCTGTTTTTAAACTTAAACATAATTCTTAAATTCAAAAGAAAGGAATAAAATGGCTATAGTTCCAATATTGGTATAGTCTTATACAGTGTTGGGGTAGTTACTCAAAAAAGTAATTAGTTACTAGTTACTTCTTTAAATTGTAATGAGATTACTTTACTAGTTACTGCGTTGGAAAAGTAACTTCACTACTTATTACTTTACTTTCCTGTTTCTTAATTTACCGTGTAGCCTACATGGACAAACATCATATCAGTTTTTGCCCTATCATCACTTTATTGTAAAAATGTATACAAAATGACATGAAAGAACAATATCCCTGTCTGGACAAATAAATATGACGCACTGTAAAATTCACAAACAAAATGGGGTTCAAAATTCAAAATTTTAAAATGGTGTTTATCACAGAAGTTTCAAAACAGGCTGGGAGAATAAAACTCTTCTCCTGAGAACAAAACCAGCTTTTTATTCGACTCATGGTAATAATAATAATTTAAAAAAAAAGATGTCAATGAAAAATAATAAAATAAAGGTCACTTTATCCCATAAAATTCTTTATCCCCTAATTTAAAATGTATTTTTCTAAACCTGGGGAATTAATGGTCGACAGGGGAAGCATGTCTTCTACAATGAACCCTGCAACAATCCTGTTCATTTCGTTTTCCAAGACTTTCGAGCCTTGTTTTTACTTGACGCGTCCGAACGAGCGGAAAGGTGCGCGCGGCAAACACCGCACGCGATGCCGCATCCGAGGATGAACGACAAGAAGCCGAACCTGCACCGAACATGGAGCCTACATCTCCGCAACGGCACCCAGTTTGCGCATCTAAATCAGTTATTTATGTTTACAAAATGAGCCTAAGATCCATGTTTTATAAAATGTCCACGAAACTTAATGAAATGTTTAGTGAAATTAGAAAATAGAGATCGTTCATTTAGTTCTTTAGCCTAGCCTATATACATGTTTTTATATCGACATATTTTGTTCTAATGTCACAAATAATAATCTTAGGATTTACTATAGCCTACATTTCACTCAAATATTTTTGTGCTTTCGAGCAATAAACTGAAAGTAATGTGAATATTGCCATTTGTTGAAACCCGTCTCTCTCTCTCTCCACTTCCCTCTCTCTCTCACTCAAATCGTTCTCTATGGCAACGGCGCGCACGCACCACTAGACGGAACTCTCCACACAGGCAAACACGGCTTGGGTAGGTAACGCAGGAAAGCGCGTTCCTTTATTATAGTAAAGTAGTGTAGTTACCAATATTTTCAGTGTAATGCGTTACTTTACTTACCCAAACTCGTTTGTAACTCGTTACCCCCAACACTGGTCTTATAGAAAATAAATGGTGAATAATAACATTTTTAATTCCTCATCCAATCATCCTTTTGTTATGGATCAATATCATAGCTAGAGACGTAGAAAAGGGCTGCACGGTTTTGCAATAAATAATAATAAATAAAATAAAATAAACATATAAATATTGTAATTGCAATTAAATTAGATTTGTGTGGCAGCTGCATGTACAATTATTATTATTAATAATAATAACATTAATAATAATACAAATGAGCTTAGAATAAAAATTTAAATGGTTTATTACATTAAAAACAGGCCATATTTTTAATAAATAAATAAGCTATCATTCATAGTGCACTAAATTTTAAACATTTTAAATTACAACATTGTTTGTGAAAGTCCAACAAAGTTAAATGTATACTCAAACCTGAAAAGTTGTGTGGCTCCGTTTTCATTTGATTATCATTGTGGCAGCAGTTGGAACACTGTGTTACAACTAGGCTAACCCCGCTGTGTATTACATATTTTAAACCTAGCTAACAGTCGCTAGGAATTACTGACATGTTTCAAAACGGTGCTGTGTTTGAGCCAACAAGACAGTGATTAAGGCAATATAAAGTTAGATTTGGACGCGTATACATCCAACCCGGAAACAGAAAAAAATCTACGATGAAAAAAATTTACTTTCATGATGTCAAAACACTCTTTGTCCATTATCTTCACGAAATATAATCAAAACGTTCCGCAAATTCGCGGGAGACCGTCTTCTGGCAGCAAGAGAAAAAGAGCGGGAAGACAGCCGGCTAGATACTGACAAACTATGTAAAATGTCCGTGTTACATTTAACCCCGCGTTAGGCCTACATTTATCCCCGCGCTCCCCTATTCTGTAGCTTCTGGCAGTGATGTTTCACCTCATGAAATATAGTTTATGTTCACATTTATGACACAGACAGTAGATAATATTATGTTCACATTTATGACACAGACAGTAGATATAGGCTTCTGCCAGGCACTTTCAGGGATACAAATCGAAAAAATATGTATAGGCTATATGTGCATATTTATATGCAAAATACTCCTTTTTTCACGTCAACTATGTGCTATGGTCATTAAATGGCTTTCCTTTTCACTTAAGTCCAGCAAATAATTCATTTATTTTTACACATTTGGTGGCATCTGCCAGTTATTGTCGTTGTTATGAAGTACAGTATGCATAATTCATTTTGAACACTATAATGCTTTCAAAATCTGAGGTAAATTATCCGTTATGGCTTGTGGCACAGTGACCTATTTTTAACTAAAAATAAATAATGTGTACTCATAACCAGTGTAATTTCTTCATTCTGTCAGCCGCGACGTCGCAGAAATAGGAACCGTTTCTAAATTAGAAACTTCGCATGTCGCCGTCGCGTATGGTTAGGACAAAAACTCTGATTTATTAACATGGAAAAGATACCTTTTGTCGCGTGTCGCGGCGTCGTGTGTAGGACACGGTGTAAGCGGCCGCTTCTCAAGTCTAGAATCTGAACTTGATTCCGATTGGCCAGTGTCAGACAGTCAGACCTGTCAGTCTCGCAGCTCGCGTCAGCTTCATGCGGCTTCATGAGAGAGACGCATAAGTCATAGAATATATTTACAATTAATAATGATTTAAAAACAAAATACATAACGCGCCGGGCCGCCGGCCCAACCAGACCGCGGCCCACCAGGAATCTCCCGGTAGTCCCGATGGCCAGTACATGCCTTAGTATCTTTAATATATTTTCATAATTTTGAAGAAGTTTGGTGTGGGAATAATTAAAAATTACTTAAGAGGGGGGAAATAAAAATGTAAAGGCTGGTTTTGCAAAACATTCACATACAGACTGAAACAACCGACTTTGTTTTGCTGGCTTAAAGTTGCTTGGGCTAATGAGATCTATAAGTGTACCGAGTTTAATATTATTATATGCAAGTGTGTTTGATTTATGGACCCAATTTTCAGACCAAGTTAATGGACCAAGTTAATTTAATTAATGAACTAATTATATAAAACTATTGTCAATGCACTACAATTAAACTGGCTATGTGCCTTTACTTATAAAAAAATAAAATAAAAACTTATTTAAAAAATCCCAGGCTTAAGAAATGTATTTTATTTATGCTGGCTAGACACACAGCAGTTAAATGGTTAATTAAGCCCCCTCTCCCTGCTAACACACACACACACACACACACACACACACACACAGGCAAAGGCTAAGACATATGCTCAGAGGGAGTATGACTACATTCAAACTAAAATATCTGACTTTCTGTGGGTCCTAGCTATTGAGTGTGAATTAGAAAGTTGTCCGGCTCGAAGAGTACAATATACATACTGATTTTTGTAACTGTAGATAAAACTAACAACCCCACTTTTGTCAAAAGGTGGCGCTACTGAGCCCTCACCACGCCCGCTTCTGAAACTTTGCACATGTCTACTGGCTAATAAATGTGATGTGTCTGATGAGTTTCATGCAATTTGAAGCATGCTAAGGGTCTCAAAAGCATCCTAAAAGAATGGTAAAGTTTGATGCATCGCCATGGCAACAGTTTCAACGATATCAAGAATCCATTCACAGGTCTTCATCTGCCGTATGTTTACATTATACAGATGAAGTTTGAAGCAAATCGGGTTAAAATAAGAGGGTGATTTTAAAGCATTTTGAAAGTGACACACTTCCTGCTGCCAGTTGGTGGCGCTATAACTTTGACACACAATAGTCACATCCATGTGATAGTCCTCTTACAGCGAACGCACTCCTGAAGTTTCATCAAGATCGGTTGATGTATGCTGAAGTTATGACACACTTCCTGTTTCACGTTTCTCGCCATGATTTCGTTTCCTCGCCACGGCCAAACCGTTCGAGATATCAAAAATCCCCTCGCAAACTTTCATCCTCAATGTCTTGACTTCACGCTGACTGAGTTTCGTAGAATTTGGATAAGAGCTCTAGGAGGAGTATTAAAAATTCCATTGCAAGTGTTTTACAAAGAACCTTAAATAACTGACTTCCTGTTGGGCTGGGGTAAAAAGTAAAAGTGCGACGTATATATGAAATGATGAGATCAACATGTGTACCGAGTTTCATATTAGTACATACAAGCGTGTTTGATTTATGGACCAAGTGTTCGGACCCCATTCCAGGTGGCGCTGTCGAGCCCCCCTGCCACGCCCGGGTCCCATCTTCAGCCCGGCCCTAATGGCGGCGGGTTCTGACCCGTGTGCAAAGTTTCAAGAGTTTTCGAGCACGTTAAGGGCCCCAAAAGTGCCCAAATAGTCGTATAAATAATAATAATAATAATAAATATAGCTGCGAGCAGCGATTGCGGGCCCAAGCCGGTGGCACCGCAACCCCGGTGCCTTTAGTTACCTAAAGGCACCGGGATGGCGGTACCGCCGGCTTTGGCCCGCAATCGCTGCTCGCAGCTATATTTATATATATATATATATATATATATATATATATATATATATATATATATATATATATATATATATATATATATATATAAAGCCGGTGGCACCGCACCCTTGGTGCTTTTAGGGTTATTCTACATGACGTGCAAAAACGTAACCCCCGCTTTTACTGTCAAAAAGAAGTGTGCTGAAGAGCTTGCAGCAGTGAAGGCTCTGCAAAAGTGCGGATCGAGGGCACATTTTAACCACAAAGTATGCATGAGCAACCTTCTGAAAGGTCAGGTGTACATCAAGGTCTACATCTGTACTGTGTTTACATTATAGTATGTAGGGATGCGCCGCTCCGATACTCAGGATCGTTATCAGCTCCGATACTGCCATCTTTGCCGGATCGGGTATATTTACACCACTTTAATCAAACCACTCTTCTTTAAAACATTACGATGTGATTTTTTCCACATGTATTTTGTTACTCTTATTGAGCTATTTTGTCCGCATAAAAGATTCACTGCCAATCGTACGTGCTCACATCATTCTCTTTCTGTGAAAGCTGTATACTGCATTCACAGTTTTCACTCTACAGCTATTGACCAGAGCACTGAAATTATTTCTCACTTAAACTACAATCAAATGGATTTTCCCACACATTTTGCATTAGTCCTCTGCATGGCATTTTATTATTTTCTGAGCAGCTTCAGAAGTGCATGCACACAGCCTAGAACACATGACACGCACACACAGTCACGAGAGAGGCGCGATCGAACTCTGTGTGTGTTTGTGTGTGAACAATGGAAACTCCATTTTGTTCATACAGGAAAATATTCAGACTAATGTCTTTTGGGAGCAACAGAATACATGTAACAGCATTATGTAATCAGGAAACAAAAATCCAGTAACTGTATATTATTACAGTGAGTTACATCAAAAAAGTAATCAGATTGTAGTTACTTTTTGAAAAAGTATAAAGTACTTAAAGCCAATTAATATAAAGTGGGACCCTTTTTTATGAAATAATTTGTAACTGTATCGGAATACATTTTTTAAAGTAACCCTCCCAAGCCTGGTCTTGTGTGGACGTCGTGAAATTAGAAAATAGAGATCGTTCATTTAGTTCTTTAGCCTATATACATGTTTTTATATCCACATATTTTGTTCTAATGTCACAAATAATAATCTTAGGGTTTACTATAGCCTACATTTCACTCAAATATTTTTGTACTTTCGAGCAATAAACTGAAAGTAATGTGAATATTGCCATTCAGGGCTGGACTGGGACAAAAAATCAGCCCTGGACACTTCATCCAGACTGGCCCACTATGCAAACACACACACACGTGCATTAATCTATACGTGCATTAATCTGCATGTAAAATTACTGATTAGATTTTATTTACTATCAAAACCAAGAAAAAACTATTAAAATAATAAACAAAGGGAATGGAAATGATTTTATAAGGCTTTATTGTAAATAACTGGTCTGAATTTATGTGCCACTTAATATTTTAATAGAATATTCTTAGGCTACATATATTTCATGAAGTGCAACATCACGGTGAGGACCTACAGAAATATATATTCTGTAGCTCCTGGCAGTGATGTTTCACCTCATGAAATATAGTTTATATAATATAGCATAAGAATATTCTGTTACAATATTATGTTCACATTTATGACACAGACAGTAGATAATATTATGTTCACATTTATGACAAAGACAGTATAGGCACTTTCCAGGCACTGGAACTTATAGGCACTTTCCAGGCACTCTCCAGACCAGGCACTTTCAGGGAGACAAATTTAAAAAATATGTATTTATGTGCATATTTATATGCAAAATACTCCTTTTTTCACATCAACTATGTGCTACGGTCATTAACACTAGAACTACCGGAATTCCATAACTACTACAACGACCATAGCGGTCATTCTGACCGTTCAAACTTTAACGTTCATTTGGCTGTACTGAACGTCATTTTCGTCATGTCATATCTGCATTTGAACCTTTCTCTTTAAGTTTTCCAGTGACACTTATAATTCCTGTTGTCATGTTATAATGCCATCGCCCTTAAAACAAGCAAAATATTATATCATATTATAAAGCCAATACAAAAATATTTCCCGACAGGTGCTGCCGAGGAAAGTTTTGCGTCAAAAATATTTTTTCACCGCACTCTCCACGTGAATAGACATGCAAAAAATCTAGGAAACGTCAAAGCTTCATACAGTAGCCTACAGCCCTGTTATACAAATACAATCAATGTGAAATCTAAAAATAAATAGATATACAATGTTAAGATAGATGATAATAAAGATGTGGGCTCATTTGAACGGTGGAAACCCCAATATTCATTCACTGACGTTACGCACACACACATAGGAAAACACCGCTTCGCGTGCAGCTTCAGTCCCTCACACTAGGCTACTTTGTGACATTTGGCACATGACTCCTTGATTTAATTTTTGCAGTTTCTCCTTACTTGGCACTGCCTTCATCATCTTCGTCCCGGACCGCCTACCTGACTCTCGCACCAGTTGAGTGGCTTTTGATTTCATGTTGTCGGAGCGAAATTCGCTTGCCAGTTGCGTGATGGACGCGAAACTTGCTCATTTGTGCACTTCTACAATATGTGCGTGTTGATCGCGGGAAATATAGCGGACTTATGATATTTATAATGCGTGCGGTCAAAATGACCGCCATGGCCATTCTAGGTAGAAATAGGACGCAACTGTTTTGTGTTTTGTGATTGTAATAAAATAACAGTGCCAGAATAAAATATACACATATTTAGTAAAAGTCAGAGTCCTACAGCCACATTGATTTTATTTTAACAAATAAGTTATTACACTGTAAATTTTAAAAACGGTCAAAATGACCGCCTTGGGAGTTCTGGTGTTAAATGGCTATCCTTTTCACTTAAGTCCAGCAAATAATTCATTTATTTTAACACATTTGGTGGCATCTGCCTCAAGTTATTGTCGTTGTTATGAAATACAGTCGTATGTTTGCATAGAATTCATTTTGAACACTATAATATTACATGCTTTCAAAATCTGAGGTAAATTATCCGTTATGGCTTGTGGCACAGTGACCTATTTTTAACTAAAAATAAATAATGTGTACTCATAACCAGTGTAATTTCTTCATTCTGTCAGCCGCGACATCGCAGAAATAGGAACCGTTTCTAAATTAGAAAAAACTTCGCATGTCGCCGTCGCGTCTGGTTAGGACAAAAACTCTGATTTACATGGAAAAGATACCTTTTATCGCGTGTCGCGGCGTCGTGTGTAGTTAGGACATATTGTACTGTAACGGTAGTCGATACGCGTTCTTCTGATCATTAAAAAGAATGAGGTTATATTGACAGATGAATAGGCTACGCTCAGTTTATCAAATACGCTCAGTTTATTAAATGTCTCTTGCAAACTATGAAGAGACAATGATGAATCAATACACACTGACATGGCGATGCTGGACTGATTCTTTATTTACACCATCATACAGTAATTTTGTCGGTTGTTTATTACAGATATTAGCATGCATTTTATTGATCATCAGCTAATTTCATCAATAGACATCAATAAGAGAGAGTGGCAACAGCCCTTGTAAGAGTCAAGAGATCATTTCTTTCTTTACTTGAAGATGATTGTGTAGATGATTAAGCGTCTCTGACTTACTTTCACTTTTATTTGCGATGTTTGCACGTTGGTTTGCTGCTTATCTGCGGTGGTGATGCGTGTCGCAGTAGCGCCGACATGTCTGACTATAACAGCCTGTAAACGCTCTCACTCGTTTATTTTTTAGCATTTTTGGGAGGAGTAAAATATACATGTGTGATATCAACAACCAGATTGCGTTTACACGTAAAGATCCGAACACAATGCGAGCCAGACTACCTCCAGATGGTCAGGCAAATCGATCACAATCCGATCACAACGTAATACCTTGCATTGATATTTCTTTTTTATTATCCGGATAACTTATCTGGATACAGATCGCATTTTAATACCAGGTGTAGGGGTCTCAGAGACGAGACCGGCGAGAAACTTCACGAGACCTGCGGAAAGCCTCCACAGGGCGGGGAGATACTATACTGCCTATGGGAGCGGCCGCTTCTCCGCTCTTGATTCCGATTGGCCAGTGTCAGACAGTCAGACCTGTCAGTCTCGCAGCTGGACCAAGTTTATGGACCAAGTTAATTTAATTAATAAACTAATTTTATAAAACTATTGTCAATGCACTACAATTTAACTGGTTATATTATGCATTCACTTATAAAAATTAAAATAAAAACTTATTTAAAACATACCAGGCTTAAGAAATGTATTAAGAAATTACACAGCAGAAAAAAACACACAGCACTGAAATGGTTAAGTTAAGCCCCTCCCCCTACTAACACACACACAGAGAGAGACAGAGATGTAGGCTCAAAGGGAGCATGACCAGATTCAAACAAACATATCTTACTTTCTGTGGGTCCTAGTTAAAGAGTGTCAATTAGAAAGTTGTCCGGCTCGAGGAGTACAATATACATACTGATTTTTGTAACTGTGGATAAAACTAACAACCCAACTTTTGTCAAAAGGTGGCGCTACTGAGCCCTCACCACGCCCGTTTCTGAAACTTTGCACATGTCTACTGGCTAATAAATGTGATGTGTCTGAGGAGTTTCATGCAATTTGAAGCATGCTAAGGGTCTCAAAAGCATCCTAAAAGAATGGTAAAGTTTGATGCGTCACCACGGCAACAGTTTCAAAGATATTAAGAATCCATTCACAGGTCTACATCTGCCGTATGTTTACATTATACAGATGAAGTTTGAAGCAAATCGGGTTAAAATAAGAGGGTGATTTCAAAGCATTTTGAAAGTGACACACTTCCTGCTGCCAGTTGGTGGCGCTATAACTTTGACACACAATAGTCACATCCATGTGATCGTCCTCTTACGGCGAACACACTCCTGAAGTTTCATCAAGATCAGTTAATGTATGCTGAAGTTAGGACACACTTCCTGTTTCACGTTTCTCACCATAATTTTGTTTCCTCGCCACAGCCAAACCGTTCGAGATATCAAAAATCCCCTCGCAATTTTTGATCATCTATGTCTTGACTTCAGGCTGACTGAGTTTCGTTCCATGCGGATGAATGCTCTAGGAGGAGTACATTAAATTCCATTGCAAGCATTTAAAAAAAAACCGTAAATATCTGACTTCCTGTTGGGCTGGGGTAAAAAGTAAAAGTGCGATGAATATATGAAACGATGAGATCGACATGTGTACCGAGTTTCATATTATTACATGCAAGCGTGTTTGATTTATGGACAAAGTGTTCAGACCCTGTTCCAGGGGGCGCTGACGAGCCGCCCTGCCACGCCCGGGTACCAGCTTCAGCCCGGCTCTGATGGCCGCGGGTTCTGACCCGTGTGCAAAGTTTCAAGAGTTTTTGAGCATGTTAAGGGCCCCGAAAGTGCCCGGATAGTCGTTAGGAAAAAAAAAAAAAAAAAAAAAAAAAAAAAAATAATAATAATCCTAAGGAAAACAATAGGGCCTTCGCCCTTTCAGGGCTTGGGCCCTAATAATAATAATAATAATAATAATCCTAAGGAAAACAATAGGGCCTTCGCCCTTCCAGGGCTTGGGCCCTGAATATATATATAAATATAGCTGCGAGCAGCGATTGCGGGCCCAAGCCGGTGGCACCGCAACCCCGGTGCCTTTAGTTACCTAAAGGCACCGGGATGGCGGTACCGCCGGCTTTGGCCCGCAATCGCTGCTCGCAGCTATATTTATATATATATATATATATATATACTATATATATATATATATATATATATATATATATATATATATAAAGCCGGTGGCACCGCACCCTTGGTGCTTTTAGGGTTATTCTACATGACGTGCAAAAACGTAACCCCCGCTTTGACTGTCAAAAAGAAGTGTGCTGAAGAGCTTGCAGTAGTGAAGGCTCTGCAAAAGTGTGGATCGAGGGCACATTTTAACCACAAAGTATGCATGAGCAACCTTCTGAAAGGTCAGGTGTACATCAAGGTCTACATCTGTACTGTGTTTACATTATAGTATGTAGGGATGCGCCGATCCGATACTCAGGATCGTTATCAGCTCCGATACTGCCATCTTTGCCGGATCGGGTATATTTACACCACTTTAATCAAACCACTCTTCTTTAAAACATTACGATGTGATTTTTTCCACATGTATTTTGTTACTCTTATTGAGCTATTTTGTCCGCATAAAAGATTCACTGCCAATCGTACGTGCTCACATCATTCTCTTTCTGTGAAAGCTGTATACTGCATTCACCAGTTTTCACTCTACAGCTATTGACCAGAGCACTGAAATTATTTCTCACTTAAACTACAATCAAATGGATTTTCCCACACATTTTGCATTAGTCCTCTGCATGGCATTTTATTATTTTCTGAGCAGCTTCAGAAGTGCATGCACACAGCCTAGAACACATGACACGCACACACAGTCACGAGAGAGGCGCGATCGAACTCTGTGTGTGTTTGTGTGTGAACAATGGAAACTCCATTTTGTTCATACAGGAAAATATTCAGACTAATGTCTTGTGGGAGCAACAGAATACATGTAACAGCATTATGTAATCAGGAAACAAAAATCCAGTAACTGTATATTATTACAGTGAGTTACATCAAAAAAAGTAATCAGATTGTAGTTACTTTTTGAAAAAGTATAAAGTACTTAAAGCCAATTAATATAAAGTGGGACCCTTTTTTATGAAATAATTTGTAACTGTATCGGAATACATTTTTTAAAGTAACCCTCCCAAGCCTGGTCTTGTGTGGACGTCGTGAAATTAGAAAATAGAGATCGTTCATTTAGTTCTTTAGCCTATATACATGTTTTTATATCCACATATTTTGTTCTAATGTCACAAATAATAATCTTAGGGTTTACTATAGCCTACATTTCACTCAAATATTTTTGTACTTTCGAGCAATAAACTGAAAGTAATGTGAATATTGCCATTCAGGGCTGGACTGGGACAAAAAATCAGCCCTGGACACTTCATCCAGACCGGCCCACTATGCAAACACACACACACGTGCATTAATCTATACGTGCATTAATCTGCATGTAAAATTACTGATTAGATTTTATTTATTATCAAAACCAAGAAAAAACTATTAAAATAATAAACAAAGGGAATGGAAATGATTTTATAAGGCTTTATTGTAAATAACTGGTCTGAATTTATGTGCCACTTAATATTTTAATAGAATATTCTTAGGCTATACTACATATATTTCATGAAGTGCAACATCACGGTGAGGACCTACAGAAATATATATTCTGTAGCTCCTGGCAGTGATGTTTCACCTCATGAAATATAGTTTATATAATATAGCATAAGAATATTCTGTTACAATATTATGTTCACATTTATGACACAGACAGTAGATAATATTATGTTCACATTTATGACACAGACAGTATAGGCTTCTGCCAGGCACTTTCAGGGAGACAAATTTAAAAAATATGTATTTATGTGCATATTTATATGCAAAATACTCCTTTTTTCACATCAACTATGTGCTATGGTCATTAACACTAGAACTACCGGAATTCCATAACTACTACAACCAGGGCCGGCGATTGCTATAGGCGAACTAGGCGGTTGCCTAGGGCGCTAAATGTGTTGGGGGCGCCGCGGACGCGCGCTCTAGTGTCGCCCTTGACCTACTTCACATTCTCTGCTACTACCCATTTATCGAGAAATCACAGGTTAGAATGAGAAGCGAAAAAAAAATGTTTTTTAAACATGATCATCCTAAGGCGTCCCTCGTTTCATTACTTTAATTACTGATTATTAGATTGAATTGATGATTATTGTCGATCTTTTCTGGAGGGTTGCGTTACGTTACGTTAGGCAAGTGCGCAACTGCTGGAGCGGTATAAACCTTCTGGTCCACAGGAACGAACATAAAAAGAAAGCCCAGTATAAAGGTAAGCCTTCTCATCTCTATGGAAGCTTGTTTCCGCCACTGAATAAAAAAATAAAATAAATAATTGCGACTTTTTATCTCACAATTCTGAATTTTTCTCAGAATTACGAGTTATAAAGTCAGAATTGTGAGTTATAAAGTCAGGATTTCGTTTTATAAAGTCGGAATTGCGAGATATAAAGTCAGAATTGCGAGATATAAAGTCAGAATTGCGAAATATAAAGTCAGAATTGTGAGATATAAAGTCAGAATTGCGAGATATAAAGTCAGAATTGTGAGATATAAAGTCAGAATTGTGAGATATAAAGACAGAATTGCGTGATATAAAGTCGCAATTCTGAGAAAAAAAGACAGAATTGTGAGATAAAAAGTCGCAATTATTTATTTTATTTTTTTATTCAGTGGCGGAAACAAGCTTCCATACATCTCAGCCATTAAAGTGTCAAACGAAATAAATAGGCTACTTCCCGGTGTAGCGTAGGGCCTACTTGAGATTCCTAGTGACCGACGTGCGTTTTGGGCCAATACATAGCCTACTTTTATTTATTGTTTTGTCTTAACGGCCCATAAAACTCAAACATCAGCAGTCCATTCGTTTTGTTTTGCTTAATTGGAGGCGTTGAGTTGCTTCCAAGTAGCTATAGCTTACTATAGCAAGTATATAAATTTGTTCAAAATCAATTATGAAGGTTTATTTTATTTTTCATTGCACTTTTTTTTTACAATATATAGTGTAATGTATACAGACACTGTAACTAAAAGAGGTTTGAAATTTCCTTGCTTCGATTTTCTGTAGAATTAAATATTTAAATTTGATTTAAAAATGAATTAAACATTAAAATGCACATCATTTTCTTATGGGGACACGAAACCCCCTTAGCCTTGTAGCAGCCAGGTAGTGATTGTAATTTATCCACTATAAGTTACATTACATAGTTGCATTGTACAAATACATTTTTTTTATGTAGGATGATAGAAATATCCTTGAACGTCATTTGTAGGTAGCATTTGAATGAACAATTTATTACAGATGATTCTTCAACTCTGAAGTTTTGGAGTGATTTATAAGAGCATTTTTGTTAATTTAACAAATACTCATCATCAGTTTTGGGCATGTTGCTTAAAAAAGAGTAATTGGTTATAGTTACTAGTTCTCACAAATAATAACTGAGTTAGAAACTGAATTAAATCATTATAAAAGTAACTAGCAGGGAAAGTAACTATTACGTTACTTAAAAAAAAAGTTAAAAATAGGCCTATGTCAAATAACTTGGATGTCCCCATAATTAAATATGTTAAATTAATGAAATGGATTGGACACTATAGAATAAATTATTATTATAAAACATAGTAGCTAAACTTATCTTTCACTATCGTAATGTTACTGTGGGACAATGTGGGAGACACCAATAAAATGCAATATATTATTTTAAATATTATCATATGGGGGGCGCAAAAAATCAATCTCGCCTAGGGCAACCAAAGGGATAGAGCCGGCCCTGACTACAACGACCATAGCGGTCATTCTGACCGTTCAAACTTTAACGTTCATTTGGCTGTACTGAACGTCATTTTCGTCATGTCATATCTGCATTTGAACCTTTCTCTTTAAGTTTTCCAGTGACACTTATAATTCCTGTTGTCATGTTATAATGCCATCGCCATTAAAACAAGCAAAATATTATATCATATTATAAAGCCAATACAAAAATATTTCCCGACAGGTGCTGCCGAGGAAAGTTTTGCGTCAAAAATATTTTTTCACCGCACTCTCCACGTGAATAGACATGCAAAAAATCTAGGAAACGTCAAAGCTTCATACAGTAGCCTACAGCCCTGTTATACAAATAGGCCTACAATCAATGTGAAATCTAAAAATAAATAGATATACAATGTTAAGATAGATGATAATAAAGATGTGGGCTCATTTGAACGGTGGAAACCCCCCGCTTCATTCACTGACGTTACGCACACACACATAGGAAAACACCGCTTCGCGTGCAGCTTCAGTCCCTCACACTACTTTGTGACATTTGGCACATGACTCCTTGATTTAATTTTTGCAGTTTCTCCTTACTTGGCACTGCCTTCATCATCTTCGTCCCGGACCGCCTACCCGACTCTCGCACCAGTTGAGTGGCTTTTGATTTCATGTTGTCGGAGCGAAATTCGCTTGCCAGTTGCGTGATGGACGCGAAACTTGCTCATTTGTGCACTTCTACAATATGTGCGTGTTGATCGCGGGAAATATAGCGGACTTATGATATTTATAATGCGTGCGGTCAAAATGACCGCCATGGCCATTCTAGGTAGAAATAGGACGCAACTGTTTTGTGTTTTGTGATTGTAATAAAATAACAGTGCCAGAATAAAATATACACATATTTAGGAAAAGTCAGAGTCCTACAGCCACATTGATTTTATTTTAACAAAGTTATTACACTGTAAATTTTAAAAACGGTCAAAATGACCGCCTTGGGAGTTCTGGTGTTAAATGGCTATCCTTTTCACTTAAGTCCAGCAAATAATTCATTTATTTTAACACATTTGGTGGCATCTGCCTCAAGTTATTGTCGTTGTTATGAAATACAGTCGTATGTTTGCATAGAATTCATTTTGAACACTATAATATTACATGCTTTCAAAATCTGAGGTAAATTATCCGTTATGGCTTGTGGCACAGTGACCTATTTTTAACTAAAAATAAATAATGTGTACTCATAACCAGTGTAATTTCTTCATTCTCTCAGCCGCGACATCGCAGAAATAGGAACCGTTTCTAAATTAGAAAAAACTTCGCATGTCGCCGTCGCGTCTGGTTAGGACAAAAACTCTGATTTACATGGAAAAGATACCTTTTATCGCGTGTCGCGGCGTCGTGTGTAGTTAGGACATATTGTACTGTAACGGTAGTCGATACGCGTTCTTCTGATCATTAAAAAGAATGAGGTTATAGGCTATTGACAGATGAATAGGCTACGCTCAGTTTATCAAATACGCTCAGTTTATTAAATGTCTCTTGCAAACTATGAAGAGACAATGATGAATCAATACACACTGACATGGCGATGCTGGACTGATTCTTTATTTACACCATCATACAGTAATTTTGTCGGTTGTTTATTACAGATATTAGCATGCATTTTATTGATCATCAGCTAATTTCATCAATAGACATCAATAAGAGAGAGTGGCAACAGCCCTTGTAAGAGTCAAGAGATCATTTCTTTCTTTACTTGAAGATGATTGTGTAGATGATTAAGCGTCTCTGACTTACTTTCACTTTTATTTGCGATGTTTGCACGTTGGTTTGACGCTCAGCTGCTGCTTATCTGCGGTGGTGATGCGTGTCGCAGTAGCGCCGACATGTCTGACTATAACAGCCTGTAAACGCTCTCACTCGTTTATTTTTTAGCATTTTTGGGAGGAGTAAAATATACATGTGTGATATCAACAACCAGATTGCGTTTACACGTAAAGATCCGAACACAATGCGAGCCAGACTACCTCCAGATGGTCAGGCAAATCGATCACAATCCGATCACAACGTAATACCTTGCATTGATATTTCTTTTTTATTATCCGGATAACTTATCTGGATACAGATCGCATTTTAATACCAGGTGTAGGGGTCTCAGAGACGAGACCGGCGAGAAACTTCACGAGACCGGCGGAATGCCTCCACAGGGCGGGGAGATACTATACTGCCTATGGGAGCGGCCGCTTCTCCGCTCTTGATTCCGATTGGCCAGTGTCAGACAGTCAGACCTGTCAGTCTCGCAGCTGGACCAAGTTTATGGACCAAGTTAATTTAATTAATAAACTAATTATATAAAACTATTGTCAATGCACTACAATTTAACTGGTTATATTATGCCTTCACTTATAAAAATTAAAATAAAAACTTATTTAAAACATACCAGGCTTAAGAAATGTATTAAGAAATTACACAGCAGAAAAAAACACACAGCACTGAAATGGTTAAGTTAAGCCCCTCCCCCTACTAACACACACACACAGAGAGAGACAGATATGTAGGCTCAAAGGGAGCATGACCAGATTCAAACAAACATATCTTACTTTCTGTGGGTCCTAGTTAAAGAGTGTCAATTAGAAAGTTGTCCGGCTCGAGGAGTACAATATACATACTGATTTTTGTAACTGTAGATAAAACTAACAACCCAACTTTTGTCAACAGGTGGCGCTACTGAGCCCTCACCACGCCCGTTTCTGAAACTTTGCACATGTCTACTGGCTAATAAATGTGATGTGTCTGAGGAGTTTCATGCAATTTGAAGCATGCTAAGGGTCTCAAAAGCATCCTAAAAGAATGGTAAAGTTTGATGCGTCACCACGGCAACAGTTTCAAAGATATTAAGAATCCATTCACAGGTCTACATCTGCCGTATATTTACATTATACAGATGAAGTTTGAAGCAAATCGGGTTAAAATAAGAGGGTGATTTCAAAGCATTTTGAAAGTGACACACTTCCTGCTGCCAGTTGGTGGCGCTATAACTTGACACACAATAGTCACATCCATGTGATCGTCCTCTTACGGCGAACACACTCCTGAAGTTTCATCAAGATCAGTTAATGTATGCTGAAGTTAGGACACACTTCCTGTTTCACGTTTCTCACCATAATTTTGTTTCCTCGCCACAGCCAAACCGTTCGAGATATCAAAAATCCCCTCGCAATTTTTGATCATCTATGTCTTGACTTCAGGCTGACCGAGTTTCGTTCCATGCGGATGAATGCTCTAGGAGGAGTACATTAAATTCCATTGCAAGCATTTTAAAAACAACCGTAAATATCTGACTTCCTGTTGGGCTGGGGTAAAAAGTAAAAGTGCGATGAATATATGAAACGATGAGATCGACATGTGTACCGAGTTTCATATTATTACATGCAAGCGTGTTTGATTTATGGACAAAGTGTTCAGACCCTGTTCCAGGGGGCGCTGACGAGCCGCCCTGCCACGCCCGGGTACCAGCTTCAGCCCGGCTCTGATGGCCGCGGGTTCTGACCCGTGTGCAAAGTTTCAAGAGTTTTTGAGCATGTTAAGGGCCCCAAAAGTGCCCGGATAGTCGTTAGAAAAAAAAAAAAAAAAAAAATAATCCTAAGGAAAACAATAGGGCCTTCGCCCTTTCAGGGCTTGGGCCCTAAATATAGCTGCGAGCAGCGATTGCGGGCCCAAGCCGGTGGCACCGCAACCCCGGTGCCTTTAGTTACCTAAAGGCACCGGGATGGCGGTACCGCCGGCTTTGGCCCGCAATCGCTGCTCGCAGCTATATTTATATATATATATATATATATAAAGCCGGTGGCACCGCCACCTTGGTGCTTTTAGGGATATTCTACTTGACATGCAAAAACATAACCCCCGCTTTGACTGTCAAAAAGAAGTGTGCTGAAGAGCTTGCATCAGTGAAGGCTCTGCAAAAGTGCACATTGAGGGCACATTTTAACCACAAAGTATACGTGAGCAACCTTCTGAAAGGTCAGGTGTACATCCAGGTCTATCTACATCTGTACTGTGTTTACATTATAGTATTTAGGAATGCGCCGATCCGATACTCAGGATCGGTATCAGCTCCGATACTGCCATCTTTGCCGGATCGGGTATATTTACACCACTTTAATCAAACCACTCTTCTTTAAAACATTATGATGTGATTTATTTCACATGTATTTTATTACTCTTATTGAGCTATTTTGTCCACACACAGGACTCACTGCCAATTGTACGTGCTCACATCATTCTCTTTCTGTGAAAGCTGTATACTGCACTCACCAGTTTTCACTCTACAGCTATTGACCAGAGCACTGAAATTATTTCTCACTTAAACTACAATCAAATGGATTTTCTCACACATTTTGCGTTAGTCCTCCGCATGGCATTTTATTATTTTCTGCGCAGCTTCAGAAGTGCATGCACACAGCCTAGAACACATGACACGCACACACAGTCACGAGAGAGGCGCGATCGAATGTGTGTTTGTGTGCGAACAATGGAAACTCCTTTTTGTTCATACAGGAAAATATTCAGACTAATGTCTTGTGAGAGCAACAGAATCCATGCAACGGCATTATGTAATCAGGATACAAAAATCTAGTGAGTTACATCAAAAAAAGTAGTAATCAGATTGTAGTTACTTTTTGAAAAAGTATATAGTACTTAATGCCATTTAATATAAAGTGGGACCCTTTTTTATGAAATAATTTGTAACTGTATCGGAATACATTTTTAAAGTAACCCTCCCAAGCCTGGTCTTGTGTGCACGTCCGTTAATTTCACTTTTTAAGTTAGCGATTTTTAAGGCCCCAATCCTACTGTATTACCTATTATACTGTATTGCCAACTGTATTAATGTGTGGATATTGATCCAATAGTTCTACCTAATTTTGAACACAAGAGGGCAGTATAGCACTATGAATGATTTTTTTCTTTTTTGACTAAACCATTCTGTCTGTTTTTAAACTTTTTAAACATAATTCTTAAATTAAAAAAAAGGAATAAAATGGCTATAGTTCCAATATTGGTATAGTCTTATACAGTGTTGGGGTAGTTACTCAAAAAAGTAATTAGTTACTAGTTACTTCTGTAAATTGTAATGAGATTACTTTACTAGTTACTGCGTTGGAAAAATAACTTCACTACTTATTACTTTACTTTCCTGTTTCTTAATTTACCGTGTAGCCTACATGGACAAACATCATATCAGTTTTTGCCCTATCATCACTTTATTGTAAAAATGTATACAAAATGACATGAAAGAACAATATCCCTGTCTGCACAAATAAATATGCCGCACTGTAAAATTCACAAACAAAATGGGGTTCAAAATTCAAAATTTTAAAATGGTGTTTATCACAGAAGTTTCAAAACAGGCTGGGAGAATAAAACTCTTCTCCTGAGAACAAAACCAGCTTTTTATTCGACTCATGGTAATAATAATAATAATTAAAAAAAATAAAAGATGTCAATGAAAAATAATAAAATAAAGGTCACTTTATCCCATAAAATTCTTAATCCTAATTTAAAATGTATTTTTCTAAACCTGGGGAATTAATGGTCGACAGGGGAAGCATGTCTTCTACAATGAACCCTGCAACAATCCTGTTCATTTCGTTTTCCAAGACTTTCGAGCCTTGTTTTTACTTGACGCGTCCGAACGAGCGGAAAGGTGCGCGCGGCAAACAGCGCACGCGATGCCGCATCCGAGGATGAACGACAAGAAGTCGAACCTGCACCGAACATGGAGCCTACATCTCCGCAACGGCACCCAGTTTGCGCATCTAAATCAGTTATTTATGTTTACAAAATGAGCCTAAGATCCATGTTTTATAAAATGTCCACGAAACTTAATGAAATGTTTAGTGAAATTAGAAAATAGAGATCGTTCATTTAGTTCTTTAGCCTAGCCTATATACATGTTTTTATATCCACATATTTTGTTCTAATGTCACAAATAATAATCTTAGGATTTACTATAGCCTACATTTCACTCAAATATTTTTGTGCTTTCGAGCAATAAACTGAAAGTAATGTGAATATTGCCATTTGTTGAAACCCGTCTCTCTCTCTCCACTTCCCTCTCTCTCTCACTCAAATCGGTCTCTATGGCAACGGCGCGCACGCACCACTAGACGGAACTCTCCACACAGGCAAACACGGCTTGGGTAACGCAGGAAAGCGCGTTCCTTTAGTATAGTAAAGTAGTGTAGTTACCAATATTTTTAGTGTAATGCGTTACTTTACTTACCCAAACTCGTTTGTAACTCGTTACCCCCAACACTGGTCTTATAGAAAATAAATGGTGAATAATAACATTTTTAATTCCTCATCCAATCATCCTTTTGTTATGGATCAATATCATAGCTAGAGACGTAGAAAAGGGCTGCACGGTTTTGCAATAAATAATAATAAATAAAATAAAATAAACATATACATATTGTAATTGCAATTAAATTAGATTTGTGTGGCAGCTGCATGTACAATTATTATTATTAATAATAATAACATTAATAATAATACAAATGAGCTTAGAATAAAATATTAAATGGTTTATTACATTAAAAACAGGCCATATTTTTAATAAATAAATAAGCTATCATTCATAGTGCACTAAATTTTAAACATTTTAAATTACAACATTGTTTGTGAAAGTCCAACAAAGTTAAATGTATGCTCAAACCTGAAAAGTTGTGTGGCTCCGTTTTCATTTGATTATCATTGTGGCAGCAGTTGGAACACTGTGTTACAACTAACCCCGCTGTGTATTACATATTTTAAACCTAGCTAACAGTCGCTAGGAATTACTGACATGTTTCAAAACGGTGCTGTGTTTGAGCCAACAAGACAGTGATTAAGGCAATATAAAGTTAGATTTGGACGCGTATACATCCAACCCGGAAACAGAAAAAAATCTACGATGAAAAAATTTACTTTCATGATGTCAAAACACTCTTTGTCCATTATCTTCACGAAATATAATCAAAACGTTCCGCAAATTCGCGGGAGACCGTCTTCTGGCAGCAAGAGAAAAAGAGCGGAAAGACAGCCGGCTAGATACTGACAAACTATGTAAAATGTCCGTGTTACATTTAACCCCGCGTTAGGCCTACATTTATCCCCGCGCTCCCCTCTGTAGCTCCTGGCAGTGATGTTTCACCTCATGAAATATAGTTTATGTTCAAATTTATGACACAGACAGTAGATAATATTATGTTCACATTTATGACACAGACAGTAGGCTTCTGCCAGGCACTTTCAGGGATACAAATCGAACAAATATGTATATATGTGCATATTTAGCCTATATGCAAAATACTCCTTTTTTCACATCAACTATGTGCTATGGTCATTAAATGGCTTTCCTTTTCACTTAAGTCCAGCAAATAATTCATTTATTTTAACACATTTGGTGGCATCTGCCAGTTATTGTCGTTGTTATGAAGTACAGTCGTATGTTTGCATAATTCATTTTGAACACTAATGCTTTCAAAATCTGAGGTAAATTATCCGTTATGGCTTGTGGCACAGTGACCTATTTTTAACTAAAAATAAATAATGTGTACTCATAACCAGTGTAATTTCTTCATTCTGTCAGCCGCGACATCGCAGAAATAGGAACCGTTTCTAAATTAGAAACTTCGCATGTCGCCGTCGCGTCTGGTTAGGACAAAAACTCTGATTTACATGGAAAAGATACCTTTTATCGCGTGTCGCGGCGTCGTGTGTAGTTAGGACATATGTACTGTAACGGTAGTCGATACGCGTTCTTCTGATCATTAAAAAGAATGAGGTTATATTGACAGATGAATAGGCTACGCTCAGTTTATCAAATACGCTCAGTTTATTAAATGTCTCTTGCAAACTATGAAGAGACAATGATGAATCAATACACACTGACATGGCGATGCTGGACTGATTCTTTATTTACACCATCATACAGTAATTTTGTCGGTTGTTTATTACAGATATTAGCATGCATTTTATTGATCATCAGCTAATTTCATCAATAGACATCAATAAGAGAGAGTGGCAACAGCCCTTGTAAGAGTCAAGAGATCATTTCTTTCTTTACTTGAAGATGAATGTGTAGATGATTAAGCGTCTCTGACTTACTTTCACTTTTATTTGCGATGTTTGCACGTTGGTTTGACGCTCAGCTGCTGCTCATCTGCGGCGGTGATGCGTGTCGCAGTAGCGCCGTCATCTCTGACTATAACATAGCCTGTAAACGCTCTCACTCGTTTATTTTTTAGCATTTTTGGGAGGAGTAAAATATACATGTGTGATATCAACAACCAGATTGCGTTTACACGTAAAGATCCGAACACAATGCGAGCCAGACTACCTCCAGATGGTCAGGCAAATCGATCACAATCCGATCACAACGTAATACCTTGCATTGATATTTCTTTTTTATTATCCGGATAACTTATCTGGATACAGATCGCATTTTAATACCAGGTGTAGGGGTCTCAGAGACGAGACCGGCGAGAAACTTCACGAGACCGGCGGAATGCCTCCACAGGGCGGGGAGATACTATACACTGCCTATGGGAGCGGCCGCTTCTCCGCTCTTGATTCCGATTGGCCAGTGTCAGACAGTCAGACCTGTCAGTCTCGCAGCTGGACCAAGTTTATGGACCAAGTTAATTTAATTAATAAACTAATTATATAAAACTATTGTCAATGCACTACAATTTAACTGGTTATATTATGCCTTCACTTATAAAAATTAAAATAAAAACTTATTTAAAACATACCAGGCTTAAGAAATGTATTAAGAAATTACACAGCAGAAAAAAACACACAGCACTGAAATGGTTAAGTTAAGCCCCTCCCCCTACTAACACACACACAGAGAGAGACAGAGATGTAGGCTCAAAGGGAGCATGACCAGATTCAAACAAACATATCTTACTTTCTGTGGGTCCTAGTTAAAGAGTGTCAATTAGAAAGTTGTCCGGCTCGAGGAGTACAATATACATACTGATTTTTGTAACTGTAGATAAAACTAACAACCCAACTTTTGTCAAAAGGTGGCGCTACTGAGCCCTCACCACGCCCGTTTCTGAAACTTTGCACATGTCTACTGGCTAATAAATGTGATGTGTCTGAGGAGTTTCATGCAATTTGAAGCATGCTAAGGGTCTCAAAAGCATCCTAAAAGAATGGTAAAGTTTGATGCATCACCATGGCAACAGTTTCAAAGATATTAAGAATCCATTCACAGGTCTACATCTGCCGTATGTTTACATTATACAGATGAAGTTTGAAGCAAATCGGGTTAAAATAAGAGGGTGATTTCAAAGCATTTTGAAAGTGACACACTTCCTGCTGCCAGTTGGTGGCGCTATAACTTTGACACACAATAGTCACATCCATGTGATCGTCCTCTTACGGCGAACACACTCCTGAAGTTTCATCAAGATCGGTTAATGTATGCTGAAGTTAGGACACACTTCCTGTTTCACGTTTCTCACCATAATTTTGTTTCCTCGCCACAGCCAAACCGTTCGAGATATCAAAAATCCCCTCGCAATTTTTGATCGTCTATGTCTTGACTTCAGGCTGACCGAGTTTCGTTCCATGCGGATGAATGCTCTAGGAGGAGTACATTAAATTCCATTGCAAGCGTTTTAAAAACAACCGTAAATATCTGACTTCCTGTTGGGCTGGGGTAAAAAGTAAAAGTGCGATGAATATATGAAACGATGAGATTGACATGTGTACCGAGTTTCATATTATTACATGCAAGCGTGTTTGATTTATGGACAAAGTGTTCAGACCCTGTTCCAGGGGGCGCTGACGAGCCGCCCTGCCGCGCCCGGGTACCAGCTTCAGCCCGGCTCTGATGGCCGTGGGTTCTGACCTGTGTGCAAAGTTTCAAGAGTTTTTGAGCATGTTAAGGGCCCCAAAAGTGCCCGGATAGTCGTTAGAAGAAAAAAAAAATAATCCTAAGGAAAACAATAGGGCCTTCGCCCTTTCAGGGCTTGGGCCCTAATAATAATCCTAAGGAAAACAATAGGGCCTTCGCCCTTTCAGGGCTTGGGCCCTAATAATAATAATCCTAAGGAAAACAATAGGGCCTTCGCCCTTTCAGGGCTTGGGCCCTAATAATAATAATAATAAATATATATATATAAATATAGCTGCGAGCAGCGATTGCGGGCCCAAGCCGGTGGCACCGCAACCCCGGTGCCTTTAGTTACCTAAAGGCACCGGGATGGCGGTACCGCCGGCTTTGGCCCGCAATCGCTGCTCGCAGCTATATATATATATATATATATATATATATATATATATATATATATATATAAAGCCGGTGGCACCGCCACCTTGGTGCTTTTAGGGTTATTCTACTTGACATGCAAAAACATAACCCCCGCTTTGACTGTCAAAAAGAAGTGTGCTGAAGAGCTTGCATCAGTGAAGGCTCTGCAAAAGTGCACATTGAGGGCACATTTTAACCACAAAGTATGCGTGAGCAACCTTCTGAAAGGTCAGGTGTACATCCAGGTCTACATCTGTACTGTGTTTACATTATAGTATTTAGGAATGCGCCGATCCGATACTCAGGATCGGTATCAGCTCCGATACTGCCATCTTTGCCGGATCGGGTATATTTACACCACTTTAATCAAACCACTCTTCTTTAAAACATTATGATGTGATTTTTTTTCACATGTATTTTATTACTCTTATTGAGCTATTTTGTCCACACACAGGACTCACTGCCAATCGTACGTGCTCACATCATTTTCTTTCTGTGAAAGCTGTATACTGCACTCACCAGTTTTCACTCTACAGCTATTGACCAGAGCACTGAAATTATTTCTCACTTAAACTACAATCAAATGGATTTTCTCACACATTTTGCGTTAGTCCTCCGCATGGCATTTTATTATTTTTTGCGCAGCTTCAGAAGTGCATGCACACAGCCTAGAACACATGACACGCACACACAGTCATGAGAGAGGCGCGATCGAATGTGTGTTTGTGTGCGAACAATGGAAACTCCTTTTTGTTCATACAGGAAAATATTCAGACTAATGTCTTGTGGGAGCAACAGAATACATGCAACGGCATTATGTAATCAGGATACAAAAATCTAGTGAGTTACATCAAAAAAAGTAGTAATCAGATTGTAGTTACTTTTTGAAAAAGTATATAGTACTTAAAGCCATTTAATATAAAGTGGGACCCTTTTTTTATGAAATAATTTGTAACTGTATCGGAATACATTTTTAAAGTAACCCTCCCAAGCCTGGTCTTGTGTGCACGTCCGTTAATTTCACTTTTTAAGTTAGCGATTTTTAAGGCCCCAATCCTACTGTATTACCTATTATACTGTATTGCCAACTGTATTAATGTGTGGATATTGATCCAATAGTTCTCCCTAATTTTGAACACAAGAGGGCAGTATAGCACTATGAATGATTTTTTTCTTTTTTGACTAAACCATTCTGTCTGTTTTTAAACTTAAACATAATTCTTAAATTAAAAAAAGGAATAAAATGGCTATAGTTCCAATATTGGTATAGTCTTATACAGTGTTGGGGTAGTTACTCAAAAAGTAATTAGTTACTAGTTACTTCTGTAAATTGTAATGAGATTACTTTACTAGTTACTGCGTTGGAAAAATAACTTCACTACTTATTACTTTACTTTCCTGTTTCTTAATTTACCGTGTAGCCTACATGGACAAACATCATATCAGTTTTTGCCCTATCATCATTTTATTGTAAAAATGTATACAAAATGACATGAAAGAACAATATCCCTGTCTGCACAAATAAATATGCCGCACTGTAAAATTCACAAACAAAATGGGGTTCAAAATTCAAATTTTTAAAATGGTGTTTATCACAGAAGTTTCAAAACAGGCTGGGAGAATAAAACTCTTCTCCTGAGAACAAAACCAGCTTTTTATTCGACTCATGGTAATAATAATAATAATTAAAAAAAAAATAAAAGATGTCAATGAAAAATAATAAAATAAAGGTCACTTTATCCCATAAAATTCTTAATCCTAATTTAAAATGTATTTTTCTAAACCTGGGGAATTAATGGTCGACAGGGGAAGCATGTCTTCTACAATGAACCCTGCAACAATCCTGTTCATTTCGTTTTCCAAGACTTTCGAGCCTTGTTTTTACTTGACGCGTCCGAACGAGCGGAAAGGTGCGCGCGGCAAACAGCGCACGCGATGCCGCATCCGAGGATGAACGACAAGAAGCCGAAGCTGCACCGAACATGGAGCCTACATCTCCGCAACGGCACCCAGTTTGCGCATCTAAATCAGTTATTTATGTTTACAAAATGAGCCTAAGGTCCATGTTTTATAAAATGTCCACGAAACTTAATGAAATGTTTAGTGAAATTAGAAAATAGAGATCGTTCATTTACTATGTTTTTATATCCACATATTTTGTTCTAATGTCACAAATAATAATCTTAGGATTTACTATAGCCTACATTTCACTCAAATATTTTTGTCCTTTCGAGCAATAAACTGAAAGTAATGTGAATATTGCCATTTGTTGAAACCCGTCTCTCTCTCTCCACTTCCCCCTCTCTCTCACTCAAATCGGTCTCTATGGCAACGGCGCGCACGCACCACTAGACGGAACTCTCCACACAGGCAAACACGGCTTGGGTAACGCAGGAAAGCGCGTTCCTTTAGTATAGTAAAGTAGTGTAGTTACCAATATTTTCAGTGTAATGCGTTACTTTACTTACCTAAACTCGTTTGTAACTCGTTACCCCCAACACTGGTCTTATAGAAAATAAATGGTGAATAATAACATTTTTAATTCCTCATCCAATCATCCTTTTGTTATGGATCAATATCATAGCTAGAGACGTAGAAAAGGGCTGCACGGTTTTGCAATAAATAATAATAAATAAAATAAAATAAACATATAAATATTGTAATTGCAATTAAATTAGATTTGTGTGGCAGCTGCATGTACAATTATTATTATTATTATTAATAACATTAATAATAATACACATGAGCTTAGGATAAAAATTTAAATGGTTTATTACATTAAAAACAGGCCATATTTTTAATAAATAAATAAGCTATCATTCATAGTGCACTAAATTTTAAACATTTTAAATTACAACATTGTTTGTGAAAGTCCAACAAAGTTAAATGTATACTCAAACCTGAAAAGTTGTGTGGCTCCGTTTTCGTTTGATTATCATTGTGGCAGCAGTTGGAACACTGTGTTACAACTAACCCCGCTGTGTATTACATATTTTAAACCTAGCTAACAGTCGCTAGGAATTACTGACATGTTTCAAAACGGTGCTGTGTTTGAGCCAACAAGACAGTGATTAAGGCAATATAAAGTTAGATTTGGACGCGTATACATCCAACCCGGAAACAGAAAAAAATCTACGATGAAAAAATTTACTTTCATGATGTCAAAACACTCTTTGTCCATTATCTTCACGAAATATAATCAAAACGTTCCGCAAATTCGCGGGAGACCGTCTTCTGGCAGCAAGAGAAAAAGAGCGGAAAGACAGCCGGCTAGATACTGACAAACTATGTAAAATGTCCGTGTTACATTTAACCCGGCGTTAGGTCTACATTTATCCCCGCGCTCCCCTATTCTGTAGCTCCTGGCAGTGATGTTTCACCTCATGAAATATACTTTATGTTCACATTTATGACACAAACAGTAGATAATATTATGTTCACATTTATGACACAGACAGTAGATATAGGCTTCTGCGAGGCACTTTCAGGGATACAAATCGAAAAAATATGTATATATGTGCATATTTAGCCTATATGCAAAATACTCCTTTTTTCACGTCAACTATGTGCTATGGTCATTAAATGGCTTTCCTTTTCACTTAAGTCCAGCAAATAATTCATTTATTTTAACACATTTGGTGGCATCTGCCAGTTATTGTCGTTGTTATGAAGTACAGTCGTATGTTTGCATAATTCATTTTGAACACTATAATGCTTTCAAAATCTGAGGTAAATTATCCGTTATGGCTTGTGGCACAGTGACCTATTTTTAACTAAAAATAAATAATGTGTACTCATAACCAGTGTAATTTCTTCATTCTGTCAGCCGCGACGTCGCAGAAATAGGAACCGTTTCTAAATTAGAAACTTCGCATGTCGCCGTCGCGTATGGTTAGGACAAAAACTCAGATTTATTAACATGGAAAAGATACCTTTTATCGCGTGTCGCGGCGTCGTGTGTAGTTAGGACACGGTGTAAGCGCCCGCTTCTCAAGTCTAGAATCTGAACTTGATTCCGATTGGCCAGTGTCAGACAGTCAGACCTGTCAGTCTCTCAGCTCGCGTCAGCTTCATGCGGCTTCATGAGAGAGACGCATAAGTCCGGAATTGGACAATTTAACAATATACTTACGATAGAATATATTTACAATTAATAATGATTTAAAAACAAAATACATAACGCGCCGGGCCGCCGGCCCAACCAGACCGCGGCCCACCAGGAATCTCCCGGTAGTCCCGATGGCCAGTACATGCCTTATATCTTTAATATATTTTCATAATTTTGAAGAAGTTTGGTGTGGGAATAATTAAAAATTACTTAAGAGGGGGGAAATAAAAATGTAAAGGCTGGTTTTGCAAAACATTCACATACAGACTGAAACAACCGACTTTGTTTTGCTGGCTTAAAGTTGCTTGGGCTAATGAGATCTATAAGTGTACCGAGTTTAATATTATTATGTGCAAGTGTGTTTGATTTATGGACCCAATTTTCAGACCAAGTTAATGGACCAAGTTAATTTAATTAATGAACTAATTATATAAAACTATTGTCAATGCACTACAATTAAACTGGCTATGTGCCATTACTTATAAAAAAATAAAATAAAAACTTATTTAAAAAATCCCAGGCTTAAGAAATGTATTTTATTTATGCTGGCCAGACACACAGCAGTTAAATGGTTAATTAAGCCCCCTCTCCCTGCTAACACACACACACACACACACACACACACACACACACACACACACACACACACACACAGACAGGCAAAGGCTCAGACATATGCTCAGAGGGAGTATGACTACATTCAAACTAAAATATCTGACTTTCTGTGGGTCCTAGCTATTGAGTGTGAATTAGAAAGTTGTCCGGCTCGAAGAGTACAATATACATACTGATTTTTGTAACTGTAGATAAAACTAACAACCCCACTTTTGTCAAAAGGTGGCGCTACTGAGCCCTCACCACGCCCGTTTCTGAAACTTTGCACATGTCTACTGGCTAATAAATGTGATGTGTCTGATGAGTTTCATGCAATTTGAAGCATGCTAAGGGTCTCAAAAGCCTCCTAAAAGAATGGTAAAGTTTGATGCATCGCCACGGCAACAGTTTCAACGATATCAAGAATCCATTCACAGGTCTTCATCTGCCGTATGTTTACATTATACAGATGAAGTTTGAAGCAAATCGGGTTAAAATAAGAGGGTGATTTTAAAGCATTTTGAAAGTGACACACTTCCTGCTGCCAGTTGGTGGCGCTATAACTTTGACACACAATAGTCAAATCCATGTGATAGTCCTCTTACAGCGAACGCACTCCTGAAGTTTCATCAAGATCGGTTGATGTATGCTGAAGTTATGACACACTTCCTGTTTCACGTTTCTCGCCATGATTTCGTTTCCTCGCCACGGCCAAACCGTTCGAGATATCAAAAATCCCCTCGCAAACTTTCATCCTCAATGTCTTGACTTCACGCTGACTGAGTTTCGTAGAATTTGGATAAGAGCTCTAGGAGGAGTATTAAAAATTCCATTGCAAGTGTTTTACAAAGAACCTTAAATAACCGACTTCCTGTTGGGCTGGGGTAAAAAGTAAAAGTGCGACGTATATATGAAATGATGAGATCAACATGTGTACCGAGTTTCATATTAGTACATACAAGCGTGTTTGATTTATGGACCAAGTGTTCGGACCCCTTTCCAGGTGGCGCTGTCGAGCCCCCCTGCCACGCCCGGGTACCATCTTCAGCCCGGCCCTAATGGCGGCGGGTTCTGACCCGTGTGCAAAGTTTCAAGAGTTTTCGAGTACGTTAAGGGCCCCAAAAGTGCCCAAATAGTCGTATAAATAATAAATATAGCTGCGAGCAGCGATTGCGGGCCCAAGCCGGTGGCACCGCAACCCCGGTGCCTTTAGTTACCTAAAGGCACCGGGATGGCGGTACCGCCGGCTTTGGCCCGCAATCGCTGCTCGCAGCTATATTTATATATATATATATATATATATATATATATATATATAAAGCCGGTGGCACCGCACCCTTGGTGCTTTTAGGGTTATTCTACATGACGTGCAAAAACGTAACCCCCGCTTTGACTGTCAAAAAGAAGTGTGCTGAAGAGCTTGCAGCAGTGAAGGCTCTGCAAAAGTGCGGATCGAGGGCACATTTTAACCACAAAGTATGCATGAGCAACCTTCTGAAAGGTCAGGTGTACATCAAGGTCTACATCTGTACTGTGTTTACATTATAGTATGTAGGGATGCGCCGATCCGATACTCAGGATCGTTATCAGCTCCGATACTGCCATCTTTGCCGGATCGGGTATATTTACACCACTTTAATCAAACCACTCTTCTTTAAAACATTACGATGTGATTTTTTCCACATGTATTTTGTTACTCTTATTGAGCTATTTTGTCCGCATAAAAGATTCACTGCCAATCGTACGTGCTCACATCATTCTCTTTCTGTGAAAGCTGTATACTGCATTCACCAGTTTTCACTCTACAGCTATTGACCAGAGCACTGAAATTATTTCTCACTTAAACTACAATCAAATGGATTTTCCCACACATTTTGCATTAGTCCTCTGCATGGCATTTTATTATTTTCTGAGCAGCTTCAGAAGTGCATGCACACAGCCTAGAACACATGACACGCACACACAGTCACGAGAGAGGCGCGATCGAACTCTGTGTGTGTTTGTGTGTGAACAATGGAAACTCCATTTTGTTCATACAGGAAAATATTCAGACTAATGTCTTGTGGGAGCAACAGAATACATGTAACAGCATTATGTAATCAGGAAACAAAAATCCAGTAACTGTATATTATTACAGTGAGTTACATCAAAAAAAGTAATCAGATTGTAGTTACTTTTTGAAAAAGTATAAAGTACTTAAAGCCAATTAATATAAAGTGGGACCCTTTTTTATGAAATAATTTGTAACTGTATCGGAATACATTTTTTAAAGTAACCCTCCCAAGCCTGGTCTTGTGTGGACGTCGTGAAATTAGAAAATAGAGATCGTTCATTTAGTTCTTTAGCCTATATACATGTTTTTATATCCACATATTTTGTTCTAATGTCACAAATAATAATCTTAGGGTTTACTATAGCCTACATTTCACTCAAATATTTTTGTACTTTCGAGCAATAAACTGAAAGTAATGTGAATATTGCCATTCAGGGCTGGACTGCACAAAAAATCAGCCCTGGACACTTCATCCAGACCGGCCCACTATGCAAACACACACACACGTGCATTAATCTATACGTGCATTAATCTGCATGTAAAATTACTGATTAGATTTTATTTACTATCAAAACCAAGAAAAAACTATTAAAATAATAAACAAAGGGAATGGAAATGATTTTATAAGGCTTTATTGTAAATAACTGGTCTGAATTTATGTGCCACTTAATATTTTAATAGAATATTCTTAGGCTATACTACATATATTTCATGAAGTGCAACATCACGGTGAGGACCTACAGAAATATATATTCTGTAGCTCCTGGCAGTGATGTTTCACCTCATGAAATATAGTTTATATAATATAGCATAAGAATATTCTGTTACAATATTATGTTCACATTTATGACACAGACAGTAGATAATATTATGTTCACATTTATGACACAGACAGTATAGGCTTCTGCCAGGCACTTTCAGGGAGACAAATTGAAAAAATATGTATTTATGTGCATATTTATATGCAAAATACTCCTTTTTTCACATCAACTATGTGCTATGGTCATTAAATGGCTATCCTTTTCACTTAAGTCCAGCAAATAATTCATTTATTTTAACACATTTGGTGGCATCTGCCTCAAGTTATTGTCGTTGTTATGAAATACAGTCGTATGTTTGCATAGAATTCATTTTGAACACTATAATATTACATGCTTTCAAAATCTGAGGTAAATTATCCGTTATGGCTTGTGGCACAGTGACCTATTTTTAACTAAAAATAAATAATGTGTACTCATAACCAGTGTAATTTCTTCATTCTGTCAGCCGCGACATCGCAGAAATAGGAACCGTTTCTAAATTAGAAACTTCGCATGTCGCCGTCGCGTCTGGTTAGGACAAAAACTCTGATTTACATGGAAAAGATAGCTTTTATCGCGTGTCGCGGCGTCGTGTGTAGTTAGGACGTACTGTAACGGTAGTCGATACGCGTTCTTCTGATCATTAAAAAGAATGAGGTTATATTGACAGATGAATAGGCTACGCTCAGTTTATCAAATACGCTCAGTTTATTAAATGTCTCTTGCAAACTATGAAGAGACAATGATGAATCAATACACACTGACATGGCGATGCTGGACTGATTCTTTATTTACACCATCATACAGTAATTTTGTCGGTTGTTTATTACAGATATTAGCATGCATTTTATTGATCATCAGCTAATTTCATCAATAGACATCAATAAGAGAGAGTGGCAACAGCCCTTGTAAGAGTCAAGAGATCATTTCTTTCTTTACTTGAAGATGATTGTGTAGATGATTAAGCGTCTCTGACTTACTTTCACTTTTATTTGCGATGTTTGCACGTTGGTTTGACGCCCAGCTGCTGCTCATCTGCGGCGGTGATGCGTGTCGCTTAGCGCCGTCATGTCTGACTATAACAGCCTGTAAACGCTCTCACTCGTTTATTTTTTAGCATTTTTGGGAGGAGTAAAATATACATGTGTGATATCAACAACCAGATTGCGTTTACACGTAAAGATCCGAACACAATGCGAGCCAGACTACCTCCAGATGGTCAGGCAAATCGATCACAATCCGATCACAACATAATACCTTGCATTGATATTTCTTTTTTATTATCCGGATAACTTATCTGGATACAGATCGCATTTTAATACCAGGTGTAGGGGTCTCAGAGACGAGACCGGCGAGAAACTTCACGAGACCAGCGGAATGCCTCCACAGGGCGGGGAGATACTATACTGCCTATGGGAGCGGCCGCTTCTCCGCTCTTGATTCCGATAGGCCAGTGTCAGACAGTCAGACCTGTCAGTCTCGCAGCTGGACCAAGTTTATGGACCAAGTTAATTTAATTAATAAACTAATTATATAAAACTATTGTCAATGCACTACAATTTAACTGGTTATATTATGCCTTCACTTATAAAAATTAAAATAAAAACTTATTTAAAACATACCAGGCTTAAGAAATGTATTGAGAAATTACACAGCAGAAAAAAACACACAGCACTGAAATGGTTAAGTTAAGCCCCTCCCCCTACTAACACACACACAGAGAGAGACAGAGATGTAGGCTCAAAGGGAGCATGACCAGATTCAAACAAACATATCTTACTTTCTGTGGGTCCTAGTTAAAGAGTGTCAATTAGAAAGTTGTCCGGCTCGAGGAGTACAATATACATACTGATTTTTGTAACTGTAGATAAAACTAACAACCCAACTTTTGTCAAAAGGTGGCGCTACTGAGCCCTCACCACGCCCGTTTCTGAAACTTTGCACATGTCTACTGGCTAATAAATGTGATGTGTCTGAGGAGTTTCATGCAATTTAAAGCATGCTAAGGGTCTCAAAAGCATCCTAAAAGAATGGTAAAGTTTGATGCGTCACCACGGCAACAGTTTCAAAGATATTAAGAATCCATTCACAGGTCTACATCTGCCGTATGTTTACATTATACAGATGAAGTTTGAAGCAAATCGGGTTAAAATAAGAGGGTGATTTCAAAGCATTTTGAAAGTGACACACTTCCTGCTGCCAGTTGGTGGCGCTATAACTTTGACACACAATAGTCACATCCATGTGATCGTCCTCTTACGGCGAACACACTCCTGAAGTTTCATCAAGATCAGTTAATGTATGCTGAAGTTAGGACACACTTCCTGTTTCACGTTTCTCACCATAATTTTGTTTCCTCGCCACAGCCAAACCGTTCGAGATATCAAAAATCCCCTCGCAATTTTTGATCGTCTATGTCTTGACTTCAGGCTGACCGAGTTTCGTTCCATGCGGATGAATGCTCTAGGAGGAGTACATTAAATTCCATTGCAAGCATTTTAAAAACAACCGTAAATATCTGACTTCCTGTTGGGCTGGGGTAAAAAGTAAAAGTGCGATGAATATATGAAACGATGAGATTGACATGTGTACCGAGTTTCATATTATTACATGCAAGCGTGTTTGATTTATGGACAAAGTGTTCAGACCCTGTTCCAGGGGGCGCTGACGAGCCGCCCTGCCACGCCCGGGTACCAGCTTCAGCCCGGCTCTGATGGCCGCGGGTTCTGACCTGTGTGCAAAGTTTCAAGAGTTTTTGAGCATGTTAAGGGACCCAAAAGTGCCCGGATAGTCGTTAGAAAAAAAAAAAAAAAAAAAAATAATAATAATCCTAAGGAAAACAATAGGGCCTTCGCCCTTTCAGGGCTTGGGCCCTAATAATAATAATAAATATAGCTGCGAGCAGCGATTGCGGGCCCAAGCCGGTGGCACCGCAACCCCGGTGCCTTTAGTTACCTAAAGGCACCGGGATGGCGGTACCGCCGGCTTTGGCCCGCAATCGCTGCTCGCAGCTATATTTATATATATATATATATATATATATATATATATATATATATATATATATATATATATATATATATATATATATAAAGCCGGTGGCACCGCACCCTTGGTGCTTTTAGGGTTATTCTACATGACGTGCAAAAACGTAACCCCCGCTTTGACTGTCAAAAAGAAGTGTGCTGAAGAGCTTGCAGCAGTGAAGGCTCTGCAAAAGTGCGGATCGAGGGCACATTTTAACCACAAAGTATGCATGAGCAACCTTCTGAAAGGTCAGGTGTACATCAAGGTCTACATCTGTACTGTGTTTACATTATAGTATGTAGGGATGCGCCGATCCGATACTCAGGATCGTTATCAGCTCCGATACTGCCATCTTTGCCGGATCGGGTATATTTACACCACTTTAATCAAACCACTCTTCTTTAAAACATTACGATGTGATTTTTTCCACATGTATTTTGTTACTCTTATTGAGCTATTTTGTCCGCATAAAAGATTCACTGCCAATCGTACGTGCTCACATCATTCTCTTTCTGTGAAAGCTGTATACTGCATTCACCAGTTTTCACTCTACAGCTATTGACCAGAGCACTGAAATTATTTCTCACTTAAACTACAATCAAATGGATTTTCCCACACATTTTGCATTAGTCCTCTGCATGGCATTTTATTATTTTCTGAGCAGCTTCAGAAGTGCATGCACACAGCCTAGAACACATGACACGCACACACAGTCACGAGAGAGGCGCGATCGAACTCTGTGTGTGTTTGTGTGTGAACAATGGAAACTCCATTTTGTTCATACAGGAAAATATTCAGACTAATGTCTTGTGGGAGCAACAGAATACATGTAACAGCATTATGTAATCAGGAAACAAAAATCCAGTAACTGTATATTATTACAGTGAGTTACATCAAAAAAAGTAATCAGATTGCAGTTACTTTTTGAAAAAGTATAAAGTACTTAAAGCCAATTAATATAAAGTGGGACCCTTTTTTATGAAATAATTTGTAACTGTATCGGAATACATTTTTTAAAGTAACCCTCCCAAGCCTGGTCTTGTGTGGACGTCGTGAAATTAGAAAATAGAGATCGTTCATTTAGTTCTTTAGCCTATATACATGTTTTTATATCCACATATTTTGTTCTAATGTCACAAATAATAATCTTAGGGTTTACTATAGCCTACATTTCACTCAAATATTTTTGTACTTTCGAGCAATAAACTGAAAGTAATGTGAATATTGCCATTCAGGGCTGGACTGGGACAAAAAATCAGCCCTGGACACTTCATCCAGACTGGCCCACTATGCAAACGCACACACACGTGCATTAATCTATACGTGCATTAATCTGCATGTAAAATTACTGATTAGATTTTATTTACTATCAAAACCAAGAAAAAACTATTAAAATAATAAACAAAGGGAATGGAAATGATTTTATAAGGCTTTATTGTAAATAACTGGTCTGAATTTATGTGCCACTTAATATTTTAATAGAATATTCTTAGGCTATACTACATATATTTCATGAAGTGCAACATCACGGTGAGGACCTACAGAAATATATATTCTGTAGCTCCTGGCAGTGATGTTTCACCTCATGAAATATAGTTTATATAATATAGCATAAGAATATTCTGTTACAATATTATGTTCACATTTATGACACAGACAGTAGATAATATTATGTTCACATTTATGACACAGACAGTATAGGCTTCTGCCAGGCACTTTCAGGGAGACAAATTGAAAAAATATGTATTTATGTGCATATTTATATGCAAAATACTCCTTTTTTCACATCAACTATGTGCTATGGTCATTAACACTAGAACTACCGGAATTCCATAACTACTACAACGACCATAGCGGTCATTCTGACCGTTCAAACTTTAACGTTCATTTGGCTGTACTGAACGTCATTTTCGTCATGTCATATCTGCATTTGAACCTTTCTCTTTAAGTTTTCCAGTGACACTTATAATTCCTGTTGTCATGTTATAATGCCATCGCCCTTAAAACAAGCAAAATATTATATCATATTATAAAGCCAATACAAAAATATTTCCCCGACAGGTGCTGCCGAGGAAAGTTTTGCGTCAAAAATATTTTTTCACCGCACTCTCCACGTGAATAGACATGCAAAAAATCTAGGAAACGTCAAAGCTTCATACAGTAGCCTACAGCCCTGTTATACAAATACAATCAATGTGAAATCTAAAAATAAATAGATCTGCAATGTTACGATAGATGATAATAAAGATGTGGGCTCATTTGAACGGTGGAAACCCCCCGCTTCATTCACTGACGTTACGCACACACACATAGGAAAACACCGCTTCGCGTGCAGCTTCAGTCTCTCACACTACTTTGTGACATTTGGCACATGACTCCTTGATTTAATTTTTGCAGTTTCTCCTTACTTGGCACTGCCTTCATCATCTTCGTCCCGGACCGCCTACCCGACTCTCGCACCAGTTGAGTGGCTTTTGATTTCATGTTGTCGGAGCGAAATTCGCTTGCCAGTTGCGTGATGGACGCGAAACTTGCTCATTTGTGCACTTCTACAATATGTGCGTGTTGATCGCGGGAAATATAGCGGACTTATGATATTTATAATGCGTGCGGTCAAAATGACCGCCATGGCCATTCTAGGTAGAAATAGGACGCAACTGTTTTGTGTTTTGTGATTGTAATAAAATAACAGTGCCAGAATAAAATATACACATATTTAGGAAAAGTCAGAGTCCTACAGCCACATTGATTTTATTTTAACAAAGTTATTACACTGTAAATTTTAAAAACGGTCAAAATGACCGCCTTGGGAGTTCTAGTGTTAAATGGCTATCCTTTTCACTTAAGTCCAGCAAATAATTCATTTATTTTAACACATTTGGTGGCATCTGCCTCAAGTTATTGTCGTTGTTATGAAATACAGTCGTATGTTTGCATAGAATTCATTTTGAACACTATAATATTACATGCTTTCAAAATCTGAGGTAAATTATCCGTTATGGCTTGTGGCACAGTGACCTATTTTTAACTAAAAATAAATAATGTGTACTCATAACCAGTGTAATTTCTTCATTCTGTCAGCCGCGACATCGCAGAAATAGGAACCGTTTCTAAATTAGAAACTTCGCATGTCGCCGTCGCGTCTGGTTAGGACAAAAACTCTGATTTACATGGAAAAGATACCTTTTATCGCGTGTCGCAGCGTCGTGTGTAGTTAGGACGTACTGTAACGGTAGTCGATACGCGTTCTTCTGATCATTAAAAAGAATGAGGTTATATTGACAGATGAATAGGCTACGCTCAGTTTATCAAATACGCTCAGTTTATTAAATGTCTCTTGCAAACTATGAAGAGACAATGATGAATCAATACACACTGACATGGCGATGCTGGACTGATTCTTTATTTACACCATCATACAGTAATTTTGTCGGTTGTTTATTACAGATATTAGCATGCATTTTATTGATCATCAGCTAATTTCATCAATAGACATCAATAAGAGAGAGTGGCAACAGCCCTTGTAAGAGTCAAGAGATCATTTCTTTCTTTACTTGAAGATGAATGTGTAGATGATTAAGCGTCTCTGACTTACTTTCACTTTTATTTGCGATGTTTGCACGTTGGTTTGACGCCCAGCTGCTGCTTATCTGCGGCGGTGATGCGTGTCGCAGTAGCGCTGTCATGTCTGACTATACAGCCTGTAAACGCTCTCACTCGTTTATTTTTTAGCATTTTTGGGAGGAGTAAAATATACATGTGTGATATCAACAACCAGATTGCGTTTACACGTAAAGATCCGAACACAATGCGAGCCAGACTACCTCCAGATGGTCAGGCAAATCGATCACAATCCGATCACAACATAATACCTTGCATTGATATTTCTTTTTTATTATCCGGATAACTTATCTGGATACAGATCGCATTTTAATACCAGGTGTAGGGGTCTCAGAGACGAGACCGGCGAGAAACTTCACGAGACCAGCGGAATGCCTCCACAGGGCGGGGAGATACTATACTGCCTATGGGAGCGGCCGCTTCTCCGCTCTTGATTCCGATTGGCCAGTGTCAGACAGTCAGACCTGTCAGTCTCGCAGCTGGACCAAGTTTATGGACCAAGTTAATTTAATTAATAAACTAATTATATAAAACTATTGTCAATGCACTACAATTTAACTGGTTATATTATGCCTTCACTTATAAAAATTAAAATAAAAACTTATTTAAAACATACCAGGCTTAAGAAATGTATTAAGAAATTACACAGCAGAAAAAAACACACAGCACTGAAATGGTTAAGTTAAGCCCCTCCCCCTACTAACACACACACAGAGAGAGACAGAGATGTAGGCTCAAAGGGAGCATGACCAGATTCAAACAAACATATCTTACTTTCTGTGGGTCCTAGTTAAAGAGTGTCAATTAGAAAGTTGTCCGGCTCGAGGAGTACAATATACATACTGATTTTTGTAACTGTAGATAAAACTAACAACCCAACTTTTGTCAAAAGGTGGCGCTACTGAGCCCTCACCACGCCCGTTTCTGAAACTTTGCACATGTCTACTGGCTAATAAATGTGATGTGTCTGAGGAGTTTCATGCAATTTGAAGCATGCTAAGGGTATCAAAAGCATTCTAAAAGAATGGTAAAGTTTGATGCGTCACCACGGCAACAGTTTCAAAGATATTAAGAATCCATTCACAGGTCTACATCTGCCGTATGTTTACATTATACAGATGAAGTTTGAAGCAAATCGGGTCAAAATAAGAGGGTGATTTCAAAGCATTTTGAAAGTGACACACTTCCTGCTGCCAGTTGGTGGCGCTATAACTTTGACACACAATAGTCACATCCATGTGATCGTCCTCTTACGGCGAACACACTCCTGAAGTTTCATCAAGATCAGTTAATGTATGCTGAAGTTAGGACACACTTCCTGTTTCTCGTTTCTTACCATAATTTTGTTTCCTCGCTACAGCCAAACCGTTCGAGATATCAAAAATCCCCTCGCAATTTTTGATCGTCTATGTCTTGACTTCAGGCTGACCGAGTTTCGTTCCATGCGGATGAATGCTCTAGGAGGAGTACATTAAATTCCATTGCATCCATTTTAAAAACAACCGTAAATATCTGACTTCCTGTTGGGCTGGGGTAAAAAGTAAAAGCGCGATGTATATATGAAACAATGAGATCGACATGTGTACCGAGTTTCATATTATTACATGCAAGCGTGTTTGATTTATGGACAAAGTGTTCAGACCCTGTTCCAGGGGGCGCTGACGAGCCGCCCTGCCACGCCCGGGTACCAGCTTCAGCCCGGCTCTGATGGCCGCGGGTTCTGACCTGTGTGCAAAGTTTCAAGAGTTTTTGAGCATGTTAAGGGACCCAAAAGTGCCCGGATAGTCGTTAGAAAAAAAAAATAATAATAATCCTAAGGAAAACAATAGGGCCTTCGCCCTTTCAGGGCTTGGGCCCTAAATATAGCTGCGAGCAGCGATTGCAGGCCCAAGCCGGTGGCACCGCAACCCCGGTGCCTTTAGTTACCTAAAGGCACCGGGATGGCGGTACCGCCGGCTTTGGCCCGCAATCGCTGCTCGCAGCTATATTTATATATATATATATAAAGCCGGTGGCACCGCCACCTTGGTGCAAGTATTCTACTTGACATGCAAAAACATAACCCCCGCTTTGACTGTCAAAAAGAAGTGTGCTGAAGAGCTTGCATCAGTGAAGGCTCTGCAAAAGTGCACATTGAGGGCACATTTTAACCACAAAGTATGCGTGAGCAACCTTCTGAAAGGTCAGGTGTACATCCAGGTCTACATCTGTACTGTGTTTACATTATAGTATTTAGGAATGCGCCGATCCGATACTCAGGATCGGTATCAGCTCCGATACTGCCATCTTTGCCGGATCGGGTATATTTACACCACTTTAATCAAACCACTCTTCTTTAAAACATTATGATGTGATTTTTTTCACATGTATTTTATTACTCTTATTGAGCTTCTTTGTCCACACACAGGACTCACTGCCAATCGTACGTGCTCACATCATTCTCTTTCTGTGAAAGCTGTATACTGCACTCACCAGTTTTCACTCTACAGCTATTGACCAGAGCACTGAAATTATTTCTCACTTAAACTACAATCAAATGGATTTTCTCACACATTTTGCGTTAGTCCTCCGCATGGCATTTTATTATTTTCTGCGCAGCTTCAGAAGTGCATGCACACAGCCTAGAACACATGACACGCACACACAGTCACGAGAGAGGCGCGATCGAATGTGTGTTTGTGTGCGAACAATGGAAACTCCTTTTTGTTCATACAGGAAAATATTCAGACTAATGTCTTGTGGGAGCAACAGAATACATGCAACGGCATTATGTAATCAGGATACAAAAATCTAGTGAGTTACATCAAAAAAAGTAGTAATCAGATTGTAGTTACTTTTTGAAAAAGTATATAGTACTTAAAGCCATTTAATATAAAGTGGGACCCTTTTTTTATGAAATAATTTGTAACTGTATCGGAATACATTTTTAAAGTAACCCTCCCAAGCCTGGTCTTGTGTGCACGTCCGTTAATTTCAATTTTTAAGTTAGCGATTTTTAAGGCCCCAATCCTACTGTATTACCTATTATACTGTATTACCAACTGTATTAATGTGTGGATATTGATCCAATAGTTCTCCCTAATTTTGAACACAAGAGGGCAGTATAGCACTATGAATGATTTTTTTCTTTTTTGACTAAACCATTCTGTCTGTTTTTAAACTTAAACATAATTCTTAAATTAAAAAAAAGGGAATAAAATGGCTATAGTTCCAATATTGGTATAGTCTTATACAGTGTTGGGGTAGTTACTCAAAAAAGTAATTAGTTACTAGTTACTTCTGTAAATTGTAATGAGATTACTTTACTAGTTACTGCGTTGGAAAAATAACTTCACTACTTATTACTTTACTTTCCTGTTTCTTAATTTACCGTGTAGCCTACATGGACAAACATCATATCAGTTTTTGCCCTATCATCATTTTATTGTAAAAATGTATACAAAATGACATGAAAGAACAATATCCCTGTCTGCACAAATAAATATGCCGCACTGTAAAATTCACAAACAAAATGGGGTTCAAAATTCAAAATTTTAAAATGGTGTTTATCACAGAAGTTTCAAAACAGGCTGGGAGTATAAAACTCTTCTCCTGAGAACAAAACCAGCTTTTTATTCGACTCATGGCAATAATAATAATAATTTAAAAAAATAAAAGATGTCAATGAAAAATAATAAAATAAAGGTCACTTTATCCCATAAAATTCTTAATCCTAATTTAAAATGTATTTTTCTAAACCTGGGGAATTAATGGTCGACAGGGGAAGCATGTCTTCTACAATGAACCCTGCAACAATCCTGTTCATTTCGTTTTCCAAGACTTTCGAGCCTTGTTTTTACTTGACGCGTCCGAACGAGCGGAAAGGTGCGCGCGGCAAACAGCGCACGCGATGCCGCATCCGAGGATGAACGACAAGAAGCCGAACCTGCACCGAACATGGAGCCTACATCTCCGCAACGGCACCCAGTTTGCGCATCTAAATCAGTTATTTATGTTTACAAAATGAGCCTAAGATCCATGTTTTATAAAATGTCCACGAAACTTAATGAAATGTTTAGTGAAATTAGAAAATAGAGATCGTTCATTTAGTTCTTTAGCCTAGCCTATGTTTTTATATCCACATATTTTGTTCTAATGTCACAAATAATAATCTTAGGATTTACTATAGCCTACATTTCACTCAAATATTTTTGTCCTTTCGAGCAATAAACTGAAAGTAATGTGAATATTGCCATTTGTTGAAACCCGTCTCTCTCTCTCCACTTCCCCCTCTCTCTCACTCAAATCGGTCTCTATGGCAACGGCGCGCACGCACCACTAGACGGAACTCTCCACACAGGCAAACACGGCTTGGGTAACGCAGGAAAGCGCGTTCCTTTAGTATAGTAAAGTAGTGTAGTTACCAATATTTTCAGTGTAATGCGTTACTTTACTTACCCAAACTCGTTTGTAACTCGTTACCCCCAACACTGGTCTTATAGAAAATAAATGGTGAATAATAACATTTTTAATTCCTCATCCAATCATCCTTTTGTTATGGATCAATATCATAGCTAGAGACGTAGAAAAGGGCTGCACGGTTTTGCAATAAATAATAATAAATAAAATAAAATAAACATATAAATATTGTAATTGCAATTAAATTAGATTTGTGTGGCAGCTGCATGTACAATTATTATTATTAATAATAATAACATTAATAATAATACAAATGAGCTTAGGATAAAAATTTAAATGGTTTATTACATTAAAAACAGGCCATATTTTTAATAAATAAATAAGCTATCATTCATAGTGCACTAAATTTTAAACATTTTAAATTACAACATTGTTTGTGAAAGTCCAACAAAGTTAAATGTATACTCAAACCTGAAAAGTTGTGTGGCTCCGTTTTCATTTGATTATCATTGTGGCAGCAGTTGGAACACTGTGTTACAACCATAGTTCGAATTACAGGGGGTACTGGGGGGTACTATTCCCCCCAATGAAGACCCAGTACCCCCCAAAGGGACAGAAATATCAGTTTTTGGGGGGTCAGATAATTTTTCTGATATTGTTAAAAATATATAATCACAGTTACAATACAAGTCAACTCCTATTTTCACAGTAGGAACAATTTAAATGTAAAGCGATTTCAGACACCCCTATTGTGGACCCTACCATTTTTAACCACCGTGGCTAGAAGCAACGGAGACAGAGAACCAGGGGAGGATTTATTTTTTGGGGGTCCCCGACAAATATATTTTAACATTAAAAATGATTGTGAAAATTATAGGTCTTTAGTGACATTTTCTATTAATAACAGTAATTAATTTATTTCCTGGCGGCGAGGCAGCAATCAGGGCAGCTAATCAGCCGAGTGAGCTGTTGTTGTGGTGCTCCTGCTAATGTACGTGCTGTTGAAGCTTGCGCAGTTATTTATAACATATAAATTTATAGTTAAGAAATAGGCTACACATGACCAGAGTTTTGTTTTCCTGAAAGCCGCCCATCACGATTGAAACTGAGATATTAATTTCATAACAGTTCAATAAACAAATAGTTAAAATAGTTAAAATTAAGTAGCTTACATTTTTAGACGCAATGACTGTCTATTTTTGTTCGGTTTCAGCAGCAAAAATAGTTCCAAACAACAGAACAACGGCGCATCTCAGAGCAACACTCACCCATGATTCATTACTGAATGATTCAGCGTTTTGAACTATTCGCTCGAGTCAAAGATTCAATAAATCAGCCATTTGAACGAATCGTTTAAATGAATGACTCAATGACTCGCTCATTAAGACGGCTGCCTACTGCCTCCTACTGGGGGTTTAGTTTCAAAGTATCACTCTTTTCATTCCTTATTTGTATGTTCAAAAAATATTTAAAACAATCTCATAATCTCATTTAGTACAGTTATAATTTCTCAATATAAATTATTTAATTTGATTGGTAACCGCCTATAGGCTGCTGTCTTATTATTTTAATTGAATGTAGTAGTCTATTAATAAAATATAAGTATTTGAAATGAAATACTTTAGAGCAAACATTAAATAACATTAGGGGAAAGTGCCCTTTATAAAGGTCCAAAAAAAATATTCAGTTAAGAGTTTTTTTTTCTTTCAAAAATGAAACATTGACAATTAACTTTAAAGGGAGTAAAGCCTCTGTTTAGGCTATAAAGGAAATGTAATTTTACTAAAAAAAAGAACTTTAATATAAATAAATGTTAATTTTAAATACTTCAGTGTGATATGTTACCATATTATCATGCTTAATTGAATTATTGCAATGTAATGATCAGATGCAGATATCTAAATCAAAGAATATGTGGCGGGTGGATTATTATTTATTTTTAACAACAGATTTGAATGACTCAAAGTGCACCAGATTAATGAATTTATCTTTAAAATGTACAAAATTTTCTCCCAGGGGGGCATTCCCCCGGACCCCCCTGTTATGATCTTGCCTACTCTGCCTCATTTTGAGACACAAAAAAAATCCTGACATTGGTCCATATAATTTTGTCTACCGCCTACAACAGCCTACATAGTGTGGTCTTTTTTTTTTTTTGGGGGGGGGGGGGGGGGGAGAATTTATCACATTATATACACATGGTCAGAAGAACTGAATGAGCAGTACCCCCCAATTATGGTGGGGTAATTCGCACTCTGGTTACAACTAACCCCGCTGTGTATTACATATTTTAAACCTAGCTAACAGTCGCTAGGAATTACTGACATGTTTCAAAACGGTGCTGTGTTTGAGCCAACACTCAAAAAAATGAACTGGGAAGGTTGTGCACTTTACATAATATATTTATATTTAGCTTACTTATAATAATTGTGTTTTTTGACTTGAAATGTTTTTTTCTATTAAGGTGTATGTAATTATGTCTCAACTTAACAGTACAAAATCCTAATGTGTTGTCTAAACACAAACCATTTATGTTAAGTAAAAAATTCTTACATCCAGACGGTGGCAGTATAGTGCGAGTCAACTGCCATTTTGCCCCAACTTAATTTGATTGTGTTCAATCTGCTTAAATATGTACAGTTTAAGTTTACTTAATCAGTTTGTGTTTGCTTACATGATCGATTTGTGTTGCATTAATTGAAACTGGGCGGTGCTTGTTAGTTCCCAGCATGCTTTGCATTTGGTTGAATTAAGAGAGAATACATGTTAAAATTAAGTGTTATTTTATGGGTTTTTAAGAAAATAAGAAAAGGGGAAGACTTAGTAGTGCGTAATTGTGTTTAATGTTAAACTACATTGCAATTATTGAACCATTTAAATTACAGTGGGTTACCATTGTGGAGAAGAGTAAACGATTTGGTTAGGTTGAAGACTGATTCAACAATAGTCATAGCATGTGCTTTACCAGATAAAGCAAGTAAATCTTATTGTTTAAGATGCTTAAGCTTGCTATTGGTAGTTAATAAATAACTATAGTCTATTAATAATTTATGTGTGACATTAAAATAAAATAAACAGCATTGGATGAATGAATAAATGAATTTGAATACCTGAATCATGAAAGGGACCCTTATTAAATTCACACTGTTTAATTAAGCTGTGCCCAACTATAGTAAATAACTTAAATAAACCTTAATAAATTAAGTTGACCCAACGTAAGTACATTAAATTGGAATAACATAATTGCATAATGCTGAAATAAAGCAAGTTAATCATGTGGAAATCCTTTCCATGATTTTTTTATGTTCATTCAAAGAGTTATTTTTTTGAGTGAACAAGACAGTGATTAAGGCAATATAAAGTTAGATTTGGACGCGTATACATCCAACCCGGAAACAGAAAAAAATCTACGATGAAAAAATTTACTTTCATGATGTCAAAACACTCTTTGTCCATTATCTTCACGAAATATAATCAAAACGTTCCGCAAATTCGCGGCAGACCGTCTTCTGGCAGCAAGAGAAAAAGAGCGGAAAGACAGCCGGCTAGATACTGACAAACTATGTAAAATGTCCGTGTTACATTTAACCCCGCGTTACATTTATCCCCGCGCTCCCCTATTCTGTAGCTCCTGGCAGTGATGTTTCACCTCATGAAATATAGTTTATGTTCACATTTATGACACAGACAGTAGATAATATTATGTTCACATTTATGACACAGACCAACCCGATCACACTAAATGCGTCGGCTTCTGCCAGGCACTTTCAGGGATACAAATCGAAAAAATATGTATAGGCTATATGTGCATATTTATATGCAAAATACTCCTTTTTTTCACGTCAACTATGTGCTATGGTCATTAAATGGCTTTCCTTTTCACTTAAGTCCAGCAAATAATTCATTTATTTTAACACATTTGGTGGCATCTGCCAGTTATTGTCGTTGTTATGAAGTACAGTCGTATGTTTGCATAATTCATTTTGAACACTATAATGCTTTCAAAATCTGAGGTAAATTATCCGTTATGGCTTGTGGCACAGTGACCTATTTTTAACTAAAAATAAATAATGTGTACTCATAACCAGTGTAATTTCTTCATTCTGTCAGCCGCGACGTCGCAGAAATAGGAACCGTTTCTAAATTAGAAACTTCGCATGTCGCCGTCGCGTATGGTTAGGACAAAAACTCTGATTTATTAACATGGAAAAGATACCTTTTATCGCGTGTCGCGGCGTCGTGTGTAGTTAGGACACGGTGTAAGCGGCCGCTTCTCAAGTCTAGAATCTGAACTTGATTCCGATTGGCCAGTGTCAGACAGTCAGACCTGTCAGTCTCGCAGCTCGCGTCAGCTTCATGCGGCTTCATGAGAGAGACGCATAAGTCCGGAATTGGACAATTTAACAATATACTTACGATAGAATATATTTACAATTAATAATGATTTAAAAACAAAATACATAACGCGCCGGGCCGCCGGCCCAAGCAGACCGCGGCCCACCAGGAATCTCCCGGTAGTCCCGATGGCCAGTACATGCCTTAGTATCTTTAATATATTTTCATAATTTTGAAGAAGTTTGGTGTGGGAATAATTAAAAATTACTTAAGAGGGGGGAAATAAAAATGTAAAGGCTGGTTTTGCAAAACATTCACATACAGACTGAAACAACCGACTTCCTGTTTTGTTGGCTTAAAGTTGCTTGGGCTAATGAGATCTATAAGTGTACCGAGTTTAATATTATTATATGCAAGTGTGTTTGATTTATGGACCCAATTTTCAGACCAAGTTAATGGACCAAGTTAATTTAATTAATGAACTAATTATATAAAACTATTGTCAATGCACTACAATTAAACTGGCTATGTGCCTTTACTTATAAAAAAAATAAAATAAAAACTTATTTAAAAAATCCCAGGCTTAAGAAATGTATTTTATTTATGCTGGCCAGACACACAGCAGTTAAATGGTTAATTAAGCCCCCTCTCCCTGCTAATACACACACACACACACACACACACACACACACACACACACACACACACAGACAGGCAAAGGCTCAGACATGTGCTCAGAGGGAGTATGACTACATTCAAACTAAAATATCTGACTTTCTGTGGGTCCTAGCTATTGAGTGTGAATTAGAAAGTTGTCCAGCTCGAAGAGTACAATATACATACCGATTTTTGTAACTGTAGATAAAACTAACAACCCCACTTTTGTCAAAAGGTGGCGCTACTGAGCCCTCACCACGCCCGTTTCTGAAACTTTGCATGTGTCTACTGGCTAATAAATGTGATGTGTCTGTCGAGTTTCATGCAATTTGAAGCATGCTAAGGGTCTCAAAAGCATCCTAAAAGAATGGTAAAGTTTAATGCGTCGCCACGGAAACAGTTTCAAAGATATCAAGAATCCATTCACAGGTCTACATCTGCCGTGTATTTACATTATACAGATGAAGATTGAAGCAAATCGGGTTAAAATAAGAGGATGATTTCAAAGCATTTTGAAAGTGACACACTTCCTGCTGCCAGTTGGTGGCGCTATAACTTTGACACACAATAGTCACATCCATGTGATCGTCCTCTTACAGCGAACACACTTCTGAAGTTTCATCAAGATCGGTTGATGTATGCTGAAGTTATGACACACTCCCTGTTTCACGTTTCTCACCATAATTTTGTTTCCTCGCCACAGCCAAACCGTTCGAGATATCAAAAATCCCCTCGCAATTTTTGATCCTCTATGTCTTGACTTCAGGCTGACCGAGTTTCGTTCCATGCGGATGAATGCTCTAGGAGGAGTACATTAAATTCCATTGCATGCGTTTTAAAAACAACCGTAAATATCTGACTTCCTGTTGGGCTGGGGTAAAAAGTAAAAGCGCGATGTATATATGAAACAATGAGATCGACATGTGTACCGAGTTTCATATTATTACATGCAAGCGTGTTTGATTTATGGACAAAGTGTTCAGACCCTGTTCCAGGGGGCGCTGACGAGCCGCCCTGCCGCGCCCGTGTACCAGCTTCAGCCCGGCTCTGATGGCCGTGGGTTCTGACCCGTGTGCAAAGTTTCAAGAGTTTTTGAGCATGTTAAGGGCCCCGAAAGTGCCCGAATAGTCGTTAGAAAAAAAAAATAATCCTAAGGAAAACAATAGGGCCTTCACCCTTTCAGGGCTTGGGCCCTAAATATAGCTGCGAGCAGCGATTGCGGGCCCAAGCCGGTGGCACCGCAACCGGGATGGCGGTACCGCCGGCTTTGGCCCGCAATCGCTGCTCGCAGCTATATTTATATATATATATATATATATATATATATATATATATATATATATATATATATTTAGCCAGTGGCACCGCCACCTTGGTGCTTTTAGGGTTATTCTACATGACATGCAAAAACGTAACCCCCTCTTTGACTGTCAAAAAGAAGTGTGCTGAAGAGCTTGAGGCAGTGAAGGCTCTGCAAAAGTGCGTATCGAGGGCACATTTTAACCACAAAGTATGCATGAGCAACCTTCTGAAAGGTCAGGTGTACATCAAGGTCTACATCTGTACTGTGTTTACATTATAGTATTTAGGGATGCGCTGATACGATACTCAGGATCATTATCAGCTCCGATACTGCCATCTTTGCCGGATCGGGTATATTTACACCACTTTAATCAAACCACTCTTCTTTAAAACATTACGATGTGATTTGTTTCACATGTATTTTGTTACTCTTATTGAGCTATTTTGTCCACATACAGGACTCACTGCCAATCGTACGTGCTCACATCATTCTCTTTCTGTGAAAGCTGTACTGCATTCACCAGTTTTCACTCTACAGCTGTTGACCAGAGCACTGAAATTATTTCTCACTTAAACTACAATCAAATGGATTTTCCCACACATTTTGCATTAGTCCTCTGCATGGCATTTTATTATTTTCTGCGCAGCTTCAGAAGTGCACGCACACAGCTTAGAACACATGACACGCACACACACTCAGTCATGAGAGAGGCGCGATCGAACTCTGTGTGTGTTTGTGTGTGAACAATGGAAACTAAATTTTGTTCATACAGGAAAATATTCAGACTAATGTCTTGTGGGAGCAACAGAATACATGTAACGACATTATGTAATCAGGATACAAAAATCCAGTAACTGTAATTTGTTACAGTGAGTTACATCAAAAAAAGTAGTAATCAGATTATAGTTACTTTTTGAAAAAGTATATAGTACTTAAAGCCACTTAATATAAAGTGGGACCCTTTTTTTATGAAATAATTTGTAACTGTATCGGAATACATTTTTAAAGTAACCCTCCCAAGCCTGGTCTTGTGTGGACGTCCGTTACTTTCACTTTTTAAGTTAGCGCTTTTTAAGGCCCTAATCCTACTGTATTACTGTGTGGATATTGATCCAATAGTTCTACCTAATTTTGAACACAAGAGGGCAGTATAGCACTATGAATGATTTTTTACTCTTTTGACTAAAACATTCTGGCTGTTTTTAAAATTAGACATAAGTCTTAAATTTAAAAAAAGGAATAAAATGGCTGTAGTTCCAATATTGGTATAGTCTTATAGAAAAATAAATGGTGAATAATAAAATTTTTAGAAGATATGAGACGTTTCCTGATTCTCTTTTTGACATAATCCCTCGCCATAGCAAAACTGTTTGACATAATAAATATCCGTTCACAATTTAGTATCTTTAATGTATTTTCATAATTTTGAAGAAGTTTGGTGGGAATAATTAAGAAAACACTTAAGAGGGGATAATAAAAATGTAAAGGCTGCTTTTGCAAAACATTCACATACAGACCAAAATAACCGACTTTCCTGTTGGGCTGGCTTAAAGTTGTTTGGGCTAATGAGATATATATGTGTACCGAGTTTAATATTATTACATGCAAGTGTGTTTGATTTATGGACCAAATTTTCAGACCAAGTTTATGGACCAAGTTAATTTAATTAATAAACTAATTATATAAAACTATTGTCAATGCAGCACAATTAAACTGGTTATATGCCATTACTTATACAAAATAAAAAACTTATTTAAAAATACCAGGCTTAAGGCATTTATTTTCTTTTATGCAGGCTTCACACACAGCAGTGAAATAGTTAAAATCTCCCTCCCCCTGCACACACACACAGACATGCACACTTCACAGACAGGCAAACACACAGACAGAGACAGAGATGAAGGCTCAAACAGAGCATGACCAGATTCAAACAAACATATCTTACTCTCTGTGGGTCCTAGCTAATGAGTGTCAATTAGAAAGTTGTCCGGCTCGAGGAGTACAATATACATACTGATTTTTGTAACTGTAGATAAAACTAACAACCCCACTTTTGTCAAAAGGTGGCGCTACTGAGCCCTCACCACGCCCGTTTCTGAAACTTTGCACATGTCTACTGGCTAATAAATGTGATGTGTCTGATGAGTTTCATGCAATTTGAAGCATGCTAAGGGTCTCAAAAGCATCCTAAAAGAATGGTAAAGTTTGATGCATCGCCACGGCAACAGTTTCAACGATATCAAGAATCCATTCACAGGTCTTCATCTGCCATATGTTTACATTATACAGATGAAGTTTGAAGCAAATCGGGTTAAAATAAGAGGGTGATTTTAAAGCATTTTGAAAGTGACACACTTCCAGCTGCCAGTTGGTGGCGCTATAACTTTGACACACAATAGTCACATCCATGTGATAGTCCTCTTACAGCGAACGCACTCCTGAAGTTTCATCAAGATCGGTTGATGTATGCTGAAGTTATGACACACTTCCTGTTTCACGTTTCTCGCCATGATTTCGTTTCCTCGCCACGGCCAAACCGTTCGAGATATCAAAAATCCCCTCGCAAACTTTCATCCTCAATGTCTTGACTTCACGCTGACTGAGTTTCGTAGAATTTGGATAAGAGCTGTAGGAGGAGTATTAAAAATTCCATTGCAAGTGTTTTACAAAGAACCTTAAATAACCGACTTCCTGTTGGGCTGGGGTAAAAAGTAAAAGTGCGACGTATATATGAAATGATGAGATCAACATGTGTACCGAGTTTCATATTAGTACATACAAGCGTGTTTGATTTATGGATCAAGTGTTCGGACCTGTGAGAAAGTGAACTTCACTTCTCCCTGTTGCGCACTCCCGCCTTGACCGTGAAGAATTATACGCGAGTGCGGGAGAGACTTTGGACATTTGCATACCCATTTGTACACACACACATGCTCCTGTATAAAAATGATGCCGGGCTAATTATATTCTTTTGTGAAGGTGTAAGGATTGCTAGTGAACACGGTCGGGAGGGGTTTGTTTAAAGGGAAGGCTGACGCGAGGCTAGGCGTTAGTAACTCATTCGAGTTGGTGTGTTTGTAACGCGGTTCGTCCGCAATTTCATTCATAAAACTCAAACCTAATTTGTCACTGTTTATAATTTCTTATTTTACCATCTTCATAACATATAGTGCGGTACCCACTAGTTCATGTCTCATTTATTCAATGTTTCTGGTTAAAATTCTAGTAAATTCAAACATATGGTGACTCACGCATTTCCTGCATCCCGGTCCGGTTCAACTGATTCCTATGCGAATGCGCGCGCCGCTGTAGGGGCAGTATTTATCCGTGTCATGGGGCAGAGGGTGCAGAGCATTGTTCACCGGGGTGTTTGTTTGTAATAATGTTTTGTATGTATGTAGATGATGTGAATAGATGGTATCAATCTGATATAAAATGATGATGATATGATGATTATTATTTTATTTTCATGTAATGTTTATTTACTACTTAGATTAGAGCTTATTTGTGTCCTTAAACTTAATGTTATACCCTGATTGTTGGCGTGGTCCAATTTGGCTTAATGCTGTGGCCTATTTAAGAGAGCCTCATTGTGCATTTGAGAGAGAGGGGAATACTAGCTTGCTGTGAGGCTATGTACCAAGTGTTGGCTGTAATATTGGTGAAAGCCAAAGGCATTATGCTGTTTTTGATTTTTTTTTTTTTCATTATTTTTTTTTCTTGATTTCTGAGTTAAAAGCTAAATAAACTTTATTCTGTTTTTGGGAACCAATTGAGTTGTGGTAACCGTCTTTTCCACCTCCACCACCTAAAGTCAGTGAGCCTACACATCCCAGTATTTGGGGTGCCACTCGGTACCCCACATTTGGTGGCAGCGGTGGGATAGTACGCTGACCGACACTGGCTAATAGAGGAGGAAAACGGTGCCAGTCCCGGGGAAGAATGGCATGTAGGCGGCAAGCCAAAGGTGACCCGAAGGAGGTTGAGGAGACAGATGAATGCCCAGATGGCGAGGCTGGGGCCCAAGCATTGGGCGGAGACCAGCAGACAGAGGGTACTGATCTAGCAACCCTACGTCAGCTCCTTGAGAAGACTCTGCAGACACATGAGAGGGAAGCGTACAAGCAGGAGCAGCGCTGGAGGAGTGTGCAGATGCAGCTGAACCAGTTGAGGGATGACGTGGAGACAGAAAGGAGGCACCCGCCTACAGTTCCACCAGGGCCTCAACCAGGAGTTCCAGCTCAGCCGGCAGCACCAGCACCGGCTCCAGCGGCCTGGGCCAGATCGGCCATTCCAAGGTACGAGGAAGGGGACGATATTGAACAGTACCTCACTACGTTTGAGCGGCTGGCCACGGCTTACCGCTGGCCTAAAGAGGACTGGGCAGTGGTGCTGGTGCCATACCTCACTGGAAAGGCCCGTAGCGCTTATGTGGCCATGGGAATGGACCAGTCGATGGATTACGACAGTGTGAAAGAGGCAATACTGTACAAGTATGAAATCAACGAGGAGGTGTACCGGAGGAGATTCCGGGAACCGGATGTCAGGCCGGGAGAGACCCCCCGTGAGCTGTACACCCGCCTCAAGGATCTATTTCAGAAATGGATTAGGCCGGCAAATAAGTCGGTCGAAGAGATCGCTGAGATACTTATAATGGAACAGTACCTCCTCACTCTGACACCGGACATTCGAGTCTGGGTGAAGGAGCACAATCCTCAGAATGGTCAGAGGGCGGCTGAACTGGTGGAGAACTTCATGGCAGCCCGACAGAGCCACAAACACTTCCGTCAGGAGTCACAGGCAAGACCGGTAGCCCGTGGGAGGTCTGAGGGCTTTGGTCCGGGGAGTGGTGCAAAAGTTAGTGAGCCCAGTCGAATGCCTGCCCGTAACTATTTTGTTCCAACTAAGCCCAGAGATAGCCTAGATCCAAGAACCGGAGCTCCGGTGGTATGCTATCTCTGTGGTCAGGAAGGACATATAAAGCCTGAATGCCCGAACAGGAAGCCAAAGCACTCTAGTCATAGCTGTATGCCTCGTCCAGAAGAGGGCGTTATAAGTTTTAGGGGAAGGCTCCAGACGATGCCGGTTCTAGTGAATGGCAAAGACGCTACAGCCCTACTAGATACAGGAAGTACCCAAACACTTGTGCAGCCCCACTTAGTAGAGAATAGGGACTTTGTGCAGGGTAGGAAGCTGAAAGTTCTGTGTGTCAATGGGGATGCACATGAGTATCCGACAGCCGAAATACACCTATATATTAGAGGACAGACATACCAGATGATGGTTGGGGTAGTGGAGAGGCTGAGCCATCCTGTTGTAATAGGCCATGACATTATTGTGCTACCAGAGTTAGTGCAGTCCAGCAGACCAGTGAATATGGTCATTACTCGATCCCAGAGCCAAATGCAGGACCCCGAGAAAAGGGAGATAGATGAGTCAACTGAACCAAATAGCCTGTTAGAGTTGCCCTTTTTGGAGGAGGAGAATGACCCTCCAGTCAAAACAAGGTGCCGGAAAACCAGAAGACAGCGGAGGCAGGCTAGGCTATTGGGCACCATGGAGAGAAATGTAGAACGACAACTTACTCAGCCAGTGGATGATTGGGGTGAGGTCCCAGATAATTTTGGGTAGCTGCAGAGAGAGGACCCTACTTTGCAGAAAGCATATGACAGGGTCACCCAAATAGATGGTAGGTCCACTGGGATGCCTACTTCACTGTCTGGAGAAGGTTATGTAGTGAAGGAGGGATTGCTTTACCATGAGCCAGGAGAGGGCAGGGCAGAGCAGCTGGTGGTTCCTGGGCAGTTAAGAGAAAGGGTGTTAGCCATGGGGCATACCATCCCTTGGGCAGGGCACTTGAGCAACACCAAAAGCTATGAGCGTATTGCAGCCAGGTTCTATTGGCCAGGGCTTTATAGTGAGGTGCAGCAATACTGTAAATCCTGTCCCGAGTGCCAGTTCACCAGCAAGAGGAAAACTAGCCCTTACCCCCTTCAGCCACTGCCAATCATAGAAGTTCCCTTCTCCCGCATAGCAATGGACATTGTAGGGCCCCTGGAAAGGACCCAAACAGGGTTCAGATACATTTTAGTCATATGTGACTATGCCACCCGCTACCCTGAGGCAGTTCCTTTGCGCAAAGTTACGGCTGGTCCAATTGCACAAGCCTTGTTGCAGCTATTCTCTAGGGTAGGCATTCCCCAAGAAGTTCTAACCAATCAGGGCACCGCCTTCCTGTCAAAGACATTAAAACAGGTGTATAGCTTGCTGGGCATCAAAGGCATCCGGACCACCCCATACCACCCGCAGACAGACGGGCTGGTTGAACGTTATAACCAGACTTTAAAGGGCATGTTGAGGAAATTTGTAGCAGTGAATGGAAAAGACTGGGACCGCTGGTTGCCTTACTTGCTCTTTGCCTACCGAGAGGTCCCCCAGGCCTCCACTGGCTTCTCACCGTTCGAACTTCTGTATGGGAGACAGGTGAGGGGGCCTTTGGATGTCCTGAGAGAGTCCTGGGAAGGACCCCAGACCCCCAAGTCTCACAGCGTCCTCATGCATATCCTCAAAATGAGGGACAAGATGGAGGAAATGACGGAGCTGGTGCGGGCTAACCTGGAGCAGGCCCAAACGCACCAGAAGGCCTGGTATGACAAGACTGCCAGGCAGAGGAACCTTAACCCAGGGCAGAAAGTTTTGCTGCTTTTGCCCACCTCTGAAAACAAACTGCTTGCTAGGTGGCAGGGTCCGTACAAGGTGGTGCGGAAAATGGGACCGGCCACTTATGAAATTGACCTGCCTGGGAGGAGAAAACCCAGACAGACCTTTCATGTCAACCTACTGAAAGAATGGCACGAGAGGGCCGGACAGCCAGGATTACAACTTCGAGTACAGGCTGTGATGGAGGAAGAGGATAGTCCCGAACAATTCTTTCCCACCAGTCAGCCCGCAGCTACCCTGGAGATATATTTGAATTTATTGACAGGATAGCCCCTTGAGATGCAACATCTCATTTTCAAGGGGGTCCTAGTAACATAAATAATTTACAACACAGACAACATAAAACACATCAACATTACAAAACAATACTACAAGACAAAACTACAAAAAAAAAAAAAAAAAAAAAAAAAAAAAACCTCAACCTGCTTCTCACACTCTTGTGGACCTCAACACCCAACATAGTTTCAATAGTTTCATTACAGAATCTCATCATCATACATCAACCTAGAGCCAAGTAACAGCAAAAGGATCCTTAAGTGAATCTCAACCAAAGAAGAATAAATAAATAAATAAATAAAATCAAAAACATAAACACGTTATTTTAAGATAAGAGAATAGGCATAACCTGAAACGATTGAACGAAGTAATAGATCTCAGAGAAACAGGAAGATTATTCCAATCAGAAGGGGCTTTATACAGAAATGACCTACGTCCAGCAACACTAACAGTTTTTGGTACAAAGAAAAAAGGATATTGCGAATGTCTAAGAGAATAAGGAGATCTGTATGGAATTAACAGTTCATTCAAATAAGAAGGACAAGCAAAATAAACACATTTAAAAATGAACAAAAACCAATGAAATTGTCTTCTGGATTTAGGATGCAACCAATTAAGCAAATCATACATATGACAATGATGAGTACGATATGGACACCTTAACACAAATCTGCACAAAGAATTAAAAACAACATTAAGAGGCTTAAGATAACTATCATAGGTGTTATGGTAAACAATATCAGCATAATCAATAAGAGGAAATATTAACTGAGTAACAATTCTTTTCCTGTCTTGAAATGTAAAGCAATTAATTGAGCAATAAAGTAAGCGCAGGCAATGATAAGATCTCTTAGTAATGTAATCTATATGGGGTTTGAAAGAAAGTTCTGTGTCAATCCAGAGACCTAGATATTTAAATGCATTGACTTTCTCAAGAGATAAGCCATCATCACCAATAATATTCAAATCAGAAGTGTTCAAATGACAGCGACGCGACCCAAACACCATACAGCAAGATTTCCTCTTATTTAATATAAGCATATTATTATGACACCATTCCTGAACCAAATTAAAGTCAAATTAAAGTTATATCACACTTGACCTCCCACCAGCAGGGGGAGCTAGAAGCAATCATCCCTCTTGATCTATTTCAGGAAAAGCCGGGATTTACTTCTGTGGTGGAACACTCCATTCCACTCAAAGACACGACTCCGATACGTCAAAGGATGTACCGGGTGCCTGAGCGTCTTCTGCCGTCTCTCAAAGCCGAGGTGGAGGAGATGCTGGCCTTGGGGGTGATTGAGCGCTCTTCCAGTGAGTGGAGTAATCCTGTGGTGCTAGTGCCCAAAAAGGATGGCTCTATGCGCTTTTGTATTGACTTTCGGCGGATGAATGCTCAGTCCCACTTTGACGCTTACCCCATGCCTAGGCTCGAGGACTTGATCGAGCGGCTCGGCACGACCCTAGATTTATGCAAGGGATACTGGCAGGTGCCATTGGCCAGGACAGACAGGCCGTACACGGCATTCCGGACCCCGCAGGGTCTGTTCCAGTTTGTGGTAATGCCATTTGGCCTGCAGGGGGCGCCAGCCACTTTTCAAAGACTTATGGACATTGTGTTGGCAGGTACAGACTCTTTTGCTGCTGCATATCTGGATGACATAGTGGTGTACAGCGCCACTTAGGGAGAGCATCTGAGTCATCTAGGTGAGATATTGCAGCGCATTCAGCAAGCGGGCCTGACCATCCACCCAAGAAAGTGTGCCATAGCCCAGGAGGAGGTCAAATACCTTGGCCATGTTCTGGGCCGTGGTGTGATCCGGCCTCAAAAGGATAAAGTCGAGGCAGTACGAGACTGTCCAAGGCCCCAGACAAAGAAGGAGGTCAGGTCATTTCTGGGGCTGGTAGGCTGGTATCGCCGATTTGTGCCGGACTTTGCCCGACGAGCGGCTCCCTTGTCAGACTTGACTCGGAAGTCAAGCTCCACCCAGCTCCAATGGGGGGAGGAGCAAGACAGAGCCTTTGTGGATTTAAAAGAGACTCTTTGCAAAAATCCCGTTCTCCAAAGCCCTGACTTTGAAAAGCACTTCACTGTCCAGACGGACGCATCTGGTGTTGGTCTTGGGGCGGTGCTGCTCCAAGGAGAAGGTGTCGACGAAAAACCTGTGGCTTATATAAGCCGGAAACTGTTCCCCAGAGAGACCAGATATGCGGCCATAGAACTTGAGTGTCTGGCCGTGAAGTGGGCACTCGACACTTTGAAATATTACTTGCTGGGTCGAGACTTCACCCTAGAGACTGACCACCGCGCCTTACAGTGGCTAGGGCGCATGAAGGACTCTAATGCTAGAATCACCCGCTGGTTTTTAGCCCTGCAGCCCTACCGGTTCACGGTGCAGTACAGAGCAGGCAAGCAGAATACCGTTGCAGACTTTCTGTCTCGCCACCCTATTGGCGAGACTCCAAAGGGGGAGGGAAATGTGAGAAAGTGAACTTCACTTCTCCCTGTTGCGCACTCCCGCCTTGACCGTGAAGAATTATACGCGAGTGCGGGAGAGACTTTGGACATTTGCATACCCATTTGTACACACACACATGCTCCTGTATAAAAATGATGCCGGGCTAATTATATTCTTTTGTGAAGGTGTAAGGATTGCTAGTGAACACGGTCGGGAGGGGTTTGTTTAAAGGGAAGGCTGACGCGAGGCTAGGCGTTAGTAACTCATTCGAGTTGGTGTGTTTGTAACGCGGTTCGTCCGCAATTTCATTCATAAAACTCAAACCTAATTTGTCACTGTTTATAATTTCTTATTTTACCATCTTCATAACATATAGTGCGGTACCCACTAGTTCATGTCTCATTTATTCAATGTTTCTGGTTAAAATTCTAGTAAATTCAAACATATGGTGACTCACGCATTTCCTGCATCTCGGTCCGGTTCAACTGATTCCTATGCGAATGCGCGCGCCGCTGTAGGGGCAGTATTTATCCGTGTCATGGGGCAGAGGGTGCAGAGCATTGTTCACCGGGGTGTTTGTTTGTAATAATGTTTTGTATGTATGTAGATGATGATGGTATCAATCTGATATAAAATGATGATGATATGATGATTATTATTTTATTTTCATGTAATGTTTATTTACTACTTAGATTAGAGCTTATTTGTGTCCTTAAACTTAATGTTATACCCTGATTGTTGGTGTGGTCCAATTTGGCTTAATGCTGTGGCCTATTTAAGAGAGCCTCATTGTGCATTTGAGAGAGAGGGGAATACTAGCTTGCTGTGAGGCTATGTACCAAGTGTTGGCTGTAATATTGGTGAAAGCCAAAGGCATTATGCTGTTTTTGATTTTTTTTTCATTATTTTTTTTTCTTGATTTCTGAGTTAAAAGCTAAATAAACTTTATTCTGTTTTTGGGAACCAATTGAGTTGTGGTAACCGTCTTTTCCACCTCCACCACCTAAAGTCAGTGAGCCTACACATCCCAGTATTTGGGGTGCCACTCGGTACCCCACAGGACCCCTTTCCAGGTGGCGCTGTCGAGCCCCCCTGCCACGCCCGGGTACCATCTTCAGCCCGGCCCTAATGGCGGCGGGTTCTGACCCGTGTGCAAAGTTTCAAGAGTTTTCGAGCATGTTAAGGGCCCCAAAAGTGCCCAAATAGTCGTATAAATAATAATAATAATAATAAATATAGCTGCGAGCAGCGATTGCGGGCCCAAGCCGGTGGCACCGCAACCCCGGTGCCTTTAGTTACCTAAAGGTAACTAAAGGCACCGGGATGGCGGTACCGCCGGCTTTGGCCCGCAATCGCTGCTCGCAGCTATATATATATATATATATATATATATATTTGGCCAGTGGCAGCGCCACCTTGGTGCTTTTAGGGTTATTCTACATGACGTGTAAAAACGTAACCCCCGCTTTGACTGTCAAAAAGAAGTGTGCTGAAGAGTTTGCATCAGTGAAGGCTCTGCAAAAGTGCGGATCGAGGGCACATTTTAACCACAAAGTATGCATGAGCAACCTTCTGAAAGGTCAGGTGTACATCAAGGTCTACATATGTACTGTGTTTACATTATAGTATTTAGGGATGCACCGATTCGATACTCAGGATCGTTATCAGCTCCGATACTGCCATCTTTGCCGGATCGGGTATATTTACACCACTTTAATCAAACCACTCTTTAAAAAATTACGATGTGATTTGTTTCACATGTATTTTGTTACTCTTATTGAGCTATTTTGTCCACAGGACTCACTGCCAATCGTACGTGCTCACATCATTCTCTTTCTGTGAAAGCTATACTGCATTCACCAGTTTTCACTCTACAGCTATTGACCAGAGCACTGAAATTATTTCTCACTTAAACTGCAATCAAATGGATTTTCCCACACATTTTGCATTAGTCCTCTGCATGGCATTTTATTATTTTCTGCGCAGCTTCAGAAGTGCACGCACACAGCTTAGAACACATGACACGCACACACACTCAGTCACGAGAGAGGCGCGATCGAACTCTGTGTGTGTTTGTGTGTGAACAATGGAAACTCAATTTTGTTCATACAGGAAAATATTCAGACTAATGTCTTGTGGGAGCAACAGACTACATGTAACGGCATTATGTAATCAGGATACAAAAATCCAGTAACTGTAATTTGTTACAGTGAGTTACATCAAAAAAAGTAGTAATCAGATTGTAGTTACTTTTTGAAAAAGTATATAGTACTTAAAGCCACTTAATATAAAGTGGGACCCTTTTTTTATGAAATAATTTGTAACTGTATCGGAATACATTTTTAAAGTAACCCTCCCAAGCCTGGTCTTGTGTGGACGTCCGTTACTTTCACTCTTTAAGTTAGCGCTTTTTAAGGCCCCAATCCTACTGTATTACTGTGTGGATATTGATCCAATAGTTCTACCTAATTTTGAACACAAGAGGGCAGTATAGCACTATGAATGATTTTTTACTCTTTTGACTAAAACATTCTGGCTGTTTTTAAAATTAGACATAAGTCTTAAATTTAAAAAAGGAATAAAATGGCTGTAGTTCCAATATTGGTATAGTCTTATAGAAAAATAAATGGTGAATAATAAAATTTTTAGAAGATATGAGACGTTTCCTGATTCTCTTTTTGACATAATCCCTCGCCATAGCAAAACTGTTTGACATAATAAATATCCGTTCACAATTTAGTATCTTTAATGTATTTTCATAATTTTGAAGAAGTTTGGTGGGAATAATTAAAAAAACACTTAAGAGGGGGTAATAAAAATGTAAAGGCTGCTTTTGCAAAACATTCACATACAGACCAAAATAACCGACTTTCCTGTTGGGCTGGCTTAAAGTTGTTTGGGCTAATGAGATCTATATGTGTACCGAGTTTAATATTATTACATGCAAGTGTGTTTGATTTATGGACCAAATTTTCAGACCAAGTTTATGGACCAAGTTAATTTAATTAATAAACTAATTATATAAAACTATTGTCAATGCAGCACAATTAAACTGGTTATATGCCATTACTTATAAAAAATAAAAAACTTATTTAAAAATACCAGGCTTAAGGCATTTATTTTCTTTTATGCAGGCTTCACACACAGCAGTGAAATAGTTAATCTCCCTCCCCCTGCACACACACACAGACATGCACACTCACAGACAGGCAAACACACAGACAGAGACAGAGATGAAGGCTCAAACAGAGCATGACCAGATTCAAACAAACATATCTTACTCTCTGTGGGTCCTAGCTAATGAGTGTCAATTAGAAAGTTGTCCGGCTCGAGGAGTACAATATACATACTGATTTTTGTAACTGTAGATAAAACTAACAACCCCACTTTTGTCAAAAGGTGGCGCTACTGAGCCCTCACCACGCCCGTTTCTGAAACTTTGCACATGTCTACTGGCTAATAAATGTGATGTGTCTGATGAGTTTCATGCAATTTGAAGCATGCTAAGGGTCTCAAAACCATCCTAAAAGAATGGTAAAGTTTGATGCATCGCCACGGCAACAGTTTCAACGATATCAAGAATCCATTCACAGGTCTTCATCTGCCGTATGTTTACATTATACAGATGAAGTTTGAAGCAAATCGGGTTAAAATAAGAGGGTGATTTTAAAGCATTTTGAAAGTGACACACTTCCTGCTGCCAGTTGGTGGCGCTATAACTTTGACACACAATAGTCACATCCATGTGATAGTCCTCTTACAGCGAACGCACTCCTGAAGTTTCATCAAGATCGGTTGATGTATGCTGAAGTTATGACACACTTCCTGTTTCACGTTTCTCGCCATGATTTCGTTTCCTCGCCACGGCCAAACCGTTCGAGATATCAAAAATCCCCTCGCAAACTTTCATCCTCAATGTCTTGACTTCACGCTGACTGAGTTTCGTAGAATTTGGATAAGAGCTCTAGGAGGAGTATTAAAAATTCCATTGCAAGTGTTTTACAAAGAACCTTAAATAACCGACTTCCTGTTGGGCTGGGGTAAAAAGTAAAAGTGCGACGTATATATGAAATGATGAGATCAACATGTGTACCGAGTTTCATATTAGTACATACAAGCGTGTTTGATTTATGGATCAAGTGTTCGGACCCCTTTCCAGGTGGCGCTGTCGAGCCCCCCTGCCACGCCCGGGTACCATCTTCAGCTCGGCCCTAATGGCGGCGGGTTCTGACCCGTGTGCAAAGTTTCAAGAGTTTTCTAGCACGTTAAGGGCCCCAAAAGTGCCCCAATAGTCGTATAAATAATAATAATAATAATAAATATAGCTGCGAGCAGCGATTGCGGGCCCAAGCCGGTGGCACCGCAACCCCGGTGCCTTTAGTTACCTAAAGGCACCGGGATGGCGGTACCGCCGGCTTTGGCCCGCAATCGCTGCTCGCAGCTATATTTATATATATATATATATATATATATATATATTTGGCCAGTGACGGCGCCACCTTGGTGCTTTTAGGGTTATTCAACATGACGTGTAAAAACGTAACCCCCGCTTTGACTGTCAAAAAGAAGTGTGCTGAAGAGTTTGCATCAGTGAAGGCTCTGCAAAAGTGCGGATCGAGGGCACATTTTAACCACAAAGTACGCATGAGCAACCTTCTGAAAGGTCAGGTGTACATCAAGGTCTACATCTGTACTGTGTTTACATTATAGTATTTAGGGATGCGCCGATTCGATACTCAGGATCGTTATCAGCTCCGATACTGCCATCTTTGCCGGATCGGGTATATTTACACCACTTTAATCAAACCACTCTTTAAAACATTACGATGTGATTTGTTTCACATGTATTTTGTTACTCTTATTGAGCTATTTTGTCCACAGGACTCACTGCCAATCGTACGTGCTCACATCATTCTCTTTCTGTGAAAGCTGTATACTGCACTCACCAGTTTTCACTCTACAGCTGTTGACCAGAGCACTGAAATTATTTCTCACTTAAACTACAATCAAATGGATTTTCCCACACATTTTGCATTAGTCCTCTGCATGGCATTTTATTATTTTCTGCGCAGCTTCAGAAGTGCACGCACACAGCTTAGAACACATGACACGCACACACACTCAGTCACGAGAGAGGCGCGATCGAACTCTGTGTGTGTTTGTGTGTGAACAATGGAAACTCAATTTTGTTCATACAGGAAAATATTCAGACTAATGTCTTGTGGGAGCAACAGAATACATGTAACGGCATTATGTAATCAGGATACAAAAATCCAGTAACTGTAATTTGTTACAGTGAGTTACATCAAAAAAAGTAGTAATCAGATTGTAGTTACTTTTTGAAAAAGTATATAGTACTTAAAGCCACTTAATATAAAGTGGGACCCTTTTTTTATGAAATAATTTGTAACTGTATCGGAATACATTTTTAAAGTAACCCTCCCAAGCCTGGTCTTATGTGGACGTCCGTTACTTTCACTTTTTAAGTTAGCGCTTTTTAAGGCCCCAATCCTACTGTATTACTGTGTGGATATTGATCCAATAGTTCTACCTAATTTTGAACACAAGAGGGCAGTATAGCACTATGAATGATTTTTTACTCTTTTGACTAAAACATTCTGGCTGTTTTTAAAATTAGACATAAGTCTTAAATTTAAAAAAGGAATAAAATGGCTGTAGTTCCAATATTGGTATAGTCTTATAGAAAAATAAATGGTGAATAATAAAATTTTTAGAAGATATGAGACGTTTCCTGATTCTCTTTTTGACATAATCCCTCGCCATAGCAAAACTGTTTGACATAATAAATATCCGTTCACAATTTAGTATCTTTAATGTATTTTCATAATTTTGAAGAAGTTTGGTGGGAATAATTAAAAAAACACTTAAGAGGGGGTAATAAAAATGTAAAGGCTGCTTTTGCAAAACATTCACATACAGACCAAAATAACCGACTTTCCTGTTGGGCTGGCTTAAAGTTGTTTGGGCTAATGAGATCTATATGTGTACCGAGTTTAATATTATTACATGCAAGTGTGTTTGATTTATGGACCAAATTTTCAGACCAAGTTTATGGACCAAGTTAATTTAATTAATAAACTAATTATATAAAACTATTGTCAATGCAGCACAATTAAACTGGTTATATGCCATTACTTATAAAAAATAAAAAACTTATTTAAAAATACCAGGCTTAAGGCATTTATTTTCTTTTATGCAGGCTTCACACACAGCAGTGAAATAGTTAATCTCCCTCCCCCTGCACACACACACAGACATGCACACTCACAGATAGGCAAACACACAGACAGAGACAGAGATGAAGGCTCAAACAGAGCATGACCAGATTCAAACAAACATATCTTACTCTCTGTGGGTCCTAGCTAATGAGTGTCAATTAGAAAGTTGTCCGGCTCGAGGAGTACAATATACATACTGATTTTTGTAACTGTAGATAAAACTAACAACCCCACTTTTGTCAAAAGGTGGCGCTACTGAGCCCTCACCACGCCCGTTTCTGAAACTTTGCACATGTCTACTGGCTAATAAATGTGATGTGTCTGATGAGTTTCACGCAATTTAAAGCATGCTAAGGGTCTCAAAAGCATCCTAAAAGAATGGTAAAGTTTGATGCATCGCCACGGCAACAGTTTCAACGATATCAAGAATCCATTCACAGGTCTTCATCTGCCGTATGTTTACATTATACAGATGAAGTTTGAAGCAAATCGGGTTAAAATAAGAGGGTGATTTTAAAGCATTTTGAAAGTGACACACTTCCTGCTGCCAGTTGGTGGCGCTATAACTTTGACACACAATAGTCACATCCATGTGATAGTCCTCTTACAGCGAACGCACTCCTGAAGTTTCATCAAGATCGGTTGATGTATGCTGAAGTTATGACACACTTCCTGTTTCACGTTTCTCGCCATGATTTCGTTTCCTCGCCACGGCCAAACCGTTCGAGATATCAAAAATCCCCTCGCAAACTTTCATCCTCAATGTCTTGACTTCACGCTGACTGAGTTTCGTAGAATTTGGATAAGAACTCTAGGAGGAGTATTAAAAAATCCATTGCAAGTGTTTTACAAAGAACCTTAAATAACCGACTTCCTGTTGGGCTGGGGTAAAAAGTAAAAGAGCGACGTATATATGAAATGATGAGATCAACATGTGTACCGAGTTTCATATTAGTACATACAAGCGTGTTTAAATTATTGATCAAGTGTTCGGACCCCTTTCCAGGTGGCGCTGTCGAGCCCCCCTGCCACGCCCGGGTACCATCTTCAGCCCGGCCCTAATGGCGGCGGGTTCTGACCGGTGTGCAAAGTTTCAAGAGTTTTCGAGCACGTTAAGGGCCCCAAAAGTGCCCAAATAGTCGTATAAATAATAATAATAATAATAAATATATATATATATATAAATATAGCTGCGAGCAGCGATTGCGGGCCCAAGCCGGTGGCACCGCAACCCCGGTGCCTTTAGTTACCTAAAGGCACCGGGATTGCGGTACCGCCGGCTTTGGCCCGCAATCGCTGCTCGCAGCTATATTTATATATATATATATATAAAGCCGGTGGCACCGCCACCTTGGTGCTTTTAGGGTTATTATACTTGACATGCAAAAACATAACCCCCGCTTTGACTGTCAAAAAAAAGTGTGCTGAAGAGCTTGCATCAGTGAAGGCTCTGCAAAAGTGCACATTGAGGGCACATTTTAACCACAAAGTATGCGTGACCAACCTTCTGAAAGGTCAGGTGTACATCCAGGTCTACATCTGTACTGTGTTTACATTATAGTATTTAGGAATGCGCCGATCCGATACTCAGGATCGGTATCAGCTCCGATACTGCCATCTTTGCCGGATCGGGTATATTTACACCACTTTAATCAAACCACTCTTCTTTAAAACATTATGATGTGATTTTTTTCACATGTATTTTATTACTCTTATTGAGCTATTTTGTCCACACACAGGACTCACTGCCAATCGTACGTGCTCACATCATTCTCTTTCTGTGAAAGCTGTATACTGCACTCACCAGTTTTCACTCTACAGCTATTGACCAGAGCACTGAAATTATTTCTCACTTAAACTACAATCAAATGCATTTTCTCACACATTTTGCGTTAGTCCTCCGCATGGCATTTTATTATTTTCTGCGCAGCTTCAGAAGTGCATGCACACAGCCTAGAACACATGACACGCACACACAGTCACGAGAGAGGCGCGATCGAATGTGTGTTTGTGTGCGAACAATGGAAACTCCTTTTTGTTCATACAGGAAAATATTCAGACTAATGTCTTGTGGGAGCAACAGAATACATGCAACGGCATTATGTAATCAGGATACAAAAATCTAGTGAGTTACATCAAAAAAAGTAGTAATCAGATTGTAGTTGCTTTTTGAAAAAGTATATAGTACTTAAAGCCATTTAATATAAAGTGGGACCCTTTTTTATGAAATAATTTGTAACTGTATCGGAATACATTTTTAAAGTAACCCTCCCAAGCCTGGTCTTGTGTGGACGTCCGTTACTTTCACTTTTTAAGTTAGCGATTTTTAAGGCCCCAATCCTACTGTATTACCTATTATACTGTATTGCCAACTGTATTAATGTGTGGATATTGATCCAATAGGTCTACCTAATTTTGAACACAAGAGGGCAGTATAGCACTATGAATGATTTTTTTCTTTTTTGACTAAACCATTCTGTCTGTTTTTAAACTTAAACATAATTCTTAAATTAAAAAAAAGGAATAAAATGGCTATAGTTCCAATATTGGTATAGTCTTATACAGTGTTGGGGTAGTTACTCAAAAAAGTAATTAGTTACTAGTTACTTCTGTAAATTGTAATGAGATTACTTTACTAGTTACTGCGTTGGAAAAATAACTTCACTACTTATTACTTTACTTTCCTGTTTCTTAATTTACCGTGTAGCCTACGTGGACAAACACCATATCAGTTTTTGCCCTATCATCACTTTATTGTAAAAATGTATACAAAATGACATGAAAGAACAATATCCCTGTCTGCACAAATAAATATGCCGCACTGTAAAATTGACAAACAAAATGGGGTTCAAAATTCAAAATTTTAAAATGGCGTTTATCACAGAAGTTTCAAAACAGGCTGGGAGAATAAAACTCTTCTCCTGAGAACAAAAACAGCTTTTTATTCGACTCATGGTAATAATAATAATAAAAAAATAAAAGATGTCAATGAAAAATAATAAAATAAAGGTCACTTTATCCCATAAAATTCTTAATCCTAATTTAAAATGTATTTTTCTAAACCTGGGGAATTAATGGTCGACAGGGGAAGCATGTCTTCTACAATGAACCCTGCAACAATCCTGTTCATTTCGTTTTCCAAGACTTTCGAACCTTGTTTTTACTTGACGCGTCCGAACGAGGGGAAAGGTGCGCGCGGCAAACAGCGCACGTGATGCCGCATCCGAGGATGAACGACAAGAAGCCGAACCTGCACCGAACATGTAGCCTACATCTCTGCAACGGCACCCAGTTTGCGCATCTAAATCAGTTATTTATGTTTACAAAATGAACCTAAGATCCATGTTTTATAAAATGTCCACGAAACTTAATGAAATGTTTAGTGAAATTAGAAAATAGAGATCGTTCATTTAGTTCTTTAGCCTAGCCTATATACATGTTTTTATATCCACATATTTTGTTCTAATGTCACAAAAATAATAATCTTAGGATTTACTATAGCCTACATTTCACTCAAATATTTTTGTGCTTTCGAGCAATAAACTGAAAGTAATGTGAATATTGCCATTTGTTGAAACCCGTCTCTCTCTCTCCACTTCCCTCTCTCTCTCTCACTCAAACCGGTCCCTATGGCAACGGCGCGCACACACCACTAGACGGAACTCTCCACACAGGCAAACACGGCTTGGGTAACGCAGGAAAGCGCGTTCCTTTAGTATAGTAAAGTAGTGTAGTTACCAATATTTTCAGTGTAATGCGTTACTTTACTTACCGAAACTCGTTTGTAACTCGTTACCCCCAACAATGGTCTTATAGAAAATAAATGGTGAATAATAACATTTTTAATTCCTCATCCAATCATCCATTTGTTATGGATCAATATCATAGAGACGTAGAAAAGGGCTGCACGGTTTTGCAATAAATAATAATAAATAAAATAAAATAAACATATAAATATTGTAATTGCAATTAAATTAGATTCGTGTGGCAGCTGCATGTACAATTATTATTATTAATAATAATAACATTAATAATACAAATGAGCTTAGAATAAAAATTTAAATGGTTTATTACATTAAAAATAGGCCATATTTTTAATAAATAAATAAGTTATCATTCATAGTGCACTAAATTTTAAACATTTTACAACATTGTTTGTGAAAGTCCAACAAAGTTAAATGTATACTCAAACCTGAAAAGTTGTGTGGCTCCGTTTTCATTTGATTATCATTGTGGCAGCAGTTGGAGCACTGTATTACAGCTAACCCCGCTGTGTGTATTACATATTTTAAACCTAGCTAACAGTCGCTAGGAATTACTGACATGTTTCAAAACGGTGCTGTGTTTGAGCCAACAAGACAGTGATTAAGGCAATATAAAGTTAGATTTGGACGCGTATACATCCAACCCGGAAACAGAAAAAAATCTACGATGAAAAAATTTACTTTCATGATGTCAAAACACTCTTTGTCCATTATCTTCACGAAATATAATCAAAACGTTCCGCAAATTCGCGGGAGACCGTCTTCTGGCAGCAAGAGAAAAAGAGCGGAAAGACAGCCGGCTAGATACTGACAAACTATGTAAAATGTCCGTGTTACATTTAACCCCGCGTTAGGCCTACATTTATCCCCGCGCTCCCCTATTCTGTAGCTCCTGGCAGTGATGTTTCACCTCATGAAATATACTTTATGTTCACATTTATGACACAGACAGTAGATAATATTATGTTCACATTTATGACACAGACATATAGGCTTCTGCCAGGCACTTTCAGGGATACAAATCGAAAAAATATGTATATATGTGCATATTTAGCCTATATGCAAAATACTCCTTTTTTCACATCAACTATGTGCTATGGTCATTAAATGGCTTTCCTTTTCACTTAAGTCCAGCAAATAATTCATTTATTTTAACAAATTTGGTGGCATCTGCCAGTTATTGTCGTTGTTATGAAGTACAGTCGTATGTTTGCATAATTCATTTTGAACACTATAATGCTTTCAAAATCTGAGGTAAATTATCCGTTATGGCTTGTGGCACAGTGACCTATTTTTAACTACAAATAAATAATGTGTACTCATAACCAGTGTAATTTCTTCATTCTGTCAGCCGCGACGTCGCAGAAATAGGAACCGTTTCTAAATTAGAAACTTCGCATGTCGCCGTTGCGTATGGTTAGGACAAAAACTCTGATTTATTAACATGGAAAAGATACCTTTTATCGCGTGTCGCGGCGTCGTGTGTAGTTAGGACACGGTGTAAGCGGCCGCTTCTCAAGTCTAGAATCTGAACTTGATTCCGATTGGCCAGTGTCAGACAGTCAGACCTGTCAGTCTCGCAGCTCGCGTCAGCTTCATGCGGCTTCATGAGAGAGACGCATAAGTCCGGAATTGGACAATTTAACAATATACTTACGATAGAATATATTTACAATTAATAATGATTTAAAAACAAAATACAAAACGCGCCGGGCCGCCGGCCCAACCAGACCGCGGCCCACCAGGAATCTCCCGGATGGCCAGTACATGCCTTAGTATCTTTAATATATTTTCATAATTTTGAAGAAGTTTGGTGTGGGAATAATTAAAAATTACTTAAGAGGGGGGAAATAAAAATGTAAAGGCTGGTTTTGCAAAACATTCACATACAGACTGAAACAACCGACTTCCTGTTGGGCTGGCTTAAAGTTGCTTGGGCTAATGAGATCTATAAGTGTACCGAGTTTAATATTATTATATGCAAGTGTGTTTGATTTATGGACCCAATTTTCAGACCAAGTTAATGGACCAAGTTAATTTAATTAATGAACTAATTATATAAAACTATTGTCAATGCACTACAATTAAACTGGCTATGTGCCTTTACTTATAAAAAAATAAAATAAAAACTTATTTAAAAAATCCCAGGCTTAAGAAATGTATTTTATTTATGCTGGCCAGACACACAGCAGTTAAATGGTTAATTAAGCCCCCTCCCCCTGCTAACACACACACACACACACACACACACACACACACACACACACACACACACACACAGAGAGAGAGAGAGAGAGAGACAGGCAAAGGCTTAGACATATGCTCAGAGGGAGTATGACTACATTCAAACTAAAATATCTGACTTTCTGTGGGTCCTAGCTATTGAGTGTGAATTAGAAAGTTGTCCGGCTTGAGGAGTACAATATACATACTGATTTTTGTAACTGTAGATAAAACTAACAACCCCACTTTTGTCAAAAGGTGGCGCTACTGAGCCCTCACCACGCCCGTTTCTGAAACTTTGCACATGTCTACTGGCTATTAAATGTGATGTGTCTGATGAGTTTCATGCAATTTGAAGCATGCTAAGGGTCTCAAAAGCATCCTAAAAGAATTGGAAAGTTTGATGCGTTGCCACGGCAACAGTTTCAAAGATATCAAGAATCCATTCACAGGTCTTCATCTGCCGTATGTTTACATTATACAGATGAAGTTTGAAGCAAATCGGGTTAAAATAAGAGGGTGATTTTAAAGCATTTTGAAAGTGACACACTTCCTGCTGCCAGTTGGTGGCGCTATAACTTTGACACACAATAGTCACATCCATGTGATAGTCCTCTTACAGCGAACGCACTCCTGAAGTTTCATCAAGATCGGTTGATGTATGCTGAAGTTATGACACACTTCCTGTTTCACGTTTCTCGCCATGATTTCGTTTCCTCGCCACGGCCAAACCGTTCGAGATATCAAAAATCCCCTCGCAAACTTTCATCCTCAATGTCTTGACTTCACGCTGACTGAGTTTCGTAGAATTTGGATAAGAACTCTAGGAGGAGTATTAAAAAATCCATTGCAAGTGTTTTACAAAGAACCTTAAATAACCGACTTCCTGTTGGGCTGGGGTAAAAAGTAAAAGAGCGACGTATATATGAAATGATGAGATCAACATGTGTACCGAGTTTCATATTAGTACATACAAGCGTGTTTAAATTATTGATCAAGTGTTCGGACCCCTTTCCAGGTGGCGCTGTCGAGCCCCCCTGCCACGCCCGGGTACCATCTTCAGCCCGGCCCTAATGGCCGCGGGTTCTGACCTGTGTGCAAAGTTTCAAGAGTTTTCGAGCACGTTAAGGGCCCCAAAAGTGCCCAAATAGTCGTATAAATAATAATAATAAATATAGCTGCGAGCAGCGATTGCGGGCCCAAGCCGGTGGCACCGCAACCCCGGTGCCTTTAGTTACCTAAAGGCACCGGGATGCAGGCCCGGCTCCACGGGGGGGCCAGGGTGGGCCTGGCCCACCCAATCAGAAGCTTGGCCCACCCTGGCCCCACACCACATAACAGCCAATCACAAAATTAGTGCGATATTCAATTCAGCTCGAGATACGTTATTTTCTATTTTTTTCAGGTGTTGTGAAGTTTTTAGCAGTCAATAGGGACTTTAAGCAACAGCTGCTGATAGAACGGCGATGGCAGCCGAAAATAAACAGTTAACTGCCATAAAAAGCGCAAAAATCACTAAGCAACAGTAAAGTAGCGGTTCTAGGCACGGGCGAACCGAGCAGTCGCCCGGGCATTTCTTCATGTCACATGGGGGGCGGCACGAGCAGTTAAAAAAATATCCTCTGTGCCGCGAAGGTTTTCTATTTTTTATAATTTCGATTCAATTATTGGCAATGGCGCCCCTGCTTGCCGAGAGTGCCGTGCACAGAAGCGATGTCAAGGGGGTCTCTTGATAAGTTCACGTATCGCGTCTTTTGCGCGCTCGAGGTCGTTACCTCAAATAGGCGATTAGGCGCACGGGAAGCGCGCTCATTGCGCGCTCGCGGGAGACGCGCTCATAAACTTTTCAGTATGGAAGTGCACGTGCACCCAAACGCTTGGGTGTTTTTTCTCTTCTCCGTAAATAAATCTTTTAGCAGAGCGTCAGCAAGCGTTTTTCTGTGGTGGAAATACATTACTAAAACTTCTTTGTCATTGTGGAGAGCGCATAATAATAACTGTGCATTATAAATGTCAGGAATGTATCTTTCTTGAGGCATTCTTTTTATAGAGATGATTTAAATGCTGAAATATGAGGTATTTTTATAAAATATTTTTTTGTGTGTCAACCTTAACCTTTAAGTTTAGTATAGGTAAGATAAAAGACACTCATTTAAAACAAATATTTAATGTTATTAACTTGGTGAATTGATTTCATTGTGTATTGGGCTCATGTTGGTCACTATATTCATGAAATGAAAATAATTTACATAATGATCAACTTTATGGGTTTTTACTGTAGCCTATAATATTCAAAGTACAATTTTCTATTTTCTAAATAATCTCTGATTCTGTCCTTTTCTCTGACATTTTAAGAGTGGCAAAGGGCTACAAAAGCTATTTTAGGTCTATCACAGTTTGGATAGTTTTTAATATGAGAGCTGTTCAAAATTATTTAAGAGATAAGTATAGTGTGTTACTAAATAAGTAACTCTCTGACCCTTTCACTTTTAAAAACTCCATCTTGACAAAGTATAGTTTAACAAGTCATATCTAAAAGTGGGCCATGCATATAATTCAAGGCCAATGTGCTAATGGTTACTTCCTCAGTTAGATAAATCTAGCAAAATAACTGGATTATATTAACTGTCTTTTTTTAAAGATGACGGTTACAGTAGAACGTAAAAATGAAGAAAAAACAAACGCACCAATAACAAACAAACATGCCTTAAATGCATGATATTAAAATTATATCAACAGATATGTGAGACTAAAGTATTATCCCGCTCCACCCCCCCACCCCCCCCCCCCACCCCACTGACTCCCCCCCCCCCCCTGGCTGGCCCACCTGGATTATCACTTGGCCCACCTTTCATTTCATTTCTGGAGCCGGGCCTGCCGGGATGGCGGTTCCGCCGGCTTTGGCCCGCAATCGCTGCTCGCAGCTATATTTATATATATATATATATATATATATATATATATATATATATATATATATAAAGCCGGTGGCACCGCACCCTTGGTGCTTTTAGGGTTATTCTACATGACGTGCAAAAACGTAACCCCCGCTTTGACTGTCAAAAAGAAGTGTGCTGAAGAGCTTGCAGCAGTGAAGGCTCTGCAAAAGTGCGGATCGAGGGCACATTTTAACCACAAAGTATGCATGAGCAACCTTCTGAAAGGTCAGGTGTACATCAAGGTCTACATCTGTACTGTGTTTACATTATAGTATGTAGGGATGCGCCGATCCGATACTCAGGATCGTTATCAGCTCCGATACTGCCATCTTTGCCGGATCGGGTATATTTACACCACTTTAATCAAACCACTCTTCTTTAAAACATTACGATGTGATTTTTTCCACATGTATTTTGTTACTCTTATTGAGCTATTTTGTCCGCATAAAAGATTCACTGCCAATCGTACGTGCTCACATCATTCTCTTTCTGTGAAAGCTGTATACTGCATTCACCAGTTTTCACTCTACAGCTATTGACCAGAGCACTGAAATTATTTCTCACTTAAATTACAATCAAATGGATTTTCCCACACATTTTGCATTAGTCCTCTGCATGGCATTTTATTATTTTCTGAGCAGCTTCAGAAGTGCATGCACACAGCCTAGAACACATGACACGCACACACAGTCACGAGAGAGGCGCGATCGAACTCTGTGTGTGTTTGTGTGTGAACAATGGAAACTCCATTTTGTTCATACAGGAAAATATTCAGACTAATGTCTTGTGGGAGCAACAGAATACATGTAACAGCATTATGTAATCAGGAAACAAAAATCCAGTAACTGTATATTATTACAGTGAGTTACATCAAAAAAGTAATCAGATTGTAGTTACTTTTTGAAAAAGTATAAAGTACTTAAAGCCAATTAATATAAAGTGGGACCCTTTTTTATGAAATAATTTGTAACTGTATCGGAATACATTTTTTAAAGTAACCCTCCCAAGCCTGGTCTTGTGTGGACGTCGTGAAATTAGAAAATAGAGATCGTTCATTTAGTTCTTTAGCCTATATACATGTTTTTATATCCACATATTTTGTTCTAATGTCACAAATAATAATCTTAGGGTTTACTATAGCCTACATTTCACTCAAATATTTTTGTACTTTCGAGCAATAAACTGAAAGTAATGTGAATATTGCCATTCAGGGCTGGACTGGGACAAAAAATCAGCCCTGGACACTTCATCCAGACCGGCCCACTATGCAAACACACACACACGTGCATTAATCTATACGTGCATTAATCTGCATGTAAAATTACTGATTAGATTTTATTTACTATCAAAACCAAGAAAAAACTATTAAAATAATAAACAAAGGGAATGGAAATGATTTTATAAGGCTTTATTGTAAATAACTGGTCTGAATTTATGTGCCACTTAATATTTTAATAGAATATTCTTAGGCTATACTACATATATTTCATGAAGTGCAACATCACGGTGAGGACCTACAGAAATATATATTCTGTAGCTCCTGGCAGTGATGTTTCACCTCATGAAATATAGTTTATATAATATAGCATAAGAATATTCTGTTACAATATTATGTTCACATTTATGACACAGACAGTATAGGCTTCTGCCAGGCACTTTCAGGGAGACAAATTGAAAAAATATGTATTTATGTGCATATTTATATGCAAAATACTCCTTTTTTCACATCAACTATGTGCTATGGTCATTAACACAAGAACTACCGGAATTCCATAACTACTACAACGACCATAGCGGTCATTCTGACCGTTCAAACTTTAACGTTCATTTGGCTGTACTGAACGTCATTTTCGTCATGTCATATCTGCATTTGAACCTTTCTCTTTAAGTTTTCCAGTGACACTTATAATTCCTGTTGTCATGTTATAATGCCATCGCCCTTAAAACAAGCAAAAATATTATATCATATTATAAAGCCAATACAAAAATATTTCCCCGACAGGTGCTGCCGAGGAAAGTTTTGCGTCAAAAATATTTTTTCACCGCACTCTCCACGTGAATAGACATGCAAAAAATCTAGGAAACGTCAAAGCTTCATACAGTAGCCTACAGCCCTGTTATACAAATACAATCAATGTGAAATCTAAAAATAAATAGATCTACAATGTTACGATAGATGATAATAAAGATGTGGGCTCATTTGAACGGTGGAAACCCCCCGCTTCATTCACTGACGTTACGCACACACACATAGGAAAACACCGCTTCGCGTGCAGCTTCAGTCCCTCACACTACTTTGTGACATTTGGCACATGACTCCTTGATTTAATTTTTGCAGTTTCTCCTTACTTGGCACTGCCTTCATCATCTTCGTCCCGGACCGCCTACCCGACTCTCGCACCAATTGAGTGGCTTTTGATTTCATGTTGTCGGAGCGAAATTCGCTTGCCAGTTGCGTGATGGACGCGAAACTTGCTCATTTGTGCACTTCTACAATATGTGCGTGTTGATCGCGGGAAATATAGCAGACTTATGATATTTATAATGCGTGCGGTCAAAATGACCGCCATGGCCATTCTAGAAATAGGACGCAACTGTTTTGTGTTTTGTGATTGTAATAAAATAACAGTGCCAGAATAAAATATACACATATTTAGGAAAAGTCAGAGTCCTACAGCCACATTGATTTTATTTTAACAAAGTTATTAGCCTACACTGTAAATTTTAAAAACGGTCAAAATGACCGCCTTGGGAGTTCTAGTGTTAAATGGCTATCCTTTTCACTTAAGTCCATCAAATAATTCATTTATTTTAACACATTTGGTGGCATCTGCCTCAAGTTATTGTCGTTGTTATGAAATAGGCTACAGTCGTATGTTTGCATAGAATTCATTTTGAACACTATAATATTACATGCTTTCAAAATCTGAGGTAAATTATCCGTTATGGCTTGTGGCACAGTGACCTATTTTTAACTAAAAATAAATAATGTGTACTCATAACCAGTGTAATTTCTTCATTCTGTCAGCCACGACATCGCAGAAATAGGAACCGTTTCTAAATTAGAAAAAACTTCGCATGTCGCCGTCGCGTCTGGTTAGGACAAAAACTCTGATTTACATGGAAAAGATACCTTTTATCGCGTGTCGCGGCGTCGTGTGTAGTTAGGACATATTGTACTGTAACGGTAGTCGATACGCGTTCTTCTGATCATTAAAAAGAATGAGGTTATGACAGATGAATAGGCTACGCTCAGTTTATCAAATACGCTCAGTTTATTAAATGTCTCTTGCAAACTATGAAGAGACAATGATGAATCAATACACACTGACATGGCGATGCTGGACTGATTCTTTATTTACACCATCATACAGTGATTTTGTCGGTTGTTTATTACAGATATTAGCATGCATTTTATTGATCATCAGCTAATTTCATCAATAGACATCAATAAGAGAGAGTGGCAACAGCCCTTGTAAGAGTCAAGAGATCATTTCTTTCTTTACTTGAAGATGATTGTGTAGATGATTAAGCGTCTCTGACTTACTTTCACTTTTATTTGCGATGTTTGCACGTTGGTTTGACGCTCAGCTGCTGCTTATCTGCGGTGGTGATGCGTGTCGCAGTAGCGCCGACATGTCTGACTATAACAGCCTGTAAACGCTCTCACTCGTTTATTTTTTAGCATTTTTGGGAGGAGTAAAATATACATGTGTGATATCAACAACCAGATTGCGTTTACACGTAAAGATCCGAACACAATGCGAGCCAGACTACCTCCAGATGGTCAGGCAAATCGATCACAATCCGATCACAACGTAATAGGCCTACCTTGCATTGATATTTCTTTTTTATTATCCGGATAACTTATCTGGATACAGATCGCATTTTAATACCAGGTGTAGGGGTCTCAGAGACGAGACCGGCGAGAAACTTCACGAGACCCGCGGAATGCCTCCACAGAGCTGGGAGATACTATACTGCCTATGGGAGCGGCCGCTTCTCCGCTCTTGATTCCGATTGGCCAGTGTCAGACAGTCAGACCTGTCAGTCTCGCAGCTGGACCAAGTTTATGGACCAAGTTAATTTAATTAATAAACTAATTATATAAAACTATTGTCAATGCACTACAATTTAACTGGTTATATTATGCCTTCACTTATAAAAAATAAAATAAAAACTTATTTAAAACATACCAGGCTTAAGAAATGTATTAAGAAATTACACAGCAGAAAAAAACACACAGCACTGAAATGGTTAAGTTAAGCCCCTCCCCCTACTAACACACACACAGAGAGAGACAGAGATGTAGGCTCAAAGGGAGCATGACCAGATTCAAACAAACATATCTTACTTTCTGTGGGTCCTAGTTAAAGAGTGTCAATTAGAAAGTTGTCCGGCTCGAGGAGTACAATATACATACTGATTTTTGTAACTGTAGATAAAACTAACAACCCAACTTTTGTCAAAAGGTGGCGCTACTGAGCCCTCACCACGCCCGTTTCTGAAACTTTGCACATGTCTACTGGCTAATAAATGTGATGTGTCTGAGGAGTTTCATGCAATTTGAAGCATGCTAAGGGTCTCAAAAGCATCCTAAAAGAATGGTAAAGTTTGATGCGTCACCACGGCAACAGTTTCAAAGATATTAAGAATCCATTCACAGGTCTACATCTGCCGTATGTTTACATTATACAGATGAAGTTTGAAGCAAATCGGGTTAAAATAAGAGGGTGATTTCAAAGCATTTTGAAAGTGACACACTTCCTGCTGCCAGTTGGTGGCGCTATAACTTTGACACACAATAGTCACATCCATGTGATCGTCCTCTTACGGCGAACACACTCCTGAAGTTTCATCAAGATCAGTTAATGTATGCTGAAGTTAGGACACACTTCCTGTTTCACGTTTCTCACCATAATTTTGTTTCCTCGCCACAGCCAAACCGTTCGAGATATCAAAAATCCCCTCGCAATTTTTGATCGTCTATGTCTTGACTTCAGGCTGACCGAGTTTCGTTCCATGCGGATGAATGCTCTAGGAGGAGTACATTAAATTCCATTGCAAGCATTTTAAAAACAACCGTAAATATCTGACTTCCTGTTGGGCTGGGGTAAAAAGTAAAAGTGCGATGAATATATGAAACGATGAGATTGACATGTGTACCGAGTTTCATATTATTACATGCAAACGTGTTTGATTTATGGACAAAGTGTTCAGACCCTGTTCCAGGGGGCGCTGACGAGCCGCCCTGCCACGCCCGGGTACCAGCTTCAGCCCGGCTCTGATGGCCGCGGGTTCTGACCTGTGTGCAAAGTTTCAAGAGTTTTTGAGCATGTTAAGGGCCCCAAAAGTGCCCGGATAGTCGTTAGAAAAAAAAAAATAAAAAAAAAAATAATAATCCTAAGGAAAACAATAGGGCCTTCGCCCTTTCAGGGCTTGGGCCCTAATAATATATATATATATATATATATATATATATATATATATATATATATATAAATATAGCTGCGAGCAGCGATTGCGGGCCCAAGCCGGTGGCACCGCAACCCCGGTGCCTTTAGTTACCTAAAGGTACCGGGATGGCGGTACCGCCGGCTTTGGCCCGCAATCGCTGCTCGCAGCTATATTTATATATATATATATATATATATATATATATATATATAAAGCCGGTGGCACCGCCTCCTTGGTGCTTTTAGGGTTATTCTACATGACGTGCAAAAACATAACCCCCGCTTTGACTGTCAAAAAGAAGTGTGCTGAAGAGCTTGCATCAGTGAAGGCTCTGCAAAAGTGCACATTGAGGGCACATTTTAACCACAAAGTATGCGTGAGCAACCTTCTGAAAGGTCAGGTGTACATCCAGGTCTACATCTGTACTGTGTTTACATTATAGTATTTAGGGATGCGCCGATCCGATACTCAGGATCGGTATCAGCTCCGATACTGCCATCTTTGCCGGATCGGGTATATTTACACCACTTTAAAGGACAAGTTCGGTATTTTACAATTAAAGCCCTGTTTTAAGATCATCCCTGATGAAATAGAATAGTTAAGATTGTTTTTGAGACAAATGCTCCTGTCACGAGAATTTTAGGTTTTTGTGTTAGCACCCCCCCACCTTTATAATGAAAGCATAGGTGCACTCGAACAATCATTCATAAAAACGCATACAACTTTAGTTTACAAAGACGTGAAACTCACCGGGTGTTCACTGATATGCTCACACAAAAATCGCTGCAAAAGATGCTTTTCCAAAAGGTTTTATCGTAGTTTTTGTCCAAGTCCATTTTCTTCCTGTTTTCGGTTGAAGTCCATATTAGTCAATTGTCGAGTTCACGTGCGCAATCATTGGTAACTAGATAACTAAGGATCGCGCACGCAAACTCGACAATTGACTAATGTGGACTTCAACCAAAAACAGGAAGAAAATAGACTTGGACAAAAACGATGATAAAACCTGTTGGAAAAGCATCTTTTGCAGCAATTTTTGTGTGAGCATATCAGTGAACACCCCAGACCACTCGGTGAGTTTCACGTCTTTGTAAACTAAAGTTTTATGCGTTTTTATGAATGATTGTTCGAGTGCACCTATGGTTTCATTATAAAGGTGGGGGGGTGCTAACACAGAAACCTAAAATTCTCGTGACAGGAGCATTTGTCTCAAAAACAATCTTAACTATTCTATTTCATCAGGGATGATCTTAAAACAGGGCTTTAATTGTAAAATACCGAACTTGTCCTTTAATCAAACCACTCTTCTTTAAAACATTATGATGTGATTTTTTCACATGTATTTTATTACTCTTATTGAGCTATTTTGTCCACACACAGGACTCACTGCCAATCGTACGTGCTCACATCATTCTCTTTCTGTGAAAGCTGTATACTGCACTCACCAGTTTTCACTCTACAGCTGTTGACCAGAGCACTGAAATTATTTCTCACTTAAACTACAATCAAATGGATTTTCTCACACATTTTGCGTTAGTCCTCCGCATGGCATTTTATTATTTTCTGAGCAGCTTCAGAAGTGCATGCACACAGCCTAGAACACATGACACGCACACACAGTCACGAGAGAGGCGCGATCGAACTCTGTGTGTGTGCAAACAATGGAAACTCCATTTTGTTCATACAGGAAAATATTCAGACTAATGTCTTGTGGGAGCAACAGAATACATGTAACGGCATTATGTAATCAGGATACAAAAATCCAGTGAGTTACATCAAAAAAAGTAGTAATCAGATTGTAGTTACTTTTTGAAAAAGTACTTAAAGCCACTTAATATAAAGTGGGACCCTTTTTTATGAAAAAATTTGTAACTGTATCGGAAAACATTTTTAAAGTAACCCTCCCAAGCCTGTTCTTGTGTGCACGTCCGTTACTTTCACTTTTTAAGTTAGCGATTTTTAAGGCCCCAATCCTACTGTATTACCTAATCAATGTGTGGATATTGATCCAATAGTTCTAATTTGAACACAAGAGGGCAGTATAGCACTATGAATGATTTTTTTCTCTTTTGACTAAACCATTCTGTCTGTTTTTAAACTTAAACATAATTCTTAAATTTAAAAAAATGAATAAAATGGCTATAGTTCCAATATTCGTATAGTCTTATACAGTGTAGTTACTCAAAAAAAGTAATTAGTTACTAGTTACTAGTTACTTCTGTAAATTGTAATGAGTTTACTTTACTAGTTACTGCATGGGAAAAGTAACTTCACTACTTATTACTTTACTTTCCCGTTTCTTAATTTACCGTGTAGCCTACATGGACAAACATCATATCAGTTTTTGCCCTATCACTTTATTGTAAAAATGTATACAAAATGACATGAAAGAACAATATCCCTGTCTGCACAAATAAATATGCCGCACTGTAAAATTCACAAACAAAATGGGGTTCAAAATTCAAAATTTTAAAATGGTGTTTAACACAGAAGTTTCAAAACAGGCTGGGAGAATAAAACTCTTCTCCTGAGAACAAAACCAGCTTTTTATTCGACTCATGGTAATAATAATAATTAAAAAAAAATAAAAGATGTCAATGAAAAATAATAAAATAAAGGTCACTTTATCCCAAAAAATTCTTAATCCTAATTTAAAATGTATTTTTCTAAACCTGGGGGATTAATGGTCGACAGGGGAAGCATGTCTTCTACAATAAACCCTGCAACAATCCTGTTCATTTCGTTTTGTGTTATCCAAGACTTTCGAGCCTTGTTTTTACTTGACGCGTCCGAACGAGCGGAAAGGTGCGCGCGGCAAACAGCGCACACGATGCCGCATCCGAGGATGAACGACAAGAAGCCGAACCTGCACCGAACATGTAGCCTACATCTCCGCAACGGCACCCAGTTTGCGCATCTAAATCAGTTATTTATGTTTACAAAATGAGCCTAAGATCCATGATTTATAAAATGTCCACGAAACTTAATGAAATGTTTAGTGAAATTAGAAAATAGAGATCGTTCATTTAGTTCTTTAGCCTATATATACATGTTTTTATATCCACATATTTTGTTCTAATGTCACAAATAATAATCTTAGGGTTTACTATAGCCTACATTTCACTCAAATATTTTTGTGCTTTCGAGCAATAAACTGAAAGTAATGTGAATATTGCCATTTGCCGAAACCCGTCTCTCTCTCTCCACTACCCTCTCTCCTTCACTCAAATCGGTCTCTATGGCAACGGCGCGCACGCACCACTAGGTGGAACTCTCCACACAGGCAAACACGGCTTGGGTAACGCAGGAAAGCGCGTTCCTTTAGTATAGTAAAGTAGTGTAGTTACCAATATTTTCAGTGTAATGCGTTACTTTACTTACCCAAAAAAGTAATATCGTTACTGTAATTCGTTACTTTGTAACTCGTTACCCCCAACACTGGTCTTATAGAAAATAAATGGTGAATAATAAAATTTTTAGAAGATATGAGACGTTTCCTGATTCTTTTTTTGACATAATCCCTCGCCATTCGATATCCGTTCACAATTTAGTATCTTTAATATATTTTCATAATTTTGAAGAAGTTTGGTGGGAATAATTAAAAACTACTTAAGAGGGGGGGAATAAAAATGTAAAGGCTGGTTTTGCAAAACATTCACATACAGACCGAAACAACCGACTTCCTGTTGGGCTGGCTTAAAGTTGTTTGGGCTAATGAGAGTGTACCGAGTTTAATATTATTATATGCAAGTGTGTTTGATTTATGGACCCAATTTTCAGACCAAGTTTATGGACCAAGTTAATTTAATTAATGAACTAATTATATAAAACTATTGTCAATGCACTACAATTAAACTGGCTATATGCCTTTACTTATAAAAAATTAAAATAAAAACTTATTTAAAAAATCCCAGGCTTAAGAAATGTATTTTCTTTATGCTGGCCAGACACACAGCAGTGAAATGGTTAACCCCCTCCCCCTGCAAACACACACACACACACACACACACACACACACACACACACACACACACAGGCAAAGGCTCAGACATAGGCTCAGAGGGAGTATGACTACATTCAAACAAAAATATCTGACTTTCTGTGGGTCCTAGCTATTGAGTGTGAATTAGAAAGTTGTCCGGCTCGAGGAGTACAATATACATACCGATTTTTGTTACTGTAGATAAAACTAACAACCCCACTTTTGTCAAAAGGTGGCGCTACCGAGCCCTCACCACGCCCGTTTCTGAAACTTTGCACATGTCTACTGGCTAATAAATGTGATGTATCTGATGAGTTTCATGCAATTTGAAGCATGCTAAGTGTCTCAAAAGCATCCTAAAAGAATGGTAAAGTTTGATGCGTCGCCACGGCAACAGTTTCAAAGATATCAAGAATCCATTCACAGGTCTACATCTGCCGTATGTTTACATTATACAGATGAAGTTTGAAGCAAATCGGGTTAAAATAAGAGGGTGATTTTAAAGCATTTTGAAAGTGACACACTTCCTGCTGCCAGTTGGTGGCGCTATAACTTTGACACACAATAGTCACATCCATGTGATCGTCCTCTTACAGCGAACACACTCCTGAAGTTTCATCAAGATCGGTAGATGTATGCTGAAGTTATGACACACTTCCTGTTTCACGTTTCTCGCCATAATTTCATTTCCTCGCCACGGCCAAACCGTTCGAGATATCAAAAATCCCCTCGCAAACTTTCATCCTCAATGTCTTGACTTCACGCTGACCGAGTTTCGTTGAATTCGGATAAGAGCTCTAGGAGGAGTATTAAAAATTCCATTGCAAGTGTTTTACAAAAAACCTTAAATAACCGACTTCCTGTTGGGCTGGGGTAAAAAGTAAAAGTGCGACGTATATATGAAATGATGAGATCAACATGTGTACCGAGTTTCATATTAGTACATACAAGCGTGTTTGATTTATGGACCAAGTGTTCGGACCCCATTCCAGGTGGCGCTGTCGAGCCCCCCTGCCACGCCCGGGTACCATCTTCAGCCCGGCCCTAATGGCGGCGGGTTCTGACCCGTGTGCAAAGTTTCAAGAGTTTTCGAGCACGTTAAGGGCCCCAAAAGTGCCCAAATAGTCGCCAAATATTCGCCCTTTCAGGGCTTGGGCCCTAAATATATATATATATAAATATAGCTGCGAGCAGCGATTGCGGGCCCAAGCCGGTGGCACCGCAACCCCGGTGCCTTTAGTTACCTTACCGTTTTCATTTGATTATCATTGTGGCAGCAGTTGGAACACTGTGTTACAACTAACCCCGCTGTTTATTACATATTTTAAACCTAGCTAACAGTCGCTAGGAATTACTGACATGTTTCAAAACAGTGCTGTGTTTGAGCCAACAAGACAGTGATTAAGGCAATATAAAGTTAGATTTGGACGCGTATACATCCAACCCGGAAACAGAAAAAAATCTACGATGAAAAAATTTACTTTCATGATGTCAAAACACTCTTTGTCCATTATCTTCACGAAATATAATCAAAACGTTCCGCAAATTCGCGGGAGACCGTCTTCTGGCAGCAAGAGAAAAAGAGCGGAAAGACAGCCGGCTAGATACTGACAAACTATGTAAAATGTCCGTGTTACATTTAACCCCGCGTTAGGCCTACATTTATCCCCGCGCTCCCCTATTCTGTAGCTCCTGGCAGTGATGTTTCACCTCATGAAATATACTTTATGTTCACATTTATGACACAGACAGTAGATAATATTATGTTCACATTTATGACACAGACAGTAGATATAGGCTTCTGCCAGGCACTTTCAGGGATACAAATCGAAAAAATATGTATAGGCTATGTGCATATTTATATGCAAAATACTCCTTTTTTTCACGTCAACTATGTGCTATGGTCATTAAATGGCTTTCCTTTTTACTTAAGTACAGCAAATAATTCATTTATTTTAACACATTTGGTGGCATCTGCCAGTTATTGTCGTTGTTATGAAGTACAGTCGTATGTTTGCATAATTCATTTTGAACACTATAATGCTTTCAAAATCTGAGGTAAATTATCCGTTATGGCTTGTGGCACAGTGACCTATTTTTAACTAAAAATAAATAATGTGTACTTTGTAATTTCTTCATTCTGTCAGCCGCGACGTCGCAGAAATAGGAACCGTTTCTAAATTAGAAACTTCGCATGTCGCCGTCGCGTATGGTTAGGACAAAAACTCTGATTTATTAACATGGAAAAGATACCTTTTATCGCGTGTCGCGGCGTCGTGTGTAGTTAGGACACGGTGTAAGCGGCCGCTTCTCAAGTCTAGAATCTGAACTTGATTCCGATTGGCCAGTGTCAGACAGTCAGACCTGTCAGTCTCGCAGCTCGCGTCAGCTTCATGCGGCTTCATGAGAGAGACGCATAAGTCCGGAATTGGACAATTTAACAATATACTTACGATAGAATATATTTACAATTAATAATGATTTAAAAACAAAATACATAACGCGCCGGGCCGCCGGCCCGACCAGACCGCGGCCCACCAGGAATCTCCCGGTAGTCCCGATGGCCAGTAAATGCCTTAGTATCTTTAATATATTTTCATAATTTTGAAGAAGTTTGGTGTGGGAATAATTAAAAATTACTTAAGAGGGGGGAAATAAAAATGTAAAGGGTGGTTTTGCAAAACATTCACATACAGACTGAAACAACCGACTTTGTTTTGCTGGCTTAAAGTTGCTTGGGCTAATGAGATCTATAAGTGTACCGAGTTTAATATTATATGCAAGTGTGTTTGATTTATGGACCCAATTTTCAGACCAAGTTAATGGACCAAGTTAATTTAATTAATGAACTAATTATATAAAACTATTGTCAATGCACTACAATTAAACTGGCTATGTGCCTTTACTTATAAAAAAATAAAATAAAAACTTATTTAAAAAATCCCAGGCTTAAGAAATGTATTTTATTTATGCTGGCCAGACACACAGCAGTTAAATGGTTAATTAAGCCCCCTCTCCCTGCTAACACACACACACACACACACACACACACACACAGACAGGCAAAGGCTCAGACATATGCTCAGAGGGAGTATGACTACATTCAAACTAAAATATCTGACTTTCTGTGGGTCCTAGCTATTGAGTGTGAATTAGAAAGTTGTCCGGCTCGAAGAGTACAATATACATACTGATTTTTGTAACTGTAGATAAAACTAACAACCCCACTTTTGTCAAAAGGTGGCGCTACTGAGCCCTCACCACGCCCGTTTCTGAAACTTTGCACATGTCTACTGGCTAATAAATGTGATGTGTCTGATGAGTTTCATGCAATTTGAAGCATGCTAAGGGTCTCAAAAGCATCCTAAAAGAATGGTAAAGTTTGATGCATCGCCACGGCAACAGTTTCAACGATATCAAGAATCCATTCACAGGTCTTCATCTGACGTATGTTTACATTATACAGATGAAGTTTGAAGCAAATCGGGTTAAAATAAGAGGGTGATTTTAAAGCATTTTGAAAGTGACACATTTCCTGCTGCCAGTTGGTGGCGCTATAACTTTGACACACAATAGTCACATCCATGTGATAGTCCTCTTACAGCGAACGCACTCCTGAAGTTTCATCAAGATCGGTTGATGTATGCTGAAGTTATGACACACTTCCTGTTTCACGTTTCTCGCCATGATTTTGTTTCCTCGCCACGGCCAAACCGTTCGAGATATCAAAAATCCCCTCGCAAACTTTCATCCGCAATGTCTTGACTTCACGCTGACTGAGTTTCGTAGAATTTGGATAAGAGCTCTAGGAGGAGTATTAAAAATTCCATTGCAAGTGTTTTACAAATAACCTTAAATAACCGACTTCCTGTTGGGCTGGGGTAAAAAGTAAAAGTGCGACGTATATATGAAATGATGAGATCAATATGTGTACCGAGTTTCATATTAGTACATACAAGCGTGTTTGATTTATGGATCAAGTGTTCGGACCCCTTTCCAGGTGGCGCTGTCGAGCCCCCCTGCCACGCCCGGGTACCATCTTCAGCCCGGCCCTAATGGCGGCGGGTTCTGACCCGTGTGCAAAGTTTCAAGAGTTTTCGAGCACGTTAAGGGCCCCAAAAGTGCCCAAATAGTCGTATAAATAATAATAATAAATATATATATATATATATAAATATAGCTGCGAGCAGCGATTGCGGGCCCAAGCCGGTGGCACCGCAACCCCGGTGCCTTTAGTTACCTAAAGGCACCGGGATGGCGGTACCGCCGGCTTTGGCCCGCAATCGCTGCTCGCAGCTATATTTATATATATATATATATATATATATATATATATATATATATAAAGCCGGTGGCACCGCCCCCTTGGTGCTTTTAGGGTTGTTCTACTTGACATGCAAAAACATAACCCCCGCTTTGACTGTCAAAAAGAAGTGTGCTGAAGAGCTTGCATCAGTGAAGGCTCTGCAAAAGTGCACATTGAGGGCACATTTTAACCACAAAGTATGCGTGAGCAACCTTCTGAAAGGTCAGGTGTACATCCAGGTCTACATCTGTACTGTGTTTACATTATAGTATTTAGGAATGCGCCGATCCGATACTCAGGATCGGTATCAGCTCCGATACTGCCATCTTTGCCGGATCGGGTATACAGTATTTACACCACTTTAATCAAACCACTCTTCTTTAAAACATTATGATGTGATTTTTTTCACATGTATTTTATTACTCTTATTGAGCTATTTTGTCCACACACAGGACTCACTGCCAATCGTACGTGCTCACATCATTCTCTTTCTGTGAAAGCTGTATACTGCACTCACCAGTTTTCACTCTACAGCTAATGACCAGAGCACTGAAATTATTTCTCACTTAAACTACAATCAAATGGATTTTCTCACACATTTTGCGTTAGTCCTCCGCATGGCATTTTATTATTTTCTGCGCAGCTTCAGAAGTGCATGCACACAGCCTAGAACACATGACACGCACACACAGTCACGAGAGAGGCGCGATCGAATGTGTGTTTGTGTGCAAACAATGGAAACTCCTTTTTGTTCATACAGGAAAATATTCAGACTAATGTCTTGTGGGAGCAACAGAATACATGCAACGGCATTATGTAATCAGGATACAAAAATCTAGTGAGTTACATCAAAAAAAGTAGTAATCAGATTGTAGTTACTTTTTGAAAAAGTATATAGTACTTAAAGCCATTTAATATAAAGTGGGACCCTTTTTTTATGAAATAATTTGTAACTGTATCGGAATACATTTTTAAAGTAACCCTCCCAATCCTGGTCTTGTGTGCACGTCCGTTAATTTCACTTTTTAAGTTAGCGATTTTTAAGGCCCCAATCCTATTGTATTACCTATTATACTGTATTGCCAACTGTATTAATGTGTGGATATTGATCCAATAGTTCTACCTAATTTTGAACACAAGAGGGCAGTATAGCACTATGAATGATTTTTTTCTTTTTTGACTAAACCATTCTGTCTGTTTTTAAACTTAAACATAATTCTTAAATTAGAAAAAGGAATAAAATGGCTATAGTTCCAATATTGGTATAGTCTTATACAGTGTTGGGGTAGTTACTCAAAAAAGTAATTAGTTACTTCTGTAAATTGTAATGAGATTACTTTACTAGTTACTGCGTTGGAAAAATAACTTCACTACTTATTACTTTACTTTCCTGTTTCTTAATTTACCGTGTAGCCTACATGGACAAACATCATATCAGTTTTTGCCCTATCATCACTTTATTGTAAAAATGTATACAAAATGACATGAAAGAACAATATCCCTGTCTGCACAAATAAATATGCCGCACTGTAAAATTCACAAACAAAATGGGGTTCAAAATTCAAAATTTTAAAATGGTGTTTATCACGGAAGTTTCAAAACAGGCTGGGAGAATAAAACTCTTCTCCTGAGAACAAAACCAGCTTTTTAGTCGACTCATGGTAATAATAATAATTAAAAAAAAATAAAAGATGTCAATGAAAAATAATAAAATAAAGGTCACTTTATCCCATAAAATGCTTAATCCTAATTTAAAATGTATTTTTCTAAACCTGGGGGATTAATGGTCGACAGGGGAAGCATGTCTTCTACAATGAACCCTGCAACAATCCTGTTCATTTCGTTTTCCAAGACTTTCGAGCCTTGTTTTTACTTGACGCGTCCGAAAGAGCGGAAAGGTGCGCGCGGCAAACAGCGCACGCGATGCCGCATCCGAGGATGAACGACAAGAAGCCGAACCTGCACCGAACATGGACCCTACATCTCCGCAACGGCACCCAGTTTGCGCATCTAAATCAGTTATTTATGTTTACAAAATGAGCCTAAGATCCATGTTTTATAAAATGTCCACGAAACTTAATGAAATGTTTAGTGAAATTAGAAAATAGAGATCGTTCATTTAGTTCTTTAGCCTAGCCTATATACATGTTTTTATATCCACATATTTTGTTCTAATGTCACAAATAATAATCTTAGGATTTACTATAGCCTACATTTCACTCAAATATTTTTTTGCTTTCGAGCAATAAACTGAAAGTAATGTGAATATTGCCATCTCCACTTCCCTCTCTCTCTCACTCAAATCGGTCTCTATGGCAACGGCGCGCACGCACCACTAGACGGAACTCTCCACACAGGCAAACACGGCTTGGGTAACGCAGGAAAGCGCGTTCCTTTAGTATAGTAAAGTAGTGTAGTTACCAATATTTTCAGTGTAATGCGTTACTTTACTTACCCAAACTCGTTTGTAACTCGTTACCCCCAACACTGGTCTTATAGAAAATAAATGGTGAATAATAACATTTTTAATTCCTCATCCAATCATCCTTTTGTTATGGATCAATATCATAGCTAGAGACGTAGAAAAGGGCTGCACGGTTTTGCAATAAATAATAATAAATAAAAAAAATAAACATATAAATATTGTAATTGCAATTAAATTAGATTTGTGTGGCAGCTGCATGTACAATTATTATTATTAATAATAATAACAACATTAATAATAATACAAATGAGCTTAGAATAAAAATTTAAATGGTTTATTACATTAAAAACAGGCCATATTTTTAATAAATAAATAAGCTATCATTCATAGTTCACTAAATTTTAAAAATTTTAAATTACAACATTGTTTGTGAAAGTCCAACAAAGTTAAATGTATACTCAAACCTGAAAAGTTGTGTGGCTCCGTTTTCATTTGATTATCATTGTGGCAGCAGTTGGAACACTGTTACAACTAACCCCGCTGTGTATTACATATTTTAAACCTAGCTAACAGTCGCTAGGAATTACTGACATGTTTCAAAACGGTGCTGTGTTTGAGCCAACAAGACAGTGATTAAGGCAATATAAAGTTAGATTTGGACGCGTATACATCCAACCCGGAAACAGAAAAAAATCTACGATGAAAAAATTTACTTTCATGATGTCAAAACACTCTTTGTCCATTATCTTCACGAAATATAATCAAAACGTTCCGCAAATTCGCGGGAGACCGTCTTCTGGCAGCAAGAGAAAAAGAGCGGAAAGACAGCCGGCTAGATACTGACAAACTATGTAAAATGTCCGTGTTACATTTAACCCCGCGTTAGGCCTACATTTATCCCCGCGCTCCCCTATTCTGTAGCTCCTGGCAGTGATGTTTCACCTCATGAAATATAGTTTATGTTCACATTTATGACACAGACAGTAGATAATATTATGTTCACATTTATGACACAGACAGTAGATATAGGCTTCTGCCAGGCACTTTCAGGGATCGAAAAAATATGTATAGGCTATATGTGCATATTTATATGCAAAATACTCCTTTTTTCACGTCAACTATGTGCTATGGTCATTAAATGGCTTTCCTTTTCACTTAAGTCCAGCAAATAATTCATTTATTTTAACACATTTGGTGGTATCTGCCAGTTATTGTCGTTGTTATGAAGTACAGTCGTATGTTTGCATAATTCATTTTGAACACTATAATGCTTTCAAAATCTGAGGTAAATTATCCGTTATGGCTTGTGGCACAGTGACCTATTTTTAACTAAAAATAAATAATGTGTACTCATAACCAGTGTAATTTCTTCATTCTGTCAGCCGCGACGTCGCAGAAATAGGAACCGTTTCTAAATTAGAAACTTCGCATGTCGCCGTCGCGTATGGTTAGGACAAAAACTCTGATTTATTAACATGGAAAAGATACCTTTTATCGCGTGTGCGGCGTCGTGTGTAGTTAGGACACGGTGTAAGCGGCAGCTTCTCAAGTCTAGAATCTGAACTTGATTCCGATTGGCCAGTGTCAGACAGTTAGACCTGTCAGTCTCGCAGCTCGCGTCAGCTTCATGCGGCTTCATGAGAGAGACGCATAAGTCCGGAATTGGACAATTTAACAATATACTTACGATAGAATATATTTACAATTAATAATGATTTAAAAACAAAATACATAACGCGCCGGGCCGCCGGCCCAACCAGACCGCGGCCCAACAGGAATCTCCCGGTAGTCCCGATGGCCAGTACATGCCTTAGTATCTTTAATATATTTTCATAATTTTGAAGAAGTTTGGTGTGGGAATAATTAAAAATTACTTAAGAGGGGGGAAATAAAAATGTAAAGGCTGGTTTTGCAAAACATTCACATACAGACTGAAACAACCGACTTTGTTTTGCTGGCTTAAAGTTGCTTGGGCTAATGAGATCTATAAGTGTACCGAGTTTAATATTATTATATGCAAGTGTGTTTGATTTATGGACCCAATTTTCAGACCAAGTTAATGGACCAAGTTAATTTAATTAATGAACTAATTATATAAAACTATTGTCAATGCACTACAATTAAACTGGCTATGTGCCTTTACTTATAAAAAAATAAAATAAAAACTTATTTAAAAAATCCCAGGCTTAAGAAATGTATTTTATTTATGCTGGCCAGACACACAGCAGTTAAATGGTTAATTAAGCCCCCTCTCCCTGCTAACACACACACACACACACACACACACACACACACACACACACACACACACACACACACACACAGAGAGAGAGACAGGCAAAGGCTCAGACATATGCTCAGAGGGAGTATGACTACATTCAAACTAAAATATCTGACTTTCTGTGGGTCCTAGCTATTGAGTGTGAATTAGAAAGTTGTCCGGCTCGAAGAGTACAATATACATACTGATTTTTGTAACTGTAGATAAAACTAACAACCCCACTTTTGTCAAAAGGTGGCGCTACTGAGCCCTCACCACGCCCGTTTCTGAAACTTTGCACATGTCTACTGGCTAATAAATGTGATATGTCTGATGAGTTTCATGCAATTTGAAGCATGCTAAGGGTCTCAAAAGCATCCTAAAAGAATGGTAAAGTTTGATGCATCGCCACGGCAACAGTTTCAACGATATCAAGAATCCATTCACAGGTCTTCATCTGCCGTATGTTTACATTATACAGATGAAGTTTGAAGCAAATCGGGTTAAAATAAGAGGGTGATTTTAAAGCATTTTGAAAGTGACACACTTCCTGCTGCCAGTTGGTGGCGCTATAACTTTGACACACAATAGTCACATCCATGTGATAGTCCTCTAACAGCGAACGCACTCCTGAAGTTTCATCAAGATCGGTTGATGTATGCTGAAGTTATGACACACTTCCTGTTTCACGTTTCTCGCCATGATTTCGTTTCCTCGCCACGGCCAAACCGTTCGAGATATCAAAAATCCCCTCGCAAACTTTCATCCTCAATGTCTTGACTTCACGCTGACTGAGTTTCGTAGAATTTGGATAAGAGCTCTAGGAGGAGTATTAAAAATTCCATTGCAAGTGTTTTACAAAGAACCTTAAATAACCGACTTCCTGTTGGGCTGGGGTAAAAAGTAAAAGTGCGACGTATATATGAAATGATGGGATCAACATGTGTACCGAGTTTCATATTAGTACATACAAGCGTGTTTGATTTATGGACCAAGTGTTCGGACCCCTTTCCAGGTGGCGCTGTCGAGCCCCCCTGCCACGCCCGGGTACCATCTTCAGCCCGGCCCTAATGGCGGCGGGTTCTGACCCGTGTGCAAAGTTTCAAGAGTTTTTGAGCACGTTAAGGGCCCCAAAAGTGCCCAAATAGTCGTATAAATAATAATAATAATAATAATAATAATAATAATAATCCTAAGGAAAACAATAGGGCCTTCGCCCTTTCAGGGCTTGGGCCCTAAATATAGCTGCGAGCAGCGATTGCGGGCCCAAGCCGGTGGCACCGCAACCCCGGTGCCTTTAGTTACCTAAAGGCACCGGGATGGCGGTACCGCCGGCTTTGGCCCGCAATCGCTGCTCGCAGCTATATTTATATATATATATATATATATATATATATATAAAGCCGGTGGCACCGCCACCTTGGTGCTTTTTCGGTTATTCTACTTGACATGCAAAAACATAACCCCCGCTTTGACTGTCAAAAAGAAGTGTGCTGAAGAGCTTGCATCAGTGAAGGCTCTGCAAAAGTGCACATTGAGGGCACATTTTAACCACAAAGTATGCGTGAGCAACCTTCTGAAAGGTCAGGTGTACATCCAGGTCTACATCTGTACTGTGTTTACATTTTAGTATTTAGGAATGCGCCGATCCGATACTCAGGATCGGTATCAGCTCCGATACTGCCATCTTTGCCGGATCGGGTATATTTACACCACTTTAATCAAACCACTCTTCTTTAAAAATTATGATGTGATTTTTTTCACATGTATTTTATTACTCTTATTGAGCTATTTTGTCCACACACAGGACTCACTGCCAATCGTACGTGCTCACATCATTCTCTTTCTGTGAAAGCTGTATACTGCACTCACCAGTTTTCACTCTACAGCTAATGACCAGAGCACTGAAATTATTTCTCACTTAAACTACAATCAAATGGATTTTCTCACACATTTTGCGTTAGTCCTCCGCATGGCATTTTATTATTTTCTGCGCAGCTTCAGAAGTGCATGCACACAGCCTAGAACACATGACACGCACACACAGTCACGAGAGAGGCGCGATCGAATGTGTGTTTGTGTGCAAACAATGGAAACTCCTTTTTGTTCATACAGGAAAATATTCAGACTAATGTCTTGTGGGAGCAACAGAATACATGCAACGGCATTATGTAATCAGGATACAAAAATCTAGTGAGTTACATCAAAAAAAGTAGTAATCAGATTGTAGTTACTTTTTGAAAAAGTATATAGTACTTAAAGCCATTTAATATAAAGTGGGACCCTTTTTTTATGAAATAATTTGTAACTGTATCGGAATACATTTTTAAAGTAACCCTCCCAATCCTGGTCTTGTGTGCACGTCCGTTAATTTCACTTTTTAAGTTAGCGATTTTTAAGGCCCCAATCCTATTGTATTACCTATTATACTGTATTGCCAACTGTATTAATGTGTGGATATTGATCCAATAGTTCTACCTAATTTTGAACACAAGAGGGCAGTATAGCACTATGAATGATTTTTTTCTTTTTTGACTAAACCATTCTGTCTGTTTTTAAACTTAAACATAATTCTTAAATTAGAAAAAGGAATAAAATGGCTATAGTTCCAATATTGGTATAGTCTTATACAGTGTTGGGGTAGTTACTCAAAAAAGTAATTAGTTACTTCTGTAAATTGTAATGAGATTACTTTACTAGTTACTGCGTTGGAAAAATAACTTCACTACTTATTACTTTACTTTCCTGTTTCTTAATTTACCGTGTAGCCTACATGGACAAACATCATATCAGTTTTTGCCCTATCATCACTTTATTGTAAAAATGTATACAAAATGACATGAAAGAACAATATCCCTGTCTGCACAAATAAATATGCCGCACTGTAAAATTCACAAACAAAATGGGGTTCAAAATTCAAAATTTTAAAATGGTGTTTATCACGGAAGTTTCAAAACAGGCTGGGAGAATAAAACTCTTCTCCTGAGAACAAAACCAGCTTTTTAGTCGACTCATGGTAATAATAATAATTAAAAAAAAATAAAAGATGTCAATGAAAAATAATAAAATAAAGGTCACTTTATCCCATAAAATGCTTAATCCTAATTTAAAATGTATTTTTCTAAACCTGGGGGATTAATGGTCGACAGGGGAAGCATGTCTTCTACAATGAACCCTGCAACAATCCTGTTCATTTCGTTTTCCAAGACTTTCGAGCCTTGTTTTTACTTGACGCGTCCGAAAGAGCGGAAAGGTGCGCGCGGCAAACAGCGCACGCGATGCCGCATCCGAGGATGAACGACAAGAAGCCGAACCTGCACCGAACATGGACCCTACATCTCCGCAACGGCACCCAGTTTGCGCATCTAAATCAGTTATTTATGTTTACAAAATGAGCCTAAGATCCATGTTTTATAAAATGTCCACGAAACTTAATGAAATGTTTAGTGAAATTAGAAAATAGAGATCGTTCATTTAGTTCTTTAGCCTAGCCTATATACATGTTTTTATATCCACATATTTTGTTCTAATGTCACAAATAATAATCTTAGGATTTACTATAGCCTACATTTCACTCAAATATTTTTTTGCTTTCGAGCAATAAACTGAAAGTAATGTGAATATTGCCATCTCCACTTCCCTCTCTCTCTCACTCAAATCGGTCTCTATGGCAACGGCGCGCACGCACCACTAGACGGAACTCTCCACACAGGCAAACACGGCTTGGGTAACGCAGGAAAGCGCGTTCCTTTAGTATAGTAAAGTAGTGTAGTTACCAATATTTTCAGTGTAATGCGTTACTTTACTTACCCAAACTCGTTTGTAACTCGTTACCCCCAACACTGGTCTTATAGAAAATAAATGGTGAATAATAACATTTTTAATTCCTCATCCAATCATCCTTTTGTTATGGATCAATATCATAGCTAGAGACGTAGAAAAGGGCTGCACGGTTTTGCAATAAATAATAATAAATAAAAAAAAATAAACATATAAATATTGTAATTGCAATTAAATTAGATTTGTGTGGCAGCTGCATGTACAATTATTATTATTAATAATAATAACAACATTAATAATAATACAAATGAGCTTAGAATAAAAATTTAAATGGTTTATTACATTAAAAACAGGCCATATTTTTAATAAATAAATAAGCTATCATTCATAGTTCACTAAATTTTAAAAATTTTAAATTACAACATTGTTTGTGAAAGTCCAACAAAGTTAAATGTATACTCAAACCTGAAAAGTTGTGTGGCTCCGTTTTCATTTGATTATCATTGTGGCAGCAGTTGGAACACTGTTACAACTAACCCCGCTGTGTATTACATATTTTAAACCTAGCTAACAGTCGCTAGGAATTACTGACATGTTTCAAAACGGTGCTGTGTTTGAGCCAACAAGACAGTGATTAAGGCAATATAAAGTTAGATTTGGACGCGTATACATCCAACCCGGAAACAGAAAAAAATCTACGATGAAAAAATTTACTTTCATGATGTCAAAACACTCTTTGTCCATTATCTTCACGAAATATAATCAAAACGTTCCGCAAATTCGCGGGAGACCGTCTTCTGGCAGCAAGAGAAAAAGAGCGGAAAGACAGCCGGCTAGATACTGACAAACTATGTAAAATGTCCGTGTTACATTTAAACGGACAATATGTAATTTTTTTGGCCACCAGGGGTCACTCATTTCACATAATAACAAAGACGTACTTTGATGACGTCAGGAAAGAGCGTGGGCTCGCGGGAGTTGTTGTCGCTGTCAATGACAACCAGCTCAGCTCATGACATGACATGATCGTTTTTTACAAAATATACGGATATACGGCATCTCTCTGTAGATTTAGCTTGTCAAGAAGCTTTAAATGCAACCCCAGTGTTTACCTGTGTCATACTTCTCCTGCGCGGCTCACTAACAGCAACAGTTGGCTGATTTGAATGAGACGACCGGAACGGGCAGCGCTATATGCGCGCGCAGCACCGGGGGACAGTGCATCTCGTCTGAGTGAGCGCTCGTGAGCGGGCACGTGATTTACACGCATAAAAATACGTCTTACTTTTTTTTCTTCGTCATTTTCTATGCTTTCTTGGTGGTAGTCCAGTGTTCCCCTTTGTGTTTGGTGCTTTCGCCGGGTTCCGCAAGGAAGTTAGAGAAAATAGTGGAGTCAAAGGTTATATGACGCCATAGACGGACGACGAAACGGAAATAAAGAAACGTCCCGTGTCTTCGAATTAAACTATAAATTTCTCCGTATTTGAAAGTTGGTTGAAACTGTCGGGATAATGTAAGTACACATCTAATAGAAATATATAACATAGATACAGTTATTTTTGCTATTTTTAAAGCCGAAAAAGTACAGATTGTGGCTTTAACCCCGCGTTAGGCCTACATTTATCCCCGCGCTCCCCTATTCTGTAGCTCCTGGCAGTGATGTTTCACCTCATGAAATATAGTTTATGTTCACATTTATGACACAGACAGTAGATAATATTATGTTCACATTTATGACACAGACAGTAGATATAGGCTTCTGCCAGGCACTTTCAGGGATCGAAAAAATATGTATAGGCTATATGTGCATATTTATATGCAAAATACTCCTTTTTTCACGTCAACTATGTGCTATGGTCATTAAATGGCTTTCCTTTTCACTTAAGTCCAGCAAATAATTCATTTATTTTAACACATTTGGTGGTATCTGCCAGTTATTGTCGTTGTTATGAAGTACAGTCGTATGTTTGCATAATTCATTTTGAACACTATAATGCTTTCAAAATCTGAGGTAAATTATCCGTTATGGCTTGTGGCACAGTGACCTATTTTTAACTAAAAATAAATAATGTGTACTCATAACCAGTGTAATTTCTTCATTCTGTCAGCCGCGACGTCGCAGAAATAGGAACCGTTTCTAAATTAGAAACTTCGCATGTCGCCGTCGCGTATGGTTAGGACAAAAACTCTGATTTATTAACATGGAAAAGATACCTTTTATCGCGTGTGCGGCGTCGTGTGTAGTTAGGACACGGTGTAAGCGGCAGCTTCTCAAGTCTAGAATCTGAACTTGATTCCGATTGGCCAGTGTCAGACAGTTAGACCTGTCAGTCTCGCAGCTCGCGTCAGCTTCATGCGGCTTCATGAGAGAGACGCATAAGTCCGGAATTGGACAATTTAACAATATACTTACGATAGAATATATTTACAATTAATAATGATTTAAAAACAAAATACATAACGCGCCGGGCCGCCGGCCCAACCAGACCGCGGCCCAACAGGAATCTCCCGGTAGTCCCGATGGCCAGTACATGCCTTAGTATCTTTAATATATTTTCATAATTTTGAAGAAGTTTGGTGTGGGAATAATTAAAAATTACTTAAGAGGGGGGAAATAAAAATGTAAAGGCTGGTTTTGCAAAACATTCACATACAGACTGAAACAACCGACTTTGTTTTGCTGGCTTAAAGTTGCTTGGGCTAATGAGATCTATAAGTGTACCGAGTTTAATATTATTATATGCAAGTGTGTTTGATTTATGGACCCAATTTTCAGACCAAGTTAATGGACCAAGTTAATTTAATTAATGAACTAATTATATAAAACTATTGTCAATGCACTACAATTAAACTGGCTATGTGCCTTTACTTATAAAAAAATAAAATAAAAACTTATTTAAAAAATCCCAGGCTTAAGAAATGTATTTTATTTATGCTGGCCAGACACACAGCAGTTAAATGGTTAATTAAGCCCCCTCTCCCTGCTAACACACACACACACACACACACACACACACACACACACACACACACACACACACACACACAGAGAGAGAGACAGGCAAAGGCTCAGACATATGCTCAGAGGGAGTATGACTACATTCAAACTAAAATATCTGACTTTCTGTGGGTCCTAGCTATTGAGTGTGAATTAGAAAGTTGTCCGGCTCGAAGAGTACAATATACATACTGATTTTTGTAACTGTAGATAAAACTAACAACCCCACTTTTGTCAAAAGGTGGCGCTACTGAGCCCTCACCACGCCCGTTTCTGAAACTTTGCACATGTCTACTGGCTAATAAATGTGATATGTCTGATGAGTTTCATGCAATTTGAAGCATGCTAAGGGTCTCAAAAGCATCCTAAAAGAATGGTAAAGTTTGATGCATCGCCACGGCAACAGTTTCAACGATATCAAGAATCCATTCACAGGTCTTCATCTGCCGTATGTTTACATTATACAGATGAAGTTTGAAGCAAATCGGGTTAAAATAAGAGGGTGATTTTAAAGCATTTTGAAAGTGACACACTTCCTGCTGCCAGTTGGTGGCGCTATAACTTTGACACACAATAGTCACATCCATGTGATAGTCCTCTAACAGCGAACGCACTCCTGAAGTTTCATCAAGATCGGTTGATGTATGCTGAAGTTATGACACACTTCCTGTTTCACGTTTCTCGCCATGATTTCGTTTCCTCGCCACGGCCAAACCGTTCGAGATATCAAAAATCCCCTCGCAAACTTTCATCCTCAATGTCTTGACTTCACGCTGACTGAGTTTCGTAGAATTTGGATAAGAGCTCTAGGAGGAGTATTAAAAATTCCATTGCAAGTGTTTTACAAAGAACCTTAAATAACCGACTTCCTGTTGGGCTGGGGTAAAAAGTAAAAGTGCGACGTATATATGAAATGATGGGATCAACATGTGTACCGAGTTTCATATTAGTACATACAAGCGTGTTTGATTTATGGACCAAGTGTTCGGACCCCTTTCCAGGTGGCGCTGTCGAGCCCCCCTGCCACGCCCGGGTACCATCTTCAGCCCGGCCCTAATGGCGGCGGGTTCTGACCCGTGTGCAAAGTTTCAAGAGTTTTTGAGCACGTTAAGGGCCCCAAAAGTGCCCAAATAGTCGTATAAATAATAATAATAATAATAATAATAATAATAATAATCCTAAGGAAAACAATAGGGCCTTCGCCCTTTCAGGGCTTGGGCCCTAAATATAGCTGCGAGCAGCGATTGCGGGCCCAAGCCGGTGGCACCGCAACCCCGGTGCCTTTAGTTACCTAAAGGCACCGGGATGGCGGTACCGCCGGCTTTGGCCCGCAATCGCTGCTCGCAGCTATATTTATATATATATATATATATATATATATATATAAAGCCGGTGGCACCGCCACCTTGGTGCTTTTTCGGTTATTCTACTTGACATGCAAAAACATAACCCCCGCTTTGACTGTCAAAAAGAAGTGTGCTGAAGAGCTTGCATCAGTGAAGGCTCTGCAAAAGTGCACATTGAGGGCACATTTTAACCACAAAGTATGCGTGAGCAACCTTCTGAAAGGTCAGGTGTACATCCAGGTCTACATCTGTACTGTGTTTACATTTTAGTATTTAGGAATGCGCCGATCCGATACTCAGGATCGGTATCAGCTCCGATACTGCCATCTTTGCCGGATCGGGTATATTTACACCACTTTAATCAAACCACTCTTCTTTAAAAATTATGATGTGATTTTTTTCACATGTATTTTATTACTCTTATTGAGCTATTTTGTCCACACACAGGACTCACTGCCAATCGTACGTGCTCACATCATTCTCTTTCTGTGAAAGCTGTATACTGCACTCACCAGTTTTCACTCTACAGCTAATGACCAGAGCACTGAAATTATTTCTCACTTAAACTACAATCAAATGGATTTTCTCACACATTTTGCGTTAGTCCTCCGCATGGCATTTTATTATTTTCTGCGCAGCTTCAGAAGTGCATGCACACAGCCTAGAACACATGACACGCACACACAGTCACGAGAGAGGCGCGATCGAATGTGTGTTTGTGTGCAAACAATGGAAACTCCTTTTTGTTCATACAGGAAAATATTCAGACTAATGTCTTGTGGGAGCAACAGAATACATGCAACGGCATTATGTAATCAGGATACAAAAATCTAGTGAGTTACATCAAAAAAAGTAGTAATCAGATTGTAGTTACTTTTTGAAAAAGTATATAGTACTTAAAGCCATTTAATATAAAGTGGGACCCTTTTTTTATGAAATAATTTGTAACTGTATCGGAATACATTTTTAAAGTAACCCTCCCAATCCTGGTCTTGTGTGCACGTCCGTTAATTTCACTTTTTAAGTTAGCGATTTTTAAGGCCCCAATCCTATTGTATTACCTATTATACTGTATTGCCAACTGTATTAATGTGTGGATATTGATCCAATAGTTCTACCTAATTTTGAACACAAGAGGGCAGTATAGCACTATGAATGATTTTTTTCTTTTTTGACTAAACCATTCTGTCTGTTTTTAAACTTAAACATAATTCTTAAATTAGAAAAAGGAATAAAATGGCTATAGTTCCAATATTGGTATAGTCTTATACAGTGTTGGGGTAGTTACTCAAAAAAGTAATTAGTTACTTCTGTAAATTGTAATGAGATTACTTTACTAGTTACTGCGTTGGAAAAATAACTTCACTACTTATTACTTTACTTTCCTGTTTCTTAATTTACCGTGTAGCCTACATGGACAAACATCATATCAGTTTTTGCCCTATCATCACTTTATTGTAAAAATGTATACAAAATGACATGAAAGAACAATATCCCTGTCTGCACAAATAAATATGCCGCACTGTAAAATTCACAAACAAAATGGGGTTCAAAATTCAAAATTTTAAAATGGTGTTTATCACGGAAGTTTCAAAACAGGCTGGGAGAATAAAACTCTTCTCCTGAGAACAAAACCAGCTTTTTAGTCGACTCATGGTAATAATAATAATTAAAAAAAAATAAAAGATGTCAATGAAAAATAATAAAATAAAGGTCACTTTATCCCATAAAATGCTTAATCCTAATTTAAAATGTATTTTTCTAAACCTGGGGGATTAATGGTCGACAGGGGAAGCATGTCTTCTACAATGAACCCTGCAACAATCCTGTTCATTTCGTTTTCCAAGACTTTCGAGCCTTGTTTTTACTTGACGCGTCCGAAAGAGCGGAAAGGTGCGCGCGGCAAACAGCGCACGCGATGCCGCATCCGAGGATGAACGACAAGAAGCCGAACCTGCACCGAACATGGACCCTACATCTCCGCAACGGCACCCAGTTTGCGCATCTAAATCAGTTATTTATGTTTACAAAATGAGCCTAAGATCCATGTTTTATAAAATGTCCACGAAACTTAATGAAATGTTTAGTGAAATTAGAAAATAGAGATCGTTCATTTAGTTCTTTAGCCTAGCCTATATACATGTTTTTATATCCACATATTTTGTTCTAATGTCACAAATAATAATCTTAGGATTTACTATAGCCTACATTTCACTCAAATATTTTTTTGCTTTCGAGCAATAAACTGAAAGTAATGTGAATATTGCCATCTCCACTTCCCTCTCTCTCTCACTCAAATCGGTCTCTATGGCAACGGCGCGCACGCACCACTAGACGGAACTCTCCACACAGGCAAACACGGCTTGGGTAACGCAGGAAAGCGCGTTCCTTTAGTATAGTAAAGTAGTGTAGTTACCAATATTTTCAGTGTAATGCGTTACTTTACTTACCCAAACTCGTTTGTAACTCGTTACCCCCAACACTGGTCTTATAGAAAATAAATGGTGAATAATAACATTTTTAATTCCTCATCCAATCATCCTTTTGTTATGGATCAATATCATAGCTAGAGACGTAGAAAAGGGCTGCACGGTTTTGCAATAAATAATAATAAATAAAAAAAATAAACATATAAATATTGTAATTGCAATTAAATTAGATTTGTGTGGCAGCTGCATGTACAATTATTATTATTAATAATAATAACAACATTAATAATAATACAAATGAGCTTAGAATAAAAATTTAAATGGTTTATTACATTAAAAACAGGCCATATTTTTAATAAATAAATAAGCTATCATTCATAGTTCACTAAATTTTAAAAATTTTAAATTACAACATTGTTTGTGAAAGTCCAACAAAGTTAAATGTATACTCAAACCTGAAAAGTTGTGTGGCTCCGTTTTCATTTGATTATCATTGTGGCAGCAGTTGGAACACTGTTACAACTAACCCCGCTGTGTATTACATATTTTAAACCTAGCTAACAGTCGCTAGGAATTACTGACATGTTTCAAAACGGTGCTGTGTTTGAGCCAACAAGACAGTGATTAAGGCAATATAAAGTTAGATTTGGACGCGTATACATCCAACCCGGAAACAGAAAAAAATCTACGATGAAAAAATTTACTTTCATGATGTCAAAACACTCTTTGTCCATTATCTTCACGAAATATAATCAAAACGTTCCGCAAATTCGCGGGAGACCGTCTTCTGGCAGCAAGAGAAAAAGAGCGGAAAGACAGCCGGCTAGATACTGACAAACTATGTAAAATGTCCGTGTTACATTTAACCCCGCGTTAGGCCTACATTTATCCCCGCGCTCCCCTATTCTGTAGCTCCTGGCAGTGATGTTTCACCTCATGAAATATAGTTTATGTTCACATTTATGACACAGACAGTAGATAATATTATGTTCACATTTATGACACAGACAGTAGATATAGGCTTCTGCCAGGCACTTTCAGGGATCGAAAAAATATGTATAGGCTATATGTGCATATTTATATGCAAAATACTCCTTTTTTCACGTCAACTATGTGCTATGGTCATTAAATGGCTTTCCTTTTCACTTAAGTCCAGCAAATAATTCATTTATTTTAACACATTTGGTGGTATCTGCCAGTTATTGTCGTTGTTATGAAGTACAGTCGTATGTTTGCATAATTCATTTTGAACACTATAATGCTTTCAAAATCTGAGGTAAATTATCCGTTATGGCTTGTGGCACAGTGACCTATTTTTAACTAAAAATAAATAATGTGTACTCATAACCAGTGTAATTTCTTCATTCTGTCAGCCGCGACGTCGCAGAAATAGGAACCGTTTCTAAATTAGAAACTTCGCATGTCGCCGTCGCGTATGGTTAGGACAAAAACTCTGATTTATTAACATGGAAAAGATACCTTTTATCGCGTGTGCGGCGTCGTGTGTAGTTAGGACACGGTGTAAGCGGCAGCTTCTCAAGTCTAGAATCTGAACTTGATTCCGATTGGCCAGTGTCAGACAGTTAGACCTGTCAGTCTCGCAGCTCGCGTCAGCTTCATGCGGCTTCATGAGAGAGACGCATAAGTCCGGAATTGGACAATTTAACAATATACTTACGATAGAATATATTTACAATTAATAATGATTTAAAAACAAAATACATAACGCGCCGGGCCGCCGGCCCAACCAGACCGCGGCCCAACAGGAATCTCCCGGTAGTCCCGATGGCCAGTACATGCCTTAGTATCTTTAATATATTTTCATAATTTTGAAGAAGTTTGGTGTGGGAATAATTAAAAATTACTTAAGAGGGGGGAAATAAAAATGTAAAGGCTGGTTTTGCAAAACATTCACATACAGACTGAAACAACCGACTTTGTTTTGCTGGCTTAAAGTTGCTTGGGCTAATGAGATCTATAAGTGTACCGAGTTTAATATTATTATATGCAAGTGTGTTTGATTTATGGACCCAATTTTCAGACCAAGTTAATGGACCAAGTTAATTTAATTAATGAACTAATTATATAAAACTATTGTCAATGCACTACAATTAAACTGGCTATGTGCCTTTACTTATAAAAAAATAAAATAAAAACTTATTTAAAAAATCCCAGGCTTAAGAAATGTATTTTATTTATGCTGGCCAGACACACAGCAGTTAAATGGTTAATTAAGCCCCCTCTCCCTGCTAACACACACACACACACACACACGCATACTGGTTTCCATGTTGGATGGGGACCAACTTTATGACCATCACCTGTGGGGACCACCCTTTCTAAAGGGTTTAGAAGTATAAAAAAAATTAGGGATACTTACCATAACTTTGACAACTTATACACGCCTTCAAATATCTGAATTGATGAAGTAATGATTTGATCATGCACAATGGGGACATTTGAAAAATCGAGTGGATATGTCTCATAGGGACCCACTTTGCATAATTCACACAACCTCCCTTTCGATTTGTGGGGACCCAATTTGCATAATTCACACAACCTCCCAGTTGATTTGTGGGGACCTAGATAGAAAAATAATAGGCATTTACACTAGTAAATCTTCTGATTTCATTTATCCATTTGCCCTTAAAAATGGGTTTAATCTACAAGCAAGGAGAATTAAAATATGCAGTAGAACAACTTTGATTACTTAATGTGGAGATATAGTAAGACCCGCATATGGTGCTAGTGACCCATTTCATACCCACAAATTATCCTTTCTATTATTGTAATTTTTCAGTCAACCTCCTCCATGCATAAGCTGCTTCTCATTCACCTGACACTTATTTGAGACACATACTACTAATTGAGCTTCAATACATTAATTCACATTACGATTGCGGAATTCAAGTTTTATTGAACTCAACTTCACAAAACTCAAAATGAAGTGATACCTAAAAACAAGGTCCTGATATTAAAAGTATATAAAAAAAATAACTTTCACACATGCTTCCTTTCACATACATGTGAATTTAAACAAACTACAACTTTAAATTAACTTTGTCCAACCAATGCTTTCCGACTGGTGGTCATCACGGTCATCATAAACATACTGTACTGCAAACATGACACTCTATTTGAAATGTTGTTTGATCAATGTTTTCCGACTGGTGGCCATCACAGTCATCATAAAACATATGGCAAACAACAAAATTATTCTATAGCCTACAAGTGTTTCTGTAGTTTTAAAGGGATAGTAAACCTTAAAACATCTTTAACCCTTTAAAATCTTTGAACAAAACCTGCCATGATGTTCACATTATTATTATTTGCACTGGAATTTCTTTTTGTAAGCTGTAATACGATTATAAATGTAAAATTTTACATTCTTCCAATCACGGTTCTTCAGTGCTCCTGGTTCAGCTTTCAAGCACTTTTCACAGTCGCTCTTTGCTGGTACAGTGAGCGATGTGATGAATCGCTGCATGTGCCTTTCCACCGCCTGCACCTCTGTCTGCTGCCAGGGTGTCTTCTGGGTACTTTTACCTAAAAGTGGACAGAAAAAAAACTATTGAAATGATAAAAGTGTGTGTGCTGCAATTCCAATCTGTAGTTCTAAATCCTATTATCAGTATTTATTAGGTCTGCCCTCTAATAATCAACTACGATTTTATTAGTTAGTCGCAGGAAGAAAAAAAAAGCTTGCAGGTTATCACGCAGGCTTTGACAGACAAATCAATAACGGCAGTCTGCATGAAATCCAAACATTCGCCTATCAGTCAATGACCTTAAATATGGCTTATCACTTGAAACATGCAAGTAGTAATAACTTTACAAGTCACTCACTCTAATAACACATTTATCAGATTAACATTAGACTCATATCTGTGCGCGTGTGTGGAGACACTTTACTGCAGGACATACAGGCACCAGCACAATCATTTTACTTACAATACTCTTGTCATTTTATTCATACACATCCTGATTGTTTTCATTATGTCTCGGTACACTTGTGAGAAGAAAATGAGCCGAACAGAAATGAGCCGAAACTCAGCATATACTCAACTCACACACACGATAATTCACTATAGAAAGCTCGGGGGGGGGGAGGAAAAAAAAAATATCGCTCTGGCCGTCAGGCCAGCGAGGCCGTGGAAAGATTCGTGGACACTCTGACATAAATCGAATGCTTGGTCTTTTTTTAAACCATTTAAAGGGGCCGCAAAAGCAAACAAGCATGTCAAATAGTTATTTTTGCAGAACATTGATCAAAGGAAATAACTTTATTATAGTGACATGTTTGCCAATGAAATAAACCAATTAAAAGCCATTTATGTGGTGTGGCTTTTGTGTTAATGGTTAAGTGCTTTTCAACTTTACATTCCCACTGATAAACAAGTGTTCTAGCACGAAAATCAAGCCTATAGACAGTGTTGCGCACCTTCTCATCAAATTCAAATGATCAATCTCTCCTATTGTGCTTGGGAAATAATGTGGACGGAACCAAAGTTACTTGACTGCATTCTCTGGAATCCTCTAAAGCGGAGCACTTCTACATTACAATTGGGTGCCGCAGAACCACGTCATAGCTCATTACCATAAAAGTTGACCTGATTTCAACTTCTCACCGCCCAAGACAACTAAACTACAGAAGGGTTCCTGAGCATTATGATATTGAAATTCATGTGCAAGGCAAGTTTTTTTATATAGCACATTTCATACACAATGGTAACTCAAAGTGCTTTGCATAGAAGAAATAAAAATAATCAAAATAAATCAGAATAATTAAAACAATTTAGAATAAAAAATAAAATACAGTAAATAATTAAAACAGTTTAGAATAAGAAAATTAAATAAAATACAGTAACAGTCGTACGAACAGTGGCACAGTGCTCATTCAGTAAATGCACAGCTAAACAGATGTGTTTTGAGTCTGGATTTGAATGTGACTACTGTAGGAGCACACCTGATCTCTTCTGGAAGCTGGTTCCAGCTGCGGCTGGCATAATAGCTAAAAGCAGACTCTCCATGCTTAGAGTGAACCCTTGGTATTTCTAGCTGATGTGATCCTAGTGATCTGAGTGATCTGTTGGGTTTATATTCAGTGAGCATATCTACAATATATTCGCCGCGTTTCCACTGCCGGGCCAGGGCCGGGCCGTGCTAGTGCGTGCCAGGGCCAGTCGCGTTTCCACTGTCACTTCCGGGGCTTGATCGGGGCTTACTCGGGGCCAACGGCCAGGATTTCTGGCCCGTCGAATACCTTGGGCCAGAGCGGGCCAGCTCGTGCTAGAGGCGTGCTCAAGGTAAAAGGCGAAGTTTATCGGTGTTATAATGGAACGTTATGATCTGAAGCAAGATGCACATTTCACTTAGATGTGTCATAGCCGAGTGAAACCTTTTTGCTTGGTTAAGTGGCGTCAATACTTGCACAAAACTTATGCGTTTTGTTTTCTGAATGTCAATAAAAAATATATTGTGAAATTACAGCGTTTCCATTAACGATGTTATGTGACTAAAACATCTTTTTTTCTTTCGCGATAAGTCATTCCAAAAAATGGACGTTGGTAGTCTATCACAACCACCTAACTAGATATTATTATTATTTATGGACGTGCGTGTTATCTAAGCATTACTGGCAGGGAAATAGACAGAGTTACTTTTGTGTTCATTCATTTCCCCTTATTTAATCCGTTGGCCTAATTGCAAAATGAAATAAACCACGGTTATTGTATTTTGTAAAACGCAAAGTTGAACACCAAAATGTTCATTTGAACTGTAGACCTATGTCAATCGCTACGCAAAAATATATAGGCTACACGACGAATTTTCAGATATTTGTTCGTTTTTTTTTTTGCCCCTTTAAACATTTAAAATATTTGACAAATTAATATGAAAAAATATATTATTTTACTGGTTTTCTGAGGCCAAATTAGAACCTGGAAATGATATTTTCCCCGCAGTGCTGAATGAAAAGAGCCGTAACCACAGCCTACAGAAAGGGGATTTATGTGATTTATAGGCTATAATAAATGTGTCTGATAATAAAATAATGAGGCATTAATTGTTTATTAATAATCTATTGTTTTTTAACATTTTCGGCTAAAACAAATATCTCCATCTCCGGATGCACATTTAGAGAGAAATTAATTAGCTATACATAATAACATAGTCAGAAGATGGCTTTCGATTCGAATTTGTTCGTTTTAAATAGGACATTTAAAGCTTTAATCTACGATGGATATAACCCCTGTAGACTAAAGCTTTAAATGTCCAATTTAAAACGAACAAATTCGAATGCGGTGGCTGTTTCAGTTCTCGCGTTTCAGTTCACGGAGATCATGAATTGCGCCCATAGAGCGCGCCCATAAAGCACAACGTTTTCTTGGTATTGTGAGTTTACGCAAATAAATGTACTTGCGAATAATGTATTATTATTTTCTGTATGAACAGAAATGAAAGAGTATTTTAAGTTGTTTCCACTGAAAGAACTGCAATTAAAACCGCAGACATCAGTGCGCGCTCCACTCACACTGCCCTCACCGTCCCTCTGTTAGTTGCGACTCGCGGGACAATCCGGACACTATTGCAGCCACAGCAGGTGAGTTAATATTCATGCTATCTTCCTAATTAAAAAAAAAAATTTAATTCATTATACCCGCTGAAAGGGGTTGGGTTGTATGACGTTTGATCCGGAAAGGCGTGTTAGGGGTGGGGTTTGGGGTAGCGCTGTGGGGCTACTGGCCCGGCAGTGGAAACGCACGGCTGGTGCTTGAGGCCCGAGGCCACTAGCTCGGCTCGGCTCGCTGTTAGCACTGGCCCGGCCCTAGCCCGGCAGTGGAAATGCGGCTAATGAGGTCCTAACCCATTAAATGATTTATATAACAGTGATAATACTTTAAAATCAATCCTAAATGTAACTGGGAGCCAGTGTAAAGACCTAAGGACTGGTGTAGAGGAACAATTAAGTTGCAAGTTTTTAAATCACTAAAGATTTGGCAGAAACGTCTCAAAATGGCAGAAAACGGGAAATGGCAAAAAAACAAAATCAGCATTTAGTGATCTGGTCTGAAATCTGGGTATCAAAGCGCTCCTAAATTGTCTAATTTAGTTTTAGAAACGTGTAAAGATTTCACCTTTGGAAGAAGGCCTCACAGCACTGGCTCCTGTAGGCATCTCTTCATCTGCTGGTAGTCTGCGTCTCTTGGGTGGTGGCGGCATGTCACTCCTCTCGGTAGGAGGAAGTGCCACCTCTGAAGATGGTTCTATGGAAAATAATCAAAGTTCAATGTTTTCAGAAAGATATACATTTTAAAATTTACTATAAAATGCTGACAATTGAGTTTCCTCAAGAGTTTCCAGCCAAAGATTCCTGCCAGTCCTGTTTCTCTATTGTAGGTTAAACAAGTCAAATTACCGAGACCGTCTTTAAATGGCTCTAGGAGCCCGTTCCAGTCGTTGAATAGTCAGGCTGAATGGATTATCACCCATGTATCTGAATGACACTGTTATGCTAATAAGATCAGGGATGGGGAATTTCTAGTAATGAACTGACTTCCGTACTTCATTTACATGCTTTGTTTCAGAGTGTCTCCACCTCTATGTAAATCCCTCCCGCTTGAAAGGTATATAAACAGGACAGTGAGTTCTCAGTAAAGTAAAATCAATCCTAAATGTAACTGGGAGCCAGTGTAAAGACCTAAGGACTGGTGTAGAGGAACAATTAAGTTGCAAGTTTTTAAATCACTAAAGATTTGGCAGAAACGTCTCAAAATGGCAGAAAACGGGAAATGGCAAAAAAACAAAATCAGCATTTAGTGATCTGGTCTGAAATCTGGGTATCAAAGCGCTCCTAAATTGTCTAATTTAGTTTTAGAAACGTGTAAAGATTTCACCTTTGGAAGAAGGCCTCACAGCACTGGCTCCTGTAGGCATCTCTTCATCTGCTGGTAGTCTGCGTCTCTTGGGTGGTGGCGGCATGTCACTCCTCTCGGTAGGAGGAAGTGCCACCTCTGAAGATGGTTCTATGGAAAATAATCAAAGTTCAATGTTTTCAGAAAGATATACATTTTAAAATTTACTATAAAATGCTGACAATTGAGTTTCCTCAAGAGTTTCCAGCCAAAGATTCCTGCCAGTCCTGTTTCTCTATTGTAGGTTAAACAAGTAAAATTACCGAGACCGTCTTTAAATGGCTCTAGGAGCCCGTTCCAGTCGTTGAATAGTCAGGCTGAATGGATTATCACCCATGTATCTGAATGACACTGTTATGCTAATAAGATCAGGGATGGGGAATTTCTAGTAATGAACTGACTTCCGTACTTCATTTACATGCTTTGTTTGAGTGTCTCCACCTCTATGTAAATCCCTCCCCCTTGAAAGGTATATAAACAGGACAGTGAGTTCTCAGTAAAGAATCCTGCTTGAAAGATATCCCAATGTCTGTTGGTTCAAAGGAAAATTTTCCACCAGACAATACACAATGTGTTTAGTCACACTTATGCACTGATTATTTTAAATAATTAAAGTACAATAAACTCTTAAACCTGTGTAATTTTTCATTATTGCAAGTATAATTGAACTGCATCTTTCCAGCAGACATTTAATCAAATATAAGCTCAAGCAAACTAAGACATGAAATAAAATGGTTAATTACTTGATAATCTGACATGGTTCATTTAGTGCCATAACACAACAAACACGAAAAGAGAACGGATCAGCTAGCATTTTACGAAAAATGTGCACGTTTCTCTTATGAAACATAATTTTTATGGTAGTAAAGTCCACAAAAAATATTCACTCCAAAATAAATGTTTAGTGAAAGACATTTTGAAGAATAGCTTGGAGGCATTTGATTCATTACACAATGAGCAGTTTCGTTAATAAAAAAAGAAAAAAAGCTTTTGTTCAGCATACTGAAGAATCTTCTTTAATGTTGGCTTTGATGTTAGAACATTGTTTTTGCATGTCAGGTCTTCACAAGTAAAGTGACTGAAACCTATGAATAACTGCAAAATCTAGTAGTGTATTTTGAAAGTAATACAAACCGTCAACAGTAGATGAACAGAGTCCCTCTGTTATGCTCTCGTCTTCCTCATCAGAGTTAAGAACTTTTTCTGTGGAAGTTCAAAGTAAAGCTTAATGGCATATAATAGATCGTAAACATATGGTATTTGAATAGATGGTAAACAGAAAAATCAAACAAACGTCAAATAAAATACCACACCATCAGGATCTATCCCAATTTCATCCAAGTTCTTGCCATGGAACTCAGCTAATCTTCCTTGTTCAAGTGCCATTAGAACTTTGCTGATCTTGGCAAGTTGCAAGGTCTTCTCAGGGAGTCGATAGAACTCACGATGGATTCTTATGTCGTGTCCAAGGAAGTTTGCCAGCTGGTCCATCTCGGTGTCAGTCATATTCAGCACTGTTGAAAGCGTTGCGGCATGCTTTCGCAGTCTTGTAGATGTCAGTGACTTGGGACACTTTGCGCCACACACCTTAGCAAAGCCACGGAGGCAGTCTGACCCTCGAAAATGGGTCATGGCTTCTGGTCTTGCAAACATATAGGGATTGTCTTTCAGAACCCCACAAACCTCTCTCTGCTTAACAAGGAGTTCTAAGGCACATAGCATTTTTGGAGTCAGAAGAATTGGAACTGGTCGACCACGCTTTCCTCTTGTGATAACCCTTGTGAAGTGTCTGCAGAGTTTTTTTTCCACTTCAGAAAGTGCCCAGTCCACATCCTCATGTGGATGAGAAGTGTCTCTTGAAAGAAATGCAGACAAAGGCATACTCGAAACCTCTCCTTCCCTGCGGCGGTTAAAGAGAATCATCTGGGCTAGACACACCTTTGCCAGCTCCATCCAGGTTTTAGTAGAGGGACTTTCAGAGAGTGTTTTGAACCACTTCTCTTGCACTTCACTGAGATGTGTGTGCATTTTCTGGACGTCTTCAGTAAAGGGCATGATAGTGGGCACATTCCACTTTGCTTCACTGATGTTCCTCAATGCTGTAGCCGAGATCAACTCGTTCCACTTGTTCTGATGGACTTCTAGAAACTCACTGGCATTCTTAACAAGCTGTTTGTCATTTGAGATTAATCCCTGAGCTTTTAAGAGTTTGCTCACTTTAACCAGGGAATTCCCAAGCTTATTTGCAAGCGATGGAATCATGAACTTGTCTGTTTCACTGTCATACCCACACGTATACTTCACAGCTTTGACAGTCTCCATGTATTTCTTTGGATTTACACAATCTTCCATCGTTTTTAACGAGGTGACTCTCCTCGCCTTGTGAATCAACCGTCCCAATTCTCGCATCTTCTCCCGCACATACTGTTTATTTTTGGCTGATATCCCTCCTTTGTTCAACAAGTGCTGCCCAATTTCAGTAATTACTTTGTCATTTTTTATAATATCTGTGATTGGGTCAGGATTCATGGCACTGATTACTCCCCACAGTTGTTTGGTCATGTTTGAAGGCACAGGCCCCGTGTATGTACACATGGACTGAACACGGTTTTTTCCTGGTTTGGGGGGGACTGACTGAGGTTTAAGTCTGCAAGAACGCATATGTCGCCAAAGGACCTTTCTCGTAAAAAGTCCTTGACAGTATGCACAATGCATGAAATCCTCTCCCAGTGCTTTTTTAGGTGGTCGTTTAAATGGCACCAGTTCCCCCTTTCCTGATTCCATAACAGCAGCATTGTGGGCATAGTTCCCTTTGCTGCGAATATAATCCAACTGTTTTTTTCTCTCCTTTGAACATTTTGGAAAGCTTAGAGCTCTAGCCACATCAGATGTATTTGCATGTGAACTTTCTAGATGCCTTGCCATCTTAGCGTAAGGTTTGGAGCAATACAAGCAGTAATGTCTCTTGTTATACACTCTACCACCATCTCTTTTATGGTATGCATTAACAACTACGCAGTCTATTGTGTTCTAACTTGAACTGGGCTCTTCTACTGTTCCAGATGCTTTAGACGTAACGCTGTGCATATTGTCTGACGTTGTTGAGTCACAGTCAGGGGAGCTTACAGAGGCAGATTCATTCATATCCAGTTGATCAAGAAGCTGACGTTTTGTTGGGTTCAGTATAAGGCTAACATCACTGTCACAGTCACTGTCGGAAGTGGTATCTGGAACATAATTATCTGAACTCTCTGGTGTAGAATCAAAGAGCTCACCAGAATCTTGAAGATCAATGTCTTTCATCTTAAAAAAGTAAACAAGAAATATCATTAGAAATAGGTAGAACTGCTGCATTTAATTGATCATTAAAAGATATAAATTGGCAACTATTTAAAAAAAAAAAGTACTGTTCAAGTATTTTTTTTAAATTTACAAGTTACATGTGATTTGCAGCTTCTTACTGCTTGTTACACTAAAGTTCTTAAGTGTAATAAAACATTTTGGGCAGTTGATCTGACACAAATAAGGACATCTGATTTCAAATAAAGGGGATGCAATTTTTTTGATTCACTGATATTTTGCAGTCAAAATGATTTATCACATAATTTATTAATTACATAGCCTAAATTATATTTCACTGAGTGATTGATGAGAATAAAATGTTGATGGCAGCTCTAAGCAAAATAACTTATCAATAACAAATGACAATGGTTACATTTACATGCAACCAAATAATCCATTAGAAATCAGACTGACGGCTTAAAGGAGAACTCCGGCGAACAATGAACCTTTGGTCTAATAAAACATTGGTACCTAGTCAATCGTTCTCTTTGATGAGATTTGAGATCATGAGATTTATTTTCATGATAATCGAATGTAAAGAGTTTTATCTCTAAAAACTGTTTAGCGTATAATGCTAGTACTGGGGGCATTGACTAAGTAAAAAGAAATCGCTAGTTTATACCACTAACAAGGCTCAAAATAGCCCCACGCTAACACAGTAACATAATGAGGCTCCATACATGCAAAACGAAGCATTGAGAACTTTGTAAGTGTACAGACCGTTTAATAAGAAGATACTTTATGAAGACAGTTCACTTTTGGCTCGTTTCCACTGAGGGGTACGGTACGGTACAGTACAGTTCAGTACGGGTCGGGTCGGGTACACCATGATCAGGCTTGCGTTTCCACCGCCAACAGTACCCTTACTTGATAGGCGTGGTATGCTGGAAAGAAGCGATCGACGTCATTTTCGCGCGAAGAAAGCGACATAGTAAACAACAATGGACAGACAGCAGATCTTGTTCGTGCTTCTCGGCATGTTTGTCACTAGAAATAAGCGCTGGCATTATGCGTTTCCAAGAACCCAACGCAAAAAATCCGAAGCCAAATTCGACCCAGGAGAATGATGCCGAGGACGCGAGTCCAGTAATCCTGCTAATGGAAAAGCGCGTTCTTGAACGCGGGACTCTGCTCGCTCTGGCTCTGTGACTCAATCCGGTTATCTCTGTATGTTCATTTTAGGCAACAATAAAACGAAATATGTTCTAAAACACCACTCTGCTTCTTTTCGATTTCATTTTAATACATTTTAACATTCTAAAGCACACAAATGTGGTTCAGGCAACGCCTATTGATTAGGCTATATTCACTGCATGTATTTAACGTTATATTTATAACAAAACTAAATATACAACAACCCTGCCTCTTTTCGTTAAAATTTAAAAATATTAAACATATTCCAGGCAATAGGCTATGTAATGTAATGTATTTCATATCACATTGGTACAAATGTTGCAATAAACAACATTACAGATGATCTTGTAATAAAATTTAAAAAAATGACAAAACTATCTCTTTTGTTGAATTTCAGTTTTATCAATAATAGCCATTATAAAAGTATAAGTAAAAGGTACAAAAGATATACAGTAAAAAGCTTAAATAACATCAAGAAACAATTCAGTCAGTGAAATACAAATTCAGCGCTAAAAGATATGAAACTTCACGTTGCCTTCTGCCAAAACTATTGGCCAGGGAACGAATTATAGTTTCACAAGACCAAAGATCACCTGTAAGGTTTATACAAGACGAACTATATATCATGTTCAACCACTACAGAGACGTGTCAGCCGAGTCAGCGGCAAACATCAGAACGACTAGCCGAGGAAAGGCTGCTCCAGTTGGGGGAAACAAACGCGAGCGTCCGGTGATCGCTTGGAATGGATCTCAGTCAAATTATCATAAATCTATAAATAAACCACAGATTTGAGCTTTAAAAAACTACTTTCTCGCCTGAAATACTCTTAAAACTACATTTCGTGACACAATAACAGTAGAATTTTATTTCAACTGTATGCTTCTAATGCGCTTGTAGTACGTGCGAGTGACGATACTCTGTCCACCAATCAGCGTTCTGCAGTGAGTCTAGCTCCACCTTTTAGTACCCTTTCACTGTGCTAGGTACCCCAACGGAAGGGTACCCAAAAAGTGGTACGGTACGGTTCGGCTTTTTGGTACCATTCACAAGTTTTGACAGTGGAAACGCAAATAATTGCGTACCGAACCGAACTGTACCGTACCGTACCACTCAGTGGAAACGAGCCATTAGTGTATACAGACAGGAGCCATCTTAAAAAAGTCTCGATAAGTCAAACCACGAACGCCGTTCATACAGTTCAGAAGTTCGATGAACTTCATACAGTTCAGATCACTCAGCACGACGTTCGTGGTTTGACTTATCGAGACTTATTTTCTAAGATGGCTTCTGTCTGTATACATTAACAGTGAACTGTCTTCATAAAGTATCTTCTTATTAAACGGTCTGTACACTTACAAAGTTCTCAATGCTTCGTTTTGCATGTATGGAGCCTCATTATGTTACTGTGTTAGTGTGGGGCTATTTTGAGCCTTGTTAGTGGTATAAACTAGCGATTTCTTTTTACTTAGTCAATGCCCCCATTACTAGCATTATACGCTAAACAGTTTTTAGAGATAACTCTTTATATTCGATTATCATGAAAACAAATCTCAGAGAACGATTGACTATGTACCGATGTATTATTAGACCAAAGGTTCATTGTTCGCCAGAGTTCTCCTTTAATCAGACTGAAAAGCCTTCATATGCAAACACCTTTATCCTATGTAAAAAGCGAGCAGAGCAAGCTTCCATAAGAATGGACTCAAATTATGAATGCCCTTTACATTTAACTTTCGCTTTCAAATTATCGACGATTTTAAAATTTAAAAGAGAGGAGCAAAAGAGGGAAAAACTCCAACGTGTGCATGTAAACATAGCAATTGAGTCTCTTGTTGCAACTTGAGAACTTACCACAATACTTTTAGTCCGTCTCAGTCTTGGTACAAAAATGTCATTTTCATTTTGGTGCTGTATCACAATCTGTAAAAAGAAAAGAAAACAGTGTAAACAACATTTTAGTATTTGACATGTAAAAATAAAAAGCGCAAGAAAACAAAAATTATATATATATATTCCTGTCCAGCAAAGCTTGATCGTCTGGATTACATCTTGATCTACATCTGGATTAAAACCAGCCTCATGGGGACTTTACACACACGTTATAGTTCCTTCCGGGGACCAGTTTCATCAAATTCAAAACACGGGTGTGAACTCAAATACTGACCAAAAGTGTGTTGTGGGGACGTCGTGAGTGTCCATTTCAATGCAACAATTAACCCAGAAAAAAAATCCCGTGAAGGATAAAAGTGGCCCTAAATACTGCACTACAACTGATCTACTGGGCACATGTCGTAAAACAGTTTAATGTACTAGTTTACACCAGATACTCATCAAAATATGCTTACAAATCACTAAACCATGACAAAAAACCTAAATCTTTACTAATGAATGTGAACTCACCTGTTGAGGAGGGTTGATTTGAGCAGATTCTTCATCCATCTGAGTCACTGACTGGAGAGAAGGATCAGAGTCATTCACTGTGCTGGTATTAACAGCAACGCTGGTCATCTGTAAGACAACATTCACAATGACAAGATTTTAGAAAATGGAAAAGGACAAGAGAAATCTGAAGCAGATACCACATGATTTGAGAATGTAAAACGAAATCAACTACATCTATAACATGTTTCCTGTCCAGTCTAACTCTAGTGCGCGCTCACACACATCTAGATTAAAACCAGCCTCATGGGGACTTTACACACACAACGTTACAGTTCCTTATGGGGACCAGTTTCAACAAATTCAAAACACGGGTGTGAACTCAAATACTGACCAAAAGTGTGTTGTGGGGACGTCGTGAGTGTCCATTTCAATGCAACAATTAACCCAGAAAAAAAAATCCCGTGAAGGATAAAAGTGGCCCTAAATACTGCACTACAACTGATCTACTGGGCACATGTCGTAAAACAGTTTAATGTACTAGTTTACACCAGATACTCATCAAAATATGCTTACAAATCACTAAACCGTGACAAAAAACCTAAATCTTTACTAATGAATGTGAACTCACCTGTTGAGGAGAGTTGATTTGAGCAGATTCTTCATCCATCTGAGTCACTGACTGGAGAGAAGGATCAGAGTCATTCACTGTGCTGGTATTAACAGCAACGCTGGTCATCTGTAAGACAACATTCACAATGACAAGATTTTAGAAAATGGAAAAAGATGAGAGAAATCTGAAGCAGATACCACATGATTTGAGAATGTAAAACGAAATCAACTACATCTATAACATGTTTCCTGTCCAGTCTAACTCTAGTGCGCGCTCACACACACACATCTGGATTAAAACCAGCCTCATGGGGACTTTACACACACAACGTTATAGTTCCTTATGGGGACCAGTTTCATCAAATTCAAAACACGGGTGTGAACTCAAATACTGACCAAAAGTGTGTTGTGGGGACGTCGTGAGTGTCCATTTCAATGCAACAATTAACCCAGAAAAAAAATCCCGTGAAGGATAAAAGTGGCCCTAAATACTGCACTACAACTGATCTACTGGGCACATGTCGTAAAACAGTTTAATGTACTAGTTTACACCAGATACTCATCAAAATATGCTTACAAATCACTAAACCGTGACAAAAAACCTAAATCTTTACTAATGAATGTGAACTCACCTGTTGAGGAGAGTTGATTTGAGCAGATTCTTCATCCATCTGAGTCACTGACTGGAGAGAAGGATCAGAGTCATTCACTGTGCTGGTATTAACAGCAACGCTGGTCATCTGTAAGACAACATTCACAATGACAAGATTTTAGAAAATGGAAAAAGATAAGAGAAATCTGAAGCAGATACCACATGATTTGAGAATGTAAAACGAAATCAACTACATCTATAACATGTTTCCTGTCCAGTCTAACTCTAGTGCGCGCTCACACACATCTGGATTAAAACCAGCCTCATGGGGACTTTACACACACAACGTTATAGTTCCTTATGGGGACCAGTTTCATCAAATTCAAAACACGGGTGTGAACTCAAATACTGACCAAAAGTGTGTTGTGGGGACGTCGTGAGTGTCCATTTCAATGCAACAATTAACCCAGAAAAAAAAATCCCGTGAAGGATAAAAGTGGCCCTAAATACTGCACTACAACTGATCTACTGGGCACATGTCGTAAAACAGTTTAATGTACTAGTTTACACCAGATACTCATCAAAATATGCTTACAAATCACTAAACCGTGACAAAAAACCTAAATCTTTACTAATGAATGTGAACTCACCTGTTGAGGAGAGTTGATTTGAGCAGATTCTTCATCCATCTGAGTCACTGACTGGAGAGAAGGATCAGAGTCATTCACTGTGCTGGTATTAACAGCAACGCTGGTCATCTGTAAGACAACATTCACAATGACAAGATTTTAGAAAATGGAAAAAGATGAGAGAAATCTGAAGCAGATACCACATGATTTGAGAATGTAAAACGAAATCAACTACATCTATAACATGTTTCCTGTCCAGTCTAACTCTAGTGCGCGCTCACACACATCTGGATTAAAACCAGCCTCATGGGGACTTTACACACACAACGTTATAGTTCCTTATGGGGACCAGTTTCAACAAATTCAAAACACGGGTGTGAACTCAAATACTGACCAAAAGTGTGTTGTGGGGACGTCGTGAGTGTCCATTTCAATGCAACAATTAACCCAGAAAAAAAAATCCCGTGAAGGATAAAAGTGGCCCTAAATACTGCACTACAACTGATCTACTGGGCACATGTCGTAAAACAGTTTAATGTACTAGTTTACACCAGATACTCATCAAAATATGCTTACAAATCACTAAACCGTGACAAAAAACCTAAATCTTTACTAATGAATGTGAACTCACCTGTTGAGGAGAGTTGATTTGAGCAGATTCTTCATCCATCTGAGTCACTGACTGGAGAGAAGGATCAGAGTCATTCACTGTGCTGGTATTAACAGCAACGCTGGTCATCTGTAAGACAACATTCACAATGACAAGATTTTAGAAAATGGAAAAAGATGAGAGAAATCTGAAGCAGATACCACATGATTTGAGAATGTAAAACGAAATCAACTACATCTATAACATGTTTCCTGTCCAGTCTAACTCTAGTGCGCGCTCACACACACACACATCTGGATTAAAACCAGCCTCATGGGGACTTTACACACACAACGTTATAGTTCCTTATGGGGACCAGTTTCATCAAATTCAAAACACGGGTGTGAACTCAAATACTGACCAAAAGTGTGTTGTGGGGACGTCGTGAGTGTCCATTTCAATGCAACAATTAACCCAGAAAAAAAATCCCGTGAAGGATAAAAGTGGCCCTAAATACTGCACTACAACTGATCTACTGGGCACATGTCGTAAAACAGTTTAATGTACTAGTTTACACCAGATACTCATCAAAATATGCTTACAAATCACTAAACCATGACAAAAAACCTAAATCTTTACTAATGAATGTGAACTCACCTGTTGAGGAGAGTTGATTTGAGCAGATTCTTCATCCATCTGAGTCACTGACTGGAGAGAAGGATCAGAGTCATTCACTGTGCTGGTATTAACAGCAACGCTGGTCATCTGTAAGACAACATTCACAATGACAAGATTTTAGAAAATGGAAAAAGATAAGAGAAATCTGAAGCAGATACCACATGATTTGAGAATGTAAAACGAAATCAACTACATCTATAACATGTTTCCTGTCCAGTCTAACTCTAGTGCGCGCTCACACACATCTGGATTAAAACCAGCCTCATGGGGACTTTACACACACAACGTTATAGTTCCTTACGGGGACCAGTTTCAACAAATTCAAAACACGGGTGTGAACTCAAATACTGACCAAAAGTGTGTTGTGGGGACGTCGTGAGTGTCCATTTCAATGCAACAATTAACCCAGAAAAAAAAATCCCGTGAAGGATAAAAGTGGCCCTAAATACTGCACTACAACTGATCTACTGGGCACATGTCGTAAAACAGTTTAATGTACTAGTTTACACCAGATACTCATCAAAATATGCTTACAAATCACTAAACCATGACAAAAAACCTAAATCTTTACTAATGAATGTGAACTCACCTGTTGAGGAGAGTTGATTTGAGCAGATTCTTCATCCATCTGAGTCACTGACTGGAGAGAAGGATCAGAGTCATTCACTGTGCAGGTATTAACAGCAACGCTGGTCATCTGTAAGACAACATTCACAATGACAAGATTTTAGAAAATGGAAAAGGACAAGAGAAATCTGAAGCAGATACCACATGATTTGAGAATGTAAAACGAAATCAACTACATCTATAACATGTTTCCTGTCCAGTCTAACTCTAGTGCGCGCTCACACACATCTAGATTAAAACCAGCCTCATGGGGACTTTACACACACAACGTTATAGTTCCTTATGGGGACCAGTTTCATCAAATTCAAAACACGGGTGTGAACTCAAATACTGACCAAAAGTGTGTTGTGGGGACGTCGTGAGTGTCCATTTCAATGCAACAATTAACCCAGAAAAAAAATCCCGTGAAGGATAAAAGTGGCCCTAAATACTGCACTACAACTGATCTAATGGGCACATGTCGTAAAACAGTTTAATGTACTAGTTTACACCAGATACTCATCAAAATATGCTTACAAATCACTAAACCATGACAAAAAACCTAAATCTTTACTAATGAATGTGAACTCACCTGTTGAGGAGAGTTGATTTGAGCAGATTCTTCATCCATCTGAGTCACTGACTGGAGAGAAGGATCAGAGTCATTCACTGTGCTGGTATTAACAGCAACGCTGGTCATCTGTAAGACAACATTCACAATGACAAGATTTTAGAAAATGGAAAAGGACAAGAGAAATCTGAAGCAGATACCACATGATTTGAGAATGTAAAACGAAATCAACTACATCTATAACATGTTTCCTGTCCAGTCTAACTCTAGTGCGCGCTCACACACACACATCTAGATTAAAACCAGCCTCATGGGGACTTTACACACACAACGTTATAGTTCCTTATGGGGACCAGTTTCATCAAATTCAAAACACGGGTGTGAACTCAAATACTGACCAAAAGTGTGTTGTGGGGACGTCGTGAGTGTCCATTTCAATGCAACAATTAACCCAGAAAAAAAAATCCCGTGAAGGATAAAAGTGGCCCTAAATACTGCACTACAACTGATCTACTGGGCACATGTCGTAAAACAGTTTAATGTACTAGTTTACACCAGATACTCATCAAAATATGCTTACAAATCACTAAACCGTGACAAAAAACCTAAATCTTTACTAATGAATGTGAACTCACCTGTTGAGGAGAGTTGATTTGAGCAGATTCTTCATCCATCTGAGTCACTGACTGGAGAGAAGGATCAGAGTCATTCACTGTGCTGGTATTAACAGCAACGCTGGTCATCTGTAAGACAACATTCACAATGATTCACCTAAACTCACCTGTTGAGGAGAGTTGATTTGGGGATTTGGATATAATTTATTGGAACAGACAAATTTGATTCATAGATTTCTAATAGATTCAAATTCTAATCTATTCAACCAACAAATTTGTTGACATGTTGCAAAAATATGACCTATTTTGTACACAGTGTGCTTAACAACATACTTGTGTTCTCCATGGGTAGTCTTCTCCCCCATAATCATAGGCAATTTCTTCTCCTTCTTTAATGTCATTCAGGGCAAACAGACAAAGGTGAGGCTTTCCATTGACGTCAATTTTTTTCATCTTACAATTTGGATGATTGTGGCAATCATTAGCGATACGCCCATACGATCCATCTTCCCTTGACGCGTCAATACTTAAATATGAAACCATGAGAAAAGGATGATTACAAGTAATACAATTAAACCACCACAAATCAATGTATTTTTACTATCTTTTTATATAGCTTTGGTACAACTTGACTTCTTACCACCATGTTTTCCCTCGCCACTTGAAATCAAACATAAATGCAGCACAGGATGCGTGGTAACGTTTTCTTCTCCTCTGAAGTTCTGCTTCATTTATCATATCTCCCCTGTACTCAACAACAAAATCACCTTTGCAAAAGGCAGCCTTTGCAAATAGACCACGTCCTGCAAAATACAGAAAAAAAACATTTTAAATTAATAAAATCTTATAGATAAAGGATACCAAATACACTAAAAAAATCATCAATAGTTGGCAGCTGATTTAAAATAAGCTGCAACCAGGGGTCTGATTAAATATACCCAGGAGTTTTGCATTACATGCTCATAAGATTATGGTTAGGAAATGCATATCTTGGTACATATTTCATGATAAAAATCACACCACCTTACCTTTCACTGCATTGATATACTTCACATCTAATTTGAATGTTTTGTCAGTTTTTGAAACAACATGATGCATGGCATCCTTAAGGGGGCTGATTCGTGGTGGCATTTCAAACTGATGAAAAATAAAAACATGTGAAATTAATTACACTGAAAATGAAGATACACAGAATTCAACTAATATGTTCAAGAAGTAGATAAAAATGGTATTGTAATGTTACAGCATTACAATGATATTGTATGCATCAGTGTAAGACAAGACATATGAACTCTATAAAATAATATTAGATTTATTGACTGGCACAACAATGCTAGCCTTGAGAGCATCAACTCACCATCTTCTATTTTATTCCAGGTAACATTAGCCTTGGCAATTATTTAACTATTCATTTGGTCCTTAACCTAACCAAGTTACTCTTTTGAACGAGCTCACCATACAAACCCCAGTTTATTTTAACTACCGTCATAATTAAAATTAAGTTTATTCTTAAAGCTACTTTCTATTTTAGTTTTTGTTTTATTTTAGCCAACTTAATTTCTCTGTTAAGCACTTTGGTCAAGATCTGTGGCTTGTATATGCTACCTATGGAGTTAATTTAAATGTAAAAACAATTATTGATCAGTCAAACATAAGTGTTAACGTTACATGTAAGATATCTTCAATTTAAAATATAAAATAAGCCACCGTCCAGCACTAGCGCAAACTAGACAAAAACAAACTTAAAAACCGAATCCATTAGCAATCAGTCAGACTACACAACACTTTTCAGTTAAAATAAAGTCCTTAACATTAAATTGCATGATTATGTGATCGCTAATTGGAAAAACAGAGAAACATGTAAGGCCACACTTAACTGCGTTAGCCTCAACAATTAGCACTAACTAGCTAGCCCGCAGACTAATCTAATTAACCTAATTGATTTATTATGTGTGCTTACCTTAAGCTTCACTTTTATCCTCGGCAGAAGTTCAGATCGTTGGCATCTCCAGTAAATAACGTTAATCTTCCTCTTTGTTCTCCGTGTGAAGTAACGTTATCAATTTAATACTTGTATTTTCAAGTTGCTGTCGAACTCCTTCCTAACGAGGACCCGGAAGTGGGCGATACCCACCCATAATTGGAAAATGTGTGTGTGGAGAAGTGAGTGCATTACCAGCCAAAAATGTTTGGGGGCGCAGCAGAGCTCCCGCTACACACACGCACAATACCTGATAATCATGTGTTATGGGCCAATGCTAAAACTCCGCCCAGAACCTTCAGAATAGTTCCTCTATCCAATGAAATGGGTTAACCTTATGGGGACCTGATTTTTGGTCCCCACAACGCAAGAGGTCCCCATTACGTGACTGTGTAAACAGATTCTTGTCCCCACAAAGTGATGATTACCAGAACACGCACACACACACACACACACACACACACACACACACACAGAGAGAGAGACAGGCAAAGGCTCAGACATATGCTCAGAGGGAGTATGACTACATTCAAACTAAAATATCTGACTTTCTGTGGGTCCTAGCTATTGAGTGTGAATTAGAAAGTTGTCCGGCTCGAAGAGTACAATATACATACTGATTTTTGTAACTGTAGATAAAACTAACAACCCCACTTTTGTCAAAAGGTGGCGCTACTGAGCCCTCACCACGCCCGTTTCTGAAACTTTGCACATGTCTACTGGCTAATAAATGTGATATGTCTGATGAGTTTCATGCAATTTGAAGCATGCTAAGGGTCTCAAAAGCATCCTAAAAGAATGGTAAAGTTTGATGCATCGCCACGGCAACAGTTTCAACGATATCAAGAATCCATTCACAGGTCTTCATCTGCCGTATGTTTACATTATACAGATGAAGTTTGAAGCAAATCGGGTTAAAATAAGAGGGTGATTTTAAAGCATTTTGAAAGTGACACACTTCCTGCTGCCAGTTGGTGGCGCTATAACTTTGACACACAATAGTCACATCCATGTGATAGTCCTCTAACAGCGAACGCACTCCTGAAGTTTCATCAAGATCGGTTGATGTATGCTGAAGTTATGACACACTTCCTGTTTCACGTTTCTCGCCATGATTTCGTTTCCTCGCCACGGCCAAACCGTTCGAGATATCAAAAATCCCCTCGCAAACTTTCATCCTCAATGTCTTGACTTCACGCTGACTGAGTTTCGTAGAATTTGGATAAGAGCTCTAGGAGGAGTATTAAAAATTCCATTGCAAGTGTTTTACAAAGAACCTTAAATAACCGACTTCCTGTTGGGCTGGGGTAAAAAGTAAAAGTGCGACGTATATATGAAATGATGGGATCAACATGTGTACCGAGTTTCATATTAGTACATACAAGCGTGTTTGATTTATGGACCAAGTGTTCGGACCCCTTTCCAGGTGGCGCTGTCGAGCCCCCCTGCCACGCCCGGGTACCATCTTCAGCCCGGCCCTAATGGCGGCGGGTTCTGACCCGTGTGCAAAGTTTCAAGAGTTTTTGAGCACGTTAAGGGCCCCAAAAGTGCCCAAATAGTCGTATAAATAATAATAATAATAATAATAATAATAATAATAATCCTAAGGAAAACAATAGGGCCTTCGCCCTTTCAGGGCTTGGGCCCTAAATATAGCTGCGAGCAGCGATTGCGGGCCCAAGCCGGTGGCACCGCAACCCCGGTGCCTTTAGTTACCTAAAGGCACCGGGATGGCGGTACCGCCGGCTTTGGCCCGCAATCGCTGCTCGCAGCTATATTTATATATATATATATATATATATATATATAAAGCCGGTGGCACCGCCACCTTGGTGCTTTTTCGGTTATTCTACTTGACATGCAAAAACATAACCCCCGCTTTGACTGTCAAAAAGAAGTGTGCTGAAGAGCTTGCATCAGTGAAGGCTCTGCAAAAGTGCACATTGAGGGCACATTTTAACCACAAAGTATGCGTGAGCAACCTTCTGAAAGGTCAGGTGTACATCCAGGTCTACATCTGTACTGTGTTTACATTTTAGTATTTAGGAATGCGCCGATCCGATACTCAGGATCGGTATCAGCTCCGATACTGCCATCTTTGCCGGATCGGGTATATTTACACCACTTTAATCAAACCACTCTTCTTTAAAAATTATGATGTGATTTTTTTCACATGTATTTTATTACTCTTATTGAGCTATTTTGTCCACACACAGGACTCACTGCCAATCGTACGTGCTCACATCATTCTCTTTCTGTGAAAGCTGTATACTGCACTCACCAGTTTTCACTCTACAGCTATTGACCAGAGCACTGAAATTATTTCTCACTTAAACTACAATCAAATGGATTTTCTCACACATTTTGCGTTAGTCCTCCGCATGGCATTTTATTATTTTCTGCGCAGCTTCAGAAGTGCATGCACACAGCCTAGAACACATGACGCGCACACACAGACACGAGAGAGGCGCGATCGAATGTGTGTTTGTGTGCGAACAATGGAAACTCCTTTTTTGTTCATACAGGAAAATATTCAGACTAATGTCTTGTGGGAGCAACAGAATACATGCAACGGCATTATGTAATCAGGATACAAAAATCTAGTGAGTTACATCAAAAAAAGTAGTAATCAGATTGTAGTTACTTTTTGAAAAAGTATATAGTACTTAAAGCCATTTAATATAAAGTGGGACCCTTTTTTTATGAAATAATTTGTAACTGTATCGGAATACATTTTTAAAGTAACCCTCCCAAGCCTGGTCTTGTGTGCACGTCCGTTAATTTCACTTTTTAAGTTAGCGATTTTTAAGGCCCCAATCCTACTGTATTACCTATTATACTGTATTGCCAACTGTATTAATGTGTGGATATTGATCCAATAGTTCTACCTAATTTTGAACACAAGAAGGCAGTATAGCACTATGAATGATTTTTTTCTTTTTTGACTAAACCATTCTGTCTGTTTTTAAACTTAAACATAATTCTTAAATTAAAAAAAGGAATAAAATGGCTATAGTTCCAATATTGGTATAGTCTTATACAGTGTTGGGGTAGTTACTCAAAAAAGTAATTAGTTACTTCTGTAAATTGTAATGAGATTACTTTACTAGTTACTGCGTTGGAAAAATAACTTCACTACTTATTACTTTACTCTCCTGTTTCTTAATTTACCGTGTAGCCTACATGGACAAACATCATATCAGTTTTTGCCCTATCATCACTTTATTGTAAAAATGTATACAAAATGACATGAAAGAACAATATCCCTGTCTGCACAAATAAATATGCCGCACTGTAAAATTCACAAACAAAATGGGGTTCAAAATTCAAAATTTTAAAATGGTGTTTATCACAGAAGTTTCAAAACAGGCTGGGAGAATAAAACTCTTCTCCTGAGAACAAAACCAGCTTTTTATTCGACTCATGGTAATAATAATAATTTAAAAAAAATAAAAGATATCAATGAAAAATAATAAAATAAAGGTCACTTTATCCCATAAAATGCTTAATCCTAATTTAAAATGTATTTTTCTAAACCTGGGGAATTAATGGTCGACAGGGGAAGCATGTCTTCTACAATGAACCCTGCAACAATCCTGTTCATTTCGTTTTCCAAGACTTTCGAGCCTTGTTTTTACTTGACGCGTCCGAAAGAGCGGAAAGGTGCGCGCGGCAAACAGCGCACGCGATGCCGCATCCGAGGATGAACGACAAGAAGCCGAACCTGCACCGAACATGGACCCTACATCTCCGCAACGGCACCCAGTTTGCGCATCTAAATCAGTTATTTATGTTTACAAAATGAGCCTAAGATCCATGTTTTATAAAATGTCCACGAAACTTAATGAAATGTTTAGTGAAATTAGAAAATAGAGATCGTTCATTTAGTTCTTTAGCCTAGCCTATATACATGTTTTTATATCCACATATTTTGTTCTAATGTCACAAATAATAATCTTAGGCCTACATTTCACTCAAATATTTTTGTGCTTTCGAGCAATAAACTGAAAGTAATGTGAATATTGCCATTTGTTTAAACCCGTCTCTCTCACTCAAATCGGTCTCTATGGCAACGGCGCGCACGCACCACTAGACGGAACTCTCCACACAGGCAAACACGGCTTGGGTAACGCAGGAAAGCGCGTTCCTTTAGTATAGTAAAGTAGTGTAGTTACCAATATTTTCAGTGTAATGCGTTACTTTACTTACCCAAACTCGTTTGTAACTCGTTACCCCCAACACTGGTCTTATAGAAAATAAATGGTGAATAATAACATTTTTAATTCCTCATCCAATCATCCTTTTGTTATGGATCAATATCATAGCTAGAGACGTAGAAAAGGGCTGCACGGTTTTGCAATAAATAATAATAAATAAAATAAAATAAACATATAAATATTGTAATTGCAATTAAATTAGATTTGTGTGGCAGCTGCATGTACAATTATTATTATTAATAATAATAATATTAATAATTATACAAATGAGCTTAGAATAAAAATTTAAATGGTTTATTACATTAAAAACAGGCCATATTTTTAATTAATAAATAAGCTATCATTCATAGTGCACTAAATTTTAAACATTTTAAATTACAACATTGTTTGTGAAAGTCCAACAAAGTTAAATGTATACTCAAACCTGAAAAGTTGTGTGGCTCCGTTTTCATTTGATTATCATTGTGGCAGCAGTTGGAACACTGTGTTACAACTAACCCCGCTGTGTATTACATATTTTAAACCTAGCTAACAGTCGCTAGGAATTACTGACATGTTTTAAAACGGTGCTGTGTTTGAGCCAACAAGACAGTGATTAAGGCAATATAAAGTTAGATTTGGACGCGTATACATCCAACCCGGAAACAGAAAAAAATCTACGATGAAAAAATTTACTTTCATGATGTCAAAACACTCTTTGTCCATTATCTTCACGAAATATAATCAAAACGTTCCGCAAATTCGCGGGAGACCGTCTTCTGGCAGCAAGAGAAAAAGAGCGGAAAGACAGCCGGCTAGATACTGACAAACTATGTAAAATGTCCGTGTTACATTTAACCCCGCGTTAGACCTACCTTTATCCCCGCGCTCCCCTATTCTGTAGCTCCTGGCAGTGATGTTTCACCTCATGAAATATACTTTATGTTCACATTTATGACACAGACAGTAGATAATATTATGTTCACATTTATGACACAGACAGTATAGGCTTCTGCCAGGCACTTTCAGGGATACAAATCGAAAAAATATGTATAGTCATGTGCATATTTATATGCAAAATACTCCTTTTTTCACGTCAACTATGTGCTATGGTCATTAAATGGCTTTCCTTTTCACTTACGTCCAGCAAATAATTCATTTATTTTAACACATTTGGTGGCATCTGCCAGTTATTGTCGTTGTTATGAAGTACAGTCGTATGTTTGCATAATTCATTTGAACACTATAATGCTTTCAAAATCTGAGGTAAATTATCCGTTATGGCTTGTGGCACAGTGACCTATTTTTAACTAAAAATAAATAATGTGTACTCATAACCAGTGTAATTTCTTCATTCTGTCAGCCGCGACGTCGCAGAAATAGGAAACGTTTCTAAATTAGAAACTTCGCATGTCGCCGTCGCGTATGGTTAGGACAAAAACTCTGATTTATTAACATGGAAAAGATACCTTTTATCGCGTGTCGCGGCGTCGTGTGTAGTTAGGACACGGTGTAAGCGGCCGCTTCTCAAGTCTAGAATCTGAACTTGATTCCGATTGGCCAGTGTCAGACAGTCAGACCGCGTCAGCTTCATGCGGCTTCATGAGAGAGATGCATAAGTCCGGTGTTCTGTCGAATTTTGCTTCCTTGTCAAAAAATGCTACCGTAGCGCGAATTGATGACAGAATGCCGATTCAAGTCGTATGAAATACAATTGTAATACAATTCTAAGTTATGAGAAGCTACTGTATACTGTAGACGACTATTTTTTACTTTTAAAACGGTGTAAAAATTAAAAATTATCATAAAATATTCATCGTTGACTTGTCAAAGTACACCTTTCCTCATAGTAACTGAAAATTTCAGTTATTCCTTTTCATGTGGCTGACCGTACAAATATTCATACGGTAGTAAGCATTTTTTAAACGGAAATTATATATTATAACGGGAAAATGTACCTTTTGTAAAAAAAAGAAAAAAATATCTGACGCTGCACATGCGCATAACCGGTAAGTAGCAAATCTTGATGGGTAGCATGAATTTTCAGAACACCTGTATTGGACAATTTAACAATATACTTACGATAGAATATATTTACAATTAATAATGATTTAAAAACAAAATACATAACGCGCCGGGCCGCCGGCCCAACCAGACCGCGGCCCAACAGGAATCTCCCGGTAGTCCCGATGGCCAGTACATGCCTTAGTATCTTTAATATATTTTCATAATTTTGAAGAAGTTTGGTGTGGGAATAATTAAAAATTACTTAAGAGGGGGGAAATAAAAATGTAAAGGCTGGTTTTGCAAAACATTCACATACAGACTGAAACAACCGACTTTGTTTTGCTGGCTTAAAGTTGCTTGGGCTAATGAGATCTATAAGTGTACCGAGTTTAATATTATTATATGCAAGTGTGTTTGATTTATGGACCCAATTTTCAGACCAAGTTAATGGACCAAGTTAATTTAATTAATGAACTAATTATATAAAACTGTTGTCAATGCACTACAATTAAACTGGCTATGTGCCTTTACTTATAAAAAAATAAAATAAAAACTTATTTAAAAAATCCCAGGCTTAAGAAATGTATTTTATTTATGCTGGCCAGACACACAGCAGTTAAATGGTTAATTAAGCCCCCTCTCCCTGCTAACACACACACACACACACACAGAGACAGGCAAAGGCTCAGACATATGCTCAGAGGGAGTATGACTACATTCAAACTAAAATATCTGACTTTCTGTGGGTCCTAGCTATTGAGTGTGAATTAGAAAGTTGTCCGGCTCGAAGAGTACAATATACATACTGATTTTTGTAACTGTAGATAAAACTAACAACCCCACTTTTGTCAAAAGGTGGTGCTACTGAGCCCTCACCACGCCCGTTTCTGAAACTTTGCACATGTCTACTGGCTAATAAATGTGATGTGTCTGATGAGTTTCATGCAATTTGAAGCATGCTAAGGGTCTCAAAAGCATCCTAAAAGAATGGTAAAGTTTGATGCATCGCCACGGCAACAGTTTCAACGATATCAAGAATCCATTCACAGGTCTTCATCTGCCGTATGTTTACATTATACAGATGAAGTTTGAAGCAAATCGGGTTAAAATAAGAGGGTGATTTTAAAGCATTTTGAAAGTGACACACTTCCTGCTGCCAGTTGGTGGCGCTATAACTTTGACACACAATAGTCACATCCATGTGATAGTCCTCTTACAGCGAACGCACTCCTGAAGTTTCATCAAGATCGGTTGATGTATGCTGAAGTTATGACACACTTCCTGTTTCACGTTTCTCGCCATGATTTCGTTTCCTCGCCACGGCCAAACCGTTCGAGATATCAAAAATCCCCTCGCAAACTTTCATCCTCAATGTCTTGACTTCACGCTGACTGAGTTTCGTAGAATTTGGATAAGAACTCTAGGAGGAGTATTAAAAAATCCATTGCAAGTGTTTTACAAAGAACCTTAAATAACCGACTTCCTGTTGGGCTGGGGTAAAAAGTAAAAGTGCGACGTATATATGAAATGATGAGATCAACATGTGTACCGAGTTTCATATTAGTACATACAAGCGTGTTTGATTTATGGATCAAGTGTTCGGACCCCTTTCCAGGTGGCGCTGTCGAGCCCCCCTGCCACGCCCGGGTACCATCTTCAGCCCGGCCCTAATGGCGGCGGGTTCTGACCCGTGTGCAAAGTTTCAAGAGTTTTCGAGCACGTTAAGGGCCCCAAAAGTGCCCAAATAGTCGTATAAATAATAATAATAATAATAAATATATATATATATATATATATATATATATATATATATATATAAATATAGCTGCGAGCAGCGATTGCGGGCCCAAGCCGGTGGCACCGCCATCCCGGTGCCTAAAGGCACCGGGATGGTGGTACCGCCGGCTTGGGCCCGCAATCGCTGCTCGCAGCTATATTTATATATATATATATATATATATATATATATATATATATATATATATAAAGCCGGTGGCACCGCCACCTTGGTGCTTTTAGGGTTATTCTACTTGACATGCAAAAACATAACCCCCGCTTTGACTGTCAAAAAGAAGTGTGCTGAAGAGCTTGCATCAGTGAAGGCTCTGCAAAAGTGCACATTGAGGGCACATTTTAACCACAAAGTATGCGTGAGCAACCTTCTGAAAGGTCAGGTGTACATCCAGGTCTACATCTGTACTGTGTTTACATTATAGTATTTAGGAATGCGCCGATCCGATACTCAGGATCGGTATCAGCTCCGATACTGCCATCTTTGCCGGATCGGGTATATTTACACCACTTTAATCAAACCACTCTTCTTTAAAACATTATGATGTGATTTTTTTCACATGTATTTTATTACTCTTATTGAGCTATTTTGTCCACACACAGGACTCACTGCCAATCGTACGTGCTCACATCATTCTCTTTCTGTGAAAGCTGTATACTGCACTCACCAGTTTTCACTCTACAGCTATTGACCAGAGCACTGAAATTATTTCTCACTTAAACTACAATCAAATGGATTTTCTCACACATTTTGGGTTAGTCCTCCGCATGGCATTTTATTATTTTCTGCGCAGCTTCAGAAGTGCATGCACACAGCCTAGAACACATGACACGCACACACAGTCACGAGAGAGGCGCGATCGAATGTGTGTTTGTGTGCGAACAATGGAAACTCCTTTTTGTTCATACAGGAAAATATTCAGACTAATGTCTTGTGGGAGCAACAGAATACATGCAACGGCATTATGTAATCAGGATACAAAAATCTAGTGAGTTACATCAAAAAAAGTAGTAATCAGATTGTAGTTACTTTTTGAAAAAGTATATAGTACTTAAAGACATTTAATATAAAGTGGGACCCTTTTTTTATGAAATAATTTGTAACTGTATCGGAATACATTTTTAAAGTAACCCTCCCAAGCCTGGTCTTGTGTGCACGTCCGTTAATTTCACTTTTTAAGTTAGCGATTTTTAAGGCCCCAATCCTACTGTATTACCTGTATTGCCAACTGTATTAATGTGTGGATATTGATCCAATAGTTCTCCCTAATTTTGAACACAAGAGGGCAGTATAGCACTATGAATGATTTTTTTCTTTTTTGACTAAACCATTCTGTCTGTTTTTAAACTTAAACATAATTCTTAAAAACAAGGAATAAAATGGCTATAGTTCCAATATTAGTATAGTCTTATACAGTGTTGGGGTAGTTACTCAAAAAAGTAATTAGTTACTAGTTACTTCTGTAAATTGTAATGAGATTACTTTACTAGTTACTGCGTTGGAAAAATAACTTCACTACTTATTACTTTACTTTCCTGTTTCTTAATTTACCGTGTAGCCTACATGGACAAACATCATATCAGTTTTTGCCCTATCATCATTTTATTGTAAAAATGTATACAAAATGACATGAAAGAACAATATCCCTGTCTGCACAAATAAATATGCCGCACTGTAAAATTCACAAACAAAATGGGGTTCAAAATTCAAAATTTTAAAATGGTGTTTATCACAGAAGTTTCAAAACAGGCTGGGAGAATAAAACTCTTCTCCTAAGAACAAAACCAGCTTTTTATTCGACTCATGGTAATAATAATAATAATTAAAAAAAATAAAAGATGTCAATGAAAAATAATAAAATAAAGGTCACTTTATCCCATAAAATTCTTAATCCTAATTTAAAATGTATTTTTCTAAACCTGGGGAATTAATGGTCGACAGGGGAAGCATGTCTTCTACAATGAACCCTGCAACAATCCTGTTCATTTCGTTTTCCAAGACTTTCGAGCCTTGTTTTTACTTGACGGGTCCGAACGAGCGGAAAGGTGCGCGCGGCAAACAGCGCACGCGATGCCGCATCCGAGGATGAACGACAAGAAGCCGAACCTGCACCGAACATGGAGCCTACATCTCCGCAACGGCACCCAGTTTGCGCATCTAAATCAGTTATTTATGTTTACAAAATGAGCCTAAGATCCATGTTTTATAAAATGTCCACGAAACTTAATGAAATGTTTAGTGAAATTAGAAAATAGAGATCGTTCATTTAGTTCTTTAGCCTAGCCTATGTTTTTATAACCACATATTTTGTTCTAATGTCACAAATAATAATCTTAGGATTTACTATAGCCTACATTTCACTCAAATATTTTTGTCCTTTCGAGCAATAAACTGAAAGTAATGTGAATATTGCCATTTGTTGAAACCCGTCTCTCTCTCTCCACTTCCCCCTCTCTCTCACTCAAATCGGTCTCTATGGCAACGGCGCGCACGCACCACTAGACGGAACTCTCCACACAGGCAAACACGGCTTGGGTAACGCAGGAAAGCGCGTTCCTTTAGTATAGTAAAGTAGTGTAGTTACCAATATTTTCAGTGTAATGCGTTACTTTACTTACCCAAACTCGTTTGTAACTCGTTACCCCCAACACTGGTCTTATAGAAAATAAATGGTGAATAATAACATTTTTAATTCCTCATCCAATCATCCTTTTGTTATGGATCAATATCATAGCTAGAGACGTAGAAAAGGGCTGCACGGTTTTGCAATAAATAATAATAAATAAAATAAAATAAACATATAAATATTGTAATTGCAATTAAATTAGATTTGTGTGGCAGCTGCATGTACAATTATTATTATTAATAATAATAACATTAATAATAATACAAATGAGCTTAGGATAAAAATTTAAATGGTTTATTACATTAAAAACAGGCCATATTTTTAATAAATAAATAAGCTATCATTCATAGTGCACTACATTTTAAACATTTTAAATTACAACATTGTTTGTGAAAGTCCAACAAAGTTAAATGTATACTCAAACCTGAAAAGTTGTGTGGCTCCGTTTTCATTTGATTATCATTGTGGCAGCAGTTGGAACGCTGTGTTACAACTAACCCCGCTGTGTATTACATATTTTAAACCTAGCTAACAGTCGCTAGGAATTACTGACATGTTTCAAAACGGTGCTGTGTTTGAGCCAACAAGACAGTGATTAAGGCAATATAAAGTTAGATTTGGACGCGTATACATCCAACCCGGAAACAGAAAAAAATCTACGATGAAAAAATTTACTTTCATGATGTCAAAACACTCTTTGTCCATTATCTTCACGAAATATAATCAAAACGTTCCACAAATTCGCGGGAGACCGTCTTCTGGCAGCAAGAGAAAAAGAGCGGAAAGACAGCCGGCTAGATACTGACAAACTATGTAAAATGTCCGTGTTACATTTAACCCCGCGTTAGGCCTACATTTATCCCCGCGCTCCCCTATTCTGTAGCTCCTGGCAGTGATGTTTCACCTCATGAAATATACTTTATGTTCACATTTATGACACAGACAGTAGATAATATTATGTTCACATTTATGACACAGACAGTAGATATAGGCTTCTGCCAGGCACTTTCAGGGATACAAATCGAGAAAATATGTATAGGCTATATGTGCATATTTATATGCAAAATACTCCTTTTTTTCACGTCAACTATGTGCTATGGTCATTAAATGGCTTTCCTTTTCACTTAAGTCCAGCAAATAATTCATTTATTTTAACACATTTGGTGGCATCTGCCGTCGTTGTTATGAAGTACAGTCGTATGTTTGCATAATTCATTTTGAACACTATAATGCTTTCAAAATCTGAGGTAAATTATCCGTTATGGCTTGTGGCACAGTGACCTATTTTTAACTAAAAATAAATAATGTGTACTCATAACCAGTGTAATTTCTTCATTCTGTCAGCCGCGACGTCGCAGAAATAGGAAACGTTTCTAAATTAGAAACTTCGCATGTCGCCGTCGCGTATGGTTAGGACAAAAACTCTGATTTATTAACATGGAAAAGATACCTTTTATCGCGTGTCGCGGCGTCGTGTGTAGTTAGGACACGGTGTAAGCGGCCGCTTCTCAAGTCTAGAATCTGAACTTGATTCCGACTGGCCAGTGTCAGACAGTCAGACCTGTCAGTCTCGCAGCTCGCGTCAGCTTCATGCGGCTTCATGAGAGAGACGCATAAGTCCGGAATTGGACAATTTAACAATATACTTACGATAGAATATATTTACAATTAATAATGATTTAAAAACAAAATACATAACGCGCCGGGCCGCCGGCCCGACCAGACCGCGGCCCACCAGGAATCTCCCGGTAGTCCCGATGGCCAGTACATGCCTTAGTATCTTTAATATATTTTCATAATTTTGAAGAAGTTTGGTGTGGGAATAATTAAAAATTACTTAAGAGGGGGGAAATAAAAATGTAAAGGCTGGTTTTGCAAAACATTCACATACAGACTGAAACAACCGACTTTGTTTTGCTGGCTTAAAGTTGCTTGGGCTAATGAGATCTATAAGTGTACCGAGTTTAATATTATTATATGCAAGTGTGTTTGATTTATGGACCCAATTTTCAGACCAAGTTAATGGACCAAGTTAATTTAATTAATGAACTAATTATATAAAACTATTGTCAATGCACTACAATTAAACTGGCTATGTGCCTTTACTTATAAAAAAATAAAATAAAAACTTATTTAAAAAATCCCAGGCTTAAGAAATGTATTTTATTTATGCTGGCCAGACACACAGCAGTTAAATGGTTAATTAAGCCCCCTCTCCCTGCTAACACACACACACACACACACACACACACAGAGAGAGAGAGAGAGAGAGAGACAGGCAAAGGCTCAGACATATGCTCAGAGGGAGTATGACTACATTCAAACTAAAATATCTGACTTTCTGTGGGTCCTAGCTATTGAGTGTGAATTAGAAAGTTGTCCGGCTCGAAGAGTACAATATACATACTGATTTTTGTAACTGTAGATAAAACTAACAACCCCACTTTTGTCAAAAGGTGGCGCTACTGAGCCCTCACCACGCCCGTTTCTGAAACTTTGCACATGTCTACTGGCTAATAAATGTGATGTGTCTGATGAGTTTCATGCAATTTGAAGCATGCTAAGGGTCTCAAAAGCATCCTAAAAGAATGGTAAAGTTTGATGCATCGCCACGGCAACAGTTTCAACGATATCAAGAATCCATTCACAGGTCTTCATCTGCCGTACGTTTACATTATACAGATGAAGTTTGAAGCAAATCGGGTTAAAATAAGAGGGTGATTTTAAAGCATTTTGAAAGTGACACATTTCCTGCTGCCAGTTGGTGGCGCTATAACTTTGACACACAATAGTCACATCCATGTGATAGTCCTCTTACAGCGAACGCACTCCTGAAGTTTCATCAAGATCGGTTGATGTATGCTGAAGTTATAACACACTTCCTGTTTCACGTTTCTCGCCATGATTTTGTTTCCTCGCCACGGCCAAACCATTCGAGATATCAAAAATCCCCTCGCAAACTTTCATCCTCAATGTCTTGACTTCACGCTGACTGAGTTTCGTAGAATTTGGATAAGAGCTCTAGGAGGAGTATTAAAAATTCCATTGCAAGTGTTTTACAAAGAACCTTAAATAACCGACTTCCTGTTGGGCTGGGGTAAAAAGTAAAAGTGCGACGTATATATGAAATGATGAGATCAACATGTGTACCGAGTTTCATATTAGTACATACAAGCGTGTTTGATTTATGGATCAAGTGTTCGGACCCCTTTCCAGGTGGCGCTGTCGAGCCCCCCTGCCACGCCCGGGTACCATCTTCAGCCCGGTCCTAATGGCGGCGGGTTCTGACCCGTGTGCAAAGTTTCAAGAGTTTTCGAGCACGTTAAGGGCCCCAAAAGTGCCCAAATAGTCGTATAAATAATAATAATAATAAATATATATAAATATAGCTGCGAGCAGCGATTGCGGGCCCAAGCCGGTGGCACCGCAACCCCGGTGCCTTTAGTTACCTAAAGGCACCGGGATGGCGGTACCGCCGGCTTTGGCCCGCAATCGCTGCTCGCAGCTATATTTATATATATATATATATATATATATATATATATATATATATATACAGTATATATATATATATATATATATATATATATATATATATATATATATATATAAAGCCGGTGGCACCGCACCCTTGGTGCTTTTAGGGTTATTCTACATGACGTGCAAAAACGTAACCCCCGCTTTGACTGTCAAAAAGAAGTGTGCTGAAGAGCTTGCAGCAGTGAAGGCTCTGCAAAAGTGCGGATCGAGGGCACATTTTAACCACAAAGTATGCATGAGCAACCTTCTGAAAGGTCAGGTGTACATCAAGGTCTACATCTGTACTGTGTTTACATTGTAGTATGTAGGGATGCGCCGATCCGATACTCAGGATCGTTATCAGCTCCGATATTGCCATCTTTGCCGGATCGGGTATATTTACACCACTTTAATCAAACCACTCTTCTTTAAAACATTACGATGTGATTTTTTCCACATGTATTTTGTTACTCTTATTGAGCTATTTTGTCCGCATAAAAGATTCACTGCCAATCGTACGTGCTCACATCATTCTCTTTCTGTGAAAGCTGTATACTGCATTCACCAGTTTTCACTCTACAGCTATTGACCAGAGCACTGAAATTATTTCTCACTTAAACTACAATCAAATGGATTTTCCCACACATTTTGCATTAGTCCTCTGCATGGCATTTTATTATTTTCTGAGCAGCTTCAGAAGTGCACGCACACAGCCTAGAACACATGACACGCACACACAGTCACGAGAGAGGCGCGATCGAACTCTGTGTGTGTTTGTGTGTGAACAATGGAAACTCCATTTTGTTCATACAGGAAAATATTCAGACTAATGTCTTGTGGGAGCAACAGAATACATGTAACAGCATTATGTAATCAGGAAACAAAAATCCAGTAACTGTATATTATTACAGTGAGTTACATCAAAAAAAGTAATCAGATTGTAGTTACTTTTTGAAAAAGTATAAAGTACTTAAAGCCAATTAATATAAAGTGGGACCCTTTTTTATGAAATAATTTGTAACTGTATCGGAATACATTTTTTAAAGTAACCCTCCCAAGCCTGGTCTTGTGTGGACGTTGTGAAATTAGAAAATAGAGATCGTTCATTTAGTTCTTTAGCCTATATACATGTTTTTATATCCACATATTTTGTTCTAATGTCACAAATAATAATCTTAGGGTTTACTATAGCCTACATTTCACTCAAATATTTTTGTACTTTCGAGCAATAAACTGAAAGTAATGTGAATATTGCCATTCAGGGCTGGACTGGGACAAAAAATCAGCCCTGGACACTTCATCCAGACCGGCCCACTATGCAAACACACACACACGTGCATTAATCTATACGTGCATTAATCTGCATGTAAAATTACTGATTAGATTTTATTTACTATCAAAACCAAGAAAAAACTATTAAAATAATAAACAAAGGGAATGGAAATGATTTTATAAGGCTTTATTGTAAATAACTGGTCTGAATTTATGTGCCACTTAATATTTTAATAGAATATTCTTAGGCTATACTACATATATTTCATGAAGTGCAACATCACGGTGAGGACCTACAAAAATATATATTCTGTAGCTCCTGGCAGTGATGTTTCACCTCATGAAATATAGTTTATATAATACAGCATAAGAATATTCTGTTACAATATTATGTTCACATTTATGACACAGACAGTAGATAATATTATGTTCACATTTATGACACAGACAGTATAGGCTTCTGCCAGGCACTTTCAGGGAGACAAATTGAAAAAATATGTATTTATGTGCATATTTATATGCAAAATACTCCTTTTTTCACATCAACTATGTGCTATGGTCATTAAATGGCTATCCTTTTCACTTAAGTCCAGCAAATAATTCATTTATTTTAACACATTTGGTGGCATCTGCCTCAAGTTATTGTCGTTGTTATGAAATACAGTCGTATGTTTGCATAGAATTCATTTTGAACACTATAATATTACATGCTTTCAAAATCTGAGGTAAATTATCCGTTATGGCTTGTGGCACAGTGACCTATTTTTAACTAAAAATAAATAATGTGTACTCATAACCAGTGTAATTTCTTCATTCTGTCAGCCGCGACATCGCAGAAATAGGAACCGTTTCTAAATTAGAAACTTCGCATGTCGCCGTCGCGTCTGGTTAGGACAAAAACTCTGATTTACATGGAAAAGATACCTTTTATCGCGTGTCGCGGCGTCGTGTGTAGTTAGGACGTACTGTAACGGTAGTCGATACGCGTTCTTCTGATCATTAAAAAGAATGAGGTTATATTGACAGATGAATAGGCTACGCTCAGTTTATCAAATACGCTCAGTTTATTAAATGTCTCTTGCAAACTATGAAGAGACAATGATGAATCAATACACTGACATGGCGATGCTGGACTGATTCTTTATTTACACCATCATACAGTAATTTTGTCGGTTGTTTATTACAGATATTAGCATGCATTTTATTGATCATCAGCTAATTTCATCAATAGACATCAATAAGAGAGAGTGGCAACAGCCCTTGTAAGAGTCAAGAGATCATTTCTTTCTTTACTTGAAGATGATTGTGTAGATGATTAAGCGTCTCTGACTTACTTTCACTTTTATTTGCGATGTTTGCACGTTGGTTTGACGCCCAGCTGCTGCTTATCTGCGGTGGTGATGCGTGTCGCAGTAGCGCCGACATGTCTGACTATAACAGCCTGTAAACGCTCTCACTCGTTTATTTTTTAGCATTTTTGGGAGGAGTAAAATATACATGTGTGATATCAACAACCAGATTGCGTTTACACGTAAAGATCCGAACACAATGCGAGCCAGACTACCTCCAGATGGTCAGGCAAATCGATCACAATCCGATCACAACATAATACCTTGCATTGATATTTCTTTTTTATTATCCGGATAACTTATCTGGATACAGATCGCATTTTAATACCAGGTGTAGGGGTCTCAGAGACGAGACCGGCGAGAAACTTCACGAGACCAGCGGAATGCCTCCACAGGGCGGGGAGATACTATACTGCCTATGGGAGCGGCCGCTTCTCCGCTCTTGATTCCGATTGGCCAGTGTCAGACAGTCAGACCTGTCAGTCTCGCAGCTGGACCAAGTTTATGGACCAAGTTAATTTAATTAATAAACTAATTATATAAAACTATTGTCAATGCACTACAATTTAACTGGTTATATTATGCCTTCACTTATAAAAATTAAAATAAAAACTTATTTAAAACATACCAGGCTTAAGAAATGTATTAAGAAATTACACAGCAGAAAAAAACACACAGCACTGAAATGGTTAAGTTAAGCCCCTCCCCCTACTAACACACACACAGAGAGAGACAGAGATGTAGTCTCAAAGGGAGCATGACCAGATTCAAACAAACATATCTTACTTTCTGTGGGTCCTAGTTAAAGAGTGTCAATTAGAAAGTTGTCCGGCTCGAGGAGTACAATATACATACTGATTTTTGTAACTGTAGATAAAACTAACAACCCAACTTTTGTCAAAAGGTGGCGCTACTGAGCCCTCACCACGCCCGTTTCTGAAACTTTGCACATGTCTACTGGCTAATAAATGTGATGTGTCTGAGGAGTTTCATGCAATTTGAAGCATGCTAAGGGTCTCAAAAGCATCCTAAAAGAATGGTAAAGTTTGATGCGTCACCACGGCAACAGTTTCAAAGATATTAAGAATCCATTCACAGGTCTACATCTGCCGTATGTTTACATTATACAGATGAAGTTTGAAGCAAATCGGGTTAAAATAAGAGGGTGATTTCAAAGCATTTTGAAAGTGACACACTTCCTGCTGCCAGTTGGTGGCGCTATAACTTTGACACACAATAGTCACATCCATGTGATCGTCCTCTTACGGCGAACACACTCCTGAAGTTTCATCAAGATCAGTTAATGTATGCTGAAGTTAGGACACACTTCCTGTTTCACGTTTCTCACCATAATTTTGTTTCCTCGCCACAGCCAAACCGTTCGAGATATCAAAAATCCCCTCGCAATTTTTGATCGTCTATGTCTTGACTTCAGGCTGACCGAGTTTCGTTCCATGCGGATGAATGCTCTAGGAGGAGTACATTAAATTCCATTGCAAGCATTTTAAAAACAACCGTAAATATCTGACTTCCTGTTGGGCTGGGGTAAAAAGTAAAAGTGCGATGAATATATGAAACGATGAGATTGACATGTGTACCGAGTTTCATATTATTACATGCAAGCGTGTTTGATTTATGGACAAAGTGTTCAGACCCTGTTCCAGGGGGCGCTGACGAGCCGCCCTGCCACGCCCGGGTACCAGCTTCAGCCCGGCTCTGATGGCCGCGGGTTCTGACCTGTGTGCAAAGTTTCAAGAGTTTTTGAGCATGTTAAGGGACCCAAAAGTGCCCGGATAGTCGTTAGAAAAAAAAAAAAAAAAAAAAATAAATAATCCTAAGGAAAACAATAGGGCCTTCGCCCTTTCAGGGCTTGGGCCCTAAAAATATGTATGTGCATATTTAGCCTATATGCAAAATACTCCTTTTTTCACATCAACTATGTGCTATGGTCATTAAATGGCTTTCCTTTTCACTTAAGTCCAGCAAATAATTCATTTATTTTAACACATTTGGTGGCATCTGCCAGTTATTGTCGTTGTTATGAAGTAGCCTACAGTCGTATGTTTGCATAATTCATTTTGAACACTATAATGCTTTCAAAATCTGAGGTAAATTATCCGTTATGGCTTGTGGCACAGTGACCTATTTTTAACTAAAAATAAATAATGTGTACTCATAACCAGTGTAATTTCTTCATTCTGTCAGCCGCGACGTCGCAGAAATAGGAACCGTTTCTAAATTAGAAGCTTCGCATGTCGCCGTCGCGTATGGTTAGGACAAAAACTCTGATTTATTAACATGGAAAAGATACCTTTTATCGCGTGTCGCGGCGTCGTGTGTAGTTAGGACCCGGTGTAAGCGGCCGCTTCTCAAGTCTAGAATCTGAACTTGATTCCGATTGGCCAGTGTCAGACAGTCAGACCTGTCAGTCTCGCAGCTCGCGTCAGCTTCATGCGGCTTCATGAGAGAGACGCATAAGTCCTGAATTGGACAATATAACAATATACTTACGATAGAATATATTTACAATTAATAATGATTTAAAAACAAAATACATAACGCGCCGGGCCGCCGGCCCATGCAGACCGCGGCCCACCAGGAATCTCCCGGTAGTCCCGATGGCCAGTACATGCCTTAGTATCTTTAATATATTTTCATAATTTTGAAGAAGTTTGGTGTGGGAATAATTAAAAATTACTTAAGAGGGGGGAAATAAAAATGTAAAGGCTGGTTTTGCAAAATATTCACATACAGACTGAAACAACCGACTTCCTGTTTTGCTGGCTTAAAGTTGCTTGGGCTAATGAGATCTATAAGTGTACCGAGTTTAATATTATTATATGCAAGTGTGTTTGATTTATGGACCCAATTTTCAGACCAAGTTAATGGACCAAGTTAATTTAATTAATGAACTAATTATATAAAACTATTGTCAATGCACTACAATTAAACTGGCTATGTGCCTTCACTTATAAAAAAATAAAATAAAAACTTATTTAAAAAATCCCAGGCTTAAGAAATGTATTTTATTTATGCTGGCCAGACACACAGCAGTTAAATGGTTAATTAAGCCCCCTCCCCCTGCTAACACACACACACACACACACACACACACACACACACACAGAGAGAGAGAGAGAGACAGGCAAAGGCTCAAACATATGCTCAGAGGGAGTATGACTACATTCAAACTAAAATATCTGACTTTCTGTGGGTCCTAGCTATTGAGTGTGAATTAGAAAGTTGTCCGGCTTGAGGAGTACAATATACATACTGATTTTTGTAACTGTAGATAAAACTAACAACCCCACTTTTGTCAAAAGGTGGCGCTACTGAGCCCTCACCACGCCCGTTTCTGAAACTTTGCACATGTCTACTGGCTATTAAATGTGATGTGTCTGATGAGTTTCATGCAATTTGAAGCATGCTAAGGGTCTCAAAAGCATCCTAAAAGAATTGGAAAGTTTGATGCGTCGCCACGGCAACAGTTTCAAAGATATCAAGAATCCATTCACAGGTCTACATCTGCCGTATGTTTACATTATACAGATGAAGTTTGAAGCAAATTGGATTAAAATAAGAGGGTGATTTCAAAGCATTTTGAAAATGACACACTTTCTGCTGCCAGTTGGTGGCGCTATAACTTTGACACACAATAGTCACATCCATGTGATCGTCCTCTTACAGCGAACACACTCCTGAAGTTTCATCACGATCGGTTGATGTATGCTGAAGTTATGACACACTTCCTGTTTCACATTTTTTGCCATGATTTCATTTCCTCGCCACAGCCAAACCGTTCGAGATATCAAAAATCCCCTCGCAAACTTTCATCCTCAATGTCTTGACTTCACGCTGACTGAGTTTCGTAGAATTTGGATAAGAGCTCTAGGAGGAGTATTAAAAATTCCATTGCAAGTGTTTTACAAAGAACCTTAAATAACCGACTTCCTGTTGGGCTGGGGTAAAAAGTAAAAGTGCGACGTATATATGAAATGATGAGATCAACATGTGTACCGAGTTTCATATTAGTACATACAAGCGTGTTTGATTTATGGATCAAGTGTTCGGACACCTTTCCAGGTGGCGCTGTCGAGCCCCCCTGCCACGCCCGGGTACCATCTTCAGCCCGGCCCTAATGGCGGCGGGTTCTGACCCGTGTGCAAAGTTTCAAGAGTTTTCGAGCACGTTAAGGGCCCCAAAAGTGCCCAAATAGTCGTATAAATAATAATAATAATAATAATAATAATAATAATAATAATATTCCTAAGGAAAACAATAGGGCCTTCGCCCTTTCAGGGCTTGGGCCCTAATAATAATAATAATAATAATCCTAAGGAAAACAATAGGGCCTTCGCCCTTTCAGGGCTTGGGCCCTAATAATAAATATAGCTGCGAGCAGCGATTGCGGGCCCAAGCCGGTGGCACCGCAACCCCGGTGCCTTTAGTTACCTAAAGGCACCGGGATGGCGGTACCGCCGGCTTTGGCCCGCAATCGCTGCTCGCAGCTATATTTATATATATATATATATATATATATATATATATATATATATATATATATATATAAAGCCGGTGGCACCGCACCCTTGGTGCTTTTAGGGTTATTCTACATGACGTGCAAAAACATAACCCCCGCTTTGACTGTCAAAAAGAAGTGTGCTGAAGAGCTTGCAGCAGTGAAGGCTCTGCAAAAGTGCGGATCGAGGGCACATTTTAACCACAAAGTATGCATGAGCAACCTTCTGAAAGGTCAGGTGTACATCAAGGTCTACATCTGTACTGTGTTTACATTATAGTATGTAGGGATGCGCCGATCCGATACTCAGGATCGTTATCAGCTCCGATACTGCCATCTTTGCCGGATCGGGTATATTTACACCACTTTAATCAAACCACTCTTCTTTAAAACATTACGATGTGATTTTTTTCCACATGTATTTTGTTACTCTTATTGAGCTATTTTGTCCGCATAAAAGATTCACTGCCAATCGTACGTGCTCACATCATTCTCTTTCTGTGAAAGCTGTATACTGCATTCACCAGTTTTCACTCTACAGCTATTGACCAGAGCACTGAAATTATTTCTCACTTAAACTACAATCAAATGGATTTTCCCACACATTTTGCATTAGTCCTCTGCATAGCATTTTATTATTTTCTGAGCAGCTTCAGAAGTGCACGCACACAGCCTAGAACACATGACACGCACACACAGTCACGAGAGAGGCGCGATCGAACTCTGTGTGTGTTTGTGTGTGAACAATGGAAACTCCATTTTGTTCATACAGGAAAATATTCAGACTAATGTCTTGTGGGAGCAACAGAATACATGTAACAGCATTATGTAATCAGGAAACAAAAATCCAGTAACTGTATATTATTACAGTGAGTTACATCAAAAAAAGTAATCAGATTGTAGTTACTTTTTGAAAAAGTATAAAGTACTTAAAGCCAATTAATATAAAGTGGGACCCTTTTTTATGAAATAATTTGTAACTGTATCGGAATACATTTTTTAAAGTAACCCTCCCAAGCCTGGTCTTGTGTGGACGTCGTGAAATTAGAAAATAGAGATCGTTCATTTAGTTCTTTAGCCTATATACATGTTTTTATATCCACATATTTTGTTCTAATGTCACAAATAATAATTTTAGGGTTTACTATAGCCTACATTTCACTCAAATATTTTTGTACTTTCGAGCAATAAACTGAAAGTAATGTGAATATTGCCATTCAGGGCTGGACTGGGACAAAAAATCAGCCCTGGACACTTCATCCAGACCGGCCCACTATGCAAACACACACACACGTGCATTAATCTATACGTGCATTAATCTGCATGTAAAATTACTGATTAGATTTCATTTACTATCAAAACCAAGAAAAAACTAAAATAATAAACAAAGGGAATGGAAATGATTTTATAAGGCTTTATTGTAAATAACTGGTCTGAATTTATGTGCCACTTAATATTTTAATAGAATATTCTTAGGCTATACTACATATATTTCATGAAGTGCAACATCACGGTGAGGACCTACAGATATATTCTGTAGCTCCTGGCAGTGATGTTTCACCTCATGAAATATAGTTTATATAATATAGCATAAGAATATTCTGTTACAATATTATGTTCACATTTATGACACAGACAGTAGATAATATTATGTTCACATTTATGACACAGACAGTATAGGCTTCTGCCAGGCACTTTCAGGGAGACAAATTGAAAAAAATATGTATTTATGTGCATATTTATATGCAAAATACTCCTTTTTTCACATCAACTATGTGCTATGGTCATTAAATGGCTATCCTTTTCACTTAAGTCCAGCAAATAATTCATTTATTTTAACACATTTGGTGGCATCTGCCTCAAGTTATTGTCGTTGTTATGAAATACAGTCGTATGTTTGCATAGAATTCATTTTGAACACTATAATATTACATGCTTTCAAAATCTGAGGTAAATTATCCGTTATGGCTTGTGGCACAGTGACCTATTTTTAACTAAAAATAAATAATGTGTACTCATAACCAGTGTAATTTCTTCATTCTGTCAGCCGCGACATAGCAGAAATAGGAACCGTTTCTAAATTAGAAACTTCGCATGTCGCCGTCGCGTCTGGTTAGGACAAAAACTCTGATTTACATGGAAAAGATACCTTTTATCGCGTGTCGCGGCGTCGTGTGTAGTTAGGACATATTGTACTGTAACGGTAGTCGATACGCGTTCTTCTGATCATTAAAAAGAATGAGGTTATATTGACAGATGAATAGGCTACGCTCAGTTTATCAAATACGCTCAGTTTATTAAATGTCTCTAGCAAACTATGAAGAGACAATGATGAATCAATACACACTGACATGGCGATGCTGGACTGATTCTTTATTTACACCATCATACAGTAATTTTGTCGGTTGTTTATTACAGATATTAGCATGCATTTTATTGATCATCAGCTAATTTCATCAATAGACATCAATAAGAGAGAGTGGCAACAGCCCTTGTAAGAGTCAAGAGATCATTTCTTTCTTTACTTGAAGATGAATGTGTAGATGATTAAGCGTCTCTGACTTACTTTCACTTTTATTTGCGATGTTTGCACGTTGGTTTGACGCTCAGCTGCTGCTCATCTGCGGCGGTGATGCGTGTCGCAGTAGCGCCGTCATCTCTGACTATAACATAGCCTGTAAACGCTCTCACTCGTTTATTTTTTAGCATTTTTGGGAGGAGTAAAATATACATGTGTGATATCAACAACCAGATTGCGTTTACACGTAAAGATCCGAACACAATGCGAGCCAGACTACCTCCAGATGGTCAGGCAAATCGATCACAATCCGATCACAACGTAATACCTTGCATTGATATTTCTTTTTTATTATCCGGATAACTTATCTGGATACAGATCGCATTTTAATACCAGGTGTAGGGGTCTCAGAGACGAGACCGGCGAGAAACTTCACGAGACCGGCGGAATGCCTCCACAGGGCGGGGAGATACTATACTGCCTATGGGAGCGGCCGCTTCTCCGCTCTTGATTCCGATTGGCCAGTGTCAGACAGTCAGACCTGTCAGTCTCGCAGCTGGACCAAGTTTATGGACCAAGTTAATTTAATTAATAAACTAATTATATAAAACTATTGTCAATGCACTACAATTTAACTGGTTATATTATGCCTTCACTTATAAAAATTAAAATAAAAACTTATTTAAAACATACCAGGCTTAAGAAATGTATTAAGAAATTACACAGCAGAAAAAAACACACAGCACTGAAATGGTTAAGTTAAGCCCCTCCCCCTACTAACACACACACAGAGAGAGACAGAGATGTAGGCTCAAAGGGAGCATGACCAGATTCAAACAAACATATCTTACTTTCTGTGGGTCCTAGTTAAAGAGTGTCAATTAGAAAGTTGTCCGGCTCGAGGAGTACAATATACATACTGATTTTTGTAACTGTAGATAAAACTAACAACCCAACTTTTGTCAAAAGGTGGCGCTACTGAGCCCTCACCACGCCCGTTTCTGAAACTTTGCACATGTCTACTGGCTAATAAATGTGATGTGTCTGAGGAGTTTCATGCAATTTGAAGCATGCTAAGGGTCTCAAAACCATCCTAAAAGAATGGTAAAGTTTGATGCGTCACCATGGCAACAGTTTCAAAGATATTAAGAATCCATTCACAGGTCTACATCTGCCGTATGTTTACATTATACAGATGAAGTTTGAAGCAAATCGGGTTAAAATAAGAGGGTGATTTCAAAGCATTTTGAAAGTGACACACTTCCTGCTGCCAGTTGGTGGCGCTATAACTTTGACACACAATAGTCACATCCATGTGATCGTCCTCTTACGGCGAACACACTCCTGAAGTTTCATCAATATCGGTTAATGTATGCTGAAGTTAGGACACACTTCCTGTTTCACGTTTCTCACCATAATTTTGTTTCCTCGCCACAGCCAAACCGTTCGAGATATCAAAAATCCCCTCGCAATTTTTGATCGTCTATGTCTTGACTTCAGGCTGACCGAGTTTCGTTCCATGCGGATGAATGCTCTAGGAGGAGTACATTAAATTCCATTGCAAGCGTTTTAAAAACAACCGTAAATATCTGACTTCCTGTTGGGCTGGGGTAAAAAGTAAAAGTGCGATGAATATATGAAACGATGAGATTGACATGTGTACCGAGTTTCATATTATTACATGCAAGCGTGTTTGATTTATGGACAAAGTGTTCAGACCCTGTTCCAGGGGGCGCTGACGAGCCGCCCTGCCGCGCCCGGGTACCAGCTTCAGCCCGGCTCTGATGGCCGCGGGTTCTGACCTGTGTGCAAAGTTTCAAGAGTTTTTGAGCATGTTAAGGGCCCCAAAAGTGCCCGGATAGTCGTTAGAAAAAAAAAAGAAAAAAAAAAAATATATAGCTGCGAGCAGCGATTGCGGGCCCAAGCCGGTGGCACCGCAACCCCGGTGCCTTTAGTTACCTAAAGGCACCGGGATGGCGGTACCGCCGGCTTTGGCCCGCAATCGCTGCTCGCAGCTATATTTATATATATATATATATAAAGCCGGTGGCACCGCCACCTTGGTGCTTTTAGGGTTATTCTACATGACGTGCAAAAACATAACCCCCGCTTTGACTGTCAAAAAGAAGTGTGCTGAAGAGCTTGCATCAGTGAAGGCTCTGCAAAAGTGCACATTGGGGGCACATTTTAACCACAAAGTCTGCGTGAGCAACCTTCTGAAAGGTCAGGTGTACATCCAGGTCTATATCTGTACTGTGTTTACATTATAGTATTTAGGGATGCGCCGATCCGATACTCAGGATCGGTATCAGCTCCGATACTGCCATCTTTGCCGGATCGGGTATATTTACACCACTTTAATCAAACCACTCTTCTTTAAAACATTATGATGTGATTTTTTTCACATGTATTTTGTTACTCTTATTGAGCTAGTTTGTCCACACACAGGACTCACTGCTAATCGTACGTGCTCACATCATTCTCTTTCTGTGAAAGCTGTATACTGCATTCACCAGTTTTCACTCTACAGCTATTGACCAGAGCACTGAAATTATTTCTCACTTAAACTACAATCAAATGGATTTTCTCACACATTTTGCGTTAGTCCTCCGCATGGCATTTTATTATTTTCTGAGCAGCTTCAGAAGTGGATGCACACAGCCTAGAACACATGACACGCACACACAGTCAAGAGAGAGGCGCGATCGAATGTGTGTTTCTGTGCGAACAATGGAAACTCCATTTTGTTCATACAGGAAAATATTCAGACTAATGTCTTGTGGGAGCAACAGAATACATGTAACGGCATTATGTAATCAGGATACAAAAATCCAGTGAGTTACATCAAAAAAAGTAGTAATCAGATTGTAGTTACTTTTTGAAAAAGTATATAGTACTTAAAGCCATTTAATATAAAGTGGGACCCTTTTTTATGAAATAATTTGTAACTGTATCGGAATACATTTTTAAAGTAACCCTCCCAAGCCTGGTCTTGTGTGCACGTCCGTTACTTTCACTTTTTAAATTAGCGCTTTTTAAGGCCCCAATCCTACGGTATTACCGTGTGGATATTGATCCAATAGTTCAACCTAATTTTGAACACAAGAGGGCAGTATAGCACTATGAATGATTTTTTTCTCTTTTGACTAAACCATTCTGTCTGTTTTTAAACTTAAACATAATTCTTAAATTTAAAAAAAGGAATAAAATGGCCATAGTTCCAATATTGGTATAGTCTTATACAGTGTTGGGGTTGTTACTCAAAAAAGTAATTAGTTACTAGTTACTTCTGTAAATTGTAATGAGATTACTTTACTAGTTACTCGGAAAAGTAACTTCACTACTTATTACTTTAATTTCCTGTTTCTTAATTTACCGTGTAGCCTACATGGACAAACATCATTTAGTTTTTGCCCTATCATCACTTTATTGTAAAAATGTATACAAAATGACATGAAAGAACAATATCCCTGTCTGCACAAATAAATATGCCGCACTGTAAAATTCACAAACAAAATGGGGTTCAAAATTCAAAATTTTAAAATGGTGTTTAACACAGAAGTTTCAAAACAGGCTGGGAGAATAAAACTCTTCTCCTGAGAACAAAACCAGCTTTTTAGTCGACTCATGGTAATAATAATAATTTAAAAAAAATAAAAGATGTCAATGAAAAATAATAAAATAAAGGTCACTTTATCCCATAAAATTCTTAATCCTAATTTAAAATGTATTTTTCTAAACCTGGGGGATTAATGGTCGACAGGGGAAGCATGTCTTCTACAATGAACCCTGCAACAATCCTGTTCATTTCGTTTTGTGTTATCCAAGACTTTCGAGCCTTGTTTTTACTTGACTGGTCCGAACGAGCGGAAAGGTGCGTGCGGCAAACAGCGCACGCGATGCCGCATCCGAGGATGAACAGCAAGAAGCCGAACCTGCACCGAACATGGAGCCTACATCTCCGCAACGGCACCCAGTTTGCACATCTAAATCAGTTATTTATGTTTACAAAATGAGCCTAAGATCCATGTTTTATAAAATGTCCACGAAACTTAATGAAATGTTTAGTGAAATTAGAAAATAGAGATTGATCATTTAGTTCTTTAGCCTATACATGTTTTTATATCCACATATTTTGTTCTAATGTCACAAATAATAATCTTAGGGTTTACTATAGCCTACATTTCACTCAAATATTTTTGTGCTTTCGAGCAATAAACTGAAAGTAATGTGAATATTGCCATTCAGGGCTGGACTGGGACAAAAAATCAGCCCTGGACACTTCATCCAGACCGGCCCACATGGGCCGCCCACTATGCATGTAAACACACACACACACACACACACACACACGTGCATTAATCTATACGTGCATTAATCTGCATGTAAAATTACTGATTAGATTTTATTTACTATCAAAACCAAGAAAAAACTATTAAAATAATAAACAAAGGAAATGGAAATGATTTTATAAGGCTTTATTGTAAATAACTGGTCTTAATTTATGTGCCACTTAATATTCTTATAGAATATTCTTAGGCTATACTACATAAACTATATTTCATGAAGTGCAACATCACGGTGAGGACCTAAGAATATATATAGGGGAGAGCGGGGCACAAAGTAACGCATTTTGGTTTTGGCTCAATTAATTAAAAAATGATTAGGTTAGATTAATACTTTTTTTACACAAGCAACATACACATCTCTGCTACAAATGAACACTTAAAGTTTTTTTCTAGGACCTACCATTTTTGTACAGTTGCACTGAAAGTGACAGAAGTGCAAATGTTACAACTTACCCCATATGCGGGGTTAATTGTAACAGACAGAGGGGTTAGTTGTAACACTTGTGTGTAACAGACATAATTCAGTACTATTTTATTTTTATAGTTTGATATTGTTTGTGCATCTGTATGGGTAGATATCCATACATCCATCCCTCATCCAATCATCCTTTTGTTATGGATCAATATCATAGCTAGAGACGTAGAAAAGGGCTGCACGGTTTTGCAATAAATAATAATAAATAAAATAAACATATATAAATATTGTAATTGCAATTAAATTAGATTTGTGTGTGGCAGCTGCATGTACAATTATTATTATTAATAATAATAACATTAATAATAATACAAATGAGCTTAGAATAAAAATTTTAATGGTTTATTACATTAAAAACAGGCCATATTTTAATAAATAAATAAGTTATCATTCATAGTGCACTAAATTTTAAACATTTTAAATTACAACATTGTTTGTGAAAGTCCAACAAAGTTAAATGTATACTCAAACCTGAAAAGTTGTGTGGCTCCGTTTTCATTTGATTATCATTGTGGCAGCAGTTGGAACACTGTGTTACAACTAATCCTGCTGTGTATTACATATTTTAAACCTAGCTAACAGTCGCTAGGAATTACTGACATGTTTCAAAACGGTGCTGTGTTTAAGCCAACAAGACAGTGATTAAGGCAATATAAAGTTAGATTTGGACGCGTATACATCCAACCCGGAAACAGAAAAAAATCTACGATGAAACTTTCATGATGTCAAAACACTCTTTGTCCATTATCTTCACGAAATATAATCAAAACGTTCCGAAAATTCGCGGGAGACCGTCTTCTGGCAGCAAGAGAAAAAGAGCGGAAAGACAGCCGGCTAGATACTGACAAACTATGTAAAATGTCCGTGTTACATTTAACCCCGCGTTAGGTCTACATTTATCCCCGCGCTCCCCTATTCTGTAGCTCCTGGCAGTGATGTTTCACCTCATGAAATATAGTTTATGTTCACATTTATGACACAGACAGTAGATGATATTATGTTCACATTTATGACACAGACAGTAGATATAGGCTTCTGCCAGGCACTTTCAGGGATACAAATCGAAAAAATATGTATATAGGCTATGTGCATATTTATATGCAAAATACTCCTTTTTTCACGTCAACTATGTGCTATGGTCATTAAATGGCTTTCCTTTTCACTTAAGTCCAGCAAATAATTCATTTATTTTAACATATTTGGTGGCATCTGCCTCAAGTTATTGTCGTTGTTATGAAGTACAGTCGTATGTTTGCATAATTCATTTTGAACACTATAATGCTTTCAAAATCTGAGGTAAATTATCCGTTATGGGTTGTGGCACAGTGACCTATTTTTAACTAAAAATAAATAATGTGTACTCATAACCAGTGTAATTTCTTCATTCTGTCAGCCGCGACGTCGCAGAAATAGGAACCGTTTCTAAATTAGAAACTTCGCATGTCGCCGTCGCGTATGGTTAGGACAAAAACTCTGATTTATTAACATGGAAAAGATACCTTTTATCGCGTGTCGCGGCGTCGTGTGTAGTTAGGACACGGTGTAAGCGGCCGCTTCTCAAGTCTAGAATCTGAACTTGATTCCGATTGGCCAGTGTCAGACAGTCAGACCTGTCAGTCTCGCAGCTCGCGTCAGCTTCATGCGGTTTCATGAGAGAGACGCATAAGTAACATACAGACTGAAACAACCGACTTCCTGTTTTGCTGGCTTAAAGTTGTTTGGGCTAATGAGATCTATAAGTGTACCGAGTTTAATATTATTATATGCAAGTGTGTTTGATTTATGGACCCAATTTTCAGACCAAGTTAATGGACCAAGTTAATTTAATTAATGAACTAATTATATAAAACTATTGTCAATGCACTACAATTAAACTGGCTATGTGCCTTTACTTATAAAAAAATAAAATAAAAACTTATTTAAAAAATCCCAGGCTTAAGAAATGTATTTTCTTTATGCTGGCCAGACACACAGCAGTTAAATGGTTAATTAAGCCCCCTCCCCCTGCTCTACACACACACACACACACACAAACACACACAGGCAAAGGCTCAGACATATGCTCAGAGGGAGTATGACTACATTCAAACTAAAATATCTGACTTTCTGTGGGTCCTAGCTATTGAGTGTGAATTAGAAAGTTGTCCGGCTCGAAGAGTACAATATACATACCGATTTTTGTAACTGTAGATAAAACTAACAACCCCACTTTTGTCAAAAGGTGGCGCTACTGAGCCCTCACCACGCCCGTTTCTGAAACTTTGCATGTGTCTACTGGCTAATAAATGTGACGTGTCTGTCGAGTTTCATGCAATTTCAAGCATGCTAAGAGTTTCAAAGGCATCCTAAAAGAATGGTAAAGTTTGATGCGTCGCCACGGAAATAGTTTCAAAGATGTCAAGAATCCATTCACAGGTCTACATCTGCCGTGTATTTACATTATACAGATGAAGATTGAAGCAAATCGGGTTAAAATAAGAGGGTGATTTCAAAGCATTTTGAAAGTGACACACTTCCTGCTGCCAGTTGGTGGCGCTATAACTTTGACACACAATAGTCACATCCATGTGATCGTCCTCTTACAGCGAACACACTCCTGAAGTTTCATCAAGATCGGTTGATGTATGCTGAAGTTATGACACACTTCCTGTTTCACGTTTCTCGCCATAATTTTGTTTCCTCGCCACAGCCAAACCGTTCGAGATATCAAAAATCCCCTCGCAATTTTTGATCCTCTATGTCTTGACTTCAGGCTGACCGAGTTTCGTTCCATGCGGATGAATGCTCTAGGAGGAGTACATTAATTTCCATTGCATACGTTTTAAAAACAACCGTAAATATCTGACTTCCTGTTGGGCTGGGGTAAAAAGTAAAAGCGCGATGTATATATGAAACGATGAGATGGACATGTGTACCGAGTTTCATATTATTACATGCAAGCGTGTTTGATTTATGGACAAAGTGTTCAGACCCTGTTCCAGGGGGCGCTGACGAGCCGCCCTGCCACGCCCGGGTACCAGCTTCAGCCCGGCTCTGATGGCCGCGGATTCTGACCAGTGTGCAAAGTTTCAAGAGTTTTTGAGCATGTTAAGGGCCCCGAAAGTGCCCGAATAGTCGTTAGAAAAAAAAAAAAAAATCCTAAGGAAAACAATAGGGCCTTCGCCCTTTCAGGGCTTGGGCCCTAAATATAGCTGCGAGCAGCGATTGCGGGCCCAAGCCGGTGGCACCGCAACCCCGGTGCCTTTAGTTACCTAAAGGCACCGGGATGGCGGTACCGCCGGCTTTGGCCCGCAATCGCTGCTCGCAGCTATATTTATATATATATATATATATATATATATATATATATAAAGCCGGTGGCACCGCACCCTTGGTGCTTTTAGGGTTATTCTACATGACGTGCAAAAACGTAACCCCCGCTTTGACTGTCAAAAAGAAGTGTGCTGAAGAGCTTGCAGCAGTGAAGGCTCTGCAAAAGTGCGGATCGAGGGCACATTTTAACGACAAAGTATGCATTAGCAACCTTCTGAAAGGTCAGGTGTACATCAAGGTCTACATCTGTACTGTGTTTACATTATAGTATGTAGGGATGCGCCGATCCGATACTCAGGATCGTTATCAGCTCCGATACTGCCATCTTTGCCGGATCGGGTATATTTACACCACTTTAATCAAACCACTCTTCTTTAAAACATTACGATGTGATTTTTTCCACATGTATTTTGTTACTCTTATTGAGCTATTTTGTCCGCATAAAAGATTCACTGCCAATCGTACGTGCTCACATCATTCTCTTTCTGTGAAAGCTGTATACTGCATTCACCAGTTTTCACTCTACAGCTATTGACCAGAGCACTGAAATTATTTCTCACTTAAACTACAATCAAATGGATTTTCCCACACATTTTGCATTAGTCCTCTGCATGGCATTTTATTATTTTCTGAGCAGCTTCAGAAGTGCATGCACACAGCCTAGAACACATGACACGCACACACAGTCACGAGAGAGGCGCGATCGAACTCTGTGTGTGTTTGTGTGTGAACAATGGAAACTCCATTTTGTTCATACAGGAAAATATTCAGACTAATGTCTTGTGGGAGCAACAGAATACATGTAACAGCATTATGTAATCAGGAAACAAAAATCCAGTAACTGTATATTATTACAGTGAGTTACATCAAAAAAAGTAATCAGATTGTAGTTACTTTTTGAAAAAGTATAAAGTACTTAAAGCCAATTAATATAAAGTGGGACCCTTTTTTATGAAATAATTTGTAACTGTATCGGAATACATTTTTTAAAGTAACCCTCCCAAGCCTGGTCTTGTGTGGACGTCGTGAAATTAGAAAATAGAGATCGTTCATTTAGTTCTTTAGCCTATATACATGTTTTTATATCCACATATTTTGTTCTAATGTCACAAATAATAATCTTAGGGTTTACTATAGCCTACATTTCACTCAAATATTTTTGTACTTTCGAGCAATAAACTGAAAGTAATGTGAATATTGCCATTCAGGGCTGGACTGGGACAAAAAATCAGCCCTGGACACTTCATCCAGACCGGCCCACTATGCAAACACACACACACGTGCATTAATCTATACGTGCATTAATCTGCATGTAAAATTACTGATTAGATTTCATTTACTATCAAAACCAAGAAAAAACTATTAAAATAATAAACAAAGGGAATGGAAATGATTTTATAAGGCTTTATTGTAAATAACTGGTCTGAATTTATGTGCCACTTAATATTTTAATAGAATATTCTTAGGCTATACTACATATATTTCATGAAGTGCAACATCACGGTGAGGACCTACAGAAATATATATTCTGTAGCTCCTGGCAGTGATGTTTCACCTCATGAAATATAGTTTATATAATATAGCATAACAATATTCTGTTACAATATTATGTTCACATATATGACACAGACAGTAGATAATATTATGTTCACATTTATGACACAGACAGTATAGGCTTCTGCCAGGCACTTTCAGGGAGACAAATTGAAAAAATATGTATTTATGTGCATATTTATATGCAAAATACTCCTTTTTTCACATCAACTATGTGCTATGGTCATTAAATGGCTATCCTTTTCACTTAAGTCCAGCAAATAATTCATTTATTTTAACACATTTGGTGGCATCTGCCTCAAGTTATTGTCGTTGTTATGAAATACAGTCGTATGTTTGCATAGAATTCATTTTGAACACTATAATATTACATGCTTTCAAAATCTGAGGTAAATTATCCGTTATGGCTTGTGGCACAGTGACCTATTTTTAACTAAAAATAAATAATGTGTACTCATAACCAGTGTAATTTCTTCATTCTGTCAGCCGCGACATCGCAGAAATAGGAACCGTTTCTAAATTAGAAAAAAAACTTCGCATGTCGCCGTCGCGTCTGGTTAGGACAAAAACTCTGATTTACATGGAAAAGATACCTTTTATCGCGTGTCGCGGCGTCGTGTGTAGTTAGGACATATTGTACTGTAACGGTAGTCGATACGCGTTCTTCTGATCATTAAAAAGAATGAGGTTATATTGACAGATGAATAGGCTACGCTCAGTTTATCAAATAGCCTACGCTCAGTTTATTAAATGTCTCTTGCAAACTATGAAGAGACAATGATGAATCAATACACACTGACATGGCGATGCTGGACTGATTCTTTATTTACACCATCATACAGTAATTTTGTCGGTTGTTTATTACAGATATTAGCATGCATTTTATTGATCATCAGCTAATTTCATCAATAGACATCAATAAGAGAGAGTGGCAACAGCCCTTGTAAGAGTCAAGAGATCATTTCTTTCTTTACTTGAAGATGATTGTGTAGATGATTAAGCGTCTCTGACTTACTTTCACTTTTATTTGCGATGTTTGCACGTTGGTTTGACGCTCAGCTGCTGCTTATCTGCGGTGGTGATGCGTGTCGCAGTAGCGCCGACATGTCTGACTATAACAGCCTGTAAACGCTCTCACTCGTTTATTTTTTAGCATTTTTGGGAGGAGTAAAATATACATGTGTGATATCAACAACCAGATTGCGTTTACACGTAAAGATCCGAACACAATGCGAGCCAGACTACCTCCAGATGGTCAGGCAAATCGATCACAATCCGATCACAACGCAATACCTTGCATTGATATTTCTTTTTTATTATCCGGATAACTTATCTGGATACAGATCGCATTTTAATACCAGGTGTAGGGTTCTCAGAGACGAGACCGGCGAGAAACTTCCCGAGACCGGCGGAATGCCTCCACAGGGCGGGGAGATACTATACTGCCTATGGGAGCGGCCGCTTCTCCGCTCTTGATTCCGATTGGCCAGTGTCAGACAGTCAGACCTGTCAGTCTCGCAGCTGGACCAAGTTTATGGACCAAGTTAATTTAATTAATAAACTAATTATATAAAACTATTGTCAATGCACTACAATTTAACTGGTTATATTATGCCTTCACTTATAAAAATTAAAATAAAAACTTATTTAAAACATACCAGGCTTAAGAAATGTATTAAGAAATTACACAGCAGAAAAAAACACACAGCACTGAAATGGTTAAGTTAAGCCCCTCCCCCTACTAACACACACACAGAGAGAGACAGATATGTAGGCTCAAAGGGAGCATGACCAGATTCAAACAAACATATCTTACTTTCTGTGGGTCCTAGTTAAAGAGTGTCAATTAGAAAGTTGTCCGGCTCGAGGAGTACAATATACATACTGATTTTTGTAACTGTAGATAAAACTAACAACCCAACTTTTGTCAAAAGGTGGCGCTACTGAGCCCTCACCACGCCCGTTTCTGAAACTTTGCACATGTCTACTGGCTAATAAATGTGATGTGTCTGAGGAGTTTCATGCAATTTGAAGCATGCTAAGGGTCTCAAAAGCATCCTAAAAGAATGGTAAAGTTTGATGCGTCACCACGGCAACAGTTTCAAAGATATTAAGAATCCATTCACAGGTCTACATCTGCCGTATATTTACATTATACAGATGAAGTTTGAAGCAAATCGGGTTAAAATAAGAGGGTGATTTCAAAGCATTTTGAAAGTGACACACTTCCTGCTGCCAGTTGGTGGCGCTATAACTTTGACACACAATAGTCACATCCATGTGATCGTCCTCTTACGGCGAACACACTCCTGAAGTTTCATCAAGATCAGTTAATGTATGCTGAAGTTAGGACACACTTCCTGTTTCACGTTTCTCACCATAATTTTGTTTCCTCGCCACAGCCAAACCGTTCGAGATATCAAAAATCCCCTCGCAATTTTTGATCGTCTATGTCTTGACTTCAGGCTGACCGAGTTTCGTTCCATGCGGATGAATGCTCTAGGAGGAGTACATTAAATTCCATTGCAAGCATTTTAAAAACAACCGTAAATATCTGACTTCCTGTTGGGCTGGGGTAAAAAGTAAAAGTGTGATGAATATATGAAACGATGAGATTGACATGTGTACCGAGTTTCATATTATTACATGCAAGCGTGTTTGATTTATGGACAAAGTGTTCAGACCCTGTTCCAGGGGGCGCTGACGAGCCGCCCTGCCACGCCCGGGTACCAGCTTCAGCCCGGCTCTGATGGCCGCGGGTTCTGACCTCTGTGCAAAGTTTCAAGAGTTTTTGAGCATGTTAAGGGCCCCAAAAGTGCCCGGATAGTCGTTAGAAAAAAAAAAAAAATATAGCTGCGAGCAGCGATTGCGGGCCCAAGCCGGTGGCACCGCAACCCCGGTGCCTTTAGTTACCTAAAGGCACCGGGATGGCGGTACCGCCGGCTTTGGCCCGCAATCGCTGCTCGCAGCTATATATATATATATATATATATATATATATATATATAAAGCCGGTGGCACCGCACCCTTGGTGCTTTTAGGGTTATTCTACATGACGTGCAAAAACGTATCCCCCGCTTTGACTGTCAAAAAGAAGTGTGCTGAAGAGCTTGCAGCAGTGAAGGCTCTGCAAAAGTGCGGATCGAGGGCACATTTTAACCATGAAGTATGCATGAGCAACCTTCTGAAAGGTCAGGTGTACATCAAGGTCTACATCTGTACTGTGTTTACATTATAGTATGTAGGGATGCGCCGATCCGATACTCAGGATCGTTATCAGCTCCGATACTGCCATCTTTGCCGGATCGGGTATATTTACACCACTTTAATCAAACCACTCTTCTTTAAAACATTACGATGTGATTTTTTCCACATGTATTTTGTTACTCTTATTGAGCTATTTTGTCCGCATAAAAGATTCACTGCCAATCGTACGTGCTCACATCATTCTCTTTCTGTGAAAGCTGTATACTGCATTCACCAGTTTTCACTCTACAGCTATTGACCAGAGCACTGAAATTATTTCTTACTTAAACTACAATCAAATGGATTTTCCCACACATTTTGCATTAGTCCTCTGCATGGCATTTTATTATTTTCTGAGCAGCTTCAGAAGTGCATGCACACAGCCTAGAACACATGACACGCACACACAGTCACGAGAGAGGCGCGATCGAACTCTGTGTGTGTTTGTGTGTGAACAATGGAAACTCCATTTTGTTCATACAGGAAAATATTCAGACTAATGTCTTGTGGGAGCAACAGAATACATGTAACAGCATTATGTAATCAGGAAACAAAAATCCAGTAACTGTATATTATTACAGTGAGTTACATCAAAAAAAGTAATCAGATTGTAGTTACTTTTTGAAAAAGTATAAAGTACTTAAAGCCAATTAATATAAAGTGGGACCCTTTTTTATGAAATAATTTGTAACTGTATCGGAATACATTTTTTTTAAAGTAACCCTCTCAAGCCTGGTCTTGTGTGGACGTCGTGAAATTAGAAAATAGAGATCGTTCATTTAGTTCTTTAGCCTATATACATATTTTTATATCCACATATTTTGTTCTAATGTCACAAATAATAATCTTAGGGTTTACTATAGCCTACATTTCACTCAAATATTTTTGTACTTTCGAGCAATAAACTGAAAGTAATGTGAATATTGCCATTCAGGGCTGGACTGGGACAAAAATCAGCCCTGGACACTTCATCCAGACCGGCCCACTATGCAAACACACACACACGTGCATTAATCTATACGTGCATTAATCTGCATGTAAAATTACTGATTAGATTTTATTTACTATCAAAACCAAGAAAAAACTATTAAAATAATAAACAAAGGGAATGGAAATGATTTTATAAGGCTTTATTGTAAACAACTGGTCTGAATTTATGTGCCACTTAATATTTTAATAGAATATTCTTAGGCTATACTACATATATTTCATGAAGTGCAACATCACGGTGAGGACCTACAGAAATATATATTCTGTAGCTCCTGGCAGTGATGTTTCACCTCATGAAATATAGTTTATATAATATAGCATAAGAATATTCTGTTACAATATTATGTTCACATTTATGACACAGACAGTAGATAATATTATGTTCACATTTATGACACAGACAGTATAGGCTTCTGCCAGGCACTTTCAGGGAGACAAATTGAAAAAATATGTATTTATGTGCATATTTATATGCAAAATACTCCTTTTTTCACATCAACTATGTGCTATGGTCATTAACACTAGAACTACCGGAATTCCATAACTACTACAACGACCATAGCGGTCATTCTGACCGTTCAAACTTTAACGTTCATTTGGCTGTACTGAACGTCATTTTCGTCATGTCATATCTGCATTTGAACCTTTCTCTTTAAGTTTTCCAGTGACACTTATAATTCCTGTTGTCATGTTATAATGCCATCGCCCTTAAAACAAGCAAAATATTATATCATATTATAAAGCCAATACAAAAATATTTCCCCGACAGGTGCTGCCGAGGAAAGTTTTGCGTCAAAAATATTTTTTCACCGCACTCTCCACGTGAATAGACATGCAAAAAATCTAGGAAACGTCAAAGCTTCATACAGTAGCCTACAGCCCTGTTATACAAATACAATCAATGTGAAATCTAAAAATAAATAGATCTGCAATGTTACGATAGATGATAATAAAGATGTGGGCTCATTTGAACGGTGGAAACCCCCCGCTTCATTCACTGACGTTACGCACACACACATAGGAAAACACCGCTTCGCGTGCAGCTTCAGTCCCTCACACTACTTTGTGACATTTGGCACATGACTCCTTGATTTAATTTTTGCAGTTTCTCCTTACTTGGCACTGCCTTCATCATCTTCGTCCCGGACCGCCTACCCGACTCTCGCACCAGTTGAGTGGCTTTTGATTTCATGTTGTCGGAGCGAAATTCGCTTGCCAGTTGCGTGATGGACGCGAAACTTGCTCATTTGTGCACTTCTACAATATGTGCGTGTTGATCGCGGGAAATATAGCGGACTTATGATATTTATAATGCGTGCGGTCAAAATGACCGCCATGGCCATTCTAGGTAGAAATAGGACGCAACTGTTTTGTGTTTTGTGATTGTAATAAAATAACAGTGCCAGAATAAAATATACACATATTTAGGAAAAGTCAGAGTCCTACAGCCACATTGATTTTATTTTAACAAAGTTATTACACTGTAAATTTTAAAAACGGTCAAAATGACCGCCTTGGGAGTTCTGGTGTTAAATGGCTATCCTTTTCACTTAAGTCCAGCAAATAATTCATTTATTTTAACACATTTGGTGGCATCTGCTTCAAGTTATTGTCGTTGTTATGAAATACAGTCGTATGTTTGCATAGAATTCATTTTGAACACTATAATATTACATGCTTTCAAAATCTGAGGTAAATTATCCGTTATGGCTTGTGGCACAGTGACCTATTTTTAACTAAAAATAAATAATGTGTACTCATAACCAGTGTAATTTCTTCATTCTGTCAGCCGCGACATCGCAGAAATAGGAACCGTTTCTAAATTAGAAAAAACTTCGCATGTCGCCGTCGCGTCTGGTTAGGACAAAAACTCTGATTTACATGGAAAAGATACCTTTTATCGCGTGTCGCGGCGTCGTGTGTAGTTAGGACGTAGGCCTACTGTAACGGTAGCCGATACGCGTTCTTCTGATCATTAAAAAGAATGAGGTTATTGACAGATGAATAGGCTACGCTCAGTTTATCAAATACGCTCAGTTTATTAAATGTCTCTTGCAAACTATGAAGAGACAATGATGAATCAATACACACTGACATGGCGATGCTGGACTGATTCTTTATTTACACCATCATACAGTAATTTTGTCGGTTGTTTATTACAGATATTAGCATGCATTTTATTGATCATCAGCTAATTTCATCAATAGACATCAATAAGAGAGAGTGGCAACAGCCCTTGTAAGAGTCAAGAGATCATTTCTTTCTTTACTTGAAGATGATTGTGTAGATGATTAAGCGTCTCTGACTTACTTTCACTTTTATTTGCGATGTTTGCACGTTGGTTTGACGCTCAGCTGCTGCTTATCTGCGGTGGTGATGCGTGTCGCAGTAGCGCCGACATGTCTGACTATAACAGCCTGTAAACGCTCTCACTCGTTTATTTTTTAGCATTTTTGGGAGGAGTAAAATATACATGTGTGATATCAACAACCAGATTGCGTTTACACGTAAAGATCCGAACACAATGCGAGCCAGACTACCTCCAGATGGTCAGGCAAATCGATCACAATCCGATCACAACGTAATACCTTGCATTGATATTTCTTTTTTATTATCCGGATAACTTTTCTGGATACAGATCGCATTTTAATACCAGGTGTAGGGGTCTCAGAGACGAGACCGGCGAGAAACTTCACGAGACCAGCGGAATGCCTCCACAGGGCGGGGAGATACTATACTGCCTATGGGAGCGGCCGCTTCTCCGCTCTTGATTCCGATTGGCCAGTGTCAGACAGTCAGACCTGTCAGTCTCGCAGCTGGACCAAGTTTATGGACCAAGTTAATTTAATTAATAAACTAATTATATAAAACTATTGTCAATGCACTACAATTTAACTGGTTATATTATGCCTTCACTTATAAAAATTTAAATAAAAACTTATTTAAAACATACCAGGCTTAAGAAATGTATTAAGAAATTACACAGCAGAAAAAAACACACAGCACTGAAATGGTTAAGTTAAGCCCCTCCCCCTACTAACACACACACAGAGAGAGACAGAGATGTAGGCTCAAAGGGAGCATGACCAGATTCAAACAAACATATCTTACTTTCTGTGGGTCCTAGTTAAAGAGTGTCAATTAGAAAGTTGTCCGGCTCGAGGAGTACAATATACATACTGATTTTTGTAACTGTAGATAAAACTAACAACCCAACTTTTGTCAAAAGGTGGCGCTACTGAGCCATCACCACGCCCGTTTCTGAAACTTTGCACATGTCTACTGGCTAATAAATGTGATGTGTCTGAGGAGTTTCATGCAATTTGATGCATGCTAAGGGTCTCAAAAGCATCCTAAAAGAATGGTAAAGTTTGATGCGTCACCACGGCAACAGTTTCAAAGATATTAAGAATCCATTCACAGGTCTACATCTGCCGTATGTTTACATTATACAGATGAAGTTTGAAGCAAATCGGGTTAAAATAAGAGGGTGATTTCAAAGCATTTTGAAAGTGACACACTTCCTGCTGCCAGTTGGTGGCGCTATAACTTTGACACACAATAGTCACATCCATGTGATCGTCCTCTTACGGCGAACACACTCCTGAAGTTTCATCAAGATCAGTTAATGTATGCTGAAGTTAGGACACACTTCCTGTTTCACGTTTCTCACCATAATTTTGTTTCCTCGCCACAGCCAAACCGTTCGAGATATCAAAAATCCCCTCGCAATTTTTGATCGTCTATGTCTTGACTTCAGGCTGACCGAGTTTCGTTCCATGCGGATGAATGCTCTAGGAGGAGTACATTAAATTCCATTGCAAGCATTTTAAAAACAACCGTAAATATCTGACTTCCTGTTGGGCTGGGGTAAAAAGTAAAAGTGCGATGAATATATGAAACGATGAGATTGACATGTGTACCGAGTTTCATATTATTACATGCAAGCGTGTTTGATTTATGGACAAAGTGTTCAGACCCTGTTCCAGGGGGCGCTGACGAGCCGCCCTGCCACGCCCGGGTACCAGCTTCAGCCCGGCTCTGATGGCCGCGGGTTCTGACCTGTGTGCAAAGTTTCAAGAGTTTTTGAGCATGTTAAGGGACCCAAAAGTGCCCGGATAGTCGTTAGAAAAAAAAAAAATAATAATCCTAAGGAAAACAATAGGGCCTTCGCCCTTTCAGGGCTTGGGCCCTAATAATAATAATAATCCTAAGGAAAACAATAGGGCCTTCGCCCTTTCAGGGCTTGGGCCCTAATAAATATAGCTGCGAGCAGCGATTGCGGGCCCAAGCCGGTGGCACCGCAACCCCGGTGCCTTTAGTTACCTAAAGGCACCGGGATGGCGGTACCGCCGGCTTTGGCCCGCAATCGCTGCTCGCAGCTATATTTATATATATATATATATATATATATATATATATAAAGCCGGTGGCACCGCACCCTTGGTGCTTTTAGGGTTATTCTACATGACGTGCAAAAACGTAACCCCCGCTTTGACCGTCAAAAAGAAGTGTGCTGAAGAGCTTGCAGCAGTGAAGGCTCTGCAAAAGTGCGGATCGAGGGCACATTTTAACCACAAAGTATGCATGAGCAACCTTCTGAAAGGTCAGGTGTACATCAAGGTCTACATCTGTACTGTGTTTACATTATAGTATGTAGGGATGCGCCGATCCGATACTCAGGATCGTTATCAGCTCCGATACTGCCATCTTTGCCGGATCGGGTATATTTACACCACTTTAATCAAACCACTCTTCTTTAAAACATTACGATGTGATTTTTTCCACATGTATTTTGTTACTCTTATTGAGCTATTTTGTCCGCATAAAAGATTCACTGCCAATCGTACGTGCTCACATCATTCTCTTTCTGTGAAAGCTGTATACTGCATTCACCAGTTTTCACTCTACAGCTATTGACCAGAGCACTGAAATTATTTCTCACTTAAACTACAATCAAATGGATTTTCCCACACATTTTGCATTAGTCCTCTGCATGGCATTTTATTATTTTCTGAGCAGCTTCAGAAGTGCATGCACACAGCCTAGAACACATGACACGCACACACAGTCACGAGAGAGGCGCGATCGAACTCTGTGTGTGTTTGTGTGTGAACAATGGAAACTCCATTTTGTTCATACAGGAAAATATTCAGACTAATGTCTTGTGGGAGCAACAGAATACATGTAACAGCATTATGTAATCAGGAAACAAAAATCCAGTAACTGTATATTATTACAGTGAGTTACATCAAAAAAAGTAATCAGATTGTAGTTACTTTTTGAAAAAGTATAAAGTACTTAAAGCCAATTAATATAAAGTGGGACCCTTTTTTATGAAATAATTTGTAACTGTATCGGAATACATTTTTTAAAGTAACCCTCCCAAGCCTGGTCTTGTGTGGACGTCGTGAAATTAGAAAATAGAGATCGTTCATTTAGTTCTTTAGCCTATATACATGTTTTTATATCCACATATTTTGTTCTAATGTCACAAATAATAATCTTAGGGTTTACTATAGCCTACATTTCACTCAAATATTTTTGTACTTTCGAGCAATAAACTGAAAGTAATGTGAATATTGCCATTCAGGGCTGGACTGGGACAAAAAATCAGCCCTGGACACTTCATCCAGACCGGCCCACTATGCAAACACACACACACGTGCATTAATCTATACGTGCATTAATCTGCATGTAAAATTACTGATTAGATTTTATTTACTATCAAAACCAAGAAAAAAACTATTAAAATAATAAACAAAGGGAATGGAAATGATTTTATAAGGCTTTATTGTAAATAACTGGTCTGAATTTATGTGCCACTTAATATTTTAATAGAATATTCTTAGGCTACATATATTTCATGAAGTGCAACATCACGGTGAGGACCTACAGAAATATATATTCTGTAGCTCCTGGCAGTGATGTTTCCTCATGAAATATAATATAGCATAAGAATATTCTGTTACAATATTATGTTCACATTTATGACACAGACAGTAGATAATATTATGTTCACATTTATGACACAGACAGTATAGGCTTCTGCCAGGCACTTTCAGGGAAACAAATTTAAAAAATATGTATTTATGTGCATATTTATATGCAAAATACTCCTTTTTTCACATCAACTATGTGCTATGGTCATTAACACTAGAACTACCGGAATTCCATAACTACTACAACGACCATAGCGGTCATTCTGACCGTTCAAACTTTAACGTTCATTTGGCTGTACTGAACGTCATTTTCGTCATGTCATATCTGCATTTGAACCTTTCTCTTTAAGTTTTCCAGTGACACTTATAATTCCTGTTGTCATGTTATAATGCCATCGCCCTTAAAACAAGCAAAATATTATATCATATTATAAAGCCAATACAAAAATATTTCCCGACAGGTGCTGCCGAGGAAAGTTTTGCGTCAAAAATATTTTTTCACCGCACTCTCCACGTGAATAGACATGCAAAAAATCTAGGAAACGTCAAAGCTTCATACAGTAGCCTACAGCCCTGTTATACAAATACAATCAATGTGAAATCTAAAAATAAATAGATATACAATGTTAAGATAGATGATAATAAAGATGTGGGCTCATTTGAACGGTGGAAACCCCCCTATTCATTCACTGACGTTACGCACACACACATAGGAAAACACCGCTTCGCGTGCAGCTTCAGTCCCCACACTACTTTGTGACATTTGGCACATGACTCCTTGATTTAATTTTTGCAGTTTCTCCTTACTTGGCACTGCCTTCATCATCTTCGTCCCGGACCGCCTACCCGACTCTCGCACCAGTTGAGTGGCTTTTGATTTCATGTTGTCGGAGCGAAATTCGCTTGCCAGTTGCGTGATGGACGCGAAACTTGCTCATTTGTGCACTTCTACAATATGTGCGTGTTGATCGCGGGAAATATAGCGGACTTATGATATTTATAATGCGTGCGGTCAAAATGACCGCCATGGCCATTCTAGGTAGAAATAGGACGCAACTGTTTTGTGTTTTGTGATTGTAATAAAATAACAGTGCCAGAATAAAATATACACATATTTAGGAAAAGTCAGAGTCCTACAGCCACATTGATTTTATTTTAACAAATAAGTTATTACACTGTAAATTTTAAAAACGGTCAAAATGACCGCCTTGGGAGTTCTGGTGTTAAATGGCTATCCTTTTCACTTAAGTCCAGCAAATAATTCATTTATTTTAACACATTTGGTGGCATCTGCCTCAAGTTATTGTCGTTGTTATGAAATACAGTCGTATGTTTGCATAGAATTCATTTTGAACACTATAATATTACATGCTTTCAAAATCTGAGGTAAATTATCCGTTATGGCTTGTGGCACAGTGACCTATTTTTAACTAAAAATAAATAATGTGTACTCATAACCAGTGTAATTTCTTCATTCTGTCAGCCGCGACATCGCAGAAATAGGAACCGTTTCTAAATTAGAAAAAACTTCGCATGTCGCCGTCGCGTCTGGTTAGGACAAAAACTCTGATTTACATGGAAAAGATACCTTTTATCGCGTGTCGCGGCGTCGTGTATAGTGAGGACATATTGTACTGTAACGGTAGTCGATACGCGTTCTTCTGATCATTAAAAAGAATGAGGTTATATTGACAGATGAATAGGCTACGCTCAGTTTATCAAATACGCTCAGTTTATTAAATGTCTCTTGCAAACTATGAAGAGACAATGATGAATCAATACACACTGACATGGCGATGCTGGACTGATTCTTTATTTACACCATCATACAGTAATTTTGTCGGTTGTTTATTACAGATATTAGCATGCATTTTATTGATCATCAGCTAATTTCATCAATAGACATCAATAAGAGAGAGTGGCAACAGCCCTTGTAAGAGTCAAGAGATCATTTCTTTCTTTACTTGAAGATGATTGTGTAGATGATTAAGCGTCTCTGACTTACTTTCACTTTTATTTGCGATGTTTGCACGTTGGTTTGACGCTCAGCTGCTGCTTATCTGCGGTGGTGATGCGTGTCGCAGTAGCGCCGACATGTCTGACTATAACAGCCTGTAAACGCTCTCACTCGTTTATTTTTTAGCATTTTTGGGAGGAGTAAAATATACATGTGTGATATCAACAACCAGATTGCGTTTACACGTAAAGATCCGAACACAATGCGAGCCAGACTACCTCCAGATGGTCAGGCAAATCGATCACAATCCGATCACAACGTAATACCTTGCATTGATATTTCTTTTTTATTATCCGGATAACTTATCTGGATACAGATCGCATTTTAATACCAGGTGTAGGGGTCTCAGAGACGAGACCGGCGAGAAACTTCACGAGACCTGCGGAATGCCTCCACAGGGCGGGGAGATACTATACACTGCCTATGGGAGCGGCCGCTTCTCCGCTCTTGATTCCGATTGGCCAGTGTCAGACAGTCAGACCTGTCAGTCTCGCAGCTGGACCAAGTTTATGGACCAAGTTAATTTAATTAATAAACTAATTATATAAAACTATTGTCAATGCACTACAATTTAACTGGTTATATTATGCATTCACTTATAAAAATTAAAATAAAAACTTATTTAAAACATACCAGGCTTAAGAAATGTATTAAGAAATTACACAGCAGAAAAAAACACACAGCACTGAAATGGTTAAGTTAAGCCCCTCCCCCTACTAACACACACACACAGAGAGAGACAGAGATGTAGGCTCAAAGGGAGCATGACCAGATTCAAACAAACATATCTTACTTTCTGTGGGTCCTAGTTAAAGAGTGTCAATTAGAAAGTTGTCCGGCTCGAGGAGTACAATATACATACTGATTTTTGTAACTGTAGATAAAACTAACAACCCAACTTTTGTCAAAAGGTGGCGCTACTGAGCCCTCACCACGCCCGTTTCTGAAACTTTGCACATGTCTACTGGCTAATAAATGTGATGTGTCTGAGGAGTTTCATGCAATTTGAAGCATGCTAAGGGTCTCAAAAGCATCCTAAAAGAATGGTAAAGTTTGATGCGTCACCACGGCAACAGTTTCAAAGATATTAAGAATCCATTCACAGGTCTACATCTGCCGTATGTTTACATTATACAGATGAAGTTTGAAGCAAATCGGGTTAAAATAAGAGGGTGATTTCAAAGCATTTTGAAAGTGACACACTTCCTGCTGCCAGTTGGTGGCGCTATAACTTTGACACACAATAGTCACATCCATGTGATCGTCCTCTTACGGCGAACACACTCCTGAAGTTTCATCAAGATCAGTTAATGTATGCTGAAGTTAGGACACACTTCCTGTTTCACGTTTCTCACCATAATTTTGTTTCCTCGCCACAGCCAAACCGTTCGAGATATCAAAAATCCCCTCGCAATTTTTGATCGTCTATGTCTTGACTTCAGGCTGACCGAGTTTCGTTCCATGCGGATGAATGCTCTAGGAGGAGTACATTAAATTCCATTGCAAGCATTTTAAAAAAAAACGTAAATATCTGACTTCCTGTTGGGCTGGGGTAAAAAGTAAAAGTGCGATGAATATATGAAACGATGAGATCGACATGTGTACCGAGTTTCATATTATTACATGCAAGCGTGTTTGATTTATGGACAAAGTGTTCAGACCCTGTTCCAGGGGGCGCTGACGAGCCGCCCTGCCACGCCCGGGTACCAGCTTCAGCCCGGCTCTGATGGCCGCGGGTTCTGACCCGTGTGCAAAGTTTCAAGAGTTTTTGAGCATGTTAAGGGCCCCAAAAGTGCCCGGATAGTCGTTAGAAAAAAAAAAAAAAAAAAAAAAAAAAAAAATAATCCTAAGGAAAACAATAGGGCCTTCGCCCTTTCAGGGCTTGGGCCCTAATAATCCTAAGGAAAACAATAGGGCCTTCGCCCTTTCAGGGCTTGGGCCCTAAATATATATATATATATATAAATATAGCTGCGAGCAGCGATTGCGGGCCCAAGCCGGTGGCACCGCAACCCCGGTGCCTTTAGTTACCTAAAGGCACCGGGATGGCGGTACCGCCGGCTTTGGCCCGCAATCGCTGCTCGCAGCTATATTTATATATATATATATATATATATATATATATATATATATATATATATATATAAATAAAGCCGGTGGCACCGCCTCCTTGGTGCTTTTAGGGTTATTCTACATGACGTGCAAAAACATAACCCCCGCTTTGACTGTCAAAAAGAAATGTGCTGAAGAGCTTGCATCAGTGAAGGCTCTGCAAAAGTGCAGATTGAGGGCACATTTTAACCACAAAGTATGCGTGAGCAACCTTCTGAAAGGTCAGGTGTACATCCAGGTCTACATCTGTACTGTGTTTACATTATAGTATTTAGGGATGCGCCGATCCGATACTCAGGATCGGTATCAGCTCCGATACTGCCATCTTTGCCGGATCGGGTATATTTACACCACTTTAAAGGACAAGTTCGGTATTTTACAATTAAAGCCCTGTTTTAAGATCATCCCTGATGAAATAGAATAGTTAAGATTGTTTTTGAGACAAATGCTCCTGTCACGAGAATTTTAGGTTTTTGTGTTAGCACCCCCCCACCTTTATAATGAAAGCATAGGTGCACTCGAACAATCATTCATAAAAACGCATACAACTTTAGTTTACAAAGACGTGAAACTCACCGGGTGTTCACTGATATGCTCACACAAAAATCGCTGCAAAAGATGCTTTTCCAAAAGGTTTTATCGTAGTTTTTGTCCAAGTCCATTTTCTTCCTGTTTTCGGTTGAAGTCCATATTAGTCAATTGTCGAGTTCACGTGCGCAATCATTGGTAACTAGATAACTAAGGATCGCGCACGCAAACTCGACAATTGACTAATGTGGACTTCAACCAAAAACAGGAAGAAAATAGACTTGGACAAAAACGATGATAAAACCTGTTGGAAAAGCATCTTTTGCAGCAATTTTTGTGTGAGCATATCAGTGAACACCCCAGACCACTCGGTGAGTTTCACGTCTTTGTAAACTAAAGTTTTATGCGTTTTTATGAATGATTGTTCGAGTGCACCTATGGTTTCATTATAAAGGTGGGGGGGTGCTAACACAGAAACCTAAAATTCTCGTGACAGGAGCATTTGTCTCAAAAACAATCTTAACTATTCTATTTCATCAGGGATGATCTGTAATGATTCACGAAGCACAGAGGAATCCATTTGCAGCTTTTATTAAACAAGGTCGTACAGGCAGGGTCAAAACGAGGCAGACAGGGCAATGCAGATCAGACAACAGGATAAACAGGAGACAGGCAGAGATCAGGGCAGGCAGCAATAATCGTAGTCAATAAACAGTCCAAGTTCAGGCCAGGCAGATATCAGTCGAAGGAGAATCAAACAGTCCAAAGTCCAAAACCAGAAAACCAGAATCAGGATACAAACGCTCAGAAATGATCACCGGGGCAAATCAAGACTTCGCACTGGTGTGGTGTGTGGACGTGGCTTTTATGTGTGTGTGTTAATGGCGTGCAGGTGTGTGACGCAATCAGTCCCAGGTAAGCGGCATGATGGGAATTTGAGTTTGTAGCCAATGATCAGTACTCTGGTGAAGGCTCCCTCTGGTGGCGGAGAGAAGACAGAGCGGGAGCCTCCACTGTAACAGAGCCCCCCCCCTGCGAGCGGCTCCTGACGCGAGGAGGCGGTTGTCGTCGGGGTCTCCCACGGGGTCGAGGGGCCGGTTTCTCCGGGTATGTCCTATGGAACTCTTCAGTGAGAGTGGGGTCCAGGATATCCCTTGAATTGACCCAGGACTGTTCCTCCGGACCGTACCCCTCCCAATCGACCAGATATTGGAGCATGTTACCCCGACGTCTGGAATCCAGCAACTTGTGCACTCTGTAGGCCTCCTCGCCGTCAACCAGAAAGGCAGGAGGGCCCTGAGAGGCGGCCCCCTCCTCCGTCTCTCCCCTCGGACCACCAGCGGGTTTTAACAGGGAAACATGAAAAGTGGGAGAGATACGATAGTTAGCGGGCAGGTCTAAACGGAATGAAACAGGTGATATTTGTCTTATAATTTGGAACGGACCAACATACCTGGGACTGAGTTTGCGACATGGAAGTTTGAGGCGTAAGTCTCTGGTTGATAGCCATACCCATTGACCACTCTGGTATTCTGGAGCTGGGCGACGACGACGGTTGGCCTGGTGTTCCTGACGCCTGACAGCATGCCTCAGATGAGTGTGTGCTTGGTCCCAAACCTCTTCACTTTTGTGTAACCATTCTGTGACTGATGGGAGTTCAGTGGGCTCACCGGACCATGGGAAGAGAGGAGGCTGAAAACCCAGTATACATTTGAAGGGAGTGATACCAGTAGCAGGTTTGACCAACGAATTTTGAGCATACTCAGCCCAGAATAAATATCTGCTCCAATCCTGTTGGTGTTGCTGGCAGTATGTTCTTAGGAAGCGGATGATGTCTTGATTTAGACGTTCGGTCTGACCATTGGACTGAGGGTGATAACCGGAAGTGAGGCTGATGTTCACGTTTAAATGTTTGAAGAATGCGGACCAGACTCTGGAAGTAAACTGAGATCCTCTGTCAGATACTATATCTTCAGGTAGTCCGTAAAATCTGAAAACTTGGTTGCAGAGGAGTTCAGCTGTTTCGAAGGCAGTGGGAAGTTTAGTGAGGGGAATGAGACGGCAGGCTTTGGAGAATCGATCCACTATTGTGAGAATTGTCGTGTGTCCTTGAGAATTGGGGAGATCTGTGATGAAGTCTACGGCAATGTGTGACCAGGGTCGTTGAGGTGTTGGAAGGGGACATAGAAGGCCTGCTGGTAGTTTACGGGTGGATTTGGAAGTTTGACAATTGATACAGTTCTGGACATGTTTGATGGTGTAGGATGAGAGAGTGGACCACCAAAATCGATTCTGTAGTAGTTGAATTGTGGCAGAGATACCAGGATGACCGGAGCTAGGGGTGGAGTGGACCTGATCGATGATGCGAGAGCGTAATGCTTCAGGAACAAAGAGGAGATTGGCTGGACAGTTGCTGGGGGTTGGAGTCTGAAGGTTGGCCTGTTGGATTTCGGTTATGATGTCCCACTGGACTGGAGCTACTAAGAGGTTCTCGTGGATGATGTTTTCGGGGTTATCTTTGTGGACTGTTTCTTCTGTTTGGCGAGAAAGGGCATCGGCTTTGACGTTCTTGGTGCCTGGACGGTAAGTGACAGTGAAGTTGAAACGTGTAAAAAACAGTGCCCATCTTGCTTGACGAGGATTGAGGCGTTTGGCGGATCGGAGATACTCAAGGTTTTTATGGTCCGTGAGAATGATGAATGGTTCTGAGGCTCCCTCCAGCCAGTGTCGCCATTCCTCTAGAGCCAGTTTCATAGCTAGCAGTTCGCGATTCCCCACATCATAATTCCGCTCGGCTGGAGAAAGCTTGCGGGAGAAGAAAGCACACGGGTACATTTTGGCTGGGTTTCCCTGTCGTTGAGATAATATGGCCCCCACTCCTGTGTTCGAAGCATCTACCTCCACTATGAACTGACGCTCTGGATCGGGATGACGTAGGATGGGTGCAGTAGTGAATCGGGTTTTCAACTCCTGAAAAGCCTGCTGTGCTTCGGGGTTCCAGGCAATTCGAGAGCCATGACGTTTGGTTAAAGCTGTTAGTGGAGCGGCAATGAGACTGAAGTTTCTAATAAATCTTCGATAAAAGTTAGCAAATCCCAGGAATCTCTGTAATTCTTTGACTGTCTGAGGTAATGGCCAATCCAGCACTCCTTTCACCTTCTTGTCGTCCATGGCCACTCCTTCCTGACTGATGATGTAACCCAGAAATGAAACGCTAGTTTGATGAAACTCACACTTCTCGATCTTGGCATACAACTGGAACTGAATCAAGCGTTGAAGTACGGATCTGACGTGTTGGATGTGTTCCTCCAGTGAGTTTGAGTAAATCAGGATGTCATCGATGTACACGATTACCCATTTGTCCAGCATGTCACGAAACACATCGTTCATAAAGGCCTGAAAGACGGAAGGACTGTTAGATAAGCCGAAAGGCATGACCAGATATTCATAGTGCCCACTAGTGGTGGAGAAGGCTGTTTTCCATTCATCCCCCTCTCGAATGCGGATCAGGTTATATGCATTGCGTAGATCGAGCTTGGTGTAATATTGCGCCTGTCTCAGCTGTTCCAGTGCGGCTGGCACCAGAGGTAAGGGGTAACGATACTTGATGGTGATATCATTTAACCCGCGATAGTCAATGCAAGGCCTGAGTCCCCCATCCTTCTTCTTGACGAAGAAAAACCCCGCAGCGGCAGGTGAGGTGGAAGGTCGAATGAACCCTTTGGCTGTCTCTTCTTCAATGTACTTTTTCATGGCTTCAGACTCAGGCTTTGATAGGGGAAAGATTCTGCCTTTAGGGGGTGTGGCGCCGGGCATTAACTCAATGGCACAGTCTGTTGGACGATGTTCGGGAAGTTGAGAAGCTTTTTCTTTACTGAAGGCTTCTGTGAGGTCGGAATAAACTGCCGGTAGCTCTCCTAGCTCATGGTTTTGGGTGTCTGGTTCTGGTTTGGAACAGGTCACTCTTTTGACTTTAGACAGACAATGGTTGTTACAGGCTTCACTCCAACGAATGATTTGTCCCTCCTTCCAGGAAATGTGTGGATTGTGAGTATGCAACCAAGGATGGCCGAGGATGATGGAGTGATGTGGAGCGTGAATGACATAAAATTTGATCTGCTCGGAATGAAGAGAACCAATCTGCATTTGAACCTTCTCCGTTTCGAACTGGATTTTGCCGTCTCCAATGGGATGGCCATCTAGCGCCTCCACTGACAGAAAAGAGTGACAAGGATTAAGTTTAAGTTTGATCTGATTGGCGAATGTTTGAGAAATGAAATTTCCAGCGGCTCCAGAGTCTATGAGGGCTGTGGCTTCAATACATTGATCTTGTATCGTTAACCGAATGGGGAGAGTGAAACTGGAGGAAGATCTTTGATATTGGTTTACAGAACTCACCGAAAGAGTGCGAGTTGTAGGTCGGACGGGACAGGAGAGCTTCATATGGCCGGATTGACCACAGTACATACAAAGACGGTGTTGCAGTCTGCGTTCCCGTTCTTCTGGAGTGATGTGCGTGAACCCGATCTGCATAGGTTCGTGAGCGGGAGCTGCCTCGAGTGATTGACGGATAGGTGCCCTGGTGATGCGTCTGGAACGCACGAGATTATCGACTTGAATGGCCAGACTTACATACTCGTTCAAGCTCTTTCCTTCATCTCGACAGGCTAATTCAGATTGAAGTTCAATAGAGAGTCCCTTCCTGAACAGCGTCTTTAATGTGTCTTCGACCCAGTTCGTCTGTGCAGCGAGGGTGCGAAACGTGAGTGCATACTCGGCGGCGGTACTCTTTCCCTGGGTGAGATTTAGAAGCTGCTCTCCAGCGCTCCCTTTCTCAGAAGAGTGTTCGAAGACTTGACGGAACTGTTGAAGGAATTCTTGAAATGTGGTGAATGAAGACCCCTCTGGTTTCCAGACTGCCGTAGCCCACTCCAATGCTTTGCCCGTGAGCAGGGAACAAACAAATGCAATGCGACTGGCTTGAGTGGAGTACAATGTCGGTTGCTGGTCGACGAAGAGTGTGCATTGCAACAGAAATCCCTTGCATTTAGTCGGATTACCGTCGAATTTGTCAGGAAATGCGAGTCGGGGATTTACTGCTGTACTCACGGCCTCGGTGGGAGCACTCGGTGGGGGTGTGGGTGTAGCAGGTGCGCTAGGCACAATACCCACAGCAGTGCGAAGCTCTTGCATACCCTGTACGAGCTGTTCAGTGAGCGTGGTCAGGTGACTGAGCTGATGGTGATGTAAATCCAAACGAGAAGCTTGGGAGGTGAGTTCAGACGTGAGTTCCATGACGGCTGCTGGATTGTTTAGTGGCGAAGTCTTCTGTAATGATTCACGAAGCACAGAGGAATCCATTTGCAGCTTTTATTAAACAAGGTCGTACAGGCAGGGTCAAAACGAGGCAGACAGGGCAATGCAGATCAGACAACAGGATAAACAGGAGACAGGCAGAGATCAGGGCAGGCAGCAATAATCGTAGTCAATAAACAGTCCAAGTTCAGGCCAGGCAGATATCAGTCGAAGGAGAATCAAACAGTCCAAAGTCCAAAACCAGAAAACCAGAATCAGGATACAAACGCTCAGAAATGATCACCGGGGCAAATCAAGACTTCGCACTGGTGTGGTGTGTGGACGTGGCTTTTATGTGTGTGTGTTAATGGCGTGCAGGTGTGTGACGCAATCAGTCCCAGGTAAGCGGCATGATGGGAATTTGAGTTTGTAGCCAATGATCAGTACTCTGGTGAAGGCTCCCTCTGGTGGCGGAGAGAAGACAGAGCGGGAGCCTCCACTGTAACATGATCTTAAAACAGGGCTTTAATTGTAAAATACCGAACTTGTCCTTTAATCAAACCACTCTTCTTTAAAACATTATGATGTGATTTTTTCACATGTATTTTATTACTCTTATTGAGCTATTTTGTCCACACACAGGACTCACTGCCAATCGTACGTGCTCACATCATTCTCTTTCTGTGAAAGCTGTATACTGCACTCACCAGTTTTCACTCTACAGCTGTTGACCAGAGCACTGAAATTATTTCTCACTTAAACTACAATCAAATGGATTTTCTCACACATTTTGCGTTAGTCCTCCGCATGGCATTTTATTATTTTCTGAGCAGCTTCAGAAGTGCATGCACACAGCCTAGAACACATGACACGCACACACAGTCACGAGAGAGGCGCGATCGAACTCTGTGTGTGTGCAAACAATGGAAACTCCATTTTGTTCATACAGGAAAATATTCAGACTAATGTCTTGTGGGAGCAACAGAATACATGTAACGGCATTATGTAATCAGGATACAAAAATCCAGTGAGTTACATCAAAAAAAGTAGTAATCAGATTGTAGTTACTTTTTGAAAAAGTACTTAAAGCCACTTAATATAAAGTGGGACCCTTTTTTATGAAAAAATTTGTAACTGTATCGGAAAACATTTTTAAAGTAACCCTCCCAAGCCTGTTCTTGTGTGCACGTCCGTTACTTTCACTTTTTAAGTTAGCGATTTTTAAGGCCCCAATCCTACTGTATTACCTAATCAATGTGTGGATATTGATCCAATAGTTCTAATTTGAACACAAGAGGGCAGTATAGCACTATGAATGATTTTTTTCTCTTTTGACTAAACCATTCTGTCTGTTTTTAAACTTAAACATAATTCTTAAATTTAAAAAAATGAATAAAATGGCTATAGTTCCAATATTGGTATAGTCTTATACAGTGTAGCTACTCAAAAAAAGTAATTAGTTACTAGTTACTAGTTACTTCTGTAAATTGTAATGAGATTACTTTACTAGTTACTGCATTGGAAAAGTAACTTCACTACTTATTACTTTACTTTCCCGTTTCTTAATTTACCGTGTAGCCTACATGGACAAACATCATATCAGTTTTTGCCCTATCATCACTTTATTGTAAAAATGTATACAAAATGACATGAAAGAACAATATCCCTGTCTGCACAAATAAATATGCCGCACTGTAAAATTCACAAACAAAATGGGGTTCAAAATTCAAAATTTTAAAATGGTGTTTAACACAGAAGTTTCAAAACAGGCTGGGAGAATAAAACTCTTCTCCTGAGAACAAAACCAGCTTTTTATTCGACTCATGGTAATAATAATAATTAAAAAAATAATAAAAGATGTCAATGAAAAATAATAAAATAAAGGTCACTTTATCCCAAAAAATTCTTAATCCTAATTTAAAATGTATTTTTCTAAACCTGGGGGATTAATGGTCGACAGGGGAAGCATGTCTTCTACAATAAACCCTGCAACAATCCTGTTCATTTCGTTTTGTGTTATCCAAGACTTTCGAGCCTTGTTTTTACTTGACGCGTCCGAACGAGCGGAAAGGTGCGCGCGGCAAACAGCGCACACGATGCCGCATCCGAGGATGAACGACAAGAAGCCGAACCTGCACCGAACATGTAGCCTACATCTCCGCAACGGCACCCAGTTTGCGCATCTAAATCAGTTATTTATGTTTACAAAATGAGCCTAAGATCCATGTTTTATAAAATGTCCACGAAACTTAATGAAATGTTTAGTGAAATTAGAAAATAGAGATCGTTCATTTAGTTCTTTAGCCTATATATACATGTTTTTATATCCACATAAATAATAATCTTAGGGTTTACTATAGCCTACATTTCACTCAAATATTTTTGTGCTTTCGAGCAATAAACTGAAAGTAATGTGAATATTGCCATTTGCCGAAACCCGTCTCTCTCTCTCCACTTCCCTCTCTCCTTCACTCAAATCGGTCTCTATGGCAACGGCGCGCACGCACCACTAGGTGGAACTCTCCACACAGGCAAACACGGCTTGGGTAACGCAGGAAAGCGCGTTCCTTTAGTATAGTAAAGTAGTGTAGTTACCAATATTTTCAGTGTAATGCGTTACTTTACTTACCCAAAAAAGTAATATCGTTACTGTAATTCGTTACTTTGTAACTCGTTACCCCCAACACTGGTCTTATAGAAAATAAATGGTGAATAATAAAATTTTTAGAAGATATGAGACGTTTCCTGATTCTTTTTTTGACATAATCCCTCGCCATTCGATATCCGTTCACAATTTAGTATCTTTAATATATTTTCATAATTTTGAAGAAGTTTGGTGGGAATAATTAAAAATTACTTAAGAGGGGGGGAATAAAAATGTAAAGGCTGGTTTTGCAAAACATTCACATACAGACCGAAACAACCGACTTCCTGTTGGGCTGGCTTAAAGTTGTTTGGGCTAATGAGAGTGTACCGAGTTTAATATTATTATATGCAAGTGTGTTTGATTTATGGACCCAATTTTCAGACCAAGTTTATGGACCAAGTTAATTTAATTAATGAACTAATTATATAAAACTATTGTCAATGCACTACAATTAAACTGGCTATATGCCTTTACTTATAAAAAATTAAAATAAAAACTTATTTAAAAAATCCCAGGCTTAAGAAATGTATTTTCTTTATGCTGGCCAGACACACAGCAGTGAAATGGTTAACCCCCTCCCCCTGCAAAAACACACACACACACACACACACACACACACACATATATATATATATATATATATATACACTCACCGGCCACTTTATTAGGTACCCCATACTTTCACTTCACTTTCTCTTTCATATGTTTACTCAAAGCTGAGAATAAGATGCAGTGGGAACGAAACATCAAACGGGCTAGGAGCTTAACTAGTAAATGACAAATTACCTTACATAGTTAAAGCAGACAAACCTGTATGGGAACCTGTAGCCATGTCAATATTATATCACCCTGGTAGTAATATCAATCTCCAGGATTATTACATCGTTTTGATATAGCCTAATATTGTTTTATTTGATACTATGCAAATATGAACTATTTATCGTGGCTACATTTTAAAAAATTAATTGCCTGGTTTAAATCCCCCATGAGCGGGGCCCTATCGGCCCGGGCTCATATGCACGCGCATACCCAGACGCTACGCCACTGTGTCGGATCCGTTCCAACAACCACGCAGTTCCTCACCTTCTCCATCTTCTCGATGATTCTTAATCATTTCACCTCAAGACGCCTTCCCCGCGGCTCACCTCGTCAGGGTGCAAAGGCTTCGCTGAGCTAGGGTTTCCGTTAGCTCGGTAAAAACAAAACATTTTAAGCGCCGACAATCTTCCGGATGTTCAAAGTGTTCCAAACGCTAACTCCTCTTGCTGCTTGGCCACTTAAACTATGCAAAGCGCATCATCCCACAAGGCCGCCGTTCATCGCGTATCTCTTCGCCCTCTCGTCATCAGTTCACGCGTTGGAAGACCTCGATATCAAACTGTTCACAGATGCAGCTCCCTCAGTCGGTTTCGGAGGTTATTACCAAGGTCGCTGGTTCGCATCTCCCTGCCCCCCACCACCACCACCACCGTCATCATCATCATCATCATCATATTTATATGATTGGTCATCTAAAAGCTTTCAAATTCATTGCGACAACGAAGCAACCGTACAATTAATCAGTAAAGGTCGTTCTCGCTCACCTGTAATGATGCCACTCCTCAGATGCCTCATCTGGATCTCCGCCTGTGATCAGTTCTTTATTAATGTAAAACACGTCACAGGTGTTCTCAACCAAATCGCTGACTCTCTCTCCCGTTTCTATTTTCAGAGATTTAGGATGCTGGCACCAGAAGTGGACCCCGTTCCAACCCCAGTACCTCCTTATTCTCAACTTATTTTCCCATAAACCATTCGTTAAAATCCATTCTGGACACGTCCATCGATTCTATCCTGCAAGCAGTTTTCTCAAAAACTCTCCAATCATAATACACCACGTGGAAATATTTCAAATTATTTCACCTCTCGCATAAACTGCCGTTTCCCGATTCTTCTCTTCTAACCGTTACTTTTTTCATATCTCACCTCAATCAAATTAAAGGTCTCCTAGCCGGATCCATATAAAAGCTATTTAAGCGGCATTCAATTCGTACACAAATTAAAGGATAAGCCCGCCCCCGCTATTAATAACTGCCAAACTTCCCTTCTCATTAAAGGAAACAAAGAACTCATCCCATTCGCCCGGTCACCAGACAACCCATTTCAATTGACATACTCGCCAAATGTATGTCATCACTCCGTCTAGGATACCACTCCACCAACACAGTAGAAGCTATGGTTATTAGCTTTCTCTCCATTGCTCTGAATTGACCATCACATCTAATTTCAATTCAAATATTCACCCTATCATTTTAGTTTCACAGATCTTGGATAACGAAACTATATCTTTTTTCATCAAACAAAGGTCATTTTGTACATATTTTCAGTCTGCCGACTCCCATTCAACCGTTCCATTCCCTGCTAAATTACCTTCAATATAAACGTTCTAAGCGCAAATCGCCTCTCGATCCACTCTTCACAGACGACTCCGATCACCCAGCCACGAGATTATGGTTCCAAAAAACATCTTTAAGCAGTCTTCATCAAATCCGGCATCTCAGCAAACAAATTTTCAAGTCATTCTTTCGCATCGGCGCAGCAACCACAGCCGCACTTAAAGGTTGTCATCTGCTGCTGGTCATCTGAAGCTTTCAGAACTCAAATCAGATCCAGCCGTTTCCATATCCGAAACGCTAACCAAGCTCTTACTAATTAATTAGTTAATTTCCATCACCTGTTGCGCTCAGTTCATCGACACCATCCCCGTATTCCACGACCGCTTCGTAAGCATATCCAAAATACTGTGTAATATTTTACAATTGCAGGCTCCCCCGTTCGTACGTAGTGAAGGCTCCCCGTTCGTGGGCCGGGCTCGTCCCCCTTCCGAACCGCTGGTCGAGCCCTCCCGTCCGAATCGCAGTGAGAGCCTGCCTATTTCTAATCATCGTCGGACGTCCGCGCTCGTGTCGCCGCAAGGGCTCCCCGTTCGTTGGGCCGCGAGAGGTCCATTCCCGTGCCCCACAGCCCGTTCTCATCCCAAAGCGCCATATACAACGCTTTTGCAAAAGCGTAAATATCGAACGCACATGGCACCCTTTAGCGCCAAATGAGACGCAGAAATATTAGGTCCAAAAGCGCCCCCTAGTGTTCTAACCCTTACCCCACACCATACCTAAACTTAACCAAAACGAAAGCGTCTAATTAGACGTTAAAGGGTGCCGTGAGCGCCGCATTTTTACGCTTTTGCAAAAGTATCAAATATAACGCTTTGGGATGAGAATGCGTTGTGCCCCAGCACCCTTCGAAGCGCCGGTCGAGCCCTCCCGACCGAGTTCAGCGGGCGCCCCCGTCCAACCGGCGAGGCTTACCCATCTGATGCCGTGAGCAATTAAGTTCCCGTCGGATGCTGCGAGAGCCCTCCCGGTTGAACGGCTTAACTCGTTCATATCATGCTCGTATAAATCTCGCGTCATCGAGCTGTCAGTTCAACTGCTGGCGGGGCTTATCCGTCCGATGCTGTGAGCATTCAAGCTCCCGTCGGATGTCGCGAGAGCCCTCACGGTCGAACGGTCAAGCTCGTTCTTTGATTACCTTCTCATGCCCTGCACTTTTGGGGGGAAATTATTTTTACGCTTGCCGTCCCACACTTACCTTGCTTTTTGGGGAGTACTCTGGGTTCGGGCAAAATTCCGAGCTCGGAGCCCTCCCCCTGACAGCAAGCCAAATACGCATTAAAATATATTTGATTTCATGTACGTGTGAACTCGTGAAATGAAGTTTTATGTAAACAAAGTTCGGGAGGAGCATGTTCAGGTAATCAACCAATCAACTCAAAGGAAGCCAGTATAAATAAAGCTTCTCTCACCTCCTGTCTCACGACAAGCCTCTCAGCATCCCTCCACCACCCCATCACCTCACTCTCGGCTGGGTCTACCCCAGTATAGGGGGGAGTACTCTGGGTTCGGGCAAAATTTCCGAGCTCGGAGCCCTCCCCCGGACAGCAAGCCAAATACGCATTAAAATATATTTGATTTCATGTACGTGTGAACTCGTGAATGTGGATAATAAAATGTGGATAAGGCATATTTTGTAGCCATGACACATGTCTTTATAAGGCCAAGAAAATATGTAGGCCTAGTTTCAACGACATAACATCTTGTTATTATGCGGAAAAAAATCTCCGCAATAAGATAAAATAAGATCTCATCTCGTTATTACGAGAAAATAATATGTATATGTGGCAGCAAAGAGTTGATCTTGAAAAGATGAAATGATCTTAAAAAGCGAAATGGACTATATCGTGAAGCATCTGCCCATCTACATCATAATAATCAGCAATAAAGGGACCCATAACCGCAGCCACTGTAAGCAGGCTTAAAACAGCTGCTGCTGTCATATTTACTCAATCAGTTGTCAATCGGGTAGTCTTCCGAAATTTAAAAGACATACAACAGACCATTAAAAAAAGAAACGAAGCAGATAAAAAATACGGTCGAACCTGGGAGTCGAACCTCTGTCACTACGAGCAAAAGGGCACTGCCTATCATACACGTAGACCACTGCCCTACTGAAAATATTACGTTCACTGTATAAACTAATGGATTTCAAAGACATGAATGTAAACAGAGCCTAAAATCATACTAGCCTACATATCTACATACAATAAAGGGAAAAAGCGATAGCCTACACGTGCCCACAATGAAGAAATAAAAATATGATAACATTCCAAAAACAGAACCTTAAAGACGGATCGCTATTCAGATCGACAATCTACTACAAATGTCTTTCCACCTAACGTTACTTCATTAGATGGGCTGAACTTTGAAGAAAAGGGTGGGGCCGATTATAATATTATACAAAACGCCGCTTTTTACCGTCTTTGTCAGACAGAAGCGCCGCAAATAACGGCTCACTGTGGGTGGCCTGCGGCGTCAGAAACGGCGTCATTGGCTGGATAAAAAACGCCGAAAATGACGGCGAATTTGCTTTGTAAACGCCGTAATTTGCGGCTTTTGAATGTGAACTCTTCGTATATATATATATATATAGATATATATGTGTGTGTGTGTAGGTGTGTGTGTGTGTGTGTGTGTGTGTGTGTGTGTGTGTGTGTGTGTGTGTGTGTGTGTGTGTGTGTGTGTGTGTTTTTACAATTGCTATGACAGATTTTTCAATACTTTTAACAATTTTCCAAAACTCTTAACACAGTTCGCACTACATCCGGCTGTGTGAGCTATACTAATAACACATTTCTTGTTGCTTTAATGCAAAATGCATTCAATGAACACAAATTTACAGTTTTTTCTAATTGCTAACTCACTAAAATGACATGCACAGCACAATTATTTAAACGGACACACAGAGAGCAAAACTTCTTCTCAAGTTTCCACAAGTCTAAACACATTTTCTGCTTTACACACATTTTGCATTTCAAAATGCCACTTTTTAAATGCACTGAACACAGTTCTCTGCATAAGACACAACAATCTGACATAAAGTCACATTTTTGCCATTTCAAAACATGAGCAAAAATCAATAGGAAATGTTGTAGAAGTGCAGTTTTCTTTTTTTTTTTTTACCTAAATGATATAACTATACTGGATTATAAAAACTCACCAATTATAATCCTCTCCTATGTCAAATTTGCCATTGATAATGCCATGCTGTTTAGCTTGGGTTAAATGACAATACAAGAAACCGGGACATAAGACCACACGCTTTCGACGTGCGATTCCGAGAACACTAAATGAACGAGCACGCTCTTTTCGCCTGCATAAACACTTCACACACGCTGGCACTGCCTGTGTGGTTTACCTGTTTACACGTTCATAACGTCCTACTCGAAACACACGTTTTCGACGGCCATTTTTGTTACGATAAACGCGCGTCAAAAGCGTGCGTTTTCGGTGCCCCTCAAAGCGCACATCAAAAGCGTGTGTTTTGACAGCCAAACGCGCATTCCTAACATGCGCTTTTATGGCAAAAACGCGCGCTTTTGACGCGCGTTTGGCTGTCAACACGCGCTTATGACGCGCGTTTGGCTGTCAACGCGCGCTTATGACGCGCATTTGGCTGTTGAACGCGTGCTTTTGACGCGTCAATGTGCACATCGCACGCCCAACCAGACGTTTGTGAACACTTTGGCTTGCCATATTGTGAACACTTTGGCTTGCCATAGACGCATTATGGTATGGCGCTCGGAATGTTCCATTCGGCGACGAGCCTGACAAGCAAGACAGATAACACACGTGAATACGTGCGTGTACGTCTCCATTTGTTTTATATGGAGACGTACACGCAAATATCACGTCACGTAGACTCGTCAATAACGTGTAGCTGTTGATCTATGCAGACGTCACGGTGGCGTCACGTTAAAAGTTGACGTGTGGATTACGTCTGAACGTCTGCCCGTCTGTATGGCGCTTGAACCGTGCCAAAATCAAACATTCTATGGCGCTTGAACCGTGCCAAAATCGAACATTCGACCGACCGACCGACCGACCGACCGAACGTCTATCCGAACGTCTGTCCGAACGTGTTGTTTTTTTGAGCGTCTGACTGAGCGGGTTGACCCACGTGACGACCTGACGTGACGTCAGCGTCTTGAAATTAGCTGTTTTTTAGCCATGCAAGTATCCAAGCTTATGTGTAAAGATTATGAATGGACATGAAAGGCACTAAATGTAAATATTGTACCCCTAAAATATCAGTAAAACATTTCTCCTAAATCCTGTGTATGTGTTTTACTTTCAAAGAGCAGAAATACTGTAGGCTAGCCTATATAAAGTCATTCAATAGTCAATAGTCCAATATTATTTTAACTAGTTTTTATTGCCCAATGCACAATCTTCTCACAGTCCATAAAAACACTCAAAGTTAATAAATGTAGCTTATTATATTATTTTTTTTAGATTTTGCAATAATCTTTGAAAAAAGATCCAGAAGGTTTTCATGAATATATATATATATGTGTGTGTGTGTGTGTGTGTGTGTGTGTGTGTGTGTGTGTTTCACATATTTCAGCTAAACACATTTATAGAAACCTGTGAATCTAGTTTAAAATATTTCAGAACTTAAAAAACCTACTACACTTTATTGTAATAATATTGTTACTGAAAGTATAATATAGCATAATTAAAATAGTTTATTTATTTTTTCATCAAATTTTTCAAGTCCAAAAAAGTCTACTCTGTCATGCTGCTCTTCTGTAACTTTTGACCAAACAATTAATTTTTTTAATCCATAATAATCCACAAACAACTGTTGGGCTGCAGCATCACTGAGTCAGGAGACTGAAATAAGAGATTGACATGAGATCAGATTCAGGTGGATTGAGCTGTGATAAGAGATTTGCTATTTATTTTAATGTTACATGTAATAAAATACTTTCCCTTCATTCAGGTTTAGTAATAATAATGCAAAAATGTGCACACTTCAAATCCAAAAACTACTAGAGAATTCACAAGTCTCTCCAGAGAGCTATAAAGGCATAAAGCACCATGACATTACATATTTTATTGTATTTTCTCTCAGCAGATGGCGCTAATCTGATTCAAATAATCTATATATTAATCTGTAATACTAAAAAAAAAATCTGTAATACTGAATTAAGTGTCAATATTTTACAATTACATTTTTTACCGAGACCCACACATTTTTTGAATATTCAAATTATCCCGTTAAAATGTTTTATTGGTTCAGTCTGAACAATTTGAACAATGATTATTAAATTAAACAACAAGATTGTTTATGATAAATTAAAAAGTTTTTTTTTTTCAAAACGCTATAAATCCATTCCATTTTTTTCCCCAAAAATGTATGGGATGTCTTTTAAAGAACAGAAAGAAAAAAAGAAAAAAAAACAAGAGATTATGCAACATATAATCAAGGGCTCATACAATAAATTAAAAGAAATTAAATTTAATAACACAACCTGAAAAAAGTAATGATAGTAATGTTAGGCTATGTAAAGCCTATAATAGCCTACATTCAGAGTCATTTTTAGTAAAGTGTCAAACCTGTAATAAATAGTAGGCCTACCAATTTGTTCACTACATATGCATGAAAAAAAAAAAACAATTATTAAAAATTTTCAATAATGATAACGATATTCAAAAGTAGGGATGGGCACCCCTCCAGCACATGCACATGCACACACACATGCATGAATAGGCTACATAGTATATGAGCAAAGTGGAGAGGCAGGATATAACTTTAAAAAAACAACATAAAATAAACGTTTCACATTTATGTTTAATAATATTATGTTACTTAATTTCTATTATTTCATCTATGTTGAGAAGGCTAGCCTATATAAAAAGGGAACCGCATGAGACGAGTAAGAGAGGATCAATAGGCTTATATCGGATAACATTTGGAATGGGTCAGACATGATTTCGACCATTTATTAAGTTTTGTTTTGTAGAAAGCCTGTCTTTAAAGTGAATTCGTTTCATATAAATTGTATCTTCGTTTTAATACATTTTTCATCAACAAATTAATAGCTTACATTATAAGCATATATCAGACAATATAATCAGGAAACAGAGGCGCGTGCGTGAACTGGAGCACGTCTCATATAGCCGAAACACCGCAATATACTTGCCACGGACCTGAGAACTATAGAAAGCTTTAAATGTGTACTTTTAAACAAAACAATAAATAAATTGCCTACTCTCTGCGTATGTAGGCTAATTCGAAGTATGTGTTTTCATAGTCAGCTCTGGATACTGTTAATTAAGGTTATAAAATACAAACACATTCAGTTCAGAAGTCAAGCTGATTTTGGTGAATTAAATAAAGAACTTCAATTTTTTTGCATTTAATTATTATTTTATTTTATTTTTATTTAGGCATATAGGCTACCAAAGCAGACAGAGTTCCAGTTTTAGCTGCTTTTATTAGCCTATCTCCATGAATTATGAGATATTGTCTGTTGCTGAAACTTCCGGGAGATGCATTGCAATAATCAAATGTGGACTAGATAGAGGATACAATCGAAAAATATGAAGTTAAACTAAGAACGTGTTACAACGTGTCTTTACACGTAAACAACACGTTGGGAAGACGATCGGTAACTCGCAATTCGGCCTGTCGCCATGGGAACGCGTTAACAACGCGTAAGCACATGTAGGCACGTGTTACATATGATTTTATGAAAATGATCAATAATTTCGTTTTGGCTCGTTGTTTATATGTGGCAGACATGAAAATCAACCAACATCAATTACAAAGTAAAGTAAATTCCGCTGATTATGTCTAAATATAGGCTAGCCTACTTAGTATGTTTTAATAACCTTTCCATTTTAACATTTATGATGTTTATTTGTGAAAGATTATGATAATTGAGTAATTTTATTAAGATTGAGTCAGTGTTGTGATCTCTAAGTTCTTGAAATAAAAGATCATGCTTGATTAGATTCACCTGTTATTAGCTTGTTACACAAATTCCAATTTCTAACTAAACTCACAAAACCATCGACTCTTCTCAAAGTCAAACGATTGCAAACAATGCTTTTAGATCACACAAGTTTTAATAAAAAAAAAATAATAATAGCCGTTGGAGGCTTGGAGCCATTGTTTTGAAGTGCATTTTTTGTTTGTGACACTAGAGGGCGTATTAGTATAAGTGTGGTGATAATGAGTAACAGGTGCGCTGATGGAAGGTCAACAAACTTTTTGACCGTGATGTGCTACAGTATGTGAGTTGGATTGTGCTCATGCCTAACAGTATGTTTGAATCAGAAATTTTGGTTTAGTGTTTTATTTTCGTTTATTTTGTTTTTTTGCAATGCAAAATGGACAATAAAAGAATTTGGCTTATCTGAAATTGATTCTGAAGGTATGGACATTTATTTATTTGATTCAAAACAGACAAATGAAACCATCTGCGTCACTACAATAGCATTGATTTGAAGTGTTCACGTTTTTGCATTATTATCATCAGTACAGTCAAACCTGACTACAGAGAAAGCATTTTGCTATAGGCATAACATTCACATTCAATAAAGCATTTACCAAAATAAACAGCAAATCTTTTATCACAGCTTTAATCCATCTGAATCTGATCTCCTTTCTGCCTCTTATTTTCGCTCATTGTTGTATTAGGCTATAATATCTAACGTTAGATGATAGAGCATGTGACTGCCTGTTGCTATGGTTACTCACAGCTGTTGTAGGCAGCGCATTTATTTATTAATTTCGAATGGTAAACAGGCAGTTTCACCAGAACTACTTTACTAGGTGTCCTATATCACTTTTTAACGGACACCCTGCAGCCAATCAGAATCGAGTATTCACCCAGACCATGGTATAAGCTGTGGTAATATATGTACGAGCTATATACTGTATACTATATGTATGGGATATTACCACATTACCACACAGCATATTTGAGTCAGAAGACTGATAGGTAGAAATGAGATCAGATTCAGATGGATTAAAGCTGTGATAAAAGATTTGCTGTTTATTTTGGTAGATGCCATATATATATATATATATATATATATATATATATATATATATATATATGCCTATACACACACACACACACATACAAATTTATAAATATGAAAACCTCCTGCATCTTTTTTTTTAAGATTAGCCTTTGCAAAAAGTAAAAAAAATATATAATAAAAAAAATAAAAAAAAACAACAAAAAACATTATGCTACAGTGTGGTTTTTTATGAACTGTGAGAACGTTGTTCATAGGGAAAAAAATTACAAATGAATATAGATATAATTACAAATGAAAATTACCAATGATATAGGTCAAATTAAGACTATTGAATGTCTTTATATAGGCTAGCCTACAGTATTTCTGCTCTTTGAAAGTAAAACACATACACAGGATTCAGAAGAAATGTTTTACTGATGTTTTAGCGGTACAATATTTATATTTAGTGCCTTTCATGTCCATTTATAATCTTACACATAAGCTTGGATACTTGCATGGCTAAAAAACAGCTAATTTCAAGACGCTGACGTCACGTCAGGTCGTCACGTGGGTCAACCCGCTCAGTCAGACGCTCAAAAAAACAACACGTTCGGACAGACGTTCGGATAGACGTTCGGTCGGTCGGTCGGTCGGTCGAATGTTTGATTTTGGCACGGTTCAAGCGCCATACATTCGACCGACCGACCGATCGATCACATGCTCTACCTTATATATATATATATGGCATCTACCAAAATAAACAGCAAATCTTTTATCACAGCTTTAATCCATCTGAATCTTATCTCATTTCTACCTATCAGTCTTCTGACTCAAATATGCTGTGTGGTAATATCCCATACATATAGTATACAGTATATAGCTCGTACATATATTACCACAGCATATTTTGAGTCAGAAGACTGAAATAAGAGGCAGAAAGGAGATCAGATTCAGATGGATTAAAGCTGTGATAAAAGATTTGCTGTTTATTTTGGTAAATGCTTTATTGAATGTGAATGTTATGCCTATAGCAAAATGCTTTCTCTGTAGTCAGGTTTGACTGTACTGATGATAATAATGCAAAAACGTGAACACTTCAAATCAATGCTATTGTAGTGACGCAGATGGTTTCATTTGTCTGTTTTGAATCAAATAAATAAATGTCCATACCTTCAGAATCAATTTCAGATAAGCCAAATTCTTTTATTGTCCATTTTGCATTGCAAAAAAACAAAATAAACGAAAATAAAACACTAAACCAAAATTTCTGATTCAAACATACTGTTAGGCATGAGCACAATCCAACTCACATACTGTAGCACATCACGGTCAAAAAGTTTGTTGACCTTCCATCAGCGCACCTGTTACTCATTATCACCACACTTATACTAATACGCCCTCTAGTGTCACAAACAAAAAATGCACTTCAAAACAATGGCTCCAAGCCTCCAACGGCTATTATTATTTTTTTTTTATTAAAACTTGTGTGATCTAAAAGCATTGTTTGCAATCGTTTGACTTTGAGAAGAGTCGATGGTTTTGTGAGTTTAGTTAGAAATTGGAATTTGTGTAACAAGCTAATAACAGGTGAATCTAATCAAGCATGATCTTTTATTTCAAGAACTTAGAGATCACAACACTGACTCAATCTTAATAAAATTACTCAATTATCATAATCTTTCACAAATAAACATCATAAATGTTAAAATGGAAAGGTTATTAAAACATACTAAGTAGGCTAGCCTATATTTAGACATAATCAGCGGAATTTACTTTACTTTGTAATTGATGTTGGTTGATTTTCATGTCTGCCACATATAAACAACGAGCCAAAACGAAATTATTGATCATTTTCATAAAATCATATGTAACACGTGCCTACATGTGCTTACGTGTTGTTAACGCGTTCCCATGGCGACAGGCCGAAGTGCGAGTTACCGATCGTCTTCCCAACGTGTTGTTACGTGTAAAGACACGTTGTAACACGTTCTTAGTTTAACTTCATATTTTTCGATTGTATCCTCTATCTAGTCCACATTTGATTATTGCAATGCATCTCCCAGAAGTTTCAGCAACAGACAATATCTCATAATTCATGGAGATAGGCTACTCACATAAAAGCAGCTAAAACTGCAACTCTGTCTGCTTTGGTAGCCTATATGCCTAAATAAAAATAAAATAAAATAATAATTAAATGCAAAAAAATTGAAGTTCTTTATTTAATTCACCAAAATCAGCTTGACTTCTGAACTGAATGTGTTTGTATTTTATAACCTTAATTAACAGTATCCAGAGCTGACTATGAAAACACATACTTCGAATTAGCCTACATACGCAGAGAGTAGGTAATTTATTTATTGTTTTGTTTAAAAGTACACATTTAAAGCTTTCTATAGTTCTCAGGTCCGTGGCAAGTATATTGCGGTGTTTCGGCTATATGAGACGTGCTCCAGTTCACGCACGCGCCTCTGTTTCCTGATTATATTGTCTGATATATGCTTATAATGTAAGCTATTAATTTGTTGATGAAAAATGTATTAAAACGAAGATACAATTTATATGAAACGAATTCACTTTAAAGACAGGCTTTCTACAAAACAAAACTTAATAAATGGTCGAAATCATGTCTGACCCATTCCAAATGTTTTCCGATATAAGCCTATTGATCCTCTCTTACTCATCTCATGCGGTTCCCTTTTTATATAGGCTAGCCTTCTCAACATAGATGAAATAATAGAAATTAAGTAACATAATATTATTAAACATAAATGTGAAACGTTTATTTTATGTTGTTTTTTTAAAGTTATATCCTGCCTCTCCACTTTGCTCATATACTATGTAGCCTATTCATGCATGTGTGTGTGCATGTGCATGTGCTGGAGGGGTGCCCATCCATACTTTTGAATATCGTTATCATTATTGAAAATTTTTAATAATTGTTTTTTTTTTTTTTTCATGCATATGTAGTGAACAAATTGGTAGGCCTACTATTTATTACAGGTTTGACACTTTACTAAAAATGACTCTGAATGTAGGCTATTATAGGCTTTACATAGCCTAACATTACTATCATTACTTTTTTCAGGTTGTGTTATTAAATTTAATTTCTTTTAATTTATTGTATGAGCCCTTGATTATATGTTGCATAATCTCTTGTTTTTTTTTTTTTTTGTTTTTTTTCTTTCTGTTCTTTAAAAGACATCCCATACATTTTTGGGGAAAAAAATGGAATGGATTTATAGCGTTTTGAAAAAAAAAACTTTTTAATTTATCATAAACAATCTTGTTGTTTAATTTAATAATCATTGTTCAAATTGTTCAGACTGAACCAATAAAACATTTTAACAGGATAATTTGAATATTCACAAAATGTGTGGGTCTAGGTAAAAAATGTAATTGTAAAATATTGACACTTAATTCAGTATTACAGATTTTTTGCTGAGAGAAAATACAATAAAATATGTAATGTCATGGTGCTTTATGCCTTTATAGCTCTCTGGAGAGACTTGTGAATTCTCTAGTAGTTTTTGGATTTGAAGTGTGCACATTTTTGCACTATTATTCCTAAACCTGAATGAAGGGAAAGTATTTTATTACATGTAACATTAAAATAAACAGCAAATCTCTTATCACAGCTCAATCCACCTGAATCTGATCTCATGTCAATCTCTTATTTCAGTCTCCTGACTCAGTGATGCTGCAGCCCAACAGTTGTTTGTGGATTATTATGGATTAAAAAAATTAATTGTTTGGTCAAAAGTTACAGAAGAGCAGCATGACAGAGTAGACTTTTTTGGACTTGAAAAATTTGATGAAAAAGTAAATAAACTGTTTTAATTATGCTATATTATACTTTCAGTAACAATATTATTACAATAAAGTGTAGTAGGTTTTTTAAGTTCTGAAATATTTTAAACTAGATTCACAGGTTTCTATAAATGTGTTTAGCTGAAATATGTGAAACACACACACACACACACACACACACACACACATATATATATATATATATATATATATATATATATATATATATATTCATGAAAACCTTCTGGATCTTTTTTCAAAGATTATTGCAAAATCTAAAAAAATAATATAATAAGCTACATTTATTAACTTTGAGTGTTTTTATGGACTGTGAGAAGATTGTGCATTGGGCAATAAAAACTAGTTAAAATAATATTGGACTATTGACTATTGAATGACTTTATATATGCTAGCCTACAGTATTTCTGCTCTTTGAAAGTAAAACACATACACAGGATTCAGGAGAAATGTTTTACTGATATTTTAGGGGTACAATATTTACATTTAGTGCCTTTCATGTCCATTCATAATCTTTACACATAAGCTTGGATACTTGCATGGCTAAAAAACAGCTAATTTCAAGACGCTGACGTCACGTCAGGTCGTCACGTGGGTCAACCCGCTCAGTCAGACGCTCAAAAAAACAACACGTTCGGACAGACGTTCGGATAGACGTTCGGTCGGTCGGTCGGTCGGTCGAATGTTTGATTTTGGCACGGTTCAAGCGCCATAGAATGTTTGATTTTGGCACGGTTCAAGCGCCATACAGACGGGCAGACGTTCAGACGTAATCCACACGTTAACTTTTAACGTGACGCCACCGTGACGTCTGCATAGATCAACAGCTACACGTTATTGACGTGTCTACGTGACGTGATATTTGCGTGTACGTCTCCATATAAAACAAATGGAGACGTACACGCACGTATTCACGTGTGTTATCTGTCTTGCTTGTCAGGCTCGTCGCCGAATGGAACATTCCGAGCGCCATACCATAATGCGTCTATGGCAAGCCAAAGTGTTCACAATATGGCAAGCCAAAGTGTTCACAAACGTCTGGTTGGGCGTGCGATGTGCACATTGACGCGTCAAAAGCACGCGTTCAACAGCCAAACGCGCGTCATAAGCGCGCGTTGACAGCCAAACGCGCGTCAAAAGCGCGCGTTTTTGCCATAAAAGCGCATGTTAGGAATGCGCATTTGGCTGTCAAAACACACGCTTTTGACGTGCGCTTTGAGGGGCACCGAAAACGCACGCTTTTGACGCGCGTTTATCGTAACAAAAATGGCCGTCGAAAACGTGTGTTTCGAGTAGGACGTTATGAACGTGTAAACAGGTAAACCACACAGGCAGTGCCAGCGTGTGTGAAGTGTTTATGCAGGCGAAAAGAGCGTGCTCGTTCATTTAGTGTTCTCGGAATCGCACGTCGAAAGCGTGTGAGGTCTTATGTCCCGGTTTCTTGTATTGTCATTTAACCCAAGCTAAACAGCATGGCATTATCAATGGCAAATTTGACATAGGAGAGGATTATAATTGGTGAGTTTTTATAATCCAGTATAGTTATATCATTTAGGTTTAAAAAAAAAGAAAACTGCACTTCTACAACATTTCCTATTGATTTTTGCTCATGTTTTGAAATGGCAAAAATGTGACTTTATGTCAGATTGTTGTGTCTTATGCAGAGAACTGTGTTCAGTGCATTTAAAAAGTGGCATTTTGAAATGCAAAATGTGTGTAAAGCAGAAAATGTGTTTAGACTTGTGGAAAATTGAGAAGAAGTTTTGCTCTCTGTGTGTCCGTTTAAATAATTGTGCTGTGCATGTCATTTTAGTGAGTTAGCAATTAGAAAAAACTGTAAATTTGTGTTCATTGAATGCATTTTGCATTAAAGCAACAAGAAATGTGTTAATAGTATAGCTCACACAGCCGGATGTAGTGCGAACTGTGTTAAGAGTTTTGGAAAATTGTTAAAAGTATTGAAAAATCTGTCATAGCAATTGTAAAAAAAACTGTAACATTTGTAAAGACTATAAAAACAATCCATAATTTTGTTGGGAGGTATAGCTTGTCTGTTAAGAAAATGTAAGCATTGTGGAAATCATTGTGTTCACTGACTGCATATTGTGTGAAAACGACATGAAATGTGTGAATGGTACTGTATGGCCACAAAAGATCGATGCTGTGCTATTTGTGTTTAGAGTTTTTAAAATATGACAACTGTTATACCGTGGGACACTTGCCATTCTCCATTATAACTAACACACGCTTTGATTCATTCCGTACATTTGGGGGTTATAGAGGTTTAATTGAAATCAAATATTAACATTACTGCCCTAACTAATTAGGAAATCTTCTTCATAAATATTTGAAATAGTATGGAAATTTAAGGTTCAGATCACTAAAAACACACCGGAAATCGAAGAGTCATGGGTGGAGTCTGGATGTCATCTAGTGGACAAGATTGGTACTGCACACACACACACACACACACCTACACACACACACATATATATATATATATATATATATATATATATATATATATATATATATATATACGAAGAGTTCACATTCAAAAGCCGCAAATTACGGCGTTTACAAAGCAAATTCGCCGTCATTTTCGGCGTTTTTTATCCAGCCAATGACGCCGTTTCTGACGCCGCAGGCCACCCACAGTGAGCCGTTATTTGCGGCGCTTCTGTCTGACAAAGACGGCGTAAAAAGCGGCGTTTTGTATAATATTATAATCGGCCCCACCCTTTTCTTCAAAGTTCAGCCCATCTAATGAAGTAACGTTAGGTGGAAAGACATTTGTAGTAGATTGTCGATCTGAATAGCGATCCGTCTTTAAGGTTCTGTTTTTGGAATGTTATCATATTTTTATTTCTTCATTGTGGGCACGTGTAGGCTATCGCTTTTTCCCTTTATTGTATGTAGATATGTAGGCTAGTATGATTTTAGGCTCTGTTTACATTCATGTCTTTGAAATCCATTAGTTTATACAGCGAACGTAACATTTTCAGTAGGGCAGTGGTATACGTGTATGACAGGCAGTGTCCTTTTGCTCGTAGTGACAGAGGTTCGACTCCCAGGTCCGACCGTATTTTTATCTGCTTCGTTTCTTTTTTTAATGGTCTGTTGTATGTCTTTTAAATTTCGGAAGACTACCCGATTGACAACTGATTGAGTAAATATGACAGCAGCGCAATGCACTGAAACACATCTTAGGCTTTTTCCTTTCACTGCGCAGAGTTTAGTTATTGCGTGCATATTGCATGACGAGGAACAAGTCAGATAGGTCATGCAATGTACTGAAACATGTCTTAGGCGTTTTCCTTTCACCATGCAGAGTTTAGTTATTGAGTGCATATTGCATGACGATGAACAAGCCAGATAGGTCATGCAATGCACTGAAAAACGTCTTAGGCGTTTTCCTTTCACTGCGCAGAGTTTAGTTCTTATGTGCATATTGCATGAAGAGGAACAAGTCAGGCATGCAATGCACTGAAACACATCTTAGGCGTTTTCCTTTCACTGCGCAGAGTTTAGTTTTTGCATGCATATTGCATGACGAGGAACAAGTCAGATGGGTCATGCAATGCACTGAAACACGTCTTAGGCGTTTTCCTTTCACTGCGCAGAGTTTAGTTATTGCGGGCATATTGCTTGACGAAGAACAAGCAGATAGGTCATGCAATGCACTAAAACATGTCTTACGCGTTTTCCTTTCACCACGCAGAGGTTAGTTATTGCGTGCATATTGCATTACGAGGAACAAGTCAGATAGGTCATGCAATGCACTGAAACGCGTCTTAGGCGTTTTCCTTTCACCGCACTGAGGTTATTTATTTCGTGCATATTGCATGACGAGGAACAAGTCAGATAAGTCATGCAATGCACTGAAACGAAACACGTCTTAGGCGTTTTCCTTTCACCACGCAGAGGTTATTGCGTGCATATTGCATGACGAGGAACAAGTCAGATAGGTCATGCAATGCACTGAAACACGTCTTAGGCGTTTTCCTTTCACTGAGAAGAGTTTAGTTCTTGCGTGCATATTGCATGACGAGGAACAAGTCACATATGTCATGCAATGCACTGAAACACATCTTAGGCTTTTTCCTTTCACTGCGCAGATGTTAGTTATTGCGTGCATATTGCATGACGAGGAATGACTCAGATAGGTCTTGCAATGCACTGAAACAAGTCTTAGGCGTTTTCCTTTCATCACGCAGAGGTTAGTTTTTGCCTGCATTTTGCATGACGAAGAACAAGCCAGATAGGTCATGCAATGCACTGAAACACGTCTTAGGAGTTTTCATTTCACCGCGCAGAGTTTAGTTCTTGCATGCATATTGCATAACGAGGAAAAAGTCAGATAGGTCATGCAATGCACTGAAACACGTCTTAGGCGTTTTCCATTCACCTCGCAGAGGAGAGTTATTGCATGCATACTACATGACGAGGAACAAGTCTGGTCATGCAATGCACTGAAACACGTCTTAGGCGTTTTCCTTTCACCGCGCAGAGGTTAGTTATTGCGTGCATATTGCATGACGAGGAACAAGCCAGATAGGTCATGCAATGCACTGAAACACATCTTAGGCGTTTTCCTTTCACTGCGCAGAGTTTAGTTCTTATGTGCATATTGCATGACGAGGAACAAGTCAGGTCATGCAATGCACTGAAACACATCTTAGGCGTTTTCCTTTCACTGCGCAGAGTTTGGTTCTTGCATGCATATTGCATGACGAGGAACAAGTCAGATAGGTCATGCAATGCACTGAAACATGTCTTAGGCGATTTCCTTTAACCACGCAGGGGTTAGTTATTGCGTGCATATTGCATGACGAAGAACAAGCCAGATAGGTCATGCAATGCACTGAAACACGTCTTAGGCGTTTTCCTTTCACTGCGCAGAGTTTAGTTCTTATGTGCATATTGCATGACGAGGAACAAGTCAAGTCATGCAATGCACTGAAACACGTCTTAGGCGTTTTCCTTTCACTGCGCAGAATTTAGTTCTTATGTGCATGTTGCATGACGAGGAACAAGTCAGGTCATGCAATGCACTGAAACACATCTTAGGCGTTTTCCTTTTTACCGCGCAGAGTTTAGTTCTTGCATGCATATTGCATGACGAGGAACAAGTCAGATAGGTCATGCAATGCACTGAAACATATCTTAGGTGTTTTCCTTTCACCACGCAGAGGTTAGTTTTTGCCTGCATTTTGCATGACGAAGAACAAGCCAGATAGGTCATGCAATGCACTGAAACACGTCTTAGGAGTTTTCATTTCACCGCGCAGAGTTTAGTTCTTGCATGCATATTGCATAACGAGGAACTAGTCAGATAGGTCATGCAATGCACTGAAACACGTCTTAGGCGTTTTCCATTCACCTCGCAGAGGAGAGTTATTGCATGCATACTACATGACGAGGAACAAGTCTGGTCATGCAATGCACTGAAACACGTCTTAGGCGTTTTCCTTTCACCGCGCAGAGGTTAGTTATTGCGTGCATATTGCATGACGAGGAACAAGCCAGATAGGTCATGCAATGCACTGAAACACATCTTAGGCGTTTTCCTTTCACTGCGCAGAGTTTAGTTCTTATGTGCATATTGCATGACGAGGAACAAGTCAGGTCATGCAATGCACTGAAACACATCTTAGGCGTTTTCCTTTCACTGCGCAGAGTTTGGTTCTTGCATGCATATTGCATGACGAGGAACAAGTCAGATAGGTCATGCAATGCACTGAAACATGTCTTAGGCGATTTCCTTTAACCACGCAGGGGTTAGTTATTGCGTGCATATTGCATGACGAAGAACAAGCCAGATAGGTCATGCAATGCACTGAAACACGTCTTAGGCGTTTTCCTTTCACTGCGCAGAGTTTAGTTCTTATGTGCATATTGCATGACGAGGAACAAGTCAAGTCATGCAATGCACTGAAACACGTCTTAGGCGTTTTCCTTTCACTGCGCAGAATTTAGTTCTTATGTGCATGTTGCATGACGAGGAACAAGTCAGGTCATGCAATGCACTGAAACACATCTTAGGCGTTTTCCTTTTTACCGCGCAGAGTTTAGTTCTTGCATGCATATTGCATGACGAGGAACAAGTCAGATAGGTCATGCAATGCACTGAAACATATCTTAGGTGTTTTCCTTTCACCACGCAGAGGTTAGTTATTGCGTGCATATTGCATGACGAGGAACAAGAAGCTAGATCAGGCAATGCACTGAAACACGTCTTAGGCCTTTTCCTTTCACCGCGCAGCGGTTAGTTATTGCGTGCATATTGCATGACGAGGAACAAGTCAGATAGGTCATGCATTGCACTGAAACACGTCTTAGGCGTTTTCCTTTCACCGCGCAGAGGTTAGTTATTGCGTACATATTGCATGACGAGTAACGACTCAGATAGGTCTTGCAATGCACTGAAACATATCTTAGGCGTTTTCCTTTCACCACGCAGAGGTTAGTTATTGAGTGCATGTTGCATGACGAAGAACAAGCAGATAGGTCAGGCAATGCACTGAAACACGTCTTAGGCTTTTTCCTTTCACCGCGCAGTGGTTATAGAGGTCAATATTATCAATATTCATGACGAGGAACAAGTCAGATAGGTCATGCAATGCACTGAAACACGTCTTAGGCGTTTTCCTTTCACCACGCTGAGTTTATTTATTTCGTTAATATTGCATGACGAGGAACAAGTCAAGTCATGCAATGCTCTGAAACACGTCTTAGGCGTTTTCCTTTCACTGCTCAGAGTTTAGTTCTTATGTGCATATTGCATGACGAGGAGCAAGTCAGGTCTTGCAATGCACTGAAACACGTCTTAGGCGTTTTCCTTTCACCGCGCAGAGGTTATTTATTTCGTGCATATTGCATGACGAGGAACAAGTCAGATGTAATGCAATGCACTGAAACGAAACACGTCTTTGGCGTTTTCCTTTCACCACGCAGAGGTTATTGCGCGCATATTGCATGACGAGGAACAAGTCAGATGGGTCATGCAATGCACTGAAACACGTCTTAGGCGTTTTCCTTTCACCGCGCAGAGGTTGGTTCTTGCGTGCATATTGCATGACGAGGAACAAGTCAGATAGCTCATGCATTGCACTGAAACACGTCTTAGGCGTTTTCCTTTCACCGCGCAGAGGTTAGTTATTGCGTGCATATTTTATGACGAAAAACAAGCCAGATAGGACATGCAATGCACTGAAACACGTCTTAGGCGTTTTCCTTTCACCGCGCAGAATTTAGTTCTTGCATGCATATTGCATGGCGAGGAACAAGTCAGATAGGTCATGCAATGCACTGAAACACGTCTTAGGCGTTTTCCATTCACCTCGCAGAGGAGAGTTATTGCATGCATATTGCATGAGGAGGAACAAGTCAGGTCATGCAATGTACTGAAACATCTTAGGCGTTTTCCTTTCACTGCTTAGAGTTTAGTTCTTGCGTGTATATTGCATGACGAGGAACAAGTCAGGTAGGTCATGCAATGCACTGAAACACGTCTTAGGCATTTTCCTTTCACCGCGCAGAGATTAGTTATTTCGTGCATATTGCATGACGAGAAACAAGTCACATAGGTCATGCAATGCACTGAAACATGTCAGGCGTTTTCCTTTCACCACGCAGAGGTTAGTTATTGCCTGCATATTGCATGACGAAGAACAAGCCATAAAGGTCATGCAATGCACTGAAACACGTCTTAGGCGTTTTCCTTTCACTGCGTAGAGTTTAGTTCTTGCGTGCATATTGCAAGATGAGGAACAAGTCAGATAGGTCATGCAATGCACTTAAACACGTCTTAGGCGTTTTCCTTTCACCACGCAGAGGTTATTGCGTGCATATTGCATGACGAGGAACAAGTCAGATGGGTCATGCAATGCACTGAAACACGTCTTAGGCGTTTTCCTTTCACCGCGCAGAGGTTGGTTCTTGCGTGCATATTGCATGACGAGGAACAAGTCAGATAGGACATGCAATGCACTGAAACACGTCTTAGGCGTTTTCCTTTCACCGCGCAGAATTTATTTCTTGCATGCATATTACATGGCGTGGAACAAGTCAAATAGGTCATGCAATGCACGGCAATGCAAGGTGTTTACGTCTTAGGCGTTTTCCATTCACCTCGCAGAGGAGAGTTATTGCATGCATATTGCATGACGAGGAACAAGTCAGGTCATGCAATGTACTGAAACACATCTTAGGCGTTTTCCTTTCACTGCTTAGAGTTTAGTTCTTGCGTGTATATTGCATGACGAGGAACAAGTCAGGTAGGTCATGCAATGCACTGAAACACGTCTTAGGCATTTTCCTTTCACCGCGCAGAAGTTTGTTATTGCGTGCATATTGCATGACGAAGAACAAGCCATAAAGGTCATGCAATACACTGAAACACGTCTTAGGCGTTTTCCTTTCACTGCGTAGAGTTTAGTTCTTGCGTGCATATTGCAAGATGAGGAACAAGTCAGATAGGTCATGCAATGCACTTAAACACGTCTTAGGCGTGTTCCTTTCACCGCGCAGAGGTTAGTTATTGCGTGCATATTGCATGACGAGGGACAAGTCAGATTGTCATGCAATGCACTGAAACATTTCTTAGACGTTTTCTTTTCACCACGCAGAGGTTGGTTATTGCGTGCATATTGCATGACGAAGAACAAGCCAGATAGGTCATGCAATGCATTGAAACACATCTTAGGCGTTTTCCTTTCACCGCGCAGAGTTTAGTTCTTGCATGCATATTACATGACGAGGAACAAGTCAGATAGGTCATGCAATGCACTGAAACACATCTTAGAGGTTTTCCTTTCACAGCGCAGAGGTTTGTTATTGCGTGCATATTGCATGACGAGGAACAAGTCAGATAGGTCATGCAATGCACTGAAACACATCTTAGAGGTTTTCCTTTCACAGCGCAGAGGTTTGTTATTGCGTGCATATTGCATGACGAAGAACAAGTCAGATAGGTCAAGCAATGCACTGAAACACGTCTTAGGCGTTTTCCTTTCACCGCGCAGAGGTTAGTTATTGCTTGCATATTGCATGACGAGGAACAAGTCAGATTGTCATGCAATGCACTGAAACATTTCTTAGACGTTTTCCTTTCACCACGCAGAGGTTGGTTATTGCATGCATATTGCATGACGAAGAACAAGCCAGACAGGTCATGCAATGCACTGAAACACATCTTAGGCGTTTTCCTTTCACCGCGCAGAGTTTAGTTCTTGCATGCATATTACATGACGAGGAACAAGTCAGATAGGTCATGCAATGCACTGAAACACATCTTAGAGGTTTTCCTTTCACAGCGCAGAGGTTTGTTATTGCGTGCATATTGCATGACGAGGAACAAGTCAGATAGGTCATGCAATGCACTGAAACATTTCTTAGGCGTTTTCCTTTCACCGCGCAGAGGTTAGTTATTGAGTGCATATTGCATGACGAAAAACAAGCCAGATAGGACATGCAATGCACTGAAACACGTCTTAGGCGTTTTACTTTCACCGCGCAGAATTTAGTTCTTGCATGCATATTGCATGGCGAGGAACAAGTCAGATAGGTCATGCAATGCACTGAAACACGTCTTAGGCGTTTTCCATTCACCTCGCAGAGGAGAGTTATTGCATGCATATTGCATGACGAGGAACAAGTCAGGTCATGCAATGTACTGAAACACGTCTTAGGCATTTTCCTTTCACCGCGCAGAGGTTAGTTATTACGTGCATATTGCATGACGAGAAACAAGTCAGATAGGTCATGCAATGCACTGAAACATGTCAGGCGTTTTCCTTTCACCACGCAGAGGTTAGTTATTGCCTGCATATTGCATGACGAAGAACAAGCCATAAAGGTCATGCAATGCACTGAAACACGTCTTAGGCGTTTTCCTTTCACTGCGTAGAGTTTAGTTCTTGCGTGCATATTGCAAGATGAGGAACAAGTCAGATAGGTCATGCAATGCACTTAAACACGTCTTAGGCGTTTTCCATTCACCTCGCAGAGGAGAGTTATTGCGTGCATGTTGCATGACGAGGAACAAGTCAGGTCATGCAATGCACTGAAACACATCTTAGGCGTTTTCCTTTCAACGCGCAGAGGTTAATTATTGTGTGCATATTGCATGACGAAGAACAAGTCAGATAGGTCAAGCAATGCACTGAAAAACGTCTTAGGCGTTTTCCTTTCACTGCGCAGAGTTTAGTTATTGTGTGCATATTGCGTGACGAGGAACAAGTCAGATAGGTCATGCAATGCACTGAAACACGTCTTAGGCGTTTTCCTTTCACCACGCAGAGGTTATTGCGTGCATATTGCATGACGAGGAACAAGTCAGATGGGTCATGCAATGCACTGAAACACGTCTTAGGCGTTTTCCTTTCACCGCGCAGAGGTTGGTTCTTGCGTGCATATTGCATGACGAGGAACAAGTCAGATAGGACATGCAATGCACTGAAACACGTCTTAGGCGTTTTCCTTTCACCGCGCAGAATTTATTTCTTGCATGCATATTACATGGCGTGGAACAAGTCAAATAGGTCATGCAATGCACGGCAATGCAAGGTGTTTACGTCTTAGGCGTTTTCCATTCACCTCGCAGAGGAGAGTTATTGCATGCATATTGCATGACGAGGAACAAGTCAGGTCATGCAATGTACTGAAACACATCTTAGGCGTTTTCCTTTCACTGCTTAGAGTTTAGTTCTTGCGTGTATATTGCATGACGAGGAACAAGTCAGGTAGGTCATGCAATGCACTGAAACACGTCTTAGGCATTTTCCTTTCACCGCGCAGAAGTTTGTTATTGCGTGCATATTGCATGACGAAGAACAAGCCATAAAGGTCATGCAATACACTGAAACACGTCTTAGGCGTTTTCCTTTCACTGCGTAGAGTTTAGTTCTTGCGTGCATATTGCAAGATGAGGAACAAGTCAGATAGGTCATGCAATGCACTTAAACACGTCTTAGGCGTGTTCCTTTCACCGCGCAGAGGTTAGTTATTGCGTGCATATTGCATGACGAGGGACAAGTCAGATTGTCATGCAATGCACTGAAACATTTCTTAGACGTTTTCTTTTCACCACGCAGAGGTTGGTTATTGCGTGCATATTGCATGACGAAGAACAAGCCAGATAGGTCATGCAATGCATTGAAACACATCTTAGGCGTTTTCCTTTCACCGCGCAGAGTTTAGTTCTTGCATGCATATTACATGACGAGGAACAAGTCAGATAGGTCATGCAATGCACTGAAACACATCTTAGAGGTTTTCCTTTCACAGCGCAGAGGTTTGTTATTGCGTGCATATTGCATGACGAGGAACAAGTCAGATAGGTCATGCAATGCACTGAAACACATCTTAGAGGTTTTCCTTTCACAGCGCAGAGGTTTGTTATTGCGTGCATATTGCATGACGAAGAACAAGTCAGATAGGTCAAGCAATGCACTGAAACACGTCTTAGGCGTTTTCCTTTCACCGCGCAGAGGTTAGTTATTGCTTGCATATTGCATGACGAGGAACAAGTCAGATTGTCATGCAATGCACTGAAACATTTCTTAGACGTTTTCCTTTCACCACGCAGAGGTTGGTTATTGCGTGCATATTGCATGACGAAGAACAAGCCAGACAGGTCATGCAATGCACTGAAACACATCTTAGGCGTTTTCCTTTCACCGCGCAGAGTTTAGTTCTTGCATGCATATTACATGACGAGGAACAAGTCAGATAGGTCATGCAATGCACTGAAACACATCTTAGAGGTTTTCCTTTCACAGCGCAGAGGTTTGTTATTGCGTGCATATTGCATGACGAGGAACAAGTCAGATAGGTCATGCAATGCACTGAAACATTTCTTAGGCGTTTTCCTTTCACCGCGCAGAGGTTAGTTATTGAGTGCATATTGCATGACGAAAAACAAGCCAGATAGGACATGCAATGCACTGAAACACGTCTTAGGCGTTTTACTTTCACCGCGCAGAATTTAGTTCTTGCATGCATATTGCATGGCGAGGAACAAGTCAGATAGGTCATGCAATGCACTGAAACACGTCTTAGGCGTTTTCCATTCACCTCGCAGAGGAGAGTTATTGCATGCATATTGCATGACGAGGAACAAGTCAGGTCATGCAATGTACTGAAACACGTCTTAGGCATTTTCCTTTCACCGCGCAGAGGTTAGTTATTACGTGCATATTGCATGACGAGAAACAAGTCAGATAGGTCATGCAATGCACTGAAACATGTCAGGCGTTTTCCTTTCACCACGCAGAGGTTAGTTATTGCCTGCATATTGCATGACGAAGAACAAGCCATAAAGGTCATGCAATGCACTGAAACACGTCTTAGGCGTTTTCCTTTCACTGCGTAGAGTTTAGTTCTTGCGTGCATATTGCAAGATGAGGAACAAGTCAGATAGGTCATGCAATGCACTTAAACACGTCTTAGGCGTTTTCCATTCACCTCGCAGAGGAGAGTTATTGCGTGCATGTTGCATGACGAGGAACAAGTCAGGTCATGCAATGCACTGAAACACATCTTAGGCGTTTTCCTTTCAACGCGCAGAGGTTAATTATTGTGTGCATATTGCATGACGAAGAACAAGTCAGATAGGTCAAGCAATGCACTGAAAAACGTCTTAGGCGTTTTCCTTTCACTGCGCAGAGTTTAGTTATTGTGTGCATATTGCGTGACGAGGAACAAGTCAGATAGGTCATGCAATGCACTGAAACACATCTTAGGCGTTTTCCTTTCACCGCGCAGAGGTTAGTTATTGCGTGCATATTGCATGACGAGGAACAAGTCAGATTGTCATGCAATGCACTGAAACATTTCTTAGACGTTTTCCTTTCACCACGCAGAGGTTGGTTATTGCGTGCATATTGCATGACGAAGAACAAGCCAGATAGGTCATGCAATGCACTGAAACACATCTTAGGCGTTTTCCTTTCACCGCGCAGAGTTTAGTTCTTGCATGCATATTACATGACGAGGAACAAGTCAGATAGGTCATGCAATGCACTGAAACACATCTTAGAGGTTTTTCTTTCACCGCGCAGAGGTTTGTTATTGCGTGCATATTGCATGACGAGGAACAAGTCAGATAGGTCATGCAATGCAATGAAACATTTCTTAGGCGTTTTCCTTTCACCACGCAGAGGTTGGTTATTGCATACATATTGCATGACGAAGAACAAGCCAGATAGGTCATGCAATGCATTGAAACACATTTTAGGCGTTTTCTTTCACAGCGCAGAGTTTAATTCTTGCATGCATATTGCACGACGAGGAACAAGTCAGGTCATGCAATGCACTGAAACACTTTTTAGGCGTTTTCCTTTCACTGCGCAGAGTTTAGTTCTTGCTAGCATATTGCATGACGAGGAACAAGTCAGATAGGTCATGCAATGCACTGAAACACGTCTTAGGCATTTTCCTTTCACCGCGCAGAGGTTAGTTATTGTGTGCATATTGCATGACGAGGAACAAGACAGATAGGTCATGCAATGCACTGAAACATGTCTCAGGCGTTTTCCTTTCACCACGCAGAGGTTAGTTATTGCGTGCACATTGCATGACGAAGAACAAGTCAGATAGGTCATGCAATGCACTGAAACACGTCTTAGGCGTTTTTCTTTCACCACGCAGAGGTTATTGCGTGCATATTGCATGACGAGGAACAAGTCAGATGGGTCATGCAATGCACTGAAACACGTCTTAGGCGTTTTCCTTTCACCGCGCAGAGGTTGGTTCTTGCGTGCATATTGCATGACGAGGAACAAGTCAGATAGCTCATGCATTGCACGGAAACACGTCTTAGGCGTTTTCCTTTCACCGCGCAGAGGTTAGTTATTGCGTGCATATTGCAAGATGAGGAACAAGTCAGATAGGTCATGCAATGCACTTAAACACGTCTTAGGCGTTTTCCTTTCACCGCGCAGAGGTTAGTTATTGCGTGCATATTGCATGACGAGGAACAAGTCAGATTGTCATGCAATGCACTGAAACATGTCTTAGGCGTTTTCCTTTCACCACGCAGAGGTTAGTTATTGCGTGCACATTGCATGACGAAGAACAAGTCAGATAGGTCATGCAATGCGCTGAAACACGTCTTAGGCGTTTTCCTTTCACCGCGCAGAGGTTATTGCGTGCATATTGCATGACGAGGAACAAGTCAGATGGGTCATGCAATGCACTGAAACACGTCTTAGGCGTTTTCCTTTCACCGCGCAGAGGTTGGTTCTTGCGTGCATATTGCATGACGAGGAAAAAGTCAGATAGCTCATGCATTGCACTGAAACACGTCTTAGGCGTTTTCCTTTCACCGCGCAGAGGTTAGTTATTGCGTGCATATTGCATGACGAGAAACAAGTCAGATAGGTCATGCAATGCACTGAAACATGTCAGGCGTTTTCCTTTCACCACGCAGAGGTTAGTTATTGCCTGCATATTGCATGACGAAGAACAAGCCGTAAAGGTCATGCAATGCACTGAAACACGTCTTAGGCGTTTTCCTTTCACTGCGTAGAGTTTAGTTCTTGCGTGCATATTGCAAGATGAGGAACAAGTCAGATAGGTCATGCAATGCACTTAAACACGTCTTAGGCGTTTTCCTTTCACCGCGCAGAGGTTAGTTATTGCGTGCATATTGCATGACGAGGAACAAGTCAGATTGTCATGCAATGCACTGAAACATTTCTTAGACGTTTTCCTTTCACCACGCAGAGGTTGGTTATTGCGTGCATATTGCATGACGAAGAACAAGCCAGATATGTCATGCAATGCACTGAAACACATCTTAGGCGTTTTCCTTTCACCGCGCCGAGTTTAGTTCTTGCATGAATATTACATGACGAGGAACAAGTCAGATAGGTCATGCAATGCACTGAAACACATCATAGAGGTTTTCCTTTCACAGCGCAGAGGTTTGTTATTGCCTGCATATTGCATGACGAGGAACAAGTCAGATAGGTCATGCAATGCACTGAAACACATCTTAGAGGTTTTCCTTTCACAGCGCAGAGGTTTGTTATTGCGTGCATATTGCATGACGAAGAACAAGTCATATAGGTCAAGCAATGCACTGAAACACGTCTTAGGCGTTTTCCTTTCACCGCGCAGAGGTTAGTTATTGCGTGCATATTGCATGACGAGGAACAAGTCAGATTGTCATGCAATGCACTAAAACATTTCTTAGACGTTTTCCTTTCACCACGCAGAGGTTATTTATTGCGTGCATATTGCATGACGAAGAACAAGCAATGCACTGTCAGAACAAAACAAGTCAGATAGGTCAGGCAATGCACTGAAACACGTCTTAGGCTTTTTCCTTTCACCGCGCAGTGGTTATAGAGGTCAATATTATCAATATTCATGACGAAGAACAAGTCAGATAGGTCGTGCAATGCACTGAAACACGTCTTAGGCGTTTTCCTTTCACCACGCTGAGTTTATTTATTTCGTTAATATTGCATGACGAGGAACACGTCAAGTCATGCAATGCTCTGAAACACGTCTTAGGCGTTTTCCTTTCACTGCTCAGAGTTTAGTTCTTATGTGCATATTGCATGACGAGGAGCAAGTCAGGTCTTGCAATGCACTGAAACACGTCTTAGGTGTTTTCCTTTCACCGCGCAGAGGTTATTTATTTCGTGCATATTGCAACAAGTCAGGAACAAGTCAGATGTAATGCAATGCACTGAAACGAAACACGTCTTTGGCGTTTTCCTTTCACCACGCAGAGGCTATTGCGTGCATATTGCATGACGAGGAACAAGTCAGATGGGTCATGCAATGCACTTGAAACACGTCTTAGGCGTTTTCCTTTCACCGCGCAGAGGTTGGTTCTTGCGTGCATATTGCATGACGAGGAACAAGTCAGATAGGACATGCAGTGCACTGAAACACGTCTTAGGCGTTTTCCTTTCACCGCGCAGAATTTAGTTCTTGCATGCATATTGCATTGCGAGGAACAAGTCAGATAGGTCATGCAATGCACTGCAATGCAAGGTGTTTACGTCTTAGGCGTTTTCCATTCACCTCGCAGAGGAGAGTTATTGCATGCATATTGCATGACGAGGAACAAGTCAGATAGGTCATGCAATGCACTGAAACATGTCAGGCGTTTTCCTTTCACCACGCAGAGGTTAGTTATTGTCTGCATATTGCATGACGAAGAACAAGCCATAAAGGTCATGCAATGCACTGAAAAACCTCTTAGGCGTTTTCCTTTCACTGCGTAGAGTTTAGTTCTTGCGTGCATATTGCAAGATGAGGAACAAGTCAGATAGGTCAAGCAATGCACTTAAAAACGTCTTAGGCGTTTTCCTTTCACTGCGCAGAGTTTAGTTATTGTGTGCATATTGCATGACGAGGAACAAGTCAGATAGGTCATGCAATGCACTGAAACACATCTTAGGCGTTTTCCTTTCACCGCGCAGAGGTTAGTTATTGCGTGCATATTGCATGACGAGGAACAAGTCAGATTGTCATGCAATGCACTGAAACATTTCTTAGACGTTTTCCTTTCACCACGCAGAGGTTGGTTATTGCGTGCATATTGCATGACGAAGAACAAGCCAGATAGGTCATGCAATGCACTGAAACACATCTTAGGCGTTTTCCTTTCACCGCGCAGAGTTTAGTTCTTGCATGCATATTACATGACGAGGAACAAGTCAGATAGGTCATGCAATGCACTGAAACATTTCTTAGGCGTTTTCCTTTCACCACGCAGAGGTTGGTTATTGCGTACATATTGCATGACGAAGAACAAGCCAGATAGGTCATGCAATGCACTGAAACACATTTTAGGCGTTTTCCTTTCACAGCGCAGAGTTTAATTCTTGCATGCATATTGCACGACGAGGAACAAGTCAGGTCATGCAATGCACTGAAACACGTTTTAGGCGTTTTCCTTTCACTGCGCAGAGTTTAGTTCTTGCTAGCATATTGCATGACGAGGAACAAGTCAGATAGGTCATGCAATGCACTGAAACACGTCTTAGGCATTTTCCTTTCACCGCGCAGAGGTTAGTTATTGTGTGCATATTGCATGACGAGGAACAAGACAGATAGGTCTTGCTGACCTGCTTTCACCGCGCAGAGGTTATTGCGTGCATATTGCATGACGAGGAACAAGTCAGATATGGTCATTGCATGACCAAGCAATGCACTTAAACACGTCTTAGGCGTTTTCCATTCACCTCGCAGAGGAGAGTTATTGCGTGCATATTGCATGACAAGGAACAAGTCAGATAGGTCATGCAATGCACTGAAACATGTCTTAGGCGTTTTCCTTTCACCACGCAGAGGTTAGTTATTGCGTGCACATTGCATGACGAAGAACAAGTCAGATAGTTCATGCAATGCGCTGAAACACGTCTTAGGCGTTTTCCTTTCACCGCGCAGAGGTTATTGCGTGCATATTGCATGACGAGGAACAAGTCAGATATGGTCATTGCATGACCATGCAATGCACTAAAACACGTCTTAGGAGTTTTCCATTCACCGCGCAGGAGGTTAGTTATTGCGTGCATATTGCATGACGAGGAACAAGTCAGGTCATGCAGTGCACTGAAACACGTCTTAGGCGTTTTCCTTTCACCGCGCAGAGGTTAGTTATTGCGTGCATATGCATTACGAGAAACAAGTTAGATATATCATGCAATGCAACGAAACCCATCTTATGCTGTTTTCTTTTCATTGCTCAGAGTTTAGTTATTTTTGTGCATATGGATAACTTAGGAACAGGTTGGTCAGCATCATTTTTTTCAAGTAAGACGTGGTCCTGGATCAACATATTTTGATGATCCTAAATCAACATTCCTGTCCCAAAATGTTGTTCTTAACCAATCCCTACCCCTAAACCTAACTCTACTCATAACTTTTCCCTTATCAAAAGGTACAAAGGTGAATGACACTGATGTTTAAGTACTTCACTCTGGTTCTAAATCTAAGCCTAAAATTGACATAAACACGTAAACTTGTTCCTCAAATCTGTTATGTTGATTGAAAAGTTGATCCAGGATCAACAATGATGTTGATCCAGGAACATGTGGTACTTGATGAAATCACGCTCACCGAACAAGTTAGATAGGTCATGCAATGCAATGAAACACATCTTAGGTGTTTTCTTTTCATTGCACAGAGGTTAGTTTTTGCGTGGACAGGCCTAATGAGGAAGAAGTTAGATATGTCTTTCAATGCAATTGAAACACATCTTAGTTGTTTTCTTTTCAATGCACAGAGGTCAGTTATTGCGAGCATATGCGTAACGAGGAACAAGTTAGAAAGGTCATGCAATGCAGTGAAACACATCTTAGGTGTTTTCTTTTAATTGCGCAGAGGTTAGTTATCGTATGGATAGGCATAACGAGGAACAAGTCAGATAGGTCAATGCAAATGCATCGAAACACATCTTAGGTGTTTTCTTTTAATTGCACAGAGGTTAGTTATTGCGTGCATGTACAATGCAATCCTAAAGCACATGTATTGCAAATATCTTCGTTACACAAAGAAACAAGTTAGTGTATGCATTATAAATCGATCTCTTTTTTAATGTTTTCTCGTCAAAACAAAAATTAATTAGTTGTAAAATGGAAATGCATGGGAAAGCACTTGTGTTTTATCTTTTCTTTTCAATGCAAAGAAGAACAAGTAAGAAAATTTAAGTATTAAAATGAAACACACATTTCAGCCAGACATATATTTGAGCTACTGAACATATTTCTAGCCCAAAAGTACTTGATCTTGAACTTTCCATACATACTCATTGACTCCAAAAGATGCTTCCTAAGCCATGGAAAAGTCCATATCTGACCTTTTGAACTAATTTCTGGTCAAACGTTCCTCAAAAAGTTTAAAAGGATATAAACTCATAGACTCCTTCTGATGTTATATTTACTTAGGTCAATTTTTGACCTCCAGGAACACATTTATGGCCCACGGTTCCTTGATCTGTGGGTTAATATACCGAGAGATTTACTTCTCATAATGTCATTTCAGCCAGACAAATATTTGACCTACACATATTTCTGGCCCAAAAGTACTTGATCTTGAACTTTCCATACATAATCAAAGACTCCAACAGATGCCTCCCTACATATACATAGAAGTCCATATCTGACCTATTGAACTCATTTCTGGTCAAAAGGTTCTTCAAAAGGTTTTAAACAATATAAACTCATAGACTCCTGATGTTACATTAGCTATACATAGGTCAATTTTTGACCTCCAGGAACACATTTATGGCCTACGGGTATTTGATCTTTGGGTTAAATATACCGAGAGCTTTACTTCTCATGATGTCATTTCAGCCAGACAGATATTTTACCAATTGAACATATTTCTGGCCCAAAAGTACTTGATTTTGTATTTTCCATTTATACTCAGAGACTCCAACAGATCCTTCCTAAGCCATAGAGATGTCCATATCTGAGCTATAGAACTCATTTCTGGTCAAAGGTTCCTCAAAAAGTTTAAAACAACATAAACTTTTAGACTCCTTCTGATATAATATTAGAAATATATAGGTCAATTTTTGACCTCCTGGAACAAATTTATTGCCCAGGGGTCCTTGATCTGTGGGTTAATATACCGAGAGCTGTACTTCTCATGATGTCATTTCAGCCAGAAAGATATTTGACCTACTGATCATATTTCTGGCCCAAAAGTACTTGATCTTGTACTCTCCATTCATACTCATAGACTCCAACAGATGCTTCCGAAGTCATAGAGAAGTCCATATCTGAGCTATTGAACTAATTTCTGGTCAAAGGTTCCTCAAAAAGTTAAAAACAATATAAACTTTTAGACTCCTTCTGATGTTATATTAGATATACACAGGTCAATTTTTGACCTTCAAGAACACATTTAAGGCACATTTCCAGAAGAAAACGTGAAGTGGAGCTTGAAGCGGAAAATCTCACCACCCGGTTGCTAGAGTGTTCTGGGAGGTTGTTACGGTGTTCTGGGTGGTTGCTAGGCGTTTTTTAGCGTATTCTGTGTGGTTGCTATGGTGTTCTGGGTTGTTGCTAGGGTGTTGCTAGGCGGTTGCTGGGTTCTTCCTGGTGGTTGCTAGGGTGTTGCCAAATGGTTGCTGGGGTGTTCTGGTTTGTTGCTTGGGTGTTCTTGGTGGTTGCTAGGGTGTTGCTAGGTGGTTGCTTGGTGGGTTGGAGACTTACTTCTCATGATCTCATTTCATCCAGAAAAAATATTTTACGTAAAGAACATTTTTCTGGCCCAAAAGTACTTGATCTTGAACTTTCCATACATGCTCATAGACTATGTAATATAATATTCTGATGTTTTATTACATAGGTCAATTTTTTAACCTCCAGGGACACTTTTCATGGCACACGAGTGCTTGGTCTGTGGGTTAATATACCGAGAGATTTACTTCTCATGATGTCATTTTAGCCAGACAAATATTTGACCTACTGAACATGTTTATGGCCCAAAAGTACTTGATCTTGAACTTTCCATACATACTCATAGACTCCAGTCGATGCTTCCTAAGCCATAGAGAAGTCCATATTTGAACTATCGAAATCATTTCTGGTCAAAGGTTCCTAAAAAGGTTTTAACAATATAAACTTATAGACTCCTGATGTTACATTAGCTATACATAGGTCAATTTTTGACCTCCAGAAACACATTCATGGCATACGGGTATTTGATCTTTGGGTTAATATTCCGAGAGCTTTACTTTTCATGATGTCATTTCAGCCAGAAAGATATTTGACCTACTGAACATATTTCTGGCCCTAAAGTACTTGATCTTGTATTTTCCATTCATACTAATAGACTCCAACAGATCCTTCCTAAGCCACAGAGAAGTTCATATCTGAGCTATTGAACTCATTTCTGGTCAAAGGTTCCTAAAAAGGTTTTAAACGATATAAACTTATAGACTCCTGATGTTACATTAGCTATACATAGGTCAAATTTTGACCTCCAGAAACACATTTATGGCCCACGGGTATTTGATCTTTGGGTTAATGTACCGAGGGCTTTACTTCTCATGATGTCATTTCAGCCAGATAGATATTTGACCTACTGAACATATTTCTGGCCCAAAAGTGCTTGATCTTGTACTTTCCATTCATACTCATAGACTTCAACAGATGCTTCCCAAGCCATAGAGAAGTCCATATCTGAGCTATTGAACTCATTTCTGGTCAAAGGTTCCTCAAAAAATTTAAAACAATATAAACTTTTTGACTCCTTCTGATGTTATATTAGATATACATAGGTCAATTTTTGACCTCCAGGAACACATTTATGGCACATTTCCAGAAGAAGGGGAGCTTGAAGCGGCAAATCTCACCACCCGGTTTCTCAGGTGTTCTGGGAGGTTGCTACGGTGTTTTGGGTGGTTGCTAGGTGTTTTTTAGGGTATTCTGGGTGATTGCTATGGTGTTCCGGGTGGTTGCTAGGGTGTTGCTGGGGTGTTCCTGGTGGTTGCTAGGGTGTTGCCATATGGTTGCTGGGGTGTTCTGGTTTGTTGCTAGGGTGTTCTCGGTGGTTGCTATGGTGTTGCTAGGTGGTTGCTAGGGTGTTCTGGTGGGTTGGAGATTTACTTCTCATGATGTCATTTCAGCCAGAAAAATATTTTACGTAAAGAACAATTTTCTGGCCAAAAAGTACTTGATCTTGAACTTTACATACATGCTCATAGACTATGTAATATAACATTCTGATGTTTTATTACATAGGTCAATTTTTGACCTCCAGGAACACTTTTCATGGCACACTGGTGCTTGATCTGTGGGTTAATATACCGAGAGATTTACTTCTCATGATGTCAATGTAGCCAGACAAATATTTGACCTATGAAACATGTTTGTGGCCCAAAAGTACTTGATCTTGAACTTTCCATACATACTCATAGACTCCAGTCGATGCTTCCTAAGCCACAGAGAAGTCCATATCTGAAATATTGAAATCATTTCTGGTCAAAGGTTCCTCAGAAGGTTTTAAACGATATAAACTTATAGACTCCTGATGTTACATTAGCTATACATAGGTCAATTTTTGACCTCCAGAAACACATTCATGGCATACGGGTATTTGATCTTTGGGTTAATATTCCGAGAGCTTTACTTTTCATGATGTCATTTCACCCAGAAAGATATTTGACCTACTGAACATATTTCTGTCCCAAAAGTACTTGATCTTGTTTTTTCCATTCATACTCATAGACTCCAACAGATCCTTCCTAAGCCATAGAGATGTCCATATCTGAGCTATTGAACTTATTTCTGGTCAAAGATTCCTCAAAAGGTTTTAAACAATATAAACTTATAGACTCCTGATGTTACATTAGCTACGGTGTTCTGGGTGGTTGCTAGGGTGTTGCTAGGTGGTGGCTAGGGTGTTCTGGTGGGTTGGAGATTTACTTCTCATGATGTCATTTCAGCCAAAAAAATATTTTACGTAAAGAACATTTTTCTGGCCCAAAAGTACTTGATCTTGAACTTTCCATATATACTCATAGACTATGTAATATAACATTCAATTTTTGACCTCCAGGAACACTTTTCATGGCACACGGGTGCTTGATCTGTGGGTTAATATACCGAGAGCTTTACTTCTCATGATGTCATTTCAGACAGAAAGATATTTGACCCAATGAACATATTTCTGGCCCAAAAGTACTTGATCTTGAACTTTCCATATATACTCATAGACTCCAACAGATGCTTCCTAAGCCATAGAGAAGTCAGTATCTGACCTATTAAACTCATTTCTGGTCAAAGGTTCCTCAAAAGTTTTTTAAACAAATATGAACTTATAGACTCCTGATGTTACATTAGCTATACATAGGTCAATTTTTGACCTCCAGAAACACATTTATGGCCCACGGGTATTTGATCTTTAGGTTAATATACCGAGAGCTTTACTTCTCATGATGTCATTTCAGCCAGATAAATATTTGACCTCCTTCTGATGTTATATAAGATACATAGGTCAATTTTTGACCTCCAAGAACATATTTATGTCCCACGGGTACTTGATCTGTGGGTTCATATACCGATGGATTTACTACTCATGATGTCAATTAACTCATTTCTGGTCAAAGGTTCCTCAAAAAGTTTAAAACAATATAAACTTTTAGACTCTTTCTGATTTTATATTAGCTATACATAGGTCATTTTTTGACCACCAGGAACACATTTAATGCACATTTCCAGAAGAAAATGTGAAGTGGAGCCTGAAGTGGCAAATCTCACCACCCGGTTGCTAGGGTTTTCTGGGTGGTTGCTACGGTGATGTTGGTGGTTTCTAGGCATTTATTAGGGTATTCTGGGTGGTTGCTATGGTGTTTGTATGCGGTTGTTTGGGTATTCTGGGTGGTTGCCAAGGTGCTAATGTTGCTAGGGTGTTGTTATGCGGTTGCCAGGTTGTTCTTGATGGTTGTTAGGGTGTTGCTAGGTGGTTGCTGGGGTGTTCTTGTTTGCTGCTAGGGTGTTCTGAGTGGTTACTAGGGTGTTGCTATGGTGTTTTAGGTGGTTACTATGGTATTCTGGGTCGTTGCTATGGTGTTACCAGGTGGTTGGTAGTGTTCACTTATAGTTACTATAGAGTTTCTGTTATATTTTAGGCATGATTTAGCTCTTAACTAATCGATTATTTTATTACATTTCATGTTTATATTGTTTGAAATCTTTTGAGGAACCTTTTACCATAACAATATAAACTTATTGACTCCTTCTGATATTGTATTAGCTATACATAGGTCAATTTTTGACCTCCAGGAACATATTTATGGCACATTTCCAGAAGAAAATGTGAAGTGGTGCTTGCAGTGGCAAATCTCACCACCCGGTTGCTAATGTGTTCCCGGTGGTTGCTACAGTGTTCTGGATGGTTGCTAGGCCGTTGTTAGGGTAGTCTGTGTGGTTGCTAGGGTGTTGCTAGGTGGTTGCTAGGGTGTTCTGCTAGGCGGTTGCCAGGGTGGTCTTGTTAGGTGTTGCTAAGGTGATCTCGTTGGTTGCTCGTTGGTTGCTAGGGTGTTCTGGGTGGTTGCTAGGGTGTTTTAGGTGGTTACTATGGTAGTCTGTGTGGTTCCTATGGTGTTTCTAGGTGGTTGGTAGTGTCCACAAATGGTTACTATAGAGTTTTTATAAAGTTTTTGGCAATTGATTTCTGGCCCAAATCAATTTTTGATTTTGATTATGTATCATCAAAAGGTAGTTAAAATAAGGACTCTTGTATGGCTTCAGTAACATCAAAATGAGTTAATAAGTATGTTTAGACCATTCAAGATCAAGTACTCGTGTGCCACAACACTGTTCAGTAGGTCAAAAAGGAACCTATCTATAGCTCATGTAATATCAGAAGGAGTCTCATAGTTTTTCTTGTTTAAAAACTTTTGAGGACCCTTTGACCAGAAATGAGTTAAATACATAAGATGTGGACATTCTATATGGCTTAAGAAGCATCAAAAGGAGTCTATGAGAATTTATAGAAAGTTCGAGACCTAGTACTCGTGGGCCAGGACTATGTTTGTGGGTCAAATAGAAACCTCTAGTTCTAGGAAGCATAAGAAGTAGTCTATTTAGCATGTATAGAAAGTTCAATATCAGGAACTCGTGGGACAGATACATGTTCAGTCAAATTTCAGTCAAATATCTTCCTGCTCATAAAACATCATAAGTTATAAATATCAATGTATAGTAACCTAACGATCAAATACCCTTTGACCAGAAATGAGTTCAATGGGTCAGATCTAAACAATCCATGTGGCTAATATGTTCATTAGGTAAAATAAGGACTCTTGTATGGCTTCAGTAACATCAAAAGGAGTCAATGAGTATGTTTAGAAAGTTTAAGATCTAGTACTTGTGGGCCAGAACTATGTTCAGTAGGTCAAATAAGGAACCTTTGTATAGCTTATATATCATCAAAATGTGTCTATAAACTTATATTGTTTAAAAACTTTTGAGGACCCTTTTACCAGAAATGAGCTCAATAGCTATACCATGCACTGTAAAGTGACATCTCATATGATGTTTTCTCGTCTGTGCACAAATAAAATAGTTTGTAAAATAAAAATGCATGCAAAATCACATTATATAATTTCATTTCAGCGAGGAACAAGTCAGATAGATCATGCAATGCACTGAAACACGTCTTAGGCGTTTTCCTTTCACCACGCAGAGGTTAGTTATTGCGTGTATATTGCATGACGAAGAACAAGCCAGATAGGTCATGCAATGCACTGAAACACGTCTTAGGAGTTTTCATTTCACCGCGCAGAGTTTAGTTCTTGCATGCATATTGCATGACGAGGAGCAAGTCTGGTCAAGCAATGCACTTAAACACATCTTAGGTGTTTTCCTTTCACTGCGCAGAATTTAGTTCTTGCGTGCATATTGCATGACGAGGAACAAGTCAGATAGGTCATGCAATATGCACTGAAACATGTCTTAGGTGTTTTCCTTTCACCACGCAGAGGTTAGTTATTGCATGCATATTGCATGACGAAAAACAAACCAGATAGGTCATGCAATGCACTGAAACACGTCTTAGGCGTTTTCCTTTCACCGCGCAGAGTTTAGTTCTTGAATGCATATTGCAAGACTAGGAACAAGTCAGATAGGTCATGCAATGCACTGAAATATGTCTTAGGCGTTTTCCATTCACCTCGCAGAGGAGAGTTATTGCATGCATATTGCATGACGAAGAACATGTCTGGTCAAGCAATGCACTTAAACACATCTTAGGAGTTTTCATTTCACCGCGCAGAGTTTAGTTCTTGCATGCATATTGCATGACGAGGAACAAGTCTGGTCAAGCAATGCATTTAAACATATCTTAGGAGTTTTCCTTTCATTGCGCAGAGTTTAGTTCTTGCGTGCATATTGCATGACGAGAAACAAGTCAGATAGGTCATGAAATCCACTGAAACACGTCTTAGGTGTTTTCCTTTCACTGCGCAGAGGTTAGTTATTTCGTGCATATTGCATGACGAGGAACAAGTCAGATAGTTCATGCAATGCACTGAAACATGTCTTAGGCGTTTTCCTTTCACCACGCAGAGGTTAGTTATTGCGTGCATATTGCTTGACGAAGAACAAGCGAGATAGGTCATGCAATGCACTGAAACACGTCGTAGGTGTTTTCATTTCACCGCTTTTCCTTTCACCACGCAGAGGTTAGTTATATTGCATGACGAAGAACAAGCCAGATAGGTCATGCAATGCACTGAAACACGTCTTAGGCGTTTTCCTTTCACCGCGCAGAGTTTAGTTCTTGCAAGCATATTGCACGACTAGGAACAAGACAGTTAGGTCATGCAATGCACTGAAACACGTCTTAGGCGTTTTCCATTCACCTCGCAGAGGAGAGTTATTGCATGCATATTGCATGACGAGGAACAAGTCTGGTCAAGCAATGCACTTAAACAAATCTTAGGCGTTTTGCTTTCACTGCGCAGAGTTTAGTTCTTGCGTGCATATTGCATGACGAGGAACAAGCCAGATAGGTCATGCAATGCACTGAATCATGTCTTAGGTGGTTTCCTTTCACCACGCAGAGATTAGTTATTACGTGCATATTGCATGGCGAAGAACAAGCCAGAGAGGTCATGCAATGCACTGAAACACGTCTTAGGCGTTTTCCTTTCACTGCGTAGAGTTTAGTTCTTGCATGCATATTGCATGACGAGGAACAAGTCAGATAGGTCATGCAATGCACTGAAACACGTCTTAGGAGTTTTCATTTCACCGCGCAGAGTTTAGTTCTTGCATGCATATTGCATGACGAGGAACAAGTCTGGTCAAGCAATGCACTTAAACACATCTTAGGCGTTTTCCTTTCACTGCGCAGAGTTTAGTTCTTGCGTGCATATTGCATGACGAGAAACAAGTCAGATAGATCATGCAATGCACAGAAACACATCTTAGGCGTTTTCCTTTCACTGCGCAGAGGTTGTTATTGCGTGCATATTGCAAGACGAGGAACAAGTCAGATAGTTCATGCAATGCACTGAAATATGTCTTAGGCGTTTTCCTTTCACCACGCAGAGGTTAGTTATTGCTTGCATATTGCATGACGAAGAACAAGCCAGATAGATCATGCAATGCACTGAAACACGTCGTAGGAGTTTTCATTTCACCTCTTTTCCTTTCACCACGCAGAGGTTAGTTATTGCGTGCATATTGCATGACGAAGTACAAGTCAGATAGGTCATGCAATGCACTGAAACACGTCTTAGGCGTTTTCCTTTCACCGCGCAGAGTTTAGTTCTTGCATGCATATTGCACGACTAGGAACAAGTCAGATAGGTCATACAATGCACTGAAACACGTCTTAGGCGTTTTCCCTTCACCTCGCAGAGGAGAGTTATTGCATGCATATTGCATGACGAGGAACAAGTCTGGTCAAGCATACACTTAAACACATCTTAGGCGTTTTCCTTTCACTGCGCAGAGTTTAGTTCTTGCTTTATATTGTATGACGAGAAACAAGTCAGATAGGTCATGCAATGCACTGAAACACGTCGTAGGTGTTTTTCTTTTACCGCGCGGAGGTTAGTTATTGCATGCATATTGCATGACGAGGAACAAGTCTGGTCAAGCAATGCACTTAAACACATCTTAGGCGTTTTCCTTTCACTGCGCAGAGTTTAGTTCTTGCTTTATATTGTATGACGAGAAACAAGTCAGATAGGTCATGCAATGCACTGAAACATTTCTTAGGCGTTTTCCTTTCACCGCGCAGAGGTTAGTTATTTCGTGCATATTGCATGACGAAGAACAAGCCAGATAGGTCATGCAATGCACTGAAACACATTTTAGGCGTTTTCCTTTCACAGCGCAGAGTTTAATTCTTGCATGCATATTGCTCGACGAGGAACAAGTCAGGTCATGCAATGCACTGAAACACGTCTGAGGCGTTTTCCTTTCACCGCGCAGAGGTTAGTTATTTCGTGCATATTGCATGACGAAGAACAAGCCAGATAGGTCATGCAATGCACTGAAACACATTTTAGGCGTTTTCCTTTCACAGCGCAGAGTTTAATTCTTGCATGCATATTGCATGACGAGGAACAAGTCAGGTCATGCAATGCACTGAAACACGTCTTAGGCGTTTTCCTTTCACTGCGCAGAGTTTAGTTCTTGCTAGCATATTGCATGACGAGGAACAAGTCAGATAGGTCATGCAATGCACTGAAACACGTCTTAGGCATTTTTCTTTCACCGCGCAGAGGTTAGTTATTGCGTGCATATTGCATGACGAGAACAAGACAGATAGGTCATGCAATAAACTTAAACACGTCTTAGGCGTTTTCCATTCACCTCGCAGAGGAGAGTTATTGCGTGCATATTGCATGACAAGGAACAAGTCAGATAGGTCATGCAATGCACTGAAACATGTATTAGGCGTTTTCCTTTCACCACGCAGAGGTTAGTTATTGCGTGCACATTGCATGACGAAGAACAAGTCAGATAGGTCATGCAATGCACTGAAACACGTCTTAGGCGTTTTCCTTTCACCACGCAGGAGGTTAGTTATTGCGTGCATATTGCATGACGAGGAACAAGTCAGATAGGTCATGCAGTGCACTGAAACACGTGTTAGCCGTTTTCCTTTTACCGCGCAGAGATTAGTTTTTGCGTGCATATGCATTACGAGAAACAAGTTAGATAGGTCATGCAGTGCACTGAAACACGTCTTAGGCGTTTTCCTTTCACCGCGCAGAGGTTAGTTATTGCGTGCATATGCATTACGAGAAACAAGTTAGATATATCATGCAATGCAACGAAACCCATCTTATGGTGTTTTCTTTTCATTGCTCAGAGTTTAGTTATTTTTGTGCATATGGGTAACTTAGGAACAGGTTGGTCAGCGTCATTTTTTTCAAGTAAGACGTGGTCCTGGATCAACATATTTTGATGATCCTAAATCAACATTCCTGTCCCAAAATGTTGTTCTTAACCAATCCCTACCCCTAAACCTAACTCTACTCATAACTTTTCCCTTATCAAAAGGTACAAAGTTGAATGACACTGATGTTTAAGCTACTTCACTCTGGTTCCAAATCTAAGCCTAAAATTGAAATATACACGTAAACTTGTTCCTCAAATCTGTTTTGTTGATTGAAAAGTTGATCCAGGATCAACAATGATGTTGATCCAGGAACATGTGGAACTTGATGAAATCACGTTCACCGAACAACTTAGATAGGTCATGCAATGCAATGAAACACATCTTAGGTGTTTTCTTTTCATTGCACAGAGGTTAGTTATCGTATGGATAGGCATAACGAGGAACAAGTCAGATAGGTCAATGCAAATGCATCGAAACACATCTTAGGTGTTTTCTTTTAATTGCACAGAGGTTAGTTATTGCGTGCATGTACAATGCAATCCTAAAGCACATGCATTGCAAATATCTTCGTTGCACAAAGGAACAATTTAGTGTATGCAGTATAAATCGATCTCTTTTGTAATGTTTTCTCGTCAAAACACAAGTTAATTAGTTGTAGAATGGAAATGCATGGGAAAGCACTTGTGTTTTATCTTTTCTTTTCAATGCAAAGAAGAACAAGTTATAAAATTTAAGTATTGCAATGAAACACACATTTCAGCCAGACATATATTTGACCTACCAAACATATTTCTAGCCCAAAAGTACTTGATCTTGAACTTTCCATACATACTCATAGACTCCAAAAGATGCTTCCTAAGCCATGGAAAAGTCCATATCTGACCTTTTGAACTAATTTCTGGTCAAACGTTCCTCAAAAAGTTTAAAACGATATAAACTCATAGACTCCTTCTGATGTTATATTTACTTAGGTCAATTTTTGACCTCCAGGAACACATTTATGGCCCACGGTTCCTTGATCTGTTGGTTAATATACTGAGAGATTTACTTCTCATAATGTCATTTCAGCCAGACAAATATTTGACCTACTGAACTTATTTCTGGCCCAAAAGTACTTGATCTTGAACTTTCCATACATAATCAAAGACTCCAACAGAAGCCTCCCTACATATACATAGAAGTCCATATCTGACCTATTGAACTCATTTCTGGTCAAAAGGTTCTTCAAAAGGTTTTAAACAATATAAACTCATAGACTCCTGATGTTACATTAGCTATACATAGGTCAATTTTTGACCTCCAGAAACACATTTATGGCTTACGGGTATTTGATCTTTGGGTTAAATATACCGAGAGCTTTACTTCTCATGATGTCATTTCAGCCAGACAGATATTTTACCAATTGAACATATTTCTGGCCCAAAAGTACTTGATTTTGTATTTTCCATTTATACTCAGAGACTCCAACAGATCCTTCCTAAGCCATAGAGATGTCCATATCTGAGCTATAGAACTCATTTCTGGTCAAAGGTTCCTCAAAACGTTTAAAACAATATAAACTTTTAGACTCCTTCTGATATAATATTAGAAATACATAGGTCAATTCTTGACCTCCTGGAACAAATTTATTGCCCAGGGGTCCTTGATCTGTGGGTTAATATACCGAGAGCTGTACTTCTCATGATGTCATTTCAGCCAGAAAGATATTTGACCTACTGATCATATTTCTGGCCCAAAAGTACTTGATCTTGTACTCTCCATTCATACTCATAGACTCCAACAGATGCTTCCGAAGTCATAGAGAAGTCCATATCTGAGCTATTGAACTAATTTCTGGTCAAAGGTTCCTCAAAAAGTTAAAAACAATATAAACTTTTAGACTCCTTCTGATGTTATATTAGATATACAAAGGTAAATTTTTGACCTTCAAGAACACATTTAAGGCACATTTCCAGAAGAAAACGTGAAGTGAAGCTTGAAGCGGCAAATCTCACCACCCGGTTGCTAGAGTGTTTAGGGAGGTTGTTACGGTGTTCTGAGTGGTTGCTAGGCGTTTTTTAGCGTATTCTGTGTGGTTGCTATGGTGTTCTGGGTTGTTGCTAGGGTGTTGCCTAGCGGTTGCTGGGGTGTTCCTGGTGGTTGCTAGGGTGTTGCCAAATGGTTGCTGGGTGTTCTGGTTTGTTGCTTGGGTGTTCTTGGTGGTTGCTAGGGTGTTGCTAGGTGGTTGCTTGGTGGGTTGGAGACTTACTTCTCATGATCTCATTTCATCCAGAAAAAATATTTTACGTAAAGAATATTTTTCTGGCCAAAAAGTATTTGATCTTGAACTTTCCATACATGCTCATAGACTATGTAATATAACATTCTGATGTTTTATTACATAGGTCAATTTTTGACCTCCAGGAACACTTTTCATGGCACACTGGTGCTTGATCTGTGGGTTAATATACCGAGAGATTTACTTCTCATGATGTCAATGTAGCCAGACAAATATTTGACCTATGGAACATGTTTATGGCCCAAAAGTACTTGATCTTGAACTTTCCATACATACTCATAGACTCCAGTCGATGCTTCCTAAGCCATAGAGAAGTCCATATCTGAAATATTGAAATCATTTCTGGTCAAAGGTTCCTCAGAAGGTTTTAATCGATATAAACTTATAGACTCCTGATGTTACATTAGCTATACATAGGTCAATTTTTGACCTCCCATTCATGGCATACTGGTATTTGATCTTTGGGTTAATATACCGAGAGCTTTACTTTTCATGATGTCATTTCAGCGAGAAAGATATTTGACCTACTGAACATATTTCTGTCCCAAAAGTACTTGATCTTGTTTTTTCCATTCATACTCATAGACTCCAACAGATCCTTCCTAAGCCATAGAGATGTCCATATCTGAGCTATTGAACTTATTTCTGGTCAAAGGTTCCTCAAAAGGTTTTAAACAATATAAACTTATAGACTCCTGATGTTACATTAGCTACGGTGTTCTGGGTGGTTGCTAGGGTGTTGCTAGGTGGTGGCTAGGGTGTTCTGGTGGGTTGGAGATTTACTTCTCATGATGTCATTTCAGCCAAAAAAATATTTTACGTAAAGAACATTTTTCTGGCCCAAAAGTACTTGATCTTGAACTTTCCATATATACTCATAGACTATGTAATATAACATTCAATTTTTGACCTCCAGGAACACTTTTCATGGCACACGGGTGCTTGATCTGTGGGTTAATATACCGCGAGATTTACTTCTCATGATGTCATTTCAGCTACACAAATATTTGACCTACTGAACATGTTTATGGTCCAAAAGAACTTGATCTTGAACTTTCCATACATACTCAGAGACTGCAGTCGATACTTCCTAAGCCATAGAGAAGTCCATATCTGAACAATTGAAATCATTTCTGGTCAAAGGTTCCTCAAATGTTTTAAACAATGTAAACTTATAGACTCCTGATGTTACATTAGCTATACATAGGTCAATTTTTGACCTCTAGAAACACATTTATGGCATACGGGTATTTGATCTCTGGGCTAATATACCGAGAACTTTACTTCTCATGATGTCATTTCAGACAAAGATATTTGACCCAATGAACATATTTCTGGCCCAAAAGTACTTGATCTTGAACTTTCCATATATACTCATAGACTCCAACAGATGCTTCCTAAGCCATAGAGAAGTCAGTATCTGACCTATTAAACTCATTTCTGGTCAAAGGTTCCTCAAAAGTTTTTAAACAAATATGAACTTATAGACTCCTGATGTTACATTAGCTATACATAGGTCAATTTTTGACCTCCAGAAACACATTTATGGCCCACGGGTATTTGATCTTTAGGTTAAAATACAGAGAGCTTTACTTCTCATGATGTCATTTCAACCAGATAAATATTTGACCTCCTTCTGATGTTATATAAGATACATAGGTCAATTTTTGACCTCCAAGAACATATTTATGTCCAACGGGTACTTGATCTGTGGGTTCATTCCGATGGATTTACTTCTCATTATGTCAATGAACTCATTTCTGGTCAAAGGTTCCTCAAAAAGTTTAAAACAATATAAACTTTTAGACTCTTTCTGATTTTATATTAGCTATACATAGGTCATTTTTTGACCACCAGGAACACATTTAATGCACATTTCCAGAAGAAAATGTGAAGTGGAGCCTGAAGTGGCAAATCTCACCACCCGGTTGCTAGGGTTTTCTGGGTGGTTGCTACGGTGATGTTGGTGGTTTCTAGGCATTTATTAGGGTATTCTGGGTGGTTGCTATGGTGTTTGTATGCGGTTGTTTGGGTATTCTGGGTGGTTGCCAAGGTGCTAATGTTGCTAGGGTGTTGCTATGCGGTTGCCAGGTTGTTCTTGATGGACGTTAGGGTGTTGCTAGGTGGTTGCTGGGGTGTTCTTGTTTGCTGCTAGGGTGTTCTGAGTGGTTACTAGGGTGTTGCTAGGGTGTTTTAGGTGGTTACTATGGTATTCTGGGTCGTTGCTATGGTGTTACCAGGTGGTTGGTAGTGTTCACTTATAGTTACTATAGAGTTTCTGTTATATTTTTGGCATGATTTAGCTCTTAACTAATCGATTATTTTATTACATTTCATGTTTATATTGTTTGAAATCTTTTGAGGAACCTTTTACCATAACAATATAAACTTATAGACTCCTTCTAATATTGTATTAGCTATACATAGGTCAATTTTTGACCTCCAGGAACATATTTATGTCACATTTCCAGAAGAAAATGTGAAGTGGTGCTTGCAGTGGCAAATCTCACCACCCGGTTGCTAAGGTGTTCCCGGTGGTTGCTACAGTGTTCTGGATGGTTGCTAGGCCGTTGTTAGGGTAGTCTGTGTGGTTGCTAGGGTGTTGCTAGGTGGTTGCTAGGGTGTTCTGGGTGGTCTCTAGGGGGTTGCTAGGCGATTGCCAGGCTGGTCTTGTTGCTAAGGTGATCTCGTTGGTTGCTCGGTGGTTGCTATGGTGTTCTGGGTGGTTGCTAGGGTGTTTTAGGTGGTTACTATGGTAGTCTGTGTGGTTCCTATGGTGTTTCTAGGTGGTTGGTAGTGTCCACAAATGGTTACTATAGAGTTTTTTATAAAGTTTTTGGCAATTGATTTCTGGCCCAAATCAATTTTTGATTTTAATATGTATCATCAAAAGGTAGTTAAAATAAGGACTCTTGTATGGCTTCAGTAATATCAAAAGGAGTTAATGAGTATGTTTAGACCATTCAAGATCAAGTACTCGTGTGCCACAACTCTGTTCAGTAGGTCAAAAAGGAACCTATCTATAGCTCATGTAATATCAGAAGGAGTCTCATAGTTTTTCTTGTTTAAAAACTTTTGAGGACCCTTTGACCAGAAATGATTTAAATACATAAGATGTGGACATTCTATATGGCTTAAGAAGCATCAAAAGGAGTCTATGAGAATTTATAGAAAGTTCGAGACCTAGTACTCGTGGGCCAGGACTATGTTTGTGGGTCAAACAGAAACCTCTAGTTCTAGGAAGCATAAGAAGTAGTCTATTTAGTATGTATAGAAAGTTCAATATCAGGAACTCGTGGGACAGATACATGTTCAGTCAAATATCTTCCTGCTCATAAAACATCATAAGTTATAAATATCAATGTATAGTAACCTAACGATCAAATACCCTTTGACCAGAAATAAGTTCAATGGGTCAGATATAAACAATCCATGTGGCTAATATGTTCATTAGGTAAAATAAGGACTCTTGTATGGCTTCAGTAACATCAAAAGGAGTCAATGAGTATGTTTAGAAAGTTTAAGATCTAGTACTTGTGGGCCAGAACTATGTTCAGTAGGTCAAATAAGGAACCTTTGTATAGCTTATATATCATCAAAATGTGTCTATAAACTTATATTGTTTAAAAACTTTTGAGGACCCTTTTACCAGAAATGAGCTCAATAGCTATACCATGCACTGTAAAGTGACATCTCATATGATGTTTTCTCGTCAGTGCACAAATAAAATAGTTTGTAAAATAAAAATGCATGCAAAATCACATTATATATTTTCATTTCAGCGAGGAACAAGTCAGATAGGTCATGCAATGCACTGAAACACGTCTTAGGCGTTTTCCTTTCACCGCGAAGAGGTCAGTTATTTCGTGCATATTGCATGACGAGGAACAAGTCATATAGTTCATGCAATGCACTGAAACATTTCTTAGGCGTTTTCCTTTCACCACGCAGAGGTTAGTTAATGCTTGCATATTGCAAGACGAAGAACAAGCCAGATAGGTCATGCACTGAAACACGTCTTAGGAGTTTTCATTTCACCGCACAGAGTTTAGATCTTGCATGCATATTGCATGACGAGGAACAAGTCTGGTCAAGCAATGCACTTAAACACATCTTAGGCGTTTTCCTTTCATTGCGCAGAGTTTAGTTCTTGCGTGCATATTGCATGACGAGGAACAAGTCAGGTAGGTCATGCAATATGCACTGAAACATGTCTTAGGTGTTTTCCTTTCACCACGCAGAGGTTAGTTATTGCGTGCATATTGCATGAGGAAGAACAAGCCAGATAGGTCATGCAATGCACTGAATCACGTCTTAGGCGTTTTCCTTTCACTGCGCAGACTTTAGTTCTTGCATGCATATTGCATGACTAGGAACAAGTCAGATAGGTCATGCAATGCACTGAAACACGTCTTAGGCGTTTTCCATTCACCTCGCAGAGGAGAGTTATTGCATGCATATTGCATAACGAGGAACAAGACTGGTCAAGCAATGCACTTAAACACATCTTAGCAGTTTTCATTTCACCGCTTTTCCTTTCACCACGCAGAGGTTAGTTATTGCGTGCATATTGCATGAGGAAGAACAAGCCAGATAGGTCATGCAATGCACTGAAACATGTCTTAGGCGTTTTCCTTTCACCACGCAGAGATTAGTTATTGCGTGCATATTGCATGACGAAGAACAAGTCAGATAGGTCATGCAATGCACTGAAACATGTCTTAGGCATTTTCCATTCACCACGCAGAGGTTAGTTATTGCGTGCATATTGCATGACGAAGAACAAGCCAGATAGGTCATGCAATGCACTGAAACAAGTCTTAGGCGTTTTCCTTTCACCGCGCAGAGTTTAGTTCTTGAATGCATATTGCAAGACTAGGAACAAGTCAGACAGGTCATGCAATGCACTGAAATACGTCTTAGGCGTTTTCCATTCACCTCGCAGAGGAGAGTTATTGCATGACGAGGAACAAGTCTGGTCAAGCAATGCACTTAAACACATCTTAGGCGTTTTCCTTTCACTGCGCAGAGTTAAGTTCTTGCGTGCATATTGCATGACGAGGAACAAGTCAGAGAGGTCTTAAAATGCACTGAAACACGTCTTAGGCGTTTTCCTTTCACCGCGCAGGGGTTAGTTATTTCTTGCATATTGCATGACGAAGAACAAGCCAGATAGATCATGAAATGCACTGAAACACGTCTTAGGTGTTTTCATTTCACCGTGCAGAGTTTAGTTCTGCATGCATATTGCATGACGTGGAACAAGTCTGGTCAAGCAATGTACTTAAACACATCTTAGGCGTTTTCCTTTCACTGCGCAGAGTTTAGTTCTTGCGTGCATATTACATGACGAAAAACAAGTCAGATAGGTTATGCAATGCACTGAAACACGTCGTAATTGTTTTTCTTTTACCGCGCAGAGGTTAGTTATTGCGTGCATATTGCATGACGAGGAACAAGTCAGATAAATCATGCAATGCACTTAAACACGTCTTAGGCGTTTTCATTTCACCAAGCAGAGGTTAGATTATTGTGTGAATATTGCATGACGAGGAACGAGTCAGATAGGTCTTGCAATGCACTGAAACACGTCTTAGGCGTTTTCCTTTCACCGCGCAGAGGTTAGTTATTTCGTGCATATTGCATGACGAAGAACAAGCCAGATAGGTCATGAAATGCACTGAAACACGTCTTAGGTGTTTTCATTTCACCGTACAGAGTTTAGTTCTTGCATGCATATTGCATGACGTGGAACAAGTCTGGTCAAGCAATGCACTTAAACACATCTTAGGCGTTTTCCTTTCACTGCGCAGAGTTTAGTTCTTGCGTGCATATTGCATGACGAGAAACAAGTCAGATAGGTCATGCAATGCACTGAAACACGTCTTAGGCGTTTTCCTTTCACTGCGTAGAGTTTAGTTCTTGCATGCATATTGCATGACGAGGAACAAGTCAGATAGGTCATGCAATGCACTGAAACATGTCTTAGGCGTTTTCCTTTCACCACGCAGAGTTTAGTTATTGCGTGCATATTGCATGACGAAGAACAAGCCATATAGGTCATGTAATACACTGAAACACGTCTTAGGCGTTGTCCTCTCACTGCGTAGAGTTTAGTTCAAGTCAGATAGGTCATGCAATGCACTTAAACACGTCTTAGGCGTTTTCCATTCACCTCACAGAGGAGAGTTATTGCGTGCATATTGCATGAGGAGGAACAAGTCAGGTCATGCAATGCACTGAAACCTATCTAAGGCGTTTTCCTTTCACCGCGCAGACGATATTTATTGCGTGCATATTGCATGACGAGGAACAAGTCAGATAGGTCATGCAATGCACTGAAACACGTCTTAGGCGTTGTCCTTTCACTGCGTAGAGTTTAGTTCTTGCGTGCATATTGCAAGACGAGGAACAAGTCAGATAGGTCATGCAATGCACTTAAACACGTCTTAGGCGTTTCCCATTCACCTCGCAGAGGAGAGTTATTGCGTGCATATTGCATGAGGAGGAACTAGTCAGGTCATGCAATGCACTGAAACACATCTTAGGCGTTTTCCTTTCACCGCGCAGACGATATTTATTGCGTGCATATTGCATGACGAGGAACAAGTCAGATAGGTCATGCAATGCACTGAAACCTGTCTTAAGCGTTTTCCTTTCACCACGCAGAGGTTAGTTAATGCGTGCATATTGCATGACGATAAACAAGCCAGACAGGTCATGCAATGCACTGAAACACGTCTTAGGTGTTTTCCTTTCACCGCGCAGAGGTTAGTTATTGCGTGCATGTACAATGCAATCCTAAAGCACCTGCATTGCAAATCTCTTCGTTGCACAAAGGAACAACTTAGTGTATGCATTATAAATCGATCTCTTTTGTAATGTTTTCTCGTCAAAATACAAATTAATTAGTTGTAGAATGGTCAAACGTTCCTCAAAAAGTTTAAAACGATATAAACTCATAGACTCCTTCTGATGTTACATTTACTTAGGTCAATTTTTGACCTCCAGGACCATATTTATGGCCCACGGTTCCTTGATCTGTGGGTTAATATATCGAGAGATTTACTTCTCATGATGTCATTTTAGCCAGACAAATATTTGACCTACTGAACATGTTTATGGCCCAAAAGTACTTGATCTTGAACTTTCCTTACATACTCATAGACTCCAGTCGATGCTTCCTAAGCCATAGAGAAGTCCATATCTGAACTATTGAAATCATTTCTGGTAAAAGGTTCCTCAAAATGTTTTAAATGATATAAACTTATAGACTCCTGATGTTACATTAGCTATACATAGGTCAATTTTTGATCTCCAGAAACACATTCATGGAATACGGGTATTTGATCTTTGGGTTAATATTCCGAGAGCTTTACTTTTCATGATGTCATTTCAACCAGAAAGATATTTGACCTACTGAACATATTTCTGGCCCAAAAGTACTTAATCTTGTATTTTCCATTCATACTAATAGACTCCAACAGATCCTTCCTAAGCCACAGATAAGTTCATATCTGAGCCATTGAACTCATTTCTGGTCAAAGGTTCCTCAAAAAAATTAAAACAGTATAAACTTTTTGACTCCTTCTGATGTTATATTAGATATACATAGGTCAATTTTTGACCTCCAGGAACACATTTATGGCACATTTCCAGAAGAAAACGTGAAGGGGAGCTTGAAGCGGCAAATCTCACCACCCGGTTGCTCAGGTGTTCTGGGAGGTTGCTACGGTGTTTTGGGTGGTTGCTATGTGTTTTTTAGGGTATTCTGGGTGATTGCTATGGTGTTTCTGGTGGTTGCTAGGGTGTTGCCATATGGTTGCTGGGGTGTTCTGGTTTGTTGCTAGGGTGTTCTTTGTGGTTGCTATGGTGTTGCTAGGTGGTTGCTAGGGTGTTCTGGTGGGTTGGAGATTTACTTCTCATGATGTCATTGTAGCCAGACAAATATTTGACCTATGGAACATGTTTATGGCCAAAAAAAAGTACTTGATCTTGAACTTTCCATACATACTCAGAGACTGCAGTTGATGCTTCCTAAGCCATAGAGAAGTCCATATCTGAACTATTGAAATCATTTCTGGTCAAAGGTTCCTCAAATGTTTTAAACAATGTAAACTTATTGTTTACAATAAGTGTAAGTCCTATGTTACATTAGCTATACATAGGTCAATTTTTGACCTCCAGAAACACATTTATGGAATACGGGTATTTGATCTCTGGGCTAACATACCGAGAGCTTTACTTCTCATGATGTCATTTCAGACAGAAAGATATTTGACCCAATGAACATATTTCTGGCCCAAAAGTACTTGATCTTGAACTTTCCATATATACTCATAGACTCCAACAGATGCTTCCTAAGCCATAGAGAAGTCAATATCTGACCTATTAAACTCATTTCTGGTCAAAGGTTCCTCAAAAGTTTTTAAACAAATATGAACTTATAGACTCCTGATGTTACATTAGCTATACATAGGTCATTTTTTGACCTCCAGAAACACGTTTATGGCCCACGGGTATTTGATCTTTAGGTTAATATACCGAGAGCTTTACTTCTCATGATGTCATTTCAGCCAGATAAATATTTGACCTCCTTCTGATGTTATATAAGATATACATAGGTCAATTTTTGACCTCCAAGAATATATTTATGTCCCACGGATACTTGATCCTGTGGGTTCATATACCGATGGATTTACTTCTCATGATGTCAATGAACTCATTTCTGGTCAACGTTTCCTCAAAAAGTTTAAAACAATATAAACTTTTAGACTCTTTCTGATTTTATATTAGATATACATAGGTCATTTTTTGACCACCAGGAACACATTTCATGCACATTTCCAGAAGAAAATGTGAAGTGGAGCCTGAAGTGGCAAATCTCACCACCCGGTTGCTAGGGTTTTCTGGGTGGTTGCTACGGTGATGTTGGTGGTTTCTAGGCATTTATTAGGGTATTCTGGGTGGTTGCTATGGTGTTTGTATGCGGTTGTTTGGGTATTCTGGGTGGTTGCCAAGGTGCTAATGTTGCTAGGGTGTTGCTATTGGTTGCCAGGTTGTTCTTGATGGTTGTTAGGGTGTTGCTAGGTGGTTGCTGGGGTGTTCTTGTTTGCTGCTAGGGTGTTCTGAGTGGTTGCTAGGGTGTTGCTAGGGTGTTTTAGGTGGTTACTATGGTATTCTGGGTCGTTGCTATGGTGTTACCAGGTGGTTGGTAGTGTTCACTTATAGTTACTATAGAGTTTCTATTATATTTTTGGCATGATTTAGCTCTTAACTAATCGATTATTTTATTACATTTCATGTTTATATTGTTTGAAATCTTTTGAGGAACCTTTTACCATAACAATATAAACTTATAGACTCCTTCTGATATTGTATTAGCTATACATAGGTCAATTTTTGACCTCCAGGAACATATTTATGGCACATTTCCAAAAGAAAATGTGAAGTGGTGCTTGCAGTGGCAAATCTCACCACCCGGTTGCTAAGGTGTTCCCGGTGGTTGCTACAGTGTTTTGGATGGTTGCTAGGCCGTTGTTAGGGTAGTCTGTGTGGTTGCTAGGGTGTTGCTAGGTGGTTGCTAGGGTGTTCTGGGTGGTCTGTAGGGAGTTGCTAGGCGGTTGCTAGGGTGGTCTTGTTAGGTGTTGCTAAGGTGATCTCGTTGGTTGCTCGCTGGTTGCTAGAGTGATGCTAGGGTGTTCTGGGTGGTTGCTAGGGTGTTTCTAGGTGGTTACTATGGTAGTCTGTGTGGTTCCTATGGTGTTTCTAGGTTGTTGGTAGTATTTCTGGCCCAAATCAATTTTTGATTTTGATTATGTATCATCAAAAGGTAGTTAAAATAAGGATTCTTGTATGGCTTCAGTAATATCAAAAGGAGTTAATGAGTATGTTTAGACCATTCAAGATCAAGTACTCGTGTGCCACAACTCTGTTCAGTAGGTCAAAAAGGAACCTATCTATAGCTCATGTAATATCAGAAGGAGTCTCATAGTTTTTCTTGTTTAAAAACTTTTGAGGACCCTTTGACCAGAAATAAGTTAAATACATAAGATGTGGACATTCTATATGGCTTAAGAAGCATCAAAAGGAGTCTATGAGAATTTATAGAAAGTTCGAGACCTAGTACTCGTGGGCCAAGGCTATGTTTGTGGGTCAAATAGAAACCTCTAGATTTAGGAAGCATAAGAAGTAGTCTATTTAGTATGTATAGAAAGTTCAATATCAGGAACTTGAGGGATACATGTTCAGACAAATTTCAGTCAAATATCTTCCTGCTCATAAAACATCATGAAGTTATAAATATCAATGTATAGTAACCTAACGATCAATTACCCTTTGACCAGAAATGAGTTCAATGGGTCAGATCTAAACAATCCAAGCGGCTAATATGTTCATTAGGTAAAATAAGGACTCTTGTATGGCTTCAGTAACATCAAAAGGAGTCAATGAGTATGTTTAGAAAGTTTAAGATCTAGTACTTGTGTGGGCCAGAACTATGTTCAGTAGGTCAAATAAGGAACCTTTGTATAGCTTATATATCATCAAAATGTGTCTATAAACTTATATTGTTTAAAAACTTTTGAGGACCCTTTTACCAGAAATGAGCTCAATAGCTATACCATGCACTGTAAAGTGACATCTCAAATGATGTTTTCTTGTCTGTGCACAAATAAAATAGTTTGTAAAATAAAAATGCATGCAAAATCACATTATATATTTTCATTTCAGCGAGGAACAAGTCAGATAGGTCATACAATGCACTGAAACACGTCTTAGGCGTTTTCCTTTCACCGCGCAGAGGTTAGTTATTTCGTGCATATTGCATGACGAAGAACAAGTCAGGTCAAGCAATGCACTTAAACACATCTTAGGCGTTTTCCTTTCACTGCGCAGAGTTTAGTTCTTGCGTGCATATTGCATGACGAGGAACAAGTCAGATAGGTCATGCAATGCACTGAAACATGTCTTAGGCGTTTTCCTTTCACCACGCAGATGTTAGTTATTGCGTGCATATTGCATGACGAAGAACAAGCCATATAGGTCATGCAATGCACTGAAACACGTCTTAGGCGTTTTCCTTTCACTGCGTAGAGTTTAGTTCTTGCATGCATATTGCATGACGAGGAACAAGTCAGATAGGTCATGCAATGCACTGAAACACGTCGTAGGTGTTTTCCTTTTACCGCGCAGAGGTTAGTTATTGCGTGCATATTGCATGACGAGGAACAAGTCAGATAAATCATGCAATGAACTGAAACACGTCTTAGGCGTTTTCCTTTTCTCCACGCAGAGGTTAGTTATTGCGTGCATATTGCATGACGAGGAACGAGTCAGATAGGTCTTGTAATGCACTGAAACACGTCTTAGGCGTTTTCCTTTCACAGCGCAGAGGTTAGTTATTTCGTGCATATTGCAGGACGAGGAACAAGTCAGATAGGTCATGCAATGCACTGAAACATGTCTTAGGCGTTTTCCTTTAACCACGCAGAGGTTAGTTATTGCGTGCATATTGCATGACGAAGAACAAGCCAGATAGGTAATGCAATGCACTGAAACACGTCTTAGGCGTTTTCCTTTCACCGCGCAGAGTTTAGTTCTTGCATGCATATTGCACGACTAGGAACAAATCAGATAGGTCATGCAATGCACTGATAAACGTCTTAGGCGTTTTCCATTCACTTCGCAGAGGAGAGTTATTGCATGCATATTGCATGACGAGGAACAAGTCAGGTCATGCAATTAGGCGTTTTCTTTCACTTCGCAGAGTTTAGTTATTGCGTGCATATTGCATGACGAGGAACAAGTCAGAAAGGTCATGCAATGCACTGAAACATGTCTTAGCCGTTTTCCTTTCACCGCGCAGACGATAGTTATTGCGTGCATATTGCATGACGAGGAACAAGTCAGATAGGTCATGCAAGGCACTGAAACATGTCTTAAGCGTTTTCCTTTCACCACGCAGAGGTTAGTTATTGCGTGCATATTGCATGGCGAAATACAAGCCAGATAGGTCATGCAATGCACTGAAACACGTCTTAGGCGTTTTCCTTTTACCGCGCAGAGGTTAGTTATTGCGTGCATATTGCATGACGAGGAACAAGTCAGATAAATCATGCAATGAACTGAAACACGTCTTAGGCGTTTTCCTTTTCTCCACGCAGAGGTTAGTTATTGCGTGCATATTGCATGACGAGGAACGAGTCAGATAGGTCTTGTAATGCACTGAAACACGTCTTAGGCGTTTTCCTTTCACCGCGCAGAGGTTAGTTATTTCCTGCATATTGCAGGACGAGGAACAAGTGAGATAGGTCATGCAATGCACTGAAACATGTCTTAGGCGTTTTCCTTTAACCACGCAGAGGTTAGTTATTGCTTGCATATTGCATGACGAAGAACAAGCCAGATAGGTAATGCAATGCACTGAAACACGTCTTAGGCGTTTTCCTTTCACCGCGCAGAGTTTAGTTCTTGCATGCATATTGCACGACTAGGAACAAGTCAGATAGGTCATGCAATGCACTGATAAACGTTTTAGGCGTTTTCCATTCACTTCGCAGAGGAGAGTTATTGCATGCATATTGCATGACGAGGAACAAGTCAGGTCATGCAATTAGGCGTTTTCTTTCACTTCGCAGAGTTTAGTTATTGCGTGCATATTGCATGACGAGGAACAAGTCAGAAAGGTCATGCAATGCACTGAAACATGTCTTAGCCGTTTTCCTTTCACCGCGCAGACGATAGTTATTGCGTGCATATTGCATGACGAGGAACAAGTCAGATAGGTCATGCAAGGCACTGAAACATGTCTTAAGCGTTTTCCTTTCACCACGCAGAGGTTAGTTATTGCGTGCATATTGCATGACGAAAAACAAGCCAGATAGGTCATGCAATGCACTGAAACACGTCTTAGGCGTTTTCCTTTCACCGCGCAGAGGTTAGTTATTGCGTGCATATGCATTACGAGAAACAAGTTAGATATATCATGCAATGCAACGAAACACATCTTATGGTGTTTTCTTTTCATTGCTCAGAGTTTAGTTATTTTTGTGCATATGCATAACTTAGGAACAAGTTGGTCAGCATTATTTTTTTCAAGTAAGACGTGGTCCTGGATCAACATATTTTGATGATCCTGGATCAACATTCCTGTCCCAAAATGTTGTCCTTAACCAATCCCTACCCCTAAACCTAACTCTACTCATAACTTTTCCCTTATCAGAAGGTACAAAAGGTGAATGACACTGATGTTTAAGTACTTCACTCTGGTTCTAATTTCTAAGCCTAAAATTGACATAAACTGTAAACTTGTTCCTCAAATCTGTTTGGTTGATTGAAAAGTTGATCCAGGATCAACAATGATTTTGATCCAGGAACATGTGGTACTTGATGAAATCACGTTCACCAAACAAGTTAGATAGGTCATGCAATGCAATGAAACACATCTTAGGTGTTTTCTTTTCATTGCAAAGAGGTTAGTTTTTGCGTGGACAGGCTTAATGAGGTAGAAGTTAGATATGTCTTGCAATGCAATTGAAACACATCTTAGTTGTTTTCTTTCTAAAACACATCTTAGTTGCACAGAGGTCAGTTATTGCGAGCATATGCGTAACGAGGAACAAGTTAGAAAAGTCATGCAATGCAATGGAACACATCATAGGTGTTTTCTTTTCATTGAGCAGAGGTTAGTTATCGCATGGATAGGCATAACGAGGAACAAGTCAGATAGGTCAATGCAAATGCATCGAAACACATCTTAGGTGTTTTCTTTTAATTGCACAGAGGTTAGTTATTGCTTGCATGTACAATGCAATCCTAAAGCACATGCATTGCAAATCTCTTCGTTGCACAAAGGAACAAGTTAGTGTATGCATTATAAATCGATCTCTTTTGTAATGTTTTCTCGTCAAAATACAAATTAATTAGTTGTAGAATGGAAATGCATGGGAAAGCACTAGTGTTTTATCTTTTCTTTTCAATGCAAAGAAGAACAAGTTAGAAAATTTAAGTATTGCAATGAAACACACATTTCAGCCAGACATATATTTGACCTACTGAACATATTTCTGGCCCAAAAGTACTTGATCTTGAACTTTCCATACATACTCATAGACTCCAGTCGATGCTTCCTAAGCCATAGAGAAGTCCATATCTGAACTATTGAAATCATTTCTGGTAAAAGGTTCCTCAAAAGGTTTTAAATGATATAAACTTATAGACTCCTGATGTTACATTAGCTATACATAGGTCAATTTTTGACCTACAGAAACACATTCATGGCATACGGGTATTTGATCTTTGGGTTAATATTACGAGAGCTTTACTTTTCATGACGTCATTTCAGCCAGAAAGATATTTGACCTACTGAACATATTTCTGGCCCAAAAGTACTTGATCTTGAACTTTCCATACATACTAATGGACTCCAAAAGATGTTTCCTAAGCCACAGAGAAGTTCATATCTGAGCTATTGAACTCATTTCAGGTCAAAGGTTCCTCAAAAGGTTTTAAAAAATATAAACTCATAGACTTCTTATGTTACATTAGCTATACATAGGTCAATTTTTGACCTCCAGAAACACATTCATGGCATACGGGTTTGATCTTTGGGTTAATATACCGAGAGCTTTACTTCTCATGATGTCATTTCAGCCAGATAAATATTTGACCTCGTTCTGATGTTATATAAGATATACATAGGTCAACTTTTGACCTCCAAGAACATATTTATGTCCCACGGGTTTACTTCTCTTGATGTCAATGAACTCATTTCTGGTCAAAGGTTCCTCAAAAAGTTTAAAACAATATAAACTTTTAGACTCTTTCTGATTTTATATTAGATATACATAGGTCATTTTTTGACCACCAGGAACACATTTAATGCACATTTCCAGAAGAAAATGTGAAGTGGAGCCTGAAGTGGCAAATCTCACCACCCGGTTGCTAGGGTTTTCTGGGTGGTTGCTACGGTGATGTTGGTGGTTTCTAGGCATTTATTAGGGTATTCTGGGTGGTTGCTATGGTGTTTGTATGCTGTTGTTTGCATATTCTGGGTAGTTGCCAAGGTGCTAATGTTGCTAGGGTGTTGCTATGTGGTTGCCAGGTTGTTCTTGATGGTTGTTAAGGGTGTTGCTAGGTGGTTGCTGGGTTGTTCTTGTTTGCTGCTAGGGTATTCTGGGTGGTTGCTAGGGTGTTGCTAGGGTGCTTTAGGTGGTTACTAAGGTATTCTGGGTCGTTGCTATGGTGTTACCAGGTGGTTGGTAGTGTTCACTTATAGTTACTATAGAGTTTCTATTATATTTTTGGCGTGATTTAGCTCTTAACTAATCGATTATTTTATTACATTTCATGTTTATATTGTTTGAAATCTTTTGAGGAACCTTTTACCATAACAATATAAACTTATAGACTCCTTCTGATATTGTATTAGCTATACATAGGTCAATTTTTGACCTCCAGGAACATATTTATGGCACATTTCCAGAAGAAAATGTGAAGTGGTGCTTGCAGTGGCAAATCTCACCACCCGGTTGCTAAGGTGTTCCCGGTGGTTGCTACAGTGTTCTGGATGGTTGCTAGGTGGTTGTTAGGGTAGTCTGTGTGGTTGCTAGGGTGTTGCTAGGGTGTTCTGAGTGGTCTCTAGGGGGTTGCTAGGCGGTTGCTAGGATGGTCTTGTTAGGTGTTGCTAAGGTGATCTCGGTGGTTGCTCGGTGGTTGCTAGAGTGATGCTAGGGTGTTCTGGGTGGTTGCTAGGGTGTTTTAGGTGGTTACTATGGTAGTCTGTGTGGTTCCTATGGTGTTTCTAGGTGGTTGGTAATGTCCACAAATGGTTACTATAGAGTTTTTATAAAGTTTTTGGCAAATGATTTCTGGCCCAAATCAATTTTTGATTTTGATTATGTATCATCAAAAGGTAGTTAAAATAAGGACTCTTGTATGGCTTCAGTAACATCAAAAGGAGTTAATGAGTATGTTTAGACCATTCAAGATCAAGTACTCGTGTGCCACAACTCTGTTCAGTAGGTCAAAAAGGAACCTATCTATAGCTCATGTAATATTAGAAGGAGTCTCATAGTTTTCTTGTTTAAAAACTTTTGAGGACCCTTTGACCAGAAATGAGTTAAATACATAAGATATAGACATTCTATATGGCTTAAGAAGCATCAAAAGGAGTCTAAGAGAATTTATAGAAAGTTCGAGACCTAGTACTCGTGGGCCAGGACTATGTTTGTGGGTCAAATAGAAACCTCTAGTTCTAGGAAGCATAAGAAGTAGTCTATTTAGTATGTATAGAAAGTTCAATATCAGGAACTCGTGGGACAGATACATGTTCAGTCAAATTTCAGTCAAATATTCTTCCTGCTCATAAAACATCATAAGTTATAAATATCAATGTATAGTCACCTAACGATCAAATACCCTTTTTGACCAGAAATGAGTTCAATGGGTCAGATCTAAACAATCCATGTGGCTAATATGTTCATTAGGTAAAATAAGGACTCTTGTATGGCTTCAGTAACATCAAAAGGAGACAATGAGTATGTTTAGAAACTTTAAGATCTAGTACTTGTGGGCCAGAACAATGTTCAGTAGGTCAAATAAGGAACCTTTGTATAGCTTATATATCATCAAAATCTGTCTATAAACTTATATTTGTTAAAAACTTTTGAGGACCCTTTTACCAGAAATGAGCTCAATAGCTATACCATGCATTGTAAAGTGACATCTCATATGATGTTTTCTCATCTGTGCACAAATAAATTAGTTTGTAAAATAAAAATGCATGCAAAATCACGTTATATATTTTCATTTCGGCGAGGAACAAGTCAGATATGTCATGCAATGCACTGAAACACGTCTTAGGCGTTTTCCTTTCAACGCGCAGAGGTTAGTTATTGCGTGCATATTGCATGACGAGGAACAAGTCAGATAGGTCATTAAATTTACTGAAACATGTCTTAGGCGTTTTCCTTTCACCGCGCAGAGGTTAGTTATTTCGTGCATATTGCAAGGCGAGGAACAAGTCAGAGAGTTCATGCAATGCACTGAAACATGTCTTAGGCGTTTTCCTTTCACCACACAGAGGTTAGTTATTGCGTGCATATTGCATGACGAAAAAAAGCCAGATAGGTCATGCAATGCACTGAAACACGTCTTAGGAGTTTTCTTTTCACCGCGCAGAGTTTAGTTATTGTATTCATATTGCATGACGAGGAAAAAGTCAGATAGGTCATGCAATGCACTGAAACACGTCTTAGGCGTTTTCCATTCACCTCGCAGAGGAGAGTTATTGCATGCATATAAGTCTGGTCAGGCAATGCACTTAAACACATCTTAGGCGTTTTCCTTTCACTGCGCAGAGTTTAGTTCTTGCGTGCATATTGCATGACGAAGAACAAGTCAGATAGGTCATGCAATGCACTAAACACGTCTTAGGCGTTTTCCTTTCAATGCGCAGAGTTTAGTTCTTGCATGCATATTGCATGACGAGGAACAAGTCAGATAGGTCATGCAATGCACTGAAACACGTCTTAGGCGTTTTCCTTTCACCGCGCAGAGGTTAGTTATTGCGTGCATATTGCATGAAGAGGAACAAGTCATATAGGTAATGCAATGCACTGAAACATGTCTTAGGCGTTTTCCTTTCACCACGCAGAGGTTAATTATTGCGTGCATATTGCATGACGAAGAACAAGCCAGATAGGTCATGCAATGCACTGAAACACGTCTTAGGCGTTTTTCTTTCACCGCGCAGAGTTTAGTTCTTGCATGCATATTGCACGACTAGGAACAAGTCAGATAGGTCATGCAATGCAACGAAACACATCTTATGGTGTTTACTTTTCATTGCTCAGAGTTTAGTTATTTTTATGCATATGCATAACTTAGGAACAAGTTGGTCAGCATCATTTTTTTCAAGTAAGACGTGGTCCTGGATTAACATATTTTGATGATCCTGGATCAACATTCCTGTCCCAAAATGTTGTCCTTAACCAATCCCTACCCCTAAACCTAACTCTACTCATAACTTTTCCCTTATCAGAAGGTACAAAAGGTGAATGACACTGATGTTTAAGTACTTCACTCTGGTTCTAATTTCTAAGCCTAAAATTGACATAAACTGTAAACTTGTTCCTCAAATCTGTTTGGTTGATTGAAAAGTTGATTCAGGATCAACAATGATGTTGATCCAGGAACATGTGGTACTTGATGAAATCACGTTCACCAAACAAGTTAGATAGGTCATGCAATGCAATGAAACACGTCTTAGGTGTTTTCTTTTCATTGCAAAGAGGTTAGTTTTTGCGTGGACAGGCCTAATGAGGTAGAAGTTAGATATGTCTTGCAATGCAATTGAAACACATCTTAGTTGTTTTCTTTTCAATGCACAGAGGTCAGTTATTGCGAGCATATGCGTAACGAGGAACAAGTTAGAAAGGTCATGCAATGCAATGGAACACATCATAGGTGTTTTCTGTTCATTGAGCAGAGGTTAGTTATCGCATGGATAGGCATAACGAGGAACAAGTCAGATAGGTCAATGCAAATGCATCGAAACACATCTTAGGTGTTTTCTTTTAATTGCACAGAGGTTAGTTATTGCGTGCATGTACAATGCAATCCTAAAGCACATGCATTGCAAATCTCTTCGTTGCACAAAGGAACAAGTTAGTTTATGCAATATAAATCGATCTCTTTTGTAATGTTTTGTAAAAATACAAATTAATTAGTTGTAGAATGGAAATGCATGGGAAAGCACTAGTTTTTTATCTTTTCTTTTCAATGCAAAGAAGAACAAGTTAGAAAATTTAAGTATTGCAATGAAACACACATTTCAGCCAGACATATATTTGACCTACTGAACATATTTCTGGCCCAAAAGTACTTGATCTTGAACTTTCCATACATACTCATAGACTCCAAAAGATGTTTCCTAAGCCATGGAAATGTCCATATCTGACCTTTTGAACTAATTTCTGGACAAACGTTCCTCAATAAGTTTAAAACGATATAAACTCATAGACTCCTTCTGATGTTATATTTACTTAGGTCAATTTTTGACCTCCAGGAACACATTTATGGCCCACGGTTCCTTGATCTGTGGGTTAATATACCGAGAGATTTACTTCTCATGATGTCATTTCAGCCAGACAAATATTTGACCTACCGAACATATTTCTGGCCCAAAAGTACTTGATCTTGAACTTTCCATACATAATCAAAGACTCCAACAGATGCCTCCCTACATATACATAGAAGTCCATATCTGACCTATTGAACTCATTTCTGGTCAAAAGGTTCTTCAAAATGTTTTAAACAATATAAACTCATAGACTCCCGATGTTACATTAGCTATACATAGGTCAATTTTTGACCTCCAGAAACACATTTATGGCCCACGGGTATTTGATCTTTGGTTTAATATACCGAGAGCTTTACTTCTCATGATGTCATTTCAGCCAGACAGATATTTTACCAATTGAAAATATTTCTGGCCCAAAAGTTCTTGATCTTTTATTTTCCATTTATACTCAGAGACTCCAACAGATCCTTCCTAAGCCATAGAGATGTCCATATCGGAGCTATTGAACTCATTTCTGGTCAAAGGTTCCTCAAAATGTTTTAAAAAATATGAACTTATAGAATGCTGATGTTACACTAGCTATACATAAGTCAATTTTTGACCTCCAGGAACACTTTTATGGCCCACGTGTCCTTGATCCGTGGGTTAATATACCGAGAGATTTACTTCTCATGATGTCATTTCAGCCAGACAAATATTTGACCCACTGAACATGTTTATGGCCCAAAAGTACATGATCTTGAACTTTCCATACATACTAATAGACTCCAGTCGATGCTTCCTAAGCCATAGAGAAGTCCATATCTGACCTATTGAACTCATTTCTGGTCAAAGGTTCCTCAAAAAGTTTAAAACAATATAAACTTTTAGACTCCTTCTGATATCATATTAGAAATACATAGGTCAATTTTTGACCTTCTGGAACAAATTTATTGCCCAGGGGTCCTTGATCTGTGGGTTAATATACCTAGAGCTTTACTTCTCATGATGTCATTTCAGCCAGAAAGATATTTGACCTACTGAACATATTTCTGGCCCAAAAGTACTTGATCTTGTACTTTCCATTCATACTCATAGACTCCAACAGATGCTTCCTAAGCCATAGAGAAGTCCATATATGAGCTATTGAACTCATTTCTGGTCAAAGGTTCCTCAAAAAGTTTAAAACAATATAAACTTTTAGACTCTTTCTGATTTTATATTAGATATACATAGGTCATTTTTTGACCACCAGGAACACATTTAATGCACATTTCCAGAAGAAAATGTGAAGTGGAGCCTGAAGTGGCAAATCTCACCACCCGGTTGCTAGGGTGTTCTGGGTGGTTGCTACGGTGATGTTGGTGGTTTCTAGGCATTTATTAGGGTATTCTGGGTGGTTGCTATGGTGTTTGTATGCTGTTGTTTGCATATTCTGGGTAGTTGCCAAGGTGCTAATGTTGCTAGGGTGTTGCTATTGGTTGCCAGGTTGTTCTTGATGGTTGTTAAGGGTGTTGCTAGGTGGTTGCTGGGTTGTTCTTGTTTGCTGCTAGGGTATTCTGGGTGGTTGCTAGGGTGTTGCTAGGGTGCTTTAGGTGGTTACTAAGGTATTCTGGGTCGTTGCTATGGTGTTACCAGGTGGTTGGTAGTGTTCACTTATAGTTACTATAGAGTTTCTATTATATTTTTGGCATGATTTAGCTCTTAACTAATCGATTATTTTATTACATTTCATGTTTATATTGTTTGAAATCTTTTGAGGAACCTTTTACCATAACAATATAAACTTATAGACTCCTTCTGATATTGTATTAGCTATACATAGGTCAATTTTTGACCTCCAGGAACATATTTATGGCACATTTCCAGAAGAAAATGTGAAGTGGTGCTTGCAGTGGCAAATCTCACCACCCGGTTGCTAAGGTGTTCCCGGTGGTTGCTACAGTGTTCTGGATGGTTGCTAGGTGGTTGTTAGGGTAGTCTGTGTGGTTGCTAGGGTGTTGCTAGGTGGTTGCTAGGGTGTTCTGAGTGGTCTCTAGGGGGTTGCTAGGCGGTTGCTAGGATGGTCTTGTTAGGTGTTGCTAAGGTGATCTCGGTGGTTGCTCGGTGGTTGCTAGAGTGATGCTAGGGTGTTCTGGGTGGTTGCTAGGGTGTTTTAGGTGGTTACTATGGTAGTCTGTGTGGTTCCTATGGTGTTTCTAGGTGGTTGGTAATGTCCACAAATGGTTACTATAGAGTTTTTATAAAGTTTTTGGCAAATGATTTCTGGCCCAAATCAATTTTTGATTTTGATTATGTATCATCAAAAGGTAGTTAAAATAAGGACTCTTGTATGGCTTCAGTAACATCAAAAGGAGTTAATGAGTATGTTTAGACCATTCAAGATCAAGTACTCGTGTGCCACAACTCTGTTCAGTAGGTCAAAAAGGAACCTATCTATAGCTCATGTAATATTAGAAGGAGTCTCATAGTTTTCTTGTTTAAAAACTTTTGAGGACCCTTTGACCAGAAATGAGTTAAATACATAAGATATAGACATTCTATATGGCTTAAGAAGCATCAAAAGGAGTCTAAGAGAATTTATAGAAAGTTCGAGACCTAGTACTCGTGGGCCAGGACTATGTTTGTGGGTCAAATAGAAACCTCTAGTTCTAGGAAGCATAAGAAGTAGTCTATTTAGTATGTATAGAAAGTTCAATATCAGGAACTCGTGGGACAGATACATGTTCAGTCAAATTTCAGTCAAATATTCTTCCTGCTCATAAAACATCATAAGTTATAAATATCAATGTATAGTCACCTAACGATCAAATACCCTTTTTGACCAGAAATGAGTTCAATGGGTCAGATCTAAACAATCCATGTGGCTAATATGTTCATTAGGTAAAATAAGGACTCTTGTATGGCTTCAGTAACATCAAAAGGAGACAATGAGTATGTTTAGAAACTTTAAGATCTAGTACTTGTGGGCCAGAACAATGTTCAGTAGGTCAAATAAGGAACCTTTGTATAGCTTATATATCATCAAAATCTGTCTATAAACTTATATTGTTTAAAAACTTTTGAGGACCCTTTTACCAGAAATGAGCTCAATAGCTATACCATGCATTGTAAAGTGACATCTCATATGATGTTTTCTCATCTGTGCACAAATAAATTAGTTTGTAAAATAAAAATGCATGCAAAATCACGTTATATATTTTCATTTCGGCGAGGAACAAGTCAGATATGTCATGCAATGCACTGAAACACGTCTTAGGCGTTTTCCTTTCAACGCGCAGAGGTTAGTTATTGCGTGCATATTGCATGACGAGGAACAAGTCAGATAGGTCATTAAATTTACTGAAACATGTCTTAGGCGTTTTCCTTTCACCGCGCAGAGGTTAGTTATTTCGTGCATATTGCAAGGCGAGGAACAAGTCAGAGAGTTCATGCAATGCACTGAAACATGTCTTAGGCGTTTTCCTTTCACCACACAGAGGTTAGTTATTGCGTGCATATTGCATGACGAAAAAAAGCCAGATAGGTCATGCAATGCACTGAAACACGTCTTAGGAGTTTTCTTTTCACCGCGCAGAGTTTAGTTATTGTATTCATATTGCATGACGAGGAAAAAGTCAGATAGGTCATGCAATGCACTGAAACACGTCTTAGGCGTTTTCCATTCACCTCGCAGAGGAGAGTTATTGCATGCATATAAGTCTGGTCAGGCAATGCACTTAAACACATCTTAGGCGTTTTCCTTTCACTGCGCAGAGTTTAGTTCTTGCGTGCATATTGCATGACGAAGAACAAGTCAGATAGGTCATGCAATGCACTAAACACGTCTTAGGCGTTTTCCTTTCAATGCGCAGAGTTTAGTTCTTGCATGCATATTGCATGACGAGGAACAAGTCAGATAGGTCATGCAATGCACTGAAACACGTCTTAGGCGTTTTCCTTTCACCGCGCAGAGGTTAGTTATTGCGTGCATATTGCATGAAGAGGAACAAGTCATATAGGTAATGCAATGCACTGAAACATGTCTTAGGCGTTTTCCTTTCACCACGCAGAGGTTAATTATTGCGTGCATATTGCATGACGAAGAACAAGCCAGATAGGTCATGCAATGCACTGAAACACGTCTTAGGCGTTTTTCTTTCACCGCGCAGAGTTTAGTTCTTGCATGCATATTGCACGACTAGGAACAAGTCAGATAGGTCATGCAATGCAACGAAACACATCTTATGGTGTTTACTTTTCATTGCTCAGAGTTTAGTTATTTTTATGCATATGCATAACTTAGGAACAAGTTGGTCAGCATCATTTTTTTCAAGTAAGACGTGGTCCTGGATTAACATATTTTGATGATCCTGGATCAACATTCCTGTCCCAAAATGTTGTCCTTAACCAATCCCTACCCCTAAACCTAACTCTACTCATAACTTTTCCCTTATCAGAAGGTACAAAAGGTGAATGACACTGATGTTTAAGTACTTCACTCTGGTTCTAATTTCTAAGCCTAAAATTGACATAAACTGTAAACTTGTTCCTCAAATCTGTTTGGTTGATTGAAAAGTTGATTCAGGATCAACAATGATGTTGATCCAGGAACATGTGGTACTTGATGAAATCACGTTCACCGAGCAGAGGTTAGTTATCGCATGGATAGGCATAACGAGGAACAAGTCAGATAGGTCAATGCAAATGCATCGAAACACATCTTAGGTGTTTTCTTTTAATTGCACAGAGGTTAGTTATTGCGTGCATGTACAATGCAATCCTAAAGCACATGCATTGCAAATCTCTTCGTTGCACAAAGGAACAAGTTAGTTTATGCATTATAAATCGATCTCTTTTGTAATGTTTTGTAAAAATACAAATTAATTAGTTGTAGAATGGAAATGCATGGGAAAGCACTAGTTTTTTATCTTTTCTTTTCAATGCAAAGAAGAACAAGTTAGAAAATTTAAGTATTGCAATGAAACACACATTTCAGCCAGACATATATTTGACCTACTGAACATATTTCTGGCCCAAAAGTACATGATCTTGAACTTTCCATACATACTCATAGACTCCAAAAGATGTTTCCTAAGCCATGGAAATGTCCATATCTGACCTTTTGAACTAATTTCTGGACAAACGTTCCTCAATAAGTTTAAAACGATATAAACTCATAGACTCCTTCTGATGTTATATTTACTTAGGTCAATTTTTGACCTCCAGGAACACATTTATGGCCCACGGTTCCTTGATCTGTGGGTTAATATACCGAGAGATTTACTTCTCATGATGTCATTTCAGCCAGACAAATATTTGACCTACCGAACATATTTCTGGCCCAAAAGTACTTGATCTTGAACTTTCCATACATAATCAAAGACTCCAACAGATGCCTCTACATATACATAGAAGTCCATATCTGACCTATTGAACTCATTTCTGGTCAAAAGGTTCTTCAAAATGTTTTAAACAATATAAACTCATAGACTCCCGATGTTACATTAGCTATACATAGGTCAATTTTTGACCTCCAGAAACACATTTATGGCCCACGGGTATTTGATCTTTGGTTTAATATACCGAGAGCTTTACTTCTCATGATGTCATTTCAGCCAGACAGATATTTTACCAATTGAAAATATTTCTGGCCCAAAAGTTCTTGATCTTTTATTTTCCATTTATACTCAGAGACTCCAACAGATCCTTCCTAAGCCATAGAGATGTCCATATCTGAGCTATTGAACTCATTTCTGGTCAAAGGTTCCTCAAAATGTTTTAAAAAATATGAACTTATAGAATGCTGATGTTACACTAGCTATACATAAGTCAATTTTTGACCTCCAGGAACACTTTTATGGCCCACGTGTCCTTGATCCGTGGGTTAATATACCGAGAGATTTACTTCTCATGATGTCATTTCAGCCAGACAAATATTTGACCCACTGAACATGTTTATGGCCCAAAAGTACATGATCTTGAACTTTCCATACATACTAATAGACTCCAGTCGATGCTTCCTAAGCCATAGAGAAGTCCATATCTGACCTATTGAACTCATTTCTGGTCAAAGGTTCCTCAAAAAGTTTAAAACAATATAAACTTTTAGACTCCTTCTGATATCATATTAGAAATACATAGGTCAATTTTTGACCTTCTGGAACAAATTTATTGCCCAGGGGTCCTTGATCTGTGGGTTAATATACCTAGAGCTTTACTTCTCATGATGTCATTTCAGCCAGAAAGATATTTGACCTACTGAACATATTTCTGGCCCAAAAGTACTTGATCTTGTACTTTCCATTCATACTCATAGACTCCAACAGATGCTTCCTAAGCCATAGAGAAGTCCATATATGAGCTATTGAACTCATTTCTGGTCAAAGGTTCCTCAAAAAGTTAAAAACAATATAAACTTTTAGACTCCTTCTGATGTTATATTAGATATACACAGGTCAATTTTTGACCTTCAAGAACACATTTATGGCACATTTCCAGAAGAAAACGTGAAGTGGAGCTTGAAGCGGCAAATCTCACCACCCGGTTGCTAGGGTGTTCTGGGTGGTTGCTAGGCGTTTTTTAGGGTATTCTGTGTGGTTGCTATGGTGTTCCGGGTGGTTGCTAGGGTGTTGCTAGGAGGTTGCTGGGGTGTTCCTGGTGGTTGCTTGGGTGTGGTCAAATGGTTGCTGGGGTGTTCTGGTTTGTTGCTTGAGTGTTCTCGGTGGTTGCTAGGGTGTTGCTAGGTGGTTGCTAGGGTGTTCTGGTGGGTTGGAGACTTACTTCTCATGATGTCATATCAGCCAGAAAAAATATTTTACGTAAAGAACATTTTTCTGGCCCAAAAGTACTTGAACTTGAACTTTCCATACATGCTCATAGACTATATAATATAACATTCTGATGTTTTATTACATAGGTCAATTTTTGACCTCCAGGAACACTTTTCATGGCACACGAGTGCTTGGTCTGTGGGTTAATATACCGAGAGATTTACTTCTCATGATGTCATTTTAGCCAGACAAATATTTGACCTACTGAATATGTTTATGGCCCAAAACTACTTGATCTTGAACTTTCCATACATACTCATAGACTCCAGTCGATGCTTCCTAAGCCATAGAGATGTCCATATCTGAGCTATTGAACTCATTTCTGGTCTAAGGTTCCTCAAAAGGTTTTAAACAATATAAAATTATAGACTCATGATGTTACATTAGCTATACATAGGTCAATTTTTGACCTCCAGAAACACATTTATGAACCACGGGTATTTGATCTTTGGGTTAATATACCGAGAGCTTTACTTCTCATGATGTCATTTCAGCCAGATAGATATTTGACCTACTGAACATATTTCTGGCCCAAAAGTGCTTGATCTTGTATTTTTCATTCATACTCATAGACTCCAACAGATCCTTCCTAAGCCATAGAGATGTCCATATCTGAGTCCATATTTGACTCATTTCTGGTCAAAGGTTCCTCAAAAGGTTTTAAACAATATAAACTTATAGACTCCTGATGTTACATTAGCTACGGTGTTCTGGGTGGTTGCTAGGCGTTTTTTAGGGTATTCTGGGTGATTGCTATGGTGTTCCGGGTGGTTGCTAGGGTGTTGCTAGGCGGTTGCTGGGGTGTTCTGGTTTATTGCTAGGGTGTTCTCGGTGGTTGCTAGGGTGTTGCTAGGTGGTTGCTAGGGTGTTCTGGTGGGTTGGAGAGTTACTTCTCATGATGTCATTTCAGCCAAAAAAAATTTACGTAAAGAACATTTCTCTGGCCCAAAAGTACTTGATCTTGAACTTTCCATATATACTCATAGACTCCAACAGACGCTTCCTAAGCCATAGAGAAGTCCATATCTGACCTATTAAACTCATTTCTGGTCAAAGGTTCCTCAAAAGTTTTAAACAAATATGAACTTATAGACTCCTGATGTTACATTAGCTATACATAGGTCAATTTTTGACCTCCAGAAACACATTTATGGCCCATGGGTATTTGATCTTTGGGTTAATATACCGAGAGCTTTACTTCTCATGATGTCATTTCAGCCAGATAAATATTTGACCTCCTTCTGATGTTATATAAGATATACATAGGTCAATTTTTGACCTCCAAGAACATATTTATGTCCCACGGGTACTTGATCTGTGGGTTCATATACCGATGGATTTACTTCTCATGATGTCAATGAACTCATTTCTGGTCAAAGGTTCCTCAAAAAGTTTAAAACAATATAAACTTTTAGACTCTTTCTGATTTTATATTAGATATACATAGGTCATTTTTGACCACCAGGAACACATTTAATGCACATTTCCAGAAGAAAATGTGAAGTGGAGCCTGAAGTGGCAAATCTCACCACCCGGTTGCTAGGGTTTTCTGGGTGGTTGCTACGGTGATGTTGGTGGTTTCTAGGCATTTATTAGGGTATTCTGGGTGGTTGCTATGGTGTTTGTATGCGGTTGTTTGGGTATTCTGGGTGGTTGCCAAGGTGCTAATGTTGCTAGGGTGTTGCTATGCGGTTGCCAGGTTGTTTTTGATGGTTGTTAGGGTGTTGCTAGGGTGTTCTTGTTTGCTGCTAGGGTGTTCTGAGTGGTTACTAGGGTGTTGCTAGGGTGTTTTAGGTGGTTACTATGGTATTCTGGGCCGTTGCTATGGTGTTACCAGGTGGTTGGTAGTGTTCACTTATAGTTACTATAGAGTTTCTATTATGTTTTTGGCATGATTTAGCTCTTAACTAATCGATTATTTTATTACATTTCATGTTTATATTGTTTGAAATCTTTTGAGGAACCTTTTACCATAACAATATAAACTTATAGACTCCTTCTGATATTGTATTAGCTATACATAGGTCAATATTTGACCTCCAGGAACATATTTATGGCACATTTCCAGAAGAAAATGTGAAGTGGTGCTTGCAGTGGCAAATCTCACCACCCGGTTGCTAAGGTGTTCCCGGTGGTTGCTACAGTGTTATGGATGGTTGCTAGGTGGTTGTTAGGGTAGTCTGTGTGGTTGCTAGGGTGTTGCTAGATGGTCGTTAGGGTGTTCTGGGTGGTCTCTAGGGTGTTGCTAGGCGGTTGCTAGGGTGGTCTGGTTAGGTGTTGCTAAGGTGATCTCGTTGGTTGCTCGGTGGTTGCTAGAGTGATGCTAGGGTGTTCTGTGTGGTTCCTATGGTGTTTCTAGGAGGTTGGTAGTGTCCACAAATGGTTACTATAGAGTTTTTATAAAGTTTTTGGCAATTGATTTCTGGCCCAAATCCATTTTTGATTTTGATTATGTATCATCAAAAGGTAGTTAAAATAAGGACTCTTGTATGGCTTCAGTAACATCAAAAGGAGTTAATGAGTAGGTTTAGACCATTCAAGATCAAGTACTTGTGTGCCACAACTCTGTTCAGTAGGTCAAAAAGGAACCTATCTATAGCTCATGTAATATCAGAAGGAGTCTCATAGTTTTTCTTGTTTAAAAACTTTTGAGGACCCTTTGACCAGAAATGAGTTAAATACATAAGATGTGGACATTCTATATGGCTTAAGAAGCATCAAAAGGAGTCTATGAGAATTTATAGAAAGTTCGAGACTTAGTACTCGTGGGCCAGGACTATGTTTGTGGGTCAAATAGAAACCTCTAGTTCTAGGAAGCATATGAAGTAGTCTATTTAGTATGTATAGAAAGTTCAATATCAGGAACTTGTGGGACAGATATGTATGTTCAGTCAAATTTCAGTCAAATATCTTCCTGCTCATAAAACATCATAAGTAGTAAATATCAATGTATAGTAACCTAACGATCAAATACCCTTTGACCAGAAATGAGTTCAATGGGTCAGATCTAAACAATCCATGTGGCTAATATGTTCATTAGGTAAAATGAGGACTCTTGTATGGCTTCAGTAACATCAAAAGGAGTCAATGAGTATGTTTAGAAAGTTTAAGATCTAGTACTTGTGGGCCAGAACTATGTTCAGTAGGTCAAATAAGGAACCTTTGTATAGCTTATATATTATCAAAATGTGTGAATAAACTTATATTGTTTAAAAACTTTTGAGGACCCTTTTACCAGAAATGAGCTCAATAGCTATACCATGCACTGTAAAGTGACATCTCATATGATGTTTTCTCGTCTGTGCACAAATAAATTAGTTTGTAAAAGAACAATGCATGCAAAATCACATATTTTCATTGCAGCGAGGAACAAGTCAGATATGTCATGCAATGCACTGAAACACGTCTTAGGCGTTTTCCTTTCACCGCGCAGAGGTTATTACGTGCATATTGCATGACGAGGAACAAGTCAGATAGGTCATGCAATGCACTGAAACACGTCTTAGGCGTTTTCCTTTCACCGCGCAGAGGTTAGTTATTGCGTGCATATTGCATGACGAGGAACGAGTCAGTTAGGTCTTGCAATGCACTGAAACACGTCTAAGGCGTTTTCCTTTCACCGCGCAGAGTTTAGTTCTTGCATGCATATTGCACGACTAGGAACAAGTCAGATAGGTCATGCAATGCACTGAAACACGTCTTAGGCGTTTTCCATTCACCTCGCAGAGGAGAGTTATTGCATGCATATTACATGACGAGGAACAAGTCAGGTCATGCAATGCACTGAAACACATCTTAGGCGTTTTCCTTTCACTGCGCAGAGTTTAGTTCTTGCGTGCATATTGCATGACGAGGAACAAGTCAGATAGGTCATGCAATGCACTGAAAAACGTCTTAGGCGTTTTCCATTCACTTCGCAGAGGAGAGTTATTGCATGCATATTGCATGACGAGGAACAAGTCAGGTCATGCAATTAGGCGTTTTCTTTCACTGCGCAGTTTAGTTATTGCGTGCATATTGCATGACGAGGAACAAGTCAGAAAGGTCATGCAATGCACTGAAACATGTCTTAGCCGTTTTCCTTTCACCGCGCAGACGATAGTTATTGCGTGCATATTGCATGACGAGGAACAAGTCAGATAGGTCATGCAAGGCACTGAAACATGTCTTAAGCGTTTTCCTTTCACCACGCAGAGGTTAGTTATTGCGTGCATATTGCATGACGAAAAACAAGCCAGATAGGTCATGCAATGCACTGAAACACGTCTTAGGTGTTTTCCTTTCACCGCGCAGAGGTTAGTTATTACGTGCATATGCATTACGAGAAACAAGTTAGATATATCATGCAATGCAACGAAACACATCTTATGGTGTTTTCTTTTCATTGCTCAGAGTTTAGTTATTTTTGTGCATAAGCATAACTTAGGAACAAGTTGGTCAGCATTATTTTTTTCAAGTAAGACGTGGTCCTGGATCAACATATTTTGATGATCCTGGATCAACATTTCTGTCCCAAAATGTTGTCCTTAACCAATCCCTACCCCTAAACCTAACTCTACTCATAACTTTTCCCTTATCAGAAGGTACAAAAGGTGAATGACACTGATGTTTAAGTACTTCACTCTGGTTCTAATTTCTAAGCCTAAATTTGACATAAACTGTAAACTTGTTCCTCAAATCTGTTTGGTTGATTGAAAAGTCTATCCAGGATCAACAATGATGTTGATCCAGGAACATGTGGTACTTGATGAAATCACGTTCACCAAACAAGTTAGATAGGTCATGCAATGCAATGAAACACATCTTAGGTGTTTTCTTTTCATTGCAAAGAGGTTAGTTTTTGCGTGGACAGGCTTAATGAGGTAAGAAGTTAGATGTCTTGCAATGCAATTGAAACACATCTTAGTTGTTTTCTTTCTAAAACACATCTTAGTTGCACAGAGGTCAGTTATTGCGAGCATATGCGTAACGAGGAACAAGTTAGAAAAGTCATGCAATGCAATGGAACACATCATAGGTGTTTTCTTTTCATTGAGCAGAGGTTAGTTATCGCATGGATAGGCATAACGAGGAACAAGTCAGATAGGTCAATGCAAATGCATCGAAACACATCTTAGGTGTTTTCTTTTAATTGCACAGAGGTTAGTTATTGCTTGCATGTACAATGCAATCCTAAAGCACATGCATTGCAAATCTCTTCGTTGCACAAAGGAACAAGTTAGTTTATGCATTATAAATCGATCTCTTTTGTAATGTTTTCTCGTCAAAATACAAATTAATTAGTTGTAGAATGGAAATGCATGGGAAAGCACTAGTGTTTTATCTTTTCTTTTCAATGCAAAGAAGAACAAGTTAGAAAATTTAAGTATTGCAATGAAACACACATTTCAGCCAGACATATATTTGACCTACTGAACATATTTCTGGCCCAAAAGTACTTGATCTTGAACTTTCCATACATACTCATAGACTCCAGTCGATGCTTCCTAAGCCATAGAGAAGTCCATATCTGAACTATTGAAATCATTTCTGGTAAAAGGTTCCTCAAAAGGTTTTAAATGATATAAACTTATAGACTCCTGATGTTACATTAGCTATACATAGGTCAATTTTTGACCTACAGAAACACATTCATGGCATACGGGTATTTGATCTTTGGGTTAATATTACGAGAGCTTTACTTTTCATGACGTCATTTCAGCCAGAAAGATATTTGACCTACTGAACATATTTCTGGCCCAAAAGTACTTGATCTTGAACTTTCCATACATACTAATGGACTCCAAAAGATGTTTCCTAAGCCACAGAGAAGTTCATATCTGAGCTATTGAACTCATTTCAGGTCAAAGGTTCCTCAAAAGGTTTTAAAAAATATAAACTCATAGACTTCTTATGTTACATTAGCTATACATAGGTCAATTTTTGACCTCCAGAAACACATTCATGGCATACGGGTATTTGATCTTTGGGTTAATATACCGAGAGCTTTACTTCTCATGATGTCATTTCAGCCAGATAAATATTTGACCTCGTTCTGATGTTATATAAGATATACATAGGTCAATTTTTGACCTCCAAGAACATATTTATGTCCCACGGGTTTACTTCTCTTGATGTCAATGAACTCATTTCTGGTCAAAGGTTCCTCAAAAAGTTTAAAACAATATAAACTTTTAGACTCTTTCTGATTTTATATTAGATATACATAGGTCATTTTTTGACCACCAGGAACACATTTAATGCACATTTCCAGAAGAAAATGTGAAGTGGAGCCTGAAGTGGCAAATCTCACCACCCGGTTGCTAGGGTTTTCTGGGTGGTTGCTACGGTGATGTTGGTGGTTTCTAGGCATTTATTAGGGTATTCCGGGTGGTTGCTATGGTGTTTGTATGCTGTTGTTTGCATATTCTGGGTAGTTGCCAAGGTGCTAATGTTGCTAGGGTGTTGCTATGTGGTTGCCAGGTTGTTCTTGATGGTTGTTAGGGTGTTGCTAGGTGGTTGCTGGGTTGTTCTTGTTTGCTGCTAGGGTATTCTGGGTGGTTGCTAGAGTGTTGCTAGGGTGCTTTAGGTGGTTACTAAGGTATTCTGGGTCGTTGCTATGGTGTTACCAGGTGGTTGGTAGTGTTCACTTATAGTTACTATAGAGTTTCTATTATATTTTTGGCATGATTTAGCTCTTAACTAATCGATTATTTTATTACATTTCATGTTTATATTGTTTGAAATCTTTTGAGGAACCTTTTACCATAACAATATAAACTTATAGACTCCTTCTGATATTGTATTAGCTATACATAGGTCAATTTTTGACCTCCAGGAACATATTTATGGCACATTTCCAGAAGAAAATGTGAAGTGGTGCTTGCAGTGGCAAATCTCACCACCCGGTTGCTAAGGTGTTCCCGGTGGTTGCTACAGTGTTCTGGATGGTTGCTAGGCGGTTGTTAGGGTAGTCTGTGTGGTTGCTAGGGTGTTGCTAGGTGGTTGCTAGGGTGTTCTGAGTGGTCTCTAGGGGGTTGCTAGGTGGTTGCTAGGATGGTCTTGTTAGGTGTTGCTAAGGTGATCTCGATGGTTGCTCGGTGGTTGCTAGAGTGATGCTAGGGTGTTCTGGGTGGTTGCTAGGGTGTTTTAGGTGGTTACTATGGTAGTCTGTGTGGTTCCTATGGTGTTTCTAGGTGGTTGGTAATGTCCACAAATGGTTACTATAGAGTTTTTATAAAGTTTTTGGCAAATAATTTCTGTCCCAAATCAATTTTTGATTTTGATTATGTATCATCAAAAGGTAGTTAAAATAAGGACTCTTGTATGGCTTCAGTAACATCAAAAGGAGTTAATGAGTATGTTTAGACCATTCAAGATCAAGTACTCGTGTGCCACAACTCTGTTCAGTAGGTCAAAAAGGAACCTATCTATAGCTCATGTAATATTAGAAGGAGTCTCATAGTTTTCTTGTTTAAAAACTTTTGAGGACCCTTTGACCAGAAATGAGTTAAATACATAAGATATAGACATTCTATATGGCTTAAGAAGCATCAAAAGGAGTCTAAGAGAATTTATAGAAAGTTCGAGACCTAGTACTCGTGGGCCAGGACTATGTTTGTGGGTCAAATAGAAACCTCTAGTTCTAGGAAGCATAAGAAGTAGTCTATTTAGTATGTATAGAAAGTTCAATATCAGGAACTCGTGGGACAGATACATGTTCAGTCAAATTTCAGTCAAATATTCTTCCTGCTCATGAAACATCATAAGTTATAAATATCAATGTATAGTCACCTAACGATCAAATACCCTTTGACCAGAAATGAGTTCAATGGGTCAGATCTAAACAATCCATGTGGCTAATATGTTCATTAGGTAAAATAAGGACTCTTGTATGGCTTCAGTAACATCAAAAGGAGTCAATGAGTATGTTTAGAAAGTTTAAGATCTAGTACTTGTGGGCCAGAACAATGTTCAGTAGGTCAAATAAGGAACCTTTGTATAGCTTATATATCATCAAAATCTGTCTATAAACTTATATTGTTTAAAAACTTTTGAGGACCCTTTTACCAGAAATGAGCTCAATAGCTATACCATGCATTGTAAAGTGACATCTCATATGATGTTTTCTCGTCTCTGCACAAATAAATTAGTTTGTAAAATAAAAATGCATGCAAAATCACGTTATATATTTTCATTTCGGCGAGGAACAAGTCAGATATGTCATGCAATGCACTGAAACACGTCTTAGGCGTTTTCCTTTCAACGCGCAGAGGTTTTATTGCGTGCATATTGCATGACGAGGAACAAGTCAGATAGGTCATTAAATTCACTGAAACATGTCTTAGGCGTTTTCCTTTCACCGCGCAGAGGTTAGTTATTTCGTGCATATTGCATGGCGAGGAACAAGTCAGAGAGTTCATGCAATGCACTGAAACATGTCTTAGGCGTTTTCCTTTCACCACACAGAGGTTAGTTATTGCGTGCATATTGCATGACGAAAAAAAAGCCAGATAGGTCATGCAATGCACTGAAACACGTCTTAGGAGTTTTCTTTTCACCGCGCAGAGTTTAGTTATTGTATTCATATTGCATGACGAGGAAAAAGTCAGATAGGTCATGCAATGCACTGAAACACGTCTTAGGCGTTTTCCATTCACCTCGCAGAGGAGAGTTATTGCATGCATATAAGTCTGGTCAGGCAATGCACTTAAACACATCTTAGGCGTTTTCCTTTCACTGCGCAGAGTTTAGTTCTTGCGTGCATATTGCATGATGAAGAACAAGTCAGATAGGTCATGCAATGCACTAAAAACGTCTTAGGTGTTTTCCTTTTACCGCGCAGAGGTTAGTTATTGCCTGCATATTGCATGACGAAGAACAAGCCAGTTAGGTCATGCAATGCGCTGAAACACGTCTTAGGCGTTTTCCTTTCACTGCGCAGAGTTTAATTCTTGCATGCGTATTGCATGACGAGGAACAAGTCAGATAGGTCATGCAATGCACTGAAACACGTCTTAGGTGTTTTCCTTTTACCACGCAGAGGTTAGTTATTGCGTGCATAATGCATGACGAGGAACGAGCCAGATAGGTCATGCAATACACTGAAACACGTCTTAGGCGTTTTCCATTCACCTCGCAGAGGAGAGTTATTGCGTGCATATTGCATGACGAGGAACAAGTAAGGTCCTGCAATGTACTGAAACACATATTAGGCGTTTTCCTTTCAATGCGCAGAGTTTAGTTCTTGCATGCATATTGCATGACGAGGAACAAGTCAGATAGGTCATGCAATGCACTGAAACACGTCTTAGGCGTTTTCCTTTCACCGCGCAGAGGTTAGTTATTGCGTGCATATTGCATGAAGAGGAACAAGTCAGATAGGTAATGCAATGCACTGAAACATGTCTTAGGCGTTTTCCTTTCACCACGCAGAGGTTAATTATTGCGTGCATATTGCATGACGAAGAACAAGCCAGATAGGTCATGCAATGCACTGAAACACGTCTTAGGCGTTTTTCTTTCACCGCGCAGAGTTTAGTTCTTGCATGCATATTGCACGACTAGGAACAAGTCAGATAGGTCATGCAATGCAACGAAACACATCTTATGGTGTTTACTTTTCATTGCTCAGAGTTTAGTTATTTTTATGCATATGCATAACTTAGGAACAAGTTGGTCAGCATCATTTTTTTCAAGTAAGACGTGGTCCTGGATTAACATATTTTGATGATCCTGGATCAACATTCCTGTCCCAAAATGTTGTCCTTAACCAATCCCTACCCCTAAACCTAACTCTACTCATAACTTTTCCCTTATCAGAAGGTACAAAAGGTGAATGACACTGATGTTTAAGTACTTCACTCTGGTTCTAATTTCTAAGCCTAAAATTGACATAAACTGTAAACTTGTTCCTCAAGTCTGTTTGGTTGATTGAAAAGTTGATTCAGGATCAACAATGATGTTGATCCAGGAACATGTGGTACTTGATGAAATCACGTTCACCAAACAAGTTAGATAGGTCATGCAATGCAATGAAACACGTCTTAGGTGTTTTCTTTTCATTGCAAAGAGGTTAGTTTTTGCGTGGACAGGCCTAATGAGTTAGAAGTTAGATATGTCTTGCAATGCAATTGAAACACATCTTAGTTGTTTTCTTTTCAATGCACAGAGGTCAGTTATTGCGAGCATATGCGTAACGAGGAACAAGTTAGAAAGGTCATGCAATGCAATGGAACACATCATAGGTGTTTTCTGTTCATTGAGCAGAGGTTAGTTATCGCATGGATAGGCATAACGAGGAACAAGTCAGATAGGTCAATGCAAATGCATCGAAACACATCTTAGGTGTTTTCTTTTAATTGCACAGAGGTTAGTTATTGCGTGCATGTACAATGCAATCCTAAAGCACATGCATTGCAAATCTCTTCGTTGCACAAAGGAACAAGTTAGTTTATGCATTATAAATCGATCTCTTTTGTAATGTTTTGTAAAAATACAAATTAATTAGTTGTAGAATGGAAATGCATGGGAAAGCACTAGTTTTTTATCTTTTCTTTTCAATGCAAAGAAGAACAAGTTAGAAAATTTAAGTATTGCAATGAAACACACATTTCAGCCAGACATATATTTGACCTACTGAACATATTTCTGGCCCAAAAGTACTTGATCTTGAACTTTCCATACATACTCATAGACTCCAAAAGATGTTTCCTAAGCCATGGAAAAGTCCATATCTGACCTTTTGAACTAATTTCTGGACAAACGTTCCTCAATAAGTTTAAAACGATATAAACTCATAGACTCCTTCTGATGTTATATTTACTTAGGTCAATTTTTGACCTCCAGGAACACATTTATGGCCCACGGTTCCTTGATCTGTGGGTTAATATACCGAGAGATTTACTTCTCATGATGTCATTTCAGCCAGACAAATATTTGACCTACCGAACATATTTCTGGCCCAAAAGTACTTGATCTTGAACTTTCCATACATAATCAAAGACTCCAACAGATGCCTCCCTACATATACATAGAAGTCCATATCTGACCTATTGAACTCATTTCTGGTCAAAAGGTTCTTCAAAATGTTTTAAACAATATAAACTCATAGACTCCCGATGTTACATTAGCTATACATAGGTCAATTTTTGACCTCCAGAAACACATTTATGGCCCACGGGTATTTGATCTTTGGTTTAATATACCGAGAGCTTTACTTCTCATGATGTCATTTCAGCCAGACAGATATTTTACCAATTGAAAATATTTCTGGCCCAAAAGTACTTGATCTTTTATTTTCCATTTATACTCAGAGACTCCAACAGATCCTTCCTAAGCCATAGAGATGTCCATATCGGAGCTATTGAACTCATTTCTGGTCAAAGGTTCCTCAAAATGTTTTAAAAAATATGAACTTATAGAATGCTGATGTTACACTAGCTATACATAAGTCAATTTTTGACCTCCAGGAACACTTTTATGGCCCACGTGTCCTTGATCCGTGGGTTAATATACCGAGAGATTTACTTCTCATGATGTCATTTCAGCCAGACAAATATTTGACCCACTGAACATGTTTATGGCCCAAAAGTACATGATCTTGAACTTTCCATACATACTAATAGACTCCAGTCGATGCTTCCTAAGCCATAGAGAAGTCCATATCTGACCTATTGAACTCATTTCTGGTCAAAGGTTCCTCAAAAAGTTTAAAACAATATAAACTTTTAGACTCCTTCTGATATCATATTAGAAATACATAGGTCAATTTTTGACCTTCTGGAACAAATTTATTGCCCAGGGGTCCTTGATCTGTGGGTTAATATACCTAGAGCTTTACTTCTCATGATGTCATTTCAGCCAGAAAGATATTTGACCTACTGAACATATTTCTGGCCCAAAAGTACTTGATCTTGTACTTTCCATTCATACTCATAGACTCCAACAGATGCTTCCTAAGCCATAGAGAAGTCCATATATGAGCTATTGAACTCATTTCTGGTCAAAGGTTCCTCAAAAAGTTAAAAACAATATAAACTTTTAGACTCCTTCTGATGTTATATTAGATATACACAGGTCAATTTTTGACCTTCAAGAACACATTTATGGCACATTTCCAGAAGAAAACGTGAAGTGGAGCTTGAAGCGGCAAATCTCACCACCCGGTTGCTAGGGTGTTCTGGGTGGTTGCTAGGCGTTTTTTAGGGTATTCTGTGTGGTTGCTATGGTGTTCCGGGTGGTTGCTAGGGTGTTGCTAGGAGGTTGCTGGGGTGTTCCTGGTGGTTGCTTGGGTGTGGTCAAATGGTTGCTGGGGTGTTCTGGTTTGTTGCTTGAGTGTTCTCGGTGGTTGCTAGGGTGTTGCTAGGTGGTTGCTAGGGTGTTCTGGTGGGTTGGAGACTTACTTCTCATGATGTCATATCAGCCAGAAAAAATATTTTACGTAAAGAACATTTTTCTGGCCCAAAAGTACTTGAACTTGAACTTTCCATACATGCTCATAGACTATATAATATAACATTCTGATGTTTTATTACATAGGTCAATTTTTGACCTCCAGGAACACTTTTCATGGCACACGAGTGCTTAGTCTGTGGGTTAATATACCGAGAGATTTACTTCTCATGATGTCATTTTAGCCAGACAAATATTTGACCTACTGAATATGTTTATGGCCCAAAACTACTTGATCTTGAACTTTCCATACATACTCATAGACTCCAGTCGATGCTTCCTAAGCCATAGAGAAGTCCATATCTGAACTATTGAAATCATTTCTGGTAAAAGGTTCCTCAAAAGGTTTTAAATGATATAAACTTATAGACTCCTGATGTAACATTAGCTATAAATAGGTCAATTTTTGATCTCCAAAAACACATTCATGGCATACGGGTATTTGATCTTTGGGTTAATATTCCGAGAGCTTTACTTTTCATGATGTCATTTCAGCCAGAAAGATATTTGACCTACTGAACATATTTCTGGCCCAAAAGTATTTGATCTTGTATTTTCCATTCATACTAATAGACTCCAACAGATCCTTCCTAAGCCATAGAGATGTCCATATCTGAGCTATTGAACTCATTTCTGGTCTAAGGTTCCTCAAAAGGTTTTAAACAATATAAAATTATAGACTCATGATGTTACATTAGCTATACATAGGTCAATTTTTGACCTCCAGAAACACATTTATGAACCACGGGTATTTGATCTTTGGGTTAATATACCGAGAGCTTTACTTCTCATGATGTCATTTCAGCCAGATAGATATTTGACCTACTGAACATATTTCTGGCCCAAAAGTGCTTGATCTTGTATTTTTCATTCATACTCATAGACTCCAACAGATCCTTCCTAAGCCATAGAGATGTCCATATCTGAGTCCATATTTGACTCATTTCTGGTCAAAGGTTCCTCAAAAGGTTTTAAACAATATAAACTTATAGACTCCTGATGTTACATTAGCTACGGTGTTCTGGGTGGTTGCTAGGCGTTTTTTAGGGTATTCTGGGTGATTGCTATGGTGTTCCGGGTGGTTGCTAGGGTGTTGCTAGGCGGTTGCTGGGGTGTTCTGGTTTATTGCTAGGGTGTTCTCGGTGGTTGCTAGGGTGTTGCTAGGTGGTTGCTAGGGTGTTCTGGTGGGTTGGAGAGTTACTTCTCATGATGTCATTTCAGCCAAAAAAAATTTACGTAAAGAACATTTCTCTGGCCCAAAAGTACTTGATCTTGAACTTTCCATATATACTCATAGACTCCAACAGACGCTTCCTAAGCCATAGAGAAGTCCATATCTGACCTATTAAACTCATTTCTGGTCAAAGGTTCCTCAAAAGTTTTAAACAAATATGAACTTATAGACTCCTGATGTTACATTAGCTATACATAGGTCAATTTTTGACCTCCAGAAACACATTTATGGCCCATGGGTATTTGATCTTTGGGTTAATATACCGAGAGCTTTACTTCTCATGATGTCATTTCAGCCAGATAAATATTTGACCTCCTTCTGATGTTATATAAGATATACATAGGTCAATTTTTGACCTCCAAGAACATATTTATGTCCCACGGGTACTTGATCTGTGGGTTCATATACCGATGGATTTACTTCTCATGATGTCAATGAACTCATTTCTGGTCAAAGGTTCCTCAAAAAGTTTAAAACAATATAAACTTTTAGACTCTTTCTGATTTTATATTAGATATACATAGGTCATTTTTGACCACCAGGAACACATTTAATGCACATTTCCAGAAGAAAATGTGAAGTGGAGCCTGAAGTGGCAAATCTCACCACCCGGTTGCTAGGGTTTTCTGGGTGGTTGCTACGGTGATGTTGGTGGTTTCTAGGCATTTATTAGGGTATTCTGGGTGGTTGCTATGGTGTTTGTATGCGGTTGTTTGGGTATTCTGGGTGGTTGCCAAGGTGCTAATGTTGCTAGGGTGTTGCTATGCGGTTGCCAGGTTGTTTTTGATGGTTGTTAGGGTGTTGCTAGGGTGTTCTTGTTTGCTGCTAGGGTGTTCTGAGTGGTTACTAGGGTGTTGCTAGGGTGTTTTAGGTGGTTACTATGGTATTCTGGGCCGTTGCTATGGTGTTACCAGGTGGTTGGTAGTGTTCACTTATAGTTACTATAGAGTTTCTATTATGTTTTTGGCATGATTTAGCTCTTAACTAATCGATTATTTTATTACATTTCATGTTTATATTGTTTGAAATCTTTTGAGGAACCTTTTACCATAACAATATAAACTTATAGACTCCTTCTGATATTGTATTAGCTATACATAGGTCAATATTTGACCTCCAGGAACATATTTATGGCACATTTCCAGAAGAAAATGTGAAGTGGTGCTTGCAGTGGCAAATCTCACCACCCGGTTGCTAAGGCGTTCCCGGTGGTTGCTACAGTGTTATGGATGGTTGCTAGGTGGTTGTTAGGGTAGTCTGTGTGGTTGCTAGGGTGTTGCTAGATGGTCGTTAGGGTGTTCTGGGTGGTCTCTAGGGTGTTGCTAGGCGGTTGCTAGGGTGGTCTGGTTAGGTGTTGCTAAGGTGATCTCGTTGGTTGCTCGGTGGTTGCTAGAGTGATGCTAGGGTGTTCTGTGTGGTTCCTATGGTGTTTCTAGGAGGTTGGTAGTGTCCACAAATGGTTACTATAGAGTTTTTATAAAGTTTTTGGCAATTGATTTCTGGCCCAAATCCATTTTTGATTTTGATTATGTATCATCAAAAGGTAGTTAAAATAAGGACTCTTGTATGGCTTCAGTAACATCAAATGGAGTTAATGAGTAGGTTTAGACCATTCAAGATCAAGTACTTGTGTGCCACAACTCTGTTCAGTAGGTCAAAAAGGAACCTATCTATAGCTCATGTAATATCAGAAGGAGTCTCATAGTTTTTCTTGTTTAAAAACTTTTGAGGACCCTTTGACCAGAAATGAGTTAAATACATAAGATGTGGACATTCTATATGGCTTAAGAAGCATCAAAAGGAGTCTATGAGAATTTATAGAAAGTTCGAGACCTAGTACTCGTGGGCCAGGACTATGTTTGTGGGTCAAATAGAAACCTCTAGTTCTAGGAAGCATATGAAGTAGTCTATTTAGTATGTATAGAAAGTTCAATATCAGGAACTTGTGGGACAGATATGTATGTTCAGTCAAATTTCAGTCAAATATCTTCCTGCTCATAAAACATCATAAGTAGTAAATATCAATGTATAGTAACCTAACGATCAAATACCCTTTGACCAGAAATGAGTTCAATGGGTCAGATCTAAACAATCCATGTGGCTAATATGTTCATTAGGTAAAATGAGGACTCTTGTATGGCTTCAGTAACATCAAAAGGAGTCAATGAGTATGTTTAGAAAGTTTAAGATCTAGTACTTGTGGGCCAGAACTATGTTCAGTAGGTCAAATAAGGAACCTTTGTATAGCTTATATATCATCAAAATGTGTGAATAAACTTATATTGTTTAAAAACTTTTGAGGACCCTTTTACCAGAAATGAGCTCAATAGCTATACCATGCACTGTAAAGTGACATCTCATATGATGTTTTCTCGTCTGTGCACAAATAAATTAGTTTGTAAAAGAACAATGCATGCAAAATCACATATTTTCATTGCAGCGAGGAACAAGTCAGATATGTCATGCAATGCACTGAAACACGTCTTAGGCGTTTTCCTTTCACCGCGCAGAGGTTATTACGTGCATATTGCATGACGAGGAACAAGTCAGATAGGTCATGCAATGCACTGAAACACGTCTTAGGCGTTTTCCTTTCACCGCGCAGAGGTTAGTTATTGCGTGCATATTGCATGACGAGGAACGAGTCAGTTAGGTCTTGCAATGCACTGAAACACGTCTAAGGCGTTTTCCTTTCACCGCGCAGAGTTTAGTTCTTGCATGCATATTGCACGACTAGGAACAAGTCAGATAGGTCATGCAATGCACTGAAACACGTCTTAGGCGTTTTCCATTCACCTCGCAGAGGAGAGTTATTGCATGCATATTACATGACGAGGAACAAGTCAGGTCATGCAATGCACTGAAACACATCTTAGGCGTTTTCCTTTCACTGCGCAGAGTTTAGTTCTTGCGTGCATATTGCATGACGAGGAACAAGTCAGATAGGTCATGCAATGCACTGAAAAACGTCTTAGGCGTTTTCCATTCACTTCGCAGAGGAGAGTTATTGCATGCATATTGCATGACGAGGAACAAGTCAGGTCATGCAATTAGGCGTTTTCTTTCACTGCGCAGAGTTTAGTTATTGCGTGCATATTGCATGACGAGGAACAAGTCAGAAAGGTCATGCAATGCACTGAAACATGTCTTAGCCGTTTTCCTTTCACCGCGCAGACGATAGTTATTGCGTGCATATTGCATGACGAGGAACAAGTCAGATAGGTCATGCAAGGCACTGAAACATGTCTTAAGCGTTTTCCTTTCACCACGCAGAGGTTAGTTATTGCGTGCATATTGCATGACGAAAAACAAGCCAGATAGGTCATGCAATGCACTGAAACACGTCTTAGGTGTTTTCCTTTCACCGCGCAGAGGTTAGTTATTACGTGCATATGCATTACGAGAAACAAGTTAGATATATCATGCAATGCAACGAAACACATCTTATGGTGTTTTCTTTTCATTGCTCAGAGTTTAGTTATTTTTGTGCATAAGCATAACTTAGGAACAAGTTGGTCAGCATTATTTTTTTCAAGTAAGACGTGGTCCTGGATCAACATATTTTGATGATCCTGGATCAACATTTCTGTCCCAAAATGTTGTCCTTAACCAATCCCTACCCCTAAACCTAACTCTACTCATAACTTTTCCCTTATCAGAAGGTACAAAAGGTGAATGACACTGATGTTTAAGTACTTCACTCTGGTTCTAATTTCTAAGCCTAAATTTGACATAAACTGTAAACTTGTTCCTCAAATCTGTTTGGTTGATTGAAAAGTTGATCCAGGATCAACAATGATGTTGATCCAGGAACATGTGGTACTTGATGAAATCACGTTCACCAAACAAGTTAGATAGGTCATGCAATGCAATGAAACACATCTTAGGTGTTTTCTTTTCATTGCAAAGAGGTTAGTTTTTGCGTGGACAGGCTTAATGAGGTAAGAAGTTAGATGTCTTGCAATGCAATTGAAACACATCTTAGTTGTTTTCTTTCTAATACACATCTTAGTTGCACAGAGGTCAGTTATTGCGAGCATATGCGTAACGAGGAACAAGTTAGAAAAGTCATGCAATGCAATGGAACACATCATAGGTGTTTTCTTTTCATTGAGCAGAGGTTAGTTATCGCATGGATAGGCATAACGAGGAACAAGTCAGATAGGTCAATGCAAATGCATCGAAACACATCTTAGGTGTTTTCTTTTAATTGCACAGAGGTTAGTTATTGCTTGCATGTACAATGCAATCCTAAAGCACATGCATTGCAAATCTCTTCGTTGCACAAAGGAACAAGTTAGTGTATGCATTATAAATCGATCTCTTTTGTAAAGTTTTCTCGTCAAAATACAAATTAATTAGTTGTAGAATGGAAATGCATGGGAAAGCACTAGTGTTTTATCTTTTCTTTTCAATGCAAAGAAGAACAAGTTAGAAAATTTAAGTATTGCAATGAAACACACATTTCAGCCAGACATATATTTGACCTACTGAACATATTTCTGGCCCAAAAGTACTTGATCTTGAACTTTCCATACATACTCATAGACTCCAGTCGATGCTTCCTAAGCCATAGAGAAGTCCATATCTGAACTATTGAAATCATTTCTGGTAAAAGGTTCCTCAAAAGGTTTTAAATGATATAAACTTATAGACTCCTGATGTTACATTAGCTATACATAGGTCAATTTTTGACCTACAGAAACACATTCATGGCATACGGGTATTTGATCTTTGGGTTAATATTACGAGAGCTTTACTTTTCATGACGTCATTTCAGCCAGAAAGATATTTGACCTACTGAACATATTTCTGGCCCAAAAGTACTTGATCTTGAACTTTCCATACATACTAATGGACTCCAAAAGATGTTTCCTAAGCCACAGAGAAGTTCATATCTGAGCTATTGAACTCATTTCAGGTCAAAGGTTCCTCAAAAGGTTTTAAAAAATATAAACTCATAGACTTCTTATGTTACATTAGCTATACATAGGTCAATTTTTGACCTCCAGAAACACATTCATGGCATACGGGTATTTGATCTTTGGGTTAATATACCGAGAGCTTTACTTCTCATGATGTCATTTCAGCCAGATAAATATTTGACCTCGTTCTGATGTTATATAAGATATACATAGGTCAATTTTTGACCTCCAAGAACATATTTATGTCCCACGGGTTTACTTCTCTTGATGTCAATGAACTCATTTCTGGTCAAAGGTTCCTCAAAAAGTTTAAAACAATATAAACTTTTAGACTCTTTCTGATTTTATATTAGATATACATAGGTCATTTTTTGACCACCAGGAACACATTTAATGCTCATTTCCAGAAGAAAATGTGAAGTGGAGCCTGAAGTGGCAAATCTCACCACCCGGTTGCTAGGGTTTTCTGGGTGGTTGCTACGGTGATGTTGGTGGTTTCTAGGCATTTATTAGGGTATTCTGGGTGGTTGCTATGGTGTTTGTATGCTGTTGTTTGCATATTCTGGGTAGTTGCCAAGGTGCTAATGTTGCTAGGGTGTTGCTATGTGGTTGCCAGGTTGTTCTTGATGGTTGTTAGGGTGTTGCTAGGTGGTTGCTGGGTTGTTCTTGTTTGCTGCTAGGGTATTCTGGGTGGTTGCTAGGGTGTTGCTAGGGTGCTTTAGGTGGTTACTAAGGTATTCTGGGTCGTTGCTATGGTGTTACCAGGTGGTTGGTAGTGTTCACTTATAGTTACTATAGAGTTTCTATTATATTTTTGGCATGATTTAGCTCTTAACTAATCGATTATTTTATTACATTTCATGTTTATATTGTTTGAAATCTTTTGAGGAACCTTTTACCATAACAATATAAACTTATAGACTCCTTCTGATATTGTATTAGCTATACATAGGTCAATTTTTGACCTCCAGGAACATATTTATGGCACATTTCCAGAAGAAAATGTGAAGTGGTGCTTGCAGTGGCAAATCTCACCACCCGGTTGCTAAGGTGTTCCCGGTGGTTGCTACAGTGTTCTGGATGGTTGCTAGGCGGTTGTTAGGGTAGTCTGTGTGGTTGCTAGGGTGTTGCTAGGTGGTTGCTAGGGTGTTCTGAGTGGTCTCTATGGGGTTGCTAGGCGGTTGCTAGGATGGTCTTGTTAGGTGTTGCTAAGGTGATCTCGATGGTTGCTCGGTGGTTGCTAGAGTGATGCTAGGGTGTTCTGGGTGGTTGCTAGGGTGTTTTAGGTGGTTACTATGGTAGTCTGTGTGGTTCCTATGGTGTTTCTAGGTGGTTGGTAATGTCCACAAATGGTTACTATAGAGTTTTTATAAAGTTTTTGGCAAATGATTTCTGGCCCAAATCAATTTTTGATTTTGATTATGTATCATCAAAAGGTAGTTAAAATAAGGACTCTTGTATGGCTTCAGTAACATCAAAAGGAGTTAATGAGTATGTTTAGACCATTCAAGATCAAGTACTCGTGTGCCACAACTCTGTTCAGTAGGTCAAAAAGGAACCTATCTATAGCTCATGTAATATTAGAAGGAGTCTCATAGTTTTCTTGTTTAAAAACTTTTGAGGACCCTTTGACCAGAAATGAGTTAAATACATAAGATATAGACATTCTATATGGCTTAAGAAGCATCAAAAGGAGTCTAAGAGAATTTATAGAAAGTTCGAGACCTAGTACTCGTGGGCCAGGACTATGTTTGTGGGTCAAATAGAAACCTCTAGTTCTAGGAAGCATAAGAAGTAGTCTATTTAGTATGTATAGAAAGTTCAATATCAGGAACTCGTGGGACAGATACATGTTCAGTCAAATTTCAGTCAAATATTCTTCCTGCTCATAAAACATCATAAGTTATAAATATCAATGTATAGTCACCTAATGATCAAATACCCTTTGACCAGAAATGAGTTCAATGGGTCAGATCTAAACAATCCATGTGGCTAATATGTTCATTAGGTAAAATAAGGACTCTTGTATGGCTTCAGTAACATCAAAAGGAGTCAATGAGTATGTTTAGAAAGTTTAAGATCTAGTACTTGTGGGCCAGAACAATGTTCAGTAGGTCAAATAAGGAAACTTTGTATAGCTTATATATCATCAAAATCTGTCTATAAACTTATATTGTTTAAAAACTTTTGAGGACCCTTTTACCAGAAATGAGCTCAATAGCTATACCATGCATTGTAAAGTGACATCTCATATGATGTTTTCTCGTCTGTGCACAAATAAATTAGTTTGTAAAATAAAAATGCATGCAAAATCACGTTATATATTTTCATTTCGGCGAGGAACAAGTCAGATATGTCATGCAATGCACTGAAACACGTCTTAGGCGTTTTCCTTTCAACGCGCAGAGGTTAGTTATTGCGTGCATATTGCATGACGAGGAACAAGTCAGATAGGTCATTAAATTCACTGAAACATGTCTTAGGCGTTTTCCTTTCACCGCGCAGAGGTTAGTTATTTCGTGCATATTGCATGGCGAGGAACAAGTCAGAGAGTTCATGCAATGCACTGAAACATGTCTTAGGCGTTTTCCTTTCACCACACAGAGGTTAGTTATTGCGTGCATATTGCATGACGAAAAAAAAGCCAGATAGGTCATGCAATGCACTGAAACACGTCTTAGGAGTTTTCTTTTCACCGCGCAGAGTTTAGTTATTGTATTCATATTGCATGACGAGGAAAAAGTCAGATAGGTCATGTAATGCACTGAAACACGTCTTAGGCGTTTTCCATTCACCTCGCAGAGGAGAGTTATTGCATGCATATAAGTCTGGTCAGGCAATGCACTTAAACACATCTTAGGCGTTTTCCTTTCACTGCGCAGAGTTTAGTTCTTGCGTGCATATTGCATGACGAAGAACAAGTCAGATAGGTCATGCAATGCACTAAACACGTCTTAGGTGTTTTCCTTTTACCGCGCAGAGGTTAGTTATTGCCTGCATATTGCATGACGAAGAACAAGCCAGATAGGTCATGCAATGCACTGAAACACGTCTTAGGCGTTTTCCTTTCACTGCGCAGAGTTTAATTCTTGCATGCGTATTGCATGACGAGGAACAAGTCAGATAGGTCATGCAATGCACTGAAACACGTCTTAGGTGTTTTCCTTTTACCACGCAGAGGTTAGTTATTGCGTGCATAATGCATGACGAGGAACGAGCCAGATAGGTCATGCAATACACTGAAACACGTCTTAGGCGTTTTCAAATCACCTCGCAGAGGAGAGTTATTGCGTGCATATTGCATGACGAGGAACAAGTAAGGTCCTGCAATGTACTGAAACACATATTAGGCGTTTTCCTTTCAATGCGCAGAGTTTAGTTCTTGCATGCATATTGCATGACGAGGAACAAGTCAGATAGGTCATGCAATGCACTGAAACACGTCTTAGGCGTTTTCCTTTCACCGCGCAGAGGGTAGTTATTGCGTGCATATTGCATGAAGAGGAACAAGTCAGATAGGTAATGCAATGCACTGAAACATGTCTTAGGCGTTTTCCTTTCACCACGCAGAGGTTAATTATTACGTGCATATTGCATGACGAAGAACAAGCCAGATAGGTCATGCAATGCACTGAAACACGTCTTAGGCGTTTTTCTTTCACCGCGCAGAGTTTAGTTCTTGCATGCATATTGCACGACTAGGAACAAGTCAGATAGGTCATGCAATGCAACGAAACACATCTTATGGTGTTTACTTTTCATTGCTCAGAGTTTAGTTATTTTTATGCATATGCACAACTTAGGAACAAGTTGGTCAGCATCATTTTTTTCAAGTAAGACGTGGTCCTGGATTAAAATATTTTGATGATCCTGGATCAACATTCCTGTCCCAAAATGTTGTCCTTAACCAATCCCTACCCCTAAACCTAACTCTACTCATAACTTTTCCCTTATCAGAAGGTACAAAAGGTGAATGACACTGATGTTTAAGTACTTCACTCTGGTTCTAATTTCTAAGCCTAAAATTGACATAAACTGTAAACTTGTTCCTCAAATCTGTTTGGTTGATTGAAAAGTTGATTCAGGATCAACAATGATGTTGATCCAGGAACATGTGGTACTTGATGAAATCACGTTCACCAAACAAGTTAGATAGGTCATGCAATGCAATGAAACACGTCTTAGGTGTTTTCTTTTCATTGCAAAGAGGTTAGTTTTTGCGTGGACAGGCCTAATGAGGTAGAAGTTAGATATGTCTTGCAATGCAATTGAAACACATCTTAGTTGTTTTCTTTTCAATGCACAGAGGTCAGTTATTGCGAGCATATGCGTAACGAGGAACAAGTTAGAAAGGTCATGCAATGCAATGGAACACATCATAGGTGTTTTCTGTTCATTGAGCAGAGGTTAGTTATCGCATGGATAGGCATAACGAGGAACAAGTCAGATAGGTCAATGCAAATGCATCGAAACACATCTTAGGTGTTTTCTTTTAATTACACAGAGGTTAGTTATTGCGTGCATGTACAATGCAATCCTAAAGCACATGCATTGCAAATCTCTTCGTTGCACAAAGGAACAAGTTAGTTTATGCATTATAAATCGATCTCTTTTGTAATGTTTTGTAAAAATACAAATTAATTAGTTGTAGAATGGAAATGCATGGGAAAGCACTAGTTTTTTATCTTTTCTTTTCAATGCAAAGAAGAACAAGTTAGAAAATTTAAGTATTGCAATGAAACACACATTTCAGCCAGACATATATTTGACCTACTGAACATATTTCTGGCCCAAAAGTACTTGATCTTGAACTTTCCATACATACTCATAGACTCCAAAAGATGTTTCCTAAGCCATGGAAAAGTCCATATCTGACCTTTTGAACTAATTTCTGGACAAACGTTCCTCAATAAGTTTAAAACGATATAAACTCATAGACTCCTTCTGATGTTATATTTACTTAGGTCAATTTTTGACCTCCAGGAACACATTTATGGCCCACGGTTCCTTGATCTGTGGGTTAATATACCGAGAGATTTACTTCTCATGATGTCATTTCAGCCAGACAAATATTTGACCTACCGAACATATTTCTGGCCCAAAAGTACTTGATCTTGAACTTTCCATACATAATCAAAGACTCCAACAGATGCCTCCCTACATATACATAGAAGTCCATATCTGACCTATTGAACTCATTTCTGGTCAAAAGGTTCTTCAAAATGTTTTAAACAATATAAACTCATAGACTCCCGATGTTACATTAGCTATACATAGGTCAATTTTTGACCTCCAGAAACACATTTATGGCCCACGGGTATTTGATCTTTGGTTTAATATACCGAGAGCTTTACTTCTCATGATGTCATTTCAGCTAGACAGATATTTTACCAATTGAAAATATTTCTGGCCCAAAAGTACTTGATCTTTTATTTTCCATTTATACTCAGAGACTCCAACAGATCCTTCCTAAGCCATAGAGATGTCCATATCTGAGCTATTGAACTCATTTCTGGTCAAAGGTTCCTCAAAATGTTTTAAAAAATATGAACTTATAGAATGCTGATGTTACACTAGCTATACATAAGTCAATTTTTGACCTCCAGGAACACTTTTATGGCCCACATGTCCTTGATCCGTGGGTTAATATACCGAGAGATTTACTTCTCATGATGTCATTTCAGCCAGACAAATATTTGACCCACTGAACATGTTTATGGCCCAAAAGTACATGATCTTGAACTTTCCATACATACTAATAGACTCCAGTCGATGCTTCCTAAGCCATAGAGAAGTCCATATCTGACCTATTGAACTCATTTCTGGTCAAAGGTTCCTCAAAAAGTTTAAAACAATATAAACTTTTAGACTCCTTCTGATATCATATTAGAAATACATAGGTCAATTTTTGACCTTCTGGAACAAATTTATTGCCCAGGGGTCCTTGATCTGTGGGTTAATATACCTAGAGCTTTACTTCTCATGATGTCATTTCAGCCAGAAAGATATTTGACCTACTGAACATATTTCTGGCCCAAAAGTACTTGATCTTGTACTTTCCATTCATACTCATAGACTCCAACAGATGCTTCCTAAGCCATAGAGAAGTCCATATATGAGCTATTGAACTCATTTCTGGTCAAAGGTTCCTCAAAAAGTTAAAAACAATATAAACTTTTAGACTCCTTCTGATGTTATATTAGATATACACAGGTCAATTTTTGACCTTCAAGAACACATTTATGGCACATTTCCAGAAGAAAACGTGAAGTGGAGCTTGAAGCGGCAAATCTCACCACCCGGTTGCTAGGGTGTTCTGTGTGGTTGCTAGGCGTTTTTTAGGGTATTCTGTGTGGTTGCTATGGTGTTCCGGGTGGTTGCTAGGGTGTTGCTAGGAGGTTGCTGGGGTGTTCCTGGTGGTTGCTTGGGTGTTGTCAAATGGTTGCTGGGGTGTTCTGGTTTGTTGCTTGGGTGTTCTCGGTGGTGTCTAGGGTGTTGCTAGGTGGTTGCTAGGGTGTTCTGGTGGGTTGGAGACTTACTTCTCATGATGTCATATCAGCAAGAAAAAATATTTTACGTAAAGAACATTTTTCTGGCCCAAAAGTACTTGATCTTGAACTTTCCATACATGCTCATAGACTATATAATATAACATTCTGATGTTTTATTACATAGGTCAATTTTTGACCTCCAGGAACACTTTTCATGGCACACGAGTGCTTGGTCTGTGGGTTAATATACCGAGAGATTTACTTCTCATGATGTCATTTTAGCCAGACAAATATTTGACCTACTGAATATGTTTATGGCCCAAAACTACTTGATCTTGAACTTTCCAAACATACTCATAGACTCCAACAGATGCTTCCTAAGCCATAGAGAAGTCCATATCTGACCTATTAAACTCATTTCTGGTCAAAGGTTCCTCAAAAGTTTTAAACAAATATGAACTTATAGACTCCTGATGTTACATTAGCTATACATAGGTCAATTTTTGACCTCCAGAAACACATTTGTGGCCCATGGGTATTTGATCTTTGGGTTAATATACCGAGAGCTTTACTTCTCATGATGTCATTTCAGCCAGATAAATATTTGACCTCCTTCTGATGTTATATAAGATATACATAGGTCAATTTTTGACCTCCAAGAACATATTTATGTCCCACGGGTACTTGATATGTGGGTTCATATACCGATGGATTTACTTCTCATGATGTCAATGAACTCATTTCTGGTCAAAGGTTCCTCAAAAAGTTTAAAACAATATAAACTTTTAGACTCTTTCTGATTTTATATTAGATATACATAGGTCATTTTTGACCACCAGGAACACATTTAATGCACATTTCCAGAAGAAAACGTGAAGTGGAGCCTGAAGTGGCAAATCTCACCAGGCTTGCTAGGCTTTTCTGGGTGGTTGCTACGGTGATGTTGGTGGTTTCTAGGCATTTATTACTGTATTCTGGGTGGTTGCTATGGTGTTTGTATGCGGTTGTTTGGGTATTCTGGGTGGTTGCCAAGGTGCTAATGTTGCTAGGGTGTTGCTATGCGGTTGCCAGGTTGTTCTTGATGGTTGCTAGGGTGTTGCTAGGGTGTTTTTTTGGTGGTTACTAGGGTATTCTGGGTCGTTGCTATGGTGTTACCAGGTGGTTGGTAGTGTTCACTTATAGTTACTATAGAGTTTCTATTATGTTTTTGGCATGATTTAGCTCTTAACTAATCGATTATTGTATTACATTTCATGTTTATATTGTTTGAAATCTTTTGAGGAACCTTTTACCATAACAATATAAACTTATAGACTCCTTCTGATATTGTATTAGCTATACATAGGTCAATTTTTGACCTCCAGGAACATATTTATGGCACATTTCCAGAAGAAAATGTGAAGTGGTGCTTGCAGTGGCAAATCTCACCACCCGGTTGCTAAGGTGTTCCCGGTGGTTGCTACAGTGTTATGGATGGTTGCTAGGTGGTTGTTAGGGTAGTCTGTGTGGTTGCTAGGGTGTTGCTAGATGGTCGTTAGGGTGTTCTGGGTGGTCTCTAGGGTGGTGCTAGGCGGTTGCTAGGGTGGTCTGGTTAGGTGTTGCTAAGGTGATCTTGTTGGTTGCTCGGTGGTTGCTAGAGTGATGCTAGGGTGTTCTGGGTGGTTGCTAGGGTGTTTTAGGTGGTTACTATGGTAGTCTGTGTGGTTCCTATGGTGTTTCTAGGAGGTTGGTAGTGTCCACAAATGGTTACTATAGAGTTTTTATAAAGTTTTTGGCAATTGATTTCTGGCCCAAATCAATTTTTGATTTTGATTATGTATCATCAAAAGGTAGTTAAAATAAGGACTCTTGTATGGCTTCAGTAACATCAAAAGGAGTTAATGAGTGGGATAAGACCATTCAAGATCAAGTACTTGTGTGCCACAACTCTGTTCAGTAGGTCAAAAAGGAACCTATCTACAGCTCATGTAATATCAGAAGGAGTCTCATAGTTTTTCTTGTTTAAAAACTTGTGAGGACCCTTTGACCAGAAATGAGTTAATTACATAAAATGTGGACATTCTATATGGCTTAAGAAGCATCAAAAGGAGTCTATGAGAATTTATAGAAAGTTCGAGACCTAGTACTCGTGGGCCAGGACTATGTTTGTGGGTCAAATAGAAACCTCTAGTTCTAGGAAGCATATGAAGTAGTCTATTTAGTATGTATAGAAAGTTCAATATCAGGAACTCGTGGGACAGATATGTATGTTCAGTCAAATTTCAGTCAAATATCTTCCTGCTCATAAAACATCATAAGTAGTAAATATCAATGTATAGTAACCTAACGATCAAATACCCTTTGACCAGAAATGTGTTCAATGGGTCAGATCTAAACAATCCATGTGGCTAATATGTTCATTAGGTAAAATGAGGACTCTTGTATGGCTTCAGTTACATCAATGGGAGTCAATGAGTATGTTTAGAAAGTTTAAGATCTAGTACTTGTGGGCCAGAACTATGTTCAGTAGGTCAAATAAGGAACCTTTGTATAGCTTATATATTATCAAAATGTGTGAATAAACTTATATTGTTTAAAAACTTTTGAGGACCCTTTTACCAGAAATGAGCTCAATAGCTATACCATGCACTGTAAAGTGACATCTCATATGATGTTTTCTCGTCTGTGCACAAATAAATTAGTTTGTAAAATAACAATGCATGCAAAATCACATATTTTCATTGCAGCAAGGAACAAGTCAGATATGTCATGCAATGCACTGAAACACGTCTTAGGCGTTTTCCTTTCACCGCGCAGAGGTTATTACGTGCATATTGCATTACGAGGAACAAGTCAGATAGGTCATGCAATGCACTGAAACACGTCTTAGGCGTTTTCCTTTCACCGCGCAGAGGTTAGTTATTGCGTGTATATTGCATGACGAGGAACGAGTCAGATAGGTCTTGCAATGCACTGAAACACGTCTTAAGCGTTTTCCTTTCACCGCGCAGAGGTTAGTTATTTCGTGCATATTGTAGGACGAGGAACAAGTCAGATAGGTCAGGCAATTCACTGAACATGTCTTAGGCGTTTTCCTTTCACCACGCAGAGGTTAGTTATTGCGTGCATATTGCATTACGAAGAACAAGCCAGATAGGTCATGCAATGCACTGAAACACGTCTAAGGCGTTTTTCTTTCACCGCGCAGAGTTTAGTTCTTGCATGCATATTGCACGACTAGGAACAAGTCAGATAGGTCATGCAATGCAACGAAACACATCTTATGGTGTTTACTTTTCATTGCTCAGAGTTTAGTTATTTTTATGGATATGCATAACTTAGGAACAAGTTGGTCAGCATCATTTTTTTCAAGTAAGACGTGGTCCTGGATTAACATATTTTGATGATCCTGGATCAACATTCCTGTCCCAAAATGTTGTCCTTAACCAATCCCTACCCCTAAACCTAACTCTACTCATAACTTTTCCCTTATCAGAAGGTACAAAAGGTGAATGACACTGATGTTTAAGTACTTCACTCTGGTTCTAATTTCTAAGCCTAAAATTGACATAAACTGTAAACTTGTTCCTCAAATCTGTTTGGTTGATTGAAAAGTTGATTCAGGATCAACAATGATGTTGATCCAGGAACATGTGGTACTTGATGAAATCACGTTCACCAAACAAGTTAGATAGGTCATGCAATGCAATGAAACACGTCTTAGGTGTTTTCTTTTCATTGCAAAGAGGTTAGTTTTTGCGTGGACAGGCCTAATGAGTTAGAAGTTAGATATGTCTTGCAATGCAATTGAAACACATCTTAGTTGTTTTCTTTTCAATGCACAGAGGTCAGTTATTGCGAGCATATGCGTAACGAGGAACAAGTTAGAAAGGTCATGCAATGCAATGGAACACATCATAGGTGTTTTCTGTTCATTGAGCAGAGGTTAGTTATCGCATGGATAGGCATAACGAGGAACAAGTCAGATAGGTCAATGCAAATGCATCGAAACACATCTTAGGTGTTTTCTTTTAATTGCACAGAGGTTAGTTATTGCGTGCATGTACAATGCAATCCTAAAGCACATGCATTGCAAATCTCTTCGTTGCACAAAGGAACAAGTTAGTTTATGCATTATAAATCGATCTCTTTTGTAATGTTTTGTAAAAATACAAATTAATTAGTTGTAGAATGGAAATGCATGGGAAAGCACTAGTTTTTTATCTTTTCTTTTCAATGCAAAGAAGAACAAGTTAGAAAATTTAAGTATTGCAATGAAACACACATTTCAGCCAGACATATATTTGACCTACTGAACATATTTCTGGCCCAAAAGTACTTGATCTTGAACTTTCCATACATACTCATAGACTCCAAAAGATGTTTCCTAAGCCATGGAAAAGTCCATATCTGACCTTTTGAACTAATTTCTGGACAAACGTTCCTCAATAAGTTTAAAACGATATAAACTCATAGACTCCTTCTGATGTTATATTTACTTAGGTCAATTTTTGACCTCCAGGAACACATTTATGGCCCACGGTTCCTTGATCTGTGGGTTAATATACCGAGAGATTTACTTCTCATGATGTCATTTCAGCCAGACAAATATTTGACCTACCGAACATATTTCTGGCCCAAAAGTACTTGATCTTGAACTTTCCATACATAATCAAAGACTCCAACAGATGCCTCCCTACATATACATAGATGTCCATATCTGACCTATTGAACTCATTTCTGGTCAAAAGGTTCTTCAAAATGTTTTAAACAATATAAACTCATAGACTCCCGATGTTACATTAGCTATACATAGGTCAATTTTTGACCTCCAGAAACACATTTATGGCCCACGGGTATTTGATCTTTGGTTTAATATACCGAGAGCTTTACTTCTCATGATGTCATTTCAGCCAGACAAATATTTGACCCACTGAACATGTTTATGGCCCAAAAGTACATGATCTTGAACTTTCCATACATACTAATAGACTCCAGTCGATGCTTCCTAAGCCATAGAGAAGTCCATATCTGACCTATTGAACTCATTTCTGGTCAAAGGTTCCTCAAAAAGTTTAAAACAATATAAACTTTTAGACTCCTTCTGATATCATATTAGAAATACATAGGTCAATTTTTGACCTTCTGGAACAAATTTATTGCCCAGGGGTCCTTGATCTGTGGGTTAATATACCTAGACCTTTACTTCTCATGATGTCGTTTCAGCCAGAAAGATATTTGACCTACTGAACATATTTCTGGCCCAAAAGTACTTGATCTTGTACTTTCCATTCATACTCATAGACTCCAACAGATGCTTCCTAAGCCATAGAGAAGTCCATATATGAGCTATTGAACTCATTTCTGGTCAAAGGTTCCTCAAAAAGTTAAAAACAATATAAACTTTTAGACTCCTTCTGATGTTATATTAGATATACACAGGTCAATTTTTGACCTTCAAGAACACATTTATGGCACATTTCCAGAAGAAAACGTGAAGTGGAGCTTGAAGCAGCAAATCTCACCACCCGGTTGCTAGGGTGTTCTGGGTGGTTGCTAGGCGTTTTTTAGGGTATTCTGTGTGGTTGCTATGGTGTTCCGGGTGGTTGCTAGGGTGTTGCTAGGATGTTGCTGGGGTGTTCCTGGTGGTTGCTTGGGTGTGGTCAAATGGTTGCTGGGGTGTTCTGGTTTGTTGCTTGAGTGTTCTCGGTGGTTGCTAGGGTGTTGCTAGGTGGTTGCTAGGGTGTTCTGGTGGGTTGGAGACTTACTTCTCATGATGTCATATCAGCCAGAAAAAATATTTTACGTAAAGAACATTTTTCTGGCCCAAAAGTACTTGAACTTGAACTTTCCATACATGCTCATAGACTATATAATATAACATTCTGATGTTTTATTACATAGGTCAATTTTTGACCTCCAGGAACACTTTTCGTGGCACACGAGTGCTTGGTCTGTGGGTTAATATACCGAGAGATTTACTTCTCATGATGTCATTTTAGCCAGACAAATATTTGACCTACTGAATATGTTTATGGCCCAAAACTACTTGATCTTGAACTTTCCATACATACTCATAGACTCCAGTCGATGCTTCCTAAGCCATAGAGAAGTCCATATCTGAACTATTGAAATCATTTCTGGTAAAAGGTTCCTCAAAAGGTTTTAAATGATATAAACTTATAGACTCCTGATGTTACATTAGCTATAAATAGGTCAATTTTTGATCTCCAGAAACACATTCATGGCATACGGGTATTTGATCTTTGGGTTAATATTCCGAGAGCTTTACTTTTCATGATGTCATTTCAGCCAGAAAGATATTTGACCTACTGAACATATTTCTGGCCCAAAAGTATTTGATCTTGTATTTTCCATTCATACTAATAGACTCCAACAGATCCTTCCTAAGCCATAGAGATGTCCATATCTGAGCTATTGAACTCATTTCTGGTCTAAGGTTCCTCAAAAGGTTTTAAACAATATAAAATTATAGACTCATGATGTTACATTAGCTATACATAGGTCAATTTTTGACCTCCAGAAACACATTTATGAACCACGGGTATTTGATCTTTGGGTTAATATACCGAGAGCTTTACTTCTCATGATGTCATTTCAGCCAGATAGATATTTGACCTACTGAACATATTTCTGGCCCAAAAGTGCTTGATCTTGTATTTTTCATTCATACTCATAGACTCCAACAGATCCTTCCTAAGCCATAGAGATGTCCATATCTGAGTCCATATTTGACTCATTTCTGGTCAAAGGTTCCTCAAAAGGTTTTAAACAATATAAACTTATAGACTCCTGATGTTACATTAGCTACGGTGTTCTGGGTGGTTGCTAGGCGTTTTTTAGGGTATTCTGGGTGATTGCTATGGTGTTCCGGGTGGTTGCTAGGGTGTTGCTAGGCGGTTGCTGGGGTGTTCTGGTTTATTGCTAGGGTGTTCTCGGTGGTTGCTAGGGTGTTGCTAGGTGGTTGCTAGGGTGTTCTGGTGGGTTGGAGAGTTACTTCTCATGATGTCATTTCAGCCAAAAAAAATTTACGTAAAGAACATTTCTCTGGCCCAAAAGTACTTGATCTTGAACTTTCCATATATACTCATAGACTCCAACAGACGCTTCCTAAGCCATAGAGAAGTCCATATCTGACCTATTAAACTCATTTCTGGTCAAAGGTTCCTCAAAAGTTTTAAACAAATATGAACTTATAGACTCCTGATGTTACATTAGCTATACATAGGTCAATTTTTGACCTCCAGAAACACATTTATGGCCCATGGGTATTTGATCTTTGGGTTAATATACCGAGAGCTTTACTTCTCATGATGTCATTTCAGCCAGATAAATATTTGACCTCCTTCTGATGTTATATAAGATATACATAGGTCAATTTTTGACCTCCAAGAACATATTTATGTCCCACGGGTACTTGATCTGTGGGTTCATATACCGATGGATTTACTTCTCATGATGTCAATGAACTCATTTCTGGTCAAAGGTTCCTCAAAAAGTTTAAAACAATATAAACTTTTAGACTCTTTCTGATTTTATATTAGATATACATAGGTCATTTTTGACCACCAGGAACACATTTAATGCACATTTCCAGAAGAAAATGTGAAGTGGAGCCTGAAGTGGCAAATCTCACCACCCGGTTGCTAGGGTTTTCTGGGTGGTTGCTACGGTGATGTTGGTGGTTTCTAGGCATTTATTACTGTATTCTGGGTGGTTGCTATGGTGTTTGTATGCGGTTGTTTGGGTATTCTGGGTGGTTGCCAAGGTGCTAATGTTGCTAGGGTGTTGCTATGCGGTTGCCAGGTTGTTTTTGATGGTTGTTAGGGTGTTGCTAGGGTGTTCTTGTTTGCTGCTAGGGTGTTCTGAGTGGTTACTAGGGTGTTGCTAGGGTGTTTTAGGTGGTTACTATGGTATTCTGGGCCGTTGCTATGGTGTTACCAGGTGGTTGGTAGTGTTCACTTATAGTTACTATAGAGTTTCTATTATGTTTTTGGCATGATTTAGCTCTTAACTAATCGATTATTTTATTACATTTCATGTTTATATTGTTTGAAATCTTTTGAGGAACCTTTTACCATAACAATATAAACTTATAGACTCCTTCTGATATTGTATTAGCTATACATAGGTCAATATTTGACCTCCAGGAACATATTTATGGCACATTTCCAGAAGAAAATGTGAAGTGGTGCTTGCAGTGGCAAATCTCACCACCCGGTTGCTAAGGTGTTCCCGGTGGTTGCTACAGTGTTATGGATGGTTGCTAGGTGGTTGTTAGGGTAGTCTGTGTGGTTGCTAGGGTGTTGCTAGATGGTCGTTAGGGTGTTCTGGGTGGTCTCTAGGGTGTTGCTAGGCGGTTGCTAGGGTGGTCTGGTTAGGTGTTGCTAAGGTGATCTCGTTGGTTGCTCGGTGGTTGCTAGAGTGATGCTAGGGTGTTCTGGGTGGTTGCTAGGGTGTTTTAGGTGGTTACTATGGTAGTCTGTGTGGTTCCTATGGTGTTTCTAGGAGGTTGGTAGTGTCCACAAATGGTTACTATAGAGTTTTTATAAAGTTTTTGGCAATTGATTTCTGGCCCAAATCCATTTTTGATTTTGATTATGTATCATCAAAAGGTAGTTAAAATAAGGACTCTTGTATGGCTTCAGTAACATCAAAAGGAGTTAATGAGTAGGTTTAGACCATTCAAGATCAAGTACTTGTGTGCCACAACTCTGTTCAGTAGGTCAAAAAGGAACCTATCTATAGCTCATGTAATATCAGAAGGAGTCTCATAGTTTTTCTTGTTTAAAAACTTTTGAGGACCCTTTGACCAGAAATGAGTTAAATACATAAGATGTGGACATTCTATATGGCTTAAGAAGCATCAAAAGGAGTCTATGAGAATTTATAGAAAGTTCGAGACCTAGTACTCGTGGGCCAGGACTATGTTTGTGGGTCAAATAGAAACCTCTAGTTCTAGGAAGCATATGAAGTAGTCTATTTAGTATGTATAGAAAGTTCAATATCAGGAACTCGTGGGACAGATATGTATGTTCAGTCAAATTTCAGTCAAATATCTTCCTGCTCATAAAACATCATAAGTAGTAAATATCAATGTATAGTAACCTAACGATCAAATACCCTTTGACCAGAAATGAGTTCAATGGGTCAGATCTAAACAATCCATGTGGCTAATATGTTCATTAGGTAAAATGAGGACTCTTGTATGGTTTCAGTAACATCAAAAGGAGTCAATGAGTATGTTTAGAAAGTTTAAGATCTAGTACTTGTGGGCCAGAACTATGTTCAGTAGGTCAAATAAGGAACCTTTGTATAGCTTATATATCATCAAAATGTGTGAATAAACTTATATTGTTTAAAAACTTTTGAGGACCCTTTTACCAGAAATGAGCTCAATAGCTATACCATGCACTGTAAAGTGACATCTCATATGATGTTTTCTCGTCTGTGCACAAATAAATTAGTTTGTAAAATAACAATGCATGCAAAATCACATATTTTCATTGCAGCGAGGAACAAGTCAGATATGTCATGCAATGCACTGAAACACGTCTTAGGCGTTTTCCTTTCACCGCGCAGAGGTTATTACGTGCATATTGCATGACGAGGAACAAGTCAGATAGGTCATGCAATGCACTGAAACACGTCTTAGGCGTTTTCCTTTCACCGCGCAGAGGTTAGTTATTGCGTGCATATTGCATGACGAGGAACGAGTCAGTTAGGTCTTGCAATGCACTGAAACACGTCTAAGGCGTTTTCCTTTCACCGCGCAGAGTTTAGTTCTTGCATGCATATTGCACGACTAGGAACAAGTCAGATAGGTCATGCAATGCACTGAAACACGTCTTAGGCGTTTTCCATTCACCTCGCAGAGGAGAGTTATTGCATGCATATTACATGACGAGGAACAAGTCAGGTCATGCAATGCACTGAAACACATCTTAGGCGTTTTCCTTTCACTGCGCAGAGTTTAGTTCTTGCGTGCATATTGCATGACGAGGAACAAGTCAGATAGGTCATACAATGCACTGAAACACGTCTTAGGCGTTTTCCTTTCACCGCGCAGAGGAGAGTTATTTCGTGCATATTGCATGACGAAGAACAAGTCAGGTCAATTAATGCACTTAAACACATCTTAGGCGTTTTCCTTTCACTGCGCAGAGTTTAGTTCTTGCGTGCATATTGCATGACGAGGAACAAGTCAGATAGGTCATGCAATGCACTGAAAAACGTCTTAGGCGTTTTCCATTCACTTCGCAGAGGAGAGTTATTGCCTGCATATTGCATGACGAGGAACAAGTCAGGTCATGCAATTAGGCGTTTTCTTTCACTGCGCAGAGTTTAGTTATTGCGTGCATATTGCATGACGAGGAACAAGTCAGAAAGGTCATGCAATGCACTGAAACATGTCTTAGCCGTTTTCCTTTCACCGCGCAGACGATAGTTATTGCATGCATATTGCATGACGAGGAACAAGTCAGATAGGTCATGCAAGGCACTGAAACATGTCTTAAGCGTTTTCCTTTCACCACGCAGAGGTTAGTTATTGCGTGCATATTGCATGACGAAAAACAAGCCAGATAGGTCATGCAATGCACTGAAACACGTCTTAGGTGTTTTCCTTTCACCGCGCAGAGGTTAGTTATTACGTGCATATGCATTACGAGAAACAAGTTAGATATATCATGCAATGCAACGAAACACATCTTATGGTGTTTTCTTTTCATTGCTCAGAGTTTAGTTATTTTTGTGCATATGCATAACTTAGGAACAAGTTGGTCAGCATTATTTTTTTCAAGTAAGACGTGGTCCTGGATCAACATATTTTGATGATCCTGGATCAACATTTCTGTCCCAAAATGTTGTCCTTAACCAATCCCTACCCCTAAACCTAACTCTACTCATAACTTTTCCCTTATCAGAAGGTACAAAAGGTGAATGACACTGATGTTTAAGTACTGCACTCTGGTTCTAATTTCTAAGCCTAAATTTGACATAAACTGTAAACTTGTTCCTCAAATCTGTTTGGTTGATTGAAAAGTTGATCCAGGATCAACAATGATGTTGATCCAGGAACATGTGGTACTTGATGAAATCACGTTCACCAAACAAGTTAGATAGGTCATGCAATGCAATGAAACACATCTTAGGTGTTTTCTTTTCATTGCAAAGAGGTTAGTTTTTGCGTGGACAGGCTTAATGAGGTAGAAGTTAGATGTCTTGCAATGCAATTGAAACACATCTTAGTTGTTTTCTTTCTAAAACACATCTTAGTTGCACAGAGGTCAGTTATTGCGAGCATATGCGTAACGAGGAACAAGTTAGAAAAGTCATGCAATGCAATGGAACACATCATAGGTGTTTTCTTTTTCATTGAGCAGAGGTTAGTTATCGCATGGTTAGGCATAACGAGGAACAAGTCAGATAGGTCAATGCAAATGCATCGAAACACATCTTAGGTGTTTTCTTTTAATTGCACAGAGGTTAGTTATTGCTTGCATGTACAATGCAATCCTAAAGCACATGCATTGCAAATCTCTTCGTTGCACAAAGGAACAAGTTAGTTTATGCATTATAAATCGATCTCTTTTGTAATGTTTTGTAAAAATACAAATTAATTAGTTGTAGAATGGAAATGCATGGGAAAGCACTAGTTTTTTATCTTTTCTTTTCAATGCAAAGAAGAACAAGTTAGAAAATTTAAGTATTGCAATGATACACACATTTCAGCCAGACATATATTTGACCTACTGAACATATTTCTGGCCCAAAAGTACTTGATCTTGAACTTTCCATACATACTCATAGACTCCAAAAGATGTTTCCTAAGCCATGGAAAAGTCCATATCTGACCTTTTGAACTAATTTCTGGACAAACGTTCCTCAATAAGTTTAAAACGATATAAACTCATAGACTCCTTCTGATGTTATATTTACTTAGGTCAATTTTTGACCTCCAGGAACACATTTATGGCCCACGGTTCCTTGATCTGTGGGTTAATATACCGAGAGATTTACTTCTCATGATGTCATTTCAGCCAGACAAATATTTGACCTACCGAACATATTTCTGGCCCAAAAGTACTTGATCTTGAACTTTCCATACATAATCAAAGACTCCAACAGATGCCTCCCTACATATACATAGAAGTCCATATCTGACCTATTGAACTCATTTCTGGTCAAAAGGTTCTTCAAAATGTTTTAAACAATATAAACTCATAGACTCCCGATGTTACATTAGCTATACATAGGTCAATTTTTGACCTCCAGAAACACATTTATGGCCCACGGGTATTTGATCTTTGGTTTAATATACCGAGAGCTTTACTTCTCATGATGTCATTTCAGCCAGACAAATATTTGACCCACTGAACATGTTTATGGCCCAAAAGTACATGATCTTGAACTTTCCATACATACTAATAGACTCCAGTCGATGCTTCCTAAGCCATAGAGAAGTCCATATCTGACCTATTGAACTCATTTCTGGTCAAAGGTTCCTCAAAAAGTTTAAAACAATATAAACTTTTAGACTCCTTCTGATATCATATTAGAAATACATAGGTCAATTTTTGACCTTCTGGAACAAATTTATTGCCCAGGGGTCCTTGATCTGTGGGTTAATATACCTAGAGCTTTACTTCTCATGATGTCATTTCAGCCAGAAAGATATTTGACCTACTGAACATATTTCTGGCCCAAAAGTACTTGATCTTGTACTTTCCATTCATACTCATAGACTCCAACAGATGCTTCCTAAGCCATAGAGAAGTCCATATATGAGCTATTGAACTCATTTCTGGTCAAAGGTTCCTCAAAAAGTTAAAAACAATATAAACTTTTAGACTCCTTCTGATGTTATATTAGATATACACAGGTCAATTTTTGACCTTCAAGAACACATTTATGGCACATTTCCAGAAGAAAACGTGAAGTGGAGCTTGAAGCGGCAAATCTCACCACCCGGTTGCTAGGGTGTTCTGTGTGGTTGCTAGGCGTTTTTTAGGGTATTCTGTGTGGTTGCTATGGTGTTCCGGGTGGTTGCTAGGGTGTTGCTAGGAGGTTGCTGGGGTGTTCCTGGTGGTTGCTTGGGTGTTGTCAAATGGTTGCTGGGGTGTTCTGGTTTGTTGCTTGGGTGTTCTCGGTGGTGTCTAGGGTGTTGCTAGGTGGTTGCTAGGGTGTTCTGGTGGGTTAGAGACTTACTTCTCATGATGTCATATCAGCAAGAAAAAATATTTTACGTAAAGAACATTTTTCTGGCCCAAAAGTACTTGATCTTGAACTTTCCATACATGCTCATAGACTATATAATATAACATTCTGATGTTTTATTACATAGGTCAATTTTTGACCTCCAGGAACACTTTTCATGGCACACGAGTGCTTGGTCTGTGGGTTAATATACCGAGAGATTTACTTCTCATGATGTCATTTTAGCCAGACAAATATTTGACCTACTGAATATGTTTATGGCCCAAAACTACTTGATCTTGAACTTTCCATACATACTCATAGACTCCAACAGATGCTTCCTAAGCCATAGAGAAGTCCATATCTGACCTATTAAACTCATTTCTGGTCAAAGGTTCCTCAAAAGTTTTAAACAAATATGAACTTATAGACTCCTGATGTTACATTAGCTATACATAGGTCAATTTTTGACCTCCAGAAACACATTTGTGGCCCATGGGTATTTGATCTTTGGGTTAATATACCGAGAGCTTTACTTCTCATGATGTCATTTCAGCCAGATAAATATTTGACCTCCTTCTGATGTTATATAAGATATACATAGGTCAATTTTTGACCTCCAAGAACATATTTATGTCCCACGGGTACTTGATCTGTGGGTTCATATACCGATGGATTTACTTCTCATGATGTCAATGAACTCATTTCTGGTCAAAGGTTCCTCAAAAAGTTTAAAACAATATAAACTTTTAGACTCTTTCTGATTTTATATTAGATATACATAGGTCATTTTTGACCACCAGGAACACATTTAATGCACATTTCCAGAAGAAAACGTGAAGTGGAGCCTGAAGTGGCAAATCTCACCAGGCTTGCTAGGCTTTTCTGGGTGGTTGCTACGGTGATGTTGGTGGTTTCTAGGCATTTATTACTGTATTCTGGGTGGTTGCTATGGTGTTTGTATGCGGTTGTTTGGGTATTCTGGGTGGTTGCCAAGGTGCTAATGTTGCTAGGGTGTTGCTATGCGGTTGCCAGGTTGTTCTTGATGGTTGCTAGGGTGTTGCTAGGGTGTTTTTTTTTGGTGGTTACTAGGGTATTCTGGGTCGTTGCTATGGTGTTACCAGGTGGTTGGTAGTGTTCACTTATAGTTACTATAGAGTTTCTATTATGTTTTTGGCATGATTTAGCTCTTAACTAATCGATTATTGTATTACATTTCATGTTTATATTGTTTGAAATCTTTTGAGGAACCTTTTACCATAACAATATAAACTTATAGACTCCTTCTGATATTGTATTAGCTATACATAGGTCAATTTTTGACCTCCAGGAACATATTTATGGCACATTTCCAGAAGAAAATGTGAAGTGGTGCTTGCAGTGGCAAATCTCACCACCCGGTTGCTAAGGTGTTCCCGGTGGTTGCTACAGTGTTATGGATGGTTGCTAGGTGGTTGTTAGGGTAGTCTGTGTGGTTGCTAGGGTGTTGCTAGATGGTCGTTAGGGTGTTCTGGGTGGTCTCTAGGGTGGTGCTAGCCGGTTGCTAGGGTGGTCTGGTTAGGTGTTGCTAAGGTGATCTCGTTGGTTGCTCGGTGGTTGCTAGAGTGATGCTAGGGTGTTCTGGGTGGTTGCTAGGGTGTTTTAGGTGGTTACTATGGTAGTCTGTGTGGTTCCTATGGTGTTTCTAGGAGGTTGGTAGTGTCCACAAATGGTTACTATAGAGTTTTTATAAAGTTTTTGGCAATTGATTTCTGGCCCAAATCAATTTTTGATTTTGATTATGTATCATCAAAAGGTAGTTAAAATAAGGACTCTTGTATGGCTTCAGTAACATCAAAAGGAGTTAATGAGTGGGTTTAGACCATTCAAGATCAAGTACTTGTGTGCCACAACTCTGTTCAGTAGGTCAAAAAGGAACCTATCTACAGCTCATGTAATATCAGAAGGAGTCTCATAGTTTTTCTTGTTTAAAAACTTGTGAGGACCCTTTGACCAGAAATGAGTTAATTACATAAAATGTGGACATTCTATATGGCTTAAGAAGCATCAAAAGGAGTCTATGAGAATTTATAGAAAGTTCGAGACCTAGTATTCGTGGGCCAGGACTATGTTTGTGGGTCAAATAGAAACCTCTAGTTCTAGGAAGCATATGAAGTAGTCTATTTAGTATGTATAGAAAGTTCAATATCAGGAACTCGTGGGACAGATATGTATGTTCAGTCAAATTTCAGTCAAATATCTTCCTGCTCATAAAACATCATAAGTAGTAAATATCAATGTATAGTAACCTAACGATCAAATACCCTTTGACCAGAAATGTGTTCAATGGGTCAGATCTAAACAATCCATGTGGCTAATATGTTCATTAGGTAAAATGAGGACTCTTGTATGGCTTCAGTTACATCAATAGGAGTCAATGAGTATGTTTAGAAAGTTTAAGATCTAGTACTTGTGGGCCAGAACTACGTTCAGTAGGTCAAATAAGGAACATTTGTATAGCTTATATATCATCAAAATGTGTCTATAAACTTATATGGTTTAAAAACTTGAGGACCCTTTTACCAGAAATGAGCTCAATAGCTATACCATGCACTGTAAAGTGACATCTCATATGATGTTTTCTCGTCTGTGCACAAATAAATTAGTTTGTAAAATAACAATGCATGCAAAATCACATATTTTCATTGCAGCGAGGAACAAGTCAGATATGTCATGCAATGCACTGAAACACGTCTTAGGCGTTTTCCTTTCAACGCGCAGAGGTTAGTTATTGCGTGCATATTGCATGACGAGGAACAAGTCAGATAGGTCATGCAATGCACTGAAACACGTCTTAGGCGTTTTCCTTTCACCGCGCAGAGGTTAGTTATTTCGTGCATATTGCATGACGAGGAACAAGTCAGATAGTTCATGCAATGCACTGAAACATGTCTTAGGCGTTTTCCTTTCACCAAGCAGAGGTTAGTTATTGCGTGCATATTGCATGACGAAGAACAAGCCAGATAGGTCATGCAATGCACTGAAACACGTCTTAGGAGTTTTAATTTCACCGCGCAGAATTTAGTTCTTGCATGCATATTGCATGACGAGGAACAAGTCAGATAGGTCATGCAATGCACTGAAACACGTCTTAGGCGTTTTCCATTCACCTCGCAGAGGAGAGTTATGGAATGCATATTGCATGACGAGGAACAAGTCTGGTCATGCAATGCACTTAAACACATCTTAGGCGTTTTCCTTTCATTGCGCAGAGTTTAGTTCTTGCGTGCATATTGCATGACGAGGAACAAGTCAAATAGGTAATGCAATGCACTGAAACATGTCTTAGGCGTTTTCCTTTCACCGCGCAGAGGTTAGTTATTGCGTGCATATTGCATGACGAGGAACAAGTCAGATAAGTCATGCAATGCACTGAAACATGTATTAGGCGTTTTCCTTTCACCACGCAGAGGTTAGTTATTGCGTGCATATTGCATGACGAAGAACAAGCCAGATAGGTCATGCAATGCACTGAAACACGTCTTAGGCGTTTTCCTTTCACTGCGCAGAGTTTAGTTCTTGCGTGCATATTGCATAACGAGGAACAAGTCAGATCGGTCATGCAATGCACTGAAACACGTCTTAGGCGTTTTCCATTCACCTCGCAGAGGAGAGTTATTCCGTGCATATTGCATGACGAGGAACAAGTCAAATAGGTAATGCAATGCACTGAAACATGTCTTAGGCGTTTTCCTTTCACCGCGCAGAGGTTAGTTATTGCGTGCATATTGCATGACGAGGAACAAGTCAGATAAGTCATGCAATGCACTGAAACATGTATTAGGCGTTTTCCTTTCACCACGCAGAGGTTAGTTATTGCGTGCATATTGCATGACGAAGAACAAGCCAGATAGGTCATGCAATGCACTGAAACACGTCTTAGGCGTTTTCCTTTCACTGCGCAGAGTTTAGTTCTTGCGTGCATATTGCATAACGAGGAACAAGTCAGATCGGTCATGCAATGCACTGAAACACGTCTTAGGCGTTTTCCATTCACCTCGCAGAGGAGAGTTATTCCGTGCATATTGAATGACGAGGAACAAGTCAGTTCATGCAATGCACTGAAAGACATCTTAGGTGTTTTCCTTTCACTGCGCCGAGTTTAGTTCTTGCATGCATATTGCATGACGAGGAACAAGTCAGATAGGTCATGCAATACACTGAAACACGTCTTAAGTGTTTTCCTTTTACCGCGCAGAGGTTAGTTATTGCGTGCATATTGCATGACGAGGAACAAGTCAGATAAGTCATGCAATGCACTAAAACGAAACACGTCTTATGCGTTTTCCTTTCACCGCGCAGAGGTTATTACGTGCATATTCCATGACGAGGAACAAGTCAGATATGTCATGCAATGCACTGAACACGTCTTAGGCGTTTTCCTTTCACCGCGCAGAGGTTAGTTATTGCGTGTATATTGCATGACGAGGAACGAGTCAGATAGTTTATGCAATGCACTGAAACACGTCATAGGCGTTTTCCTTTCACCGCGCAGAGGTTAGTTATTTCGTGCATATTGCAGGACGAGGAACAAGTCAGATAGGTCATGCAATTCACTGAAACATGTCTTAGGCGTTTTCCTTTCACCACGCAGAGGTTAGTTATTGCGTGCATATTGCATGACGAAGAACAAGCCAGATAGGTCATGCAATGCACTGATACACGTCTAAGGCGTTTTCCTTTCACCGCGCAGAGTTTAGTTCTTGCATGCATATTGCACGACTAGGAACAAGTCAGATAGGTCATGCAATGCACTGAAACACATCTTAGGCGTTTTCCATTCACCTCGCAGAGGAGAGTTATTGCATGCATATTACATGACGAGGAACAAGTCAGGTCATGCAATGCACTGAAACACATCTTAGGCGTTTTCCTTTCACCGCGCAGAGTTTAGTTCTTGCATGCATATTGCACGACTAGGAACAAGTCAGATAGGTCATGCAATGCACTGAAACACGTCTTAGGCGTTTTCCATTCACCTCGCAGAGGAGAGTTATTGCATGCATATTACATGACGAGGAACAAGTCAGGTCATGCAATGCACTGAAACACATCTTAGGCGTTTTCCTTTCACTGCGCAGAGTTTAGTTCTTGCGTGCATATTGCATGACGAGGAACAAGTCAGATAGGTCATACAATGCACTGAAACACGTCTTAGGCGTTTTCCTTTCACCGCGCAGAGGAGAGTTATTTCGTGCATATTGCATGACGAAGAACAAGTCAGGTCAATTAATGCACTTAAACACATCTTAGGCGTTTTCCTTTCACTGCGCAGAGTTTAGTTCTTGCGTGCATATTGCATGACGAGGAACAAGTCAGATAGGTCATGCAATGCACTGAAAAACGTCTTAGGCGTTTTCCATTCACTTCGCAGAGGAGAGTTATTGCCTGCATATTGCATGACGAGGAACAAGTCAGGTCATGCAATTAGGCGTTTTCTTTCACTGCGCAGAGTTTAGTTATTGCGTGCATATTGCATGACGAGGAACAAGTCAGAAAGGTCATGCAATGCACTGAAACATGTCTTAGCCGTTTTCCTTTCACCGCGCAGACGATAGTTATTGCATGCATATTGCATGACGAGGAACAAGTCAGATAGGTCATGCAAGGCACTGAAACATGTCTTAAGCGTTTTCCTTTCACCACGCAGAGGTTAGTTATTGCGTGCATATTGCATGACGAAAAACAAGCCAGATAGGTCATGCAATGCACTGAAACACGTCTTAGGTGTTTTCCTTTCACCGCGCAGAGGTTAGTTATTACGTGCATATGCATTACGAGAAACAAGTTAGATATATCATGCAATGCAACGAAACACATCTTATGGTGTTTTCTTTTCATTGCTCAGAGTTTAGTTATTTTTGTGCATATGCATAACTTAGGAACAAGTTGGTCAGCATTATTTTTTTCAAGTAAGACGTGGTCCTGGATCAACATATTTTGATGATCCTGGATCAACATTTCTGTCCCAAAATGTTGTCCTTAACCAATCCCTACCCCTAAACCTAACTCTACTCATAACTTTTCCCTTATCAGAAGGTACAAAAGGTGAATGACACTGATGTTTAAGTACTGCACTCTGGTTCTAATTTCTAAGCCTAAATTTGACATAAACTGTAAACTTGTTCCTCAAATCTGTTTGGTTGATTGAAAAGTTGATCCAGGATCAACAATGATGTTGATCCAGGAACATGTGGTACTTGATGAAATCACGTTCACCAAACAAGTTAGATAGGTCATGCAATGCAATGAAACACATCTTAGGTGTTTTCTTTTCATTGCAAAGAGGTTAGTTTTTGCGTGGACAGGCTTAATGAGGTAGAAGTTAGATGTCTTGCAATGCAATTGAAACACATCTTAGTTGTTTTCTTTCTAAAACACATCTTAGTTGCACAGAGGTCAGTTATTGCGAGCATATGCGTAACGAGGAACAAGTTAGAAAAGTCATGCAATGCAATGGAACACATCATAGGTGTTTTCTTTTTCATTGAGCAGAGGTTAGTTATCGCATGGTTAGGCATAACGAGGAACAAGTCAGATAGGTCAATGCAAATGCATCGAAACACATCTTAGGTGTTTTCTTTTAATTGCACAGAGGTTAGTTATTGCTTGCATGTACAATGCAATCCTAAAGCACATGCATTGCAAATCTCTTCGTTGCACAAAGGAACAAGTTAGTTTATGCATTATAAATCGATCTCTTTTGTAATGTTTTGTAAAAATACAAATTAATTAGTTGTAGAATGGAAATGCATGGGAAAGCACTAGTTTTTTATCTTTTCTTTTCAATGCAAAGAAGAACAAGTTAGAAAATTTAAGTATTGCAATGATACACACATTTCAGCCAGACATATATTTGACCTACTGAACATATTTCTGGCCCAAAAGTACTTGATCTTGAACTTTCCATACATACTCATAGACTCCAAAAGATGTTTCCTAAGCCATGGAAAAGTCCATATCTGACCTTTTGAACTAATTTCTGGACAAACGTTCCTCAATAAGTTTAAAACGATATAAACTCATAGACTCCTTCTGATGTTATATTTACTTAGGTCAATTTTTGACCTCCAGGAACACATTTATGGCCCACGGTTCCTTGATCTGTGGGTTAATATACCGAGAGATTTACTTCTCATGATGTCATTTCAGCCAGACAAATATTTGACCTACCGAACATATTTCTGGCCCAAAAGTACTTGATCTTGAACTTTCCATACATAATCAAAGACTCCAACAGATGCCTCCCTACATATACATAGAAGTCCATATCTGACCTATTGAACTCATTTCTGGTCAAAAGGTTCTTCAAAATGTTTTAAACAATATAAACTCATAGACTCCCGATGTTACATTAGCTATACATAGGTCAATTTTTGACCTCCAGAAACACATTTATGGCCCACGGGTATTTGATCTTTGGTTTAATATACCGAGAGCTTTACTTCTCATGATGTCATTTCAGCCAGACAAATATTTGACCCACTGAACATGTTTATGGCCCAAAAGTACATGATCTTGAACTTTCCATACATACTAATAGACTCCAGTCGATGCTTCCTAAGCCATAGAGAAGTCCATATCTGACCTATTGAACTCATTTCTGGTCAAAGGTTCCTCAAAAAGTTTAAAACAATATAAACTTTTAGACTCCTTCTGATATCATATTAGAAATACATAGGTCAATTTTTGACCTTCTGGAACAAATTTATTGCCCAGGGGTCCTTGATCTGTGGGTTAATATACCTAGAGCTTTACTTCTCATGATGTCATTTCAGCCAGAAAGATATTTGACCTACTGAACATATTTCTGGCCCAAAAGTACTTGATCTTGTACTTTCCATTCATACTCATAGACTCCAACAGATGCTTCCTAAGCCATAGAGAAGTCCATATATGAGCTATTGAACTCATTTCTGGTCAAAGGTTCCTCAAAAAGTTAAAAACAATATAAACTTTTAGACTCCTTCTGATGTTATATTAGATATACACAGGTCAATTTTTGACCTTCAAGAACACATTTATGGCACATTTCCAGAAGAAAACGTGAAGTGGAGCTTGAAGCGGCAAATCTCACCACCCGGTTGCTAGGGTGTTCTGTGTGGTTGCTAGGCGTTTTTTAGGGTATTCTGTGTGGTTGCTATGGTGTTCCGGGTGGTTGCTAGGGTGTTGCTAGGAGGTTGCTGGGGTGTTCCTGGTGGTTGCTTGGGTGTTGTCAAATGGTTGCTGGGGTGTTCTGGTTTGTTGCTTGGGTGTTCTCGGTGGTGTCTAGGGTGTTGCTAGGTGGTTGCTAGGGTGTTCTGGTGGGTTGGAGACTTACTTCTCATGATGTCATATCAGCAAGAAAAAATATTTTACGTAAAGAACATTTTTCTGGCCCAAAAGTACTTGATCTTGAACTTTCCATACATGCTCATAGACTATATAATATAACATTCTGATGTTTTATTACATAGGTCAATTTTTGACCTCCAGGAACACTTTTCATGGCACACGAGTGCTTGGTCTGTGGGTTAATATACCGAGAGATTTACTTCTCATGATGTCATTTTAGCCAGACAAATATTTGACCTACTGAATATGTTTATGGCCCAAAACTACTTGATCTTGAACTTTCCATACATACTCATAGACTCCAACAGATGCTTCCTAAGCCATAGAGAAGTCCATATCTGACCTATTAAACTCATTTCTGGTCAAAGGTTCCTCAAAAGTTTTAAACAAATATGAACTTATAGACTCCTGATGTTACATTAGCTATACATAGGTCAATTTTTGACCTCCAGAAACACATTTGTGGCCCATGGGTATTTGATCTTTGGGTTAATATACCGAGAGCTTTACTTCTCATGATGTCATTTCAGCCAGATAAATATTTGACCTCCTTCTGATGTTATATAAGATATACATAGGTCAATTTTTGACCTCCAAGAACATATTTATGTCCCACGGGTACTTGATCTGTGGGTTCATATACCGATGGATTTACTTCTCATGATGTCAATGAACTCATTTCTGGTCAAAGGTTCCTCAAAAAGTTTAAAACAATATAAACTTTTAGACTCTTTCTGATTTTATATTAGATATACATAGGTCATTTTTGACCACCAGGAACACATTTAATGCACATTTCCAGAAGAAAACGTGAAGTGGAGCCTGAAGTGGCAAATCTCACCAGGCTTGCTAGGCTTTTCTGGGTGGTTGCTACGGTGATGTTGGTGGTTTCTAGGCATTTATTACTGTATTCTGGGTGGTTGCTATGGTGTTTGTATGCGGTTGTTTGGGTATTCTGGGTGGTTGCCAAGGTGCTAATGTTGCTAGGGTGTTGCTATGCGGTTGCCAGGTTGTTCTTGATGGTTGCTAGGGTGTTGCTAGGGTGTTTTTTTTTGGTGGTTACTAGGGTATTCTGGGTCGTTGCTATGGTGTTACCAGGTGGTTGGTAGTGTTCACTTATAGTTACTATAGAGTTTCTATTATGTTTTTGGCATGATTTAGCTCTTAACTAATCGATTATTGTATTACATTTCATGTTTATATTGTTTGAAATCTTTTGAGGAACCTTTTACCATAACAATATAAACTTATAGACTCCTTCTGATATTGTATTAGCTATACATAGGTCAATTTTTGACCTCCAGGAACATATTTATGGCACATTTCCAGAAGAAAATGTGAAGTGGTGCTTGCAGTGGCAAATCTCACCACCCGGTTGCTAAGGTGTTCCCGGTGGTTGCTACAGTGTTATGGATGGTTGCTAGGTGGTTGTTAGGGTAGTCTGTGTGGTTGCTAGGGTGTTGCTAGATGGTCGTTAGGGTGTTCTGGGTGGTCTCTAGGGTGGTGCTAGCCGGTTGCTAGGGTGGTCTGGTTAGGTGTTGCTAAGGTGATCTCGTTGGTTGCTCGGTGGTTGCTAGAGTGATGCTAGGGTGTTCTGGGTGGTTGCTAGGGTGTTTTAGGTGGTTACTATGGTAGTCTGTGTGGTTCCTATGGTGTTTCTAGGAGGTTGGTAGTGTCCACAAATGGTTACTATAGAGTTTTTATAAAGTTTTTGGCAATTGATTTCTGGCCCAAATCAATTTTTGATTTTGATTATGTATCATCAAAAGGTAGTTAAAATAAGGACTCTTGTATGGCTTCAGTAACATCAAAAGGAGTTAATGAGTGGGTTTAGACCATTCAAGATCAAGTACTTGTGTGCCACAACTCTGTTCAGTAGGTCAAAAAGGAACCTATCTACAGCTCATGTAATATCAGAAGGAGTCTCATAGTTTTTCTTGTTTAAAAACTTGTGAGGACCCTTTGACCAGAAATGAGTTAATTACATAAAATGTGGACATTCTATATGGCTTAAGAAGCATCAAAAGGAGTCTATGAGAATTTATAGAAAGTTCGAGACCTAGTATTCGTGGGCCAGGACTATGTTTGTGGGTCAAATAGAAACCTCTAGTTCTAGGAAGCATATGAAGTAGTCTATTTAGTATGTATAGAAAGTTCAATATCAGGAACTCGTGGGACAGATATGTATGTTCAGTCAAATTTCAGTCAAATATCTTCCTGCTCATAAAACATCATAAGTAGTAAATATCAATGTATAGTAACCTAACGATCAAATACCCTTTGACCAGAAATGTGTTCAATGGGTCAGATCTAAACAATCCATGTGGCTAATATGTTCATTAGGTAAAATGAGGACTCTTGTATGGCTTCAGTTACATCAATAGGAGTCAATGAGTATGTTTAGAAAGTTTAAGATCTAGTACTTGTGGGCCAGAACTACGTTCAGTAGGTCAAATAAGGAACATTTGTATAGCTTATATATCATCAAAATGTGTCTATAAACTTATATGGTTTAAAAACTTGAGGACCCTTTTACCAGAAATGAGCTCAATAGCTATACCATGCACTGTAAAGTGACATCTCATATGATGTTTTCTCGTCTGTGCACAAATAAATTAGTTTGTAAAATAACAATGCATGCAAAATCACATATTTTCATTGCAGCGAGGAACAAGTCAGATATGTCATGCAATGCACTGAAACACGTCTTAGGCGTTTTCCTTTCAACGCGCAGAGGTTAGTTATTGCGTGCATATTGCATGACGAGGAACAAGTCAGATAGGTCATGCAATGCACTGAAACACGTCTTAGGCGTTTTCCTTTCACCGCGCAGAGGTTAGTTATTTCGTGCATATTGCATGACGAGGAACAAGTCAGATAGTTCATGCAATGCACTGAAACATGTCTTAGGCGTTTTCCTTTCACCACGCAGAGGTTAGTTATTGCGTGCATATTGCATGACGAAGAACAAGCCAGATAGGTCATGCAATGCACTGAAACACGTCTTAGGAGTTTTAATTTCACCGCGCAGAATTTAGTTCTTGCATGCATATTGCATGACGAGGAACAAGTCAGATAGGTCATGCAATGCACTGAAACACGTCTTAGGCGTTTTCCATTCACCTCGCAGAGGAGAGTTATGGAATGCATATTGCATGACGAGGAACAAGTCTGGTCATGCAATGCACTTAAACACATCTTAGGCGTTTTCCTTTCATTGCGCAGAGTTTAGTTCTTGCGTGCATATTGCATGACGAGGAACAAGTCAAATAGGTAATGCAATGCACTGAAACATGTCTTAGGCGTTTTCCTTTCACCGCGCAGAGGTTAGTTATTGCGTGCATATTGCATGACGAGGAACAAGTCAGATAAGTCATGCAATGCACTGAAACATGTATTAGGCGTTTTCCTTTCACCACGCAGAGGTTAGTTATTGCGTGCATATTGCATGACGAAGAACAAGCCAGATAGGTCATGCAATGCACTGAAACACGTCTTAGGCGTTTTCCTTTCACTGCGCAGAGTTTAGTTCTTGCGTGCATATTGCATAACGAGGAACAAGTCAGATCGGTCATGCAATGCACTGAAACACGTCTTAGGCGTTTTCCATTCACCTCGCAGAGGAGAGTTATTCCGTGCATATTGCATGACGAGGAACAAGTCAAATAGGTAATGCAATGCACTGAAACATGTCTTAGGCGTTTTCCTTTCACCGCGCAGAGGTTAGTTATTGCGTGCATATTGCATGACGAGGAACAAGTCAGATAAGTCATGCAATGCACTGAAACATGTATTAGGCGTTTTCCTTTCACCACGCAGAGGTTAGTTATTGCGTGCATATTGCATGACGAAGAACAAGCCAGATAGGTCATGCAATGCACTGAAACACGTCTTAGGCGTTTTCCTTTCACTGCGCAGAGTTTAGTTCTTGCGTGCATATTGCATAACGAGGAACAAGTCAGATCGGTCATGCAATGCACTGAAACACGTCTTAGGCGTTTTCCATTCACCTCGCAGAGGAGAGTTATTCCGTGCATATTGAATGACGAGGAACAAGTCAGTTCATGCAATGCACTGAAAGACATCTTAGGTGTTTTCCTTTCACTGCGCCGAGTTTAGTTCTTGCATGCATATTGCATGACGAGGAACAAGTCAGATAGGTCATGCAATACACTGAAACACGTCTTAAGTGTTTTCCTTTTACCGCGCAGAGGTTAGTTATTGCGTGCATATTGCATGACGAGGAACAAGTCAGATAAGTCATGCAATGCACTAAAACGAAACACGTCTTATGCGTTTTCCTTTCACCGCGCAGAGGTTATTACGTGCATATTCCATGACGAGGAACAAGTCAGATATGTCATGCAATGCACTGAACACGTCTTAGGCGTTTTCCTTTCACCGCGCAGAGGTTAGTTATTGCGTGTATATTGCATGACGAGGAACGAGTCAGATAGTTTATGCAATGCACTGAAACACGTCATAGGCGTTTTCCTTTCACCGCGCAGAGGTTAGTTATTTCGTGCATATTGCAGGACGAGGAACAAGTCAGATAGGTCATGCAATTCACTGAAACATGTCTTAGGCGTTTTCCTTTCACCACGCAGAGGTTAGTTATTGCGTGCATATTGCATGACGAAGAACAAGCCAGATAGGTCATGCAATGCACTGATACACGTCTAAGGCGTTTTCCTTTCACCGCGCAGAGTTTAGTTCTTGCATGCATATTGCACGACTAGGAACAAGTCAGATAGGTCATGCAATGCACTGAAACACATCTTAGGCGTTTTCCATTCACCTCGCAGAGGAGAGTTATTGCATGCATATTACATGACGAGGAACAAGTCAGGTCATGCAATGCACTGAAACACATCTTAGGCGTTTTCCTTTCACTGCGCAGAGTTTAGTTCTTGCGTGCATATTGCATGACGGGGAACAAGTCAGATAGGTCATGCAATGCACTGAAACATGTCTTAGGCGTTTTCCTTTCACCACGCAGAGGTTAGTTATTGCGTGCATATTGCATGACGAAGAACAAGCCATATAGGTCATGCAATGCACTGAAACACGTCTTAGGCGTTGTCCTTTCACTGCGTAGAGTTTAGTTCTTGCGTGCATAATGCAAGACGAGGAACAAGCCAGATAGGTCAGGCAATGCACTTAAACACGTCTTAGGCTTTTTCCATTCACCTCGTAGAGGAGAGTTATGGTGTGCATATTGCATGAGGAGGAACAAGTCAGGTCATGCAATGCACTGAAAAACATCTTAGGCGTTTCCCTTTCACTGCGCAGAGTTTAGTTCTTGAGTGCATATTTTATGACGAGGAACAAGTCAGATAGGTCATGCAATGCACTGAAACACGTCTTAGGCGTTTTCCTTTCACTGCGCAGACGATAGTTATTGCGTGCATATTGCTTGACGAGGAACAAGTGAGATAGGTCATGCAATGCACTGAAACACGTCTTAGGCGTTTTTCTTTCACCTCGCAGAGGAGAGTTATTGCATGCATATTGCATGACGAGGAACAAGTCAGGTCATGCAATGCACTGAAACACGTCTTACGCATTTTCCTTTCACCGCGCAAGGGTTAGTTATTGCGTGCATATTGCAAGACGAGGAACAAGTCAGATAGGTCATGCAATGCACTGAAACATGTCTTAGGCGTTTTCCTTTCACCACTCAGAGGTTAGTTATTGCGTGCATATTGCATGACGAAGAACAAGCCTTATAGGTCATGCAATGCACTGAAACACGTCTTAGGCGTTGTCCTTTCAGTGCGTAGAGTTTAGTTCTTGCGTGCATATTGCAAGACGAGGAACAAGTCAGATAGGTCATGCAATGCACTTAAACACGTCTTAGGCGTTTTCCATTCACCTTGCAGAGGAGAGTTATTGCGTGCATATTGCATGAGGAGGAACAAGTCAGGTCATGCAATGCACTGAAACACGTTTTCCTTTCACGGCGCAGAGGTTAGTTATTGCGTGCATATTGCATGACGAGGAACAAGTCAGATAGCTCATGCAATGCACTGAAACACGTCTTAGGCGTTTTCCTTTCACCGCGCAGAGGTTATTGCGTGCATAATGCATGACGAGGTACAAGTCAGATAGGTCATGCAATGCACTGAAAGACGTCTTAGGCGTTTTATTTTCACCGCGCAGAGGTTAGTTATTTCGTGCATATTGCATGAAGAGGAAAAAGTCAGATAGGTCATGCAGAGCACTGAAACACGTCTTAGGCGTTTTTCTTTCACCGCGCAGAGTTTAGTTATTGCGTGCATATTGCATGACGAGGAACGATTCAGATAGGTCTTGCAATGCAATGAAACACATCTTAGGCGTTTTCCTTTCACCGCGGAGAGGTTAGTTATTGCGTGCATATGCATTACGAGAAACAAGTTAGATATATCATGCAATGCAACGATACACATCTTATGGTGTTTTCTTTTCTTTGCTCAGAGTTATTTATTTTTTTGCATATGCTTAACTTAGGAACAAGTTGGTCAGCATCATTTTTATCAAGTAAGACGTGGTCCTGGATCAACATATTTTGATGATCCTTTTTCAACATTCCTGTCCCAAAATGTTATCCTTAACCAATCAATACCCCTAAACCTAACTCTACTCATAACCTTTCCCTTATCAGAAGGTACAAAAGGTGAATGACACTGATTTTTAAGTACTTCACTCTGGTTCTAAATCTAAGCCTAAAATTGACATAAACTGTAAACTTGTTCCTCAAAACTGTTTGGTTGATTGAAAAGTTGATCCAGGATCAACAATGATGTTGATCCAGGAACATGTGGTACTTGATGAAATCACGTTCACCGAACAAGTTAGATAGGTCATGCAATGCAATGAAACACATCTTAGGTGTTTTCTTTTCATTGCACAGAGGTTAGTTTTTGCGTGGACAGGCCTAATTAGGAAGAAGTTAGATATGTCTTGCAATGCAATTGAAACACATCTTGGTTGTTTTCTTTTCAATGCACAGAGGTCAGTTATTGCGAGCATATGAGTAACGAGGAACAAGTTAGAAAGGTCATGCAATGCAATGAAACACATCTTAGGTGTTTTCTTTTCATTGCGCAGAGGTTAGTTATTGCGTGCATCTACAATGCAATCCTAAAGCACATGCATTGCAAATCTCTTCGTTGCACAAAGGAACAAGTTAGTGTATGCATTATAAATCGATCCCTTTTGTAATGTTTTCTCATTAAAACACAAATTAATTAGTTGTAGAATGGAAATGCATGGGAAAGCACTTGTGTTTTATCTTTTCTTTTAAATGCAAAGAAGAACAAGTTAGAAAATTTAAGTATTGCAATGAAACACACATTTCAGCCAGACATATATTTGACCTACTGAACATATTTCTGGCCCAAAAGTACTTGATCTTGAACTTTCCATACATACTCATAGACTCCAAAATATGTTTCCTAAGCCATGGAAAAGTCCATATGACCTTTTGAACTAATTTCTGGTCAAACGTTCCTCAAAAAGTTTAAAACGATATAAACTCAAAGACTCCTTCTGATGTTATATTTACTTAGGTCAATTTTTGACCTCCAGGAACACATTTATGGCCCACGGTTCCTTGATCTGTGGGTTAATATACCGAGAGATTTACTTCTCATGATGTCATTTCAGCCAGACAAATATTTGACCTACTGAACATATTTCTGGCCCAAAAGTACTTGATCTTGAACTTTCCATACATAATCAAAGACTCCAACAGATGCCTCCCTACATATACATCGAAGTCCATATCTGACCTATTGAACTCATTTCTGGTCAAAAGGTTCTTCAAAAAGTTTTAAACAATATAAACTCATAGACTCCTGATGTTACATTAGCTATACATAGGTCAATTTTTGACCTCCAGAAACACATTTATGGCCCACGGGTATTTGATCTTTTACCATAACAATATAAACTTATAGACTCCTTCTGATATTGTATTAGCTATACATAGGTCAATTTTTGACCTCCATGAACATATTTATGGCACATTTCCAGAAGAAAATGTGAAGTGGTGCTTGCAGTGGCAAATCTCACCACCCGGTTGCTAAGGTGTTCCCGGTGGTTGCTACAGTGTTATGAATGGTTGCTAGGGTGTTGCTAGATGGTCGTTAGGGTGTTCTGGGTGGTCTCTAGGGTGTTGCTAGGCGGTTGCTAGGTTGGTCTGGTTAGGTGTTGCTAAGGTGATCTCGTTGGTTGCTCGGTGGTTGCTAGAGTGATGCTAGGGTGTTCTGGGTGGTTGCTAGGGTGTTTTAGGTGGTTACTATGGTAGTCTGTGTGGTTCCTATGGTGTCCTAGGAGGTTGGTAGTGTCCACAAATGGTTACTATAGAGTTTTTATAAAGTTTTTGGCAATTGATTTCTGGCCCAAATCCATTTTTGATTTTGATTATGTATCATCAAAAGGTAGTTAAAATAAGGACTCTTGTATGGCTTCAGTAACATCAAAAGGAGTTAATGAGTAGGTTTAGACCATTCAAGATCAAGTACTTGTGTGCCACAACTCTGTTCAGTAGGTCAAAAAGGAACCTATCTTTAGCTTATGTAATATCAGAAGGAGTCTCATAGTTTTTCTTGTTTAAAAACTTTTGAGGACCCTTTGACCAGAAATGAGTTAAATACATAAGATGTGGACATTCTATATGGCTTAAGAAGCATCAAAAGGAGTCTATGAGAATTTATAGAAAGTTCAAGACCTAGTACTCGTGGGCCAGGACTATGTTTTTGGGTCAAATAGAAACCTCTAGTTCTAGGAAGCATATGAAGTAGTCTATTTAGTATGTATAGAAAGTTCAATATCAGGAACTCGTGGGACAGATATGTATGTTCAGTCAAATTTCAGTCAAATATCTTCCTGCTCATAAAACATAAGTAGTAAATATCAATGTATAGTAACCTAACGATCAAATACCCTTTGACCAGAAATGAGTTCAATGGGTCAGATCTAAACAATCTATGTGGCTAATATGTTCATTAGGTAAAATGAGGACTCTTGTATGGCTTCAGTAACATCAAAAGGAGTCAATGAGTATGTTTAGAAAGTTTAAGATCTAGTACTTGTGGGCCAGAACTATGTTCAGTAGGTCAAATAAGGAACATTTGTATAGCTTATATATCATCAAAATGTGTCTATAAACTTATATGGTTTAAAAACTTGAGGACCCTTTTACCAGAAATGAGCTCAATAGCTATACCATGCACTGTAAAGTGACATCTCATATGATGTTTTCTTGTCTGTGCACAAATAAATTAGTTTGTAAAATAAAAATGCATGCAAAATCACATATTTTCATTGCAGCGAGGAACAAGTCAGATATGTCATGCAATGCACTGAAACACGTCTTAGGCGTTTTCCTTTCAACGCGCAGAGGTTAGTTATTGCGTGCATATTGCATGACGAGGAACAAGTCAGATAGGTCATGCAATGCACTGAAACACGTCTTAGGCGTTTTCCTTCACCGCGCAGAGGTTAGTTATTTCGTGCATATTGCATGACGAGGAACAAGTCAGATAGTTCATGCAATGCACTGAAACATGTCTTAGGCGTTTTCCTTTCACCACGCAGAGGTTAGTTATTGCGTGCATATTGCATGACGAAGAACAAGCCAGATAGGTCATGCAATGCACTGAAACACGTCTTAGGAGTTTTAATTTCACCGCGCAGAGTTTAGTTCTTGCATGCACATTCCATGACGAGGAACAAGTCAGATAGGTCATGCAATGCACTGAAACACGTCTTAGGCGTTTTCCATTCACCTCGCAGAGGAGAGTTATTGCATGCATATTGCATGACGAGGAACAAGTCTGGTCATGCAATGCACTTAAACGCATCTTAGGCGTTTTCCTTTCATTGCGCAGAGTTTAGTTCTTGCGTGCATATTGCATGACGAGGAACAAGTCAAATAGGTAATGCAATGCACTGAAACATGTCTTAGGCGTTTTCCTTTCACCGCGCAGAGGTTAGTTATTGCGTGCATATTGCTTGACGAGGAACAAGTGAGATAGGTCATGCAATGCACTGAAACACGTCTTAGGCGTTTTTCTTTCACCTCGCAGAGGAGAGTTATTGCATGCATATTGCATGACGAGGAACAAGTCAGGTCATGCAATGCACTGAAACACGTCTTACGCATTTTCCTTTCACCGCGCAAGGGTTAGTTATTGCGTGCATATTGCAAGACGAGGAACAAGTCAGATAGGTCATGCAATGCACTGAAACATGTCTTAGGCGTTTTCCTTTCACCACTCAGAGGTTAGTTATTGCGTGCATATTGCATGACGAAGAACAAGCCTTATAGGTCATGCAATGCACTGAAACACGTCTTAGGCGTTGTCCTTTCAGTGCGTAGAGTTTAGTTCTTGCGTGCATATTGCAAGACGAGGAACAAGTCAGATAGGTCATGCAATGCACTTAAACACGTCTTAGGCGTTTTCCATTCACCTTGCAGAGGAGAGTTATTGCGTGCATATTGCATGAGGAGGAACAAGTCAGGTCATGCAATGCACTGAAACACGTTTTCCTTTCACGGCGCAGAGGTTAGTTATTGCGTGCATATTGCATGACGAGGAACAAGTCAGATAGCTCATGCAATGCACTGAAACACGTCTTAGGCGTTTTCCTTTCACCGCGCAGAGGTTATTGCGTGCATAATGCATGACGAGGTACAAGTCAGATAGGTCATGCAATGCACTGAAAGACGTCTTAGGCGTTTTATTTTCACCGCGCAGAGGTTAGTTATTTCGTGCATATTGCATGAAGAGGAAAAAGTCAGATAGGTCATGCAGAGCACTGAAACACGTCTTAGGCGTTTTTCTTTCACCGCGCAGAGGTTAGTTATTGCGTGCATATTGCATGACGAGGAACGATTCAGATAGGTCTTGCAATGCAATGAAACACATCTTAGGCGTTTTCCTTTCACCGCGGAGAGGTTAGTTATTGCGTGCATATGCATTACGAGAAACAAGTTAGATATATCATGCAATGCAACGATACACATCTTATGGTGTTTTCTTTTCATTGCTCAGAGTTATTTATTTTTTTGCATATGCTTAACTTAGGAACAAGTTGGTCAGCATCATTTTTATCAAGTAAGACGTGGTCCTGGATCAACATATTTTGATGATCCTTTTTCAACATTCCTGTCCAAAAATGTTATCCTTAACCAATCAATACCCCTAAACCTAACTCTACTCATAACCTTTCCCTTATCAGAAGGTACAAAAGGTGAATGACACTGATTTTTAAGTACTTCACTCTGGTTCTAAATCTAAGCCTAAAATTGACATAAACTGTAAACTTGTTCCTCAAAACTGTTTGGTTGATTGAAAAGTTGATCCAGGATCAACAATGATGTTGATCCAGGAACATGTGGTACTTGATGAAATCACGTTCACCGAACAAGTTAGATAGGTCATGCAATGCAATGAAACACATCTTAGGTGTTTTCTTTTCATTGCACAGAGGTTAGTTTTTGCGTGGACAGGCCTAATGAGGAAGAAGTTAGATATGTCTTGCAATGCAATTGAAACACATCTTGGTTGTTTTCTTTTCAATGCACAGAGGTCAGTTATTGCGAGCATATGAGTAACGAGGAACAAGTTAGAAAGGTCATGCAATGCAATGAAACACATCTTAGGTGTTTTCTTTTCATTGCGCAGAGGTTAGTTATTGCGTGCATCTACAATGCAATCCTAAAGCACATGCATTGCAAATCTCTTCGTTGCACAAAGGAACAAGTTAGTGTATGCATTATAAATCGATCCCTTTTGTAATGTTTTCTCATTAAAACACAAATTAATTAGTTGTAGAATGGAAATGCATGGGAAAGCACTTGTGTTTTATCTTTTCTTTTAAATGCAAAGAAGAACAAGTTAGAAAATTTAAGTATTGCAATGAAACACACATTTCAGCCAGACATATATTTGACCTACTGAACATATTTCTGGCCCAAAAGTACTTGATCTTGAACTTTCCATACATACTCATAGACTCCAAAATATGTTTCCTAAGCCATGGAAAAGTCCATATGACCTTTTGAACTAATTTCTGGTCAAACGTTCCTCAAAAAGTTTAAAACGATATAAACTCAAAGACTCCTTCTGATGTTATATTTACTTAGGTCAATTTTTGACCTCCAGGAACACATTTATGGCCCACGGTTCCTTGATCTGTGGGTTAATATACCGAGAGATTTACTTCTCATGATGTCATTTCAGCCAGACAAATATTTGACCTACTGAACATATTTCTGGCCCAAAAGTACTTGATCTTGAACTTTCCATACATAATCAAAGACTCCAACAGATGCCTCCCTACATATACATCGAAGTCCATATCTGACCTATTGAACTCATTTCTGGTCAAAAGGTTCTTCAAAAAGTTTTAAACAATATAAACTCATAGACTCCTGATGTTACATTAGCTATACATAGGTCAATTTTTGACCTCCAGAAACACATTTATGGCCCACGGGTATTTGATCTTTTACCATAACAATATAAACTTATAGACTCCTTCTGATATTGTATTAGCTATACATAGGTCAATTTTTGACCTCCATGAACATATTTATGGCACATTTCCAGAAGAAAATGTGAAGTGGTGCTTGCAGTGGCAAATCTCACCACCCGGTTGCTAAGGTGTTCCCGGTGGTTGCTACAGTGTTATGAATGGTTGCTAGGGTGTTGCTAGATGGTCGTTAGGGTGTTCTGGGTGGTCTCTAGGGTGTTGCTAGGCGGTTGCTAGGTTGGTCTGGTTAGGTGTTGCTAAGGTGATCTCGTTGGTTGCTCGGTGGTTGCTAGAGTGATGCTAGGGTGTTCTGGGTGGTTGCTAGGGTGTTTTAGGTGGTTACTATGGTAGTCTGTGTGGTTCCTATGGTGTCCTAGGAGGTTGGTAGTGTCCACAAATGGTTACTATAGAGTTTTTATAAAGTTTTTGGCAATTGATTTCTGGCCCAAATCCATTTTTGATTTTGATTATGTATCATCAAAAGGTAGTTAAAATAAGGACTCTTGTATGGCTTCAGTAACATCAAAAGGAGTTAATGAGTAGGTTTAGACCATTCAAGATCAAGTACTTGTGTGCCACAACTCTGTTCAGTAGGTCAAAAAGGAACCTATCTTTAGCTTATGTAATATCAGAAGGAGTCTCATAGTTTTTCTTGTTTAAAAACTTTTGAGGACCCTTTGACCAGAAATGAGTTAAATACATAAGATGTGGACATTCTATATGGCTTAAGAAGCATCAAAAGGAGTCTATGAGAATTTATAGAAAGTTCAAGACCTAGTACTCGTGGGCCAGGACTATGTTTTTGGGTCAAATAGAAACCTCTAGTTCTAGGAAGCATATGAAGTAGTCTATTTAGTATGTATAGAAAGTTCAATATCAGGAACTCGTGGGACAGATATGTATGTTCAGTCAAATTTCAGTCAAATATCTTCCTGCTCATAAAACATAAGTAGTAAATATCAATGTATAGTAACCTAACGATCAAATACCCTTTGACCAGAAATGAGTTCAATGGGTCAGATCTAAACAATCTATGTGGCTAATATGTTCATTAGGTAAAATGAGGACTCTTGTATGGCTTCAGTAACATCAAAAGGAGTCAATGAGTATGTTTAGAAAGTTTAAGATCTAGTACTTGTGGGCCAGAACTATGTTCAGTAGGTCAAATAAGGAACATTTGTATAGCTTATATATCATCAAAATGTGTCTATAAACTTATATGGTTTAAAAACTTGAGGACCCTTTTACCAGAAATGAGCTCAATAGCTATACCATGCACTGTAAAGTGACATCTCATATGATGTTTTCTTGTCTGTGCACAAATAAATTAGTTTGTAAAATAAAAATGCATGCAAAATCACATATTTTCATTGCAGCGAGGAACAAGTCAGATATGTCATGCAATGCACTGAAACACGTCTTAGGCGTTTTCCTTTCAACGCGCAGAGGTTAGTTATTGCGTGCATATTGCATGACGAGGAACAAGTCAGATAGGTCATGCAATGCACTGAAACACGTCTTAGGCGTTTTCCTTCACCGCGCAGAGGTTAGTTATTTCGTGCATATTGCATGACGAGGAACAAGTCAGATAGTTCATGCAATGCACTGAAACATGTCTTAGGCGTTCTCCTTTCACCACGCAGAGGTTAGTTATTGCGTGCATATTGCATGACGAAGAACAAGCCAGATAGGTCATGCAATGCACTGAAACACGTCTTAGGAGTTTTAATTTCACCGCGCAGAGTTTAGTTCTTGCATGCACATTCCATGACGAGGAACAAGTCAGATAGGTCATGCAATGCACTGAAACACGTCTTAGGCGTTTTCCATTCACCTCGCAGAGGAGAGTTATTGCATGCATATTGCATGACGAGGAACAAGTCTGGTCATGCAATGCACTTAAACGCATCTTAGGCGTTTTCCTTTCATTGCGCAGAGTTTAGTTCTTGCGTGCATATTGCATGACGAGGAACAAGTCAAATAGGTAATGCAATGCACTGAAACATGTCTTAGGCGTTTTCCTTTCACCGCGCAGAGGTTAGTTATTGCGTGCATATTGCATGACGAGGAACAAGTCAGATAAGTCATGCAATGCACTGAAACATGTATTAGGCGTTTTCCTTTCACCACGCAGAGGTTAGTTATTGCGTGCATATTGCATGACGAAGAACAAGCCAGATAGGTCATGCAATGCACTGAAACACGTCTTAGGCGTTTTCCTTTCACTGCGCAGAGTTTAGTTCTTGCGTGCATATTGCATAACGAGGAACAAGTCAGATCGGTCATGCAATGCACTGAAACACGTCTTAGGCGTTTTCCATTCACCTCGCAGAGGAGAGTTATTCCGTGCATATTGATTGACGAGGAACAAGTCAGTTCATGCAATGCACTGAAACACATCTTAGGTGTTTTCCTTTCACTGCGCCGAGTTTAGTTCTTGCATGCATATTGCATGACGAGGAACAAGTCAGATAGGTCATGCAATACACTGAAATACGTCTTAGGTGTTTTCCTTTTACCGCGCAGAGGTTAGTTATTGCGTGCATATTGCAAGACGAGGAACAAGTCAGATAAGTCATGCAATGCACTAAAACGAAACACGTCTTATGCGTTTTCCTTTCACCGCGCAGAGGTTATTACGTGCATATTGCATGACGAGGAACAAGTCAGATATGTCATGCAATGCACTGAACACGTCTTAGGCGTTTTCCTTTCACCGCGCAGAGGTTAGTTATTGCGTGTATATTGCATGACGAGGAACGAGTCAGATAGTTCATGCAATGCACTGAAACACGTCTTAGGCGTTTTCCTTTCACCGCGCAGAGGAGAGTTATTGCATGCATATTGCATGACGAGGAACAAGTCTGGTCATGCAATGCACTTAAACGCATCTTAGGCGTTTTCCTTTCATTGCGCAGAGTTTAGTTCTTGCGTGCATATTGCATGACGAGGAACAAGTCAAATAGGTAATGCAATGCACTGAAACATGTCTTAGGCGTTTTCCTTTCACCGCGCAGAGGTTAGTTATTGCGTGCATATTGCATGACGAGGAACAAGTCAGATAAGTCATGCAATGCACTGAAACATGTATTAGGCGTTTTCCTTTCACCACGCAGAGGTTAGTTATTGCGTGCATATTGCATGACGAAGAACAAGCCAGATAGGTCATGCAATGCACTGAAACACGTCTTAGGCGTTTTCCTTTCACTGCGCAGAGTTTAGTTCTTGCGTGCATATTGCATAACGAGGAACAAGTCAGATCGGTCATGCAATGCACTGAAACACGTCTTAGGCGTTTTCCATTCACCTCGCAGAGGAGAGTTATTCCGTGCATATTGATTGACGAGGAACAAGTCAGTTCATGCAATGCACTGAAACACATCTTAGGTGTTTTCCTTTCACTGCGCCGAGTTTAGTTCTTGCATGCATATTGCATGACGAGGAACAAGTCAGATAGGTCATGCAATACACTGAAATACGTCTTAGGTGTTTTCCTTTTACCGCGCAGAGGTTAGTTATTGCGTGCATATTGCATGACGAGGAACAAGTCAGATAAGTCATGCAATGCACTAAAACGAAACACGTCTTATGCGTTTTCCTTTCACCGCGCAGAGGTTATTACGTGCATATTGCATGACGAGGAACAAGTCAGATATGTCATGCAATGCACTGAACACGTCTTAGGCGTTTTCCTTTCACCGCGCAGAGGTTAGTTATTGCGTGTATATTGCATGACGAGGAACGAGTCAGATAGTTCATGCAATGCACTGAAACACGTCTTAGGCGTTTTCCTTTCACCGCGCAGAGGTTAGTTATTTCGTGCATATTGCAGGACGAGGAACAAGTCAGATAGGTCATGCAATTCACTGAAACATGTCTTAGGCGTTTTCATTTCACCACGCAGAGGTTAGTTATTGCGTGCATATTGCATGACGAAGAACAAGTCAGATAGGTCATGCAATGCACTGAAACGTATGGCGTTCCGATAGGCTCTTTAATATAACTTTGCAACATGCACTCGTCTCAATGAACGTCTCACTCGACGTCTTATTTTTTTTTTTTATTCTGCTATTTATTTCTATTCAACTTAAGACGCAGACGTGACGCTGACGTGACGTTGACGTCACGCAAATCACGCGTGGCAGTGAAGTGCCGAGTCAGACGTCACGCGTCATTCACGTGTGGCAGTGAAGTTATTTATTGTTACACGTATTTAACACGCTATCCACAGTACAGCACGGCTCAGTGCGTATGGCGTTCCGATAGGCTCTTTAATATGACTTTGCAACATGCACTGGTCTCAATGAACATGACGTCTGCGTCTGTTCATGTTTTTCTATCCTGGTCGGTATTTCAACCCGAATGCACACAGACTAGCACAGTAGCAAATATGCGTAGACTAAGAGCGGTCCTATTGCATATGATATTTTATGATGTTTATGTACACCCAAAGAAGAAATAACCCAATTGTGTCGTTGTTTTGTTTTGAGTTTATGCTCAATAAATAAAGGAATTAATAGAGATGTCATGTTTCTATTCCCCACCAGTGGGGTTAGCCCCACACTTTGAGAAAAAAACAGTATATTTGAAAATAAACAGAATGGTGGTGTTAATACGATATATTGCATATTCTTCTTCATTTCATCTTCTTATTTGGAAATTTTGACAAGAAACAATGTCAAACAAAAGTTTTAATAAGGTAATTTGTGTGAATTAATATTTACTAGGCCTATTTGAAAAAATACATGCATAAGCAAGGTAAAAACACTTAATTTAAACAAACATAATTGAAGAGCGGGAGGAGAAATAAATCATACTTTTCTGAAGATCATCATTTGTTTGTTTATTTATTTTGCCCTAATTTATTTATATAGGCTATTCACTTTTCATAACAGAAGCATAGCCTACGCTGTTTCGTTTGTCTCGATTTTTTTTTTGTTGCATACTTTGTATTACAAATGTTCTGCAGATATAGGCAACTGAACATTTAATTATAAAAAAAAGTTTATTATAGTAAAGTAAATGAAGGGTTTAGCCTAAGGTTTGTTTGTTTGTTTTTTCTACAAATTTACTCATATAGTGTGAAGATGTCAGAATCTGGAAGGACAAATGTTAAAGAGGATAGGGTGGGAAGTGGGAATAGAAGAGGAGGCTTCGATGACGAGGTTAAGGGTGGGACACTGTTTGCTGATCAAAACACCAAAGGTGATAGGGAAGCACCTCTAAATAATAATAATTAATAGCCTAATAATAATAAACTGTGATCACCTTTCTCTTTTGAGGTGTAACTGTTTTATGTTCTGTTAAAAGTCAGATCGACTGTCAATCAAACTTCGGCGAAACTCTAAAACTAAATATTACAACTCTAAAATTAAACATTACGAATATTACAAATTACAAATAATATTTATGTTAGTTAAATAAGCCCAAATGTTTACAATTAGCCCTACGTTATTTTGTGCTGGTCAAGAGACTCCTAGTGGTAAACATGCTAGAACAACTTTTTATGATTTCTTCATAACTGTGGATATGTTGACAAGAAACAATGGCAAACAAAAGTTTAACATAATTTGGGTAAATTCATATTTACTATTTGGAATAAAACGCTTTACATAAGCAAGGTAAAAAATCACCTAATCGCTAATAAAATACAACTGAAGATAAGTCGGGGGAAATAATAAAGAATGAATAAATGCGTGAAATGTGCTCGGCAGACGAGACGTTCGGCACACGCAGACGAGACGTTCGGCACACGAAAGAGTGATGTGGCAGACGCAGACGAGAGGTTCGGCAGACGCAGACGTCACGTTCCGCAAACGCAGACGTCACGTTCATTGAGACGAGTGCATGTTGCAAAGTCATATTAAAGAGCCTATCGGAACGCCATAGAAACACATCTTAGGCGTTTTCCATTCACCTCGCAGAGGAGAGTTATTGCATGCATATTACATGACGAGGAACAAGTCAGGTCATGCAATGCACTGAAACACATCTTAGGCGTTTTCCTTTCACTGCGCAGAGTTTAGTTCTTGCGTGCATATTGCATGACGGGGAACAAGTCAGATAGGTCATGCAATGCACTGAAACATGTCTTAGGCGTTTTCCTTTCACCACGCAGAGGTTAGTTATTGCGTGCATATTGCATGACGAAGAACAAGCCATATAGGTCATGCAATGCACTGAAACACGTCTTAGGCGTTGTCCTTTCACTGCGTAGAGTTTAGTTCTTGCGTGCATATTGCAAGACGAGGAACAAGCCAGATAGGTCATGCAATGCACTTAAACACGTCTTAGGCGTTTTCCATTCACCTCGTAGAGGAGAGTTATGGTGTGCATATTGCATGAGGAGGAACAAGTCAGGTCATGCAATGCACTGAAAAACATCTTAGGCGTTTCCCTTTCACTGCGCAGAGTTTAGTTCTTGCGTGCATATTTTATGACGAGGAACAAGTCAGATAGGTCATGCAGTGCACTGAAACACGTCTTAGGCGTTTTCCTTTCACCGCGCAGACGATAGTTATTGCGTGCATATTGCTTGACGAGGAACAAGTGAGATAGGTCATGCAATGCACTGAAACACGTCTTAGGCGTTTTTCTTTCACCTCGCAGAGGAGAGTTATTGCATGCATATTGCATGACGAGGAACAAGTCAGGTCATGCAATGCACTGAAACACGTCTTACGCATTTTCCTTTCACCGCGCAAGGGTTAGTTATTGCGTGCATATTGCAAGACGAGGAACAAGTCAGATAGGTCATGCAATGCACTGAAACATGTCTTAGGTGTTTTCCTTTCACCACGCAGAGGTTAGTTATTGCGTGCATATTGCATGACGAAGAACAAGCCTTATAGGTCATGCAATGCACTGAAACACGTCTTAGGCGTTTTCCTTTCACTGCGTAGAGTTTAGTTCTTGCGTGCATATTGCAAGACGAGGAACAAGTCAGATAGGTCATGCAATGCACTTAAACACGTCTTAGGCGTTTTCCATTCACCTTGCAGAGGAGAGTTATTGCGTGCATATTGCATGAGGAGGAACAAGTCAGGTCATGCAATGCACTGAAACACGTTTTCCTTTCACTGCACGGAGTTTAGTTCTTGCGTGCATATTGCATGACGAGGAACAAGTAAGATGTCATGCAATGCACTGAAACACGTCTTAAGCATTTTTCTTTCACGGCGCAGAGGTTAGTTATTGCGTGCATATTGCATGACGAGGAACAAGTCAGATAGCTCATGCAATGCACTGAAACACGTCTTAGGCGTTTTCCTTTCACCACGCAGAGGTTATTGCGTGCATAATGCATGACGAGGTACAAGTCAGATAGGTCATGCAATGCACTGAAAGACGTCTTAGGCGTTTTTTTTTCACCGCGCAGAGGTTAGTTATTTCGTGCATATTGCATGAAGAGGAACAAGTCAGATAGGTCATGCAATGCACTGAAACACGTCTTAGGCGTTTTTCTTTCACCGCGCAGAGGTTAGTTATTGCGTGCATATTGCATGACGAGGAACGATTCAGATAGGTCTTGCAATGCAATGAAACACATCTTAGGCGTTTTCCTTTCACCGCGGAGAGGTTAGTTATTGCGTGCATATGCATTACGAGAAACAAGTTAGATATATCATGCAATGCAACGATACACATCTTATGGTGTTTTCTTTTCATTGCTCAGAGTTATTTATTTTTTTGCATATGCATAACAGGAACAAGTTGGTCAGCATCATTTTTTTCAAGTAAGACGTGGTCCTGGATCAACATATTTTGATGATCCTTTTTCAACATTCCTGTCCCAAAATGTTGTCCTTAACCAATCAATACCCCTAAACCTAACTCTACTCATAACCTTTCCCTTATCAGAAGGTACAAAAGGTGAATGACACTGATGTTTAAGTACTTCACTCTGGTTCTAAATCTAAGCCTAAAATTGACATAAACTGTAAACTTGTTCCTCAAAACTGTTTGGTTGATTGAAAAGTTGATCCAGGATCAACAATGATGTTGATCCAGGAACATGTGGTACTTGATGAAATCACGTTCACCGAACAAGTTAGATAGGTCATGCAATGCAATGAAACACATCTTAGGTGTTTTCTTTTCATTGCACAGAGGTTAGTTTTTGCGTGGACAGGCCTAATGAGGAAGAAGTTAGATATGTCTTGCAATGCAATTGAAACACATCTTGGTTGTTTTCTTTTCAATGCACAGAGGTCAGTTATTGCGAGCATATGAGTAACGAGGAACAAGTTAGAAAGGTCATGCAATGCAATGAAACACATCTTAGGTGTTTTCTTTTCATTGCGCAGAGGTTAGTTATCGCATGGAGAGGCATAACAAGGAACAAGTCAGATAGGTCAATGCAAATGCATCGAAACACATCTTAGGTTTTTTCTTTTAATTGCACAGAGGTTAGTTATTGCGTGCATCTACAATGCAATCCTAAAGCACATGCATTGCAAATCTCTTCGTTGCACAAAGGAACAAGTTAGTGTATGCATTATAAATCGATCCCTTTTGTAATGTTTTCTCATCAAAACACAAATTAATTAGTTGTAGAATGGAAATGCATGGGAAAGCACTTGTGTTTTATCTTTTCTTTTAAATGCAAAGAGGAACAAGTTAGAAAATTTAAGTATTGCAATGAAACACACATTTCAGCCAGACATATATTTGACCTACTGAACATATTTCTGGCCCAAAAGTACTTGATCTTGAACTTTCCATACATACTCATAGACTCCAAAATATGTTTCCTAAGCCATGGAAAAGTCCATATGACTTTTTGAACTAATTTCTGGTCAAACGTTCCTCAAAAAGTTTAAAACGATATAAACTCAAAGACTCCTTCTGATGTTATATTTACTTAGGTCAATTTTTGACCTCCAGGAACACATTTATGGCCCACGGTTCCTTGATCTGTGGGTTAATATACCGAGAGATTTACTTCTCATGATGTCATTTCAGCCAGACAAATATTTGACCTACTGAACATATTTCTGGCCCAAAAGTACTTGATCTTGAACTTTCCATACATAATCAAAGACTCCAACAGATGCCTCCCTACATATACATCGAAGTCCATATCTGACCTAGTGAACTCATTTCTGGTCAAAAGGTTCTTCAAAAGGTTTTAAACAATATAAACTCATAGACTCCTGATGTTACATTAGCTATACATAGGTCAATTTTTGACCTCCAGAAACACATTTATGGCCCACGGGTATTTGATCTTTGGGTTAATATACCGAGAGCTTTACTTCTCATGATGTCATTTCAGCCAGACAGATATTTTACCAATTGAACATATTTCTGGCCCAAAAGTATTTGATCTTGTATTTTCCATTTATACTCAGAGACTCCAACAGATCCTTCCTAAGCCATAGAGATGTCCATATCTGAGCTATTGAACTCATTTCTGGTCAAAGGTTCCTCAAAATGTTTTAAAAAATATGAACTTATAGAATTGCTGATGTTACACTAGCTGATGAAGTCAATTTTTGACCTCCAGGAACACTTTTATGGTCCACGTGTCCTTGATCTGTGGGTTAATATACCGAGAGATTTACTTCTCAATGATGTCATTTCAGCCAGACAAATATTTGACCCACTGAACATGTTTATGGCCCAAAAGTACATGATCTTGAACTTTCCATACATACTAATAGACTCCAGTCGATGCTTCCTAAGCCATAGAGAAGTCCATATCTGACCTATTGAACTCATTTCTGGTCAAAGGTTCCTCAAAAAGTTTAAAACAATATAAACTTTTAGACTCCTTCTGATATCATATTAGAATTACATAAGTCAATTTTTGACCTTCTGGAACAAATTTATTGCCCAGGGGTCCTTGATCTGTGGGTTAATATACCAAGAGCTTTACTTCTCATGATGTCATTTCAGGCAGAAAGATATTTGACCTACTGAACATATTTCTGGCCCAAAAGTACTTGATCTTGTACTTTCCATTCATACTCATAGACTCCAACAGATGCTTCCTAAGCCATAGAGATGTCCATATCTGAGCTATTGAACTCATTCCTGGTCAAAGGTTCCTCAAAAAGTTAAAAACAATATAAACTTTTAGACTCCTTCTGATGTTATATTAGATATACAAAGGTCAATTTTTGACCTTCAAGAACACATTTATGGCACATTTCCAGAAGAAAACGTGAAGTGGAGCTTGAAGCGGCAAATCTCACCACCCGGTTGCTAGGGTGTTCTGGGTGGTTGCTAGGCGTTTTTAGGGTATTCTGTGTGGTTGCTATGGTGTTCCGGGTGGTTGCTAGGGTGTTGCTAGGCGGTTGCTGGGGTGTTCCTGGTGGTTGCTTGGGTGTTGTCAAATGGTTGCTGGGGTGTTCTGGTTTGTTGCTTGGGTGTTCTCGGTGGTTGCTAGGGTGTTGCTAGGTGGTTGCTATGGTGTTCTGGTGGGTTGGAGACTTACTTCTAATGATGTCATTTCAGCCAGAAAAAATATTTTACGCAAAGAACATTTTTCTGGCCCAAAAGTACTTGATCTTGAACTTTCCATACATGCTCATAGACTATATAATATAACATTCTGATGTTTTATTACATAGGTCAATTTTTGACCTCCAGGAACACTTTTCATGGCACACGAGTTTTTGGTCTGTGGGTTAATATACCGAGAGATTTACTTCTCATGATGTCATTTTAGCCAGACAAATATTTGACCTACTGAACATGTTTATGGCCCAAAACTACTTGATCTTGAACTTTCCATACATACTCATAGACTCCAGTCGATGCTTCCTAAGCCATAGAGAAGTCCATATCTGAACTATTGAAATCATTTCTGGTAAAAGGTTCCTCAAAAGGTTTTAAATTATATAAACTTATAGACTCCTGATGTTACATTAGCTATACATAGGTCAATTTTTGACCTCCAGAAACACATTCACGGCATACGGGTATTTGATCTTTGGGTTAATATTCCGAGAGCTTTACTTTTCATGATGTCATTTCAGCCAGAACGATATTTGACCTACTGAACATATTTCTGGCCCAAAAGTATTTGATCTTGTATTTTCCATTCATACTAATAGACTCCAACAGATCCTTCCTAAGCCATAGAGATGTCCATATCTGAGCTATTGAACTCATTTCTGGTCTAAGGTTCCTCAAAAGGTTTTAAACAATATAAAATTATAGACTCATGATGTTACATTAGCTATACATAGGTCAAATTTTGACCTCCAGAAACACATTTATGAACCACGGGTATTTGATCTTTGGGTTAATATACCGAGAGCTTTACTTCTCATGATGTCATTTCAGCCAGATAGATATTTGACCTACTGAACATATTTCTGGCCCAAAAGTGCTTGATCTTGTACTTTCCATTCATACTCATAGACTCCAACAGATGCTTCCCATGCCATAGAGAAGTCCATATCTGAGCTATTGAACTCATTTCTGGTCAAAGGTTCCTCAAAAAATTTAAAACAATATAAACTTTTTGACTCCTTCTGATGTTATATTAGATATACATAGGTCAATTTTTGACCTCCAGGAACACATTTATGGCACATTTCCAGAAGAAAACGTGTAGGGGAGCTTGAAGCGGCAAATCTCACCACCCGGTTGCTCAGGTGTTCTGGGAGGTTGCTACGGTGTTTTGGGTGGTTGCTAGGTGTTTTTTAGGGTATTCTGGGTGATTGCTATGGTGTTCCGGGTGGTTGCTAGGGTGTTGCTAGGCTGTTGCTGGGGTGTTCCTGGTGGTTGCTAGGGTGTTGCCATATACAGTAGTTGCTGTGGTGTTCTGGTTTGTTGCTAGGGTGTTCTCGGTGGTTGCTATGGTGTTGCTAGGTGGTTGCTAGGGTGTTCTGGTTGGTTGGAGATTTACTTCTCATGATGTCATTGTAGCCAGACAAATATTTGACCTATGGAACATGTTTATGGCCCAAAAGTACTTGATCTTAAACTTTCCATACATACTCATAGACTCCAGTCGATGCTTCCTAAGCCATAGAGAAGTCCATATCTGAATTATTGAAATCATTTCTGGTCAAAGGTTCCTCAAAAGGTTTTAATCGATATAAACTTATAGACTCCTGATGTTACATTAGCTATACATATGTCAATTTTTGACCTCCAGAAACACATTCATGGCATTTGATCTTTGGGTTAATATACCGAGAGCTTTACTTCTCATGATGTCGTTTCACCCAGAAAGATATTTGACCTACTGAACATATTTCTGTCCCAAAAGTACTTGATCTTGTATTTTCCATTCATACTCATAGACTCCAACAGATCCTTCCTAAGCCATAGAGATGTCCATATCTGAGCTATTGAACTTATTTCTGGTCAAAGGTTCCTCAAAAGGTTTTAAACAATATAAACTTATAGACTCCTGATGTTACATTAGCTACGGTGTTCTGGATGGTTGCTAGGCGTTTTTTAGGGTATTCTGGGTGATTGCTATGGTATTCCGGGTGGTTGCTAGGGTGTTGCTAGGCGGTTGCTGGGGTGTTCCTGGTGGTTGCTAGGGTGTTGCCATATGGTTGCTGGGGTGTTCTGGTTTGTTGCTAGGGTGTTCTCGGTGGTTGCTAGGGTGTTGCTAGGTGGTTGCAAGGGTGTTCTGGTGGGTTGGAGATTTACTTCTCATGATGTCATTTCAGCCAAAAAATATTTTACGTAAAGAACATTTCTCTGGCCCAAAAGTACTTGATCTTGAACTTTCCATACATACTCATAGACTATATAATATAACATTCAATTTTTGACCTCCAGGAACACTTTTCATGGCACACGGGTGCTTGATCTGTGGGTTAATATACCGAGAGATTTACTTCTCATGATGTCATTTCAGCCAGACAAATATTTGACCTACTGAACATGTTTATGGTCCAAAAGAACTTGATCTTGAACTTTCCATACATACTCTTAGACTGCAGTCGATGCTTCCTAAGCCATAGAGAAGTCCATATCTGACCTATTAAACTAATTTCTGGTCAAAGGTTCCTCAAAAGTTTTAAACAAATATGAACTTATAGACTCCTGATGTTACATTAGCTTTACATAGGTCAATTTTTGACCTCCAGAAACACATTTATGGCCCATGGGTATTTAATCTTTGGGTTAATATACCGAGAGCTTTACTTCTCATGATGTCATTTCAGCCAGATAAATATTTGACCTCCTTCTGATGTTATATAAGATATACATAGGTCAATTTTTGACCTCCAAGAACATATTTATGTCCCACGGGTACTTGATCTGTGGGTTCATATACCGATGGATTTACTTCTCATGATGTCAATGAACTCATTTCTGGTCAAAGGTTCCTCAAAAAGTTTAAACCAATATAAACTTTTAGACTCTTTCTGATTTTATATTAGATATACATAGGTCATTTTTTGACCACCAGGAACACATTTAATGCACATTTCCAGAAGAAAATGTGAAGTGGAGCCTGAAGTGGCAAATCTCACCACCTGGTTGCTAGGGTTTTCTGGGTGGTTGCTACGGTGATGTTGGTGGTTTCTAGGCATTTATTAGGGTATTCTGGGTGGTTGCTATGGTGTTTGTATGCGGTTGTTTGGGTATTCTGGGTGGTTGCCAAGGTGTTAATGTTGCTAGGGTGTTGCTATGCGGTTGCCAGGTTGTTCTTGATGGTTGTTAGGGTGTTGCTAGGTGGTTGCTGGGGTGTTCTTGTTTGCTGCTAGGGTGTTCTGGGTGGTTGCTAGGGTGTTGCTAGGGTGTTTTAGGTGGTTACTAGGGTATTCTGGGTCGTTGCTATGGTGTTACCAGGTGGTTGGTAGTGTTCACTTATAGTTACTATAGAGTTTCTATTATGTTTTTGGCATGATTTAGCTCTTAACTAATCGATTATTTTATTACATTTCATGTTTATATTGTTTGAAATCTTTTGAGGAACCTTTTACCATAACAATATAAACTTATAGACTCCTTCTGATATTGTATTAGCTATACATAGGTCAATTTTTGACCTCCAGGAACATATTTATGGCACATTTCCAGAAGAAAATGTGAAGTGGTGCTTGCAGTGGCAAATCTCACCACCCGGTTGCTAAGGTGTTCCCGGTGGTTGCTACAGTGTTATGGATGGTTGCTAGGTGGTTGTTAGGGTAGTCTGTGTGGTTGCTAGGGTGTTGCTAGATGGTCGTTAGGGTGTTCTGGGTGGTCTCTAGGGTGTTGCTAGGCGGTTGCTAGGGTGGTCTGGTTAGGTGTTGCTAAGGTGATCTCGTTGGTTGCTCGGTGGTTGCTAGAGTGATGCTAGGGTGTTCTGGGTGGTTGCTAGGGTGTTTTAGGTGGTTACTATGGTAGTCTGTGTGGTTCCTATGGTGTTTCTAGGAGGTTGGTAGTGTCCACAAATGGTTACTATAGAGTTTTTATAAAGTTTTTGGCAATTGATTTCTGGCCCAAATCAATTTTTGATTTTGATTATGTATCATCAAAAGGTAGTTAAAATAAGGACTCTTGTATGGCTTCAGTAACATCAAAAGGAGTTAATGAGTAGGTTTAGACCATTCAAGATCAAGTACTTGTGTGCCACAACTCTGTTCAGTAGGTCAAAAAGGAACCTATCTATAGCTCATGTAATATCAGGAGTCTCATAGTTTTTCTTGTTTAAAAACTTTTGAGGACCCTTTGACCAGAAATGAGTTAAATACATAAGATGTGGACATTCTATATGGCTTAAGAAGCATCAAAAGGAGTCTATGAGAATTTATAGAAAGTTCGAGACCTAGTACTCGTGGGCCAGGACTATGTTTGTGGGTCAAATAGAAACCTCTAGTTCTAGGAAGCATATGAAGTAGTCTATTTAGTATGTATAGAAAGTTCAATATCAGGAACTCGTGGGACAGATATGTATGTTCAGTCAAATTTCAGTCAAATATCTTCCTGCTCATAAAACATCATAAGTAGTAAATATCAATGTATAGTAACCTAACGATCAAATACCCTTTGACCAGAAATGAGTTCAATGGGTCAGATCTAAACAATCCATGTGGCTAATATGTTCATTAGGTAAAATGAGGACTCTTGTATGGCTTCAGTAACATCAAAAGGAGTCAATGAGTATGTTTAGAAAGTTTAAGATCTAGTACTTGTGGGCCAGAACTATGTTCAGTAGGTCAAATAAGGAACCTTTGTATAGCTTATATATCATCAAAATGTGTCTATAAACTTATATTGTTTAAAAACTTTTGAGGACCCTTTTAACAGAAATGAGCTCAATAGCTATACCATGCACTGTAAAGTGACATCTCATATGATGTTTTCTCGTCTGTGCACAAATAAATTAGTTTGTAAAATAAAAATGCATGCAAAATCACATATTTTCATTGCAGCGAGGAACAAGTCAGATATGTCATGCAATGCACTGAAACACGTCTTAGGCGTTTTCCTTTCAACGCGCAGAGGTTAGTTATTGCGTGCATATTGCATGACGAGGAACAAGTCAGATAGGTCATGCAATGCACTGAAACACGTCATAGGCGTTTTCCTTTCACCGCGCAGAGGTTAGTTATTTCGTGCATATTGCATGACGAGGAACAAGTCAGATAGTTCATGCAATGCACTGAAACATGTCTTAGGCGTTTTCCTTTCACCAAGCAGAGGTTAGTTATTGCGTGCATATTGCATGACGAAGAACAAGCCAGATAGGTCATGCAATGCACTGAAACACGTCTTAGGAGTTTTCATTTCACCGCGCAGAGTTTAGTTCTTGCATGCATGACGAGGAACAAGTCAGATAGGTCATGCAATGCACTGAAACACGTCTTAGGCGTTCTCCATTCACCTCGCAGAGGAGAGTTATTGCATGCATATTGCATGACGAGGAACAAGTCTGGTCATGCAATGCACTTAAACACATCTTAGGCGTTTTCCTTTCACTGCGCAGAGTTTAGTTCTCGCGTGCATATTGCATGACGAGGAACAAGTCAAATAGGTAATGCAATGCACTGAAACATGTCTTAGGCGTTTTCCTTTCACCGCGCAGAGGTTAGTTATTGCGTGCATATTGCATGACGAGGAACAAGTCAGATAGGTCATGCAATGCACTGAAACATGTATTAGGCGTTTTCCTTTCACCACGCAGAGGTTAGTTATTGCGTGCATATTGCATGACGAAGAACAAGCCAGATAGGTCATGCAATGCACTGAAACACGTCTTAGGCGTTTTCCTTTCACTGCGCAGAGTTTAGTTCTTGCGTGCATATTGCATAACGAGGAACAAGTCAGATAGGTCATGCAATGCACTGAAACACGTCTTAGGCGTTTTCCATTCACCTCGCAGAGGAGAGTTATTGCGTGCATATTGAATGACGAGGAACAAGTCAGTTCATGCAATGCACTGAAACACATCTTAGGTGTTTTCCTTTCACTGCGCCGAGCTTAGTTCTTGCATGCATATTGCATGACGAGGAACAAGTCAGATAGGTCATGCAATACACTGAAACACGTCTTAGGTGTTTTCCTTTTACCGCGCAGAGGTTAGTTATTGCGTGCATATTGCATGACGAGGAACAAGTCAGATGGTCATGCAATACACTGAAACACGTCTTAGGCGTTTTCCATTCACCTCGCAGAGGAGAGTTATTGCGTGCATATTGCATGACGAGGAACAAGTCAGATAAGTCATGCAATGCACTAAAACGAAACACGTCTTATGCGTTTTCCTTTCACCGCGCAGAGGTTATTACGTGCATATTGCATGACGAGGAACAAGTCAGATAGGTCATGCAATGCACTGAAACACGTCTTAGGCGTTTTCCATTCACCTCGCAGAGGAGAGTTATTGCATGCATATTACATGACGAGGAACAAGTGAGGTCATGCAATGCACTGAAACACATCTTAGGCGTTTTCCTTTCACTGCGCAGAGTTTAGTTCTTGCGTGCATATTGCATGACGAGGAACAAGTCAGATAGGTCATGCAATGCACTGAAACATGTCTTAGGCGTTTTCCTTTCACCACGCAGAGGTTAGTTATTGCGTGCATATTGCATGACGAAGAACAAGCCAGATAGGTCATGCAATGCACTGAAACACGTCTTAGGCGTTGTCCTTTCACTGCGTAGAGTTTAGTTCTTGCGTGCATATTGCAAGACGAGGAACAAGCCAGATAGGTCATGCAATGCACTTAAACACGTCTTAGGCGTTTTCCATTCACCTCGTAGAGGAGAGTTATGGTGTGCATATTGCATGAGGAGGAACAAGTCAGGTCATGCAATGCACTGAAAAACATCTTAGGCGTTTTCCTTTCACTGCGCAGAGTTTAGTTCTTGCGTGCATATTTTATGACGAGGAACAAGTCAGATAGGTCATGCAATGCACTGAAACACGTCTTAGGCGTTTTCCTTTCACCGCGCAGACGATAGTTATTGCGTGCATATTGCTTGACGAGGAACAAGTGAGATAGGTCATGCAATGCACTGAAACATGTCTTAAGCGTTTTCCTTTCACCACGCAGAGGTTAGGTATTGCGTGCATATTGCATGACGAAAAACAAGCCAGATAGGTCATGCAATGCACTGAAACATGTCTTGGGCGTTTTCCTTTCACTGCGCAGAGTTTAGTTATTGCGTGCATATTGCATGACAAGGAACAAGTAAGATGTCATGCAATGCACTGAAACACGTCTTAAGCATTTTTCTTTCACCGCGCAGAGGTTAGTTATTGCGTGCATACTGCATGACGAGGAACAAGTCAGATAAGTCATGCAATGCACTGAAACACGTCTTAGGCGTTTTCCTTTCACCGCGCAGAGGTTAGTTATTGCGTGCATAATGCATGACTAGGAACAAGACAGATAGGTCATGCAATGCACTGAAACACGTCTTAGGCGTTTTCCATTCACCTCGCAGAGGAGAGTTATTGCATGCATATTGCATGACGAGGAACAAGTCAGGTCATGCAATGCACTGAAACACTCCTTACGCATTTTCCTTTCACCGCGCAAGGGTTAGTTATTGCGTGCATATTGCATGATGAGGAACAAATCAGATAGGTCATGCAATGCACTGAAACATGTCTTAGGCGTTTTCCTTTCACCACGCAGAAGTTAGTTATTGCGTGCATATTGCATGACGAAGAACAAGCCATATAGGTCATGCAATGCACTGAAACACGTCTTAGGCGTTGTCCTTTCACTGCGTAGAGTTTAGTTCTTGCGTGCATATTGCAAGACGAGGAACAAGTCAGATAGGTCATGCAATGCACTTAAACACGTCTTAGGCGTTTTCCATTCACCTTGCAGAGGAGAGTTATTGCGTGCATATTGCATGAGGAGGAACAAGTCAGGTCATGCAATGCACTGAAACACGTTTTCCTTTCACTGCACAGAGTTTAGTTCTTGCGTGCATATTGCATGACGAGGAACAAGTAAGATGTCATGCAATGCACTGAAACACGTCGTAAGCATTTTTCTTTCACGGCGCAGAGGTTAGTTATTGCGTGCATATTGCATGACGAGGAACAAGTCAGATAAGTCATGCAATGCACTGAAACACGTCTTAGGCGTTTTCCTTTCACCGCGCAGAGGTTATTGCGTGCATATTGCATGACGAGGAACAAGTCAGATAGGTCATGCAATGCACTGAAAGACGTCTTAGGCGTTTTCCTTTCACCGCGCAGAGGTTAGTTATTGCGTGCAGCGTGCATATTGCATGACGAGGAACAAGTCAGATAGGTCATGCAGTGCACTGAAACACGTCTTAGGGTTTTTTCTTTCATCGCGCAGAGGTTAGTTATTGCGTGCATATTGCATGACGAGGAACGATTCAGATAGGTCTTGCAATGCAATGAAACACATCTTAGGCGTTTTCCTTTCACCTTGCAGAGGAGAGTTATTGCGTGCATATGCATTACGAGAAACAAGTTAGATATATCATGCAATGCTATAGGTGTCATTTACACTGGGGACGCTGGGGACATGTCCCCACCACTTTTTGAAATGGATGATTTTGTCCCCACCACTTTTTGAAAACATTTGGTTAAAATGCTCTGAAAAATCAAGCAAACCAAGAAATGTTAAAGGTTTATTTGCACAAAATAAAACATGTAATACAGTTTAACAATGTACATTGTCCAAAAAAGTAACTTGAACAAAATAAACTGTTACTGATTCTAAAATTACCCCAAAAAAGGCATACGCTGATCAACAATGCGACAGATTCTTCTTGTCCAAGTTATTCTGTCTGTGAACACGACAAACATGTACTGCATTCTATGTGGGTTGCAAATCCCACATTGTTTTAATTCTATCTATTCTATTCTATGTTACATTGTATGCTTATGGTGTGTGTTTTCTTTTACATATGTAGCCTAATGAATTTCATTGTAATCATTGACTTAACACGCTGCTGTTTTCTACAGCAGGGCTCGACTTTAAGCCTTTTCATGTGCTTGTGCAATGAGCAATATTCTCATTAAAGTTCAATCTGCTTTGATATTCGCCATATTGTAACTGCACCTTTAAAGGGCATCTTCTGCTCCAATCTTATTAAATGTATGCTTCATCTTTCATTATGAATTCTTAAATGTAATCAATAAATTCAATTATTTAGAATAATAAGACACTATAGGGCTGTTACTCTACACTAGGAAGTTGAAGCCTCGCGGGAGCTGCCATCTTGTAGCAGAACTTCACTTGCGTTAGCATTCCCATTGACTCCCATTCATTTTGGCGTCACTTTGACAGTGAATAACTTTATATGGAATAACTTTATTTTTATGAGGCGTTTGAAGACCCCATTTGTCCTTTATTTATTTCTAAAGAAACACGACAATAAAATTCTCCTTTACCTTGTAGCTTATGTTATGGCCCCGTAGATAGCAGTTTTTTGTAAGAGTAGGCTAACGATTGCGTCATACCCATGCGACTCAGAAACAGAACAAAAACAGCCAATAATGCATTTAAAATGTAAGTAACTTAATTTGAACTGTCATAAGAAATCAATGTCACATTTTAAATCGTGATGGCATTCAGGAAAAAATTGAGGTTGCTTAACATATGTTAAAAATATAAAAACACATTTAGCTTTGTTTATAGGCAGTATCTTGCAAACTGAGTGTGTTCTGCGTGTTTAGATTTCTCCTCGAGAGGCAGCGTGAGCGTCAACAGTACAACCTACCATCAGTAGCATCGATTACAACTTACAATAAATTGAATAAAATCATTCTCTTGGTTTAGTGATTCCTAGTTATTTGTTTATTTGTGTTATTGGTGTTCCAATCAGGCTACTTGTCTGGTTGGGCAGGTAAAATTCTCTTTATCTGTCCCTTCAAAAAATCCACTTGACCCGGACAAGCTCTGTATGTCGAGCCCTGTATAACGTTATGGTGCTTTGGCACTTTTTGGTTGAGTGTTGCAAGGACTGTTACTTGTGCAGTCGACATTTTTGAGGGTTTTGTGCTGAGTATTTTCGTGTTGTAGTAGACTGTCTTTCGCTAAGCCCATTTTTGATGCACCATATTTAAAATTTTCCCACCCTGCTGTAATGTTTTTTTTTTTCATCTGATTTTTTGTCCCCACCACTTTTCAACACAAACTGACGCCCCTGTGCAATGCAACGAAACACATCTTATGGTGTTTTCTTTTCATTGCTCAGAGTTTAGTTATTTTTGTGCATATGCATAACTTAGGAACAAGTTGGTCAGCATCATTTTTTTCAAGTAAGACGTGGTCCTGGATCAACATATTTTGATGATCCTGGATCAACATTCCTGTCCCAAAATGTTGTCCTTAAATATCCCTACCCCTAAACCTAACTCTACTCATAACTTTTCCCTTATCAGAAGGTACAAAAGGTGAATGACACTGATGTTTAAGGACTTCACTCTGGTTCTAAATCTAAGCCTAAAATTGACATAAACCGTAAACTTGTTCCTCAAATCTGTTTGGTTGATTGAAAAGTTGATCCAGGATCAACAATGATGTTGATCCAGGAACATGTGGTAGCCTACTTGATGAAATCACGTTCACCGAACAAGTTAGATAGGTCATGCAATGCAATGAAACACATCTTAGGTGTTTTCTTTTCATTGCACAGAGGTTAGTTTTTGCGTGGACAGGCCTAATGAGGAAGAAGTTAGATATGTCTTGCAATGCAATTGAAATGATGTTTCCTAACAAAGTTCGGGAGGAGCATGTTCAGATGATTAAACACATGTGGAGCACATTCAGGTAATCAAGCCTAATTAGACACGAGTGGAACACACTCCCAATCAATGAGGTAAGAGGTATATATACAGCAAACTCAGCTCAGTCCATTGACAGTCTAAAAGCATATTGGTTCGACCTTTTTGCTACCATGTCTCAACTCCAGCTCTTCCCATCCGATGATGAATCTAACTTCTCGCCGGATCCTCAGCCACAATCAGCTGACCCAAGGACAACTCCTTCTCCGCCCAACATTTCAACTGATCCCCAGGCTTCTCCACGTGGCCGCCTGCCTGCCCGAACAGCTACACGCTCACCTAGACGCAGAGGCCAGCCCTCGCCTCCACCAGCGAGACATCACAATCCCTCCCCTGCTTCTTCCTATCGCTCGGACATCCCAACAGTTCCACCAATTGGAAAGTGGACAGTTTTAGGATTGAGGCAAGCGCTGATCAATTCAGATCTTCAGTTCTCGCGAAGGATGAACAAAGCGGAACTATATGCCCTGTATGTATCCTTGCAATCAACTAACCTCTCTCCGAAGTCCGTGCCGGCCCCGAAAAGGACCAGCAGGCAAAGCAAAGCTCAGGATTCACCTCGCATGACAACACCACCATCTCAGCGTACCAAATCTAGTTCTCTTTCAGCATCAAACTGCAGCGGAAGGCCTTCAGCAAGCTCGGGCCGTGCCCCAGTTCCTTCTGCTGTCAGACCTCACCAGCAGGCTGCAGCTTTGGTTGAAACCAGGCCCGCCAACCTCCCCTCAGCATATCAGAGCATGGCCCCTGCCGTTTCTAATAATCCTTCTTCTTTTCAGTGGCCTCCAGCACCTGTCTCAGATGCTAGCGTGAGGCTGCCTCCGCTAGAAATGGAGGCCCAATCATTTCAACCTACTTTTGTAGCTACTAATCCATCTTCTTTTCAGTGGCCAGCAGCTCCAGTAGCTCAAGCTAGCGTGAGGCTGCCTCCGCTTGCAGCACAAGCCCACTCTTCTCAGTTCCAACCTTCCTTTTCTTCTCATACTACTTTTGCAACAGCTACTAATCCCTCTTCTTTTCAGTGGCCAGCAGCTCCAGTAGCTCAAGCTAGCGTGAGGCTGCCTCCGCTTGCAGCACAAGCCCAATCTTCTCAGTTTCAACCTTCCTGTCCTTCTCATACTTTTAATCCTCTTCCCCAAGCCCCAGAGGCCAATTCAAGCGTGAGGCTGCCTCCGCCGACAATTGCAGCCCCGGTCTCGGTTCCTCTCAGCTCTCTTCTCCAGGCAAAATCTCAGCACTCTCTCTTCACAGCAACTCAGATGCCCGTCCCATCGAACGCCGTCGCTGCGGAGCCACCCCCAGTGTCCCACAACATACGAGCACAGATCCTGTCAGGTGCAGACATAGATCTCTCATCTCTTCTCTCTCTGTTACCTGTAACCGAATCAAACCGCCAAATAGATTGTGGGGATTTTTCCGTCACTTTAAAAAACCCAAATCCACATTCATCACGTTTCCTTTCTTTTTCCGAGTTCACAATTGCTTTCAGCCGTTTTACTGAAATAATCTGCTCTGCCTTCCCCCATAGGCGGCGCGAATTAAATGATTACTTATCAATTATAGCCGAACTAGCGCTATCCTATGGAGGAGGGCTCTTCTACACATACCACAAGCTCTTCTCCGCCAAGTGCTCTGTCCGGGTCGCCCAGTGGAACCAATGTCCTTACTGGGGCGCTCTTGATCCAGATCTACACAGCAGGGTTTTCCTAGGCTGCAGGAACATTTCATGTGCGGTATGTAGGTCAGTGGCACATTCAACCACAACATGTCCTCAAATCAACCCCTCCATCCCCCCCTGCCCAGACTCAGCCCCAGTTAAATCAACCAGCTATGTGCCAAGACCTACAACCAATGAAAATCCCGATGGAGGAAGACAGCAGACAGCCTCCTTTTCAAACGGCAGGCAGCTGTGCAACAGTTTTAACCATGGGAGGTGCTACAGACAGCGTTGCCGGTTTCTCCATGTCTGCAATTTCTGCGGCGGTGCCCATGCCCGCCATGTTTGCCCAGTGTACAAAGCAGTAAATAAAAAATCTAAAAATTACTTGTCGACTCCCGTGAATATTTCTCGCCTAGCGATCGAACTAGCTCATCACCCGGACACCCACTTCACACACTATCTTCTGTCCGGCCTCGAGCACGGTTTCAAACCTGGCGTGGAGTGCCCACTCTATCAAAATATTGTCTGTAATAATCTTCAATCTGCCATGGCTGAGCCCGACGTAGTAGACAACCTGATCAAAAAAGAAGTCGAGTCAGGCTTTATGATTGGTCCTTTCGACGATCCTCCTTTCGAAGTTTTTCGTATCAGCCCCATTGGAGTGGCCACAAGAAAGTTTTCAGGTAAAAAACGCCTTATAATTGATCTATCAGCCCCTCATGATTCCCCGTTCCCAAGCATTAACAGCTTGATCCCCCTTGACGAATTTTCTCTCAAATACCATGATGTAGATCAGGCGATCGACATGATAAAAATCGCGGGTCGGGGAGCTTGGCTGGCAAAAATCGATATCACTTCTGCCTTCAAAGTGATGCCCATCCATCCAGATTCATGGCACTTATTCGGTGTACACTGGCAAGGAAAATTTTATTTTTCCGAACGCTTAACTTTCGGATGCAAAAGCAGCCCCAAAATTTTCGACACTCTATCAGAAGCTGTTTGCTGGATTTTGTCAAACAATTATGCAATTCCTCACCTCATTCACTTGCTAGATGATTTCCTAATCATTTCACCTCCTGACGCCATCCCAGCCGCTCATATCCTCACCGTTCAAAATGTTTTTTCAGAGCTTGGGATCCCCATCGCCCAGGAGAAAACCATGGGTCCCACCACATCCATCGAATTCCTCGGCATTAACTTAGATTCAGTTCAATTCCAGGCTTCCCTGCCAAAGGAAAAAATTGACAGGATCATACTCGTCTCATCTACCCTCATTGACCGCTCAAATTGTTCCAAACGCGAACTCTTATCCCTGCTCGGCCACCTAAACTTCGCAATGCGCATCATTCCACAAGGCCGCCCTTTCATTTCACATCTCCTCTCACTCGCCTCTTCGGTTCACGCACTACAAGACCTAATTTCCATATCTCAGACGTGCCGCGATGAACTCAGGTTATGGATAACTTTCCTAAAACAGTGGAATGGCCTATCCTTTTTCTATAACGATCTCGTTTTTTCTCCAGTCGATATCCAATTATTTACAGATGCGGCCCCCTCAATTGGCTTCGGGGGTTTCTACCAAGGACGGTGGTTTGCATCTCCGTGGTCCCCCCAACTCCAAGACACAACTCATTCCTCAGCCCTATTTGAGCTTTACCCTCTCGTGGTAGCAGCCTTCCTGTGGGGGAAAGGATGGGCCACCAGCAGCGTTTTAGTGCACTGTGACAATGAGGCAACTGTTGAATGCATTAATAAAGGCCGTTCCCATTCACCCGCCCTGATGCCACTCTTAAGATGCCTAATCTGGATCTCAGCGTGTGATCAGTTTATCATAATTGCCAAACATATACCCGGGTCGGAAAATCAAATTGCTGACTCTCTGTCTCGTTTTCTGTTTCAGAAATTCAGGATGCTGGCTCCAGAGGCAGACCAATTCCCAACCCCAGTACCTCACTATTCAGAACTAATATTCCCGTAACCCACCCTCTAAAACAACTCCTCGACACATCACTGGAGACCATCCTCCAAGCAGTTTCTCCCAGGACCCTCCAATCTTACGTGACAGCTTGGAGGTGTTTTAAAGCATTCCACTTCTCGTACAACTTGCCATTCCCTGATTTTTCTCTCCTTTCAATCACCTCATTCATCTCCTACCTTAACAGCATTAAGGGCCTCCAAGTTGGATCCATCAAAGGTTACCTGAGCGGCATCCAGTTTTTCCACAAATTGATGTACGGCGCTCCCTCCCCAGAGATAAATAATTCACAAACCTCCCTTCTGGTCAAAGGAATTCAACGATCTCATCCCACCCATCCCGACACCAGACAACCCATAACACTAGATATTCTCACAAAATGTATTCATACCCTCCGCACAGTCTATCAGCCTCTCGAGACAGCCCGTACACTCGATGCTATGTTTATTCTAGCCTTTTTTGGCTTTCTTAGATGCTCGGAACTCGCCATCACCTCCAAATTCGACCCAAGAGTCCATCCCACCATCTCAGACTTATCAGTACTGGATAGTGAAACCATCTCATACTTGATTAAGCAAAGCAAGACAGACCAATCCAAAAAAGGCCATTTCATCTACATCTTCAAACTCTCCTCGCCAATCCAACCATACCAATCCATTCAGGCATATCTTCAGTGGAGAAGCTCCCAGGCTAAATCCCCTCTTGATCCCCTATTTATAAATGACTCCAACAAACCTGTGACACGCTTTTGGTTCCAGGAACATCTCAAATCCGTTCTCCAACAGTCAGGCATCCAAGCAAAACACTTCTCCAGTCACTCTTTCCGCATCGGAGCAGCAACCTCAGCAGCCCAAAAAGGCCTCTCCCAGCAGCAGATCCAAGCTCTCGGAAGATGGTCCTCAGGCGCTTTCCAAAGCTACATCAGGACCAACCGGTTCCACATTAAAAAAGCCCACCAAACCCTCATCGAATAAAACCCTCCGGGTCGTCCAACCTGGGTGTGCTTACTTCATCCAGTGATCTAGTTCCCAACAGACAAAGCAAATACTCTCCCTGTAGAAGACTTATATTATCTTTTTCTCCGTCCAGCAAGCATTTGCTGTCCAGCGAGCATTGGTCTCCCAGCGGACATCGCATAATTCGGTCCAGCGAGCATTGGTCTCACAGCGGACATTGCGTAAATCCGTCCAGCGAGCATTGGTCTCCCAGCGGACATCGCATAATTCGGTCCAGCGAGCATTGGTCTCACAGCGGACATTGCGTAAATCCGTCCAGCGAGCATTGGTCTCCCAGCGGACATTGCATATTTCTGTCCAGCGAGCATTGGTCTCCCAGCGGACATTGCATAATCCTGTCCAGCGAGCATTGGTCTCCCAGCGGACATTGCATGCATCTATGTTTCCTCTTTTTCTGTCCAGCGAGCATTGGTCTCCCAGCGGACATTGCATGCATCTATGTTTCCTCTTTTTCTGTCCAGCGAGCATTGGTCTCCCAGCGGACATTGCATAATTCTGTCCAGCGAGCATTGGTCTCCCAGCGGACATTGCATGCATCTATGTTTCCTCTTTTTCTGTCCAGCGAGCATTGGTCTCCCAGCGGACATTGCAAGTATCTATGTTTCCTCTTTTTCTGTCCAGCGAGCTTTGGTCTCCCAGCGGACTTTGCATGCATCTATGTTTTCTCTTTTTCTGTCAAGCGAGCATTGGTCTCCAATCAGACGTAGCATTCATCTATGTTTTCTCTTTCCCATCCAACAGGTATTGATTTCCCAGCGGACAGCAAGAAATCTCCAGTCCGGGCTCCCAAAACACTCCACCGTCAGCCAGTAGGGCCCATCAGCCCGACGCTGTGAGCTGCTACCGTCGGAAGCTACATGGGCCCTCCTGGTTGGGCATTCCCAAATCTTGTCACCCCTTATTCGTCAACCAGTAGGGCCTGTCCGCCCAGCGCAGTGAGCTGCTCCCGCCAGAGGCAACACGGGCCCTCCTGGTCAGGCGGCATAAATCAAGCTGTTCCTCATCCATAAGGCCAGTAGGGCTCGCCTGTTCGACGCAGTAAGAGGCTCTCGTTAAGAACGGTGCAATTCAAACGGACCCAGCCCGCCAAAATTCTGCGTTTTGGGGGGTCTTTAGTCTGGCGGCTGTCCTTTGCTCTTTTGCTTTTGGGGGAGCACTCTGGGTTCGGGCAAAACTTTCCGAGCTCGGAGCCCTCCCCCTGGACAGCACGCCAAATACGCATAATCTTTACTCTGTTTAATTGATGTAAATGTGAACTCGTGAAATGATGTTTCCTAACAAAGTTCGGGAGGAGCAAGTTCAGATGATTAAACACATGTGGAGCACATTCAGGTAATCAAGCCTAATTAGACACGAGTGGAACACACTCCCAATCAATGAGGTAAGAGGTATATATACAGCAAACTCAGCTCAGTCCATTGACAGTCTAAAAGCATCCCTCCACCACCCCATCTCCTCACTTTTTCTCCTAAATACTCTTACAACAACGGGGGGAGCACTCTGGGTTCGGGCAAAACTTTCCGAGCTCGGAGCCCTCCCCCTGGACAGCACGCCAAATACGCATAATCTTTACTCTGTTTAATTGATGTAAATGTGAACTCGTGAAACACATCTTAGTTGTTTTCTTTTCAAGGCACAGAGGTCAGTTATTGCGAGCATATGCCTAACGAGGAACAAGTTAGAAAGGTCATGCAATGCAATGAAACACATCTTAGGTGTTTTCTTTTCATTGCGCAGAGGTTAGTTATCGCATGGATAGGCATAACGAGGAACAAGTCAGATAGGTCAATGCAAATGCATCGAAACACATCTTAGGTGTTTTCTTTTAATTGCAGAGGTTAGTTATTGCGTGCATGTACAATGCAATCCTAAAGCACATGCATTGCAAATCTCTTCGTTGCACAAAGGAACAAGTTAGTGTATGCATTATAAATCGATCCCTTTTGTAACGTTTTCTCGTCAAAACACAAATTAATTAGTTGTAGAATGGAAATGCATGGGAAAGCACTTGTGTTTTATCTTTTCTTTTCAATGCAAAGAAGAACAAGTTAGAAAATTTAAGTATTGCAATGAAACACACATTTCAGCCAGACATATATTTGACCTACTGAACATATTTCTGGCCCAAAAGTACTTGATCTTGAACTTTCCATACATACTCAGACTCCAAAAGATGTTTCCTAAGCAATGGAAAAGTCCATATCTGAACTTTTGAACTAATTCCTGGTCAAACGTTTCTCAAAAAGTTTAAAACGATATAAACTCATAGACTCCTTCTGATGTTATATTTACTTAGGTCAATTTTTGACCTCCAGGAACACATTTATGGCCCATGGTTCCTTGATCTGTGGGTTAATATACCGAGAGATTTACTTCTCATGATGTCATTTCAGCCAGACAGATATTTTACCAATTGAACATATTTCTGGCCCAAAGGTACTTGATCTTGTATTTTGTGTACTCAGAGACTCCAACAGATCCTTCCTAAGCCATAGAGATGTCCACATCTGAGCTATTGAACTAATTTCTGGTCAAAGGATCCTCAAAATGTTTTAAAAAATATGAACTTATAGAATGCTGATGTTACACTAGCTATACATAAGTCAATTTTTGACCTCCAGGAACACTTTTATGGCCCACGTGTCCTTGATCTGTGGGTTAATATACCGAGAGATCTACTTCTCATGATGTCATTTCAGCCAGACAAATATTTGACCCACTGAACATGTTTATGGCCCAAAAGTACATGATCTTGAACTTTCCATACATACTAATAGACTCCAGTCGATGCTTCCTAAGCCATAGAGAAGTCCATATCTGACCTATTGAACTCATTTCTGGTCAAAGGTTCCTCAAAAAGTTTAAAACAATATAAACTTTTAGACTCCTTCTGATATCATATTAGAAATACATAGGTCAATTTTTGACCTTCTGGAACAAATTTATTGCCCAGGGGTCCTTGATCTGTGGGTTAATATACCGAGAGCTTTACTTCTCATGATGTCATTTCAGCCAGAAAGATATTTGACCTACTGAACATATTTCTGGCCCAAAAGTACTTGATCTTATACTTTCCATTCATACTCATAGACTCCAACAGATGCTTCCTAAGCCATAGAGAAGTCCATATCTGAGCTATTGAACTCATTTCTGGTCAAAGGTTCCTCAAAAAGTTAAAAACAATATAAACTTTTAGACTCCTTCTGATGTTATATTAGATATAGAAAGGTCAATTTTTGACCTTCAAGAACACATTTATGGCACATTTCTAGAAGAAAACGTGAAGTGGAGCTTGAAGCGGCAAATCTCACCACCCGGTTGCTAGGGTGTTCGGGGTGGTTGCTAGGCGTTTTTTAGGGTATTCTGTGTGGTTGCTATGGTGTTCCGGATGGTTGCTAGGGTGTTGCTAGGCGGTTGCTGGGGTGTTCCTGGTGGTTGCTAGGGTGTTGTCAAATGGTTGCTGGGGTGTTCCGGTTTGTTGCTTGGGTGTTCTCGGTGGTTGCTAGGGTGTTGCTAGGTGGTTGCTAGGGTGTTCTGGTGGGTTGGAGACTTACTTCTCATGATGTCATTTCAGCCAGAAAAAATATTTTACGTAAAGAACATTTTTCTGGCCCAAAAGTACTTGATCTTGAACTTTCCATACATGCTCATATTATAACATTCTGTTTTATTCATAGGTCAATTTTTGACCTCCAGGAACACTTTTCATGGCACACGAGTGCTTGGTCTCTGGGTTAATATACCGAGAGATTTACTTCTCATGATGTCATTTTATAGCCAGACAAATATTTGACCTACTGAACATGTTTATGGCCCAAAAGTACTTGATCTTGAACTTTCCATACATACTCATAGACTCCAGTCGATGCTTCCTAAGCCATAGAGAAGTCCATATCTGAACTATTGAAATCATTTCTGGTAAAAGGTTCCTCAAAAGGTTTTAAATGATATAAACTTATAGACTCCTGATGTTACATTAGCTATACATAGGTCAATTTTTGACCTCCAGAAACACATTCATGGCATACGGGTATTTGATCTTTGGGTTAATATTCGAAGAGCTTTACTTTTCATGATGTCATTTCAGCCAGAAAGATATTTGACCTACTGAACATATTTCTGGCCCAAAAGTACTTGATCTTGTATTTTCCATTCATACTAATAGACTCCAACAGATCCTTCCTAAGCCACAGAGAAGTTCATATCTGAGCTATTGAACTCATTTCTGGTCAAAGGTTCCTCAAAAGGTTTTAAAAAATATAAACTCATAGACTCCTGATGTTACATTAGCTATACATAGGTCAATTTTTGACCTCCAGAAATACATTCATGGCATACGGGTATTTGATCTTTGGGTTAATATACCGAGAGCTTTACTTCTCATGATGTCATTACAGCCAAGAAAGATATTTGACCTACTGAACATATTTCTGTCCCAAAAGTACTTGATCTTGTATTTTCCATTCATACTCATAGACTCAGATCCTTCCTAAGCCATAGAGATGTCCATATCTGAGCTATTGAACTCATTTCTGGTCAAAGGTTCCTCAAAAGGTTTTAAACAATATAAAATTATAGACTCCTGATGTTACATTAGCTATACATAGGTCAAATTTTGACCTCCAGAAACACATTTATGGCCCACGGGTATTTGATCTTTGGGTTAATATACCGAGAGCTTTACTTCTCATGATGTCATTTCAGCCAGATAGATATTTGACCTACTGAACATATTTCTGGCCCAAAAGTGCTTGATCTTGTACTTTCCATTCATACTCATAGACTCCAACAGATGCTTCCGATGCCATAGAGAAGTCCATATCTGAGCTATTGAACTCATTTCTGGTCAAAGGTTCCTCAAAAAATTTAAAACAATATAAACTTTTTGACTCCTTCTGATGTTATATTTGATATACATAGGTCAATTTTTGACCTCCAAGAACACATTTATGGCACATTTCCAGAAGAAAACGTGAAGGGGAGCTTGAAGCGGCAAATCTCACCACCCGTTTGCTCAGGTGTTCTGGGAGGTTGCTACGGTGTTTTGGGTGGTTGCTAGGTGTTTTTTAGGGTATTCTGGGTGATTGCTATGGTGTTCCGGGTGGTTGCTAGGGTGTTGCTAGGCTGTTGCTGGGGTGTTCCTGGTGGTTGCTAGGGTGTTGCCATATGGTTGCTGGGGTGTTCTGGTTTGTTGCTAGGGTGTTCTCGGTGGTTGCTATGGTGTTGCTAGGTGGTTGCTAGGGTGTTCTGGTGGGTTGGAGATTTACTTCTCATGATGTCATTTCAGCCAGAAAAATATTTTACGTAAAGAACATTTTTCTGGCCCAAAAGTACTTGATCTTGAACTTTCCATACATGCTCATAGACTATGTAATATAACATTCTGATGTTTTATTACATAGGTCAGTTTTTGACCTCCAGGAACACTTTTCATGGCACACGGGTGCTTGGTCTGTGGGTTAATATACCGAGATATTGATGTGGGTTAATAAATCATACGAATGTATGATTTTTAAATTCATACAGCTTTTTTAAAAGTTTTAAATGTGATGGTGAACTTTTCAATATATGTGAAAAACGAATCTTTCTTTAAATAAAAACAACTCCCTGATCTTACCACAGACAATACATTGTAGGGGTGTGTTTGTGTTCGAATTTAATTTGTATTTTTTAATGATGTTATTTGTTATAAAACAGTAAAAAACCCTTTGGAAATGGACTCTTCCGAATCATCTAGTCTGCCAGAAAGACAGAAGAACACTCTTCCGAACACCCCCACCTCTGCTCGTGGTTTGAACTATTCTAAAACTTTCCGTGAATGAAATTTGAAAACATGGAGACTGTACGGGCATGTCTGTCCGTTTCGAAGGACCATGTGATTCACTTTTAACTTAAATGGGCAAAGGATGTCTTTTTAAGACAATATAGGAAGGATACAAAGGATATGCAAAGGAGAGTATATTTATTACATTGAATACATTTACTTTATACGTGTTTATTAGCATGGTCCGTAGCAGTATATTAACCGTTTGTAAATCCACTTGTTAATCCAAGTCTCCTCAGTCTTTTCAAGCCAATCCATAACGTGGTAAAAAATCTATAAATCCAACATCTCACTCTGTGAAAACCAAATCGTGGGTGCTCCTCCGTATACGTTAAATGTAATGTACCATGTAACGTTAAATCTTATATCCACAGCGATCAGTCAAATGAAAAATATTTCCCGTTTGTTAAACCACTTGTTAATCCAAGTCTCCTTTAAGAAAAGAGAAGCTCTGTGAAAAACAATTTGGGGATGCTCCGTCGTATTCCACGTAACAGTTAAATCTTATATCCATAGCGATCAATCAAATGAAAAATATAATCCATAAGCCTATATGTTCCGGTTCGTGAAGAAAACACGTTAATCACGATCCTCGTCATTTTCGCGGAGCTAAAGTTAAATCCATCAGCTTCATCAAATACATCTCTTGGGAGTCTTTGGAGGTCTTGTCTGCAGTAGCGAAAAATCCAAGTGAGTGCACGTCGAGTTTGTGGCTAGTTTGAACAGCCCGGGTTTCCTTTTAAAATTACGTACGTACGTGCGCATGCAATGACGTTGGGGGGTGGGTCTTCTTTCATGAGCTGCGTTCCATTCGACCGTAAGTGGACTGCGAAGTGGACTTCACAGGGTATTTCGCCATTTTAAGTGAGATTCCAATTCGAAGGGAACAAACATGTTCAGTTCAAAGGGCACTGCAAACTGCATAGGGAATAAGGGAACATCGATACATCACTTCACAGGAAGTCAGTGAAGTCCACTTCAACTGATATACCGTGTTCAGGGAGTAGGGAGCAGTGAACATTGCATAGGGACCCTGTCGAATGGAACGCACCTATGGTGTGCACATGCGTACCTACGTGATGCGTGGGAGCTATTTATCACGTAGCCTACTGCGCATGCGTGATGCGTGGGAACTATTTCTCGTTTTCACGTTTTTTTTGTTCTTCTCTCTTCAAAAAACAGTTTTGTAAACGTAAGTCTTTTTCTGTTATGAAAAGACTCTCTTGTTTTACTTTTTCTGTAAAATGACTGATCTTTGACTTTTTAACACATGAATGCATTTTAAACTGTTTTAAAGATTTTAACATCATAAAAAATATATATGAAACACTAAATTATATTGCTAATACAACAACGTATTTTAAAACTTTTTTTTAAATAGAACACTAAAAGACAGGGGCGTAGAATTTAGTAGGGACGCTAGGGACGTGTCCCTACCAATATCCAGTGACACTGATATATCCCTAGCAATAATTTCGATCTAACCTTAAAATATATTTATAAATGAATTAGGGCTAGGCAAAAAAACGATTCTCAACAGCCACGAATGATGTATTTTTCTACAATCTCGCTGTGATTTCAACAATCTCACGGGCTCGCGGTGCTACGTCAATTCTCTCTTGGCAACAAGCGCTCAGCGCAGCAGTCGTCGATACACACTCGCATTTAGGAGTCGAAACATGACGGAATTCACTTGCACAGTCGGGCCAGCGTTGCATCGTAACGCATGATCATAACTAACATTTATCATTTTCACGTCTTTTTAAGTTTTACCAGTTTAAACACCCAAGCAATGTTAAACCATCCCGTGCTCGCGCACACTCAGAGATGTCTTTCACTGTGTGCAAAGCCTAAATCCGCCTCACAAACAGCTCGCCAGAAACAAAAGTTTTGTCAATGGATTATATCGCCTTAACAGTTAAAAACACGCCATATTATGTGAAAACTCTGGTCTTGGTGAGTAACCTTGTAAAGACAGTGGGTTATGTCTTCAATTAGCATTAAACGTACGCGTCTGACAGACAGACAGTAATGGATCCGTGCCATAGACAGTTCTTAAAGTGAACGCAGCCATTTGTGTCAATCATTAATTCAGTTGTCATAACAACATAATATAGCATTAATTGTAAGCAATCAGAATTAATAGCCTATGTATTCAATTCAGTCTGGACTATAAAGACTATCCAGTGTTAATTTACATTGGATTACTTTATTCAGTATCTGTAGTATTTCTAACATACCAAAAAACTACCCCAAAATGTCTCTTTAATTTTGTCTTTATTCTATTGCATTTATTTGTTCTTCTTTTTTCAATTTAATTCAAAGATTGAAATCAAGCTTCCATGTGTAAACTCTTAACAAAAAATATACATAGGCCTAAACATTTAGGTAAGATCATCAATGTAATAAAAAAATGTCTAATTTTGTATATTTATCTATATCTGTCGTAAACATAAAATAACCTGATCATGTTTGATCAAGGAGTACAACTGTTCTGACGTGTCCAATTTTCAGCATCAATTTTGCATCTTGCATTAAAATCCTATTAATATCCTATATTAATATGCATTTAGTGTATAGTGTAACTAAAATAAAAATAGTTTTATTTACAGGTTTGTGGCTCTTAATAATAATTTCTTTGTATTATAACCACAAGTAAACTTATGTCCACTGTTCTTTTTTTATATAAATAAAGGATTTGTATTACATCTATATTCATTCAGAAAATTGAACCGAGAATCGAAATCGAATTGATCTGAGAGCGTTCGAATCGAAATTGAACATGTGAATCGATACCCAGCCCTAAAATTTTTGTCCTCGTCCCTACCAATTTCAAAATCAAACCTACGCCCTTGCTAAAAGATATTACTAATACAACATTATTGTATTTGAAACTTGTAATATTTGTAATAGCTTTAAACGTCCTGTGTTTGTACATCTTCAAAACTGTGTAAAGATTTTTCTTTTAATAAAAAACGCTAAACCTATATCTCTGTTTTCTGTCATCCTTAAAGATTGAAAATGTATTGTTTTTGAATGCTTATATTTCACCAATTAAAAAATATAGTTTTACATTGAACAAGACAGATGCCCGTAACAGGTGTACAACTGGTATCCAGTCCGGAACCGGGTTGGTTGGGAGGGGTTCCGTATCGTGGGAAATTTCCCACGATCACATGACCAGTCCAGAAGTGGGAGTGGTGATGGGATGGAAAGAGGAGGGGATACCATGGGGATTTTCCCACGGTCCAGAAGGGCTGACCGGAAGTAGGTGGGAGGGATAAAAAAGGGGAGGAGCTTAGCGTGGGAACTATTTTTCGTTTTCACCACGCCTCAATACCGGGATCTAGGTGTGGGAGGGTCTAGGGGTGGAGCTTGAGCCAGGTCACAGTACAGGGGGTTGGATATGTCATTCTTGGGTTGTTTCAGGAGTGTTCGGACGTGTTTCGTTGGGCTCCCCGGAATTACATTTACACAAGTTTGAATCGGAGGACTTTTGGAATATCTTTTGGATTAATACCTTTCGGATAACCTTTGTTGTTGGATATATATTTGCTGATGGATATTTAAACCGGATAAATCTATGGAGATGGATATTTAAACGGGATAATTTTGTTCTTCTTTCAACAAGAAAACAGAACGTAAGTCAGTTTTTATGCTTTTTAACATAATGTTTTGATATGTTTTAATAATTGTTTGATGTTTTCATTTTAGAAAAATGCATTTTAACTTTATACAAATGGTAAAAACGTTAAAGATATGTGTATCTTAATTATATAAATTGTTTTAATACCTTTAAGTATTGTTATTGTGGAAAAAGTAGATGTTTTAATACTAGGACGTTTTGATAACGTTAAGAAAACACAATTTAAACTTTTGTTTATTTAATTATTGGCCTATATTTTTAAATATAGGTCTATTAAATATTTATTTGCATGTCTAAATGTTTTGACATTTACAATTGCATAAAAACACTAAGATGTGTAATTGTGAAAAGTACAACTTTTGTTCAAATATGTTATTTTTTGTGATTGAAAACTTTTTTAAAACATGTGATTTATGTTAAAACAAAAAAAATAAAAAAGGTAAAGACTCGTACTACGTCTTAATGATATAAATTGACTAAATGGTTTTTAAACACTGTTTTGTAAACGTAAGTCTTTTTTAAAATAATGGTTTAGAAAAACAGTTTTCTGTAATGAAAAAACCCTCTTGTTTGACTTTTTTCTGTAAAATGGTCAATCTTTGACTTTTTGAACGCATTTTTAAAGGTTTTAACATCATAAAATATATATAAACCAATGTATTTTTAATGAAACACTAAAAGATATTACAACATTATTGTATTTGAAACTTGTAATATTGTAATAGTAAACATAATAGTAAACATTTAAACATGTTTGTACTACTTCGAATCTGTGTAAAAGATTTTTCTTTTTAATAAAAATCACTAAACCTAGCTCTGTTTTGTATCATTTTTAAAGATTGAAGATGTATTGTTTTGAATGTTTTTACAACATTTTGAACATTTTTACATTGAACAAGACAGATACCCATAACAGGTGTACAACAGGTGTCCAGTCCGGTACCGTGTCGGATGGGATGGGGTTCCGGTTCGTGGGAAAATTTTCCCACGATCACGTGACCACTCCAGAAGTGGAGGTGGTGGTGAGGGGTGGTGGTGGGCGAAAAGAGGAGGGGAGACCGTGGTCAGACCAGAAGTGGGTGGGAGGGGTGAAAAGGGGGCGGGGCTTATTTTTATGGGGGCAATAAATCACTCAAAGTGACATATGCCGCCCTACTCTCTCTTTGTCATTTCGATTATTATATATTTAGACATAATAAATCGTTATTTCGACATAAGGGGACATTCTAATCTGCATTAAGCCACATTAAGTGTTATTATTATGCTTTTATATGGGATGAAAATTCTTAACGTGTAATTAAACATCTGAATTTTTTTTGTACATATAGGCAGCTGACTTTATTATGATTTTAATAAAATGATTTATTAATGCGTGCACAATTATCCGTGAACTTGATAAATGTTGCAGATGGTTTATGCACAAAGAAATCCCTTAGTTTGAACTTGTGTGTGCAAAATTTTTGCTGTATTTTGAATCAAATAAATGAAGCATTTTTTAGCGATCTCGCCTTAATTCTAAGTCATTCAACATTTTCTTCAAAATGTAATGAGAACAAAGTATTCTGAGAAAACATGCTTCGTTTCTTATGTTTTATCAATTTATTGTCAAAATATTATTTTCTTGTTGCAACAAAGGAAAAACACGGTAACTTATGACCAAAACGAAGGGCAAGCCAATTATAATAGATGGATGAATTTCTGATGAGGGTCATCTCTGGTCCTCAAGGCCCACTCTCCAGAGTTTAACTCCAACCCTGATCAGTTGAGAACCCCTGGTTTAGAATTTGCTTTTCTCCTCCCGAGAATCACAAATTCATACATCTATTAAAATTAAAGTTTTGCTATTATAACCCCTGCTCAAACCATAAGAAAAAATGAAGGCTGTTTTATTAACGTTGCCCACTAGAGGGCACCATAAGGGATCATTTAAGCCTACTCTGCCCTACAAAGGCAAAGCGCAGTAACACATTTGGTCAAAAATGAGTTAAGACTTGTAATGAGCTTGTGTTCTGTGTTCTGTCTTGTGAAAAAATATCTGGCTTAAATTATGTCCCGTTTCGGAGATGCATTACCACATAATCTACCCTTAACATGTTTAACTGGCTGGTATAAAAACTTTAAATGCCTTTTTCTCCGTTTCTTTGTTTGCATAGTTACTCTTAGCCTTTGTACTGTTATTAATTTGGTTTCAATCAATTTGAATGAAAATAAATCCATTGATCTTATTCACTGTTGTGGACAGTACACTTTTATAGGCTATATTTATATATAAATGTGTGAAATGCATGAATCGTTAATATTTGAAGGTAGAAAAATATTTATGGCTACATCATATTTCAGCTGCAATTCAGGAATCAGAGCAGACTGTGGATGAAATATATATTTTTTAAAATATCAAATAATGTTAAATGTTAATATTGTATTGACATAATTTATGTATTTTAATTTACGGTTGTCGCTAGCTGCTAAGGCAATTAGATGTGTTATCTGCATAGTTTAAATGAGTATAGGCCCTATAACGAAATAGCTACATAACTATTGATTTAAAATTAAACATGATAATAAATAGCCTAGGCTATAGCATTTTTACAGTAAATTAGGCTAATAAATATACAATTCATTAGATGTCAATGTGAATAAAAATGCCTGTAAGGAATCACTTACGCAGGTAAAACCAGAGTTTATGAGATTTCTCTGAAATGAGCCATTGTTTATCAGAGGAAATCCAAAAAAGCATATTTTTGAGTGACGTGTAAAGTCCTTAAGTCTTGTATTTTTTTTTCCCAAAGAAGAAAGAAAAATAAATACGGTTGTGGGACAACATCCTTATAGCCTACATTTAACCCATTATTCTGTTCAACAGAGTTGAGTTTGTGGCAAAAATGGACATTCATTTTATTCTATGCATCGGTACTTTTATCACAATAATGTGCATTTGGGAAACTTGTGCTGTTTAACTTATTTAGCAACTTAAAAAAACACACGTTAACAACAACACACAAAAAAATTACCAATAGCCTATATTTCTAAGAATGCAAATAGATGTTTGAGGTTTCAAAATGAAACTGTTGGTTAGCAAAACATTTCAAACAAACACTATAAACAATGGTTTGCTCTTGATGTAAAGTGTAACAATTATTGTCAGGCGTCTTGCGCCCTCTGTTGGCATTTTTAATACATAATATACATAAGTTTATTGTTTATATATTTCTTCATGCATTTTAATAGTGTTGTTAAATAAAACAATATAATTAATTACTTTTAATACTTTATTTGTACCAATTATATTGCCTCATTTGTAAGTCAAAGGATATTGTTCACTTCAGATCTATCTTTATGACTACAAAATATATAAATAAAATAGTCGACAATGACAGCCCTAATTTTGAACATTTGAACATGAACATACATTGTGTTGCATTTTGTGACTAAAAGACTATTTCCCTGCCATATATATATTTTTTCCATTGTTGATTTCTTGAAAATAATAGCTAAAATAGCTACTTTCTTGTCACCTTCTCCTGTAAACAATATTGTGAATAGTTTCGTATTGTGTATTCACCCATTGTGGTCAAACTGTGTTCATTAAAATTATTACCAACTTCAAAAGTAAAAACTCAGAATGACACCTTCCAAAATATTATGTTTATAGATTACAATTAATTAATTTATCTGTTCAACTTTAATGTTTTTGTTAATAATTGTGCAAAACATTGTGACTTTGATGGTGTATAATTTGCATAGTTCTCATATCCAGTATAAAGTGAGTGAATTATTAAAAAGAAAAACAATATTATGTTCGTAAACCATTCAGAGATGACATAAATAACATATACAACTTTGCATATAATACTAAATTTGTATCAATGATATTTTCAATGTCATCAGGGCAGGGGTAAAAAATAGATATTAATTTGTCACCAGGTGACAAAGGGCGGAACCATGAACGCGGTGTTGTTTCCATGGGGAACTAATTCAATGTAACACCCCGCCGGTTTTTTATTTTATTTTATTTTTTTTATTTTATTTTTTTTTATTGCATTTTCATAATAACATTTTACACACAAGAGTACATATAACCATACATGTCAGGGGTAGAGAAAAAAATACAAATACAAATAAAGTTAATAAATAAATAGGCTGCTGAAAGACTTTTTACAAAAAAAGCTTGTACTTATCAAACAGCTGTTTAGTTTTTATAGCTTTCAGATTGTTACTTTTGGAAATAGTTTCTAAATATGTTTTAACATCAATTTTAAAATGTTCAAAATTTGGTATTTTTCCATTCCATTTGACCTTATGAATATAGTAACGGGAGATTATAATAATTAAATCAAAAATAAACAAAATGTTTTTTTCACCGTCAAAAGAGAAACATTTCAACATAACATCAATTTCTTCAAAGTTAACAGGAGTCATAACTTTACTTTGCAAGTAATTACAAAGTACTTTCCAAAACATTTGGGTCTTGGGACATTCCCAAAATAAATGCTTAATAGTCTCAGGGGTAGTTTTACAAAAAGCACAGATATCTTCAATGTCCACTTTAAAACGTTGTACCACAAGTGACTTAACTGGGTAAATTTCGATGGAAAATTTTGTATGAAAGCTCTTTTACTTTGTTTGTAATGCAGTACTTGTGAAGTGTCATCCAAACTTTACTCCACTCAACCTGTTTCTTAAATAAAGAATTCCATTGAATAGTAACAGCAAGTATACATTTAGATTGAAGGAGGGACCGCAAAAAAATATTATTACATCCAGAACTTGTGAAATCCTTACCCTGCAATTTAATACAAGAAGTGAATTCTTCAACTGTTGTCTGTAAAGAACAATTATTGTGACCTTCCAATAATCTCAAAATTTCCTTGGGAATTGCATTTAAAACCAAAGAATATTGGATAGGATCAACTGAAAAGTTATATATTTGAACAAACTCATTGTAACTATATAAGACACCATCATTTTTTATTAACTGTTTAACCCAAACAATTCCCTTTACGAACCAATTTTCAAAAAAAAAAAATGGATTTGTTTCTAATCCTTATACATCTATTATTCCAAATGGTACATTTATGAGGGGAAAAATTGTGACTATACATTAGAGTCCATGAAAGTAAAGCTTGTTTGTGGAAATTTGCAAGTTTGATGGGTATTTTGTTAGCATCATAATCACATTTTAGTATAAATTCTATACCACCTACTTTTTGAAAAATATAATTAGGTACTGTATACCATATACTTTGTTTATTTTTTAAATAATTTTGGAGCCATTTTATTTTAAATATTATATTAGAAGTCTTAAAATCCAAAACATTCAGTCCTCCATTGACTTTTGATCTACAAATATTTTCTTTTTTAATATTATGTGATTTGTTCTTCCAAATAAATTTAAAGAGTTTAGTGTCTATACTTTTAATTAGTGAAGGGGGTACCTCTAACACTTGAGCATTATAAACCAACCTGGATAAGCCTTCAGCTTTAACCAATAACACACGACCAGTTATAGAAATATCTCTCATCAGCCAAGAATTCAGTTTCTTTTCGAATGATTGAATTTTAGGAATAAAATTTAATTCATTCCTAACTTTCTGATTTTTTGATATCTTAATACCTAAATATTTGACAACTTCTTTTATGGGAATATTGCATATTGTGGTAAAGTCACATGCACCTAGAGCCATAAGTTCACATTTATGAATATTCAGGGAAAGACCAGAAACGGATGAAAATAACTGCAAACACTTTATTGCTTTTTCAACTTCAGTATAATCTCTTAGAAAAATAGTAGTGTCATCCGCTTATTGTGTGCATTTAATTTCTGTATCTTCAATTTTGATACCATGAAAATTGTCCTTCTTTATATGAATGGCCATAATTTGTGTAACCAACAAAAAAAGCAATGGACTAATCGGACAGCCCTGTCTAATTCCCCTTTTAATTTCGAATCTATGAGAAGTTCCATGTGCCAATTTTACAGAACTATTAATCTTATTATATAGGGTTCTAATTACTTTTTGAAATTTGTTCCCAAAACCGAAAAAGGAAAGAGTTTTAAAAATAAAGTCATGTTCAATTGTATCAAAGGCCTTGTAAAAATCAACAAACAAAATAAAACTATTTTCATTAATAATTTCGTTATAATCTATAAGGTCTAATACAAGTCTAATGTTATTACAAATATGTCTACCTTTTATAAAACCTGACTGCCCCTCATCAATAATAAGTTCTAATCCTAACTTAAGCCTTTCAGCAAATATGGAAGCAATAATTTTACTATCATTATTTATTAGTGTAATAGGTCGCCAATTATCTAGTGACGATAGGTCTTTATCAGGCTTTGCAATTAATGATATTAGACCTTGTGTCATGGAGGGTGGTAATGCTTCCTGATCAATAGATTCTTTAAATACCATTAACAAAAATTCGGTTAGATCATCTTGAAATGTTTTTAAAAAAACTCAGCAGTTAAGCCATCATTACCCGGGGACTTGTTTAATTTAATTTTTTTATAGCTGTTTTTATCTCTAAAATGGATACTTCTTTATCACAAAGAGCTTTAAAATCTTCATCAATACAAGTTATGTTTTGTTTAAGAGGTTTTAAAAAATCCTCTATTTTGTCTGCAGAACATGCATTGCTGGCCATAAAAATTTACCATAAAAATCAGATGCATATTTTGAAATAATAATAGAGTCCTGTGTTTCATGGCCATTAATATTAAGCTTTCTAATGGATGTATATTCTCCATTCCTTTTCTCCAAATTATAAAAGTATCTGGAATTAGTTTCTCCTTCCTCCAACCAACGTCTTCGTGATCTAACAAATGAACCTTTTGCCTTAATTATATATAATTTATCTAACTCAGCCTGCAAATTCGTTAACAAATTAGAGTTCCCATCACTGTCATCATTAGTAATGTTACAAATAGCTTTAATAATTTCCTCTTCCTTTAATCTATTAGATTTGGCAACTTCTTTACCTTTATTAATTGCACTAATTCTAATCTGAAATTTCATGAGCTCCCAATTTTTACAGTATAAATTCGTTCGTTTAGCTTCATTCCAATATGTTTGTATTATTTTTTTAATTTCATGTTGAAAATTTTCAATTTCTAATAATCTATTATTAAACTTCCAATAAGTTTTAGAACTTTTATGTGACGTTTCGTTATTCATTTTAATGAGAAGATAAATAATTTTGTGATCAGACAATATTGGTGGTTCAATTGATACTCTGTTTGTATTTTGTTCTAATGAATTAGAAATTAACCAAAAATCAATTCTTGACTGTTTAGATCTATCTCTATTACTCCACGTGTACTCTTTCAAATGTGGGTATTTATATCTCCATATATCAATTAACCCTACATTTTCACAAAATATTAATAGCTCTGAATTATTTGCAGGTGGGTTAACTGGAATAGGAATTCTATCCATCCTAACATCTGGGACAGTATTGAAGTCCCCACCTAGAACTCAATATCACGAAAACTTTTCCTTATTTTGTTTATCTCATTTTCAATTTCAGAGAACAAATCAACATTATATTTTTTTATATTTGAGGCATATACAGTACCTAACAAAAACATTTTACCATCAATAGATACCGTTAGAATTATCCATCTACCCCCATTGTGGACTTTGCTATTAACTATTTTCCCTTTAAATGAACCCTTTAAAATTGCAACTCCTGCTGAGTGATTACTTCCAAAAGAATGCCAGATTTCGCTGCCCCACTGAGACTTCCAAAAATTCACATCTGAAGAGCAAGCATGTGTCTCTTGTAAAAAAAGTTAAATTTCGTTTAGTTAAATCTCGAATACCCCTCACATTGAAAGAACAAAAAGATAAAGACATGAACTTTTAATGAACACCACTACAGAAAGAAAAGAAAAAAAATCTTAGAAGCTTAGGTATATGCAGGGGCGTCAGTTTGTGTTGAAAAGTGGTGGGGACAAAAGATCAGATCAAAAAAAAAACAAAAAAAAAACATTACAGCAGGGCGGGAAAATTTTTGAATAATGGCACATCAAAAATGGGCTTAGCGTAAGACAGTCTACAACACGAAAATACTCAGCACAAAACTCTCAAAAATGTCGACTGCACAAGTAACAGTCCCTGCAACACTCAACCAAAAAGTGCTAAAGCACCATAACGTTACTGTACAGGGTTCGACATACAGAGCTTGTCCAGGACAAGTGGATTTTTTGAAGGGACAGATAAAGAGAATTTTACCTGCCCGACCAGAAAAGTAGCCTGATTGGAACACCAATAACACAAATAAACAAATAACTAGGAATCACTAAACCAAGAGAATGATTTTATTCAATTTATTGTAAGTTGTAATCGATGCTACTGATGGTAGGTTGTACTGTTGACGCTCACGCTGCCTCTCGAGGAGAAATCTAAACACGCAGCACACACACACTCAGTTAGCAAGATACTGCCTATAAACAAATCTAAATGTGTTTATATATTTTTAACATATGTTAAGCAACCTCAGTTTTTTTCCTGAATGCCATCACGATTTAAAATGTGACATTGATTTCTTATGACAGTTCAAATTAAGTCACTTACATTTTAGATGCATTATTGGCTGTTTTTGTTCTGTTTCTGAGTCGCGTGGGTATGACGCAATCTATCTACGGGGCCATAACATAAGCTACAAGGTAAAGGAGCATTTTATACATTGTCTTGTTTCTTTAGAAATAAATAAAGGACAAATGGGGTCTTCAAACGCCTCAGATTTATTCACTGTCAAAGTGACGCCAAAATGAATAGGAGTCAATGGGAATGCTAACGCAAGTGAATTTCTGCTACAAGATGGCAGCTCCCGCGAGGCTTCAACTTCCGGTCGATGGATTACCCCCTTGGTTTTTCAACGTAAATTATTGATAAGCAGAGTAACAGCCCTATAGTGTCTTATTATTCTAAATAATTGAATTTATTGATTAAATTCAAAAATTCATAATGAAAGATGAAGCATACATTTAATAAGATTGGGGCAGAAGATGCCCTTAAAAGGTGCAGGTATTACAATATGGCGAATATCAAAGCTGATTGAACTCTAATGAGAAAATTGCTCATTACACAAGTACATGAAATGGCTTAAAGTCGAACCCTGCTTTAGAAAACAGCAGCGTGTTGGAATTCAGCCATAGACTTAGTTTCACATTTGAGGGAGAAATATCATCATCAAATAAAACCTTAAAAATCCACATTTTGAGTTTGTTTCTGTTTGCATCTGTAGATTTCTTCTAAATTCACCAATTTAGATTTCTAAACTTCAGGGGAAAGACTCTTGATGTAGCTATGTAAGTCATTAACTTTAATAATACGAATTTTAGGCCATACAAATTCATAAAAACATCCGGATTTTCCATACAAGGCCATAAATTACATTTAGCCACGTCTTAATTTGATGTGCTCATTCATTATCACTAGGCGGCCTATACAATTTTTTCGCGATAAAACGATATCAAGTTCGAGTCTATATCGTCAATACTCGATATCAGTATAGAGTTTGATAAACGTTCGATAATGTTTATGGGGCAAAAGCACAACGACACTCATTTGAAGCGCGCGGCTCACGGACTGTTTATCCGCTCGGCTCAAAGTCCAAATGGCAGCGCGAGCTCACTAGGTGACGCGTTTACTTTGATCGGCGCTTCAGAACTCATGACCTGATATTTGGATACACTATTAAATATATTTGTTTGACAGGGAAACTGTGCGCAAATAATATGTATTTTCTTAAAAAATAAAATAAAAAAGCACCCCAGAAAAAAGGGCACTTTCTCTCCAGGAATAAAAAGGGCATGTGCTCAAGCCCCCTTTGATGTCTATGTGTGCACGTGCCTGAGCTCAGCCTCCTTCAAATCATCAACAGAAATGTTGCTTCCTTTCCATTTAGCTTTTAAATCTAGCATATTTTTGTCCACAATCTGCTTGCTTTTACTTGAGTTGGTTAAAGTCTCTGCAGCAGTAAGAGACTTTCTCCTTTGCACAAGTTCCAACAGCATGTTTTTCAATTTTAGCATCCATGCTACAATGCGCTGAAGCTTTATCCAAGAGGAGAAATGATTCATCAGTTGTCTAACTGAACTGTTATTGTGTTGAGCTTGTATTGAATTGACCAACACTGACCTCTTGATCTCTGGATCATCTGCAGATATCATCATTTGATCCATGTTCTTTGGCCACTCATCTGTGAATTCGTAAAGAAATTCTGGGCCTGAGATCCAATTTTCATTTAGCAAGAAAGTGTTAACCTTCTGCCCTCTCGAGGCGCAATCTGCTGGATTTGATGCAGTATCAACATGATTCCATTGTTCAATCTTTGACATTTTCAGAATATTTGTGACTCTGTTTGCCACGAATGTTTTGAATCTTGTGCTCTCGTTTCTGAGATATTTAAGCACATCTGTGCTATCTGTCCAGTAGACTGAAGGTTTAAGCTTCATTTGTAGTTCTCTTTGTAACAGCAGATCCATTTTTGTTGCAACTGTCGCAGCTGTCAGTTCCATTCGCGGAATTGTAGGTCTTTTTAGAGGGGCAACCCTAGCCTTCCCCATCATCAATGCACAGTGCACATGATCCTGTTGGTTACGTAGAAGAAGATAACTTGCAGTACCATACGCATCCTCACTCGCATCTGTGAAGTGATGTAGCTGTGCCTCGACAGCTTCTCCAAACCCTGCTGGTCGAATGCACCTATTCACCTTGAACTCTTCAAGTTGATGAATCCCATCGAGCCAGTCTGTCCAACTTTGCTTTACTTGCTTTGGAAGATCATCATCCCATCCAATAGGATATTCAGTCTGCATAATTCCTGCAGGATCCTTATACTGCTCTCCTTGTGCGTTTCCACATGTGTGAACACAATTCAGCAGCAAGCCAAACTCCCTTCAAATAAAGACTGGAGTCAGGGTGTAGTTTTCCAAAAACTCCTGATGTTTACTCCAATATGATTCAAAGGAGAGTGAAACTATCAAAAACAATACACAAATAAAGTGCTTTTAGAAAAACAGAATACAAAATATATATACAATATAAAGGCTAACAGAGCAGAGTAACCGCATGAGCATTTGGTGTATAAAACAACACTTAATTACTACCAATATAGCGTAGAAAATGTATGAAATATTCTCAATTTACACATTTCACAATGATTACTTACTGACAATGCTTTCGAAGGCATAAACATTAAAGAAAATTAGAGCAGCAGTCACATGGAGCTAATGCTTGAGAGAGTTGAGCGAAACTGAAACTAAAATGGCCGCTCCCTGCTCAGTCTGGCAATTTTTCAAAATTAGAGTCCCAAGTAAAAAACCTAAAGGCTTAGTCCAATTAACATAACACTCCCCGCATGACATCTATAAAGATGTCATCTATAATTATCTGTTTAAAGATGTTTTCTTATTTTCTAAGCAGGAGAATGACTTCAGATACAGGCCTCAAGAAAGTTTTGCTGGATCCTTCTTTAGTCACTTTAAGTTCAACTTTTCGAACCTTTCCATCTTGACCAGGGAAAACACTTGAGACGAGTGCCATAGGCCATTCATTTCGGGCTACTTGATTGTCCTTAAGTAGTACTATGTCGCCCTTCTGGATGTTTGGGTGTGGATCCTTCCATTTCTGACGAACTTGCAGTGTTTGCAGATATTCCTGTTTCCAGCGGCACCAGAATTGATTGGCAAGGCTCTGTACTTGCCGCCATTGGCGTTTGTAGATGTTCTTTTCAGGGAAGTTTCCTGCTGGAGGTGGAGAACCTGCCTTTTGTGTTAGGAGCATTGCAGGGGTAAGTATCAAGGGTGAGTCTGCGTCCATAGAAACAGGCACTAGAGGTCTACTGTTAATAATGGCTGTCACTTCTGCCATAAGTGTACACAGCACTTCATCAGAGAGGTTGGAGTGTCCTTCCCGCATCAGCATTGAGTCAAGAATTCTACGAGCCAAACCAATCATTCGCTCCCATACACCTCCCATATGGGAGGAATGTGGCGGGTTGAAAACCCATGTGCATCCTTCGTCATTGATGTACCTTTGCACCTTTGTTTCCTTAATCACTTTGTGGAATTCAAGCTCGTTGCAAGCGCCAATGAAATTAGTTCCACAGTCAGAATGTAGTTGTTTTGCAGGGCCACGGATCGCAAAAAACCTGCGAAGGGCATTGATACAACTTGAAGAGTCCATAGACATAATGACTTCAATATGAACTGCACGGGTGCTCATGCAGGTGAAAAGCACCGCCCAGCGTTTACTGTGAGCTTGACCTCCTCTTGTGCGGCGAGCTACCACTGTCCAAGGGCCAAAGACATCTAAGCCAGTGTAAGTAAACGGTGGTGACACACTTAGTCGTTCTGGTGGCAAGTCTGACATTTTCTGCATTTCTAGTTTACCACGAAGTTTATGACAAGTTACACATGCATGAAGAATACTGCTTATGCATCTCTTGCCTCCAACAAGCCATAACCCAGCAGCACGAACAGCCCCTTCTGTGAATATGCGGCCTTGGTGCTCCACGCGTTCATGGTAGTGCCTTATGAGTAACGTGGAAACGTGATGCTTGCCAGGTAATATGACTGGGTTTTTCTCTGGGTAGCTTAAATCTGCCAGTTTTAATCTGCCTCCGACTCTGAGTAGGCCGTCCTCATCTAAGAAAGGATTCAGTTTTGAGAGTGGAACTTTGCTGCTAATGTTACCTCCCTTAGAGAGTGTTTCAATCTCCTTACTGAATGATTCCTTTTGCACAGAGCGGATTATCACATTCTTGGCTTTTAACAGCTCACTTACATTGTGTGCTTTTGAACAAAGATGCCAACCGCTGCATGTATCGGATTCATTGGTGGATCTAGAAGAGCAAGCAACATGGATGAGCGATGCAATGGCTCTTTGTAAAGATTTCCAAGAGGAGAATCTCTGAAACCTGTCAGAGGTGAGTTGTTTCTCCTTCATTTCTGAGATGCAAGCTGTCACCATTGGCCTGATTTCTGTATCTGCATCTGGGTCCACAAGCGCAAAGTTATCTGTTATAACGAAGTCATCTTCATGTGGCTTATGCAGGAATGCCGGACCAGTAAACCAGTTAGATTTCGCGAGCTGAGATGGATGGATGGATCTAGAAGCAATGTCAGCAGGATTGTGCTCTGTGGGTATGTATCGCCACTGCTTTGGTTCTGAAAACTGTCTGATTCTCTGTACCCTGTTGTGGACATAGACGTAGAAATGTTTAGTTTCGTTATAGATGTAGCCAAGTACAATCTTGCTGTCGCAGTAGAAGGTAATAGCATCCGGTTTGAAGTCAATCTCTTGAACAATGAGTTCTGCTACCTCCACTGCTAAGACTGCTGCACAAAGCTCTAATCGGGGTATGGTAGGCTGATTTTTTGGCGTCAGTTTTGCTTTCCCTAAGATGAAGCCAATGCTGATCTGTCCATCTTCATCTACTGCCCTGAGATAAGCTACAGCTCCTATGGCTTTTGTCGACGCATCAGAGAAAACACAGATTTCTTTGTGATTTGCCTTGGAAAGAGAGTTGGGTGTGTAAGGACGAGGAATGTGAAGGTGTTGCAAGTCTTTCAATGAATGTGCCCATGATTCCCACTCACCGAGTTTCTCTTGTGGCAGTAGTTCATCCCAGTCTGTTCCTTCAATGGATAGCTCTCTGAGTAAAAACCTCCCCTGTATAGTGACAGGAGCCACAAGACCAAGAGGATCAAAGAGACTATTGATTACCGATAGGACACCACGGCGTGTGAATGGTTTGTCGTTGATTGATACTCTGAATGTAAATGTGTCAGTCGCAGTTTCCCAATTAAGACCAAGGCTGCGTTGTGTAGGCATAATTGTTCCATTGAGATCGAGATCCTTGATGTCCTTTGCGTGATCTTCCGTTGGGAAAGCTTTGAGTACTTGTAGACTGTTGGATACAAACTTGTGCAGTCGCAGGTTTGATTCCGAGAGGGATGTTTGTGTTCTCTTTAGTAGGTCTATTGCTTCCTCTTCAGTTGGCAAGGAAATTAGTGCGTCATCCACATAGAATCCACGTTCCACAAAGTGCCTGGTGTCTTGACCATGTTGCAGCACACCCTTCTCTGCGGCTCGTCTAAGGCAGTAGATTGCAACAGCCGGGGATGGGCTGTTGCCAAACACGTGGACTTTCATCTTGTATTCAACAATGTCCTTGTTAAGGTCATTATCACGGTACCACAGGAAGCGTAGGTAGTCTCTATGATCTTCTCTCACAACAAAACAGTGAAACATATGTTTGATGTCTGCCATCACTGCTACACACTCTTTCCTGAAGCGCATCAGGACACCAATGAGGCTGTTATTAAGGTCTGGTCCGGTGAGGAGCACATCATTGAGAGAGATACCTTCATATCGTGCGCTGGAGTCGAATACTACCCTGATCTGATCAGGTTTTTTGGGATGATAGACTCCGAATAGTGGCAAGTACCAGCATTCATTTCCCTTTGGTAGTGGAGCTGCAAGTTCAGCATGGTCACTGTCAAATAGTTTTTGCATGAAGGTAACAAACTGCTCTTTCATATCTGGCTTCCGTTCTAGGGTACGTCGCAAGGAAGAGAGGCGGCTTAGAGCTTGATCTCTGTTGTTTGAAAGAACTGGCCGTGGAGACCTAAAGGGAAGGGGTGCCACCCAACTGTTGGAATTATCCTGGAAAACGTCTTTCTCCATAATCTTTAGAAATACTTCATCCTCGATGGAGAGTGCAGGCTTATTGTCGTTCTCTGATCTTTTAAATAGAGTCTGACCAAGATTGTCTGTATTCATGTTCCAGTGGGTTTCAAAGTCATGAGCTGTATGCAAAGCTGTCAAGCTGCTGGTGATCTTTTCTTTAATGTGTACGTGACTTGTACAAGGAATAAACACTGAGGGTCTTCCGTTTTCTAAGATGTTCGTCTTGAAACATGAAACACTGGGCTTGTGCACATCTCCAAGGCATACTTCTCCAACCAGCACCCATCCTAGGTCGAGTTTTTGGCCAAAGGGTGTGTTGTGTGGTCCGTTAATTTGCTTCCTCACTTTATGAACTCGAAGTATGTCTCGTCCAAGCAACAGTAAGATGTGGGCTTCAGGATCCAGAGCTGGGATTTCAGACGCAATATGTTTAAGGTGAGGTTGATGGAGAGCAGCTTCAGGTGTTGGAATTTCATCACGGTTGTTGGGTATTTCATCACATTCAATTAATGTTGGAAGTGCAAGACTAATTCCACCCTTTGCTGCTTCAATCCGATAACCATTTGCTTTTCTTCCTGAACACTCAATCAACCCAGCACATGTCTTTAGGCTGTAAGGAGATGCTTTGCTCTTGATGTCGAATATGTCGAAAAATCTTGACCTGGCCAGAGATCTGTTGCTCTGATCGTCGAGCATAGCATACATTTTTACTGCATTTTCAGGATGCCCTTCAGGAAACACATTGACGAGACATATTTTGGAGCAAGATTTTGTGGAAAGGCCGTGTGACAAACTTCAGTGCAAAGGGAGTTCTGGTTACCTATTAAGTTCCGTATCAACTACAAAGTACTATTACTGACCTATAAAGCCCTAAATGGTTTAGCTCCTATGTACTTAACAGACCTTCTCTCGCCCTACAATCCACCGCGTTCCTTAAGATCACTAAATTCAAGGCTTCTGGTCATTCCTAGGATATCTAAGTCCAGTAAAGGAGGGAGGGCGTTCTCGCATCTAGCTCCAAAACTCTGGAATAGCCTTCCCGATACGGTCCGGGGCTCTGACTCGCTGACACAGTTTAAAACTAGACTAAAGACGCATCTCTTCAGTCAAGCATTCACATAATGCTCACCTGTCAGTCCTCTTTTATGCCATACGGAACCGTTTGCCACTGAAATTGCTTAACGCACCAGTGGGGCTCGATAGCCTTTTAGACAAACGGGTCGGTCCGTATGGCTGAGTTGCATTGCGGAGAGTTTGGGTTGCGAAGAGTTCGTGAGATAGTGGTTTTCTAACACCGACACCCGTACAATGGAAATTATTATGAACATCAGCTATGCTAATTATGAACATCAGCTATGCTAATTATTTCCCATCTGCCTTTCTGCTGTTATCTCGGGACGCTTGTCCCGAGAAAAATGGCGTTCGTCAGGTCCAGCCTTGTATCCAGCATCTCACGGGGGTTTCGGATGCCCCACCGCCTGTGATGAGAAGACCAACGCCTGTGAAGAGACGACTCAACGCCTGCGATATGTTATGGGGCTGTTTTAGACATAAATAATATTTATATTTAATATTTATATTTAAACAATATGAATGTAAGCCAGAGGAGAACTGGCCCCCGACTGAGCCTGGGTTCTCCCAAGGTTTTTTTTTTCTCCATCCAATCTGATGGAGTTTTGGTTCCTTGCCACTGTCGCCTTGCTTTTGGCTTGCTTGGCTTGCTTAGTCGGGATTATTTAGGATTATTTAATATTTAACAATATTATCGATCTGTGTTGTACTACTTTCATGTTATCACTGTGAAGCTGCTTTGATACAATCTGTATTGTGAAAAGCGCTATATAAATAAATGTGACTTGACTTGACTTGACTAGTTCACCTCTTGTGTTATTGGAATTCCTCTTGCATTCTCCCCGCCAAGCAGTACTGGAGGACTTTGGATTTTGGATGTCCATGAGGGTGGGCCTGGATGCAGAGCTGAGTTGTGACTGTCACTGTTGCACTCATCACACTTTAGAATGACTTTGCAATCGCGAGCAACGTGTGATGATGATGAGCAGCACCTGAAGCAGATCTCTAGCTCTTTTAGGTATGCTTTTCGCTCATCGATTGTTTTCAATCTGAAGCCTCGACATTTCCTTAAAGGGTGGGGTTTGTTGTGGATTGGACAGTATTTGGCTGGATCATCTTTAGAAGGCTTTCTGTCTTGAGACGCACTTTGAGAGACTTCGGTTTTGTGTACCAACACTGGCGTCTTGAAGTTAGTATGTTTTACAGTGGGTCCTTCATACTGTGGGCGGCAACTACTGGAAAAGGCAAAGCTGGGATCGTTGCGTGTTTTGGCATGATTGCAAATGAACTGAGTAAAGAACGAGAAAGGAGGATAAGTGACACCAAATTCTTCTTTGAACTTTGAGCCTTGAGAAATCCATTTCTCTTGCAAGGTATATGGCAGTTTTTCAACAATGGGCCTGATGCCACGAGCAGTATCTAAGTAGGCTAAACCTGGTAGATAGCCATCTTCCTTGGCTGAGAGCAGCTCCATTAAAAGATCTCCGAGCTCTCTTAGTTTAAGGTTGTCTTTACCTGAAATCCTGGGAAAACTGTCTAACTTCTTAAACAGTGCGCTTTCGATTACTTCAGGTGAGCTGTAACATTCATCAAGCCGGTTCCAGACCATTTTCAAGGCTGTGTCTGGGTTTTCAATGTGAACTGCCCTGAGACGTCTCACATATTCTGAGGATTCTTTACCAAGCCACTTTGACAACAAGTCTAGCTCCTCGCTGGCTGTAAGACCCAAGTCTTTGATTGTGTTGATAAAAGAGGACCTCCAGGCTCTGTAACTTTCAGGGCGATCGTCAAAGCGTGTTAAACCACTGCTCACCAGCTCACGACGTGCAAGATATTTCACTAGGCCCATCATGCCTGAAGTTTCGGCGTGTTGTGGGAAATATCCTGATACACCACTGCACTTAGGCAGTTGCTGCCATTTATTGGTGACTGGTATTTCTTTTGACTCCTCTTTCACGTTTCTTTGGAGTTTTACTTTTTGCAGTTTTGGCACTCTTGGAGGTGAAAATGAAGAACAAGCATCAAGTACAACATACTGGCTATCATTCACATGCACTATATTTGGTCTAGTTTGAGAGGTTAACTGATTCTGATCAGTTACTTGGTCTGGTTCAGATTCGCAATCGTGAGACTGATCAATGGCTAAGTCGGCCTGCTCACTGAGATATGTAGCTTGGTCCCTGACATAATCACAAACACGTTTTTCTGTGCTTTGTGCAGATGAAGAGTGACTTTTCATTTCATACAGCACCTCATTCTCGAACTCTGCTGCTGCTTCTAAAATGTCTGCTTCTGCACTAGCAGCTGCAGCCTCTTTTTCCAGATGCAAGGCTTCCAAGTTAGCTTGTAATCTGGCTGTGTCTACTTTAATTGCAATTTCTCTCTCTGCAAAAGTAACTCGTGCTCGTGCAGCCTCTGCCTTAGCTCTAGCACGAGCTGCAGCAACGCCAACTGAAGATCTTGAGGATCTTGAAGTTCTTATGGAACTTTTAGAAGATTTGTCAGATGTACTGTTACTTTTAATTTGTATCTTTCTTGATGTGGTCTCTTTTGGATACCTTTCAGCCATGATGATCGCTACTTGCTGCTGTATGGGTCTGCCAAGATGTTCAGCCAGCTGGATTTATGTCATTTCACTATACTGCTCTCCTTGTGCGTTTCCACATGTGTGAACACAATTCAGCAGCAAGCCAAACTCCCTTCAAATAAAGACTGGAGTCAGGGTGTAGTTTTCCAAAAACTCCTGATGTTTACTCCAATATGATTCAAAGGAGAGTGAAACTATCAAAAACAATACACAAATAAAGTGCTTTTAGAAAAACAGAATACAAAATATATATACAATATAAAGGCTAACAGAGCAGAGTAACCGCTTGAGCATTTGGTGTATAAAACAACACTTAATTACTACCAATATAGCGTAGAAAATGTATGAAATATTCTCAATTTACACATTTCACAATGATTACTTACTGACAATGCTTTCGAAGGCATAAACATTAAAGAAAATTAGAGCAGCAGTCACATGGAGCTAATGCTTGAGAGAGTTGAGCGAAACTGAAACTAAAATGTCCGCTCCCTGCTCAGTCTGGCAATTTTTCAAAATTAGAGTCCCAAGTAAAAAACCTAAAGGCTTAGTCCAATTAACATAACAATCCTCTTTGCTGGTAGAACTACAGGTGCAAGAAACCCCAATGGATCATAGATAGAGCTGACAATCGAGAGCAATCCTCTTCGAGTGAGTGGACGATCTTTAATGACTATTTTGAATTGAAATGTGTCTGACTCAACATTCCAATGGATGCCCAATGCTCTTTCCACCGGCAGTGTTTCTTGATCAAGATCCAAGTTTTTCACTCCATCAGCCCGTTCATTATCAGGTATAGCTGTTAAAACAGCTCGACTGTTGCTTGTCCACTTCACCAGACGGAAACCTCCTTTGGAACATATTGCTCGTAGACCTTGATGCAGCTCTATGGCTTGTGTCTCAGTGGCTGTGGACTTTAAACAGTCATCTACATAAAAATTTTGTTGAACAGCATCACCAACATCAGCTTTGAAAAATGCACTATGATCTTCAGCACACTTCCTCAAAGCAAAGCAGGCGCAGCTGGGAGAAGAAGTAGTGCCAAACAAGTGGACAACCATTTTGTGTTCCACCAAGTCACCATTATAATCTCCGTGAGGCCACCACAAGAATCTTAAAAGATTTGAATCCTCTTCATGGACGCGAATCTGGTGGAACATAGCTTCCACATCTGCCATAATAGCGATACTTTCCTGTCTGAATCTTGTAATGACACCGACAAGATTACTTGTGAGGTTAGGGCCTTGTAAAAGTTGTTGGTTCAACGACATCCCTTGAAAAGATGACCCACAATCAAAAACAACACTCAGTTTTTGTTTGACGGGATGGTACACCCCATGATGTACCATATGTTGCCATCTGTTTGCTTGTGATTGTCTTCTGTCAGCTTAACAGCATAGTCATTTCTGATGAGACCGTTCATGAAAGACGTATACTCTTTGTGGAACTCAGGATTTCTAATGAATTTTCTTTTCAAATTCAGAGCTCGTTGTTCAGCAATCACTCGATTATTTGGCATCAGAGTAGTCCTGTTCTTCAAAGGTAGGCACAAACTGTAATGACCATCTACAAGTTTAGCTGACTCAGACATCATTTTCATAAATTGGTAAATAAATTACTAATCTCCAAACCAGACACTATGTGAGTTTTGACTTGTTTTTCATCCCCCATTGTTCTCAGGAGTATATCAGTCTTCCTTCCATTCTCATTCAGTTCAGACATCAAAGCTTCAGTACAGAAAGTATCTGTACTTCCTGGGTCGAGAAAGGCGTACGTTTTGACCAGATGTGTACCTTAATTGTCTTGACCTGAACAGGAACAATTGACAAAGTACAGTCATTCTCACAAAAATCTGTGACTCCACTGTTGTCCTTTTCTGCACAAATTAATGCACTTGTAACAGACTGTCTATCAGAGTTATTCATTCTATCTTCCTGAGGACGTGCAATTTCCTTTGGTTTCATATGCAGTATGGTTGGATGAGGCAAAGCATTCACTGCAGCTAAGTCTTTCTTTGCATTGTTTACTCATGTGGCCATGCTTTAAACAGCAAAACACAAGCCCTTGCTTCGCAAAAAGTCAATTTTCTCCTGATATGTCTTGCTTCTCAAACTTCTACAATATTCCAGGTTGTGCTGCAGTCCTTTACAAAGAAGACATGATTTTTTTCTGGTTGCTTGGAAGTTTATTTTGTGATCTTTGAAATGAAAGTCTTTTGTGATCTTCAACCTTTCTATCAATTGGTACTAGCCGTGAAGACCCTTTTTGTCACAGCCTTTTTGTAAGCACTTGCTTCTGTATGTAACTTATCTTGTCCTTTTGTTGTTGAACTATCCTTTATGTCTCCAAACACTGGATGAAGAGAAATCTTTGCTTGCTTGCTAATGAAATCAACTAAATCCTTGAACTTCACTCTAGCATTTTGCTTCTCTTGTTTTTCACATGCCACAGATCGCCATTTTTCTCTTAACTTGTATGGAAGTTTCATCACAATGGCTCTGAGATTTGCTGCGTTATCCATCTCTTCCATGTAAGTTATATCTGACATTGCATTGCAACATCCTGACAGAAACAACGAAAAGGATTGAAGTGCTTCTCCGTCTTCATGTTTGATAGAGGGCCAATGTAGAGCTTTGTTCATGTATGCTACTGCAATCTGATACTCATTTCCAAAATGCTCTCTCAGAAGCTGCTTTGCCTTAAGATAGCCTTCAGCTGGGTTCATATGTAGACAACTACGAATCAATTCCTTCGGCTTTCCGGCTGTGTACTGTTCCATGAAGTACAAACGATCCTTATCATATTCAGTACGATCCTCAACGCCATGTTCGAAGGCCCGAATGAACAGCTTATACTCAAGAAGAGGATCTCCTTTTTAAAATGGGTATGTCAATCGAAGGAAGCATGGACATTTTTTGATGCTTCACTAAGCACTTAGTGATATTGGCTTGCTGCTCCATGACATTACATAACGTATCAACCATGTCCCCCTCTCTACTTGAAGAAAGCTCTCTTGGGATGGTGTCATTAGTTGACTGAGGCCATAGAGGTTGAAACACATTATCCAGCAGACTTTCTTGTTTCAGTTCATCTTCTTGAGCAGTTATACTACCCCAGCTAGCAAAAATTGTGCGGACCAAAAGCGGCCCGATTAACGATAAAACACTCGGCCGATCCTCGGCATGAATCTAGGTCCGATTGTTCTGCGAGCGCTCGGCATTAACGCGGGCCGATTAAGGCTAAAACACTCGGCCGAGCGCTCGGTATTAACGCGGCCCGATTGCGGAACACCGAGTGAACGGACGCTCCCCTTCAATCCCGTTCCTTGTTTCGGCTTATTTAAACTTTAATTATTTTTCATTCATGTCGGTTTAATACTAAAATACCTGAGCAGCCGTTATTTATGCAAGATAAACTGAAAATAAATCAGCACAAAGAATACAAGTTTCATGTTTAATGCATTTTTTATTGAACAACACTTCATTTTTCTCTCTGGTAATTTAAAGGGTACATATCATGCTTTTAAATCATTAAATTTTACTTATAAATCATACATTTGTGGTCTATAAAAGCATAACTGCAATGCTTGGGTCTGAATTCCACATTATTATAGCTCAACAGGCCCCTTTTCTACCTCTTTTCTGATGTGCTTCTGTGAGCAACCCGTTTCGAAGCGTCCCCTTTAAATAAAAAGGAGTTGCGTCTTTCCCCGCCCGCTCTCCAGGTCGCTGAGTTCACGTTCGGTTCAACTCCCCGCGTTCGGCCATTATTGTAGTTTGATAAGAGATAAACGATTACTATAGTTTCAAAGAACATTTTTATTCACACGTTAACAAAATGTCAACAAAAGACTTGTCCATCAAGCGTTACGTATTCGAGCCAGAGCGAGCGATTTGAAAAAGACGACGACAAACCTGCAGAACAACGTCTTTATATGGATGCAGTGGTATGTAAAGTTAAGTTAACTATGTTGTGTTATTAGTGAAAGTCGACTATTTCTCTTGTTAAAACAAGCACTCTGACAAGATAAATGACTACAGTCTAATCTTACCACTAAAAATCTGTATTGATAATAATATGATAACTTACGTTTAGAAAAGCATCAGCAAACACAGCAGCTAAATGATAGAAGGAATTTACCCCTCATTCAGACGAAGTCGATCGGCAAACCATTCTTAATACTGGCGGAGGTTGTTGAAGTGGGAATCCTTGAAGTGCTTCAGGTCACTACATCCAACAACCGAACATTTTGACTTGCCCTCTCTTAACTTCTGCATCATTGAGCTTGGACTACAAAATCTGAGCGAGAAATAATAATGGCGGATTGCTCGAAGTGTTGGACCGGTAGTCGATGTCCTTATTTGGCAGTTCCGCTGCAAATCCTGTGACGTTATTGTTCAAAAAACGTCATAGAAAACAGAAAAATCTGAACAGGTTGAAAAATATGACCAAAACAGAATATAAAGATATAAACGAAGCACCTGAAGAGAATAATTTCATCTTTTCTGTACTTATAAACACTCCAAATATACAACAAAATTAATTTAAGGGCTTAAAAAGTGGATTTTGCATGATACGTCCCCTTTAAAGGGTTAGATCACCCAAAAATGAAAATTATGTCATTAATGACTCTCCCTCATGTTGTTCCAAGCCCCTAAGACCTCCGTTCATCTTCGGAACACAGTTTAAGATATTTTAGATTTAGTCCGAGAGCTTTCTGTTCCTCCATTGAAAATGTATGTACCTTATACTGTCCTTGTCCATAAAGGCAATACAGACATCATCAAAATAGTCCATGTGACATGAGTGGGTTAGTTCGAATTTTTTGAAGCATCGAAAATACTTTTTGGTCCAAACATAGCAAAAACAACGACTTTATTCTGCATTGTACTCTGTTCCGGTTCTGTTGTCATTGCTCGTTCACGATTCCAATGACGCTGATGACGTGTTATCTTAAAAAGTAGTGTCCTTCATTCATCAAAGTCGGCTCATCACACTCACACACACACACACACACTTTTTAACAATAGATTTTGAAATACTATGACAGCATTAATGTAAATTCAAGGAGTTCAATATACTATTTTCCAATATCAACATTTTTAAACTTAAAACATTTAATCCCACTGCATTTTTGAGTTTGGACTATGTTGTCTGGCTGTTCGCCCTCTGGCTTCGGCCACCATCCCTTTCAGTGGTCAGCTGCAGCCACCTGGTGATGAGGAGCTCTATTTCCTTTTCTGTAGAATCTTTGGTCAAGGCATTCCGGCGGACTGCATCTGAGAAAAACACAAGATAGAAGAGGGCAGCATGACCATGTGATGTTACTCAGCAACCACCAAAACTTAATTTGGATGCAGGGCTCTACTCTGCACTTACATTGCTTTTTAATTTGAAAACTTTAGGAGCACCTTCTGACCAATGACAAATTAACCTTACTATTATAAGGCCATTTATATTTGACTATAAAATGACTTGCCGGGGGATCTTTTTTTAACCTTATTAAATGTCATCTTTTATGTCAAATTCATAAACTGAGATAGAATAATAAGACACAATCAGGAAGAATAAGTTGAATCAAATGAAATCAGCACAAAATTAATCTTTGCACTGGAGAGGTGGCATATACCACAGAGATGGCATTTAGTTATATTTACAGTTACAGACTGTTTACTGAGGCTCAGAAGTGGCATGAGTGCATTTACATTCATAGTTATGATGTTAATGTTTTAAATGGAGTTTGAATATAGAAATACTAAAGAGGTGGTATTATGCTCATTTTCAGGTTCAACATTTTTTAATTCTTAATATGGGGTCGTACCAGAACAGGTTGACATGGTGTAATTTTCAAAAAACACCATATTTTTCCTCATACTGCACATTGCTGGAGCTCCTCTTTTCAGCCTGTCTGTTGTGCGCTCCACTTGCGCTACAGAGTGATGCATCTTACTTGTACAAAATCTTTGTTGGGAGTTGCACACGCGCAGTTCCCAGGTAAAGACTGATTAACTAACTAACTAACTAACTAACTAATCAGAAGCAGAGATGGGCGGGTCATAAGAAACAAGGTAGTGTGATCCAAATCAAAGCCTTCAGATGGCAACAGTTTCAGAAAAATATAACTATACTGTTCCTAAAATGCAAGTCCCTTAAAGGGATAGTTCACTTTGAAATTAATTTTTGATATGTTTTAGCTTACCTCAAGGGCATCCAAGATGTAGGTGTCTTTGTTTCCACAGTATTTTCAATTCTGACATTTTTCAGTCAAACCATTGTTGTTTGTCAGTCATATAATGCAGGTCTATGGTCACCACCTCAAAGAGCATGCACAGAGAAGTCCAAATTAAACATGATTTAATGACTCGTGAATGCAAGTACACATTGATGGCCTAAGAAACTAAACGAGCGTGTTGTGTGAGAAAACAAACCATATTTATATCGTTTTTACCTCTTGTTAACAGCCATGTCGAACTGATCTGAATCAGATGTCCAACTGAACCGAACTGAACCATCTCCAGACGTTACGCCGGAAGTGATCTCTCACGCGTCTACGTCACGCATTGTTTACACAGAGATTTCTGAAGTTTTACCTTTCACTAAACATATTTAGATACAGTGAAAGGTAAAACTTTAGAAATCTCTGTGTAAACATTGCATGACGTAGATACGCGAGAGATCACTTCCGGCGTAACGTTGGACACAGTTCAGTTCGTGTTTGTATAGATATTTGAAAGAATCCATTTGATCAGCCATTCTTACCTTAGAGCAGTGTTTATTTAAATAGAACACAAAAGCAAGTTTACCTGAGGAAAAAAGAAAAAAAGATTAGCATTGTACAAAACTATCCATAATGTATACTAAAGCAATAGAATAGGGGGGTGGGGCTCGAGCAACCACGGAAAAACACGACATACTGTCCATTTATTTTAACCCATAGAAGTAAAAGATTGCAGCTTTCAGATACAACTTTCTCCTCATTTTATATTGTAAAATGTATTGTTAAATGTCGAGAGTGCATCTGCTATAGGCCCTGTGCACAAGGCCATCAAATGCATTTCACAACCACGTCATGTCACAGGAGGCACTCGGATGTAAACAGCATGGACTCCACTGTTTATGTAATACTTAATAAAGGTACACTAAAAAAAAAACAGAAAAAACCCTTGGTAGGTGCGAAATTATATAGAGAAGGACTTCGCGCAGGAGAGCGCGCAATATTTTGGCAAACTAAAGAGTTAATATGTGGTAAAGTTCCGAACGAGCTAGCTACTCTAGCCTGTACTGCAATTCTTCCTTCTATTTCTTATTCCGACATTAGCTACGTTCAGATTGTCAGCCCAGAAAAGCACATGAAATCCATTTCAAGCTGCATCCATATGTGGTTTGATGTCCTATTGAATTATCAGGACATATGCCTCGGGTGTTTTCGGGTGTTATGCGACTCTCACGCCACATAAAATGTAGCAAACGTCAGTTGTTGTTAGAGGAGACTTGCTGCAAGTCGCTGCCGAAACAATGCTGTGTTGTTGCAAAGTGCCGGACGAGCAGAAAAATAATATTTCTGAAACATATATTATACACCGGTACAGACAAGAGCGCGAAAAAAGCTGTAAGGTTAGCTACATAGAAGCTTCCAACATTTCTGCAGCTCAATAAGCAATATAGTCCAGCGCGGCGGTAGCTACACATAATGTTATCAATGTTGTAAAAATTTAATAAGAAAACATATCTAGCTATTGCAAATGCAAACCCCTTCATCCGTGTCAATGTCAGTGCCGTCTTGCCCGAGAGCTGCATGGACTCACAAATCGGATTTGAAAAGTTGCGATAAATAGTGTGGGCATCATTTTAGATCAGATTCCAATCGGATACAAAGATATTTTGGCAGTGTGAATGTAGTCATAGTTAATACGTTAGCATTTTAGCCATAGTAAAAGCTTCGTTTAACTTACACGTGATGTGGCTGATGAGCTGATGCTGTGCCTCTCTCACCACAAATGCCTTCTTTCATCAGTTTTTTGCACTCTTCTCTTTAACTTTTGGCAGTCTATAGAACTTGAAAGGTATTTTCCCTATGCAACCGATAGGTACAGACCACAAATCGACAGTCTTTCAGCAGAAATAATCAGCCAAATATGCGAGCCCGTTCAGTTCAATGGCATTGTTTATGTTCTGTGCCTCCAAAATGGCCGACTTCCGGATTGACGAGTCGTGAAAACCTATTGGGTCACATCGTTCACAAAATGGCGGATGGAATCCTCAGTTCATTTTCATATTAAGAGCCATCTCACTCAGCAACAGACAATGACCCAGCTTTCAGCATTATACCCACACATCAAGTCCCACATCATTCCTCTGTTAAAATTTACATAAGTATAATAAACATTTTCTTACAGGATAAAAATGTGTATACTTTCTAGGACAATGTTTGTTGCTGTTTGTCTGTGCTGTCTGAATTGGCCTTAATCCAGCTAACATTTTGTTTGACTTTATTTTCTTCCACAGATCAAAGACTGTGCTCGAAATATTATTCACGTAAATTACATTCAATAAAAATGGCGTCTAGCCAATTAACTAATTCTTTGCCAAGCTGCAAAAAAGAGCTAACATCCCAGCTAGTTAGTCAATGTTAGCTTCATTCAAGCCATAAACAGGGCTCTCAAGTTTTGAAGACAGGCAAGAGTGACATTCCCCGTGGGCGGGGGGTGGGGGGTGGGGGGGGGGGGGGGGGTTATAAATACTGCATTTGGATCCACCTTTGTGTCTCAGAACAGCTTCGTTCCACAACTGTGTGCGTTGATCAATGTTTATTATGTGTGTAATGATGCCCTCATGTCACGATTCGATAGATATCACGATACTGAACTCACAATACGATATTAATGCGATACTTCAAGACATGATGAAAGATTAACAAAAAATAACTGTTCGTTAAAATGCTACATTTTATGTTACATTGTGTGTGTGTGTGTGTGTGGGGGGGGGGGGGGGGGTGTTGGAAGGGGGGATTTTCATCATTAATAATATTATTAGTGTTTTTGTTGTTATTAATTGCATAAAGTGTTTGACACATGGCACTGACAATTCAACCAAATGTATTTATTCGAGAGAGAGAGAGAAAGAAAGAGAGAGAGAGATAACTCCTTTATCATTTGTGGTGTTGGCTCCAACTTAAAACAATTCGCTTCAAGCAGCTATTTTAGGGGGCTTTCCTCTCAGGGCGACTGAGAGGATGCTTGTTTGCTTTTTTACCTAACATCTTTGAAAGACAGATGCAATGATTAATGCATCCATGGCCAGGATAAGTATAAAATATCATTCTCTAACAGCAGTCAAGTTGTCATTGTGTGTGTCAAACCATTTGTAAATTTGTTGTAACATTAAAACAGGAGATCATGACTTACTCTGCTCAAAGTGATCCTCTGAGCACCAGTCGTTTCCTCTGCGGGTGAACGAAACTTTTGGAAGAGAATCTCTTCAAGAGAGAGCTTTTTTATTGGTTGTTGCGTTAAATCTTACCCAGATACAATAGTGCTATTTTCTGATTGGCTAGCCTTTGCGTACCCCTTCCTTTTTTTGATTGGCTGATAAGTGACAGGCTCCAGACGAGAGCAGAGGAGACGCGCGCGGCCGCGTTGTACAGTGAGGAGCGGCAAGAGACAATTTGCGCTTTGCGGCATATTAAATATATTATAATTCGTTTTCTGCGTGAGAAATACAATGTGTGGCGGGAGTGCGTGACAAAAGACCGAAATGCGTGACGCTTGAGAGCCCTGCATAAAGGTCTCCAACTTCATGGTCTCCCTTTCATATTAACGTTAACGTTACCTTGCAACGTTTACTCAGACGTGATAAAGTTTTTGTCCTAATTAATAATTCTTAATTTAATTCTGAATTCTTTCTTTTCCTTTTATCTGGAGGGAAGCATGTCAACAAAGTTTAAACGGATCGATAATAACATTTCATCAGCAACATACGAAAGTTCGGAGTAAATGTTAAGGGAACTCGATTGAAACTACGCTTGGCGTGAAATGTTGATGCTTGAAATGAAAACTTAGCCTACCTCAAGTTCACCGTAATGGCGCAGGATCGAAAAGGGATTAGTGCTATTCAAGTCCGGCGTTGAGTCTTATCTCCTTATTTCGCCCAAAGTTGTGCACATGTTACTCCAGCGATGAGCTGAGCATGTGCTGACGCTTGCTGCAGTAAACGTTGAACTCGGCTTCACATCGGTCTGAGCCGAGCACCCAGAGTTTAAACAGCCGTCACTGTCTGGTATATTTGAAATAGCCAATGAAATGAATTGCAGACTCAATGTTGCTGTTGTACACGCAGGCTACCCATTTCATCCCATTAACCCAAGTAAATACAGGATAGTCTATCTTAAACATTATGTTGGCCGGTAGAAAAAAATTTTGGCTGGCATTTTGTTTCCGTTATCCATGTGCGAGTGATGTCAGCGGGCATATGCATGTTTAAAATACATAAAATAATAATTTATATAATTTATAAAAATAATAATGATGATCATGACAACTAAATTTTTTGCTATGGTTATTAATATTAAAGAAATAAGAAAGGAAGACTTTAAAATATTTTTGTTATTTATTGCTACATTAAAACCATCCTTGATTTAACCAGCCGAGTCATTTCCAGAAGTTGTCCAGATCATACAGCCAGCCGGGTTAGCAAACATGAATCGACCCAGTGCTTATAGCCGTAAAAAAAAAAAATGCATGTGCCAGAGCGAGCTGCCAGCCTGGTTATCAGTTACGGTGAACATGAATCGGCTCAGTGCTTTACAGCCGGAAAGAAAATGCATGTGCCAGCGCGAGCTGCAGGCCACAATCGGCCCGGTTAACGCACGCCGATGCCAAGGCTAAGCCGCAGGCGCCGCGAGGCAGCCGAGCTCGGGCCGATTATACATGCTGGCTGGGACTTGAGTTCAGATCTATTTCGTTGTGACATACAGATGAAGATCGACTGCTTTCATATTGCTTAATAACTTTCATTTTTGCATCAGATGCTGCAAGGGCCACTTCTAGCTCAAATTCCTCCTTTTTAGCCTTTATTTCAGCTTCTTGTCGTTCAATAGCTTGTTTCTTCTTCAATGCAGCATATTTAACAAGTAGTGCAGCTCTTTCTACTTCAGAGGATATGCGTGCAGAAGAAGTTGTAGAAGTTATACAGTAGGTGGACAACCAGTTTACCTCCGCGGCAAGTGCCACGGTAAATCTACCGCGGCAAAAATAAACCAGCCGTATTTCAAAGTTGGTGGCGAAATGACCACCATGTGGAGCAAAGGGACATTTAGCGAAAGCAAAACGTAATTATGTAAAAGTAGTCTACATTTTAAATAGACTCATTTAAACTTTTAGGCTATAGGAGAACATTTTATGCATCAAAAGTTAAAATAGGCAGCGAAAATAAAGTGCTGCTTTCAATGACTCTATTGAGGAATGCGAAGACTGAAGAGTGCTTCTCTCGCTTGCGCACACTGACTGCTGAACTTCTTATCTGGGCGTTTGTCAGTGTGAAAAGTCGTGGTCGAGTGGTAGAACTTTGGTACAAGCATTTTGATGACACTGTTTCAAAATCCTGCATAAACATGTATTAAAATTAACTTGCATTTCTTTTTTACATTAAGGAACAAATCTCTTCCAACAGATTGACTGAATTTACATCTTCAAAAGCAGTTATGTTAAAAAAATCCATGTAGATTTAAAAAAACAAAAACAAAAACAAAACATAGGCCAATTAAGCTAAGCAAGTTGCGATTTGCCGGTGGGGTATTTCCCCCTCCACAGTAATCAATGCTATAATTCGCCTAAATAGACAATATATATATATATATATATATATATATATATATATATATATATATATATATATATATATATATATATATATATATATATATGTATGTATATATATTTTTTTAAATATGCAACACGCACGTTTAAACAACAAATAGCCTAATAAAATCATCTTTTAAAACTGTAAAAGGTGTAGGCCGTTTTCATGTAGGCCTAATGTAGGCTTACTTTAACGACAAAACGTCCTGGTCATACTACAGTATAAGTGAACACATGGCCAAATGGTAGAACTTACGGTTAGAACATGATAATGACATGGGTTCGAAGCTTGATTTAACATGGATAATTGTAGTTTAGTTTTATATTTTAGTAGGCCTATTTATGAAGAAAGATTTGTCTAGTTCTAAAACTGTTACATAATTTAGGGTTTTTTTTGTGCTTGTATTTATGAAAAAAATATATATTTCCATTTTACACTAAGGAAGGAACAAAATAGTAGCCTATCCAACAGAATGACTTCTTTACATCTATAATAATACCAATCGTAATTTCAAAAGCAGTCCCGTAAAAATAAATAAATAAATAAATAAAAATAAATAAAAAATATGACGAGTTCTTTTCCAAAACGCTATAAATCCATTTCAATATATCGGAAAATATTTGGAGTGGGTCAGACATGATTTTGACCACCAATTAAGTTTTGTTTTGTAGAAAGCTTGTAAATTTCGTTTCGGATAAATTGTATCTTCATTTTAATAAATATTTCATCAACAAATTGACTGGATTAATACATTAGAAGTGACACAGAGGCGCGCGTATTAACTGGAGCGCGTTTCATGAACCGAAACACGGCTCGCGTGTTAACTGGAACGCGTCTCATATGAACCGAAACACCGCGATGCTTGCCTCACAGACAGCTTTAAATGTCTATTTTTAAACAAAACAATTAAAAACGAAAACAAATTGGCAACTCTCTGCATGTAGGCTAATTCGAAGTAGCCATAGTTTAGGCCTATGCGCGTTCACTGCGAAGATGGCGAGTCAGCATCATCAACTTTAACTTTGCTGCTGACACAGACAGAAAACAGTAGTTTACTAGAGTTTAGAGCAGCATGTTTGCAACAATAACACAGTCAAACAGAATGTAAGCCCAATGTGTGCATGTGCAGTTGTGTGTGTGCGTCACACGTTAAATGTTTTAGAATGTAACACAACATTGAAATGCAAATGCGCCCTCCCCCACTTGAAAGGCCGTGTGTCCACCAAAGCGTTCTTCCACACGCCTGGCGTATATGTTTTCAATTGTTTTCAATGGGAGCTCCACGGTTTTTAAACGCAATGAGCGTACCTAATCAAAGCAGCTCCTGAGATTAGGCTGGCGTTTTTGTATGTCGTTTTTTCTTCGAACATTTCAAGAACAATATAGGCTATATAGGCTACAAATTGAACATGGTTTATTTTTTGTAAAACTTTAAAACTGGCCTTTCTTGACGATTCCTCGGTAGCTTTTGTTTGAAGGCATTCAATTGCTCCAAAAACACTAACGTTAGAAACAACTGCACTTTATCAAAACGGATTAATAAACCGTACCCACAAGTTCCTAATCCGTGCTCTCAGATTTGTAAACCGTGCCCTCAGTTTTTGAAATCTGTACCCATAAATTCATAAACCGTGCCCACGTTTTCGCAATCCGCATGATTCAGAGTGTGCCGCATGATTCAACCAGGCCTCCTGTTTAGATGCGGGATGCATTGCATTGTTTTTAAAATCCTTTTTTAAAAAGGATAATTTCTTGCATTTAAAAATAAATAAATAAATAATACATTTAGGATATCTTTAAAGTAAAATTTTAGAGGAAAAAGCTCAGTACTATAATAAGTGAAAAAAATAAATAAAATAATAATAACACAGTTCAAAAACTGTAAAAGGTTTGGTTATAAGTTATAAATTATTTTATGTTAAATATATTACTGTCTTCGGTAAACTCATTCATAGTAATAAACGCAAATAATAATTAGCTATCAAATCAAAATGCATTTAGGATACATAGGCCTATTTAGAAGACGCTTTTATCCACAAAAAAGAACAAAGTAATTCATCAAATGTCAGTCTTAATAATAATGGGCTAAGATTCAAACAAACAAACAGGTTTTAAACGCATATCCAACTGGTTGTGTGAAGCGCGCACTGCATGTCACTGCCGCGGCCGCAAACTCTTGCATGTTCCTATCAACAGTGGAACCGTTTTAAATAATCTAGCATTTCTGGTCATACGGAAAAAATACATAGGCCTAATACATATTTGCAACTACTTGTGTTTGTGTAAACTCACAATAACAGGAAAACGTCGTTATTTTTCAGACACATTTATTATGATTAGCCTAAATCACCTATAAATCATCTCTCTCTATGGTTCCCGAGACATGCTCTTCTCATTTAGCACTGCGGGTAGGGTGACCACCCGTCCCGCATAGCGCGTGCGCGCACAGCGTTTGAAGCCCAATTCATGTGTCCCGCAAATTGTGTCCCGTGTCACGCATAATCAATGCTTCCTCAAAAAATAAATAAATAAATAAATAAATAAATAAATAAATAAAATAAAGTCAGTCACTCTATATATCCTCAAGACCCAGGCAGCCAAACGTTGTGCCTGAACACGTTCACGTTCATGAACTTGTTCATATTTTGTGTGAACACGTTCATTCTGGTGTCTGTGAACGCATGCTCTCTCGTGCGCACATTCTCCTGTCAAGTGTTTTTTATAGATCACAACCATTGCATGGAAACTGGCGTACGTACGTTTCCAGCCCTGTCTTGTGCGTACACACGCTTTATAAATGAGACTGCAGAGGAAAAAAGTACAATAACAGTTACAAGGTTATGCATATGTCAAGTATTTGTTGATGCATTCACCACACCCTTAGAAGTTTGGCTTGTTTAGAAGATGGTTAACATCTTCCTGCAGCTTGTGAACACCCAACTAAAGTATATTATATAAAAGTATACACTTCTATAGCAATATAATACTGCACATTGGTTTGAGAGAAACTTTATTTTTCAAAACAATACGTGACATCTTATGCATTTCTTTGTAAGTATTTACCCTGCGTTTTAAAGACATTTTGCAAAAACAAAAACAGTTTGTCTTTACTATTAATTTACAGCATGCATATAGTGTACTGAGAAAGGCAACATCAGCATGGATCAGCATGACATTGTGTGTTCACTCAGATGGTGTTTAGATGATCATAATTTTCTGTCGTTCAGGGAGGAGTGGATCAAGGCATGCCCTCTCAGACTCTGTGAGTTAGCTGATGTGATCTGTTGGAACATTTAATAGTCAGTGACATTCTGTGAAACAAAACCTTCATTACAAGAGAGCAAAAGTGGTTGCATCATTTTTCTGTTGCTTTCTTTCAGTTCCCCTTCGTTGTCACTCCGAGCTACGTCTGATGACCACGAATCAGGTTTTGCTTAGAAAGGCTATCGACTTTGAGTATTACAAAACGAGCCAATGGCAAAGAAATGCCATGGGTATGCAGAATTTGCATGGCGCAACTCCGCCCCACCTTGTGGGTATAAAAGGAGGACGCTGGCAACATGCAGATATGTTTTCACTTCAGAGCCAAGAAGTTCTCCTTACTCCTGCAGCCTATTCTCTGACTATCTTTGAGAATCTTCTAGACAAGAGGCTTCCAGTCAGTGTTGGTGTGATGGCGAGTTCCAGCGAGTTTCACATTCCTGCCTGCTGAACAGCGTGTGTGTTTCTCCCTGGGTGCTTCAGCACTGCTGCAAGCTTTTCTCTCACAAAAAGAGCATGCATGCGATCTGCCCATGTATTTCTGAGTGCAGTATTCTGATAGATTCAGCTGATGGGCACAAGCGTTTTTTTGACAATCTGTTTGGGCTTCGATCACATTCAGACAGTGTTCGTGGATGCGTCACGTTCTCCCAGCAGGAACATGACCATCGCAATGTTACAGTCGAGACTCGATGAGCTCAATAGAGCCAGAGTCCCCTCATCTACACCCTGATCTATTTTTCTCCAGATAATACTTCGGCTGGTAGCCAGGGTGACCTAAGACAGCATATCTGGAACTAAACCAACGAAATATCCACACCCCATCTTTCACATTGCAACCCGCATGGTTCCGGGTGAGTTCACCGGCCCGCCCGTGGTCTCATTAGGTCCCTCGGGTGAAGAAATCATGTATATCGCCGCATCACAAGGTAAGCTGGAGATGATGGCTTGTTTGTGCTGTCATCCTCGGATGTGCTAGCATAACGAGCCTGATCAAGAGTTAACAGCTATGCTTTCCCGGACCGGCGTGAGCATTGTCGCGGGATTGTGTGGAACCATGTCCCAAGCACTTAAACGAGTAGTTCACTTTTAGAAAAAAACTTTTGCTGATAATTTACTCACCCCCATGTCATCCAAGATGTTGATGTCTTTCTTTCTTCAGTCGAAAAGAAATTAAGGTTTTTAATGAAAACATTCCAGGATTTTTTTTCCATATAATGGACTTCAATGGGAACCAAACGATTCAAGGTCCAAAAGACAGTTTCAGTACAAACTGCTACTTTAAAACATACTTCAAAGGGCTTTAAACAATTCCAGATGATGAATAAGGGTATTATCAAGAGAAGCGTTCGCTCATTAAAAAAATATAAACAAAGTTTAAGTTTTATAAGCTGAAATGGCCTTGCTCTGTTCTGTGATACGCGTTTGTGACTCTCCTGTTCGAATTCATTCATCAAAATGAACTAATCTTTTTAGGAGTCATTTTGTTCATTGAACGAACAAAATGAACAAATTGACTCAGAAAAAAAGATTTGTTCATTATGATGAACGAGTTCGAACAGGAGAGTCACACAGAACAGAGCAAGGCGAGCATTTGAGCTTATAAAACTTAAACTTTGTCAATTGTTTTTTTAAATGAGCGATCGTTTTACTTGATAATACCCTTATTCATTGTCTTGAATCGTTTAAAGCCCATTGAACAGTTTTCAGTTTGCACTGAAACTGTCTTTTGGACGTTGAACCGTTTGCTTCCCATTGAAGTCCATTACATGGAGAAATATCCTGGAATGCTTTCATCAAAAACCTTAATTTCTTTTCGACTGAAGAAAGAATGACATGGATATATTGGATGACATTGGTGTGAGTAAATTATCAGCAAAAGTTTTTTTTTTTTTTTTTTTTAAGTGAACTACTCCTTTAAGGATGATTATTGTTTTTTGGTGGAGGTGAACCCAAATCCTTTCTACCCGGACGTACATGAAGAGGTAATGGGATTGTGGAAGTCTTCTTTTACTTTTACGACTGCTCAGCGGCCTCTTCCGTCTTCTCTGCCCTCCCAGAAGCCAAGGGTACACTGGTGTTCCCCGTGGAGTGTTCTGTGGCAACACAACCGTGTCCCCACAGCACCTCCACCTGGCGTGGCGACCCTAAGCACCCCTCCAATGCCTGTAGGTTTTGTGTCTACTCCGGTGGCAAAGACCTATAGAGCTAGGGGACCGGCTGCAACCTCACCGCATGGTATTACCATCCTTCTCAGTGACATGCACGAGGGTAGGGCTGATTCAGCTCTCTTCCAAGAAGCCCCAGTGTTTCCCATGTGCATCCCTCTGGGTCATATGTGTATTCTCTAGACTTATTCTTCTCAAGACTTCATCTTAGGCAGTGTTGGGTCCGAGTCCACCAGCGCAGTCTCATCCCAAGACGTCATATGACTGACGTTTTGGGACTTCTTTTGACCATACGTCAATATTTTGACCATACGTCAATATTCGCCTTTTTAGGGCCCCCTTAAACGTCGGTAGATGAGGTTATGGGATCCTAACTCTATCCCAGACCTAAACCTAACCCTAAACCTAACCCGTCACCTAACTGACGTTAAAGGTAAAGCGTCAGTTGTATGACGGCCCGGGATCGCCATCTACCGACGTTTAAGGGGGCCCTAAAAAGGCGGATATTGACGTATGGTCAAAAGACGTCCCAAGAAGTCAGTTATATGACTTTTTGGGATGAGACTGTGTTAAGTCCACCTTTGTCAAATCCGAGTCGAGTCCAAGTCCTAAACCAATCAAGTTTGATTAACAAAGGGGTCCGAGTTGGACTTAAGTCGGAGTCTTAACATCCGAGTCAAAGTTGAGTCTGACCGAGTCCAGAGAATTTAAATTATTTGAAATTTCAATTGACCTTTCACAAAAACCCAGACCCACCCCTCTTAGTTACTGTTGCTACGTCCAACAAACCATGCCGGTCTCACACCACATATGTTCTCAAGCAGTGAAAAATACATTGTAGAGCAAAAAAGGACACTGACAATGAGACAACAGACAGAGCATGTTACTTTTGGAATGAAAAATTATTAGCTTTGAAATTTTGGGAGATTTGGGGAATTTTTTTTATAAATTCAAACAATAAATACAGTTTTGTGGCTCTTTAATGTGTAGCACCTCAGTTCTAGTAGTAACGTGAACTGATTACATATAGTTATAGCACAAATAATAGGAGTAGAGTGCAGTCTTGGGAGTACCTCCAGGCCTGTGAGGGGCGATGAGGGTATGTGTTGAGCAGTACGAGGCCAAGGGCCGTAAGAGAACAGCGTGAGGCCGGTGGCGTGATTGACGATGAGTGACACCCGTGCAACGCAACCCAATAGCTCCTACTAAGCTATAGGTACCTTGCTAAGCCCACGGAGGTGATCTCTCCTGGCTTACTGAACTGCCTGCATCTCCTTGGCTCCCTTAACTACTTGCACCTCCCTGGCTCCCTGCACTGCTGGGGCCCGTTTCAATAAGGAGGTTCAACCAACTCTGAGTTAAAGCTTGAACTCTGAGTTGACTTACCATGAGATGGGAAACTCTGAGTTTTCGGTTACAGAACAGCTGAAATGAGTTAGTTCAATCAACTCTGAGTTGACTGACTCTGAGTTAAGCGCGTGCACCACAACTATAAAAAGCCATTATCAATGGAGTGCAGATATTATGAGTCACCATGGCAACAGCACCAGACAAAAAGAGGTGTTGGGTGTAATTAATTACCAAGTGATCTAAATACTGTAATTTAATTAAGGGGATTACTCTTAATTCTTCTGTAATTTAAAATAAAATATGATGCAATTACATTAAATAGGCTACTGCATAAACTATAGACCAATTCAGTATAAAACAATAGTGGATTTAACATTTTAAAAGGTATATTTTTTATGTAACCTTCTCCCTCTACACACTTTGATCAATTCAGGAATAATTCATGCAATTGTATATTGTTAATTTGAAAGCATTAAAAGTGCAGTTTCTTGTCTGTCCTCCTTGTATAAATCAAGTAGTTGAGGTTGATATAGGATTTAGCAATTAGTAATATGTAGACCAATACTTTCTAGAGATAGTAATTATTACATTAATCTAACTACACCGTTGAAGATGTCATTTGTAGTTAATAAATAATAACTGTTTTAGAGTAATTTACTGTTATAATATCAGAGGTGAAACTAGAAGAATGTTATTCAACCTAAAGTAGGCTACTATTACTTTGATAAATTTTTACTTAAGTAAAAATACCAGTCTAAAAAACTACTCAAGTAAAAAGTAGTTCATTTAAAACATGAGTAAAAGTTGCCGAGTAACTTGTTTAACGGTGGGGGACTCCCCCATGTGGGGAGAGTTTCACAGTATGAGAACCATCTCAGAAAATATCACGTTTTACGGTATTAAACAATTATTAAATATATAAACAGCATTATTAAATTACGGTTATTATTATCATCAGTTAAAATGACAGTTAAATAAATTAAACATTTGTTCAATAAAACATATGTAATCAACTAACTTCAATAATTGATTATGAATAAGATTAACATCTTATTTTTTATCATTAATAACTTATTAGATTATGTTTGAAAAAATAATTGAGTTCTATTAAATGTTTTTTATTCCAATTTTTTTAATGGTTTAATAGAAATATATTATGAAAAATGGTGGTAATCAAATAAAAGTTTAGCAAACGTTTTAATTCTTTTATTTTTTGGCAAAGTGCTGCAAAACAGATTTAGTCAATTAAAACATGCCAAACAATATATATTCCTTAAAGAATGTGTAAATACATTTTATTGTTGGTGTTTAAACAGCACTTCCTCTTTAAAAAGGGGGAGGAGACCGCAAGAAAGAGTTTACTGAAGAAAACCTGCTCCCGACCAGGTTAGGTTCACAGAGTATGTTACCTTGGTAACTGACTCTGAGTATAATTTACCTCTTTTTCAAAAACGGGCTTGAATTACTCTGCTTCCTCGGGTTTGATACACCCCCCTTTCTGAAACGGAAAACCCAGAGTTTCCCTCATTTCAGGGTTAACATACTCAGAGTTTTCACTTAACCTCCTTTCTGAAACAGGCCCCTGGTGTCTCCCTGGAGGTGCTCTAGCCTGCCATGGTCTTCATGTCGTCCCCCCTTCATGTACCTGGTCCTCCCCAAGACCACCTCCTCTCCACCACCCTCCTGGACTTTCTGTTAATCTTGTTTGTGTTTTATGTTGGGTGTCAGGAGCTGCCCACAGAGTGGGGGGATCTGTCATGTCTAGTTTTGAGTTTTGTTTTTATGTTCATGTTACATATCCTTAATTTTGAAAATTTCCCATTGTCTTGTGATTCCCTTGCCCTCATGTGATCCTGATCCTGTCCTCCTTGTTTCATGTGTTATGTTGTCATTGGTTGGTGTAGTCATGTGTACGGTTTTCTCATTGGTTCATTGTTTGATTGTCACAGATGTTCCTTGTTAAAGGGACAATGTGTACTTTTTTAGTTATTTTTTAAATCAATATTTTTATTCATAAATGTGTCCTCAATGGTGTACAAATACCTCTGCCAATTTATCTGACTTAACCTCGTAAACAAAGAATTTATTATGTGTAATATAATTTATTACACATGGGACGGGTAGGTCCACGTGGCTTCCATAGTTCCGCCATCTTGAAAAACTAGATGCAGAGAGGGACAAAAAGTACTAGGCCAACGCATTTCCACATCATTCAGAGCCAGCGTGACGTAAATGAAACAGAGGAACAGAGCAGTGTCACTGCCCCGGCAGGTTTCACAGTCAGTAATTCATACTGTAACATTCGTTTGTTCGTTGCATCAAGTTGTAGTTTGTTTGAAATGACAAACCTGTTCACCCAAAGGAATGAGGTTCTATTAGAAGACATCCTTGTCACAGCTTTTTGGCACAAAACGGCTTCCGTAGACAACATGCATGTGAAAAAGCTAGGGGCTGGACAGCACAATTAGTTTGAATGCAAAATACAATTTCACTGCTAGATGGGAGAAATTCCTACACATTGTCCCTTTAAGTCATTAGTCTTTGTGTATTTCAGTGTGCCTTGTTACTTGTTTGTGTAACCAGGCTGATCTCATGAAGTAGCGTGTGTATGACACGCCAATTCGTATTTGCATTTTTGGCGTGTTATGAAGACGCATAATCGCTTTTCAGCGTGTTTATGAACGCCGTTGACTTAACGTTATATAAATATAGGACTTACCTCAACCCCGTCCCTAAACTTAACCGTCACTGGGGTTAATGGCATTTATGACTGTTCCCTTACCATCCTAGGGAAAAAAAAGATATGACTTACCTCAACCCTATCCCTAAACTTAACCGTCACTGGGGTTAATGGCATTTATGACTGGACATTTGACACGCGTGTTCTGACACGCGGGATGACGCGGACGTTAATGGCGTAGACATACACGCATACACGCGGATACACGCGAATAGCTCAAAATGCGTAGAAATAATACGCCACTTGACTCGAAAGTGGCGTGTATGTTTACGCAAAAGTCATGATGTCATGTTGGTGTAACTGCTGTTTGGGGAGTCTTATTCTTTGTTTAGGTAATACCGCTTTTTACTTACTGCATGAATAATAAGGAATTACTGAAGAACTAATAGGTAATTCTTTATTAAAGGGCACCTATTATGATAAATTCACTTTTACATGGTGTTTGAACATAAATGTGTGTCGGCAGTGTGTGAGCAAAACCACCCTAGAATGATAAAAATCCACCCAGTGTTTTTTTTACAATCTCAATAAATCATATGCACTGTCTCAGAACGAGCTGTTCTGAGATCCAGATATTAGTGACGTAGAAAGTGAGAAAGGGGTTTGATTGACAGTGTGGTTGTGGCCTAGACCCCTCCCTCGGTGATCTGTACATACATCCTGCATTGCTTCAACGACAGCCGGTAATGTCGCTTGGAAACATAAATGTTCGTCGGTTAATCCTGTTGTTGTAGCTTGAAAGTTAATCCTCAACTGTGGATCGTCATCTACTGTTTGAGATCCACCATCACATCCAGTAACAGTAAGTGTATTTTATGAATTTTTAGCAAATAGTCTTGTCAATGTTAGCCAATTCAACAACAAATGCGTCTAAAGTTGTTGTTGTAGGCTATAATTTAAACCTTGTTTGTATAGTGTGTAACCACACGTTTATATATATTTAAATATAAATAATATAAAAAATGCGCTAGCATTAGTGTTTGTGTGTGCGTGTGTGTGTGTTGTATGCCCATCATTTCAAAGGGGACGCGATTACAACGCTATAAGTACATAAATGTATCAAATAACCATACCGAGACGTACTGGTCCATTCTCATTTGTGTTTATTCCGCCGGAGTCTTTTAGTAGTATTTATATATTCCGATTCAAACGTACGCTGCTGAATGACATTCAAAACTGCGGTTTCTCCGGTTTCTCTCAGTACCGACTGCCATTGATATCAAGTTACACCCTCATCCAAAGGCAGGGCGGGGATATGCAGCTCATTTGCATTTAAAGCCATACACCTCCGAAACAGGTCATTTTTAAGCAAAATGACATTTTCAAATGGTTATAATAAATCAACTGTGGGGTATTTTGAGCTGAAACTTCACAAATACATTCTTGGGACACCAGAGACCAATACTACATCTTGTAAAAAGGGGCATAATTGGTGCCCTTTAAGTCACTACTGTCTAGGTGTTGACTACTAAGGTCTAGGTGTGTTAACTAATCAGTTTGTAGTAGAATTTTATGATTGTGCTAAGTATCAGTTAGTTAATCAATGACTAATCAATTCTGTCATACTGTACCTCCTGAAGAACTACTACAGTATTAATTATGGTTCAAGCTAAATAACTATGAAGTAACTACTAATGAACAGTCATACGCAGTAGTTACTACAAAATTCCATTTTATTCAGGGTTCCCACTCTTTTCTTAAAAATGAATTTCCAGGACTTTTCCAGGACATTTGCAAGACTTTTTCAGCTGCTACAGTGCGAATCAAGTTATCACAACTAAGGCTGGGCGATATATGTGATATTGCACCTATACAGTTTTATCTGTATTGTAGTTGTGCAAAGATTGTTGTCTTTCACAATGCCACCTGCTTTCCTCTACTTGCAATGCCACACAACTAAAACAGAAGTTATTAAAGGAAATAACAGAAGTTATTTATTATCAGTCGCTAACGTTAAAACATTAACTATTATCGGACTTCTAAATTAATTGCATCTACTCGCACCAAGGCACATTACGCATCTGGGGCCGTATTCACAAAGAATTTTATCTTACCACTAGGAGTACTCCTAAATCGCACTAAAATATTTTAGCTAGGAGTTTTCTCTTAAAAGTTATTCACAACGCCTTTCAGACCTACTCTTAGTAAGGAAAAATGACAACTCCTAAACAAAGAGTGAGTCTTCGTTGCTATGGATGATGTCAATTTTCATGCACGAGCTTCCTCGCAATGATCACGGTGATTGGTTGTTAGATGAAAGGCCATCATGCGGAACATAACACAGCAACAAATCATGGAATTACGAATGGAATTATCTAAATATGTCTGTGTCCTACACAAAATAATAAGAAAAATAAGAAAAAAAAGTAATGTCATCGAAATGCATAGACTATTAATGATATGTTTGTGCAGGCCCCAGTGAAGTGTAATTCTAAAAAGGCAGAGAGAGAAAAGTCATGAATGAAATTATTCAAGGTAGCCTAAGGGCCTGCAGTGTTCACTTATTGCGTCTTTTGCACGCTCAAGTTCGTTTTTTTTTTTTTTTTTGTAAATGTAGGCACGCAATATGCAAGCCCGTTTTTTCAAAGCGCCTTCCGTATGGAGTGCACCGGTAACGTGACAAGAACCAACCGGAGCACAACTGCCGGGAGAATGCGACACGCCTTCCGTTATATGTGAATGGTGCCTAATACCCTAATGAAAACCTTCACTTGCCTAATAATGAAAAACGACACTAGCATTAACACTTTCTTGGTTAATTGACATTCTTTTAGCCTAACTAGATTATTTAAAGGAAGGAGACGTTGCTCCTATTGAAGTAATTTAAGAGTTGAATGACGGTGGATTATGAACTCGCCAAAATGGAAAAAAAAGCCCAACTGGACGCATGATCAGTTACTGCTGCTGGCCCAGTTGGTGCAAGAAAAAAAAAAAAAAAACATAATAAAAGTGAAATTCGGCACTGGGATTTCAAGCAAAACTAAGTATTGCTTGAGACATGGGAGACGATTTGTTTGCAGATGAATGCAGCATTTCCGCTTGTGTCGGACCCCGGACAACTGCGAGGCGCTGGTGTCGCTACAATCCTTTGTGAATAGCTCTTAGTGAGTTAGGAGTCCTCTCGACTTCTTTTAAGCTGTCCAAGACTTAGGTGCTACTTTTATGGCTAAAATGCGTTGTAAATTACTCTTAGTGAAAAAAATTAGGAGTCCTAAAGTTTGGAGTGAGACGCCCATTATTTTTAGGAGTTGCTCCTAAATTCGCCAGTTAGGAGCTACTTTTAGCCTTAAAATTCTTTGTGAATACGGCCCCTGGTAGCTATACATAATCGCATAAACCGATGAGTTATTCGTTTTTGACTCTAATTATTTTGATTTATCAAATCTTTGAAACCATTTTTGTCAATTATTTTGCTAAAATGTAACCTTTTGTAGACCTTTTGTAAAGCTAAATGTGTTTAAAGAGTCATGAAACCCCAAACCAAATTTTCTGAGATTATAACAGAGGTATGTGTATTGAACACCATTGAAGACAATGTTAGCATCTGTTAGATTTAATAATAAGGTTAAAATGGTTAAATTTGAGTTTTTTTCCGCTTTTTTCGTCTTCCGGGTTTAAAATCTTCATTGTAGCGGGTGACGCGGCAGTGCCCTACACAGTGCCTTGATGACTCATCGGTCTTATCCTATGAGAAGACACGGCCTCTTAATTATTCATGACCCCACGTGGATCTTTCCAACGACAGACATGACAAACTGTGATATCGCGTAATAACGTTTGATGAGAGAGGCAATCATGGGACGCAAACTACTTGTTTTCATGGTGCAAAGTCCAAGTGCGTTGAATATGTTCCCCGCGATGCTGCCAGGGCTAGACGGTTGGTTTGCCATCAAACACGGACACGGCTAAACATTTTCGCGAGAGAGCTCGACAAGTGGAGAATGATGGACTTTGCCTTGTTGACAAGCTAATCCAAGTTGCGTCTTGCGAGTGATGCGGTATCCCGAGGACTTTCTATCCCTTCCGAGGTGTGTCTGCGCTGGTGTGTGTGTGTGTGTGTGTGTGTGTCTAAAATGAGTAGTTATTTATTATGTGTTTTTCAGAGGCCGCGTGACTATGCACTTTCTTTTACTGTCTATGACTATGCACTGAACGATTTTTTAAGCGGAAAATTAATATTTTTTTTCTGAAATGTATTTATAGTGTCTATATAAACCACTATATATTTTATAATGACATTATAATTATGTAGCCTACATTAATATGTTTTAATTAGAATTACGATTACTGTGGGCTAATATTTGTAGCAGGACATTCAGTTACTTTTGAAAGGACTATAATAAAGTGTCAGTGTACTTCATAAGACTTTGACAGCTATATACAAATCTAGCATTTCCTCACGTTTTACCATTGCTTTTTAGTGACAGTCGAAATGCATGTGACAGTGACAGTCATGGTCATACAACACCCACTCCCTCCCTTCCTCTCACAGCTAGCCACGCCCATTTCAGTTGCATTTTTCAAAACGATTTTGAGCTAGACTTGAGCTGAAAGAGGGGGGTTTCATGACCCTTTAAATGCTATTTTTTTCTGCTATCGGACAATAGGACAAGTGTGAAATACTGACTGTAAAGTGGCCCGGTAAGACTACCTGTAGCTATGTCAAAGCTTTCGTCATGCTCGCTAAGGCTCCACTAAAAACAAAAATATATATGCCATTTCAGAATGTTTGTTAAAGGCACTGAGATACTTCCAGGTGGCAGAACTCGAGCAGCTTCTACTGACTAACTGAAGAGATCCAGACGGCTACTGTAACAGTTACAGTTAAACACGTTGTTGATCAAAGTTGAATCGATGATGAAAAAGTCTTGTGTTTGGGGTTGCACTGCCAGATTTACAGCAAAGGGTGTGGGGGTTGTATTGATTTCTTGTGGATAGCGAGTGAACATTGTGTCGACAAAAGTTGGAAATCCTAATGATGTCCTAAATCATATGATTCATCCAAAGTTTACTTTTCTGCTGCCGGCCCCTACAACTCTGGTTCTTGTATTCTCAAAATGGTCCATCTACAAAATCATAGCAGTGCATTTATCTTCAGCCGGGACAATCATTCGAGACTAATTAGTAGACTTGTCTCTTTTGAAGATGAGACTCATTGCCAGTCATTGTCTGAAGTAAAAGCGCCCACTCTCGCGTATTGACCGTGAGACTCGCACAATTGTCACTTCACACGCTCTCACGCCACACATCCATTTTCTCACGCAACTTACCGCAATGTATATTCTTCATATATAATATCGACCAATCAGTGTTTTTAACCACGCAAACAGGTTAATAAAACAGCAGGAGAACAATTGTCAGATAACATTTACCTCAGGAAAGCCATTTAATAGTCATGATATACGTTATTTTGTCAAGAAAAATTAGCTAGAGAGTATTTAACTAATTATGTGTAGACCTGCTATATTACATATTTATTATATTTATTACATATACCATTAAAACCGGTTGTTATTATGATAAAAAAAACGCATTATAGTTCGTAAAAAAAAAATATATATATAACATTTTTACTTTTGACGATGGGTCTCCCTTGCAAGCAATTTTCTAGCGCTGCCATAGGAACACTTCGGCTTTTGCCACCCGGAAGAACGTGTATTACTGTAGTGACGTAATGAATTGTTGTATTTGCGTATTTCACGCAAAATTAGGAGTGATGACACGCCCACAAGATCTCCACTGCTCCTCTGTCACTCAACAGAGTGAGGAGAAAAACCTCTTACTCGACATACTGCGATACACCAACACTCTTTAACAGAAAGTCATTAGCTTTGGCCCTTCTTTGGATTGATAAATCCTTACTTGGGTCTGAAAAATTGACAAATCTAGCAACAAAGACATATGAAAACACTGGGAAGCAGGACGGTCCGTGTACTTTGCTGCCAACGGATTTTCGTTTTGAAAGGAAAAAAACAAAAACGAAAAACGGCCCGTTTCTCAATTACCATTTGTAAATAGGAAAACAAAAAACGGAAAACAACCCATTTTTCGTTTTTCGTTCTGATATTAAAAAACGGAAAACGAAAAACAATCTCGTTATCCAGTTGTCCTTGATCTGTTTATAGATGGAAATCAAAATACGACCCATAAATCCTAATCTTTAATTCTGCATTGGTATTTTTACGTCACCCGGAAGTTAAAGTACTCCCGCAACGCGCGCCAAAAAGACGGTGGGCCGGACCTCGAAATTGCGAATTTAATACTTCCCTCACAGCTGTGTAAGTGTTTTTTTTTGCTGAGGTCATGTAATAAAATCGTATAAGTACTACAGACATTGTTTCCAACTTTGTTGTTTGCACATTTGACGCAAAATGCCCTTACAAACTCTTGCTTTTTTAAACCGGCAAATAAGCAGGAGTACTAATCATAACGTTAGAAAACCTCCCGTTTCCTTGACAACCAATGTAAATAATGAACACGATTCTACAGTGGCGGCAAATAAATCTTTGTCGGTGACCAGGAAGCTGCGTTCTTGAAATTAGAATTTTGATTTAATCATTAAAAATGCAATTTTAGTAATGTAGTTCAGTAATACTGAGGTTAAAAATAGGTTATTTATTCATTTAGCCTCAAATGTAAAAAGCCCTGGCTGTAACCCCCTTTTCCCAGACAAGTTGGGCAAAGTTTGATCAATGTACATTTATGGGTGAACATGCAAACCACAGAGTGAATAGTAGCTGAAAAGGTTGTATTTAACTTAAATTCCGAAGACGTCCAAGATGTGCCGGCTAATGTTGGATTTCACAGAGAATGTTAGATGCTCTTCACCAACATATAACACATAAGAACACATAATAAGATATAAAAGGCAGCTAATAAACAACAGTGAAGATTTGTATCAAATGTATATTTTTTTATTTAAAATAAATACGACAATGTCCAGACAGTAGTGTGAAAAAGTAGTTGTCCAGTTGGAAATCCAATGCAATTTGAGCAAACGGTGGCTGTTCTGTGTAATTTACACCCCTGGTATAAACACCTTCTATTCCCACAACATCACAGTCAATCAGAGTTAAGGTTTCTAACCCAATTTGGCTTACGGCCTTGACTTTGGGCCATTCCGAAATGTTATCTAGTAGGAGTTATCCTATTTCATTCTGATGCATTAGCTTCATTCTGAGGGATTGCTTTTGAGCATGTGCACACAAATTATTATGCATCTCATGCATCATGTCAAATAGAGCAAGTAGTGCTCAGAAACATACATTACAGCAACTGCAAAGGAGAATAGGGGAGCAGTTATTCATTAACATTGCATACAGCATGTACACTGTGTTATAGTAGGGATTGGCATTTAAAAATATTGGCAAAAATAATATTCGAAGACCGTTGGGTAGGCTATTATTCGAAAATCGTACCCCTCCACCACATGCACACACCAGAGCATGTGAGTAAAGCGGAGCTGTGTGACGCTTAAATAAATATAAGTTAAAAACCTTAAACATACGTATATAAATAAAAAGGTTGCTGCTCAGAAGTCATTCTGAATAGACATATAACCAATATATATTTAGAAGCCAACCCCGGTTGAGAGTTTACATTTCAAGACTCAAAATTAACCAGACTGTTATTAATATTGAGATATAAGCTCAAACATAGAAACAAAAACAACAAATATTAAGAATACATTTATTAAATGTATAAAATATTACATGAATTTAGGATTGCAACTCATAACTACAACTAAAACATTTTTTTTAAAGACAATCATCTTGCACATCCTACTCAATATTCTATAATAAAATCAACTAATCGAACATTTGAAAATCGTGACTTATCCCTAATTAATATAGTATTTCAGTGCAAGTGGATGACATAAGTAGCAAAAGGCAGTGCAATATGTGTGTAAGTGGGGTCAAATCTTCATAGCAAATTTAAAATTAAAAATAAACCAATGTAGCAGCATCATAGTGTAATCTACCAGTGTTTTTGTGCAATAGTCAATCAGCTGCCCTTGGGTTATTGGAGGGTGGGGTGGAAGGAAGAGACTCTCTATGATTCCCCTATAGAAAGTTAAGAGGATGGATTTTTGGGAGATGAGCCTTCCTCAACTGTGGGAGGAAGTGCAGCGGTTTTAGGACTTTCTTGGCTAGGTTCTCTTGGTGGTGTCGATAGATCAAGATAGGTCATCTGTGATGTGGATACTAAGAAAACTGTGACCTTGACCTGCTCCTTCATGGTGCTGTTGATGTGATGGTTGTCAACAATCACCTCTGTAGTCATTCGAGTGTGGAGAGATATGATGTTGTCCTGTCCGTATCTGTGTGTTAGATAAACAATTGAATTATATTCAGATAAATAAACACCGAAAGCGCACATTACTATCATTTTAAATCCCATTTTTCATGTTGACATTTGTATTAAGATGCTAACCATCTTAAACAAGCTTGAAAAGACTACTGCAGTTCTGACCACAAATAATTTTGTTCAATAACTCAAAAACAGCCATCTTCAACTAATACATTTTTTTAAATCATTTCCTAGTTTCCCTCTGCACTCTTTTAGCTGATAATTAGTCTAGCTTATTTGCAGCCTAGGTAGCTGCAAGTAAGCTAGACTGAAAGTAAGCTAGACCTGTCAAATTATTTCCTGCAGTCTTCCCGTTTAAATATTTTCCCGTAATTATCCTGTATTTGAATACTCTTTGCTTAGTTCATTGTGTATGTACCAAATGATTATTTTGGATTAGCCTAAGCAACTTACTGTTAGACCTAACTTTACCTAGCTTTACTGCTCCACTACCAACTTTCTTTCGTGGCTATTGTTATCATCAACGACAACGCATATATTCACGACGAAGTATAGCTTGCAATCTTAAATACAACTTGTATTGTAAAATATGAAAAGCATAAAGATATATGGGTCATTGTAAAACAAATCTTACCTTGACGTTGTCTTGCCGAGAAACACCGGTCTGTCCAGGTTGTATTTGGCTTCAGCCTGACGCGAGTCACGCGACGCCGTTTCAACGAATAATGTGATTGGCCAAATCAATTCAACAAGGTAACAACACAAGCGTTGATTGGATCTCACTCCGGCCAACGTTTACGAAATTAAATCTATTTTTGTACTTAAATGTGCAACATTTAGCGTTGGAAACAATCGGTAATCTTTTTGTAAATTATTCATACAGACAAACAAAAAAATGAGCCACACAGCTGCTAGGTAACTATCAAATCAAAAACTGTGTATCTATGACAACCGCTTAGTACTTTAACTTCCGGGTGACGTAAAAATACCAATGCAGAATTAAAGATTAGGATTTATGGGTCGTATTTTGATTTCCGATTTCCATCTATAAACAGATCAAGGACAACTGGTTAACTAGATTGTTTTTCGTTTTCCGTTTTTTAATATCAGAACGAAAAACGAAAAATGGGTTGTTTTCCGTTTTTTGTTTTCCTATTTACAAATGGTAATTGAGAAACGGGCCGTTTTTCGTTTTTGTTTTTTTCCTTTCAAAACGAAAATCCGTTGGCAGCAAAGTACACGGACCATTTATGGGTCGTATTTTGATTTCCGATTTCCATCTATAAACAGATCAAGGACAACTGGATAACGAGATTGTTTTTCGTTTTTCCGTTTTTTAATATCAGAACGAAAAACGAAAAATGGGTTGTTTTCCGTTTTTTGTTTTCCTATTTACAAATGGTAATTGAGAAACGGGCCGTTTTTCGTTTTTGTTTTTTTCCTTTCAAAACGAAAATCCGTTGGCAGCAAAGTACACGGACCATCAGGCCTGTTCCCCTCTCGATCATCCACTTCGTCGCTCCCCCTTTTATGTCTCCGCTCCTCCGTGAGAGATGCGAGACCGGTGTGCCTCGCAGGTGCTGCTCATTAGCAATCGCATCACCGGCCTCGCGACTTTCTCTCACGTCACTCGGCCGTCCTGCTCACCACAGGTGCCCTTAGTAGATAGATTGGGATCGCATACTTTTAGGAACGAATTGTGAAGTGGATTGTGCATCTATCGTCGCGAAAATTGAGAGAACAATTAAAGACTATAGTAGTACAATTAAACACAAATATAATAAAAATATAATCCCTTGGATGAATTCCGATTTACTCAAATTAATGAAAGAGAGGGATTTGGCGTTGAAAAGAGCGGTTAAAACCAAGTCAGTAAATGCTAAAAATCTGTTTACAACATTAAGAAATAAGACGGTTAAAGCTATTCGTAAGGCCAAAGCTGATTTCTTTTTGACAATAATAGAAAACGCAAAAGAGGATTCTAAATTAATTTGGAACCAATTGAAGAAACTTGTAGGACAGGATACTAGAAATAAAAAAAACTTGTAGAAATTAAGATAAACGGACAAACTATAAATAACACAAACAAAGTTGCAGATGCTTTTAATAATTATTTTATTGAATCCGTTTCAACTATTGCCCTAAGTTTTTCATCTAATAATATAAAATTTTACCCGATAATCAAGTCAGAGCCTATTTTTAGTTTAGGGAGAGTTACAGAATCTGAAGTTTTACAGACAATAAGATCATTAAAGGCTTCTAGGACTAAAGACATATTTGGTATAGATATGTGTATGCTGAAAGAACTCAGTTCCACATTGTTAAAACCAATAACTAAATGGTTAATCTCTCCTTTTTTGAGGCAGTATTTCCTAGGGTGTGGAAGTCAGCTGCTGTTGTACCAGTTTTTAAAAATGGAGATCCATTATTAGTGGATAATTACAGGCCAATCAGCATCTTACCTACAGTATCAAAAGTCGCAGAGAAATTAATTTCCCAACAAATAATAAAACATCTAAATACTTCTACTTTTTCTCTTCATTCTATGCAGTTTGGTTTCAGATCTCAATATTCTACGGAAACTGCATCTGTTTTTTAATGGAAAATATTAAGCATCTATTGGATAAAGGGGGTGTGGTTGGAGTTGTGTTTCTCGATTTAAAAAAGGCATTTGATACTGTAAATCATAAAATGTTATTAAGCAGGTTAAATAAATTCAATTTTTCAGTAGATGCAGTAAAATGGATAGAATCATATCTATCATATCGCCAACAGTCAGTCAGGATTAGTAACTGCCACTCATCGCCTCTTGTTACGTCTACGGGAGTTCATCAGGGCTCTATCTTGGGACCTCTTTTATTTTCATTTTACATAAATGATCGTCAGTTTGTTCCGACGTCTGCATTCAAATGTATGCTGACGACACAGTTATTTATACCCATGGTAAAAACAGCAAATAAGTTGCCGAAAAGGTTACACAGTCAATGGTTCATGTTTCTGAATGGTTAAATCAATCTTGATTGAAACTTAATGTAAATAAAACGGTCTCAATGTTTTTTTTTTTTTCGAAATCAAACACTACAAATAATCAGCAAGATATTTATGTGTCAGGGGAAAAATAAAAGTTGTGTCTGAATTTAAATATCTAGGTATCATACTAGACTCAAATCTGACCTTAAAATCTCAAATAAAACAAGTTTGTAATCGAGTTAAATTTAATGTTGCAAATTTTCGCTTTATACGATCGCACCTGTCTACTGAGGCTGCCAAAATGTTTATGTACAGTATGGTGTTGCCTCACATCACTTATTGCCTCACATCCCCCCCCCCCCCCCCCCCAGCATGTTTTTTTGGTTTCTGTAGCACAAGATTGGAACTCTGTTCCTCAGAACATTAGAGATCTTACAACTTACACTCTGTTTAAAAAGCACTTAAAAAACTGGCTCATACACCAGTCATGTCAGCATTAATAAGTACATATAGTCTCTCCTGACCTGATCGTGCTGCCTTTGTTGAGAAACTGTTTTTCAACATTTATATTTGTACACTGTATTTACCCTAAAGGATTTTGTGATTTATATTGTTTTATTGTTTTTATAGTTTGTATTTTCCTTGTAAAGTTTTAACTGCTGTTTCTTTTTAAGGTAGACAATATTAACATCTGTCCAGGGACAATGGATGAAAAATAGCCTTTTGGCTAATTCTAGTACATTTGCAGTAATGCTAACTAATGTACACTGTCCCTGTCAAATAAATAAATAAAATAAAATAAAAATAAATAAATAGTGAAGAAATAGTTAATGAAGAATTACCTATTAGTTCTTCATTAATTCCCTATTAGTTACACAGTAAGTAAGTAACAATAGCCGCTTTCCAACCAAGTTGTTATAGGAACTTAGTTATAGGAACTGTCCACTTCTAAACAGTTCTAAGAACTACTCTCCCCCAAACTCAGTTTTGCTGCTTGCGTTCGCACTGGCCAAGTGGCCATAGGAACTGGTAGGAGGGGTAACGGTAAGCACGGCAACGGTCTTTAAAGCATCATCACTAGACGTATAGCGCGGCCACATACAACAACAACAAATCAGCATTTAAGCACAATCAGAATTATTTAATTAATTTCATTCTTTTAATGGCAAAATTTTATGTTCATAAATGCAAATTCTCCTGTAAAAAGCCTAATTTTATTTTATTTAGGAAAGAAATTGAGGTTTATATTGATTCACTCCGATTTTCTATGAAGCAAAAAGCATTTAAAACATTGAAAATATGCAAATGTTATAATATCTTTATATAAGTTTACAATACCCCCCTAGCATGAAAGACTTTGTAATTTATATATTGTATGTTAATTTTGCTGTATACATAAATGTCTGTACTAAAACTGTTCTTATAAAAAAAATAAAAAAAAAGACAGATTGCAATGTTCCTGTTGTGCCTTGCCGGGACCTTAATAACGGAGAACGAATGGCGGCGTTTAAAGATTATGCCTGAGTTCTGTACAGAGAAACACAGAAGATGAAGGCTCGTAATATGATATTAAGTAATATGATGGAAGAAGATAAAAGAGCAGAGCGCAGGAGGCAAACAAAACGACGGGTAAGTTTAGCTATTATTAGCAATTAGCTGGTTGAATGCGTTTGTCTTGATCCTCGTTATAATGTTTTGCAAAAACACACGGCGTATGGCAGACAGCGCGCTTCAAGTTCCGTGTTGACAGTGGGCATGATTTATAAGTTAAACCAATCAACGTAGACCTAGGGAAAGGGAACTAAAAAAGTCCTCGCTCTAGACTAGGTACTATAAGAGTTATAGGAACTATGGTCTGTGGAACTAAAAAATCCCCAATTTAGTCCGGTCGGAACATGAGAAAAAAAGGGTTATAGGCATAGATATCATATAGACTAGATACCCTATTGGCCGCTGGAAAACGAGAAATCCGGCCGCCATCTTGAACCGGTCGTATTCCTAGTCTCATTGCGTGGCAGCAGATGAGATGCCGGAGGATTGTGGAGCATTTTCCTGTTCTGATCGCCGGACCACCGAAATAGTGCTTTTCACAAGTAAGTCTTAACATTACCGTACTATTGGTTGTATTTTGTGAATAGAATATTACCAGATAATCGAGAAGGAGCAAGGATATTTGCTATTACTGTACTGAAATCGTTGTGAAATGCGGTTTACTGCATCAGCCGGTGTTCACCCGGCATGGAAAGGTGTCGGGTAACTGTTAAAGTAATAACTACAAGAGATAGCTTATCAGATATGCATTAACCATGCCCTGTTGTATAGGTTGTTTGTGTTTGCGCACATCAGGAAGCAACGTAATGTACATGCACGACAGCGAGTTACCCCTCCAACTTCTAGTTTTATTGATAACCTACTGTATATCTTATCACATCCGCGATTTGGCTATTGATATTACAGAAGTCCTGTGGTAAAATTACATTAACTCAGTCCATCTACCCTTGTAAAGTTAATCCGAATAGGGCTCAAGTCTCGACATTTACCCTCCCACATCCACAATAAAATAGGTATAGGCTTAATGTTGTCCGAATTTAATTTTTTTTTAGAAATTACTGATGCAAACACGTTGAAAAGCTTCTTCTCTATTTTTATTACAGGTGGCTGCGTTCGGTGGATTCGGTGGCTATGCTCTCTCTCTCTCTCTCTCTCTCTCTCTCTCTCTCTCTCTCTCTCTCTCTCTCTCTCTCTCTGTGTGTGTGTGTGTGTGTGTGTGTGTGTGTGAGAGAGAGAGAGAGAGAGAGAGAGAGAGAGAGAGAGTCTGTTCGTGTGTATGTAGTATGTGTGTGTCAATCATAAATTGTTTCTTTAACTTATTAAAATATCTTACTTTACTGCTAATATCTGTTTCTGCTTCTTTATTATATTTATAGTGTGTAATTTATAAAATACATTATATCCTTCATCACACATATTGAGTCTGGTCACTTTATATCTTATTCTAGAACATTATATTACTGTAAATGTTAAACCTACAATGTATATTAAAATACGCCGAACCATGTGTCCTGTATCATAGCTACATGAATGACCTTTGCAGCAAAAAAAAAAACAAAAAAAAAACGTGTGAAAATCAGTTCAGTATTCAGTGAGATATGTAAGGGTTAATGCCCGACGAGGTGTCCGTTGTCAGGTTTTAATGGACGACGGCGAAGCGTAAACCGGCTGACGCGCAGCGGAGGCCGGATGCCTCCGCCGAAGTCCATTAAAACCTGACAACGGACACCTCGGAGGGCATTAACCCGCTTATACCATGGTCGCTTGCCAAATAAAACATTTTTAAAACATTAGTTTATATTTTAATTAGGCTAAATCTAGTTTTTACAAATAATAACTTGCCTTGCTTGACTGTTAATCAACCAGAGATATTTATAGTCCGCTTAGCTCGTATCCCTTCAGGTTCACAAATGCATTTTTTTTTTCATGAAACACAAAGGTAGGCATAGTTTTTTTTTATTACACATAAAACAATTAATCAAACAACAATAAAAAAAAACAATTAGCTCTGAGCTCCAGCGATTTGTGCTTAACGTTATAGAGGGCAATAAATTAATCAGATCAAAGAGAGGGTCATTTGCCTCAGGCTCCTTAGGCTTGAAACGCTATAACGTTCAGCCTTCTCCTGCCTTGGTTGTCTGGACAGCTGCGTAAAACTCCCGCAGGGTCTCATTCAGGGGCGCGTTTCCCGAAAGCATCGTTAGCCAACTATGGTCGCAAGTTCCGTCGTTACCAATAGAGTTCAATGGAGCAGAGCAGCAGCGGTGTAATTTTCTCCGTTTTATTTACTTTTTTTTCTTTCTTCAGCAGCATACCAGTCGTCAAAGTTGCCATATTCTCCATAAATGTTAAAAGAAATAGCACGAAGTCGCTCATTGTTGTATTAGGCTATAATATCTAACGTTAGAGGATAGAGCATGTGACTGCCTGTTGCTATGGTTACTCACAGCCGTTGTAGGCAGCGCATTTATTTATTAATTTCGAATGGTAAACAGGCAGTTTCACCAGAACTACTTTACTAGGTGTCCTATATCACTTTTTAATGGACACCCTGCAGCCAATCAGAATCGAGTATTTTAATGCGCTGACAGCTCATTTCACCTGCCATTCACCTTACACTGAGCAGAGCGGATGACCGGTTTAAGATGGCGGCTCCAATTCTCGTCCGTGCCAATAGGCAGTAGCGGTCGATAGGGCGTCTACCTATATGATGCCTATGGTTATAGGAACGTTAGGTTCTAGGAACTGCAAAAGTCCTTCTGGTCGGAAAGCGGCTATTATTCTAAATTGTTACCTTTGTTCTGTCAAGCCATATTCAAGTTTAGGCTAGTCCTCACATCGAGCAGTTTCACGTTTCTGTTCACCGCGGGGCCTGATGTGGTTGACCGCCCTAGGGACGGCCCTGCATAAACCCATACCATATAGCAAATTGTTCATATTGTTGCCTTGTGTTAATTATTCTACCGGCCTGCTCTAAACTGCTAAATGTGGATAATTAGGCATTAAGGTTTAAGGTATTAAAAACAAAATGAGCTACAAACGTTTTCAAAGCTGCTTTGAAACAATGTGTAATTTAAAAAGAATAAATTCATAATTAACAATAAATTGATTACTCCAATATTAGAGAAAGAACTATTAGCACATAACATACCTTGACTAACACATAATCTCCAGGTTTGATGGGGACCATCTGAAGTTTCTCCAGTTGAACACGCAAATCTGTTTTAGGAAAAATTACTTTCACATTTCCATCGTTTCGACCACAAAGTTCCTCAGAGGTTCTTTTACTCTCCTGTAAAATATCAAGAAAGGAAAAAACAAAATTCTGTAAGAGCTAATCATAATGGTTAGGGTGGGAATCTTTTAGGCATTTAAAACATTGGTAGAGCATCTAAGTCGTATTACAATAGAATCTATGAGTAAATCTATAACATTTTCCCCTTCCCATTGCACTCTAAAAATTATGTGTTGGATTTACTTAAAATATATATGCACCAATTTGCATAATACTTTTTAATCCCAACTTGGAATAATTTTACTTAAAATTACCAAGAAAACCCTTGTTATATGGAAACAGCCAGTATGGGGAAATCTCAGAGCAAGCTTGCCAGATATGATACACCGGTGTTTTGGCCAAATGAGAAAACATTTTGGGCAGAAATGTATGCAGGATATAAAAATTAATACAGCATCATGATTTTCCCAGTGAGGGAACACTGAGCGCTACAAGGCTAAAAGTAGTGAAGGAATAAGTGGAACAGGGCAGAGAAAAGCAAACAGGCTGTTGTGGCTGCGTTCATCATGACTGTAAAAAATGTGAACAAACAGTGGACATTTGGCTTGAGGAAGCCGGTAGAGAGAAAAGAAAATTATGAAAGAATTCATGGAACTATTTATGAGCGACTGTTAAGTCAGATTAAATTGAATTTATATGAAAATAAGTTTCAGATAAAACAATAAGGCATTGAGTATGATTAACAGGGATATGACGATAAGGAATGTTTCATTAAGCAAAATGGTGAACAAATTTATATTTTAGTGGTAAAATAATGATTGAAATTATGTTTAATTTTAGTTTGACAACCATTGTTTGAGCCTAAAGGGTCTATAATGGGGGGTAGTGAAAAGATGGATTTATGAAAAGATGGACTATCCATCTTCGTTTGTTATTAGTCCAGGCAAAGTAGCGTTTTACGACAGACTAATTGTAAAAGAATTTTTTTCAGCATAGATCATTTCTATGAGCTGTCCAGAACAACATACTAAAAGTCCTAAGAAATCCTAGTTGAGGAAATATGTTTAATTCGCATCAATCCGAGATGTGTGCCAGTAAGGCCAGACAACAATACACCCCAATGGGGCTATTTTTTTCCTTTACTCCTATCAAAATAAAACTTTGTACAATGAAAGTATCCATGAAAAGTAACAAATTTTGTATTACAAGTTTCTTTGAAAATGAATTTTATTATGCAAATGAGCTATACACTAATCGAATATGCCCAAAATACAGCCATATAGGCTTAATTTTTTCCTTTATTCCTACCACAATAAAACTTTACAAAGTAAAAGTATACAGGAAAAGTAACTTTTTTGTATTACAAGTTTCTTTTGAAATTAATTTGAATATGCACATAAGCTCTACACTTATTGAATATGTCATAATTTGCATAGGCAGAAACACCCTTCATATGTATGACAAATCGACCCAATCTTCATCCAATTATCCTACTGCCAATGGGTGATGGCAATGCTGCTTTTAGACTGGCCTCTAACCTGAAAACTGCCTGGCTTGGTTGGTAGTACCTGCCAGGGGTATAACCCCCGCCGGTATAGTCTTCAGGGTCACAGAGGGACACAAGCCTCAGGGGAGGGTTGGGTGTTTTTTATTTTATGTTTACTCTTATTTTATTTTATCCTCGACCTCTTCTCTGTGGCTCTTGGTTCTGGCATCCCCAAATCAGTTCCTGGTTTGTTCTTTGCTTAGTTCTTCCCCTCTGGGTCATATTCAGCTGATAGATAAGGCAACTGTGAGTTTGTGCATGCAGCTAGTACCACAACATTCTCTGCAAATGGCAGTGCAAGGGAGTCCCATGTTTTTTGCATGTTCTTCTCTTTGTGCCACAGTCTTTCTTGCAACTACAGTGGACTACATCTAGTATTTCTGGTGGTGCCACAGGCTGATCGGTCATTATTGGCAAAACTCCCCCATCCAAAACATGCCACCCCCCGTCTTTTGGGTCCATACGTTCACTTCCCCCTTTCCACACCATCATTTGGTAAAAGACCCGAAGACTGGAACTTTGCAGATGTTGACGTTGGAGGGAGAGTTTGAGGTTCCACTGGAGATGAGTTCGGGGTCACTTTTCAGTCAGTATTCAGAATATAGGGCCACGGGTCGGCACATTCCCAGGATGGGCCAGCTGCGTCTCCATCCATTGTTTCATCCATGGTTTGGTCTCTTATCTAAATCTGACCATGGAGTTGACTTTGGCGGAAAGCTGAAGGTGATTGCTGATATCAGACCACATCTCATTGAGAATGAAACATTGTCATGTTCATTTTCTTGTGTTTGAGGGGTGGTTTATGAATGCCCGAAGCCGTATTATTGGGTGCTACGAATGTCTATCAAATGCGTCTGTACGTAGCTCATAGCCAATCGGGTAAATGATACCAGATGACGTATAGAACGGCATAAAATTAGACGAGGAAAAAGACGATGGGTCAGAGATTTAGGAGATTTAAAGTAAAACTTCAAATAATAGCGAGTCCCAAATAGTCTGTCTCTTTTACACGCCTGGTGTGGCTGCAGGTTTGGGTAAATAAAAGCCGGTCTCAAATAGAGGCCAGGTCTGTTTTTTAGTTTCGGGTTGTTAATCTTCTAAAACTGTCAGATCATCCGCTTTTTGGTGTCTGCCAAAGCAAATTTTTGTCCCGCCAAAGACTATTTTGATCGGTGAGTAATGTAGAATAGAAGCTGCTGCACTTAATAGGGCACATAAGGAGCAGAGAAAGCGCACCGGACACACGCGCGCACTCTCATGTCTTCAAACAACACGAGCGCTGTCTTGCTCTCTCTCCCTCGCGCATAATCAAATCAATTGACACGATAGTAAAAGGTTGGAAGACCGCAGTTTCAGGTGGAGCATTTGGAGATTTTTAGAGATTATAGACTCAATGAACAACATCTCAACACTAAATTATAAAGGCCGGTTTCATATAGACGCCTGTCTCCAATACAAGCCGGTGCAGTTCGATGATTTGGGAAAATAAGAGCCCGGGCTATTATTTTAAGTTTTACAGTATGTATGTATACACAAAGACTGTATCAAAAGGTAACTTCGCAGTCCACTGCCAAGATGGATCCATAGAGATGCACAAACTGCTTCGGTGTTGCATAGACATCGTCATCGTCTTGCTGCTCCCTCCCCGTTCTGTGATTGGTTCCCTAGCTCAGGCGAAAATTTGGTTCATGGTGTCCAGGCTGCTTAGCAGCGTGAATAAAATCGCGCTGTGGCAAGACACCATGGGGAAACCTAGGCTAGGCGCTTGCACAATCCAATCACGTTTGAGAGGGAAACAACAAATTGAGGGTTTCCGAGATTTTTCTTATTTTCATTTTTTTCTTTTTCTTATTTTCAAGTAGTAATGGGTGCTCACGGTTATGGATAGAAATGTAGTGGAGTAAAGAGTACAATATTTCCCTCTCAATTGTACTTGAGTAAAGTCAAGAGTACTCCGCAAAAATGATCCTCAAGTAAAGTACAGATCCCTCAAAATTGTACTTAAGTACTGTACTAAAGTAAATGTATTCTGATACTGTCCGGCTCTGCTAACTACATACATTTTTGTTTTACAAGATAACTTGTAAAACAAAAAGGTTACTTTTCATGTATACTTTCACTGTGATTGTTCTGTGAGGTTTAATTGTGAGTTTTAGGAGTAAAGGGGGAAAAAAGCCCATTAGGGTGTATTTTGGGCATATTCGATTAGTAAATTGCTCATTTGCATATTCAAATTCATTTTCAAAGAAACTTCTAATACAAAATGTTTTACTTTTCTTGTAGACTTTCATTGTGTAAAGTTTTATTGTGGTAGGAGTAAAGGAAAAAAATAAGCCTATTTGGGTTTTGTGCATATTTGATTAGTGTATAGCTCATTTGCATAATAAAATTCATTTTCAAAGAAACTTGTAATACACAATTTGTTACTTTTCATGGATACTTTCATTGTATAAAGTTTTATTTTGATAGGAGTAAAGGAAAAAAATAGCCCCATTGGGGTGTATTGTTGTCTGGCCTTACTGGCACACATCTCGGATTGACTTGTGAACACATTCCCATTCTCAAAACACATTCTGCTCTCTAATGCACGTCATCCATACTGGTAAACATAAGTGGCAAAAATCAAATACAAATAGAGAACACATCATTTGATTGAACACAACCACTCAAAACTGATTCAACCTTTTTCAAATGATGTGACACAATCAATATTAGCCAGTTCAGAGAGCAAACTGAACTGAGAGGTTGTTGAAGGTGGAAAGGAGAAAGTCTGAGAATGGATAGAAGAAACGATGTGAGAGGACGAGGGCATATGCGAGGTGGGCGACGACGAGGAGGAGGGCAAGAAAGAGGAAGAGGAGGAGGGCAAGAAAGAGGAAGAGGAGAAGGAGGAGGAGGAGGTTGAGGAAGAGGAGGAGGAGGAGGGGGGAAAGGGACAATATTGCTTGTGATGTCGACGAAATGCTCTGGCCTGACCCTGGCCAAAGAAAAGAAGCACATTGATCACGTTTACTCCGTTCATTTGTGTCCCTTTGTCCCTATCGTATATGTAGTACAGTGCACTGCTGTAGACTGTACAATGAAAAAACATGAAATTTGTTCTGAGATTTATTTTGACATTTAGTTCTCCCTGAGAACTATATGTTGTGAACAATGTGTTTTAAATTTTTTGGTGTATTGTTTACTGACTGCTTGATGTGTTTAGTATTTTCATCACGTTGTTTATGATTTGAGAGCAGTGTGTTGGGGAAATTTTAAAGGTTCTCTAAGCGATGTGGGGGCAAAACATTTTTTGTCACGTACAGCAAACGTCTCCTCACTATCGGCTAGCTGCCTGTCCCCTAAACACACTGTAAAAAAACGCGGTCTCTGTAGACACCACAGGCTCCACAAACGGCAACAAAAACAATCATGTCTTACCCGGACCACGAAACCTAACAAACAGTGTTCCAGCCAATCACTGGCAAGAAGTATTTGAGGGTGGGTCTGGGGGTTAGTGCGCGTGCACATGAAGGGGGTGTGTGTGTTAAGGAGAGACAAGCGTCAGAGGGAAGTTTGAAAAATGCCCGACACACGACCAAAGAGACGTCGTTCTGAAGAACAAATTAAAAAGAAGAAGGAGTCGGATAAAGAACGTGCGAAGTTCCGAATTTACATCGGTAGCAAAGCTTTTGAACGATGGCGAGAACTCCGGCAGCAGAAGGGCTTCCAGTCCGACGGTTACAATTATTTCAGGAAGCACAGAAGGGAGGCGGAGGAGATGAGATGCGGAGGAGGTAGGGTCTAGCTAGCCTCCGATTTGTTTGAAAATATTGCGAACGTCAACACCCCCAGGATCGCTTAGAGAACCTTTAATCTCACATGTATTACATATGATTATTGGTTCTTGTGTTTCTATCTGATTACCTCCTATATGTAATAACAGAGGAATGTCTTATGGTTTTGCTATCCGTGAAGGAGGTAATTTGTCTTTCTTTTATCAAGAGTGGAGTGAAGCACCAGAGAACCGGCCGGGTCAGAGGTCATCTTAGACTGGGGAGGATAGAGGGGGTTAGCGGTAAATCTAACCTAGCATTTGAATCCTATTGCTTGTGGAATTTTACAGAGAGGCTTGGCCTGCAGTGAATAACTTTGGGAGAGCTATAAAGACAGACTCCGGTCTGGGCGTCACTCTCTTCACAGTGTGCCAATCTGTGTTAGTGACTGGGTCTATTCTTGCAAGAATAAACTTCTCTTTCTTTATTAATTTGACTCTGAAGTGTCTCTTACGCAGTGATGTCTGTTTATTGAATTTTTGCCTCAAGTGTTTGATTTTGAACACAGGTAAAACTGTTTTGAGACGAAAGTTTCATTTTGCAAGAGGAGTCAGAGGTTTCGTAAATAGTGCCTGAGGTTGATGAGGTTGAGGTTTTAAGATGATGTTTTGTGTTTAATGATTTCAGAAAATGGAGCAAAGTTTCAGAAATTGTGTTTTAGCAATTGAGAAAAACTGTAATGTTATAGGTGTTGAGTTGTGTGTAGTTCTGTGCCTGCCATGTCATGTTCCTGGATATTATTTAGTTCTTGAGACCTGGATTTCCTTTGTTTGTTTGATTTATGTTTTACTTAAACACTTCTTCACCTCTGCACTTGAGTCCTCACACTATTCTACGCAACCGCCCCGTGACAGTTTGTCTGTTTATTTATTTTTGCAATATTTGTCTTTTGTGGTATTATCTACATGCAGCATATAAGTTGGTTATAACATAACTGCATGTATATCATATTATTTCAGTGCCTAAAACCTTATCAGTTTGACAGAATTTTACTTAATTGTTCTTATGGAAATATTAATTTCCTGTCATCTGCCAGGTTTTTCCAAATGTCATTATTAGCAGAACAAATTTTACATATGGGGAAACCCAATTGTTTAGTCAATCATTCAAAAAGGTACAGACTTTAAAGTTTGTCTTGATTCTAATTGTACTTAGTCTTATGAAAAAGCAACATAGTTCTTTTAATTATATTTATAATTAAAATTCTAGCATTTGTTACTATAAGGATATAATTACAGGTAAGACCATTGATGGCCAGTGTTAACTTTTTTCTTTTTTTTACTTATAGCATTTGTAATAAAAAATAGCAGCCAACACATAGAAACTATATCTACAACATGCCATAGTTGTAATTTGATTGGCTCTCAACGGAGCGTTCAGAGAACAACAGGGGGTGTTGTAAGCAAGATTTTTGAAAGGGGGTGTTCATGGTGTTCACAAGTTTACAAAAAAAGATGCAGGCAAGACAAGATGTTGATGTAAACATGTTGATTAAACAAGATTAAACATTGCAAAATAATTGCCTACACGATTCTAAAACCTGCCAATTTAATGTGACATGTAAGCTAGTTATCGTTTCTTTTGCAACGACTATTATTTTTAGAGCAGAGCAATGGAAAGTTGACAAGCCATTAAAAAAGTATTGACTTAAAGGGATAGTTCACCCAAAAATGAAAATTCTGTCAGTTTTTACTCACCCTCATGTTGTTCCAACCCCGTAAGAAATTTGTTCCTCTTCAGAACACGAATTAAGATATTTTTGATGAAATCTGAGAGCTGGATCACTCCTCCATACTACTACATAGGCTTCTTGAGGGATTGAAACTTGCCGGCCTTGAAAGTTATTAAAGACATCATTAAAATAGTCCAAGTGACTACAGTGGCTCAATCTTAAGTTTATCAAACGACGAGAACATTTTTTTGAGTCCAAAAACAAACATAACAACTTTATTTCAACTATTTACTTCCTTCTCTTTGCGCCTCTAGTCAGTTAAACTAGGATAATTGCTTATTAATAATATTAATAATTAATAATTAATTAATAATATGATCTGTTGTTGTATGTCACACGCATCACACACATGACCAGCATCAGCCAATAGTGAGCCTACATGTGACGTAGCTCTACGCAATTACACTTTTCGAGGGCACTTTTCATGATCAATATGAAGGAGTGATCCAGCTCTGATCCAGCTCTTCATCCAGCTCTGATCCAGATGAACGAAGGTCTTACGGGGTTGGAACAACATGAGGGTGAATAAATACTGACAGATTTTTCATTTTTGGGTGAACTATCCCTTTAAGAACCACTTATATATTTTCCCATTCACTCCGGCGACGAATTTTAAAATGAATTCAACTAAATTCTATTTATAAGGTAAAACTTTTACATTTTTAGGCATTAACTAATGCCATTGCCTAATGCCAAAATGTTGTCTTCTTTCAAGTAATTTATTGGTCAGGCATTATTGTTAACAAGATTTTTAAATGGATAAAGAAAAATAAAACTGCCAAAATGTTTGTAAATGTTGGCTTTATTAAATTAGGTTTTAAACGTGAATAAACAGTCTCATATGTCTATTTAATTTTAATACATGCCTACTAGTTATTCATTTATTGTTCTATTTTAACATTTTTAGATTTAACATAAAACAAGAATTGCACAACAATTTTAAATGTCTACTCATTTGTCAATTTTAAAATTGACATTTTTTTATGCTTTAATTAAATTAATCTATGCTTATTCTTATCCTTATTCTTTCGGTTTAGACGGTGTCACAACAAATCCTGCATTCTTAGTCTTCCATACGTAATAACCTCTGTGACATTTAGTCACTTATCAGTTCAAAATCACAGTCCACAATTTTTTTAAAGCATTAAAAAAAAAAAAAAATAGAAGCGACGCGATCGGTTGAAAACATTTCAACTTTTCAGAATGCCGCAAACGAACCGCAGGTTATGTGACAAAAACCAACCGATCAGGTTCGGCCTTTTCTGTCTTTTCTAAGGACAAAAAAACGGAAAATGGATTCATGATGTACACACTCATTACATAAATGTTGTACATTTTAAATACAAAAAGTTATGGATTTAATAATAATAATGATGATGATAATAATAAGGATGCAAATAATACACATTATTATTATTAAAACAGAATGATAATGAGCATACATTCAGTAAAGACATTTAGCCCTTTTTTGGACCTAGATAATGGATAGAGGGCACTGGGCAATTAAGGTCAGTAGGGGTTCAATCTTCAGCTGAATGTCAGGAGCTGCCACTGGCATGTCACGTGACCTGCCAGTGGCTGGCTGGCAGCTGCCAGTCTTAGCCTGGCATGTCACGTGACCTGTCAGTGACTAGCTGGCAGCTGCCAGTCTGAGCCTGGCATGTCACGCGACCTGTCAGTGGCTGGCTAGTTTCTGTCAGTCTGCCCTTGGCAAGTTTTAGAAACCATTGATTTTTGACAGTTTTGTGTTCCTCCCTTTCTAGCTCATTTATTATCTAATTATAATTATAACAAGGCTTGGGAACGGTTCTTATCCAGAACCGGTCGTGTTTAAAAAAAAAAAATAACCGGAACCGTGCAAAATTTCTAAGTTTCGGTTCCGAAAACGGTTCTGGTGCGATAAGTGCTGGGAGTAATGTTAGATTATCTTTAGCGTCTCACCTTAAGGCGAGAGAGAGAGAGAGAGAAAGAGTGTAGAGCTGCATGATTAATCTTTAAAAGATTTAGATTCAAACACCCACGCCATCTTATTCCTAAATGACAAAAACTTCACCCCTGAAGTTGCGGTTTGCTCTCACACGCGCAGCACGCTGCATTTGTCACGCGCGCCCAGTCACTATCCTACATTCAAATCTGATTGCGCTGCGAGAGAGCCATATCCATATGAAACTGCTTTACAATCACAATATTTACGTGTTACAAATATTCAAACGATTAACGTTACAGAAGTACTGAGATAAAAGTTTATAATTTGAGTAAACATTGACGGTAGTAGTCAAAACAGATGCAGTCCGTATCTTCTTTGTGTTCAGAATTTACAACATGTAGGCTATACAATGAGCGAGTGCATCATGATTACTTTTTTTTTTGTTTTCAAACCGTGTTTTTGTCTTATCTTGAATCACTACGTTAAGCCTGTAATAAGCGTTAATACTTGGACTTCTAGACTGGTCGGCATATCGCAGCTGCTGCAGAGTAGCCCAATGTCTGCGTGACTCGTCATAGACATAAACAGAGAAAAGTAGCTCCGGCAACAATGTTCTTCCGCAAAACGTTCTGTTTAGCAGTTCTGTTTATTAACTGCTAGAGCGCCGATTTATCCAGTAGTGAAATAAGTAAAGTCTTAAATTATGAATTAATCATTCAAACCATTTTAAAAGATAATCTGTTCTATACACATTTTACATGTGTGTTCAAGCATATTCTACCCCTTCTGATAGGGTATTCTTCACTGTTGGAGATACGATAAGCAAGGAGAGGTCCTAAAGTAGCCTATTATAGAAAATGCAGAATTTTTTTTCCTTCAGATTTTTTTTTTTTTTGCAGAAATTGCTTAATAATATGTCAAATTTGTGTACATTGCCAGTCTGTTAAACTCATTTGTCAAGTACTATAAGAAATAAACACAAAAAGGATTGTGGATTTTTCTCTTACTATTATTTTTTAATGAATGGGAACCGGAACCTGAATCGTTTGGCAGAACCAGAATCGGAACCGGAAAATTTCTCACGATTCCCAACCCTAATTAGCCTATATCTGTATTTTTATAATTATAATCTGTTAATATGATTATGCTATTTAGTGGGATTTATGTTTTGGGGACTGTTATCCCAATTTAACCAGTCAAATTGCCATGATCAGACTTGGCAGGCTTTGCTCAACTCGCTCGACGTTCATGGAGTCAGCCTGTGGCTGATTTGCGAGTATAACTCGTTGCCTGAGACTCTCGCTAATTGTTTTCTTATTATGAATATAATGCCATCCCTTTATTCTTGTGTATGGTGTTTTGGGGACTATTATCCCGAACAAACCAGTCAAATGGCCGTGATCAGACTGACAGTTTACAGATGCTTGCTGAACGCTCATCCAGTCAGCCGCAGCTAACATAAAATAACCTGATCCTGTTTGATCATGCTGTGCGACTGTTCTGACTTGTCCAATTTTCAGCATCAATTTTGCATCTTGCATCAAAATCCTGTCTATTAATTTTATGCATTTAGTGTATAGTGTGTCTAAAATAAAAATAGTTTTATATACAGGTTTGTGGCTCTTAATTTCTTTGTATTAATTAACCACCAGTAAACTTATGTCCACTGTTCTTTTTTTTTATAAATATAGGATTTGTATCACATCTATGTTCATTATAGTCGAATCGAGAGTCAAATCAAAATCGAAAATCGAATCGAAAAGCAAAATCGAATCCAACAGAGCTTGCAAATCAAAATCGAAATTGAACATGTGAATCGATACCCAGCCCTAATTATGAATATGATGTCATACATTCATTTTTGTGTATGATTGACGTTTTGGGAACTGTTATTCCGATTAAACCAGTCAAATGTGCCGTGATCGACTGGCAGCTTAGAGATGCTTGCTGGACGCTCATCCAGTCAGCGAGGCTGATCTGCGAGAATAATGTGTTGACCGACACGATTGCTACAAGGAAATAAATTGTTTCCTTATTATGAATATAATCTCATGCATTTATTATTTTGTACGATTGGTGTTTTGGGGACTGTTATCCCAATTAAACCAGTCAAATGGACATGATCAGACTGGCAGCTACTGACGCTTTGCTCGGCTCATGGAGTCAGCCGCGGGTGATCAGCGAGTATAATGTGTTGCCTGACTCTCTCGCTGCAAAAAAAAAAAAAAAAAATTTTTATAAAGAACATAATCTCATATAATCTATCAATTTATTTCCTTGTAGCGAGAGTTTCAGGCAAAGCGTTTTACTCGCTGATCAGCCGTGGCTGACTGGATGAGCGTCCAGCAAGCGTCTGTAAGCTGCCAGTCTTATAACTGCACATTTGACTGGTTTAATTGAGGTAACAGTCCCTAAAATACTAATCATACACAAGAACAGAAGCATGACATTATATTGATAAGAAAACAATTTATTTTCTTGTAGCGAGAGTGCCAGGCAACATGTTATACTCGCTGATCAGCCGCGGCTGACTCTATGAGCGTCAAGCGAGTCGAGCAAAGCCTGCCATTCTGATCATGGCCATTTGACTGGTTAAATTGGGATAACAGTCCCCAAAACATCAATCCTACTAAATAACAATCACATCAACAGATGCATAATAAATTAGCAATAAAGAGGAACACAAAACACAAAAACTGTCAAAAATCAATGGTTTCTGAAACTTGCCAAAGGCAGACTGACAGACAACTATAGCCAGCTACTGACAGGTCACGTGACATGTCAGTGGCGACTCCTGCCAGCCAGTTGAAGATTGAACCCCCACTCAGAAAGGTTGAGAACCATTGCCTTAACATATAATCTATTATAAATTCTACAAGTTTGTTACATGTACAACAATAAATATAATAGAACAATATTGTATTTATAAATATTGGGAAAAGATTCCTATGAATAGCAAATTCTGTATCGAAATTCTCTTTTTTTTCAGAGATGTATAGTATGCAAAGTTTGCAAATATTCAGTATGGAACGATGACATAACAGAGCATACTTTCATAATTTCTCATACTCATGTTGTTCCGAAACCTGTATGACTTTCCTCTGTAGAACACACAAGATGATATTAGTTTAAATGTTTTTTAGCCCATACACTGAAAGTCAGTGAGCATTTTAAGGGATGCTTTAAATGTACATATATAGACGCTTTGCCATGGTGATGAGCTGGCCCAAAGTTAACTTCCGTTCTGTTCGTTTATTAGTGTTTACTGGATAATATGGCATTGACTACAAATGCAGTGAAAGTTAAGGTGATGAGCAGGTTGTTGAGCTGTGGGGTGCAACCTGACCTAGGGAGCAAACCTAGTTTTTAAAAATAAAAATGTCAAGGTTTGAGGGAGACGGCGATATTAAAATAGCCTATGTTTATCTGATCTGAGTGGTGAACCGGTACAGTGTTTCCCATACATTTATTAGTGGCAGCCCACCCCATTATCAGTGCTGACCGCCTCATATTGATTTCCGTGTTTTTAACAATTTAAGATGGGAAAAGTTGTAATTAACTGCAGAGTTGCGTGCAGCGCATATTCGCACGCTCTCTCTCTCTCGCAAACATTGACAGCAGACCAGTGTGTTTATTCAATGGTTAGTATCATAAACAGCGCTGCACAGATCCATCCAACATGCTGTCAATGTGGAGACCCACATTAAAAAAAGGTTAGCAAGCATGTAAGAAGCCTAGCTAATAAGGAGAGCTATGTTAACCTTTTCAAACCCCGCCGTCGCGCTCGCCACAGTTTTTTAACACTGCGGTAAATCAGACACGTCGGTAGAAAAACATCTTGTCTCCAGTTTTTGTGTACAGGTCTGGTAGTGTCACATTTCTGTTTGGCCAGGTAACATTTATTTTCTTTGACTGGCAAAAAATAGCAGCTACTAAGGTTATTTACTTGTTATGGAATGTCTCCACAAGTCTGCCGGAAGTTAAGTTTGGGCCAGATGAATGCACATGCGCAGTACCGTTTGTTTATGTTGTCACTTCTGAAAGCGTCTATACCAGATATCTTTTTACTGTTTCTATCCCCAAGCAACCCAAGAGGTGGAGAAAATGAGGCAAAACATCATGAAGTATGATGTCATACTCACTCCCTCTACCAATACCAGCTGTGTACTGCCGATAAAAGCCATGTTGACTTTAGTTGCCTCTTCTCTAAATACAGAGATGAGTTCCTCCAGACGACGCTGTTTCACTGGCACAGGAACATCATCTTGCAGCCGATGATACGCATGGGTTTTCTAAAAAATAAAATAAAATAAAAAATCCATTGTCATTGTAATAAATGTTGTTTTATTTTTTCAATATTAAAATACTTTTTTTTGTATCCCTGTTTTTAATACTTCTACTACTACTTTTAATACTTTTCTACTAGAGATTGCTGGGATTTCAATTTTATTCTTAAACTTTATGTTTGGTACCAATTCTTTTGAACTAATGGATTTAACTGCAGGTTATAGGGCCTACTTATTAGCACCAGCAAATAAATGTATCTAATATGACCATCAATGACCAGACTGATGTTATCGTGCACTTGCACTGCCTGCCACAGTATAGCTGTCACAGTCTGCGTCTGAAACCGTCCTGTCTGCGTCTACTGCACTCCACTTCCCAGGATCCTCTTGTCTCCTCATTTGAACTCACTCCCTCATCAGCCACCTGTTCCTCGTCTTGCTCATCTGTTTCACCTGTCTTCACATTGTTATGTTTGATTCTTGCCTGTATTTAGTTCAGTTCAGTTCAGTTAGTCTTTGTCAGTCAATGTTGAAAGTTACCCTGTGTTGCACCCTGTCTTCCTGTCTTCTTGCCTGTAATTGGAATTAAATATTATCTTCGTTTGAATCTGGACTCCTCCTGTTCCTCAGCCTGCACCACACCGTGACAGATTGACCGAACCAGTGTTGCAGCATTGGTATTCTCCTCACCCCAGCTCAAACTCTGTTCAATGTGTTCCAAGATGGACACCCTATTGAGGAGTATGTCGCCAGTTTCCTGGAACTCTCTGCTAGGGTAAACTGGTCAGATGATATCTTAAAAACTGTCTTTTGGCTGGGTTTGGATAATCATCTGTACCAGCAAGCCCCAGCAGTGTTTCCAGGAACCCTCTCCTGTTACCTGGACCATTTGTTGTGGTTGAGTGGGTCAGCCTTCACCGTTGGTGAGGCTGAAGATAACAGCACCACTCAACCACACACACCCGCCATCCAAACAAGCACAGATACAAGTACGATACAAGTTTGAGGTCGTATAGGGAAAAATAACTAACGTTATTATACTGACGTATAGATCTCCCGCTTAATGTTTTTGAAAACTCCACCTACTTTGCTCTGGCATAACCCAGCGGCCAGAGCTGCACATTCCGCGTCCTGTGTGAAAGGCCCCTAATGACGTAAAATCCTCACCAATGGAACTAGTAGTGGCATCAACGTGAATATTAAAAAAAAAAAATCACCAACAAATAATATATTGGGAAAATAGAAACAAAGTGAAGTCCATAATGAAAAAAAATTCAGTTAAAGGGTTAGTTCAATATTTTATACTTATACCATGGTCTGGGTGAATACGCGATTCTGATTGGCTGCAGAGTGTCCGTTAAAAAGTGATAGAGGACACCTAGTAAAGTAGTTCTGGTGAAACTGCCTGTTTGCCATTCGAAATTAATAAATAAATGCACTGCCTACAACAGCTGTGAGTAACCATAGCAACAGGCAGTCACATGCTCTATCATCTAACGTTAAGTATTATAGCCTAATACAACAATGAGCGACTTCGTGTTATTTCTTTTAACATTTATGGAGAATATGGCAACTTTGACGACTGGTATGCTGCTGAAGAAAGAAAAAAATGTAAATAAAACGGAGAAACGACCAAAAGAGATAACACCGGGAGAATTGAATCAAATAGAGGACGAAAAAGATGAGATCAACACGAAAAAAAAAAAATACAAAATGGGCAGTAATACACTCAGAGACTTTATTGTTCAGAAAGAAATTGACTCCAGCTTTAAAAATTACACCACCGCTGCTCTGCTTCATTGAACTCTATTGGTCACGACGGAACTTGCAACCATAGTTGGCTAACGATGCTTTCGGGAAACGCACCCCTGAATGAGACCCTGCGGGAGTTTTACGCAGCTTTCCAGACAGCCAAGGCAGGAGGAGAGTAACGTTACAGCGTTTCAAGCCTAAGGAGTCTGAGGCAAATGACCCTCTCTTTGATCTGATTAATTTATTGCCCTCTATAACGTTAAGCGCAAATCGCTGGAGTTCAGAACTAATTGTTTTTTTATTGTTGTTTGATTCATTGTTTTTTATGTATAATAAAAAAATAACTATGCCTACCTTTGTGTTTCATGAAAAAAAAATGCATTTTTGAACCTGAAGGGTTCTACAAGCTGAGCGGACTATAAATATCTCCGGTTGCTAAATAAACCGTCAGGCAAGTTATTATTTGTGTTTTATTTGGCAAGTGACCATGGTATAAGCAGGTAAATGCCCTCCGAGGTGTCCATTGTCAGGTTTTAATGGACTGAAGGGGGTCGCACACCGGACGCGCAGCGCCGCGCCGCGCCGCGTCACGTCGCGTCTAGGACAACTTATGGCGTTCCGATAGGCTCTTTAATATGACTTTGCAACATGCACTCGTCTCAATGAACGTGACGTCTGCGTTTGCGGAACGTGACGTCTGCGTCTGCCGAACCTCTCGTCTGCGTCTGCCACATCACTCTTTCGTGTGCCGAACGTCTCGTCTGCGTGTGCCGAACGTCTCGTCTGCCGAGCACATTTCACGCATTTATTCATTCTTTATTATTTCCCCCGACTTATCTTCAGTTGTATTTTATTAGCGATTAGGTGATTTTTTACCTTGCTTATGTAAAGCGTTTTATTCCAAATAGTAAATATGAATTTACCCAAATTATGTTAAAACTTTTGTTTGCCATTGTTTCTTGTCAACATATCCACAGTTATGAAGAAATCATAAAAAGTTGTTCTAGTGTGTATATTTACCACTAGGAGTCTCTTGACCAGCACAAAATAACGTAGGGCTAATTGTAAACATTTGGGCTTATTTAACTAACATAAATATTATTTGTAATTTGTAATATTCGTAATGTTTAATTTTAGAGTTGTAATATTTAGTTTTAGAGTTTCGCCGAAGTTTGATTGACAGTCGATCTGACTTTTAACAGAACATAAAACAGTTACACCTCAAAAGAGAAAGGCGATCACAGTTTATTATTATTAGGCTATTAATTATTATTATTTAGACTATGTCTTTGCTGGTGCCTAAAAACATTTAGATTTGTAACAGGGCTAAATAAATAAACAAACAAATGATGATCTTCAGAAAAGTATGATTTATTTCTCCTCCCGCTCTTCAATTGTTTGTTTAAATTAAGTGTTTTTACCTTGCTTATGCATGTATTTTTTCAAATAGGCCTAGTAAATATTAATTCACACAAATTACCTTATTAAAACCTTTTGTTTGACATTGTTTCTTGTCAAAATTTCCAAATAAGAAGATGAAATGAAGAAGAATATGCAATATATCGTATTAACACCATTAACACCACCATTCTGTTTATTTTCAAATATACTGTTTTTTTCTCAAAGTGTGGGGCTAACCCCACTGGTGGGGAATAGAAACATGACATCTCTATTAATTCCTTTATTTATTGAGCATAAACTCAAAACCAAACAACGACACAATTGGGTTATTTCTTCTTTGGGTGTACATAAACATCATAAAATATCATACGCAATAGGACCGCTTTTAGTCTACGCATATTTGCTACTGTGCTAGTCTGTGTGCATTCGGGTTGAAATACCGACCAGGATAGAAAAACATGAACACAAGTCCTATAGATGACAGACGCAGACGTCATGTTCATTGAGACGAGTGCATGTTGCAAAGTCATATTAAAGTATGGTATGGCGTTCCGATAGGCTCTTTAATATAACTTTGCAACATGCACTCGTCTCAATGAACGTCTCACTCGACGTCTTATTTTTTTTTTATTCTGCTATTTATTTCTATTCAACTTTTTTTTTTTTTTTTTTTTTTTTTTTTTTTTTTTTGAAATGCTGAGAACAGGGTAAACAATACAACATAATACAAAAGAGAAAGCATACATCACATAATAACAAACAAACAATAAGGGAGACAATAAAAAAAATAAATAAATAAAAAAGAAGTAGGGCAGTTAAATCACTTAAAAAGGTTTCACATGAAGAGATTAAAGGCAGTGCAGATTCTAACAGTTCTTAAGGCTTTCAAATTAGTAGATGTGGAAATCACACTTAAATAATTTTCTATCTCTTTTAAGAAGACAGAGAAAAAAGGTTTACAGTTTGAAAATTTGCATTTGTGAATGTAAAATTTGCTTAAGAAGAGAATTAAATTAATAACAAAACAGATATTTGCTTTTTTGGGGTCTGGGTGAAAATATCCAAATATAATGTTTCTCATCTGTATTGAAAAGCCTGGCCAAATCTTACATTTGATAAATACAACAATATCTTCCCAGAGCTTCTGAGTGTAGTGACATGACCAAAATAAGTGAACCACTGTTTCATTGGACTTCAAACAAAAAGAGCATGTTGGCTCAATGTCTGATTTAAATCTTTGTATAAATGTTTTAACAGGATAGAACCTGTGTATGAGCTTGAAGGAAATTTCTTTCACTTTATTTGTGATTTTCTATTCAACTTAAGACGCAGACGTGACGCTGACGTGACGTTGACCTCACGCAAATCACGCGTGGCAGTGAAGTGCCGAGTCAGACGTCACGCGTCATTCACGTGTGGCAGTATGGAAAGCCTTTAGGGCCAAATACACGCGAATTTTAACGCGTATTTCACGCGTATTTCACGCGTGAAATACACGTGAAATACACGTGAAATACGCGTTGATTATGTCACGCGTATTTCACGCGTATTTCACGTGTATTTTACGCGTATTTTACGTGTATTTTACGCGTGAAATACGCGTTGATTATGTCACGCGTATTTCACGCGTAAAATACACGTAAAATACGCGTAAAATACACGTGAAATAGGCTACGCGTGAAATACGCGTGACATAATCAGTATGAACGGGTCGGTGTCATTGGCTGCTGAAGACTTAGGTCTAACCATTTCTGTGAGTTTAGAGGGGTGACTAGGCTACCACCAGATTACATTCTATAGATCAGTTTATTCCGGTTTTGTGTGTGTGTGTGTGTGTGTGTGTGTGTGAGAATAACCTATATGAATAATAGGCTATATTTAAATAGCGGTTTTATGACAATTTAGATAAAAATAAAATTAACTTGTTTTTCTCCTCTCATGCCTTTTTGTAAATAAGCACATTATTGGAGATTTTAGCTTTAACATCAAAGCATTAACGTGTGTGGGGAATTCAGTTACAGTGGAGGTAACCAGGTTTATGATCACTGCAGGTTTAAGATACAGACCACTGTTATCAATATCTGTCTTATCTGTCAATATCTGGAAAACAACGTGAGCTTTTGTTGTGCTTACACTGACAGCTATAGCAAGCAGGGGGCGCTTATTCAAACCTTTTTATTCTGAAATTGGGCACTCAGACAAATTGTAATTAGGTATACACGTGCTATTATCAATTTAAAGAAATTTAATGGCTTAACATATATTTAAGGCTTTGAGGATTAGAATGGGAGCTTGTGCTCAGGTCAGGACAGGTGTAAGAACCTTGGTAGCCTATGTCACCTTGGTATTGGTATTAAAGCAATTTATCTGTAAAAATTATTAGACACTTTGGTAAAACACCATATAACATTTAAGTAAACATATAAACATAAAAATCAGTGATGTAACTTTGTTTTAAAAAGTGGGTGGGACAGGTGGGGTGGGGGTTGCTAATAAAATGCTAAATCAGATTTATGTAGGCCACAATAACATTACGACGTAGACGTACGTGCAAAAGGGGGCAATTTTGGTAAAAAATATTTGTTCATAAAAATGCAATCTATCTATTTTCTTTGGGCTACAAGAAAAGGAAATAGGAGGATATTTAATTGTGGTAGCAGTAAAATACTTCTGCTGTCAGGAAAGCCAAATCAAGTTCTTACACCTGTCCTGACCTGCAGCACAAGCTCCCATTCTAATCCTGAAAGCCTTAAATATATGTTAAGCCATTAAATTTCTTTAAATTGATAATATCACGTGTATACCTAATTACAGTTAGGTAATTGTCCATACCTGACCTGAGCACAAGCTCCCATTCTAATCCTAAAAGCCTTAAATAACATATTTAAATACATTAAGTCATTAAATTCCTTGATAATATCACCTGTATACCTAATTACAATTTGTCTGAGTGCCCAATTTCAGAATAAAAAGGTTTGAATAAGCGCCCCCTGCTTGCTATAGCTGTCAGTGTAAGCACAACAAAAGCTTACGTTGTTTTCCAAAGACAGATATTGATAACAGTGGTCTGTATCTTAAACCTGCAGTGATCATAAACCTGCATTGGTTACCTCCACTGTAACTGAATTCCCCACACACGTTAATGCTTTGATGTTAAAGCTAAAATCTCCAATAATGTGCTTATTTACAAACAGGCATGAGAGGAGAAAAACAAGTTAATTTTATTTTTATCTAAATTGTCATAAAACTGCTATTTAAATATAGCCTATTATTCATATAGGTTACACAAAAAAAACTGAATATAGAATGTAAACTGGTGGTAGACTAGTCTATGAAAGGTACACCCCTCTAAGCTCACAGAAATGGTTAGACCTAAGTCTTCAGCAGCCAATGACACCGACCCGTTCATACTAATTTTTAACGCGTATTTCACGCGTATTTCACGTGTATTTTACGTGTATTTTACGCGTGAAATACGCGTGACATAATCGCGTATTTCACGCGTAAAATACGCGTAAAATACACGTAAAATACACGTAAAATACACGTGAAATACGCGTTAAAATTCGCGTGTATTTGGCCCTAAAGGCTTTCCATATGGCAGTGAAGTTATTTATTGTTACACGTATTTAACACGCTATCCACAGTACAGCACGGCTCAGTGAAGAGAGTGTAGGCCAATCGTATGGCGTTCCGATAGGCTCTTTAATATGACTTTGCAACATGCACTCGTCTCAATGAACATGACGTCTGCGTCTGTCATCTATAGGACTTGTGTTCATGTTTTTCTATCCTGGTCGGTATTTCAACCCGAATGCACACAGACTAGCACAGTAGCAAATATGCGTAGACTAAAAGCGGTCCTATTGCGTATGATATTTTATGATGTTTATGTACACCCAAAGAAGAAATAACCCAATTGTGTCGTTGTTTTGTTTTGAGTTTATGTTCAATAAATAAAGGAATTAATAGAGATGTCATGTTTCTATTCCCCACCACCAGTGGGGTAAGCCCCACACTTTGAGAAAAAAACAGTATATTTGAAAATAAACAGGTGGTGTTAATGGTGTTAATACGATATATTGCATATTCTTCTTCATTTCATCTTCTTATTTGGAACTTTTGACAAGAAACAATGTCAAACAAAAGTTTTAATAAGGTAATTTGTGTGAATTAATATTTACTAGGCCTATTTGAAAAAATACATGCATAAGCAAGGTAAAAACACTTAATTTAAACAAACATAATTGAAGAGCGGGAGGAGAAATAAATCATACTTTTCTGAAGATCATCATTTGTTTGTTTATTTATTTAGCCCTAATTTATTTATATAGGCTATTCACTTTTCATAACAGAAGCATAGCCTACGCTGTTTCGTTTGTCTCGATTTTTGTTTTTGTTTTTTTTTTTTGCATACTTTGTATTACAAATGTTCTGCAGATATAGGCAACTGAACATTTAATTATAAAAAAAAGTTTATTATAGTAAAGTAAATGAAGGGTTTAGCCTAAGGTTTGTTTGTTTGTTTTTTTTCTACAAATTTACTCATATAGTGTGAAGATGTCAGAATCTGGAAGGACAAATGTTAAAGAGGATAGGGTGGGAAGTGGGAATAGAAGAGAAGAGGCTTCGATGACGAGGTTAAGGGTGGGACACTGTTTGCTGATCAAAACACCAAAGGTGATAGGGAAGCACCTCTAAATAATGTAATGTGTTTTGTGCTTTGGGGATATTGTCTTGGTAATTAATTAATGAGACTGATTGAGAAATGAGGAACACCGGGGCGGGAGTGGTGGATTGGGAGACGGGGAGAGGAAGAAGGGATATAGGGAACCAAAGAGACAGTGGTAGGGGAGCCCAGACACCGTGTGGCGAACAGGACGGCGGTACTCACCTTTTGTTTGGGAGGGGGGTGTCGTTCGCGGTCGGTTAGGGCCGCCGGCGATGAAGATAGACAGAGAGTGGGTATGGGAAAAGATTATATAGATGGGAGGGTAGGAGTGCCGTCGTCGCTACTGTTCATATCCTGAATGCTGATATCATTGTATCATAAGAGCCGGCAACGTGAGCGTTAAAGTGACGACATACTGTGGCGATTGCTCGTATTCCCCTAAACTGGACGGTGCGTGGCTTCCTCAACCCCCTCTCCCTCCCCCCCCACCGAACGGGAGGAGCGGGACGTCGCCGTGGGCGAGCTAAGTGATGTGTTGTTTGGATGTTTTTAAAACCTGTTATATTTATTAAACTGAAGTAGTGAATAAAGTTATAGAGGGGGGTAGTAAGAGTGAGTTAGACTAAACTGAGAAGGTTTAGGGAACCGCCGTGTGTACCCATTTTGTTGCACCTGCATGAATTTGAGGTTTTAAAAGATTTGAAGTGTCACTGTAACTTTGGGGTGTTGTTGCCATGCCATGATGTGAGTGAATGCACGTAGTACACTGTGTAGTTCTACGGCTTTTTAGGTTGAGTTGAGCTTGTCCTTCTGGTCCCCTCTGTTAATAAAACTGCTAATTTTGATTGAAGTTGGTGGTGAGCTGTCTTTCTTTGCCAGACCACACTGGCTTAATAAAGGTGGTGGCAGCAGCCTATTAGTAAAACAAATATTACACTGGTGGCAGCGGTGGGACGTTTGGATCCCTTATGCAGGACCAGGAAGGGGATAGCACACCATCAGCTTCTCGTGATAGGGTGCCAGTGGGGCAAGGTTCAAGAATGGCAGCAACACGACCAGTTTTTATGCCTGAAACATTTACAGGAGTCAATCGTGATTGGTCAGATTGGATAGGACAATTTGAAATGGCTGCTGAGGTGAATGGCTGGGATGACAGCTTGAAATTGAAGTTTCTGTCCTTATTGTTATCTGGTAGAGTTCGAGACATTTATTGTGGATTATCCGAGGAGTCCCGAAGCAGTTATGCAGTATTAAAAGCATCATTAGGGAGGTGTTTGGAGCCGTGTGATAGTGATGATTGGAACCGGGCCAGTTTTTTAGCCCGTCGGCGATTGCATAGCGAGACTGTAAGGGAGTTTGGGAATGCTTTGCGTCGTTTAATTACTAAAGCTTACCCCTCGGCTGATAATAATACACGTGATCTATTTGCTCGTGACCATTTTATAGAACACGTGGGGAGTGGGGATTTGCGTGTCCAACTTCGCAGTGCAAAACCATCCACCTTAGAAGAGGCTGTTAATTTGGCTTCTGAATTAGAACTAATTCGAAGTTTGGAGCGTAACTGCTCTGTTGCAGATACCAAAGTGCGAGTGGTGGCTGAAAGTGTTGCAGACAATAAACAAATGGAAACACTTTTGGGAGTGGTTGAAGGGCTGAGACAGGAAGTAAAAGCGTTGCAGCAGACAGTTCAGTCACTACAGGCTTGTGTTGAAAGGCCACCATCGGTGAGGCGAAATGTTGCTCCTGAGACTTGGGGACAGATAGGCGGGGCTACGGATCGGTCCTCTCGGGATCGGGAGGCTTGTTGGGAGTGTGGGTGTAACCGCCATTTACGACGGAATTGTCCCTATTTGCAGGGAAACTAGAGGGGGCGGACACAGAGGGCCAAATGTCTGCCCCCTCATTAGTGAAGTCCACGAGATTGGCCCTGTGTAACCAACCCAGCTCTGGAGTGTATCTCAATGCTAAAATAGGTGGGTCTGATGTACATTTGTTATTGGATACGGGGGCGCAGGCCTCTATTATCCCTAAGCATGTATGGTTACAGTTAACCGAGGGAGGGTGTCAATTGTTTGATTATGAGGGGGAAGCTTCAGCTGCTAATGGGGGCACTATGTACATAATAGGCCGGTGGCAAATTATTTGTCAGTTTGGTTCCCTAGCGTTAATAAACGAGTTTCTTGTAGCAGATATATCTACTCCCGATATTTTGCTGGGGATGGATTTTCTGCTGAAGTATGGGGCAATCATTGATTTGAGGGAAAAGTGCTGTTTAGTCATGGGCAGGAAGTTCCCCTTAATTTTACCAGTTGATGCTTGTCAGCCCAAGGTTGTTACTGTTCAAACAGACTCCATAATACAGCCACGGAGTGAAGCTATTATTGCTGGGGTGGTGGAAGGGCTCCTTGCAGGACCAGTTGCTGGGATGGTGGAGCCCGCCTCCTCTGTATTAAAACACTGTGACCTGTTAGTGGCTAGAGTTGTCTGTAATGTGGGGCAAGGGATTATTCCTGTTAGAGTGATTAATGTAACAGAGAATCCGCTCACTCTTAGGCAGGGGACAAAGATTGGGACCTTGTCTACCGAGGTAGTAGTTGGGTCTGAAGCAGTGGCGTTCAGCCAACAGAATGAGTTGGAGGTGCCGGGAGGGTGGTCTGTGGATGTTCTCTTAATGCAGCTAGGGCTAGATAAAAAGGGACTGTCTATGAATGAAATGCAGGCCATTCGGGAGGTGTTGGTGCAGTACTCTTCAGTGTTTAGCACCGGAGGTAATGATCTAGGGCGAACCCACTTGACCTTGCATCAGATTAATACCGGGGATGCAAAGCCGATTAAGATACCTCCACGTCGGGTTCCGTTGCATTTGCAAGAAGAGGTACATGATCATATTAAGCAAATGCAAGAAAATGGGATCATACAGCCCTCATGCAGTCCATGGGCCGCTCCGGTTGTCCCAGTGAGAAAGAAGGATGGTAGTTTGCGCTTTTGCGTAGACTACCGGAAGCTGAATGATGTTACCGTTAAAGATGCCTACCCCCTCCCTCGAATAGATGATGCCCTAGATTGTTTGACTAACGCAAAATTGTTCTCTACCCTGGACCTTGCCAGTGGTTACTGGCAGGTAGAGGTAGATGGTAAAGATAAGTGCAAGACTGCTTTTTCCACAAGACATGGGCTATTTGAATTTAATGTCTTAAGTTTCGGTCTGTGTAACTCACCTAGTACCTTTCAGCGCTTAATGGATTTGGTTTTAGCAGACTTGCAATGGACTACGTGTTTAGTATATTTGGATGACATTATAGTGTTTGGGCGTTCGTTTCAGGAACATTTATCGAGGTTGGGGGAGATATTGGCTAAATTGAAGGCTGCAAATCTGAAGGTAAAACCTTCTAAGTGTGATTTGTTTTCCTCCCGTGTGCAGTATTTAGGGCATGTCATTTCTGCCGAAGGAATAATGGCTGACCCTGTAAAGGTGGAAGCAGTGAGGGGGTGGCCTACCCCTAGGACGCAGACTGAAGTGAGGAGCTTTTTAGGTTTGGCATCTTATTATAGACGGTTCGTAAGAGGGTTTGCAGACATAGCACGCCCATTGCATCAGCTGACTGAGAAGGGGAGGAGGTTTAGGTGGAGTGAGGAGTGTCAGGTAGCCTTCAATCAGTTGAAGACTAGGTTAATTACTTCCCCCGTGCTCGCTTATCCTGACCCACAGAAAACTTTTATATTGGATACTGATGCCAGTGATGTGGGGGTAGGAGCTGTGTTGTCACAAGAAGAGGGTGGGCTGGAACGCGTAATTGCTTACGCCAGTCGGGCCCTTACTAAAGAGGAACGCAAGTATGCTACTACAAAGAAAGAGTTGTTGGCAATGGTGACTTTCACAAAGTACTTTAAGCATTTTTTGCTTGGTAAAGAGTTTGTGTTGCGCACAGACCATAACTCCTTAAGATGGTTGCACAACTTCCAGGGCTTAGAGGGACAGCTAGCTCGATGGGTTGAGCAATTGGCAACTTTTCATTATAAAATTGTACACCGTTCTGGAAAGCAGCATGGCAATGCGGATGCCTTGTCGCGACTACCAGCCTACGGAGAAGCGAAGGAGAAGGAAGGCCCTAGTCAGGGACCAGCTATATCAGTGTGTGCTGTTAAGGAGGGCCCCCAGGGGGTACAGAAGAAAACTAATGTTGGGGTGGGGGATGATTTAGCACAGGCCCAGCGAGATGACCCAGAATTGGCCCTCTTAATTAATCTTAGACAGGACCCAAATGATAATGCTGCGGAAATACAACAGAATGTTGCCCTGAAGAAGTATAGTTCCGTTTGGGATCAATTGCAGTTGCGAGACCAGCGGTTGGTACGAGTGCCCCCTCCTTACACAGATGCATCCTCAAAAGTACAGGTGGTTCTCCCTAAGGCACTGGTAGCATCGGTGTTAAATCAACTGCATAGTTCGGTAACGGGAGGACATTTGGGTATTCAAAAATTGCAAGAGAAAGTAAGAGATCGTTTCTATTGGCCAGGTTGGTTTGCAGATGTAAGACAATGGTGCAGGCAATGTGCAGATTGTGCTTCACGAAAGACGCATGGAAAGGCCCCTTGTGCTCCAATGCATTCCTTAGTTACATCTCGTCCTCATGAACGTATTGCTTTGGACATTTTGGGGCCTTTACCTGAGACGCCAAGGAAGCATAAATACATCCTTGTTGTAAGTGATTACTTTTCTAAATGGACCGAGGCATTTCCCCTTCCCAACCAGGAGGCACAGTCAGTGGCTTGTGTCCTGGTGGAGGAGTGGATATGTCGCTTTGGCACTCCTCGTAGTATTCATTCAGATCAGGGGCGAAATTTTGAGTCTGCTCTGTTTAAGGAATTGTGCCGACTGCTGGATATGAGTAAGACTCGTAGCTCCCCATACCATCCCCAATCGAATGGTTTGGTGGAGCGGTTTAATCGAACTTTGTTGTCCATGTTGAGTTTGTTTGTTAATGAGAACCAATCTAATTGGGACCGCCTATTGCCATATGTGTTGATGGCTTATCGGAGTAGTGTGCATGCCAGTACAGGGTTTACACCTTACAAGATCTTGTTTGGACAAGAAATAGTTCTTCCTCTGGACGTGATGCTGAATGTAGGTTATCCTGAGAAGTTTGTGTCTGCCAATGAGTATGTGACTGGGTTGGCAGACACATTATCCACAGTGGTAGAAGCAGTAAAGAAACATCAGGCCAAAGCCTCAGGACAGCAGAAGGGGTCATTTGATCTCCGGGCTAATTTTCAGTTTTATTCTGTGGGGGAATTGGTGTGGGTACGGAATAAGGCAAAGAAAAAAGGCATTTGCCCAAAATTGCAGAGGCGTTACAGAGGCCCTTATAAAGTTGTGGAACGCGTTTCTGATGTATTGTATCGCTTGGTGTTAGGAGATGGGGGGGCAGAGATTGTGGTGCATTTTAATAGAATTAAACCATATGTTCTCCCTTCTCTCTCAGAAACGGCAGCACCCTTGGTCCTTCCGCAGGATGGAGCTGAGTCCCAATGTTTAAGTCAGAGGGTGGCCTGTCCGTTGGATGTCCCTTTGGGGGGCAGTTGGGTGCATCAAAGAGCACTTCTTCCTGCACAGCTCTCTCGAAAGGTGGAAACTGCAAAGGAAGAGTCTGCTTCAGAGGCTACTGGTCTTGTACAACAGACTGTTCAAGAGGCGGATAATCAACCAAAGGACCCTGACGGACTGCAGGGTGGCGCTACGGGGGCAATGCATCAGCCAAAGTTACAACGGCCAGTGCGAGACCGGCGTCAACCAGGGTGGACACGGGACTATGAGATGGACTCAGTATGACTCAGGGACGAGTCTGTTCCATTAGGGGAGGGGATAGTGTAATGTGTTTTGTGCTTTGGGGATATTGTCTTGGTAATTAATTAATGAGACTGATTGAGAAATGAGGAACACCGGGGCGGGAGTGGTGGATTGGGAGACGGGGAGAGGAAGAAGGGATATAGGGAACCAAAGAGACAGTGGTAGGGGAGCCCAGACACCGTGTGGCGAACAGGACGGCGGTACTCACCTTTTGTTTGGGAGGGGGGTGTCGTTCGCGGTCGGTTAGGGCCGCCGGCGATGAAGATAGACAGAGAGTGGGTATGGGAAAAGATTATATAGATGGGAGGGTAGGAGTGCCGTCGTCGCTACTGTTCATATCCTGAATGCTGATATCATTGTATCATAAGAGCCGGCAACGTGAGCGTTAAAGTGACGACATACTGTGGCGATTGCTCGTATTCCCCTAAACTGGACGGTGCGTGGCTTCCTCAACCCCCTCTCCCTCCCCCCCCACCGAACGGGAGGAGCGGGACGTCGCCGTGGGCGAGCTAAGTGATGTGTTGTTTGGATGTTTTTAAAACCTGTTATATTTATTAAACTGAAGTAGTGAATAAAGTTATAGAGGGGGGTAGTAAGAGTGAGTTAGACTAAACTGAGAAGGTTTAGGGAACCGCCGTGTGTACCCATTTTGTTGCACCTGCATGAATTTGAGGTTTTTAAAAGATTTGAAGTGTCACTGTAACTTTGGGGTGTTGTTGCCATGCCATGATGTGAGTGAATGCACGTAGTACACTGTGTAGTTCTACGGCTTTTTAGGTTGAGTTGAGCTTGTCCTTCTGGTCCCCTCTGTTAATAAAACTGCTAATTTTGATTGAAGTTGGTGGTGAGCTGTCTTTCTTTGCCAGACCACACTGGCTTAATAAAGGTGGTGGCAGCAGCCTATTAGTAAAACAAATATTACAATAATAATAATTAATAGCCTAATAATAATAAACTGTGATCACCTTTCTCTTTTGAGGTGTAACTGTTTTATGTTCTGTTAAAAGTCAGATCGACTGTCAATCAAACTTCGGCGAAACTCTAAAACTAAATATTACAACTCTAAAATTAAACATTACGAATATTACAAATTACAAATAATATTTATGTTAGTTAAATAAGCCCAAATGTTTACAATTAGCCCTACGTTATTTTGTGCTGGTCAAGAGACTCCTAGTGGTAAATATACACACATGCTAGAACAACTTTTTATGATTTCTTCATAACTATGGATATAACTCCTTAGCTTGCTTATTAATACAGTATCCCCACACACAAACACACAGAGTAGCCTACACATACACTACTACGTATGTAACATTTGTCTTGTAGATTAGACTAGTCTGGGTGCGCTGTGCATTTAGAATTTAACGCTTTCACTGTGATTTAGTCGGTTTATATCATTTAATATAGTTAAAGAGTGAGCCAATGAATGAAATGAAATGAGTCGCTCGCTGCGTGAGGAGAGTATACGTAAACAGAGTCACCACTGGCGTAAACCAGAAAGAAATTTTAAGTATAATGAAATGGTCTCCATGCTAATAATAGTAGTAAGGCTTTCCTCTGTATTTTTTTGCCTATATTATTGGTGTCCCCTTCAAAATTTGCTCTTGAGAATTCTTATGTTTATTGTCCCCCCCCAACATTTTGATGAAATTTTCGCCCCTGATCTTGACAAGAAACAATGGCAAACAAAAGTTTAACATAATTTGGGTAAATTCATATTTACTATTTGGAATAAAACGCTTTACATAAGCAAGGTAAAAAATCACCTAATCGCTAATAAAATACAACTGAAGATAAGTCGGGGGAAATAATAAAGAATGAATAAATGCGTGAAATGTGCTCGGCAGACGAGACGTTCGGCACACGCAGACGAGACGTTCGGCACACGAAAGAGTGATGTGGCAGACGCAGACGAGAGGTTCGGCAGACGCAGACGTCACGTTCCGCAAACGCAGACGTCACGTTCATTGAGACGAGTGCATGTTGCAAAGTCATCCATATTAAAGAGCCTATCGGAACGCCATAGAGCCTATCGGAACGCCATAGGCAACTGTCCTCTGCTGCGCGTCGGCTGGTTTACGCCTCGCCGTCGTCCATTAAAACCTGACAATGGACACCTCGTCGGGCATTAACCCTTACTTAAAGCCCTGTTTTAGGATAGTTTCTGATGAAATAGAACAGTTAAGATTGAAATTTTGACAAATGCTGCTGTCCCGAGAATCCCCCCACCTACCTACACAATAGTTGTCTATGTGCACTGGAACAATCATTCATAAAACGCATTAACTTTAGTTTACAATGACGTGAAACTCACCGAGTGGCTTGGTGTGTTCGCTGACATGTTCACACAAAAATTGCTGCAAAAGATGCTTTCCAACAGGTTTTATCGTAGTTTTTTTCCCGATTCCATTGACTTTACTTGGTACAAAAACTACGATAAACTGCAAGCATATCAGTGAACACCAGAAGTATTGCTGAGACCCTATTGGTAGCTAAAATTCCAACGCATTCTCATCCCAAAGCGTTATATTTGACACTTTTGCAAAAGCGTAAAAATGCGGCGCTCACGGCACCCTTTAACGTCTAATTAGACGCTTTCGTTTTGGTTAAGTTTAGGTATGGTGTGGGGTAAGGGTTAGAACACTAGGGGGCGCTTTTGGACCTAATATTTCTGCGTCTCATTTGGCGCTAAAGGGTGCCATGTGCGTTCGATATTTACGCTTTTGCAAAAGCGTCGTATATGGCGCTTTGGGATGAGAACGGGCAAATTCCAATGTTAAGTAATTTGGGATGCAGGGAAGTATCCGCGTGTCACCGCTGGAGTGTGTGTAAGTGCATAGAAGCGCACCTTGGGAGACACACAGGGATTCGCCACGTAGTTGGCCCGGTAACAGGCAGATGTTTCAAAAGGAGTCAACAGGTTCAGTGGTTTGAGATGCCGGGGAATATCGCGCATAACCACCGGCAGCATAGAAGCACACCTGGGGAGACACACGGTGAACGTGGATCCGCCTCGTAGTTAGCCTGGTAGTAAGCAGGCCCTTCAAGGAAATGATACCACAGCCGACACGAACGGCACTAGAGACAGTTTCCCCAAACCAAGGTCATAGAATGAAGAGGTTTCAATTGGAGCCAAAAGGCAGTCAGCAACATTTAAGTGTCATTATCCAGATGGCAGTAAGTGTAATACTTTTTGACTAGCGCAAATGAGTATCAACATTTAAAAAATAACTTAGACAAATAACCAAAGTATATACAAAAGTATATACAAAAAGTATTATGTTTAGATATTCACAGTGGGAGAAGTGGCAGCCAAACCGTGCCAGCGGTTAAGAGAAGCAAATGAAGAGTTACAAAATATTTCTAAATGGTTTAAAGTTAATCAACTTTCTCTTAATATACAAAAAAACTAATTTTGTGATTTTTAGTAACAAAAATAAAGGAGATTATCAGGACATAGAGGTATCAATTGATGGTTTAAAAATTAGCCAAGTGAACCAAATAAAATTTTTAGGTGTCATTGTCAACCAAAGTGCATAGAAATATCATATTCCAACATGTTTGTAGAAAAAATAATGAAATCTGTTGGTATATTGAGTAGAGTTCACTCTTTAATTGATATTTCATGTATGAAAACATTATATTATACGGTAGTTTAATTTATGCCCACATTCTGTACTTTAATATTGTTTGGGGTGAAACATGTAAAACATTTTTAAATAAGATTTTATGATTTTAAGATTTTATTTTATGAGTAATTCAAATAGATTGTCACCATATGTTCCGCTATTTATAAAATATGACATCTTGACAATATTTAATGTTAACATCTATTGCATAAATATTTTTAAGTATAAGTACTGTATGTGAATATGACCAATATTATGCCCAGAGCTTTTAAAGAGTCATGAAACCCCAAACCAAATTTCCTGAGATTATAACAGAGGTATGTGTATTGAACACCATTGAAGACAATGTTAGCATCTGTTAGATTTAATAATAAGGTTAAAATGGTTAAATTTGAGTTTTTTTCCGCTTTTTTCGTCTTCCGGGTTTAAAATCTTCATTGTAGCGGGTGACGCGGCAGTGCCCTACACAGTGCCTTGATGACTCATCGGTCTTATCCTATGAGAAGACACGGCCTCTTAATTATTTATGACCCCACGTGGATCTTTCAACGACAGACATGACAAACTGTGATATCGCGTAATAACGTTTGATGAGAGAGGCAATCATGGGACGCAAACTACTTGTTTTCATGGTGCAAAGTCCAAGTGCGTTGAATATGTTCCCCGCGATGCTGCCAGGGCTAGACGGTTGGTTTGCCATCAAACACGGACACGGCTAAACATTTTCGCGAGAGAGCTCGACAAGTGGAGAATGATGGACTTTGCCTTGTTGACAAGCTAATCCAAGTTGCGTCTTGCGAGTGATGCGGTATCCCGAGGACTTTCTATCCCTTCCGAGGTGTGTCTGCGCTGGTGTGTGTGTGTGTGTCTAAAATGAGTAGTCATTTATTATGTGTTTTTCAGAGGCCGCGTAGACTATGCACTTTCTTTTACTGTCTATGACTATGTACGGAACGATTTTTTTAAGCGGAAAATTAATATTTTTTTTCTGAAATGTATTTATAGTGTCTATATAAACCACTATATATTTTATAATGACATTATAATTATGTAGCCTACATTAATATGTTTTAATTAGAATTATGATTACTGTGGGCTACTATTTGTAGCAGGACATTCAGTTACTTTTGAAAGGACTATAATAAAGTGTCAGTGTACTTCATAGGACTTTAACTTTGACAGCTATATACAAATCTAGCATTTCCTCACGTTTTACCATTGCTTTTTAGTGACAGTCGAAATGCATGTGACAGTGACAGTTATGGTCATACAACACCCACTCCCTCCCTTCCTCTCACAGCTAGCCACGCCCATTTCAGTTGCATTTTTCAAAAAGATTTTGAGCTAGACTTGAGCTGAAAGAGGGGGGTTTCATGACCCTTTAATATTTTTTTATGTATTATTTGGATGTTCATGCCTATTCCACAAGGCGTTGTAAAGATTTTTATCTTCCCTTTTGTAGAACTACAGCGTCGTTGGTAGCGTCGTAGTTTGTGCCGTCTATGTCCCTCCTAGTGGAAATGCAGTTAAAGCAGCAAAGTGTATAGCGGACTGTGTTAACCAACAACTACAGTGCTCGCCAGAGGCTCCAGTTTTAATACTAGGTGATTTTAATCAATGCAAGCTGGAACTGTTTTTGCCTGGTGTAAAGGCCAAACGAGTAGTTAAGCACTATTTTAATTATAGCTACGCTATAAGGTTTCATTATTACAGTATCGGACTTTTATTTTGATAACCAAAGAAACCGGAAGTAAAGTGACGTAAATGAACTGGGCAAAACCAAGGGGGTAATCCATCGACCGGAAGTTGAAGCCTCGCGGGAGCTGACATCTTGTTGCAAAACTTCACTTGCGTTAGCATTCCCATTGACTCCCGTTCATTTTGGCGTCACTTTGACAGCGAATAACTTTACATCTGAGGCGTTTGAAGACCCCATTTGCCCTTTATTTATTTCTAAAGAAACTCGACAATGTATAAATAGCTCCATTACCTTGTAGCTTATGTTATGGCCCCGTAGAAGCAGTTTTAGTGAAAGTAGGCTAACGATTGCGTCATACCCACGCGACTCTCTGTCGCACAGTTTTGAGATTACCGTATGGACACGGGAAGAAGCTCGCGCGCAATCGGGAAACGTGGAGGCAGAATGACAAAATAATTTATCAGAATACCTAGCAAACTTGTCTCCTTCTCCTAGCCCATGGACAGCTCCTTTTCATACTCTCCGCTTCTGCGCATGTTTCGGAAGGGAATGATTCAGATTTCTCATGCCACCGCACTAGAAATCAAATGGGTCACTCACGTCACATCTACGTAGACTAGCTCTGTATGAGTCTACGCGTCAGGGACGGAAGTGCTAAAAAATCGCCAAAAACGGGCTTCAATCGTCTCAATGGAGTTCCAATGAGATCGCTCTGTCCATTTCTTTTACTGTCTATGGGCAAAACACGCGGAAAGGACGAAAGGAAAGTCTGAAAAGGTTCACGGAAAAACAGTTTAAACTACAAGGTTTAGCTTCGGTCAACTGGGGAACAAGGTTTGTAGAGTTTATGAGAAACATATTTGAGCTAGTCTACTGAAAATGTTTATTGTATAATGTATAATTCGGTAATGCTATCGTATTGAAACTAATGTAATGAGCTATGTAATGAGCTGTGTAATGTTCGAAATGTGATGGTAATAGCTACATGGTTTATTTGTTTTTACTCAGCTCTTACGTTGGTTGATGACAAGGAAAGCAATAAAAGTCGTTTAACCATCAGTTCTGGCCTTCTCAATATTGACTGGATGCTACAGTAAGAGCTTGACCACCGCCACGCGCTGAACAACGGGGCTACGAGATTCAACGGCGATACCCTAGACGTCCAGCAGATGGCAGAAGTTGGTCAGAAAATAAAAGGGTTCAAAGAAAGGTACTCAAAATGGAAGAATCACAGGCTGCTTCAGTGAGTCAAATGGTCATAAATGAACAGATCGCAAATTTACGACAAGAAATTCAAGATTTAAAAGACTCACTTAAAGATGAAAGTGAAGATAGACAAAACATTAAAGATTCAATCACATGTAAGGAACAAATCTTGACAGAGCTTCAAGACAAAGCTCAAAGCATGCCAGAGTTGCCAAGACGTTCTGAAAGAGTTAAAATACCAACAGAAAAGATGATGACATTCCAAGAGGATGAAATGAGAAAAAAGGAAAAAAGACTAATAACTCTTTATGATCAATGGAAAACACAGGTACGCAAAACAAGAGAAAGGTTAAAGTTAGATATCACAGATAAGGAGATGTCAGAACTCGCAGACACAATTGAGCGAAAGAGAGATGATGTACTGAAGTTATATTCAGAAATAAGAAAATAAATGGCACCATCATCTGACATAAGGAGAAAAATTGATGCATGCGATGCAGTAACTCATGACATCGTAAGGATAATTCTGGAAGGATTAAGTGGTGTTGATGAGGATTTTGATGCAGAGCGCAAAAGAACTCGTTTACGTGGACTTTTAGAACATGACTATGCCCAGTCCATTTACGGCTCAACCGCAGCATCAAATCGCAGCCAACGGTCCTCAGCTTCACAGCTCACAGCAAAACGAGCCGACGCAGCAGCAGAGTTAGCTGCAAAGGAGGCTGAATATGAGATTGTACTAGAGGAACAAAGACAACAGGAAAGGATAAAAGCTCTAGAGGAGGAGCACAAGAAACAAATGGCAGCTCAAACATCAGAGTTGGAACGCTTGAAAGCACAAAAGAATGTGAAAGTAGCTCGAGCCAGGTTTGAAGCATATGACAGAGAGTTATCACAGGTGGATGATGTACGGTCAATTAAAAGTGAACAGGTGAGCCCATACTCCACACATATCACTGATTGAACAAAAGGGCATCTCAGCGGCAGACAAGTTGTACTATTTGAAAAGATATGTAACGGGTCCAGCTCGAAAATGCCTTGAAGGGACTTTCTTTAGAAACGACGAGGAAGCTTACAAGGACGCTTGGGACAAACTGAACCAAAGGTACGGCCAGCCATTCGTGATCCAGAAGGCATTTAGAGAAAGGTTATCAAACTGGCCTAAAGTGCAGTCTAGAGATGCCGATGGACTGAGGGCATTTGCAGATTTCATAAATGCATGCATGCTTGCAATGCCTCATGTAAAGGGACTACAAATACTCAATGACAGCGAAGAAAACCAAAAACTGTTGCACAAACTACCAGACTGGATAAACGCGAGATGGAACAGGCAGGTAACAAAGACTTTAATGGAGGGCGGTGAGTTTCCAAGTTTTATTGCATTTGCCTCCTTCCTCTCAGAAGAAGCTGAAGTCGCCTGCAACCCAGTCACCTCCATTCATGCACTTCGCTGCACTGAAACAAACAGTGATAAAAGGAACACAAAGGAAATCAAAAGAAGCAAGGCAAGTGTATTTAACACAAACACAACTGAACAAAGTGATAAAAGGACAACAACAAAAACGGTCTACGGCTCTCCATGCACAATGTGCCAAGGCACCCATCAACTTCACAAGTGCCCTCACCTCTTGAAAATGCCTCTAGAAAGCAGAAGGAAGCATGTAAAAGACAATAGACTATGTTATGGCTGTCTAAAACAAGGACACAGTGCTAAGGACTGCAAACGCCGCCTCATTTGTGAGACTTGCACAAAGCGACATCCGACATGTCTTCACGATGAAAATTACAGGAACGACCTACGAAGTGAAACAGGTGTGACCACAAACAATGCAGCTCAAGGTAACTCACCTGCAACAGCAACAGCCATGTCACTTAATGTTGCCAGATCTGAACAGTCAGTCAGCACCTCAATGATAGTTCCAGTGTGGCTCTCGACTACCACTAACCCACTCAAGGAAAAACTGGTCTATGCGTTATTAGATACACAGAGCGACACTGTATTCATTGATCAGGATGTCACACATGAGCTGCAGGCGGATGTTTGTCCAGTAAGGCTGAAACTAACCACTATGATGGGTAGAAATGCAGTTGTAAGCAGTGGAAAGGTGTCTGATCTCTTAGTGAGAGGTTATAACTCAGCCACAGTCATAAAGCTCCCCACTGCATACACCAAGGATTACATACCTGCGAACAGAGAACACATACATGTGAAACAGCCAAACAGTGGAGTCACTTGCTGCCGATCGTAGACGAGGTCCCTCCACTCCTCAATTGTGAAGTAAGTCTTCTCATAGGTTATACTTGTCCTAGAGCTCTCGCACCCAAACGAGTAATCTTGGGCAACGAAAACGAGCCCTATGCCATTCACACTGATTTGGGATGGAGCATAGTTGGCAACTCGACACCATGCATCGAAACAGATTCCGCGAGCAGTCTCTGTCACCGAATCACTGTTAAAGAAATACCTCCCTCTACTCCAGCAGATGTCATACGTGTTTTAGAGAGAGATTTCAAAGAGACTGACGGGAATGAAAGGACTGTGACGCAAGAGGACTTAGTATTCCTTCAGAAACTCGAGCACGGCATAACGCAAACTGAAAATGGACATTTTGAAATGCCATTACCATTTAGAGAAAGACCACAAATGCCAGATAACAGACAACTCGCTGAAACCAGGCTAAGCCAGCTCAAACGCAAATTCCTGAAAGATGAAAAATACAAAAGGGAATACATGGAATACATGAGCGACATCATCAAAAGAGGTAACGCTGAAAGGATTGATGATAATGGACCGCCCGGAGAGACATGGTACATACCGCACCACGGCGTCTATCATCCAAAGAAACCTGAGAGGTTGCGCGTGGTCTTTGACTGCTCAGCGAAACACAAGGGAACCTGTCTTAATGAACATTTACTGAATGGTCCCGACATGATCAACAACCTAACTGGTGTGCTTGTGCGCTTCAGACAGCACCAAGTAGCTCTCATGTGTGACATTGAAAAAATGTTTCACCAGTTCAAAGTCAAAGAGAATGATCGAAACTACTTGCGCTTTGTATGGTGGAAAGACGGAGATATGAACAGCCAACCACAAGCGTACAGGATGACCGTTCACCTCTTTGGTGCTGTTTCATCGCCCGGCTGTGCGAACTATGGACTTAAACATTTAGCCAAAGAGAACAGTTCTGCATATCCAGTTAGCTCACAGTTTGTAGCACGAGACTTCTATGTAGACGACGGAGTCACCAGCGCAGAGACAGTAAAGGATGCTGTACGACTGGCAAAGGAAGCACGTGAACTATGTGCGAAGGGTGGACTAAGGTTACACAAATTCGTGTCCAACAACTCAGAAGTTTTAAAAAGCATTCCAGCTTCAGACCATGCAACGGATACAAGAACAAAGGACTTGACGTTTAATGAGACACAGACAGAAAGAGCACTTGGGATTTATTGGAATGTGGAGAAGGATTTCTTTACATTCAACACCACACTAAAGGACCAACCATCAACTAGACGTGGCATCTTGTCCACAGTCGCGGCAATATACGACCCCCTTGGCTTTATTGCTCCCTATGTGCTGAAAGGAAAGGGAATTCTTCAAGAAATGTGTCGTCAAGGAACAGACTGGGACGATCCTCTACCTGAACATCTTAAGCCACGGTGGGAGGGCTGGAAAGGAGATCTACACAATCTAAAAAACGTGCAAATCAGCAGATGTTATGTTCCTCCAGATTTTGGAGAAGTGGTAAAAAGAGAAATACACCACTTTTCAGATGCAAGCACCACAGGATATGGACAGTGTTTGTATCTCAGACTCATGAACAAAAGGGAAGATGTCCACTGTACCTTCATCATGGGCAAAGCACGCGTCTCTCCAACAAAGGTCCACACGATCCCAAGGTTAGAGCTTACCGCAGCCGCCGTATCAGTCGCTGTAAGTAACACGCTAAGAGAGGAATTGCTCTATGACAATATTGAGGAGTTCTTTTGGACAGACTCAAAGGTCACTCTGGGGTACATTAGCAACGATGCGAGGAGGTTTCACACTTTTGTTGCTAATAGAGTGCAGAAAATCCGCAACAGTACCTCACCCCAACAATGGTATTATGTGCCTACCAGTGAAAACCCCGCAGACATGGCATCCAGAGGCACATCTATAAATGAACTGCTTTCATCCAATTGGTTCACGGGCCCTCATTTCCTCTGGGAAAAGAAAATACAACTTCCAACAAAGGAGACCATTGCACTTACAGTTGGAGACCCAGAGGTAAGAAAGGTGCAGACACTGAACACAGAAACGGTTGAAAACACAAGCCTTTCTGATCGGCTCACAAAGTTCTCATCCTGGTCCCGTGCAGTCAGCGCAGTCGCACGTCTCAGACGATACCTGCTCAAAAACAAATCAAAAACACTCACAACAGTGACGGAAAGACAAAACGCAGAAATGGTGATAATCAAAGACTTACAAAGACAAACGTATCAAAACGAAATAGAGACATTAAACAAAGGCAAACAACTTCCAAAGAACAACAAAATGTACAACTTGGATGTTTTCTTGGACAAGGACAATGTGCTTAAGGTGGGAGGAAGGCTCCGTCACTCATCTCTTCCCAGCTCATTTAAACATCCAACAATCATACCCAGAGAACATCACATCGCAAAACTGATAATTGCTCACTGCCACGAAAGGGTCAATCATCAGGGAAAGGGCTTCACAATGAATGAGATACGATCCAATGGCTATTGGATCCCAAAGTTGAGTCAAACGGTTGCATCCTACATTCGCCAGTGTGTGTTTTGTCGGAAACAAAGGAGACCTGTGGAAGGACAAAAAATGAAAGACTTACCCACAGAAAGAATTGAACACTCTCCGCCTTTCACATACTGTGGTATGGACGTTTTTGGACCGTTTCTTACCAAACAAGCCAGGAAAGAGTATAAAAGGACAGTTCGTCAAGGAGGACTTATATGCACAAAAACGATGGCGTCAGGTACAGTACTTGCTCGAACAATTTTGGAGCAGATGGAAAGGGGAGTACTTGCAGAACATAATGGTCAGACAAAAATGGCACAAGCCTAAAAGAAACATGCAAAGAGGCGACATAGTGATGGAAAAGGATGACATGCAACCACGATCACAGTGGAACGCCATGCTGGCGTTCGTGTCTGTTTGTTTGGATTTTAAAGTCTGTTTTCTGTTGCTGTTTTATCCTCAAAACTTGGAGATATGTTTTTTAAACTGATAGTGATATGGATTTGGATCTGGAGCTTGGAATATATCGCGGATGGTACTTTTGCACTCGACGCCGACATGAAGTTGGGAGGTCTGAGAAACGGCGAATTGATTATCTACAGCCGGGAGGATTTACTGAATCTACGACATAATGCAAGAGGTACGCCGAAATTACCTTGCGATATCCCCCATGAAATCATCTATTATCCGCAAATTTGCAGGAGAAGGAAAAGGAGAAGGAGAGGTGCTAGAGGAGGAATTAGAAATCGACTGAAACGACGCGGCAGTCGTTTTCCTCTGCCCACGATTACTCTAACCAACGTTCGATCACTGAAGAATAAAATGCCTGAACTTGAGGCATTAATCAAACACAACAGAGACTACAAAAAAACAAACCTTCTCTGCATCACTGAAACGTGGTTAACGGAGGAGACTGCTGATGATGATATAAATCTCGAGGGATATACTCTAATTCGACTGGACCGTGATAGCCAGAAATCATCCAAAACCATCGGAGGAGGACTGTGTATGTTTGTCAATAACAGCTGGGCAACAAATCTCACGGTACGTGGAACTTACTGCTCAACCCATTACGAACTTCTATCGGTGTCCTTTAGGCCACACTATCTGCCCCGTGAGTTCGGACAAATAACTGTTATCTTAGTTTATGTTCCTGGGCCGAACTTTGTATTCGCAGCCGAAGGCATTGCTGCCAGTTACAACATGGCATTAAGGAACTCATCGGATAATCCGGTGTTCCTTTTGGGGGATTTTAATAACTGCGAGGTATCTGCGTTTTTGCCGAATCTGGAACAGTATATAACTTGTCCGACGAGACTGAGTAAAACTCTGGATAAATGCTTCGGTAATGTGGACGGGGCTTATGTACCAAGGCTGCACCCACCACTAGGACGCTCAGACCATAATGTCATCCATCTTCTTCCAAAATATAGACAGATACTAAAAAGGACTGAACCTGTCATTCAGCAGGTCCAGTTATGGACTACAGATGCAATTGAGAACCTCAGAGACTGTTTTGGAAGCACTGATTGGAATCTGTTTTTTAATGATTTTAATGGTTGCAATGTCGATCATGAGTCTTTGAATGACACAATTACCAGTTATATCAATTTTTGTACAGAGGCGGTGGTTCAAACAAAAAATATTAGAATATTTCCAAACAATAAACCCTGGATTAACAAAGATCTTAAACAAACTTTAAATAAGAAGAGAATGGCCTTTTTAAGGAATGAGACAGACATTGTAAGAGAACTAAATAAAGAAATTAAGCGTAAGATAAAGGAGGCCCAAATACAGTATAAAGTTAAAGTAGAGAACAAATTTAAAACCGGTAATGTTAGAGACGCTTGGAAAGGACTAAATATTATGATGGGCAAACAACAGAAACGGGCACAACTGGTTGTCGGTGATGATCCTCATAGTTTTGCAAATAACTTAAATGTTTTTTACTCAAGGTTTGACAATCATGTAGATACGGAGCATAGTGTTACTTTTATAGAATCTGAACCTGTGAGAATTGAGGTAGGGGAGGTTATCAAGGTGCTCCGTAGGATTAAACCAAAGAAGGCCAGCGGTCCAGATGGCCTTAAGGGCATTGTTTTAAAAGAGTGTGCAGCACAACTTGGGCATGTATGTACTAGGCTGTTTCAGATCTTTTTAGACAATGGCTTTGTGCCGGTGGCATGGAAAAACACCACTGTTATTCCAATACCGAAAACCACCTATGCAAAAGACCCGAAGGATTTCCGCCCTATTGCCCTCACATCTGTTCTATGCAAGTGCATGGAGCGCATAGTGAGCAAGGAACTCTTAGCACAAATTAATGGATCTGCTGATCCATTGCAATTTGCCTATAAGCCCAATCGGAGCACCTCTGATGCCTGCCTGACCTTACTGCACAAAGCACAGCATCACCTAGATAAAACTAATGCTCATGTTAGAATGTTTTTTATGGATTTTACATCAGCATTTAATACTGTACAGCCACAAATTCTAATAGAAAGGCTGCGAGACTTAGGTGTACATAGTTGGTTAATTATATGGATTGAGAATTTTTTAAACAACAGGCCACAAAGAGTCCGCGTTAACGGAATCTTGTCTGACTACATAGTCTTACATTCTGGATTACCTCAAGGATGTGTATTATCGCCTTTGCTTTTTTCTGCTTATACTAATGAACTTAAGTGTAACAGTGACGATCTTACGTTGATTAAATATGCAGATGATCTGGTTTTAATTTCGTGCCAAACAGACAAGAATTGTCCTGCTTACTTTGAATATATTGAAAGCCTTGTACAATGGTGTGACAATAGTCATCTACGATTGAACATTGGGAAGACAAAGGAACTATGCTGTGGTAATCAGAATAAGAATTGCACAAGTGTCCTTCAATATGAAGAAGTAACTATAAAAGGTGTAAAGATCGAGCAAGTTAAAAATTTCAAATATTTAGGGACAATCATTGATGATAAACTTTCGTTTATGGACAATGTGGACTATGTACATAAGAAAGCAAGACAGCGCTTATACCTGCTTAGAAAGTTGCGAAACCTTGACATCGAAAGGAGAATTCTAACCATTGTATACAGATCGATGATTGAAAGTATTATAACCTATAACATTGTCTCATGGTATGGAAACTTAACAATGAAATTAAAGAATAAATTAACACGAGTAATTAATGAGGCAAACAAAATCATCGGCCATAAACAGAGCACGTTGCAAGAATTATTCTCAAATTTTATGGAGAAAAAGGCGCTAGCTGTGTTTTTTGATCAGACTCATCCTCTTCACTCATGCTTTGAAGTCCTCCCTTCGGGTCGGAGGCTACGTACACCATATGCTAGGAAGAACACTTTTAAAAGATCATTTGTCCCGCTGGCAGTGACTGTTTTGAACCAAATTCTCAATTAGGGATGTTTTTGTGAATTATGTACACTGTATTTTTATTGAATCATGTCTTTTAAGTATTATGTATGTATCTTGTGTTTTTATGTGTTTAATGTGGTTATAGAATGTTGTTGAAGCCAGTATCAGAGATGAATTTCTGTCCAGTAAATCTGTGCAGACAATAAAGTTAAACAAACAAACAAACTTGGGCGAATCTTGGACACTGTAAAGGATACAGATGGTCTTGTCAGAAAGGTCAAAATAGGCTTTGCAGACAGAAATCTTAACAAAAAGGGTCAACGTGTGAACAAAATGTCTGTAGTAGAACGCCCAGTACATAAGTTAGTTCTGTTACTAGAAGATTGTGAAAGGTAAATTTACAATGCTTAAGTGTATTGAAAGTGTGGAGTTACAGCTGTAACAAGTTTACAAGGTTATTTCTGTATTCTGGTTAAGTAACTTAAAGAAATTATTTTTGTTTTGATGTGTGTTACAGCAAATAATTTGGTGGGAGTGTAAAGGCCAAACGAGTAGTTAAGCACTATTTTAATTATAGCTACGCTATAAGGTTTCATTATTACAGTATCGGACTTTTATTTTGATAACCAAAGAAACCGAAAGTAAAGTGACGTAAATGAACCGGGCAAAACGGCGGAAAGGACGAAAGGGATCTGGGGCCCACTCTGATCTTTGGGAAGAGTGACGGCAGGAAACAGGAGCGTTGACGGGTTGGAGTGAACGGCTTTTGGCGCTGGACAAGCAAACTAAAATCAACAGAAGTGTCGGTCGGCGGTTCGGTACGGCTGTGCTGTGACTGGACCGGAGATGGAGGAAGGAGGAGGAGGTGGACGAGGAAAGGGCAAAGGAGGAAAGGGAAAGCAGGTAGGAAAGGAAAAGCAGGTAGGAAAGGAAAGTATGATTAAGAAAAGGAAGGTTAACACATCAGGAGCAAGTAGTAGTGCGGAAATGAGTGGTGAGGAGGATGAGGAAACTACACAAAAGGATCGTGATATTGACGAGTATAAAGTTGTAATCAATTTTCGAGAGGAAGGCGGAGTAGGAAGTGTAAATCCGATCAGATTGACAGCAGCATTAAAGAGTGCGATAGGTGATATCGTTGCAGCAAGGGTGCTAAGAAATGGTAGTTTAGTGGTTACATGTAAAGATAGTAACCAAAGAGAGCGGGCACTGAAGTTAGAAAAGGTGGGACAATTCCAGGTGGTAAAGGTGGAAAAAGATCAGGGAGGGAAAAGATGGAGTAAGGGGGTGATTACAGGAATTCCGGTGTGTGTGCAGATGGAAGAAATCAAGAATAACTTGAGAGGGGGGAATTTAATGAGTGCACAAAGACTACAAATAACAAAAGATGGCATTAAGGAAGACAGTCAGTCAGTTTTGTTACAGTTCGAGGGAGGGGTCCTTCCAGGGAAAGTAACAATTGGGTACATGAGCTACTTTGTGAGACTGTATGTGCCTAAGCCGCTTAGGTGTTATAACTGTCAGCGGTTTGGACATGTAGCAGTAATGTGCAATGAGACAAGAAGGTGTGCAAGATGTGGAGAGAAAGATGGGGGTGGAAATGATACCAAAGATGGGGGTGGAAATAAAGAAAAGAATCTCTGATAGTTTATCAGTATTCACAGTGGAATTGGTAGCTGTTTGGTTGGCATTGAATTGGGTTGAAGAAGTAAAACCAGAAAAGGCTGTCATATGTTCAGACTCAAGTGCAGTTCTGAATAGTTTGCATTCCTTTAAATCGCAAACTAGACAGGACATAATATATGAAATACTAGAACTTCATACACGGATTTGGCAGATGGGGATAACGATAAAGTTCACATGGGTTCCAGCACATGTAGGAGTGAAGGGTAATGAAGTGGTAGATAGATTGGCAAAGCAAGCGAGTAAACAAGAAGAGGTTGAAATAGTAATTACAATAAGTAAAGCTGAAGCGAAAGCACAAATCAGGTCAAAGATCAATAAAAAGTGGCAGACACAATGGGATGCGGAGAAGAAGGGAAGACATTTATATAACATTCAACAAAAGGTTGGGACAGAGAGGGTCACCGGAAGGAAGCGAAGGGAAGAAATTATCCTCACAAAATTAAGAATAGGACATTGTGGGTTAAATAAATATTTACATATTGTAGGTAAGCATGAATCGGGAAGGTGTGAATTTTGTGAAAATAATGAAACTGTGGAACATGTGATCTTTGAATGTCAAAAATATGAGAGGGAAAGGGAAAAGATGAAAGAGGGCATAAGAAGGTTAGGGGGGCAAGGGAATACACTAAGGGAATTGCTGGGGAAATCAGTAAATGGTATGAGTGCATTGGTATTACAATTCTTAAAAGAAACAAGACTGGCAGAAAGGATTTAGGTGAATAATTTTTTTTTTTTTCAAGAAGGAAAAGAGGAAAGATAATAAAAAGTTAATTTTAGTTAGATGGGTTATGTAGGTATTTATTTTATCTCCGGTCCACACTCCAGTATAGTAGGTGGCGGTAATGCACCTTAAATGTTGGATGCCAACCGCCGTAAAACGACAAAGAAGAAGAAGAAAGGACGAAAGGAAAGTCTGAAAAGGTTCACGGAAAAACAGTTTAAACTACAAGGTTTAGCTTCGGTCAATTGGGGAACAAGGTTTGTAGAGTTTATGAGAAACATATTTGAGCTAGTCTACTGGAAATGTTTATTGTATAATGTATAATTCGGTAATGCTATCGTATTGAAACTAATGTAATGAGCTATGTAATGAGCTGTGTAATGTTCGAAATGTGATGGTAATAGCTACATGGTTTATTTGTTTTTACTCAGCTCTTACGTTGGTTGATGACAAGGAAAGCAATAAAAGTCGTTTAACCATCAGTTCTGGCCTTCTCAATATTGACTGGATGCTACACCTGGTTTTGAACAATATATAAAATGTGGGACAAGAAAAGACAGAACCCTAGATAAATGCTACGGCAATGTTAAAATGGCTTATGAAGCCAGAGTGAAACCACCGTTGGCTAACTCTGACCACAACACTATCCATCTTATTCCTACATACAGGACTATGCTCAAACGCAGTAAACCATGCATGAAGGAAGTAACAGTCTGGTCAGACGACGCCATTGAGAGACTCAAAGGTTGCTTCCTCCCTATGGATTGGAATGTTTTTAATGACATGGACATTGATTCCACTACTGAGACAATAACGGAGTATATTAACTTTTGCGTGGACAATGTACTTACTAAAAAAAATGTTATGATGTATCCAAATAACAAATCGTATATAACCAAAGAAATTAAGAGTTGTATTAACAGGAAAAATGCTGCATTTAGAAATCAGGATTTTGCTGGGTTGAAAATAATACAAAAAGAGCTTAATCATAAGATAAAAGAAGCAAGGGGGCGGCAGAAAGATCTCATTGAGCGTCAGTTTTCCACTGGAAATTCGAGGAAAATGTGGGATGCAATGAAGGCTGTTACTAATATGGAAACAAATAGTCCACTTATTAATACTAGTGACGATTTACAGAAAGCTAATGAACTTAATGATTTCTATCTGCGCTTCCAAACTGACGACTTCTCTGATAAACTCAGACTTCTCTGACTTCTCAGATCTGTTACAGGTTCTCTGACGGATGACATGGGCAGTAGATTAATTATAGATAGTTCTAAGGTGCAACTATTGTTTCGTCAGTTGTGTACTAAGAAATCTAAGGGACCTGATGGGATCTCTGCACAGCTTTTGAAAACTTGTGCTGCAGAACTTACTCCAGTGTGGTGTACACTCTTCCAGCGTTCATTGGACTCACACATAGTTCCTGCGCTCTGGAAAAAAGCTGTGATTATTCCAATTCCAAAAAAGCCACATCCGTCAGAGAATAATGATTTCAGGCCTGTGGCACTAACATCAATAATAATGAAATGTTTTGAGAAGTACATTGTGTCTTTATTAAAAAATGAAGTTATGTCAAAATTAGATCCATGGCAGTTTGCGTACAGACAGGGTAGAAGTACGGATGATGCAGTAGGAAGTATCATCCATCTTGTATCGAAACATTTGGATGATTCAAGGGCATATGCGCGTCTACTTTTTATTGATTTTAGTTCAGCTTTTAACACTTTGCAACCGTATTTATTATTAGAGAAACTTAAATTGATGGATGTTAATCCGTTTATTATTAAATGGTACTTTTCCTTTTTAACAAAAAGAACCCAACAGGTTAGAGTTAATGGGAACATCTCTGACTCTCGTGCTATTAGTACAGGAGCCCCTCAAGGGTGTGTAAGCTCCCCAGTTCTCTTCACACTTTATACAAACAGTTGTGTGAGGAATAACAGTAACAACTATATTGTGAAATTTAGTGATGATACTGCGATTCTTAGCTTGTTATATAAAGACCAAGACATTTTGTCCTACTGCTCTGAGATTAATCAGTTTATAGAGTGGTGTGATGCTAACCACCTGATTGTGAATGTGAAGAAAACTGAGGAGATGATATTCGATCCAAAGTCAATTGGATCCACAGCTCTATTTATATTCATGATGCTCCTATCACACAGGTATCCTCATATAGATATCTGGGTGTCTATATTGACTGTTCTCTTACATGGCAGGCTCATATAGATACTTTGTGCACTCGACTACAACAAAGACTGTATTTTTTGAGAAGGCTGAGACTTTATGGGGTCATTAGTAGGATTATGATTTTGTTTTATCAGGCTGTATTGGAGAATGTGATCACGTATGGAATACATCTTTGGTACGGTGACTTAACAGCACATTTGAAATCTAGGCTGGGTCGTCTCATTCAAACGGCCATGAAGGTCATGGGCAGAACAGAACCTCTTTATCTCCAGACCTTATATGAAAAATCTATATTGAGGGAGGCGAATAAGATCATGCATGATACAACACATGTCCTGTACTCTGAGTTTGTAATGCTGCTATCGGGGAGAAGACTAAGAATGCCTAGCTGTAGACTAAACCGGTTTAAGAATTCATTTATTCCTTCAGCGATTAAGTTATTAAATAATACCAAGCAGAAATAACAGTTATTTTAGGTGTAGTAGAGTTGCATGATGCCTTGCATTTTGGTGTAGAGAATGATGTAATGCCAATCATTTTACAGTGCAGAATGGGGGTTGCCAAACACTCTTCCATTGTTCAGTGGTAAGTTCTCTCCAATACACACAGTATTTGTGAGGCCAACTACTTGTGTATTCCTTTGTTTTTTATGTATTGTATTTGTTTTAATTGTCTGGTGCAGTGGTTGTAATTGTGAGCCCAAGACAAATTTCCCATTGGGACAATAAAGTATACCATACCATACCATACCATACCATACCATACCATACCATACCATACCATACCATACCATACAACTAATCAATCTACACTGAAATATAGAGGGCCTTCCCTCTGGAATCATTTGGACCCTGTTTTAAAGACTAAAATCACTATAAACTCTTTCAAAAGAGAGCTGAAAAAATGTTAACATATAATTAATTTTATCTTGTTAATTTGTTGTATTAAAATGATTGATGTATTGATTGTATTGTCTTGCTTGATCATGGAATTTTATGTCCATTTTAATCAGATTTTGGGGAGGTGGTTTTATAAGACCTTAAGGTCTTCTCAATTTCTCCTGCACAGTGTGTTTTTTTCTTCCTTAATGGATTTGTAAAGTTGTATTTTTAATGTTATATGTGCAAATAAAATAAAAAATAATTAAACATAAATAAGCATGTTCTCCGACCGGAAGTCAGGATACATAGGAGTTACTAAAAAAAATCTTTGTCAAATAATACATTTGTTTGTTCACAGTTTGAACGTTCTTGTTTCCATTTGTTTAATTTCAAGATCTGAGGTGAATTATCCATTATTGCTTTTACAGCTACACAGCTGGGAGCCCTAAATGATGTTCAAAGTCAAATTACACACTTTTAACATTAAATAAAGAACACAAACAGCACCTGAGATAATCACTTTGTGTCACGTCGCAGAAAAATAGAAACCGTTTCAAAACCGTTACAATCGGCGCGTGTCCCCGTCGTGGCTGGTTAGGACAAAAAACTGATTGAAAAAAAAACCTTTTATCACGCGCCACGGCATCCTGTCACGCTTTGTTAGAACACGGTGTAAAGCTGCTTTGAAACAATCTGTATTGTAAAAATAGCTATATAAATAAAGGTGACTATGATTTAAAGTAATCTGGCAATTGTCAACGAATTTACATCACGTTAATTACTAAGCATGCCATTATCATTTTTATCTATTGATAGCCTTTAGCTACAATTGAAAACATTTTTTTTATAAAGAGGCATGCTGTTTTGATCATTATTACCTCTAGATTTTGTCAAATTGACTTTAACCAACAGGTTAACTTAATTTTTGAAGTATAATGACTGCCATAACAAGAATACAAGAGATACATGAATCTAATTTGAAAAGCAAAAAGAATATCAGACCTTCCTCATGCTGTAGGCGAAGAGAAAGCCCATGTTATAGCCCACCTCCCTGAGGAGAGATAGGGTCTGCTGATGGTCATCTTCAGTCTCTCCACAGAAGCCTGTGATGAAATCACTGCTCAGACTGACTCCTGAAATAGGATTTATCAGGGACAGAGAGGAACATCATAAACCACAGCACTTCATTTACATTACATCATAACTTGACAATACATTGATTATTGAGCCATGGGACAAAACATTTGAAATCATTCTTAGACATGTATTTTAGTATTTTTATCAAAACTATGAGACTATTTCTCACCTGCTCAAATATAACTCAATATTTTATATAGATTAATAGAAGTTAAACGAAAGATAAAAAGCATATTCCTGTATCCTACAAAGCATTTATAAATAGCATTTACTATTATGCCCTGATGGTTCATTTTTTAACAAACATCATCTAACTCTTTACATATCAGCTAATTAAACAATAATAATTTGATTAGTTACATTGATAGTAATTGAAGAACTCACTATGTGTATATAACCTATTCATATATTAACGATGTAGAGACTACAACATATTAACCTTGAATTACCTAATAGTTTGCAAATGATTTGTAAGTACTTTATTATAACATACTTATTATAAAGTGTTACCACAACACCTAATATAAAGATCCTACCTCTTTTATTAGGCTTCACACTTGTCGGATATTAACAGAAACGGCAGCTTTATAAATACGTTTTACCCTCAATGTCATCTTATAACATTTCACATACCATGAGTTCAAAAAGGTCACACAGGTCTGGTTTATTTTGGTTTGATTTTTTTTAACATCGTCAGACTTTCTTACAGTATATGAAGTCTGTTTGAAATAGTCCTATAGTGTCAATTTATACAAATGTTCATTTGAAAATAGATTTATATTATAATTATTCAACAAATTGTTTGATATGATATTCATATGCTCCAACACCCCTGAATAGATTATTGCAACTCCTGCGAGGACTCAACATGCACGAATTCTATTGTTTTCTATATAGTATATCCATATCATATGTTAACAACATGTATACTTTACTCATTGTTTCTGACATACTGTAAATTAATACATTGATAGCTAACTGTGTGATTTTTATATATATATATACATTTCTGAAATACATAACTTGGACACAGACACCTCTGATAACAGAGCACTTAAATTGTAATGTAGACATTTTCTCTAAAGCTGCTTCAAAAATATATGTATTGTTAAAAGCAGTATACAAATAAATGTAAATTGAATTAAAATGTGAATTGATATACATCTGTACATGTTTAATGGATTAATACAAAATAATTCCTTAGTACATATACAACTATTTTATCAGTTCTGTAGGTAGTTTTGTCCCACTACTCGAGAATCAGTTGATATATTCAATTGGTATATTTCGTAGTGACAATCTACCTGGTATTATTTTACGAATGTTCTCCACAAGCTCAAGATATGCCTCTCGGGTGTAACTGAGAAAGAAAACAAATGACAGGTTGAAGGAAATTAAATTATAAAGCACATCCACAAAGTCTTGGATTTCAATAGAAATTTACTAAAGCTAAACTAAGTACATATTCTCTGAAAAGATCAAGTTTATACAGTGGCAACAAAATATCCTCTAATTGGCAGTTCAAAATCGGTATAGGGTTGTGCTGATACAATCATATATCATAATTTTTTTAGGGCCTAAGCCTTGAAAAGGCGAATGCACTATTGTTTTCCTTAGGAAAATTATTATTTTACTAACTTTTGGGCACTTTTGGGGCCCTTAACGTGCTCGAAAACACTTGAAACTTTGCACAAGGGTCAGAACCCGCAGCCATCAGGGTCGGGCTGAAGCTGGTACCCGGGCGTGGCAGGGGGGCTTGACGGCGCCCCCTGGAACAGGGTCAAAAAAACTTGGTCATAATATGAAACTCGGTACACTTATAGATCTCATCGGGTTGAACAACTTTCATGCTCTAAGTTTTACGCCAGCCCAACAGGAAGTCGGCTATTTAGTGTTGTTTGGAAAACGCATGCAATGGAATTTAAAGTACGAGGAGTATACTCAATACTAGAGTATTGATCCAAATTCCATGAAACTCAGTCAGCGTGAAGTCAAGACATTGTGGATGAAAAATTGCCAGGGGATTTTTAATATCTCAAACGGTTTGGTAATGGCGAGGAAACAAAATTATGGCGAGAAACGTGAAACAGGAAGTGTGTTAACTTCTTCATACTTTAACTGATCTTGATGAAACTTCAGCAGTGTATTTGTTGTAAGAGGCCAAACACATGGATGTGACTAAACAAAATGAAGCTGGAGCGCTGCTGGTGTCCCTTGTATCCTCTGGTGCTCTTGGAAGGGTAGAAAGTTCATAAAAATTGGAAAAAATCCAAGTCCAGGCACTCATGGTTACAAAAGTGAAAAAGATTTCTTTCCAATTTACATGGATGTGACTTGACATGGATTGTGAGTCAAAGTTATAGCGCCACCAACTGGCAGCAGGAAGTGTGTCACTTTCAAAATGCTTTGAAATCACCCTCTTATTACCCGATTTGCTTCAAACTTCATATGTATAATTTGAACACATACCAGATGTAGACTTGTGAAAAGATTATTGATATCTTAAATACTGTTGCCATGGCAATGCAAAAACTTTAATAGTCTTTTTTGGATGCTTTTGAGACTCTTAGCATGCTTGAAATAGCACAAAACTCCACAGACACATCATATTTATTAGCCAGAAGACGTGTGCAAAATTTCAGAAAGGGGCATGGTGAACAATTTTCAATAGTGACCCTTACTCAGATATTTAAGTTTTCACATTTTCAAGTCTGTTTAATTAATCGAAAAATCCCCAATTCCTGGAAGGGTGCTGTTATATATAGGATACCCAAAAAGAACAACATTCCAGAAGACCCCTCCACCTGGAGAGATATTTCGCTGCTACCCACCATATACAAGTGTAAGACTGGAAAACTGGTTAAAGGGAAAATATTTGACCAGTGGCCTCTAAAGACAATGGCATTGCTTGCAGATTTGACACCCAGATTTGAGAACATTTGACACCCTACCCCCTCCACCCTCCACATCCTCTCTCTCTCTCTCTCTCTCTCTCTCTCTCTCTCTCTCTCTGTCAGTAAATTGAAAACTCTCACAAGAATATATGTTTTTAATGTGAATGTGATCATCTTTAAGGAGTGTTTAGAATCATCTTGAAGGTCTCAGGGTGACGGGTGATAATGTCTCATTTCCAAAGAAGTAAAAGAGAAGGTAGCGGTTTTTAAGAATATAGAAATATCTTGCACAAAGAAGGATGTGCCTTTGACTTCACACATCTGGCCCTTTTGTCTGAATGCAATTTACAACCAAGCAAATGGTCTGCCCCTAATAAAAATGGTGGGGGGATTCAGTAACTTTCCATTGTAACCTGGGGCCTGATGTATAAACGTTGCGTACGCACAAAATGGGCATAGAAATATGCGTACGCATTTTTCCACGCACATATCGGGATTTATAAAAAATAAACTTGGCGTAAATAAGTGCGCACCGTAAAGGCGGGCGTACACGGTGCGATTTTTTGCTGTTTTACGAGCTCGCCGATGATTTTTTTCACTCAGGGGAAATCGCGTGTAAATCGTTTATGCTCGCAGGTTGTAGCTCGTATCGTGTGTGAGGAAGATACGAGCCGAGCCGAGCACCTCTCGACCTCCCGATAATTTTTAAGCATGTCGAAAAACTTCGGGAGCTGTCGGCTTGCATTCGTGAGGTGTATGCGGTTGAATGAGCCGATTTGTCGATTTATCTGAATTTGACCAATCAGGAGCTGAAGAAATACAGAGAAGAAAGACGAAAATGGTGTGGACTACTAGAAACACTGCTTTAATTAATGTTTTTATGATGACTTTATGAAAGGTTAACTAAACAGCATCTGCCGTGTTCCTACTGGCCAGTATTTGGCATATTTCATTCTGAAACAACTGTAGGCTATGCTATTGTTTTTGATAGTGTTATACATTTCTTACAGATTCTTACACATCATGTTGATCATTACGTTTGTATCTTCCTAAAAGCAATTACAGTTTGTCTACAGCCTAAGCTTTTTTTTATTAATGCGACAGAACAATGTTGCCAGATATTGCTACGAAAAACAAGCAAAAAATATAGCTGCGAGCAGCGATTGCGGGCCCAAGCCGGTGGCACCGCCATCCCGGGATATATATATATATATATATATATATATATATATATAAAGCTGGTGGCACCGCCACATTGGTGCTTTTAGGGTTATTCTACATGACGTGCAAAAATATAACCCCCGCTTTGACTGTCAAAAAGAAGTGTGCTGAAGAGCTTGCATCAGTGAAGGCTCTGCAAAAGTGCACATTGAGGGCACATTTTAACCTCAAAGTATGCGTGAGCAACCTTCTGAAAGGTCAGGTGTACATCCAGGTCTACATCTGTACTGTGTTTACATTATAGCATTTAGGGATGCGCCGATCTGATACTGAGGATCGGTATCAGCTCCGATACTGCCATCTTTGCCGGATCGGGTATATTTACACCACTTTAATCAAACCACTCTTCTTTAAAACATTATGATGTGATTTTTTTCACATGTATTTTATTACTCTTATTGAGCTATTTTGTCCACACACAGGACTCACTGCCAATCGTACGTGCTCACATCATTCTCTTTCTGTGAAAGCTGTATACTGCATTCACCAGTTTTCACTCTACAGCTGTTGACCAGAGCACTGAAATTATTTCTCACTTAAACTACAATCAAATGGATTTTCCCACACATTTTGCATTAGTCCTCTGCATGGCATTTTATTATTTTTTGCGCAGCTTCAGAAGTGCATGCACACAGCTTAGAACACATGACACGCACACACACTCAGTCACGAGAGAGGCGCGATCGAACTCTGTGTGTGTTTGTGTGTGAACAATGTAAACTCAATTTTGTTCATACAGGAAAATATTCAGACTAATGTCTTGTGGGAGCAACAGAATACATGTAACGGCATTATGTAATCAGGATACAAAAATCCAGTAACTGTAATTTGTTACAGTGAGTTACATCAAAAAAAGTAGTAATCAGATTGTAGTTACTTTTTGAAAAAGTATATAGTACTTAAAGCCACTTAATATAAAGTGGGACCCTTTTTTTATGAAATAATTTGTAACTGTATTGGAATACATTTTTAAAGTAACCCTCCCAAGCCTGGTCTTGTGTGGACGTCCGTTACTTTCACTTTTTAAGTTAGCGCTTTTTAAGGCCCCAATCCTACTGTATTACTGAGTGGATATTGATCCAATAGTTCTACCTAATTTAACACAAGAGGGCAGTATAGCACTATGAATGATTTTTTACTCTTTTGATTAAAACATTCTGGCTGTTTTTAAAATTAGACATAATTCTTAAATTTAAAAAAGGAATAAAATGGCTGTAGTTCCAATATTGGTATAGTCTTATAGAAAAATAAATGGTGAATAATAACATTTTTAGAAGATATGAGACGTTTCCTGATTCTCTTTTTGACATAATCCCTCGCCATGGCAAAACTGTTTGACATAATAAATATCCGTTCACAATTTAGTATCTTTAATGTATTTTCATAATTTTGAAGAAGTTTGGTGGGAATAATTAAAAAACACTTAAGAGGGGGTAATAAAAATGTAAAGGCTGGTTTTGCAAAACATTCACATACAGACCAAAATAACCGACTTCCTGTTGGGCTGGCTTAAAGTTGTTTGGGCTAATGAGATCTATATGTGTACCGAGTTTAATATTATTACATGCAAGTGTGTTTGATTTATGGACCAAATTTTCAGACCAAGTTTATGGACCAAGTTAATTTAATTAATAAACTAATTATATAAAACTATTGTCAATGCAGTACAATTAAACTGGTTATATGCCATTACTTATAAAAAATAAAAAACTTATTTAAAAAATACCAGGCTTAAGGCATTTATTTTCTTTTATGCAGGCTACACACACAGCAGTGAAATAGTTAATCCCCTCCCCCTGCACACACACACAGACATGCACACACACAGACAGGCAAACACACAGACAGAGACAGAGATGTAGGCTCAAACAGAGCATGACCAGATTCAAACAAACATATCTTACTTTCTGTGGGTCCTAGCTAATGAGTGTCAATTAGAAAGTTGTCCGGTGTAAGGTTTTCCAGACAAATCAACCGTCCCCCCCCCCCCCCCCCCCATGGGGGTTTCTAAGCCACACACACACACACACTCATCCAGATACTCCAGTGAGTATCAAGTTACAAGACTGTGGAATGTGCAAAACCATTTTGAGCAAAGAGGTTGGCATTCCTTTTCGTGTTTTGAATATATTTAACCAAATATAGTCAATGTGTTTCTATGTATGTGTGTCCCCCATGTCACAGTGGAATAACTTGTTTGTTCACAGCATAAATAGAAATGATAAATGCCTTTGATATGCATTTTATACCTAAGTGTATACCCTGTTAATGTAACATAATGTTCCTTGATACGTCTAGAATGCTTATTGGATGAAACACTCGAATATGCATAGAGATGTAAAGTAAAGTGTATTTTTAATATGTTTTACTGACAATGAAGATCAAACGGTTTTTACCATTAACCTCATGGAACACCCCCCCCCCCCCCCCTCTCATGAGGAACAAAGAACTCAAAAGAAGGCTTCCCGCGTGTCACATCCACTCTCCGATTGGCTCAAGCCACCTGGAAGGGGATGGACTTCTCCAAGGTGATAAATGCGAGAGCGCAGGTCCGCCCGCTCTCTCCTGAACGTTCCAGCGCCCCTTCAACATGTAAACCTCACGGGACTCTGATCCAACCATGGATCTTCCCTTTTGTTCGTGTAAAAGTTTCGTCCTTTACTCAACTGGACTACCAAGCTCGTCTTCCAGGAAAGGAAGTGGACTTTGCCGAACTATTGCCTCGGGTAACGTCGCCTCAAAGACTTTAAGCCTTTCAAACGCTCGCGCTGAATGCCAACGACCGCCACGTGACTCCCCACGGAACAACAGGAGCCACGCGCAACCAACCGTGCACGCGCAACCAGCCATGCACCCGCAACCAGCCATGCACGCGCCAGGACGGGCCGGGCAAGAACGCCTCGGCCGCGGTCCACGTGACGCGCACACGCCGGACAGCACCTCCAGTCATCACGCCCGAACGGGCCGAGCAACAAGCCCACGACACACACAGACCGAATATGCCTCGCAAGTATATTATCTTTTAGCGCTTTTAAGCAGCATTAAGATAAGGTCCTTGGTGTGTCAGAACGGTGAATGTCTCTCCATGCTCTCTCTCTCTCTCTACACTCTCTCTCTCTCATACTCAACCTCTAAACATGTTCTCATTGTCTAAACGCCCCGCGTTCGTCTTAGTTTGTGTTTTAATGTTTGTAAATACATGTATCATTGTAACATAGTAAATGCTTAAGTAGTTACCTTATTAAAAGACAATTAATGCACATCCCTGACTGATTTATGGTCTGCTCATAATATAAGTCCCTGAAGTGCCGATCAAAAGCTACACGCTTTACATAATTGAAGATACCTGAAAAGGTATGTCTTATAGGGAGGAAGGTTAATTCTACTGGCCAGAGAATTCGCCTTCCAAAATAAACCTATAAATTAATTGAGCTATTTGATTTTGCCTGTCTTGTAAAACGTGGTCCTGGCAATTAATAACAATTAATTTGTGGTCAATTGCAGGGACACACATGGATGCATTTGGGTAAAATTGAAATAAGCCTCCCTAAATGGGAGATTTATTAGCATGTAAGACCGGTCTGATCCAAATCTGTATGAATAATTATTAATTATCAATTATTAATTATGATATGCAAATTCCCCCTTCGATCAGACCGCCTAGTTTCCTTACACCGGCTTGAGGAGTACAATATAAATACTGATTTTTGTAACTGTAGATAAAACTAACAACCCCACTTTTGTCAAAAGGTGGCGCTACTGAGCCCTCACCACGCCCGTTTCTGAAACTTTGCACATGTCTACTGGCTAATAAATGTGATGTGTCTGATGAGTTTCATGCAATTTGAAGCATGCTAAGGGTCTCAAAAGCATCCTAAAAGAATGGTAAAGTTTGATGCATCGCCACGGCAACAGTTTCAAAGATATCAAGAATCCATTCACAGGTCTTCATCTGCCGTGTATTTACATTATACAGATGAAGTTTGAAGCAAATCGGGTTAAAATAAGAGGGTGATTTTAAAGCATTTTGAAAGTGACACACTTCCTGCTGCCAGTTGGTGGCGCTATAACTTTGACACACTATAGTCACATCCATGTGATCGTCCTCTTACAGCGAACGCACTCCTGAAGTTTCATCAAGATCGGTTGATGTATGCTGAAGTTATGACACACTTCCTGTTTCACGTTTCTCGCCATGATTTCATTTCCTCGCCACGGCCAAACCGTTCGAGATATCAAAAATCCCCTCGCAAACTTTCATCCTCAATGTCTTGACTTCACGCTGACTGAGTTTCGTAGAATTTGGATAAGAGCTCTAGGAGGAGTATTAAAAATTCCATTGCAAGTGTTTTACACCCTTTAGTTACCTAAAGGCACCGGGAGGGCGGTACCGCCGGCTTTGGCCCGCAATCGCTGCTCGCAGCTATATTTATATATATATATAAATATATAAAGCCGGTGGCACCGCCACCTTGGTGCTTTTAGGGTTATTCTACATGGCGTGCAAAAACATAACCCCCGCTTTGACTGTCAAAAAGAAGTGTGCTGAAGAGCTTGCAGCAGTGAAGGCTCTGCAAAAGTGCGGATCGAGGGCACATTTTAACCACAAAGTATGCGTGAGCAACCTTCTGAAAGGTCAGGTGTACATCAAGGTCTACATCTGTACTGTGTTTACATTATAGTATTTAGGGATGCGCCGATCCGATACTCAGGATCGTTATCAGCTCCGATACTGCCATCTTTGCCGGATCCGGTATATTTACACCACTTTAATCAAACCACTCTTCTTTAAAACATTACGATGTGATTTGTTTCACATGTATTTTGTTACTCTTATTGAGCTATTTTTTCCGCATACAGGACTCACTGCCAATCGTACGTGCTCACATCATTCTCTTTCTGTGAAAGCTGTACTGCATTCATCAGTTTTCACTCTACAGCTGTTGACCAGAGCACTGAAATTATTTCTCACTTAAACTACAATCAAATGGATTTTCCCACACATTTTGCATTAGTCCTCTGCATGGCATTTTATTATTTTCTGCGCAGCTTCAGAAGTGCATGCACACAGCTTAGAACACATGACATGCACACACACTCAGTCACGAGAAAGGCGCGATCGAACTCTGTGTGTGTTTGTGTGTGAACAATGGAAACTCAATTTTGTTCATACAGGAAAATATTCAGACTAATGTCTTGTGGGAGCAACAGAATACATGTAACGGCATTATGTAATCAGGACACAAAAATCCAGTAACTGTAATTTGTTACAGTGAGTTACATCAAAAAAAGTAGTTATCAGATTGTAGTTACTTTTTGAAAAAGTATATAGTACTTAAAGCCACTTAATATAAAGTGGGACCCTTTTTTTATGAAATAATTTGTAACTGTATCGGAATACATTTTTAAAGTAACCCTCCCAAGCCTGGTCTTGTGTGGACGTCCGTTACTTTCACTTTTTAAGTTAGCGCTTTTTAAGGCCCCAATCCTACTGTATTACCGTGTGGATATTGATCCAATAGTTCTACCTAATTTTGAACACAAGAGGGCAGTATAGCACTATGAATGATTTTTTACTCTTTTGACTAAAACATTCTGGCTGTTTTTAAAATTAGACATAATTCTTAAATTTAAAAAAGGAATAAAATGGCTGTAGTTCCAATATTGGTATAGTCTTATAGAAAAATAAATGGTGAATAATAAAATTTTTAGAAGATATGAGACGTTTCCTGATTCTCTTTTTGACATAATCCCTCGGCATAGCAAACTGTTTGACATAATAAATATCCGTTCACAATTTAGTATCTTTAATGTATTTTCATAATTTTGAAGAAGTTTGGTGGGAATAATTAAAAAAACACTTAAGAGGGGGGAATAAAAATGTAAAGGCTGGTTTTGCAAAACATTCACATACAGACCAAAATAACCGACTTCCTGTTGGCCTGGCTTAAAGTTGTTTGGGCTAATGAGATCTATATGTGTAACGAGTTTAATATTATTACATGCAAGTGTGTTTGATTTATGGACCAAATTTTCAGACCAAGTTTATGGACCAAGTTAATTTAATTAATAAACTAATTATATAAAACTATTGTCAATGCAGTACAATTAAACTGGTTATATGCCATTACTTATAAAAAATAAAAAAACTTATTTAAAAAATACCAGGCTTAAGGCATTTATTTTCTTTTATGCAGGCTACACACACAGCAGTGAAATGTGTGTGTGCCCCTCCCCCTGCACACACACATACAGACATGCACACACACAGACAGGCAAACACACAGAAAGAGACAGAGATGTAGGCTCAAACAGAGCATGACCAGATTCAAGCAAACATATCTTACTTTCTGTGGGTCCTAGCTAATAAGTGTCAATTAGAAAGTTGTCCGGCTCGAGGAGTATAATATACATACTGATTTTTGTAACTGTAGATAAAACTAACAACCCCACTTTTGTCAAAAGGTGGCGCTACTGAGCCCTCACCACGCCCGTTTCTGAAACTTTGCATGTGTCTACTGGCTAATAAATGTGATGTGTCTGATGAGTTTCATGCAATTTGAAGCATGCTAAGGGTCTCAGAAGCATCCTAAAAGAATGGTAAAGTTTGATGCATCGCCACGGCAACAGTTTCAAAGATATCAAGAATCCATTCACAGGTCTTCATTTGCCGTATGTTTACATTATACAGATGAAGTTTGAAGCAAATCGGGTTAAAATAAGAGGGTGATTTTAAAGCATTTTGAAAGTGACACACTTCCTGCTGCCAGTTGGTGGCGCTATAACTTTGACACACAATAGTCACATCCATGTGATCGTCCTCTTACATCGAACACACTCCTGAAGTTTCATCAAGATCGGTTGATGTATGCTGAAGTTATGACACACTTCCTGTTTCACGTTTCTCGCCATGATTTCATTTCCTCGCCACGGCCAAACCATTCGAGATATCAAAAATCCCCTCACAAACTTTCATCCTCAATGTCTTGACTTCACGCTGACTGAGTTTCGTAGAATTTGGATAAGAACTCTAGGAGGAGTACTAAAAAATCCATTGCAAGTGTTTTATAAAGAACCTTAAATAACCGACTTCCTGTTGGGCTGGGGTAAAAAGTAAAAGTGCGACGTATATATGAAATGATGAGATCAACATGTGTACCGAGTTTCATATTATTACATACAAGCGTGTTTGATTTATGGACCAAGTGTTCGGACCCCATTCCAGGTGGCGCTGTCGAGCCCCCCTGCCACGCCCGGGTACCATCTTCAGCCCGGCCCTAATGGCAGTGGGTTCTGACCCGTGTGCAAAGTTTCAAGAGTTTTCGAGCATGTTAAGGGCCCCAAAAGTGCCCAAATAGTCGTATAAATAATAATAATAATAATAAATATAGCTGCGAGCAGCGATTGCGGGCCCAAGCCGGTGGCACCGCAACCCCGGTGCCTTTAGTTACCTAAAGGCACCGGGATGGCGGTACCGCCGGCTTTGGCCCGCAATCGCTGCTCGCAGCTATATTTATATATATATATATATATATATATATATATATATATATATATATATATATATATATATAAAGCCGGTGGCACCGCCACCTTGGTGCTTTTAGGGTTATTCTACATGACGTGCAAAAACATAACCCCCGCTTTGACTGTCAAAAAGAAGTGTGCTGAAGAGCTTGTTTATGTGTCACTTAATATTCTAATAGAATATTCTTAGGCTATACTACATATATTTCATGAAGTGCAACATCACTGTGAGGACCTACAGAAATATATATTCTGTAGCTCCTGGCAGTGATGTTTCACCTCATGAAATATAGTTTATATAATATAGCATAAGAATATTCTGTTACAATATTATGTTCACATTTATGACACAGACAGTAGATAATATTATGTTCACATTTATGACACAGACAGTATAGGCTTCTGCCAGGCACTTTCAGGGATACAAATTGAAAAAATATGTATTTATGTGCATATTTATATGCAAAATACTCATTTTTTCACATCAACTATGTGCTATGGTCATTAAATGGCTTTCCTTTTCACTTAAGTCCAGCAATTAATTCATTTATTTTAACACATTTGGTGGCATCTGCCTCAAGTTATCGTTGTTATGAAATACAGTCGTATGTTTGCATAGAATTCATTTTGAACACTATAATATTACATGCTTTCAAAATCTGAGGTAAATTATCCGTTATGGCTTGTGGCACAGTGACCTATTTTTAACTAAAAATAAATAATGTGTACTCATAACCAGTGTAATTTCTTCATTCTGTCAGCCGCGACGTCGCAGAAATAGGAACGTTTCTAAATTAGAAACTTCGCATGTCGCCGTCGCGTCTGGTTAGGACAAAAACTCTGATTTACATGGAAAAGATACCTTTTATCGCGTGTCGCGGAGTCGTGTGTAGTTAGGACACGGTGTAAGCGGCCGCTGCTCAGGTCTAGAATCTGAACTTGATTCCGATTGGCCAGTGTCAGACAGTCAGACCTGTCAGTCTCTTAGCTTGCGTCAGCTTCATGCGGCTTCATGAGAGAGACGCATAAGTCCGGAATTGGACAATTTAACAATATACTTACGATAGAATATATTTACAATTAATAATGATTTAAAAACAAAATACATAACGCGCCGGGCCGCCGGCCCAACCAGACCGCGGCCCACCGGGAATCTCCCGGTAGTCCCGATGGCCAGTACATGCCTGATTTAGTATCTTTAATATATCGTCGCTGCCCGATGAAACTCACGTATGTCCAAAACGGTTACTTTTCAGGAAGTGGAAAAAAAACATGTTATTTCAAAAGCAGCTGAACGTAGCATTCTCATGCTTGGCACAACATCTTTAAATGTAACCATATTCTTGCCAGTGTCATGATATAATCCATATTTGACCCAAAATCGAGTTTAAATGGACATACGTGCATATTGTACTGTAACGGTGGTCGATACGCGTTCTTCCGATCATTAAAAAGAATGAGGTTAGCCTATATATATTGATAGATGAATAGGCTACGCTCAGTTTATCAAATACGCTCAGTTTATTAAATGTCTCTTGCAAACTATGAAGAGACAACCCAGCAAGCAATAGCCCTCATTTCACCGTCTAGGTTAAATAGAGACCCGATATAGTCCGGCTATGTGTAACCCACTTCTAGCCAAAATGACATTGAATCATGGCTAAATGTATTTTTTCCAAAATAACTTGCAAAATGTATTATATTCCATCATGTAAGCAAAGTCAACTGTGATTACAAGGTGTTTGGTTTGATTTCTTTGACATTTTCTATGTGTAGGCTGTGTGAAGACGCGATCTAGCTCGTATAGTCTGTCCGGCTATTTATAGCCCACTTCTAGTCGAAACTGATTAATTGTTGTTTTAATGAATTGTTGGGCAGGCAACGCATGAGATAGTTGATATCCCATCATGTTCGCATTGGTAAACATATCTACAAGGTGCCAGTGTCATATCATGACATGGTCGATTTGTAGTCACGATCCTCTGAATTGGATGGGCTATGTGCAGTCTGCTTTTAGCCCACTGGCGAAATCGAGGCAATCAGTGGTCTACGTTTAACGGCTTGGCTATAGCCCTGATTTAGACCAGCGATTAGTAGGCTATTGCCAAAATAAATCTTAAAATTGTTTTCTTGTTTTTCACCCACGCAGCTTCATGTTTGCTGTCACAGTCACACATTAATTAAAAATCTACGGTTTTATTTGACTGTTTTATTATTTTAAATTAAATAAAAATGCAATTACATTTCTCAACCGCTAGATGGCAACAGCCCTACTGAGACATGACTGCTGACAACGCGAGTCTTGATAGCACAGATCACCGGTCACGCGATCGACCATTCTCAAATATTTTAAACGAGGCAGAGCATTGCATTCAGCTGACGGTCGACGACAACAGGTAAAATACATTCCCACTTTTGTCTTTTAAGCATCTGTGTTTTCATTTTGACGTGTTAATTTTTTAGATAAATTATTTGTTATCATGTGTTGTTGGAATCGTGACATTTTAGCGGGTGTGTCATGGTACATGCACGTGTAGGCCTAACGTTACTGAATCCAAAGCTGTAAACATGAAACACATGCAATCTATTATAAAGTGTTATGAAATCCACAATTATATTTGGCTCTTTTCTTTAGATCATTGTGATATAAAAATAGCATTTCCTCACTAAATCTCTTGTCTTTGACAAAGTCCATCATTGATATAAATTATAAAATTAAATTTGTCTGAACATTGGCTTGTTGGAGAGCATAAGCTAATAGAGTAGAATAATGTTTGTTATTGTACAAGCAAAGTAAGATGAAGTTTCATTCAAAATGCCTTCATTAATTCAAGTTTGAAACTTTCAAATTAATTTTATAATACAGCATAAAAATACAAATGATTGGCTATATAAAATAAGCAAATCTAAAAAGTATCCGCCAGTATATCAATAATGCAAATAGCTCCGATGTGCATTAAAACCTAAACAGAACACAAGAACACACACACACACACACACACAAAACGTACATGTACTTTCAACAATGCTTTTCTTGTGCTAATTATTTTATTCTTATTTGGCAGATGCTGTGATGACCAACTTCCCAGCAGCAACAGAGTTTTCTATTTTATTATCTTAAGTTGTTCATGTTAAAATAATTTTATATTTTTAATTTTAATATTGGTGTGGTAATTTTTATGTTTTGAAGTTACGTAATGTTGTTCTTTTGCTAAATAAAGCCTTTTATATATGTTTTTTTTTTGGAATGGCTTGTTATTTATGTGAACCTGTTATATTTGAGTGAAAAGAATCTTTTAACCATTTTGTTGTCTATTGCATGTATATGTAGTCGTTTAATAGTTGTCTAATTGATGACTAGTCTATTCTTGGGCTACATTTAGACGTCTATTAGATTTTCACTGACAGCCCAAATTTAGCCTTGTTTTAGCCTAGACCCATATGCACTGCCTATTAGACGTATAAATGTAGTCGTTCAATAGCCGTCTAATTGTTGACTATAGTCTATTCTTGGGCTATGGTTAGATGTCTATTCTTGGGCTATGGTTAGACGTCTATTAGATTTTCACTGACAGCCCAAATTTAGCCTTGATTTAGCGTAGACGTCTGGGCTATGTTTTGACGGCTATTAGACGTCTTTTGGACGTAAAATTGCTTGCTGGGAATGATGAATCAATACACACTGACATGCCGATGCTGGACTGATTCTTTATTTACACCATCATACAGTAATTTTGTCGGTTGTTTATTACAGATATTAGCATGCATTTTATTGATCATCAGCTAATTTCATCAATAGATATCAATAAGAGAGAGTGGCAACAGCCCTGGTAAGAGTCAAGAGATCATTTCTTTCTTTACTTGAAGATGAATGTGTAGATGATTAAGCGTCTCTGACTTACTTTCACTTTTATTTGCGATGTTTGCACGTTGGTTTGACGCTCAGCTGCTGCTCATCTGCGGCGGTGATGCGTGTCGCAGCGCCGTCATTTCTGACTATAACATAGCCTGTAAACGCTCTCACTCGTTTATGTTTTAGCATTTTTGGGAGGAGTAAAATATAAATGTGTGATATCAACAACCAGATTGCGTTTACACGTAAAGATCCGAACACAATGCGAGCCAGACTACCTCCAGATGGTCAGGCATATCGATCACAATCCGATCACAACGTAATACCTTGCATTAACATTTCTTTTTTATTATCCGGATAACTTATCTGGATACAGATCGCATTTTAATACCAGGTGTAGGGGTCTCAGAGACGAGACCGGCGGAATGCCTCCACAGGGCGGGGAGATACTATACTGCCTATGGGAGCGGCCGCTTCTCCGCTCTTGATTCCGATTGGCCAGTGTCAGACAGTCAGACCTGTCAGTCTCTCAGCTCGCGTCCGCTTCATGCGGCTTCATGAGAGAGACGCAGAAGTCCGGAATTGGATGATTTAACAAATACTTACGATAGAATATATTTACAATTAATAATGATTTAAAAACAAAATACATAACGCGCCGGGCCGCCGGCCAAACCAGACCGCGGCCCACCGGGAATCTCCCGGTAGTCCCGATGGCCAGTACATATGCCTGATTTAGTATCTTTAATATATTTTCATAATTTTGAAGAAGTTTGGTGTGGGAATAATTAAAAATTACTTAAGAGGGGGGAAATAAAAATGTAAAGGCTGGTTTTGCAAAACATTCACATATGATACAGTACAGACCGAAACAACCGACATCCTGTTGGGCTGGCTTAAAGTTGTTTGGGCTAATGAGATCTATAAGTGTACCGAGTTTAATATTATTATATGCAAGTGTGTTTGATTTATGGACCCAATTTTCAGATCAAGTTTATGGACCAAGTTAATTTAATTAATAAACTAATTATATAAAACTATTGTCAATGCACTACAATTTAACGGGTTATATTATGCCTTCACTTATAAAAATTAAAATAAAAACTTATTTAAAACATACCAGGCTTAAGAAATGTATTAAGAAATTACACAGCAGAAAAAACACACAGCAGTGAAATGGTTAAGCCCCTCCCCTACTAACACACACACAGACAGAGACAGAGACAGAGATGTAGGTTCAAAGGGAGCATGACCAGATTCAAACAAACATATCTTACTTTCTGTGGGTCCTAGGTAATGAGTGTCAATTAGAAAGTTGTCCGGCTCGAGGAGTACAATATACATACCGATTTTTGTAACTGTTGATAAAACTAACAACCCAACTTTTGTCAAAAGGTGGCGCTACTGAGCCCTCACCACGCCCGTTTCTGAAACTTTGCACATGTCTACTGGCTAATAAATGTAATGTGTCTGAGGAGTTTCATGCAATTTGAAGCATGCTAAGGGTCTCAAAAGCATCCTAAAAGAATGGTAAAGTTTGATGCGTCGCCACGGCAACAGTTTCAAAGACATCAATAATCCATTCACAGGTCTACATCTGCCGTATGTTTACATTATACAGATGAAGTTTGAAGCAAATCGGGTTAAAATAAGAGGGTGATTTCAAAGCATTTTGAAAGTGACACACTTCCTGCTGCCAGTTGGTGGCGCTATAACTTTGACACACAATAGTCACATCCATGTGATCGTCCTCTTACAGCGAACACACTCCTGAAGTTTCATCAAGATCGGTTGATGTATGCTGAAGTTAGGACACACTTCCTGTTTCACGTTTCTCACCATAATTTTGTTTCCTCGCCACAGCCAAACCGTTCGAGATATCAAAAATCCCCTCGCAATTTTTGATCCTCTATGTCTTGACTTCAGGCTGACCGAGTTTCGTTCCATGCGGATGAATGCTCTAGGAGGAGTACATTAAATTCCATTGCAAGCATTTTAAAAACAACCGTAAATATCTGACTTCCTGTTGGGCTGGGGTAAAAAGTAAAAGCGCGATGTATATATGAAACGATGAGATCGACATGTGTACCGAGTTTCATATTATTACATGCAAGCGTGTTTGATTTATGGACAAAGTGTTCAGACCCTGTTCCAGGGGGCGCTGACGAGCCGCCCTGCCGCGCCCGTGTACCAGCTTCAGCCCGGCTCTGATGGCCGCGGGTTCTGACCCGTGTGCAAAGTTTCAAGAGTTTTTGAGTATGTTAAGGACCCCAAAAGTGCCCGGATAGTCGTTAGAAAAAAAAAAAAAAAAAAAAAAAATAATCCTAAGGAAAACAATAGGGCCTTCGCCCTTTCAGGGCTTGGGCCCTAAATATATATATATATATATATATATATAAATATAGCTGCGAGCAGCGATTGCGGGCCCAAGCCGGTGGCACCGCAACCCCGGTGCCTTTAGTTACCTAAAGGCACCGGGATGGCGGTACCGCCGGCTTTGGCCCGCAATCGCTGCTCGCAGCTATATTTATATATATATATATATATATATATAAAGCCGGTGGCACCGCCACCTTGGTGCTTTTAGGGTTATTCTACTTGACATGCAAAAACATAACCCCCGCTTTGACTGTCAAAAAGAAGTGTGCTGAAGAGCTTGCATCAGTGAAGGCTCTGCAAAAGTGCACATTGAGGGCACATTTTAACCACAAAGTATGCGTGAGCAACCTTCTGAAAGGTCAGGTGTACATCCAGGTCTACATCTGTACTGTGTTTACATTATAGTATTTAGGAATGCGCCGATCCTATACTCAGGATCGGTATCAGCTCCGATACTGCCATCTTTGCCGGATCGGGTATATTTACACCACTTTAATCAAACCACTCTTCTTTAAAACATTATGATGTGATTTTTTTTCACATGTATTTTATTACTCTTATTGAGCTATTTTGTCCACACACAGGACTCACTGCCAATCGTACGTGCTCACATCATTCTCTTTCTGTGAAAGCTGTATACTGCACTCACCAGTTTTCACTCTACAGCTATTGACCAGAGCACTGAAATTATTTCTAATTTAAACTACAATCAAATGGATTTTCACACATTTTGCGTTAGTCCTCCGCATGGCATTTTATTATTTTCTGCGCAGCTTCAGAAGTGCATGCACACAGCCTAGAACACATGACACGCAAACACAGTCACGAGAGAGGCGCGATCGAATGTGTGTTTGTGTGCGAACAATGGAAACTCCTTTTTGTTCATACTGGAAAATATTCAGACTAATGTCTTGTGGGAGCAACAGAATACATGCAACGGCATTATGTAATCAGGATACAAAAATCTAGTGAGTTACATTAAAAAAAGTAGTAATCAGATTGTAGTTACTTTTTGAAAAAGTATATAGTACTTAAAGCCATTTAATATAAAGTGGGACCCTTTTTTTATGAAATAATTTGTAACTGTATCGGAATACATTTTTAAAGTAACCCTCCCAAGCCTGGTCTTGTGTGGACATCCGTTACTTTCACTTTTTAAGTTAGCGATTTTTAAGGCCCCAATCCTACTGTATTACCTATTATACTGTATTGCCAACTGTATTAATGTGTGGATATTGATCCAATAGTTCTACATAATTTTGAACACAAGAGGGCAGTATAGCACTATGAATGATTTTTTTCTTTTTTGACTAAACCATTCTGTCTGTTTTTAAACTTAAACATAATTCTTAAATTAAAAAAAAGGAATAAAATGGCTATAGTTCCAATATTGGTATAGTCTTATACAGTGTTGGGGTAGTTACTCAAAAAAGTAATTAGTTACTAGTTACTTCTGTAAATTGTAATGAGATTACTTTACTAGTTACTGCGTTGGAAACATAACTTCACTACGTATTACTTTACTTTCCTGTTTCTTAATTTACCGTGTAGCCTACATGGACAAACATCATATCAGTTTTTGCCCTATCATCACTTTATTGTAAAAATGTATACAAAATGACATGAAAGAACAATATCCCTGTCTGCACAAATAAATATGCCGCACTGTAAAATTCACAAACAAAATGGGGTTCAAAATTCAAAATTTTAAAATGGTGTTTATCACAGAAGTTTCAAAACAGGCTGGGAGAATAAAACTCTTCTCCTGAGAACAAAACCAGCTTTTTAGTCGACTCATGGTAATAATAATAATTTAAAAAAATAAAAGATGTCAATGAAAAATAATAAAATAAAGGTCACTTTATCCCATAAAATTCTTAATCCTAATTTAAAATGTATTTTTCTAAACCTGGGGAATTAATGGTCGACAGGGGAAGCATGTCTTCTACAATGAACCCTGCAACAATCCTGTTCATTTCGTTTTCCAAGACTTTCGAGCCTTGTTTTTACTTGACGCGTCCGAACGAGCGGAAAGGTGCGCGCGGCAAACACCGCACGCGATGCCGCATCCGAGGATGAACGACAAGAAACCGAACCTGCACCGAACATGGAGCCTACATCTCCGCAACGGCACCCAGTTTGCGCATCTAAATCAGTTATTTATGTTTACAAAATGAGCCTAAGATCCATGTTTTATAAAATGTCCACGAAACTTAATGAAATGTTTAGTGAAATTAGAAAATAGAGATCGTTCATTTAGTTCTTTAGCCTAGCCTATATACATGTTTTTATATCGACATATTTTGTTCTAATGTCACAAATAATAATCTTAGGATTTACTATAGCCTACATTTCACTGAAATATTTTTGTGCTTTCGAGCAATAAACTGAAAGTAATGTGAATATTGCCATTTGTTGAAACCCGTCTCTCTCTCTCCACTTCCCTCTCTCTCTCACTCAAATCGGTCTCTATGGCAACGGCGCGCACGCACCACTAGACGGAACTCTCCACACAGGCAAACACGGCTTGGGTAACGCAGGAAAGCGCGTTCCTTTATTATAGTAAAGTAGTGTAGTTACCAATATTTTCAGTGTAATGCGTTACTTTACTTACCCAAACTCGTTTGTAACTCGTTACCCCCAACACTGGTCTTATAGAAAATAAATGGTGAATAATAACATTTTTAATTCCTCATCCAATCATCCTTTTGTTATGGATCAATATCATAGCGACGTAGAAAAGGGCTGCACGGTTTTGCAATAAATAATAATAAATAAAATAAAATAAACATATAAATATTGTAATTGCAATTAAATTAGATTTGTGTGGCAGCTGCATGTACAATTATTATTATTAATAATAATAACATTAATAATAATACAAATGAGCTTAGAATAAAAATTTAAATGGTTTATTACATTAAAAACAGGCCATATTTTTAATAAATAAATAAGCTATCATTCATAGTGCACTAAATTTTAAACATTTTAAATTACAACATTGTTTGTGAAAGTCCAACAAAGTTAAATGTATACTCAAACCTGAAAAGTTGTGTGGCTCCGTTTACATTTGATTATCATTGTGGCAGCAGTTGGAACACTGTGTTACAACTAACCCCGCTGTGTATTACATATTTTAAACCTAGCTAACAGTCGCTATGAATTACTGACATGTTTCAAAACGGTGCTGTGTTTGAGCCAACAAGACAGTGATTAAGGCAATATAAAGTTAGATTTGGACGCGTATACATCCAACCCGGAAACAGAAAAAAATCTACGATGAAAAAATTTACTTTCATGATGTCAAAACACTCTTTGTCCATTATCTTCACGAAATATAATCAAAACGTTCCGCAAATTCGCGGGAGACCGTCTTCTGGCAGCAAGAGAAAAAGAGCGGAAAGACAGCCGGCTAGATACTGACAAACTATGTAAAATGTCCGTGTTACATTTAACCCCGCGTTAGGCCTACATTTCCCCGCGCTCCCCTATTCTGTAGCTCCTGGCAGTGATGTTTCACCTCATGAAATATAGTTTATGTTCACATTTATGACACAGACAGTAGATAATATTATGTTCACATTTATGACACAGACAGTAGATATAGGCTTCTGCCAGGCACTTTCAGGGATACAAATCGAAAAAATATGTATAGTCTATATGTGCATATATTTATATGCAAAATACTCCTTTTTTCACGTCAACTATGCTATGGTCATTAAATGGCTTTCCTTTTCACTTAAGTCCAGCAAATAATTCATTTATTTTAACACATTTGGTGGCATCTGCCAGTTATGTCGTTGTTATGAAGTACAGTCGTATGTTTGCATAATTCATTTTGAACACTATAATGCTTTCAAAATCTGAGGTAAATTATCCGTTATGGCTTGTGGCACAGTGACCTATTTTCAACTAAAAATAAATAATGTGTACTCATAACCAGTGTAATTTCTTCATTCTGTCAGCCGCGACGTCGCAGAAATAGGAACCGTTTCTAAATTAGAAACTTCGCATGTCGCCGTCGCGTATGGTTAGGACAAAAACTCTGATTTATTAACATGGAAAATATACCTTTTATCGCGTGTCGCGGCGTCGTGTGTAGTTAGGACACGGTGTAAGCGGCCGCTTCTCAAGTCTAGAATCTGAACTTGATTCAGATTGGCCAGTGTCAGACAGTCAGACCTGTCAGTCTCGCAGCTCGTGTCAGCTTCATGCGGCTTCATGAGAGAGACGCATAAGTCCGGAATTGGACAATTTAACAATATACTTACGATAGAATATATTTACAATTAATAATGATTTAAAAACAAAATACATAACGCGCCGGGCCGCCGGCCCAACCAGACTGCGGCCCACCAGGAATCTCCCGGTAGTCCCGATGTACATGCCTTAGTATCTTTAATATATTTTCATAATTTTGAAGAAGTTTGGTGTGGGAATAATTAAAAATTACTTAAGAGGGGGGAAATAAAAATGTAAAGGCTGGTTTTGCAAAACATTCACATACAGACTGAAACAACCGACTTCCTGTTTTGCTGGCTTAAAGTTGCTTGGGCTAATGAGATCTATAAGTGTACCGAGTTTAATATTATTATATGCAAGTGTGTTTGATTTATGGACCCAATTTTCAGACCAAGTTAATGGACCAAGTTAATTTAATTAATGAACTAATTATATAAAACTATTGTCAATGCACTACAATTAAACTGGCTATGTGCCTTTACTTATAAAAAAATAAAATAAAAACTTATTTAAAAAATCCCAGGCTTAAGAAATGTATTTTATTTATGCTGGCCAGACACACAGCAGTTAAATGGTTAATTAAGCCCCCTCTCCCTGCTAACACACACACACACACACACACACACACACACAGGCAAAGGCTCAGACATATGCTCAGAGGGAGTATGACTACATTCAAACTAAAATATCTGACTTTCTGTGGGTCTTAGCTATTGAGTGTGAATTAGAAAGTTGTCCGGCTCGAAGAGTACAATATACATACCGATTTTTGTAACTGTAGATAAAACTAACAACCCCACTTTTGTCAAAAGGTGGCGCTACTGAGCCCTCACCACGCCCGTTTCTGAAACTTTGCATGTGTCTACTGGCTAATAAATGTGATGTGTCTGTCGAGTTTCATGCAATTTGAAGCATGCTAAGGGTCTCAAAAGCATCCTAAAAGAATGGTAAAGTTTAATGCGTCGCCACGGAAACAGTTTCAAAGATATCAAGAATCCATTCACAGGTCTACATCTGCCGTGTATTTACATTATACAGATGAAGATTGAAGCAAATCGGGTTAAAATAAGAGGGTGATTTCAAAGCATTTTGAAAGTGACACACTTCCTGCTGCCAGTTGGTGGCGCTATAACTTTGACACACAATAGTCACATCCATGTGATCGTCCTCTTACAGCGAACACACTCCTGAAGTTTCATCAAGATCGGTTGATGTATGCTGAAGTTATGACACACTTCCTGTTTCACGTTTCTCACCATAATTTTGTTTCCTCGCCACAGCCAAACCGTTCGAGATATCAAAAATCCCCTCGCAATTTTTGATCCTCTATGTCTTGACTTCAGGCTGACCGAGTTTCGTTCCATGCGGATGAATGCTCTAGGAGGAGTACATTAAATTCCATTGCATCCGTTTTAAAAACAACCGTAAATATCTCACTTCCTGTTGGGCTGGGGTAAAAAGTAAAAGCGCGATATATATATGAAACAATGAGATCGACATGTGTACCGAGTTTCATATTATTACATGCAAGCGTGTTTGATTTATGGACAAAGTGTTCAGACCCTGTTCCAGGGGGCGCTGACGAGCCGCCCTGCCGCGCCCGTGTACCAGCTTCAGCCCGGCTCTGATGGCCGCGGGTTCTGACCCGTGTGCAAAGTTTCAAGAGTTTTTGAGCATGTTAAGGGCCCCGAAAGTGCCCGGATAGTCGTTAGAAAAAAAAAAAAAAAAAATAATCGCAAGGAAAACAATAGGGCCTTCGCCCTTTCAGGGCTTGGGCCCTAAATAAATAATCCTAAGGAAAACAATAGGGCCTTCGCCCTTTCAGGGCTTGGGCCCTAATAATCCTAAGGAAAACAATAGGGCCTTCGCCCTTTCAGGGCTTGGGCCCTAAATATAGCTGCGAGCAGCGATTGCGGGCCCAAGCCGGTGGCACCGCAACCCCGGTGCCTTTAGTTACCTAAAGGCACCGGGATGGCGGTACCGCCGGCTTTGGCCCGCAATCGCTGCTCGCAGCTATATTTATATATATATATATATATATATATATATATATATATATAAAGCCGGTGGCACCGCACCCTTGGTGCTTTTAGGGTTATTCTACATGACGTGCAAAAACGTAACCCCCGCTTTGACCGTCAAAAAGAAGTGTGCTGAAGAGCTTGCAGCAGTGAAGGCTCTGCAAAAGTGCGGATCGAGGGCACATTTTAACCACAAAGTATGCATGAGCAACCTTCTGAAAGGTCAGGTGTACATCAAGGTCTACATCTGTACTGTGTTTACATTATAGTATGTAGGGATGCGCCGATCCGATACTCAGGATCGTTATCAGCTCCGATACTGCCATCTTTGCCGGATCGGGTATATTTACACCACTTTAATCAAACCACTCTTCTTTAAAACATTACGATGTGATTTTTTCCACATGTATTTTGTTACTCTTATTGAGCTATTTTGTCCGCATAAAAGATTCACTGCCAATCGTACGTGCTCACATCATTCTCTTTCTGTGAAAGCTGTATACTGCATTCACCAGTTTTCACTCTACAGCTATTGACCAGAGCACTGAAATTATTTCTCACTTAAACTACAATCAAATGGATTTTCCCACACATTTTGCATTAGTCCTCTGCATGGCATTTTATTATTTTCTGAGCAGCTTCAGAAGCATGCACACAGCCTAGAACACATGACACGCACACACAGTCACGAGAGAGGCGCGATCGAACTCTGTGTGTGTTTGTGTGTGAACAATGGAAACTCCATTTTGTTCATACAGGAAAATATTCAGACTAATGTCTTGTGGGAGCAACAGAATACATGTAACAGCATTATGTAATCAGGAAACAAAAATCCAGTAACTGTATATTATTACAGTGAGTTACATCAAAAAAAGTAATCAGATTGTAGTTACTTTTTGAAAAAGTATAAAGTACTTAAAGCCAATTAATATAAAGTGGGACCCTTTTTTATGAAATAATTTGTAACTGTATCGGAATACATTTTTTAAAGTAACCCTCCCAAGCCTGGTCTTGTGTGGACGTCGTGAAATTAGAAAATAGAGATCGTTCATTTAGTTCTTTAGCCTATATACATGTTTTTATATCCACATATTTTGTTCTAATGTCACAAATAATAATCTTAGGGTTTACTATAGCCTACATTTCACTCAAATATTTTTGTACTTTCGAGCAATAAACTGAAAGTAATGTGAATATTGCCATTCAGGACTGGACTGGGACAAAAAATCAGCCCTGGACACTTCATCCAGACCGGCACACTATGCAAACACACACACACGTGCATTAATCTATACGTGCATTAATCTGCATGTAAAATTACTGATTAGATTTTATTTACTATCAAAACCAAGAAAAAACTATTAAAATAATAAACAAAGGGAATGGAAATGATTTTATAAGGCTTTATTGTAAATAACTGGTCTGAATTTATGTGCCACTTAATATTTTAATAGAATATTCTTAGGCTACATATATTTCATGAAGTGCAACATCACGGTGAGGACCTACAGAAATATATATTCTGTAGCTCCTGGCAGTGATGTTTCACCTCATGAAATATAGTTTATATAATATAGCATAAGAATATTCTGTTACAATATTATGTTCACATTTATGACACAGACAGTAGATAATATTATGTTCACATTTATGACACAGACAGTATAGGCTTCTGCCAGGCACTTTCAGGGAGACAAATTTAAAAAATATGTATTTATGTGCATATTTATATGCAAAATACTCCTTTTTTCACATCAACTATGTGCTATGGTCATTAACACTAGAACTACCGGAATTCCATAACTACTACAACGACCATAGCGGTCATTCTGACCGTTCAAACTTTAACGTTCATTTGGCTGTACTGAACGTCATTTTCGTCATGTCATATCTGCATTTGAACCTTTCTCTTTAAGTTTTCCAGTGACACTTATAATTCCTGTTGTCATGTTATAATGCCATCGCCCTTAAAACAAGCAAAATATTATATCATATTATAAAGCCAATACAAAAATATTTCCCGACAGGTGCTGCCGAGGAAAGTTTTGCGTCAAAAATATTTTTTCACCGCACTCTCCACGTGAATAGACATGCAAAAAATCTAGGAAACGTCAAAGCTTCATACAGTAGCCTACAGCCCTGTTATACAAATACAATCAATGTGAAATCTAAAAATAAATAGATATACAATGTTAAGATAGATGATAATAAAGATGTGGGCTCATTTGAACGGTGGAAACCCCAATATTCATTCACTGACGTTACGCACACACACATAGGAAAACACCGCTTCGCGTGCAGCTTCAGTCCCTCACACTACTTTGTGACATTTGGCACATGACTCCTTGATTTAATTTTTGCAGTTTCTCCTTACTTGGCACTGCCTTCATCATCTTCGTCCCGGACCGCCTACCCGACTCTCGCACCAGTTGAGTGGCTTTTGATTTCATGTTGTCGGAGCGAAATTCGCTTGCCAGTTGCGTGATGGACGCGAAACTTGCTCATTTGTGCACTTCTACAATATGTGCGTGTTGATCGCGGGAAATATAGCGGACTTATGATATTTATAATGCGTGCGGTAAAAATGACCGCCATGGCCATTCTAGGTAGAAATAGGACGCAACTGTTTTGTGTTTTGTGATTGTAATAAAATAACAGTGCCAGAATAAAATATACACATATTTAGGAAAAGTCAGAGTCCTACAGCCACATTGATTTTATTTTAACAAATAAGTTATTACACTGTAAATTTTAAAAACGGTCAAAATGACCGCCTTGGGAGTTCTGGTGTTAAATGGCTATCCTTTTCACTTAAGTCCAGCAAATAATTCATTTATTTTAACACATTTGGTGGCATCTGCCTCAAGTTATTGTCGTTGTTATGAAATACAGTCGTATGTTTGCATAGAATTCATTTTGAACACTATAATATTACATGCTTTCAAAATCTGAGGTAAATTATCCGTTATGGCTTGTGGCACAGTGACCTATTTTTAACTAAAAATAAATAATGTGTACTCATAACCAGTGTAATTTCTTCATTCTGTCAGCCGCGACATCGCAGAAATAGGAACCGTTTCTAAATTAGAAAAAACTTCGCATGTCGCCGTCGCGTCTGGTTAGGACAAAAACTCTGATTTACATGGAAAAGATACCTTTTATCGCGTGTCGCGGCGTCGTGTGTAGTTAGGACATATTGTACTGTAACGGTAGTCGATACGCGTTCTTCTGATCATTAAAAAGAATGAGGTTATATTGACAGATGAATAGGCTACGCTCAGTTTATCAAATACGCTCAGTTTATTAAATGTCTCTTGCAAACTATGAAGAGACAATGATGAATCAATACACACTGACATGGCGATGCTGGACTGATTCTTTATTTACACCATCATACAGTAATTTTGTCGGTTGTTTATTACAGATATTAGCATGCATTTTATTGATCATCAGCTAATTTCATCAATAGACATCAATAAGAGAGAGTGGCAACAGCCCTTGTAAGAGTCAAGAGATCATTTCTTTCTTTACTTGAAGATGATTGTGTAGATGATTAAGCGTCTCTGACTTACTTTCACTTTGATTTGCGATGTTTGCACGTTGGTTTGACGCTCAGCTGCTGCTTATCTGCGGTGGTGATGCGTGTCGCAGTAGCGCCGACATGTCTGACTATAACAGCCTGTAAACGCTCTCACTCGTTTATTTTTTAGCATTTTTGGGAGGAGTAAAATATACATGTGTGATATCAACAACCAGATTGCCTTTACACGTAAAGATCCGAACACAATGCGAGCCAGACTACCTCCAGATGGTCAGGCAAATCGATCACAATCCGATCACAACGTAATACCTTGCATTGATATTTCTTTTTTATTATCCGGATAACTTATCTGGATACAGATCGCATTTTAATACCAGGTGTAGGGGTCTCAGAGACGAGACCGGCGAGACACTTCACGAGACCTGCGGAATGCCTCCACAGGGCGGGGAGATACTATACTGCCTATGGGAGCGGCCGCTTCTCCGCTCTTGATTCCGATTGGCCAGTGTCAGACAGTCAGACCTGTCAGTCTCGCAGCTGGACCAAGTTTATGGACCAAGTTAATTTAATTAATAAACTAATTTTATAAAACTATTGTCAATGCACTACAATTTAACTGGTTATATTATGCATTCACTTATAAAAATTAAAATAAAAACTTATTTAAAACATACCAGGCTTAAGAAATGTATTAAGAAATTACACAGCAGAAAAAAACACACAGCACTGAAATGGTTAAGTTAAGCCCCTCCCCCTACTAACACACACACAGAGAGAGACAGAGATGTAGGCTCAAAGGGAGCATGACCAGATTCAAACAAACATATCTTACTTTCTGTGGGTCCTAGTTAAAGAGTGTCAATTAGAAAGTTGTCCGACTCGAGGAGTACAATATACATACTGATTTTTGTAACTGTAGATAAAACTAACAACCCAACTTTTGTCAAAAGGTGGCGCTACTGAGCCCTCACCACGCCCGTTTCTGAAACTTTGCACATGTCTACTGGCTAATAAATGTGATGTGTCTGATGAGTTTCATGCAATTTGAAGCATGCTAAGGGTCTCAAAAGCATCCTAAAAGAATGGTAAAGTTTGATGCGTCACCACGGCAACAGTTTCAAAGATATTAAGAATCCATTCACAGGTCTACATCTGCCGTATGTTTACATTATACAGATGAAGTTGGAAGCAAATCGGGTTAAAATAAGAGGGTGATTTCTCTGATGGCCGCGGGTTCTGACCCGTGTGCAAAGTTTCAAGAGTTTTTGAGCATGTTAAGGGCCCCAAAAGTGCCCGGATAGTCGTTAGAAAAAAAAAAAAAAAAAAAAAAAAAAAAATAATAATCCTAAGGAAAACAATAGGGCCTTCGCCCTTTCAGGGCTTGGGCCCTAAATATAGCTGCGAGCAGCGATTGCGGGCCCAAGCCGGTGGCACCGCAACCCCGGTGCCTTTAGTTACCTAAAGGCACCGGGATGGCGGTACCGCCGGCTTTGGCCCGCAATCGCTGCTCGCAGCTATATTTATATATATTTATATATATATATATATATATATATATATATATATATATATATATATATATATATATAAGCCGGTGGCACCGCACTCTTGGTGCTTTTAGGGTTATTCTACATGACGTGCAAAAACGTAACCCCCGCTTTGACTGTCAAAAAGAAGTGTGCTGAAGAGCTTGCAGCAGTGAAGGCTCTGCAAAAGTGCGGATCGAGGGCACATTTTAACCACAAAGTATGCATGAGCAACCTTCTGAAAGGTCAGGTGTACATCAAGGTCTACATCTGTACTGTGTTTACATTATAGCCCTACAATCCACCGCGTTCCTTAAGATCACTAAATTCAAGGCTTCTGGTCATTCCTAGGATATCTAAGTCCAGTAAAGGAGGGAGGGCGTTCTCGCATCTAGCTCCAAAACTCTGGAATAGCCTTCCCGATACGGTCCGGGGCTCTGACTCGCTGACACAGTTTAAAACTAGACTAAAGACGCATCTCTTCAGTCAAGCATTCACATAATGCTCACCTGTCAGTCCTCTTTTATGCCATACCGAACCGTTTGCCACTGAAATTGCTTAACGCACCAGTGGGGCTCGATAGCCTTTTAGACAAACGGGTCGGTCCGTATGGCTGAGTTGCATTGCGGAGAGTTCGTGAGATAGTGGTTTTCTAACACCGACACCCGTACAATGGAAATTATTATGAACATCAGCTATGCTAATTATGAACATCAGCTATGCTAATTATTTCCCATCTGCCTTTCTGCTGTTATCTCGGGACGCTTGTCCCGAGAAAAATGGCGTTCGTCAGGTCCAGCCTTGTATCCAGCATCTCACGGGGGTTTCGGATGCCCCACCGCCTGTGATGAGAAGACCAACGCCTGTGAAGAGACGACTCAACGCCTGCGATATGTTATGGGGCTGTTTTAGACATAAATAATATTTATATTTAATATTTATATTTAAACAATATGAATGTAAGCCAGAGGAGAACTGGCCCCCGACTGAGCCTGGGTTCTCCCAAGGTTTTTTTTTTTCTCCATCCAATCTGATGGAGTTTTGGTTCCTTGCCACTGTCGCCTTGCTTTTGGCTTGCTTAGTCGGGATTATTTAGGATTATTTAGGATTATTTAATATTTAACAATATTATCGATCTGTGTTGTACTACTTTCATGTTATCACTGTGAAGCTGCTTTGATACAATCTGTATTGTGAAAAGCGCTATATAAATAAATGTGACTTGACTTGACTTGACTATAGTATGTAGGGATGCGCCGATCCGATACTCAGGATCGTTATCAGCTCCGATACTGCCATCTTTGCCGGATCGGGTATATTTACACCACTTTAATCAAACCACTCTTCTTTAAAACATTACGATGTGATTTTTTCCACATGTATTTTGTTACTCTTATTGAGCTATTTTGTCCGCTTAAAAGATTCACTGCCAATCGTACGTGCTCACATCATTCTCTTTCTGTGAAAGCTGTATACTGCATTCACCAGTTTTCACTCTACAGCTATTGACCAGAGCACTGAAATTATTTCTCACTTAAACTACAATCAAATGGATTTTCCCACACATTTTGCATTAGTCCTCCGCATGGCATTTTATTATTTTCTGAGCAGCTTCAGAAGTGCATGCACACAGCCTAGAACACATGACACGCACACACAGTCACGAGAGAGGCGCGATCGAACTCTGTGTGTGTTTGTGTGTGAACAATGGAAACTCCATTTTGTTCATACAGGAAAATATTCAGACTAATGTCTTGTGGGAGCAACAGAATACATGTAACAGCATTATGTAATCAGGAAACAAAAATCCAGTAACTGTATATTATTACAGTGAGTTACATCAAAAAAAGTAATCAGATTGTAGTTACTTTTTGAAAAAGTATAAAGTACTTAAAGCCAATTAATATAAAGTGGGACCCTTTTTTATGAAATAATTTGTAACTGTATCGGAATACATTTTTTAAAATAACCCTCCCAAGCCTGGTCTTGTGTGGACGTCGTGAAATTAGAAAATAGAGATCGTTCATTTAGTTCTTTAGCCTATATACATGTTTTTATATCCACATATTTTGTTCTAATGTCACAAATAATAATCTTAGGGTTTACTATAGCCTACATTTCACTCAAATATTTTTGTACTTTCGAGCAATAAACTGAAAGTAATGTGAATATTGCCATTCAGGGCTGGACTGGGACAAAAAATCAGCCCTGGACACTTCATCCAGACCGGCCCACTATGCAAACACACACACACGTGCATTAATCTATACGTGCATTAATCTGCATGTAAAATTACTGATTAGATTTTATTTACTATCAAAACCAAGAAAAAACTATTAAAATAATAAACAAAGGGAATGGAAATGATTTTATAAGGCTTTATTGTAAATAACTGGTCTGAATTTATGTGCCACTTAATATTTTAATAGAATATTCTTAGGCTATACTACATATATTTCATGAAGTGCAACATCACGGTGAGGACCTACAGAAATATATATTCTGTAGCTCCTGGCAGTGATGTTTCACCTCATGAAATATAGTTTATATAATATAGCATAAGAATATTCTGTTACAATATTATGTTCACATTTATGACACAGACAGTAGATAATATTATGTTCACATTTATGACACAGACAGTATAGGCTTCTGCCAGGCACTTTCAGGGAGACAAATTGAAAAAAATATGTATTTATGTGCATATTTATATGCAAAATACTCCTTTTTTCACATCAACTATGTGCTATGGTCATTAAATGGCTATCCTTTTCACTTAAGTCCAGCAAATAATTCATTTATTTTAACACATTTGGTGGCATCTGCCTCAAGTTATTGTCGTTGTTATGAAATACAGTCCTATGTTTGCATAGAATTCATTTTGAACACTATAATATTACATGCTTTCAAAATCTGAGGTAAATTATCCGTTATGGCTTGTGGCACAGTGACCTATTTTTAACTAAAAATAAATAATGTGTACTCATAACCAGTGTAATTTCTTCATTCTGTCAGCCGCGACATCGCAGAAATAGGAACCGTTTCTAAATTAGAAACTTCGCATGTCGCCGTCGCGTCTGGTTAGGACAAAAACTCTGATTTACATGGAAAAGATACCTTTTATCGCGTGTCGCGGCGTCGTGTGTAGTTAGGACATATTGTACTGTAACGGTAGTCGATACGCGTTCTTCTGATCATTAAAAAGAATGAGGTTATATTGACAGATGAATAGGCTACGCTCAGTTTATCAAATACGCTCAGTTTATTAAATGTCTCTTGCAAACTATGAAGAGACAATGATGAATCAATACACACTGACATGGCGATGCTGGACTGATTCTTTATTTACACCATCATACAGTAATTTTGTCGGTTGTTTATTACAGATATTAGCATGCATTTTATTGATCATCAGCTAATTTCATCAATAGACATCAATAAGAGAGAGTGGCAACAGCCCTTGTAAGAGTCAAGAGATCATTTCTTTCTTTACTTGAAGATGATTGTGTAGATGATTAAGCGTCTCTGACTTACTTTCACTTTGATTTGCGATGTTTGCACGTTGGTTTGACGCTCAGCTGCTGCTTATCTGCGGTGGTGATGCGTGTCGCAGTAGCGCCGACATGTCTGACTATAACAGCCTGTAAACGCTCTCACTCGTTTATTTTTTAGCATTTTTGGGAGGAGTAAAATATACATGTGTGATATCAACAACCAGATTGCCTTTACACGTAAAGATCCGAACACAATGCGAGCCAGACTACCTCCAGATGGTCAGGCAAATCGATCACAATCCGATCACAACGTAATACCTTGCATTGATATTTCTTTTTTATTATCCGGATAACTTATCTGGATACAGATCGCATTTTAATACCAGGTGTAAACGGGGTCTAAAATACCAGGTGTAGGGGTCTCAGAGACGAGACCGGCGAGAAACTTCACGAGACCTGCGGAATGCCTCCACAGGGCGGGGAGATACTATACTGCCTATGGGAGCGGCCGCTTCTCCGCTCTTGATTCCGATTGGCCAGTGTCAGACAGTCAGACCTGTCAGTCTCGCAGCTGGACCAAGTTTATGGACCAAGTTAATTTAATTAATAAACTAATTATATAAAACTATTGTCAATGCACTACAATTTAACTGGTTATATTATGCCTTCACTTATAAAAATTAAAATAAAAACTTATTTAAAACATACCAGGCTTAAGAAATGTATTAAGAAATTACACAGCAGAAAAAAACACACAGCACTGAAATGGTTAAGTTAAGCCCCTCCCCCTACTAACACACACACAGAGAGAGACAGAGATGTAGGCTCAAAGGGAGCATGACCAGATTCAAACAAACATATCTTACTTTCTGTGGGTCCTAGTTAAAGAGTGTCAATTATAAAGTTGTCCGGCTCGAGGAGTACAATATACATACTGATTTTTGTAACTGTAGATAAAACTAACAACCCAACTTTTGTCAAAAGGTGGCGCTACTGAGCCCTCACCACGCCCGTTTCTGAAACTTTGCACATGTCTACTGGCTAATAAATGTGATGTGTCTGAGGAGTTTCATGCAATTTGAAGCATGCTAAGGGTCTCAAAAGCATCCTAAAAGAATGGTAAAGTTTGATGCGTCACCACGGCAACAGTTTCAAAGATATTAAGAATCCATTCACAGGTCTACATCTGCCGTATGTTTACATTATACAGATGAAGTTTGAAGCAAATCGGGTTAAAATAAGAGGGTGATTTCAAAGCATTTTGAAAGTGACACACTTCCTGCTGCCAGTTGGTGGCGCTATAACTTTGACACACAATAGTCACATCCATGTGATCGTCCTCTTACGGCGAACACACTCCTGAAGTTTCATCAAGATCAGTTAATGTATGCTGAAGTTAGGACACACTTCCTGTTTCACGTTTCTCACCATAATTTTGTTTCCTCGCCACAGCCAAACTGTTCGAGATATCAAAAATCCCCTCGCAGTTTTTGATCGTCTATGTCTTGACTTCAGGCTGACCGAGTTTCGTTCCATGCGGATGAATGCTCTAGGACGAGTACATTAAATTCCATTGCAAGCATTTTAAAAACAACCGTAAATATCTGACTTCCTGTTGGACTGGGGTAAAAAGTAAAAGTGCGATGAATATATGAAACGATGAGATTGACATGTGTACCGAGTTTCATATTATTACATGCAAGCGTGTTTGATTTATGGACAAAGTGTTCAGACCCTGTTCCAGGGGGCGCTGACGAGCCGCCCTGCCACGCCCGGGTACCAGCTTCAGCCCGGCTCTGATGGCCGCGGGTTCTGACCTGTGTGCAAAGTTTCAAGAGTTTTTGAGCATGTTAAGGGACCCAAAAGTGCCCGGATAGTCGTTAGAAAAAAAAAATATATATATATAAATATAGCTGCGAGCAGCGATTGCGGGCCCAAGCCGGTGGCACCGCAACCCCGGTGCCTTTAGTTACCTAAAGGCACCGGGATGGCGGTACCGCCGGCTTTGGCCCGCAATCGCTGCTCGCAGCTATATTTATATATATATATATATAAAGCCGGTGGCGCCGCCACCTTGGTGCTTTTAGGGTTATTCTACTTGACATGCAAAAACATAACCCCCGCTTTGACTGTCAAAAAGAAGTGTGCTGAAGAGCTTGCATCAGTGAAGGCTCTGCAAAAGTGCACATTGAGGGCACATTTTAACCACAAAGTATGCGTGAGCAACCTTCTGAAAGGTCAGGTGTACATCCAGGTCTACATCTGTACTGTGTTTACATTATAGTATTTAGGAATGCGCCGATCCGATACTCAGGATCGGTATCAGCTCCGATACTGCCATCTTTGCCGGATCGGGTATATTTACACCACTTTAATCCAACCACTCTTCTTTAAAACATTATGATGTGATTTTTTTCACATGTATTTTATTACTCTTATTGAGCTATTTTGTCCACACACAGGACTCACTGCCAATCGTACGTGCTCACATCATTCTCTTTCTGTGAAAGCTGTATACTGCACTCACCAGTTTTCACTCTACAGCTATTGACCAGAGCACTGAAATTATTTCTCACTTACACTACAATCAAATGGATTTTCTCACACATTTTGCGTTAGTCCTCCGCATGGCATTTTATTATTTTCTGCGAAGCTTCAGAAGTGCATGCACACAGCCTAGAACACATGACACGCACACACAGTCACGAGAGAGGCGCCATCGAATGTGTGTTTGTGTGCGAACAATGGAAACTCCTTTTTGTTCATACAGGAAAATATTCAGACTAATGTCTTGTGGGAGCAACAGAATACATGCAACGGCATTATGTAATCAGGATACAAAAATCTAGTGAGTTACATCAAAAAAAGTAGTAATCAGATTGTAGTTACTTTTTGAAAAAGTATATAGTACTTAAAGCCATTTAATATAAAGTGGGACCCTTTTTTTATGAAATAATTTGTAACTGGAATACATTTTTAAAGTAACCCTCCCAAGCCTGGTCTTGTGTGGACGTCCGTTACTTTCACTTTTTAAGTTAGCGATTTTTAAGGCCCCAATCCTACTGTATTACCTATTATACTGTATTGCCAACTGTATTAATGTGTGGATATTGATCCAATAGTTCTACCTAATTTTGAACACAAGAGGGCAGTATAGCACTATGAATGATTTTTTTCTTTTTTGACTAAACCATTCTGTCTGTTTTTAAACTTAAACATAATTCTTAAATTAAAAAAAAGGAATAAAATGGCTATAGTTCCAATATTGGTATAGTCTTATACAGTGTTGGGGTAGTTACTCAAAAAAGTAATTAGTTACTAGTTACTTCTGTAAATTGTAATGAGATTACTTTACTAGTTACTGCGTTGGAAAAATAACTTCACTACTTATTACTTTAATTTCCTGTTTCTTAATTTACCGTGTAGCCTACATGGACAAACATCATATCAGTTTTTGCCCTATCATCACTTTATTCTAAAAATGTATACAAAATGACATGAAAGAACAATATCCCTGTCTGCACAAATAAATATGCCGCACTGTAAAATTCACAAACAAAATGGGGTTCAAAATTTAAAATTTTAAAATGGTGTTTATCACAGAAGTTTCAAAACAGGCTGGGAGAATAAAACTCTTCTCCTGAGAACAAAACCAGCTTTTTAGTCGACTCATGGTAATAATAATAATTTAAAAAAAAATAAAAGATGTCAATGAAAAATAATAAAATAAAGGTCACTTTATCCCATAAAATTCTTAATCCTAATTTAAAATGTATTTTTCTAAACCTGGGGGATTAATGGTCGACAGGGGAAGCATGTCTTCTACAATGAACCCTGCAACAATCCTGTTCATTTCGTTTTGTGTTATCCAAGACTTTCGAGCCTTGTTTTTACTTGACTGGTCCGAACGAGCGGAAAGGTGCGCGCGGCAAACAGCGCACGCGATGCCGCATCCGAGGATGAACGACAAGAAGCCGAACCTGCACCGAACATGGAGCCTACATCTCCGCAACGGCACCCAGTTTGCGCATCTAAATCAGTTATTTATGTTTACAAAATGAGCCTAAGATCCATGTTTTATAAAATGTCCACGAAAGTTAATGAAATGTTTAGTGAAATTAGAAAATAGAGATTGTTCATTTAGTTCTTTAGCCTATACATGTTTTTATATCCACATATTTTGTTCTAATGTCACAAATAATAATCTTAGGGTTTACTATAGCCTACATTTCACTCAAATATTTTTGTGCTTTCGAGCAATAAACTGAAAGTAATGTGAATATTGCCATTCAGGGCTGGACTGGGACAAAAAATCAGCCCTGGACACTTCATCCAGACCGGCCCACATGGGCCGCCCACTATGCATGTAAACACACACACACACACACACACACACACGTGCATTAATCTATACGTGCATTAATCTGCATGTAAAATTACTGATTAGATTTTATTTACTATCAAAACCAAGAAAAAACTATTAAAATAATAAACAAAGGAAATGGAAATGATTTTATAAGGCTTTATTGTAAATAACTGGTCTTAATTTATGTGCCACTTAATATTCTTATAGAATATTCTTAGGTTATACTACATAAACTATATTTCATGAAGTGCAACATCACGGTGAGGACCTAAGAATATATATAGGGGAGAGCGGGGCACAAAGTAACGCATTTTGGTTTTGGCTCAATTAATTAAAAAATAATTAGGTTAGATTAATACTTTTTTTACACAAGCAACATACACATCTCTGCTACAAATGAACACTTAAAGTTTTTTTCTAGGACCTACCATTTTTGTACAGTTGCACTGAAAGTGACAGAAGTGCAAATGTTACAACTTACCCCATATGCGGGGTTAATTGTAACAGACAGAGGGGTTAGTGGTAACACTTGTGTGTAACAGACATAATTCAGTACTATTTTATTTTTATAGTTTGATATTGTTTGTGCATCTGTATGGATAGATATCCATACATCCATCCCTCATCCAATCATCCTTTTGTTATGGATCAATATCATAGCTAGAGACGTAGAAAAGGGCTGCACGGTTTTGCAATAAATAATAATAAATAAAATAAACATATATAAATATTGTAATTGCAATTAAATTAGATTTGTGTGTGGCAGCTGCATGTACAATTATTATTATTAATAATAATAACATTAATAATAATACAAATGAGCTTAGAATAAAAATTTAAATGGTTTATTACATTAAAAACAGGCCATATTTTAATAAATAAATAAGTTATCATTCATAGTGCACTAAATTTTAAACATTTTAAATTACAACATTGTTTGTGAAAGTCCAACAAAGTTAAATGTATACTCAAACCTGAAAAGTTGTGTGGCTCCGTTTTCATTTGATTATCATTGTGGCAGCAGTTGGAACACTGTGTTACAACTAACCCTGCTGTGTATTACATATTTTAAACCTAGCTAACAGTCGCTAGGAATTACTGACATGTTTCAAAACGGTGCTGTGTTTAAGCCAACAAGACAGTGATTAAGGCAATATAAAGTTAGATTTGGACGCGTATACATCCAACCCGGAAACAGAAAAAAATCTACGATGAAAAAAATTACTTTCATGATGTCAAAACACTCTTTGTCCATTATCTTCACGAAATATAATCAAAACGTTCCGCAAATTCGCGGGAGACCGTCTTCTGGCAGCAAGAGAAAAAGAGCGGAAAGACAGCCGGCTAGATACTGACAAACTATGTAAAATGTCCGTGTTACATTTAACCCCGCGTTAGGTCTACATTTATCCCCGCGCTCCCCTATTCTGTAGCTTCTGGCAGTGATGTTTCACCTCATGAAATATAGTTTATAATATATTCACATTTATGACACAGACAGTAGATAATATTATGTTCACATTTATGACACAGACAGTAGATATAGGCTTCTGCCAGGCACTTTCAGGGATACAAATCGAAAAAATATGTATATATGTGCATATTTATATGCAAAATACTCCTTTTTTCACGTCAACTATGTGCTATGGTCATTAAATGGCTTTCCTTTTCACTTAAGTCCAGCAAATAATTCATTTATTTTAACATATTTGGTGGCATCTGCCTCAAGTTATTGTCGTTGTTATGAAGTACAGTCGTATGTTTGCATAATTCATTTTGAACACTATAATGCTTTCAAAATCTGAGGTAAATTATCCGTTATGGGTTGTGGCACAGTGACCTATTTTTAACTAAAAATAAATAATGTGTACTCATAACCAGTGTAATTTCTTCATTCTGTCAGCCGCGACGTCGCAGAAATAGGAACCGTTTCTAAATTAGAAACTTCGCATGTCGCCGTCGCGTATGGTTAGGACAAAAACTCTGATTTATTAACATGGAAAAGATACCTTTTATCGCGTGTCGCGGCGTCGTGTGTAGTTAGGACACGGTGTAAGCGGCCGCTTCTCAAGTCTAGAATCTGAACTTGATTCCGATTGGCCAGTGTCAGACTGTCAGACCTGTCAGTCTCGCAGCTCGCGTCAGCTTCATGCGGTTTCATGAGAGAGACGCATAAGTAACATACAGACTGAAACAACCGACTTCCTGTTTTGCTGGCTTAAAGTTGTTTGGGCTAATGAGATCTATAAGTGTACCGAGTTTAATATTATTATATGCAAGTGTGTTTGATTTATGGACCCAATTTTTTTGACCAAGTTAATGGACCAAGTTAATTTAATTAATGAACTAATTATATAAAACTATTGTCAATGCACTACAATTAAACTGGCTATGTGCCTTTACTTATAAAAAAATAAAATAAAAACTTATTTAAAAAATCCCAGGCTTAAGAAATGTATTTTCTTTATGCTGGCCAGACACACAGCAGTTAAATGGTTAATTAAGCCCCCTCCCCCTGCTCTACACACACACACACACACACACACACACACAGGCAAAGGCTCAGACATATGCTCAGAGGGAGTATGACTACATTCAAACTAAAATATCTGACTTTCTGTGGGTCCTAGCTATTGAGTGTGAATTAGAAAGTTGTCCGGCTCGAAGAGTACAATATACATACCGATTTTTGTAACTGTAGATAAAACTAACAACCCCACTTTTGTCAAAAGGTGGCGCTACTGAGCCCTCACCACGCCCGTTTCTGAAACTTTGCATGTGTCTACTGGCTAATAAATGTGATGTGTCTGTCGAGTTTCATGCAATTTCAAGCATGCTAAGAGTTTGAAAGGCATCCTAAAAGAATGGTAAAGTTTGATGCGTCGCCACGGAAACAGTTTCAAAGATGTCAAGAATCCATTCACAGGTCTACATCTGCCGTGTATTTACATTATACAGATGAAGATTGAAGCAAATCGGGTTAAAATAAGAGGGTGATTTCAAAGCATTTTGAAAGTGACACACTTCCTGCTGCCAGTTGGTGGCGCTATAACTTTGACACACAATAGTCACATCCATGTGATCGTCCTCTTACAGCGAACACACTCCTGAAGTTTCATCAAGATCGGTTGATGTATGCTGAAGTTATGACACACTTCCTGTTTCACGTTTCTCGCCATAATTTTGTTTCCTCGCCACAGCCAAACCGTTCGAGATATCAAAAATCCCCTCGCAATTTTTGATCCTCTATGTCTTAACTTCAGGCTGACTGAGTTTCGTTCCATGCGGATGAATGCTCTAGGAGGAGTACATTAATTTCCATTGCATGCGTTTTAAAAACAACCGTAAATATCTGACTTCCTGTTGGGCTGGGGTAAAAAGTAAAAGCGCGATGTATATATGAAACGATGAGATCGACATGTGTACCGAGTTTCATATTATTACATGCAAGCGTGTTTGATTTATGGACAAAGTGTTCAGACCCTGTTCCAGGGGGCGCTGACGAGCCGCCCTGCCACGCCCGGGTACCAGCTTGAGCCCGGCTCTAATGGCCGCGGGTTCTGACCAGTGTGCAAAGTTTCAAGAGTTTTTGAGCATGTTAAGGGCCCCGAAAGTGCCCGAATAGTCGTTAGAAAAAAAAAAAAAAAATATATATATATATATATATAAATATAGCTGCGAGCAGCGATTGCGGGCCCAAGCCGGTGGCACCGCAACCCCGGTGCCTTTAGTTACCTAAAGGCACCGGGATGGCGGTACCGCCGGCTTTGGCCCGCAATCGCTGCTCGCAGCTATATTTATATATATATATATATATATATATATATATATATATATATATAAAGCCGGTGGCACCGCACCCTTGGTGCTTTTAGGGTTATTCTACATGACGTGCAAAAACGTAACCCCCGCTTTGACTGTCAAAAAGAAGTGTGCTGAAGAGCTTGCAGCAGTGAAGGCTCTGCAAAAGTGCGGATCGAGGGCACATTTTAACCACAAAGTATGCATGAGCAACCTTCTGAAAGGTCAGGTGTACATCAAGGTCTACATCTGTACTGTGCAGATTCACTGCCAATCGTACGTGCTCACATCATTCTCTTTCTGTGAAAGCTGTATACTGCATTCACCAGTTTTCACTCTACAGCTATTGACCAGAGCACTGAAATTATTTCTCACTTAAACTACAATCAAATGGATTTTCCCACACATTTTGCATTAGTCCTCTGCATGGCATTTTATTATTTTCTGAGCAGCTTCAGAAGTGCATGCACACAGCCTAGAACACATGACACGCACACACAGTCACGAGAGAGGCGCGATCGAACTCTGTGTGTGTTTGTGTGTGAACAATGGAAACTCCATTTTGTTCATACAGGAAAATATTCAGACTAATGTCTTGTGGGAGCAACAGAATACATGTAACAGCATTATGTAATCAGGAAACAAAAATCCAGTAACTGTATATTATTACAGTGAGTTACATCAAAAAAAGTAATCAGATTGTAGTTACTTTTTGAAAAAGTATAAAGTACTTAAAGCCAATTAATATAAAGTGGGACCCTTTTTTATGAAATAATTTGTAACTGTATCGGAATACATTTTTTAAAGTAACCCTCCCAAGCCTGGTCTTGTGTGGACGTCGTGAAATTAGAAAATAGAGATCGTTCATTTAGTTCTTTAGCTAGTTTTTATATCCACATATTTTGTTCTAATGTCACAAATAATAATCTTAGGGTTTACTATAGCCTACATTTCACTCAAATATTTTTGTACTTTCGAGCAATAAACTGAAAGTAATGTGAATATTGCCATTCAGGGCTGGACTGGGACAAAAAGTCAGCCCTGGACACTTCATCCAGACCGGCCCACTATGCAAACACACACACACGTGCATTAATCTATACGTGCATTAATCTGCATGTAAAATTACTGATTAGATTTTATTTACTATCAAAACCAAGAAAAAACTATTAAAATAATAAACAAAGGGAATGGAAATGATTTTATAAGGCTTTATTGTAAATAACTGGTCTGAATTTATGTGCCACTTAATATTTTAATAGAATATTCTTAGGCTACATATATTTCATGAAGTGCAACATCACGGTGAGGACCTACAGAAATATATATTCTGTAGCTCCTGGCAGTGATGTTTCACCTCATGAAATATAGTTTATATAATATAGCATAAGAATATTCTGTTACAATATTATGTTCACATTTATGACACAGACAGTAGATAATATTATGTTCACATTTATGACACAGACAGTATAGGCTTCTGCCAGGCACTTTCAGGGAGACAAATTTAAAAAATATGTATTTATGTGCATATTTATATGCAAAATACTACTTTTTTCACATCAACTATGTGCTATGGTCATTAACACTAGAACTACCGGAATTCCATAACTACTACAACGACCATAGCGGTCATTCTGACCGTTCAAACTTTAACGTTCATTTGGCTGTACTGAACGTCATTTTCGTCATGTCATATCTGCATTTGAACCTTTCTCTTTAAGTTTTCCAGTGACACTTATAATTCCTGTTGTCATGTTATAATGCCATCGCCCTTAAAACAAGCAAAATATTATATCATATTATAAAGCCAATACAAAAATATTTCCCGACAGGTGCTGCCGAGGAAAGTTTTGCGTCAAAAATATTTTTTCACCGCACTCTCCACGTGAATAGACATGCAAAAAATCTAGGAAACGTCAAAGCTTTATACAGTAGCCTACAGCCCTGTTATACAAATACAATCAATGTGAAATCTAAAAATAAATAGATATACAATGTTAAGATAGATGATAATAAAGATGTGGGCTCATTTGAACGGTGGAAACCCCCCTATTCATTCACTGACGTTACGCACACACACATAGGAAAACACCGCTTCGCGTGCAGCTTCAGTCCCTCACACTACTTTGTGACATTTGGCACATGACTCCTTGATTTAATTTTTGCAGTTTCTCCTTACTTGGCACTGCCTTCATCATCTTCGTCCCGGACCGCCTACCCGACTCTCGCACCAGTTGAGTGGCTTTTGATTTCATGTTGTCGGAGCGAAATTCGCTTGCCAGTTGCGTGATGGACGCGAAACTTGCTCATTTGTGCACTTCTACAATATGTGCGTGTTGATCGCGGGAAATATAGCGGACTTATGATATTTATAATGCGTGCGGTCAAAATGACCGCCATGGCCATTCTAGGTAGAAATAGGACGCAACTGTTTTGTGTTTTGTGATTGTAATAAAATAACAGTGCCAGAATAAAATATACACATATTTAGGAAAAGTCAGAGTCCTACAGCCACATTGATTTTATTTTAACAAATAAGTTATTACACTGTAAATTTTAAAAACGGTCAAAATGACCGCCTTGGGAGTTCTGGTGTTAAATGGCTATCCTTTTCACTTAAGTCCAGCAAATAATTCATTTATTTTAACACATTTGGTGGCATCTGCCTCAAGTTATTGTCGTTGTTATGAAATACAGTCGGATGTTTGCATAGAATTCATTTTGAACACTATAATATTACATGCTTTCAAAATCTGAGGTAAATTATCCGTTATGGCTTGTGGCACAGTGACCTATTTTTAACTAAAATAAATAATGTGTACTCATAACCAGTGTAATTTCTTCATTCTGTCAGCCGCGACATCGCAGAAATAGGAACCGTTTCTAAATTAGAAAAAACTTCGCATGTCGCCGTCGCGTCTGGTTAGGACAAAAACTCTGATTTACATGGAAAAGATACCTTTTATCGCGTGTCGCGGCGTCGTGTGTAGTTAGGACATATTGTACTGTAACGGTAGTCGATACGCGTTCTTCTGATCATTAAAAAGAATGAGGTTATATTGACAGATGAATAGGCTACGCTCAGTTTATCAAATACGCTCAGTTTATTAAATGTCTCTTGCAAACTATGAAGAGACAATGATGAATCAATACACACTGACATGGCGATGCTGGACTGATTCTTTATTTACACCATCATACAGTAATTTTGTCGGTTGTTTATTACAGATATTAGCATGCATTTTATAGATCATCAGCTAATTTCATCAATAGACATCAATAAGAGAGAGTGGCAACAGCCCTTGTAAGAGTCAAGAGATCATTTCTTTCTTTACTTGAAGATGATTGTGTAGATGATTAAGCGTCTCTGACTTACTTTCACTTTTATTTGCGATGTTTGCACGTTGGTTTGACGCTCAGCTGCTGCTCATCTACGGTGGTGATGCGTGTCGCAGTACTTAGCGCCGACATGTCTGACTATAACAGCCTGTAAACGCTCTCACTCGTTTATTTTTTAGCATTTTTGGGAGGAGTAAAATATACATGTGTGATATCAACAACCAGATTGCGTTTACACGTAAAGATCCGAACACAATGCGAGCCAGACTACCTCCAGATGGTCAGGCAAATCGATCACAATCCGATCACAACGTAATACCTTGCATTGATATTTCTTTTTTATTATCCGGATAACTTATCTGGATACAGATCGCATTTTAATACCAGGTGTAGGGGTCTCAGAGACGAGACCGGCGAGAAACTTCACGAGACCTGCGGAATGCCTCCACAGGGCGGGGAGATACTATACTGCCTATGGGAGCGGCCGCTTCTCCGCTCTTGATTCCGATTGGCCAGTGTCAGACAGTCAGACCTGTCAGTCTCGCAGCTGGACCAAGTTTATGGACCAAGTTAATTTAATTAATAAACTAATTATATAAAACTATTGTCAATGCACTACAATTTAACTGGTTATATTATGCATTCACTTATAAAAATTAAAATAAAAACTTATTTAAAACATACCAGGCTTAAGAAATGTATTAAGAAATTACACAGCAGAAAAAAACACACAGCACTGAAATGGTTAAGTTAAGCCCCTCCCCCTACTAACACACACACAGAGAGAGACAGAGATGTAGGCTCAAAGGGAGCATGACCAGATTCAAACAAACATATCTTACTTTCTGTGGGTCCTAGTTAAAGAGTGTCAATTAGAAAGTTGTCCGGCTCGAGGAGTACAATATACATACTGATTTTTGTAACTGTAGATAAAACTAACAACCCAACTTTTGTCAAAAGGTGGCGCTACTGAGCCCTCACCACGCCCGTTTCTGAAACTTTGCACATGTCTACTGGCTAATAAATGTGATGTGTCTGAGGAGTTTCATGCAATTTGAAGCATGCTAAGGGTCTCAAAAGCATCCTAAAAGAATGGTAAAGTTTGATGCGTCACCACGGCAACAGTTTCAAAGATATTAAGAATCCATTCACAGGTCTACATCTGCCGTATGTTTACATTATACAGATGAAGTTTGAAGCAAATCGGGTTAAAATAAGAGGGTGATTTCAAAGCATTTTGAAAGTGACACACTTCCTGCTGCCAGTTGGTGGCGCTATAACTTTGACACACAATAGTCACATCCATGTGATCGTCCTCTTACGGCGAACACACTCCTGAAGTTTCATCAAGATCAGTTAATGTATGCTGAAGTTAGGACACACTTCCTGTTTCACGTTTCTCACCATAATTTTGTTTCCTCGCCACAGCCAAACCGTTCGAGATATCAAAAATCCCCTCGCAATTTTTGATCGTCTATGTCTTGACTTCAGGCTGACCGAGTTTCGTTCCATGTGGATGAATGCTCTAGGAGGAGTACATTAAATTCCATTGCAAGCATTTTTAAAAAAAACGTAAATATCTGACTTCCTGTTGGGCTGGGGTAAAAAGTAAAAGTGCGATGAATATATGAAACGATGAGATCGACATGTGTACCGAGTTTCATATTATTACATGCAAGCGTGTTTGATTTATGGACAAAGTGTTCAGACCCTGTTCCAGGGGGCGCTGACGAGCCGCCCTGCCACGCCCGGGTACCAGCTTCAGCCCGGCTCTGATGGCCGCGGGTTCTGACCCGTGTGCAAAGTTTCAAGAGTTTTTGAGCATGTTAAGGGCCCCAAAAGTGCCCGGATAGTCGTTAGAAAAAAAAAAAAAAAAAAAAAAAAAAAAAATAATCCTAAGGAAAACAATAGGGCCTTCGCCCTTTCAGGGCTTGGGCCCTAATAATCCTAAGGAAAACAATAGGGCCTTCGCCCTTTCAGGGCTTGGGCCCTAATAAAAAAAAAAATAATCCTAAGGAAAACAATAGGGCCTTCGCCCTTTCAGGGCTTTGGCCCGCAATCGCTGCTCGCAGCTATATATATATATATATATATATATATATATATATAAAGCCGGTGGCACCGCCACCTTGGTGCTTTTAGGGTTATTCTACTTGACATGCAAAAACATAACCCCCGCTTTGACTGTCAAAAAGAAGTGTGCTGAAGAGCTTGCATCAGTGAAGGCTCTGCAAAAGTGCACATTGAGGGCACATTTTAACCACAAAGTATGCGTGAGCAACCTTCTGAAAGGTCAGGTGTACATCCAGGTCTACATCTGTACTGTGTTTACATTTTAGTATTTAGGAATGCGCCGATCCGATACTCAGGATCGGTATCAGCTCCGATACTGCCATCTTTTCCGGATCGGGTATATTTACACCACTTTAATCAAACCACTCTTCTTTAAAACATTATGATGTGATTTTTTTCACATGTATTTTATTACTCTTATTGAGCTATTTTGTCCACACACAGGACTCACTGCCAATCGTACGTGCTCACATCATTCTCTTTCTGTGAAAGCTGTATACTGCACTCACCAGTTTTCACTCTACAGCTATTGACCAGAGCACTGAAATTATTTCTCACTTAAACTACAATCAAATGGATTTTCTCACACATTTTGCGTTAGTCCTCCGCATGGCATTTTATTATTTTCTGCGCAGCTTCAGAAGTGCATGCACACAGCCTAGAACACATGACGCACACACACAGTCACGACAGAGGCGCGATCGAATGTGTGTTTGTGTGTGAACAATGGAAACTCCTTTTTTGTTCATACAGGAAAATATTCAGACTAATGTCTTGTGGGAGCAACAGAATACATGCAACGGCATTATGTAATCAGGATACAAAAATCTAGTGAGTTACATCAAAAAAAGTAGTAATCAGATTGTAGTTACTTTTTGAAAAAGTATATAGTACTTAAAGCCATTTAATATAAAGTGGGACCCTTTTTTTATGAAATAATTTGTAACTGTATCGGAATACATTTTTAAAGTAACCCTCCCAAGCCTGGTCTTGTGTGCACGTCCGTTAATTTCACTTTTTAAGTTAGCGATTTTTAAGGCCCCAATCCTACTGTATTACCTATTATACTGTATTGCCAACTGTATTAATGTGTGGATATTGATCCAATAGTTCTACCTAATTTTGAACACAAGAGGGCAGTATAGCACTATGAATGATTTTTTTCTTTTTTGACTAAACCATTCTGTCTGTTTTTAAACTTAAACATAATTCTTAAATTAAAAAAAGGAATAAAATGGCTATAGTTCCAATATTGGTATAGTCTTATACAGTGTTGGGGTAGTTACTCAAAAAAGTAATTAGTTACTTCTGTAAATTGTAATGAGATTACTTTACTAGTTACTGCGTTGGAAAAATAACTTCACTACTTATTACTTTACTTTCCTGTTTCTTAATTTACCGTGTAGCCTACATGGACAAACATCATATCAGTTTTTGCCCTATCATCACTTTATTGTAAAAATGTATACAAAATGACATGAAAGAACAATATCCCTGTCTGCACAAATAAATATGCCGCACTGTAAAATTCACAAACAAAATGGGGTTCAAAATTCAAAATTTTAAAATGGTGTTTATCACAGAAGTTTCAAAACAGGCTGGGAGAATAAAACTCTTCTCCTGAGAACAAAACCAGCTTTTTATTCGACTCATGGTAATAATAATAATTTTAAAAAAATAAAAGATGTCAATGAAAAATAATAAAATAAAGGTCACTTTATCCCATAAAATGCTTAATCCTAATTTAAAATGTATTTTTCTAAACCTGGGGAATTATAATGGTCGACAGGGGAAGCATGTCTTCTACAATGAACCCTGCAACAATCCTGTTCATTTCGTTTTCCAAGACTTTCGAGCCTTGTTTTTACTTGACGCGTCCGAAAGAGCGGAAAGGTGTGCGCGGCAAACAGCGCACGCGATGCCGCATCCGAGGATGAACGTCAAGAAGCCGAACCTGCACCGAACATGGACCCTACATCTCCGCAACGGCACCCAGTTTGCGCATCTAAATCAGTTATTTATGTTTACAAAATGAGCCTAAGATCCATGTTTTATAAAATGTCCACGAAACTTAATGAAATGTTTAGTGAAATTAGAAAATAGAGATCGTTCATTTAGTTCTTTAGCCTAGCCTATATACATGTTTTTATACCCACATATTTTGTTCGAATGTCACAAATAATAATCTATAGCCTACATTTCACTCAAATATTTTTGTGCTTTCGAGCAATAAACTGAAAGTAATGTGAATATTGCCATTTGTTGAAACCCGTCTCTCTCTCTCCACTTCCCTCTCTCTCTCTCACTCAAATCGGTCTCTATGGCAACGGCGCGCACGCACCACTAGACGGAACTCTCCACACAGGCAAACACGGCTTGGGTAACGCAGGAAAGCGCGTTCCTTTAGTATAGTAAAGTAGTGTAGTTACCAATATTTTTAGTGTAATGCGTTACTTTACTTACCCAAACTCGTTTGTAACTCGTTACCCCCAACACAGGTCTTATAGAAAATAAATGGTGAATAATAACATTTTTAATTCCTCATCCAATCATCCTTTTGTTATGGATCAATATCATAGCTAGAGACGTAGAAAAGGGCTGCACGGTTTTGCAATAAATAATAATAAATAAAATAAAATAAACATATAAATATTGTAATTGCAATTAAATTAGATTTGTGTGGCAGCTGCATGTACAATTATTATTATTAATAATAATAACATTAATAATAATACAAATGAGCTTAGAATAAAATATTAAATGGTTTATTACATTAAAAACAGGCCATATTTTTAATAAATAAATAAGCTATCATTCATAGTGCACTAAATTTTAAACATTTTAAATTACAACAGTGTTTGTGAAAGTCCAACAAAGTTAAATGTATACTCAAACCTGAAAAGTTGTGTGGCTCCGTTTTCATTTGATTATCATTGTGGCAGCAGTTGTAACACTGTGTTACAACTTTCCCCCGCTGTGTATTACATATTTTAAACCTAGCTAACAGTCGCTAGGAATTACTGACATGTTTCAAAACGGTGCTGTGTTTGAGCCAACAAGACAGTGATTAAGGCAATATAAAGTTAGATTCTGACGCGTATACATCCGGAAACAGAAAAAAATCTACGATGAAAAAATTTACTTTCATGATGTCAAAACACTCTTTGTCCATTATCTTCACGAAATATAATCAAAACGTTCCGCAAATTCGCGGGAGACCGTCTTCTGGCAGCAAGAGAAAAAGAGCGGAAAGACAGCCGGCTAGATACTGACAAACTATGTAAAATGTCCGTGTTACATTTAACCCCGCGTTAGGCCTATCCCCACGCTCCCCTATTCTGTAGCTCCTGGCAGTGATGTTTCACCTCATGAAATATAGTTTATGTTCACATTTATGACACAGACAGTAGATAATATTATGTTCACATTTATGACACAGACAGTAGGCTTCTGCCAGGCACTTTCAGGGATACAAATCGAAAAAATATGTATATATGTGCATATTTAGCCTATATGCAAAATACTCCTTTTTTCACGTCAACTATGTGCTATGGTCATTAAATGGCTTTCCTTTTCACTTAAGTCCAGCAAATAATTCATTTATTTTAACACATTTGGTGGCATCTGCCAGTTATTGTCGTTGTTATGAAGTACAGTCGTATGTTTGCATAATTCATTTTGAACACTATAATGCTTTCAAAATCTGAGGTAAATTATCCGTTATGGCTTGTGGCACAGTGACCTATTTTTAACTAAAAATAAATAATGTGTACTCATAACCAGTGTAATTTCTTCATTCTGTCAGCCGCGACGTCACAGAAATAGGAACCGTTTCTAAATTAGAAACTTCGCATGTCGCCGTCGCGTATGGTTAGGACAAAAACTCTGATTTATTAACATGGAAAAGATACCTTTTATCGCGTGTCGCGGCGTCGTGTGTAGTTAGGACACGGTGTAAGCGGCCGCTTCTCAAGTCTAGAATCTGAACTTGATTCCGATTGGCCAGTGTCAGACAGTCAGACCTGTCAGTCTCGCAGCTCGCGTCAGCTTCATGTGGCTTCATGAGAGAGACGCATAAGTCCGGAATTGGACAATTTAACAATATACTTACGATAGAATATATTTACAATTAATAATGATTTAAAAACAAAATACATAACGCGCCGGGCCGCCGGCCCAACCAGACCGCGGCCCACCAGGAATCTCCCGGTAGTCCCGATGGCCAGTACATGCCTTAGTATCTTTAATATATTTTCATAATTTTGAAGAAGTTTGGTGTGGGAATAATTAAAAATTACTTAAGAGGGGGGAAATAAAAATGTAAAGGCTGGTTTTGCAAAACATTCACATACAGACTGAAACAACCGACTTCCTGTTTTGCTGGCTTAAAGTTGCTTGGGCTAATGAGATCTATAAGTGTACTGAGTTTAATATTATTATATGCAAGTGTGTTTGATTTATGGACCCAATTTTCAGACCAAGTTAATGGACCAAGTTAATTTAATTAATGAACTAATTATATAAAACTATTGTCAATGCACTACAATTAAACTGGCTATGTGCCTTTACTTATAAAAAAATAAAATAAAAACTTATTTAAAAAATCCCAGGCTTAAGAAATGTATTTTATTTATGCTGGCCAGACACACAGCAGTTAAATGGTTAATTAAGCCCCCTCCCCCTGCTAACACACACACACACACACACACACACACACACAGAGAGAGAGACAGGCAAAGGCTCAGACATATGCTCAGAGGGAGTATGACTACATTCAAACTAAAATATCTGACTTTCTGTGGGTCCTAGCTATTGAGTGTGAATTAGAAAGTTGTCCGGCTTGAGGAGTACAATATACATACTGATTTTTGTAACTGTAGATAAAACTAACAACCCCACTTTTGTCAAAAGGTGGCGCTACTAAGCCCTCACCACGCCCGTTTCTGAAACTTTGCACATGTCTACTGGCTATTAAATGTGATGTGTCTGATGAGTTTCATGCAATTTGAAGCATGCTAAGGGTCTCAAAAGCATCCTAAAAGAATTGGAAAGTTTGATGCGTCGCCACGGCAACAGTTTCAAAGATATCAAGAATCCATTCACAGGTCTACATCTGCCGTATGTTTACATTATACAGATGAAGTTTGAAGCAAATTGGATTAAAATAAGAGGGCGATTTCAAAGCATTTTGAAAATGACACACTTTCTGCTGCCAGTTGGTGGCGCTATAACGTTGACGCACAATAGTCACATCCATGTGATCGTCCTCTTACAGCGAACACACTCCTGAAGTTTCATCACGATCGGTTGATGTATGCTGAAGTTATGACACACTTCCTGTTTCACATTTTTTGCCATGATTTCATTTCCTCGCCACGGCCAAACCGTTCGAGATATCAAAAATCCCCTCGCAAACTTTCATCCTCAATGTCTTGACTTCACGCTGACTGAGTTTCGTAGAATTTGGATAAGAGCTCTAGGAGGAGTATTAAAAATTCCATTGCAAGTGTTTTACAAAGAACCTTAAATAACCGACTTCCTGTTGGGCTGGGGTAAAAAGTAAAAGTGCGACGTATATATGAAATGATGAGATCAACATGTGTACCGAGTTTCATATTAGTACATATAAGCGTGTTTGATTTATGGACCAAGTGTTCGGACCTTTCAGGGCTTGGGCCCTAAATATATATAGCTGCGAGCAGCGATTGCGGGCCCAAGCCGGTGGCACCGCAACCCCGGTGCCTTTAGTTACCTAAAGGCACCGGGATGGCGGTACCGCCAGCTTTGGCCCGCAATCGCTGCTCGCAGCTATATATATATATATATATATATATAAAGCCGGTGGCACCACCACCTTGGTGCTTTTAGGGTTATTCTACTTGACATGCAAAAACATAACCCCCGCTTTGACTGTCAAAAAGAAGTGTGCTGAAGAGCTTGCATCAGTGAAGGCTCTGCAAAAGTGCACATTGAGGGCACATTTTAACCACAAAGTATGCGTGAGCAACCTTCTGAAAGGTCAGGTGTACATCCAGGTCTACATCTGTACTGTGTTTACATTATAGTATTTAGGAATGCGCCGATCCGATACTCAGGATCGGTATCAGCTCCGATACTGCCATCTTTGCCGGATCGGGTATATTTACACCACTTTAATCAAACCACTCTTCTTTAAAACATTATGATGTGATTTTTTTCACATGTATTTTATTACTCTTATTGAGCTATTTTGTGCACACACAGGACTCACTGCCAATCGTACGTGCTCACATCATTCTCTTTCTGTGAAAGCTGTATACTGCACTCACCAGTTTTTACTCTACAGCTATTGACCAGAGCACTGAAATTATTTCTCACTTAAACTACAATCAAATGGATTTTCTCACACATTTTGCGTTAGTCCTCCGCATGGCATTTTATTATTTTCTGCGCAGCTTCAGAAGTACATGCACACAGCCTAGAACACATGACACGCACACACAGTCACGAGAGAGGCGCGATCGAATGTGTGTTTGTGTGCGAACAATGGAAACTCCTTTTTGTTCATACAGGAAAATATTCAGACTAATGTCTTGTGGGAGCAACAGAATACATGCAACGGCATTATGTAATCAGGATACAAAAATCTAGTGAGTTACATCAAAAAAAGTAGTAATCAGATTGTAGTTACTTTTTGAAAAAGTATATAGTACTTAAAGCCATTTAATATAAAGTGGGACCCTTTTTTTATAAAATAATTTGTAACTGTATCGGAATACATTTTTAAAGTAACCCTCCCAAGCCTGGTCTTGTGTGCACGTCCGTTAATTTCACTTTTTAAGTTAGCGATTTTTAAGGCCCCAATCCTACTGTATTACCTATTATACTGTATTGCCAACTGTATTAATGTGTGGATATTGATCCAATAGTTCTACCTAATTTTGAACACAAGAGGGCAGTATAGCACTATGAATGATTTTTTTCTTTTTTGACTAAACCATTCTGTCTGTTTTTAAACTTAAACATAATTCTTAAATTAAAAAAAAGGAATAAAATGTCTATAGTTCCAATATTGGTATAGTCTTATACAGTGTTGGGGTAGTTACTCAAAAAAATAATTAGTTACTAGTTACTTCTGTAAATTGTAATGAGATTACTTTACTAGTTACTGCGTTGGAAAAATAACTTCACTACTTATTACTTTACTTTCCTGTTTCTTAATTTACCGTGTAGCCTACATGGACAAACATCATATCAGTTTTTGCCCTATCATCACTTTATTGTAAAAATGTATACAAAATGACATGAAAGAACAATATCCCTGTCTGCACAAATAAATATGCCGCACTGTAAAATTCACAAACAAAATGGGGTTCAAAATTCAAAATTTTAAAATGGTGTTTATCACAGAAGTTTCAAAACAGGCTGGGAGAATAAAACTCTTCTCCTGAGAACAAAACCAGCTTTTTAGTCGACTCATGGTAATAATAATAATTAAAAAAAATAAAAGATGTCAATGAAAAATAATAAAATAAAGGTCACTTTATCCCATAAAATTCTTAATCCTAATATAAAATGTATTTTTCTAAACCTGGGGAATTAATGGTCGACGGGGGAAGCATGTCTTCTACAATGAACCCTGCAACAATCCTGTTCATTTCGTTTTCCAAGACTTTCGAGCCTTGTTTTTACTTGACGCGTCCGAACGAGCGGAAAGGTGCGCGCGGCAAACAGCGCACCCGATGCCGCATCCGAGGATGAACGACAAGAAGCCGAACCTGCACCGAACATGGAGCCTACATCTCTGCAACGGCACCCAGTTTGCGCATCTAAATCAGTTATTTATGTTTACAAAATGAGCCTAAGATCCATGTTTTATAAAATGTCCACGAAACTTGATGAAATGTTTAGTGAAATTAGAAAATAGAGATCGTTCATTTAGTTCTTTAGCCTAGCCTATATACATGTTTTTATATCCACATATTTTGTTCTAATGTCACAAATAATAATCTTAGGATTTACTATAGCCTACATTTCACTCAAATATTTTTGTGCTTTCGAGCAATAAACTGAAAGTAATGTGAATATTGCCATTTGTTGAAACCCGTCTCTCTCTCTCCACTTCCCTCTCTCTCTCTCTCACTCAAATCGGTCTCTATAGCAACGGCGCGCACGCACCACTAGACGGAACTCTCCACACAGGCAAACACGGCTTGGGTAACGCAGGAAAGCGCGTTCCTTTAGTATAGACCATTTCAAAAGATGTAAACAACACTGGTCCAGAAGCACTTCCTGTTTCAGTTTGTAACTGTTTTCTTTATTTCACATGTAAAGAAAACTTCTTAAAGATGTTTGTTTAACTTTTTGATTCAGTTTTAAATGTTCTGTTGGTTGTATTTTATCCCAGCTTTTATGTAGTGTTAAAAAACTGAAACAGGAAGTGCTTCTGGGCCAGTGTTGTTTACATCTTTTGAAATGGTCTATAGTAAAGTAGTGTAGTTACCAATATTTTCAGTGTAATGCGTTACTTTACTTACCCAAACTCGTTTGTAACTCGTTACCCCCAACACTGGTCTTATAGAAAATAAATGGTGAATAATAACATTTTTAATTCCTCATCCAATCATCCTTTTGTTATGGATCAATATCATAGCTAGAGACGTAGAAAAGGGCTGCACGGTTTTGCAATAAATAATAATAAATAAAATAAAATAAACATATAAATATTGTAATTGCAATTAAATTAGATTTGTGTGGCAGCTGCATGTACAATTATTATTATTAATAATAATAACATTAATAATAATACAAATGAGCTTAGAATAAAAATTTAAATGGTTTATTACATTAAAACAGGCCATATTTTTAATAAATAAATAAGCTATCATTCATAGTGCACTAAATTTTAAACATTTTAAATTACAACATTGTTTGTGAAAGTCCAACAAAGTTAAATGTATACTCAAACCTGAAAAGTTGTGTGGCTCCGTTTTCATTTGATTATCATTGTGGCAGCAGTTGGAACACTGTGTTACAACTTACCCCGCTGTGTATTACATATTTTAAACCTAGCTAAAAGTCGCTAGGAATTACTGACATGTTTCAAAACGGTGCTGTGTTTGAGCCAACAAGACAGTGATTAAGGCAATATAAAGTTAGATTTGGACGCGTATACATCCAACCCGGAAACAGAAAAAAATCTACGATGAAAAAAATTACTTTCATGATGTCAAAACACTCTTTGTCCATTATCTTCACGAAATATAATCAAAACGTTCCGCAAATTCGCGGGAGACCGTCTTCTGGCAGCAAGAGAAAAAGAGTGGAAAGACAGCCGGCTAGATACTGACAAACTATGTAAAATGTCCGTGTTACATTTAACCCCGCGTTAGGCCTACATTTATCCCCGCGCTCCCCTATTCTGTAGCTCCTGGCAGTGATGTTTCACCTCATGAAATATAGTTTATGTTCACATTTATGACACAGACAGTAGATAATATTATGTTCACATTTATGACACAGACAGTAGATATAGGCTTCTGCCAGGCACTTTCAGGGATACAAATCGAAAAAATATGTATAGGCTATATGTGCATATTTATATGCAAAATACTCCTTTTTTCACGTCAACTATGTGCTATGGTCATTAAATGGCTTTCCTTTTCACTTAAGTCCAGCAAATAATTCATTTATTTTTACACATTTGGTGGCATCTGCCAGTTATTGTCGTTTTTATGAAGTACAGTCGTATGCATAATTCATTTTGAACACTATAATGCTTTCAAAATCTGAGGTAAATTATCCGTTATGGCTTGTGGCACAGTGACCTATTTTTAACTAAAAATAAATAATGTGTACTCATAACCAGTGTAATTTCTTCATTCTGTCAGCCGCGACGTCGCAGAAATAGGAACCGTTTCTAAATTAGAAACTTCGCATGTCGCCGTCGCGTATGGTTACAAAAACTCTGATTTATTAACATGGAAAAGATACCTTTTATCGCGTGTCGCAGCGTCGTGTGTAGTTAGGACACGGTGTAAGCGGCCGCTTCTCAAGTCTAGAATCTGAACTTGATTCCGATTGGCCAGTGTCAGACAGTCAGACCTGTCAGTCTCGCAGCTCGCGTCAGCTTCATGCGGCTTCATGAGAGAGACGCATAAGTCCGGAATTGGACAATTTAACAATAGGCCTATACTTATGATAGAATATATTTACAATTAATAATGATTTAAAAACAAAATACAAAACGCGCCGGGCCGCCGGCCCAACCAGACCGCGGCCCACCAGGAATCTCCCGGTAGTCCCGATGGCCAGTACATGCCTTAGTATCTTTAATATATTTTCATAATTTTGAAGAAGTTTGGTGTGGGAATAATTAAAAATTACTTAAGAGGGGGGAAATAAAAATGTAAAGGCTGGTTTTGCAAAACATTCACATACAGACTGAAACAACCGACTTCCTGTTTTGCTGGCTTAAAGTTGCTTGGGCTAATGAGATCTATAAGTGTACCGAGTTTAATATTATTATATGCAAGTGTGTTTGATTTATGGACCCAATTTTCAGACCAAGTTAATGGACCAAGTTAATTTAATTAATGAACTAATTATATAAAACTATTGTCAATGCACTACAATTAAACTGGCTATGTGCCTTTACTTATAAAAAAATAAAATAAAAACTTATTTAAAAAATCCCAGGCTTAAGAAATGTATTTTATTTATGCTGGCCAGACACACAGCAGTTAAATGGTTAATTAAGCCCCCTCCCCCTGCTAACACACACACACACACACACACACACACAGAGAGAGAGACAGGCAAAGGCTCAGACATATGCTCAGAGGGAGTATGACTACATTCAAACTAAAATATCTGACTTTCTGTGGGTCCTAGCTATTGAGTGTGAATTAGAAAGTTGTCCGGCTTGAGGAGTACAATATACATACTGATTTTTGTAACTGTAGATAAAACTAACAACCCCACTTTTGTCAAAAGGTGGCGCTACTGAGCCCTCACCACGCCCGTTTCTGAAACTTTGCACATGTCTACTGGCTATTAAATGTGATGTGTCTGATGAGCTTCATGCAATTTGAAGCATGCTAAGGGTCTCAAAAGCATCCTAAAAGAATTGGAAAGTTTGATGCGTCGCCACGGCAACAGTTTCAAAGATATCAAGAATCCATTCACAGGTCTACATCTGCCGTATGTTTACATTATACAGATGAAGTTTGAAGCAATTTGGATTAAAATAAGAGGGTGATTTCAAAGCATTTTGAAAATGACACACTTTCTGCTGCCAGTTGGTGGCGCTATAACTTTGACACACAATAGTCACATCCATGTGATCGTCCTCTTACAGCGAACACACTCCTGAAGTTTCATCACGATCGGTTGATGTATGCTGAAGTTATGACACACTTCCTGTTTCACATTTTTTGCCATGATTTCATTTCCTCGCCACGGCCAAACCGTTCGAGATATCAAAAATCCCCTCGCAAACTTTCATCCTCAATGTCTTGTCTTCACGCTGACTGAGTTTTGTAGAATTTGGATAAGAGCTCTAGGAGGAGTATTAAAAATTCCATTGCAAGTGTTTTATAAAGAACCTTAAAAAACCGACTTCCTGTTGGGCTGGGGTAAAAAGTAAAAGTGCGACGTATATATGAAATGATGAGATCAACATGTGTACCGAGTTTCATATTATTACATACAAGCGTGTTCGATTTATGGACCAAGTGTTCGGACCCCTTTCCAGGTGGCGCTGTCGAGCCCCCCTGCCACGCCCGGGTACCATCTTCAGCCCGGCCCTAATGGCGGTGGGTTCTGACCCGTGTGCAAAGTTTCAAGAGTTTTCGAGCACGTTAAGGGCCCCAAAAGTGCCCAAATAGTCGTATAAATAATAATAATAAATATAGCTGCGAGCAGCGATTGCGGGCCCAAGCCGGTGGCACCGCAACCCCGGTGCCTTTAGTTACCTAAAGGCACCGGGATGGCGGTACCGCCGGCTTTGGCCCGCAATCGCTGCTCGCAGCTATATTTATATATATATATATATATATATATATAAAGCCGGTGGCACCGCCACCTTGGTGCTTTTAGGGTTATTATACTTGACATGCAAAAACATAACCCCCGCTTTGACTGTCAAAAAGAAGTGTGCTGAAGAGCTTGCATCAGTGAAGGCTCTGCAAAAGTGCACATTGAGGGCACATTTTAACCACAAAGTATGCGTGAGCAACCTTCTGAAAGGTCAGGTGTACATCCAGGTCTACATCTGTACTGTGTTTACATTATAGTATTTAGGAATGCGCCGATCCGATACTCAGGATCGGTATCAGCTCCGATACTGCCATCTTTGCCGGATCGGGTATATTTACACCACTTTAATCAAACCACTCTTCTTTAAAACATTATGATGTGATTTTTTTCACATGTATTTTATTACTCTTATTGAGCTATTTTGTCCACACACAGGACTCACTGCCAATCGTACGTGCTCACATCATTCTCTTTCTGTGAAAGCTGTATACTGCACTCACCAGTTTTCACTCTACAGCTATTGACCAGAGCACTGAAATTATTTCTCACTTAAACTACAATCAAATGCATTTTCTCACACATTTTGCGTTAGTCCTCCGCATGGCATTTTATTATTTTCTGCGCAGCTTCAGAAGTGCATGCACACAGCCTAGAACACATGACACGCACACACAGTCACGAGAGAGGCGCGATCGAATGCGTGTTTGTGTGCGAACAATGGAAACTCCTTTTTGCTCATACAGGAAAATATTCAGACTAATGTCTTGTGGGAGCAACAGAATACATGCAACGGCATTATGTAATCAGGATACAAAAATCTAGTGAGTTACATCAAAAAAAGTAGTAATCAGATTGTAGTTGCTTTTTGAAAAAGTATATAGTACTTAAAGCCATTTAATATAAAGTGGGACCCTTTTTTTATGAAATAATTTGTAACTGTATCGGAATACATTTTTAAAGTAACCCTCCCAAGCCTGGTCTTGTGTGGACGTCCGTTACTTTCACTTTTTAAGTTAGCGATTTTTAAGGCCCCAATCCTACTGTATTACCTATTATACTGTATTGCCAACTGTATTAACCCCCTGGGGTCGACCATATCGCCCGCGATATAAGCACACTTTTTTCCTTATCAGTGCAAAAAAGACTCAAATTACTCTGTTGATTTTTATCTTACATATAAGTGTTATACATCATTCGATCCTGTGAAGTGTGTATTTTTTTTGTGGAACCTCACAATAAAAACAAAGTGTTGTGTTTTTCGGCAAATAAACAATAATAAACATGATGCGCGTTCTGCGTTCTCTCTTTTAGTGAAGTCCATTCTAAAACGCGTCCGAAAAATACACTGTTACTCACTCAATACTTGTCACAGAGACACGAGACATATGTCTTTTTAAAGCTTGTGTTCTCTTCTTTTAAATGAAGTAATTTATTAAAAAAATAAATATTTCCAGTTTATGTAATCCGTTTGAAACCAAGGAGAGGCACAGTTTTTTCGTTCTCAGTTCATTATCTTTAATTAGCTGAGACCGCCACGCCCCCAGCGCTTTTCACATGGTAAAATGGGAGATCTAATGTTATGCAAAGCATACACCCACCGATCAGTGGCATAAAAACACAAAGTTTTTGGCTCGCTACTCCGCCGAAAAGGTCCTTCAGATGATTCTACACAGCGAGGAAGATTTCACCTTTTCCTCTGAGGAAGATTCCAGCAACTCGGACGACGAACGGCTGCATTTTGAAGAACGCGTTGACCCCGCCGAGGATTTCATTTCGGAGTAAGTTGTTTAGTGTTGTATAATTCATTTTCTGATCATATAGAGCTCATATGAATTTTCCGACTATATTTTGAAAAGATTGCCTCACATCATTCGGGCATAGTATAGGCTACCTAGCCTACGCTCGTGTATATGTTTTGAATGTGATATAGCCTGTTACTCTCTGAACAAATTTGTTGGGCTATTATATTATCTAATACTATGCGTTATGTATTTTGTTAACAATTACATGTTTAGGTTATATAGCCTACTGATTACGTTAAATATGTTTCAGCCTCCGGTAAAATATGTGATCTCTAGCCTACTGTCTAAATACAATACATTTTTATATATAACTGTTCATAATGTATTTAGTTTGCTAATAACTGCTTATGTTAATGTGTTTGAGAGAAATATATTTCAGGCTGCGGTAATTAGGTCTAAATACAATATATCTTGGCCTATTTATATAATTAATTGTTCAGCTTTGGTTACCCTAGACACTATATCATGCGTAAATAACTTAGGCGTGCCTTATGCACAGATGTTTGTGAATACAGGTGTAAATGTTTGAAATGCGTTCGCAAACGGGCCATCCACTAAATGCGTGCAATCGGGCCATCAACAGCCTACTCGCGGTGACGCGACGCGTCGGCCCATTAATATTTCTCCGTCCCATATGGCCCATCAACAGATATAAATGTTCGGTTAGCCTATGACACTATCATGGCCTCGTGAATACAGGTGTAAATGTTTGAAATGTAGTGATGTGTCATTCACGAACTATCCGTTCATTGAGTAGGCTATTTCATGTATGGCCCATCTATAGATATTTCGCCTTTTTGTGTTTACAGAATAATAATGTAAAAGTTGTATTTTGTTTACTTTTAATAATGTAAAAGTTCCCATTCTTGAGTGAAACTACAAAAAACTTATTTTTTTTATCCATACCCATTATTTTTCCATCAGTTTACTTTGGATAATGCTAACAGTTTATTTTATTTTAATTTCTCAGGAATGTCTCAGCATCCCGTTCTCCTTCGCCAGCACCACGCAGAGGGACACGCAGGTGTCGTTCAGTTCTCGGTGCGATGGACAATTTCTACACAAGCCCAAAGCTCCTAAAAGACTTGTTTGCAATGAAGTTTGGTGCATGTGGGACTTACAGGGACAACAGGAAGGACTGCCCTAAGAATGCAGCTAATTCACTCTCTAAAAAATCTGCCAGAGGAGAGGATCCATCAGGTGGATTCGGGATGGACCTCTTGTTTTTGTGAAGTGGATGGACACTCGAGAGGTATCTGTCTGTTCTACCATCCATCCTGCTTATACGGGAGACACTGTGCAGAGGAGGGTGAAAACACAAGATACATGGAGGACAAAGACATTTCCATGTCCTGCACCTGTGACTGCATACAATCAGAACATGGGCGGTGTTGACCTGTCTGATCAGCTGTTACAGTACTACACTGCACAACACAAAACAATGAAGTGGTACAGAAAGATTTTTCTACACTTCTTGGGCATTGTTTCCACCAACTCTTTCATTGTGCACAAAGAGCTACATGGTAACATGTCACATAAAGAGTTTATGGAGTAACTGATCACAGAGCTCTGTGGTGTGTCACAGAAAACTGCACCAAAACGGACCAATAGTGACCATGTACCAGTTCCAGGAGCTGAGCTTACATCAGATGAAAGGAATGTTACCACACTTGGTCGCCGGACATGTGTTCATTGCAAAGCAGTGCGTGGTAAAACGCAATTAACACCATGGAAATGCCAGGCATGTGATGTTCACTTATGTCTTCAGTTGAAAAGGAACTGTTTTCAAGAGTGGCATAAAGATGTGTGACTGTGTTACTCTTAATTTATTATTATTATTATTTTTTTAAATATTAAAAATAGGAATGTGTCTAAACTTTTCACCTGTACTATGTTTATGTATGTAGCACTCTGGTCTTGTGAGGCACAATATTTAGTTCCTCCACATGGAGGAATTACAATAAAACAGAAAACATAACCTTTGAATCTCCTCTCATTCTTAGTTCAGGCTGCCTCACAGCAGCTTGACGGGCCATTAGCCGCTGGGGGAGTGTCTTTTGTCTCCCCTGGTGTAAATCTCACTTAATATTCATGGCCATTGACACTCCCAAGCATACAGCAGTGCTGACACAAAAACTGACTTGCAATATTTAAATTGTTATATTGTGGTTTGTGAAAGTGTGGTCAGAATGATTTTCACATCATTTTGTAGTAAAAATTCTAGCCTACAAGAATGGTGAGTCAAAAGTCTTGTGAACAACTGTTCAGTATTTGTTAAATGGCCTTATTGCAGTGACAATTTTTTTCCTAAAACTAACTTACCACGCATAATATTTTTTTTTCTATAAAATGCAAACATGTACATCTATTTTGCTCATGTATTATTGTAGCAGTGTTTGTGCTGAATATAGCATAATTATATGTTGGCCAATGGTATGTTGTAAGTAGCTGAAATAAGCAAAAATGTCAGGGCATGTCAAAACTTCTCAAGGGCCCCAAACACACCTCAGACCCCAGGGGGTTAATGTGTGGATATTGATCCAATAGGTCTACCTAATTTTGAACACAAGAGGGCAGTATAGCACTATGAATGATTTTTTTCTTTTTTGACTAAACCATTCTGTCTGTTTTTAAACTTAAACATAATTCTTAAATTAAAAAAGGAATAAAATGGCTATAGTTCCAATATTGGTATAGTCTTATACAGTGTTGGGGTAGTTACTCAAAAAAGTAATTAGTTACTAGTTACTTCTGTAAATTGTAATGAGATTACTTTACTAGTTACTGCGTTGGAAAAATAACTTCACTACTTATTACTTTACTTTCCTGTTTCTTAATTTACCGTGTAGCCTACATGGACAAACATCATATCAGTTTTTGCCCTATCATCACTTTATTGTAAAAATGTATACAAAATGACATGAAAGAACAATATCCCTGTCTGCACAAATAAATATGCCGCACTGTAAAATTCACAAACAAAATGGGGTTCAAAATTCAAAATTTTAAAATGGTGTTTATCACAGAAGTTTCAAAACAGGCTGGGAGAATAAAACTCTTCTCCTGAGAACAAAAACAGCTTTTTATTCGACTCATGGTAATAATAATAATAAAAAAAATAAAAGATGTCAATGAAAAATAATAAAATAAAGGTCACTTTATCCCATAAAATTCTTAATCCTAATTTAAAATGTATTTTTCTAAACCTGGGGAATTAATGGTCGACAGGGGAAGCATGTCTTCTACAATGAACCCTGCAACAATCCTGTTCATTTCGTTTTCCAAGACTTTCGAACCTTGTTTTTACTTGACGCGTCCGAACGAGCGGAAAGGTGCGCGCGGCAAACAGCGCACGTGATGCCGCATCCGAGGATGAACGACAAGAAGCCGAACCTGCACCGAACATGTAGCCTACATCTCTGCAACGGCACCAAGTTTGCGCATCTAAATCAGTTAATTATGTTTACAAAATGAACCTAAGATCCATGTTTTATAAAATGTCCACGAAACTTAATGAAATGTTTAGTGAAATTAGAAAATAGAGATCGTTTAGTTCTTTAGCCTAGCCTATATACATGTTTTTATATCCACATATTTTGTTCTAATGTCACAAAAATAATAATCTTAGGATTTACTATAGCCTACATTTCACTCAAATATTTTTGTGCTTTCGAGCAATAAACTGAAAGTAATGTTAATATTGCCATTTGTTGAAACCAGTCTCTCTCTCTCCACTTCCCTCTCTCTCTCTCACTCAAATCGGTCTCTATGGCAACGGCGCGCACGCACCACTAGACGGAACTCTCCACACAGGCAAACACGGCTTGGGTAACGCAGGAAAGCGCGTTCCTTTAGTATAGTAAAGTAGTGTAGTTACCAATATTTTCAGTGTAATGCGTTACTTTACTTACCCAAACTCGTTTGTAACTCGTTACCCCCAACACTGGTCTTATAGAAAATAAATGGTGAATAATAACATTTTTAATTCCTCATCCAATCATCCATTTGTTATGGATCAATATCATAGCTAGAGACGTAGAAAAGGGCTGCACGGTTTTGCAATAAATAATAATAAATAAAATAAAATAAACATATAAATATTGTAATTGCAATTAAATTAGATTCGTGTGGCAGCTGCATGTACAACTATTATTATTAATAATAATAACATTAATAATAATACAAATGAGCTTAGAATAAAAATTTAAATGGTTTATTACATTAAAAATAGGCCATATTTTTAATAAATAAATAAGTTATCATTCATAGTGCACTAAATTTTAAACATTTTACAACATTGTTTGTGAAAGTCCAACAAAGTTAAATGTATACTCAAACCTGAAAAGTTGTGTGGCTCCGTTTTCATTTGATTATCATTGTGGCAGCAGTTGGAACACTGTGTTACAGCTAACCCCGCTGTGTATTACATATTTTAAACCTAGCTAACAGTCGCTAGGAATTACTGACATGTTTCAAAACGGTGTTGTGTTTGAGCCAACAAGACAGTGATTAAGGCAATATAAAGTTAGATTTGGACGCGTATACATCCAACCCGGAAACAGAAAAAAATCTACGATGAAAAAATTTACTTTCATGATGTCAAAACACTCTTTGTCCATTATCTTCACGAAATATAATCAAAACGTTCCGCAAATTCGCGGGAGACCGACTTCTGGCAGCAAGAGAAAAAGAGCGGAAAGACAGCTGGCTAGATACTGACAAACTATGTAAAATGTCCGTGTTACATTTAACCCCGCGTTAGGCCTACATTTATCCCCACGCTCCCCTATTCTGTAGCTCCTGGCAGTGATGTTTCACCTCATCATATTAGTTTATGTTCACATTTATGACACAGACAGTAGATAATATTATGTTCACATTTATGACACAGACAGTAGATATAGGCTTCTGCCAGGCACTTTCAGGGATACAAATCGAAAAAATATGTATATATGTGCATATTTAGCCTATATGCAAAATACTCCTTTTTTCACGTCAACTATGTGCTATGGTCATTAAATGGCTTTCCTTTTCACTTAAGTCCAGCAAATAATTCATTTATTTTAACACATTTGGTGGCATCTGCCAGTTATTGTCGTTGTTATGAAGTACAGTCGTATGTTTGCATAATTCATTTTGAACACTATAATGCTTTCAAAATCTGAGGTAAATTATCCGTTATGGCTTGTGGCACAGTGACCTATTTTTAACTAAAAATAAATAATGTGTACTCATAACCAGTGTAATTTCTTCATTCTGTCAGCCGCGACGTCGCAGAAATAGGAACCGTTTCTAAATTAGAAACTTCGCATGTCGCCGTCGCGTATGGTTAGGACAAAAACTCTGATTTATTAACATGGAAAAGATACCTTTTATCGCGTGTCGCGGCGTCGTGTGTAGTTAGGACACGGTGTAAGCGGCCGCTTCTCAAGTCTAGAATCTGAACTTGATTCCGATTGGCCAGTGTCAGACAGTCAGACCTGTCAGTCTCGCAGCTCGCGTCAGCTTCATGGCCCAAGCAGACCGCGGCCCACCAGGAATCTCCCGGTAGTCCCGATGGCCAGTACATGCCTTAGTATCTTTAATATATTTTCATAATTTTGAAGAAGTTTGGTGTGGGAATAATTAAAAATTACTTAAGAGGGGGGAAATAAAAATGTAAAGGCTGGTTTTGCAAAACATTCACATAGCTACAGACTGAAACAACCGACTTCCTGTTTTGCTGGCTTAAAGTTGCTTGGGCTAATGAGATCTATAAGTGTACCGAGTTTAATATTATTATATGCAAGTGTGTTTGATTTATGGACCCAATTTTCAGACCAAGTTAATGGACCAAGTTAATTTAATTAATGAACTAATTATATAAAACTATTGTCAATGCACTACAATTAAACTGGCTATGTGCCTTTACTTATAAAAAAATAAAATAAAAACTTATTTAAAAAATCCCAGGCTTAAGAAATGTATTTTATTTATGCTGGCCAGACACACAGCAGTTAAATGGTTAATTAAGCCCCCTCCCCCTGCTAACACACACACACACACACACACACACAGAGAGAGAGAGAGAGAGACAGGCAAAGGTTCAGACATATGCTCAGAGGGAGTATGACTACATTCAAACTAAAATATCTGACTTTCTGTGGGTCCTAGCTATTGAGTGTGAATTAGAAAGTTGTCCGGCTTGAGGAGTACAATATACATACTGATTTTTGTAACTGTAGATAAAACTAACAACCCCACTTTTGTCAAAAGGTGGCGCTACTGAGCCCTCACCACGCCCGTTTCTGAAACTTTGCACATGTCTACTGGCTATTAAATGTGATGTGTCTGATGAGTTTCATGCAATTTGAAGCATGCTAAGGGTCTCAAAAGCATCCTAAAAGAATTGGAAAGTTTGATGCGTCGCCACGGCAACAGTTTCAAAGATATCAAGAATCCATTCACAGGTCTACATCTGCCGTATGTTTACATTATACAGATGAAGTTTGAAGCAAATTGGATTAAAATAAGAGGGTGATTTCAAAGCATTTTGAAAATGACACACTTTCTGCTGCCAGTTGGTGGCGCTATAACTTTGACACACAATAGTCACATCCATGTGATCGTCCTCTTACAGCGAACACACTCCTGAAGTTTCATCACGATCGGTTGATGTATGCTGAAGTTATGACACACTTCCTGTTTCACATTTTTTGCCATGATTTCATTTCCTCGCCACGGCCAAACCGTTCGAGATATCAAAAATCCCCTCGCAAACTTTCATCCTCAATGTCTTGACTTCACGCTGACTGAGTTTCGTAGAATTTGGATAAGAGCTCTAGGAGGAGTATTAAAAATTCCATTGCAAGTGTTTTACAAAGAACCTTAAATAACCGACTTCCTGTTGGGCTGGGGTAAAAAGTAAAAGTGCGACGTATATATGAAATGATGAGATCAACATGTGTACCGAGTTTCATATTAGTACATACAAGCGTGTTTGATTTATGGACCTAGTGTTCTGACCCCTTTCCAGGTGGCGCTGTTGAGCCCCCCTGCCACGCCCGGGTACCATCTTCAGCCCGGCCCTAATGGCAGCGGGTTCTGACCCGTGAGCAAAGTTTCAAGAGTTTTCGAGCACGTTAAGGGCCCCAAAAGTGCCCAAATAGTCGTATAAATAATAATAATAAATATAGCTGCGAGCAGCGATTGCGGGCCCAAGCCGGTGGCACCGCAACCCCGGTGCCTTTAGTTACCTAAAGGCACCGGGATGGCGGTACCGCCGGCTTTGGCCCGCAATCGCTGCTCGCAGCTATATTTATATATATATATATATATATATATATATATATATATATATATATATATATAAAGCCGGTGGCACCGCACCCTTGGTGCTTTTAGGGTTATTCTACATGACGTGCAAAAACGTAACCCCCGCTTTGACTGTCAAAAAGAAGTGTGCTGAAGAGCTTGCAGCAGTGAAGGCTCTGCAAAAGTGCGGATCGAGGGCACATTTTAACCACAAAGTATGCATGAGCAACCTTCTGAAAGGTCAGGTGTACATCAAGGTCTACATATGTACTGTGTTTACATTATAGTATGTAGGGATGCGCCGATCCGATACTCAGGATCGTTATCAGCTCCGATACTGCCATCTTTGCCGGATCGGGTATATTTACACCACTTTAATCAAACCACTCTTCTTTAAAACATTACGATGTGATTTTTTCCACATGTATTTTGTTACTCTTATTGAGCTATTTTGTCCGCATAAAAGATTCACTGCCAATCGTACGTGCTCACATCATTCTCTTTCTGTGAAAGCTGTATACTGCATTCACCAGTTTTCACTCTACAGCTATTGACCAGAGCACTGAAATTATTTCTCACTTAAACTACAATCAAATGGATTTTCCCACACATTTTGCATTAGTCCTCTGCATGGCATTTTATTATTTTCTGAGCAGCTTCAGAAGTGCATGCACACAGCCTAGAACACATGACACGCACACACAGTCACGAGAGAGGCGCGATCGAACTCTGTGTGTGTTTGTGTGTGAACAATGGAAACTCCATTTTGTTCATACAGGAAAATATTCAGACTAATGTCTTGTGGGAGCAACAGAATACATGTAACAGCATTATGTAATCAGGAAACAAAAATCCAGTAACTGTATATTATTACAGTGAGTTACATCAAAAAAAGTAATCAGATTGTAGTTACTTTTTGAAAAAGTATAAAGTACTTAAAGCCAATTAATATAAAGTGGGACCCTTTTTTATGAAATAATTTGTAACTGTATCGGAATACATTTTTTAAAGTAACCCTCCCAAGCCTGGTCTTGTGTGGACGTCGTGAAATTAGAAAATAGAGATCGTTCATTTAGTTCTTTAGCCTATATACATGTTTTTATATCCACATATTTTGTTCTAATGTCACAAATAATAATCTTAGGGTTTACTATAGCCTACATTTCACTCAAATATTTTTGTACTTTCGAGCAATAAACTGAAAGTAATGTGAATATTGCCATTCAGGGCTGGACTGGGACAAAAAATCAGCCCTGGACACTTCATCCAGACCGGCCCACTATGCAAACACACACACACGTGCATTAATCTATACGTGCATTAATCTGCATGTAAAATTACTGATTAGATTTTATTTACTATCAAAACCAAGAAAAAATTATTAAAATAATAAACAAAGGGAATGGAAATGATTTTATAAGGCTTTATTGTAAATAACTGGTCTGAATTTATGTGCCACTTAATATTTTAATAGAATATTCTTAGGCTACATATATTTCATGAAGTGCAACATCACGGTGAGGACCTACAGAAATATATATTCTGTAGCTCCTGGCAGTGATGTTTCACCTCATGAAATATAGTTTATATAATATAGCATAAGAATATTCTGTTACAATATTATGTTCACATTTATGACACAGACAGTAGATAATATTATGTTCACATTTATGACACAGACAGTATAGGCTTCTGCCAGGCACTTTCAGGGAGACAAATTTAAAAAATATGTATTTATGTGCATATTTATATGCAAAATACTCCTTTTTTCACATCAACTATGTGCTATGGTCATTAACACTAGAACTACCGGAATTCCATAACTACTACAACGACCATAGCGGTCATTCTGACCGTTCAAACTTTAACGTTCATTTGGCTGTACTGAACGTCATTTTCGTCATGTCATATCTGCATTTGAACCTTTCTCTTTAAGTTTTCCAGTGACACTTATAATTCCTGTTGTCATGTTATAATGCCATCGCCCTTAAAACAAGCAAAATATTATATCATATTATAAAGCCAATACAAAAATATTTCCCGACAGGTGCTGCCGAGGAAAGTTTTGCGTCAAAAATATTTTTTCACCGCACTCTCCACGTGAATAGACATGCAAAAAATCTAGGAAACGTCAAAGCTTCATACAGTAGCCTACAGCCCTGTTATACAAATACAATCAATGTGAAATCTAAAAATAAATAGATATACAATGTTAAGATAGATGATAATAAAGATGTGGGCTCATTTGAACGGTGGAAACCCCCCGCTTCATTCACTGACGTTACGCACACACACATAGGAAAACACCGCTTCGCGTGCAGCTTCAGTCCCTCACACTACTTTGTGACATTTGGCACATGCCTCCTTGATTTAATTTTTGCAGTTTCTCCTTACTTGGCACTGCCTTCATCATCTTCGTCCCGGACCGCCTACCCGACTCTCGCACCAGTTGAGTGGCTTTTGATTTCATGTTGTCGGAGCGAAATTCGCTTGCCAGTTGCGTGATGGACGCGAAACTTGCTCATTTGTGCACTTCTACAATATGTGCGTGTTGATCGCGGGAAATATAGCGGACTTATGATATTTATAATGCGTGCGGTCAAAATGACCGCCATGGCCATTCTAGGTAGAAATATGACGCAACTGTTTTGTGTTTTGTGATTGTAATAAAATAACAGTGCCAGAATAAAATATACACATATTTAGGAAAAGTCAGAGTCCTACAGCCACATTGATTTTATTTTAACAAATAAGTTATTACACTGTAAATTTTAAAAACGGTCAAAATGACCGCCTTGGGAGTTCTGGTGTTAAATGGCTATCCTTTTCACTTAAGTCCAGCAAATAATTCATTTATTTTAACACATTTGGTGGCATCTGCCTCAAGTTATTGTCGTTGTTATGAAATACAGTCGTATGTTTGCATAGAGTTCATTTTGAACACTATAATATTACATGCTTTCAAAATCTGAGGTAAATTATCCGTTATGGCTTGTGGCACAGTGACCTATTTTTAACTAAAAATAAATAATGTGTACTCATAACCAGTGTAATTTCTTCATTCTGTCAGCCGCGACATCGCAGAAATAGGAACCGTTTCTAAATTAGAAAAAACTTCGCATGTCGCCGTCGCCTCTGGTTAGGACAAAAACTCTGATTTACATGGAAAAGATACCTTTTATCGCGTGTCGCGGCGTCGTGTGTAGTTAGGACATATTGTACTGTAACGGTAGTCGATACGCGTTCTTCTGATCATTAAAAAGAATGAGGTTATATTGACAGATGAATAGGCTACGCTCAGTTTATCAAATACGCTCAGTTTATTAAATGTCTCTTGCAAACTATGAAGAGACAATGATGAATCAATACACACTGACATGGCGATGCTGGACTGATTCTTTATTTACACCATCATACAGTAATTTTGTCGGTTGTTTATTACAGATATTAGCATGCATTTTATTGATCATCAGCTAATTTCATCAATATAGACATCAATAAGAGAGAGTGGCAACAGCCCTTGTAAGAGTCAAGAGATCATTTCTTTCTTTACTTGAAGATGATTGTGTAGATGATTAAGCGTCTCTGACTTACTTTCACTTTTATTTGCGATGTTTGCACGTTGGTTTGACGCTCAGCTGCTGCTTATCTGCGGTGGTGATGCGTGTCGCAGTAGCGCCGACATGTCTGACTATAACAGCCTGTAAACGCTCTCACTCGTTTATTTTTTAGCATTTTGGGAGGAGTAAAATATACATGTGTGATATCAACAACCAGATTGCGTTTACACGTAAAGATCCGAACACAATGCGAGCCAGACTACCTCCAGATGGTCAGGCAAATCGATCACAATCCGATCACAACGTAATACCTTGCATTGATATTTCTTTTTTATTATCCGGATAACTTATCTGGATACAGATCGCATTTTAATACCAGGTGTAGGGGTCTCAGAGACGAGACCGGCGAGAAACTTCACGAGACCTGCGGAATGCCTCCACAGGGCGGGGAGATACTATACACTGCCTATGGGAGCGGCCGCTTCTCCGCTCTTGATTCCGATTGGCCAGTGTCAGACAGTCAGACCTGTCAGTCTCGCAGCTGGACCAAGTTTATGGACCAAGTTAATTTAATTAATAAACTAATTATATAAAACTATTGTCAATGCACTACAATTTAACTGGTTATATTATGCATTCACTTATAAAAATTAAAATAAAAACTTATTTAAAACATACCAGGCTTAAGAAATGTATTAAGAAATTACACAGCAGAAAAAAACACACAGCACTGAAATGGTTAAGTTAAGCCCCTCCCCCTACTAACACACACACACAGAGAGAGACAGAGATGTAGGCTCAAAGGGAGCATGACCAGATTCAAACAAACATATTTTACTTTCTGTGGGTCCTAGTTAAAGAGTGTCAATTAGAAAGTTGTCCGGCTCGAGGAGTACAATATACATACTGATTTTTGTAACTGTAGATAAAACTAACAACCCAACTTTTGTCAAAAGGTGGCGCTACTGAGCCCTCACCACGCCCGTTTCTGAAACTTTGCACATGTCTACTGGCTAATAAATGTGATGTGTCTGAGGAGTTTCATGCAATTTGAAGCATGCTAAGGGTCTCAAAAGCATCCTAAAAGAATGGTAAAGTTTGATGCGTCACCACGGCAACAGTTTCAAAGATATTAAGAATCCATTCACAGGTCTACATCTGCCGTATGTTTACATTATACAGATGAAGTTTGAAGCAAATCGGGTTAAAATAAGAGGGTGATTTCAAAGCATTTTGAAAGTGACACACTTCCTGCTGCCAGTTGGTGGCGCTATAACTTTGACACACAATAGTCACATCCATGTGATCGTCCTCTTACGGCGAACACACTCCTGAAGTTTCATCAAGATCAGTTAATGTATGCTGAAGTTAGGACACACTTCCTGTTTCACGTTTCTCACCATAAATTTGTTTCCTCGCCACAGCCAAACCGTTCGAGATATCAAAAATCCCCTCGCAATTTTTGATCGTCTATGTCTTGACTTCAGGCTGACCGAGTTTCGTTCCATGCGGATGAATGCTCTAGGAGGAGTACATTAAATTCCATTGCAAGCATTTTAAAAAAAAACGTAAATATCTGACTTCCTGTTGGGCTGGGGTAAAAAGTAAAAGTGCGATGAATATATGAAACGATGAGATCGACATGTGTACCGAGTTTCATATTATTACATGCAAGCGTGTTTGATTTATGGACAAAGTGTTCAGACCCTGTTCCAGGGGGCGCTGACGAGCCGCCCTGCCACGCCCGGGTACCAGCTTCAGCCCGGCTCTGATGGCCGCGGGTTCTGACCCGTGTGCAAAGTTTCAAGAGTTTTTGAGCATGTTAAGGGCCCCAAAAGTGCCCGGATAGTCGTTAGAAAAAAAAAAAAAAAAAAAAAAAAAAAAATAATAATCCTAAGGAAAACAATAGGGCCTTCGCCCTTTCAGGGCTTGGGCCCTAATAATAAATATATATATATATAAATATAGCTGCGAGCAGCGATTGCGGGCCCAAGCCGGTGGCACCGCAACCCCGGTGCCTTTAGTTACCTAAAGGCACCGGGATGGCGGTACCGCCGGCTTTGGCCCGCAATCGCTGCTCGCAGCTATATATATATATATATATATATATATATATATATATATATATATATATATATATATATATATATATATAAAGCCGGTGGCACCGCCACCTTGGTGCTTTTAGGGTTATTCTACTTGACATGCAAAAACATAACCCCCGCTTTGACTGTCAAAAAGAAGTGTGCTGAAGAGCTTGCATCAATGAAGGCTCTGCAAAAGTGCACATTGAGGGCACATTTTAACCACAAAGTATGCGTGAGCAACCTTCTGAAAGGGCAGGTGTACATCCAGGTCTACATCTGTACTGTGTTTACATTATAGTATTTAGGAATGCGCCGATCCGATACTCAGGATCGGTATCAGCTCCGATACTGCCATCTTTGCCGGATCGGGTATATTTACACCACTTTAATCAAACCACTCTTCTTTAAAACATTATGATGTGATTTTTTTCACATGTATTTTATTACTCTTATTGAGCTATTTTGTCCACACACAGGACTCACTGCCAATCGTACGTGCTCACATCATTCTCTTTCTGTGAAAGCTGTATACTGCACTCACCAGTTTTCACTCTACAGCTATTGACCAGAGCAATGAAATTATTTCTCACTTAAACTACAATCAGATGGATTTTCTCACACATTTTGCGTTAGTCCTCCGCATGGCATTTTATTATTTTCTGCGCAGCTTCAGAAGTGCATGCACACAGCCTAGAACACATGACAAGCACACACAGTCACGAGAGAGGTGCGATCGAATGTGTGTTTGTGTGCGAACAATGGAAACTCCTTTTTGTTCATACAGGAAAATATTCAGACTAATGTCTTGTGGGACCAACAGAATACATGCCACGGCATTATGTAATCAGGATACAAAAATCTAGTGAGTTACATCAAAAAAAGTAGTAATCAGATTGTAGTTACTTTTTGAAAAAGTATATAGTACTTAAAGCCATTTAATATAAAGTGGGACCCTTTTTTATGAAATAATTTGTAACTGTATCGGAATACATTTTTAAAGTAACCCTCCCAAGCCTGGTCTTGTGTGCACGTCCGTTAATTTCACTTTTTAAGTTAGCGATTTTTAAGGCCCCAATCCTACTGTATTACCTATTCTGTATTGCCAACTGTATTAATGTGTGGATATTGATCCAATAGTTCTCCCTAATTTTGAACACAAGAGGGCAGTATAGCACTATGAATGATTTTTTTCTTTTTTGACTAAACCATTCTGTCTGTTTTTAAACTTAAACATAATTCTTAAATTAAAAAAGGAATAAAATGGCTATAGTTCCAATATTGGTATAGTCTTATACAGTGTTGGGGTAGTTACTCAAAAAAGTAATTAGTTACTAGTTACTTCTGTAAATTGTAATGAGATTACTTTACTAGTTACTGCGTTGGAAAAATAACTTCACTACTTATTACTTTACTTTCCTGTTTCTTAATTTACCGTGTAGCCTACATGGACAAACATCATATCAGTTTTTGCCCTATCATTTTATTGTAAAAATGTATACAAAATGACATGAAAGAACAATATCCCTGTCTGCACAAATAAATATGCCGCACTGTAAAATTCACAAACAAAATGGGGTTCAAAATTCAAAATTTTAAAATGGTGTTTATCACAGAAGTTTCAAAACAGGCTGGGAGAATAAAACTCTTCTCCTGAGAACAAAACCAGCTTTTTATTCGACTCATGGTAATAATAATAATAATTAAAAAAAATAAAAGATGTCAATGAAAAATAATAAAATAAAGGTCACTTTATCCCATAAAATTCTTAATCCTAATTTAAAATGTATTTTTCTAAACCTGGGGAATTAATGGTCGACAGGGGAAGCATGTCTTCTACAATGAACCCTGCAACAATCCTGTTCATTTCGTTTCCAAGACTTTCGAGCCTTGTTTTTACTTGACGCGTCCGAACGAGCGGAAAGGTGCGCGCGGCAAACAGCGCACGCGATGCCGCGCCGAACCTGCACCGAACATGGAGCCTACATCTCCGCAACGGCACCCAGTTTGCGCATCTAAATCAGTTATTTATGTTTACAAAATGAGCCTAAGATCCATGTTTTATAAAATGTCCACGAAACTTAATGAAATGTTTAGTGAAATTAGAAAATAGAGATCGTTCATTTAGTTCTTTAGCCTAGCCTATGTTTTTATATCCACATATTTTGTTCTAATGTCACAAATAATAATCTTAGGATTTACTATAGCCTACATTTCACTCAAATATTTTTGTGCTTTCGAGCAATAAACTGAAAGTAATGTGAATATTGCCATTTGCCGAAACCCGTCTCTCTCTCTCCACTTCCCTCTCTCCTTCACTCAAATTGGTCTCTATGGCAACGGCGCGCACGCACCACTAGACGGAACTCTCCACACAGGCAAACACGGCTTGGGTAACGCAGGAAAGAGCGTTCCTTTAGTATAGTAAAGTAGTGTAGTTACCAATATTTTCAGTGTAATGCGTTACTTTACTTACCCAAACTCGTTTGTAACTCGTTACCCCCAACACTGGTCTTATAGAAAATAAATGGTGAATAATAACATTTTTAATTCCTCATCCAATCATCCTTTTGTTATGGATCAATATCATAGCTAGAGACGTAGAAAAGGGCTGCACGGTTTTGCAATAAATAATAATAAATAAAATAAAATAAACATATAAATATTGTAATTGCAATTAAATTAGATTTGTGTGGCAGCTGCATGTACAATTATTATTATTAATAATAATAACATTAATAATAATACAAATGAGCTTAGGATAAAAATTTAAATGGTTTATTACATTAAAAACAGGCCATATTTTTAATAAATAAATAAGCTATCATTCATAGTGCACTAAATTTTAAACATTTTAAATTACAACATTGTTTGTGAAAGTCCAACAAAGTTAAATGTATACTCAAACCTGAAAAGTTGTGTGGCTCCGTTTTCATTTGATTATCATTGTGGCAGCAGTTGGAACACTGTGTTACAACTAACCCCGCTGTGTATTACATATTTTAAATCTAGCTAACAGTCGCTAGGAATTACTGACATGTTTCAAAACGGTGCTGTGTTTGAGCCAACAAGACAGTGATTAAGGCAATATAAAGTTAGATTTGGACGCGTATACATCCAACCCGGAAACAGAAAAAAAATCTATGATGAAAAAATTTACTTTCATGATGTCAAAACACTCTTTGTCCATTATCTTCACGAAATATAATCAAAACGTTCCGCAAATTCGCGGGAGACCGTCTTCTGGCAGCAAGAGAAAAAGAGCGGAAAGACAGCCGGCTAGATACTGACAAACTATGTAAAATGTCCGTGTTACATTTAACCCCGCGTTAGGCCTACATTTATCCCCGCGCTCCCCTATTCTGTAGCTCCTGGCAGTGATGTTTCACCTCATGAAATATACTTTATGTTCACATTTATGACACAGACAGTAGATAATATTATGTTCACATTTATGACACAGACAGTAGATATAGGCTTCTGCCAGGCACTTTCAGGGATAAAAATCGAAAAAATATGTATAGGCTATATGTGCATATTTATATGCAAAATACTCCTTTTTTTCACGTCAACTATGTGCTATGGTCATTAAATGGCTTTCCTTTTCACTTAAGTCCAGCAAATAATTCATTTATTTTAACACATTTGGTGGCATCTGCCAGTTATTGTCGTTGTTATGAAGTACAGTCGTATGTTTGCATAATTCATTTTGAACACTATAATGCTTTCAAAATCTGAGGTAAATTATCCGTTATGGCTTGTAGCACAGTGACCTATTTTTAACTAAAAATAAATAATGTGTACTCATAACCAGTGTAATTTCTTCATTCTGTCAGCCGCGACGTCGCAGAAATAGGAACCGTTTCTAAATTAGAAACTTCGCATGTCGCCGTCGCGTATGGTTAGGACAAAAACTCTGATTTATTAACATGGAAAAGATACCTTTTATCGCGTGTCGCGGCGTCGTGTGTAGTTAGGACACGGTGTAAGCGGCCGCTTCTCAAGTCTAGAATCTGAACTTGATTCCGATTGGCCAGTGTCAGACAATCAGACCTGTCAGTCTCGCAGCTCGCGTCAGCTTCATGCGGCTTCATGAGAGAGACGCATAAGTCCGGAATTGGACAATTTAACAATATACTTACGATAGAATATATTTACAATTAATAATGATTTAAAAACAAAATACATAACGCGCCGGGCCGCCGGCCCAAGCAGACCGCGGCCCACCAGGAATCTCCCGGTAGTCCCGATGGCCAGTACATGCCTTAGTATCTTTAATATATTTTCATAATTTTGAAGAAGTTTGGTGTGGGAATAATTAAAAATTACTTAAGAGGGGGGAAATAAAAATGTAAAGGCATGTTTTGCAAAACATTCACATACAGACTGAAACAACCGACTTCCTGTTTTGCTGGCTTAAAGTTGCTTGGGCTAATGAGATCTATAAGTGTACCGAGTTTAATGTTATTATATGCAAGTGTGTTTGATTTATGGACCCAATTTTCAGACCAAGTTAATGGACCAAGTTAATTTAATTAATGAACTAATTATATAAAACTATTGTCAATGCACTACAATTAAACTGGCTATGTGCCTTCACTTATACAAAAATAAAATAAAAACTTATTTAAAAAATCCCAGGCTTAAGAAATGTATTTTATTTATGCTGGCCAGACACACAGCAGTTAAATGGTTAATTAAGCCCCCTCCCCCTGCTAACACACACACACACACACACACACACACACACACACACAGAGAGAGAGAGAGACAGGCAAAGGCTCAGACATATGCTCAGAGGGAGTATGACTACATTCAAACTAAAATATCTGACTTTCTGTGGGTCCTAGCTATTGAGTGTGAATTAGAAAGTTGTCCGGCTTGAGGAGTACAATATACATACTGATTTTTGTAACTGTAGATAAAACTAACAACCCCACTTTTGTCAAAAGGTGGCGCTACTGAGCCCTCACCACGCCCGTTTCTGAAACTTTGCACATGTCTACTGGCTATTAAATGTGATGTGTCTGATAAGTTTCATGCAATTTGAAGCATGCTAAGGGTCTCAAAAGCATCCTAAAAGAATTGGAAAGTTTGATGCGTCGCCACGGCAACAGTTTCAATGATATCAAGAATCCATTCACAGGTCTACATCTGCCGTATGTTTACATTATACAGATGAAGTTTGAAGCAAATTGGATTAAAATAAGAGGGTGATTTCAAAGCATTTTGAAAATGACACACTTTCTGCTGCCAGTTGGTGGCGCTATAACTTTGACACACAATAGTCACATCCATGTGATCGTCCTCTTACAGCGAACACACTCCTGAAGTTTCATCACGATCGGTTGATGTATGCTGAAGTTATGACACACTTCCTGTTTCACATTTTTTGCCATGATTTCATTTCCTCGCCACAGCCAAACCGTTCGAGATATCAAAAATCCCCTCGCAAACTTTCATCCTCAATGTCTTGACTTCACGCTGACTGAGTTTCGTAGAATTTGGATAAGAGCTCTAGGAGGAGTATTAAAAATTCCATTGCAAGTGTTTTACAAAGAACCTTAAATAACCGACTTCCTGTTGGGCTGGGGTAAAAAGTAAAAGTGCGACGTATATATGAAATGATGAGATCAACATGTGTACCGAGTTTCATATTAGTACATACAAGCGTGTTTGATTTATGGACCAAGTGTTCGGACCCCTTTCCAGGTGGCGCTGTCGAGCCCCCCTGCCACGCCCGGGTACCATCTTCAGCCCGGCCCTAATGGCAGCGGGTTCTGACCCGTGTGCAAAGTTTCAAGAGTTTTCGAGCACGTTAAGGGCCCCAAAAGTGCCCAAATAGTCGTATAAATAATAATAATAATAATAAATATATATAAATATAGCTGCGAGCAGCGATTGCGGGCCCAAGCCGGTGGCACCGCAACCCCGGTGCCTTTAGTTACCTAAAGGCACCGGGATGGCGGTACCGCCGGCTTTGGCCCGCAATCGCTGCTCGCAGCTATATTTATATATATATATATATATATATATATATATATATATATATATATATATATATATATAAAGCCGGTGGCACCGCACCCTTGGTGCTTTTAGGGTTATTCTACATGACGTGCAAAAACGTAACCCCCGCTTTGACTGTCAAAAAGAAGTGTGCTGAAGAGCTTGCAGTAGTGAAGGCTCTGCAAAAGTGCGGATCGAGGGCACATTTTAACCACAAAGTATGCATGAGCAACCTTCTGAAAGGTCAGGTGTACATCAAGGTCTACATCTGTACTGTGTTTACATTATAGTATGTAGGGATGCGCCGATCCGATACTCAGGATCGTTATCAGCTCCGATACTGCCATCTTTGCCGGATCGGGTATATTTACACCACTTTAATCAAACCACTCTTCTTTAAAACATTACGATGTGATTTTTTCCACATGTATTTTGTTACTCTTATTGAGCTATTTTGTCCGCATAAAAGATTCACTGCCAATCGTACGTGCTCACATCATTCTCTTTCTGTGAAAGCTGTATACTGCATTCACCAGTTTTCACTCTACAGCTATTGACCAGAGCACTGAAATTATTTCTCACTTAAACTACAATCAAATGGATTTTCCCACACATTTTGCATTAGTCCTCTGCATGGCATTTTGTTATTTTCTGAGCAGCTTCAGAAGTGCATGCACACAGCCTAGAACACATGACACGCACACACAGTCACGAGAGAGGCGCGATCGAACTCTGTGTGTGTTTGTGTGTGAACAATGGAAACTCCATTTTGTTCATACAGGAAAATATTCAGACTAATGTCTTGTGGGAGCAACAGAATACATGTAACAGCATTATGTAATCAGGAAACAAAAATCCAGTAACTGTATATTATTACAGTGAGTTACATCAAAAAAAGTAATCAGATTGTAGTTACTTTTTGAAAAAGTATAAAGTACTTAAAGCCAATTAATATAAAGTGGGACCCTTTTTTATGAAATAATTTGTAACTGTATCGGAATACATTTTTTAAAGTAACCCTCCCAAGCCTGGTCTTGTGTGGACGTCGTGAAATTAGAAAATAGAGATCGTTCATTTAGTTCTTTAGCCTATATACATGTTTTTATATCCACATATTTTGTTCTAATGTCACAAATAATAATCTTAGGGTTTACTATAGCCTACATTTCACTCAAATATTTTTGTACTTTCGAGCAATAAACTGAAAGTAATGTGAATATTGCCATTCAGGGCTGGACTGGGACAAAAAATCAGCCCTGGACACTTCATCCAGACCGGCCCACTATGCAAACACACACACACACGTGCATTAATCTATACGTGCATTAATCTGCATGTAAAATTACTGATTAGATTTTATTTACTATCAAAACCAAGAAAAAACTATTAAAATAATAAACAAAGGGAATGGAAATGATTTTATAAGGCTTTATTGTAAATAACTGGTCTGAATTTATGTGCCACTTAATATTTTAATAGAATATTCTTAGGCTATACTACATATATTTCATGAAGTGCAACATCACGGTGAGGACCTACAGAAATATATATTCTGTAGCTCCTGGCAGTGATGTTTCACCTCATGAAATATAGTTTATATAATATAGCATAAGAATATTCTGTTACAATATTATGTTCACATTTATGACACAGACAGTAGATAATATTATGTTCACATTTATGACACAGACAGTATAGGCTTCTGCCAGGCACTTTCAGGGAGACAAATTGAAAAAAATATATATTTATGTGCATATTTATATGCAAAATACTCCTTTTTTCACATCAACTATGTGCTATGTTCATTAAATGGCTATCCTTTTCACTTAAGTCCAGCAAATAATTCATTTATTTTAACACATTTGGTGGCATCTGCCTCAAGTTATTGTCGTTGTTATGAAATACAGTCGTATGTTTGCATAGAATTCATTTTGAACACTATAATATTACATGCTTTCAAAATCTGAGGTAAATTATCCGTTATGGCTTGTGGCACAGTGACCTATTTTTAACTAAAAATAAATAATGTGTACTCATAACCAGTGTAATTTCTTCATTCTGTCAGCCGCGACATCGCAGAAATAGGAACCGTTTCTAAATTAGAAACTTCGCATGTCGCCGTCGCGTATGGTTAGGACAAAAACTCTGATTTACATGGAAAAGATACCTTTTATCGCGTGTCGCGGCGTCGTGTGTAGTTAGGACATATTGTACTGTAACGGTAGTCGATACGCGTTCTTCTGATCATTAAAAAGAATGAGGTTATATTGACAGATGAATAGGCTACGCTCAGTTTATCAAATACGCTCAGTTTATTAAATGTCTCTTGCAAACTATGAAGAGACAATGATGAATCAATACACACTGACATGGCGATGCTGGACTGATTCTTTATTTACACCATCATACAGTAATTTTGTCGGTTGTTTATTACAGATATTAGCATGCATTTTATTGATCATCAGCTAATTTCATCAATAGACATCAATAAGAGAGAGTGGCAACAGCCCTTGTAAGAGTCAAGAGATCATTTCTTTCTTTACTTGAAGATGATTGTGTAGATGATTAAGCGTGTCTGACTTACTTTCACTTTGATTTGCGATGTTTGCACGTTGGTTTGACGCTCAGCTGCTGCTCATCTGCGGCGGTGATGCGTGTCGCAGCCTGTATAACAGCCTGTAAACGCTCTCACTCGTTTATTTTTTAGCATTTTTGGGAGGAGTAAAATATACATGTGTGATATCAACAACCAGATTGCGTTTACACGTAAAGATCCGAACACAATGCGAGCCAGACTACCTCCAGATGGTCAGGCAAATCGATCACAATCCGATCACAACGTAATACCTTGCATTGATATTTCTTTTTTATTATCCGGATAACTTATCTGGATACAGATCGCATTTTAATACCAGGTGTAGGGGTCTCAGAGACGAGACCGGCGAGAAACTTCACGAGACCGGCGGAATGCCTCCACAGGGCGGGAAGATACTATACTGCCTATGGGAGCGGCCGCTTCTCCGCTCTTGATTCCGATTGGCCAGTGTCAGACAGTCAGACCTGTCAGTCTCGCAGCTGGACCAAGTTTATGGACCAAGTTAATTTAATTAATAAACTAATTATATAAAACTATTGTCAATGCACTACAATTTAACTGGTTATATTATGCCTTCACTTATAAAAATTAAAATAAAAACTTATTTAAAACATACCAGGCTTAAGAAATGTATTAAGAAATTACACAGCAGAAAAAAACACACAGCACTGAAATGGTTAAGTTAAGCCCCTCCCCCTACTAACACACACACAGAGAGAGACAGAGATGTAGGCTCAAAGGGAGCATGACCAGATTCAAACAAACATATCTTACTTTCTGTGGGTCCTAGTTAAAGAGTGTCAATTAGAAAGTTGTCCGGCTCGAGGAGTACAATATACATACTGATTTTTGTAACTGTAGATAAAACTAACAACCCAACTTTTGTCAAAAGGTGGCGCTACTGAGCCCTCACCACGCCCGTTTCTGAAACTTTGCACATGTCTACTGGCTAATAAATGTGATGTGTCTGAGGAGTTTCATGCAATTTGAAGCATGCTAAGGGTCTCAAAAGCATCCTAAAAGAATGGTAAAGTTTGATGCGTCACCATGGCAACAGTTTCAAAGATATTAAGAATCCATTCACAGGTCTTCATCTGCCGTATGTTTACATTATACAGATGAAGTTTGAAGCAAATCGGGTTAAAATAAGAGGGTGATTTCAAAGCATTTTGAAAGTGACACACTTCCTGCTGCCAGTTGGTGGCGCTATAACTTTGACACACAATAGTCACATCCATGTGATCGTCCTCTTACGGCGAACACACTCCTGAAGTTTCATCAAGATCGGTTAATGTATGCTGAAGTTAGGACACACTTCCTGTTTCACGTTTCTCACCATAATTTTGTTTCCTCGCCACAGCCAAACCGTTCGAGATATCAAAAATCCCCTCGCAATTTTTGATCGTCTATGTCTTGACTTCAGGCTGACCGAGTTTCGTTCCATGCGGATGAATGCTCTAGGAGGAGTACATTAAATTCCATTGCAAGCGTTTTAAAAACAACCGTAAATATCTGACTTCCTGTTGGGCTGGGGTAAAAAGTAAAAGTGCGATGAATATATGAAACGATGAGATTGACATGTGTACCGAGTTTCATATTATTACATGCAAGCGTGTTTGATTTATGGACAAAGTGTTCAGACCCTGTTCCAGGGGGCGCTGACGAGCCGCCCTGCCACGCCCGGGTACCAGCTTCTGCCCGGCTCTGATGGCCGCGGGTTCTGACCTGTGTGCAAAGTTTCAAGAGTTTTTGAGCATGTTAAGGGCCCCAAAAGTGCCCGGATAGTCGTTATAAAAAAAAAAAAAAATAAATAAATATATATATATATATATATATATATATATATATATAAATATAGCTGCGAGCAGCGATTGCGGGCCCAAGCCGGTGGCACCGCAACCCCGGTGCCTTTAGTTACCTAAAGGCACCGGGATGGCGGTACCGCCGGCTTGGGCCCGCAATCGCTGCTCGCAGCTATATTTATATATATATATATATATATATATATATATATATAAAGCCGGTGGCACCGCCACCTTGGTGCTTTTAGGGTTATTCTACATGACGTGCAAAAACATAACCCCCGCTTTGACTGTCAAAAAGAAGTGTGCTGAAGAGCTTGTTTATGTGTCACTTAATATTCTAATAGAATATTCTTAGGCTATACTACATATATTTCATGAAGTGCAACATCACGGTGAGGACCTACAGAAATATATATTCTGTAGCTCCTGGCAGTGATGTTTCACCTCATGAAATATAGTTTATATAATATAGCATAAGAATATTCTGTTACAATATTATGTTCACATTTATGACACAGACAGTAGATAATATTATGTTCACATTTATGACACAGACAGTATAGGCTTCTGCCAGGCACTTTCAGGGATACAAATTGAAAAAATATGTATTTATGTGCATATTTATATGCAAAATACTCATTTTTTCACATCAACTATGTGCTATGGTCATTAAATGGCTATCCTTTTCACTTAAGTCCAGCAAATAATACATTTATTTTAACACATTTGGTGGCATCTGCCTCAAGTTATCGTTGTTATGAAATACAGTCGTATGTTTGCATAGAATTCATTTTGAACACTATAATATTACATGCTTTCAAAATCTGAGGTAAATTATCCGTTATGGCTTGTGGCACAGTGACCTATTTTTAACTAAAAATAAATAATGTGTACTCATAACCAGTGTAATTTCTTCATTCTGTCAGCCGCGACGTCGCAGAAATAGGAACGTTTCTAAATTAGAAACTTCGCATGTCGCCGTCGCGTCTGGTTAGGACAAAAACTCTGATTTACATGGAAAAGATACCTTTTGTCGCGTGTCGCGGCGTCGTGTGTAGTTAGGACATGGTGTAAGCGGCCGCTTCTCAGGTCTAGAATCTGAACTTGATTCCGATTGGCCAGTGTCAGACAGTCAGACCTGTCAGTCTCTTAGCTCGCGTCAGCTTCATGCGGCTTCATGAGAGAGACGCATAAGACCGGAATTGGACAATTTATCAATATACTTATGATAGAATATATTTACAATTAATAATGATTTAAAAACAAAATACATAACGCGCCGGGCCGCCGGCCCAACCAGACCGCGGCCCACCGGGAATCTCCCGGTAGTCCCGATGGCCAGTACATGCCTGATTTAGTATCTTTAATATATCGTCGCTGCCCGATGAAACTCACGTATGTCCAAAACGGTTACTTTTCAGGAAGTGGAAAAAAACATGTTATTTCAAAAGCAGCTGAACGTAGCATTCTCATGCTTGGCACAACATCTTTAAATGTAACCATATTCTTGCCAGTGTCATGATATAATCCATATTTGACCCAAAATCGAGTTTAAATGGACATACATGCATATTGTACTGTAACGGTGGTCGATACGCGTTCTTCCGATCATTAAAAAGAATGAGGTTAGCCTATATATATTGATAGATGAATAGGCTACGCTCAGTTTATCAAATACGCTCAGTTTATTAAATGTCTCTTGCAAACTATGAAGAGACAACCCAGCAAGCAATAGCCCTCATTTCACCGTCTAGGTTAAATAGAGACCCGATATAGTCCGGCTATGTGTAACCCACTTCTAGCCAAAATAACATTGAATCATGGCTAAATGTATTTTTTCCAAAATAACTTGCAAAATGTATTATATTCCATCATGTAAGCAAAGTCAACTGTGATTACAAGGTGTTTGGTTTGATTTCTTTGACATTTTCTATGTGTAGGCTGTGTGAAGACGCGATCTAGCTCGTATAGTCTGTCCGGCTATTTATAGCCCACTTCTAGTCGAAACTGATTAATTGTCGTTTTAATGAATTGTTGGGCAGGCAACGCATGAGATAGTTGATATCCCATCATGTTCGCATTGGTAAACATATCTACAAGGTGCCAGTGTCATATCATGACATGGTCGATTTGTAGTCACGATCCTCTGAATTGGATGGGCTATGTGCAGTCTGCTTTTAGCCCACTGGCGAAATCGAGGCAATCAGTGGTCTACGTTTAACGGCTTGGCTATAGCCCTGATTTAGACCAGCGATTAGTAGACTATTGCCAAAATAAATCTTAAAATTGTTTTCTTGTTTTTCACCCACGCAGCTTCATGTTTGCTGTCACAGTCACACATTAATTAAAAATCTACGGTTTTATTTGACTGTTTTTCATTTTAAATTAAATAAAAATGCAATTACATTTCTCAACCGCTAGATGGCAACAGCCCTACTGAGACATGACTGCTGACAACGCGAGTCTTGATAGCACAGATCACCGGTCACGCGATCGACCATTCTCAAATATTTTAAACGAGGCAGAGCATTGCATTCAGCTGATGGTCGACGACAACAGGTAAAATACATTCCCACTTTTGTCTTTTAAGCATCTGTGTTTTCATTTTGACGTGTTAATTTTTTAGATAAATTATTTGTTATCATGTGTTGTTGGAATCGTGACATTTTAGCGGGTGTGTCATGGTACATGCACGTGTAGGCCTAACGTTACTGAATCCAAAGCTGTAAACATGAAACACATGCAATCTATTATAAAGTGTTATGAAAGCCACAATTATATTTGGCTCTTTTCTTTAGATCATTGTGATATAAAAATAGCATTTCCTCACTAAATCTCTTGTCTTTGACAAAGTCCATCATTGATATAAATTATAAAATTGAATTTGTCTGAACATTGGCTTGTTGGAGAGCATAAGCTAATAGAGTAGAATAATGTTTGTTATTGTACAAGCAAAGTAAGATGAAGTTTCATTCAAAATGCCTTCATTAATTCAAGTTTGAAACTTTCAAATTAATTTTATAATACAGCATAAAAATACAAATGATTGGCTATATAAAATAAGCAAATCTAAAAAGTATCCGCCAGTATATCAATAATGCAAATAGCTCCGATGTGCATTAAAACCTAAACAGAACACAAGAACACACACACACACACACACACAAAACGTACATGTACTTTCAACAATGCTTTTCTTGTGCTAATTATTTTATTCTTATTTGGCAGATGCTGTGATGACCAACTTCCCAGCAGCAACAGAGTTTTCTATTTTATTATCTTAAGTTGTTCATGTTAAAATAATTTTATATTTTTAATTTTAATATTGGTGTGGTAATTTTTATGTTTTGAAGTTACGTAATGTTGTTCTTTTGCTAAATAAAGCCTTTTATATATATTTTTTTTTTTTGGAATGGCTTGTTATTTATGTGAACCTGTTATATTTGAGTGAAAAGAATCTTTTAACCATTTTGTTGTCTATTGCATGTATATGTAGTCGTTTAATAGTTGTCTAATTGATGACTAGTCTATTCTTGGGCTACATTTAGACGTCTATTAGATTTTCACTGACAGCCCAAATTTAGCCTTGTTTTAGCCTAGACCCATATGCACTGCCTATTAGACGTATAAATGTAGTCGTTCAAAAGCCGTCTAATTGTTGACTATAGTCTATTCTTGGGCTATGGTTAGATGTCTATTCTTGGGCTATGGTTAGACGTCTATTAGATTTTCACTGACAGCCCAAATTTAGCCTTGATTTAGCCTAGACGTCTGGGCTATGTTTTGACGGCTATTAGACGTCTTTTGGACGTAAAATTGCTTGCTGGGAATGATGAATCAATACACACTGACATGGCGATGCTGGACTGATTCTTTATTTACACCATCATACAGTAATTTTGTCGGTTGTTTATTACAGATTTTAGCATGCATTTTATTGATCATCAGCTAATTTAATCAATAGATATCAATAAGAGAGAGTGGCAACAGCCCTGGTAAGAGTCAAGAGATCATTTCTTTCTTTACTTGAAGATGAATGTGTAGATGATTAAGCGTCTCTGACTTACTTTCACTTTTATTTGCGATGTTTGCACGTTGACGCTCAGCTGCTGCTCATCTGCGGCGGTGATGCGTGTCGCAGTAGCGCGGTCTGACTATAACAGCCTGTAAACGCTCTCACTCGTTTATTTTTTAGCATTTTTGGGAGGAGTAAAATATACATGTGTGATATCAACAACCAGATTGCGTTTACACGTAAAGATCCGAACACAATGCGAGCCAGACTACCTCCAGATGGTCAGGCAAATCGATCACAATCCGATCACAACGTAATACCTTGCATTGACATTTCTTTTTTATTATCCGGATAACTTATCTGGATACAGATCGCATTTTAATACCAGGTGTAGGGGTCTCAGAGACGAGACCGGCGAGAAACTTCACGAGACCAGCGGAATGCCTCTACAGGGCGGGGAGATACTATACACTGCCTATGGGAGCGGCCGCTTCTCCGCTCTTGATTCCGATTGGCCAGTGTCAGACAGTCAGACCTGTCAGTCTCGCAGCTGGACCAAGTTTATGGACCAAGTTAATTTAATTAATAAACTAATTATATAAAACTATTGTCAATGCACTACAATTTAACGGGTTATATTATGCCTTCACTTATAAAAATTAAAATAAAAACTTATTTAAAACATACCAGGCTTAAGAAATGTATTAAGAAATTACACAGCAGAAAAAAACACACAGCACTGAAATGGTTAAGTTAAGCCCCTCCCCCTACTAACACACACACAGAGAGAGACAGAGATGTAGGCTCAAAGGGAGCATGACCAGATTCAAACAAACATATCTTACTTTCTGTGGGTCCTAGTTAAAGAGTGTCAATTAGAAAGTTGTCCGGCTCGAGGAGTACAATATACATACTGATTTTTGTAACTGTAGATAAAACTAACAACCCAACTTTTGTCAAAAGGTGGCGCTACTGAGCCCTCACCACGCCCGTTTCTGAAACTTTGCACATGTCTACTGGCTAATAAATGTGATGTGTCTGAGGAGTTTCATGCAATTTGAAGCATGCTAAGGGTCTCAAAAGCATCCTAAAAGAATGGTAAAGTTTGATGCGTCGCCACGGCAACAGTTTCAAAGATATTAAGAATCCATTCACAGGTCTACATCTGCCGTATGTTTACATTATACAGATGAAGTTTGAAGCAAATCGGGTTAACATAAGAGGGTGATTTCAAAGCATTTTGAAAGTGACACACTTCCTGCTGCCAGTTGGTGGCGCTATAACTTTGACACACAATAGTCACATCCATGTGATCGTCCGCTTACGGCGAACACACTCCTGAAGTTTCATCAAGATCGGTTAATGTATGCTGAAGTTAGGACACACTTCCTGTTTCACGTTTCTCACCATAATTTTGTTTCCTCGCCACAGCCAAACCGTTCGAGATATCAAAAATCCCCTCGCAATTTTTGATCGTCTATGTCTTGACTTCAGGCTGACCGAGTTTCGTTCCATGCGGATGAATGCTCTAGGAGGAGTACATTAAATTCCATTGCAAGCGTTTTAAAAACAACCGTAAATATCTGACTTCCTGTTGGGCTGGGGTAAAAAGTAAAAGTGCGATGAATATATGAAATGATGAGATTGACATGTGTACCGAGTTTCATATTATTACATGCAAGCGTGTTTGATTTATGGACAAAGTGTTCAGACCCTGTTCCAGGGGGCGCTGACGAGCCGCCCTGCCACGCCCGGGTACCAGCTTCAGCCCGGCTCTGATGGCCGCGGGTTCTGACCCGTGTGCAAAGTTTCAAGAGTTTTTGAGCATGTTAAGGGCCCCAAAAGTGCCCGGATAGTCGTTAGAAAAAAAAAAAAAAATAATCCTAAGGAAAACAATAGGGCCTTCGCCCTTTCAGGGCTTGGGCCCTAATAATCCTAAGGAAAACAATAGGGCCTTCGCCCTTTCAGGGCTTGGGCCCTAATAATAATCCTAAGGAAAACAATAGGGCCTTCGCCCTTTCAGGGCTTGGGCCCTAATAATCCTAAGGAAAACAATAGGGCTTTCGCCCTTTCAGGGCTTGGGCCCTAAATATATATATATATAAATATAGCTGCGAGCAGCGATTGCGGGCCCAAGCCGGTGGCACCGCAACCCCGGTGCCTTTAGTTACCTAAAGGCACCGGGATGGCGGTACCGCCGGCTTTGGCCCGCAATCGCTGCTCGCAGCTATATTTATATATATATATATATATATATAAAGCCGGTGGCACCGCCACCTTGGCGCTTTTAGGGTTATTCTACTTGACATGCAAAAACATAACCCCCGCTTTGACTGTCAAAAAGAAGTGTGCTGAAGAGCTTGCATCAGTGAAGTCTCTGCAAAAGTGCACATTGAGGGCACATTTTAACCACAAAGTATGCGTGAGCAACCTTCTGAAAGGTCAGGTGTACATCCAGGTCTACATCTGTACTGTGTTTACATTATAGTATTTAGGAATGCGCCGATCCGATACTCAGGATCGGTATCAGCTCCGATACTGCCATCTTTGCCGGATCGGGTATATTTACACCACTTTAATCAAACCACTCTTCTTTAAAACATTATGATGTGATTTTTTTCACATGTATTTTATTACTCTTATTGAGCTATTTTGTCCACACACAGGACTCACTGCCAATCGTACGTGCTCACATCATTCTCTTTCTGTGAAAGCTGTATACTGCACTCACCAGTTTTCACTCTACAGCTATTGACCAGAGCACTGAAATTATTTCTCACTTAAACTACAATCAAATGGATTTTCTCACACATTTTGCGTTAGTCCTCCGCATGGCATTTTATTATTTTCTGCGCAGCTTCAGAAGTGCATGCACACAGCCTAGAACACATGACACGCACACACAGTCACGAGAGAGGCACGTGTGTTTGTGTGCGAACAATGGAAACTCCTTTTTGTTCATACAGGAAAATATTCAGACTAATGTCTTGTGGGAGCAACAGAATACATGCAACGGCATTATGTAATCAGGATACAAAAATCTAGTGAGTTACATCAAAAAAAGTAGTAATCAGATTGTAGTTACTTTTTGAAAAAGTATATAGTACTTAAAGCCATTTAATATAAAGTGGGACCCTTTTTTTATGAAATAATTTGTAACTGTATCGGAATACATTTTTAAAGTAACCCTCCCAAGCCTGGTCTTGTGTGCACGTCCGTTAATTTCACTTTTTAAGTTAGCGATTTTTAAGGCCCTAATCCTACTGTATTACCTATTATACTGTATTGCCAACTGTATTAATGTGTAACACAGTCTCATCCCAATTCGTCATATAACTGACGTTTTGGGACGTCTTTTGACCATTCGTCAATATATGACTTTTTAGGGCCCCCTTAAACGTCGGTAGATGACGATCCTGGGTCGTCATACAACTGACGCTTTACCTTTAACGTCAGTTAGGTGACGAGTTGGGTTTAGGGTTAGGTTTAGGTATGGGGTAGAGTTAGGATCCCATAACGTCATCTACCGACGTTTAAGGGGGCCCTAAAAAGTCGTATATTGACGAATGGTCAAAAGACGTCCCAAAACGTCAGTTATATGACGAATTGGGATGAGACCGGGTTGTAATGTGTGGATATTGATCCAATAGTTCTACCTAATTTTGAACACAAGAGGGCAGTATAGCACTATGAATGATTTTTTTCTTTTTTGACTAAACCATTCTGTCTGTTTTTAAACTTAAACATAATTCTTAAATTTAAAAAAAGGAATAAAATGGCTATAGTTCCAATATTGGTATAGTCTTATACAGTGTTGGGGTAGTTACTCAAAAAAGTAATTAGTTACTAGTTACTTCTGTAAATTGTAATGAGATTACTTTACTAGTTACTGCGTTGGAAAAATAACTTCACTACTTATTACTTTCCTGTTTCTTAATTTACCGTGTAGCCTACATGGACAAACATCATATCAGTTTTTGCCCTATCATCACTTTATTGTAAAAATGTATACACAATGACATGAAAGAACAATATCCCTGTCTGCACAAATAAATATGCCGCACTGTAAAATTCACAAACAAAATGGGGTTCAAAATTCAAAATTTTAAAATGGTGTTTATCACAGAAGTTTCAAAACAGGCTGGGAGAATAAAACTCTTCTCCTGAGAACAAAAACAGCTTTTTATTCGACTCATGGTAATAATAATAATTAAAAAAAATAAAAGATGTCAATGAAAAATAATAAAATAAAGGTCACTTTATCCAATAAAATTCTTAATCCTAATTTAAAATGTATTTTTCTAAACCTGGGGAATTAATGGTCGACAGGGGAAGCATGTCTTCTACAATGAACCCTGCAACAATCCTGTTCATTTCGTTTTCCAAGACTTTCGAGCCTTGTTTTTACTTGACGCGTCCGAACGAGCGGAAAGGTGCGCGCGGCAAACAGCGCACGCGATGCCGCATCCGAGGATGAACGACAAGAAGCCGAACCTGCACCGAACATGGAGCCTACATCTCCGCAACGGCACCCAGTTTGCGCATCTAAATCAGTTATTTATGTTTACAAAATGAGCCTAAGATCCATGTTTTATAAAATGTCCACGAAACTTAATGAAATGTTTAGTGAAATTAGAAAATAGAGATCGTTCATTTAGTTCTTTAGCCTAGCCTATATACATGTTTTATATCCACATATTTTGTTCTAATGTCACAAATAATAATCTTAGGATTTACTATAGCCTACATTTCACTCAAATATTTTTGTGCTTTCGAGCAATAAACTGAAAGTAATGTGAATATTGCCATTTGTTGAAACCCGTCTCTCTCTCTCTCCACTTCCCTCTCTCTCTCACTCAAATCGGTCTCTATGGCAACGGCGCGCACGCACCACTAGACGGAACTCTCCACACAGGCAAACACGGCTTGGGCAGGAAAGGGCGTTCCTTTAGTATAGTAAAGTAGTGTAGTTACCAATATTTTCAGTGTAATGCGTTACTTTACTTACCCAAACTCGTTTGTAACTCGTTACCCCCAACACTGGTCTTATAGAAAATAAATGGTTAATAATAACATTTTTAATTCCTCATCCAATCATCCTTTTGTTATGGATCAATATCATAGCTAGAGACGTAGAAAAGGGCTGCACGGTTTTGCAATAAATAATAATAAATAAAATAAAATAAACATATAAATATTTTAATTGCAATTAAATTAGATTTGTGTGGCAGCTGCATGTACAATTATTATTAATAATAATAATACCATTAATAATAATACAAATGAGCTTAGAATAAAAATTTAAATGGTTTATTACATTAAAAACAGGCCATATTTTTAATAAATAAATAAGCTATCATTCATAGTGCACTAAATTTTAAACATTTTAAATTACAACATTGTTTGTGAAAGTCCAACAAAATTAAATGTATACTCAAACCTGAAAAGCCGTTTTCATTTGATTATCATTGTGGCAGCAGTTGGAACACTGTGTTACAACTAACCCCGCTGTGTATTACATATTTTAAACCTAGCTAACAGTCGCTAGGTATTACTGACATGTTTCAAAACGGTGCTGTGTTTGAGCCAACAAGACAGTGATTAAGGCAATATAAAGTTAGATTTGGACGCGTACACATCCAACCCGGAAACAGAAAAAAATCTACGATGAAAAAATTTACTTTCATCATGATGTCAAAACACTCTTTGTCCATTATCTTCACGAAATATAATCAAAACGTTCCGCAAATTCGCGGGAGACCGTCTTCTGGCAGCAAGAGAAAAAGAGCGGAAAGACAGCCGGCTAGATACTGACAAACTATGTAAAATGTCCGTGTTACATTTAACCCCGCGTCAGGCCTACATTTATCCCCGCGCTCCCCTATTCTGTAGCTCCTGGCAGTGATGTTTCACCTCATGAAATATACTTTATGTTCACATTTATGACACAGACAGTAGATAATATTATGTTCACATTTATGACACAGACAGTAGATATAGGCTTCTGCCAGGCACTTTCAGGGATACAAATCGAAAAAATATGTATAGGCTATATGTGCATATTTATATGCAAAATACTCCTTTTTTCACGTCAACTATGTGCTATGGTCATTAAATGGCTTTCCTTTTCACTTAAGTCCAGCAAATAATTCATTTATTTTTACACATTTGGTGGCATCTGCCAGTTATTGTCGTTGTTATGAAGTAGGCCTACAGTATGCATAATTCATTTTGAACACTATAATGCTTTCAAAATCTGAGGTAAATTATCCGTTATGGCTTGTGGCACAGTGACCTATTTTTAACTAAAAATAAATAATGTGTACTCATAACCAGTGTAATTTCTTCATTCTGTCAGCCGCGACGTAGCAGAAATAGGAACCGTTTCTAAATTAGAAACTTCGCATGTCGCCGTCGCGTATGGTTAGGACAAAAACTCTGATTTATTAACATGGAAAAGATACCTTTAATCGCGTGTCGCGGCGTCGTGTGTAGTTAGGACACGCTGTAAGCGGCCGCTTCTCAAGTCTAGAATCTGAACTTGATTCCGATTGGCCAGTGTCAGACAGTCAGACCTGTCAGTCTCGCAGCTCGCGTCAGCTTCATGCGGCTTCATGAGAGAGACGCATAAGTCATAGAATATATTTACAATTAATAATGATTTAAAAACAAAATACATAACGCGCCGGGCCGCCGGCCCAACCAGACCGCGGCCCACCAGGAATCTCCCGGTAGTCCCGATGGCCAGTACATGCCTTAGTATCTTTAATATATTTTCATAATTTTGAAGAAGTTTGGTGTGGGAATAATTAAAAATTACTTAAGAGGGGGGAAATAAAAATGTAAAGGCTGGTTTTGCAAAACATTCACATACAGACTGAAACAACCGACTTCCTGTTTTGCTGGCTTAAAGTTGCTTGGGCTAATGAGATCTATAAGTGTACCGAGTTTAATATTATTATATGCAAGTGTGTTTGATTTATGGACCCAATTTTCAGACCAAGTTAATGGACCAAGTTAATTTAATTAATGAACTAATTATATAAAACTATTGTCAATGCACTACAATTAAACTGGCTATGTGCCTTTACTTATAAAAAAATAAAATAAAAACTTATTTAAAAAATCCCAGGCTTAAGAAATGTATTTTATTTATGCTGGCCAGACACACAGCAGTTAAATGGTTAATTAAGCCCCCTCCCCCTGCTAACACACACACACACACACACACACACACACACACAGAGAGAGAGAGAGACAGGCAAAGGCTCAGACATATGCTCAGAGGGAGTATGACTATATTCAAACTAAAATATCTGACTTTCTGTGGGTCCTAGCTATTGAGTGTGAATTAGAAAGTTGTCCGGCTTGAGGAGTACAATATACATTCTGATTTTTGTAACTGTAGATAAAACTAACAACCCCACTTTTGTCAAAAGGTGGCGCTACTGAGCCGAGGAGTAAAATATACATGTGTGATATCAACAACCAGATTGCGTTTACACGTAAAGATCCGAACACAATGCGAGCCAGACTACCTCCAGATGGTCAGGCAAATCGATCACAATCCGATCACAACGTAATACCTTGCATTGATATTTCTTTTTTATTATCCGGATAACTTATCTGGATACAGATCGCATTTTAATACCAGGTGTAGGGGTCTCAGAGACGAGACCGGCGAGAAACTTCACGAGACCGGCGGAATGCCTCCACAGAGCGGGGAGATACTATACTGCCTATGGGAGCGGCCGCTTCTCCGCTCTTGATTCCGATTGGCCAGTGTCAGACAGTCAGACCTGTCAGTCTCGCAGCTGGACCAAGTTTATGGACCAAGTTAATTTAATTAATAAACTAATTATATAAAACTATTGTCAATGCACTACAATTTAACTGGTTATATTATGCCTTCACTTATAAAAATTAAAATAAAAACTTATTTAAAACATACCAGGCTTAAGAAATGTATTAAGAAATTACACAGCAGAAAAAAACACAGCACTGAAATGGTTAAGTTAAGCCCCTCCCCCTACTAACACACACACAGAGAGAGACAGAGATGTAGGCTCAAAGGGAGCATGACCAGATTCAATCAAACATATCTTACTTTCTGTGGGTCCTAGTTAAAGAGTGTCAATTAGAAAGTTGTCCGGCTCGAGGAGTACAATATACATACTGATTTTTGTAACTGTAGATAAAACTAACAACCCAACTTTTGTCAAAAGGTGGCGCTACTGAGCCCTCACCACGCCCGTTTCTGAAACTTTGCACATGTCTACTGGCTAATAAATGTGATGTGTCTAAGGAGTTTCATGCAATTTGAAGCATGCTAAGGGTCTCAAAAGCATCCTAAAAGAATGGTAAAGTTTGATGCGTCACCACGGCAACAGTTTCAAAGATATTAAGAATCCATTCACAGGTCTACATCTGCCGTATGTTTACATTATACAGATGAAGTTTGAAGCAAATCGGGTTAAAATAAGAGGGTGATTTCAAAGCATTTTGAAAGTGACACACTTCCTGCTGCCAGTTGGTGGCGCTATAACTTTGACACACAATAGTCACATCCATGTGATCGTCCTCTTACGGCGAACACAATCCTGAAGTTTCATCAAGATCAGTTAATGTATGCTGAAGTTAGGACACACTTCCTGTTTCACGTTTCTCACCATAATTTTGTTTCCTCGCCACAGCCAAACCGTTCGAGATATCAAAAATCCCCTCGCAATTTTTGATCGTCTATGTCTTGACTTCAGGCTGACCGAGTTTCGTTCCATGCGGATGAATGCTCTAGGAGGAGTACATTAAATTCCATTGCAAGCATTTTAAAAACAACCGTAAATATCTGACTTCCTGTTGGGCTGGGGTAAAAAGTAAAAGTGCGATGAATATATGAAACGATGAGATTGACATGTGTACCGAGTTTCATATTATTACATGCAAGCGTGTTTGATTTATGGACAAAGTGTTCAGACCCTGTTCCAGGGGGCGCTGACGAGAGTTTTTGAGCATGTTAAGGGACCCAAAAGTGCCCGGATAGTCGTTAGAAAAAAAAAAAAAAAAAAAGAAAAAAAAATAATCCTAAGGAAAACAATAGGGCCTTCGCCCTTTCAGGGCTTGGGCCCTAATAATCCTAAGGAAAACAATAGGGCCTTCGCCCTTTCAGGGCTTGGGCCCTAATAACCCTAACAGTTTCAAGAGGGCCTCGCACCGTTGGGTGCTCGGGCCCTAAATACACTTTACTTTATATCTCTGTGCACATTCGGGTAGCCCGTCCCATGTGCATTTTAGAGGTGCCAAAAACATCATGTGAAAGTCAAAGGAAAATGCAGAGGTATAAAAAAAATGCATAAAGAAGGTATTTCTAATTTCTATTTATGCCGCGACCAAACAAAGTTATTTCACTGTGACATGGGAGAAAACACACATACATTTACAAAATATATTTAATGTTGTGTTGGGTAGGGGCTCTTGTGTGTGTGTGTGTTTGTTTGTTCAGAAGCAGTCCCATCCAGCCACGCTGCAGCTGGATGTCACTAATTCATTCCGCACAGTCCTTACACCAGCCACTACATTTTTACTCACTCCTCTTGAGTGGTTTATTTTATTCCCACCAAACTTTTTCAACATGATTAAAATACATTAAAGATGCCAAATTGTGAACTGATATTGAATATCTCAAACGGTTTTGCTGGCGAGGGACTGTGTCAAAAAAAGATTTAGGAAATGTCTCATATCTTCTAAAAATGTAATTATACACCATTTATTTAGACATAAAATAATACAAATATTAGAACTAAACTCATCTTATTCTATTTTTTTCAATTCAAGTAGTATGAAAGAGTTTAAAAGAGGCTATTTAGTGCTTTTTGGTTTTAAAAAAAAAAACATACATAGTGCTATACTACCCTCTTGTGTCCAAAATGATATTAACATATTACATATAAAATTAACATATATTTTATCAGGAATGGCTATTGTATTTATGTATAAAATACATTAGCTATGTGACTGTAAAGATATTTTCCCACCAGTTAATCGACGTGTGACAAAATCGAGGGCTTTTAAATCGCTAAAATAAAAGTGAAAGTAAAGGCGCTTTTACACAAAATATTCCATCTGTCACATGTTTTTCCTGTCTTGTGATGCACATGGGTATTTTGTTATTTTGGGCCATGTACTTTTGTCATTGTCTCCTCCCTCCCCCTTGTTGTCTGATTACTGGTTTATTTGTCCCGCCTGCCCTCCTCTTTACCCTCCTTTGTTTGCCTCCCTATTTAGTCTACCCTGTGTTAGCTGTCCTGTGCTTGTTCATTGTTATTGTTACGTGTGTTAGTCGCGTGGAGTTCTGTGCCTGTTCTGTCCTGTCCTGCCATGTCTGTGTTGGATTAAGTTCTGAGACCTTGGATTTCTTGGAACTGCTCACTGATGTCTCAGATTCTCCTTTGGCTTGCACCAAATTATTATTTTTTCTCTTTTGAATAAATGTGGGGTGCAGTAGGGTGCTTAAGACTGCATACTTTGCATGAGAGACGCTTCCTACAGTCTCGACTAATGTGCCCAACAGCCAAAACACACACCATGTTTCTTTAAGAAAGTAATCTTCTCATTATGCACCCTCTTTTCCAACTGGTGGCACAGATCCAATGTGTGCTCACCTCCACAAAATATACAAGCCTTCATACCAGCTGACCTGCCCACTTTTAATTTTGTTCCAGATTCAACTTTCGTTTCCACTGTTGCAATGGTGGTAGCAAAGCTACTTCCCTTGGCTCTAGAAATAGACTCAAACCTAGATTTTCTTGCTTCCTTGTTTGCTGTTGTTTATGGTGTATCCTGTATATCCCTGAATAGCGGATCCCTTGTGGATCCCCAATGAAGCCGACAATATCTGTAAATTTGTCTCTCCGTCCGCTCCTTTCCTGCAACTCACAAGCCACAGATCTCCAGCTGTCCCTGTATTTGTAGGGCAGCTTTTTTTTTACGATGGTCAGCATAGTGGTAGGCATGTTCAACTCTTCCATATATTCAACATCTTCCATGGTGTTACAACATCCTCGTAGAAAAAGACTGTATGCCTGTAGAGATTTCACATCTTCTGATTTTATTGGTGTCCATGAAAGAGCCTTTTCCATATAGGCTGAAGCAATTTTCTGTGGCATATCTTGGCATATCCTCTGTCATGTGCCATATGTTGACAGCTTCTGACAAGCTCCCTTGGATGCCCCCTGATTTACTGTTCGAAGAAGTAGAAACTTTGATGCTGTGTTCAAAAGCCCTCATGAAGGTATGGTATTGCAAAGGATCACCGTCAAAAACCTGAATGTCTCTTTTAGGCAGTAATGAAAGAGATTGTTGTTGAACCAATAAAGCAGTTATCCCATTTCGTTTTTCCAAAACCATCATTATTTGACTTTGACTGCTGCTTGTCACCTGTGTTGACAATTGATGATTCCTGTGCTAAAACAGTGGACACGATTGTACTGTATCTTGATGTCCCGTGACTTCTGAACGTCTAGACGATGTGGGTTGAAGTTGTAGTGGTTGAATAACATTTTCCACTCAAAGTTTTGTACCCGAGAAATGTGGATTGGGCTGTCTAAGTATTTGAATATTCGTATCAGGCACAAATGCTTTTGCCTCAGCATTAATTGTTTTGGTTATCCTTTGTCCCCTTTCTAGATAAGAATTCATGCCATTGGACTTCACAGATGGATGATTTGAAGCACAAGACCGTCCTGAGCCTCTCAGCACATTCACTTTGGCCACTGATACGATTTCGACTTCAAGTTCAAACTTTTCTCGTTCTTTCCTTAGCTGACCATCTTGTGGTGCGTTCACACCGTACGCGAATAGCACATTAGGCGTGAATGATTTCAATGTTAAGTCAATGCAAAGACGCGTTGTGCGCGTAAAATATTCCTGCGGCGCGAATGAGGCGTGGAGCGCGGCGCGGAAGACACGAATATGCCTCGTTCGCGCGAATGGCGCAAATTGAGCATCTGGCGCGTTAAACGCGTTGCGCGCGAATTATTTAGTTAGTGCCATTTGTGCATTCACGCGTTTGACACGAATTCGCGTCTGCCGCCAGAGTTTCACAGAGATTTCGGAAGTTTTAGCTTTCACTGTGAAGATCTAAACATATTTAGATATACAGGAAATCGGAATGGAAGACGATTTCGATATTTAGATCTTCACAGTGAAAGGTAAAACTTCTGAAATCTGTGTAAACAATGAGTGACATACACGCGAGAGAGATCACTTCCGGCACATGCGCAGACCAAAGCGCCCGTGCCTTCAGATCACTTGGACGTGGCTGTGATTACAAGAGGTAAAAACAATATAAATACTGTTCGTTTTCTCAGACAAACCGTTTGTTTCGTGTCTTAGGCCATCAATGTGTACTTGCATTTAAGAGTCATTGAATCATGTTTAATTTGGACTTCTCTTTGCATGCTTTTTCAGGTGGACCCAGGGTGAACCCCATAAACCTGCATTATATGACTGACAGACAAGAACGGTTTGACCTAAAAATATCAAAATTGAAAATAATGTGGAAACAAAGACACCTACATCTTGGATGCCCTTGAGGTAAGATAAAAGATATCAAAAATAAATTTCAAAGTGAACTATCCCTTTAATGAAATCTGAAAGCGTTCTCTCCCTCAGTTGACAGCTTTCCCTCTGCTTACACCTACCACTTTCAAGCTCCAGAAAGATAGTAAGATCATCATAAAAGTAACACCCAATAGGATAGGACAGTGTTAGTCCTATCCAAATGTGATGCGATACGATTCTAGCAACGAGCAACAAAACATTTGTGCCACTTTATAAATTTGGGGTTAAACCACTGGAGTCACATGGATTACATTTGTCTATACCTTTCTGAAACTTGAAAGTCGTAATTGCCTAAGCTGTCAATGGAAGGACAGAAATCTCTCACAGTTCCTCAAAAAGATCTTCATTTTTGTTCTAAAGATGAATGTAACTCTTGTGAGGTGTTGAACAACGTGTGTGTAAGTATCTTCATTCCATTTTGTTTGTTTCTGTATTGTATCATATTCTATTAGGATTGCATTTGAAAATGTTTTGAATCTTGACTTTCACAGTTTAAGAAGGTTTTTTTTCTCATTTTTTTAAAATAATTTTGTGAGCTATTTGGTACAACACCAATATTGTGCAAGTACCTGCTCATGTTTTCTTTTCTTTCTTTTTTCATTTCTCCCATGTTTGTTTAATGTCTTAACTTTTTCCACAATACAAGCACTTTTTTATGGTGCTTTGCACATTGTTTAATTGTGTGTGTGTGTGTGTGTGTGTGTGTGTCTGTATATATCAATCTTTACCCATTGAATGCGTTTTAAGAATGTTTACATGAAATTTTTACAAAAATAAAACATGTTCAATATCTATATATCGTTCTTGAATTATTTGCTACCAAAATATATGCTATATATATGCTATATAAATTCTAAATTCTTTCCCATTCTGACATTCAGTTTGGTGTTCAGGAGATTGTCTCGACCAGGACCACACCCCTAAATGCATTGAAGCAACTGCACCAGCTATCAGTATCATGATGATTTAGCATTTCCAATTTATGTGTTAAATTATTATTAGTATTATTTTTAGTATATGTTATTAAATATTGTTGAACGCTCGCCGGTTCCCGCCTCCTTCTTTCCAGAACATCTGAACTGCGTTACAATGTGCAACTAGTTAATAGTGAGAATTGGACGCTAAAATAATGTTTCTTTTTTGTTTTTATTGTATGTTTACTTGTCTTCATTAACGTTTTTCTACTTACAATAGTTAGCCTAGAATTATGCTGTGGTATAGAGAATTGTGAATTTTAATGGCTATTTCCATCCAAATATACTTTTTATATCACTATCACAATGGCTTTTGTCATAATCAAGCAGCCCAGCTATTGTCTCTATTATGATATGTGCAACGATTACACTATAATAATATACATAAAATGTATTTAAGGGGGGCCGGGAGGCCAATTTAGCTAAAAAGGAACGATTCATTGATTTGCAATGAATCTTAACCGAATCACTAAAGAACCAAGAAAATGACTCGTTTAGAGTTCATATTAACGGGCCGTAATTATAACCTTTGCAACAGATATAAATATCCAATCTATAGTGAAACACTATGTATTAGCAAGGTAACTTTAGATCGACAGTACAAGACATTATGGGCTCTTTCTTGCACCCGGCGCAAATGACTTTATACACTGACGCATTTATCATTCCTATTTTGCACGCGTGCAAAGCGGGTTTTTTTCCTCCACAGACGCACGTCGGTAAACTAGGAAATGAACTTGCGCTCCCTGGGCGGGTTGGCGCAAAAAGGAGGCGGGTGTCGGCGCAAACAATCCCTGGTGCTATTTTGCAGTTCCAGAAAACAATTGCGCCAATGACCAGAAAAAACCTGGTCTAAAGTCAGTGGCGCGTTGCGCGTACATTCAGATGCTATTTTAAGCGTGCATTTTTGGCCATAATACAGAAGAGTGAACAATGCGCATACACTGTAGATGATTCTCTCATCTACACAGATGCATTTTACTTTTTGCAAATGATACATTATTATAAGAAAAAATATATAAACATGAGGGAAATCATTGTTGTGTCCATGGTGATGGGAAAAATAGGCATAAAACTTACACATTTACCCAAGTTATTATATGCATGTTTAACCGAAGTTAATTTGAGTGGGTTTGTCCCATCCCCAATGTCCATTCTCTTTCTTTTACGGCCCTGACGAGAACATCGATCTCCTCGGCTGTGAACCAATTGAAGCGCGCCTGGTAAATGCGCCGTTAAAATAGAATTGCGCAATGGAACAAGCGCACCTCGTTCATCACACTCTTAAAGGGAATGTGATATGACGCTCTTATTGGTTTATTTCCGTTACGCCCAAACCACACCTATGAATAATGAAGCTACTCCAGACCAACCCCTTTTAGATTTGCGCCAGGCGCAAGTGGCATTTATCCCGTCGGTTAAATAGCAACAGTGCCGGGAACCGCCCACAAAGTTACTTGCGCTTTGCGCTTTGACACTTGCGTTTCAGATCGTTAAAATAGGGCCCTATATGTGCAAACACGACACAAGAAAAATATCTTTTCAAATATAACAAGACTTTATTAGCTATTCTAAACACATAAAACTAATGTCTAACATAATCTCTCTCTCACATACACACACACACACTCATACAGTCGCAGAAAGGGAAAGAATGAGTTGGAACGAGAACGAGAGAGAAAGTTTCTCTATGCACTTAAGACGTAACCTAGAATGACCATCAATCATCAATTTAAAACTTGGTTTATTAGAGAGGTTATTCAATTTACATTAAAGCACCAGTTCAGTTAGAGTCTGGAGTACTTGCTTGTCTTTGCGTTGCTTAGGGAGTTCCCTTTTTCATGTTACGTCGAAGGGGTTTCCCGGGTCCGTTGCGTGGTTGTCTTGTCGTGCGCCTGGATGGAAGTTTCTGAGCTGCCAGTCACGTGTGGTTGACAGGCGAATGGAAAGTCTTTACAGTCGAAGCGCGTTGCAGGAGAGACGTTTAAAACGAAACTTTGCAGCAAACTTAACTTTGAAACTTTTGAGACTTTTACGAAAAAGAAAACAAAGGAAAGAAATGAAAGTAAGACGAGTTAGATGGCTTGAATGAGCTGTTTTAACCCTGATCTGATTTGGGTTCTTTGTCTGCTGGATTAATTTGGTCTGCCCGATGTCATCGTGGTTTCTTGATGAGTTTCTAGACGACCGTACCCAATGATGTTTAGAGAAACGTACGAACACGCTCTTTGTTGTTTTCAGAGAGAAGCGTGAACAGAACAATCTCTTGCTGTTTTAGAGAGAGGCGCGAACTTAACACTTACATCTAACTGGAGTCTTGCTCCTTTGTTTGGGTCTTTAACTTAAAAGTTAGTCCAACCTCCTGGTGAAAATTCTGGCCAATGAGACCCAGGGTTAATTTACGAGGTGGATCTATCTTCTGCTTATCATTATCTGTGATCTGCCTGGTTTTCCAGCACTTAGCAGAGAAACAAGAGACCACAGTTTAAACATTAAAGATTATTATAATCATACAAAACATTTTACACAGATTTCAATCAAGCCATCTTTTGAATTAAGGGCATATGATTCTTTTGATTGGTCACAATAGTTAATAACAATTACATGATTTATATGTGATATAAGCAGAATTAACAAATACATGAATTGTAGGAAAACTAGCAAACATAGAATTAAATGTGTAAGTCCATCAGTAATTGTTCTGGGGTGAGTTTATATGATTTTATGTGTGAGATCTCAGATCTCAATAGTGAGGTAAATGTGTGTTCGAGAAGTGGTGGAATATCTGGTTTACATCTTTGTCCAGGGATGAAAGGACCTTTATGGTCTGGCCTCTTGTTCCACCCTTTCTGAGCAGGTCTGTCTTGGTAAAACATTAACACATTGACACGTTCTTCCTGTTTAGTGCCTATCTCTTGGGCCTGCGGGACCATAAAAGTCTTTTCTGGGGGTTTTCTAGACAATTTGGAGCCGTCTTGTGACCTTGGAATGTGGTGTTCAGATCCGGAGTGCTGAATCACTTTTGAATTATTCCCATGAGAGATTAATTTGATTAATTTGTATTTGGTTCGCCCCCAAAGTCTCTACATATGTGTAATAAGTTAGCTGACCATATAAAGTATAAACAATTCTTACCCACGTCTCATAGCATGAAGAACCTGACTGCTGCCACTCTGTGCTGGCAGATGGATCTGCTTGCAGATGTTCCTTCTCTCCTGAATCAAGTGTAACACCTGATTTAACAACAAAAAGAGTTAAATTAAATAATGTAATGAAAGGCTAGGGGACATTTTAAATAGCCTACGCTAGCGCAAACCCTTTTTCGGTGTTAAAGTCAAGTCAAGTCATCTTTATTTATATAGCGCTTTTTACAGTACAGATTGTTTCAAAGCAGCTTCACAGTGGTAACATGAAAATAAATACAAGAATTGTATTGTATTGCTGCTGTACTTTGCTTTCACCATTGCGATCACCACTGCCATCATCATTATCATTTATTATTAATATCAATATTAGTATTATTACTATTAGAATAATCAATATTGCCGTTGTCAATGCTGTATTGGAATTAAGTGTCACTATAATCACTACAGCAATAATTTCCCCCCTATCATTTCATGAGGTTTTAATGCACCACAACATAGAATAGGGAAAAAAGAAAGAAGAAAAAAAAGGAGTATGTATATATGGAAAACCTCACAAACACCAGGGCAGACAAGACAGGCAAGAAGTGGTTTCAGCGGGACAGCATCGCTGTCCCAAGTTGAGACAGTCTCGCACTGTACTCCCTCTTTTAATGCACTTTAGACATTGCACATAACACAGACACACAAAAAAAAAATAGGAGAAGATAGGGACTGAAGAGATGTGGGGGAAGGTTACCATATATTTCTTCTTATTATTATCTTATTATATCACCTTTTATTTTATACAGATTTGACAATGGCAATTGGTATATAGGAGAAAGGATAAAAATTGATTAATACAATATTGGCAATATAGTGGTAGTGGGGGTGGTGATGGTATTGACAATGGTAAGAAATAATAAATGGTTACTTTGTTTACGCATACACACACATACACATACCCACACTCACACCCACTCACATACACACTTAGATCAAACACTTATATCACTCTGTCACTTCTGGAATTATGGAATTACAAGATTGCTCACTACTGCACTATGTTGGTTTGTATGTATGTCTGACTGTTCAATAAAAAAAAAGAAAAAAAAAAGAAAATAAATACAAGAAGTTTGTTTCTAGAATAAAATTGCTTCATCGTCCACCTGAAGTAAGGCAAATCAAAAATATGGTTGAATAATTAAATGTCCCCAACTAAGCAAGCCAATTCGTTCTATTGGGTTGGAGGTCAGAGCCATCACGTCGTTATGGAGACGAGTTTGTTGAGGTGTCCATGAGACCTTCACATGGCTGATGAGGCTGAAACTGCAGTGATGCGTTGTAGTCGTGTCGAGGCACAGGTTGACCATCTGATCTGGATAAAGCCCGGGGGTCTCATTTATAAAACTGTGCGTAGGATCCTTACTAAAAGTGTACGTCCGCCTGAAAGCCAAAAATGGCGTACGTCAAAAAATATTCAGATTTATAAAACCGTGCGTACGCCAGAACCTGCACAGAATTCCCTTTATAATCCCAGTCAGCGGAAGAATGCGCGCACATACGTCTCCTCCCCCGAAATAACCATATATGGAGCTTAAAACGCCTATTTTAAATATGCATATCCTCATCTGCATATCATTTGCATGTGATTATTCATCCACGTGAGACCATGTTAATGTACAAGACGTTAGGAAAATATGAAATACAGATGTGCCGTGTCACAATAAATTATTATTATTATTTTTTTTAGTAGCATATATCCTTGCCTTGTTTTTGAATGAATAAATCAAATAGTGTCAAATGCATTTCAGAGAAAGATTTTCTCAATCTTTTCCACTGGCCAAATAGTATTTTTAATGAATTTATATTTTTAATGGAAACAGATAGACATGGTTATGGATTATTTGGAACTATTTTCTCAGACAATCTGCTATTATCATGATTAGCAATTATCTCTAGATAAAACATTAAAACACTACATGCCAGAGGGAAAATGTTCAAAAGCATTGCATCCACAACAAATATAGCCTATATTTCTATTTATTGAATATATATTTTTTGTAACTTTTCAGTAATGATTTCATGTAGTTTAAGTGTTTAACTTCATTAACGAGAAATGCATATTTAATCTAAATGTTTATCAGAAGTAAAACATAGTTTAAAGGGATACTCCACCGGTTTTCATATTAAACTACGTATGTTATTCCCTTAACTAAGACGAGTTGATGCATACCTCTCTCGTCTCAGTGCGTGCACTCTATCGGTCTGTATTGCCGCAAAACTGTGTTAGCACTTAGCTTAGCCCAGTGCATTAAATATGGGCCCAAAAGAGAAGCGACCAAACACTTCCTCGTTTTCCCTATTTAAACACAGTTACTCGATTAGTGTAACTCGACCTGGGCTGGTGACACAAAATAAAACGTTGTGTTTTTCTAAGCGTTTAAAATTAATGACTATATTGTATGGTGGAATACCATGAAAATTGCTTTAGAGCACTTCAACTTGGCGCAATAATACCTTCACTCGTGAAAAGTCCTCTTACCGGCTCCCGCTTCCTCTCCCCCTCCCTCTTATTTCCGTCAATACCATAGGTCAATACAACCAACGCGACATGCGACAAGCGCGAGCTGGTAAGAGGACTTTTCACGAGTGAAGGTATTATTGCGCCAAGTCGAAGTGCTCTAAAGCAATTTTCATGGTATTCCGCCATACAATATAGTCATCAATTTTTAACGCTTAGAAAAACACAACGCTTTATTTTGTGTCACCAGCCCAGGTCGAGTTACACTAATCGAGTAACTGTGTTTAAATAGGGAAAACGAGGAAGTGTTTGGTCGCTTCTCTTTTGGGCCCATATTTAATGCACTGGGCTAAGCTAAGTGCTAACACAGTTTTGCGGCAATACAGAGCGATAGAGTGCACGCACTGAGACGAGAGAGGTATGCATCAACTCGTCTTAGTTAAGGGAATAACATAGTTTAATACATTTGTCACCAAACTAAGGCCCGCGGGCCGAATCAGGCCCGCCACACCCTTTTGATTGGCCCCCCAACCCCTCTGCCCCCCACTATTTGAACCGGCAATCCCCAAAAGTCGTCATGCTTTGATGTTATTTGTATTCGAAAATAAATAAATGGAAAATCGGTGGTATTTCAAATTAAAACAAAGTGTGAAGACTCGATTACTACTTTTGCAAACAACTAATAATGATAAACAAATATGGCTGTGCCAGGCTAGTAATCTGTACTACACAATGAGGCATGCTGGGGGTCAGTTTGGTCTTGGTCACACAATTCTATTTTATATAGCCCCGGCCCCCCATCACAGTCAGGAACGATAATGTGGCCCCCAGAGAAAAAAGTTTGGTGACCCCTGGTTTAATATGAAAAACGGTGGAGTATCCCTTTAAATCATTATTTCATTTATTTAAACTATTATTGAGAACATGCACTGTATTTATTAGCCTACTCATGAAGATTTAAGGTTCATCTGCCGTTAGATTATGTGCGTCAGTTTCACTAAACGGCCAAACGCGCGTGCTGGCGCGGACACGAAGGGATGGATATTGGCTTCAAGTGACTGGCTTGGTGAGTGAAATTTTTTTGTAGGCTATTACTTTCTGTATCCTATAGACTATAATTTTCTTTAGATTTTCGTTCTAAAAGTGACCAAAAAGACATCTAACTACAGCTCACCATCAGTGTCTCCAATTCCCCTTGTCTCCAGAATGTGCGTACGCTCGGCTCAAAGTTTGCTTAATGGTGCGCACATTCTCCCGTCAAGTTTGTTTTTTATAGATCACAAACTTTGCGTGGAAACTGGCGTACGTACGTTTCCAGCCCTGTTTTGTGCGTACGCACGCTTTATAAATGAGACCCCAGATCCGGCTGACTTTAGTAAACTTCGGAATAAATGGAAAGACTGACATTAGCGTAGATGCCATTCTTCTTAAAGGGCACCTATTATGGAAAATTCACTTTTACATGGTGTTTGAACATAAATGTGTGTTGGCAGTGTGTGAGCAAAACCACCCTAGAATGATAAAAATCCACCCAGTGTTTTTTTTTTACAATCTCAATAAATCATATGCACTGTCTCAGAACAAGCTGTTTTAAGATTCAGCTCTTTGTGACGTAGAATTGAGAAAGGAGTTTGATTGACAGTGTGGTTGTGGCATAGACCCTGCCCTCGGTGATCTGTACACACATCCTCCATTGTTTCAACGACAGCCGGTAATGTCTCTTGGAAACATACATTTTCTGTCGTGGGTTAAACCTGTTGTTGTGGCTTAAAAGTTAATCCTCAACTGTGGATCGTCATCTACTGTTTGCGATCCACCGTCACATCCAGTAACAGTAAGTGTATTTTATGTTTTTTGAGCAAATAGTCTTTTCAGTCAATGTCAGCCAATTCAACAACAAATGCGTCTAAAGTTTTTGTCGTCGTAGGTTGTCTGTGTAGTCTATATAATTTAAACCTTGTTGGTAGGACTGGGTAAAAATATCGATTCATCAATGCATTGCAATTCTTTGCTTCTCAATTCAATATTGATTCATAAAATCCTATGAATCGATTCATAAAATCCTATAAATCGATTCAGCCATCCAGGCCAGTGGCGGCACTGTGGGCTACACTCTAGTGAGAGCGTTCAGCGTTGTACAAGTCGCGCTTTAGCAAAACAGCGCGATGACGGAGAGCAGAAGCACTCTGTTCAAGCCTGATTCAAGCCTGCACCACTAACATTAAAAGCCGACGTTTGGGCTCATTTTGGATTCCACTGTAAGCCGGGAACTATGGAAGCTTGTTTCCGCCACAAAATGGAAAATAAAAAAGGTAATTGTGACTTTTTATCTCACAATTCTGACTTTTTTTCCTCACAATTGGGAGATTACATCTCGCAATTTTGACTTTATTTCTCAGAATTGCGAGTTATAAGGTCAGAATTGCGTGATATAAAGTCACAATTGCGTGATATAAAGTCAGAATTGCTGGATATAAAGTCGCAATTGCGTGTTATAAAGTCAGAAATGCATGATATAAAGTCAGAATTGTGAGATATAAACTATTCTGAGAGGGAAAAAGGTTAGTATTTTTTGCCCCTGATAACTCGCAATTGCTGTTAAGAGTGATCAGCTATTAAGTGTTATTGTTTACAAAATTATAATTATAATATTATACTTTTTTCGAATATGCACATTTTGTGCTTCTGTTTACATTCCTTTTATAACTTGAATATATAGGAAGAAAGAAATATACTTTCTACTACTTAGTTACATGCACTATAAAGGTGTTGTTAAAGCACTGTAGGCCTACAGTGCTTGTCACAGTTGTGTTTGTATTCAACACATACAATATTGTACAGTTTATTCTGATGAATAAACCATGACAGGAAACAAACATGCTGGGGTCAATTTGTTCTTTAACATTGGTAATACTGCGCACATTATTTAAAAATATACTCAGGCACTTAATTACTTGTGTATTTACTTATTATTGAATCGATATCGAAGCTAATAAATCAATATTGAATCGAAATCGAATCGAAGCCTCAAGAATTGAAATCGAATGGAATTGTGAAATGCCTAACAATACCCAGCCCTACTTGTTGGTATAGTGTGTAACCACACGTTTATATATATTTAAAGATATTGCATTAAAAACTGCATATATGTTCTTGTTCTGTACGTTAGCCATCTCCTCACATTTGCCACAGAAGCACCTGTATGACAAGTAAACATGACGCCATAGGTCCCTGCATAAATGTAATTTCGCTTGTACGTAGCAAATTTTATCACAGTATGTGTATGTAGTTTCAAAAAATTGCGCCACCATTAGTGTTTTTGTGTGTCTGTGTGTGTGTGTGTGTGTTCCACATCCATAATTGCAAATGGGACGCGATTACAACTCTTTAAGTACATAAATCTATCAAATAACCATACCGAAACGTACTGGTCCATTCTCATTTGTGTTTATTCTGCCAGAGTCTCTTCGTACTATTTATATACTCCGATACAAACGTACGGCTGAATGACATTCAAAACAGCGGTTTTTCTAACTCTCTCAGTACCGACTGCCATTGGTATCAAGTTACGCCCTCATCCAAAGGCAGGGCGGGGATATGCAGCTCCTTTGCATTTAAGGTTGTATACCCCAGAAACAGCTCATTTTTAAGCAGGCCCCAAAATGATATTTTCAAATGGTTATAATAAATTAACTGTGGGGTATTTTGAGCTGAAACTTCACAAATACATTCTGGGTACACCAGTGAAGGTGTGGTCAAAATCCCTTGCCTCTTCAGCATATAAATCTTAATATCTTTTTGAATGCTTATGTATTTATTTTATAAAATCAATAATTAAGTATATTCATTGTTACTTAATCATTCATTGACATATATATATATTTATTCTTGTGCTTTTTCTTGTGAAATCATATTCTTAAATGCATGCTGATGTAAGTAACCAGCTTCTTAGGTGCACAAGGCCAGTTGTCTCTTTCTCTGGTATCAGTAGAAAGTTTTATGGATCCTAAAGGCGTCGTGAACACACGACACATATGCTCTTTCTCTATACATATGGTCAAGCTATATTGAGCATTGCTATATTGAATTTTAATTGTTGTATTAAAGTGTATTCTTTCTATTATATTTACTTTCTGAGAAGCAAATGTTATCTGTTTTTCTCCCAAACGAATGAATGTTTTACCATTGTTTTGGTACACTTAACTGATAAGCCGCTCAGACTCTCTTCAGCCTTGATAGGAGTTCTTATTTGCTAGTGTCCTATGTGAACGCAGTAACAGTGAAAATATTAGGGAAATAGGGATTTGGCTTGTGTTTGAGTGTTAGAACATAAAGGGGTCATTGAAGCCAATAGTTAAAGGCCATTTCCACCATTTCTTTGTTAAAGTCTTACTCCAGTTAGACTAAAGTTTAGTGTTAGTCTTTTTGGTTGCAGGTTAAGGAACCACTGCCATTATTGGAGATTGAATGAGTTGTTGTTCTGGAAATACTGGCGCCAGCAACCCAAATCTGTGACCTGGAAGGTCATGACGTGCCTCTGAATGTCAGATGCATCATCGATGGAGATATGCTTTGTTTGTCTGTATATGTGTGGAAAATTACTGTGTTTATCTATTTCTTAGCCAATGAGAATCATTCAACGTGTAAGAAATGACATAGCTTAGACCTTGAAAATGGTATAACTGCTGTGATTGTTGTAACTGTAAGGGGGCGCCCTACGAACTCCTGAGTGAGTCTTGAAGCCTTGAAGACTATAATGTTCTATGTGAATGCCAGGTAAAAGAGATGTGTTTTAAGTCTATTTAAACTTACAGAGTGTGCCTGCTTGGTGGACAATATTAGGGAGACTGTTCCAAAATTTAGGTGCTAAATAAGAAAAATATCTACCGCCTGCAGTCGATTTTGATATTCTAGGTAATATAAACTGGTTGGAATTTTGATATCTCAAAAGATGTGAAGGACAATGTGTTAAGAGCAAGCTTAAGTACTAGGGAGCTAAACCATTTAGTGCTTTGTAAGTATACAGCAATATTTTAAAATATATATGCTGTTTAATAGGGAGTAAATGCAGTGTTGATAGAACCGGGCTAATATAGTCATACTTCCTGGTTCTAGTAGCTGCTGCGTTTTGGACCAGCTGTAGTATGTTTATTAAGCGTGCAGGGCAACCACCCAGTAGAGCATTACAATAATCTAGCCTTGAGGTCATGAATGTGAAGGAATACAAATTTATTAAATGTTTCATAAAGGTTTAACAGTAATTTTAACTGTAAAAAAATGTATACAGTGTTTACCATTTTGAGGCTAAGAAGATTAAGCCAAGCATTCCAGGTGTCACACTTTAGCTTTTGTCTTTATGTACTTCCTGGCCCTTAAGTTCAAAATACAGCTTTGCTTTTGTAATGGTAAAAGGGTGACCACTCTGGTCAGACTGATTAGATTAGCATCTCTGGTAACCAGCAGAATCATTTACATTTGCTTTGTTTCAAGAGTCATCTCCTCCTCAATGTAACTCCTCCAGATTAGCATCTCAAGACACAGAAAACTGCTATGGTGATTTACTGAGGTGCCTGTTGAATCATTTACATTTGCTTCGTTTCAAGAGTCTCCTCCTTTATGTAATCCCGCTAGGGTTGTAACGGTATACCGGTATGGCGGTTTATCGCGATATTGACATGTACGATTATCATATCGTGCACATTTGCTTATCCGCGGTTAAAAAAAAATTAAACCAGAATTCACCTGCACTGCCGCATGCAACTTCTTTCAGCTTGACTGCTTAGACTCCATACCTGTGCAGCGCTGAAAATGTCCGAGACAGAGGCTGCGAATCTCTATCTCCAGCCGAAAAAAATAAATAAAATCTTCAGTATGGGAATATTTTGTATATTCGAAAAACGATCGTGGTGCTGTCCTTGAAGATGGATATCCAGTTTGCAAGATATGTGGACGAAGAGTGGCTGCAAAAGGAGGAAACACATCGAACATGTTCTCCCATATTCAGGAACACCATCCCTCCGTGAAGATAAAGGTTATTCATAACTTTTATAACTTCAGGCCATATTATTTCTGTCATGCCGAGGGAATCCTGGTCTGTCAAAAAGACGCACACCTGTCTTTTTTTCATTACAATACAGATGCCACGTAAAATGTGCGATTTAAAAGATAGATGGATGAATAAACCAAAATATAGCTGTGCAGTAGCCTAAATCAAATCATGATGTGCGTGTCTGTGAATATACAACGCAAAAAGACTGGTGTGCAAGCCTCTTCTATATTCAGCGTGTCTCTGTATGAATGAGCAGCGCCGTTTCGTCTAGTAAATCTAGTACACACTCAAGTACGCATGACGCTCATGGTTTTTAAAGCTGTCTCACCCATTATGTGAAGACGTGAACACATGAACATATCCAGACAGAGAACACTTAATGTGCACTTTATAATTGTTTTTTAAAAGAATAATCATCAAATAAATACACTGACTGAAACTCATAGGTGTTCAGTACAACCTGTAAAAAAAAAAGTTTGGTTGAGCCTATGACTAAAATAATGACAGAAATATATTACTATTGTGTATAGTTTTTTTTGTCCATGTTTTAATTTAGTAAACCTCTCTTGTGTTGACAAACTAAAGTTGTTACATTTTATTTGATTGCATTTTCAAAAGTACATTTTGTATTCAATCACAGAATCCGGACCAGTTATTTCAGAATTATTATCCAGAATTTCTGAGGAAATAAATATACATTTCACAAAGACTCTATTGAAAAAAAAACTTTGTTACAATAAACTATGTTCAACCAAAAACCATATCTGTTTTTATTCATTTAAGGGCCATTGTAGCTGACTGTACCATGCGCACGCACATTCTACGCATTTTTCCCTTAATAAATCACAATCAATTCTAAATGTAGCCCAGCTTTGCGGCTTCATGTCACGCCCATAGTTGCCCATAAATAGTCCGTGAAACGCCCACAAATTAATATTCATCGATTGCGAAATCATGACAAACAGAGAGGAAATTAAAAAAAACGTAACTTCACTCAATGTGAAGTAGAAGTTATAGTTGGCGAGGTGGAAAAGAGGAGAAAAATGTTGTTTGGAGGGCACAGTGTGGGCATTACTAATGCCAAAAAGGCACTTGAGTGGCAAAAGGTTGCAGAGGCCATAAATGCTGCAGCCTCACAACCTCGGACTGTGTGGCCGAAATAAAAAGGAAATCGTCGGACAAAGTCGAGGCAAAAAAGCGTCTAGTCATTAATTCAATCAGAAAGGTGGCCAAGGAGTTGGGTGAAATCAAGACTGTCCTAACTGAAATAAACTGCACAATGAGGGAATTATTGAATAAATAATATATTTTTTCCACACCTTTTGTTGTGAAGAAGACTCCGAATCCTTCCATTTAATTTCCACATCTTCTAAGAGCGCAATATCAGCCATTGTGTGTCATTAAGCATTGTGATGGGGCATTTTATTTCCATCCATTTAATTCTGCATCTGACAAGCTACGGATGTCGGTTTTAATCTACTTGGAAATGGGAAATAGATCAGCGCAAATGTAATTTCTTTCAGCTTTCTGAATGGTTGAGACATAGCCTACGTTATACATTATTTTATCAAAAATAAAACAAACTAAAGGCATATGCATGAATAGCTGATGAAGACATTTTTACTATGAAAACAACTTTCCCTAGTGGACAAATAATACATCTATCTATTTATCGATCTATCTATATATCTCCCTAAGTATCTATCTATCTGACTGACTGACTATCTAATTGCTATATCTGCTCAGACACATTGGCGAGAATATCAGTTTTGTACGTTATTTTGTTCTGTTTACCATCTTATTTGTGAGAATGAATTGTATAACATGCCAATATTATTACAGAACACATTTCACTTTCTTTTTGGAAATAGGCCTATGTATTAAGTTGCATTTCTGTTGCAGATCGATCAAATGGGTGTTCGTGTAGGCTGTTAATTGTAAGACTTGCTTTGTGAAGTCTTCGTGTTATTTATGAGGGGCAGTATTGCCATTTATTTTACACAACCGTCTACAGTTTCACACACTTTCACGTTTTTTTCCAACTGCCGACAGTGTCGCCATTTCTCATTTCACCCGTTTTTGTGCATACGCCTGGGTCAGAGCTTGCGTGAAGGACCCCACATTTTACCGTCAAGTTTGCTTTTTATAAATACCAACTATTGCGTAGAGAGCGGTGTACGCCTTCTTTTGTGCGTACGCAACGTTTATAAATGAGGCCCCTGGTCTCCTCAGTTGCTAACTTTTCTACAAGGAAAGAAAAGTTTCCCACAATTTGGTGCCTTGTGACCTGGATAGAGAGTCTTACCTGAATCCAGAATTGAAACTTAAAGCAACAAAAGATTTCAACAGAGCATCTCAACTGAATCTTGAAAACTTCAGAAGCAGAACAACAAGCAGAACAAGATCTCAAAACGGACTGAGTTCCAGAACAAGATCTCAACAAAAAAAGAACTTTTCTGACCGAGTTCCAGACTGACTCTTTTCACACAAGCAACGATTCGGTGAGTTTTTACTCTATTTAAAGAACCAGACCAGAACAAATCTCTGCCTATGCGCCGTCAGAGAAGTTATCAGACACCTGTAGTGTAGGGCTGGGAATCGATTCCAAAAATAATCGATTTCGAGGAGTTAGGAATTGAGAGACAATTCCAAAGGTTGGAATCGATTCCATTAAGGGGAATCGACTCCTCCTTTAAGATTTTTTTTATTACACAAACCGTGGCCTGTAACCGATTTCATTTGTCAACACAATCACGTCACCTGTAAATAAATAAAGTTCAGACTAAATAAATGGATCCATTCGTGACACAGAGTATGGTTTAGGCCGGGTAAGTCATGACTGACTCAATGAAATCTTTTGAAGCGGTTCCAGGGTTTGATCTTCCTCGTTGTAATTTAGGACGCGTGACGTGCGTCACTCGTGTTCGGTTACGACAGTCAATGATAGAACTCTCTCCAAGATGATTCAGTGTTACTATAGCTACTTGATCCGATAAAGCTCAGTTTCGCATAAAATGAAAAATAAAATGCCGCACTGTATTGGAGTCTTTCATAATCATATCATTATAGGCTACTTTTGCGCAATGAAAGATTATTAATAGCCTTCTTTGTTCTGTTCTGTCCTCTCTACTCTATGCCTCATTAAACAGCTGCGCTATACATTTAAAAAAATATCTCAAATATATACTGTATAACCTATATACATATATATATATATATATATATATATATATAAATGATTTTTATCTTGTTTTTCATGAATGTTCAAGTGTAACTGTTTACCAGATTTAGTGGTACACATATTGTCTCTTATTTGTTCCCCATGTTTTTTTTTTCACTAAATGTTCAGATTTTATACAACTATTGTTTTTCTAGACTACATTTTACTACATTTTACATTTATCTAATCACTAATCTAGTAGTAATCTACTAATTTCTAGAGGTGGTGCCTCTGAGGAAGATCACTGCTAAAATCGTGTCCAGGGTTTAAGCACCACATTTCTAGCGCATACCATCCGGAGAGTCAAGGCACCCTCGAGCGTTACCATCAGACGCTAAAATCAATGCTGCGTGCATATTGTTTGGAGGTGGGTACAGATTGGGAAGATGCGATTCCTTGGATGCTTTTGGCCTCTAGAGAGGTCGTACAAGAGTCAATTGGATTCAGCCCTGCAGAGCCAGTGTTTGCTCATGACGTTCGCAAGCCTTTGAGCGTCATTAAAGATCAGTGCCTTAGCAAACATACTTCTCATAGCACACTACAGTTTATTAGCGACGTTCGCTCCAGACTACACAAAGCGCGTGAACTCGCTAGAGTAAATTTAAAAAAGACCCAGTCTTGCATGAAAACTTGGTATGACCAAAAATCAAGAGCCTGTGGCGCGGTGACTCCACCGTCACGGTGCGTGATTGAAGTTCGAATTCGGCTATGCTTTCGGTCATTGCAAATTGTTTGCCACATTTAACTCACTCTCAAACAGCTGACATATTATTTGTGATAGGTGATTTCCCTGAATTGTTGACTGTACACTCTAAAAATGCTGGGTTGTTTTAACCCAATTTTGGGTAAAATATGGACAAACCCAGCCATTGGGTTAAAAATGTAATTTAAAAATGTAACCCAATGGCTGGGTTTGTCCATATTTTTCCCAAAACTGGGTTAAAGGGCACCTATTATGGAAAATTCACTTTTACATGGTGTTTGAACAAAAATGTGTGTTGGCAGTGTGTGAGCAAAACCACCTTAGAATGATAAAAATCCACCCAGTGTTTTTTTTTTTACAATCTCAATAAATCATATGCACTGTCTCAGAACGAGCTGTTCTAAGATTCAGCTCTTTGTGACATAGAATTGAGCAAGGGGTTTGATTGACAGTGTTTGTGGCATAGACCCCACCCTCGGTGATCTGTAGACACTATCCTCCATTGTTTCAACAACAGCCAGTAATATCTCTTGGAAACATATGTGTTCTGTCATGGACTCGTGGGTTAATCCTGTTGTTGTGGCTTAAAAGTTAATCCTCAAGTGTGGATCTTCGTCTACTGTTTGCGATCCAACGTCACCTCTAGTAAGTGTATTTTATGATTTTTGAGCAAATAGTCATTTCAGTCTGTCAGCCAATTCAACAACAAATGCGTCTAAAGTTGTTGTCGTAGGATGTCTGTGTATATAATTTAAACCTTGTTTGTATAGTGTGTAATCACACGTTTATAAATATATATATATATTTAAAGTTGTACTGTATTAAAAACTGCATATATGTTGTTGTTCTGTAAGTTAGCCATCTTCTCACATTTCCCACAGAAGCATCTGTATGACAAGTAAACAAGACGCCACAGGTCCCTTGCATAAATGTAATTTCCCTTGTACGTAGCAAACTTTATTCACAGAATATGTATGTAGTTTCAAAAAAATTGCACCAGCATTAGTGTTTGTGTGTGTGCACATCCATACTTGCAAAAAGACGCGATTACGACTCTATAAGTACATAAATGTATCAAATAACCATACCGAGACGTATTGGTCCATTCTCATTTGTGTTTGTTCTGCCTGTGTCTCTTCATAGTATTTATATATTCCGATTCAAACGTAAGCTGAATGACAGACAAAAGAACGTCTCTCACTCTTCCCTTCTGCTTAGACCGACTGCCATAGGTATCAAGTTATGCCCTCATCCAAAGGCCCCTGAAGCTCATTTGCATTTCAGGTGGTATACACCCAAAACAGCTCATTTTTAAACAGGCCAAAAAAATTACATTTTCAAATGGTTATAATAAATTAGCTACAGGGTATTTTGAGCTTAAACTTCACAAATACATTCTGGGGACACCCAAGACCAATATTACATCTTGTAAAAAGGGGCATAATAGGTGCCCTTTAAAACAACCCAGCATTTTTTAGAGTGTAACTACAGTCCTGGAAAATGACATAGATATGGGTGATAATGGCCCAATAAAACAGCATGTTTCAAGTCTGTGTGACGAACATTTGCTGAGTCACAGTTCATTTTCTGTCGTGTTTCAGAATGAACTTCACATTGAGAGAGACGGCAGAATGCGCTTCATGTTTATTTTATTAATTTTACGAAAAACACAACATTTTGTTTGTATTATGAGGGTACAGAAATAAAAGAAGACATTTAACAGTTTTGAATGATGCGTAACACTTACATGTCAGATAAAAATCAACAGAGTATTTTGAGTCTCTTTTGCACTGATAAGAAAAAAAGCTGGTATCGCCGGCGCGACCGCCTACCCCAGGGGGTTAACCATAGTATGATAGTCTGATACACTCAAAAGAGTTGAATGAATACATAGGCCAAACCACATAAAAGGAAAATCATGAGATGGGAAAATTAGATATGTTTATACATTTCTCAAGTGGTTATATATAGAATATATAGGATTTAAAGGGTTTATTTATCCTTCTCAGCCAGAATTAAGAGTCACAACTCTCTGCAAATTCCTTTTGGGGTCGTAAAAAGTCTTTTGAATCTTAATGTGTCCTGTAATGCTGCGTTCACAGTAAATGTGAGCGTCTGGCGCGAGTGACATCCATGTTAAATCAATGTAAAGATGCATTTACGCGGGTCTGGAGGTCCTGCGTCGTGAATGAGGCGTTTAGCGTGGCATGATGGACGCGAATTTGCCTCAATCGCGTAAGTGATTTTATTTTGTGCTTTTTGTGCATTTGGCACGTCTGACACCCGGGTTGAAAAATCTGAACTTTTGCCTGGGTTGAAAAATCTGAACTTCAATTTTACATGTGCATTAATTTAGTGCATAACATTTTTGTGGACAGAAGATAGCATTTCGCTAAATTTATATTGAGAAGTGTTTGTAATCCTGTTGTAACAGAAACTAGCTTGGAGCTCTTAATTTCATTTCAATGTGCCTAGAATTATGTATTAATTCTAAAATGCACAAAATGTTCTAAAGGGGGCATCCCCCGGGACCACCGTAGAGTCATGGTACACCCCCCATACTTTGATGAAAAAACGTTGGGGCAATTGACTGTTTGTTAGTCTGACACCTTTACTAGGACGTTGCTAAAAAATAATAATTAAAAAAAAAAAATAAAAAATCAACGAACCACACTTCAGTAGAATTGTCGAAAATAATAACAAAAAAGCAAATTGTATTCCTGACTCGAAAGTAACTTCATGGCACCTACCTCATCAGGGAAGTCTTTAGGATGTGGTGAGGTGAAGCGTATCCTCATATCTGGATCAATGAGGGACACTCTGTCCAGAAGGTCTGCAAAGCGGAGGCCTCCCTGTTTTGTGCGATACACGGTCTTGAATCCTCGACTGAGCTGAGTGTTGCCCTTAGAACAGATTAACTGCTCTTCAGACAGGTCTCTATAGCTGTTCACATTCTGGCCCAGGAGGGTTACCTCCTTCACCCCCTACATACAGACACACACAAACATTATCTCACCATCAAAAGTCTGAAAACAGTAATGGTTTTTGGTAAAGGTTTATTATACATATTGCAAAGTACCATTTTACCTGATCTGAAAGCATGCGGACCTCCTCCACGATGGAAGACAGGGGTCTGCTCCTTTCTCTGCCACGAGTGAAAGGCACTATACAGTAACTACACATGTTATCACAGCCACGCATGATGGACCTGCAAAACCAACCCAATATGTGAGTTTGTCAATACAATATTAGTATTGTGGCCTTCATTTCCTGAATCCCACTGATATATATGGCTAATATTTTAAAAATTGCTGTTAGCGCACCAAGCATCAGAAGTTCATGAAACTCATGAATGTGCATCAGAATGTGTTGTTGTCCATGTGTATGTAAGTTCTGAGAGATTTGGATTCATACATTCAAACTGATGGGAAAAAATAGATGTCTTATCCTCTGGTTCACTCTACTGGACAACACTATTACAACATGTTGTAGTTTGTGGGCCATTTTGAGTTGGCAGGTTCACCACCTGGTCCCGGAAGGGAGTGGTAGGAACCTTGGGCACATATCCAAACTCCAGGCATGCTTCCTCAACAGAAAATGCGTGCAGGTTGCCTATCCTCTTGATGGATGCCAATGCAACCAGGAGCGCTGTCTTCATAAACAGGAACTTAAGCTCCACTGACTGCAAAGGCTCAAAGGGAGCACTCTGCAGGGCAGTTAGAACCACTAAGAGGTCCCAAGAGGGAACAAGAGGAGGGCGAGGAGGATTCAGTCTCCTCGCTCCTCTCAGGAACCTGACGATCAGGTCACCCTATGAACCTACCTTCCACTGTATCATGGTGTGAGGCAATAGCAGCAACGTACACTTTGAGGGTGGAGGGAGACAGCCCTTTTGCTCCATCTTGAAGCGTGTCTCGTGGACAATGGTCAAGCGGAAGTGATGGTAGCCACCACGCTTGTAGGTGGTAAGGTACTCAAACCTGCCTTGTCCCATCCAGGAGCCACACGTGGAGGTTCCAAAGATCAGGAGAAGGAAGGAGGTCCTTCCTCAAAGGAATTGGCCAGGGAGGTGCTGTTGAGGGGGGCTACAAGTTCAGAGAACCAGATCCGGGTGGGCCAATGTGGCGCGACCAAAATGACCTGCTTCTCGTCCTGCCTGACTTTGCGCAGGGTCTACGTAAGAACGCTCATTGAGGGAAATGCATATTTGCAGCCCTGTGGCCAGCTGTGCACCAGTGCATCCGTGCCAAGCGTGCCCACATGGCGCCCCAACCCGTTGTGGAGGCATCTGTTGAGACAATAACATGCCGGGAAGCTCTTTCCATGGGCACTCCAGCCCATAGAAAACTGAGGTTCGACCACAAGGTGAAGGTCTGACAGCAGGTCGGAGTAACTGGTCCTTGGAGCATGCCATGTTGTCATGCCCACCTCGGGACTCAGTCGCGAAGCCAAAGCTGAAGCGGTCTCGTATGAAGCAATCTACCCTACAAAGGAAAAAGACTTTAACTCGCTAGAGTGTGGAACTGAAAAAAATGACTTTAAAGATTTTTAGTTGTCCCGCCAAATTAATTATAGGACACTGAAAATATGGCAATTAGATGTTTAACTAATGAAAATTATCTACGTAACAAAATTGAGTTCAAACTTGACTTTTGACCACTATTTTAAAGTTACTGTACTCTGCCTTTGTATTGTCAGCAAAAAGTGAGAGGCGGGCCAAGGGAAAAGGCAGTAACTTCCACATTATTAATGTTTGGTTGCTGATCACTATTAACAAAATCATAAAATCATAGTAACACCTGTACAAAATCTAGTGATCATGGCATTTATTTAGTATGATTTAGAATTACCAATAGCCTTCTACTTATTGTGCTTTGGTTGCATTCTGGTGGCTCTTTTAATACATTAGACATGACAAAATACCTCCATAGCGGTAAAGACTAAAGAGTATCTTCAAGTATCTCTGGCAAACACTGTCATCCGAGCTCTGGGACAGAGGGGGATAAGAGTGGCGAGGCTTGTAAGTGGCACGCACTGCCATCTGCGCCCTCTGGGGGGGCTCAGAGATGGGATACAGCTCTTTGGAGAAGAGATTCTCCCCAGCCCACCACCTGGGGAAGGAGTGGCCCTGCAATAACTGCAACCCACATCTGAGCTGCCCGTAACAGGAGTGCCGCATCGCCTGACGTTCAGCAGGCTGCGGGGCTGGTAGGGGCAGGGGCACCTTCCTGTGATCCCGGTGCTGCTGGGAACGTGCGGGAGGGGGTGGGGGGGGGGGGGGGGCGGAAGTTGCAGGTGGGTGCATTCAGCGGCAAGCGGAATGAGGCGCCTGAGCCGGCGGCTAGTTGACAGCAGCTGGCCGCGGGGTCAGAACATGTTTGGTAGCCAAAGTCCACTTCTGGTCGGCCGAGAACCCCACTTCTGGGAGGCCGCTGAGCAGTCGCGAAAAGTCAAAGGAGACTCCCACGATCTCATGACCTCTTCATGCATGTCCGGGTAAAAAGGATTTGGGTTTGCCTCCCCCAACAACCAATCAGCAGCCATAAGTGCTCAGGACATGGTGAATGGTTCCACACAAGCCTGATACTCACGGCAGCCCAGGAAAGCATAGCTTTCAACTCTGGATCAGACTCGTTATGCTTGCACACCCAGGGATGGCAGCACAGACGAGCCATCATCTCCAGAGGACTCCAGCTCACCTTGTGATGTGACAATATACATGATTTCATCAGCAGGGGGACCAAATGAGACCACAGCCAGGCCGGCGAACTCACTCGGAACAGTGTGAGATGGGGTGTGGACCGAGGATATTTCGTATTTTGGGAGAATGTGACCTATCCATAGATACAGTCTGAATGTGATCGAAGCCCAAACACGTCAAAACAGTGCTTGTGCCCATCAGGTGAATCTATCAGAATATCGCACTTAGAAATACACGGACAGATCGTCTTTAGAAAAACGTGCCGCATGCACACTCTTTTTGTGAGAGAAAAGCTCACAGCAGTGTTGAAGTGCCCAGGGAGAAACACACACACTCTTCAGTTCAGCAGGCAGGAATGTGAAACTCGCCATCACACCAACACCGACTGGAAGCTGCTCATCTAGAAGATTCTCGAATATAGTCCGAGAACAGGCTGCAGAAGTGAAGAGAACTTGGCACCGAAGCAGAAACACATCTGCATGTTTCCGGTGTCCTCCTTTTATACCCACGAGGTGGGGCAGAGTTTTACTATTTGTGTTATTTTACATTGGATTACTTTATTCAGTTTCTGTAGAATTTCTGACATACCAAAAAAAAAAAAATACCCCAAAATGTGTCTTTATTCTATTGGATTTATTTGTGTTACTTTCTTCAATTTAATTTAAAGATTGAAATCAAGCTTCCATGTGTTGCATAAAATTATAAACATTTAGGAAAGATCAATGTAATGAAAAAGTCTAAATATTCATATATTTATTTATCTATATCTATCATAAACATAAAATAACCGGATACTGTTTGATCAAGCTGCGCGACTGTTCTGACTTTTTTGCATCTTGCATCAAAATCCTGTCCATTCATTGTATGCATAGTGTATAACCTAGTGTACCTAAAATAAAAAGAGTTTAATATACAGGTTTGTGGCTCTTAATTTAATTTGTAGCAATTAACCACTAGTAAACTTATGTCCACTGTTCTTTTTTTTAATATAGGATTTGTATTACAACTATATTCATTATAGTCAAAGAATATATTCGAAAATCAAATCAGGAATCGAGAATCCAAATCGAAAATCCAATCGAGAATCGAAATTGAATCGATCTGAGAGCTTTCGAATCGAAATCGAACATGTGAATCAATGCCCAGCCCTAAAATTGATGTCCCCGTCCCCACCAATATCAAAATCAAACCTAAGTCTCTGCTGTGTGTATTTACACATTTAAATATACAATTATTACATTTAATGAGATATTTTTTTTCAAAAAAACTCCTAAGCCAACATGAAATCTAATTTACTTACACAAAAGCGCTGTGCCCCTCCAGAGTCCGGTGGACAGGCATGACGTCAGCATAAGTCTCCTCTAATGATAACAACACATTGCTGGCCCTCTGGCCTCCGTGAGCAAGAGATAGTAACCGGGGCAGATCTCTGTACGAGTCTGGCCCTGCCAGAACATCCACCAACTTCTCCCGCTCAAGTAATTCAAACTTTAGCCTTTCCGCCATGCAACCTACAGCAGGACAAAAGATATATATATATATATTAGGACAAGAAGATTGGCCAGTTGATGGAACTTGCCCAATCTGGAACAGTACTGCATTTCTGCTGACAATTCAGTTTATGCAAATGTAGAACTACTGCAAAAACATAAGAAAAAGTCAAGGGGCATACACACATACCATCTGTCCCTGTGTCAAAAAACAAACAAACAGCTAGACATGAAGGAATGGAATGTAAAATTGTAAATGGACTGCATTTATATAGCGCTCACAGACCCAATGGCCACCAAAGGCCACCTTTACGTTTTGCCTAACATTCACCCATTCACTCACTCATTCATACACCGACGGCGGTGTCAGCCATGCAAGGGCCATCCAGCTCGTTGGGAGCAGCTGGGGTTAGGTGTCTTGCTCATGGACACCTCAACACTTGGTCAGGTGGAACTGGGGACTGAACCTCCAACCTTCTGGTTTGTAGACAAACTACATGAACCACTGAGCCACTATGTAGAAAACAGGGTCTTAAAACTGAATCTCTATTTAATTTGACATTGTAGGAAACTAGATTTAAACTTGACCATGTTTTATCAGTACAGTAACATAAAAGTGTTTGTATTTTCCCCACAATGTGGCCAGAGCATGAGTACTACCACCAACACATGAAAAAATGTGACTAACTAGGGCTGTATGATATATCGAAATATCACAAATGTACATTTCGGTGTGCAATATCTGAATGATTTTAATGGGCTGCTTTTTGAAAAGTTGAGTTGCAAAAACTTTAGGATGGTGCATATAGCAAAGAATAGACTGGGCATGTGAATGTTATTTACATGCGACACCTGCAGCGCATGCACAAACAAGCCGCATGCAATCACAAATTCAGTTCTCTTATGTGGCTTTGTAGCAAATGCAACATTTAATAATATACATAAAATGTATTCAAGGGAGCCGGAAAGGCCGATTTAGCTCAACGGGGAATGATTCATTGATTTGCAATGAATCTATGGAATCGAGCAAATGACTCGTTTAGAGTTCATTTGAACAGGCCACAATTATAACCTTTGCAAGGATATAAATACCAAATCTATAGTGAAGCACTATGTCTTAGCAAGGTAACTTTAGATCGAACAGTACAAGACATTAAATGTGCAAACACAACACAAGGCAAATTATCTTTTCATATATATGGAAGACTTTATTAGCTATTATAAACACAAAACTAAGGTCTAAACATAATCACACACACACTCATACAGTCGCGGAAAGGGAAAGAGTGAGTTGGAAAGAGTGAGAGAGAAAGTTTCAACTTTCTATATGCACGTAAGGCATGACTTGAAAGGACCACCAAGCAATAATTTAAACCTTCGTTTCTTAGAGAGGTTATTCAATTTACATTAAAGCACCAGTTCAGCTGAGTCTGGAGTACTTGCTTGTCTCTGCATTGCTTTGGGGAATTCCCCTTGTCGTGTTACGTCGAAGGGGTTTCCTGGGTCCGCGTGGCTGGTTGTCTTTGAAGTGCCTGGTTGGAAGTTCCGGAGTTGCCGATCACGTGTGGTTGGCAGGCAAATGAGAGTCTTTACGGTTCGAAGTGCGTTGCAGAGAGCCGTTAAAAACGAAGCTTTGCAGCAAACCTAACTTTGAAACGAGACTCTTACGAAAAAGAAAAAGTAAAGAAATGAAAGTAAGGCGAGTTGAAGAGTTGAAATAAGGCGTGTTTTAACCCCAATCTGGATGGGTTATTTTGTCTGCTGGTCGAATTTACTCTAGTAAATGTAGAAGCGTGCGAACACGCTCTTTGTTGTTTTCAGAGAGAAGCGCGAACAGGAACACTCTCCTGTTTTAGAGAGAGGCATGAACTTAACAGTTACAAACTGAACGAACACGAACACAAACAAAAAAACTGAACATACACAAAACTGAACATCAGGTCTTGTTCCTTTGTTCGGATCTTTAACTTAAAACTCAGTCCAACCTCCCAGATACTTCTGGCCAATGAGACCCTGGCTTCAATTCGGAGGTGGAGCTATCTTCTGCTGATCATAAATTTTTGATTTTTGGCCTTTTTGATCTGATTTGTCTTGGGTAAAACAATAAGAATATTTGCAATTCTTCCTGTCTAGCTGAGATAGAGAAAGGAGATCTGGGTTAAATCTGTCCAGGATCAAAGGAGTGCCCCCTTTCTGTGGCATTCTGTTGGTCTGCAGGACCATAAAAAGTCTTCTGAGGGGGAGTTCATTGTCCCCCAAAGTAGACCTTTCGGAGCCATCCAGTCAATGGAATGTGAGCTCCAGAAACTGTGTTTCTAATGGATCACATTAGAATTAATACCATGAGATATGAATTTGATTAAGTAAGTTGTGTTTGATTCGCCTCAAATCTTTACAGCTTCTTGCACTCAAACGGTCAAATACACACATAGTAATGTCAAAATGCCTGTCTTGGTGAGTATTTATGAACAGTTGGTTATGTCTTAAGTGAATGTGAACAGTTGGAAAAGAAATTAGTTACGTGTCAGTAGGATTCATGTATTAGGTTTTAAAAGGGCACCTATTATGCCCCTTTTTACAAGATGTAATATTGGTCTCTGGTGTCCCCAGAATGTATTTGTGAAGTTTCAGCTCAAAATACCCCACAGTTAATTTATTATAACCATTTGAAAATGTCATTTTTGGGGCCTGTTTTAAAATGAGCTGTTTTGGTGTATACGACCTTAAATGTAAAAGAGCTGCATATCCCCGACCTGCCTTTGGATGAGGGCGTAACTTGATAACTATGGCAGTCGGTTAGCAGAAAGGCTGAGAGAGAGTGAGAGAAACCACTGTTTTGAATGTCATTCACCGTACGTTTGAATCGGAATATATAAATAGTACGAAGAGACTTCGGCAGAATAAACACAAATGAGAATGGACCAGTACGTCTCGGTATGGTTATTTGATACATTTATGTACTTATAGGGCCCTATTTTAACGATCTGAAACGCAAGTGTCAAAGCGCATGGCGCAAGTAACTTTGTGGGCGGGTCCCGGCGCTGTTGCTATTTTCCCGGCGGGATAAATGCCTCTTGCGCCTGGCGCAAATCTAAAAGAGGTTGGTCAGAAGTAGCTTCATTATTCATAGGGGTGGTTTGGGCGTAACGTGAAATAAACCAATCCGAGCGCCATCCAACATACCCTTTAAGAACAGGTGCGCATGTTGCATGACGGATTGCTATTATAACTGCGGATTTACCAGGCGCGCGCCAGGAGCGTTCACAGCCGATGAGACCGACGTTCTTGTCAGGACAGTGATAGACAGAAGTGACGTTGTGTGGGGATGGGAGAAACTCTAGCACATCAGCGTCGGTTAAACATTATAGCCTATACGTATGTTTCTTGCCATTATTGGGCAAACAGGTCTGATCCTTTAGTACTAGCCTACAATTAGCCTTAAGAAATGGGTAATTCGGTTTTTTCATCTTCATGTAAACCACAATGATTTCCCTCATGTGTTAATATTTTTTCCTTGTTATAATGTATGATTTGCAAAAACAAAAACTACTGCATCTATGTTGATGAGAGAATCAGTGTATGCGCGTTGTGTACCCGCTACATTATGGCCAAGCATGCGTGCTTAAAATAGCATTATGAACAACGCGCAACGCGCCACTGACTTTAGGCCAGGTTTTTTCTGGTCAGTGGCGCAATTGTGTTCTGGAAGAGTAAAATAGCACCAGGGAATGTTTGCGCCGAAACACGCCTCCTTTTTGCGCCGATCCGCCCAGGGAGCGCAAGTTCATTTCCTAGTTTACCAACGTGCGTCCTTTGAGGGAAAAATCCGGCTTTGCGCGCGTGCAAAATAGGAATGAGACATGCGTTTGTGTATAAAGTCAATTGCGCCGGGTGCAAGATAGGGCCCATAGAGTTGTAATCGTGTCCCCTTTGCAATTATGGATGTGCAACACACACACACACAGACACACACAAACACTGACGCTGGCGCAATTTATTGAAGCTACATACATATTCTGTGATAGTTTGCTACGTACAAGCCAAATTACATTTATGCGAGGGACTTGTTGTGTCATGTTTACTTGTCATACAGGTGCTTCTGTGGCAAATGTGAGAAGATGGCTAACTTACAGAACAAGAACATATGCAGTTTTTAATACAATATCTTTAATATATATATATATATATATATATATAAATGTGTGGTTACACACTATACAAACAAGGTTTAAATTATATACACAGACATCCAACTACGACGACGACAACAACTTTAGACACATTTGACATCGACTGTAAAGACTATTTCATAAAATAAACTTACTGTTACTGGAGGTGTCGGTGGATCGCAAACAGTAGATGACGATCAACACTTGAGGATTAACTTTTAAGCCACAATAACAGAATTAACCCACAACAGAACATTTATGTTTCCAAGAGACATTACTGGCTGTCGTTGAAACAATGGAGGATGGTGTACAGATCACCGAGGGCGGGGTCTATGCCACAACCACACTGTCAATCAAACCCCTTGCTCAATTTTACGTCACAAAGCGCTGAATCTTAGAACAGCTCGTTCTGAGACAGTGCATATGATTTATTGAGATTGTAAAAAAAAACAATAGGGTGTTTTTTTGGGTGGTTTTGCTCATACGCTGCCAAGACACATTTATGTTCAAACACCATGTAAAAGTGAATTTTCCATAATAGGTGCCCTTTAAAGTGAAAGCATCCTAATCCAGTATAGCTGCCTGCTGCTCTCTGTTAAACAAAAAAGAAAAAAAAAATACTCACTGCTCTTGACTGAAAAACTTTTGTAGCTTTAATATGAATCAAGGGCGTAGGTTTAGGGGGGGACGCTAGGTACTAGTCCCCATCAATATTTTGAGATGATAAATTTGTCCCCACCAATATTTAGCAAGCTCCTCTGAATTGTTATTTGGATCTTTGCGCTGCTATTTGGATCGATTCCAACGGCCAGGACAACGACAGTATAAGATATGTCGTAATTTGAATGACGGCAGTGTATCTGGCAGGCAACACGCGCGGGCCGGGACTACTTTTTAGTGCTTGCACTCACTGGCAGCGAGCGGGTGATGTGTGTGTGTGTGTGTGTGTGTGTGTGTGTGTGTGTGTGTGTGTGTGTGCACACGTGTGTGTGACGACGCCGACGATAACCAGGGCTGTCTCTCTGCCTGCCATACAAGCCAGAGTAAAACATTTTAGTATTCTGTTTTTTTGCCCCTTTTTGAACTTTGTAGATCAGCTACACACAAGAAGAAGAAAGGGGACATAAGTGGGAGTGTAAGTAGGCAAAAATAACTAGCCACACAAATAACTAGCAGTAGTAGTGACTGACCAGGCTTTCAAATGCAGATTCTGCTGTGGAAAATAGTATTAACTGGTGATCCTGGTTACCCAGGATATTGTTACAGTTAAACAAGGTTAAGAGCATTATAGGGGTTTGCAGCACGGAGAGCATTCATAGAATTCGCGCTATCATGATAGAATGCTACGTTAGCAAGTCACTGAATGTAAATTAGCTTACCTTAACTTAGAATCTTGCAGTCATAAACAGTGGATCATCTGAGACATTTTTCGTTTCTACACTCTGATTATGTAATGTATTTGTGAGAGTGTAGCCTACTGCTAGACACATGTGCTGGAAAAACATGTTGGCAATGTTAAAAAGGCAAAGGTTAACACTGTTGGTTATTCAAATAATGAATTACTATTTTGATTTTAATATCCAAATAACAATATCTGGTAGGAGGGTTAAATGCAGGAAAGACAGCATCAAACCACAAAAGATTTACATTTATTCATTTAGCAGACACCTTTTATCCAAAGTGACTTACAATTGAGAACAATAGAAGCAGTAAACCTAGGATAACAATATGCAAGTTTTATGACCCTTCCCAGTTTAATCTAATGCACTTTTTTATTTTTATTTTTTTAAGAATACTAATGTACATAATAATTTATGTTATATAAAATGTTTGGTTGTTCAGCATTACACTGTCTCAGGTTTTTATTTTTTGAGAGTGCATTTTTGAGATTATACAGTTATACAAGCTATACTATCTTTTTATTGACAGTATACAGGATGGCATATCGGGGTCAGGATACAATATGAGATGAAGTAGAATCGCTTCTGTATTGCGATATTCTTTATTGCCAGCAGAGGCTGAGACCAAACCTAAGCCCATGATATGAATCAAAGTATGATTATTCAGTTTCTGTATTATTTCTTACTTCAATGCTACTGTTATATAGATCTAATGTAGGCCTACCTGAAAAAATTAAAAGCACTGTTTAATAGCAATTTTAATAGCAATTATAAATAAAAAAATAAATGAAAAAAAAAACTAATAAAAAACTATTAAAAAAACTAATTGTCACCTCATTTGTGGTCTATATAAAGCGAAAATGCAATGCTTGGGTCTGAATTCTTCATTATTATAATTCCACAGGCCCCTTTTCTACTCCTTTTCTGATGTGCGTCTGTGAGCAACTCGTTTTGGAGCAGCCTCTTTAAATAAGCGTGCTCGCACACTTTGTTCAGCCCGCTATGTGTATACATACACATACACTACTGGTCAAAAGTTTTAGATCGGTAAGATTTTTTATGTTTTTAAAAGAAGTCTCTTCTGCTCACCAAGGCTGCAATTATTTGATAAAAAAATACAAAAAACAGTAATATTGTGAAATATTATTACAATTTAAAACAGCGGTTTTCTATGTGAATATATAGTGAAGTGTAATTTATTCCTGTGATCAAAGCTGAATTTACAGCATCATTACTCCAGTCTTCAGTGTCACATGATCCTACAGAAATTATTATAATATGATGCTCAAGAAACATTTATGATTATTATCCATTTTGAAAACAGTTTTTTACATTTTTTTTTCAGGATTCTTTGACGAATAGAAAGTTCAAAAGAACAGCATTGATCTGAAATGGAAAGCTTTTGTAACATTAATCACTACCATTCAAAAGTTTGGGGTCTGTAAGAATTTATTTTTTTATTTTTGGGGGAAAGAAAATAGAAAATACTTTTATTCATCAAGGATGAGTTAAATTGATCAAAAGTTACAGTAAAGACATGTATAATGTTAGAAAAGATTATATTTTAAATAAATTCTGTTCTTTTGAACTTTTTTATTCATCATAGAATTTTGGGGAAAAAAATGGTACTCAACTGTTTTCAACATTGAAAATAATAATTTATGTTATCAGCATATTAGAAAGATTTCTGAAGGATCATGTGACACTGAAAACTGATGTGTAATCAACAGTAATGATGTTGAAAATTCAGCTTTCAAATTACATTTTAAATATATTAAAATAGAAAACAGTCATTTTAAATTGTCATAATATTTCACAATATTACTGTTTGTTTGTTTGTTTGTTTTTTTCCTCAAATAAAGCAGCCTTGGTGAGCAGAAGAAACTTCATTTAAAAACATACAAAATCTTACTGATCTAAAACTTTTGACCGGTAGTGTATGTTAGGGCTGGGCGATATGGCCCAAAAAAATTATCACGATAATTTTTTTTATATCAGTCGATATCGATAATTATCAAGATATATGTCAAATATTTATTTTTTTAAGTTTAAAGGCATATTTTTGCAACTAAGTGAAAGTTGTATAAACCAGAGTGTTAATTGTGTTTTTAAACTACTCTTTAAATTTATGTTCATTAACAAAAACAGTAACATCTGTTTTTTTTTTTTCTATGTAACAACCACATTTTTATTTGGTAAAAAGTAATATTCTGACTGTTTGAGTTGTATTCAAATTAACCATTGGTCATCCAGCATTTAGATCATGATAACCACAGATAAAACCAGGTATAGCCTATAACTTAGCTCCTCACTATCATGGCATAACTTTATGGTTTCTGTATTTTTTGTATGAAAAACAATAGCCTAACAGTTAAATACATTATTAAATACTGTACTTATATTCCATTAGTCATAATACATTGTCTACATTAATAATATTATACAATTCAATATGTATATCCCACATTTCATGGTGCAGTTAATATTACCAGGCTAACCTTACAGTAAATCCATGATAGGCTAAATCAGGGGTTCTCAACTGGTCCCACCCTGGGACCCACATTTTCCCATGGTCATTAAGTCGCGACCCACTTTTTTAGAATTCAACCAACAAAATTTATTTTTCAAAAATAACTGTTGAAAACACTCATATATCATCTTTACATACATGCATACCGGTATATTATCCCGTGCAACGTGCATTTCAGAGCATATTAATAAGTAACTGAACCCTGACAACCGCATGTTCAAAAGTTAATTAAATAAATAAGGCCAGATAACAAGATATTTTTACTCTATTCAGAAAAAATTATTAAGAAACTAAGGAGGAACATGACAGCTGCATGTACAAAAGTGAATAAAATCAATGTCAAAATCACTTAAAATAAATAAGCCCACAAAACAAGATATTTTCACTGCATTATGAGCAAATTATTAAGAGGACCATGAAAACTGCATGCACAAAAGTGAATAAAATCAAAGTCAAAATCACTCAAAATAAAGTTTTCACCTAATTTGTGAAAGTTAATGAGACAATTGGGGATGTGCTCTACTCTTGATAAGAGTTTCAAAGTCTGGGGTGACAGTAGACAGAGCTACTTCTCAGATCATGCTCAGTGTCCAACCTGTTTCTCTGCTTTGACTTGAGCTGGACCAAGGTAGAGAAGCCACTTTCACACAAATACGTTGTGCTGAATGGTAAGATTGTTTTGACTGCTAAAGTGGCGAGGGATGGATACTCAGTCATCACATCGCTGCACCAGAAGTGGGAAAGGCTTATCTCACCAAATCTCTTTTTCAGCGTCAGGTCACATGACAGGTCAACCAGCTGATGCTCTTCGTTGCTTGGCAACGTGATGTTTTCCACATTGATACCGAAGGGGTCGCGTATCCAGTCCGTGGTTGTTTGTTGCTCTGGGAAGTAGTCGTCAAACCGAGCTTGAAGTTTAGTAAGATGCGCCCTTAAAGTTTGTTTAAAGTTATTTTTGGCCGCACTGTCAAGCTGCTGTGCTTCATGGCAAGAGTTGGGAAACATGTCCAGTCTGTCTTTGGATAAATTATTTAGCCACAGTGAGATCTTTTTCTTGAATGCAGCAATTTTGTCTGACTGTTCAAATATATTGTGTCCTCTCCCTTGCATCGATACATTTAATGTGTTGAGGTGCTCAAAAATATCAGCAAGATATGCAACTCTTGCGAGCCACATTTCGTTGTCAAACAGTTCGGCATACGGGGAGTTAGTCTCTGAGAGGAATGTGGCGATTTCTGTTTTAAGTTCATAAAAGCGTGACAACACCTTGCCCCTCGACAGCCAGCGGACTTCTGAGTGATACAGCACCTGCATGTGCTCAGAGCCCAGGTCTTTACACAGATGTGAAAAGCAACGGCTACTTTTTGCACTCCGTTTTATGTGGTTCACCACTTTGATGACATTTGTTAAAGTTTCATCAAGTAAAGGTACCATATTCTTAGCCGCCAGCGCTTCTCGGTGCAAAAAGCAGTGGTTCCATGTCGCGTTTGGTGCCCTCTCTAGAATTCGCTTCACCACACCGGAATGTTTCCCGGTCATAGAGGCAGCTCCATCAGTGGTGATTCCACACAATATTCCCAGCTGAGGCCCAGTGAGCACAAATACAAGTCCAGGGTGTTAAAAATGTCCTCTGCTTTTGTAGTGGTAGGGAGGTCTCTGCTGCAGAGAAATTGTTCTTGAAAATCACCGTCCCACACATGCCTCACATAAACCAATAAAATGGCGCGGTTAGCGATATCTGTCGATTCGTCCATCTGTAAGGCGTAGTAAGGGCTTTCCTGGATGCTGGCTGTGGTCTGTTGTTTTATGTTAACAGACATGTCTTCAATCCGCCGAGCTACGGTATCATTGGAAAGTGTTATGGTTTTCAGTTTATCTGCCGCTGACTGATCCAGCACCTCTCTTACCATATCCATTGCAGCAAGTAAAATGAGCTCTTCAGCTACTGTGTGGGGTTTTTTGGCCTTTGCAATGCGATGAGCTACAAGGTAAGATGCCCGAAGAGCTTGTTCTTGTTTGGAGCAAGACGCTGTCAGACACTTTTGTGATGCCCTCAGCTCCTGGAGGTGTCTTTGAAAAAACTCCACCGGCTTGTCTCTCGATGCGGGATGTTTGGTTTCTAAATGGCGCTTCAGTTTGGACGGTTTCATGCTCTCATTGGCAAGCACTTCACTACAAAGCACACACTGCGGTTTCTGTCCCTTTTTATCCTCAATGTACGAAAAACCATGTTTTAAATAGTCTGGGTCATATTTCCGCTTCGCCATCTCGAATCTGAATGTCAAAACAACGTAAAGTCAGGATGTTACCGTGGCGACGGTTACCATGGCTACCATAGTAAACTTTTTTTTTTTTTTAAAAGACGCGCATAATTTTTTTTTTTTTTACCAGCTTACCGCGAACCCCTGGGCTAAATGGACTCAGTATCAATTCAGATTCTGACTGTATCGTTGCACGCAGTGTTTCTCCTTTTTGTCAGCGGTGTTTCATCTGCCTTTAAACTGGTTTAAACTTGACATTTGTGTTCTTCGCTGAACTCAAGTGCTTTTCACTGGATCTCGTGAGCAAAACGATCAGAGGCGCGTCTGCGTGAGCTCGCGCTCCGCTCAATGCACTGCCATTTGGACTTTGACCCGAGCAGATAAACGTTCCGTGTGGCGCACGCGGTTTAAATGAGTTTCGTTCTGCTTTTGACGCATAAACATTATCGAACATTTATCGACCTCTTGATATCATTTTATCGAGGAAAATTATATCGCGATAATTATCGTTATCGTTTTATCGCCCAGCCCTAGTGTATGTGTATGTACGCCTTTTGTGTAGAAAATGTGCCCACAATCCAGTGTTAAACACACACACAAAAGCACCACACTCCCCGTGTCTCTGTCAGAGCCCACTCACATAAAGCGGACATAGCCCTCTCGAGTGTCAGATTTCATAAGTGCGCCCACGAGCCCGAGCGTGCGCCCCCCCTCTGCCCGCTCTGTTACACGGCCCATAAACTCCTCTCTGCATGCAAGTCCCGTAACTACAAGCACTGTAAGCGCGCTCACACACACTGTTCTGCCCGCTATGTGCATCAAGGTGATGTGGCCATTCACCCGCTAGCGTTACGCTTCAAAGTGTGGGAAGCAATTCCGGGGATCTCCCCGTAGGTGTTAAACACTATAAAGCTTGGCTATCTTCTACAGTTCTGTCGCCGCCCTCCCCGTTTCCGTGCACGGCTCAAAACTACTGTGAATGCCGAAGCAGCCGGTCTACTTCGTTCAGAGGTAGCAAAACTATTGTGCAAAAGGGCCATAGAGAGAGTTCCGCCTGCTCTGAGCTAGGGCTGGGCGATATATCGATATAAAAAATATATCGATATATTTTTAAATGCGATATGGAATTGGACCATATCGCATATATCGATATAGTTCAAATATGCGCTGTAATCCTTGCTCCAAGCAAGCTGCTGACCGGAGCCCACAGCACTGCTCCCCGCGCGTGAAACTGTGTGCTGCAGAAGCCCCAGCCGCAAGCCATCGATAACCCGGAACGGTGTTTCCTACAGTCTTTCTCCCGCGGCCGCCACACCAAACATCATCCGGCCGCGGCTGCAGCAGCTTCTCAGTGAAGTCCGGTATTGTGCACGCACTATTGTGTTGTTAGCCCCGTAAAGGCATAACAAATGTAAACCACCATAAAGTTTTCGCACTATTCCAAGCCTTCTAAAGTCGTTCAATAGCATAATGTGAGGTAAAAATGAATATATAGTCATGAATATATAGTTAAGTTAATGAAAACTGGTCTCTCCTCCATCATTCTCCATTCAGCAGCATTCAAACAGCGCATCACGTTCTGTTACGACAGTAACACGACCAAACTCTCTTCAAGTTCCCATTATTATACTTTATTTGTGATACATTTATATGGTTTTCATAAAATTACTTTCTTACTGGAGTTTATAACGCTTTCTAAATCATATTACTTTCTCCTGGGTGTCTGTTATTACAGCGCTGGACTAGAGAGCACGCGTACTGTAACTTAAATTTAAAACTGTTAAAAGAAAAGGATCAATAAAATGTTGCATAGATATAATAAGCATCAAATATCTCTATACTTTGTGCTTAAACTTTTAAATGTGAAGCGCTGCGCCTGTACACTGTGACTTCGCGTTGCTTCAAGTGCTTCATTTTGCGCACGGGATGCGCATAATCGATTTGCCGCTCTAAATTAGGGCCTTTCATACTATAATATTTAGACAGGTTTAGCCTAAACACCGGGGGCAAGGGAGTGTGGTCATGGGAATATCCCTGCCACCACAGCGGGAAAAGATCTAGAGGAAACACTGTGAAAAAGCTCACTGCAAATTAATTTTCACACACCCACCTTATGGAGCTTTGATAAAAAAAATAAAATAAAAAGGTACTCCTGTTGTTATACTGTATTTATGTTTACATTTTCTTGTTAATTGAACAGCTGAGCATTTAATTGTGAACCAGGTGAAGAAGCCTTTTTATTATTTATTAATTTTTCACCTGATTTTTCACCTGTTCACTGAAATTTTTCATTTGATTTTTCACCTGTTCACTGAAATAGCTTGTTTCTATAAAACTAGGCTACTTGTGACTCATATTTGGCTTTGACTGAACATTTGCTCTCACTTTGCGGAAATATCGCGATATATATCGTATATCGATATTCAGAAAAATATATCGGGATATGACTTTTGGTCCATATCGCCCAGCCCTACTCTGAGCTAGGTGGGGTTTTATGGACGTTATTTTCTTGTCCCCAAGAAAGACTGCAGCCTCAGACCAATTTTAGATCTCATGAAGAGACCGTTCAAAATGCTTACAAAAAAAAAAAAAAACTCGTGCATGTGCGTCAGGGGGACTGGTTCATTTCTCTAGATCTGAAAGATGCCTATTTTCAGATTCAGATAAATCCCCGTCACAGGCCATCAATACACCGTCCTTCCTTTCGGCCTATCCTTAGCACCCCGTACGTTCACAAAGTGCATGGATGCGGCGCTCGCCCCCCTGCGGAGTCAGGGGCTGTGAATAACTATCTGGACGACTGGCTGATTTTGGCACAATCACAGACGGAACTTCTGTCTCATCGGACAGTTCTCCTCGATCATCTGAACAAATTGGGCCTTTCTGTCAATTGGAAAAAGTGCTCACTACAGTCCAGTCAAGCGATTTCCTTCCTAGGAATAGATCTAGACTCTGTGGCTATGACAGCTCTCTTATCTGCACAGCATGCGCGCCGTGTGCAGCGACTAGCCGCGTCTTTTCAGATGAACACCCTCACGCCTCTGAAGACTTTCCAGAAGGTGCTGGGTTACATAGCCTCAGCCTCCGCAGCACTCCAGCTGGGTCTACTGCGCATGCGCCCGCTTCAGCTCTGGCTAAACACCCATGCAACTAGCCGGGCATGGGCCACAGGCGTGTAACACAGACCTGTATTACAGCTCTGCAGCCATGAACAGAGGCAGCATGGTTTCAGCGGGGCGTGACTATGGGGGTGGTTTCTCGCCGAAAGGTCATCTCGACAGACGCGTCCAACACGGGTTGGGGCGCAGTCTGCGAGGGATCGCCGGCTTTTGGCCTCTGGTCAGCTCAAGAGAAATCCCTCCACATAAATTGTCTGGAAATGATAGCGGTCGAAATCGCTCTCGTGCGCTTCCTCCCGCCCTCATTCAGGGTCACCACGTCTTGATCCGCTCAGACAATACAGCCGTGGTTTCCTACATAAACCGTCAGGGGGAGTCAGGTACCAGAATATCTTTCATCTGACAGAACGCATACTAACTTGGTCCCTCCTGCCATCTGCGCTCGCTGAGAGCGACGCATGTGCCCGGCCATCTGAACGACGGTCCAGACAGAATGTCCAGGAACATCATCCCCCCAGGGGAATGGTCCCTGCACCCCCAAACGGTACAGACATTGAGGCGATTATTCGGCAGAGCATAGATAGATCTCTTCACGTCAGAAGAGAATGCCCGATATTTTTCTCGAAGAACGAGGACGCGCTAGCCCAGAGCTGACCCAGCTGCCCGCTTTATGCATTCCCTCAGGTCTCGCTATTACCATAAAACAGAGGATCAGGGAGGCACGCCACTCTGTGCTCCTCATAGCCCCACACTGGGAGAATCAGACTTGGTTTCCGGAGCTCACTCAGCTGTCACAGACAGCCCCATGTTTTTCAACTTCTTTTCTCTTGATACCACAATTGTTTGATTTACATTAATCAAACAGACAGCCTATATATTACTTATTAGGGATGGGACCGGTTTCACTATAAACCACAATAAAATGTACTGATGTTTAGTATTATCGTTTAAAATATAATTATCATTAATCATTTTACGTCACTCATTGTTTACACAGAGATTTCACAGAAGATCTAAACATATTTAGATATACAGGAGATTGCAATGGAAGACGATTTCGATATACCAAACAATATACCATGGTAAAAAATGGGCACAAATTGTTATTATGAGTTGAAATATTTTATCTCACTCACTTGAAATAAATGTTAAGCTTCTGTGAAGAAAATTCTGCAGCAAGTGGCTTTGAGCCTAAGACGAACAAACGGGTTCAATTAAGAGTGACATTTAAGATGCCAGCAGTCATATCACCCTTTATCCCAAGACTGGTTGCCCACTGAAGCTAAGCAGGGCTGAGCCTGGTTAGTACCTGGATGGGAGACCTTCTGAGAAGGCCAGGTTGCTGCTGCAAGAGGTGTTAGTGAGGCCAGCAGGGGGTACTCACCCTGTGGTCCGTGTGGGTCCTAACGCCTCAGTAAAGTGATGGGGACACTATACTGTCAAAGAGCACCGTCCTTCGGATGAGACGTTAAACTGAGGTCCTGACTCTCTGTGGTCATTAAAAATCACAGGACGTCTTTCGAAAGAGTAGGGGTGTAACCCCGGCATCCTGGCCAAATTTGCCATGGATGCCATGATGGACAGTGGCCTCTGTCCATCATGGCCTCCTAATCATCCCCATATACCAATTGGCTTCATCACTGTCTCCTCTCCACCAGTAAGCTGGTGTGTGGTGGGCGTTCTGGCGCACTATGGCAGCCGTCGCATCATCCAGGTGGATGCTGCACACTGGTGGTGGTTGAGGAGATCCCCCCCTCTATGTCAAGCACTTTGAGTGTCCAGAAAAGTGCTATATATATATGTAATGAATTATTATTATTGTTATTAAGAGATAATAATGCAACTTTATATATTTATTGTACACTTATATATATATATATATATATATATATATATTAGGGATGGGACGAAATATCGTTTGACGAAATATCGCGATACAAAACGTGACGAAACGCATCGAGGTCGAAAAAAATGTATCGCGAAATAAAGATAGATGCATGATTTGCGTAGTATATAAATAATTTAGTGTATTATATATATGTGTGTATGTATATGGGGCAGAGATAAAGTCTATGGTGGCAGAAAGCAGGATAAAACTAAATGGAAAAAAAATTATATCCGGAACTGCGGAACGTCATCACTTCGAGACAACGCATGTTGCAACAACAACAACACTGCAGTCTGCAGCGCGCTGACCAATATCAGCATTAGCACCAACTTCCTTGCCCCCAAACAGCCGACCATGGAGTCAAATGAGGTCGAAATTGAGGACGCTCCGCCTGGATACAAGTCATATGTCTGGCAGTATTTTGGCTTTCTCATTAAAAAAGACAAAGACGGCAATAGAGTAACTGACAAGACTAAGACTGTGTGTAAGCTATGCAATGCTGTCATTCCGTACACCACATCCAACACAACAAACATGAACCACCACCTTCAACGTCACCATAAAAATGTGAAGACGGCCCCGGAGAAAACGAGCCTACCGAAGGGACAGCTGACCATGAAACAAGCGCTGACACCAACTCTACCTCCGTCAAGTCCGCGTGCGAAACAGATAACCAGGCTCATTGGCGAATTCATAGCGGACTATATGGCTCCATTTAACATGGTAGAGAACAGAAAATTCATCAAAATGTTCAATGTGCTGGAGCCTAAGTTTAAGATGCCATGTCGAGGACATTTTTCGGAGAAGGTAATCCCGGAAATTTACAATGAAACCAAACAAAGCGTGAAAGAGTATCTAAAAAATGCCGACTGTGTTGCCCTGACCACCGACAGCTGGACCTCGCGTGCAACACAGAGTTATGTTACCATCACGGCAGAAGTCATCAACGAGAAATGGGAGAGAAAAAGCTTTGTGTTGCAAACTCGTGAGCTGAGTGAAAGTCACACTGGTGTTAACATAGCTCACGTGTTGAGAAATGCACTGAGTGAGTGGGAGCTAACAAGGCCACAAACAACCATTGCTTGTGTTACAGACAACGCTAGCAATATGGACATTGCTGTGAGAGAGAGCGGTCTCCACCCTCACATCAAGTGCTTAGCGCATGTTGTGAATCTGGCAAGTAAGCGAGGCTTGGCTGTATCCCGCGTCGCGCGCCTTCTTGGTCGTGTGCGAAGAATAGTTACATTCTTTCACAAGAGCACCACGGCCACCGCCGTCCTGACCAACAAGCAAACCCAGTTAGAGCTGCCTCGGCATAAACTCATTACCGATGTCCAGACCAGGTGGAATAGCACATACGATATGCTGGCGCGCTACCTGGAGCAACAAGCAGCTGTCTCAGCAGCGCTGAGCTGCCCGGGAATCCGAAGGAATGCGAGAGAAATTGACACTCTGGATAACACTGATATATCAGACGTCGAGGACATAGTGAAGCTGCTTAAGCAACTGAAGACAGCCACAACAGTTGTCTGTGATGAAAAAGAGCCCACTGTTTCACTAATAATGCCACTCAAGTTCATGATCGAGCAAAGCATGTCACCAGACGAAAATGACACACAGACCATCGCCAACATGAAAAGCGCTATTCTACTCGACATCTCGGACCGGTACTCTGGGGACTGTAATGACATGCTGCAGGAGTGCACGGCGCTTGACCCACGTTTCCGAAGCCTGTCCCATCTGAATGATGAACAACGCGAGTCCGTCTATGCCCGAATACGTGAAAAAGCTTCAGCACTTCATGAGCAGCGCAACCAGGTAGGCTAACGCGCGTGTAACTCTGTATGTGTAGGCCAGAGCCCAAAAACTTATTTCTCATGTTGTTGTTTTTTTTATTAGTCGATGAGAGAGAGAGAGAGAGAGAGAGAGAGAGAGAGTGAGTGTGTCTGTGAGTCTGTGATAGAGGGAGGGAGTGAAGGATTGAAAGACAGAAATGTGTGAGCTAGTTGTATTTTATTTTTTTCAGACCAGTGATATAGATGAAAGAACCACTAGGGCCAGTGCTTCAACATCAGGGGCAGCAGCAGAGCAGGCCAGGGTCATGGTTGAGGCAGCTCAGGGAGCAGAGCAGAGCCAGGAAGAGCCAGTGGAAGGAGAAAGGCAGATGCAGGACGTGACACAGCCTCCCCCACCAAAAAAGACAGCGTTAGAAGATCTCCTTGGGAGCTCCTACACTACTGTTGTTGAGACAGTGCAGTCCAGCAGAGGGATTGAAATGGAGATTCTCTCCTACAGAAATGGGATTCCTATCCCACTCAACAGTAGTCCACTTGAGTGGTGGAAAGTTAATGCATATGCTTACCCCATACTTGCCCCCCTTGCAAAAGCCTACCTTTGCATTCCTGCTACATCAGTGCCCAGTGAGCGCATCTTTTCCACAGCAGGAGACATTGTGTCTGCTCAAAGATCACTGATTACACCAGAACATGTTGATATGTTAGTTTTTTTGAAGAAGAACCAGTCCTAAGATAACTTAACCTACTGTAGGATTAGAGCAGCACTAAGGGAGTGTTCTTGTTTGTGTTTGGCCAGTTATGCCTTGTGTTTCCCTGTGTGCAGCTGAAACAAAAATAAAAAAAAGTTGTTGTTATACAGTAATATTTTTTTCTCTTTTTTTCCTTTTTTGATATCGTATCGTGACGTATCGTATCGTGACCCTGACATATCGAGGTGCATCGTATCGTGAGTTTAAGTGTATCGTCCCATCCCTAATATATATATATATATATATATATATTTTTTTTTTACCTCATAATTAAGGCTCAATCCCAATTCACCCCTTGGCCCTATCCCTTGGCCCTTCCCCTCCGTTTTGCACGTTCACGTCTAGGGGTAGGCTGTCCCGATTCTTGTTGAGATCGAGGGGTAGGGAGAAGGGGTAGGGCTACATAGCCCTCGAAACAGAGATTTTTCAGAGGCACACTTCAAACGGAGGGCTACGAGAAAGTTCACAGATTCATTGCAAATCACCAGTGAGATGGCTTCGCAAACGGTTAAACATTTAAATTTAGCGACAGATGATTCCACCACGCACTTTACTCTTATAATAACACTACAATCGTTTAAATTAAGAAATGGTATAATAAATTACCTTTCCGATCAGAAAAAAACATATATTTCGAGGAGGGATGTTATAATCAACATGTTTCAAAATTAAGAACAGCTGTGCTGATTGTCAGTTGTTATGGAAATCCTGTAAAAACTCTATAACGGCAGAGCCATCGCCGACGACTGATAATGTATCGGGTTCATGAAGGGTTGTTCCATTTCGTAGGGGAATATTTCAACCCCTTGGCCATTGTAACTCTGTTTTAAGGGCCAAGGGGCACACTCGAAAACAAGGGGTGAATTGGGATTCAGCCTAAATTACAGGGACATATTGATTTGAGATTAATGTTTTAAATCTTAATGTTACCTGTTAAATCCATTTTGTATATCATACAAAACTCATCCAGACAAGATCACAACAATATTATCAAAACCTGTAAATAATATATCATCTCTGATTTCATTTCAATACAATCAAGACGGCAAGAGAGCGCATGATACATGGATGTGCTGTTAATGTGTTGCTATTGATGACAATCATTATAAGGAAATGCCACAGAATAGAATCTTGCTTTAAAAAGTGGGTAACGCTTCCTTTTACAGTACAGTACTTACAGTATACTTACAGTGTACTTACCTAGAAAGTACTGGCTAATATAAGGTAAGTACATGGAACAGGGGTAGGTGTAGGGGTAGGTTCAGGGTTAGTACTAGTTATTACCCAGTAATTGTAGTTACTAAAATAAGTACATAATATTTACATGGGTAACTGGACTGTAAAAGGAAGCGTTACCAAAGAGTACATAGAGCTGCTTGTTAGGGCCCGAGCACAGATGGTGAGAGGACCCTATTGTTTTTGCTCTGTTTATTCTTATTCTTCTCTTAAAATAATTACTTTTTAGAGGGCCTAAACATGCTCGAAAACTCATGAAACTTTGCACACGCTTCAGAAGTGGTGAAAATTTATGTGTGATATGGTTTTCAAAATTTGGGGGGGGGGGGGGGGGGGCATTCTTTAAATGATTGCACCCCAATTTTTGCCCTGGCTCTACATTTCACGTACATGTATAAAATTTGGTACATACATGTAATGACACAATACCTACAAAAAAGTCTCTTGGAGCATAGCCCTAAACACAATAGAAAGTCAGCTATTTTGAACTTCCTCCTAGATTTTGTGCATTTTTCACAATTTCCAGATGTTGTACTTTAACAAACTCCTCCTACAGTTTGATCTGATCCTCTTTAAATTTGGTGAGTGTAATCTTAAGGCCTTTGCAACATTAAATTGCGACGATATTAAGTTTTCGTCGAAGGGTGTGCCCTTGGCGGACTGACAAATGTACACCCAATTTCAGCCTTTTGGTGATTTGTGAATGAATATGTCATACAGTTAAATATTGCCTGCAGTTTTGATGTTGCTAGGCAACCACAGACAGCCTGCAGTAACTAAGGCATACAATGTCCGATCTGCTCCAAACTTCACATGTTTGATAAGAGTCCTGTCCTGAACACATGACCATGCTCATATTTGTTTATAGCAATAGTGCCACCTGCTCGTAGCAGGAAGTGTGCAAATACAAATCCTTTGACATAGTCCTTCTATATTTATTATAAATTATTTTCCAAAAACTGATGGTTTGTCTTAAAAAAAAAACCAAAAGACAAAAACAAGAGAATATGCAACATATGATCAGGGACTCATACTATAAATGACTATAAATTAAATAAGTGCAAATGCATGAAATATATAAAAGCCAAACAAAATAAATAGTAAAATAATAATTTAAAGATAACATACAAATACCAGTCCTTAAATACAACAATGTTAAAAAAGCATTCAAATCATATATCGTGAGACATGGTCAGACATGATTTTGGCCACTGAATTAAGATATGTTTTGTAGAAAGCCTTTCTTTAAAGTGAATTTCGTTTTGTATTAATTGTATCCTAATTTTAATATTTTTTTGATCAACCAATTGCCTGGATTTAATACATAAGAAGCAAATAGACAATATAACATGAAATGGAGGCGCAGGCCTGTTCCCTTGTATGTGAACTGGAGTGCATCTCATCATAAATTAACCGAAACTCACAGACATGAGAAACATATCTATAATGTTGGAATCACACGTTAGTGTCACGTGTCTGTGATGCAACGGCGTTGGAATCACATGTAAGTGTCTCGCGTCTGTGGTGCGACGTACACCTTCTCACACGTTTAAGTACACGACTTTCGCCTTCGGAAGGTTATCTGTGGCACTATCCACTCGCCATATACAGGTTGACTGGAACGCAACATAACTCAGGCATACAATGCTCGATCTGCCCCAAACTTCACAAGTTTGATAAGAGTCCTGTCCTAAACACATGACCATGCTCATATTTGGTTATAGGAATAGCGCCACTTGCTGGTAGCAGGAAGTGTGGCAAATACAAATGCTTTGACATAGTCCTCCTATATTTATTATCATTACTGCCCACCATGCTCTGTCTTCCTAAAACCACCGGGTGGCGGCGGCACGGGTGCGAGGGCCCTTTCCATAGCTGCTTGCAGCTTTAATTTTATTTGTTGTTTGTAGATTTATTAAATATAAAACTTTTAAAAATGTTTTCAGTGTGGGCATTGTTTTTGAACACTTTCATCTCGTTTTAACAAAACCATGATATATATTGATAATCACGATAATTAAGGTCACTATAATGGTGATATGAAATTTCATACCGTCCCATCCCTATTCCTTATTAATATATATATATATATATATATATATATATATATATATATATATATATATATATATATATATCAGGGGTCGGGAACCTATGGCTCGCAAGCCATATATGGCTCTTTTCAGGATTTTATATGGCTCTCCCAATTTTCAAATGCTGACTGAAAAAGTCTCTCAAAAAGTAAAATATTAAGAGACAATTTGAGATGCACCATGCAGCACTTGTTAATCCCTTGTTTATGATGCCCGTTTCTCAATTTGTGTGGTGTCATAACACCTGACAAGAAGCACGCGCCACAGAAGTAGGCCTATCGCACACCGGACGAGAAGGCGCGCCGCGTCTATGAAAGAGGTATCGCACACCGGACACGCACTTTCTCAGTTTATGGCCGGCAATATTGTTTATGTTTAAGGGCATTATGGAATTAAGATAATGTCTGTACTATGTTATAACTGTACTGTACAATTAAATACAATCGTTGCTAAGTCTGCAGAACACTTACACCTCAGCAATTCTCATTTAAGCAGCTGATTTCTGAAAATGAATGTAAAAGTAAATATAAATTGCAGCACACAGTGAAGTCAGTATGTAGCCTACATTAACGACGGTTTGAGACAAATAAAAGTAAATTATATATAAAACTATGTAAATGGCGCTCTGCCGTTGCTGGGCGCCGCGGACAGACACTGAATGTGCCGCCGGTCACCGGTGTACACTCCTGGTCTAGGAGTCATAGAGAATGTGACGGGGCGCATAGCTATCGTCACGGCAACGATACGCTGCCTATTCTAGGACACAAAGTCTGTGTGTAAATGTGATCCATATGTTTGTTTAGCACGTTAAGGTTTTTTGTTCATCTGTATTCTGTCACAAATCAGCGGTTAATCTAGCTTTTCACAACAAAATATCATATCCCGCAGCTGTTCGTGTGCACACTTTTAACAGCTAACACTGCGGGGATTTAAATGCTATAGCTACTTTCATCAATGCATATCTCGCCGTTTTCAAGAAAATTATGTCATTTACAACACAGTTATTTTCAGTTGCAATAATCACACAATACATGTTTTCAATAGGTATCTGTTTATTTAGTTTAAGAGAAACATTGCTTCCACATACCATCTTTGTTGTACTCATGTCTCCGGTGTGTTTGAGTAAAGGAAAATGTGCCGCTATTGTGGGGTTTAAATGACGCTATGACTTCCGGGTCAAAACAAAAATGACGCGGAGGTTGAGTATTTAATTCGTAGCTGTTAAATGTGATTTTTTACTGGTCAAATGTCAGCTGAATTTGTTGAAATATTATTCTGTGGTTTTTCTAGATTTATAGAGGTTGTATTTCATGCTGTTTTTAAGCATTAATGTCATTGTCATCTGAACCACCCCTGTATTCTAATCATAAGTTGGTATGTTCCAATTCCATGGGTGAACTCAGGTCTATAAAGGCTAGTATTTTCATTCTGTTGGGAGCTTGGGGGGGTGAAAGGACATAAGTCAGTCCTTGCTCTTTTGACTTGTGTTAAGGTCAATGTTTGAACTGTTGTAATTTTTTTTTGTTTGTTTTTTTTGACTCTCATGTCAATTTATTTTGTTTATTGAAAAGTGTTTCTTTTTCGTTAAGTTTTTTTTATGCCTTTCATTGGCCTTAATTGTGGAAAAATAAAAACCCCATCTATGCAAACGCATCTATCTTCTCCTGAGTATTACCTCTGCTCATGGCCATTCAGTCACGTCTACCCTTAACAATTGGTGGCAGCGGTTTCCGGGTAAACAGTGTCTGAGCAGCACTCGGGGAGTTAAGATGGACAAGCAAGGCAGTAGTGCAGCACCCCCTGGAGGTGGATCAGCTATGAGTACTAGGCCAAAATCTACTGTGTCATCCAATCATCCTACGCCGGTGGAGGAAGACAGGACTGACCGCTTGGAGAGGATTGTGAGAACTATGGCGGAATCTCAGCGGCATCAGCAGGACCAGTTGGAAGCAGAGGCACTTCGGCAAGAACGGAGATGGAAGGGTATGGAGCACCAATTCAAGCAACTGCAGCAACTAGTAAGAGGCGACACAATATTAACACAGTCGATGGGGCAACCACTTGCCGAACGGCAGCAGATGTACCCATCCAGTTCACGCCCTACAACAGCCTTTGATCCACTTAATATGCCATTTCTGGATGTACCAACTCCTCAGCCACATCCAGATCAGCACCCAGTACCAGGGATGCAGAGCTCCCTTAACTCGACAGCTCTCGGCCTGGCAACACCGATGAACCTCCAACGGGGGTGGAAACCCCCTAGGATGTCTGCATATGAAGAGGACGAAGATATTGAACATTATTTGACCACCTTCGAAAGACTCGCAGCGGCAAGTCAATGGCCCCATGAGACTTGGGTATTGTACCTAGTGCCCTTGTTGAATGGAAAGGCCAGAGCTGCCTATGTTGCCATGTGTGTTGAAGACAGCCAGGACTATATGAAAGTAAAGCAAGCCATTCTCAACAAGTTCAACATCAGTGCTGAGACTTACCGCCAGCGTTTCCGCTCCAAGTCTATCAAGGAGGGGGAGACGGCGAAAGAACTTCAAGCCCGGTTAAAAGACCTGATGGAGAAGTGGCTGGTTCCAGAGACCCAAACCAGGGAACAGGTGTGTGACCAAATTGTGTTGGAACAATTTCTGGACATGCTGTACCCGGAGTTGCAAGTATGGGTGAGGGAGCGCACCCCGGGGTCGTCAGCTCAAGCAGCAGAGCTGGTAGAGACCTTTATGGCGGCCAGACAAACCAGAAGAGGCTATCATCTGGGTCCACAACAACAGGACTGGAGAAGACCTTACCAAGCAGCCCAGAGAGAGCCAGAGAAGACAGTTCCTGGTAGGTCTGCGGGTGGTAACAGTCGTGTGTGGTTAGACCATCTGATAGCCCCAATGTTAGCCCCACGCCAGCTGTAACACGTAGAGTACCTATATGTCACGGTTGTGGTCAGCAAGGTCACATTAGGCCCAATTGTACAATGAAGAAAGTGTCTGATTCTAGACTATGTTACCTACCTGGCCCTAGCAAACACTTACCTTGTGTTTCTTCTGATGTTACTGTCCCTGTGAAGATAAATGGAAAGATTGTACAGGCTTTAGTTGACTCAGGAAGTAGTCAGTCTTTCGTTCTTCAATCTTGTTTGAGGTCCGATTTCAAGCCCGTGGGTAAAGTGAGGGTCCGTTGTGTGCATGGAGATGAGACAGAGCACCAGACCAGTGAGGTTCTCATAGAGATTGATGGCCAAAAATATTTGCTAACTGTAGGGATTTTGGATAAATGCCCTTACCCAGTGATTTTAGGCCAGGATGTGCCAGTGCTTACAGATCTAATGCAAAATGTTAACACAGTCAGTGCTTATGTTACAACTAGAGCACAGGCCAAGACCAAAATGGACACCAACGTGTGGTCAGAGTTACCATTTGAGAATTGTTCTAGTGATAAACCCAAAAAGTCCAAGGCAGAGAAGCGTAGAGCAAAGGTGGCAGGTACATTGGTGCAGGAAAGTCTGTCCTTTCCTCAGCTAGAGGACATTGAAGCCTTTGTAGATTTCGAAAAGCTTCAACAAGAAGACCCCACACTTAGCTCTTGCTTTTCTTCTGTTAAGACTGATGATGAGGCTAGGGATGCAATGAGGGAAGGTGACTGGTGTTTTGTGGTCAAAAATGGGAAACTGTATCGGGTGAGTACAGATACAGAGCAGTTAGTGGTTCCTAAGACTTTGAGAGACAAAGTGTTACACTTAGGTCACAGTATTCCATGGTCAGGACATCTTGGCAGGGAAAAGACGGAGAAGAGAATCCTGCAAAGATTTTATTGGCCAGGTGTTAACAGGGACATAGCAGAGTACTCTAGGTCTTGTCCGGAGTGCCAGTTGTCTACTCACTCCAAAAGAGGTTTAAAAGCCCCCCTCATCAGTCTCCCAATTATTGATACGCCTTTTAGTCGAATCGCTATGGATGTTGTAGGTCCCTTGGAGAGGAGTAGGGCAGGGCACCGTTATATCTTGGTCATTTGCGATTACGCAACACGTTACCCTGAAGCATTCCCTCTCAGAAATACAAAAGCACGACAAGTGGCCAATAGCTTGATTCAACTTTTCTCCCGTGTTGGGGTCCCCAAAGAAATCTTAACTGATCAGGGAACTAATTTCACCAGCAAGATACTGAGACAGGTGTATTCCCTGTTAGGAATTCGGGGCATCAAAACCACACCCTACCACCCGCAGACCGATGGTATGGTTGAGAGATTCAATCAGACCCTGAAGTCAATGTTGCGGAAGTTTGTGTCAGAATCAGGAGCTGACTGGGACCAGTGGCTTCCATACTTATTGTTTGCCTACAGAGAGGTACCGCAGGCATCCACCGGGTTCTCCCCTTTTGAACTCTTGTTTGGGCGGGAAGTGAGAGGCCCACTGGACATTCTCCGAGAGAGTTGGGAGGGGGACGCTCCTCATCAGCCAACCAACATTGTGAGTTATGTCCTGAAAATGCGAGAGAAGCTGGACCAGCTGAGTTCCAGGGCACACCAACATCTGGCTCAAGCTCAAACGAGGCAGAAAACGTGGTATGATCGGACAGCACGTAGTCGCACTTTTGTGTCCGGACAGAAAGTGCTGCTGCTGTTGCCTTCATCAGAAAGCAGTTTACTGGCAAAATGGCAAGGCCCTTTCAAGGTACTTCGCAAGGTCAGTGAGGTTAACTATGAAATCTCAATGCCAGACAGACGTCGATCTAAACAGATCTTCCACGTGAACCTCTTAAAACAATGGATTGATCGACCATCTTCTGTACAAGACCAACTGTGGGCACAGACTGTGGAAGAGGAAGAAGAGCCGTTGGAGCAGTACTTTCCTACTGTGGGCGGTGAGTCAACCTATCCCTCCGTTACCCATTTGACAAATGAACAGCAGGAGGACCTAAAGAAAATTATCCCAAGAGGACTGTTCCGGGAGCAGCCAGGGCGAACTGACGTCCTCACCCATGACATCCGGCTCACTTCTCCAGGTCCTATCCGGCAGACCACCACCAGAGTTCCAGCGCGACTGATCCCCGCACTGAAGCAGGAAGTGGCGGTGATGCTGGAAATGGGGGTGATTGAAACTTCACACAGCGAGTGGTGCAGTCCCGTGGTCCTAGTGCCAAAAAAGGATGGGGGGCTACGCTTCTGTGTAGACTTTTCAAAGCTGAATAGCATCTCAGCTTTTGATCCATATCCCATGCCTCGTGTAGACGAGTTGGTGGAGTGCCTGGGAAAGGCTGAGTTCCTTAGCACCTTGGACTTGTGTAAAGGGTATTGGCAAGTGCCACTCAATGCTCAAGCACGAGAACTGACCGCCTTCAAAGCTCCATCGGGATTGTTCCAGTTTAAGGTCATGCCCTTTGGCCTTCATGGAGCAGCAGCAACATTCCAGCGTCTCATGGATGAAGTGCTGAGGGGTGCTGAGGACTATGCCGCTGCTTACATTGATGATGTCATCATTCACAGTTCGTCATGGGAAGAGCATCTTCAACACCTTAGTGATGTCTTCCGAAGGATTCGGCAGGCAGGGTTGGTAGTAAATGCCAGCAAATGTCAGCTTGCCAGGTCTGAAGTGTGCTACTTGGGATATGTCCTGGGTGGTGGTACTATACGTCCTCAGGTCAGCAAGGTGGAAGCCATACGCAACTCCCAGCCGCCTACAACCAAGAAGGGAGTTAGATCTTTTCTGGGGTTGGTCGGTTGGTACCGGCGCTTTATTTCCAACTTTTCAAGCCGAGCAGCCCCCTTGACAGATCTCACTCGTAAGACCAGCCCCAATAAAGTGGTTTGGACTGCAGAGTGTCAGGCAGCTTTCCACGACCTCAAGGAGAGCATGTGCCACGAACCAGTGTTGCAGAGTCCTGACTTTTCCTTACCCTTCACGGTGCAAACGGACGCTTCTGGCATCGGTTTGGGAGCAGTGTTGCTGCAGGGTGAGGGGGAGGACAAAAGACCTATACAGTTTGTGAGCCGCAAACTTTTCCCTCGCGAGACTCGGTACTCCACCATAGAAAAGGAGTGTCTGGCCATCAAGTGGGCGCTGGACACTTTAAGATATTACCTTGTTGGCAAAGAGTTTGTCTTGGAGACAGACCACAGGCCCTTGCAATGGCTACATCGTATGCGTGACTTTAATTCCAGAATCACCCGATGGCACCTGTCCTTGCAGCCATACAGGTTTACTGTGAGGTATAGATCGGGAAAGGACAATGTTATTGCTGACTTTCTTTCACGTCAGGAGATGGACCTAGACGGTCTCTCTTAAGGGGGGGGGTGTGTGACGGGGCGCATAGCTATCGTCACGGCAACGATACGCTGCCTATTCTAGGACACAAAGTCTGTGTGTAAATGTGATCCATATGTTTGTTTAGCACGTTAAGGTTTTTTGTTCATCTGTATTCTGTCACAAATCAGCGGTTAATCTAGCTTTTCACAACAAAATATCATATCCCGCAGCTGTTCGTGTGCACACTTTTAATAGCTAACACTGCGGGGATTTAAATGCTATAGCTACTTTCATCAATGCATATCTCGCCGTTTTCAAGAAAATTATGTCATTTACAACACAGTTATTTTCAGTTGCAATAATCACACAATACATGTTTTCAATAGGTATCTGTTTATTTAGTTTAAGAGAAACATTGCTTCCACATACCATCTTTGTTGTACTCACGTCTCCGGTGTGTTTGAGTAAAGGAAAATGTGCCGCTATTGTGGGGTTTAAATGACGCTATGACTTCCGGGTCAAAACAAAAATGACGCGGAGGTTGAGTATTTAATTCGTAGCTGTTAAATGTGATTTTTTACTGGTCAAATGTCAGCTGAATTTGTTGAAATATTATTCTGTGGTTTTTCTAGATTTATAGAGGTTGTATTTCATGCTGTTTTTAAGCATTAATGTCATTGTCATCTGAACCACCCCTGTATTCTAATCATAAGTTGGTATGTTCCAATTCCATGGGTGAACTCAGGTCTATAAAGGCTAGTATTTTCATTCTGTTGGGAGCTTGGGGGGTGAAAGGACATAAGTCAGTCCTTGCTCTTTTGACTTGTGTTAAGGTCAATGTTTGAACTGTTGTAATTTTTTTTTTTTTTTTTTTTTGACTCTCATGTCAATTTATTTTGTTTATTGAAAAGTGTTTCTTTTTCGTTAAGTTTTTTTTATGCCTTTCATTGGCCTTAATTGTGGAAAAATAAAAACCCCATCTATGCAAACGCATCTATCTTCTCCTGAGTATTACCTCTGCTCATGGCCATTCAGTCACGTCTACCCTTAACAGAGAATAAAGTGTTTGAATTTTAAATGAGGTGCTGCGCTTCTAGTCCAGTGTGCTAGAAACCAGCAAGTCAGTGAACAAAATATCAGACATCCCAAGTCTCCCAGAAGTTCCGGGAGTCTCACGCATATTGATAGCGTCTCCGGTCTCCCTATGGCCGAAAATTAGTTGAAATCTCCCGGAATAAAGCGAGATAGAACATACTGCGCGCATAACACGCTATGAGCCTGTTATGAGCCTCGCGAAAGCTAGTCAACCACACCCCACACACAAAAAACAACTGATTTTTTTTTTTTGTGAAAAAAAAACTGTTGTTGTAACGTTATATTACTACCAGAACTGCTACCAGTGCAAGGCGTATATTACAGTCCCTCCAGAAAAACGCGATTATGCGATCGCTGAATTCAACGCAAAATCAGCCAAATTCTGCATATTTATGCGGGGGCCGCATTTTTTCAAATACGCCGCACTTTCGCCGCATAAATTGCCGATTTTCGTGCAAAATATGCGGGGTTTGCATGATTTCATAATCCTCACATTTTCGTTGCAAAAAAAGTCACATATATCTTAGCAGTAGGTTGAAAAATGTTGCGTTTCCGTCACACAAGAGCAGCCATTTCCCCGTTTCCATGGGAACGTTATGAAGTGACACAATTACGCGACGGGATAGCTCACAGCTGAAGTTATTGCAGAGGCCAGACAGTTAACAGTTAACCAAACATTCACTTAAAGCCTTGTTCACACTACATGATTTTAAAACGTCGGGCTGAACTGTGCGGTTCACACTACATGACTTGCTCTCAGTGAAATCAGGAGTGTTCAAGTTGTTAGCTGTTCACTCAACACAACGCGATTGATCCACAACAGGAGGTAACTCACTACACGAGTTGACAACGCCCTACATAGAGATAAAACCACGATCAGATGATAAGAGCAAATCATTTGTGACTCAATGACTACGTTTACATGCAGCCAATTTTCGGGTTATGGTCGGGTTAAGTTCACTATTCGGGTTTCTGAAACATTAGGGATAACCCATTTACATGCGTGAGCCGAGAGAGTTTCTCCTGTATACATGGTATTGCAATATCCCGATGTAAACGGCGGTTAGCGTCTAGACGTACGGACAACCTTAAGACGCAAAATGCGTCATTTCCGATTCTTCTTCCTGTATCCAAAGACAACAACAACAGCAGTATACGGATAATGAATAGTTCGGTGCAGATAGTGATCGCCTTTGTTTGCGCTTAGATGCTGGTAACGTTACTGAGCTCGTTCCAAAAGTATGCTGTGCTGCGTCTCGCCTGGTCTCGCCATGTTTACTTCCGGAATACTGCACGCGGATTTTTGTATGCGCCGAGAAGTTTCTCTACTCAAAAGACCAAGATTCCTTGCGAATAGAACATGCGCAGAACACAAATCACTATGGGGATATGCCGATACGCGTTTACATGACCAAAAATTCGGGTCAGAAAAGGGGTACCCCAGGTATAATATCCCGGTTTTTAAAATCCAGGATATGAGCATTTTTCGGGTTTTTGCCGGTGTTTACATGGACGTTCGCGACCGGGTTATTGCTAATATCCCTGTTTTGAACGGGTTATTGGCTGCATGTAAACGCAGTGATTGAGAGCTGTTTCAGTACTATGTTACGGTCTAAATCTTGAAAATAATCAAATAAAAAACGAGTTGACAACAACTCTGTCCCAACGATTCTATCTTAACTACAAACCACCTTTTGTCACGAAAAAAAACACAATAAATAAATAAATAAATAAATAAATATTGCAATACCCAGCGAAGAAGAGAACACAACACGGGAACATGGATGTCAGACAGAAATAGTGCTGCACACTGTTTGCGCAACGATCTGCTCTGAGGGAAAAAAAATGTAAAAAAAAAAAAAAAAAAAAAGAAAAACTTAGATTAACCTGGTGTCCTCAACCCATGCATTGCTATGATTGGCTGTACTCATGACATCACTGAGTTTGAGTCGTGCGACGGCTCTGGATATCTAGCAGGCTAGATATTTTTCTGGGCTCGGTGACGCGTCTGCGAGCGTTTTCCCTGCGTTGTTGGCTCTTTCATACTAACAGATTGGCAAGCATTCATCGTCCGCTAATCCCCCGCGATAACACCCTAACCTGTCGGCGAGCTCACGATTAGCAAATCAGGCATAAATCGGGCTTAAAATCCTGTAGTGTGAACTTGGCTTAAGACACAGGCTAACAGATAACGTTTGCGTAAATACTCGCAAAGACAGATTTTTTGAAATACTGTAATTCTTTGTAGGCCATATGTGTATATCAGGATCGCACACGGTCTGAGAGGTCTTTGTGCACACGCAACACTTATAACATCGATTCTCATAGCCAGCAATAAGATATTTGCAGATACCTCAAAACATGCCACAATATGATGTATTATATATAATATACAATTCAGGGGTGGCCCTTCACAGTCTAATCTGTGCCACCATAATGAACTGAAAATATTTTACAACTTCTCAAAATAACAGCAGTTTTTTTCCACGGTCATCCACACACACAGTACACAATTTATTTATATGTATATCCTATATTACCCCTTTTCCATCAAAGCATTTTGAGAGCGGTTCGGAGCCTGTGCCTACTCGTGAACCAGTTCTTTGTGTTTCGACAGCCAAATAAACCAGTTCTCGGCCAGGAACCGTCTATGTGTATATTGGGATCGCACACTGTCTGAGAGGTCTTTGTGCACACACTTCTGATCTGTCAGTCAGCCCAAATAAGATCACTTTGTTTACATCCGCATGAATTTGAAAATCACATTGGTTCAGAATCATGCTTTCGAGAATGCGCTGTGGATATTCACAAAGTTGGAATCCTGTGCTTTAAAGCGATACTAAATTTGTGCTGAGAGGAAGCCCCAGTCATTGAAAAGCGACCAGAGTAAAATGGCAATTTTCTAGGGCTGTCAACTTTAGTCATTTAGTCGACTTATCAGTCGATGCCGTCATGGTCGACTGACATTCTTATTGGTCGACCAGTTACATTTTTTTTACCAATAGAAAGATTTTTTTTAATGATTTACTCCTTGATATTTATTCCTTTATACGCAATTATTTATTATTGTATTCTAAATATAAGCCTTTGTTTATCCCCATCTTTAAATGCTTTAATTTAGGCTATTTTGTAACAGCGCCACAGTTTTAGCGCACACACATAGAGCACTCGGGAACGTGCCTGTGGCCGGCTGCGCTGCTGCTTCGCGCTCGGTAAGGGATGCTGTATTCATTCAGTTAGAACGCTGCTTGTTTTGACTTTAGTCGACAAAAAGTCCAAAAAATATAAATCTTTTGTCTGGCTGCATTGTAAAACAAAGATGAAAAGACTGTGGAGGGAGGCGACCGCGTTGCTCCATTATGAGCGCGCGCCTATATTTGAAATCGAACTTGAGCGCGCAAAAGACGTGAGCAGCCCTTTTAACGGCTATATCATGCTGATTCAATAGATTGTGTTTTCTTAATATGTTTTTCGTTTTTATTTGTACACTTTACGCATTTGAAAATATCCTAAATAAAGCAACAAAACGAAAATAAACCTATATGCCTTCCAAAATACAGCCTATTATTATTCGGACAGTTTTTTAGGCTATTTGGGTTTTTTGTGTGTTTGTTTAAAATGCCTAGATCGGCTGGACAAAAGTTAACCCATAACTTTGTAAGTAAAGAAGAATATAAAGCCTGTATAAACGAGAGCTTTTGTTATGATTTTTTATAATGTGGCAGATAGCAGTTATTTTTTGTAGCGTGTGGTGCGATCAGGTGCGCGATTGTGACTGCATAGACAGTGCTCCTCACTTTTTTTAGTTAAAAAAAAATCACTTAATTGTCAAAGAATTGTATTATTATTATAGTTTGATTTATTTGTTATGTTTTTTCGTTGTCGTTTGTTGTTTTATAAATGCTCTATGACAATTGTTTAAAAAAATGTTCCATCAAAATAAGTTTTGTTTTGTTTTTTTTTAGTCGACTAATCGTTGCACAGGACAAGACTTTGGTCGACCAAGGATTTCTTTGGTTGACTACAGCCCTACAATTTTCATAGTCAAGGAAAAGGTACTCCTAAAACTTACAAATAAAGATACTTTTAGATGTTTAATTGCTATTAGGAGCATTGGGGTCACTAGATGAGGGCTTAATGAACACATTTTTGTGAAAACCTCAAATTATATTTTTAAGTATATAAGTGAAATTATATTTCACTTATTTTGCCTGAAGCTCGTAATTAGCCTGTGCATATTCCGACTCCTTGTGCCAGCACGGGTCACTCTAATATATACCCCTTTTCCACCAAAAAAAAAACTAGTTCGGAACTGGTGCTGGTTCAAAGTTGGTTCAAATTGCGAACCTTCTCAGAACCTGATTGTTTTACCACAGACTAGAGGGCCCAGTGAATAACGTTGTTACGTCTTAGCACGACGTAAGCATGACTTGGTAAAATAACAGCTCTAGTCCAGCAAAGAGTTGGTGCCACTTTGGAACCAATTTTCCTGGCCGAGAACCGGTTCTTTGGCTGTCGAAACACAAAGAACTGGTTCGTGAGTAGGCACAGGCTCTGAACCGCTCTGAAAATGCTTTGATAGAAAAGGGGTAATATAGGCTATATATAAATAAATTGTGTACTGTGTGTTTGGATGACCGTGGAAAAAACTGCTGTTATTATGAGAAGTTTTAAAATATTTTCAGTTCATTATAAAACAGTGGCGACACAGATTAGACTGTGAAGGGCCACCCCTGAATTGTAATCGTATGGTGGCATGTTTTGAAGTATCTACAAATATCTTATTGCTGGCTAGGAGAAGCGATGTTATATAGTATTGTTACATAACATTTGATTTAGAACGCTAGTAAATACTGTATATCTTTGCTGAACATTTCTTTACATCTCATACAAAATAATTGCTAAAAAGTATAATTTTCATTTACATTTTTATTTTCTAACATATCACAAGGGTAAAATTCTTGACTGCTTCTTTCTGTTGAGCCCTGTGCATGCACATTCACACTTCACAGCTTTTCTCTGTGTAGTAGAAGAAAACAAAGAAGAACCATTTTAATAGTTACCTAGGACACCTATTTTTAGAGTCTTGTGTTTTTGACACCTCTTCTTTAAGGCAGTGAGATGTTTTAGTCGATTCCAAATGGTTTGCTCTGCCTTTTCTCTGTCAAAATAAAAAAAACATTAAATCCTGAAACTGAAAGCAAATTACACTCATTATACTCATTCTTTGCTTTAAAAAGCAGTCTTTCTTACCTTATGGAGCAAGTGACAAGTAGTATCACATCTGCCTGTACAAGAATATCAGATGAACAACATTAAAGCCTCGATGCAATTAACCATATTCTACGATTCTGACTGTATCACACTCCTTACAAAAATTTATCATGGTAATCATAATTTTTTAACAGATGTGTTTCCACATTAACTTTTTTTAGGGAAAGTTTGCAGTACCTCTGGAAGGTCATGTGTCCGAGAATATCCTGCTTTCTGAAGAATGGACCAAGCAGTTTCAGTGTCGCTGACATTCATCTGACAGCCGTATGTCTCAAAATACACTGTAAGGCATTTCAAATGGGTAGCATAAATATTCTCTAAGAAAAATTTTAGACTTCTAAATAAGTGTAATGTGACAAAATTAGACATAAGAGCAACTGATCAATAAAAATGATATTTCTTCTGAATCTGTAATGGTCTTTAATAAAATATTACAGTGATAAAGTACATCAAATTAACAAACTATTGGTTTATCGATAATTCAGTTAATATATTGTAGTCTCTACATTGTTAATATATTAAAGCTGCAATAGGGAGTTTTGAGAAAACGTTGACTTAGTCTGAAAATTTGAACAAGCACAACTTACAGGTCCCACGCCCTTGCACTGTGCTGCTCAACAGCCCTCCCTCCACAGGGCCACAGGGGCCACCGATGACGACGGATAAAAAGTTATGGCACATTCACTAATAGAGACTAAACGTCAACAATATGCTTTACATTGACTATGGCCTGCCCATACTTTGACTACAAACTTGGTCCTCAAATCCTTATGTATTTTCTAATACATGTAACTTTATGTTGCACTTTTTCTATAATAAATAGCTAGTAAGATAACGTTAATATAACGGTAACTAACGCTACAGTATGCAAGTAATTATTCTAGCGATATATAATGCTAGATAAGGTGTGCTAGTACATTATTTCAGCAACATGACAAGCCAGTGAATTAGTAGGTTTCAATTGTTGCTTAGCAGAGTGCGTGACAATTTATCAACATGTTATCCGGCTAGTTTTGACAATGGGCTGACAAATTAGACAAGATTGTTTATCGTCATTGGTAGGGGTGTGCCGGTTTCAGAATTGGTGATGACGGTTATGACTTGAGTCAAATGTGACGGTTCGTCACATAACCGTCGCCGTTTGGGGGGGGCTGTTGCGGAGGAAAAAGTCTTCCTCTTTAAAGCTATTAGAATTCCATTCCTTATTTTATGTAATATTCTAATAATATTCCTATTATTAATCCTATTATTTTTCTATTATTAATATTTACGCCATTACACATACTTATGGATCGTCAATCCCCGCGCTATATACAGATGTAATGGAGTGCAATTCACCGAAAGTAACAGATTTGAGCTGCATTATTGATCATTCAAAATCAGCAAAGACAGCAATAAGGGAGAGCGGCAACAGCCCTGGTAATATCATGTCATTCCCTTAACTTATTTTTAATGAAGATGGTAGTGTTAAGCGTCTGTGACTTACATTCACTTTGATTTGCGATAGATTGCGGCGCATTGGCTTGATAAATAGGGGCTCAGATCTGAGGTGATGTGATCGTCATATCGCGTCGGAAGTTCCGGGAGTCTCCCGCATATGGATAGCGTCTCCCTGATGGCCGCAAATTAGTTAAAGTCTCCCAGAATCCGCGCATCACATACATAGCGCGCGACGCGTGCATGGCAGAGATGGAGTGAACGAGACGAGACCTTGCAAATATGTGCCACGCGAAAGCTAGTCCCGCACTCTCCTATTGTTAATAAGAGAGATTGGTAGTGTTGGCATTAGTAACAAATACCGTTTTCCGCATATTCTGCACACAAGCTCATCAAGATTTTCTGGCTTTCCGTTGCCATCTGGTTTAAACCCGAAACGTGCCAATAAGCGATTTAACATTATTTTTCGCAACGAGATCCATCTGTTTTACCTTTCTTCACAAAGTTCTCACGTGTAAAGTGACGGCTCCTGTATACTCCTGCAGCAGGCAGCGCGTCCGCTCCCATGCACCACGCAATCACACGCTGTGCTTATGGGCACCAAAAATAGCCCCACCTCAGTGGTCTGTTGGATCGCGCGTTAATTTTCCTTTTTAATTAGTATTTAAACATTCTCTATGACGATTTTTTTTTTTGAAAAAAAAAAAAATATATATATATATATATTACATGGTTTTGGCGGTTATAGAGTTCTAATGACGGTTTTCAACTATAACCGTCGGTCTCACGGTTATATAATAACCGTCACACCCCTAGTCATTGGTCTTTTTCCCCTTTACCTCTTTGTTTTAAGAGCAAGTGTCCCTCGAGAATTGGCAGTTTAGGGTACTTCTCTGTCATAAGCACAGCTGCAGCTCGCCGGCAATCTTGAGTTTGAACGATTGTACGCGCTCGCGCTGTGCAAGAGAGGGGTGTGATCAACGTGTACACGAGCGTGATTGACACTGCTAAGACATTCCTCCTGGCTCTGATTGGTTGTTTCTGACGGAAGCGTTGTATTTCTGCAAATGGCAATAGAACCACTGGGAGGAGCCAGAGGAGCTTGATTTTTTCACAGATTATCTGTCTCATATTCTACTGTCAGGACATAATGACAGTTTTAACAAATATGTAAAAAATATTTTTTACAAAAGTTACCAACAGCAGCTTTAATAGGCTATATACAAATAGTGAGTTCTTCATTGTCACTGTAATTAACAACTATTATTGTTTAATTAGCTTGTAGTAAAGAAATTGTTCATTGGTAATTAGGAGTAAATAGGGATCTTCGCCTGTGATGTCACAACGCGGTTACATATGCTCTGGTTGGCAGAAAAGTAATGGCCGTTTGCCGCACAGCATTATAAAGACATAAGTTAACCCAAAGATTGGGTACTGTACGGTGTATAATCTGTGTACACATACCCTTATACATTAAGGGCAAATTATTGTATTTTCATTGATACATTTTTACGTATATGTGAATAGATTTTTACGTATATGTGTTTCCCCTACCATTGTTCTCTTTCATAGGTTCACTCAACGCTGCGGAAGCGCAGTGGGATATTCTCCGAATGTGCCGATTGTCTGAGGCCCAATAGAATCACGCCAATTCATTGGCTGATGGCGCTCGCGCAATCTGGCCCCGCCCGACGCAATCACGTCGCATAATCATATACGCGCGCGCGCCATCCTCTCCTCAGATTTCTCTGCCTTCACGAAGCGATCACTTCGTCTAGGTTTTTCTAAGCCCATACGGATATTATCGGATATATTTCTCTTCTTGCACTTCAGCGACTGCATAAGTGGAACTCGGTTCTCCTTCCAGTGAAGTTGCAATGGATTATCGACGTTGCTCTCCGCCATGTGCTCGCTTCATCGCAAGCGACGACCCTCACAGTAAGTGTATCAGGTGTTTGGGTTTCTCACATGCGCGCGAGGCCGTTCTAGGATCTTCTAAATGTAAATTCTGTGATAATTTACTTCTAAAAACTCTCCGCTCTCGGCTTGCGGTTTTTGAGAAGGATACTAAATTTGCTTCCCCCCGTCGCGCTCCCGAGGCCTCTCGAGGATCCGCGACCTGGGGTTCGGATGTTGAGCTCGAGGATGTGGAGTTTGAGCAGACGGGCCCCGCTCTTTCTCTCCCTCCATCTCCCGAGCTCGCTCACTCGCCGGTCGAGTTCGCTCATGATTATTTGTGCCCCAGCCCGGGAGCACGCGATTCTGTTTCTTTCGGGCTGGAGGAAGTCATCTTTACCGCGGCCTCCGACTCCGAGGATTTCGGGCCTGCTCTCGTCGATGACGTTATCCCGCCGAGCGGCCAGGAAACGCGGCCTACCGCGGCCTACTCTGAGCTCGTGGAAGTGCTTTCGCGCGCCACGGAGAAACTCGCGATCGACTGGCCTGACGAGCCCCGCGAATCGCAGTCCTCCAAACTCGATGAGAGGTTTCTCAGTGGCCCTAATTCTAGGCCCCAACGGAGAAAACTGCCGTTTTTTAACGATCTGCATCGGGAAATTTCCAGATCCTGGAAGCAGCCTTTCTCTTCGCGTCTCACTAATGCATCAGCTGCTGATTTCACCAACCTTGTGGGTTCTGTGGAACAGGGCTACTCTGCCATTCCGGCGATTGAGGATACTTTGGCCAGCCATCTTGCTCCATCGTCGGCGCCATCTTGGAGGGCACGTCCTCTTCTTCCATCTAAGGCATGTAGAACCTCTTCCTCTCTCATCGGAAAATCCTACATGGCGGCTGGTCAGGCAGGCATGACTCTTCACACTATGGCCATTCTTCAGGCCTACCAGGCCGATATCCTTAAAGAGATGGATGAGGGTAGCAGTGTCACTCCTGAAGCTGTGAAAGAGCTGCGTATGGCCATGGATTTGGCCTTGAGAGCCACTAAACATACCGCACGTGCGGTGGGTCGCTCCATGGCGGGCGCGGTTGCTGCGGAACGCCACTTATGGCTCAACCTCACTGAAATTCGCGATAGAGATAAGGTTTTCCTCCTCGACGCCCCTATCTCTCAGTCAGGTCTGTTTGGGGAGGCGGTCAACACAGTGGTTGAGAAATTCCGTTCCTCCAAGTCTCAATCCGCTGCTTTTAGGCAGTTCATGCCCAGGAGGGTTAGGGACCCCCCCGCTCCCTCCCCTGCCCGTAGACCTAGAGAGCGTTTTTCTCAAGGAGCGGAGGCCTCTTCCAGGAGAAGTGACCCAGCGCGTCCCCCACCTCCTACGGTTTGGGGAGCCAGCGGTCGGCCGTTTCCCCGCCAACGACCTCATAAACGCGTGCAGCTTAAGCGATCCGACAAGCCGTCCGCTCCAGCTGCCTCGTCCCGCTCCTGACCCCTTGGTCGGGAAAAGGAGAGCTCCTCCACAGGCACAGGGTTCGGACAGACCGCGCAAGCGTTTCTGTCCACCTCCAACCAGCTTTCCTTTTCTTATCCTGTCTCCTTCGCCACCCAGGGTGTTTCGAAGAGCAGGCCATATTTCACCACTTCTACGCAGTCCGGTGCGAGAGAAAGGAGACACCCTGGGTTTTCTCCCCTCTCCCCCGACACTCTCTTTGACTGCCAGTCACGTCCTCAGAAGCGTGCTTCCTGTTTCTCTGGAGCAGGCAGGCCCGGTCACCCAGACCTCAGCATTATCACCCCTCATCGCATGTCAGGACGCCAAGGGCTCTCCTGCACAGCCAACCTTGCATCTCCACGACCTTCAGCACGACACCCTCTCTCAGGTATGTCATATGCATCACAACACCCCTCTTCCTCTTTCACATTTCTTTCCAGAATGGGAGCGGTTACAAGGGGTATCGCCGTGGATTCTTCGCACAGTTCGGTTCGGCTACACTCTCCAGTTTTGCCGCAACCCCCCCCCCCGGTTCAACGGGATTTTTCCTACTGTAGTCAACAGCGCCACCCAGGCTTCTGTGCTACAACAGGAAATTTCTTCCCTCCTTCTCAAAGGTGCTATAGAGGAGGTTCCTGCGGAGGAAACCGAACAAGGCTTTTACAGCCGTTATTTCCTGGTTCCGAAGAAAGGCGGAGGTTTGCGTCCCATTTTAGACCTCCGCAGACTAAATTTCGCCCTTTTCAAGGGGAAATTCAAGATGTTGACGTTGAAATCCATCATCTCTCAGATTCGGCCAGGAGATTGGTTCGTGACAATAGACCTCAAAGATGCCTATTTTCACATCCAGGTCGTGCGGCGTCACAGAAAGTTCCTCAGGTTCGCATTCGGAGGGAGAGCGTTCCAGTACAAGGTCCTCCCCTTTGGGCTTGCCCTGGCACCGAGAACGTTCACGAAATGCGTGGATGCAGCACTGGCCCCCTTGCGGCTCCAGGGCATCCGCGTTCTCAATTATCTGGACGACTGGCTCATTCTGGCCCAGTCCAGGGAGATGATTTCCCACCACAGGGACATTGTCCTCCGCCATATTCAATCTCTCGGCCTGAGGTTGAACGTGGAGAAGAGTGTTCTTACTCCAGCTCAGCATACAGTTTTCCTGGGTGTTCGCATGGATTCCGTTCGTATGCAGGCCCGTTTGGCCCCTGCACGGATTTGCAGTTTGATGACATGTTTGGCCCGTTTTTCGCTAGGCCATCATGTTTCTGTGGGCACTTGCCGCAGGCTTCTGGGCTTAATGGCCGCAGCCTCTCCTGTGCTGCCCCTGGGTCTGCTCCATATGAGACCCTTCCTGTGGTGGATGAAGCTCTCAGGCATCCGGCCCACTGGGTCAGCCTTTCGCCTGTTGAGGGTGTCGGACAGTTGCTCTCGCGCCCTGTCGATTTGGCGGGACCATTCCTTTCTTCAGAAAGGGGTCAGCATGGGAGCGGTATCCCGTCGCCAGATGCTTACGACGGATGCCTCTCTAACCGGCTGGGGAGCAGTTTTCGAAGGCAGGCCAGCATGTGGGGTCTGGACGGGCGAGACCCTCGCTTGGCACATAAACTGCTTGGAACTGAGAGCCGTCTTCCTGGCTTTGCGTCATTTCCTCCCTTTTCTAAAGGGTCACCATGTCATTGTCAGGACGGACAACATGGCGGTAGTCTCCCATGTAAACCGGCAAGGAGGTTCTCGATCTCGCACCCTGGACAGGCATGCGCGTCATCTTCTCCTATGGTCTCAGAGCAGGTTCCTTTCTCTGAGAGCGGTCCATGTCCCAGGGGTTCTGAACCTCGCAGCGGATTTTCTATCGAGACAGAAACTCCAGTCGGGCGATTGGATGTTGAACCGTCAGACAGTTTCCCTGATCTGGGAGGTGTTCGGGAAAGCGGAGGTGGACCTCTTTGCCTCGCAGGAGTCATCCCAGTGCCCGCTCTGGTTCTCCCTGAATCCTCCAGCTCCGTTGGGGATAGATGCATTCGCCCACCCTTGGCCAATGCAGAAGCTCTACGCCTTCCCGCCCATCAAACTGATTCAGGCGGTTTTGGCCAGAGAGAGGGAGAGCGGAGTCCGCCTCCTTCTGGTAGCCCCATTCTGGCCGTCTCAGCCATGGTTCTCGGAATTAATTCCTCTGCTGGAGTCGCCCCCCTGGAAGATTCCAGTCAGAGAGGATCTGCTTTCCCAATTTCAGGGCAGGATTTGGCATCCTCGCCCGGACATGTGGAAGCTGTACGTTTGGCCGATCAGGGGTCGTCGACATTAGGCTCGGATCTCCCTACTGACGTTCAGGAGACCATCGCTAGTGCTAGAGCTCTTTCTACAAGGAGACTGTATTCTTCCAAATGGAAGGTTTTCGTGTCTTGGTGCTTGGCACGTGATAGGAACCCAGTTATTTGCACTGTCGCTTCAGTGTTGGAGTTCCTGCAAGAGAGGTTTTCCTCTGGGGCGGCGGCTACCACCCTCAGGGTCTATGTTGCAGCCATTGCGGCACATAGAGAGTCAGATGAGATTCCTTTGGGTAAACTGAGATTAGTTTCGACTTTCATGCGTGGGGTTAGGCGCCTGAAACCAGCTCGCTCCCCTAGAGTTCCATCATGGGATCTTTCTGTCGTCTTGGAGGGGTTAAAGGAGGCCCCCTTTGAACCCTTGGAGTCAGCTCCGGATCGGATTCTGACTCTTAAGGTGTCCCTTTTGTTGGCTTTATCTTCTTTAAAGCGGGTAGGGGACTTACAAGCTCTTTCTGTTAGCGAGTCATGCTTAGACTTTGCTCCCGGGTTAGTCAAAGTTTCCTTGAGACCTAGACCAGGCTATGTTCCTAAGGTTCTCTCCACAGCGTTCCGCTCTCAGGTTGTTAGCCTTAACGCTTTCCATCCTCCGCCTTTTGCCTCTGAGGAAGATAGGAAGCTTAATCTGCTTTGCCCAGTTCGGTCTTTGAAGTTTTATGTAGACCGCTCCAGCTGTTGGAGAAAATCTAACCAGCTTCTGGTTTGTTTTGGTGCTGGCCGCCGTGGGCTTGCTGCATCGAAACAGAGGATTTCTAATTGGGTCACAGAAGCGATATCGTTGGCTTACCAGGCGCGTGGTTTGCCTTCGCCTCTTAACATTAGAGCTCATTCCACTAGGAGTGTGGCATCCTCTCAAGCTCTTTTCAGAGGAGCTCTTTTAGAGGACATTTGTGTTGCGGCTGGCTGGTCCTCTCCGCACACTTTTGTTCGTTTCTACAGTTTGGATCTTGACATGACTCCGGGTTCCCAGATTCTTTCTGTTTGATCCGTTTTTAGTCATCTCTTTGATTCCAGTCATTTCAGCGCTCTTTGCTTGGCGAGTTTGGTATCCCGTTCCCACTGCGCTTCCGCAGCGTTGAGTGAACCTATGAAAGAGAACGTCTCTGGTTACTTACGTAACCTATGTTCTCTGAATAGGGAACGAGACGCTGCGTTAGCGGCCAAGCTCCTCACACTGCTGACAGTCTTCTTTTCGGCAGAGAAATCTGAGGAGAGGATGGCGCGCGCGCGTGTATATGATTATGCGACGTGATTGCGTCGGGCGGGGCCAGATTGCGCGAGCGCCATCAGCCAATGAATTGGCGTGATTCTATTGGGCTTCAGACAATCGGCACATTCGGAGAATATCCCACTGCGCTTCCGCAGCGTCTCGTTCCCTATTCAGAGAACATAGGTTACGTAAGTAACCAGAGACGTTTTAGGGGACTATTTATACTATTACGAAAACTGTTCGTATGAATCGTATGTTCCGTGTGAATGAATAGTGCAGCCCAGAGCCGTTAAAATATGAATATGTTTTTCAACGGCTCTGGTGCCGCCAACGCGCAGTTTTATTTACCACACACACACATAAGACACGCGTGTGACGCTTGCGCTGTTTTTTTTCCTATATGAAGACAGCAATGATTGAACTTCCTCTCCAGGCTCTAGATCCACTCTGAAAGTCACTTCGTTATCATTTAGCCGCTTCATTTGTGAAACTATCATCATGACGATCATGACAAACACACAGAAACTCTAAAGGGCTTCACGGCAACCCGTCAAAATAAAAGTTCGGTTTAACTTGACAGAAATATATTACTGTTGTACAGTAGAAATGGGAAATGTCCATATGTAATAATATATTAACACTAATATGAATAAATTATGATTTTTTTTCAACAAAACTGAATTTAAGGAATAATCCATGTTTTAATTTTAACAGTAAAGCTCATTGTGCAGCACATTATTTGACAAAAATTTTATGATAAAATTAGTGTTTTATGGCTTAATTTTATTACCAGCAAAAACACAGAATTAGTGTGAATTTTTTTCATATATCTATATATTTAAAAAAATTAATACATGATTTGAATTATTATACATTCTTCTTGATGTCTAATAATAAAAAAAAACTACATGACCGCTCCGCTACAGTAGCAGGTAGTGTACTTTTATTTCCCCCAATAGGCTCTATGCACAGCTCCACTACTTCCTGAACTTCAGCCAGCTTCTTGTTTCCTGTCTGTCATTATTGGACACATTGATTCATTCAGATGTGTTTGATTATTGTTGCTGTGACCACTGAGGTCAAGCACACCTGAATTAATCAAATTGTCCAATAATGATAGACAGGAAACAAGGAGCTGGCTGAAGTTCAGGAAGTAGTGCAGTTGTGCATAGAGCCCATATAGCCCATGGACAAATTACACCTCTATTTTACTCTAGTTGTAACAAATTTACCAGTCATCCTTAGTTAACACAAGTAATATTCGTTATTATGACTTATAGGCATCTAAAGATTTGTACGCCTTCATTGACGCTCTGGTAAACGTAGATGGCGTGTCGATGAGATACAGGTAGATGTCGCCGAATGTCAAATCTGGCCATGTGTTCAGGCTTTTGCTCCAATTCTCACTCTGGTGATATGGATCAGGCAGAGAACATGAACCCTGGTTATATGAAAGCTTTACCTTATATCTACTTTTAGCTTCTTCGTACAAAGAATTATCATATGCACTGACAGAACACATAGACTGCTGAGTATGTTTTGGTTCTTTATGCCAACCAGTTCGCGCCCACGCCCATTTCGTGACATCACACATGACGCCGGTGAACATCCCTATAGTTCTCACTTTAGATTAGGTCAAGTAAATGAAAAAAAATTAATTTTTTTCAAAAAAAATTAATTATATCAGTACTTTGAACCAACCTTTACTAAACCAACCTATATAAGATACAGTAGATTAAGCCCACCCACGGCACAGACACACACTTTGGAATATGTTGTTTACGGAACTCTCCATAGGCTTATTGGTTTTAGAGTTAATGTAAGGGGACAGAACATAACATTAGGGATGCACCGAAATGAAAATTCTTGGCCGAAGCCGAAAACCGAAAAAGAGGAAACCAAGGCCGAAAACCGAAAACCGAAACACCGAAAGAAATTATGCCAATTATTAGTTTCATTGCATTTATGGCTATGACTGTGTACAAACGTTACTAAATCAAGGCATTGCAATTGAATAAATTAATATAAAATTTTCAAAGAATAAATCAATTACAAATTATGCAAATATTTATTTAGCACAATGCACAGTATAAAATAAAAATCAAACTAAAATGTTTTTAACCCCACTCATGTCATGTGTACATCAATAATAATCTACTGGCCTGCAGAAAGGTTTTAAAATTAAATGTTCTCTCATGAAAACAAAGCACAGGGCTCCAGACTGCGACCAAAATTTGTCAGCGTGCGACTGAATTTTACGTCCAGTCGCACATGTGCGACCAGTAAATTTGCCACACGTTAAACGCATGGTAAGCGTGGAAGGGGCGCGCGCATAAACATCTGTGGGAAGGAGACGGAGACAAATATCGCAACCTGCGTCTGAGCAATTAGCGATCTATCGACTCGTTACCTAGCAGCGAATGCAAACAAAACGAAAGTGGAACTAAAATACGCAACTCATATAGGCTATGCTTCACGGACCGTTGGTGTATTTATTAGGTTAAGCGCATAGCCGTTCTTATGGAGCGCCCGAACCAGTGACAGCAATAAAGCCCCGAACTTGCCAGTCGCGGGCCGATCTCGATCACGATCAGATCCAGTGAAGAAATCCACTGAATTCGCGTCAGAATTAATAACATCATCATACGAGATCCAGTGAGAAACACCCCGATTCGGCGCAGATTTCTGGTATAAACCATATCAGACCAAACTGACGTGGAAACCAGGAGAAACACTCATAGAAGGCTTTCAGTCCACACATCAGCAACATTCACCATGGATTTAGGCTAATGTCTTATTTAAACACTTATTTTAAAAAAAATACCATTGTAAACAGTAGTCCTTAATATACATGTTTTCACTATTTTTTTAAATTAATATTAAGACATTATAAATGATAATAACTAAAGTTAACTTCATCTAAATCCTAAATTAAGCTTAGTGATTTATTGTCAGCCCCAGTGCAACCAGTTTTTTTTTTTTTTTTTTTTTTTTTTGGTAGAACTCTGTGTAAGTTCTCATTTGAGGCAGTGCTGCCCTCAACTTTGAGTCTGGAGCCCTGTGAACTTAAAATAAAACAGCATATCATAATGTTAAGTCTATTTATTATTAAAGAATGTGTCAGTATTACAGTTATTTTGGGGAAAAATTGATTAATTGCATTGCAAGCTGATTTAAGGTGTGCCCCTATTTCTGCTTGCGCTCCTAAAATTTTCAGTCAAGGGCAACTGGAGCCCTGTAAGCAGAGCGTTCTCTCATGAAAACAAAGCAGAACTTCTCATCACACCAGCACCCAGTTTGCACGTCTAAATTAGTTTCTTACATAGTTACATGTTAAAAATTTAGCATACAATAGCATAAAAAGCCTTTTTAAATGAACAAAGGTCCATGTTTAATACAAATGTACATGAAACATGTTTAGTGAATGTAGAAAATATATAAGAGAGCATTAATTTGGTTCTATACATACATGTTCCCATATATATTTTTTTGTAATGTCACAAGTAATAATCTCAGGGTTTACTGGGTTTTACCTGATTATTTTTGTATTGGTGGTGGAATACTAAAAAATAAACATTGCTATGTGTTTATCTTTCTTCTTCTCGCCGATTCCTAATGGTTAGAGGTAGGGATGGGGAAAAAAATCGATATTGCAATATATTGTTGTGCTCTCTGTTGCAATAAATAATCGATACACTAAAGGCCAATTTATACTTCTGCGTCAAGCCTTGTTTATACTCGACGCGTCCGCAAGAGCGCGAAGGGCGCGCGCCAAAAATGACGTCATTGCGGTGTGGGCGGTCGTGCGCGTAGGGTCCGCAAGACCCCATTGCGCCTGGCGGTGTGCACGGCACTTTTTGTAACTTTGCGCGCGGCGCCGCATCCGAAGATGGACGACTACGAGCCGAATCTGGCCGAACTGGTACGATCTGTACCAGCATGTTTATGATCCGATCTATACACAGAGACATTTGCATTGATGGGCGACCATAACATCTCATTTTGTGAACAGGAACACATTTGCATTAAGCACCTAGTTCACACTTGTCTAAAGTAATTGGTTACATCTACAAAATAAGCCTACAAGCAGAATTAAGCCCTGCTGGAAAAATTAAGATTTAAACACTCTCCAATAAGGCATCAGTTGTTTAACTTACATGCAGTGAACGTAGGCTACAATAAATCTACTGCATTTACTCTTTTATGAATTAGCAATTAATACCACTAATAAACGGCAAACTACTTCTTCACTGCTGATTCCAGGTGGTTTAGAGGAGAATTACTCCGAGTTCGCCCCCTGTCGTTTCACAGAATAGCACAACGGCGAGCGCGTCAAGTATAAATGCCTCGTCCGTTTGGAGAGGTGCGCGCGCAGGCAGCGGACACTCGCGCTCTTGCGGACGCGTCGAGTATAAACAAGGCTTCAGGTGCGCGCAGTAGGTACGGCGTAGCATACGCAAAACCGCGTACCCTTCGCCGTTGCCTGACGCGCACCTCTTCAAAAATGTAACTACACGTCGCGACGACGCGGACCGCAAGATCGGTGATTGGTCGGCTTGGTAGCATCGCATTTCCTCCTACGCATTTCCGCACGTACCTTCTCACGCATTTACACACGCACCATCTCCTCCGACGTCTTCTCTCATTTCTGCCTTTCAGTTTTAGTAATTTCACTAAAATGAACTGTTTTTCCACCCCAATAAGCTCCAACTCCAACATGATCCACTCTCTTTCAGTTGCTATTGCTTGTAGTAACCTAGCCGCGAGGAATCTAAACACAGTGGAACATTAAAACCCTCCGCCGCCTACTAGCGTTTCGGAGCAGTACTGCAGAGCAACCAAGACCTGAACGCAGAAGTATAAATGCTCATAACGGCGTCGCCTACGTGCGAAGCCAACGCCGTACACTACGGCGTACCCTCGACGCAGAAGTATAAATTGGCCTTAACGCCCAATATCGATATTTTTACACGAAATGATTAATTTACCCGTTGTCAGTGTCACTGTCACTACCCAATATCTAGTACCATTCTGTTTGTGGGGGGCGCTGTTCGAGTAAATAGGGGTAAAGTGGCGCAAACAGCGGCCGGTGAAGAACACAATTTAACTAACAACAAGAGAAGCAAGAAGAATGGCGGAAAACAATAAAAAACTAATCAAAGACCCACCCGCTAGTTTCCACTCTAAAGTGTGGAGACACTTAGGGCCCTATGATTTCCGCGATCACGGAATCTCAGATGGAATCGCGGGATGCGTGTTCTTTCAGTATTTCCCCGCTCTGCCTCCGTCTCTCAGTCACGCGTCTCTCTCACATACACACACACACAAACGTGCACACCGCGTCTGAGGCACCGGACTAGAGAAAAGCTAAGCGAACTCCGTTAAACTGGGCGAGAGAGAGAGACAGAGTGTGACTTTATTTAAACTTATATAAACTAATATAATTTATATTACTGGACAGTTTAAAGCTCATAACCATATTTTGTTGTTACTTGTCTTGAAGAGTGCAGTGTTATGTTGCATCATGCAGTATTTGTCCTGAAAAGGATACTGAGTAAATGTCTATAACCTTAATAAATTTAAGGTCATTCCTAATTTATTTGTATTTTTAGTACATTTTAATCATTAACTTTAAAAAGCACACTCTTTTTACGACTAAAATAACAGCTAAGAGTAAAAAAAAACCTAATTCCCAAAAATTAAAACTGAAAAATGGAATTTGAGAAAAAATAAAACGGATTTCATAGGGCTCTAAGACACTTCGGGTTTTACGAGACAGTCGACAGAAAGGCAAATGCATATTTCTTTGCACAATGTTGGAAATGTTGGCATTAATAAATGCATAAAATTTCCTTATTTCCTTTTCCCTCCTTTTTCTTTTCTGTCACATATATCGTGATGATGAAATTTCTTCCAATATATTTTGAATATCGTAGATATCGCGAATCGTGATATCGTCATATCGTGGACCACATATCGCCACAGAATTGAATCGTGAGCTACCTGTATCGTCCCACCCCTAGTTAGAGGACAGTTACTCGAGTCGACAGTTACCCCTGTCGTTTCAAGGAATAGTACAACGGCGAGCGGGTCAAGTATAAACCCCTCGACCATTTGGAGCGGTGCGCCGTGCGCGCGCTGTCTGTGGAGACTCGCGGATACTTTCGCCTGCCTCCGCAGCGCGCGTCTCCATAGACAGCGCGCGTCTTGACCCGCTCCCATCCGGAGTCGTCGTCATGGCGGACGCTAGACAATCGCTAGAGCAAACGCGATTACTTTGATCGTCTCGCTCAAGACATCCAGCGAGAAGCGCTTGAGTTCAGCGAAGAACACAGATGTCAAGTTTAAACCAGTTTAGGGCAGATGAACCACCGCTGACAAAAAGGAGAAACACTGCGTGCAAGGATCCAGTCAGAATCTGAATTGATACTGAATCCATTTAGCCTACCATGGATTTACTGTAAGGTTAGCCAAGTAATATTAACTGCACCTTGAAATGTGGGATATAAATATTTAATTGTATAATATTATTAATATAGACAATTCATTAAATGTCTTATGGAATATGAGTACAGCATTTAATAATGTATTTAACTGTTAGGCCACTGTTTTCATACAAATACCACAGAAAACATAAAGTTACATTTTGCCATGATAGTGAGGTGCTAGGTTATAGGCTATACCTGGTTTAATCTGTGGTTATCATCATCTAAATGCATGAGACTGGATGACCAATGGTTAATTTTAATACAACTCAGTCAGAATATTACTTTTGCCAAATAAAAAATGTGGTCGTTGCATTTTAAAAAAAAACAGATGTTACTGTTTTTGTTAATGAACATAAATTTAACATAAGCTTAGTATTAGCTTGAGTTAGGATGCAGATTTACTGTCAACTCACTGTCAAATATACATTTTGAGACAAAACATATAATTTGAATATTGCAGCCTGCACTGCAAACTGTGCTGAAGAAATATTTTTCTATTCATATATTTATTTTAGGGAAAAATGTTTGAATGTTCTACCTCATATTTGTGAAATGTTCACCTGTTTGGCAAGTGTTTGTCATGATATGTTCTGACAATAAAGAGTAGTTTAAAACAACAATTTATGCTCTGGTTAATACAACTTTCACTTAGAAGCAAAAATCTGCCTTTAAACTTGAAAGAAATAAAGATTTGACATATATTGTGATAATTATCGATATCGACTGATATAAAAAAAATTATCGTGATAATTTTTTTTGGCCATATCGCCCAGCCCTACATTTATATAGCGCTTTTCTCGGCACTCAAAGCGCTTTACATAGAAAGGGGAATCTCCTCAACCACCACCAGTGTGCAGCATCCACTTGGATGATGCGACGGCAGCCATATTGCGCCAGAAAGCTCACCACACACCAGCTTACTGGTGGAGAGGAGACAGTGATGAAGCCAATTGAGCAATAGCTAAGCCACGCCCTCAAACATGATGAGCCAATCAAAGTGCGCAGCTAACCTCAATAAACTCGGACATTCTCTGCTTCCACTTCCATTGAAATGCATTGGAGTTAGTTTTCATTTGTTTTTTTCTAGTTATTTTAAGTTTAAAATGGTCAAATGGTGTGCATGGGGTACATGCAACTCCGACACTAGTTTCCTGAGAGGCTAGGTGACGGTGTGTATTTTTTTACCCTTTCCCAAGCCACATCTCAACCGAGATAAGTGTCTGCTCTGGATAAAGTTATGGGGTAGCTAGACCAAAACACCAACTAAACGCAGATAAGTTAAACAAGGATGTCTACATCTGATCTTAGTCAACAACGTATTTGAACGTTATCTTTAAAATCTCTAACGTAACGTTAGTCTAACGTTAGACGTACATTAGAAAACATTAACGTTATCTTCTGCTGCGTTGTACATCATGTCAATTTTAGTGATCGACCGATATATCGGCCGGCCGATATATCGGGTCGATATTTGCGGGTTTTACGTGTATCGGAATCGGCCGATACACAGCTCCGCGTTCGCTGATAGCTTTTTTTCCCCGGCGTTATTTATAAACAGGCATTCACAGGCAGCTCTGTGCTGCTGGAGACTGCAGTTCACGTGCCCCGCCCTCCCCCACTAGCAGAGTGCAACCTGCTCTTCACAAGAATGGTAACGTAAACGTTCAAAGCATCTTTTAAATGTTTGACAGCTGAAATATTGTCAAACACTTTGAAAATTGAAACACGTTGCTCTATAACTGTTATGTGCTTGCAACTATATAGCTAAGCAAGTTTGTGGGTCTAAATGGAAAACGTGAATGCCTCGTCTATAAAACTTAACTGCTTGCCATTGTATTAGGGAGCTGCAAATAGCAAAGGTGTAGGCTATCCGTTCAGTATGCATTAGGGCTGTCTATGAATATTCTAAATTCGAATATGTATTAATTTTGAAGGTGAAAATTAATATTTGAACGTGGAAAAACACGCCCGCGGTTGCAGACTAATAACGTTACCACAATTGCACAGCTCGCTCGGAGCGCTCACTGTCGGTTCTATAATGTGAAACTTATATCACTGAATGAAGCCTGCTATATTTGGGACAAGAGTCGCGACTCACAACCTTAAATTGCTTGCACAAAACTCTTGATCAGCACTCAACATTTGTTTGTTGTTGGTCATTTAACCGACGCGCAGAGAGCGTGAGGGCGAGAGAGAGAGAGAGAATGACTGAGCGAAAATCCGGGGCGAGTGAGCTCAGCTCTGCGGTCTTGGCCATTAGTTGATTTACTTGCTTTTTAACACGTTGTCAAATATGTTTAAACTCAAATAAACTATCTAAAACTAGTAGTTCCCTTTCGTAGTCACTCCGAGTTATGTCAAGGAGTGACGGAGAATGGGGGTTTCGCATAGAAAGCCAATCCTCTTCGAGTATTTAACAACGAGCCAATGGCATTAAAATGCCTTGGGGCTGCGGAATTTGCATAGCGTACTCCGCCCCACCACGTGGGTATAAAAGGAGGAAGTGAACGCAACCGCAGTATGTTTTCGCTTCGGCGCCAAGAGCATTCTTCACTCCACAAGCCATTTATCACTGATCAAGCCTCTTCGAGACGAGCGTCCTCTCCAGTGTTGGTGTGACGGCGGTACACAGCGAGATTCTGCATTGCCTGCGATCTGTGCAGTGGTCTGCCAGACTTTGCGCTTCTCCCTGGTCGCCTCAGCGCTGGAAGAGTGAATTTCCTCCTCTCCTTTGAAAGAGCTGCACGTGGCACGTCTTTTTAAAGATGGTCCGCCCATGTTCTTCTGGATGTGGTCGATTCCTGTCGTCCTCTGATGGGCACGATCGCTGCTTTGTATGTCTGGGCCTTCGTCATGCTAAAGCAGCTTTCGTGGATGAGTCATGTTCCTTTTGTGGGAACATGACCATCTCAACACTCAGATTGAGACTCAATGATCTTACTGTGAGAGTCCCCGCCTCCGCTACCCGTTCTGCTTCCTCTACCCGGGGAAGCTCTTCGGCTCGCGGCCAGGGTGATCTGACGGTGACAGTGTGGAACAAATCCCCGACGCTAGTTCCTCAGGCCACACCCACCGCAACAATGTTGCAGCCAGCGAGCACTGAAACGGTTCAGACGTCTGCCTCTTCGCAGGTACCGTCTGTTTCATTCGGTGCTCCAGAGGATGATGCGATGTCGATCGCAGCATCACAAGGCGGGCTCAATTCCTCGGGAAGTGAGGATGCGGCTGCGTTGCCTCCCTCGGGAGCACCGGCGTTTCCCGTGTCTGATCCCGAGATGACGGCCATGCTATCTCGGGCCGCTGTGAGTATCGGGTTGGAGTGGAACCCTCCGCCCCACCCTGATCACTCGTGGATGGATGAATGGTCTTTGGGCAAAGCTGCCGCCGCAAGGCCACATCCGACCCCAATACCATTCTTCCCCGAGCTGCATGCGGAACTGACGAGGACGTGGCAGGCCCCCTTGACCTCCTGTGTCCGCTCCCCGCTGCTCACCCACGGGTGGGCAGCACCCTGAGTTGGTTAAAGAAAGACTTCACATTATCACTGAGCACACAGACCGGAATGAGTGTGCACGATGCCCCAGGGTGTCGCCCCGCTCATTCCTCTGTCTCTGAGGGTGCGGAGATGAGCGCGTGTCGTTCCCGGACCACGCCGCTACCCTCCCCCTCTATCGCCAGACCCCCGGCATAACAGACCCCCGTGGAACGCTGGTCCTTCCCTGGTCTCTACTGTCGGGGAGCGGAGCTCGACTACGCACCCGCACGTGGTATTTCCCATGTGCATGCCAGTCGCTCCGCCTCGCTGCCCCTCCGGGGGGATGTCTGTGGTTTGCATGACCCCGCTGGTTCAGTTCCTGGGAGCTTGGCTAGAGCTCCCCGCCCTGTCCCGTTGGGTCATCAGAACGATCAGATTCGGCTATGCGATTCAGTTCGCACGGTCTCCTCCCCGTTTCAGGGGAGTTCGCTCTACTATGGTCGGTGGCAATGCCCCGGTCATGAGAGCGGAGATTGCGACCCTGCTGGCGAAGGGTGCAATCGTCCCTCCAGCCGAGGTGAGGTCCGGGTTTTACAGCCCCTACTTCATTGTCCCCAAGAAGACCGGTGGGTTACGACCGATCCTTGATCTGCGCATTTTGAACCGTACTCTCCATCGACTGCCGTTCAAAATGCTTACAGCCAAATGCCTTTTCGAATGCGTTCGGCCTCAGGATTGGACACGGACCGTTTCTTCGGTTTGCTTTCGAAGGCCAAGGCATATCAGTACACGGTTCTCCCATTCGGGTTAGCTCTGTCCCCTCGCTTCTTCACGAAGATCGTCGAGGCAACCCTTGTTCCCCTTCGCGAACACTGGGTTCGCATCCTGAACTATCTCGACGATTGGCTGATACTGGCACACTCTCGAGAACAGGTTTGCGAACACAGAGACCTGGTGTTCCGGCACCTAGCCCGTCTGGGCCTTCGGGTCAACCGGGAGAAGAGAAAACTTTGCCCCGTGCAGAGGATCTCTTTTCTCGGCATGGAGATAGACTCGGTCGCCATGTCCGCGCAGCTCACGAACGAGCGCGCACACTCACCGCTGACTTGTCTTCGACAGTTCGAGGGCAAGAGTGCGGTTCCACTGAAACTTTTTCAGAGGCTCCTGGGGCATATGGCATCCGCAGCCGCGGCGACGCCACTCGGATTGCTTCATATGAGACCGCTTCAGCGGTGGCTTCGCGATCGAGTCCCGAGGTGGGCATGGCATCGCGGCTCGCTCCGAGTCCCAGTGACTCCAGCGTGCCGCCGTACCTTCTTCCCGTGGTCGAACCTCAGCTTTTTACGGGCAGGTGTCCCTCTTCAGCGAGTTTCCAGGCATCTCGTTGTCTCCACGAATGCATCTACCACGGGTTGGGGTGCCATGTGCAATGGGCATGCAGCCGCGGGTTCCTGGACAGGACCCCAGCGCCTCATGCACATCAATTGCCTCGAGCTGCTGGCAGTACGCCTGGCCCTGCACCGCTTCCGAGCACTGCTCAGGGATCTACACGTACTTGTCCGTTCAGACAATACCGCTACGGTAGCGTACATCAACCACCAGGGTGGTCTACGCTCACGTCCGATGTCGCAGCTCGCTCGCCACCTCCTGCTATGGAGTCAGAAGCACCTGAGGTCCCTTCGTGCTGTGTACATTCCAGGAGACCGGAACCTGGCGGCCGACGAGCTGTCACGGGTCCGCCCTATCTCCGGCGAATGGCGACTCCATCCCCAGACGGTCCAGCTGATCTGGGACCAGTTTGAGGAGGCACAGATAGACCTGTTCGCCTCCCGGGACTCATCCCACTGCGCCCAGTTTTATTCCCTGTCCGACGGCACGCTCGGCACAGATGCGCTGGCGCACAGCTGGCCGCGGGGCCCACGCAAGTATGTGTTTCCCCCAGTGAGCCTTTCTTTCACGGGCGTTGTGCAAGATCAAGGAGGACGAGGAGCAGGTCCTGCTGGTAGCCCCTTATTGGCCCACCAAGACGTGGTTCTCCGTACTCATGCTCCTCGCGACAGCACCTCCTTGGCCTTTTCCTCTGAGACAAGATCTACTCACTCAGAGACGGGGCACTCTGTGGCACCCTCGTCCCGATCTCTGGAGGCTATATGTTTGGCTCCTGGATGGGACGAGGCAGGTTTGAGTTCCGCTAGAGCGTCGTCCATGAGACACGTTTACGCGTTGAAGTGGAACCTCTTCGTCAGCTGGTGCTCTTCTCGCGGAGAAGACCCCCGGAGATGTTCGATCGGTGTCGTGCTTTCCTTCCTGCAGGAAGGGTTGGAGCGTAGGCTGTCGCCCTCCACCCTCAAGGTTTACGTCGCGGCCATTGCCGCATTACATGATGCAGTAGATGGTAAGTCCGTTGGGAAGCACGACCTGGTCATCAGGTTCCTGAGGGGAGCGAGGAGGCTAAATCCGCCTCGTCCTCCCCTCGTACCCTCTTGGGACCTCTCAGTAGTTCTAAGTGCCCTGCAGAGGCCTCCCTTTGAGCCTTTGAAATCGGTAGAGTTAAAGTTTCTGTCTATGAAGACAGCACTCCTGGTTGCATTGGCCTCCATCAAGAGGGTAGGGGACCTGCACGCATTCTTCATTGACGAAGCGTGCCTCGAGTTCGGGCCGGCTTATTCTCACGTGATCTTGAGACCCCGGCCTGGATACGTGCCCAAGGTTCCCACCACTCCCTTCCGGGATCAGGTGGTGACCCTGCAAGCGCTGCCCCTGGAGGAGGCAGACCCAGCCTTGGCACTTCTCTGTCCAGTACGTGCACTCCGCACCTACGTTGACAGGACGCGGTGTTTCAGGACCTCAGAACAGCTCTTTGTCTGTCATAGGGGGAGCCAGAAGGGAAGGGCTCTCTCAAAGCAACGGCTGTCTCACTGGATAGTGGACGCCATTGCTTTATCTTACCAGCAGCAAGGTCGACCGTGCCCCCTTGGTGTGACGGCCCACTCCACTCGGAGTATGGCTTCCTCTTGGGCTCTAGCGCATGGCGCCTCACTAACAGACATTTGCAGAGCTGCAGGCTGGGCAACACCAAACACCTTCGCGAGATTTTATAATCTGCAAATTGAGCCGGTGTCCTCCCACGTACTCGCTTCCGCTAGTACTGGACCCGCTTAAGTGTCTTCGCTTGCTCGCCATTCCACTCCTCGGACTGGATAAGTGCGATATTTTCTCAGTTGAGCCTTCTATTGAAGCCCTGAGTCCTCCAGCACTCATGATGTGGGCACCACTGCGCTTGCTCTGGTGCCGGCTAGGTGCCTCCGTGTGCACGGTTCCCCTATGGTAACTGTCTCATGTGTATTACTCCACTGTAAGCCTCTCTGAGCATGAGTGTCTTCCCTCGGCAAGCCATCTGCCACCCCTGGAGCTAAGTTCTACCCACCTGCGGTTGGCGCTCTAGTGATCTCCATATGTAGCCCTATCGGCCATATGTGTTTCCGTAAGTCCTCCTTCGGTAGGCATCTGGTCGCATATCCCTCCCGGGATATGTTTCCCAGAGTACCTTGGTAATTCTGTGTCAAAGTAGGATCTCCTGGTTATAGGTTCAGAGGTCTAGACTTTCGCAGAGCACTGGAAGACAGCTGTAAGATGGCGTGATGGCATAGACCCCCATTCTCCGTCACTCCTTGACGTAACTCGGAGTGACTACGAAAGGGAACGTCTCGGTTATGGATGTAACCCTCGTTCCCTGAGAAGGGAACGGAGACGTTACGTCTCCTTGCCACTTCTGCTGTACCGCTGGGTGACGCCTGAGTTCAGTCTTGGCTCCTCAGCGAAGACATACTGCGGTTGCGTTCACTTCCTCCTTTTATACCGACGCGGTGGGGCGGAGTACGCTATGCAAATTCCGCAGCCCCAAAGCATTTTCATGCCATTGGCTCGTTGTTAAATACTTGAAGAGGATTGGCTTTCTATGCGAAACCCCCATTCTCCGTCACTCCTTGACGTAACGACTCCGTTCCCTACTCAGGGAACGAGGGTTACATCCGTAACCGAGATGTTATGTCTCTATGTATTAATGTGTCCTGTTGGTGACGTAAAGCGCGTCAATAACAAAATGTGCAACGGGACGTTCAAATATGTTTTTTAGAGGGAATATGCAAACACCATTTGAGCAATTTTGACAGCCCTAGTATGCATACGGGTGCTGTAACGAACACTGGTTATAGGATAAGTAATTGTTCTGTGCTTTTTGTGGGACCCACCTGGCTGAGGTTTGGACGCATGTGGTGTGTGTCTCCCTCGCCATCGCAGTGATATTAGAGACTAGAAATGCTCATTTTATTTTATGTAGAAAAAATGAAACCATGGTAGTACATAGTTCGTTTCTTTTAAAATGAAGCGCACTGTGCAATTTATTATGCTGGTTGCTACTGTGTGCAATAGTGTAATTATTTAATTTATGCTTAACTATTTATTTTCAGCACTGAACTTTCTTTGTTCTACCTCATGTTTTGTTAAAAATTGGTTATCTACTTTCAATATATTTGCTTTCCTTAATATTGTAAAACACTAACCTCATTCTCATCTGAATTACAAATATTTCTTTTTCTGTATCTGTAAACATCAAACGTGTTTTAAGTCAATGTAGAATGTGTAACTTAAAAATAAACAGATTAGTGCTCTGTTTGAGGACAATCCTGTGTGGGGAGTGGGCAGGGGGATTTCTCTGTTGGGTGAGATTTAATAAAAAATTTTGTTTCTCAATGTAGCATTCTAATCAGGTAAAGCAAGTAATATTCTCTCTCTCTCTCTCTCTCCATATATATATATATATATATATATATATATATATATGTGTGTGTGTGTTTGTTTGTATGTACTGTATATATTGCAGAGCCCTTACTGATGCAAGCTCTTCAGCACACTTCTCTTCGACAGTCAAAGCGGGGGTTAAGTTTTTGCACGTAGTGCAGAACTTTTTATATATATATATATATATATACATATTTAAATATATACTTAAAAAAGCGGGGGTTAAGTTTTTGCACGTCGTGCAGAAAAACCCTAAAGGCAATGCCACCGGCTTTAATATATATATATATATGAAGGGCCAAAGCGGTTGCGGTGCCACCGGCTTGGGCCCACAATCGCTGATCGCATCTATATTTAGCCTATTATTATTATTTATACGACTATTTGAGCACTTTTGGGGCCCTTAACATGCTCGAAAACTCTTGAAACTTTGCACACAGGTCAGAACCCGCGGCCATCAGGCAGGGGGGCTAGACAGCGCCCCCTGGAACGGGGTCCGAAAACTTGGTCCATAAATCAAACACGCTTGCATGTAATAATTAGGGCTGTAGTCAACCAAAGAAATCCTTGGTCGACCAAAGTCTTGTCCTGCGCAACGATTAGTCGGAAAAAAAAAAAAACGAAAAAAAAAACCTTGTTTTGATTGAACATTCTTTTAAACAATTGTCATAGAGCATTTATAAAACAACAACGAAAAAACATCACAAATAAATAAAACTATAATAATAATACAATTCTTTGAGAATTAAGTGATTTTTAACTGAAAAAAGTGAGAAGCACTGTCTATGCAGTCACAATCGTGCACCTGATCACACCACACGCTACAAAAAAAAATAACTGCTATCTGTCACATTATAAAAAATCCTAACAAAAGCTCTCGTTTATACAGGCTTTATATTCTTCTTTACTTACAAAGCTATGTGTTAACTTTTGTCCAGCCGATCTAGGCATTTTAAACAAACACACAAAATACCCAAATAGCCTAAAAAACAATCCGAATAATAATAGGCTGTAGGGGTGGGACGATACAGGTACCTCACGATTCAATTCTGTGGCGATATGTGGCCCACGATATAACGATATCACGATTCGCGATATCTACGATATTCAATATATTGGAAGAAATTTCATCAACGATATATCACGATATATGTGACAGAAAAGAAAAAGAAGGGAAAAGGAAATAAGGAAATTTTATGCATTTATTAATGCCAACATTTCCAACATTGTGCAAAGAAATATGCATTTGCCTTTCCGTCGACTGTCTCGTAAAACCCGAAGTGTCTTAGCGCCCTATGAAATCCTTTTTTATTTTTTCCCAAATTCCGTTTTTTCAGTTTTAATTTTTGGGAATTAGGTTTTTTTTCCCTCTTGGCTGTTATTTTAGTCGTAAAAAGAGTGTGCTTTTTAAAGTTAATGATTAAAATGTACTTAAAAATATAAATAAATTAGGAATGACCTTAAATTTATAAAGGTAATACATTTACTCAGTATCCTTTTCAGGACAAATACTGCATGGTGCAACATAACTCTGCACTCTAAAAGACAAGTAACAACAAAATATGGTTGTGAGCTTTAAACTGTCCAGTAATATAAATTATATTAGTTTATATAAGTTTAAATAAAGTCACACTCTGTCTCTCTCTCGCCCAGTTTCGCTCACGGAGTTTGCTTCGCTTTTGTCCAGTCCGGTGCCTCAGACGCGGTGTGCACGTTGTGTGTTTGTGTGTGTGTGTGTGTGTATGTGTGAGAGAGAGACGCGTGACTGAGAGAGAGACGGAGGCAGAGCGGGGAAATACTGAAAGAACACGCATTCAGCGATTCCATCCGAGATTCCGTGATTCGCGGAAATCATAGGGCCCTAAGTGTCTCCACACTTTAGAGTGGAAACTAGCGGGTGGGTCTTTGATTAGTTTTTTATTGTTTTCCGCCATTCTTCTCGCTTCTCTTGTTGTTAGTTAACTCGGTTAACTCGTGTTCTTCTTCACCGGCAGCTGTTTGCGCCACTTTACCCCTATTTACTTGAACAGCGCCCCCCGCAAACAGAATGGTAGATATTGGGTAGTGACACTGACAACGGGTAAATTAATTATTTCGTGTTGTAATAAAATATCGATATTGGGCGTTAGTGTATCGATTATTTATTGCAACAGAGAGCACAACAATATATTGCAATATCGATTTTTTTCCCCACCCCTAATAGGCTGTATTTTGGAAGGCATACAGGTTTATTTTCGTTTTGTTTTCATTATTTAGGCTATTTTCAAATGCTTAAAGTGTACAAATAAAAACATATTAAGAAAACACAATCTATTGAATCAGCATGATATAGCCGGTAAAAGGGCTGCTCACGTCTTTTGCGCGCTCAAGTTTGATTTCAAATATAGGCGCGCGCTGTGCGGGCTCATAATGGAGCAACGCGGTCGCCTCCCTCCACAGTTTTTTCGTCTATGTTTTACAATGCAGCCAGACAAAAGATTTAGATTTCTTGGACATTTTGTCGACTAAAGTCAAAACAAGCAGCGTTCTAACTGAATACAGCATCCCTTACCGAGCGCGAAGCTGCAGCGCAGCCGGCCACAGGCGCGTTCCTGAGTCTCTATGCGTGTGCGTTAAAACTGTGGCGCTGTTACAAAATAGCCTAAATTAAAGCATTTAAAGATGGGGATAAAACAAAGGCTAATTATATTTAGAATACAGTAATAAATAATTGCTTATAAATGAATAAATATCAAGGAGTAAATCATTAAAAAAATCTTTCTATTGGTAAAAAAAAAAAAAAAAAAAAAAAAAAAGTGTAACTGGTCGACCAATAAGAATGTTGGTCGACCAAGACGGTATCGACTGATTAGTCGACTAAACGACTAAAGTTGACAGCCCTAGTAATAATATGAAACTCGGTACACATATAGATCTCATCATTCATATATCCTTCATACTACTACTTTTTACCCCAGCCCAACAGGAAGTCTGTTATTTAGGGTTGTTCGTAAAACACATGCAATGGAATTTGAAATACTCCTCCTAGAGAATTCAAACACACGGCACGAAACTCGGTCAGCATGAAGTCAAGACATTGAGGATGAAAGTTTGCGAGGGGATTTTTGATATCTCGAACGGTTTGGCCGTGACGAGGAAACAAAATTATGGCGAGAAACGTGAAACAGGAAGTGTCATAACTTTAGCATACATTAACTGATCTTGATGAAACTTCAGCAGTGTGTTCGCTGTAAGAGGCCGATCACATGGATGTGACTATTTATTGTGAGTAAAAATTATAGCGCCACCAACTGGCAGCAGGAAGTGTGTCACTTTCAAAATGCTTTGAAATCACCCTCTTATTTTTACCCGATATGCTTCAAACTTCATCTGTAGAATGTACATGGCAGATGAAGACCTATGAATGGATTCTTGATCTCTTTGAAACTGTTGCCGTGGCAACACATCAAACTTTAAAATTCTTTTAGGATGCTTTTGAGACTCTTAGCATGCTTGAAATTGCATGAACCTCAACAGACACATCACATTTATTGGCCAGTAGACATGTGCAAAGTTTTAGAAACGGGTATGGTGCAGGGACTAAATAGCGCCACCTTTTGACAAAAGTGGGGTTGTTAGTTTTATCTACAAAAATCGGTATAGACATTGTACTCCTCAAGCCGGACAACTTTCTAATTTATAGTCATTAGCTCGGACCAAGCGGAAGTCAGATATTTTGGTTTGAATATGGTGAGTCTCTCTCTGAGCCTAAATCCCTGTACGGCAAGCCCTTTTAATATTTAAAAGCTAAGTTTGCCTATCTGGAATTAACATTGTAGATATCAACAACGTCTTTCTGACTAGTTGTAATTACATTTTGGATAGTTTGTATTATCATTTAAGATATCTGTAACGTAATTGTGACTAGTCGAAATGACAGATAGAGTATGGCAAGCCGTGTTAACATTTAATCATTTAATCAGGAAAGGGCCAAAGCCTGTGGCACCACCACCCCGGTGCCTTTAGGTAACTAAAGGAACTGAGGTTGCGGTGCCACCGGCTTGGACCCGCCATCACTGCTCGCAGCTATATTTGAAGAGTTCAGATGCAAAAGCCTCTAAATGCCATTTGAAATTTTCTTCTAAAATGCCCATTTTTATCAAGCTTGTATATTTAAGTTCAGTAATTTCACTTAAATGACAATTAATAGGTAATCTTCATTGCCATTTAAGTGAAATCACTGAACTTAAATATACAAGCTTGATAAAAATGATCATTTTAGAAGAAAATTTCAAATGGCACTTAGAGGCTTTTGCATCTGAACTCTTCATTTATTCTTCTTTTTCTGATCCAAAATTTTCTGACTCTAACTGCTCCTACAGTTTTAACTCTACAAGCTCCAAACTTGGGTCAGACCTTCAGACTGTTCTGACTTAGTGTGCTATATCTTTTTAGACTGACTAAAGACTTTAAGATTTCTTAAAAATTTATATTAAAAATCATAAAAGCCCACTGACTTTCATTGCAGCGTGGTCAAATTGAGCCGAGACTAGGGTTGTAACGGTATACCGGTATGGCGGTTTATCGCGATATTGACATGTATGATTATCATATCGTGCACATTTGCTTATCCGCGGTTTAAAAAAAAAAGGTAACACTTTACAATAAGGTTAATTTATTAAACATTAGTTCATGCATTAACTAACATGAACTAACCATTTGTTACTGTATTTGTTATTCTTTGCTAACGTTAGTTAATACAAATCTAGCTGTTCATTATTTCTTCATGTTAGTTCACAGTGCATTGACTAATGTTAACAAGATTTTAATAAAGTATTAGTAAATGTTGAAACTAACATTACCAAAGATTAACAAATGCTGAAGAAGTATTGTTCATTCTTTGTTAATGTTAACTAATGTAGTAACTAATGAACCTTATTGTAAAGTGTTACCAAAAAAAAAAAGAATTCACTGGCACTGCCGCATGCAACTTCTTTCAGCTTGACTGGACTCCACAGCGCTGAAAATGTCAGAGACAGAGGCTGCGAATCTCTATCTCCCACCCAAAAAATAAATAAAATCAGCAGTATGGGAATATTTTGTATGTCCGAAAATCGATCGTCGTGTCGTCCTTGAAGATACAGTTTGCAAGATATGTGGACGGACGAAGAGTGGCTGCAAAAGGAGTAAACACGTCGAACATGTTCTCCCATATTCAGAAACACCATCCCTCCGTGAAGATAAAGGTTATTCATAACTTTTATAACTTAAGGCCATATTATTTCTGTCATGCTGAGGGAATCCCGGTCTGTAAAAAAGACGCATACCCATCTTTTTGCGTTACAAAACGCCATGTAAAATGTCCGATTTAAAAAGATAGATGGATGAATAAATCAAAATAGAGCTGTGCAGTAGCCTAAATCAAATCGCGATGTGCGTGTCTTTGAATATACAACGCAAAAAGACTGGTGTGCATTGCAAGCCCCTTCTATATTCAGCGCGTCTCTGTATGAGCAGCGCCGTTTCGTCTAGATCTAGTACACACTCAAGTACGCATGACGCTCGTGGTTTTTAAAGCGGTCTCACCCACTATGTGAAGACGTGAACACATGAACATATCCAGACAGAGAACACTTAATGTGCACTTTATAATTGTTTTTTGTTTATAATTTGTTTTTTTTAAAAAGAAAGTTTGGTTTAGCCTATGACTAAAATAATGACTAAAATATATTACTATTGTGTATAGTTTTTTTTGTCCATGTTTTAATTTAGTAAACCTCTCTTGTGTAGACAAACTAAGGTTGTTAAATTTTTATCTGATTGCATTTTCAAAAATGCATTTTGTATTCAATCACAGAATCCAGACCAGTTATTTCAGACAACCCAGAATTTCTGAGGAAATAAATATAAGTTTCATAAAGACTATTGAAAAAACTCTGTTACAATAAACCATGTTCAACCAAAAAACATATCTGTTTTTATTCATTTAAGGGCCATTGTAGCTGATGATGATTTTAATAATGATAGTTTAATATCGTATACCGTGAAACCGTGAAACCGTGATATTTTCTGAGACGATTATCATACCGTGAAAATCTCATACCGTTACAACCCTAGCCGAGACTACGGTGGCCCAGTAGTGTACAACACAAAAACTCAAATCTAAATTCCCTGAAGCCCTAGACTCAATTAAACTACCATTCTATACGTACTTATGATCTATCTATCTATCTATCTATCTATCTATCTATCTATCTATCTATCTATCTATCTATCTATCTATCTATCTATCTATCTATCTATCTATCTATCTATCTATCTATCTATCTATCTATCTATCTATCTACCTATCTATCTATCTATCTATAGGTCTGTAGGTCTGTCTGTCTGTCTATTATAATCTTTCTATCAGCATCATCTTTCTATCTTTTAAAAAATCATTAAACATTCAAATGTATGCATAACATTTTAAAAGATTAGAGTATTATAATAATATAATACAGATTTTTCATTATCAAAGTTTATAATTGTAACAAAAATCAAAAATCTCACACTCCTTACCTTCTGCATTTTATAATAATTTGCTTTTCCTCAGTCGAGCGATAGGAGACGTAGGAAGGGGAGACGTAGATCTATCTATCTATCTATCTATCTATCTATCTATCTATCTATCTATCTATCTATCTATCTATCTATCTATCTATCTATCTATCTATCTATCTATCTATTCAATCTATATTTCTTTCTAACTAATCCAGGGTTCCAGACTGCGACCAAATTGGTCGCATTTGCGACCATTTTTTGAGAATGTGCGAGTTAAAATTTTATATGGTCGCAAATGTGCGAGTGGACGCTCGCGCAATAGAACGCCGTTGTAACAGCTGCTGCAGTCCGTAACTTATTGTAGCATCTCACACGAGGCCCGAGTTCAGTAAGTTAACTTGTTTATTCGCCAAAGCACAACCTGCAGGCATTCAGAAACACAGCTTCAGAATAGAGCAACAAAAACAACAGACGAACTTCCTCAACCCGCCCCCTTTCTCCCCAGGCCGCCAACTAACAGCGCGCCCGGGGTTCCACATGGCTGATTGACAGACACACAGCCATTGACAGTCACTACATTATGTTCAAAATGAACGAGTAGGCTACATCATGAATCCATTTTCCAAACCGTGTTTTAGATTTATCCAGAATCACTACGGTACGCCTATATTAAGTGTTTATATTCGGACTATTTTATCCCAGGATCGACTCAGGTGCGGAGTTGCCCAGTGCCTGCGTGACTCACCATAGACATTAATGGAGAGAAGTAGCTCCTGCTACTGTGTTCTTCCGCAAGACATAGTTTATTTATTGACGAACGTAGACGTCACGCGCAGTGTACACTGATGGTGAAACGCGCTAATTACAAATTCACGAATTAAGACATATAAAAATGAAAACGTCTCACGAAACAGCGTGCCCCTTCCTACGTCTCCTATCGCTCGACTGAGGAAAAGCAAATTATTATAAAATGCAGAAGGTAAGGAGTGTGAGATTTTTGATTTTTGTTACAATTATAAACTTTGATAATGAAAAATCTGTATTATATTATTATAATACTCTAATCTTTTAAAATGTTATGCATACATTTGAATGTTTAATGATTTTTTAAAAGATAGAAAGATGATGCTGATAGAAAGATTATAATAGACAGACAGACAGACCTACAGACCTACAGACAGACGATAGATAGATGGATGGATGGATGGATGGATGGATGGATGGATGGATGGATGGATGGATGGATGATTCAAATGTAAATAGATTGTATATAGATATGTATATAATTCAAATTTAAAATTTAAAATGCTTAAGATTACAGATTAAAAATTACTGTCTAAAATCCATGAAAATCCTGAAATTTGGCAATGATAATTAATATATTACAGGTATTTGCGGCAACCCAGAAAGCCTTTGCTAGCTTTGGTCAATTAAAACCACTGTTCATCAGCATGCATTGATTAATCCCATGGCATGTAGCATTAAAAAAAAAGAAAAGAAAAGGTGCGACTAAATCATATGCTGGTGCGACCAACTGAGAAACCAGTGCAACCACTAATTCTTACTAATATATCTTTCTTTCTAACTAATCTATCTGAATTCTCTTCTTGTTAAAAACATGTTAGCATGATGTTAGCAACATGCGAATCATGCTAACATGATGCTAATAACATGATAATCATGCCAATATCATACTAATCATGCTAGCCACTCTAAAAAATGCTGGGTTGTTTTAACCCAATTTTGGGTAAAATATGGACAAACCCAGCCATTGGGTTACATTTTTAAATGACATTTTTAACCCAATGGCTGGGTTTGTCCATATTTTACCCAAAATTGGGTTAAAACAACCCAGCATTTTTTAGAGTGTAATAATGTTAACATTATGTTAACTACATGCTAATCATGCTAGCATTATGCTAGCTACATGCTAATTATGTTAACTTATTGCTAAAAACATGTTAGCATGACGTTTGCAACATGCTAATTGTGCTAATTATGATGCTAGCAACATGCTAATCATGCTAACATGATGCTAGCTATATGCTAATAATGCTAGCTTCTTGGTAAAAACATGCTAATTGTGACAACATGATGCTAGCAACATGCTAATCATGCTAGCTTCTTGTTAAAAACATGCTAACATGCTAATTGTGCTAACATGATGCTAACAACATGTTAATCATGCTAGCTACATGCTAATGATGTTAACATCATGCTTGCTACATGCTAACATGATGTTAGCTACATGTTAATTGTGCTAACATGATGCTAAAACATGCTAATTGTGATAGTATGATGCTAGCAACATGCTAATCACGCTACCTTCTTGCTAAAACATGTTAGCAACATGTCAATTGTGCTGAGATGATGTTAATAACATGCTAATCATGCTAACAACAGGCTAATCATGCTAGCTACATGCTAACAATGTTAACATAATGCTAGCTAATTGCAAATCATGCTAACATTGTGTTAGCTACATACCTTTCTAACTAATCTATCTAACTTATCTATCTGTCTTTCTAAATAATATATATATCTGTCTTCTAACTAATCTTTCTAACTAATAGATCTATCTATCTATCATCTATCTATCTCTTCATTTAACTAATCTTTCTTTCTACCTAATCTTTCTTTCTACCTAATATTTCTTTCCTTGAAACTAATATTTCTATCTAAGTTATCTATTATCTTTCCAACTCTTATTTCTTTCTATCTAATCCATCTATCAAACTTCAAACTACTTTAAACTTCTTCAAACTCTCTGGTCTGGCTTTCTCAAGCCAACTTAAAGTTTGTCTCATCAAACTTTTTTTCTAGTCACTGTATACTGCTTTGATGACTTTTTATTTAAAATCATTGATTTTTTCTATTGCAAAGCATTTATAAGACAATTACTCAATTACTAGAAATGAGTTTTTGAACACCATCAGTAAAATCTGTCGATTTTTTTTTTTACATTTATGCTATAAATCAATACCTTTATGTGAATGTGCTGTTGTGTCTCCAGTAACGTAGTACTCCTCATATTCCTCGTTGCAGTCATAATGGCTCTTGTCAGAACTCTTGATGAAGTCCTGAAAACTGGGACCACTTGCCAGTTTACTCTTTAGCTGCACCACTCTGCTTTGACTGGTTGTAGAAGATCCAGAGCAATATCGGTGATATGCGTCTCTGTAAAGGCGTCGAGACAAACATTTCCTAAGGGCAAATCTAAAGAGTCTGAGACTGCTTCTGTTCATGTCTCACTCACTTATGAACACACTTAACAACTAAAACACGGCAAACGCATCACTGACACATGACACTATCATAAACGGGTTATCCGATATCGAACAAATGTGTGGTGAGAAGCAAAGAAAACTCATCTGAGTAAAACAGATGTTGTGTACCACGATGTAAATATGGCGACACCATTTCAAAATAAGAGCCTGCAGCTAGGTTATTGTATCCTATGATTGTATCAGCTAAATAATAATAGGCCACCATGTAGTTGCTAGAGTTATTTTTAATACTAGATAACATAAATAAAATTAGCCTCTTTCAAAAACTTACAGAATATCTATTTTTTATTATTATTCAGATTTTTTATAATACTAGTGGTGGCTAATATACCATGGGCAGTTGAATTAAGCCAAAAATAATATTTACATCCCATCTTTCTACAAAATTAACACTATAAATTGTTAACTTCTCTATTTGCAAAAAGTTTTAAACCCTGTCTGGAAGATATTATTTCAGTAGTACAATCAGGTTTTAAATTATTGCAGACCCTTGAGCGTGCCGCACCAGCCCTCAAAAGTGAAGCCAAAACGTCTCGATCGCCCCCCTGTGACTGGACCTAGTATAGCTCATAATCCCCGCCTCCCCATGTTATTCAATGGGACGCGAGACCAACTAAACAATTAAATTACACTTCACATATCCTTTTTCCAAAGATAGTTTCTGTCATTTACTATAGTTTCTATCACGTTTATGTAATTTCAAGTGTTCGTTTTTAAAATAAGTTTGTTTTTAGTTAGTTATGTGGTGATAAAATAACGGTGCTCTGACATCATGATTGACAGCTGTGATTGACAGGTTCTCTGTGCGAGGTAGTCACTGAAGCACCAGCGGACGTTTTTTTAATAATGTTGATTATGTGGTTAGTTTTATTTACCTTATTTTAACAAGGTTCTGCAATCGGCAGACATCATTGGACAGGAACGAAGCAGACAGAGGCAACTTAAAGATCTTGCTCGCGCAACATGCAGGTTGATTTTATTTCTGAATTAAGACTTTAAATTGTCTGCAGAGGTCTTTTAAAAACACTTATGTAAAAATTACTAATGAAATCTCATTTGATGTAGAGATTTTGATGAAAATGCGCTAGGCTCTGGAATAGAGAGCTTAAGTCCCGCCCCTTCCGGTCGGCCACCATGGGACCTAACTTCGGAAAAATATTGAATGGTAGTCAATGGCAAGTGACAACTTATTTTTTTATTCCGTCTGAACTGTGCCCTCAATTACACATATGTTTGCCAATTTAAAAGATACATTTTAAAGTCAAGAAAGTCGCAGTTTGATGTAAAAGCGTTGAGGTATAAGACTGTGAAAATACGTAATTACAAAGACTACAAACCCCAAAGGCGCACATTTTCTCTCAATGACTGAAGCTAACTTTACTGAGGCTGTCTGTCATTGTTTCTACAGCCTTACGTTATAATCGTAACGTTACGCCGTCCTACCTGAGTGTTTTGTTCCAGACTGCACACACACGAGCAGCGGATCTCGTTTCTCTTCCCGGGAGATGTAGTTCATAGAGCGATTTTCACATAAAACTAAATGTTACTCTTCTGTTGTATGACAAACTGCGACGTTTTTGACTTTGAGAATCATCTTTTAAATTGACAAACATCATATGTGTAATTGAGGGCACAGTTCAGACGGAATAAAAAGATAAGTTGTCTCTCCCCATTGACTACCATTCATATTTTTTCCGAAATAAGGTCCCATGAGCCAGAAGCGAAGAGGCGGGACTTAGGCTCTCTATAATGATTCAGTGACACAAACAGAAGTAAAATCTGCTGTAAAGCAGGTCTAAAGAGAAAATAGTGTCATTCATCAGCTGAGGCCAGTTTGGTGTTCATTCAGTTAAGTTCAATGACTGTGTAAAGTTCATCAAATATGAAATTAGTTCAATTCAGCTATAAGCAGCTCTTTAGAAAACATTGATATCATCTCCCAGGGGCTCGTTCTTTGTACTCTCTCTCTCACTTCCGGTGTGATTGTTGAGTGAGTGCGGAGCGATGTGAGAGCGCGTGCAGACTGATGTGAGTGAATTCTTCTTTCTTTCTCTCTTTTCTTTCTGCGTATATTTATATATATATATATATATATATATATATATATTTTTTTTCGTTCGGTTGTTTTTTTTTTGGTTATCAGTAAGCTTAGAGTGGTCTGTTTAGGGAGAGTTTTTGTCAACTCCCAGTCAGCGTACTGGGAGGATGGCTGCTCCAGGTGCGGAGAGTTTAGAGTTCTTGACAAGACGGCATGGGGTGAAAATTGACACTACCGCAAGCGTAGAGGAGTGTGTGTTGGCCGTGAGTGCTGTTGTTGGACATGAGAATGTTCTGTCGGCGTCGCGGATGAACGGCGCGAATGTTCTGTTTGTAAGAACTGTTGATTTTGCGAATTTGTTGGTCGAGAGTGGTGTAGAGATAGGCGGTATTTTTACATCTGTACTCCCGCTCTCCACTCCGTCCAAAAGAGTGACTCTGTCCAACGTTCCACCATTTATTAAAAATGATGTTCTTGTTGGAATACTCGCCAGATATGGTAAAATGGTCTCCCCAATAAAAATGATTCCAATAGGAAGTAAATCATCTTTATTAAAACACGTGGTGTCCTTCAGACGATTTGTCTATATGGTTCTGAGAGAGAACGTTAATGAACTTGATCTGACCCTTAATTTTAGTCACGAAGGGTTTAATTATGTAATTTACGCTACGACTAACAACATGAAATGCTTTGGTTGCGGTGAAAATGGACACCTTGTTCGTGCATGTCCAAAAAGTGCAAATAAGCAGACTGAAACTGTTGTTAATGTCACAACTGAGAAAGTAGCTGAAGTACAGGAGATTGTTGCAGTTGATGAAGAGAGGCCAGGCCCAAGCAGGGTGCCTGAGGTCTCAAAAAGCTTGGAAAATGTTTCCGATTTTCCTACAGAAAAAACAGCTGAAAAAGAAGGAAATGTTGTGGCAGAGGAGGAAAAAGAGGCTTGTGTGTCTGATGATAGCAATAGTGAGGATGAAGCTATGGATATTGTTAAAGTGATACAAGAAATGGAGAGTCCTGTGGTGGAAGATAAAGAGTGTTTTCTCAAGACTCCACTAAAAAGGAAATTGTTGGAACGTCAGAATGTCAAACAAGCTAAACGACTAGATGGTAGTTGTGACATCCAGACTGACAAAAATAGTGAGACTGAAAGTGAAAATGAGATGTCTGGATGCAGTATAAGCAGTAGTTTACCCTTAAGTGGTTTCTCTAGCCGAGAATATACTGTTGAGGAAATACAAAACTTTCTGGATGTGACGAAAAACATGAGGGGAGTAAAAGTAGCGGAATATTTCCCTGACATAAAACAGTTCATTGAAAAAGTAAAAATCTTCAGAGGGAAAAACAAGTTCACTGACCAAGATGTTTTCCGGTTAAAGAAAATCCTTACAAAGTTAAATGGATAACATAAGATATCCTTTTTGGCTCTTTAGCTTTGGTTGCTCTTTTCTTCTCCTTTTAATGGAGGTAATAAATCTCGCCTCTTTAAATGTTAACGGAGCCAGAGATTATAAGAAGAGAGCACAAATATATGAGACTTTGAGGTGTAAAAATATTGATGTGTTATTTGTACAAGAAACACACAGTGATGTCTCAAATGCTGCAGATTGGGCTAAGGAGTTTGATGGCTTAGCAATTTTAAGTCATTTCACTTCTTTAAAGGACAAGTTCGGTCTTTTACAATTAAAGCCCTGTTTTAAGATCGTCCCTGATGAAATAGAATAGTTAAGATTGTTTTTGAGACAAATGCTCCTGTCACGAGAATTTTTGGATTGTGTGTTAGTACCCCCCCCACCTTTATAATGAAAGCATAGGTGCACTCGAACAATCATTCATAAAAATGCATAAAACTTTAGTTTACAAAGACGTGAAACTCACCGAGTGGTCTAGGGTGTTCACTGATATGCCCACTTAAAAATCGCTGCAAAAGATGCTTTCCAACAGGTTTTATCATAGTTTTTGTCCAAGTCCACTTTCTTCCTGCTTTCGGTTGAAGTCCACAATAGTCAATTGTCGAGTTCACATGCGCGATCCTTAGTTATCTAGTTACCAATGATCGCGCATGTGAACTCGACAATTGACTACTGTGGACTTCAACCGAAAATAGGAAGTAACATGGACTTGGACATAAACTACGATAAAACCTGTTGGAAAAGCATCTTTTGCAGCGATTTTTGTGTGGGCATATCAGTGAACACCCCAGACCACTCGGTGAGTTTCACGTCTTTGTAAACTAAAGTTTTATGCATTTTTATGAATGATTGTTCGAGTGCACCTATGCTTTCATTATAAAGGTGGGGGGGTACTAATACAGAATTTAAAAATTCTCGTGACAGGAGCATTTGTCTCAAAAACAATCTTAACTATTCTATTTCATCAGGGTCGATCTTAAAACAGGGCTTTAATTGTAAAAGACCGAACTTGTCCTTTAAGTGGTGGAGTTGGAGTTTTATTTTCTAGAAATGTCATTCCTTATTCTTACACTATTGAAGAAGTAATAAAAGGAAGGCTCTTGAAAGTAAAAACTTCCTTTGAAAATAGCACTTTTATTTTTATTTGTGTTTATGCTCCAACTGCAGCTTTGGAGAGAATAAGTTTTCTAAATACTCTGGGTAATGTTTTAAAAGATTGTAATGCTGATGACTTTTTACTTGTGGGAGGGGATTTTAACTGTACTGAAAATAGCATTGACAGGAATCATGTTGAACCTCATATGCAGTCAAGAAAGACCTTAATTCATTTAATGAAATGCCACAGTATTATTGATATATGGAGGAATTTCCATGCTGGGCAGAGGCAATACACTTGGGTTCATGCTTTTAATAACCAGCTATCAATGGCAAGGCTTGATAGATTTTATGGTTTTAAACATCAATTAAGTATGTTCAGGGAATGCTCAATAGTTCCAGTAAGTTTTTCTGACCATAGTTTGGTCAAATGTATTGTGGCAAAAAAACATGTTAAATCAAAAAGTGCATATTGGCATTTTAATAATAATTTATTGGGTGATTCTTGTTTTAGAGATATTTTTAAAGAGTTTTGGAAAAACGCCAAAGCTTTGAAATCGTCTTTCTTGTCATTGCAGCAATGGTGGGATTTTACAAAGGTTCAAATAAAACAGTTGTGTCAACAATACACTCGCAACGCTACAAGAAACATAAATAAGTCAATGAGGGCTTTGGAAGAAGACTTAATGAGGTTGCAAGGGCTTGCTGACTCCACAGAAGATGTCACTTTATTGGAGTGCATCAAAAAGAAAAACAATTTTCTAACTGATATTTAGGTTTGACAACGCAAGGTGCAATAACTAGATCCCGGTTTCAGAGTGCCAATTTAATGGATGCTCCTTCAAAGTTCTTTTTTAATTTGGAAAAGAAGAATGGGCAGAAAAAGTTCATTCACAGTCTGAAGTCCGAAACTGGTGTCTTATTGTCAAATCCTATAGAAATCAGAAGGAGAGCAGTAAATTTTTATAAAGACATGTATAAAAATGAAATTTTAGAGTTAAATGATGAAAGTTTAGGTTTCTTTGAAAATTTACCGCAAGTTACTGAAATGACAAATAAAGAAATTGGTAGAGCATTGAGTTTAGGAGAATTTGAGTATGCACTCAAAAGAATGGAGAGTGGGAAAGTCCCAGGCATTGACGGAATCTCAATAGATTTTTATAAATCTTTTTGGTCTGAGCTCTCCAAAGCCCTAGCAATTAGACTAGGAGAAGTGCTTGAGTCCATAATTCATCCCGATCAGTCGTATTGCGTGTCAGGTAGGAAAATTGTTGACAATGTTTCATTCATTAGAGACATTTTAGACTGTGGAAAACTCTTTGGTTTGGATTTCGGGTTGATATCAATTGACCAAGAAAAAGCTTTCGATAGAGTTGAACATATCTATTTGTGGAATGTTTTAGAAGCCTTTGGTTTTAATTCAGATTTTATTTCTATGTTAAAAGTTATGTATTGTGGCGTTGAGAGTGTATTGAAGATCAATGGTGATTTGTGCTCTCCATTTAAGGTGAAAAGGGGTATAAGACAGGGTTGCGCACTCTCAGGCATGCTGTATACTCTTGCCATAGAACCCTTGTTGAACAAGTTAAGAGCTAATGTACATGGATTGTGTATTCCCAACTGTGCTAATACTTTTAAAATTTCAGCTTATGCTGATGATGTCATTGTTTTAATCCGTGATTGTAACGATATTAGTGTGATGTTAAAAATTCTGAATGATTTTAATTCTCTGTCTTCTGCAAAGGTGAATTGGGGAAAAAGTGAAGCCATTTTAGTTGGAAAATGGTTGGAGTCTGAACCAAGGCTTCCTGATGGATTGAATTGGACCAGAAATGGTTTTAAATATTTGGGAGTTTTTTTGGGTGATGACAACTATGTAAAAAGGAATTTTGAAGGTATCATTGAAAAAGTTAAAGGGCGACTAGATAAGTGGAGTTTTTTGCTCCCCAAAATGTCCTATAAAGGACGAATCTTGATAATTAATAATCTGGTCGCCTCTGCACTTTGGCACCGTTTGGCCTGTATTGATCCCCCAGTTGAAGTTTTAATAAAAATCCAGTCCATTTTAATAGATTTTTTCTGGGACCGAATGCATTGGATACCAAAAAGTGTACTGTACCTGTCTAAGGAGGAAGGGGGACTTGGATTAATACACCTTCAGAGCAGAACAGCAGCTTTTCGCCTGCAGTTTATACAAAGACTCTTAAATTACTCTGATGATTTAAGTTGGACTGGTGCTGCCTGTGCAATCCTTCGTAGTATTGATGGACTGGGGCTGGACAAAGCCTTATTCTGGTCGGATCCTCAGAGACTTAAACTGCGAGATTCTTTTTTTTTTTATCGTAACCTTTTTAAGGTGTGGTCCCTATTTCAAATAAGCAGAGAAAAGAATTCCTCTTCCTTGTTTTGGCTACTACAGGAGCCTTTGGTCATCGGCTCACGACTGGATTTAACGCGTGAGATGCTTTTTGCCATTCCTGAAAGGACCTTGTGTGATGCAAAGGTGGTACGAATTGAACACTTACACCAAATAGCAGGGCCTAATTTTAAAAATGTGACTGCCGTCGCTAAGCATCTCGGTATCAAGTCACAACGAACAGTAACAAGAGCAGTTGAGAAATGGAGATCAGCCCTCACTGGAGAGGAAACAGAACTACTGGATTTATACTCGAAGGGGTCTATTCATCCTGAATGCAAAGACTCTTTTCCCGTTCTGAGACTGTCACCCAGTTTAGGGGAGTGCAGTGGTGTACTGTTAGAGTGTGAAGAGCTCATAGTTGTGGGTCCAAACTCGGCAATTGGTAAGGATATGTATAAATGTTGTGTGAAGGCTTTTAACAAAACTTTTTTAAGTAATAAATGTGATACTCCATGGCGTAAGGTTCTTAATCTTGATGTTAATGAAAAACCTGAATGGGGAGCATTATATAAATCACCATTGGTCAAGAAAACTGGAGACTTACAGTGGAGATTGTTACATGGTGCCATTCCTGTTAATGCTTTTATTTCTTTAATTAATGATGATGTTACTGAAGATTGTCCCTTTTGTTCACAAAGGGAAACGATTTTTCATGCGTATTTGCATTGTGACCGGTTACAACCTCTTTTTAATATCTTGGATATGTTTTTTAATTCTTTTAATGTAACTTTTTCAATGAAAGTGTTTATTTGTGGTGTTAAATATGTTAAAAAACACAGGCAGAGGTCTCAATTGTTAAATTACCTGTTGGGTCAAGCTAAAATGGCAATTTATACTAATATAGCTGCGAGCAGCGATTGCGGGCCCAAGCCGGTGGCACCGCAACCCCGGTGCCTTTAGTTACCTAAAGGCACCGGGATGGCGGTACCGCCGGCTTTGGCCCGCAATCGCTGCTCGCAGCTATATATATATATATATATATATATATATATATATATATATATATATATAAAGCCGGTGGCACCGCACCCTTGGTGCTTTTAGGGTTATTCTACATGACGTGCAAAAACGTAACCCCCGCTTTGACTGTCAAAAAGAAGTGTGCTGAAGAGCTTGCAGCAGTGAAGGCTCTGCAAAAGTGCGGATCGAGGGCACATTTTAACCACAAAGTATGCATGAGCAACCTTCTGAAAGGTCAGGTGTACATCAAGGTCTACATCTGTACTGTGTTTACATTATAGTATGTAGGGATGCGCCGATCTGATACTCAGGATCGTTATCAGCTCCGATACTGCCATCTTTGCCGGATCGGGTATATTTACACCACTTTAATCAAACCACTCTTCTTTAAAACATTACGATGTGATTTTTTCCACATGTATTTTGTTACTCTTATTGAGCTATTTTGTCCGCATAAAAGATTCACTGCCAATCGTACGTGCTCACATCATTCTCTTTCTGTGAAAGCTGTATACTGCATTCACCAGTTTTCACTCTACAGCTATTGACCAGAGCACTGAAATTATTTCTCACTTAAACTACAATCAAATGGATTTTCCCACACATTTTGCATTAGTCCTCTGCATGGCATTTTATTATTTTCTGAGCAGCTTCAGAAGTGCATGCACACAGCCTAGAACACATGACACGCACACACAGTCACGAGAGAGGCGCGATCGAACTCTGTGTGTGTTTGTGTGTGAACAATGGAAACTCCATTTTGTTCATACAGGAAAATATTCAGACTAATGTCTTGTGGGAGCAACAGAATACATGTAACAGCATTATGTAATCAGGAAACAAAAATCCAGTAACTGTATATTATTACAGTGAGTTACATCAAAAAAAGTAATCAGATTGTAGTTACTTTTTGAAAAAGTATAAAGTACTTAAAGCCAATTAATATAAAGTGGGACCCTTTTTTATGAAATAATTTGTAACTGTATCGGAATACATTTTTTAAAGTAACCCTCCCAAGCCTGGTCTTGTGTGGACGTCGTGAAATTAGAAAATAGAGATCGTTCATTTAGTTCTTTAGCCTATATACATGTTTTTATATCCACATATTTTGTTCTAATGTCACAAATAATAATCTTAGGGTTTACTATAGCCTACATTTCACTCAAATATTTTTGTACTTTCGAGCAATAAACTGAAAGTAATGTGAATATTGCCATTCAGGGCTGGACTGGGACAAAAAATCAGCCCTGGACACTTCATCCAGACCGGCCCACTATGCAAACACACACACACGTGCATTAATCTATACGTGCATTAATCTGCATGTAAAATTACTGATTAGATTTCATTTACTATCAAAACCAAGAAAAAACTATTAAAATAATAAACAAAGGGAATGGAAATGATTTTATAAGGCTTTATTGTAAATAACTGGTCTGAATTTATGTGCCACTTAATATTTTAATAGAATATTCTTAGGCTATACTACATATATTTCATGAAGTGTAACATCACGGTGAGGACCTACAGAAATATATATTCTGTAGCTCCTGGCAGTGATGTTTCACCTCATGAAATATAGTTTATATAATATAGCATAAGAATATTCTGTTACAATATTATGTTCACATATATGACACAGACAGTAGATAATATTATGTTCACATTTATGACACAGACAGTATAGGCTTCTGCCAGGCACTTTCAGGGAGACAAATTGAAAAAATATGTATTTATGTGCATATTTATATGCAAAATACTCCTTTTTTCACATCAACTATGTGCTATGGTCATTAAATGGCTATCCTTTTCACTTAAGTCCAGCAAATAATTCATTTATTTTAACACATTTGGTGGCATCTGCCTCAAGTTATTGTCGTTGTTATGAAATACAGTCGTATGTTTGCATAGAATTCATTTTGAACACTATAATATTACATGCTTTCAAAATCTGAGGTAAATTATCCGTTATGGCTTGTGGCACAGTGACCTATTTTTAACTAAAAATAAATAATGTGTACTCATAACCAGTGTAATTTCTTCATTCTGTCAGCCGCGACATCGCAGAAATAGGAACCGTTTCTAAATTAGAAAAAACTTCGCATGTCGCCGTCGCGTCTGGTTAGGACAAAAACTCTGATTTACATGGAAAAGATACCTTTTATCGCGTGTCGCGGCGTCGTGTGTAGTTAGGACATATTGTACTGTAACGGTAGTCGATACGCGTTCTTCTGATCATTAAAAAGAATGAGGTTATATTGACAGATGAATAGGCTACGCTCAGTTTATCAAATACGCTCAGTTTATTAAATGTCTCTTGCAAACTATGAAGAGACAATGATGAATCAATACACACTGACATGGCGATGCTGGACTGATTCTTTATTTACACCATCATACAGTAATTTTGTCGGTTGTTTATTACAGATATTAGCATGCATTTTATTGATCATCAGCTAATTTCATCAATAGACATCAATAAGAGAGAGTGGCAACAGCCCTTGTAAGAGTCAAGAGATCATTTCTTTCTTTACTTGAAGATGATTGTGTAGATGATTAAGCGTCTCTGACTTACTTTCACTTTTATTTGCGATGTTTGCACGTTGGTTTGACGCTCAGCTGCTGCTTATCTGCGGTGGTGATGCGTGTCGCAGTAGCGCCGACATGTCTGACTATAACAGCCTGTAAACGCTCTCACTCGTTTATTTTTTAGCATTTTTGGGAGGAGTAAAATATACATGTGTGATATCAACAACCAGATTGCGTTTACACGTAAAGATCCGAACACAATGCGAGCCAGACTACCTCCAGATGGTCAGGCAAATCGATCACAATCCGATCACAACGTAATACCTTGCATTGATATTTCTTTTTTATTATCCGGATAACTTATCTGGATACAGATCGCATTTTAATACCAGGTGTAGGGGTCTCAGAGACGAGACCGGCGAGAAACTTCACGAGACCTGCGGAATGCCTCCACAGGGCGGGGAGATACTATACTGCCTATGGGAGCGGCCGCTTCTCCGCTCTTGATTCCGATTGGCCAGTGTCAGACAGTCAGACCTGTCAGTCTCGCAGCTGGACCAAGTTTATGGACCAAGTTAATTTAATTAATAAACTAATTATATAAAACTATTGTCAATGCACTACAATTTAACTGGTTATATTATGCATTCACTTATAAAAATTAAAATAAAAACTTATTTAAAACATACCAGGCTTAAGAAATGTATTAAGAAATTACACAGCAGAAAAAAACACACAGCACTGAAAGGGTTAAGTTAAGCCCCTCCCCCTACTAACACACACACAGAGAGAGACAGAGATGTAGGCTCAAAGGGAACATGACCAGATTCAAACAAACATATCTTACTTTCTGTGGGTCCTAGTTAAAGAGTGTCAATTAGAAAGTTGTCCGGCTCGAGGAGTACAATATACATACTGATTTTTGTAACTGTAGATAAAACTAACAACCCAACTTTTGTCAAAAGGTGGCGCTACTGAGCCCTCACCACGCCCGTTTCTGAAACTTTGCACATGTCTACTGGCTAATAAATGTGATGTGTCTGAGGAGTTTCATGCAATTTGAAGCATGCTAAGGGTCTCAAAAGCATCCTAAAAGAATGGTAAAGTTTGATGCGTCACCACGGCAACAGTTTCAAAGATATTAAGAATCCATTCACAGGTCTACATCTGCCGTATGTTTACATTATACAGATGAAGTTTGAAGCAAATCGGGTTAAAATAAGAGGGTGATTTCAAAGCATTTTGAAAGTGACACACTTCCTGCTGCCAGTTGGTGGCGCTATAACTTTGACACACAATAGTCACATCCATGTGATCGTCCTCTTACGGCGAACACACTCCTGAAGTTTCATCAAGATCAGTTAATGTATGCTGAAGTTAGGACACACTTCCTGTTTCACGTTTCTCACCATAATTTTGTTTCCTCGCCACAGCCAAACCGTTCGAGATATCAAAAATCCCCTCGCATTTTTTGATCGTCTATGTCTTGACTTCAGGCTGACCGAGTTTCGTTCCATGCGGATGAATGCTCTAGGAGGAGTACATTAAATTCCATTGCAAGCATTTTAAAAAAAAACGTAAATATCTGACTTCCTGTTGGGCTGGGGTAAAAAGTAAAAGTGCGATGAATATATGAAACGATGAGATCGACATGTGTACCGAGTTTCATATTATTACATGCAAGCGTGTTTGATTTATGGACAAAGTGTTCAGACCCTGTTCCAGGGGGCGCTGACGAGCCGCCCTGCCACGCCCGGGTACCAGCTTCAGCCCGGCTCTGATGGCCGCGGGTTCTGACCCGTGTGCAAAGTTTCAAGAGTTTTTGAGCATGTTAAGGGTCCCAAAAGTGCCCGGATAGTCGTTAGAAAAAAAAAAATAAAATATAGCTGCGAGCAGCGATTGCGGGCCCAAGCCGGTGGCACCGCAACCCCGGTGCCTTTAGTTACCTAAAGGCACCGGGATGGCGGTACCGCCGGCTTTGGCCCGCAATCGCTGCTCGCAGCTATATTTATATATATATATATATATATATATAAAGCCGGTGGCACCGCCACCTTGGTGCTTTTAGGGTTATTCTACATGACGTGCAAAAACATAACCCCCGCTTTGACTGTCAAAAAGAAGTGTGCTGAAGGGCTTGTTTATGTGTCACTTAATATTCTAATAGAATATTCTTAGGCTATACTACATATATTTCATGAAGTGCAACATCACGGTGAGGACCTACAGAAATATATATTCTGTAGCTCCTGGCAGTGATGTTTCACCTCATGAAATATAGTTTATATAATATAGCATAAGAATATTCTGTTACAATATTATGTTCACATTTATTACACAGACAGTAGATAATATTATGTTCACATTTATGACACAGACAGTATAGGCTTCTGCCAGGCACTTTCAGGGATACAAATTGAAAAAATATGTATTTATGTGCATATTTATATGCAAAATACTCATTTTTTCACATCAACTATGTGCTATGGTCATTAAATGGCTTTCCTTTTCACTTAAGTCCAGCAATTAATTCATTTATTTTAACACATTTGGTGGCATCTGCCTCAAGTTATCGTTGTTATGAAATACAGTCGTATGTTTGCATAGAATTCATTTTGAACACTATAATATTACATGCTTTCAAAATCTGAGGTAAATTATCCGTTATGGCTTGTGGCACAGTGACCTATTTTTAACTAAAAATAAATAATGTGTACTCATAACCAGTGTAATTTCTTCATTCTGTCAGCCGCGACGTCTCAGAAATAGGAACGTTTCTAAATTAGAAACTTCGCATGTCGCCGTCGCGTCTGGTTAGGACAAAAACTCTGATTTACATGGAAAAGATACCTTTTATCGCGTGTCGCGGAGTCGTGTGTAGTTAGGACACGGTGTAAGCGGCCGCTTCTCAGGTCTAGAATCTGAACTTGATTCCGATTGGCCAGTGTCAGACAGTCAGACCTGTCAGTCTCTTAGCTCGCGTCAGCTTCATGCGGCTTCATGAGAGAGACGCATAAGTCCGGAATTGGACAATTTAACAATATACTTACGATAGAATATATTTACAATTAATAATGATTTAAAAACAAAATACATAACGCGCCGGGCCGCCGGCCCAACCAGACCGCGGCCCACCGGGAATCTCCCGGTAGTCCCGATGGCCAGTACATGCCTGATTTAGTATCTTTAATATATCGTCGCTGCCCGATGAAACTCACGTATGTCCAAAACGGTTACTTTTCAGGAAGTGGAAAAAAACATGTTATTTCAAAAGCAGCTGAACGTAGCATTCTCATGCTTGGCACAACATCTTTAAATGTAACCATATTCTTGCCAGTGTCATGATATAATCCATATTTGACCCAAAATCGAGTTTAAATGGACATACATGCATATTGTACTGTAACGGTGGTCGATACGCGTTCTTCCGATCATTAAAAAGAATGAGGTTAGCCTATATATATTGATAGATGAATAGGCTACGCTCAGTTTATCAAATACGCTCAGTTTATTAAATGTCTCTTGCAAACTATGAAGAGACAACCCAGCAAGCAATAGCCCTCATTTCACCGTCTAGGTTAAATAGAGACCCGATATAGTCCGGCTATGTGTAACCCACTTCTAGCCAAAATAACATTGAATCATGGCTAAATGTATTTTTTCCAAAATAACTTGCAAAATGTATTATATTCCATCATGTAAGCAAAGTCAACTGTGATTACAAGGTGTTTGGTTTGATTTCTTTGACATTTTCTATGTGTAGGCTGTGTGAAGACGCGATCTAGTTCGTATAGTCTGTCCGGCTATTTATAGCCCACTTCTAGTCGAAACTGATTAATTGTCGTTTTAATGAATTGTTGGGCAGGCAACGCATGAGATAGTTGATATCCCATCATGTTCGCATTGGTAAACATATCTACAAGGTGCCAGTGTCATATCATGACATGGTCGATTTGTAGTCACGATCCTCTGAATTGGATGGGCTATGTGCAGTCTGCTTTTAGCCCACTGGCGAAATCGAGGCAATCAGTGGTCTACGTTTAACGGCTTGGCTATAGCCCTGATTTAGACCAGCGATTAGTAGGCTATTGCCAAAATAAATCTTAAAATTGTTTTCTTGTTTTTCACCCACGCAGCTTCATGTTTGCTGTCACAGTCACACATTAATTAAAAATCTACGGTTTTATTTGACTGTTTTATTATTTTAAATTAAATAAAAATGCAATTACATTTCTCAACCGCTAGATGGCAACAGCCCTACTGAGACATGACTGCTGACAACGCGAGTCTTGATAGCACAGATCACCGGTCACGCGATCGACCATTCTCAAATATTTTAAACGAGGCAGAGCATTGCATTCAGCTGACGGTCGACGACAACAGGTAAAATACATTCCCACTTTTGTCTTTTAAGCATCTGTGTTTTCATTTTGATGTGTTAATTTTTTAGATAAATTATTTGTTATCATGATTCATGTGTTGTTGGAATCGTGACATTTTAGCGGGTGTGTCATGGTACATGCACGTGTAGGCCTAACGTTACTGAATCCAAAGCTGTAAACATGAAACACATGCAATCTATTATAAAGTGTTATGAAATCCACAATTATATTTGGCTCTTTTCTTTAGATCATTGTGATATAAAAATAGCATTTCCTCACTAAATCTCTTGTCTTTGACAAAGTCCATCATTGATATAAATTATAAAATTAAATTTGTCTGAACATTGGCTTGTTGGAGAGCATAAGCTAATAGAGTAGAATAATGTTTGTTATTGTACAACAAGCAAAGTAAGATGAAGTTTCATTCAAAATGCCTTCATTAATTCAAGTTTGAAACTTTCAAATTAATTTTATAATACAGCATAAAAATACAAATGATTGGCTATATAAAATAAGCAAATCTAAAAAGTATCCGCCAGTATATCAATAATGCAAATAGCTCCGATGTGCATTAAAACCTAAACAGAACACAAGAACACACACACACACACAAAACGTACATGTACTTTCAACAATGCTTTTCTTGTGCTAATTATTTTATTCTTATTTGGCAGATGCTGTGATGACCAACTTCCCAGCAGCAACAGAGTTTTCTATTTTATTATCTTAAGTTGTTCATGTTAAAATAATTTTATATTTTTAATTTTAATATTGGTGTGGTAATTTTTATGTTTTGAAGTTACGTAATGTTGTTCTTTTGCTAAATAAAGCCTTTTATATATGTTTTTTTTTTTTTGGAATGGCTTGTTATTTATGTGAACCTGTTATATTTGAGTGAAAAGAATCTTTTAACCATTTTGTTGTCTATTGCATGTATATGTAGTTGTTTAATAGTTGTCTAATTGATGACTAGTCTATTCTTGGGCTACATTTAGACGTCTATTAGATTTTCACTGACAGCCCAAATTTAGCCTTGTTTTAGCCTAGACCCATATGCACTGCCTATTAGACGTATAAATGTAGTCGTTCAATAGCCGTCTAATTGTTGACTATAGTCTATTCTTGGGCTATGGTTAGATGTCTATTCTTGGGCTATGTTAGACGTCTATTAGATTTTCACTGACAGCCCAAATTTAGCCTTGATTTAGCCTAGACGTCTGGGCTATGTTTTGACGGCTATTAGACGTCTTTTGGACGTAAAATTGCTTGCTGGGAATGATGAATCAATACACACTGACATGGCGATGCTGGACTGATTCTTTATTTACACCATCATACAGTAATTTTGTCGGTTGTTTTGTACAGATATTAGCATGCATTTTATTGATCATCAGCTAATTTCATCAATAGATATCAATAAGAGAGAGTGGCAACAGCCCTGGTAAGAGTCAAGAGATCATTTCTTTCTTTACTTGAAGATGAATGTGTAGATGATTAAGCGTCTCTGACTTACTTTCACTTTTATTTGCGATGTTTGCACGTTGGTTTGTCGCTCAGCTGCTGCTCATCTGCGGCGGTGATGCGTGTCGCAGCGCCGTCATTTCTGACTATAACATAGCCTGTAAACGCTCTCACTCGTTTATGTTTTAGCATTTTTGGGAGGAGTAAAATATACATGTGTGATATCAACAACCAGATTGCGTTTACACGTAAAGATCCGAACACAATGCGAGCCAGACTACCTCCAGATGGTCAGGCATATTGATCACAATCCGATCACAACGTAATACCTTGCATTAACATTTCTTTTTTATTATCCGGATAACTTATCTGGATACAGATCGCATTTTAATACCAGGTGTAGGGGTCTCAGAGACTAGACCGGCGAGAAACTTCACGAGACCAGCGGAAAGCCTCCACAGGGCGGGGAGATACTATACTGCCTATGGGAGCGGCCGCTTCTCCGCTCTTGATTCCGATTGGCCAGTGTCAGACAGTCAGACCTGTCAGTCTCTCAGCTCGCGTCCGCTTCATGCGGCTTCATGAGAGAGACGCAGAAGTCCGGAATTGGATGATTTAACAAATACTTACGATAGAATATATTTACAATTAATAATGATTTAAAAACAAAATACATAACGCGCCGGGCCGCCGGCCAAACCAGACCGCGGCCCACCGGGAATCTCCCGGTAGTCCCGATGGCCAGTACATATGCCTGATTTAGTATCTTTAATATATTTTCATAATTTTGAAGAAGTTTGGTGTGGGAATAATTAAAAATTACTTAAGAGGGGGGAAATAAAAATGTAAAGGCTGGTTTTGCAAAACATTCACATACAGTACAGACCGAAACAACCGACATCCTGTTGGGCTGGCTTAAAGTTGTTTGGGCTAATGAGATCTATAAGTGTACCGAGTTTAATATTATTATATGCAAGTGTGTTTGATTTATGGACCCAATTTTCAGATCAAGTTTATGGACCAAGTTAATTTAATTAATAAACTAATTATATAAAACTATTGTCAATGCACTACAATTTAACGGGTTATATTATGCCTTCACTTATAAAAATTAAAATAAAAACTTATTTAAAACATACCAGGCTTAAGAAATGTATTAAGAAATTACACAGCAGAAAAAACACACAGCAGTGAAATGGTTAAGCCCCTCCCCTACTAACACACACACAGACAGAGACAGAGACAGAGATGTAGGTTCAAAGGGAGCATGACCAGATTCAAACAAACATATCTTACTTTCTGTGGGTCCTAGGTAATGAGTGTCAATTAGAAAGTTGTCCGGCTCGAGGAGTACAATATACATACCGATTTTTGTAACTGTAGATAAAACTAACAACCCAACTTTTGTCAAAAGGTGGCGCTACTGAGCCCTCACCACGCCCGTTTCTGAAACTTTGCACATGTCTACTGGCTAATAAATGTAATGTGTCTGAGGAGTTTCATGCAATTTGAAGCATGCTAAGGGTCTCAAAAGCATCCTAAAAGAATGGTAAAGTTTGATGCGTCGCCACGGCAACAGTTTCAAAGACATCAATAATCCATTCACAGGTCTACATCTGCCGTATGTTTACATTATACAGATGAAGTTTGAAGCAAATCGGGTTAAAATAAGAGGGTGATTTCAAAGCATTTTGAAAGTGACACACTTCCTGCTGCCAGTTGGTGGCGCTATAACTTTGACACACAATAGTCACATCCATGTGATCGTCCTCTTACAGCGAACACACTCCTGAAGTTTCATCAAGATCGGTTGATGTATGCTGAAGTTAGGACACACTTCCTGTTTCACGTTTCTCACCATAATTTTGTTTCCTCGCCACAGCCAAACCGTTCGAGATATCAAAAATCCCCTCGCAATTTTTGATCCTCTATGTCTTGACTTCAGGCTGACCGAGTTTCGTTCCATGCGGATGAATGCTCTAGGAGGAGTACATTAAATTCCATTGCAAGCATTTTAAAAACAACCGTAAATATCTGACTTCCTGTTGGGCTGGGGTAAAAAGTAAAAGCGCGATGTATATATGAAACGATGAGATCGACATGTGTACCGAGTTTCATATTATTACATGCAAGCGTGTTTGATTTATGGACAAAGTGTTCAGACCCTGTTCCAGGGGGCGCTGACGAGCCGCCCTGCCGCGCCCGTGTACCAGCTTCAGCCCGGCTCTGATGGCCGCGGGTTCTGACCCGTGTGCAAAGTTTCAAGAGTTTTTGAGCATGTTAAGGACTCCAAAAGTGCCCGGATAGTCGTTAGAAAAAAAAAAAAAAAAAAAAAAAAAAAAAATAATCCTAAGGAAAACAATAGGGCCTTCGCCCTTTCAGGGCTTGGGCCCTAAATATAGCTGCGAGCAGCGATTGCGGGCCCAAGCCGGTGGCACCGCAACCCCGGTGCCTTTAGTTACCTAAAGGCACCGGGATGGCGGTACCGCCGGCTTGGGCCCGCAATCGCTGCTCGCAGCTATATTTATATATATATATATATATATAAAGCCGGTGGCACCGCCACCTTGGTGCTTTTAGGGTTATTCTACATGACGTGCAAAAACATAACCCCCGCTTTGACTGTCAAAAAGAAGTGTGCTGAAGAGCTTGTTTATGTGTCACTTAATATTCTAATAGAATATTCTTAGGCTATACTACATATATTTCATGAAGTGCAACATCACGGTGAGGACCTACAGAAATATATATTCTGTAGCTCCTGGCAGTGATGTTTCACCTCATGAAATATAGTTTATATCGTCGCTGTCCGATGAAAACCACGTATGTCCATTTTTGGCGATTTTGAGATTTTTTGACTGATAGAATGTCCAGGTTCATTTCCGTGTACAGGATGCGTCACATTATCTAAATGACCAATGAAAAGTTGTGAAATCATGTCATCTGATTTCCACGTATTTCCATTTGCTGTCATAGCTGTCCATCACGCAGCGTATCTCCCATAGGCAGTATAGTATCTCCCCGCCCTGTGGAGGCAGATCGCCGGTCTCGTGAAGTTTCTCGCCGGTCTCGTATCTGAGACCCCTACACCTGCTATTAAAATGCGATCTGTATCCAGATAAGTTATCCGGATAATAAAAAAGGCATGTTAAGGCAAGGTATAAATACGTTATGATCGAATTGTGATCGGATCTGCCTGACCATCTGGAGGTAGTCTGGCTTGCATTGTGTTCGGATCTTTACTAGTAAACGCAATCTGCTTGTTGAAACCACATATGTAGGACTATATTTTACTTTTCCCAAAAATGCTAAAAAAAAATAAACGAGTGAGAGCGTGTTATATAGGCTATATGACACGTTATAGTCAGATGACGGCGCTACTGCGACACGCATCACCGCAGATGAGCAGAAAGCGAAACTGAAAGTAAGTCACAGACGCAATCATCTTCACAATCACACAATCATCTCACACACACAATCATCTTCAAGTAAAGAAACGGAGTGATCTTACCAGGGCAGGCTGTTGCCGAGCTCTTATTGATGTATGTCTTTGATTCTGAAATTAGCTGATGATAAAATTCAGCTCATATCTGTAATAAAATGCTGTTCATATCTAACAAAATTACGGTAAGATTGTGTAAATAAAGTATCAGTCTAGCATCGCCATGTCAGTGTATGATTCACTGTCTCTTCATAGTTTGCAAGAGACATTTAATAAACTGAGCGTAGCCTATTCATCTGTCAATATGAAACGCGATTTGGTCATTCTAATTAATGATCGGAAGAACGCGTATCGACCACCGTTACTATACAATATGCACGTATGTCCATTTAAACTCGATTTTGGGTCAAATATGGATTATATCATGACACTGGCAAGAATATGGTTACATTTAAAGATGTTGTGCCAAGCATGACAAAGCTGCGTTCAGCTGTTTTTAAAATAACATGTTTTTTTCACTTCCTGAAAAGTAACCGTTTTGGACGTACGTGGTTTTCATCGGGCAGCGACGATATAATATAGCATAAGAATATTCTGTTACAATATTATGTTCACATTTATGACACAGACAGTAGATAATATTATGTTCACATTTATGACACAGACAGTATAGGCTTCTGCCAGGCACTTTCAGGGATACAAATTGAAAAAATATGTATTTATGTGCATATTTATATGCAAAATACTCATTTTTTCACATCACCTATGTGCTATGGTCATTAAATGGCTATCCTTTTCACTTAAGTCCAGCAAATAATACATTTATTTTAACACATTTGGTGGCATCTGCCTCAAGTTATCGTTGTTATGAAATACAGTCGTATGTTTGCATAGAATTCATTTTGAACACTATAATATTACATGCTTTCAAAATCTGAGGTAAATTATCCGTTATGGCTTGTGGCACAGTGACCAATTTTTAACTAAAAATAAATAATGTGTACTCATAACCAGTGTAATTTCATCATTCTGTCAGCCGCGACGTCGCAGAAATAGGAACGTTTCTAAATTAGAAACTTCGCATGTCGCCGTCGCGTCTGGTTATGACAAAAACTCTGATTTACATGGAAAAGATACCTTTTATCGCGTGTCGCGGCGTCGTGTGTAGTTAGGACATGGTGTAAGCGGCCGCTTCTCAGGTCTAGAATCTGAACTTGATTCCGATTGGCCAGTGTCAGACAGTCAGACCTGTCAGTCTCTTAGCTCGCGTCAGCTTCATGCGGCTTCATGAGAGAGACGCATAAGTCCGGAATTGGACAATTTATCAATATACTTACGATAGAATATATTTACAATTAATAATGATTTAAAAACAAAATACATAACGCGCCGGGCCGCCGGCCCAACCAGACCGCGGCCCACCGGGAATCTCCCGGTAGTCCCGATGGCCAGTACATGCCTGATTTAGTATCTTTAATATATCGTCGCTGCCCGATGAAACTAACGTATGTCCAAAACGGTTACTTTTCAGGAAGTGGAAAAAAACATGTTATTTCAAAAGCAGCTGAACGTAGCATTCTCATGCTTGGCACAACATCTTTAAATGTAACCATATTCTTGCCAGTGTCATGATATAATCCATATTTGACCCAAAATCGAGTTTAAATGGACATACATGCATATTGTACTGTAACGGTGGTCGATACGCGTTCTTCCGATCATTAAAAAGAATGAGGTTAGCCTATATATATTGATAGATGAATAGGCTACGCTCAGTTTATCAAATACGCTCAGTTTATTAAATGTCTCTTGCAAACTATGAAGAGACAACCCAGCAAGCAATAGCCCTCATTTCACCGTCTAGGTTAAATAGAGACCCGATATAGTCCGGCTATGTGTAACCCACTTCTAGCCAAAATAACATTGAATCATGGCTAAATGTATTTTTTCCAAAATAACTTGCAAAATGTATTATATTCCATCATGTAAGCAAAGTCAACTGTGATTACAAGGTGTTTGGTTTGATTTCTTTGACATTTTCTATGTGTAGGCTGTGTGAAGACGCGATCTAGCTCGTATAGTCTGTCCGGCTATTTATAGCCCACTTCTAGTCGAAACTGATTTATTGTCGTTTTAATGAATTGTTGGGCAGGCAACGCATGAGATAGTTGATATCCCATCATGTTCGCATTGGTAAACATATCTACAAGGTGCCAGTGTCATATCATGACATGGTCGACAGTGTTCGAACTATACCCTGTCATTTGGGGGAGCCCTTTTTTTTTTGGAGGGGGGGGGGGGGGGTTTTGCTGGGGGTGTTTGTGCACTTGAGCGTGCAGAGGATTTAAGCGCTTTTCATGCCGAACGCGCATTTAATTATTTGCGCGAGTAGATTACATATAAAGTCAATGCAAAGACGCGAATAGACGCATCATTCGTGCAGGGTGTTGTGTGTGACGCGAATTTGGTGACTCTTTGCCGATAATGTCTTTCGCGCAAGTAGAAAAATTTGAACTCGAGAGAATGTTCAAGCATATCTATAACAACCCCAGCCACAACATATAATTGGGAATAACATGCCTTACCTTAACACAGACGGATTTCAAGGACTTTGCGCAGATCAATGGCCTCCAACGTTTATATTTTTTCTACAAATCTTTGAGTTAACGTGTATTAAACATGATTGGAATTTACACTGCAGCGCCACCATACCTTGATGCTCATGACAAGAATAGCATGTAAAGTTATCTTTATTGAAGTGAATTAGGTTTAAATCGCTGTCATGCATGAATTAAAATTATTTTTTGCTATTTTACACAATACTCCACGATGATCACATTACACAAAACTGAAATTGCAAGTCAAAATTAAACATTGTCAATATTTTTTGAGACCCCCCAAAATTTCACGAATCACGTTTTCATGGGAGCCCATGCCATATTAAGGGGAGCCGAGCTCCCCCTAGCTCCCCCGTAGTTCGCACCCTGATGGTCGATTTGTAGTCACGATCCTCTGAATTGGATGGGCTATGTGCAGTCTGCTTTTAGCCCACTGGCGAAATCGAGGCAATCAGTGGTCTACGTTTAACGGCTTGGCTATAGCCCTGATTTAGACCAGCGATTAGTAGGCTATTGCCAAAATAAATCTTAAAATTGTTTTCTTGTTTTTCACCCACGCAGCTTCATGTTTGCTGTCACAGTCACACATTAATTAAAAATCTACGGTTTTATTTGACTGTTTTTCATTTTAAATTAAATAAAAATGCAATTACATTTCTCAACCGCTAGATGGCAACAGCCCTACTGAGACATGACTGCTGACAACGCGAGTCTTGATAGCACAGATCACCGGTCACGCGATCGACCATTCTCAAATATTTTAAACGAGGCAGAGCATTGCATTCAGCTGACGGTCGACGACAACAGGTAAAATACATTCCCACTTTTGTCTTTTAAGCATCTGTGTTTTCATTTTGACGTGTTATTTTTTTAGATAAATTATTTGTTATCATGTGTTGTTGGAATCGTGACATTTTAGCGGGTGTGTCATGGTACATGCACGTGTAGGCCTAACGTTACTGAATCCAAAGCTGTAAACATGAAACACATGCAATCTATTATAAAGTGTTATGAAAGCCACAATTATATTTGGCTCTTTTCTTTAGATCATTGTGATATAAAAATAGCATTTCCTCACTAAATCTCTTGTCTTTGACAAAGTCCATCATTGATATAAATTATAAAATTGAATTTGTCTGAACATTGGCTTGTTGGAGAGCATAAGCTAATAGAGTAGAATAATGTTTGTTATTGTACAAGCAAAGTAAGATGAAGTTTCATTCAAAATGCCTTCATTAATTCAAGTTTGAAACTTTCAAATTAATTTTATAATACAGCATAAAAATACAAATGATTGGCTATATAAAATAAGCAAATCTAAAAAGTATCCGCCAGTATATCAATAATGCAAATAGCTCCGATGTGCATTAAAACCTAAACAGAACACAAGAACACACACACACACACAAAACGTACATGTACTTTCAACAATGCTTTTCTTGTGCTAATTATTTTATTCTTATTTGGCAGATGCTGTGATGACCAACTTCCCAGCAGCAACAGAGTTTTCTATTTTATTATCTTAAGTTGTTCATGTTAAAATAATTTTATATTTTTAATTTTAATATTGGTGTGGTAATTTTTATGTTTTGAAGTTACGTAATGTTGTTCTTTTGCTAAATAAAGCCTTTTATATATGTTTTTTTTTTTGGAATGGCTTGTTATTTATGTGAACCTGTTATATTTGAGTGAAAAGAATCTTTTAACCATTTTGTTGTCTATTGCATGTATATGTAGTCGTTTAATAGTTGTCTAATTGATGACTAGTCTATTCTTGGGCTACATTTAGACGTCTATTAGATTTTCACTGACAGCCCAAATTTAGCCTTGTTTTAGCCTAGACCCATAGGCTATGCACTGCCTATTAGACGTATAAATGTAGTCGTTCAATAGCCGTCTAATTGTTGACTATAGTCTATTCTTGGGCTATGGTTAGATGTCTATTCTTGGGCTATGGTTAGACGTCTATTAGATTTTCACTGACAGCCCAAATTTAGCCTTGATTTAGCCTAGACGTCTGGGCTATGTTTTGACGGCTATTAGACGTCTTTTGGACGTAAAATTGCTTGCTGGGAATGATGAATCAATACACACTGACATGGCGATGCTGGACTGATTCTTTATTTACACCATCATACAGTAATTTTGTCGGTTGTTTTTTACAGATATTAGCATGCATTTTATTGATCATCAGCTAATTTCATCAATAGATATCAATAAGAGAGAGTGGCAACAGCCCTGGTAAGAGTCAAGAGATCATTTCTTTCTTTACTTGAAGATGAATGTGTAGATGATTAAGCGTCTCTGACTTACTTTCACTTTTATTTGCGATGTTTGCACGTTGGTTTGTCGCTCAGCTGCTGCTCATCTGCGGCGGTGAAGCGTGTCGCAGCGCCGTCATTTCTGACTATAACAGCCTGTAAACGCTCTCACTCGTTTATGTTTTAGCATTTTTGGGAGGAGTAAAATATACATGTGTAATATCAACAACCAGATTGCGTTTACACGTAAAGATCCGAACACAATGCGAGCCAGACTACCTCCAGATGGTCAGGCATATCGATCACAATCCGATCACAACGTAATACCTTGCATTAACATTTCTTTTTTATTATCCGGATAACTTATCTGGATACAGATCGCATTTTAATACCAGGTGTAGGGGTCTCAGAGACTAGACCGGCGAGAAACTTCACGAGACCAGCGGAAAGCCTCCACAGGGCGGGGAGATACTATACTGCCTATGGGAGCGGCCGCTTCTCCGCTCTTGATTCCGATTGGCCAGTGTCAGACAGTCAGACCTGTCAGTCTCTCAGCTCGCGTCAGCTTCATGCGGCTTCATGAGAGAGACGCAGAAGTCCGGAATTGGATGATTTAACAAATACTTACGATAGAATATATTTACAATTAATAATGATTTAAAAACAAAATACATAACGCGCCGGGCCGCCGGCCAAACCAGACCGCGGCCCACCGGGAATCTCCCGGTAGTCCCGATGGCCAGTACATATGCCTGATTTAGTATCTTTAATATATTTTCATAATTTTGAAGAAGTTTGGTGTGGGAATAATTAAAAATTACTTAAGAGGGGGGAAATAAAAATGTAAAGGCTGGTTTTGCAAAACATTCACATACAGTACAGACCGAAACAACCGACATCCTGTTGGGCTGGCTTAAAGTTGTTTGGGCTAATGAGATCTATAAGTGTACCGAGTTTAATATTATTATATGCAAGTGTGTTTGATTTATGGACCCAATTTTCAGATCAAGTTTATGGACCAAGTTAATTTAATTAATAAACTAATTATATAAAACTATTGTCAATGCACTACAATTTAACGGGTTATATTATGCCTTCACTTATAAAAATTAAAATAAAAACTTATTTAAAACATACCAGGCTTAAGAAATGTATTAAGAAATTACACAGCAGAAAAAACACACAGCAGTGAAATGGTTAAGCCCCTCCCCTACTAACACACACACAGACAGAGACAGAGACAGAGATGTAGGTTCAAAGGGAGCATGACCAGATTCAAACAAACATATCTTACTTTCTGTGGGTCCTAGGTAATGAGTGTCAATTAGAAAGTTGTCCGGCTCGAGGAGTACAATATACATACCGATTTTTGTAACTGTAAATAAAACTAACAACCCAACTTTTGTCAAAAGGTGGCGCTACTGAGCCCTCACCACGCCCGTTTCTGAAACTTTGCACATGTCTACTGGCTAATAAATGTAATGTGTCTGAGGAGTTTCATGCAATTTGAAGCATGCTAAGGGTCTCAAAAGCATCCTAAAAGAATGGTAAAGTTTGATGCGTCGCCACGGCAACAGTTTCAAAGACATCAATAATCCATTCACAGGTCTACATCTGCCGTATGTTTACATTATACAGATGAAGTTTGAAGCAAATCGGGTTAAAATAAGAGGGTGATTTCAAAGCATTTTGAAAGTGACACACTTCCTGCTGCCAGTTGGTGGCGCTATAACTTTGACACACAATAGTCACATCCATGTGATCGTCCTCTTACGGCGAACACACTCCTGAAGTTTCATCAAGATCGGTTGATGTATGCTGAAGTTAGGACACACTTCCTGTTTCACGTTTCTCACCATAATTTTGTTTCCTCGCCACAGCCAAACCGTTCAAGATATCAAAAATCCCCTCGCAATTTTTGATCCTCTATGTCTTGACTTCAGGCTGACCGAGTTTCGTTCCATGCGGATGAATGCTCTAGGAGGAGTACATTAAATTCCATTGCAAGCGTTTTAAAAACAACCGTAAATATCTGACTTCCTGTTGGGCTGGGGTAAAAAGTAAAAGCGCGATGTATATATGAAACGATGAGATCGACATGTGTACCGAGTTTCATATTATTACATGCAAGCGTGTTTGATTTATGGACAAAGTGTTCAGACCCTGTTCCAGGGGGCGCTGACGAGCCGCCCTGCCGCGCCCGTGTACCAGCTTCAGCCCGGCTCTGATGGCCGCGGGTTCTGACCCGTGTGCAAAGTTTCAAGAGTTTTTGAGCATGTTAAGGACCCCAAAAGTGCCCGGATAGTCGTTAGAAAAAAAAAAAAAAAAAAAAAAAAAAAAAAAAAAAAATAATCCTAAGGAAAACAATAGGGCCTTCGCCCTTTCAGGGCTTGGGCCCTAATAAATAAATAAATAAATAAAAAAAATAAATAAATATAGCTGCGAGCAGCGATTGCGGGCCCAAGCCGGTGGCACCGCAACCCCGGTGCCTTTAGTTACCTAAAGGCACCGGGATGGCGGTACCGCCGGCTTTGGCCCGCAATCGCTGCTCGCAGCTATATTTATATATATATATATATATATATATATATATATATATATATATATATATATATATATATATATAAAGCCGGTGGCACCGCCACCTTGGTGCTTTTAGGGTTATTCTACATGACGTGCAAAAACATAACCCCCGCTTTGACTGTCAAAAAGAAGTGTGCTGAAGAGCTTGTTTATGTGTCACTTAATATTCTAATAGAATATTCTTAGGCTATACTACATATATTTCATGAAGTGCAACATCACGGTGAGGACCTACAGAAATATATATTCTGTAGCTCCTGGCAGTGATGTTTCACCTCATGAAATATAGTTTATATAATATAGCATAAGAATATTCTGTTACAATATTATGTTCACATTTATTACACAGACAGTAGATAATATTATGTTCACATTTATGACACAGACAGTATAGGCTTCTGCCAGGCACTTTCAGGGATACAAATTGAAAAAATATGTATTTATGTGCATATTTATATGCAAAATACTCATTTTTTCACATCAACTATGTGCTATGGTCATTAAATGGCTTTCCTTTTCACTTAAGTCCAGCAATTAATTCATTTATTTTAACACATTTGGTGGCATCTGCCTCAAGTTATCGTTGTTATGAAATACAGTCGTATGTTTGCATAGAATTCATTTTGAACACTATAATATTACATGCTTTCAAAATCTGAGGTAAATTATCCGTTATGGCTTGTGGCACAGTGACCTATTTTTAACTAAAAATAAATAATGTGTACTCATAACCAGTGTAATTTCTTCATTCTGTCAGCCGCGACGTCGCAGATATAGGAACGTTTCTAAATTAGAAACTTCGCATGTCGCCGTCGCGTCTGGTTAGGACAAAAACTCTGATTTACATGGAAAAGATACCTTTTATCGCGTGTCGCGGCGTCGTGTGTGGTTAGGACACGGTGTTAGAGCTGTCGCGATAGTCAATATATCGACTTATCGCACGATATATGTAAATGAGCGCGATAATTTTTGGTGCCGCGATATATTGCAACAGATAATTTGTTTTATTATTAAAATAATAATTGGATTCATTTTCACAATAAAATGAATGTCATCAACATTTTAGTTGATCGCGCTGCCTCTGTCATCTTGTCTGCACTCTGTGTCGGTGGTGGGGCTCAGGCAGCGTCTCCACATACACACACAGAGAGAGAGAGGGAGAGCGGACACCGTCAGGTGAAGAGAAGGCGTGAACCAACTGCATTTTAAAGTGTTCTATTTCGTGACATCTAACGTTACCTCGAGCCAGTTTAATAAGAACGAGTCCATGGAATTGATTTCAAATACACAGCTCCGGTGTGGGAACATAACATAAGCCGAACGAGAGAAGAGAGATAATTAACGTGAACGAGCCGGTATGTTGCCGCTACGATGCCTTTTCCCGACAGTGCAAATAACGTGACAGCACGTTGGGAAAGTGTACTTTCTACATGACCTAGTTCAAAGTTCAGTTCACACATTTTAAAATGAATTAGTTCAGTTCATAGCTCATACTTCAAAAACTGAACTAGTTCATTTATAGTTCTTTTTGTCCCTATGTTGTGAGTTTTTTTTTTTTTAGGCTATTATTGCCACAGCCCATATACAACCACAGACAACAATTATTTTATCGATGGGCAGTTTGCACAGAAATGTAAGATTTTTCCCATTCTCACCGACCTCGTCATGAAATCCGTTTGAATGATCATACATCTCACGCGCTGCTTTGTCGGCCGTGTCGCAACACTGCTGCCTGGTGTTGCCAGATTGGGTGTTTTTTCGCAACATATTAAGGCCTATTTACATGTGTTTTATCCGGGTTTTCGCCTGGAAGGCTCTATACAAATCTGGCACCCTTAAGAGTTCATAGTAACGTTCATCAGGCAGTAATAGCTACCGTACGTTCAATTCACCCAAATATGAACGCGTTCATGAACTATCGTTCATTGAACAGGTTCAGAATCGGGCACAACAGATGCAGCCATTATGCACGGTCGAAAAACCAGCATTTAAAAATATTAAATGTCCTGTTGATGCTGATGCCTGATCTGTGCCTTTTTTGTGAGACACTTTAAAAGTTTAAATTGACATATTAGCCTACTTTGTTTTGATCTAGTTCACTTTTTTAACAAATGTGCATTTATTTACTTGTTTTATTTATGTGGGATATATATTTTCACATTTCACCATGTCTAAATATTGAATAGAAATAAGAAGAAAGGTTCTTTGTTCTTTGAAACAGTGTACTTGCATTATTATTGTCATTAGGTAATCAGTGGCATAAAATGCTCTGAAAATTGCAATAATATCGTTTATCGCAATTAATTTTGGTGCAATATATCGCACAACAAAAAGTAGTTATCGTGACAGCTCTACACGGTGTAAGCGGCCGCTTCTCAGGTCTAGAATCTGAACTTGATTCCGATTGGCCAGTGTCAGACAGTCAGACCTGTCAGTCTCTTAGCTCGCGTCAGCTTCATGCGGCTTCATGAGAGAGACGCATAAGTCCGGAATTGGACAATTTAACAATATACTTACGATAGAATATATTTACAATTAATAATGATTTAAAAACAAAATACATAACGCGCCGGGCCGCCGGCCCAACCAGACCGCGGCCCACCGGGAATCTCCCGGTAGTCCCGATGGCCAGTACATGCCTGATTTAGTATCTTTAATATATCGTCGCTGCCCGATGAAACTCACGTATGTCCAAAACGGTTACTTTTCAGGAAGTGGAAAAAAACATGTTATTTCAAAAGCAGCTGAACGTAGCATTCTCATGCTTGGCACAACATCTTTAAATGTAACCATATTCTTGCCAGTGTCATGATATAATCCATATTTGACCCAAAATCGAGTTTAAATGGACATACATGCATATTGTACTGTAACGGTGGTCGATACGCGTTCTTCCGATCATTAAAAAGAATGAGGTTAGCCTATATATATTGATAGATGAATAGGCTACGCTCAGTTTATCAAATACGCTCAGTTTATTAAATGTCTCTTGCAAACTATGAAGAGACAACCCAGCAAGCAATAGCCCTCATTTCACCGTCTAGGTTAAATAGAGACCCGATATAGTCCGGCTATGTGTAACCCACTTCTAGCCAAAATAACATTGAATCATGGCTAAATGTATTTTTTCCAAAATAACTTGCAAAATGTATTATATTCCATCATGTAAGCAAAGTCAACTGTGATTACAAGGTGTTTGGTTTGATTTCTTTGACATTTTCTATGTGTAGGCTGTGTGAAGACGCGATCTAGCTCGTATAGTCTGTCCGGCTATTTATAGCCCACTTCTAGTCGAAACTGATTAATTGTCGTTTTAATGAATTGTTGGGCAGGCAACGCATGAGATAGTTGATATCCCATCATGTTCGCATTGGTAAACATATCTACAAGGTGCCAGTGTCATATCATGACATGGTCGATTTGTAGTCACGATCCTCTGAATTGGATGGGCTATGTGCAGTCTGCTTTTAGCCCACTGGCGAAATCGAGGCAATCAGTGGTCTACGTTTAACGGCTTGGCTATAGCCCTGATTTAGACCAGCGATTAGTAGGCTATTGCCAAAATAAATCTTAAAATTGTTTTCTTGTTTTTCACCCACGCAGCTTCATGTTTGCTGTCACAGTCACACATTAATTAAAAATCTACGGTTTTATTTGACTGTTTTATTATTTTAAATTAAATAAAAATGCAATTACATTTCTCAACCGCTAGATGGCAACAGCCCTACTGAGACATGACTGCTGACAACGCGAGTCTTGATAGCACAGATCACCGGTCACGCGATCGACCATTCTCAAATATTTTAAACGAGGCAGAGCATTGCATTCAGCTGACGGTCGACGACAACAGGTAAAATACATTCCCACTTTTGTCTTTTAAGCATCTGTGTTTTCATTTTGACGTGTTAATTTTTTAGATAAATTATTTGTTATCATGTGTTGTTGGAATCGTGACATTTTAGCGGGTGTGTCATGGTACATGCACGTGTAGGCCTAACGTTACTGAATCCAAAGCTGTAAACATGAAACACATGCAATCTATTATAAAGTGTTATGAAATCCACAATTATATTTGGCTCTTTTCTTTAGATCATTGTGATATAAAAATAGCATTTCCTCACTAAATCTCTTGTCTTTGACAAAGTCCATCATTGATATAAATTATAAAATTAAATTTGTCTGAACATTGGCTTGTTGGAGAGCATAAGCTAATAGAGTAGAATAATGTTTGTTATTGTACAAGCAAAGTAAGATGAAGTTTCATTCAAAATGCCTTCATTAATTCAAGTTTAAACTTTCAAATTAATTTTATAATACAGCATAAAAATACAAATGATTGGCTATATAAAATAAGCAAATCTAAAAAGTATCCGCCAGTATATCAATAATGCAAATAGCTCCGATGTGCATTAAAACCTAAACAGAACACAAGAACACACACACACACACAAAACGTACATGTACTTTCAACAATGCTTTTCTTGTGCTAATTATTTTATTCTTATTTGGCAGATGCTGTGATGACCAACTTCCCAGCAGCAACAGAGTTTTCTATTTTATTATCTTAAGTTGTTCATGTTAAAATAATTTTATATTTTTAATTTTAATATTGGTGTGGTAATTTTTATGTTTTGAAGTTACGTAATGTTGTTCTTTTGCTAAATAAAGCCTTTTATATATGTTTTTTTTTTTTTTTGGAATGGCTTGTTATTTATGTGAACCTGTTATATTTGAGTGAAAAGAATCTTTTAACCATTTTGTTGTCTATTGCATGTATATGTAGTCGTTTAATAGTTGTCTAATTGATGACTAGTCTATTCTTGGGCTACATTTAGACGTCTATTAGATTTTCACTGACAGCCCAAATTTAGCCTTGTTTTAGCCTAGACCCATATGCACTGCCTATTAGACGTATAAATGTAGTCGTTCAATAGCCGTCTAATTGTTGACTATAGTCTATTCTTGGGCTATGGTTAGATGTCTATTCTTGGGCTATGGTTAGACGTCTATTAGATTTTCACTGACAGCCCAAATTTAGCCTTGATTTAGCCTAGACGTCTGGGCTATGTTTTGACGGCTATTAGACGTCTTTTGGACGTAAAATTGCTTGCTGGGAATGATGAATCAATACACACTGACATGGCGATGCTGGACTGATTCTTTATTTACACCATCATACAGTAATTTTGTCGGTTGTTTATTACAGATATTAGCATGCATTTTATTGATCATCAGCTAATTTCATCAATAGATATCAATAAGAGAGAGTGGCAACAGCCCTGGTAAGAGTCAAGAGATCATTTCTTTCTTTACTTGAAGATGAATGTGTAGATGATTAAGCGTCTCTGACTTACTTTCACTTTTATTTGCGATGTTTGCACGTTGGTTTGTCGCTCAGCTGCTGCTCATCTGCGGCGGTGATGCGTGTCGCAGCGCCGTCATTTCTGACTATAACATAGCCTGTAAACGCTCTCACTCGTTTATGTTTTAGCATTTTTGGGAGGAGTGAAATATACATGTGTGATATCAACAACCAGATTGCGTTTACACGTAAAGATCCGAACACAATGCGAGCCAGACTACCTCCAGATGGCGACTCAGGCATATCGATCACAATCCGATCACAACGTAATACCTTGCATTAACATTTCTTTTTTATTATCCGGATAACTTGTCTGGATACAGATCGCATTTTAATACCAGGTGTAGGGGTCTCAGAGACTAGACCGGCGAGAAACTTCACGAGACCAGCGGAAAGCCTCCACAGGGCGGGGAGATACTATACTGCCTATGGGAGCGGCCGCTTCTCCGCTCTTGATTCCGATTGGCCAGTGTCAGACAGTCAGACCTGTCAGTCTCTCAGCTCGCGTCCGCTTCATTCGGCTTCATGAGAGAGACGCAGAAGTCCGGAATTGGATGATTTAACAAATACTTACGATAGAATATATTTACAATTAATAATGATTTAAAAACAAAATACATAACGCGCCGGGCCGCCGGCCAAACCAGACCGCGGCCCACCGGGAATCTCCCGGTAGTCCCGATGGCCAGTACATATGCCTGATTTAGTATCTTTAATATATTTTCATAATTTTGAAGAAGTTTGGTGTGGGAATAATTAAAAATTACTTAAGAGGGGGGAAATAAAAATGTAAAGGCTGGTTTTGCAAAACATTCACATACAGTACAGACCGAAACAACCGACATCCTGTTGGGCTGGCTTAAAGTTGTTTGGGCTAATGAGATCTATAAGTGTACCGAGTTTAATATTATTATATGCAAGTGTGTTTGATTTATGGACCCAATTTTCAGATCAAGTTTATGGACCAAGATAATTTAATTAATAAACTAATTATATAAAACTATTGTCAATGCACTACAATTTAACGGGTTATATTATGCCTTCACTTATAAAAATTAAAATAAAAACTTATTTAAAACATACCAGGCTTAAGAAATGTATTAAGAAATTACACAGCAGAAAAAACACACAGCAGTGAAATGGTTAAGCCCCTCCCCTACTAACACACACACAGACAGAGACAGAGATGTAGGTTCAAAGGGAGCATGACCAGATTCAAACAAACATATCTTACTTTCTGTGGGTCCTAGGTAATGAGTGTCAATTAGAAAGTTGTCCGGCTCGAGGAGTACAATATACATACCGATTTTTGTAACTGTAGATAAAACTAACAACCCAACTTTTGTCAAAAGGTGGCGCTACTGAGCCCTCACCACGCCCGTTTCTGAAACTTTGCACATGTCTACTGGCTAATAAATGTAATGTGTCTGAGGAGTTTCATGCAATTTGAAGCATGCTAAGGGTCTCAAAAGCATCCTAAAAGAATGGTAAAGTTTGATGCGTCGCCACGGCAACAGTTTCAAAGACATCAATAATCCATTCACAGGTCTACATCTGCCGTATGTTTACATTATACAGATGAAGTTTGAAGCAAATCGGGTTAAAATAAGAGGGTGATTTCAAAGCATTTTGAAAGTGACACACTTCCTGCTGCCAGTTGGTGGCGCTATAACTTTGACACACAATAGTCACATCCATGTGATCGTCCTCTTACAGCGAACACACTCCTGAAGTTTCATCAAGATCGGTTGATGTATGCTGAAGTTAGGACACACTTCCTGTTTCACGTTTCTCACCATAATTTTGTTTCCTCGCCACAGCCAAACCGTTCGAGATATCAAAAATCCCCTCGCAATTTTTGATCGTCTATGTCTTGACTTCAGGCTAACCGAGTTTCGTTCCATGCCGATGAATGCTCTAGGAGGAGTACATTAAATTCCATTGCAAGCATTTTAAAAACAACCGTAAATATCTGACTTCCTGTTGGGCTGGGGTAAAAAGTAAAAGCGCGATGTATATATGAAACGATGAGATCGACATGTGTACCGAGTTTCATATTATTACATGCAAGCGTGTTTGATTTATGGACAAAGTGTTCAGACCCTGTTCCAGGGGGCGCTGACGAGCCGCCCTGCCGCGCCCGTGTACCAGCTTCAGCCCGGCTCTGATGGCCGCGGGTTCTGACCCGTGTGCAAAGTTTCAAGAGTTTTTGAGCATGTTAAGGACCCCAAAAGTGCCCGGATAGTCGTTAGAAAAAAAAAAAAAAAAAAAAAAAAAAAAAAAAAAAAAAAAAAAAAAATAATCCTAAGGAAAACAATAGGGCCTTCGCCCTTTCAGGGCTTGGGCCCTAATAATAATCCTAAGGAAAACAATAGGGCCTTCGCCCTTTCAGGGCTTGGGCCCTAATAATAATAATAATAACGAGCAGCGATTGCGGGCCCAAGCCGGTGGCACCGCCATCCCGGTGCTTTTAGGGTTATTCTACTTGACATGCAAAAACATAACCCCCGCTTTGACTGTCAAAAAGAAGTGTGCTGAAGAGCTTGCATCAGTCAAGGCTCTGCAAAAGTGCACATTGAGGGCACATTTTAACCACAAAGTATGCGTGAGCAACCTTCTGAAAGGTCAGGTGTACATCCAGGTCTACATCTGTACTGTGTTTACATTATAGTATTTAGGAATGCGCCGATCCGATACTCAGGATCGGTATCAGCTCCGATACTGCCATCTTTGCCGGATCGGGTATATTTACACCACTTTAATCAAACCACTCTTCTTTAAAACATTATGATGTGATTTTTTTACATGTATTTTATTACTCTTATTGAGCTATTTTGTCCACACACAGGACTCACTGCCAATCGTACGTACTCACATCATTCTCTTTCTGTGAAAGCTGTATACTGCACTCACCAGTTTTCACTCTACAGCTATTGACCAGAGCACTGAAATTATTTCTCACTTACACTACAATCAAATGGATTTTCTCACACATTTTGCGTTAGTCCTCCGCATGGCATTTTATTATTTTCTGCGCAGCTTCAGAAGTGCATGCACACAGCCTAGAACACATGACACGCACACACAGTCACGAGAGAGGTGCGATCGAATGTGTGTTTGTGTGCGAACAATGGAAACTCCTTTTTGTTCATACAGGAAAATATTCAGACTAATGTCTTGTGGCAGCAACAGAATACATGCAACGGCATTATGTAATCAGGATACAAAAATCTAGTGAGTTACATCAAAAAAAGTAGTAATCAGATTGTAGTTACTTTTTGAAAAAGTATATAGTACTTAAAGCCATTTAATATAAAGTGGGACCCTTTTTTTATGAAATAATTTGTAACTGTATCGGAATACATTTTTAAAGTAACCCTCCCAAGCCTGGTCTTGTGTGGACGTCCGTTACTTTCACTTTTTAAGTTAGCGATTTTTAAGGCCCCAATCCTACTGTATTACCTATTATACTGTATTGCCAACTGTATTAATGTGTGGATATTGATCCAATAGTTCTCCCTAATTTTGAACACAAGAGGGCAGTATAGCACTATGAATGATTTTTTTCTTTTTTGACTAAACCATTCTGTCTGTTTTTAAACTTAAACATAATTCTTAAATTAAAAAAAAGGAATAAAATGGCTATAGTTCCAATATTGGTATAGTCTTATACAGTGTTGGGGTAGTTACTCAAAAAAGTAATTAGTTACTAGTTACTTCTGTAAATTGTAATGAGATTACTTTACTAGTTACTGCGTTGGAAAAATAACTTCACTACTTATTACTTTACTTTCCTGTTTCTTAATTTACCGTGTAGCCTACATGGACAAACATCATATCAGTTTTTGCCCTATCATCACTTTATTGTAAAAATGTATGCAAAATGACATGAAAGAACAATATCCCTGTCTGCACAAATAAATATGCCGCACTGTAAAATTCACAAACAAAATGGGGTTCAAAATTCAAATTTTTAAAATGGTGTTTATCACAGAAGTTTCAAAACAGGCTGGGAGAATAAAACTCTTCTCCTGAGAACAAAACCAGCTTTTTAGTCGACTCATGGTAATAATAATAATTTAAAAAAAAAAAAAAGATGTCAATGAAAAATGATAAAATAAAGGTCACTTTATCCCATAAAATTCTTAATCCTAATTTAAAATGTATTTTTCTAAACCTGGGGAATTAATGGTCGACAGGGGAAGCATGTCTTCTACAATGAACCCTGCAACAATCCTGTTCATTTCGTTTTCCAAGACTTTCGAGCCTTGTTTTTACTTGACTCGTCCGAACGAGCGGAAAGGTGCGCGCGGCAAACACCGCACGCGATGCCGTATCCGAGGATGAACGACAAGAAGCCGAACCTGCACCGAACATGGAGCCTACATCTCCGCAACGGCACCCAGTTTGCGCATCTAAATCAGTTATTTATGTTTACAAAATGAGCCTAAGATCCATGTTTTATAAAATGTCCACGAAACTTAATGAAATGTTTAGTGAAATTAGAAAATAGAGATCGTTCATTTAGTTCTTTAGCCTAGCCTATATACATGTTTTTATATCGACATATTTTGTTCTAATGTCACAAATAATAATCTTAGGATTTACTATAGCCTACATTTCACTCAAATATTTATGTGCTTTCGAGCAATAAACTGAAAGTAATGTGAATATTGCCATTTGTTGAAACCCGTCTCTCTCTCTCCACTTCCCTCTCTCTCTCTCACTCAAATCGGTCTCTATGGCAACGGCGCGCACGCACCACTAGACGGAACTCTCCACACAGGCAAACACGGCTTGGGTAACGCAGGAAAGCGCGTTCCTTTATTATAGTAAAGTGTAGTTACCAATATTTTCAGTGTAATGCGTTACTTTACTTACCCAAACTCGTTTGTAACTCGTTACCCCCAACACTGGTCTTATAGAAAATAAATGGTGAATAATAACATTTTTAATTCCTCATCCAATCATCCTTTTGTTATGGATCAATATCATAGCTAGAGACGTAGAAAAGGGCTGCACGGTTTTGCAATAAATAATAATAAATAAAATAAAATAAACATATAAATATTGTAATTGCAATTAAATTAGATTTGTGTGGCAGCTGCATGTACAATTATTATTATTAATAATAATAACATTAATAATAATACAAATGAGCTTAGAATAAAAATTTAAATGGTTTATTACATTAAAAACAGGCCATATTTTTAATAAATAAATAAGCTATCATTCATAGTGCACTAAATTTTAAACATTTTAAATTACAACATTGTTTGTGAAAGTCCAACAAACTTAAATGTATACTCAAACCTGAAAAGTTGTGTGGCTCCGTTTTCATTTGATTATCATTGTGGCAGCAGTTGGAACACTGTGTTAACTAACCCCGCTGTGTATTACATATTTTAAACCTAGCTAACAGTCGCTAGGAATTACTGACATGTTTCAAAACGGTGCTGTGTTTGAGCCAACAAGACAGTGATTAAGGCAATATAAAGTTAGATTTGGACGCATATACATCCAACCCGGAAACAGAAAAAAATCTACGATGAAAAAATTTACTTTCATGATGTCAAAACACTCTTTGTCCATTATCTTCACGAAATATAATCAAAACGTTCCGCAAATTCGCGGGAGACCGTCTTCTGGCAGCAAGAGAAAAAGAGCGGAAAGACAGCCGGCTAGATACTGACAAACTATGTAAAATGTCCGTGTTACATTTAACCCCGCGTTAGGCCTACCTTTATCCCCGCGCTCCCCTATTCTGTAGCTCCTGGCAGTGATGTTTCACCTCATGAAATATAGTTTATGTTCACATTTATGACACAGACAGTAGATAATATTATGTTCACATTTATGACACAGACAGTAGATATAGGCTTCTGCCAGGCACTTTCAGCCCAGCTAACAAAAAAAGGTCCCCAGAACGTCCCCTAAATGGCCTGTGCGAACGTCCTCCCGAACGTCCCCATGTGGAGTCCGCTTGATGTCCCGAGGACATTCGCGAAGACGTCCTCCGGACATTCAAGAGGACTTTCCCAGGACCACCAGCGGCCATCCGGGACGTTTATGGGACTTTCGCGTTTAGTCCCCACTTGGAACACTGTGTTACAACTAATCCTGCTGTGTATTACATATTTTAAACCTATAGCTAACAGTCGCTAGGTATTACTGACATGTTTCAAAACGGTGCTGTGTTTAAGCCAACAAGACAGTGATTAAGGCAATATAAAGCTAGATTTGGACGCGTATACATCCAACCCGGAAACAGAAAAAAATCTACGATGAAAAAATTTACTTTCATGATGTCAAAACACTCTTTGTCCATTATCTTCACGAAATATAATCAAAACGTTCCGCAAATTCGCGGGAGACTGTCTTCTGGCAGCAAGAGAAAAAGAGCGGAAAGACAGCCGGCTAGATACTGACAAACTATGTAAAATGTCCGTGTTACATTTAACCCCGCGTTAGGTCTACATTTATCCCCGCGCTCCCCTATTCTGTAGCTCCTGGCAGTGATGTTTCACCTCATGAAATATAGTTTATGTTCACATTTATGACACAGACAGTAGATGATATTATGTTCACATTTATGACACAGACATATAGGCTTCTGCCAGGCACTTTCAGGGATACAAATCGAAAAAATATGTAGGCTATATAGGCTATGTGCATATTTATATGCAAAATACTCCTTTTTTCACGTCAACTATGTGCTATGGTCATTAAATGGCTTTCCTTTTCACTTAAGTCCAGCAAATAATTCATTTATTTTAACATATTTGGTGGCATCTGCCTCAAGTTATTGTCGTTGTTATGAAGTACAGTCGTATGTTTGCATAATTCATTTTGAACACTATAATGCTTTCAAAATCTGAGGTAAATTATCCGTTATGGGTTGTGGCACAGTGACCTATTTTTAACTAAAAATAAATAATGTGTACTCATAACCAGTGTAATTTCTTCATTCTGTCAGCCGCGACGTCGCAGAAATAGGAACCGTTTCTAAATTAGAAACTTCGCATGTCGCCGTCGCGTATGGTTAGGACAAAAACTCTGATTTATTAACATGGAAAAGATACCTTTTATCGCGTGTCGCGGCGTCGTGTGTAGTTAGGACACGGTGTAAGCGGCCGCTTCTCAAGTCTAGAATCTGAACTTGATTCCGATTGGCCAGTGTCAGACTGTCAGACCTGTCAGTCTCGCAGCTCGCGTCAGCTTCATGCGGTTTCATGAGAGAGACGCATAAGTAACATACAGACTGAAACAACCGACTTCCTGTTTTGCTGGCTTAAAGTTGTTTGGGCTAATGAGATCTATAAGTGTACCGAGTTTAATATTATTATATGCAAGTGTGTTTGATTTATGGACCCAATTTTTTTGACCAAGTTAATGGACCAAGTTAATTTAATTAATGAACTAATTATATAAAACTATTGTCAATGCACTACAATTAAACTGGCTATGTGCCTTTACTTATAAAAAAATAAAATAAAAACTTATTTAAAAAATCCCAGGCTTAAGAAATGTATTTTCTTTATGCTGGCCAGACACACAGCAGTTAAATGGTTAATTAAGCCCCCTCCCCCTGCTCTACACACACACACACACACACACACACACAGGCAAAGGCTCAGACATATGCTCAGAGGGAGTATGACTACATTCAAACTAAAATATCTGACTTTGTGTGGGTCCTAGCTATTGAGTGTGAATTAGAAAGTTGTCCGGCTCGAAGAGTACAATATACATACCGATTTTTGTAACTGTAGATAAAACTAACAACCCCACTTTTGTCAAAAGGTGGCGCTACTGAGCCCTCACCACGCCCGTTTCTTAAACTTTTCATGTGTCTACTGGCTAATAAATGTGACGTGTCTGTCGAGTTTCATGCAATTTCAAGCATGCTAAGAGTTTCAAAGGCATCCTAAAAGAATGGTAAAGTTTGATGCGTCGCCACGGAAACAGTTTCAAAGATGTCAAGAATCCATTCACAGGTCTACATCTGCCGTGTATTTACATTATACAGATGAAGATTGAAGCAAATCGGGTTAAAATAAGAGGGTGATTTCAAAGCATTTTGAAAGTGACACACTTCCTGCTGCCAGTTGGTGGCGCTATAACTTTGACACACAATAGTCACATCCATGTGATCGTCCTCTTACAGCGAACACACTCCTGAAGTTTCATCAAGATCGGTTGATGTATGCTGAAGTTATGACACACTTCCTGTTTCACGTTTCTCGCCATAATTTTGTTTCCTCGCCACAGCCAAACCGTTCGAGATATCAAAAATCCCCTCGCAATTTTTGATCCTCTATGTCTTAACTTCAGGCTGACCGAGTTTCGTTCCATGCGGATGAATGCTCTAGGAGGAGTACATTAATTTCCATTGCATGCGTTTTAAAAACAACCGTAAATATCTGACTTCCTGTTGGGCTGGGGTAAAAAGTAAAAGCGCGATGTATATATGAAACGATGAGATCGACATGTGTACCGAGTTTCATATTATTACATGCAAGCGTGTTTGATTTATGGACAAAGTGTTCAGACCCTGTTCCAGGGGGCGCTGACGAGCCGCCCTGCCACGCCCGGGTACCAGCTTGAGCCCGGCTCTAATGGCCGCGGGTTCTGACCAGTGTGCAAAGTTTCAAGAGTTTTTGAGCATGTTAAGGGCCCCGAAAGTGCCCGAAAAGTCGTTAGAAAAAAAAAAAAATATATAGCTGCGACCAGCGATTGCGGGCCCAAGCCGGTGGCACCGCAACCCCGGTGCCTTTAGTTACCTAAAGGCACCGGGATGGCGGTACCGCCGGCTTTGGCCCGCAATCGCTGCTCGCAGCTATATTTATATATATATATATATATATATATAAAGCCGGTGGCACCGCACCCTTGGTGCTTTTAGGGTTATTCTACATGACGTGCAAAAACGTAACCCCCGCTTTGACTGTCAAAAAGAAGTGTGCTGAAGAGCTTGCAGCAGTGAAGGCTCTGCAAAAGTGCGGATCGAGGGCACATTTTAACCACAAAGTATGCATGAGCAATCTTCTGAAAGGTCAGGTGTACATCAAGGTCTACATCCGTACTGTGTTTACATTATAGTATGTAGGGATGCGCCGATCCGATACTCAGGATCGTTATCAGCTCCGATACTGCCATCTTTGCCGGATCGGGTATATTTACACCACTTTAATCAAACCACTCTTCTTTAAAACATTACGATGTGATTTTTTCCACATGTATTTTGTTACTCTTATTGAGATATTTTGTCCGCATAAAAGATTCACTGCCAATCGTACGTGCTCACATCATTCTCTTTCTGTGAAAGCTGTATACTGCATTCACCAGTTTTCACTCTACAGCTATTGACCAGAGCACTGAAATTATTTCTCACTTAAACTACAATCAAATGGATTTTCCCACACATTTTGCATTAGTCCTCTGCATGGCATTTTATTATTTTCTGAGCAGCTTCAGAAGTGCATGCACACAGCCTAGAACACATGACACGCACACACAGTCACGAGAGAGGCGCGATCGAACTCTGTGTGTGTTTGTGTGTGAACAATGGAAACTCCATTTTGTTCATACAGGAAAATATTCAGACTAATGTCTTGTGGGAGCAACAGAATACATGTAACAGCATTATGTAATCAGGAAACAAAAATCCAGTAACTGTATATTATTACAGTGAGTTACATCAAAAAAAGTAATCAGATTGTAGTTACTTTTTGAAAAAGTATAAAGTACTTAAAGCCAATTAATATAAAGTGGGACCCTTTTTTATGAAATAATTTGTAACTGTATCGGAATACATTTTTTAAAGTAACCCTCCCAAGCCTGGTCTTGTGTGGACGTCGTGAAATTAGAAAATAGAGATCGTTCATTTAGTTCTTTAGCCTATATACATGTTTTTATATCCACATATTTTGTTCTAATGTCACAAATAATAATTTTAGGGTTTACTATAGCCTACATTTCACTCAAATATTTTTGTACTTTCGAGCAATAAACTGAAAGTAATGTGAATATTGCCATTCAGGGCTGGACTGGGACAAAAAATCAGCCCTGGACACTTCATCCAGACCGGCCCACTATGCAAACACACACACACGTGCATTAATCTATACGTGCATTAATCTGCATGTAAAATTACTGATTAGATTTCATTTACTATCAAAACCAAGAAAAAACTTTTAAAATAATAAACAAAGGGAATGGAAATGATTTTATAAAGCTTTATTGTAAATAACTGGTCTGAATTTATGTGCCACTTAATATTTTAATAGAATATTCTTAGGCTATACTACATATATTTCATGAAGTGCAACATCACGGTGAGGACCTACAGAAATATATATTCTGTAGCTCCTGGCAGTGATGTTTCACCTCATGAAATATAGTTTATATAATATAGCATAAGAATATTCTGTTACAATATTATGTTCACATTTATGACACAGACAGTAGATAATATTATGTTCACATTTATGACACAGACAGTATAGGCTTCTGCCAGGCACTTTCAGGGAGACAAATTGAAAAAATATGTATTTATGTGCATATTTATATGCAAAATACTCCTTTTTTCACATCAACTATGTGCTATGGTCATTAAATGGCTATCCTTTTCACTTAAGTCCAGCAAATAATTCATTTATTTTAACACATTTGGTGGCATCTGCCTCAAGTTATTGTCGTTGTTATGAAATACAGTCGTATGTTTGCATAGAATTCATTTTGAACACTATAATATTACATGCTTTCAAAATCTGAGGTAAATTATCCGTTATGACTTGTGGCACAGTGACCTATTTTTAACTAAAAATAAATAATGTGTACTCATAACCAGTGTAATTTCTTCATTCTGTCAGCCGCGACATCGCAGAAATAGGAACCGTTTCTAAATTAGAAACTTCGCATGTCGCCGTCGCGTCTGGTTAGGACAAAAACTCTGATTTACATGGAAAAGATACCTTTTATCGCGTGTCGCGGCGTCGTGTGTAGTTAGGACATATTGTACTGTAACGGTAGTCGATACGCGTTCTTCTGATCATTAAAAAGAATGAGGTTATATTGACAGATGAATAGGCTACGCTCAGTTTATCAAATACGCTCAGTTTATTAAATGTCTCTTGCAAACTATGAAGAGACAATGATGAATCAATACACACTGACATGGCGATGCTGGACTGATTCTTTATTTACACCATCATACAGTAATTTTGTCGGTTGTTTATTACAGATATTAGCATTCATTTTATTGATCATCAGCTAATTTCATCAATAGACATCAATAAGAGAGAGTGGCAACAGCCCTTGTAAGAGTCAAGAGATCATTTCTTTCTTTACTTGAAGATGATTGTGTAGATGATTAAGCGTCTCTGACTTACTTTCACTTTTATTTGCGATGTTTGCACGTTGGTTTGACGCTCAGCTGCTGCTCATCTGCGGCGGTGATGCGTGTCGCTAGCGCCGTCATGTCTGACTATAACAGCCTGTAAACGCTCTCACTCGTTTATTTTTTAGCATTTTTGGGAGGAGTAAAATATACATGTGCGATATCAACAACCAGATTGCGTTTACACGTAAAGATCCAAACACAATGCGAGCCAGACTACCTCCAGATGGTCAGGCAAATCGATCACAATCCGATCACAACGTAATACCTTGCATTGATATTTCTTTTTTATTATCCGGATAACTTATCTGGATACAGATCGCATTTTAATACCAGGTGTAGGGGTCTCAGAGACGAGACCGGCGAGAAACTTCACGAGACCGGCGGAATGCCTCCACAGGGCGGGGAGATACTATACTGCCTATGGGAGCGGCCGCTTCTCCGCTCTTGATTCCGATTGGCCAGTGTCAGACAGTCAGACCTGTCAGTCTCGCAGCTGGACCAAGTTTATGGACCAAGTTAATTTAATTAATAAACTAATTATATAAAACTATTGTCAATGCACTACAATTTAACTGGTTATATTATGCCTTCACTTATAAAAATTAAAATAAAAACTTATTTAAAACATACCAGGCTTAAGAAATGTATTAAGAAATTACACAGCAGAAAAAAACACACAGCACTGAAATGGTTAAGTTAAGCCCCTCCCCCTACTAACACACACACAGAGAGAGACAGAGATGTAGGCTCAAAGGGAGCATGACCAGATTCAAACAAACATATCTTACTTTCTGTGGGTCCTAGTTAAAGAGTGTCAATTAGAAAGTTGTCCGGCTCGAGGAGTACAATATACATACTGATTTTTGTAACTGTAGATAAAACTAACAACCCAACTTTTGTCAAAAGGTGGCGCTACTGAGCCCTCACCACGCCCGTTTCTGAAACTTTGCACATGTCTACTGGCTAATAAATGTGATGTGTCTGAGGAGTTTCATGCAATTTGAAGCATGCTAAGGGTCTCAAAAGCATCCTAAAAGAATGGTAAAGTTTGATGCATCACCATGGCAACAGTTTCAAAGATATTAAGAATCCATTCACAGGTCTACATCTGCCGTATGTTTACATTATACAGATGAAGTTTGAAGCAAATCGGGTTAAAATAAGAGGGTGATTTCAAAGCATTTTGAAAGTGACACACTTCCTGCTGCCAGTTGGTGGCGCTATAACTTTGACACACAATAGTCACATCCATGTGATCGTCCTCTTACGGCGAACACACTCCTGAAGTTTCATCAAGATCGGTTGATGTATGCTGAAGTTAGGACACACTTCCTGTTTCACGTTTCTCACCATAATTTTGTTTCCTCGCCACAGCCAAACCGTTCGAGATATCAAAAATCCCCTCGCAATTTTTGATCGTCTATGTCTTGACTTCAGGCTGACCGAGTTTCGTTCCATGCAGATGAATGCTCTAGGAGGAGTACATTAAATTCCATTGCAAGCGTTTTAAAAACAACCGTAAATATCTGACTTCCTGTTGGGCTGGGGTAAAAAGTAAAAGTGCGATGAATATATGAAACGATGAGATTGACATGTGTACCGAGTTTCATATTATTACATGCAAGCGTGTTTGATTTATGGACAAAGTGTTCAGACCCTGTTCCAGGGGGCGCTGACGAGCCGCCCTGCCGCGCCCGGGTACCAGCTTCAGCCCGGCTCTGATGGCCGCGGGTTCTGACCTGTGTGCAAAGTTTCAAGAGTTTTTGAGCATGTTAAGGGCCCCAAAAGTGCCCGGATAGTCGTTAAAAAAAAAAAAAAAAATATAGCTGCGAGCAGCGATTGCGGGCCCAAGCCGGTGGCACCGCAACCCCGGTGCCTTTAGTTACCTAAAGGCACCGGGATGGCGGTACCGCCGGCTTTGGCCCGCAATCGCTGCTCGCAGCTATATTTATATATATATATATATATATATATATATATATATATATATATATATATATATATATATAAAGCCGGTGGCACCGCACCCTTGGTGCTTTTAGGGTTATTCTACATGACGTGCAAAAACGTAACCCCCGCTTTGACTGTCAAAAAGAAGTGTGCTGAAGAGCTTGCAGCAGTGAAGGCTCAGCAAAAGTGCGGATCGAGGGCACATTTTAACCACAAAGTATGCATGAGCAACCTTCTGAAAGGTCAGGTGTACATCAAGGTCTACATCTGTACTGTGTTTACATTATAGTATGTAGGGATGCGCCGATCCGATACTCAGGATCGTTATCAGCTCCGATACTGCCATCTTTGCCGGATCGGGTATATTTACACCACTTTAATCAAACCACTCTTCTTTAAAACATTACGATGTGATTTTTTCCACATGTATTTTGTTACTCTTATTGAGCTATTTTGTCCGCATAAAAGATTCACTGCCAATCGTACGTGCTCACATCATTCTCTTTCTGTGAAAGCTGTATACTGCATTCACCAGTTTTCACTCTACAGCTATTGACCAGAGCACTGAAATTATTTCTCACTTAAACTACAATCAAATGGATTTTCCCACACATTTTGCATTAGTCCTCTGCATGGCATTTTATTATTTTCTGAGCAGCTTCAGAAGTGCATGCACACAGCCTAGAACACATGACACGCACACACAGTCACGAGAGAGGCGCGATCGAACTCTGTGTGTGTTTGTGTGTGAACAATGGAAACTCCATTTTGTTCATACAGGAAAATATTCAGACTAATGTCTTGTGGGAGCAACAGAATACATGTAACAGCATTATGTAATCAGGAAACAAAAATCCAGTAACTGTATATTATTACAGTGAGTTACATCAAAAAAAGTAATCAGATTGTAGTTACTTTTTGAAAAAGTATAAAGTACTTAAAGCCAATTAATATAAAGTGGGACCCTTTTTTATGAAATAATTTGTAACTGTATCGGAATACATTTTTTAAAGTAACCCTCCCAAGCCTGGTCTTGTGTGGACGTCGTGAAATTAGAAAATAGAGATCGTTCATTTAGTTCTTTAGCCTATATACATGTTTTTATATCCACATATTTTGTTCTAATGTCACAAATAATAATTTTAGGGTTTACTATAGCCTACATTTCACTCAAATATTTTTGTACTTTCGAGCAATAAACTGAAAGTAATGTGAATATTGCCATTCAGGGCTGGACTGGGACAAAAAATCAGCCCTGGACACTTCATCCAGACCGGCCCACTATGCAAACACACACACACGCGCATTAATCTATACGTGCATTAATCTGCATGTAAAATTACTGATTAGATTTCATTTACTATCAAAACCAAGAAAAAACTATTAAAATAATAAACAAAGGGAATGGAAATGATTTTATAAGGCTTTATTGTAAATAACTGGTCTGAATTTATGTGCCACTTAATATTTTAATAGAATATTCTTAGGCTATACTACATATATTTCATGAAGTGCAACATCACGGTGAGGACCTACAGAAATATATATTCTGTAGCTCCTGGCAGTGATGTTTCACCTCATGAAATATAGTTTATATAATATAGCATAAGAATATTCTGTTACAATATTATGTTCACATTTATGACACAGACAGTAGATAATATTATGTTCACATTTATGACACAGACAGTATAGGCTTCTGCCAGGCACTTTCAGGGAGACAAATTGAAAAAATATGTATTTATGTGCATATTTATATGCAAAATACTCCTTTTTTCACATCAACTATGTGCTATGGTCATTAAATGGCTTTCCTTTTCACTTAAGTCCAGCAAATAATTCATTTATTTTAACACATTTGGTGGCATCTGCCTCAAGTTATTGTCGTTGTTATGAAGTACAGTCGTATGTTTGCATAGAATTCATTTTGAACACTATAATATTACATGCTTTCAAAATCTGAGGTAAATTATCCGTTATGGCTTGTGGCACAGTGACCTATTTTTAACTAAAAATAAATAATGTGTACTCATAACCAGTGTAATATCTTCATTCTGTCAGCCGCGACATCGCAGAAATAGGAACCGTTTCTAAATTAGAAACTTCGCATGTCGCCGTCGCGTCTGGTTAGGACAAAAACTCTGATTTACATGGAAAAGATACCTTTTATCGCGTGTCGCGGCGTCGTGTGTAGTTAGGACGTACTAACGGTAGTCGATACGCGTTCTTCTGATCATTAAAAAGAATGAGGTTATATTGACAGATGAATAGGCTACGCTCAGTTTATCAAATACGCTCAGTTTATTAAATGTCTCTTGCAAACTATGAAGAGACAATGATGAATCAATACACACTGACATGGCGATGCTGGACTGATTCTTTATTTACACCATCATACAGTAATTTTGTCGGTTGTTTATTACAGATATTAGCATGCATTTTATTGATCATCAGCTAATTTCATCAATAGACATCAATAAGAGAGAGTGGCAACAGCCCTTGTAAGAGTCAAGAGATCATTTCTTTCTTTACTTGAAGATGATTGTGTAGATGATTAAGCGTCTCTGACTTACTTTCACTTTTATTTGCGATGTTTGCACGTTGGTTTGACGCCCAGCTGCTGCTTATCTGCGGTGGTGATGCGTGTCGCTTAGCGCCGTCATGTCTGACTATAACAGCCTGTAAACGCTCTCACTCGTTTATTTTTTAGCATTTTTGGGAGGAGTAAAATATACATGTGTGATATCAACAACCAGATTGCGTTTACACGTAAAGATCCGAACACAATGCGAGCCAGACTACCTCCAGATGGTCAGGCAAATCGATCACAATCCGATCACAACGTAATACCTTGCATTGATATTTCTTTTTTATTATCCGGATAACTTATCTGGATACAGATCGCATTTTAATACCAGGTGTAGGGGTCTCAGAGACGAGACCGGCGAGAAACTTCACGAGACCAGCGGAATGCCTCCACAGGGCGGGGAGATACTATACTGCCTATGGGAGCGGCCGCTTCTCCGCTCTTGATTCCGATTGGCCAGTGTCAGACAGTCAGACCTGTCAGTCTCGCAGCTGGACCAAGTTTATGGACCAAGTTAATTTAATTAATAAACTAATTATATAAAACTATTGTCAATGCACTACAATTTAACTGGTTATATTATGCCTTCACTTATAAAAATTAAAATAAAAACTTATTTAAAACATACCAGGCTTAAGAAATGTATTAAGAAATTACACAGCAGAAAAAAACACACAGCACTGAAATGGTTAAGTTAAGCCCCTCCCCCTACTAACACACACACAGAGAGAGACAGAGATGTAGGCTCAAAGGGAGCATGACCAGATTCAAACAAACATATCTTACTTTCTGTGGGTCCTAGTTAAAGAGTGTCAATTAGAAAGTTGTCCGGCTCGAGGAGTACAATATACATACTGATTTTTGTAACTGTAGATAAAACTAACAACCCAACTTTTGTCAAAAGGTGGCGCTACTGAGCCCTCACCACGCCCGTTTCTGAAACTTTGCACATGTCTACTGGCTAATAAATGTGATGTGTCTGAGGAGTTTCATGCAATTTGAAGCATGCTAAGGGTCTCAAAAGCATCCTAAAAGAATGGTAAAGTTTGATGCGTCACCACGGCAACAGTTTCAAAGATATTAAGAATCCATTCACAGGTCTACATCTGCCGTATGTTTACATTATACAGATGAAGTTTGAAGCAAATCGGGTTAAAATAAGAGGGTGATTTCAAAGCATTTTGAAAGTGACACACTTCCTGCTGCCAGTTGGTGGCGCTATAACTTTGACACACAATAGTCACATCCATGTGATCGTCCTCTTACGGCGAACACACTCCTGAAGTTTCATCAAGATCAGTTAATGTATGCTGAAGTTAGGACACACTTCCTGTTTCACGTTTCTCACCATAATTTTGTTTCCTCGCCACAGCCAAACCGTTCGAGATATCAAAAATCCCCTCGCAATTTTTGATCGTCTATGTCTTGACTTCAGGCTGACCGAGTTTCGTTCCATGCGGATGAATGCTCTAGGAGGAGTACATTAAATTCCATTGCAAGCATTTTAAAAACAACCGTAAATATCTGACTTCCTGTTGGGCTGGGGTAAAAAGTAAAAGTGCGATGAATATATGAAACGATGAGATTGACATGTGTACCGAGTTTCATATTATTACATGCAAGCGTGTTTGATTTATGGACAAAGTGTTCAGACCCTGTTCCAGGGGGCGCTGACGAGCCGCCCTGCCACGCCCGGGTACCAGCTTCAGCCCGGCTCTGATGGCCGCGGGTTCTGACCTGTGTGCAAAGTTTCAAGAGTTTTTGAGCATGTTAAGGGCCCCAAAAGTGCCCGGATAGTCGTTAGAAAAAAAAAAAAAAAAAAAAAAAAAAAAAAAAATCCTAAGGAAAACAATAGGGCCTTCGCCCTTTCAGGGCTTGGGCCCTAAATATATATATATATATATAAATATAGCTGCGAGCAGCGATTGCGGGCCCAAGCCGGTGGCACCGCAACCCCGGTGCCTTTAGTTACCTAAAGGCACCGGGATGGCGGTACCACCGGCTTTGGCCCGCAATCGCTGCTCGCAGCTATATTTATATATATATATATATATAAAGCCGGTGGCACCGCCACCTTGGTGCTTTTAGGGTTATTCTACTTGACATGCAAAAACATAACCCCCGCTTTGACTGTCAAAAAGAAGTGTGCTGAAGAGCTTGCATCAGTGAAGGCTCTGCAAAAGTGCATATTGAGGGCACATTTTAACCACAAAGTATGCGTGAGCAACCTTCTGAAAGGTCAGGTGTACATCCAGGTCTACATCTGTACTGTGTTTACATTATAGTATTTAGGAATGCGCCGATCCGATACTCAGGATCGGTATCAGCTCCGATACTGCCATCTTTGCCGGATCGGGTATATTTACACCACTTTAATCCAACCACTCTTCTTTAAAACATTACGATGTGATTTTTTTCACATGTATTTTATTACTCTTATTGAGCTATTTTGTCCACACACAGGACTCACTGCCAATCGTACGTGCTCACATCATTCTCTTTCTGTGAAAGCTGTATACTGCACTCACCAGTTTTCACTCTACAGCTATTGACCAGAGCACTGAAATTATTTCTCACTTACACTACAATCAAATGGATTTTCTCACACATTTTGCGTTAGTCCTCCGCATGGCATTTTATTATTTTCTGCGCAGCTTCAGAAGTGCATGCACACAGCCTAGAACACATGACACGCACACACAGTCACGAGAGAGGCGCCATCGAATGTGTGTTTGTGTGCGAACAATGGAAACTCCTTTTTGTTCATACAGGAAAATATTCAGACTAATGTCTTGTGGGAGCAACAGAATACATGCAACGGCATTATGTAATCAGGATACAAAAATCTAGGGAGTTACATCAAAAAAAGTAGTAATCAGATTGTAGTTACTTTTTGAAAAAGTATATAGTACTTAAAGCCATTTAATATAAAGTGGGACCCTTTTTTATGAAATAATTTGTAACTGTATCGGAATACATTTTTAAAGTAACCCTCCCAAGCCTGGTCTTGTGTGGACGTCCGTTACTTTCACTTTTTAAGTTAGCGATTTTTAAGGCCCCAATCCTACTGTATTACCTATTATACTGTATTGCCAACTGTATTAATGTGTGGATATTGATCCAATAGTTCTACCTAATTTTGAACACAAGAGGGCAGTATAGCACTATGAATGATTTTTTTCTTTTTTGACAAAACCATTCTGTCTGTTTTTAAACTTAAACATAATTCTTAAATTAAAAAAAAGGAATAAAATGGCTATAGTTCCAATATTGGTATAGTCTTATACAGTGTTGGGGTAGTTAGTCAAAAAAGTAATTAGTTACTAGTTACTTCTGTAAATTGTAATGAGATTACTTTACTAGTTACTGCGTTGGAAAAATAACTTCACTACTTATTACTTTAATTTCCTGTTTCTTAATTTACCGTGTAGCCTACATGGACAAACATCATATCAGTTTTTGCCCTATCATCACTTTATTGTAAAAATGTATACAAAATGACATGAAAGAACAATATCCCTGTCTGCACAAATAAATATGCCGCACTGTAAAATTCACAAACAAAATGGGGTTCAAAATTCAAAATTTTAAAATGGTGTTTAACACAGAAGTTTCAAAACAGGCTGGGAGAATAAAACTCTTCTCCTGAGAACAAAACCAGCTTTTTAGTCGACTCATGGTAATAATAATAATAAAAAAAAAAATAAAAGATGTTAATGAAAAATAATAAAATAAAGGTCACTTTATCCCATAAAATTCTTAATCCTAATTTAAAATGTATTTTTCTAAACCTGAGGGATTAATGGTCGACAGGGGAAGCATGTCTTCTACAATGAACCCTGCAACAATCCTGTTCATTTCGTTTTGTGTTATCCAAGACTTTCGAGCCTTGTTTTTACTTGACTGGTCCGAACGAGCGGAAAGGTGCGCGCGGCAAACAGCGCACGCGATGCCGCATCCGAGGATGAACGACAAGAAGCCGAACCTGCAACGATCATGGAGCCTACATCTCCGCAACGGCACCCAGTTTGCGCATATAAATCAGTTATTTATGTTTACAAAATGAGCCTAAGATCCATGTTTTATAAAATGTCCACGAAACTTAATGAAATGTTTAGTGAAATTAGAAAATAGAGATTGTTCATTTAGTTCTTTAGCCTATACATGTTTTTATATCCACATATTTTGTTCTAATGTCAGAAATAATAATCTTAGGGTTTACTATAGCCTACATTTCACTCAAATATTTTTGTGCTTTCGAGCAATAAACTGAAAGTAATGTGAATATTGCCATTCAGGGCTGGACTGGGACAAAAAATCAGCCCTGGACACTTCATCCAGACCGGCCCACATGGGCCGCCCACTATGCATGTAAACACACACACACACACACACACGTGCATTAATCTATACGTGCATTAATCTGCATGTAAAATTACTGATTAGATTTTATTTACTATCAAAACCAAGAAAAAACGATTAAAATAATAAACAAAGGAAATGGAAATGATTTTATAAGGCTTTATTGTAAATAACTGGTCTTAATTTATGTGCCACTTAATATTCTTATAGAATATTCTTAGGCTATACTACATAAACTATATTTCATGAAGTGCAACATCACGGTGAGGACCTAAGAATATATATAGGGGAGAGCGGGGCACAAAGTAACGCATTTTGGTTTTGGCTCAATTAATTAAAAAATAATTAGGTTAGATTAATACTTTTTTTACACAAGCAACATACACATCTCTGCTACAAATGAACACTTAAAGTTTTTTTCTAGGACCTACCATTTTTGTACAGTTGCACTGAAAGTGACAGAAGTGCAAATGTTACAACTTACCCCATATGCGGGGTTAATTGTAACAGACAGAGGGGTTAGTGGTAACACTTAACAGACATAATTCAGTACTATTTTATTTTTATAGTTTGATATTGTTTGTGCATCTGTATGGATAGATATCCATACATCCATCCCTCATCCAATCATCCTTTTGTTATGGATCAATATCATAGCTAGAGACGTAGAAAAGGGCTGCATGGTTTTGCAATAAATAATAATAAATAAAATAAACATATATAAATATTGTAATTGCAATTAAATTAGATTTGTGTGTGGCAGCTGCATGTACAATTATTATTATTAATAATAATAACATTAATAATAATACAAATGAGCTTAGAATAAAAATTTAAATGGTTTATTACATTAAAAACAGGCCATATTTTAATAAATAAATAAGTTATCATTCATAGTGCACTAAATTTTAAACATTTTAAATTACAACATTGTTTGTGAAAGTCCAACAAAGTTAAATGTATACTCAAACCTGAAAAGTTGTGTGGCTCCGTTTTCATTTGATTATCATTGTGGCAGCAGTTGGAACACTGTGTTACAACTAACCCTGCTGTGTATTACATATTTTAAACCTAGCTAACAGTCGCTAGGAATTACTGACATGTTTCAAAACGGTGCTGTGTTTAAGCCAACAAGACAGTGATTAAGGCAATATAAAGTTAGATTTGGACGCGTATACATCCAACCCGGAAACAGAAAAAAAATCTACGATGAAAAAATTTACTTTCATGATGTCAAAACACTCTTTGTCCATTATCTTCACGAAATATAATCAAAACGTTCCGCAAATTCGCGGGAGACCGTCTTCTGGCAGCAAGAGAAAAAGAGCGGAAAGACAGCCGGCTAGATACTGACAAACTATGTAAAATGTCCGTGTTACATTTAACCCCGCGTTAGGTCTACATTTATCCCCGCGCTCCCCTATTCTGTAGCTTCTGGCAGTGATGTTTCACCTCATGAAATATAGTTTATGTTCACATTTATGACACAGACAGTAGATGATATTATGTTCACATTTATGACACAGACAGTAGATATAGGCTTCTGCCAGGCACTTTCAGGGATACAAATCGAAAAAATATGTATATATGTGCATATTTATATGCAAAATACTCTTTTTTTCACGTCAACTATGTGCTATGGTCATTAAATGGCTTTCCTTTTCACTTAAGTCCAGCAAATAATTCATTTATTTTAACATATTTGGTGGCATCTGCCTCAAGTTATTGTCGTTGTTATGAAGTACAGTCGTATGTTTGCATAATTCATTTTGAACACTATAATGCTTTCAAAATCTGAGGTAAATTATCCGTTATGGGTTGTGGCACAGTGACCTATTTTTAACTAAAAATAAATAATGTGTACTCATAACCAGTGTAATTTCTTCATTCTGTCAGCCGCGACGTCGCAGAAATAGGAACCGTTTCTAAATTAGAAACTTCGCATGTCGCCGTCGCGTATGGTTAGGACAAAAACTCTGATTTATTAACATGGAAAAGATACCTTTTATCGCGTGTCGCGGCGTCGTGTGTAGTTAGGACACGGTGTAAGCGGCCGCTTCTCAAGTCTAGAATCTGAACTTGATTCCGATTGGCCAGTGTCAGACAGTCAGACCTGTCAGTCTCGCAGCTCGCGTCAGCTTCATGCGGCTTCATGAGAGAGACGCATAAGTAACATACAGACTGAAACAACCGACTTCCTGTTTTGCTGGCTTAAAGTTGTTTGGGCTAATGAGATCTATAAGTGTACCGAGTTTAATATTATTATATGCAAGTGTGTTTGATTTATGGACCCAATTTTCAGACCAAGTTAATGGACCAAGTTAATTTAATTAATGAACTAATTATATAAAACTATTGTCAATGCACTACAATTAAACTGGCTATGTGCCTTTACTTATAAAAAAATAAAATAAAAACTTATTTAAAAAATCCCAGGCTTAAGAAATGTATTTTCTTTATGCTGGCCAGACACACAGCAGTTAAATGGTTAATTAAGCCCCCTCCCCCTGCTCTACACACACACACACACACACACACAGGCTCAGACATATGCTCAGAGGGAGTATGACTACATTCAAACTAAAATATCTGACTTTCTGTGGGTCCTAGCTATTGAGTGTGAATTAGAAAGTTGTCCGGCTCGAAGAGTACAATATACATACCGATTTTTGTAACTGTAGATAAAACTAACAACCCCACTTTTGTCAAAAGGTGGCGCTACTGAGCCCTCACCACGCCCATTTCTGAAACTTTGCATGTGTCTACTGGCTAATAAATGTGATGTGTCTGTCGAGTTTCATGCAATTTCAAGCATGCTAAGAGTTTCAAAGGCATCCTAAAAGAATGGTAAAGTTTGATGCGTCGCCACGGAAACAGTTTCAAAGATGTCAAGAATCCATTCACAGGTCTACATCTGCCGTGTATTTACATTATACAGATGAAGATTGAAGCAAATCGGGTTAAAATAAGAGGGTGATTTCAAAGCATTTTGAAAGTGACACACTTCCTGCTGCCAGTTGGTGGCGCTATAACTTTGACAAACAATAGTCACATCCATGTGATCGTCCTCTTACAGCGAACACACTCCTGAAGTTTCATCAAGATCGGTTGATGTATGCTGAAGTTATGACACACTTCCTGTTTCACGTTTCTCGCCATAATTTTGTTTCCTCGCCACAGCCAAACCGTTCGAGATATCAAAAATCCCCTCGCAATTTTTGATCCTCTATGTCTTAACTTCAGGCTGACCGAGTTTCGTTCCATGCGGATGAATGCTCTAGGAGGAGTACATTAATTTCCATTGCATGCGTTTTAAAAACAACCGTAAATATCTGACTTCCTGTTGGGCTGGGGTAAAAAGTAAAAGCGCGATGTATATATGAAACGATGAGATCGACATGTGTACCGAGTTTCATATTATTACATGCAAGCGTGTTTGATTTATGGACAAAGTGTTCAGACCCTGTTCCAGGGGGCGCTGACGAGCCGCCCTGCCACGCCCGGGTACCAGCTTGAGCCCGGCTCTAATGGCCGCGGGTTCTGACCAGTGTGCAAAGTTTCAAGAGTTTTTGAGCATGTTAAGGGCCCCGAAAGTGCCCGAATAGTCGTTAGAAAAAAAAAAAAATAAATAATCCTAAGGAAAAATATAGCTGCGAGCAGCGATTGCGGGCCCAAGCCGGTGGCACCGCAACCCCGGGATGGCGGTACCGCCGGCTTTGGCCCGCAATCGCTGCTCGCAGCTATATTTATATATATATATATATATATAAAGCCGGTGGCACCGCCACCTTGGTGCTTTTAGGGTTATTCTACTTGACATGCAAAAACATAACCCCCGCTTTGACTGTCAAAAAGAAGTGTGCTGAAGAGCTTGCATCAGTGAAGGCTCTGCAAAAGTGCACATTGAGGGCACATTTTAACCACAAAGTATGCGTGAGCAACCTTCTGAAAGGTCAGGTGTACATCCAGGTCTACATCTGTACTGTGTTTACATTATAGTATTTAGGAATGCGCCGATCCGATACTCAGGATCGGTATCAGCTCCGATACTGCCATCTTTGCCGGATCGGGTATATTTACACCACTTTAATCCAACCACTCTTCTTTAAAACATTATGATGTGATTTTTTTCACATGTATTTTATTACTCTTATTGAGCTATTTTGTCCACACACAGGACTCACTGCCAATCGTACGTGCTCACATCATTCTCTTTCTGTGAAAGCTGTATACTTTACTCACCAGTTTTCACTCTACAGCTATTGACCAGAGCACTGAAATTATTTCTCACTTACACTACAATCAAATGGATTTTCTCACACATTTTGCGTTAGTCCTCCGCATGGCATTTTATTATTTTCTGCGCAGCTTCAGAAGTGCATGCACACAGCCTAGAACACATGACACGCACACACAGTCACGAGAGAGGCGCCATCGAATGTGTGTTTGTGTGCGAACAATGGAAACTCCTTTTTGTTCATACAGGAAAATATTCAGACTAATGTCTTGTGGGAGCAACAGAATACATGCAACGGCATTATGTAATCAGGATACAAAAATCTAGTGAGTTACATCAAAAAAAGTAGTAATCAGATTGTAGTTACTTTTTGAAAAAGTATATAGTACTTAAAGCCATTTAATATAAAGTGGGACCCTTTTTATGAAATAATTTGTAACTGTATCGGAATACATTTTTAAAGTAACCCTCCCAAGCCTGGTCTTGTGTGGACGTCCGTTACTTTCACTTTTTAAGTTAGTGATTTTTAAGGCCCCAATCCTACTGTATTACCTATTATACTGTATTGCCAACTGTATTAATGTGTGGATATTGATCCAATAGTTCTACCTAATTTTGAACACAAGAGGGCAGTATAGCACTATGAATGATTTTTTTCTTTTTTGACTAAACCATTCTGTCTGTTTTTAAACTTAAACATAATTCTTAAATTAAAAAAAGGAATAAAATGGCTATAGTTCCAATATTGGTATAGTCTTATACAGTGTTGGGGTAGTTAGTCAAAAAAGTAATTAGTTACTAGTTACTTCTGTAAATTGTAATGAGATTACTTTACTAGTTACTGCGTTGGAAAAATAACTTCACTACTTATTACTTTAATTTCCTGTTTCTTAATTTACCGTGTAGCCTACATGGACAAACATCATATCAGTTTTTGCCCTATCATCACTTTATTGTAAAAATGTATACAAAATGACATGAAAGAACAATATTCCTGTCTGCACAAATAAATATGCCGCACTGTAAAATTCACAAACAAAATGGGGTTCAAAATTCAAAATTTTAAAATGGTGTTTAACACAGAAGTTTCAAAACAGGCTGGGAGAATAAAACTCTTCTCCTGAGAACAAAACCAGCTTTTTAGTCGACTCATGGTAATAATAATAATTAAAAAAAAAATAAAAGATGTCAATGAAAAATAATAAAATAAAGGTCACTTTATCCCATAAAATTCTTAATCCTAATTTAAAATGTATTTTTCTAAACCTGGGGGATTAATTGTCGACAGGGGAAGCATGTCTTCTACAATGAACCCTGCAACAATCCTGTTCATTTCGTTTTGTGTTATCCAAGACTTTCGAGCCTTGTTTTTACTTGACTGGTCCGAACGAGCGGAAAGGTGCGCGCGGCAAACAGCGCACGCGATGCCGCATCCGAGGATGAACGACAAGAAGCCGAACCTGCACCGAACATGGAGCCTACATCTCCGCAACGGCACCCAGTTTGCGCATCTAAATCAGTTATTTATGTTTACAAAATGAGCCTAAGATCCATGTTTTATAAAATGTCCACGAAACTTAATGAAATGTTTAGTGAAATTAGAAAATAGAGATTGTTCATTTAGTTCTTTAGCCTATACATGTTTTTATATCCACATATTTTGTTCTAATGTCACAAATAATAATCTTAGGGTTTACTATAGCCTACATTTCACTCAAATATTTTTGTGCTTTCGAGCAATAAACTGAAAGTAATGTGAATATTGCCATTCAGGGCTGGACTGGGACAAAAAATCAGCCCTGGACACTTCATCCAGACCGGCCCACATGGGCCGCCCACTATGCATGTAAACACACACACACACACACACGTGCATTAATCTATACGTGCATTAATCTGCATGTAAAATTACTGATTAGATTTTATTTACTATCAAAACCAAGAAAAAACTATTAAAATAATAAACAAAGGAAATGGAAATGATTTTATAAGGCTTTATTGTAAATAACTGGTCTTAATTTATGTGCCACTTAATATTCTTATAGAATATTCTTAGGCTATACTACATAAACTATATTTCATGAAGTGCAACATCACGGTGAGGACCTAAGAATATATATAGGGGAGAGCGGGGCACAAAGTAACGCATTTTGGTTTTGGCTCAATTAATTAAAAAATAATTAGGTTAGATTAATACTTTTTTTACACAAGCAACATACACATCTCTGCTACAAATGAACACTTAAAGTTTTTTTCTAGGACCTACCATTTTTGTACAGTTGCACTGAAAGTGACAGAAGTGCAAATGTTACAACTTACCCCATATGCGGGGTTAATTGTAACAGACAGAGGGGTTAGTGGTAACACTTGTGTGTAACAGACATAATTCAGTACTATTTTATTTTTTTAGTTTGATATTGTTTGTGCATCTGTATGGATAGATATCCATACATCCATCCCTCATCCAATCATCCTTTTGTTATGGATCAATATCATAGCTAGAGACGTAGAAAAGGGCTGCACGGTTTTGCAATAAATAATAATAAATAAAATAAACATATATAAATATTGTAATTGCAATTAAATTAGATTTGTGTGTGGCAGCTGCATGTACAATTATTATTATTAATAATAATAACATTAATAATAATACAAATGAGCTTAGAATAAAAATTTAAATGGTTTATTACATTAAAAACAGGCCATATTTTAATAAATAAATAAGTTATCATTCATAGTGCACTAAATTTTAAACCTTTTAAATTACAACATTGTTTGTGAAAGTCCAACAAAGTTAAATGTATACTCAAACCTGAAAAGTTGTGTGGCTCCGTTTTCATTTGATTATCATTGTGGCAGCAGTTGGAACACTGTGTTACAACTAACCCTGCTGTGTATTACATATTTTAAACCTAGCTAACAGTCGCTAGGAATTACTGACATGTTTCAAAACGGTGCTGTGTTTAAGCCAACAAGACAGTGATTAAGGCAATATAAAGTTAGATTTGGACGCGTATACATCCAACCCGGAAACAGAAAAAAATCTACGATGAAAAAATTTACTTTCATGATGTCAAAACACTCTTTGTCCATTATCTTCACGAAATATAATCAAAACGTTCCGCAAATTCGCGGGAGACCGTCTTCTGGCAGCAAGAGAAAAAGAGCGGAAAGACAGCCGGCTAGATACTGACAAACTATGTAAAATGTCCGTGTTACATTTAACCCCGCGTTAGGTCTACATTTATCCCCGCGCTCCCCTATTCTGTAGCTTCTGGCAGTGATGTTTCACCTCATGAAATATACTTTATGTTCACATTTATGACACAGACAGTAGATGATATTATGTTCACATTTATGACACAGACAGTAGATATAGGCTTCTGCCAGGCACTTTCAGGGATACAAATCGAAAAAATATGTATATATGTGCATATTTATATGCAAAATACTCTTTTTCACGTCAACTATGTGCTATGGTCATTAAATGGCTTTCCTTTTCACTTAAGTCCAGCAAATAATTCATTTATTTTAACATATTTGGTGGCATCTGCCTCAAGTTATTGTCGTTGTTATGAAGTACAGTCGTATGTTTGCATAATTCATTGATTTTGAAAGCATTATATATAATGCTTTCAAAATCTGAGGTAAATTATCCGTTATGGGTTGTGGCACAGTGACCTATTTTTAACTAAAAATAAATAATGTGTACTCATAACCAGTGTAATTTCTTCATTCTGTCAGCCGCGACGTCGCAGAAATAGGAACCGTTTCTAAATTAGAAACTTCGCATGTCGCCGTCGCGTATGGTTAGGACAAAAACTCTGATTTATTAACATGGAAAAGATACCTTTTATCGCGTGTCGCGGCGTCGTGTGTAGTTAGGACACGGTGTAAGCGGCCGCTTCTCAAGTCTAGAATCTGAACTTGATTCCGATTGGCCAGTGTCAGACTGTCAGACCTGTCAGTCTCGCAGCTCGCGTCAGCTTCATGCGGTTTCATGAGAGAGACGCATAGGTAACATACAGACTGAAACAACCGACTTCCTGTTTTGCTGGCTTAAAGTTGTTTGGGCTAATGAGATCTATAAGTGTACCGAGTTTAATATTATTATATGCAAGTGTGTTTGATTTATGGACCCAATTTTCAGACCAAGTTAATGGACCAAGTTAATTTAATTAATGAACTAATTATATAAAACTATTGTCAATGCACTACAATTAAACTGGCTATGTGCCTTTACTTATAAAAAAAATAAAATAAAAACTTATTTAAAAAATCCCAGGCTTAAGAAATGTATTTTCTTTATGCTGGCCAGACACACAGCAGTTAAATGGTTAATTAAGCCCCCTCCCCCTGCTCTACACACACACACACACACACACACACACACACACACACACACACACACACACACAGGCAAAGGCTCAGACATATGCTCAGAGGGAGTATGACTACATTCAAACTAAAATATCTGACTTTCTGTGGGTCCTAGCTATTGAGTGTGAATTAGAAAGTTGTCCGGCTCGAAGAGTACAATATACATACCGATTTTTGTAACTGTAGATAAAACTAACAACCCCACTTTTGTCAAAAGGTGGCGCTACTGAGCCCTCACCACGCCCGTTTCTGAAACTTTGCATGTGTCTACTGGCTAATAAATGTGATGTGTCTGTCGAGTTTCATGCAATTTCAAGCATGCTAAGAGTTTCAAAGGCATCCTAAAAGAATGGTAAAGTTTGATGCGTCGCCACGGAAACAGTTTCAAAGATGTCAAGAATCCATTCACAGGTCTACATCTGCTGTGTATTTACATTATACAGATGAAGATTGAAGCAAATCGGGTTAAAATAAGAGGGTGATTTCAAAGCATTTTGAAAGTGACACACTTCCTGCTGCCAGTTGGTGGCGCTATAACTTTGACACACAATAGTCACATCCATGTGATCGTCCTCTTACAGCGAACACACTCCTGAAGTTTCATCAAGATCGGTTGATGTATGCTGAAGTTATGACACACTTCCTGTTTCACGTTTCTCGCCATAATTTTGTTTCCTCGCCACAGCCAAACCGTTCGAGATATCAAAAATCCCCTCGCAATTTTTGATCCTCTATGTCTTAACTTCAGGCTGACCGAGTTTCGTTCCATGCGGATGAATGCTCTAGGAGGAGTACATTAATTTCCATTGCATGCGTTTTAAAAACAACCGTAAATATCTGACTTCCTGTTGGGCTGGGGTAAAAAGTAAAAGCGCGATGTATATATGAAACGATGAGATCGACATGTGTACCGAGTTTCATATTATTACATGCAAGCGTGTTTGATTTATGGACAAAGTGTTCAGACCCTGTTCCAGGGGGCGCTGACGAGCCGCCCTGCCACGCCCGGGTACCAAATTGAGCCCGGCTCTAATGGCCGCGGGTTCTGACCAGTGTGCAAAGTTTCAAGAGTTTTTGAGCATGTTAAGGGCCCCGAAAGTGCCCGAATAGTCGTTAGAAAAAAAAATAATAATAATCCTAAGGAAAACAATAGGGCCTTCGCCCTTTCAGGGCTTGGGCCCTAAAAATAATCCTAAGGAAAACAATAGGGCCTTCGCCCTTTCAGGGCTTGGGCCCTAAAAAATAATCCTAAGGAAAACAATAGGGCCTTCGCCCTTTCAGGGCTTGGGCCCTAATAATCCTAAGGAAAACAATAGGGCCTTCTCCCTTTCAGGGCTTGGGCCCTAACAATAGGGCCTTCGCCCTTTCAGGGCTTGGGCCCTAAATAATCCTAAGGAAAACAATAGGGCCTTCGCCCTTTCAGGGCTTGGGCCCTAAAAATAATAATCCTAAGGAAAACAATAGGGCCTTCGCCCTTTCAGGGCTTGGGCCCTAACAAGGAAGGAGAAGGTGGAGCAGAATGTTTGTAGTAGTATAGAAGCTGTTTTTTTCAAATTAGTCAAATCAAGAGTATTACTATTATTACTATAGATTAATGTGCAATCTCTTAACTTTTGAAGCAATTTGGTGTTTAAACGGGGTCATTTGTAAATTTGTTGAAGAAGAGTTATATTTCCCTTTTTGAGAAACATATTTTGTTTTTTTTAGGCCCTATTGTTTTCCTTAGGATTATTTTTTAGGGCCCAAGCCCTGAAAGGGCGAAGGCCCTATTGTTTTCCTTAGGATTATTAGGGCCCAAGCCCTGAAAGGGCGAAGGCCCTATTGTTTTCCTTAGGATTATTATTAGGGCCCAAGCCCTGAAAGGGCGAAGGCCCTATTGTTTTCCTTAGGATTATTAGGGCCCAAGCCCTGAAAGGGCGAAGGCCCTATTGTTTTCCTTAGGATTATTTTTTTTTTTTTTTTTTTTTTTTTCTAACGACTATCCGGGCACTTTTGGGTCCCTTAACATGCTCAAAAACTCTTGAAACTTTGCACACGGGTCAGAACCCGCGGCCATCAGAGCCGGGCTGAAGCTGGTACCCGGGCGTGGCAGGGCGGCTCGTCAGCGCCCCCTGGAACAGGGTCTGAACACTTTGTCCATAAATCAAACACGCTTGCATGTAATAATATGAAACTCGGTACACATGTCAATCTCATCGTTTCATATATTCATCGCACTTTTACTTTTTACCCCAGCCCAACAGGAAGTCAGATATTTACGGTTGTTTTTAAAATGCTTGCAATGGAATTTAATGTACTCCTCCTAGAGCATTCATCCGCATGGAACGAAACTCGGTCAGCCTGAAGTCAAGACATAGACGATCAAAATTTGCGAGGGGATTTTTGATATCTCGAACGGTTTGGCTGTGGCGAGGAAACAAAATTATGGTGAGAAACGTGAAACAGGAAGTGTGTCCTAACTTCAGCATACATTAACTGATCTTGATGAAACTTCAGGAGTGTGTTCGCCGTAAGAGGACGATCACATGGATGTGACTATTGTGTGTCAAAGTTATAGCGCCACCAACTGGCAGCAGGAAGTGTGTCACTTTCAAAATGCTTTGAAATCACCCTCTTATTTTAACCCGATTTGCTTCAAACTTCATCTGTATAATGTAAACATACGGCAGATGTAGACCTGTGAATGGATTCTTAATATCTTTGAAACTGTTGCCGTGGTGACGCATCAAACTTTACCATTCTTTTAGGATGCTTTTGAGACCCTTAGCATGCTTCAAATTGCATGAAACTCCTCAGACACATCACATTTATTAGCCAGTAGACATGTGCAAAGTTTCAGAAACGGGCGTGGTGAGGGCTCAGTAGCGCCACCTTTTGACAAAAGTTGGGTTGTTAGTTTTATCTACAGTTACAAAAATCAGTATGTATATTGTACTCCTCGAGCCGGACAACTTTCTAATTGACACTCTTTAACTAGGACCCACAGAAAGTAAGATATGTTTGTTTGAATCTGGTCATGCTCCCTTTGAGCCTACATCTCTGTCTCTCTGTGTGTGTGTGTTAGTAGGGGGAGGGGCTTAACTTAACCATTTCAGTGCTGTGTGTTTTTTTCTGCTGTGTAATTTCTTAATACATTTCTTAAGCCTGGTATGTTTTAAATAAGTTTTTATTTTAATTTTATAAGTGAAGGCATAATATAACCAGTTAAATTGTAGTGCATTGACAATAGTTTTATATAATTAGTTTATTAATTAAATTAACTTGGTCCATAAACTTGGTCCAGCTGCGAGACTGACAGGTCTGACTGTCTGACACTGGCCAATCGGAATCAAGAGCGGAGAAGCGGCCGCTCCCATAGGCAGTATAGTATCTCCCCGCCCTGTGGAGGCATTCCGCTGGTCTCGTGAAGTTTCTCGCCGGTCTCGTCTCTGAGACCCCTACACCTGGTATTAAAATGCGATCTGTATCCAGATAAGTTATCCGGATAATAAAAAAGAAATATCAATGCAAGGTATTACGTTGTGATCGGATTGTGATCGATTTGCCTGACCATCTGGAGGTAGTCTGGCTCGCATTGTGTTCGGATCTTTACGTGTAAACGCAATCTGGTTGTTGATATCACACATGTATATTTTACTCCTCCCAAAAATGCTAAAAAATAAACGAGTGAGAGCGTTTACAGGCTGTTATAGTCAGACATGATGACGGCGCTAAGCGACACGCATCACCACCGCAGATAAGCAGCAGCTGGGCGTCAAACCAACGTGCAAACATCGCAAATAAAAGTGAAAGTAAGTCAGAGACGCTTAATCATCTACACAATCATCTTCAAGTAAAGAAAGAAATGATCTCTTGACTCTTAAGCCCCGTTCACACTACACGCGACTTTGTCGCTGCAAGTCGCCATTCGCTGGCGATGAGGTCGCTAGTAGGCGTTCCTTCACTAGTCGCTAGTGGGACATCCAAAAGACAGCGAATCAGCTTTCTTGCCACTAAAAAACACAATTTCTGGAGGGAAAATATTAAATATAAATATACTCCGTACATAAAAACGTCTGTAGTGAAGCTTGAAGATGAACGAGACACAGAAGTCTATTTTTCTCGTTGCGGCCGTTTATCTACGGCATAAAAAGCGCAAACGCCGGTCTATCTGGGTTCACGAGACCATTTGGGCTCGGAGACAGCACGGCGAGTACCACCGGCTGCAGGAACTGCGGCTGGATGAAGTCCGGTTCCAGCAGTACTTCAGGCTGGACAGGACCCAGTTTGATGTGCTGCTGCGGAGGGTTGGTCCCCCGATTTGCAAGGACAATATACGGTTCCGCCGAGCCACCCACATTAAAATAAAAGAGCAATGTTTCCGTGTGTTTCCATCATCTCTTCTCAATACTAAATTATATTCTGCATGCCTATACTATAAGATATGCTCAATAAACATTTCTTTCCAATATACATAACAGCAAAACATGAATAATAAGTGACTGCACTATGGTAATCACACTTTGAAAGGCTACAAACTTTATATATATATATATATATATATATATATATATATATATATATATATAATTTCATGAAATAAGTATTGGATCCAACTGACTTACTACATGGACAAAATTCTTCTAAATGTTATTTGTGTTGTGCTGAAGAAATTTACCCTTAATATATATACATTTAATTGGTTTCTTTTTAAACAGATATATATGTATGAGCACACAAATGTGACAAAAATATTACTTTTATGAAAATGTATAACTGTGACGATCACCAGGTGGAGTGCCCGAGAAAACCACCAGAGGGCACTCCGCATCAGAACTCCGTTTCCCATCATGCACCTCGCTGGACTGATTACGCACACACCTGAACCTCATCGGACTTCCTATATTAACCACACCCATACACTGGTTCAGTGCGAAGTATTGCATTGCCACGGCTGTAATCTCTGAGCGTTATTTTCCCTGTTCCTGGTTTTCTGGTTTTGTACTTTGGACTGTTTTGGATTCTGTGATCGATCTCTGCCTGGCCTGACCTTGGACTGTTACTGGACTTTGTTTATTGCTGCCTGCCCCGAACTCTTGCCTGTGACCTGACTACTCTCTGTGCTGATTCTCTGATAACCCTGTTTTGCTGTTGCCTGATCAGTGCCTGTTTGACGATTCTCAATAAAGCTGCATTTGGATCTAATCTCGTTTACCGCCTCATAACAGAATACTTCGCCGCTTCAGATCCAGCAGCAATGACCAGCGGGAACCCTGGTGCACGGATTATGTGTCTCCGTCAGGGAGATCGGACAATTGAGGAGTATGTAATGGAGTTTATTGATATAGCACATCTTACCTCAATGAGCACGGAATGCCTGATGATATTCTTTCGGGGAGGACTTTCTGAACCGCTCAGTTCATTCATGCCCTTGCATGATCCTCACTGGACTTTAGAACAATATATCGACCAGGCCCTTCTGTTAAGCGGATCATCGTTTACGGTGGAAGTGGCGGAGGACCTCCGTGAGCTCACCGTCAGCCCTGCCGAGCCCGCGCTCACCGTCAGCCCTGCCGAGCCCGCGCTCACCGTCAGTCCTGCCGAGCCCGCGCTCACCGTCAGCCCTGCCGAGCCCGCGCTCCACATGAACTTTAACGAGCCCAAGGTTCACGTCAGTTCAGCCGAGCACACGATTCACGTCAGCCCTGTGAGTGAGTCACCGAGTCCAGTGAGTGAACCATTGCGTCAAGTAAGTGAATCATTGAGTCTGAGTGAACCACTGAGTCCAGTGAATGAACCATTGAATCCTGTGAGTGAATCGTCGAATCCATTGAGTGAATCATTGAGTCTGAGTGAACCACTGAGTCCAGTGAATGAACCATTGAATCCTGTGAGTGAATCATCAAGTCCAATGAGTGAATCGTCTAGCCCAGTGAGTGTGTCTAACCCTGTGATACGCCGCCGCAGAAGGAGAAGGAGGAATCGTTCGGCTCGCCAGGCTCCGGTGAGCGTACCAGGACTCCTCGTCCTGCCGGTCCTGCCTCTGCGCCTCGCCCTGCCAGCCCCGCCTCTGCGCCTCGCTCTGCCGGCCCCGCCTCAGCGCCTCGCCCTGCCAGCCCCGCCTCTGCGCCTCGCTCTGCCGGCCCCGCCTCAGCGCCTCGCTCTACCGGCTTCGCCTCTGCGCCTCGCCCTGCCAGCCCCGCCTCTGCGCCTCGCTCTGCCGGCCCCGCCTCTGCGCCTCGCCTTACCAGTGCCATTCAAGCTCTGTTCAAGCTGTGCCCTTCAGATCCCTGGGGATTTTCCCAAGTATTTTTTGGGGGGGGGCAGTAGGCACTCTGTGAGGGCCATGAAGGCGTTGCAGACATGGCCACCCAAGGGGACTTCACCGCCGTGGCCGTCTGAGGGGTCTGCACCGCCGTGGTCAGCTGAGGGGTCGTCACCACTGTGGTCTTCTGAGAAGTCTTCATCACCGTGGTCTCCTGAGAGGTCTTCACTGCTGTGGTCTCCTGAAAGGTCTTCTGAGAGGTCTTCATCACCATGGTCTCCTGAGAGGTCTTCACTGCTGTGGCCATCTGAGAGCTCTTCACCGCCGTGGCCGCCTGAGAGCTCTTCACCGCCGTGGCCGCCTGAGAGGTCTTCACCGCTGTGGCCATCTGAGAGCTCTTCACCGCCGTGGCCGCCTGAGAGGTCTTCACCGCTGTGGCCATCTGAGAGCTCTTCACCGCCGTGGTCGCCTGAGAGGTCTTTACCGCCGTGGACGCTTGTGGGTTCCACAGCTCTGCCCTGGCCATGCCCACAGTCTGCTCCGCCTTGGACGCCCGAGGGTCCGACAGCTCCGCCCTGGCCTTCACCTCGTCCAGCTCCGCCCTGGCCTTCGCCTGCACAGCCAACTCCGCCCTGGTCGTCTGCACAGCCTGCTTCGCCCAGGTCCCCTGCACAGCCTGCTCCGCTCTGGTCGCCTGCTCAGCTTGATACGCTCTGGTCGCCTGCTCCTCGTCTGATCCATGGACCTGGCCCTCCATCCCACCCCCAGATCCGCCTCCGCTCCACCGCCCACCTGGACAGTTTTGTTTGGTTGGTTGGTTTGAGCGTCTGGAAGCCGCTCTTTGGGGTGGGGCTATGTGACGATCACCAGGTGGAGTGCCCGAGAAAACCACCAGAGGGCACTCCGCATCAGAACTCCGTTTCCCATCATGCACCTCGCTGGACTGATTACGCACACACCTGAACCTCATCGGACTTCCTATATTAACCACACCCATACACTGGTTCAGTGCGAAGTATTGCATTGCCACGGCTGTAATCTCTGAGCGTTATTTTCCCTGTTCCTGGTTTTCTGGTTTTGTACTTTGGACTGTTTTGGATTCTGTGATCGATCTCTGCCTGGCCTGACCTTGGACTGTTACTGGACTTTGTTTATTGCTGCCTGCCCCGAACTCTTGCCTGTGACCTGACTACTCTCTGTGCTGATTCTCTGATAACCCTGTTTTGCTGTTGCCTGATCCGTGCCTGTTTGACGATTCTCAATAAAGCTGCATTTGGATCTAATCTCGTTTACCGCCTCGTAACAATAACAAAGTATGATCATGCAATGAGTAAGCAAAGTATGGGCCTATTTTATTCTATGTTGCAATACAATATTAATATCTGTGTACAGATACAAGATACTGAATATTTCATAGAATACATTAATGTGTGTCCATCTGTATACAGTACTGTTGTAATAGGTTGTACAATACAGTAATAGCCTACGTTATTTATATCTAGTATACATTGATTTCAATAACATTATGGAGTATATACACAATGGGGCTTTAACTTGCGTGCACTGAGGCCCAGGGGCTGAGGAGAAGGATCACGCTCCACTCCTATTGGTTGTCGCTCGCAAAAATCGCTCTTCATTTGCATAAAGTTAAAAATTTCTCAACTTTTGTCGCTTGTCTCTTGTCGCTTGACACGCCCCATCTAGTCGCCAACGGTCGCTGTCGCGCTTGTCGCCGGAAGTCGCCCGCTCACCATTGAAATGAATGGTATCGCGTCGCTTGGTCGCGTGTAGTGTGTACGGGGCTTTACAAGGGCTGTTGCCACTCTCTCTTATTGATGTCTATTGATGAAATTAGCTGATGATCAATAAAATGCATGCTAATATCTGTAATAAACAACCGACAAAATTACTGTATGATGGTGTAAATAAAGAATCAGTCCAGCATCGCCATGTCAGTGTGTATTGATTCATCATTGTCTCTTCATAGTTTGCAAGAGACATTTAATAAACTGAGCGTATTTGATAAACTGAGCGTAGCCTATTCATCTGTCAATATAACCTCATTCTTTTTAATGGTCAGAAGAACGCGTATCGACTACCGTTACAGTACGTCCTAACTACACACGACGCCGCGACACGCGATAAAAGGTATCTTTTCCATGTAAATCAGAGTTTTTGTCCTAACCAGACGCGACGGCGACATGCGAAGTTTCTAATTTAGAAACGGTTCCTATTTCTGCGATGTCGCGGCTGACAGAATGAAGAAATTACACTGGTTATGAGTACACATTATTTATTTTTAGTTAAAAATAGGTCACTGTGCCACAAGCCATAACGGATAATTTACCTCAGATTTTGAAAGCATGTAATATTATAGTGTTCAAAATGAATTCTATGCAAACATACGACTGTATTTCATAACAACGACAATAACTTGAGGCAGATGCCACCAAATGTGTTAAAATAAATGAATTATTTGCTGGACTTAAGTGAAAAGGATAGCCATTTAATGACCATAGCACATAGTTGATGTGAAAAAAGGAGTATTTTGCATATAAATATGCACATAAATACATATTTTTTCAATTTGTCTCCCTGAAAGTGCCTGGCAGAAGCCTATACTGTCTGTGTCATAAATGTGAACATAATATTATCTACTGTCTGTGTCATAAATGTGAACATAATATTGTAACAGAATATTCTTATGCTATATTATATAAACTATATTTCATGAGGTGAAACATCACTGCCAGGAGCTACAGAATATATATTTCTGTAGGTCCTCACCGTGATGTTGCACTTCATGAAATATATGTAGTATAGCCTAAGATTATTCTATTAAAATATTAAGTGGCACATAAATTCAGACCAGTTATTTACAATAAAGCCTTATAAAATCATTTCCATTCCCTTTGTTTATTATTTTAATAGTTTTTTCTTGGTTTTGATAGTAAATAAAATCTAATCAGTAATTTTACATGCAGATTAATGCACGTATAGATTAATGCACGTGTGTGTGTGTTTGCATAGTGGGCCGGTCTGGATGAAGTGTCCAGGGCTGATTTTTTGTCCCAGTCCAGCCCTGAATGGCAATATTCACATTACTTTCAGTTTATTGCTCGAAAGTACAAAAATATTTGAGTGAAATGTAGGCTATAGTAAACCCTAAGATTATTATTTGTGACATTAGAACAAAATATGTGGATATAAAAACATGTATATAGGCTAAAGAACTAAATGAACGATCTCTATTTTCTAATTTCACGACGTCCACACAAGACCAGGCTTGGGAGGGTTACTTTAAAAAATGTATTCCGATACAGTTACAAATTATTTCATAAAAAAGGGTCCCACTTTATATTAATTGGCTTTAAGTACTTTATACTTTTTCAAAAAGTAACTACAATCTGATTACTTTTTTTGATGTAACTCACTGTAATAATATACAGTTACTGGATTTTTGTTTCCTGATTACATAATGCTGTTACATGTATTCTGTTGCTCCCACAAGACATTAGTCTGAATATTTTCCTGTATGAACAAAATGGAGTTTCCATTGTTCACACACAAACACACAGAGAGTTCGATCGCGCCTCTCTCGTGACTGTGTGTGCGTGTCATGTGTTCTAGGCTGTGTGCATGCACTTCTGAAGCTGCTCAGAAAATAATAAAATGCCATGCAGAGGACTAATGCAAAATGTGTGGGAAAATCCATTTGATTGTAGTTTAAGTGAGAAATAATTTCAGTGCTCTGGTCAATAGCTGTAGAGTGAAAACTGGTGAATGCAGTATACAGCTTTAACAGAAAGAGAATGATGTGAGCACGTACGATTGGCAGTGAATCTTTTATGCGGACAAAATAGCTCAATAAGAGTAACAAAATACATGTGGAAAAAATCACATCGTAATGTTTTAAAGAAGAGTGGTTTGATTAAAGTGGTGTAAATATACCCGATCCGGCAAAGATGGCAGTATCGGAGCTGATAACGATCCTGAGTATCGGATCGGCGCATCCCTACATACTATAATGTAAACACAGTACAGATGTAGACCTTGATGTACACCTGACCTTTCAGAAGGTTGCTCATGCATACTTTGTGGTTAAAATGTGCCCTTGATCCGCACTTTTGCAGAGCCTTCACTGCTGCAAGCTCTTCAGCACACTTCTTTTTGACAGTCAAAGCGGGGGTTACGTTTTTGCACGTCATGTAGAATAACCCTAAAAGCACCAAGGGTGCGGTGCCACCGGCTTTATATATATATATATATATATATATATATAGCTGCGAGCAGCGATTGCGGGCCAAAGCCGGCGGTACCGCCATCCCGGTGCCTTTAGGTAACTAAAGGCACCGGGGTTGCGGTGCCACCGGCTTGGGCCCGCAATCGCTGCTCGCAGCTATATTTATTAGGGCCCAAGCCCTGAAAGGGCGAAGGCCCTATTGTTTTCCTTAGGATTATTTTTTATTTTTTTTTTTTTATTTTTTTTTTCTAACGACTATCCGGGCACTTTTGGGGCCCTTAACATGCTCAAAAACTCTTGAAACTTTGCACACGGGTCAGAACCCGCGGCCATCAGAGCCGGGCTGAAGCTGGTACCCGGGCGTGGCAGGGCGGCTCGTCAGCGCCCCCTGGAACAGGGTCTGAACACTTTGTCCATAAATCAAACACGCTTGCATGTAATAATATGAAACTCGGTACACATGTCGATCTCATCGTTTCATATATTCATCGCACTTTTACTTTTTACCCCAGCCCAACAGGAAGTCAGATATTTACGTTTTTTTTTTAAATGCTTGCAATGGAATTTAATGTACTCCTCCTAGAGCATTCATCCGCATGGAACGAAACTCGGTCAGCCTGAAGTCAAGACATAGACGATCAAAAATTGCGAGGGGATTTTTGATATCTCGAACGATTTGGCTGTGGCGAGGAAACAAAATTATGGTGAGAAACGTGAAACAGGAAGTGTGTCCTAACTTCAGCATACATTAACTGATCTTGATGAAACTTCAGGAGTGTGTTCGCCATAAGAGGACGATCACATGGATGTGACTATTGTGTGTCAAAGTTATAGCGCCACCAACTGGCAGCAGGAAGTGTGTCACTTTCAAAATGCTTTGAAATCACCCTCTTATTTTAACCCGATTTGCTTCAAACTTCATCTGTATAATGTAAACATACGGCAGATGTAGACCTGTGAATGGATTCTTAATATCTTTGAAACTGTTGCCGTGGTGACGCATCAAACTTTACCATTCTTTTAGGATGCTTTTGAGACCCTTAGCATGCTTCAAATTGCATGAAACTCCTCAGACACATCACATTTATTAGCCAGTAGACATGTGCAAAGTTTCAGAAACGGGCGTGGTGAGGGCTCAGTAGCGCCACCTTTTGACAAAAGTTGGGTTGTTAGTTTTATCTACAGTTACAAAAATCAGTATGTATATTGTACTCCTCGAGCCGGACAACTTTCTAATTGACACTCTTTAACTAGGACCCACAGAAAGTTTGTTTGAATCTGGTCATGCTCCCTTTGAGCCTACATCTCTGTCTCTCTCTGTGTGTGTGTTAGTAGGGGGAGGGGCTTAACTTAACCATTTCAGTGCTGTGTGTTTTTTTCTGCTGTGTAATTTCTTAATACATTTCTTAAGCCTGGTATGTTTTAAATAAGTTTTTATTTTAATTTTTATAAGTGAAGGCATAATATAACCAGTTAAATTGTAGTGCATTGACAATAGTTTTATATAATTAGTTTATTAATTAAATTAACTTGGTCCATAAACTTGGTCCAGCTGCGAGACTGACAGGTCTGACTGTCTGACACTGGCCAATCGGAATCAAGAGCGGAGAAGCGGCCGCTCCCATAGGCAGTATAGTATCTCCCCGCCCTGTGGAGGCATTCCGCTGGTCTCGTGAAGTTTCTCGCCGGTCTCGTCTCTGAGACCCCTACACCTGGTATTAAAATGCGATCTGTATCCAGATAAGTTATCCGGATAATAAAAAAGAAATATCAATGCAAGGTATTACGTTGTGATCGGATTGTGATCGATTTGCCTGACCATCTGGAGGTAGTCTGGCTCGCATTGTGTTCGGATCTTTACGTGTAAACGCAATCTGGTTGTTGATATCACACATGTATATTTTACTCCTCCCAAAAATGCTAAAAAATAAACGAGTGAGAGCGTTTACAGGCTGTTATAGTCAGACATGATGACGGCGCTAAGCGACACGCATCACCACCGCAGATAAGCAGCAGCTGGGCGTCAAACCAACGTGCAAACATTGCAAATAAAAGTGAAAGTAAGTCAGAGACGCTTAATCATCTACACAATCATCTTCAAGTAAAGAAAGAAATGATCTCTTGACTCTTAAGCCCCGTTCACACTACACGCGACTTTGTCGCTGCAAGTCGCCATTCGCTGGCGATGAGGTCGCTAGTAGGCGTTTCTTCACTAGTCGCTAGTGGGACATCCAAAAGACAGCGAATCAGCTTTCTTGCCACTAAAAAACACAATTTCTGGAGGGAAAATATTAAATATAAATATACTCCGTACATAAAAACGTCTGTAGTGAAGCTTGAAGATGAACGAGACACAGAAGTCTATTTTTCTCGTTGCGGCCGTTTATCTACGGCATAAAAAGCGCAAACGCCGGTCTATCTGGGTTCACGAGACCATTCGGGCTCGGAGACAGCACGGCGAGTACCACCGGCTGCAGGAACTGCGGCTGGATGAAGTCCGGTTCCAGCAGTACTTCAGGCTGGACAGGACCCAGTTTGATGTGCTGCTGCGGAGGGTTGGTCCCCCGATTTGCAAGGACAATATACGGTTCCGCCGAGCCACCCACATTAAAATAAAAGAGCAATGTTTCCGTGTGTTTCCATCATCTCTTCTCAATACTAAATTATATTCTGCATGCCTATACTATAAGATATGCTCAATAAACATTTCTTTCCAATATACATAACAGCAAAACATGAATAATAAGTGACTGCACTATGGTAATCACACTTTGAAAGGCTACAAACTTTATATATATATATATATATATATATATATATATATATATATATATATATATATATATATATATAATTTCATGAAATAAGTATTGGATCCAACTGACTTACTACATGGACAAAATTCTTCTAAATGTTATTTGTGTTGTGCTGAAGAAATTTACCCTTAATATATATACATTTAATTGGTTTCTTTTTAAACAGATATATATGTATGAGCACACAAATGTGACAAAAATATTACTTTTATGAAAATGTATAACAAAGTATGATCATGCAATGAGTAAGCATAGTATGGGCCTATTTTATTCTATGTTGCAATACAATATTAATATCTGTGTACAGATACAAGATACTGAATATTTCATAGAATACATTAATGTGTGTCCATCTGTATACAGTACTGTTGTAATAGGTTGTACAATACAGTAATAGCCTACGTTATTTATATCTAGTATACATTGATTTCAATAACATTATGGAGTATATACACAATGGGGCTTTAACTTGCGTGCACTGAGGCCCAGGGGCTGAGGAGAAGGATCACGCTCCACTCCTATTGGTTGTCGCTCGCAAAAATCGCTCTTCATTTGCATAAAGTTAAAAATTTCTCAACTTTTGTCGCTTGTCTCTTGTCGCTTGACACGCCCCATCTAGTCGCCAACGGTCGCTGTCGCGCTTGTCGCCGGAAGTCGCCCGCTCACCATTGAAATGAATGGTATCGCGTCGCTTGGTCGCGTGTAGTGTGTACGGGGCTTTACAAGGGCTGTTGCCACTCTCTCTTATTGATGTCTATTGATGAAATTAGCTGATGATCAATAAAATGCATGCTAATATCTGTAATAAACAACCGACAAAATTACTGTATGATGGTGTAAATAAAGAATCAGTCCAGCATCGCCATGTCAGTGTGTATTGATTCATCATTGTCTCTTCATAGTTTGCAAGAGACATTTAATAAACTGAGCGTATTTGATAAACTGAGCGTAGCCTATTCATCTGTCAATATAACCTCATTCTTTTTAATGGTCAGAAGAACGCGTATCGACTACCGTTACAGTACGTCCTAACTACACACGACGCCGCGACACGCGATAAAAGGTATCTTTTCCATGTAAATCAGAGTTTTTGTCCTAACCAGACGCGACGGCGACATGCGAAGTTTCTAATTTAGAAACGGTTCCTATTTCTGCGATGTCGCGGCTGACAGAATGAAGAAATTACACTGGTTATGAGTACACATTATTTATTTTTAGTTAAAAATAGGTCACTGTGCCACAAGCCATAACGGATAATTTACCTCAGATTTTGAAAGCATGTAATATTATAGTGTTCAAAATGAATTCTATGCAAACATACGACTGTATTTCATAACAACGACAATAACTTGAGGCAGATGCCACCAAATGTGTTAAAATAAATGAATTATTTGCTGGACTTAAGTGAAAAGGATAGCCATTTAATGACCATAGCACATAGTTGATGTGAAAAAAGGAGTATTTTGCATATAAATATGCACATAAATACATATTTTTTCAATTTGTCTCCCTGAAAGTGCCTGGCAGAAGCCTATACTGTCTGTGTCATAAATGTGAACATAATATTATCTACTGTCTGTGTCATAAATGTGAACATAATATTGTAACAGAATATTCTTATGCTATATTATATAAACTATATTTCATGAGGTGAAACATCACTGCCAGGAGCTACAGAATATATATTTCTGTAGGTCCTCACCGTGATGTTGCACTTCATGAAATATATGTAGTATAGCCTAAGATTATTCTATTAAAATATTAAGTGGCACATAAATTCAGACCAGTTATTTACAATAAAGCCTTATAAAATCATTTCCATTCCCTTTGTTTATTATTTTAATAGTTTTTTCTTGGTTTTGATAGTAAATAAAATCTAATCAGTAATTTTACATGCAGATTAATGCACGTATAGATTAATGCACGTGTGTGTGTGTTTGCATAGTGGGCCGGTCTGGATGAAGTGTCCAGGGCTGATTTTTTGTCCCAGTCCAGCCCTGAATGGCAATATTCACATTACTTTCAGTTTATTGCTCGAAAGTACAAAAATATTTGAGTGAAATGTAGGCTATAGTAAACCCTAAGATTATTATTTGTGACATTAGAACAAAATATGTGGATATAAAAACATGTATATAGGCTAAAGAACTAAATGAACGATCTCTATTTTCTAATTTCACGACGTCCACACAAGACCAGGCTTGGGAGGGTTACTTTAAAAAATGTATTCCGATACAGTTACAAATTATTTCATAAAAAAGGGTCCCACTTTATATTAATTGGCTTTAAGTACTTTATACTTTTTCAAAAAGTAACTACAATCTGATTACTTTTTTTGATGTAACTCACTGTAATAATATACAGTTACTGGATTTTTGTTTCCTGATTACATAATGCTGTTACATGTATTCTGTTGCTCCCACAAGACATTAGTCTGAATATTTTCCTGTATGAACAAAATGGAGTTTCCATTGTTCACACACAAACACACACAGAGTTCGATCGCGCCTCTCTCGTGACTGTGTGTGCGTGTCATGTGTTCTAGGCTGTGTGCATGCACTTCTGAAGCTGCTCAGAAAATAATAAAATGCCATGCAGAGGACTAATGCAAAATGTGTGGGAAAATCCATTTGATTGTAGTTTAAGTGAGAAATAATTTCAGTGCTCTGGTCAATAGCTGTAGAGTGAAAACTGGTGAATGCAGTATACAGCTTTAACAGAAAGAGAATGATGTGAGCACGTACGATTGGCAGTGAATCTTTTATGCGGACAAAATAGCTCAATAAGAGTAACAAAATACATGTGGAAAAAATCACATCGTAATGTTTTAAAGAAGAGTGGTTTGATTAAAGTGGTGTAAATATACCCGATCCGGCAAAGATTGCAGTATCGGAGCTGATAACGATCCTGAGTATCGGATCGGCGCATCCCTACATACTATAATGTAAACACAGTACAGATGTAGACCTTGATGTACACCTGACCTTTCAGAAGGTTGCTCATGCATACTTTGTGGTTAAAATGTGCCCTTGATCCGCACTTTTGCAGAGCCTTCACTGCTGCAAGCTCTTCAGCACACTTCTTTTTGACAGTCAAAGCGGGGGTTACGTTTTTGCACGTCATGTAGAATAACCCTAAAAGCACCAAGGGTGCGGTGCCACCGGCTTTATATATATATATATATATATATATATATAGCTGCGAGCAGCGATTGCGGGCCAAAGCCGGCGGTACCGCCATCCCGGTGCCTTTAGGTAACTAAAGGCACCGGGGTTGCGGTGCCACCGGCTTGGGCCCGCAATCGCTGCTCGCAGCTATATTTATTAGGGCCCAAGCCCTGAAAGGGCGAAGGCCCTATTGTTTTCCTTAGGATTATTATTTTTTTTTTTTTTTTTTTTTTTTTTTTTCTAACGACTATCCGGGCACTTTTGGGGCCCTTAACATGCTCAAAAACTCTTGAAACTTTGCACACGGGTCAGAACCCGCGGCCATCAGAGCCGGGCTGAAGCTGGTACCCGGGCGTGGCAGGGCGGCTCGTCAGCGCCCCCTGGAACAGGGTCTGAACACTTTGTCCATAAATCAAACACGCTTGCATGTAATAATATGAAACTCGGTACACATGTCGATCTCATCGTTTCATATATTCATCGCACTTTTACTTTTTACCCCAGCCCAACAGGAAGTCAGATATTTACGTTTTTTTTTAAATGCTTGCAATGGAATTTAATGTACTCCTCCTAGAGCATTCATCCGCATGGAACGAAACTCGGTCAGCCTGAAGTCAAGACATAGACGATCAAAAATTGCGAGGGGATTTTTGATATCTCGAACGATTTGGCTGTGGCGAGGAAACAAAATTATGGTGAGAAACGTGAAACAGGAAGTGTGTCCTAACTTCAGCATACATTAACTGATCTTGATGAAACTTCAGGAGTGTGTTCGCCATAAGAGGACGATCACATGGATGTGACTATTGTGTGTCAAAGTTATAGCGCCACCAACTGGCAGCAGGAAGTGTGTCACTTTCAAAATGCTTTGAAATCACCCTCTTATTTTAACCCGATTTGCTTCAAACTTCATCTGTATAATGTAAACATACGGCAGATGTAGACCTGTGAATGGATTCTTAATATCTTTGAAACTGTTGCCGTGGTGACGCATCAAACTTTACCATTCTTTTAGGATGCTTTTGAGACCCTTAGCATGCTTCAAATTGCATGAAACTCCTCAGACACATCACATTTATTAGCCAGTAGACATGTGCAAAGTTTCAGAAACGGGCGTGGTGAGGGCTCAGTAGCGCCACCTTTTGACAAAAGTTGGGTTGTTAGTTTTATCTACAGTTACAAAAATCAGTATGTATATTGTACTCCTCGAGCCGGACAACTTTCTAATTGACACTCTTTAACTAGGACCCACAGAAAGTTTGTTTGAATCTGGTCATGCTCCCTTTGAGCCTACATCTCTGTCTCTCTCTGTGTGTGTGTTAGTAGGGGGAGGGGCTTAACTTAACCATTTCAGTGCTGTGTGTTTTTTTCTGCTGTGTAATTTCTTAATACATTTCTTAAGCCTGGTATGTTTTAAATAAGTTTTTATTTTAATTTTTATAAGTGAAGGCATAATATAACCAGTTAAATTGTAGTGCATTGACAATAGTTTTATATAATTAGTTTATTAATTAAATTAACTTGGTCCATAAACTTGGTCCAGCTGCGAGACTGACAGGTCTGACTGTCTGACACTGGCCAATCGGAATCAAGAGCGGAGAAGCGGCCGCTCCCATAGGCAGTATAGTATCTCCCCGCCCTGTGGAGGCATTCCGCAGGTCTCGTGAAGTTTCTCGCCGGTCTCGTCTCTGAGACCCCTACACCTGGTATTAAAATGCGATCTGTATCCAGATAAGTTATCCGGATAATAAAAAAGAAATATCAATGCAAGGTATTACGTTGTGATCGGATTGTGATCGATTTGCCTGACCATCTGGAGGTAGTCTGGCTCGCATTGTGTTCGGATCTTTACGTGTAAACGCAATCTGGTTGTTGATATCACACATGTATATTTTACTCCTCCCAAAAATGCTAAAAAATAAACGAGTGAGAGCGTTTACAGGCTGTTGTAGTCAGACATGTCGGCGCTACTGCGACACGCATCACCACCGCAGATAAGCAGCAGCTGAGCGTCAAACCAACGTGCAAACATCGCAAATAAAAGTGAAAGTAAGTCAGAGACGCTTAATCATCTACACAATCATCTTCAAGTAAAGAAAGAAATGATCTCTTGACTCTTACAAGGGCTGTTGCCACTCTCTCTTATTGATGTCTATTGATGAAATTAGCTGATGATCAATAAAATGCATGCTAATATCTGTAATAAACAACTGACAAAATTACTGTATGATGGTGTAAATAAAGAATCAGTCCAGCATCGCCATGTCAGTGTGTATTGATTCATCATTGTCTCTTCATAGTTTGCAAGAGACATTTAATAAACTGAGCGTATTTGATAAACTGAGCGTAGCCTATTCATCTGTCAATATAACCTCATTCTTTTTAATGATCAGAAGAACGCGTATCGACTACCGTTACAGTACAATATGTCCTAACTACACACGACGCCGCGACACGCGATAAAAGGTATCTTTTCCATGTAAATCAGAGTTTTTGTCCTAACCAGAGGCGACGGCGACATGCGAAGTTTTTTCTAATTTAGAAACGGTTCCTATTTCTGCGATGTCGCGGCTGACAGAATGAAGAAATTACACTGGTTATGAGTACACATTATTTATTTTTAGTTAAAAATAGGTCACTGTGCCACAAGCCATAACGGATAATTTACCTCAGATTTTGAAAGCATGTAATATTATAGTGTTCAAAATGAATTCTATGCAAACATACGACTGTATTTCATAACAACGACAATAACTTGAGGCAGATGCCACCAAATGTGTTAAAATAAATGAATTATTTGCTGGACTTAAGTGAAAAGGATAGCCATTTAACACCAGAACTCCCAAGGCGGTCATTTTGACCGTTTTTAAAATTTACAGTGTAATAACTTATTTGTTAAAATAAAATCAATGTGGCTGTAGGACTCTGACTTTTCCTAAATATGTGTATATTTTATTCTGGCACTGTTATTTTATTACAATCACAAAACACAAAACAGTTGCGTCCTATTTCTACCTAGAATGGCAATGGCGGTCATTTTGACCGCACGCATTATAAATATCATAAGTCCGCTATATTTCCCGCGATCAACACGCACATATTGTAGAAGTGCACAAATGAGCAAGTTTCGCGTCCATCACGCAACTGGCAAGCGAATTTCGCTCCGACAACATGAAATCAAAAGCCACTCAACTGGTGCGAGAGTCGGGTAGGCGGTCCGGGACGAAGATGATGAAGGCAGTGCCAAGTAAGGAGAAACTGCAAAAATTAAATCAAGGAGTCATGTGCCAAATGTCACAAAGTAGTGTGAGGGACTGAAGCTGCACGCGAAGCGGTGTTTTCCTATGTTTGTGTGCGTAACGTCAGTGAATGAATAGGGGGGTTTCCACCGTTCAAATGAGCCCACATCTTTATTATCATCTATCTTAACATTGTATATCTATTTATTTTTAGATTTCACATTGATTGTATTTGTATAACAGGGCTGTAGGCTACTGTATGAAGCTTTGACGTTTCCTAGATTTTTTGCATGTCTATTCACGTGGAGAGTGCGGTGAAAAAATATTTTTGACGCAAAACTTTCCTCGGCAGCACCTGTCGGGAAATATTTTTGTATTGGCTTTATAATATGATATAATATTTTGCTTGTTTTAAGGGCGATGGCATTATAACATGACAACAGGAATTATAAGTGTCACTGGAAAACTTAAAGAGAAAGGTTCAAATGCAGATATGACATGACGAAAATGACGTTCAGTACAGCCAAATGAACGTTAAAGTTTGAACGGTCAGAATGACCGCTATGGTCGTTGTAGTAGTTATGGAATTCCGGTAGTTCTAGTGTTAATGACCATAGCACATAGTTGATGTGAAAAAAGGAGTATTTTGCATATAAATATGCACATAAATACATATTTTTTAAATTTGTCTCCCTGAAAGTGCCTGGCAGAAGCCTATACTGTCTGTGTCATAAATGTGAACATAATATTATCTACTGTCTGTGTCATAAATGTGAACATAATATTGTAACAGAATATTCTTATGCTATATTATATAAACTATATTTCATGAGGTGAAACATCACTGCCAGGAGCTACAGAATATATATTTCTGTAGGTCCTCACCGTGATGTTGCACTTCATGAAATATATGTAGCCTAAGAATATTCTATTAAAATATTAAGTGGCACATAAATTCAGACCAGTTATTTACAATAAAGCCTTATAAAATCATTTCCATTCCCTTTGTTTATTATTTTAATAATTTTTTCTTGGTTTTGATAGTAAATAAAATCTAATCAGTAATTTTACATGCAGATTAATGCACGTATAGATTAATGCACGTGTGTGTGTGTTTGCATAGTGGGCCGGTCTGGATGAAGTGTCCAGGGCTGATTTTTTGTCCCAGTCCAGCCCTGAATGGCAATATTCACATTACTTTCAGTTTATTGCTCGAAAGTACAAAAATATTTGAGTGAAATGTAGGCTATAGTAAACCCTAAGATTATTATTTGTGACATTAGAACAAAATATGTGGATATAAAAACATGTATATAGGCTAAAGAACTAAATGAACGATCTCTATTTTCTAATTTCACGACGTCCACACAAGACCAGGCTTGGGAGGGTTACTTTAAAAAATGTATTCCGATACAGTTACAAATTATTTCATAAAAAAGGGTCCCACTTTATATTAATTGGCTTTAAGTACTTTATACTTTTTCAAAAAGTAACTACAATCTGATTACTTTTTTTGATGTAACTCACTGTAATAATATACAGTTACTGGATTTTTGTTTCCTGATTACATAATGCTGTTACATGTATTCTGTTGCTCCCACAAGACATTAGTCTGAATATTTTCCTGTATGAACAAAATGGAGTTTCCATTGTTCACACACAAACACACACAGAGTTCGATCGCGCCTCTCTCGTGACTGTGTGTGCGTGTCATGTGTTCTAGGCTGTGTGCATGCACTTCTGAAGCTGCTCAGAAAATAATAAAATGCCATGCGGAGGACTAACGCAAAATGTGTGAGAAAATCCATTTGATTGTAGTTTAAGTGAGAAATAATTTCAGTGCTCTGGTCAATAGCTGTAGAGTGAAAACTGGTGAGTGCAGTATAAAGCTTTCACAGAAAGAGAATGATGTGAGCACGTACGATTGGCAGTGAGTCCTGTGTGTGGACAAAATAGCTCAATAAGAGTAATAAAATACATGTGAAAAAAATCAAATCATAATGTTTTAAAGAAGAGTGGTTTGATTAAAGTGGTGTAAATATACCCGATCCGGCAAAGATGGCAGTATCGGAGCTGAGACCGATCCTGAGTATCGGATCGGCGCATTCCTAAATACTATAATGTAAACACAGTACAGATGTAGACCCGGATGTACACCTGACCTTTCAGAAGGTTGCTCACGCATACTTTGTGGTTAAAATGTACCCTCAATGTGCACTTTTGCAGAGCCTTCACTGATGCAAGCTCTTCAGCACACTTCTTTTTGACAGTCAAAGCGGGGGTTATGTTTTTGCATGTCAAGTAGAATAACCCTAAAAGCACCAAGGTGGCGGTGCCACCGGCTTTATATATATATATATATATATATATATATATATAAATATAGCTGCGAGCAGCGATTGCGGGCCAAAGCCGGCGGTACCGCCATCCCGGTGCCTTTAGGTAACTAAAGGCACCGGGGTTGCGGTGCCACCGGCTTGGGCCCGCAATCGCTGCTCGCAGCTATATTTATATATATATATATATATATATATATATATATATATTTTTTTTTTTTAGGGCCCAAGCCCTGAAAGGGCGAAGGCCCTATTGTTTTCCTTAGGATTTTTTTTTTTTTTTTTTTTTTTTTTTCTAACGACTATCCGGGCACTTTTGGGTCCCTTAACATGCTCAAAAACTCTTGAAACTTTGCACACGGGTCAGAACCCGCGGCCATCAGAGCCGGCCTGAAGCTGGTACCCGGGCGTGGCAGGGCGGCTCGTCAGCGCCCCCTGGAACAGGGTCTGAACACTTTGTCCATAAATCAAACACGCTTGCATGTAATAATATGAAACTCGGTACACATGTCAATCTCATCGTTTCATATATTCATCGCACTTTTACTTTTTACCCCAGCCCAACAGGAAGTCAGATATTTACGGTTGTTTTTAAAATGCTTGCAATGGAATTTAATGTACTCCTCCTAGAGCATTCATCCGCATGGAACGAAACTCGGTCAGCCTGAAGTCAAGACATAGACGATCAAAAATTGCGAGGGGATTTTTGATATCTCGAACGGTTTGGCTGTGGCGAGGAAACAAAATTATGGTGAGAAACGTGAAACAGGAAGTGTGTCCTAACTTCAGCATACATTAACTGATCTTGATGAAACTTCAGGAGTGTGTTCGCCGTAAGAGGACGATCACATGGATGTGACTATTGTGTGTCAAAGTTATAGCGCCACCAACTGGCAGCAGGAAGTGTGTCACTTTCAAAATGCTTTGAAATCACCCTCTTATTTTAACCCGATTTGCTTCAAACTTCATCTGTATAATGTAAACATACGGCAGATGTAGACCTGTGAATGGATTCTTAATATCTTTGAAACTGTTGCCGTGGTGACGCATCAAACTTTACCATTCTTTTAGGATGCTTTTGAGACCCTTAGCATGCTTCAAATTGCATGAAACTCCTCAGACACATCACATTTATTAGCCAGTAGACATGTGCAAAGTTTCAGAAACGGGCGTGGTGAGGGCTCAGTAGCGCCACCTTTTGACAAAAGTTGGGTTGTTAGTTTTATCTACAGTTACAAAAATCAGTATGTATATTGTAGTCCTCGAGCCGGACAACTTTCTAATTGACACTCTTTAACTAGGACCCACAGAAAGTAAGATATGTTTGTTTGAATCTGGTCATGCTCCCTTTGAGCCTACATCTCTGTCTCTCTCTGTGTGTGTGTTAGTAGGGGGAGGGGCTTAACTTAACCATTTCAGTGCTGTGTGTTTTTTTCTGCTGTGTAATTTCTTAATACATTTCTTAAGCCTGGTATGTTTTAAATAAGTTTTTATTTTAATTTTTATAAGTGAAGGCATAATATAACCAGTTAAATTGTAGTGCATTGACAATAGTTTTATATAATTAGTTTATTAATTAAATTAACTTGGTCCATAAACTTGGTCCAGCTGCGAGACTGACAGGTCTGACTGTCTGACACTGGCCAATCGGAATCAAGAGCGGAGAAGCGGCCGCTCCCATAGGCAGTATAGTATCTCCCCGCCCTGTGGAGGCATTCCGCTGGTCTCGTGAAGTTTCTCGCCGGTCTCGTCTCTGAGACCCCTACACCTGGTATTAAAATGCGATCTGTATCCAGATAAGTTATCCGGATAATAAAAAAGAAATATCAATGCAAGGTATTACGTTGTGATCGGATTGTGATCGATTTGCCTGACCATCTGGAGGTAGTCTGGCTCGCATTGTGTTCGGATCTTTACGTGTAAACGCAATCTGGTTGTTGATATCACACATGTATATTTTACTCCTCCCAAAAATGCTAAAAAATAAACGAGTGAGAGCGTTTACAGGCTGTTATAGTCAGACATGATGACGGCGCTAAGCGACACGCATCACCACCGCAGATAAGCAGCAGCTGGGCGTCAAACCAACGTGCAAACATCGCAAATAAAAGTGAAAGTAAGTCAGAGACGCTTAATCATCTACACAATCATCTTCAAGTAAAGAAAGAAATGATCTCTTGACTCTTACAAGGGTTGCCACTCTCTCTTATTGATGTCTATTGATGAAATTAGCTGATGATCAATAAAATGCATGCTAATATCTGTAATAAACAACCGACAAAATTACTGTATGATGGTGTAAATAAAGAATCAGTCCAGCATCGCCATGTCAGTGTGTATTGATTCATCATTGTCTCTTCATAGTTTGCAAGAGACATTTAATAAACTGAGCGTATTTGATAAACTGAGCGTAGCCTATTCATCTGTCAATATAACCTCATTCTTTTTAATGGTCAGAAGAACGCGTATCGACTACCGTTACAGTACGTCCTAACTACACACGACGCCGCGACACGCGATAAAAGGTATCTTTTCCATGTAAATCAGAGTTTTTGTCCTAACCAGACGCGACGGCGACATGCGAAGTTTCTAATTTAGAAACGGTTCCTATTTCTGCGATGTCGCGGCTGACAGAATGAAGAAATTACACTGGTTATGAGTACACATTATTTATTTTTAGTTAAAAATAGGTCACTGTGCCACAAGCCATAACGGATAATTTACCTCAGATTTTGAAAGCATGTAATATTATAGTGTTCAAAATGAATTCTATGCAAACATACGACTGTATTTCATAACAACGACAATAACTTGAGGCAGATGCCACCAAATGTGTTAAAATAAATGAATTATTTGCTGGACTTAAGTGAAAAGGATAGCCATTTAATGACCATAGCACATAGTTGATGTGAAAAAAGGAGTATTTTGCATATAAATATGCACATAAATACATATTTTTTCAATTTGTCTCCCTGAAAGTGCCTGGCAGAAGCCTATACTGTCTGTGTCATAAATGTGAACATAATATTATCTACTGTCTGTGTCATAAATGTGAACATAATATTGTAACAGAATATTCTTATGCTATATTATATAAACTATATTTCATGAGGTGAAACATCACTGCCAGGAGCTACAGAATATATATTTCTGTAGGTCCTCACCGTGATGTTGCACTTCATGAAATATATGTAGTATAGCCTAAGAATATTCTATTAAAATATTAAGTGGCACATAAATTCAGACCAGTTATTTACAATAAAGCCTTATAAAATCATTTCCATTCCCTTTGTTTATTATTTTAATAGTTTTTTCTTGGTTTTGATAGTAAATAAAATCTAATCAGTAATTTTACATGCAGATTAATGCACGTATAGATTAATGCACGTGTGTGTGTGTTTGCATAGTGGGCCGGTCTGGATGAAGTGTCCAGGGCTGATTTTTTGTCCCAGTCCAGCCCTGAATGGCAATATTCACATTACTTTCAGTTTATTGCTCGAAAGTACAAAAATATTTGAGTGAAATGTAGGCTATAGTAAACCCTAAGATTATTATTTGTGACATTAGAACAAAATATGTGGATATAAAAACATGTATATAGGCTAAAGAACTAAATGAACGATCTCTATTTTCTAATTTCACGACGTCCACACAAGACCAGGCTTGGGAGGGTTACTTTAAAAAATGTATTCCGATACAGTTACAAATTATTTCATAAAAAAGGGTCCCACTTTATATTAATTGGCTTTAAGTACTTTATACTTTTTCAAAAAGTAACTACAATCTGATTACTTTTTTTGATGTAACTCACTGTAATAATATACAGTTACTGGATTTTTGTTTCCTGATTACATAATGCTGTTACATGTATTCTGTTGCTCCCACAAGACATTAGTCTGAATATTTTCCTGTATGAACAAAATGGAGTTTCCATTGTTCACACACAAACACACACAGAGTTCGATCGCGCCTCTCTCGTGACTGTGTGTGCGTGTCATGTGTTCTAGGCTGTGTGCATGCACTTCTGAAGCTGCTCAGAAAATAATAAAATGCCATGCGGAGGACTAACGCAAAATGTGTGAGAAAATCCATTTGATTGTAGTTTAAGTGAGAAATAATTTCAGTGCTCTGGTCAATAGCTGTAGAGTGAAAACTGGTGAGTGCAGTATAAAGCTTTCACAGAAAGAGAATGATGTGAGCACGTACGATTGGCAGTGAGTCCTGTGTGTGGACAAAATAGCTCAATAAGAGTAATAAAATACATGTGAAAAAAATCAAATCATAATGTTTTAAAGAAGAGTGGTTTGATTAAAGTGGTGTAAATATACCCGATCCGGCAAAGATGGCAGTATCGGAGCTGAGACCGATCCTGAGTATCGGATCGGCGCATTCCTAAATACTATAATGTAAACACAGTACAGATGTAGACCCGGATGTACACCTGACCTTTCAGAAGGTTGCTCACGCATACTTTGTGGTTAAAATGTACCCTCAATGTGCACTTTTGCAGAGCCTTCACTGATGCAAGCTCTTCAGCACACTTCTTTTTGACAGTCAAAGCGGGGGTTATGTTTTTGCATGTCAAGTAGAATAACCCTAAAAGCACCAAGGTGGCGGTGCCACCGGCTTTATATATATATATATATATATATATATATATATATATATATAAATATAGCTGCGAGCAGCGATTGCGGGCCAAAGCCGGCGGTACCGCCATCCCGGTGCCTTTAGGTAACTAAAGGCACCGGGGTTGCGGTGCCACCGGCTTGGGCCCGCAATCGCTGCTCGCAGCTATATTTATATATATATATATATATATATATATATATATATATATATATATATATATATATATATATATATATATATATATATATATATATATATATATTTTTTTTTTTTTAGGGCCCAAGCCCTGAAAGGGCGAAGGCCCTATTGTTTTCCTTAGGATTTTTTTTTTTTTTTTTTTTTTTTTTTTTCTAACGACTATCCGGGCACTTTTGGGTCCCTTAACATGCTCAAAAACTCTTGAAACTTTGCACACGGGTCAGAACCCGCGGCCATCAGAGCCGGCCTGAAGCTGGTACCCGGGCGTGGCAGGGCGGCTCGTCAGCGCCCCCTGGAACAGGGTCTGAACACTTTGTCCATAAATCAAACACGCTTGCATGTAATAATATGAAACTCGGTACACATGTCAATCTCATCGTTTCATATATTCATCGCACTTTTACTTTTTACCCCAGCCCAACAGGAAGTCAGATATTTACGGTTGTTTTTAAAATGCTTGCAATGGAATTTAATGTACTCCTCCTAGAGCATTCATCCGCATGGAACGAAACTCGGTCAGCCTGAAGTCAAGACATAGACGATCAAAAATTGCGAGGGGATTTTTGATATCTCGAACGGTTTGGCTGTGGCGAGGAAACAAAATTATGGTGAGAAACGTGAAACAGGAAGTGTGTCCTAACTTCAGCATACATTAACTGATCTTGATGAAACTTCAGGAGTGTGTTCGCCGTAAGAGGACGATCACATGGATGTGACTATTGTGTGTCAAAGTTATAGCGCCACCAACTGGCAGCAGGAAGTGTGTCACTTTCAAAATGCTTTGAAATCACCCTCTTATTTTAACCCGATTTGCTTCAAACTTCATCTGTATAATGTAAACATACGGCAGATGTAGACCTGTGAATGGATTCTTAATATCTTTGAAACTGTTGCCGTGGTGACGCATCAAACTTTACCATTCTTTTAGGATGCTTTTGAGACCCTTAGCATGCTTCAAATTGCATGAAACTCCTCAGACACATCACATTTATTAGCCAGTAGACATGTGCAAAGTTTCAGAAACGGGCGTGGTGAGGGCTCAGTAGCGCCACCTTTTGACAAAAGTTGGGTTGTTAGTTTTATCTACAGTTACAAAAATCAGTATGTATATTGTAGTCCTCGAGCCGGACAACTTTCTAATTGACACTCTTTAACTAGGACCCACAGAAAGTAAGATATGTTTGTTTGAATCTGGTCATGCTCCCTTTGAGCCTACATCTCTGTCTCTCTCTGTGTGTGTGTTAGTAGGGGGAGGGGCTTAACTTAACCATTTCAGTGCTGTGTGTTTTTTTCTGCTGTGTAATTTCTTAATACATTTCTTAAGCCTGGTATGTTTTAAATAAGTTTTTATTTTAATTTTTATAAGTGAAGGCATAATATAACCAGTTAAATTGTAGTGCATTGACAATAGTTTTATATAATTAGTTTATTAATTAAATTAACTTGGTCCATAAACTTGGTCCAGCTGCGAGACTGACAGGTCTGACTGTCTGACACTGGCCAATCGGAATCAAGAGCGGAGAAGCGGCCGCTCCCATAGGCAGTATAGTATCTCCCCGCCCTGTGGAGGCATTCCGCTGGTCTCGTGAAGTTTCTCGCCGGTCTCGTCTCTGAGACCCCTACACCTGGTATTAAAATGCGATCTGTATCCAGATAAGTTATCCGGATAATAAAAAAGAAATATCAATGCAAGGTATTACGTTGTGATCGGATTGTGATCGATTTGCCTGACCATCTGGAGGTAGTCTGGCTCGCATTGTGTTCGGATCTTTACGTGTAAACGCAATCTGGTTGTTGATATCACACATGTATATTTTACTCCTCCCAAAAATGCTAAAAAATAAACGAGTGAGAGCGTTTACAGGCTGTTATAGTCAGACATGATGACGGCGCTAAGCGACACGCATCACCACCGCAGATAAGCAGCAGCTGGGCGTCAAACCAACGTGCAAACATCGCAAATAAAAGTGAAAGTAAGTCAGAGACGCTTAATCATCTACACAATCATCTTCAAGTAAAGAAAGAAATGATCTCTTGACTCTTACAAGGGTTGCCACTCTCTCTTATTGATGTCTATTGATGAAATTAGCTGATGATCAATAAAATGCATGCTAATATCTGTAATAAACAACCGACAAAATTACTGTATGATGGTGTAAATAAAGAATCAGTCCAGCATCGCCATGTCAGTGTGTATTGATTCATCATTGTCTCTTCATAGTTTGCAAGAGACATTTAATAAACTGAGCGTATTTGATAAACTGAGCGTAGCCTATTCATCTGTCAATATAACCTCATTCTTTTTAATGGTCAGAAGAACGCGTATCGACTACCGTTACAGTACGTCCTAACTACACACGACGCCGCGACACGCGATAAAAGGTATCTTTTCCATGTAAATCAGAGTTTTTGTCCTAACCAGACGCGACGGCGACATGCGAAGTTTCTAATTTAGAAACGGTTCCTATTTCTGCGATGTCGCGGCTGACAGAATGAAGAAATTACACTGGTTATGAGTACACATTATTTATTTTTAGTTAAAAATAGGTCACTGTGCCACAAGCCATAACGGATAATTTACCTCAGATTTTGAAAGCATGTAATATTATAGTGTTCAAAATGAATTCTATGCAAACATACGACTGTATTTCATAACAACGACAATAACTTGAGGCAGATGCCACCAAATGTGTTAAAATAAATGAATTATTTGCTGGACTTAAGTGAAAAGGATAGCCATTTAATGACCATAGCACATAGTTGATGTGAAAAAAGGAGTATTTTGCATATAAATATGCACATAAATACATATTTTTTCAATTTGTCTCCCTGAAAGTGCCTGGCAGAAGCCTATACTGTCTGTGTCATAAATGTGAACATAATATTATCTACTGTCTGTGTCATAAATGTGAACATAATATTGTAACAGAATATTCTTATGCTATATTATATAAACTATATTTCATGAGGTGAAACATCACTGCCAGGAGCTACAGAATATATATTTCTGTAGGTCCTCACCGTGATGTTGCACTTCATGAAATATATGTAGTATAGCCTAAGAATATTCTATTAAAATATTAAGTGGCACATAAATTCAGACCAGTTATTTACAATAAAGCCTTATAAAATCATTTCCATTCCCTTTGTTTATTATTTTAATAGTTTTTTCTTGGTTTTGATAGTAAATAAAATCTAATCAGTAATTTTACATGCAGATTAATGCACGTATAGATTAATGCACGTGTGTGTGTGTTTGCATAGTGGGCCGGTCTGGATGAAGTGTCCAGGGCTGATTTTTTGTCCCAGTCCAGCCCTGAATGGCAATATTCACATTACTTTCAGTTTATTGCTCGAAAGTACAAAAATATTTGAGTGAAATGTAGGCTATAGTAAACCCTAAGATTATTATTTGTGACATTAGAACAAAATATGTGGATATAAAAACATGTATATAGGCTAAAGAACTAAATGAACGATCTCTATTTTCTAATTTCACGACGTCCACACAAGACCAGGCTTGGGAGGGTTACTTTAAAAAATGTATTCCGATACAGTTACAAATTATTTCATAAAAAAGGGTCCCACTTTATATTAATTGGCTTTAAGTACTTTATACTTTTTCAAAAAGTAACTACAATCTGATTACTTTTTTTGATGTAACTCACTGTAATAATATACAGTTACTGGATTTTTGTTTCCTGATTACATAATGCTGTTACATGTATTCTGTTGCTCCCACAAGACATTAGTCTGAATATTTTCCTGTATGAACAAAATGGAGTTTCCATTGTTCACACACAAACACACACAGAGTTCGATCGCGCCTCTCTCGTGACTGTGTGTGCGTGTCATGTGTTCTAGGCTGTGTGCATGCACTTCTGAAGCTGCTCAGAAAATAATAAAATGCCATGCAGAGGACTAATGCAAAATGTGTGGGAAAATCCATTTGATTGTAGTTTAAGTGAGAAATAATTTCAGTGCTCTGGTCAATAGCTGTAGAGTGAAAACTGGTGAATGCAGTATACAGCTTTAACAGAAAGAGAATGATGTGAGCACGTACGATTGGCAGTGAATCTTTTATGCGGACAAAATAGCTCAATAAGAGTAACAAAATACATGTGGAAAAAATCACATCGTAATGTTTTAAAGAAGAGTGGTTTGATTAAAGTGGTGTAAATATACCCGATCCGGCAAAGATGGCAGTATCGGAGCTGATAACGATCCTGAGTATCGGATCGGCGCATCCCTACATACTATAATGTAAACACAGTACAGATGTAGACCTTGATGTACACCTGACCTTTCAGAAGGTTGCTCATGCATACTTTGTGGTTAAAATGTGCCCTCGATCCGCACTTTTGCAGAGCCTTCACTGCTGCAAGCTCTTCAGCACACTTCTTTTTGACAGTCAAAGCGGGGGTTACGTTTTTGCACGTCATGTAGAATAACCCTAAAAGCACCAAGGGTGCGGTGCCACCGGCTTTATATATATATATATATATATATATATATATATATATATATATAAATATAGCTGCGAGCAGCGATTGCGGGCCAAAGCCGGCGGTACCGCCATCCCGGTGCCTTTAGGTAACTAAAGGCACCGGGGTTGCGGTGCCACCGGCTTGGGCCCGCAATCGCTGCTCGCAGCTATATATATATTTTTTTTTCTAACGACTATCCGGGCACTTTTGGGGCCCTTAACATGCTCAAAAACTCTTGAAACTTTGCACACGGGTCAGAACCCGCGGCCATCAGAGCCGGGCTGAAGCTGGTACCCGGGCGTGGCAGGGCGGCTCGTCAGCGCCCCCTGGAACAGGGTCTGAACACTTTGTCCATAAATCAAACACGCTTGCATGTAATAATATGAAACTCGGTACACATGTCAATCTCATCGTTTCATATATTCATCGCACTTTTACTTTTTACCCCAGCCCAACAGGAAGTCAGATATTTACGGTTGTTTTTAAAACGCTTGCAATGGAATTTAATGTACTCCTCCTAGAGCATTCATCCGCATGGAACGAAACTCGGTCAGCCTGAAGTCAAGACATAGACGATCAAAAATTGCGAGGGGATTTTTGATATCTCGAACGGTTTGGCTGTGGCGAGGAAACAAAATTATGGTGAGAAATGTGAAACAGGAAGTGTGTCCTAACTTCAGCATACATTAACTGATCTTGATGAAACTTCAGGCGTGTGTTCGCCGTAAGAGGACGATCACATGGATGTGACTATTGTGTGTCAAAGTTATAGCGCCACCAACTGGCAGCAGGAAGTGTGTCACTTTCAAAATGCTTTGAAATCACCCTCTTATTTTAACCCGATTTGCTTCAAACTTCATCTGTATAATGTAAACATACGGCAGATGTAGACCTGTGAATGGATTCTTAATATCTTTGAAACTGTTGCCGTGGCGACGCATCAAACTTTACCATTCTTTTAGGATGCTTTTGAGACCCTTAGCATGCTTCAAATTGCATGAAACTCCTCAGACACATCACATTTATTAGCCAGTAGACATGTGCAAAGTTTCAGAAACGGGCGTGGTGAGGGCTCAGTAGCGCCACCTTTTGACAAAAGTTGGGTTGTTAGTTTTATCTACAGTTACAAAAATCAGTATGTATATTGTACTCCTCGAGCCGGACAACTTTCTAATTGACACTCTTTAGCTAGGACCCACAGAAAGTAAGATATGTTTGTTTGAATCTGGTCATGCTCCCTTTGAGCCTACATCTCTGTCTCTCTCTGTGTGTGTGTGTGTTAGTAGGGGGAGGGGCTTAACTTAACCATTTCAGTGCCGTGTGTTTTTTTCTGCTGTGTAATTTCTTAATACATTTCTTAAGCCTGGTATGTTTTAAATAAGTTTTTATTTTATTTTTTATAAGTGAAGGCATAATATAACCCGTTAAATTGTAGTGCATTGACAAAAGTTTTATATAATTAGTTTATTAATTAAATTAACTTGGTCCATAAACTTGGTCCAGCTGCGAGACTGACAGGTCTGACTGTCTGACACTGGCCAATCGGAATCAAGAGGGGAGAAGCGGCCGCTCCCATAGGCAGTATCTCCCCGCCCTGTGGAGGCATTCCGTCGGTCTCGTCTCTGAGACCCCTACACCTGGTATTAAAATGCGATCTGTATCCAGATAAGTTATCCGGATAATAAAAAAGAAATGTTAATGCAAGGTATTGCGTTGTGATCGGATTGTGATCGATTTGCCTGACCATCTGGAGGTAGTCTGGCTCGCATTGTGTTCGGATCTTTACGTGTAAACGCAATCTGGTTGTTCATATCACACCTGTATATTTTACTCCTCCCAAAAATGCTAAAAAATAAACGAGTGAGAGCGTTTACAGGCTATGTTATAGTCAGAGATGACGGCGCTACTGCGACACGCATCACCGCCGCAGATGAGCAGCAGCTGAGCGTCAAACCAACGTGCAAACATCGCAAATAAAAGTGAAAGTAAGTCATAGACGCTTAATCATCTACACAATCATCTTCAAGTAAAGAAAGAAATGATCTCTTGACTCTTACAAGGGCTGTTGCCACTCTCTCTTATTGATGTCTATTGATGAAATTAGCTGATGATCAATAAAATGCATGCTAAAATCTGTAATAAACAACCGACAAAATTACTCTGTATGATGGTGTAAATAAAGAATCAGTCCAGCATCGCCATGTCAGTGTGTATTGATTCATCATTGTCTCTTCATAGTTTGCAAGAGACATTTAATAAACTGAGCGTATTTGATAAACTGAGCGTAGCCTATTCATCTGTCAATATAACCTCATTCTTTTTAATGATCAGAAGAACGCATATCGACCACCGTTACAGTACAATATGTCCTAACTACACACGACGCCGCGACACGCGATAAAAGGTATCTTTTCCATGTAAATCAGAGTTTTTGTCCTAACCAGACGCGACGGCGACATGCGAAGTTTCTAATTTAGAAACGGTTCCTATTTCTGCGACGTCGCGGCTGACAGAATGAAGAAATTACACTGGTTATGAGTACACATTATTTATTTTTAGTTAAAAATAGGTCACTGTGCCACAAGCCATAACGGATAATTTAGCCTACCTCAGATTTTGAAAGCATTATAGTGTTCAAAATGAATTCTATGCAAACATACGACA